>CM077666.1:54337505-59137505 GCA_039707655.1 Elymus sibiricus | reverse complement strand
GAGGGTACAAAAACATACTTTTAATGTTTTAGTAATTTTATCGATCAATCTATCAAAAACCTATTGATATAAAAATATTGTAATTTTTCCTTCGCCTTTTGGTACAGAGGAAAAACAATCGTGGTCTCATGCATCTTGACATCGTTAATCGGCAGACAATGGTACCCAGTGGAGTATTAGTTGTTTCTTCACTTCAATACAATACCGGTAATATGTAATTTGATATTATGAAATAGCTTACACCTGTTTTAACTTGAAGGAATGCAAGAAGAGATTATTTCTCTGATGAGGTAAAAAATATATACAACGAGTTTCCACACCGTATATCGCCATGCCATGTCATGAAGTCAATTCTTCAAAATAGCAACATGCAGATTGGTGGCTCGGTTTCTCTTTGTAACCCATGATTAACCGTCAATAAGTTAAACATGCATTACTCCATATAATAATGGAGTTGGCCTGCACGAAAAAAGACAAAGCATGATTACTTAAAGTACAAATATCATACTTTGATAGGTAAATTATTTGATACTCTCTGCAGCCTGGTTATCGTTTTTACCATTGCTTATACGGGACAACCACACTCACCAACTGACCAACGCTTTATTAAGCATAATATCGGCTCCACACATCACACAACAATAGATCAAGATCATAAGAATGCACTGGTGATAATGTGGTACACTTGATTTAATCCAACAACCAAGGACTCTTCAAACCTGCCCGAGCTTTCCACGGAGTAGTCTGATTCCAGTGGGATTCCGAGAAAAATCATGCATTGACATACATAGATCACTGCATTGTCGACTCTCAATCGAGCACTTGGCCGCTGACATCATTCCGTCACAGCTCCTTTGTGCAGTCAGGCACCTTCATGACGTCCTAGACGCTGTAATTCTAGACTTTTCACAGCATCGACTATGGATCCACTGGTGTTGCCATCGGTGATTACATGTCATTGTAACTAAACATCTGGCTCATCGTTGCAAACCTGTTTATCACGCCATGGTCCTCGATGACCATCCAGCAGTATGCTCGTGGATGAGCTTTGTCTTGTTCTCAAACCTATTAGAATTCACCTCCTTCTCGATGTTGAGGGTGTGGACAGGATCCCCGTTATGGCGCACATTCTGTTCGCTGTATCTTCGGTGTCCATGTCAAGGTTTTGGGTACCGCCCAAGAAATTCGGATACCGGGCGGTATCCGCGTTTCTCGCCGCCCCACGAGAAATACCTATCCTGAGCAAAAAATTCCGAAATTTTTGAATATTTTGAATTTAAACGCTCAAGGTATAGTAAATTTATGTTGTTTCTCGTTTAAGCCAACACCCTCACTGTGGCGTAGCGGTAACCATCTAGTATCCGCGTTGAGAGGGTAGCTGGTTCTTCGAGTCCTCCTTCCACACATTTTTTGTTTATTTTCCAGAATAGGTAAGTAGTACAAAATGTGAAAAAATGAGGACCCAAAGAATCGAACTCGCGACCTCAACACAGTTTCGCGCGCACGTAGTTGACGTTCCACTGAGCTACTACCTCTTTTCTGAATAATAGTAGTTCAAGATTTTTTTTATCTAATTTAAAAGAATTTGAATTCAAAATTCAATTGTAAATTTCGTCCGAAATTTGTTCGGTATTTCTCGGTAACCGTGGTTACCGGGAATTTCGTCCGCCCACGAGAAAATTTGCCCATTCGGGATCCAAAACCGTGGTCGATGTAAAACCAGGGACGATACTCAGACTCGAGTTGAGCTTGCCAACCACCTTCCTCGTCCGCAACCGACCAGCACCACCGTCTGCTCCGACAGAAGCTGGACAGTTTTGTAATCTTATTCCTGCCTTCATTGGTGAACTCTCTAGGTTGCTTGCCTCAAGCTTCGTCTCCACCTCGGTAGCGATGTTCCCGGCCGAGGAATTGATCAAGTCGACGAACAAAGACTTCCTCTTAGCACGGATGTTGAAACTGTCGTCCAACAATTCTCAAGCATTATAGGGAGGACACCTTCAGGCGGGGAGCGGAGGGAGGAGGACCAGGGGCCGTCATAGGTCTTGGCAAATTAGTAAGAGAGCACCAACACCATGTAGGCCAGCGTTATATGGCGGGGGGGGGGGGGGGGGGGGGTGGGTCTTCGTACTACCTAAGCGGTCCCATTGCCCTTGATGTATGGCAGCGCGTAGAGGACAGCGTAATGGCTGGGAGGCGACCCCTCCTCCCGATTTAGATCGAGCGGGGTGCTCGAGGAGGTGGGTATGATACCAAAAAAGAACGATAGAATCGTATAACGAAATAACCGAACAAATGGTGTTGAGACCGAAAGAAAACGGCTCCAGAGCAGAGGAGGAGGAAAGAAGAGAGTGGAATGGAAAACATTAAATATTTTTTTACAAGGTAGGAGAGATAACCACCAGCTCGATCATGTCATTCAAACGTGCAGAAATACACGTGCTCCCCGTTTGGAATATTTTAGATCTTCAGAAAATAATCGCACATGTAACTGTTTGGACTTTGTAGGTCCTTGGCCCTCGTCATCCTCGTGAGCAACTCGGGCTCCGACGCCGCACTAGCCTGCCTTGGTCCACTCTCCCCCTCGCCACCCCATGGCAAAGGCCCTCGCAGTGGCTTGTGGAGCCGGGCGCTCTCCCCATTTGTGTATTCTCCCCTGATCGCCAAAATCTCTATGCTCGCGCCTGACTCTTGAAATTTTCCATGCCTAGCATGCGCCGCCACTATCTGATCCCAGCCTCATCCCCGCGATGATACTCCGAGCTTGCGTCATGGCCCCCGTTGCCATGCCGCATGGCCATGGTTGCTGCCGCCAGCGCTCGAGCTCCATGGCTGCTACCGTCGGCATGCACACGCTGCCAGTGATCCCTCTGACATTGGGATTCCTGATCCAGTGGCCTGGTCCCCAGATCTGGTGGTCCTTGTGGTGGGCTTTGTCTCTGAGGCTGCCCCTGCTCCTGCCGGAAATCACTTGTGCCCCGTTGCCGGATCATGGTGTATGTTGGCCACATCCAACGACTAGGTTGGAAAATGGTGCAAGTGTAGTATTTGATTAACGAAATCCGATGCTTCAGATGTTTTAATAGCAATGGTCAGAATAAATCGATGGTCCGATGTTTCTAATTTTTGTGGATTTTTTTTGGCATTTTTTCTTTCTGGTTAGCCTATTATTTACTTTTATAGTATACTAGCAAACATGCCCATGCGTTGCAACGGGAGAAAATAATATCATAGAGACATAGTGCAATAAGCATGGCCCAATATGCGCATGCCCAAAATATTTGAACATAGGTACCGATATGTATCGTCCATTGAAAAAAATAGCACGCTACAGCGTCCTGAGCGATGTCTCGCGAAATAAAATAGTTTACATTGTCTCGCTAATAGCACGATATCGTCGCTTATCCTCCTTCCTGTTGCACCACTCCGACAGTGGTCATTGTGTACAATTGCAAATATAACCACTGTACCTCACATATAGATGGTGACTCAAGGAACTTCTGCAATTGACATGAGCAGATGAACAATATATGCTCAACCCAAGGAACAAAGTCAGGTCCATTTAGATGCTAGCTCCAGGTAAATATGCCACAAACAGTCTAGTTTATTGACATAATTAAAGTAAATTAATTATTTTATTTGATCCAGAACCTATGCAAGGTAGCCAACCGTTGCAGACCATTCCTATAAATAATCCGAAGAATATTGCTTGTTGTGAATGATTCTTTAGTCAAACAAATTACCGTTGAAACGGTGTCGTTATAAATAAATCTCAAGTGGTTGCTCGCTGAAGTAAACATGGGACAATGGGCATGTACGTACCTAACCTGCTGATTTCCTGAGTTAAGGTGCATGGTACATGTGTGCTAGGTATGACGGGAGCGTCATTGATGAATCAAATGAGCCTGGCTTATACCGCGATGGGCAACCATACATCCTTTAGTCAGTCACCAAGGAAGGAATATTGTGACGCGCACCCACAGGCTTCAGTTAGGAGGCAGACCACTGGTAGACATAGAGGTTTCTTCAGTTCTATGGGGTCTCTCTCTTATTCATTCTTAGAGGCATGCATGCATGGACGTTGTTCATTGGTCTCAACTGATCATCCATATACGCTGTTCCTCCTTCTCTTATTTGTAGGCACGTTCAGCGCATCGGCTGGTTATTCCTCCTGTCTCTTTATTTATATAGGACATAACAACAGGAGAGAAAAAAAAATCTGATATACACATAAACTATCTCAACTGAAGGTGCCTTTCTTTTACAGAATAATGTAAATGTGATCCGCCTTTGTTCTTGCAGAAGTAAAGTGCATGCTTTCTGAACCAACCACGGCCGATGCTTTCTGCTATATGTTCAGCACAAGCAACATTTTTTCTCTCTCTTGTGAGTCGTCTCCCACTTTTGGCACCAGTTTTTGGCCGAAAGAAAACTAAAACAAAGACCACTATAGTTGACAAGATATGGCGCTTTACTTTTTGAGACAATACTCCATATTCCTCATCCATATGATCACTTACACAATATCATCAAATAAAAAATAAAGCTTGATGATGCATTATATCAGCAAAACATAGAGTTATATTATGCTCAATCTTGACCAAACATATACTGAAAAAGAAAACTCAGATCAAGTACAACTACTGTGGTAGCTTTTCTGTTACCATGAGAACTAAAATATTTTGTATTATTCAGTAATCAAAACAATTTTCTATTCTTTTTTATTCAGTTATCAAAACAATTCTCTAGTCTGTAAACAAAAAGGTATTATGATATCTGTCTACAAACTAAACCAAACATAATTCTTTTCTAGGGGGGCAACCAGAAAAGTAAAATACATTACTTGTGGTAGTGGTAGCTGCCAATGATGCCATGAACAGATGGATCTTCATTGAATCTTGATGCCAAATCCAGCACCTCATCTTCTCTGCACTTTCTCCCGACTTCCTCACAACCCTTCACTTTAAATCGCACATGGGATTGAGAGTATTTTCTATCACCTACAAATACAATAGCTAATACAGGAACATGTCCAACGGCCTCTTTCATTTGATGAACTTCTTTAGCAATTTGTAACCTTATGTCCTCTGCAATTGACTTGCCATCAATAATGGTCACCGTGGATGCGCAATGAACTATGAAAGCAATAAAAGTGTAACTCGGAATCACAAATCATTAGCATGAGATTCTGAACTACACTGAGATAGGTCTATGGAAAACAACCATGAATTCACCCCTATGCTTGTCATGGATGGCACACTGGCTTTTAATCTATGTACTACACATCACAATATGCATCATACCAGTTGTTCGGATATCCCAGCTTTGACATAAAAGTTGTTATAGGCTAGAAAAACGCCTATTCAGTAGCAGCAGGGAACATAATTATAGTTCAGATCACCATATGTTCAGAATGTGCATTGTTCACCCTCACTTCAAGTTGTCTTAGTCTTGTAGCAGGTCCAGATACATTGCTTCATCATTGTGGCACTGCCCCGACCTTATAAAATAGTTTGCTACTTCAGTCATAACTCACGACTGTGAAAGGTAAAACAAATAACTAAAATTATATGGCAATCCACTCAATGCGTTCAGAGAGAAAGAGAGCGAGAGTAGTTATCCCCCAGTAGTAACAAAATAAATCCACAATAAGATATCCTGACTAACTTGACAACTAACTAACGTTCTATGGACACAAAACACTCTTCGGGCAAAATTAGCACCCACGGAAAGAAACATGTTTCACCAGCAGCCTCCAAGAAGCAGGATTAGAGCCAGAGTGCAAAGAAACCATTGCCTACTTCACGTTCTGCACCCAAGCAGAAAACACTGGATAGTGTTTTTGTTTTTGATGAGAAATGCACACCCAAAACCGTGGGGAAATCTGCAATTGGTAACTCTGGCTGCTTGAGAAATCTTACAAGCCCAAATAGGAAGGATAACTTGTTCAAAAATAAATAAATAGGAAGGCTAACGTAGAGCTTAAGAAGATATATTGTTCTGACATGATTTCTCACAAGATCACACAGGATGATAGGGAAGGACAGTTATCTGCTAGAATTGCACCATCAGAGAATAAGGGAGAGAAAACCACCTCCTTTTCTTCTTTGTCCTGAATTGGAACAATTGTTGAGCACCGTTCTAGAAGTCCTAATCAACCGATTTTAGCTATCACAAAAAAAATGTCACAACCTCGGGCATGAGCAGTGGCATATCATTCTCACCTTGACCAATTACCTGAACACAAACAAATCAAATCTGGCCCTAAATCTGTCTCTGTAGCCAATAGAGAGAAGCAGAGTCACTCACCTCGCCAGCGTTTGCCGAAAAGAAAACTTGGGGGAAGGAGAAGTTGGAAGCCATGACGACGATGGAGTTGCCCGGGAGGCAGTACTTGAGGTCCTCTACGCATCGCCCAACTTCTCCACCGACGCTGCCCGTGCACGCTCACGTCCCCATGTTGAACACCATGGTTGGGCCTGAGGGGAGTAGGGTCGCGGCGGAACAGGGAGGGTGGAGGGAGATGGGGAGGGGATAGATGGAGAAGAGGGGAGGATGGAGCGCCAGCGGTCACGTCTTCCAGCCATGGCTGGGCCTGGGGGAGTAGAGGTGGGGGAAGGAGATGGAGAAGAAGGGGAGGACGGAGCACCGGCGGGCAGGCCGGGTGGCGGCGGCTCCAACCCTAGCTCGTTCGTGTGTTGGGTCAAAGAAGGAGATATGGGCTAGGAGTAAAAAAAGCGAATCGTTTTTTTCGACTTAGCCATTAGGACTGCGGGACTGCGGGTTGATTCTCATAAAAGCTAGGGGCTTTTCTGCAAAAACGGCGCGACGGTGAACCCGACAGAAGCAATGCGTGCTTTATTAGTAGGTAAAGATATTAGATAGATTGTTTGTGTGGAGATGTGAACTTCCCCCATATTGTTCAGAGATAACAGAAGAATAACACCGGGCTCTGCATCCATAGTATCCTTAAAAGTTAAATCCAATTCTTTCAAGTATCTCAAGAGAAATTGGTACAAGTGAAGGAAACAAACATTTGCATGAAAACTACAGGATGAAATAAAATGCCAAAAAAAAAACCTATATCATGCTCCATAAAAGGTCACACACTTGATCATAACAAATTTTTTACATCCTCTGGAAAATCTGATGAATGGATCATCCATCTGGAACAAAAGAGAATTCGAAAGACCTAAAGATCTGTTCTAGAATATGTGTTTACTATAAAAATACTGCCAATTCCATTGATCCTATTGCTTTCAGTATTGCTTAAAACTGACCCTCCTTTGATCAGGCATTTTAGTAAACATTACACAATTAAAGAGTGTTATACTCTCAAATTGTACGACTGTTGACCACCGATTCACAATTCAGGTACGTTGGTTGAGTGGCTCTGTTGCACGGAATAGACTAGCAAACCGGTTAACAAAGACCAACAATGGGAGACGCATATGTCTATCGCCTTGTTCCTTGGTGGATTGGTGTAGACCTCCCTTTGCAATGCGTGTGTACACGGCCAGCCGCACTGGCAGACCGTGTGACACGAAAACAGCAAAAGTGCTTAGCGTAAATTAGGCTAACAGGGGGTCACATCCATGGGGTACTCACCTATTGTTCAACACGTAGTATATGAGCACTATGCCATTTCCCAATGTCTCGTTGTCCGAGATAAAATTAACAACAGCACTACATTTCCAAAGGAAGCCTCCACGTTTTTCCTAGTACCATACTTGCTAATACAGAGTGTGGTTTGCTGTTACTAGCTAGCTTCCTCACAAGAAGATATATAGTGTGCCTGGTGAGTGTGTGTCTACACTGGTGTTAGAAGGGAATAGAGAGGGAGATTAGTGGAATCGATGTTGTATTGTTTGAGCCTCGTGGGCATATATATAGAAGTACAATGACCAACTTGGAGTACAAGACATGGCAGGAACAAATCCTAATCTATCCTATACTTCCTAATAATCATAATACTCAACATCCCCCCGCAGTCACAACGGTAGCGACGCAGACGGTGAGACTGGAGAAGAATCCGAAGGTAAGCCGACGGACATCCCCCCCACAGTCGTAACGGTCGATGCATCGCGAAAGTTGTGGCCGGAGTGGAAACCGACGAGGTTGCTCAAGCAAGGAGGTAGCTTTTGTGCCGTTGTCGAGGTAGCCAAGAGCGTAGGGTCGTATAGCCGTGGTCGAGGTAGCCGTGCGAAGAACGCCGTGGTCGATGTCGAGTCGGGGTAGCCGGTGTCGAAGAAGTCGCCATGGAGCCGTGAAGAAGAGTGGCAGCTAGGTTATGAGCGCGGCGGCGGTGCTCGAAGTAGGCGAGGACGAACCCGACGGCGTGACGAAGACCGGCGCGGACGGTGGCGTTCCCGCGCCAAGGGAGACGGCGCGGCACATACCACGTGGAAGTCGATGCGCGGGGACGGCGGAGTGGACCGTGTGCCGCGGTGCTACGGCCCGAAGGGGCGACTCTGCGGCAGCGTGCGGGTCGGGACGACGGTGGGAAGACCACGGGGCGGTGGCATGAAAATTAGAGTTGGCACACGCAAATTTACTTGGAACGGCATTGAAATACCGCATATAGGTAGATATAGTGGACTCGTTTGGCACAACTTGGTTTAAGGAGTTTGGATGCACAAGCAGTATTTCCGCTTAGTACAAATGAAGGCTAGCAAAAGATTGAGAAGCAACCAACCAAAAAGCGAAAATGGTCATAAACATGCATTGAACATAACTAATACCGAATAGTGCACCATAAGTAGGATATAATTTCATTGCATAACTATTGACTTAACGTGCATGCATAGGGAATCACAAACCTTAACACTAATATTCTTACTAAATCACAATTACTCACTATCATGACTCACATATTATTATTTCCATATCGCAAAACTATTGCAAGGAATCACACTTATCATATCCAATGATCTATATAAAAGATTTTATCTATATCCCTCTTGAATATTCATCACTTTGGGACCAAATTCATATCTTGTGCAAATTACCATTACTATTATCAACTCTCAAAAAGATTTAAGTGAAGCATGAGAGTGCAAATATTTCTTCAAAATTTTAATCTCATCAATTCTCAAAAAGATATAAGTGAGGCATGAGAATTCATTTCTTTAAAATTTTAATCAACTCTCAAAATAATATAAGTGAAGCATGAGGGTTTATTTCTTCAAAATTTTAATCAACTCTCAAAATAATATAAGTGAAGCATGAGAGTTTATTTCTTCAAAATATAGCCACCACCGTGCTCAAAAAGATTTAAGTGAAGCACTAGAGCAACTGCCTAGCTCAAAAAATTTAAGTGAAGCACATAGAGTATTCTAACAAATGATGATGAACGTGTGGCTCTCTCAAAATAAGTGTGTTCAGCAAGGATGATTGTGACAAACTAAAAAACAAACAAAGCAAAGACTCATATAATACAAGAAGCTCCAAGCAAAACTCATATCATGTGACAAATAAAAATATAGCTCCAAGTAAAATTACCGATGGTTGGTAGAAGAAAGAGGGGATGCCTTCCGGGGCATTCCCAAGCTTAGACGCTTGAGTCTTCCTTGAATATTACCTTGGGGTGCCTCGGGCATCCACAAGCTTTGGCTTTTACTACTCCTTATTCCTTCATCCATCGTGATCTCACCCAAAACTTGAAAACTTCAATCACACAAAACTCAACAAAACCTTCGTGAGATCCGTTAGTATAACAAAATAAATCACTACTATAAGTACTATTGCAAACCCATTCATATTTTATTTTTGCATTATACCTACTGTACTCTAACTTCACCATGGCCTATACCCACCGATACAATCCATAGATTCATCAAAACAAGCAAGTAGTGCATCAAAAACAGAATCTGTCAAAAACAGAACAGTCTGTAGAAATCTGAATTATGGTCATACTTCTGTAACTCCAAAATTTCTAAAAAATTAGGACGACCTGGGAAATTCATATATCAATATTGTGTAAAAAATTCAGAAGGTTCTGACGCTCCAGTACAGAAACAAAATTCAGGCACTGGACGCAAAACTTTCTGTTTTCAAACAGCATCAATTATACTATCTTCCAAATCATCCCAAAGGCTTTACTTGGCACAAACACTGATTAAAAACAGAAACACACATTCATACCAGTAACATAAAAGTGAAAACACACAATAACAAAAAATAAAAATTATTCATTGGGTTGCCTCCCAACAAGCGCTATTGTTTTATAGACATTAAGATAGGCTTGAGATTTAAATGATGCTCACATGAAAGATAATAATTGAAACACAAAGAGAGCATCATGTAGCATGTGAAAAACACATTTAAGTCTAACATACTTCCTATGCATAGGAATTTTATAAGCAAACAAATTATCAAGACAAGCAATTTCTAGCATATGCAAATAGGAAGAATGAAGCATTAATAATTTCAACATATAGAGAGGCAATTTAGTAACATGAAGATTTCTACAACCATATTTTCCTCTCTCATATTAATTACATGTAGGGTCATAATCAAATTCAACAATATAGCTATCATATAAAATATTCTCGTCATGATCCACATGCATAAATTTTTTATTATCTTCCAAAATAGTGGGATTATCATCAACGAAAGTTATGACCTCTCCAAACACACTTTTATTAAAAAATTTATAGGATTGATAATTCTCCAAAGTGGTGGGATCATTATTACCTAAAGTTGACGCTCTTCCAAACCCACTTTTAATAGTATTGCAAATTTTATTATCAATAACATATTCATCATGAGGCTTAAATGAATTTTCATGATCATAAGAAGCATCACCCCAATCATGATCATTACAATATGTAGCGCACATAACAAACTTTTCATCCCCAAGCTTGTAGTTTCGCATATCATTAGCACAATTGTCATTTATAGAATTTATAATAACATCATTGCAATCATGCTTTTCATTCAAGGAGCTATCAAGTATGGGAACAATAGCAATAATTTCATTTTTAACATAAGGAACTATAGCAAGTTCATTTTCATAAGCATCATTAATATTAGCATCATGGCCATAAGAATAGCAAGCATCATGTTCATTAAGAGGGGATATTTCAATCGAATCAACGGAATCACAATTATCTATATATTCATACATATCACTATTCTCTTCCAAAGTAGCAGACATTCTCTCAATAAATTCTTTAACATAAGCATTATGAGCATAGTTTTCATAGCAATATTTAAGTATGGCAAAATTTTCAGATTTGTGGAAAGTAATATCATACTTTTCAATCAAAGAAGCAACTTAATAAGCACCCTTAAAAGCAACAAATTCTTCAATTTGTTCAATATCATAGTAATTATAAACACCCTTGGCATAAGAAGACAAGATTTCATTATCATTAAACTCACACAGGTAGGAAGGTCTTTTTCAGGGTTCTTAGAGTAACAAGTAAAATCATAAATTTCACATAGATTCCAAGCATAGCATAGCAAAAAATTTATTTGATGCCATAAGAGTCTCCCTTTCTCAGACAACGTACCGGTGACGCACAAAATGAGCATGCTCATCTAATGATCTTCCCTCAACTAAACTAGTTGGGGTTTCAGCACGAGCACGAATGGATAGAAGATGATTCACATAGTAAACTTTATATGGATCCATATCAATAGATTTTTAGCGAGCGAAGATGCAAGCAAAAAGAAGACACATGGCACACCAACAAAGATAGCAAACGAACAAAAAGGCAAACGGAAAAATATTTTTGTATTTTTGTAAAAACGTTTTAGAAGTGGGGGAGATGAAAACGAGAGGCAAATGGAAAATAAAGTAAATGCAAGGAGATGAGAGTTTGTACAAAGGTACTTGATAGATGTTGATGATGTCTCCCCGGCAACGGCACCAGAAATTCTTCCTGCTACTTGTAGCTTGCGTTGATATTTTCCCCGAAGAGGAAGGGATGATGCAACATAGTAGAGATAAGTATTTCCCTCAGTTATGAAACCAAGGTTATCGAACGAGTAGGAGAATCACACAACACCTCGTTAGCAGCACCTGCACACAAACAACAAATCCTTGCACCCAACGCAAACGAGAGGTTGTCAATCTCTCGGCGGTCAATTGCAAGATTAAATTGTATGTGATAGATAGATAGATTGAAACAAAAATACAAAATAAAATAAATAAAATAAAATGGCAGCAATATTTTTAGGCTTTTAGTAATATGATTTAGATAGACCCGGGGGCCATAGATTTCACTAGAGGCTTCTCTCAAGAAAATAGCAAACGGTGGGTAGACAAATTACTGTTGGGCAATTGATAGAAAAGCAAATAATCATGACGATATCCAAGGCAATGATCATGTATATAGGCATCACGTCCAAGATTAGTAGACCGACTCCTGCCTGCATCTACTACTATTACTCCACACATCGATCGCTATCCAGTATGCAGCTAGTGTATTAAGTCCATAAAACGGAGTAATGCCTTAAGAACGATGACATGATGTAGACCAGATAAACTCATGTATGAATAAACCCCATCTTTTTACCCTTAATAGCAATGATACATACGTGTCATGTCCCTTTCTGTCACTGGGATTGAGCACCGCAAGATCGAACCCATTATAAAGCACCTCTTCCCATGGAAAGATAAATCAACTCAATTGGCCAAATCAAATCAATAGATCAGAAAAGAAATACGACGCTATAATAATCATGCATAAAAGAGTGTAGCAAAGACTAAAATAATTTCATGGATAATCTGATCATAAACTCACAATTCATCGGATCCCAACAAACACACCGCAAAAAGTGATTACATCGGATAGAACTCCAAGAACATCGAGGAGAACATTATATTGAAGATCAAAAAGAGAGAAGAAGCCATCTAGCTAGTGCCTATGGACCTGAAGGTCTGTGGTAAACTACTCACGCATCATCGGAAGGGCAGCAAGGTTGATGTAGAACCCCTCCGTGATCGATTCCCCCTCCGGCAGATTACCGGAGAAGGACCCCAGATGGGATCTCTCTGGAACAGAAACTTGCGGCGGCAGAAAAAGTATTTCGTGGACTCCCCTCAGGGTTTCTGATTTTTTTCTGAATTTATAGTGCTGGAATTAGGTCAAACAGAGATTAGTGGGCCCCACGAGGCACCAGGGCGGGCCTGGGGGGGGGGGGGGCGCCCTGGTGCCTCGTGGGCCACTCCAGGGTCTTCTGGCCTCCTCCCGAAGCTTCTAGTGTTTATCTTGGCCAATAAAAAATCTTCAAAAAGTTTCATGGCATTTGGACTTCATTTGGTATTGATTTTCTGTAAAACAAAAACAGGGCAGAAAACAGCAACTGGCACTGGCACTAGGTTAATAGGTTAGTCTCCAAAAATGATATAAAATTGCTGTAAATGATTATAAAAACATCCAAGATTGATATTATAACAGCATGGAACAATCAAAAATTATAGATATGTTGGAGACGTATCAGGGACCGAAGTAATTGCAACCGATTACAGAGAGTTGGCAAGACCATCTCGGTGGGACCGAGATCCATATCGGTGGATCCGATTTATTAGGGTTTTGGCAGTGGCTAAGTCCAGATGAACTCGGTGGCTCCAGATAGGAATTTTCGGTGGGGCCGAGTTGGAATGTAGGTTTTGGACATATTTGGATGGAGAAAGTGGTTGAGGGTTTTGGAGTACTGTCACTAAGCACTTGAGCAAAAAGACCATTAAGCAACACCTCATCCCCTTTTAATAGTATTGGCTTTCCTATGGACTCAATGTGATCTTGGATCACTTAACAAAAATGTAGAGTCTTGAGCTTTTGCCAATCCATGTCCTTAGCATTTTGTGGGGTCCACATCTCTAGTCCTTGCCATGCCAATCATTGAACATCCTGAAATCTTTAACTTGAATGGACATTAGTTCAATGAGATATATGTTGTTACAAATTACCAAAACCACCAAGGGAGCAAATGTGCTTTCACCATTCAAGAATCTCGCCATAGTTTGTTCATCATCTTCCTTGACATTGGCTCGTATCATTGCAATCTCCATTTCTTGATAGTATTCTTCAACGGACTTGGTCCCTTGCTTGAGGAGTTGGAGTTTCTTGAAGAGGTCATGGTTATAGTGTGTAGGCACAAAGCGAGCTCGCATGACATCTTTCATTTGATTCCAAGTGGTGATGGGTGGCTCGCCCTTGTCTTGGCGTCGTTGGATCACTTGCTCCCACCAAATGAGAACATAGTCTTGGAATTCAAGAGATGCCATGGCAATCTTCTTTTCCTCTTGGTAGTTGTGGAGATGGAATATCTTGTCAACCTTCAATGCCTAAGAGAGGTATTCTTCGGGATCATTTCCACCGGAGAATTTAGGCATTGTGAACTTGAGCTTATTGTAGCGCTCCTCACTGTCTTGTTGGCGGTGACGATGACGCTCGTGTCTTGGAGGAGGGTCTTCTAGCTCTTGCTCGTCGTGCTCATCTTGATTGTCTTGACGTCAATGTCGTGGAATTCTTGCATGTTTCCTCATCTCTTGGTGCTCCTCATTTCTTGCAGCAGCATCTTGTTGCTCACGTCGTCTGGCCTCTTCTTGTTCTCGCACATGGCGGTTGCGTTCGGCGACGTTGCGAGTTGCTTCTCGTAGTGCGCGTTAAGCTTCAAGTGCTTGCTCCTCATGACGTTGTCGATCTTGTAGTAGAGCGTCGTCGTCTTGTGGTACTTGACGTTGGCGTTGTGGAACTTGATCTTGCTCCATGTTGTTGTTTGCTTGCCGGTTTTGGCGTTCACGCTCTTGAAGACGGTCTTGCAAACCATTGTGGAATGGGTTTCTTGGAGCTTGCCGGTCTTCATGTACTTGAGGGCGATGAGAGCGTGCTCGTGGAAGACTTGCATCCGAAGAGGTGTCCAAAGAGTTGCGGCTTGAGTGGCGCCGTCTTGATCTTGAACTTGATGAAGTGGAAGAAGCGCGGTTGACCATCATGGCATGGAACTCTTCCATTTGAGATGATAGCTTGTCGTCAAGAGTTTGTCGAAAGTCGGAGGCGAGTTGTTCGATGCGTTCGCCCAAAGCTTCACTTTCTTGATGTAAGGCTCGTTGGACGCCAAAGAGGTGTGCCTTGGTGACGTAGTCGTTCTGTGCATCGTCTTGCTCATCAAAGAAGTGCCCGACCTATCCATGATTCTCAAACAAGTGTTAGTGGAAGAAGGGAACGAACTAGACCAATGTACCTTATCCAATGTTGAGGATGGATTAATGATCACTCGATATGGTATTATGGAAATAGTGCAATTGGTACCGGATCGTGTCAATTCTCACACCTACACAAGTAAAGCTTTTGGAGGGGTTTGGTTAGGATGGTGGCACAATTTTTTTGCAATAGTAAGCAAGATATCAATAATGTTGAGAAAGATTCGCAAATTCGCAATTGAAACAAGTAGACCAATAGCAAAGTTACACGGAAACACACACACGGATAGATAAATGAGGTCGTGCAACCAAGGAATGAGCACAAAATGTGGAACACCCGGAAACGCTCGTGTTGCACAACTCTAGAGAGACGCTAGCACGATTGCTTAATAGGCGGATACAACACTTGTGCACAACCTATAGGATGCAAAACGATGAACTTCAATCTCAAATATGCTTTGTATGTATGAGTCCCGGTGAACTTGTCACGATGATCCAAGATGATCAAATATGATATGTAATGTGCGATGCTATGGCTATTGCTTACAAGCTTGATGTTGCTCTTTATCTTTTGCTTAAAAGCTTTCTTTCTTTTGCTCTTTTTCTATTGGCCACTTATGCGATATGCTCTCACGATGGTAGCAATGATGTATATGCAGGAACAAAATTTTGGCACAATAGAAGATATGATGGTAACACTAGAGTGCACAAGTTATCGTTGCCCTGCAATACTCAATGGCTAGTCTCGTAGGAAAGCGACGCAAAAGAGGGTCTTTGGGTTACAATGCAATGGCAAGGGGGAAAACGAGTTGTCGTCGAGGTTACCGTCCTTTCTTACGGTGGTGGTGTCACAATGGTGGTGATGCGGTCGTTGTCGAAGTCGAGTCCGTGGCGATGATGAGTGGCGGTGAAGTCAATGTCGAACCGTGCCTAGATAGCCGAAACACACTAGAAAACGGAAAACCACAACTCAAAATCTCAAGGCAAATGTCAAATGATGGTGTAGTGATGTGGTGGTGGTCTAGGGGTAGTGGTGAAGGTGGTGGAGCTATGGTGGAGCTTGCGGGGACGAAGTGGAAGCGGTGGCGGCGGCTAAACGGTGGCTGAAAAAAAAACAGGGGAGGCCGGCTAATCCGGGCCCCGGTCCGGCTTATCCGGGCACGGCCCGATGATCCGGGCGCCTGTCCGTATGATCCGGGCACGGCTGATGCTCGGGTGTGGCTCCAAAATCCCAAATTTTTTGAGAAATTCGGGGATTTCGGAGGGGATTCGGGGTAGGGATATTAGGGAAGGGTAGATCCACTTGCAACACATGAAATCCATGGATCAAAATCAACAAAACATCATCAAACTCACAAATCACAAAAAAAATTGGAGGGCTATTTTTGTGGGGAATTTTCGAAATTGGGGAAAAACAACAAAATTGAGCGTAGCAAATAGAGGGGAAGGATCCAATTTGTGAATCAACGTGGCTCTGATCCAAGATGATGTAGGGTGCAACCCTAGTTCGTCGATCTTTTCACAATTGGAGGGGGAAAAGGCAAGAACACGAAGAACACGAAGAACACAATCACTCAATTGACACAATCACAAATCACACATGCACTAGATCCACATACACATACGATGAATCACGATACAAAGTCAACACGGTAGCTAGTTCATCCCGATCCGGAGAGGAGTCGAGGTCTTGATATCCGGAGTGGATCTTCTCACATGGGTCTCATGGAGGTCTTGATCTCCATGGGAGAGGTATGGATGAGCAAAGCTCTAATCTCAAGAGCCAACACTTTGCTAACCCTAAAACATAGAGGGGGAAGGAGTATTTATAGTCTATGGGACGAGAGGGTTACATGGGCCTCGGGCCGAAACACACACACACAAATCGGGGTGCCCGGGTGGCCGTCCGGATGATCCGGCCTTCGGGAGCCCGGATGATTCGGGCGGTTGCCCGGACGTCCAGGTGGTGCAGCAGCATACGCGGGAGGGCCGGACATCCGGGCCGGGGTCCGGACATCCAGGCTTAGGCCGGATGATCTGGGCCGGGGTCCGGATGATTCGGCTTTGTCGGGGCGGCTACTGTTGCCGTGGGCGCCGTTAGCCGGATCGTCCGGACGCCGGTCCGGATCGTCCAGGCTGAAGCCGGATTGTCCGGACCAAGGTCAGGATCGTCCGGGCTGCTGCTGACTGGCTGCCCTTCTTCTTCTCCTTCTCATTTCTCTTCCTCCTTCGATCGTCCATGCTCCTTAGCTTCTCCAAGGTGATCCTTGTGGTACCTGAGTATGCATAAGATTTCCGTCTGAGGTAGCATCCAATTCTCATGTGCATCGAAGGGAAATTGTGAGAGGAGTGATGTCACCTCGTTCTCGATTGCCCTTGCTCGTGCTCGTGGCATAGGCCCTCGTGGCACTTGAGGTGACGTAGGTGAGTCCATGGGGATGACCTCGGGATGCTCCGCATCACCATCTTTCTCTGCCTTCGTTTTCTCTCGTGCCTCCGCCGCCGCTCCACCACCACGGCCGCCCCACTCCGCCACATCCAATGCCACATCCGGGCTCCAACCCGTTATCCTCCGCCGTCGTTCCACACCTTTCCTCCGTCCGCCGCATAGGTACCATCCGCCCCTACGGTACTCACCATGCCCTGCAAGTGTTCGGTGAAATACCGTGCTAAATTTTTTTGTCCCTTCTTCTTTGAAGTAATGGATTCAGATATGGAGTACATATACGAGCACTATGTTGAGTCGTCCGGCGAGGAGGACTACACGGATGAGACGGCGATGATGCGAGCGGTCATTGCAGATGTGGAGCGTGCGGAAGAGCACGCTCTCAATTTCAAGGGATAGATCAAGGGTCATCGAGTGCTCAACCGCAACAGGGCGCACGGCCATTTGACGCTGATGACGACTACTTTGCCCCCGATGCCCTATTCACTGTCAATTTTCGCCGACAATTTCGGATGCGAAGAAATGTCTTCGGTCGTCTCTACCATGGCGTCTGATCCGTTGATGACTACTTCATCCTAAAAAAGGATGCCACGGGAAGGATTGGCTTCTCTGGTTACAAGAAGTGCACGCCGCTGATTCGTGGGACGAATACGTACGTATGTCTGAGAGCACATGTGGAGATGCCATGGTAAGATTTGCTACTGCCGTGGTCTTGATGTCTGAGAGCACAACATGATCGTGGAGATGAGGGTGACTATGCTGTCGGCGTCTGTGGCGACTTTGTCAATCTCAAGATGATATGCCGGCTAAATTTCTCGAAGGTGCTCGTAGTGGTAGGGTGAGTGTGTGTGCGATCATAGGGTGAGATTATGTGCGTATATATGAGCGTCTGCGTCTGTACTGTGTTCAAAAAAAGCTATCAAATATCCTCTCCTTCCTTTCACAGAAATAAATCCTTATTTCCACATTTTCATAAACGTTAAAGCACTAGAGTGATGACATAAATACATATTCTTTGATCATTTGAGTAAATATAACTATTATATTAAATTATTAATCATATGCTCATAGCATCTTAAAATGTTCTTATTCATCATGTAAATACACATAGCTTAAACAACAGCCGATTGATCGTCCGATCTACTAGTGCCGGCTGAAGACGTTGTACTCGACCGTGGCATCACCAGTGCTGATGTCGAAGGCGTATGTCATGGCCAACGCATACCCACGGGCCCACCTAAAGACGCCGGTGCCGCCGATGACAGGCATCTCACGGACGGCGGCGGAGGCCGCCGAGTTCTGGCCCATGATGGCGACGCTGCTTCCGTTGTACCTGCCGCCCGCGGTGAAGACGAAGTTCATGTTCATGAGCACGTGTGTTTGGAGAGAGCAGGTGTTCATGTTCATGAGCACATGTTCATGATCACATGTTCTCAACTTCTACTAACTTTGTAAGTGACTCAACTTTGTACTAACTTTAGTACAAAGTTGAGTCACTTATTTTGGGACGGAGGGAGTATATGATTGTGTGTCTTATCGTGTGGCGTATTATTAACGTTACTTCATCTCAATGTTTGTTCTACATAAGCGTGGGATAGCATAAGAGTCGACAATTTCAGGATATATGTTTGGCATCAATAAATAAAACAATTTCATAAACCGTAATATCACCAATACTATTCTTTCAGTGTTTAAAATAGAAATCTAGACTTATTTTTTCTAAACCAAATTGAGAAAAAAATGTTATTTTTCAAAAGTGCAATATTCATGGCCCAAGTATAAGAATAATTAGATGACACCCTGCGTGTTGCGGAAGGAACTCCTAGTCCTACGCACATGATAATACATAAATCCAATAATTTTGTTTGCGTGGTAGATATATGATCTTAGATAAAAGAAGACCGTTGTGTACACAGTACTTGGAGTGTACTTTTGAAGATAGCAAAGTGTGAAGCATACGATCATGTTTTTTTTTACTATATACAATGATATGACATAAGTTATCTCATGTGAGACTCTTGTTGTAAATCAATCTTCTTCACGTTCAGTACATAAGTTGTACAAAGCATAGCCAAGTAGTTCATAGCAGCAAGTGTAAAAATAGGTGTTACATTACATTGTTGTGTATTTTCACAAATATAATATGAGATAACAAATAGTAGGAAACGTTTCTCTAGAAACATCAATGGTAGTAGGGCCTTGTCTTCGTTACTGAAACAACATCCATGGTAGCTTATTGTTGACAATTAGCTCCTACTTCCTCTTTAAGTGAAAATAGCATGTTCTGATTTCTGAGGCGAAACTAATGCAAATAGTAGTGGACGATACTTGACAGGAAGGGATGATAGTGTCACTTCATCTTGCTAATGACAATATGGAAGCTCTACAAAAAAAAATTAGAATGAGCTAATGAATCTAGGCACTATGCAAGCTATAAAAAAATCCAAATAGATGGTATATTAAGATCGAAAACAGATTTGCAACATTGTGCCTCTAGAATATATGTAAAGAAGATGACACTTCACAATTGAAAGACACAATGAATATTACAGGTGAAAGAAGACAGAAGAAGGTGCTTGCAAGAAAAGATGATGAAGTTGAGTGCAACTTATGAGTCACCTTTTGCATTTTATCAGAGTTTTGAAGAGATACATACTCTGTAGAAGAAAAAACAGAGATGACATTATAATAGAGATCCTGATGTTAACATTTAAAATGTAGTACAAACACAGTTTGGTATTTACAGATTTATGACTAAAAGTATCCTCATACACGGTGATCGGTTCAGACTTTTGAGACCATAGTATTATGTACGTTTAGCAATAGGCACTTGGGTGGTTTAAGGGAAAACAAAGAAAAAGACAGAGAGAAACACGGTGCATTCACTTCTAGTCATGTGGTAAGCATACATCCATATATAATCCACCAATGAAGACCCTTCTTTTTTTATTTTGTCCTCCACATGTTAACATCTGCAATGAAGAATAATAGTAAATTTCAGTCTGTCTCTGTTAAATGAATGACAAATCTAGTATGTGTACATAAAGAAAAATCAGCATGTTACAGATAGTTTTTATACACAACTACTGTAAAAATACCTTTTCAGGAAGGCAAGAGTAATTGTTGTATTTTCTGTCTGTATCTAACAGATACTATGTATGTCAGATTTCATCAAAACCTTCTTTATGAATTTAACACATAAAAATAATAATGAAAATAGGTTATTACTTATTAATTAAATAGTCTATGGCTCGTAAATCTGATTATTAGGTATTATCATGAAAAAAACAAGAGTACGCAAGAAATCAGTTCAATGAAATATAGGACAAAAGAGGCCTATGGCTGCCAGTGCACACCTGATGAGAACATTTTTTTACATTGTTGTCAAATCCTGGTTATAGGATCGCCAATTCGGAACAAAAAGAAGGTGAAAAACAAACAGGCCTTCAAAAGTGTTTAGTACAGAATCAATGTCAATTGAATCGATCCGATTTTGATATACGTACAATCGCTCGCCAATCTCATTTGCATATAACCCTTTGATCAAGTGGTGGAGTGAACATTTTAGAATTACGCAGAGTGTTAGACTCTCACATGGTACGACATTTGACCAACTATCCACATTGTATCTATGTCGGCTGAGTGTCTCTAGTGCACAGAATACAGTACTAAACCCATTGACATGGAGCAACAACAGAAGATGTACATCTGTGTCGGCTACACGCACAATGCGCTTCTGTGGATCTCTGTATGTAGAGCGTATTTAGACAACCTGCTGCATTGACAGACCGTGTGACACGAAAACAGAAAAAGAGATCAGCATAAATTACGCTAACTACGGGGGGAAACATGCATGGGGTTTTTACCCAGCGCGATGCATGGATTATAGCAGCACTATGGCATCTCCCAATGTCTCCCAGTCCTAGCTCAAATTAACAGCAACACAACATTATCAAAAGAAGTCTCCACGTTCTTGCTAGTACTACATGTCAACATAGAATGTGCATTGCTTTTACTAGCTAGCTACCTAACGAGAAGATAGTGTGTGTGTATGTTTATATGTCTTTCGCTACTGGCATATATAAATGCATGTAGCTCTCCTAAAAATATAAATGGACCACCTCATATATGTCCCTTGCATTTATTCTTCCTATGAAAGAAAACAGGTAACATCAATTTTTTTTGTGTTTCTCTCTGATTGGCCTTCGAGATATGCCCGCTCGAGGAGTCACTCAAAGAATCAAAGGTACACCAGAAAGTACATACTTCCGGGTGAAAATCACCTTTCAAAATATTAAGTCTGCAGAAAGCATCACACATGTAACTGTGTGAGTTTTGTATGTCATTATTTACAAAGAAAGATGTTTGTGTGTCATTGCAAATTCTTATGGAATATTCAAAATCATATCCAACATGTAAAAAGGTAAAGAATGTATAGTGTGTAAAAACATTTTATTTTGCTAGTACTGTTTTTTTTTTCAAGACGTGAAGCATTGCTCAGAAAGTATTGAAGATGCATACAATTTTCTTTTTAATTGTTTCCAAATGGTTTTCGACACTTTGAAGTATTTTTTTCAGAATTTACTTGTCATAGTCCATGCCTCGTTGCCAAAATTTGAATCTTTAATAGTTATTCTAGTTGACAATATAGAGAGATTGAACCTGCCAAAAGTTTATCTGTTCCTTGGATGGCGAAGTGATGGAAGAGTACGTCAACATTTCGGCTCCAGGCACATCATTAAAGTGAAAATGCAGTGGCATGCAGGTGCATTCTTACATCACACTAGGATCCATGTATACCGTTGAAGTAAAACACCAGTCACGGTAGAGGTGGAGCACTGTATCTGTATGAGTGTGTGGCGTGGAGGCTGCTTATGTTATTGTCTGGCTAGCTGTGGGAAGATAGATTTTTTTTTTTTTTTGCCGGGATGGGAAGATAGATTATCCGCATGCGCTAGACCACAGAGCCCGTAGAGGAGGAAGCATTTTGGTGGCGTACTTAACCACTCGATGCTCCTTAGCGAGAGAGATGTGGCAAGCCTTACAGGTTACAGATAACAAGATGGCAGAATTTGGTATGGAATCTAACTCGATTAAATCATTGGGAGCAACATTTTGAAGCTTGCTACTACATATACAGGCCGATAGGCTATAGTCTCTTCGATCCGCATGGCATACACTTGTTATGTGTGGCAGAGTAGCTCAGGCGCACAGAATCTGATGCGCCGCCGGAACTGTGAATGTGCATGGATCCAAGTGCTTGCCCATCAACTCGTTGTCTAACTATTAGACATACCTAGGATACACGTCTGTACACCGCTGTCTTCACAGGTGGAGCGTGTGAGACGAAAACCTCAAGAAAGATTAACGAGAACTACTCCAGGTTGTCAGCGTCACGAAGATGCAGCGCCTACTCTATCTGATCTATATCATTTACCAATGTCTCCTAGTCCTAACATAGATAAACAGCAACACGACATTGACAAAGGAAGTACACGTTGTTGCTACTACCTCACGAGAAGATAGTGTGGTTTGCTGTTACTAGCTACTCATATAGTGTGGTTTGCTATTGCAAGGTAGCTACCACACGAGAGGATATCGCGTGCGTGTATATACATACTGGCATATATAAATGTATATAGCTCTTCTAGAAACGTGGACCATCCCATATATATCCCAAGTATTTATTCTTCCTCGTAAACAAAATGGGTGACATCTGTTTGGTGTTTGTGTTCCTCTACCTGGGTTTGAGGGGCACTCCCAATGCTATTCTCTTAGCAAAATTTCATAGCTAAAACGCTGACATGGCACATTAATTAATGAAGAGAGAGGAGAGGGTTGTATGCTATAGCCAAGATACGGCTCTTTGCTCGTTTCCAAATATTTTCCAGCACCTAGCATAACGCATTAAGATACAACGCATTGGTACTGGTAGTGCTCAAAGCTCCAGCTCGGTGTATCATTCAAAGCTGCACAAGAAACATGTGCTAGTACTTGGTAAAAATCACTTTTCAAGTATATTAGTAGACTGTAAAGAAATATTGTACATGTATTTGTTTGAGTATTGTATGTCCTTGTATGATGGGGAAACAAATTATATACAGAGTGTAAAAGGTAAAAGTATAGTGCTTATAAACTTGTTTCTATAGCACTAAAATTATTTTTTCCCATGGCGTGAAGCATATCTTATGAATGTATTGAAGACAACGTGAATAATTTCTTTTGAAAGTATTCATGAAGAAGAATATATGTTTAATATTTTTGAAATGCTATTGACACTTTTCAGTTATTTTTTCCAGAATCTACTGTTCTTCTATAAATCACATGCACCCTAGAGCAATTTATTCGCGCCGGAGCCCCACACGCTATTCGATCTCGTATTGGTCTAGGCTGGACTAACGCTAATTGCATGGTTTAAGTATCTCGACAAAGCTTGGTTGGATGCATAAGCATGCAATTTGACAATTAAATGAAGCTTGTCCAACCAAGCTCAATCCATTACTTTCAATTCATACTTTTATTTTTTCTTTGATAGGCATCCTAAGATTTGATATCGAACCTACCCAAGATTTCCTATTTATTTGCATCAGTATTGAATGGTTTATCTTTTAGGATTCCAGTAAGTGTGTGAGGGGATCTGCAACGCGGACCCCAAAAACAGACACAATATTTGTCCGCAGACACGTCTGGACGCGTCAGCAGACAGTGACACGGGAGTCACCCATCCAACCCTATTAATCAAATGTCTGGACACATTTGAAATGGAATTCGAACAAAGTTCATGCAAACTGGACAATTTTCATTTATACCCAGTCAAATTAATTATATTTTCGACATATTTCAATTAAATAGAAGTTAACCACATTTTTTTATCCTAGTCTAAATCTTCGCCAGCCGTGGAGGCGTATGTGTTCCACGTCATGTCTTCCCCATGTCCAGCAAGATGAACTGTCGTGAGCTCCGGGAAGTGAAGTTGCGGGAGGGGAAGAATATGACATGGGACACAAGAATTGCCAACGTCCATGTCGCACCTCCAACTCTACCTTGACAGAGTCCTTCATGTGGACGTCGCCAGACATGGACTGGTTGGCCTCGTGGTCGCTGCGGCAGGGGACAAACCGCGTGGGCGGTGTGGCCGACGCGGAGCCGGCGACGTCTGCGATCGCCTGTGCCTCCTCTTCGTCTGTCCCTGCGTCGGTCTTCACGAACAGGGGGTTAGTCTCTGCCCACAGTACGCGTGGCCGTCATCACTCGCGTCGGATGTCATGAGCGCTGTGCATGGACTGGTACAACGCTCGCTAATCATCCAGGAAGCCTAGATCCTCCACGACCATGGCCATGATGACATCCTCATTCGCATGCTCGTCGCTTATTTGTCCCTGTGCGAGCCGGGCTTGTCAAGGAGCCGAAGGTTGTAGCGTTTGTCCTCTTGCGCCTGCGGGAATACTGAAACAGGTGGCGCCGGCTTGACAAACATTATGACAACTGGTAAGTCTTACCTCGGACACATGTAGTGGTACAACAAGCCATGCTCATTCTGATTGACCTCCTCATCGAGCCCCCACCATGTGTCATCTTAAGTTCATAATTACCAAACGATAGTGGACCACATGCAAAACCATGAAAACCTTGGGTTGCTATGTATTCCGTAAGACGCAATACCGGATGCATCATTGCGATGAGCTCTGGCCTACTTCCCTAACTGATACATCAAACGGTAAGTCAATAAGTTAAAAGTCACAATATCCACAATCGATCGATTCATAGAGTCTGGACTCTACTAGGGAAAAGCTTATAGGTGGAGGCTTAATAGTAGCGCGGGGCACGGGAGCGCGCTACTGCTATTTAACAGTAGCGCGTGCCCCAACAACGCGCTGCTGATATAACATTAGCAGTAGCGCCTGGGGCCAAACAGGCGCTGCTGCTAACCGGGCCCGTGGTGTCCCCCGGGTGGAGCCTTTGTAGCAGCGTGGGGATACAACCCGCGCTACAACTAACTATATAGTTGTAGCGCGTTTTACAGAGGCCGCGCTACTGATAAGTTTAGTCCCATCTCGCCCCGCGAACAGGGTTTTTACCACCTTAAATATGTTAATTCTCGAACTATCACAAGCACTTGGTCTTCATTGTACTCTATGTGTAGGATCTGTGGCAATATGAATCTTCACCTGTTCCTACAAGTGAAGATTCATACTGACAATTTAGATTCTACACAAAAAGATCATTGATGACCGATGTATTTTATGATTTTTTTTACATGCTTAAAATTGGGTTGTGTTAATAAGAAAATTACATTGTTAAAAAGAAAATGAAAATGAAACAGAAAAAGAAAAGAAAATTGGGCTGTGTTAAAAAGAAAATTACATTGTTAAAAAGAAAATGAAAATGAAACAGAAAAAGAAAAGAAAATTGGGCTGTGTTAAAAAGAAAATTACATTGTTAAAAAGAAAATGAAAATGAAACAGAAAAAGAAAAGAAAATTGGGCTGTGTTAAAAAGAAAATTACATTGTTCAAAAGAAAATGAAAATGAAACAGAAAAAGAAAAGAAAATTGGGCTACCATCCCATTTAGCAGCAGCGCGTGACCCACGACCCGCGCTACAGGTATTGGGCTTAGCAGTAGCGCTGGCCCTCTACCCCGCGCTACTACTAAGCTTATCTTATCCCATGGCCGTCTGTTCCTCTGTCTCATCACTCTCACTCCTCACTCTCTCGCGCTCTCCTCTCCTCGCCGCCGACGCTCCCGCTCCTCCTCCACCGAGGTAGCTCCACCCTCCTCCCTCCACCTCCCTCCCTCCCTCCCGCCCTCCCTCCTTCCCTCCCTCCTCCCTCCTCCTGCTCCAGCCACCGCCCCACCTCCATCCGCCGCCCCTCCCCCATCCTCCTCCTCCCTCCTTCCTCCCCCTCTATCTGCCGCCCTGCTCCCTCCAACCGCCGCCCTCCTCACTCCCCTCCAGCCGCTGCCCCTCCTCCCTCCTCCTCCATCCACACAGCCCCTCCTCCCCCCTCCTCCATGCACAGCCCCTCCTACATTTTGACTAGTTGATATGTAACACTTTGATTTAGTTAATAGTTTTTAGGGTTTAGAGTGAATTAGTAAAAATTTAGACATAGTTAATAGATTTAGTCATTTTGATTAGTTGATATGTAACACTTTGATATAGTTAATATTTTTTAGGGTTTAGAGTGAATTAGTAAAAATTTAGACATAGTTAATATATTTAGTTGATATGTAACACTTTGATTTAGTATGCTTCTAGGGTTTAGTTGATAGCTTATAGGGTTTCACTAAGTCCTAAAATCAGCATAATAATCTTTTTTTTATATTTTGTTTTCACAGAAATCAAGTATTTGCCCCTGCATCGTCCCCGCCGTTGTCCCCGTCATCGACGCCCTCCGATCTCGAGGTGAGACCAACCAAATCCCCATGTCGTTGATGTCGATGATGATGCTAAAATTCACGTTTCGCTAAAAAAGAACTTGACTCTGTTCATGCTTAAAAAAGAACATGTGTATGTGTATGGACATGTCGATCTTGAGCTGCTGTGTATATGGTGCCAAAGATGGCCACATTTGACTCTTTGTATCGCAGGGAAAATCCGAGTGGCCTATGTTTTGCCGGAGTGTTGATTCATTTCCGTTCCGGCAAATTTCAGGCGCTCGATATGTCCTATTTTAGCGAAGGTCATGCCGGATTTTGCCGTGAATTTTAGCATGACTTGTGCTAGAATATATAGGAAATATCGAGTGCCCTGGATTTGCTGGAAAGAGAATTAAATTGCCGTCGATTTATAATCTTTGAATTTTGAACACAGGAAATGTCCGACGATGATAAGATCCCGGAGTGCGACTACTGCTGCGATGACCGGGGTTTGTGCGACAAGGAGCCTCACCTGCAAAATGATAGGTTCTTCACCGTGAAGTTGGAAGAGACCTTCGATGTTTGTACGGTATGCAACGACAAGTATTTCATCGTAATTAATCATGACTTGTGATTCTTTGCTTCAACATGTAATTTTCGTTTTTTTTTCAATTCGACTAGTACATCCCGTGCCATGCAAGACCGTTCGTCTTGCAGAAGCTCGGTTTCCAAGACCTTGAGAATATGGAGACGAGGAGGGCTCACCTCAGGACTAAACACAGTTATGCTTTTCGGGTTAAGCTCTACAATGCGCTTAATCACTCACATTTCGGCTGCTTTAATTGGGAAGCTTTCTGCAAGGCCTATGGATTTGAGGAGAATATGCAAATAACTTTTGATATTCGTCCCGAAGATGAAGATATTGAAGATAATATCGACATTTGGGTCGATGTGGATATGCCTCCTGTTTTGCCTAAATGTGAGTTTGTCAAACTAATTTGTTAAGTAATTTATATTTTTTATTTAAAAATATTTGGTGTTCATCGCTACTAAACTTGTTTATTTATAATTATCAGCTTATTTCTTATCTTCAAAAAATACTCGGAAAGCTGTGGACATGACGTACTACAGTTATGGCTCCGAGCTTAATTGTGAGGAGAAAGGATATCTTGTCTCATTTATAGATCATGTTGAGAATTTTAAGACCAATCAGTTTATCAACCCAAATTATACTGGATACGTGCCACTAGTCCATCAGTTGCTTGATGGTAATCTCATTGCGAAAAACTTGGTATGATTTTGTTAATGATGGTAACTTCGTTGCATACATTCTTCTTAAGGAAACTACATTGCTAACTATATATGTTACTATATTGTTCAACAGAAGCACCCTAGCGAGGTTGTACCTCACATGATGCTTACCGAAGGGAGTATGTACATGGTTAGCTTACGACCGTTTCCACCGGCGGCTTACCAAAGTGCATACTCTATTTCTTTGAAATATGGAAGGCTCAATATCAAAGATGGGAGCAAAGTAATGAAGGCGCGCACGCAACCGATTGGAGACAACATGCGTGTGCGCAAGCCAAAAGTTGGCGACAGGTGGATCTCCATTCTCCATTTTGGAGATGGACCGGTTTACCTGTTTTATGCTATTTTACCTAGGAGAGAGGACTAGGTCCTAGGTAGTAAGAACAATTAGTTAGTGTTGATATGACTATGATGATGATGATTAGTTATTATGATGATGATGAGTTATATGTGCTACAATGTGTTAGCTAGAATGATGAGTTGTTATATGACTCATAGATGATGATCATGAGGAGTTGTTTTGATGATGAGTTGTTATGACTATGATGATGATGATGATGATGAGTTATATATTACGATGATGATGAGTTGTTATTACGATCATGATGACTTATTATATCATTGGGTGAAAGAAACGCGGATTAGATTCAAGTGGATGGATCCAAAGTGACCATGTTGGATTAGTAGGACGTCGTCGGACATCCTACTAATCCAACATGGTCACTTGGGATCCATCCACTTGAATCTAATCCGCGTTTATTTCACCCACCGATATAATAATTCATCATGATCATGAAATCATATGATGAGATTACTGTATAAAACATGTACAAATACAGGGCCAATATGCTGCAGGAAAAAAAATACAGGAAACATTAGCAGTAGCGCGGGCATGCATGTAGCAGCAGCGTGCTATTATCAGCAGCACGCTCTCGAAAGAGGCGCTGCTGCTATTAGCAGCAGCGCGGTTTAATGAGCACGCTACTGCTATGTATAGTTAGCAGTAGCGCGGGTAAACCCACGCTACTGCTAAAGTTTAGCTGTAGCGCCTTAGCAGTAGCGCCTGTGCCCGCGCTACTGATAAGGTAAAACCCCGTGCTACTGCTAGCCTTTTCCCTAGTAGTGGTACTACTCTTGCCTAATTCAGAATTTCCCCTAATTCACAAACGCCAACAAGGCGCTAAGCAACCAGCAGCCCACTGAAATCTAGCAGGTTGCAATGCCGAACTAATCTAAACAATAAATCATTTTCAACCAGTTTGTTGGCACTACATATCTGTCAAGGATGAATGAGAATTAACATACCTTCGAGTCCAACTAGGGGCTCTAGGATCCATCTTGTCTATGGATTGCGGCTAACCTTCCCACATGCATCCTTGTGCGGCCTCTCGCACACAAGTTTGGGCATCCAAGCTCAAGGGTGGGGCTGGCGGACCAATGCCTCGACGGGGTAATGCAACACCTCCATTAGAACACCCCCCCCCCCCCCCCCGTCGCTCCAACGAGCAACATGGGGAAACCCTAGCCGCCGAGCAATAGCTCCCCCTCCCACTCTTGCCTCCCCCGCCGCAACCGACGCGCAACCTAGTTGGCATTGGCAGTAGTGGGGCCTCGTTTTCTCTCCGTTCATCCTTCAGCGGCTGGCGCGGGACAGCCCGAAAGCTCGGAGGCGCTAGGCTTGCCTGAAATGCAGCGGTGCGACGGTGGGCGTACAGGGCAACGGTGTGCGCGTGAATGCAGTGCGGCGGCTACGAGGCCTGCATCATCGAGTGGTTGTGTGCCCAGCTGGATCTAACAACTAGATATAGGAGAGCATTTCCGGTGGGGCAGTGGCCTGACGCGGTTGCTGCTCTGGCTGTAGGCAGCGGCGACACGATAAGGTCCGGCCTCCTGGGTGCGGTGGCCTTACGGTTGCATTGCAGCTCCACGGCAGCTCGGCACATCCGGCTGCGGCAATGGCTGCCCTATAATCCAGTGTCGGTTCATTTGCAGCTGGCCTGTCTCGGCCTTCGGTCCATCCCCTCATGGTGTGTGTGCTGGTTATGTCGAAGGGTTGGTCCTCTCCGAGTCGTCATCCATCTTCGATGGATGATTTTGTCGCCAGGGGTGCGCGAAGTCATCCTTGCCTCCCGTCTCGTGGTGGTCTGCCATCAGGGAGCTCATCTCTTGCCCGGGCGAGGCACGGTGGGCCAGTGGAGACCAGATTTGGCCGGACTAGGTGGGTCTCGACGCTGGGGGCATCACAGGGGTGGGGAAGGAGGTGCCTTTTTGCTCGTTTCTTATGTTGTCATAGATGCAAGTCTCGGCATTATGGTGTCGGGGTCTTCCTTGCTGGGGTGGCGGCGTTGGTGGTGGGAGCCGCGGTGCTCGTGGTCGGAGCTCGCGGGTCGGGTGTTGGCTAGTTGCCATTGTCATGCGGGTAGCGTGCTGGTCAGTGTGCGACGGCCGGTGGCGGTGGTGCGACGAGCGGTGGCTGGGTGTACTCCGTCTTGGTGATGAAGAGGGCTTGCCAGGGTGAAAACCCTCTCTTGGCCGTGCCAGGTCGACGACGGCGACGCCTATGGGTGTCGTCTTCTTCTTGAAGGCGTCGTAGCGGTAGCTCTCCATCCACCTTGTTGCTCCGGGGGAAACCTCAATCCGTGAATCAGGCGGTGGCGACACTCCGGTGTCGTATCCTTGCTTAAGGCGCCGCCTTGGAGCATCTGGTTCGTCTTGCACGGCTTCTGTTTGCCGTAACTTTTTCATGGTAGATAGCTTGGAGTAGTAGGGTGTCTTGTGGCTGTTCTTATCACCCTTGTATCTTGCCTTGTGTGTGTGTGTTGTGGTATCCAGTGGTGTGTGTTTAGTTGTATGATTGGCCATTGCTTTATCTATAAAGCGGGGGTCGAGCCTTTTTCGGCAATTTTTTAATACCACGGGCAATGGTCTATCTGCTTACCTTCTATTATTATTTTTGAGCTGCTTACCTTCTAATTGTTGGCACTAATATTGATATTCTGTATCTGCATTTTTAGTTTTACTTCTGTTCTGCATTAGTTCATGTGATCTAGGATAGTGTAGGATGGTAAAGCATCAGCTGTACGCGGGAGGTGAGATGCCTGGCTGCCGTGCGATGCGGCGAGCACGGTGAGATGCCGATGGTGCCGTGTGATACGGCAAGGTCGTGAGAAGCGGCCAGATGCGAGAGAAGCTGGAGCGTGATAGCCGGGCTGCACAATCAGGTTGTGTCGGGTGATCCGACGAGTTTGCAGCTACATCCATGTTGTATTGGTCAGGTCGATTTGGCGGGTTTTTTTTTTTTTTTTTTTTTGAGGGAAGGTCTCTTTGGCCGTTGAGATATTGCTGCGCACGCGCTGTGCATGGGGCGTGCATCAAGTTAGTTAGTATGCATGAATACATGGGTTGTTAGCTTGATTGCCGGTCGTATGGATCGTGGAGAGATTCCAGCGATTTGTTAGCCGGTCGTGCGTACGTGGGTTACTGGCCGGTAGTGGTGGCTGGATTACTACATGCGTGTGTGGCTGTGTGCTATTTAAGGGCATGTACAATAGTGCTATCTTAGCAGTGCCACGTAGTACAAATGTTGAGTTGGAGGAGAGAGAAATCATAAGAAAAAGATTGTCTTCTCTTATTTAAGAGATGATCTCTTAGCACAACATGTCTAGTTAAAGTTAATTATTGAAGATAAAGCTAAGAGATAATCCATTGTAGACATGCTTTTATTGAGTGTGTTCAGAGAAGCAATGTGAGGAAGAAGAAGGTGCTGCGGGAGGCAGCTCCAACACTAATAGGCTCCATAAGGCCTTGTACAATGCTAGATGCTTAGGGAGGTGCTTAGAAAAATAAACCAGATTTTTCTGAAGCACCGGTGCCTATTTGTACATGAGAGACGTCTAATTAAGCGTCTACCCTGTACAAATAAGTACCGGTGCTTAAGAAATGTCTGGTTTATTTCTTCAAGCACCTCCCCTAAACACCTTGCATTGTACAAGGCCTATGTAACGGTCCTGTTAATGGAAAAGGTCCAGATGATTGAGATAGGAGACGACGCAGTAACCGGAAACCAACCTTCTTAATCCACACATCGGAAGGATCTTGTCGTCATAAGCCCGACCCAACTACCAACCCTCGACGCTGGTTGTCCATCTATCATATTATGGCCCACTGCCCAGATACATTGTCGTTCGTATTTGCCTCACTTTCACTATTATGCGTTGTTGACTATCTTCACCAGGAATTGAATGCACCACGTCTCAACGCAGTACTCAGCGGTCAAGATATCGAGTGTGTGTGTGCTCGCTAGCAGAAACATCGCATCCTATGATATTATTGTTAGTGTCAACTTATGGATGCTAAACTGGATGACCTTCAACTTTGTCGCTATCCTTATGACCAAGCTAGTGTCCCAACAGGAAAATGAATCGCGAGCCACAATACAGGACATCTCATGGTAGTGTCCGAGACCGTGAGGAGTGCTCCATCGCGAATCTATGTCCCTGTATGCGGCATTGTGCACTCTCCCCGTGACTGGTGCAATCAAGGATCCCTGATAACTACTCCACTCGAGATCCCCGTCGACACACGCGTGAAGAGATGCGCCGCCATCCGCAACCGCCCAACGCCACCACAGATCTGGCCGGCAGTGTAGGCCGCGCAGCCGTCGCAGTGGCTCGGCCCTGCATCACCACGCGCACCAGGATGCAGAGGGCAGCCCCAACGCTCGCCCCACAGCACGCGCCTGTGAATATCTGGCCGCGCCAGCCTGCATAGAACTAGAGCCCCGCTGCCACCTTCCTCGGGGCCAGCCAAGGCTTCGCCGGTGGGCACCCTCCGGCGTCGGCTAGATGAGGAGAGGACAGGGGTGAGAGGGACGAAGTGGCGGCGCTAGGGTTGCTACCCCCAAGTCGTCGGAGGAAGGCGACACAGGGGCCATCCTGTTTTCTCGCTTGTCTGCTTTTGCAAACAAGATACAATCTACTAAAGGACAAAGATTTAGCAAACAACGGCTTAGCATAACTAGGTACAATATTTGTTGATTGTTGGTGTAGATATATGAACGGATTATGTTATGAGAAATAGAAAAATCACACTGGGCTCTGCATCCATTTTTTTTTTTTTGAAAAGGAGGATGACCCCCGGCCTCTGCATCAATCAATGCATGCAGCCATAAACTCTGCATCCATATAGTATATGCATATAGCTAAATCGGATTATTACAAGTGTTAACCCGACAAAAAACAAGAGTATGCAAGAACTCGGTTGAATGAAATAAAGGACAAAAGATGCCTATGGCTACCAGTGCACACCTGATCAGAACAATCTTTTACATCCTCGTCAAATCCTGGTTATAGGATCACCCATTCGGAACAAAAAGAAGGTGAAAAACAAACAGATCTTGTATAGTGTTTAGTACGAAATTATTGTGAAATGAATCGATCCGATTTTGATATACCGTTGCTCGCCAATCTCATTTGAATTAGCAATATTCCACATGGATTTATCCGAAAATATGAACGCTATTGTATATAACCCTTTGATCAAGTGGTGGAGTGAACATTTTGGAATTACAGTGTTATACTCTCACATGGTACAACAATTGACCATGAATCCACATTGCATCTATGCGGCTGAGTGGCTCCGGTGCACGGAATATAGTACTAAGCCCATTGACATGGAGCAACAACAGAAGACGTACATCTGTGTCCGCTACATCCACAATGTGTTTCTGTAGATCTCTCTTGGTAGAAGGTGTTTACACCACTGACTGCACAGATAGACCGTGTGACACAAAAACAGCAAAAGAGATCAGCGTAAATTACGCTAACTACTGGGTGACATATCCATTGTGTTTTTACCCAGAGTGAAGCATGGATTATAGCAGCACTCTGGCATTTCCCAATGTCTCCGAGTCCTAGCTCGAATTAATAGCAACACGAAATTCTCAAAGCAAGACTCCACGTTCTTGCTAGTACTACTTGTTAAAATAGATGTGCTTTGCTGTTACTAGCTAGCTACATCGTGAGAAGATTTGTGCTGAGTGAGTACTTTCTGATTTCCTGGTTGTATGGGTAGGGCCCTTCTCAAGAATGACAACTTTTACAGTAAGCTCTGATGTACAATTCGCATGCGCTGGACTTCCAGTACCTGAAGACAATGATGAGCTACGATTTGCTGGGATATAGGCTTTAATGGACCAAGAAGGTATACGAAGAACACAACTCATGCCTGGGAGTACATTAGACATTAAATGGTTCCATTGATAACCTTAAGTTTCTGGTGTTCATTTTGTAGCTCATGCCAACAGTGCCAACGATGTATAGCTGGTCACTTTATGTAGTTGATATGGAAGCAATGACCTTGCTAGTGATGAACCCTTGCGAGACCTCCTAGCCGATCGAGGAAATGTGCTACAAGCAAGAAGACTATGCAATCCTTATCATTGATGGTCTTTGCCGTTGCATTCAGGCAAACAAAGCGGTCTGGTTCGTTCCCGCTACGGGCTGGGCGATTAACTAAAATGTTGGCATGCAATACAGCCGTGAAAGATCAGATTGCGTGTAGATTTGAGTTACTGATTAGTGGATGTACATGTACATTGGAACTAGATTGCTCGTTTATGTTGTCTTGGGGAGGGAGGACAGCGGCTTTTCATGCTGAACTACATAAGAGGTTCAATGTCCTGTACCTGGAGATTCAGCTCACACCGGTAAGAACAGAAATCCAAAATGATTGTGATGCATAGTCAGTGAGTGTGGTTATGATAGTTGATTATAATGTGTAGAACCAGCTACACTATCTCAGGCATTCAGTTGCTTACGACGTGATTTCAATGACCGGCAAGATGGGAGAGCTGCGTGATTTCATGATACAGTAGGTGTTATTCTAAGGGACAGCATGGGCAGCAGGCAGACCCGGTGATATATTTTCGGACTTCGGGGATCAGTGTTGTTAATTTTTTTATGTTATGTGCGAATTAAAACCTATATTTGAGCCAGTGGTAACGTGATTAGCCTCCATCCCAGGGAAACTGGTGTGGAAGTTCTTGAGATCACTCTAAGTTTAACAGCATTATACTTCATATGTAGTGATGGGTATGATGTAGTAAGTTTAAGATTATGGCTAGGGCATCTATTTGGACCCAGTGGTGTTGTGATTAGCTTCCATCCCAATCTAACTGCTGTGGAACTGCTTGAGATCACTTGAGCTATCCAGCGCAAGACTTTGTATGTACTAAGATGTGCAATGCAGGCATGCAACAAGCACATGTGTTTGGTGAATGTGTGGTTTGCATGACGATATGCTCCTGCAATTCTGTGTGCTTGTGGGATTGTGAGTGCGTCCCGCTAAGTGCCCTCGGGAGTGAATTGCAGAAAACCACCACATTGAAGACTAGGTTTGCAGAAAACACTGGTCTACGATTTTCTGCCAGAAACCACTGATTCCCGATCTAATCTTTTGCAGAAAACACTGACATGTGGGTCCCGCATTTGATGACGTGACGTAACGGTTCACTCTAGAGGACGTTAGACTGGTCTTATCTAAAAATCTCCCTCTCAAAATCAAATCTCCCTACCGGACCCCTACCCCGATCCAGATCGGGATCGGCCGTTCCCGCAGGCCGCCCAACAGCACCGCTGCCGTGGCCTGACCCGAGGTGCTCGCCGCCTCCTTCCTGTCGGGCGGCGGTGGCAAAGAGAGTGTTCAGGCGACACAGCCGGAGTCATTCCTTGCGCCAGCGGTCGCCGAGTTCAAGTGCTCCATCCGCGGCAAGTCCTTTGTCTCCTACCAGGCGCTCGGAGGCCACAAGACAAGCCACCGGGTGAAGCAGCCATCTCCTCCCGCTGATGCCGCTGCTCCTCTCATTGCTCTTCCCACTGCGGCCGCCCTTCCGCTCGTCGAGCCGGCGACGTCGTCCACCGTTGCGTCCTCCGACGGGGCAACCAACAGAGCCCGAGCGCGGTGGCCGCCCTGCCGCACTATGACGGCGGCGTGGGCGTCACGGCCTCGTCCTCAGCTTCTGGCCGCAGAGTCCGAGGTGGGCAACACCGGCAACGGGAGCTCCGCCGCCCGGGCCTTTGACCTGAACATCCCGGCCGTGAGGGATTCGCAGCACACGCGCAAGCAGTAGCGGCGGCGCGCAATGCGGAAGCAAGCAACGACCCTCGACGGTGAGCTCCTCCGCCGCCGGTGCCCGTCCTGGGCGGCAACGCACGAGCGCATGGTGGCTGGCGTGAGAATACAACCGAGCTGGGCATGGCAAGGGCCTGATTGCATTTTTGTTTTCTGATTCAAGGGTGCCTATGCAAAAATACCAAGGACTTTTTGGTAAATTCATATGACACCATGTCTAACGCCGTCTGGGACCAACCGTTACGCCACATCAGCATTTATGGGACCCCCATGTCATAATCACGGTTAAAATGCCCAAAAAGACCGATTAGTGTTTTCTGCAAAAGATTAGACCGAGAATCAGTGGTTTCTGGCAGAAATTCGTAAACCGGTGTTTTCTGCAAACCTAGGCGTCAATGTGGTGGTTTTCTGCAATTCACTCTACCCTCGGATACTGTACAGCTTTGCTTGCACCAAACTAATGAGCAAATGATACGACATGGAAGAACTATGGAGTGTTGTGTGCGTGTCGATCTTGTCGGATGGGCAGTCAGGGAATCCTCATTGGCACGGGCAGGAGGAGGGAGACTAGCACGGCGCGGGCGCAGGCGCCACCCGACTCGCCCACGGGGAGGACGCAGGGGCAAGGCTTGTGCTTTTTCTTTCTCAAAGTTCGATCTGTTATTAATATATTTTTTTTGATTCCTGGGAGGATTTACAGGGACTTACAGAACCCAAACAGTTACATATGTGATACTTTTTGAAGATCTAGAATATTTGAAAAAGAGATTTTCTGCCTGGAGCACATGTTTCCTGCATGTTTGAATGACACGATCGAGCAATAGCTTATATCTCAAAACCTAGGTTGAGGGACACACCAAACTGATGTTACTTATTTTGTTGGAAACTAATCATAAATACGAGTGATATGCCAATGTAGATACACACTCACCAGACACACTATATATCTTCTCGTGAGGTAGCTAGCTAGTAACAGCAAACCACAATCTGAGTTAGCAAGTAGTACTAGCAAAAATGTGGAGAATTCCATTGGAAATGTCGTGTTGCTGTTAATTTGAGCTAGGAATGGGAGACTTTAGGAAATGCAATAGTGCTGATGTACTCATTGCTGCACGCTGGGTAAAAACACCATGGATGTGGCACCCAGTAGTTAGCGTAGTTTACGCTGATATCTTTTGCTGTTCTGCTGTGGCACGGTCTGTCAATACGGCTGGCGGTGTACACAGGTATTCCTAAGGGAGGTCCACAGCAGCCCAATGTGGAGCAAGCGGACGGACATGTACGTCATCTGCTCATGCTAGTCTATTCCCTGCGCCAGAGCCACTCAGCCAACGTACATGAAACGCGGAATGATGGGCAGCTGCCGTACCATGTAAGAGTATAACACTCTGTAATTCTTAAATTTTCACTCAAATTCTTGATCATACGAGGGTTATATACGATACTGAATGCATTGGCTATTTTTTTTGGAAGGCGCTGGTCTATAATCAAACAAAACATTTTGGCTTCTTCTAAAAAGAAAAGGACATTTTGGCTGCTTTCATTCAATTTCAGAAGTCAAATACCCAAAATGTCCACCTCCTCAACAGTGCTATTATTGCCCTACTCCCCAAGACTGCTGGCGCTAATAAACCACAAGATTTCCAACCTATTGGTATGTTATGTTGCTTTACCAAGTTTGCCGCAAAAATTCTGGCCAAAAGACTAGAACCTCAAAGTCATAGACTTGTGTCTGCATGCCAAACGCATTCATAGGCAACAAAAAATCCCAGCGACCATGTTGAAGCTTGATCTGGCAAAGGCTTCTGACTCTGTTTCCTGGGAATTCATCCTGAAATTGTTGAAGTTTAGGGGCTTTGGGCCCAAATGGACGAGCTGGATTTCTGCCTTGTTTCTCACTGCATCCACTAGAGTGCTTGTCAACTCTGCCACTGATCAGATTTTAAATAGAAGAGGCCTGCGACAGATGGAGCCCCTCTCCCCTCTGCTCTTTGTGTAGGTGGTGATTGCTTGGGACGGCCTATGGATTAGGCCCTGGCCCATGGCGTTCTCTTACCTCTTGGCAATGAGACGATGAGGCATATAGCTTCTATACCCAAAAAGGCTTCAGCCCCGCTTTATATATATAACAACACATCCAAACCGATACATGTTGATGAGGAGATCCTCTTAAAGCAGATCAAAGGAAAAAAACATGAATAAAGTAGAGTCCATACAATACCACAAAGCAACCTAGACTACTGAGAAGGAAGGAAACTCGTCGCCAATGGAAATCCACTACTATCAATCCGAATAGTACTGACCCGTCATCATTGACGGACCCTTAGCCACCTGTGGCGCGTTATTGATGAGCCCTTTGTGGCTCAGCAGGATGCTTATCACAAACCGGTCTGAAAATGCCCCTTCTGTGATATCGTGTTCCTGACACATAAAATGGACCAATATTTGCCATTGATCAGCTGCTTTATTTCACCGGTCTGAATTCATCAATTAAATCTGACACTTCGTGTTTCCCTCTCATCTGCGTACTTGGGTTGTTATATCCACCATAGAATGCCCGTTTCCATTACAAACACTCGCCGCCGCTGCCGCCGACCACCGCCCCTTTAGTTTTTCACTCTCTCCTGCCCGCATCTCCATCTTGTCAGCTTCCATCAAACGTCCTTGGTGCCCTTGATGACGACCCACCAGCCATCTCTGACCATGGTGCCCTCGCGAATGCACGATGTGGCCGCACCCACGCCATTCTGAGCGGTGTTCTCTTGCCATGCGTCACCTTGATGGTCGCACGACGTGGCCTCCGTCTAGCCATCGTGCCTGACCATTGACCTTTCCATCATGGTTATGGTGGTAGCGGTGTTGTTTGTCCTAAAGCCGGGTCTCCCGCGCCTCCATGCGTGGTTCTGGAACAGGCATGTGTTGTCCTGTTCTTCGGTCGTGGCACTGGCCACGTTGGTGTGCTTCATTACTTGTAGATGATTCTATAGTTGTGAATGCTACAATTCCTATTTAATAATTTATTTTGTTGTTATGAATGATACAATTGGTATATGTGACAATGTAGCTGTGAATACTTTAAAAAATCATATACTATACATGCTTGTATGTCAAAATGTATATTATGTTATGCATTCTTTGTACGTGATAATTTATATTCTGTTATGCATGCTTGTATGCCTATCACCTTTTCTTAAAATGTCATGATTTTTTCCTCTTACCTCATTCCCTCACATCTAACCTGAGAAAATACAACCGACCACAATCTTTCATATCTGAATTTTTCTTTAAAGAGAAAACACATACCATCCATAATTAGTCATTAGGCATTCTTTGCGATTACATGACCATGTATGTAATACCACATGCAACATATTACTTGGAAAGTGATCAATTTTCCTATATATCGATAACCATTACTCCAATAAAGGATGGTGGAGTACCCGCCTCCCTGGGCTCTCCGCGGCCGAACAACGCCTCCTGGTCGTCCGTTGCCGAGTGGCTTGCCGCGGGAGCCTCTCGGGGGCACTCCGAGCCGTCCGATCTGCCCGGACGGCTCGGACACGGGCGACCCGGCTGGCAGGTCCAGGATGGGTGGACCACCTGCTAGCCCGGGGCCACCGTCATTGTGTGTCGCCCGTCTTGCGACCCATCTGGGGAATCCATGACGGGTGGACCACGCGTCGGGTGGCTTCAAGTGGGGGCTACTCGGGCCGATGCAAGTCGTCAAATCTGCCCGGACGGCTCGCATCCGTGAGACCTAGATTAAAGTTCCATGATGGGTGAACCCCCCGACACGGCAGGGGCAACAGTCATTGGGTGGCCTCCGTTGCGTCCCGTCCGCATGTTTTCTTACGCGCGAAGTCGTGCCCGGACCCGCCTGCCAATGTCTTTGCCCCCTGTCGGGCTAGTATGGTTGCGACAGACGGAGTGTGCGTTGCGACCGCCTACATCAGCCCCACGCGCGAGCGTGCATTGTGGCCGGCTGTGCTGACTCGCGCGTGTGGGCGGGCGAGGCGGGCAAGCGCTAGCCGGCCGGTGCTAGAGCAGGGCCACTCGGTCTGGACCGTTCACTCCGCTCGGGTTCGCGCTCGCCAGGAGCCGGCTGATCATGCGTCATCACCGGTTGTTGTAGGGCAACATGGTCAGGGTCGTTCGCTCCGCCTGGGTGGGCGCCGGGTATGTGCGGCCGGTTTGTAGCATGACCGATGCTGCGTTGCTCGGCCTGGTCATGGTATTTTGTTATTTTAGCTAAGTCGGTTGAGTTTTCCTATAGTCGTTTTTTCATTCCGTTCATTGGACACGGTGCACACAGCCTTCCTCTCTCTTTGTTTTGCAGGTGCTTCTTCGAGCTTACTTAGTGTCGTCAGCTTTGAGATTCTTGCTTGTCGCTGGCATGCTGCTTCTCGGCCTTCGCCGGCTGCGATCTTGCTCTAGAGGGGTTGCTTTTGTTGCGGAGAAGAATGACAGCTAATGTGAGGAAGGTGCTCGTGACATGCGTTCTCGGTCATCAGGGGCTGATCGCTGCTTCGAGTGGATGACGAACATTGCAGGAGATCATCCACGAGTTCTTAATGTGGTCACCTATATTCTGTTTAGTTTTGTATTTGTGTTTGTCTGTATTGATGAAAGGTTGGCGTCAGTGAAAGTCGAGAGAGAGCGGTGAAAGGCACCACCCGACATGTTGTGTATAGGTTGCTTTTCTTTTCTGTTGGAGTTGGTCTTTGCGACTCGATGGGTTTTCTTAGCTTCATGGCTGCAGTTGGTCTTTGTGCCAATGGAGTAAAGGGTGGCTCAAGAGGTTGACGATTGAGGGTGGTTTCTTCTGCCATGGCAGCGTTTTGCTTTAGGTGGTCGACGTCTTCATCGTGGATTCGGCGGTGGAGTAGCAATGCGAGCCTTCATGCTTCCTCCATTTTGAGCGTTAAGATCAGGCGGGCATGCAGCCTAGAACATGTTAGTCGTCCAGATTTGACGGGTCATTACCTGTTCAATCCCACTCCACAAAATAAGTTCGGTGGGAGCATCATAACCGGCAACCTGCGAAACCAAGCGAGCCGACCAGACGATCGAGGGGTATGATACATCCATTTGGGATCATGATTTCCTATTGTTATTTATATTTTTTTGAAGCTATATTCCATATTATGATGCACTTCTAATGCCTTTTCTCTCTTGAAATGCAAGATTCATCAGAAGAGGGAGATTATCGGCAGCTGGAATTCTGACCTGAAAAAGCTAGAGCAGAGATAGCAATTCTCCGGAGCTCCAAATGACGTGAAAAATTTATGGAGATTTATTTTGGAATATATAAAAAATACTGGAAGAAAGAAGTACCGGAGAAGATCCTCCGAAGGCCCACACGTTAGGGGGATGCGCCCTACCCCCTAGGTACATTGCAGACAGCAAAGATTCAGGTAACAACTAGGTTCAGTCACAAACAACAAGATTCAGTTAACTAGTTTCAATTAACACCTAGGTTCAGTGACATGCAGCAAGATTCAGTTAACTAGTTTCAATTAACACCTAGGTTCAGTGATGGGTAGCAAGATTCATTTAACTGCATAAGTTCACTACAAGATTCAGTTAACAATAAAATTTGCTAGAGTTCCAGCAAACCCTTGTTTCCAGATCTGGATCCCCAGAATTCCACAAACAAAATTTGCTACTAGAGAGAGGGAGGCAGCTCGCTGAGGGCTGGACGAGAACAATTTGACAGTAGCTCAACGAATTTTGCTCCAAGTGTCCCGCACAATCTTCCTCCTTGATGCGGTTGCCCCCTGCCACGCCGGCCAGCCAAGGTGACTGGCTACGTTCACCACACCTTGCCCCCCCACCACTCCCTTGCCGATGGATCCGGAGCCGCCACCGTCGCCATGCCCGTGAGAAAGAGAAGAGGGATACAGGAAGAGGGATGGGAGTGAGCGATGGGAGTGAGGGCCGGCCCAATCGCTTCAGACAAGAGAGTTAACGGCTGTTAGCGGCACGTCGTCCACCGCTGTCGGCACGCAAGTCATCTGCCACATCAAAACGCGCTCATTTTTCGGTTCAATGTTTTTTGCCACTGTCATTTTTACGGTGCGGTGCAAAGTGTCATGTTTTGTAAAGTGGTGGTTTTCCGAGAGCTATGACGCGAAAGTGGTGGTTTTATGCATTTTACTCGGCACATGAGTCATTTACGTCCTATCCTACGACTTAAACCTATCATACCGCAGACAAAACGGAAGGATGCGATTACTAATTGATGAGTTGTTCATGCAAAATCTGCGCCTAAACTAAACGAAGCGGTTAAATATGGAATTCTCAAATGACAGTGCATTCTTTGTCACAAACTATCAATGTGGGTATCAAGATTCCGGAGTTAAACAGATCCAAAAGCAATCTAAAAAAGGAAAAAAGAAAACAGAGTCCAGGGTTGAAGATCATATAAAATGACCCCTTGCAACAAACGAGGATTTTGGATACATGTTCGGTTTGAGTGCTAAACTAGATAAACTATCTAATTGCTATAAGCGCAGATACGTAGTGCACATTGTAGAAGGTGTTTGGATTTCATGTTAATTCACATAGTTTTAAGCACATATAAAGATGTTTTTGTATTGATTGCGAAGTTATATAGTTTTGCTATTCTGACCACATCAAAAGGAAAATCATGTTACGATTTGTACAAAAAATAGTGTTTAGACAATGTACTACAGATCGATTTTGTACAGCAAAATAGCAAATGCAAGAATAAACACTTGTCGACGCCATAAGCAGTAAAGTTGACAGCCAGGACTATTGGTCCTTATCACGTTTTCTCCTCTCCATGTCTCTGATGTTGATATACTATACTTCACCAGTACTCCTCTGCGCCTCTCATATTAAAGGACGTTTCATTTTGAACCAGAAATATTCCGCATGGACTTACCTGAAAATATGACCGCCACAGCATTCAGTACCGCATATAACCCTCCTATGATCAAGCGTTTTAGTGAACATTTTACAATTACACAGCGTTTTATACTCTCATATTTTATGATGGTTGACCTTCGATCCACGTTTCAGGTACGTTGGCTCAGTGGCTCTGGCGCAGGGAATAGACTAGCAAACCAGTTAACAAAGACCAACAGCGGGAGACGCACATGTCTTTGGCCTTGTTCCTTGGTGGATTGCTGTAGACCTCCCATTGCGATACGTGTGTACACGGCCAGCCGCACTGATAGATCGTGTGACACGATCTAAGCAAAAGTGCTCAGCGTAAATTACGCGAACTACTGGCTGTCACATCCATGGGGTTTTCACCCATTTTGCATCACAGAGTATACGAGAACTATGCCATTTCCCAATGTCTTCTAGTCATAGCTCAAATTAACAAGAGCACAACATTTCCAAAGGAAGCCTCTACATTTTTGCTAGTACTACACTTGCTATTATAGTGTGGTTTCCTGGTACTAGCTAGCAACCTCACGTCAAACATGTCAAATGACACGTATCAAGTAATTAAGCTGCCGAAAGGTTTTTGCGGAAAATATATTGGAGACCATTATTTAGGAAAATCAGAGAATGGCGTATATTGTGCGCTACTTAGTCGTCATGATGGCCTTGGACTTCGGATCTGGCACCTCGATGATATGTGTGATGAGATAAACTGGAGGTTGAAGTGTGACATCAACCTTGGCCCTCTTCTAGCGGATTTGTCTTGTGAACATCATGACAGTATTCACTCGGAACAGAGTTATAGCGGATGTTCCCTTCTTGGATTTCATCCTAATGAAGAGACTGTCTTCTTACATAAACCACTAAAAAGAGTAATTTCCTATCGTTTCGATAGCTCCAAGATGGAAGATTTGGGCTGCTTACCCGTGGAACCTCAAGACAACATATATTTTTCATTCCCATACACGTCATGTGCGATGGGGGAGTTTTTGAGCAAGGAGTAGCTCAAGTAAAATGGATCTTGGATTAGCGGCATGTGTTCGGGATTAGTGCACGTTCTTGAGGCACAAGTGTGATATATTTGTATAGGGAAATGATGATCTTATAAATAAATTTATTTTCCTTTCATTATTTTCGGCATAATATATGGTGCATGCATGACAAGTAAACAAAGCTATTGATTATATATAGGAGACAGAGAAACTTTGTGGTTCATTGCTTACGATTTTGTACTTTTGGTGTATGAATGAAATCGGTTCATGCAAACTTGTGTTCATTCCTTGTTTTTTTTTGGTCAGCACACCACTTCTCCGAACATGTATAATAATAGATAGATTATAAAAGAGAAAAGTATGAAGTTGTGTGATTTATATCTGGGTTCAACCCGAGTGATATTTTATCCGGATAGTGTGAATAGATTATAGAAGAGAAAAACAGAGTATATGCACTAGTTAGGTGCATGCATTCCTACACCTATTAGCACGGAACTTGGTGCACAACGGAAGACTAGGAAATGAAGGATTGAAAATGTTGATGCATATCTCCACTACTATTAAACAAGCAAACAAGAACTTTTTTATGCGCACCCAGCAAATTGTCCCACGACACCGCATGAACCGATCAGCACCGCACGATTAGTCCCACAGATCTCAATCTAACAGCCATCATTGAGATCTAATAGCTTTACGGTGTGGACTTAACAATTTCCAATGACTGACCGTACTCCACCAGCGAAGGAATATTCTACCTACCAGTCCAGCGTCCCTTACAATCATGCAATTCTGATTGCTAACTACTGCATGCCGTCTCCTGCCTGCACGCCGACCTCGCGGCACCATATATTATAGACTTGGCCCCAAAAAATGAGATAAACAAGAGAAAAGTATGTTTTCGATCACTCAACTTCCCCAATATTATAGACTTGGCCCCTCAAGATTTTTGGGTAGACATTTGTTCCTTCAAGTCTCAAAACCGGGCATGTTTGTCCAAAACAATATTTTGACCACTTTGACCCGGTCTGACCGCCGCGTAATCTGCTCTTGATCAGCGGTAAATTCAAAAATAGGTAAAATATCAGATAATCTGAATTTTTTGGGCATCCAATATGCTCGGGTGCGCATGGTTGTTTTCACGCACCTTGCACACTTAAGCATGTTGGATACCCCAGATTTTTTGAATTGTTTTCTATTTTTCTGAATTTAGCATTCATCAGGAGCAGATTACGCGGTGGTCAAACACGGTCAACATGGTCAAAATCCGGTTTTGGACGAAACTTGACCGGTTTTGAGAGTTGAAGGATCAAATGTCTACCAAAAAATCTTGAGGAACTAAGTATATACTTTTGGAGAACTCGAGGGTACAAAAACATACTTTTAATGTTTTAGTAATTTTATCGATCAATCTATCAAAAACCTATTGATATAAAAATATTGTAATTTTTCCTTCGCCTTTTGGTACAAAGGAAAAACAATCGTGGTCTCATGCATCTTGACATCGTTAATCGGCAGACAATGGTACCCAGTGGAGTATTAGTTGTTTCTTCACTTCAATACAATACCGGTAATATGTAATTTGATATTATGAAATAGCTTACACCTGTTTTAACTTGAAGGAATGCAAGAAGAGATTATTTCTCTGATGAGGTAAAAAATATATACAACGAGTTTCCACACCGTATATCGCCATGCCATGTCATGAAGTCAATTCTTCAAAATAGCAACATGCAGATTGGTGGCTCGGTTTCTCTTTGTAACCCATGATTAACCGTCAATAAGTTAAACATGCATTACTCCATATAATAATGGAGTTGGCCTGCACGAAAAAAGACAAAGCATGATTACTTAAAGTACAAATATCATACTTTGATAGGTAAATTATTTGATACTCTCTGCAGCCTGGTTATCGTTTTTACCATTGCTTATACGGGACAACCACACTCACCAACTGACCAACGCTTTATTAAGCATAATATCGGCTCCACACATCACACAACAATAGATCAAGATCATAAGAATGCACTGGTGATAATGTGGTACACTTGATTTAATCCAACAACCAAGGACTCTTCAAACCTGCCCGAGCTTTCCACGGAGTAGTCTGATTCCAGTGGGATTCCGAGAAAAATCATGCATTGACATATATAGATCACTGCATTGTCGACTCTCAATCGAGCACTTGGCCGCTGACATCATTCCGTCACAGCTCCTTTGTGCAGTCAGGCACCTTCATGACGTCCTAGACGCTGTAATTCTAGACTTTTCACAGCATCGACTATGGATCCACTGGTGTTGCCATCGGCGATTACATGTCATTGTAACTAAACATCTGGCTCATCGTTGCAAACCTGTTTATCACGCCATGGTCCTCGATGACCATCCAGCAGTATGCTCGTGGATGAGCTTTGTCTTGTTCTCAAACCTATTAGAATTCACCTCCTTCTCGATGTTGAGGGTGTGGACAGGATCCCCGTTATGGCGCACATTCTGTTCGCTGTATCTTCGGTGTCCATGTCAAGGTTTTGGGTACCGCCCAACAAATTCGGATACCGGGCGGTATCCGCGTTTCTCGCCGCCCCACGAGAAATACCTATCCTGAGCAAAAAATTCCGAAATTTTTGAATATTTTGAATTTAAACGCTCAAGGTATAGTAAATTTATGTTGTTTCTCGTTTAAGCCAACACCCTCACTGTGGCGTAGCGGTAACCATCTAGTACCCGCGTTGAGAGGGTAGCTGGTTCATCGAGTCCTCCTTCCACACATTTTTTGTTTATTTTCCAGAATAGGTAAGTAGTACAAAATGTGAAAAAATGAGGACCCAAAGAATCGAACTCGCGACCTCAACACAGTTTCGCGCGCACGTAGTTGACGTTCCACTGAGCTACTACCTCTTTTCTGAATAATAGTAGTTCAAGATTTTTTTTATCTAATTTAAAAGAATTTGAATTCAAAATTCAATTGTAAATGTCGTCCGAAATTTGTTCGGTATTTCTCGGTAACCGTGGTTACCGGGAATTTCGTCCGCCCACGAGAAAATTTGCCCATTCGGGATCCAAAACCGTGGTCGATGTAAAACCAGGGACGATACTCAGACTCGAGTTGAGCTTGCCAACCACCTTCCTCGTCCGGAACCGACCAGCACCACCGTCTGCTCCGACAGAAGCTGGACGGTTTTGTAATCTTATTCCTGCCTTCATTGGTGAACTCTCTAGGTTGCTTGCCTCAAGCTTCGTCTCCACCTCGGTAGCGATGTTCCCGGCCGAGGAATTGATCAAGTCGACGAACAAAGACTTCCTCTTAGCACGGATGTTGAAACTGTCGTCCAACAATTCTCAAGCATTATAGGGAGGACACCTTCAGGCGGGGAGCGGAGGGAGGAGGACCAGGGGCCGTCATAGGTCTTGGCAAATTAGTAAGAGAGCACCAACACCATGTAGGCCAGCATTATATGGCGGGGGGGGGGGGGGGGGGGGTGTGGGTCTTCGTACTACCTAAGCGGTCCCATTGCCCTTGATGTATGGCAGCGCGTAGAGGACAGCGTAATGGCTGGGAGGCGACCCCTCCTCCCGATTTAGATCGAGCGGGGTGCTCGAGGAGGTGGGTATGATACCAAAAAAGAACGATAGAATCGTATAACGAAATAACCGAACAAATGGTGTTGAGACCGAAAGAAAACGGCTCCAGAGCAGAGGAGGAGGAAAGAAGAGAGTGGAATGGAAAACATTAAGTATTTTTTTACAAGGTAGGAGAGATAACCACCAGCTCGATCATGTCATTCAAACGTGCAGAAATACACGTGCTCCCCGTTTGGAATATTTTAGATCTTCAGAAAATAATCGCACATGTAACTGTTTGGACTTTGTAGGTCCTTGGCCCTCGTCATCCTCGTGAGCAACTCGGGCTCCGACGCCGCACTAGCCTGCCTTGGTCCACTCTCCCCCTCGCCACCGCATGGCAAAGGCCCTCGCAGTGGCTTGTGGAGCCGGGCGCTCTCCCCATTTGTGTATTCTCCCCTGATCGCCAAAATCTCTATGCTCGCGCCTGACTCTTGAAATTTTCCATGCCTAGCATGAACCGCCACTATCTGATCCCAGCCTCATCCCCGCGATGATACTCCGAGCTTGCGTCATGGGCCCCGTTGCCATGCCGCATGGCCATGGTTGCTGCCGCCAGCGCTCGAGCTCCATGGCTGCTACCGTCGGCATGCACACGCTGCCAGTGATCCCTCTGACATTGGGATTCCTGAGCCAGTGGCCTGGTCCCCAGATCTGGTGGTCCTTGTGGTGGGCTTTGTCTCTGAGGCTGCCCCTGCTCCTGCCGGAAATCACTTGTGCCCCGTTGCCGGATCATGGTGTATGTTGGCCACATCCAACGACTAGGTTGGAAAATGGTGCAAGTGTAGTATTTGATTAACGAAATCCGATGCTTCAGATGTTTTAATAGCAATGGTCAGAATAAATCGATGGTCCGATGTTTCTAATTTTTGTGGATTTTTTTTGGCATTTTTTCTTTCTGGTTAGCCTATTATTTACTTTTATAGTATACTAGCAAACATGCCCGTGCGTTGCAACGGGAGAAAATAATATCATAGAGACATAGTGCAATAAGCATGGCCCAATATGCGCATGCCCAAAATATTTGAACATAGGTACCGATATGTATCGTCCATTGAAAAAAATAGCATGCTACAGCGTCCTGAGCGATGTCTCGCGAAATAAAACAGTTTACATTGTCTCGCTAATAGCACGATATCGTCGCTTATCCTCCTTCCTGTTGCACCACTCCGACAGTGGTCATTGTGTACAATTGCAAATATAACCACTGTACCTCACATATAGATGGTGACTCAAGGAACTTCTGCAATTGACATGAGCAGATGAACAATATATGCTCAACCCAAGGAACAAAGTCAGGTCCATTTAGATGCTAGCTCCAGGTAAATATGCCACAAACAGTCTAGTTTATTGACATAATTAAAGTAAATTAATTATTTTATTTGATCCAGAACCTATGCAAGGTAGCCAACCGTTGCAGACCATTCCTATAAATAATCCGAAGAATATTGCTTGTTGTGAATGATTCTTTAGTCAAACAAATTACCGTTGAAACGGTGTCGTTATAAATAAATCTCAAGTGGTTGCTCGCTGAAGTAAACATGGGACAATGGGCATGTACGTACCTAACCTGCTGATTTCCTGAGTTAAGGTGCATGGTACATGTGTGCTAGGTATGACGGGAGCGTCATTGATGAATCAAATGAGCCTGGCTTATACCGCGATGGGCAACCATACATCCTTTAGTCAGTCACCAAGGAAGGAATATTGTGACGCGCACCCACAGGCTTCAGTTAGGAGGCAGACCACTGGTAGACATAGAGGTTTCTTCAGTTCTATGGGGTCTCTCTCTTATTCATTCTTAGAGGCATGCATGCATGGACGTTGTTCATTGGTCTCAACTGATCATCCATATACGCTGTTCCTCCTTCTCTTATTTGTAGGCACGTTCAGCGCATCGGCTGGTTATTCCTCCTGTCTCTTTATTTATATAGGACATAACAACAGGAGAGACAAAAAATCTGATATACACATAAACTATCTCAACTGAAGGTGCCTTTCTTTTACAGAATAATGTAAATGTGATCCGCCTTTGTTCTTGCAGAAGTAAAGTGCATGCTTTCTGAACCAACCACGGCCGATGCTTTCTGCTATATGTTCAGCACAAGCAACATTTGTTCTCTCTCTTGTGAGTCGTCTCCCACTTTTGGCACCAGTTTTTGGCCGAAAGAAAACTAAAACAAAGACCACTATAGTTGACAAGATATGGCGCTTTACTTTTTGAGACAATACTCCATATTCCTCATCCATATGATCACTTACACAATATCATCAAATAAAAAATAAAGCTTGATGATGCATTATATCAGCAAAACATAGAGTTATATTATGCTCAATCTTGACCAAACATATACTGAAAAAGAAAACTCAGATCAAGTACAACTACTGTGGTAGCTTTTCTGTTACCATGAGAACTAAAATATTTTGTATTATTCAGTAATCAAAACAATTTTCTATTCTTTTTTATTCAGTTATCAAAACAATTCTCTAGTCTGTAAACAAAAAGTTATTATGATATCTGTCTACAAACTAAACCAAACATAATTCTTTTCTAGGGGGGCAACCAGAAAAGTAAAATACATTACTTGTGGTAGTGGTAGCTGCCAATGATGCCATGAACAGATGGATCTTCATTGAATCTTGATGCCAAATCCAGCACCTCATCTTCTCTGCACTTTCTCCCGACTTCCTCACAACCCTTCACTTTAAATCGCACATGGGATTGAGAGTATTTTCTATCACCTACAAATACAATAGCTAATACAGGAACATGTCCAACGGCCTCTTTCATTTGATGAACTTCTTTAGCAATTTGTAACCTTATGTCCTCTGCAATTGACTTGCCATCAATAATGGTCACCGTGGATGCGCAATGAACTATGAAAGCAATAAAAGTGTAACTCGGAATCACAAATCATTAGCATGAGATTCTGAACTACACTGAGATAGGTCTATGGAAAACAACCATGAATTCACCCCTATGCTTGTCATGGATGGCACACTGGCTTTTAATCTATGTACTACACATCACAATATGCATCATACCAGTTGTTCGGATATCCCAGCTTTGACATAAAAGTTGTTATAGGCTAGAAAAACGCCTATTCAGTAGCAGCAGGGAACATAATTATAGTTCAGATCACCATATGTTCAGAATGTGCATTGTTCACCCTCACTTCAAGTTGTCTTAGTCTTGTAGCAGGTCCAGATACATTGCTTCATCATTGTGGCACTGCCCCGACCTTATAAAATAGTTTGCTACTTCAGTCATAACTCACGACTGTGAAAGGTAAAACAAATAACTAAAATTATATGGCAATCCACTCAATGCGTTCAGAGAGAAAGAGAGCGAGAGTAGTTATCCCCCAGTAGTAACAAAATAAATCCACAATAAGATATCCTGACTAACTTGACAACTAACTAACGTTCTATGGACACAAAACACTCTTCGGGCAAAATTAGCACCCACGGAAAGAAACATGTTTCACCAGCAGCCTCCAAGAAGCAGGATTAGAGCCAGAGTGCAAAGAAACCATTGCCTACTTCACGTTCTGCACCCAAGCAGAAAACACTGGATAGTGTTTTTGTTTTTGATGAGAAATGCACACCCAAAACCGTGGGGAAATCTGCAATTGGTAACTCTGGCTGCTTGAGAAATCTTACAAGCCCAAATAGGAAGGATAACTTGTTCAAAAATAAATAAATAGGAAGGCTAACGTAGAGCTTAAGAAGATATATTGTTCTGACATGATTTCTCACAAGATCACACAGGATGATAGGGAAGGACAGTTATCTGCTAGAATTGCACCATCAGAGAATAAGGGAGAGAAAACCACCTCCTTTTCTTCTTTGTCCTGAATTGGAACAATTGTTGAGCGCCGTTCTAGAAGTCCTAATCAACCGATTTTAGCTATCACAAAAAAAATGTCACAACCTCGGGCATGAGCAGTGGCATATCATTCTCACCTTGACCAATTACCTAAACACAAACAAATCAAATGTGGCCCTAAATCTGTCTCTGTAGCCAATAGAGAGAAGCAGAGTCACTCACCTCGCCAGCGTTTGCCGAAAAGAAAACTTGGGGGAAGGAGAAGTTGGAAGCCATGACGACGATGGAGTTGCCCGGGAGGCAGTACTTGAGGTCCTCTACGCATCGCCCAACTTCTCCACCGACGCCGCCCGTGCACGCTCACGTCCCCATGTTGAACACCATGGTTGGGCCTGAGGGGAGTAGGGGTCGCGGCGGAACAGGGAGGGTGGAGGGAGATGGGGAGGGGATAGATGGAGAAGAGGGGAGGATGGAGCGCCAGCGGTCACGTCTTCCAGCCATGGCTGGGCCTGGGGGAGTAGAGGTGGGGGAAGGAGATGGAGAAGAAGGGGAGGACGGAGCACCGGCGGGCAGGCCGGGTGGCGGCGGCTCCAACCCTAGCTCGTTCGTGTGTTGGGTCAAAGAAGGAGATATGGGCTAGGAGTAAAAAAAGCGAATCGTTTTTTTCGACTTAGCCATTAGGACTGCGGGACTGCGGGTTGATTCTCATAAAAGCTAGGGGCTTTTCTGCAAAAACGGCGCGACGGTGAACCCGACAGAAGCAATGCGTGCTTTATTAGTAGGTAAAGATATTAGATAGATTGTTTGTGTGGAGATGTGAACTTCCCCCATATTGTTCAGAGATAACAGAAGAATAACACCGGGCTCTGCATCCATAGTATCCTTAAAAGTTAAATCCAATTCTTTCAAGTATCTCAAGAGAAATTGGTACAAGTGAAGGAAACAAACATTTGCATGAAAACTACAGGATGAAATAAAATGCCAAAAAAAAAAGCTATATCATGCTCCATAAAAGGTCACACACTTGATCATAACAAATTTTTTACATCCTCTGGAAAATCTGATGAATGGATCATCCATCTGGAACAAAAGAGAATTCGAAAGACCTAAAGATCTGTTCTAGAATATGTGTTTACTATAAAAATACTGCCAATTTCATTGATCCTATTGCTTTCAGTATTGCTTAAAACTGACCCTCCTTTGATCAGGCATTTTAGTAAACATTACACAATTAAAGAGTGTTATACTCTCAAATTGTACGACTGTTGACCACCGATTCACAATTCAGGTACGTTGGTTGAGTGGCTCTGTTGCACGGAATAGACTAGCAAACCGGTTAACAAAGACCAACAATGGGAGACGCATATGTCTATCGCCTTGTTCCTTGGTGGATTGGTGTAGACCTCCCTTTGCAATGCGTGTGTACACGGCCAGCCGCACTGGCAGACCGTGTGACACGAAAACAGCAAAAGTGCTTAGCGTAAATTAGGCTAACAGGGGGTCACATCCATGGGGTACTCACCTATTGTTCAACACGTAGTATATGAGCACTATGCCATTTCCCAATATCTCGTTGTCCGAGATAAAATTAACAACAGCACGACATTTCCAAAGGAAGCCTCCACGTTTTTCCTAGTACCATACTTGCTAATACAGAGTGTGGTTTGCTGTTACTAGCTAGCTTCCTCACAAGAAGATATATAGTGTGCCTGGTGAGTGTGTGTCTACACTGGTGTTAGAAGGGAATAGAGAGGGAGATTAGTGGAATCGATGTTGTATTGTTTGAGCCTCGTGGGCATATATATAGAAGTACAATGACCAACTTGGAGTACAAGACAGGGCAGGAACAAATCCTAATCTATCGTATACTTCCTAATAATCATAATACTCAACATCCCCCCGCAGTCACAACGGTAGCGACGCAGACGGTGAGACTGGAGAAGAATCCGAAGGTAAGCCGACGGACATCCCCCCCACAGTCGTAACGGTCGATGCATCGCGAAAGTTGTGGCCGGAGTGGAAACCGACGAGGTTGCTCAAGCAAGGAGGTAGCTTTTGTGCCGTTGTCGAGGTAGCCAAGAGCGTAGGGTCGTATAGCCGTGGTCGAGGTAGCCGTGCGAAGAACGCCGTGGTCGATGTCGAGTCGGGGTAGCCGGTGTCGAAGAAGTCGCCATGGAGCCGTGAAGAAGAGCGGCGGCTAGGTTATGAGCGCGGCGGCGGTGCTCGAAGTAGGCGAGGACGAACCCGACGGCGTGACGAGACCGGCGCGGACGGTGGCGTTCCCGCGCCAAGGGAGACGGCGCGGCACATACCACGTGGAAGTCGATGCGCGGGGACGGCGGAGTGGACCGCGTGCCGCGGTGCTACGGCCCGAAGGGGCGACTCTGCGGCAGCGTGCGGGTCGGGACGACGGTGGGAAGACCACGGGGCGGTGGCATGAAAATTAGAGTTGGCACACGCAAATTTACTTGGAACGGCATTGAAATACCGCATATAGGTAGATATAGTGGACTCGTTTGGCACAACTTGGTTTAAGGAGTTTGGATGCACAAGCAGTATTTCCGCTTAGTACAAATGAAGGCTAGCAAAAGATTGAGAAGCAACCAACCAAAAAGCGAAAATGGTCATAAACATGCATTGAACATAACTAATACCGAATAGTGCACCATAAGTAGGATATAATTTCATTGCATAACTATTGACTTAACGTGCATGCATAGGGAATCACAAACCTTAACACTAATATTCTTACTAAATCACAATTACTCACTATCATGACTCACATATTATTATTTCCATATCGCAAAACTATTGCAAGGAATCACACTTATCATATCCAATGATCTATATGAAAGTTTTTATCTATATCCCTCTTGAATATTCATCACTTTGGGACCAAATTCATATCTTGTGCAAATTACCATTACTATTATCAACTCTCAAAAAGATTTAAGTGAAGCATGAGAGTGCAAATATTTCTTCAAAATTTTAATCTCATCAATTCTCAAAAAGATATAAGTGAGGTATGAGAATTCATTTCTTTAAAATTTTAATCAACTCTCAAAATAATATAAGTGAAGCATGAGGGTTTATTTCTTCAAAATTTTAATCAACTCTCAAAATAATATAAGTGAAGCATGAGAGTTTATTTCTTCAAAATATAGCCACCACCGTGCTCAAAAAGATTTAAGTGAAGCACTAGAGCAACTGCCTAGCTCAAAAAATTTAAGTGAAGCACATAGAGTATTCTAACAAATGATGATGAACGTGTGGCTCTCTCAAAATAAGTGTGTTCAGCAAGGATGATTGTGACAAACTAAAAAACAAACAAAGCAAAGACTCATATAATACAAGAAGCTCCAAGCAAAACTCATATCATGTGACAAATAAAAATATAGCTCCAAGTAAAATTACCGATGGTTGGTAGAAGAAAGAGGGGATGCCTTCCGGGGCATTCCCAAGCTTAGACGCTTGAGTCTTCCTTGAATATTACCTTGGGGTGCCTCGGGCATCCACAAGCTTTGGCTTTTACTACTCCTTATTCCTTCATCCATCGTGATCTCACCCAAAACTTGAAAACTTCAATCACACAAAACTCAACAAAACCTTCGTGAGATCCGTTAGTATACCAAAATAAATCACTACTATAAGTACTATTGCAAACCCATTCATATTTTATTTTTGCATTATACCTACTGTACTCTAACTTCACCATGGCCTATACCCACCGATACAATCCATAGATTCATCAAAACAAGCAAGTAGTGCATCAAAAACAGAATCTGTCAAAAACAGAACAGTCTGTAGAAATCTGAATTATGGTCATACTTCTGTAACTCCAAAATTTCTAAAAAATTAGGACGACCTGGGAAATTCATATATCAATATTGTGTAAAAAATTCAGAAGGTTCTGACGCTCCAGTACAGAAACAAAATTCAGGCACTGGACGCAAAACTTTCTGTTTTCAAACAGCATCAATTATACTATCTTCCAAATCATCCCAAAGGCTTTACTTGGCACAAACACTGATTAAAAACAGAAAAACACATTCATACCAGTAACATAAAAGTGAAAACACACAATAACAAAAAATAAAAATTATTCATTGGGTTGCCTCCCAACAAGCGCTATTGTTTTATAGACATTAAGATAGGCTTGAGATTTAAATGATGCTCACATGAAAGATAATAATTGAAACACAAAGAGAGCATCATGTAGCATGTGAAAAACACATTTAAGTCTAACATACTTTCTATGCATAGGAATTTTATAAGCAAACAAATTATCAAGACAAGCAATTTCTAGCATATGCAAATAGGAAGAATGAAGCATTAATAATTTCAACATATAGAGAGGCAATTTAGTAACATGAAGATTTCTACAACCATATTTTCCTCTCTCATATTAATTACATGTAGGGTCATAATCAAATTCAACAATATAGCTATCATATAAAATATTCTCGTCATGATCCACATGCATAAATTTTTTATTATCTTCCAAAATAGTGGGATTATCATCAACGAAAGTTATGACCTCTCCAAACACACTTTTATTAAAAAAATTATAGGATTGATAATTCTCCAAAGTGGTGGGATCATTATTACCTAAAGTTGACGCTCTTCCAAACCCACTTTTAATAGTATTGCAAATTTTATTATCAATAACATATTCATCATGAGGCTTAAATGAATTTTCAAGATCATAAGAAGCATCACCCCAATCATGATCATTACAATATGTAGCGCACATAACAAACTTTTCATCCCCAAGCTTGTAGTTTCGCATATCATTAGCACAATTGTCATTAATAGAATTTATAATAACATCATTGCAATCATGCTTTTCATTCAAGGAGCTATCAAGTATGGGAACAATAGCAATAATTTCATTTTTAACATAAGGAACTATAGCAAGTTCATTTTCATAAGCATCATTAATATTAGCATCATGGCCATAAGAATAGCAAGCATCATGTTCATTAAGAGGGGATATTTCAATCGAATCAACGGAATCACAATTATCTATATATTCATACATATCACTATTCTCTTCCAAAGTAGCAGACATTCTCTCAATAAATTCTTTAACATAAGCATTATGAGCATAGTTTTCATAGCAATATTTAAGTATGGCAAAAATTTTAGATTTGTGGAAAGTAATATCATACTTTTCAATCAAAGAAGCAACTTCATAAGCACCCTTAAAAGCAACAAATTCTTCAATTTGTTCAATATCATAGTAATTATAAACACCCTTGGCATAAGAAGACAAGATTTCATTATCATTAAACTCACACAGGTAGGAAGGTCTTTTTCAGGGTTCTTAGAGTAACAAGTAAAATCATAAATTTCACATAGATTCCAAGCATAGCATAGCAAAAAATTTATTTGATGCCATAAGAGTCTCCCTTTCTCAGACAACGTACCGGTGACGCACAAAATGAGCATGCTCATCTAATGATCTTCCCTCAACTAAACTAGTTGGGGTTTCAGCACGAGCACGAATGGATAGAAGATGATTCACATAGTAAACTTTATATGGATCCATATCAATAGATTTTTAGCGAGCGAAGATGCAAGCAAAAAGAAGACACATGGCACACCAACAAAGATAGCAAACGAACAAAAAGGCAAACGGAAAAATATTTTTGTATTTTTGTAAAAACGTTTTAGAAGTGGGGGAGATGAAAACGAGAGGCAAATGGAAAATAAAGTAAATGCAAGGAGATGAGAGTTTGTACAAAGGTACTTGATAGATGTTGATGATGTCTCCCCGGCAACGGCACCAGAAATTCTTCCTGCTACTTGTAGCTTGCGTTGATATTTTCCCCGAAGAGGAAGGGATGATGCAACATAGTAGAGATAAGTATTTCCCTCAGTTATGAAACCAAGCTTATCGAACGAGTAGGAGAATCACACAACACCTCGTTAGCAGCACCTGCACACAAACAACAAATCCTTGCACCCAACGCAAACGAGAGGTTGTCAATCTCTCGGCGGTCAATTGCAAGATTAAATTGTATGTGATAGATAGATAGATTGAAACAAAAATACAAAATAAAATAAATAAAATAAAATGGCAGCAATATTTTTAGGCTTTTAGTAATATGATTTAGATAGACCCGGGGGCCATAGATTTCACTAGAGGCTTCTCTCAAGAAAATAGCAAACGGTGGGTAGACAAATTACTGTTGGGCAATTGATAGAAAAGCAAATAATCATGACGATATCCAAGGCAATGATCATGTATATAGGCATCACGTCCAATATTAGTAGACCGACTCCTGCCTGCATCTACTACTATTACTCCACACATCGATCGCTATCCAGTATGCAGCTAGTGTATTAAGTCCATAAAACGGAGTAATGCCTTAAGAACGATGACATGATGTAGACCAGATAAACTCATGTATGAATAAACCCCATCTTTTTACCCTTAATAGCAATGATACATACGTGTCATGTCCCTTTCTGTCACTGGGATTGAGCACCGCAAGATCGAACCCATTATAAAGCACCTCTTCCCATGGAAAGATAAATCAACTCAGTTGGCCAAATCAAATCAATAGATCAGAAAAGAAATACGACGCTATAATAATCATGCATAAAAGAGTGTAGCAAAGACTAAAATAATTTCATGGATAATCTGATCATAAACTCACAATTCATCGGATCCCAACAAACACACCGCAAAAAGTGATTACATCGGATAGAGCTCCAAGAACATCGAGGAGAACATTATATTGAAGATCAAAAAGAGAGAAGAATCCATCTAGCTAGTGCCTATGGACCTGAAGGTCTGTGGTAAACTACTCACGCATCATCGGAAGGGCAGCAAGGTTGATGTAGAACCCCTCCGTGATCGATTCCCCCTCCGGCAGATTACCGGAGAAGGACCCCAGATGGGATCTCTCTGGAACAGAAACTTGCGGCGGCAGAAAAAGTATTTCGTGGACTCCCCTCAGGGTTTCTGATTTTTTTCTGAATTTATAGTGCTGGAATTAGGTCAAACAGAGATTAGTGGGCCCCACGAGGCACCAGGGCGCGCCTGGGGGGGGGGCGCCCTGGTGCCTCGTGGGCCACACCAGGGTCTTCTGGCCTCCTCCCGAAGCTTCTAGTGTTTATCTTGGCCAATAAAAAATCTTCAAAAAGTTTCATGGCATTTGGACTTCATTTGGTATTGATTTTCTGTAAAACAAAAACAGGGCAGAAAACAGCAACTGGCACTGGCACTAGGTTAATAGGTTAGTCTCCAAAAATGATATAAAATTGCTGTAAATGATTATAAAAACATCCAAGATTGATATTATAACAGCATGGAACAATCAAAAATTATAGATATGTTGGAGACGTATCAGGGACCGAAGTAATTGCAACCGATTACAGAGAGTTGGCAAGACCATCTCGGTGGGACCGAGATCCATATCGGTGGATCCGATTTATTAGGGTTTTGGCAGTGGCTAAGTCCAGATGAACTCGGTGGCTCCAGATAGGAATTTTCGGTGGGGCCGAGTTGGAATGTAGGTTTTGGACATATTTGGATGGAGAAAGTGGTTGAGGGTTTTGGAGTACTGTCACTAAGCACTTGAGCAAAAAGACCATTAAGCAACACCTCATCCCCTTTTAATAGTATTGGCTTTCCTATGGACTCAATGTGATCTTGGATCACTTAACAAAAATGTAGAGTCTTGAGCTTTTGCCAATCCATGTCCTTAGCATTTTGTGGGGTCCACATCTCTAGTCCTTGCCATGCCAATCATTGAACATCCTGAAATCTTTAACTTGAATGGACATTAGTTCAATGAGATATATGTTGTTACAAATTACCAAAACCACCAAGGGAGCAAATGTGCTTTCACCATTCAAGAATCTCGCCATAGTTTGTTCATCATCTTCCTTGACATTGGCTCGTATCATTGCAATCTCCATTTCTTGATAGTATTCTTCAACGGACTTGGTCCCTTGCTTGAGGAGTTGGAGTTTCTTGAAGAGGTCATGGTTATAGTGTGTAGGCACAAAGCGAGCTCGCATGACATCTTTCATTTGATTCCAAGTGGTGATGGGTGGCTCGCCCTTGTCTTGGCGTCGTTGGATCACTTGCTCCCACCAAATGAGAACATAGTCTTGGAATTCAAGAGATGCCATGGCAATCTTCTTTTCCTCTTGGTAGTTGTGGAGATGGAATATCTTGTCAACCTTCAATGCCTAAGAGAGGTATTCTTCGAGATCATTTCCACCGGAGAATTTAGGCATTGTGAACTTGAGCTTATTGTAGCGCTCCTCACTGTCTTGTTGGCGGTGACGATGACGCTCGTGTCTTGGAGGAGGGTCTTCTAGCTCTTGCTCGTCGTGCTCATCTTGATTGTCTTGACGTCGATGTCGTGGAATTCTTGCATGTTTCCTCATCTCTTGGTGCTCCTCATTTCTTGCAGCTGCATCTTGTTGCTCACGTCGTCTGGCCTCTTCTTGTTCTCGCACATGGCGGTTGCGTTCGGCGACGTTGCGAGTTGCTTCTCGTAGTGCGCGTTAAGCTTCAAGTGCTTGCTCCTCATGACGTTGTCGCTCTTGTAGTAGAGCGTCGTCGTCTTGTGGTACTTGACGTTGGCGTTGTGGAACTTGATCTTGCTCCATGTTGTTGTTTGCTTGCCGGTTTTGGCGTTCACGCTCTTGAAGACGGTCTTGCAAACCATTGTGGAATGGGTTTCTTGGAGCTTGCCGGTCTTCATGTACTTGAGGGCGATGAGAGCGTGCTCGTGGAAGACTTGCATCCGAAGAGGTGTCCAAAGAGTTGCGGCTTGAGTGGCGCCGTCTTGATCTTGAACTTGATGAAGTGGAAGAAGCGCGGTTGACCATCATGGCATGGAACTCTTCCATTTGAGATGATAGCTTGTCGTCAAGAGTTTGTCGAAAGTCGGAGGCGAGTTGTTCGATGCGTTCGCCCAAAGCTTCACTTTCTTGATGTAAGGCTCGTTGGACGCCAAAGAGGTGTGCCTTGGTGACGTAGTCGTTCTGTGCATCGTCTTGCTCATCGAAGAAGTGCCCGACCTATCCATGATTCTCAAACAAGTGTTAGTGGAAGAAGGGAACGAACTAGACCAATGTACCTTATCCAATGTTGAGGATGGATTAATGATCACTCGATATGGTATTATGGAAATAGTGCAATTGGTACCGGATCGTGTCAATTCTCACACCTACACAAGTAAAGCTTTTGGAGGAGTTTGGTTAGGATGGTGGCACAATTTTTTTGCAATAGTAAGCAAGATATCAATAATGTTGAGAAAGATTCGCAAATTCGCAATTGAAACAAGTAGACCAATAGCAAAGTTACACGGAAACACACACACGGATAGATAAATGAGGTCGTGCAACCAAGGAATGAGCACAAAATGTGGAACACCCGGAAACGCTCGTGTTGCACAACTCTAGAGAGACGCTAGCACGATTGCTTAATAGGCGGATACAACACTTGTGCACAACCTATAGGATGCAAAACGATGAACTTCAATCTCAAATATGCTTTGTATGTATGAGTCCCGGTGAACTTGTCACGATGATCCAAGATGATCAAATATGATATGTAATGTGCGATGCTATGGCTATTGCTTACAAGCTTGATGTTGCTCTTTATCTTTTGCTTAAAAGCTTTCTTTCTTTTGCTCTTTTTCTATTGGCCACTTATGCGATATGCTCTCACGATGGTAGCAATGATGTATATGCAGGAACAAAATTTTGGCACAATAGAAGATATGATGGTAACACTAGAGTGCACAAGTTATCGTTGCCCTGCAATACTCAATGGCTAGTCTCGTAGGAAAGCGACGCAAAAGAGGGTCTTTGGGTTACAATGCAATGGCAAGGGGGAAAACGAGTTGTCGTCGAGGTTACCGTCCTTGCTTACGGTGGTGGTGTCACAATGGTGGTGATGCGGTCGTTGTCGAAGTCGAGTCCGTGGCGATGATGAGTGGCGGTGAAGTCAATGTCGAACCGTGCCTAGATAGCCGAAACACACTAGAAAACGGAAAACCACAACTCAAAATCTCAAGGCAAATGTCAAATGATGGTGTAGTGATGTGGTGGTGGTCTAGGGGTAGTGGTGAAGGTGGTGGAGCTATGGTGGAGCTTGCGGGGACGAAGTGGAAGCGGTGGCGGCGGCTAAACGGTGGCTGAAAAAAAAACAGGGGAGGCCGGCTAATCCGGGCCCCGGTCCGGCTTATCCGGGCACGGCCCGATGATCCGGGCGCCTGTCCGTATGATCCGGGCACGGCTGATGCTCGGGTGTGGCTCCAAAATCCCAAAATTTTCGAGAAATTCGCGGATTTCGGAGGGGATTCGGGGTAGGGATATTAGGGAAGGGTAGATCCACTTGCAACACATGAAATCCATGGATCAAAATCAACAAAACATCATCAAACTCACAAATCACAAAAAAATTTGGAGGGCTATTTTTGTGGGGAATTTTCGAAATTGGGGAAAAACAACAAAATTGAGCGTAGCAAATAGAGGGGAAGGATCCAATTTGTGAATCAACGTGGCTCTGATCCAAGATGATGTAGGGTGAAACCCTAGTTCGTCGATCTTTTCACAATTGGAGGGGGAAAAGGCAAGAACACGAAGAACACGAAGAACACAATCACTCAATTGACACAATCACAAATCACACATGCACTAGATCCACATACACATACGATGAATCACGATACAAAGTCAACACGGTAGCTAGTTCATCCCGATCCGGAGAGGAGTCGAGGTCTTGATATCCGGAGTGGATCTTCTCACATGGGTCTCATGGAGGTCTTGATCTCCATGGGAGAGGTATGGATGAGCAAAGCTCTAATCTCAAGAGCCAACACTTTGCTAACCCTAAAACATAGAGGGGGAAGGAGTATTTATAGTCTATGGGACGAGAGGGTTACATGGGCCTCGGGCCGAAACACACACACACAAATCGGGGTGCCCGGGTGGCCGTCCGGATGATCCGGCCTTCGGGAGCCCGGATGATTCGGGCGGTCGCCCGGACGTCCAGGTGGTGCAGCAGCATACGCGGGAGGGCCGGACATCCGGGCCGGGGTCCGGACATCCAGGCTTAGGCCGGATGATCTGGGCCGGGGTCCGGATGATTCGGCTTTGTCGGGGCGGCTACTGTTGCCGTGGGCGCCGTTAGCCGGATCGTCCGGACGCCGGTCCGGATCGTCCAGGCTGAAGCCGGATTGTCCGGACCAAGGTCAGGATCGTCCGGGCTGCTGCTGACTGGCTGCCCTTCTTCTTCTCCTTCTCATTTCTCTTCCTACTTCGATCGTCCATGCTCCTTAGCTTCTCCAAGGTGATCCTCGTGGTACCTGAGTATGCATAAGATTTCCGTCTGAGGTAGCATCCAATTCTCATGTGCATCGAAGGGAAATTGTGAGAGGAGTGATGTCACCTCGTTCTCGATTGCCCTTGCTCGTGCTCGTGTCATAGGCCCTCGTGGCACTTGAGGTGACGTAGGTGAGTCCATGGGGATGACCTCGGGATGCTCCGCATCACCATCTTTCTCTGCCTTCGTTTTCTCTCGTGCCTCCGCCGCCGCTCCACCACCACGGCCGCCCCACTCCGCCACATCCAATGCCACATCCGGGCTCCAACCCGTTATCCTCCGCCGTCGTTCCACACCTTTCCTCCGTCCGCCGCATAGGTACCATCCGCCCCTACGGTACTCACCATGCCCTGCAAGTGTTCGGTGAAATACCGTGCTAAATTTTTTTGTCCCTTCTTCTTTGAAGTAATGGATTCAGATATGGAGTACATATACGAGCACTATGTTGAGTCGTCCGGCGAGGAGGACTACACGGATGAGACGGCGATGATGCAAGCGGTCATTGCAGATCTGGAGCGTGCGGAAGAGCACGTTCTCAATTTCAAGGGATAGATCAAGGGTCATCGAGTGCTCAACCGCAACAGGGCGCACGGCCATTTGACGCTGATGACGACTACTTTGCCCCCGATGCCCTATTCACTGTCAATTTTCGCCGACACTTTCGGATGCGAAGAAATGTCTTCGGTCGTCTCTACCATGGCGTCTGATCCGTTGATGACTACTTCATCCTAAAAAAGGATGCCACGGGAAGGATTGGCTTCTCTGGTTACAAGAAGTGCACGCCGCTGATTCGTGGGACGAATACCTACGTATGTCTGAGAGCACATGTGGAGATGCCATGGTAAGATTTGCTACTGCCGTGGTCTTGATGTCTGAGAGCACAACATGATCGTGGAGATGAGGGTGACTATGCTGTCGGCGTCTGTGGCGACTTTGTCAATCTCAAGATGATATGCCGGCTAAATTTCTCGAAGGTGCTCGTAGTGGTAGGGTGAGTGTGTGTGCGATCATAGGGTGAGATTATGTGCGTATATATGAGCGTATGTGTCTGTACTGTGTTCAAAAAAAGCTATCAAATATCCTCTCCTTCCTTTCACAGAAATAAATCCTTATTTCCACATTTTCATAAACGTTAAAGCACTAGAGTGATGACATAAATACATATTCTTTGATCATTTGAGTAAATATAACTATTATATTAAATTATTAATCATATGCTCATAGCATCTTAAAATGTTCTTATTCATCATGTAAATACACATAGCTTAAACAACAGCCGATTGATCGTCCGATCTACTAGTGCCGGCTGAAGACGTTGTACTCGACCGTGGCATCACCAGTGCTGATGTCGAAGGCGTATGTCATGGCCAACGCATACCCACGGGCCCACCTAAAGACGCCGGTGCCGCCGATGACAGGCATCTCACGGACGGCGGCGGAGGCCGCCGAGTTCTGGCCCATGATGGCGACGCTGCTTCCGTTGTACCTGCCGCCCGCGGTGAAGACGAAGTTCATGTTCATGAGCACGTGTGTTTGGAGAGAGCAGGTGTTCATGTTCATGAGCACATGTTCATGATCACATGTTCTCAACTTCTACTAACTTTGTAAGTGACTCAACTTTGTACTAACTTTAGTACAAAGTTGAGTCACTTATTTTGGGACGGAGGGAGTATATGATTGTGTGTCTTATCGTGTGGCGTATTATTAACGTTACTTCATCTCCATGTTTGTTCTACATAAGCGTGGGATAGCATAAGAGTCGACAATTTCAGGATATATGTTTGGCATCAATAAATAAAACAATTTCATAAACCGTAATATCACCAATACTATTCTTTCAGTGTTTAAAATAGAAATCTAGACTTATTTTTTCTAAACCAAATTGAGAAAAAAATGTTATTTTTCAAAAGTGCAATATTCATGGCCCAAGTATAAGAATAATTAGATGACACCCTGCGTGTTGCGGAAGGAACTCCTAGTCCTACGCACATGATAATACATAAATCCAATAATTTTGTTTGCGTGGTAGATATATGATCTTAGATAAAAGAAGACCGTTGTGTACACAGTACTTGGAGTGTACTTTTGAAGATAGCAAAGTGTGAAGCATACGATCATGTTTTTTTTTACTATATACAATGATATGACATAAGTTATCTCATGTGAGACTCTTGTTGTAAATCAATCTTCTTCACGTTCAGTACATAAGTTGTACAAAGCATAGCCAAGTAGTTCATAGCAGCAAGTGTAAAAATAGGTGTTACATTACATTGTTGTGTATTTTCACAAATATAATATGAGATAACAAATAGTAGGAAACGTTTCTCTAGAAACATCAATGGTAGTAGGGCCTTGTCTTCGTTAATGAAACAACATCCATGGTAGCTTATTGTTGACAATTAGCTCCTACTTCCTCTTTAAGTGAAAATAGCATGTTCTGATTTCTGAGGCGAAACTAATGCAAATAGTAGTGGACGATACTTGACAGGAAGGGATGATAGTGTCACTTCATCTTGCTAATGACAATATGGAAGCTCTACAAAAAAAAATTAGAATGAGCTAATGAATCTAGGCACTATGCAAGCTATAAAAAAATCCAAATAGATGGTATATTAAGATCGAAAACAGATTTGCAACATTGTGCCTCTAGAATATATGTAAAGAAGATGACACTTCACAATTGAAAGACACAATGAATATTACAGGTGAAACAAGACAGAAGAAGGTGCTTGCAAGAAAAGATGATGAAGTTGAGTGCAACTTATGAGTCACCTTTTGCATTTTATCAGAGTTTTGAAGAGATACATACTCTGTAGAAGAAAAAACAGAGATGACATTATAATAGAGATCCTGATGTTAACATTTAAAATGTAGTACAAACACAGTTTGGTATTTACAGATTTATGACTAAAAGTATCCTCATACACGGTGATCGGTTCAGACTTTTGAGACCATAGTATTATGTACGTTTAGCAATAGGCACTTGGGTGGTTTAAGGGAAAACAAAGAAAAAGACAGAGAGAAACACGGTGCATTCACTTCTAGTCATGTGGTAAGCATACATCCATATATAATCCACCAATGAAGACCCTTCTTTTTTTATTTTGTCCTCCACATGTTAACATCTGCAATGAAGAATAATAGTAAATTTCAGTCTGTCTCTGTTAAATGAATGACAAATCTAGTATGTGTACATAAAGAAAAATCAGCATGTTACAGATAGTTTTTATACACAACTACTGTAAAAATACCTTTTCAGGAAGGCAAGAGTAATTGTTGTATTTTCTGTCTGTATCTAACAGATACTATGTATGTCAGATTTCATCAAACCTTCTTTATGAATTTAACACATAAAAATAATAATGAAAATAGGTTATTACTTATTAATTAAATAGTCTATGGCTCGTAAATCTGATTATTAGGTATTATCATGAAAAAAACAAGAGTACGCAAGAAATCAGTTCAATGAAATATAGGACAAAAGAGGCCTATGGCTGCCAGTGCACACCTGATGAGAACATTTTTTTACATTGTTGTCAAATCCTGGTTATAGGATCGCCAATTCGGAACAAAAAGAAGGTGAAAAACAAACAGGCCTTCAAAAGTGTTTAGTACAGAATCAATGTCAATTGAATCGATCCGATTTTGATATACGTACAATCGCTCGCCAATCTCATTTGCATATAACCCTTTGATCAAGTGGTGGAGTGAACATTTTAGAATTACGCAGAGTGTTAGACTCTCACATGGTACGACATTTGACCAACTATCCACATTGTATCTATGTCGGCTGAGTGTCTCTAGTGCACAGAATACAGTACTAAACCCATTGACATGGAGCAACAACAGAAGATGTACATCTGTGTCGGCTACACGCACAATGCGCTTCTGTGGATCTCTGTATGTAGAGCGTATTTAGACAACCTGCTGCATTGACAGACCGTGTGACACGAAAACAGAAAAAGAGATCAGCATAAATTACGCTAACTACGGGGGGAAACATCCATGGGGTTTTTACCCAGCGCGATGCATGGATTATAGCAGCACTATGGCATCTCCCAATGTCTCCCAGTCCTAGCTCAAATTAACAGCAACACAACATTATCAAAAGAAGTCTCCACGTTCTTGCTAGTACTACATGTCAACATAGAATGTGCATTGCTTTTACTAGCTAGCTACCTAACGAGAAGATAGTGTGTGTGTATGTTTATATGTCTTTCGCTACTGGCATATATAAATGCATGTAGCTCTCCTAAAAATATAAATGGACCACCTCATATATGTCCCTTGCATTTATTCTTCCTATGAAAGAAAACAGGTAACATCAATTTTTTTTGTGTTTCTCTCTGATTGGCCTTCGAGATATGCCCGCTCGAGGAGTCACTCAAAGAATCAAAGGTACACCAGAAAGTACATACTTCCGGGTGAAAATCACCTTTCAAAATATTAAGTCTGCAGAAAGCATCACACATGTAACTGTGTGAGTTTTGTATGTCATTATTTACAAAGAAAGAAGTTTGTGTGTCATTGCAAATTCTTATGGAATATTCAAAATCATATCCAACATGTAAAAAGGTAAAGAATGTATAGTGTGTAAAAACATTTTATTTTGCTAGTACTGTTTTTTTTTTCAAGACGTGAAGCATTGCTCAGAAAGTATTGAAGATGCATACAATTTTCTTTTTAATTGTTTCCAAATGGTTTTCGACACTTTGAAGTATTTTTTTCAGAATTTACCTGTCATAGTCCATGCCTCGTTGCCAAAATTTGAATCTTTAATAGTTATTCTAGTTGACAATATAGAGAGATTGAACCTGCCAAAAGTTTATCTGTTCCTTGGATGGCGAAGTGATGGAAGAGTACGTCAACATTTCGGCTCCAGGCACATCATTAAAGTGAAAATGCAGTGGCATGCAGGTGCATTCTTACATCACACTAGGATCCATGTATACCGTTGAAGTAAAACACCAGTCACGGTAGAGGTGGAGCACTGTATCTGTATGAGTGTGTGGCGTGGAGGCTGCTTATGTTATTGTCTGGCTAGCTGTGGGAAGATAGATTTTTTTTTTTTTTTGCCGGGATGGGAAGATAGATTATCCGCATGCGCTAGACCACAGAGCCCGTAGAGGAGGAAGCATTTTGGTGGCGTACTTAACCACTCGATGCTCCTTAGCGAGAGAGATGTGGCAAGCCTTACAGGTTACAGATAACAAGATGGCAGAATTTGGTATGGAATCTAACTCGATTAAATCATTGGGAGCAACATTTTGAAGCTTGCTACTACATATACAGGCCGATAGGCTATAGTCTCTTCGATCCGCATGGCATACACTTGTTATGTGTGGCAGAGTAGCTCGGGCGCACAGAATCTGATGCGCCGCCGGAACTGTGAATGTGCATGGATCCAAGTGCTTGCCCATCAATTCGTTGTCTAACTATTAGACATACCTAGGATACACGTCTGTACACCGCTGTCTTCACAGGTGGAGCGTGTGAGACGAAAACCTTAAGAAAGATTAACGAGAACTACTCCAGGTTGTCAGCGTCACGAAGATGCAGCGCCTACTCTATCTGATCTATATCATTTACCAATGTCTCCTAGTCCTAACATAGATAAACAGCAACACGACATTGACAAAGGAAGTACACGTTGTTGCTACTACCTCACGAGAAGATAGTGTGGTTTGCTGTTACTAGCTACTCATATAGTGTGGTTTGCTATTGCAAGGTAGCTACCACACGAGAGGATATCGCGTGCGTGTATATACATACTGGCATATATAAATGTATATAGCTCTTCTAGAAACGTGGACCATCCCATATATATCCCAAGTATTTATTCTTCCTCGTAAACAAAATGGGTGACATCTGTTTGGTGTTTGTGTTCCTCTACCTGGGTTTGAGGGGCACTCCCAATGCTATTCTCTTAGCAAAATTTCATAGCTAAAACGCTGACATGGCACATTAATCAATGAAGAGAGAGGAGAGGGTTGTATGCTATAGCCAAGATACGGCTCTTTGCTCGTTTCCAAATATTTTCCAGCACCTAGCATAACGCATTAAGATCCAACGCATTGGTACTGGTAGTGCTCAAAGCTCCAGCTCGGTGTATCATTCAAAGCTGCACAAGAAACATGTGCTAGTACTTGGTAAAAATCACTTTTCAAGTATATTAGTAGACTGTAAAGAAATATTGTACATGTATTTGTTTGAGTATTGTATGTCCTTGTATGATGGGGAAACAAATTATATACAGAGTGTAAAAGGTAAAAGTATAGTGCTTATAAACTTGTTTCTATAGCACTAAAATTATTTTTTCCCATGGCGTGAAGCATATCTTATGAATGTATTGAAGACAACGTGAATAATTTCTTTTGAAAGTATTCATGAAGAAGAATATATGTTTAATATTTTTGAAATGCTATTGACACTTTTCAGTTATTTTTTCCAGAATCTACTGTTCTTCTATAAATCACATGCACCCTAGAGCAATTTATTCGCGCCGGAGCCCCACACGCTATTCGATCTCGTATTGGTCTAGGCTGGACTAACGCTAATTGCATGGTTTAAGTATCTCGACAAAGCTTGGTTGGATGCATAAGCATGCAATTTGACAATTAAATGAAGCTTGTCCAACCAAGCTCAATCCATTACTTTCAATTCATACTTTTATTTTTTCTTTGATAGGCATCCTAAGATTTGATATCGAACCTACCCAAGCTTTCCTATTTATTTGCATCAGTATTGAATGGTTTATCTTTTAGGATTCCAGTAAGTGTGTGAGGGGATCTGCAACGCGGACCCCAAAAACAGACACAATATTTGTCCGCAGACACGTCTGGACGCGTCAGCAGACAGTGACACGGGAGTCACCCATCCAACCCTATTAATCAAATGTCTGGACACATTTGAAATGGAATTCGAACAAAGTTCATGCAAACTGGACAATTTTCATTTATACCCAGTCAAATTAATTATATTTTCGACATATTTCAATTAAATAGAAGTTAACCACATTTTTTTATCCTAGTCTAAATCTTCACCAGCCGTGGAGGCGTATGTGTTCCACGTCATGTCTTCCCCATGTCCAGCAAGATGAACTGTCGTGAGCTCCGGGAAGTGAAGTTGCGGGAGGGGAAGAATATGACATGGGACACAAGAATTGCCAACGTCCGTGTCGCACCTCCAACTCTACCTTGACAGAGTCCTTCATGTGGACGTCGCCAGACATGGACTGGTTGGCCTCGTGGTCGCTGCGGCAGGGGACAAACCGCGTGGGCGGTGTGGCCGACGCGGAGCCGGCGACGTCTGCGATCGCCTGTGCCTCCTCTTCGTCTGTCCCTGCGTCGGTCTTCACGAACAGGGGGTTAGTCTCTGCCCACAGTACGCGTGGCCGTCATCACTCGCGTCGGATGTCATGAGCGCTGTGCATGGACTGGCACAACGCTCGCTAATCATCCAGGAAGCCTAGATCCTCCACGACCATGGCCATGATGACATCCTCATTCGCATGCTCATCGCTTATTTGTCCCTGTGCGAGCCGGGCTTGTCAAGGAGCCGAAGGTTGTAGCGTTTGTCCTCTTGCGCCTGCCGGAATACTGAAACAGGTGGCGCCGGCTTGACAAACATTATGACAACTGGTAAGTCTTACCTCGGACACATGTAGTGGTACAACAAGCCATGCTCATTCTGATTGACCTCCTCATCGAGCCCCCACCATGTGTCATCTTAAGTTCATAATTACCAAACGATAGTGGACCACATGCAAAACCATGAAAACCTTGGGTTGCTATGTATTCCGTAAGACACAATACCGGATGCATCATTGCGATGAGCTCTGGCCTACTTCCCTAACTGATACATCAAACGGTAAGTCAATAAGTTAAAAGTCACAATATCCACAATCGATCGATTCATAGAGTCTGGACTCTACTAGGGAAAAGCTTATAGGTGGAGGCTTAATAGTAGCGCGGGGCACGGGAGCGCGCTACTGCTATTTAACAGTAGCGCGTGCCCCAACAACGCGCTGCTGATATAACATTAGCAGTAGCGCCTGGGGCCAAACAGGCGCTGCTGCTAACCGGGCCCGTGGTGTCCCCCGGGTGGAGCCTTTGTAGCAGCGTGGGGATACAACCCGCGCTACAACTAACTATATAGTTGTAGCGCGTTTTACAGAGGCCGCGCTACTGATAAGTTTAGTCCCATCTCGCCCCGCGAACAGGGTTTTTACCACCTTAAATATGTTAATTCTCGAACTATCACAAGCACTTGGTCTTCATTGTACTCTATGTGTAGGATCTGTGGCAATATGAATCTTCACCTGTTCCTACAGGTGAAGATTCATACTGACAATTTAGATTCTACACAAAAAGATCATTGATGACCGATGTATTTTATGATTTTTTTTTACATGCTTAAAATTGGGTTGTGTTAATAAGAAAATTACATTGTTAAAAAGAAAATGAAAATGAAACAGAAAAAGAAAAGAAAATTGGGCTGTGTTAAAAAGAAAATTACATTGTTAAAAAGAAAATGAAAATGAAACAGAAAAAGAAAAGAAAATTGGGCTGTGTTAAAAAGAAAATTACATTGTTAAAAAGAAAATGAAAATGAAACAGAAAAAGAAAAGAAAATTGGGCTGTGTTAAAAAGAAAATTACATTGTTCAAAAGAAAATGAAAATGAAACAGAAAAAGAAAAGAAAATTGGGCTACCATCCCATTTAGCAGCAGCGCGTGACCCACGACCCGCGCTACAGGTATTGGGCTTAGCAGTAGCGCTGGCCCTCTACCCCGCGCTACTACTAAGCTTATCTTATCCCATGGCCGTCTGTTCCTCTGTCTCATCACTCTCACTCCTCACTCTCTCGCGCTCTCCTCTCCTCGCCGCCGACGCTCCCGCTCCTCCTCCACCGAGGTAGCTCCTCCCTCCTCCCTCCACCTCCCTCCCTCCCTCCCGCCCTCCCTCCTTCCCTCCCTCCTCCCTCCTCCTGCTCCAGCCACCGCCCCACCTCCATCCGCCGCCCCTCCCCCATCCTCCTCCTCCCTCCTTCCTCCCCCTCCATCTGCCGCCCTCCTCCCTCCAACCGCCGCCCTCCTCACTCCCCTCCAGCCGCTGCCCCTCCTCCCTCCTCCTCCATCCACACAGCCCCTCCTCCCCCCCTCCTCCATGCACAGCCCCTCCTACATTTTGACTAGTTGATATGTAACACTTTGATTTAGTTAATAGTTTTTAGGGTTTAGAGTGAATTAGTAAAAATTTAGACATAGTTAATAGATTTAGTCATTTTGATTAGTTGATATGTAGCACTTTGATATAGTTAATATTTTTTAGGGTTTAGAGTGAATTAGTAAAAATTTAGACATAGTTAATATATTTAGTTGATATGTAACACTTTGATTTAGTATGCTTCTAGGGTTTAGTTGATAGCTTATAGGGTTTCACTAAGTCCTAAAATCAGCATAATAATCTTTTTTTTATATTTTGTTTTCACAGAAATCAAGTATTTGCCCCTGCATCGTCCCCGCCGTCGTCCCCGTCATCGACGCCCTCCGACCTCGAGGTGAGACCAACCAAATCCCCATGTCGTTGATGTCGATGATGATGCTAAAATTCACGTTTCGCTAAAAAAGAACTTGACTCTGTTCATGCTTAAAAAAGAACATGTGTATGTGTATGGACATGTCGATCTTGAGCTGCTGTGTATATGGTGCCAAAATGGCCACATTTGACTCTTTGTATCGCAGGGAAAATCCGAGTGGCCTATGTTTTGCCGGAGTGTTGATTCATTTCCGTTCCGGCAAATTTCAGGCGCTCGATATGTCCTATTTTAGCGAAGGTCATGCCGGATTTTGCCATGAATTTTAGCATGACTTGTGCTAGAATATATAGGAAATATCGAGTGCCCTGGATTTGCTGGAAAGAGAATTAAATTGCCGTCGATTTATAATCTTTGAATTTTGAACACAGGAAATGTCCGACGATGATAAGATCCCGGAGTGCGACTACTGCTGCGATGACCGGGGTTTGTGCGACAAGGAGCCTCACCTGCAAAATGATAGGTTCTTCACCGTGAAGTTGGAAGAGACCTTCGATGTTTGTACGGTATGCAACGACAAGTATTTCATCGTAATTAATCATGACTTGTGATTCTTTGCTTCAACATGTAATTTTCGTTTTTTTTTTCAATTCGACTAGTACATCTCGTGCCATGCAAGACCGTTCGTCTTGCAGAAGCTCGGTTTCCAAGACCTTGAGAATATGGAGACGAGGAGGGCTCACCTCAGGACTAAACACGGTTATGCTTTTCGGGTTAAGCTCTACAATGCGCTTAATCACTCACATTTCGGCTGCTTTAATTGGGAAGCTTTCTGCAAGGCCTATGGATTTGAGGAGAATATGCAAATAACTTTTGATATTCGTCCCGAAGATGAAGATATTGAAGATAATATCGACATTTGGGTCGATGTGGATATGCCTCCTGTTTTGCCTAAATGTGAGTTTGTCAAACTAATTTGTTAAGTAATTTATATTTTTTATTTAAAAATATTTGGTGTTCATCGCTACTAAACTTGTTTATTTATAATTATCAGCTTATTTCTTATCTTCAAAAAATACTCGGAAAGCTGTGGACATGACGTACTACAGTTATGGCTCCGAGCTTAATTGTGAGGAGAAAGGATATCTTGTCTCATTTATAGATCATGTTGAGAATTTTAAGACCAATCAGTTTATCAACCCAAATTATACTGGATACGTGCCACTAGTCCATCAGTTGCTTGATGGTAATCTCATTGCGAAAAACTTGGTATGATTTTGTTAATGATGGTAACTTCGTTGCATACATTCTTCTTAAGTAAACTACATTGCTAACTATATATGTTACTATATTGTTCAACAGAAGCTCCCTAGCGAGGTTGTACCTCACATGATGCTTACCGAAGGGAGTATGTACATGGTTAGCTTACGACCGTTTCCACCGGCGGCTTACCAAAGTGCATACTCTATTTCTTTGAAAGATGGAAGGCTCAATATCAAAGATTGGAGCAAAGTAATGAAGGCGCGCACGCAACCGATTGGAGACAACATGCGTGTGCGCAAGCCAGAAGTTGGCGACAGGTGGATCTCCATTCTCCATTTTGGAGATGGACCGGTTTACCTGTTTTATGCTATTTTACCTAGGAGAGAGGACTAGGTCCTAGGTAGTAAGAACAATTAGTTAGTGTTGATATGACTATGATGATGATGATTAGTTATTATGATGATGATGAGTTATATGTGCTACAATGTGTTAGCTAGAATGATGAGTTGTTATATGACTCATAGATGATGATCATGAGGAGTTGTTTTGATGATGAGTTGTTATGACTATGATGATGATGATGATGATGAGTTATATATTACGATGATGATGAGTTGTTATTACGATCATGATGACTTATTATATCATTGGGTGAAAGAAACGCGGATTAGATTCAAGTGGATGGATCCAAAGTGACCATGTTGGATTAGTAGGACGTCGTCGGACATCCTACTAATCCAACATGGTCACTTGGGATCCATCCACTTGAATCTAATCCGCGTTTATTTCACCCACCGATATAATAATTCATCATGATCATGAAATCATATGATGAGATTACTGTATAAAACATGTACAAATACAGGGCCAATATGCTGCAGGAAAAAAAATACAGGAAACATTAGCAGTAGCGCGGGCATGCATGTAGCAGCAGCGTGCTATTATCAGCAGCACGCTCTCGAAAGAGGCGCTGCTGCTATTAGCAGCAGCGCGGTTTAATGAGCACGCTACTGCTATGTATAGTTAGCAGTAGCGCGGGTAAACCCACGCTACTGCTAAAGTTTAGCTGTAGCGCCTTAGCAGTAGCGCCTGTGCCCGCGCTACTGATAAGGTAAAACCCCGTGCTACTGCTAGCCTTTTCCCTAGTAGTGGTACTACTCTTGCCTAATTCAGAATTTCCCCTAATTCACAAACGCCAACAAGGCGCTAAGCAACCAGCAGCCCACTGAAATCTAGCAGGTTGCAATGCCGAACTAATCTAAACAATAAATCATTTTCAACCAGTTTGTTGGCACTACATATCTGTCAAGGATGAATGAGAATTAACATACCTTCGAGTCCAACTAGGGGCTCTAGGATCCATCTTGTCTATGGATTGCGGCTAACCTTCCCACATGCATCCTTGTGCGGCCTCTCGCACACAGGTTTGGGCATCCAAGCTCAAGGGTGGGGCTGGCGGACCAATGCCTCGACGGGGTAATGCAACACCTCCATTAGAACACCCCCCCCCCGTCGCTCCAACGAGCAACATGGGGAAACCCTAGCCGCCGAGCAATAGCTCCCCCTCCCACTCTTGCCTCCCCCGCCGCAACCGACGCGCAACCTAGTTGGCATTGGCAGTAGTGGGGCCTCGTTTTCTCTCCGTTCATCCTTCAGCGGCTGGCGCGGGACAGCCCGAAAGCTCGGAGGCGCTAGGCTTGCCTGAAATGCAGCGGTGCGACGGTGGGCGTACAGGGCAACGGTGTGCGCGTGAATGCAGTGCGGCGGCTACGAGGCCTGCATCATTGAGTGGTTGTGTGCCCAGCTGGATCTAACAACTAGATATAGGAGAGCGTTTCCGGTGGGGCAGTGGCCTGACGCGGTTGCTGCTCTGGCTGTAGGCAGCGGCGACACGATAAGGTCCGGCCTCCTGGGTGCGGTGGCCTTACGGTTGCATTGCAGCTCCACGGCAGCTCGGCACATCCGGCTGCGGCAATGGCTGCCCTATAATCCAGTGTCGGTTCATTTGCAGCTGGCCTGTCTCGGCCTTCGGTCCATCCCCTCATGGTGTGTGTGCTGGTTATGTCGAAGGGTTGGTCCTCTCCGAGTCGTCATCCATCGTCGATGGATGATTTTGTCGCCAGGGGTGCGCGAAGTCATCCTTGCCTCCCGTCTCGTGGTGGTCTGCCATCAGGGAGCTCATCTCTTGCCCGGGCGAGGCACGGTGGGCCAGTGGAGACCAGATTTGGCCGGACTAGGTGGGTCTCGACGCTGGGGGCATCACAGGGGTGGGGAAGGAGGTGCCTTTTTGCTCGTTTCTTATGTTGTCATAGATGCAAGTCTCGACATTATGGTGTCGGGGTCTTCCTTGCTGGGGTGGCGGCGTTGGTGGTGGGAGCCGCGGTGCTCGTGGTCGGAGCTCGCGGGTCGGGTGTTGGCTAGTTGCCATTGTCATGCGGGTAGCGTGCTGGTCAGTGTGCGACGGCCGGTGGCGGTGGTGCGACGAGCGGTGGCTGGGTGTACTCCGTCTTGGTGATGAAGAGGGCTTGCCAGGGTGAAAACCCTCTCTTGGCCGTGCCAGGTCGACGACGGCGACGCCTATGGGTGTCGTCTTCTTCTTGAAGGCGTCGTAGCGGTAGCTCTCCATCCACCTTGTTGCTCCGGGGGAAACCTCAATCCGTGAATCAGGCGGTGGCGACACTCCGGTGTCGTATCCTTGCTTAAGGCGCCGCCTTGGAGCATCTGGTTCGTCTTGCACGGCTTCTGTTTGCCGTAACTTTTTCATGGTAGATAGCTTGGAGTAGTAGGGTGTCTTGTGGCTGTTCTTATCACCCTTGTATCTTGCCTTGTGTGTGTGTGTTGTGGTATCCAGTGGTGTGTGTTTAGTTGTATGATTGGCCATTGCTTTATCTATAAAGCGGGGGTCGAGCCTTTTTCGGCAATTTTTTAATACCACGGGCAATGGTCTATCTGCTTACCTTCTATTATTATTTTTGAGCTGCTTACCTTCTAATTGTTGGCACTAATATTGATATTCTGTATCTGCTTTTTTAGTTTTACTTCTGTTCTGCATTAGTTCATGTGATCTAGGATAGTGTAGGATGGTAAAGCATCAGCTGTACGCGGGAGGTGAGATGCCTGGCTGCCGTGCGATGCGGCGAGCACGGTGAGATGCCGATGGTGCCGTGTGATACGGCAAGGTCGTGAGAAGCGGCCAGATGCGAGAGAAGCTGGAGCGTGATAGCCGGGCTGCACAATCAGGTTGTGTCGGGTGATCCGACGAGTTTGCAGCTACATCCATGTTGTATTGGTCAGGTCGATTTGGCGGGTTTTTTTTTTTTTTTTTTTTTGAGGGAAGGTCTCTTTGGCCGTTGAGATATTGCTGCGCACGCGCTGTGCATGGGGCGTGCATCAAGTTAGTTAGTATGCATGAATACATGGGTTGTTAGCTTGATTGCCGGTCGTATGGATCGTGGAGAGATTCCAGCGATTTGTTAGCCGGTCGTGCGTACGTGGGTTACTGGCCGGTAGTGGTGGCTGGATTACTACATGCGTGTGTGGCTGTGTGCTATTTAAGGGCATGTACCATAGTGCTATCTTAGCAGTGCCACGTAGTACAAATGTTGAGTTGGAGGAGAGAGAAATCATAAGAAAAAGATTGTCTTCTCTTATTTAAGAGATGATCTCTTAGCACAACATGTCTAGTTAAAGTTAATTATTGAAGATAAAGCTAAGAGATAATTCATTGTAGACATGCTTTTATTGAGTGTGTTCAGAGAAGCAATGTGAGGAAGAAGAAGGTGCTGCGGGAGGCAGCTCCAACACTAATAGGCTCCATAAGGCCTTGTACAATGCTAGATGCTTAGGGAGGTGCTTAGAAAAATAAACCAGATTTTTCTGAAGCACCGGTGCCTATTTGTACATGAGAGACGTCTAATTAAGCGTCTACCCTGTACAAATAAGTATCGGTGTTTAAGAAATGTCTGGTTTATTTCTTCAAGCACCTCCCCTAAGCACCTTGCATTGTACAAGGCCTATGTAACGCTCCTGTTAATGGAAAAGGTCCAGATGATTGAGATAGGAGACGACGCAGTAACCGGAAACCAACCTTCCTAATCCACACATCGGAAGGATCTTGTCGTCATAAGCCCGACCCAACTACCAACCCTCGACGCTGGTTGTCCATCTATCATATTATGGCCCACTGCCCAGATACATTGTCGTTCGTATTTGCCTCACTTTCACTATTATGCGTTGTTGACTATCTTCACCAGGAATTGAATGCACCACGTCTCAACGCAGTACTCAGCGGTCAAGATATCGAGTGTGTGTGTGCTCGCTAGCAGAAACATCGCATCCTATGATATTATTGTTAGTGTCAACTTATGGATGCTAAACTGGATGACCTTCAACTTTGTCGCTATCCTTATGACCAAGCTAGTGTCCCAACAGGAAAATGAATCGCGAGCCACAATACAGGACATCTCATGGTAGTGTCCGAGACCGTGAGGAGTGCTCCATCGCGAATGTATGTCCCTGTATGCGGCATTGTGCACTCTCCCCGTGACTGGTGCAATCAAGGATCCCTGATAACTACTCCACTCGAGATCCCCGTCGACACACGCGTGAAGAGATGCGCCGCCATCCGCAACCGCCCAACGCCACCACAGATCTGGCCGGCAGTGTAGGCCGCGCAGCCGTCGCAGTGGCTCGGCCCTGCATCACCACGCGCACCAGGATGCAGAGGGCAGCCCCAACGCTCGCCCCACAGCACGCGCCTGTGAATATCTGGCCGCGCCAGCCTGCATAGAACTAGAGCCCCGCTGCCACCTTCCTCGGGGCCAGCCAAGGCTTCGCCGGTGGGCACCCTCCGGCGTCGGCTAGATGAGGAGAGGACAGGGGTGAGAGGGACGAAGTGGCGGCGCTAGGGTTGCTACCCCCAAGTCGTCGGAGGAAGGCGACACAGGGGCCATCCTGTTTTCTCGCTTGTCTGCTTTTGCAAACAAGATACAATCTACTAAAGGACAAAGATTTAGCAAACAACGGCTTAGCATAACTAGGTACAATATTTGTTGATTGTTGGTGTAGATATATGAACGGATTATGTTATGAGAAATAGAAAAATCACACTGGGCTCTGCATCCATTTTTTTTTTTTTGAAAAGGAGGATGACCCCCGGCCTCTGCATCAATCAATGCATGCAGCCATAAACTCTGCATCCATATAGTATATGCATATAGCTAAATCGGATTATTACAAGTGTTAACCCGACAAAAAACAAGAGTATGCAAGAACTCGGTTGAATGAAATAAAGGACAAAAGATGCCTATGGCTACCAGTGCACACCTGATCAGAACAATCTTTTACATCCTCGTCAAATCCTGGTTATAGGATCACCCATTCGGAACAAAAAGAAGGTGAAAAACAAACAGATCTTGTATAGTGTTTAGTACGAAATTATTGTGAAATGAATCGATCCGATTTTGATATACCGTTGCTCGCCAATCTCATTTGAATTAGCAATATTCCACATGGATTTATCCGAAAATATGAACGCTATTGTATATAACCCTTTGATCAAGTGGTGGAGTGAACATTTTGGAATTACAGTGTTATACTCTCACATGGTACAACAATTGACCATGAATCCACATTGCATCTATGCGGCTGAGTGGCTCCGGTGCACGGAATATAGTACTAAGCCCATTGACATGGAGCAACAACAGAAGACGTACATCTGTGTCCGCTACATCCACAATGTGTTTCTGTAGATCTCTCTTGGTAGAAGGTGTTTACACCACTGACTGCACAGATAGACCGTGTGACACAAAAACAGCAAAAGAGATCAGCGTAAATTACGCTAACTACTGGGTGACATATCCATTGTGTTTTTACCCAGCGTGAAGCATGGATTATAGCAGCACTCTGGCATTTCCCAATGTCTCCGAGTCCTAGCTCGAATTAATAGCAACACGAAATTCTCAAAGCAAGACTCCACGTTCTTGCTAGTACTACTTGTTAAAATAGATGTGCTTTGCTGTTACTAGCTAGCTACATCGTGAGAAGATTTGTGCTGAGTGAGTACTTTCTGATTTCCTGGTTGTATGGGTAGGGCCCTGCTCAAGAATGACAACTTTTACAGTAAGCTCTGATGTACAATTCGCATGCGCTGGACTTCCAGTACCTGAAGACAATGATGAGCTACGATTTGCTGGGATATAGGCTTTAATGGACCAAGAAGGTATACGAAGAACACAACTCATGCCTGGGAGTACATTAGACATTAAATGGTTCCATTGATAACCTTAAGTTTCTGGTGTTCATTTTGTAGCTCATGCCAACAGTGCCAACGATGTATAGCTGGTCACTTTATGTAGTTGATATGGAAGCAATGACCTTGCTAGTGATGAACCCTTGCGAGACCTCCTAGCCGATCGAGGAAATGTGCTACAAGCAAGAAGACTATGCAATCCTTATCATTGATGGTCTTTGCCGTTGCATTCAGGCAAACAAAGCGGTCTGGTTCGTTCCCGCTACGGGCTGGGCGATTAACTAAAATGTTGGCATGCAATACAGCCGTGAAAGATCAGATTGCGTGTAGATTTGAGTTACTGATTAGTGGATGTACATGTACATTGGAACTAGATTGCTCGTTTATGTTGTCTTGGGGAGGGAGGACAGCTGGCTTTTCATGCTGAACTACATAAGAGGTTCAATGTCCTGTACCTGGAGATTCAGCTCACACCGGTAAGAACAGAAATCCAAAATGATTGTGATGCATAGTCAGTGAGTGTGGTTATGATAGTTGATTATAATGTGTAGAACCAGCTACACTATCTCAGGCATTCAGTTGCTTACGACGTGATTTCAATGACCGGCAAGATGGGAGAGCTGCGTGATTTCATGATACAGTAGGTGTTATTCTAAGGGACAGCATGGGCAGCAGGCAGACCCGGTGATATATTTTCGGACTACGGGGATCAGTGTTGTTAATTTTTTTATGTTATGTGCGAATTAAAACCTATATTTGAGCCAGTGGTGACGTGATTAGCCTCCATCCCAGGGAAACTGGTGTGGAAGTTCTTGAGATCACTCTAAGTTTAACAGCATTATACTTCATATGTAGTGATGGGTATGATGTAGTAAGTTTAAGATTATGGCTAGGGCATCTATTTGGACCCAGTGGTGTCGTGATTAGCTTCCATCCCAATCTAACTGCTGTGGAACTGCTTGAGATCACTTGAGCTATCCAGCGCAAGACTTTGTATGTACTAAGATGTGCAATGCAGGCATGCAACAAGCACATGTGTTTGGTGAATGTGTGGTTTGCATGACGATATGCTCCTGCAATTCTGTGTGCTTGTGGGATTGTGAGTGCGTCCCGCTAAGTGCCCTCGGGAGTGAATTGCAGAAAACCACCACATTGAAGACTAGGTTTGCAGAAAACACTGGTCTACGATTTTCTGCCAGAAACCACTGATTCCCGATCTAATCTTTTGCAGAAAACACTGACATGTGGGTCCCGCATTTGATGACGTGACGTAACGGTTCACTCTAGAGGACGTTAGACTGGTCTTATCTAAAAATCTCCCTCTCAAAATCAAATCTCCCTACCGGACCCCTACCCCGATCCAGATCGGGATCGGCCGTTCCCGCAGGCCGCCCAACAGCACCGCTGCCATGGCCTGACCCGAGGTGCTCGCCGCCTCCTTCCTGTCGGGCGGCGGTGGCAAAGAGAGTGTTCAGGCGACACAGCCGGAGTCATTCCTTGCGCCAGCGGTCGCCGAGTTCAAGTGCTCCATCCGCGGCAAGTCCTTTGTCTCCTACCAGGCGCTCGGAGGCCACAAGACAAGCCACCGGGTGAAGCAGCCATCTCCTCCCGCTGATGCCGCTGCTCCTCTCATTGCTCTTCCCACTGCGGCCGCCCTTCCGCTCGTCGAGCCGGCGACGTCGTCCACCGTTGCGTCCTCCGACGGGGCAACCAACAGAGCCCGAGCGCGGTGGCCGCCCTGCCGCACTATGACGGCGGCGTGGGCGTCACGGCCTCGTCCTCAGCTTCTAGCCGCGGAGTCCGAGGTGGGCAACACCGGCAACGGGAGCTCCGCCGCCCGGGCCTTTGACCTGAACATCCCGGCCGTGAGGGATTCGCAGCACACGCGCAAGCAGTAGCGGCGGCGCGCAATGCGGAAGCAAGCAACGACCCTCGACGGTGAGCTCCTCCGCCGCCGGTGCCCGTCCTGGGCGGCAACGCACGAGCGCATGGTGGCTGGCGTGAGAATACAACCGAGCTGGGCATGGCAAGGGCCTGATTGCATTTTTGTTTTCTGATTCAAGGGTGCCTATGCAAAAATACCAAGGACTTTTTGGTAAATTCATATGACACCATGTCTAACGCCGTCTGGGACCAACCGTTACGCCACATCAGCATTTATGGGACCCCCATGTCATAATCACGGTTAAAATGCCCAAAAAGACCGATTAGTGTTTTCTGCAAAAGATTAGACCGAGAATCAGTGGTTTCTGGCAGAAATTCGTAAACCGGTGTTTTCTGCAAACCTAGGCGTCAATGTGGTGGTTTTCTGCAATTCACTCTACCCTCGGATACTGTACAGCTTTGCTTGCACCAAACTAATGAGCAAATGATACGACATGGAAGAACTATGGAGTGTTGTGTGCGTGTCGATCTTGTCGGATGGGCAGTCAGGGAATCCTCATTGGCACGGGCAGGAGGAGGGAGACTAGCACGGCGCGGGCGCAGGCGCCACCCGACTCGCCCACGGGGAGGACGCAGGGGCAAGGCTTGTGCTTTTTCTTTCTCAAAGTTCGATCTGTTATTAATATTTTTTTTTTGATTCCTGGGAGGATTTACAGGGACTTACAGAACCCAAACAGTTACATATGTGATACTTTTTGAAGATCTAGAATATTTGAAAAAGAGATTTTCTGCCTGGAGCACATGTTTCCTGCATGTTTGAATGACACGATCGAGCAATAGCTTATATCTCAAAACCTAGGTTGAGGGACACACCAAACTGATGTTACTTATTTTGTTGGAAACTAATCATAAATACGAGTGATATGCCAATGTAGATACACACTCACCAGACACACTATATATCTTCTCGTGAGGTAGCTAGCTAGTAACAGCAAACCACAATCTGAGTTAGCAAGTAGTACTAGCAAAAATGTGGAGAATTCCATTGGAAATGTCGTGTTGCTGTTAATTTGAGCTAGGAATGGGAGACTTTAGGAAATGCAATAGTGCTGATGTACTCATTGCTGCACGCTGGGTAAAAACACCATGGATGTGGCACCCAGTAGTTAGCGTAGTTTACGCTGATATCTTTTGCTGTTCTGCTGTGGCACGGTCTGTCAATACGGCTGGCGGTGTACACAGGTATTCCTAAGGGAGGTCCACAGCAGCCCAATGTGGAGCAAGCGGACGGACATGTACGTCATCTGCTCATGCTAGTCTATTCCCTGCGCCAGAGCCACTCAGCCAACGTACATGAAACGCGGAATGATGGGCAGCTGCCGTACCATGTAAGAGTATAACACTCTGTAATTCTTAAATTTTCACTCAAATTCTTGATCATACGAGGGTTATATACGATACTGAATGCATTGGCTATTTTTTTTGGAAGGCGCTGGTCTATAATCAAACAAAACATTTTGGCTTCTTCTAAAAAGAAAAGGACATTTTGGCTGCTTTCATTCAATTTCAGAAGTCAAATACCCAAAATGTCCACCTCCTCAACAGTGCTATTATTGCCCTACTCCCCAAGACTGCTGGCGCTAATAAACCACAAGATTTCCAACCTATTGGTATGTTATGTTGCTTTACCAAGTTTGCCGCAAAAATTCTGGCCAAAAGACTAGAACCTCAAAGTCATAGACTTGTGTCTGCATGCCAAACGCATTCATAGGCAACAAAAAATCCCAGCGACCATGTTGAAGCTTGATCTGGCAAAGGCTTCTGACTCTGTTTCCTGGGAATTCATCCTGAAATTGTTGAAGTTTAGGGGCTTTGGGCCCAAATGGACGAGCTGGATTTCTGCCTTGTTTCTCACTGCATCCACTAGAGTGCTTGTCAACTCTGCCACTGATCAGATTTTAAATAGAAGAGGCCTGCGACAGATGGAGCCCCTCTCCCCTCTGCTCTTTGTGTAGGTGGTGATTGCTTGGGACGGCCTATGGATTAGGCCCTGGCCCATGGCGTTCTCTTACCTCTTGGCAATGAGACGATGAGGCATATAGCTTCTATACCCAAAAAGGCTTCAGCCCCGCTTTATATATATAACAACACATCCAAACCGATACATGTTGATGAGGAGATCCTCTTAAAGCAGATCAAAGGAAAAAAACATGAATAAAGTAGAGTCCACACAATACCACAAAGCAACCTAGACTACTGAGAAGGAAGGAAACTCGTCGCCAAGGGAAATCCACTACTATCAATCCGAATAGTACTGACCCGTCATCATTGACGGACCCTTAGCCACCTGTGGCGCGTTATTGATGAGCCCTTTGTGGCTCAGCAGGATGCTTATCACAAACCGGTCTGAAAATGCCCCTTCTGTGATATCGTGTTCCTGACACATAAAATGGACCAATATTTGCCATTGATCAGCTGCTTTATTTCACCGGTCTGAATTCATCAATTAAATCTGACACTTCGTGTTTCCCTCTCATCTGCGTACTTGGGTTGTTATATCCACCATAGAATGCCCGTTTCCATTACAAACACTCGCCGCCGCTGCCGCCGACCACCGCCCCTTTAGTTTTTCACTCTCTCCTGCCCGCATCTCCATCTTGTCAGCTTCCATCAAACGTCCTTGGTGCCCTTGATGATGACCCACCAGCCATCTCTGACCATGGTGCCCTCGCGAATGCACGATGTGGCCACACCCACGCCATTCTGAGCGGTGTTCTCTTGCCATGCGTCACCTTGATGGTCGCACGACGTGGCCTCCGTCTAGCCATCGTGCCTGACCATTGACCTTTCCATCATGGTTATGGTGGTAGCGGTGTTGTTTGTCCTAAAGCCGGGTCTCCCGCGCCTCCATGCGTGGTTCTGGAACAGGCATGTGTTGTCCTGTTCTTCGGTCGTGGCACTGGCCACGTTGGTGTGCTTCATTACTTGTAGATGATTCTATAGTTGTGAATGCTACAATTCCTATTTAATAATTTATTTTGTTGTTATGAATGATACAATTGGTATATGTGACAATGTAGCTGTGAATACTTTAAAAAATCATATACTATACATGCTTGTATGTCAAAATGTATATTATGTTATGCATTCTTTGTACGTGATAATTTATATTCTGTTATGCATGCTTGTATGCCTATCACCTTTTCTTAAAATGTCATGATTTTTTCCTCTTACCTCATTCCCTCACATCTAACCTGAGAAAATACAACCGACCACAATCTTTCATATCTGAATTTTTCTTTAAAGAGAAAACACATACCATCCATTATTAGTCATTAGGCATTCTTTGCGATTACATGACCATGTATGTAATACCACATGCAACATATTACTTGGAAAGTGATCAATTTTCCTATATATCGATAACCATTACTCCAATAAAGGATGGTGGAGTACCCGCCTCCCTGGGCTCTCCGCGGCCGAACAACGCCTCCTGGTCGTCCGTTGCCGAGTGGCTTGCCGCGGGAGCCTCTCGGGGGCACTCCGAGCCGTCCGATCTGCCCGGACGGCTCGGACACGGGCGACCCGGCTGGCAGGTCCAGGATGGGTGGACCACCTGCTAGCCCGGGGCCACCGTCATTGTGTGTCGCCCGTCTTGCGACCCATCTGGGGAATCCATGACGGGTGGACCACGCGTCGGGTGGCTTCAAGTGGGGGCTACTCGGGCCGATGCAAGTCGTCAAATCTGCCCGGACGGCTCGCATCCGTGAGACCTAGCTTAAAGTTCCATGATGGGTGAACCCCCCGACACGGCAGGGGCAACAGTCATTGGGTGGCCTCCGTTGCGTCCCGTCCGCATGTTTTCTTACGCGCGAAGTCGTGCCCGGACCCGCCTGCCAATGTCTTTGCCCCCTGTCGGGCTAGTATGGTTGCGACAGACGGAGTGTGCGTTGCGACCGCCTACATCAGCCCCACGCGCGAGCGTGCATTGTGGCCGGCTGTGCTGACTCGCGCGTGTGGGCGGGCGAGGCGGGCAAGCGCTAGCCGGCCGGTGCTAGAGCAGGGCCACTCGGTCTGGACCGTTCACTCCGCTCGGGTTCGCGCTCGCCAGGAGCCGGCTGATCATGCGTCATCACCGGTTGTTGTAGGGCAACATGGTCAGGGTCGTTCGCTCCGCCTGGGTGGGCGCCGGGTATGTGCGGCCGGTTTGTAGCATGACCGATGCTGCGTTGCTCGTCCTGGTCATGGTATTTTGTTATTTTAGCTAAGTCGGTTGAGTTTTCCTATAGTCGTTTTTTCATTCCGTTCATTGGACACGGTGCACACAGCCTTCCTCTCTCTTCGTTTTGCAGGTGCTTCTTCGAGCTTACTTAGTGTCGTCAGCTTTGAGATTCTTGCTTGTCGCTGGCATGCTGCTTCTCGGCCTTCGCCGGCTGCGATCTTGCTCTAGAGGGGCTGCTTTTGTTGCGGAGAAGAATGACAGCTAATGTGAGGAAGGTGCTCGTGACATGCGTTCTCGGTCATCAGGGGCTGATCGCTGCTTCGAGTGGATGACGAACATTGCAGGAGATCATCCACGAGTTCTTAATGTGGTCACCTATATTCTGTTTAGTTTTGTATTTGTGTTTGTCTGTATTGATGAAAGGTTGGCGTCAGTGAAAGTCGAGAGAGAGCGGTGAAAGGCACCACCCGACATGTTGTGTATAGGTTGCTTTTCTTTTCTGTTGGAGTTGGTCTTTGCGACTCGATGGGTTTTCTTAGCTTCATGGCTGCAGTTGGTCTTTGTGCCAATGGAGTAAAGGGTGGCTCAAGAGGTTGACGATTGAGGGTGGTTTCTTCTGCCATGGCAGCGTTTTGCTTTAGGTGGTCGACGTCTTCATCGTGGATTCGGCGGTGGAGTAGCAATGCGAGCCTTCATGCTTCCTCCATTTTGAGCGTTAAGATCAGGCGGGCATGCAGCCTAGAACATGTTAGTCGTCCAGATTTGACGGGTCATTACCTGTTCAATCCCACTCCACAAAATAAGTTCGGTGGGAGCATCATAACCGGCAACCTGCGAAACCAAGCAAGCCGACCAGACGATCGAGGGGTATGATACATCCATTTGGGATCATGATTTCCTATTGTTATTTATATTTTTTTGAAGCTATATTCCATATTATGATGCACTTCTAATGCCTTTTCTCTCTTGAAATGCAAGATTCATCAGAAGAGGGAGATTATCGGCAGCTGGAATTCTGACCTGAAAAAGCTAGAGCAGAGATAGCAATTCTCCGGAGCTCCAAATGACGTGAAAAATTTATGGAGATTTATTTTGGAATATATAAAAAATACTGGAAGAAAGAAGTACCGGAGAAGATCCTCCGAAGGCCCACACGTTAGGGGGATGCGCCCTACCCCCTAGGTACATTGCAGACAGCAAAGATTCAGGTAACAACTAGGTTCAGTCACAAACAACAAGATTCAGTTAACTAGTTTCAATTAACACCTAGGTTCAGTGACATGCAGCAAGATTCAGTTAACTAGTTTCAATTAACACCTAGGTTCAGTGATGGGTAGCAAGATTCATTTAACTGCATAAGTTCACTACAAGATTCAGTTAACAATAAAATTTGCTAGAATTCCAGCAAACCCTTGTTTCCAGATCTGGATCCCCAGAATTCCACAAACAAAATTTGCTACTAGAGAGAGGGAGGCAGCTCGCTGAGGGCTGGACGAGAACAATTTGACAGTAGCTCAACGAATTTTGCTCCAAGTGTCCCGCACAATCTTCCTCCTTGATGCGGTTGCCCCCTGCCACGCCGGCCAGCCAAGGTGACTGGCTACGTTCACCACACCTTGCCCCCCCCACCACTCCCTTGCCGATGGATCCGGAGCCGCCACCGTCGCCATGCCCGTGAGAAAGAGAAGAGGGATACAGGAAGAGGGATGGGAGTGAGCGATGGGAGTGAGGGCCGGCCCAATCGCTTCAGACAAGAGAGTTAACGGCTGTTAGCGGCACGTCGTCCACCGCTGTCGGCACGCAAGTCATCTGCCACATCAAAACGCGCTCATTTTTCGGTTCAATGTTTTTTGCCACTGTCATTTTTACGGTGCGGTGCAAAGTGTCATGTTTTGTAAAGTTTAGCTGTAGCGCCTTAGCAGTAGCGCCTGTGCCCGCGCTACTGATAAGGTAAAACCCCGTGCTACTGCTAGCCTTTTCCCTAGTAGTGGTACTACTCTTGCCTAATTCAGAATTTCCCCTAATTCACAAACGCCAACAAGGCGCTAAGCAACCAGCAGCCCACTGAAATCTAGCAGGTTGCAATGCCGAACTAATCTAAACAATAAATCATTTTCAACCAGTTTGTTGGCACTACATATCTGTCAAGGATGAATGAGAATTAACATACCTTCGAGTCCAACTAGGGGCTCTAGGATCCATCTTGTCTATGGATTGCGGCTAACCTTCCCACATGCATCCTTGTGCGGCCTCTCGCACACAAGTTTGGGCATCCAAGCTCAAGGGTGGGGCTGGCGGACCAATGCCTCGACGGGGTAATGCAACACCTCCATTAGAACACCCCCCCCCCCCCCCCGTCGCTCCAACGAGCAACATGGGGAAACCCTAGCCGCCGAGCAATAGCTCCCCCTCCCACTCTTGCCTCCCCCGCCGCAACCGACGCGCAACCTAGTTGGCATTGGCAGTAGTGGGGCCTCGTTTTATCTCCGTTCATCCTTCAGCGGCTGGCGCGGGACAGCCCGAAAGCTCGGAGGCGCTAGGCTTGCCTGAAATGCAGCGGTGCGACGGTGGGCGTACAGGGCAACGGTGTGCGCGTGAATGCAGTGCGGCGGCTACGAGGCCTGCATCATCGAGTGGTTGTGTGCCCAGCTGGATCTAACAACTAGATATAGGAGAGCATTTCCGGTGGGGCAGTGGCCTGACGCGGTTGCTGCTCTGGCTGTAGGCAGCGGCGACACGATAAGGTCCGGCCTCCTGGGTGCGGTGGCCTTACGGTTGCATTGCAGCTCCACGGCAGCTCGGCACATCCGGCTGCGGCAATGGCTGCCCTATAATCCAGTGTCGGTTCATTTGCAGCTGGCCTGTCTCGGCCTTCGGTCCATCCCCTCATGGTGTGTGTGCTGGTTATGTCGAAGGGTTGGTCCTCTCCGAGTCGTCATCCATCGTCGATGGATGATTTTGTCGCCAGGGGTGCGCGAAGTCATCCTTGCCTCCCGTCTCGTGGTGGTCTGCCATCAGGGAGCTCATCTCTTGCCCGGGCGAGGCACGGTGGGCCAGTGGAGACCAGATTTGGCCGGACTAGGTGGGTCTCGACGCTGGGGGCATCACAGGGGTGGGGAAGGAGGTGCCTTTTTGCTCGTTTCTTATGTTGTCATAGATGCAAGTCTCGGCATTATGGTGTCGGGGTCTTCCTTGCTGGGGTGGCGGCGTTGGTGGTGGGAGCCGCGGTGCTCGTGGTCGGAGCTCGCGGGTCGGGTGTTGGCTAGTTGCCATTGTCATGCGGGTAGCGTGCTGGTCAGTGTGCGACGGCCGGTGGCGGTGGTGCGACGAGCGGTGGCTGGGTGTACTCCGTCTTGGTGATGAAGAGGGCTTGCCAGGGTGAAAACCCTCTCTTGGCCGTGCCAGGTCGACGACGGCGACGCCTATGGGTGTCGTCTTCTTCTTGAAGGCGTCGTAGCGGTAGCTCTCCATCCACCTTGTTGCTCCGGGGGAAACCTCAATCCGTGAATCAGGCGGTGGCGACACTCCGGTGTCGTATCCTTGCTTAAGGCGCCGCCTTGGAGCATCTGGTTCGTCTTGCACGGCTTCTGTTTGCCGTAACTTTTTCATGGTAGATAGCTTGGAGTAGTAGGGTGTCTTGTGGCTGTTCTTATCACCCTTGTATCTTGCCTTGTGTGTGTGTGTTGTGGTATCCAGTGGTGTGTGTTTAGTTGTATGATTGGCCATTGCTTTATCTATAAAGCGGGGGTCGAGCCTTTTTCGGCAATTTTTTAATACCACGGGCAATGGTCTATCTGCTTACCTTCTATTATTATTTTTGAGCTGCTTACCTTCTAATTGTTGGCACTAATATTGATATTCTGTATCTGCTTTTTTAGTTTTACTTCTGTTCTGCATTAGTTCATGTGATCTAGGATAGTGTAGGATGGTAAAGCATCAGCTGTACGCGGGAGGTGAGATGCCTGGCTGCCGTGCGATGCGGCGAGCACGGTGAGATGCCGATGGTGCCGTGTGATACGGCAAGGTCGTGAGAAGCGGCCAGATGCGAGAGAAGCTGGAGCGTGATAGCCGGGCTGCACAATCAGGTTGTGTCGGGTGATCCGACGAGTTTGCAGCTACATCCATGTTGTATTGGTCAGGTCGATTTGGCGGGTTTTTTTTTTTTTTTTTTTTTGAGGGAAGGTCTCTTTGGCCGTTGAGATATTGCTGCGCACGCGCTGTGCATGGGGCGTGCATCAAGTTAGTTAGTATGCATGAATACATGGGTTGTTAGCTTGATTGCCGGTCGTATGGATCGTGGAGAGATTCCAGCGATTTGTTAGCCGGTCGTGCGTACGTGGGTTACTGGCCGGTAGTGGTGGCTGGATTACTACATGCGTGTGTGGCTGTGTGCTATTTAAGGGCATGTACAATAGTGCTATCTTAGCAGTGCCACGTAGTACAAATGTTGAGTTGGAGGAGAGAGAAATCATAAGAAAAAGATTGTCTTCTCTTATTTAAGAGATGATCTCTTAGCACAACATGTCTAGTTAAAGTTAATTATTGAAGATAAAGCTAAGAGATAATTCATTGTAGACATGCTTTTATTGAGTGTGTTCAGAGAAGCAATGTGAGGAAGAAGAAGGTGCTGCGGGAGGCAGCTCCAACACTAATAGGCTCCATAAGGCCTTGTACAATGCTAGATGCTTAGGGAGGTGCTTAGAAAAATAAACCAGATTTTTCTGAAGCACCGGTGCCTATTTGTACATGAGAGACGTCTAATTAAGCGTCTACCCTGTACAAATAAGTATCGGTGTTTAAGAAATGTCTGGTTTATTTCTTCAAGCACCTCCCCTAAGCACCTTGCATTGTACAAGGCCTATGTAACGCTCCTGTTAATGGAAAAGGTCCAGATGATTGAGATAGGAGACGACGCAGTAACCGGAAACCAACCTTCCTAATCCACACATCGGAAGGATCTTGTCGTCATAAGCCCGACCCAACTACCAACCCTCGACGCTGGTTGTCCATCTATCATATTATGGCCCACTGCCCAGATACATTGTCGTTCGTATTTGCCTCACTTTCACTATTATGCGTTGTTGACTATCTTCACCAGGAATTGAATGCACCACGTCTCAACGCAGTACTCAGCGGTCAAGATATCGAGTGTGTGTGTGCTCGCTAGCAGAAACATCGCATCCTATGATATTATTGTTAGTGTCAACTTATGGATGCTAAACTGGATGACCTTCAACTTTGTCGCTATCCTTATGACCAAGCTAGTGTCCCAACAGGAAAATGAATCGCGAGCCACAATACAGGACATCTCATGGTAGTGTCCGAGACCGTGAGGAGTGCTCCATCGCGAATGTATGTCCCTGTATGCGGCATTGTGCACTCTCCCCGTGACTGGTGCAATCAAGGATCCCTGATAACTACTCCACTCGAGATCCCCGTCGACACACGCGTGAAGAGATGCGCCGCCATCCGCAACCGCCCAACGCCACCACAGATCTGGCCGGCAGTGTAGGCCGCGCAGCCGTCGCAGTGGCTCGGCCCTGCATCACCACGCGCACCAGGATGCAGAGGGCAGCCCCAACGCTCGCCCCACAGCACGCGCCTGTGAATATCTGGCCGCGCCAGCCTGCATAGAACTAGAGCCCCGCTGCCACCTTCCTCGGGGCCAGCCAAGGCTTCGCCGGTGGGCACCCTCCGGCGTCGGCTAGATGAGGAGAGGACAGGGGTGAGAGGGACGAAGTGGCGGCGCTAGGGTTGCTACCCCCAAGTCGTCGGAGGAAGGCGACACAGGGGCCATCCTGTTTTCTCGCTTGTCTGCTTTTGCAAACAAGATACAATCTACTAAAGGACAAAGATTTAGCAAACAACGGCTTAGCATAACTAGGTACAATATTTGTTGATTGTTGGTGTAGATATATGAACGGATTATGTTATGAGAAATAGAAAAATCACACTGGGCTCTGCATCCATTTTTTTTTTTTTGAAAAGAAGGATGACACCCGGCCTCTGCATCAATCAATGCATGCAGCCATAAACTCTGCATCCATATAGTATATGCATATAGCTAAATCGGATTATTACAAGTGTTAACCCGACAAAAAACAAGAGTATGCAAGAACTCGGTTGAATGAAATAAAGGACAAAAGATGCCTATGGCTACCAGTGCACACCTGATCAGAACAATCTTTTACATCCTCGTCAAATCCTGGTTATAGGATCACCCATTCGGAACAAAAAGAAGGTGAAAAACAAACAGATCTTGTATAGTGTTTAGTACGAAATTATTGTGAAATGAATCGATCCGATTTTGATATACCGTTGCTCGCCAATCTCATTTGAATTAGCAATATTCCACATGGATTTATCCGAAAATATGAACGCTATTGTATATAACCCTTTGATCAAGTGGTGGAGTGAACATTTTGGAATTACAGTGTTATACTCTCACATGGTACAACAATTGACCATGAATCCACATTGCATCTATGCGGCTGAGTGGCTCCGGTGCACGGAATATAGTACTAAGCCCATTGACATGGAGCAACAACAGAAGACGTACATCTGTGTCCGCTACATCCACAATGTGTTTCTGTAGATCTCTCTTGGTAGAAGGTGTTTACACCACTGACTGCACAGATAGACCGTGTGACACAAAAACAGCAAAAGAGATCAGCGTAAATTACGCTAACTACTGGGTGACATATCCATTGTGTTTTTACCCAGCGTGAAGCATGGATTATAGCAGCACTCTGGCATTTCCCAATGTCTCCGAGTCCTAGCTCGAATTAATAGCAACACGAAATTCTCAAAGCAAGACTCCACGTTCTTGCTAGTACTACTTGTTAAAATAGATGTGCTTTGCTGTTACTAGCTAGCTACATCGTGAGAAGATTTGTGCTGAGTGAGTACTTTCTGATTTCCTGGTTGTATGGGTAGGGCCCTTCTCAAGAATGACAACTTTTACAGTAAGCTCTGATGTACAATTCGCATGCGCTGGACTTCCAGTACCTGAAGACAATGATGAGCTACGATTTGCTGGGATATAGGCTTTAATGGACCAAGAAGGTATACGAAGAACACAACTCATGCCTGGGAGTACATTAGACATTAAATGGTTCCATTGATAACCTTAAGTTTCTGGTGTTCATTTTGTAGCTCATGCCAACAGTGCCAACGATGTATAGCTGGTCACTTTATGTAGTTGATATGGAAGCAATGACCTTGCTAGTGATGAACCCTTGCGAGACCTCCTAGCCGATCGAGGAAATGTGCTACAAGCAAGAAGACTATGCAATCCTTATCATTGATGGTCTTTGCCGTTGCATTCAGGCAAACAAAGCGGTCTGGTTCGTTCCCGCTACGGGCTGGGCGATTAACTAAAATGTTGGCATGCAATACAGCCGTGAAAGATCAGATTGCGTGTAGATTTGAGTTACTGATTAGTGGATGTACATGTACATTGGAACTAGATTGCTCGTTTATGTTGTCTTGGGGAGGGAGGACAGCTGGCTTTTCATGCTGAACTACATAAGAGGTTCAATGTCCTGTACCTGGAGATTCAGCTCACACCGGTAAGAACAGAAATCCAAAATGATTGTGATGCATAGTCAGTGAGTGTGGTTATGATAGTTGATTATAATGTGTAGAACCAGCTACACTATCTCAGGCATTCAGTTGCTTACGACGTGATTTCAATGACCGGCAAGATGGGAGAGCTGCGTGATTTCATGATACAGTAGGTGTTATTCTAAGGGACAGCATGGGCAGCAGGCAGACCCGGTGATATATTTTCGGACTACGGGGATCAGTGTTGTTAATTTTTTTATGTTATGTGCGAATTAAAACCTATATTTGAGCCAGTGGTGACGTGATTAGCCTCCATCCCAGGGAAACTGGTGTGGAAGTTCTTGAGATCACTCTAAGTTTAACAGCATTATACTTCATATGTAGTGATGGGTATGATGTAGTAAGTTTAAGATTATGGCTAGGGCATCTATTTGGACCCAGTGGTGTCGTGATTAGCTTCCATCCCAATCTAACTGCTGTGGAACTGCTTGAGATCACTTGAGCTATCCAGCGCAAGACTTTGTATGTACTAAGATGTGCAATGCAGGCATGCAACAAGCACATGTGTTTGGTGAATGTGTGGTTTGCATGACGATATGCTCCTGCAATTCTGTGTGCTTGTGGGATTGTGAGTGCGTCCCGCTAAGTGCCCTCGGGAGTGAATTGCAGAAAACCACCACATTGAAGACTAGGTTTGCAGAAAACACTGGTCTACGATTTTCTGGCAGAAACCACTGATTCCCGATCTAATCTTTTGCAGAAAACACTGACATGTGGGTCCCGCATTTGATGACGTGACGTAACGGTTCACTCTAGAGGACGTTAGACTGGTCTTATCTAAAAATCTCCCTCTCAAAATCAAATCTCCCTACCGGACCCCTACCCCGATCCAGATCGGGATCGGCCGTTCCCGCAGGCCGCCCAACAGCACCGCTGCCGTGGCCTGACCCGAGGTGCTCGCCGCCTCCTTCCTGTCGGGCGGCGGTGGCAAAGAGAGTGTTCAGGCGACACAGCCGGAGTCATTCCTTGCGCCAGCGGTCGCCGAGTTCAAGTGCTCCATCCGCGGCAAGTCCTTTGTCTCCTACCAGGCGCTCGGAGGCCACAAGACAAGCCACCGGGTGAAGCAGCCATCTCCTCCCGCTGATGCCGCTGCTCCTCTCATTGCTCTTCCCACTGCGGCCGCCCTTCCGCTCGTCGAGCCGGCGACGTCGTCCACCGTTGCGTCCTCCGACGGGGCAACCAACAGAGCCCGAGCGCGGTGGCCGCCCTGCCGCACTATGACGGCGGCGTGGGCGTCACGGCCTCGTCCTCAGCTTCTGGCCACGGAGTCCGAGGTGGGCAACACCGGCAACGGGAGCTCCGCCGCCCGGGCCTTTGACCTGAACATCCCGGCCGTGAGGGATTCGCAGCACACGCGCAAGCAGTAGCGGCGGCGCGCAATGCGGAAGCAAGCAACGACCCTCGACGGTGAGCTCCTCCGCCGCCGGTGCCCGTCCTGGGCGGCAACGCACGAGCGCATGGTGGCTGGCGTGAGAATACAACCGAGCTGGGCATGGCAAGGGCCTGATTGCATTTTTGTTTTCTGATTCAAGGGTGCCTATGCAAAAATACCAAGGACTTTTTGGTAAATTCATATGACACCATGTCTAACGCCGTCTGGGACCAACCGTTACGCCACATCAGCATTTATGGGACCCCCATGTCATAATCACGGTTAAAATGCCCAAAAAGACCGATTAGTGTTTTCTGCAAAAGATTAGACCGAGAATCAGTGGTTTCTGGCAGAAATTCGTAAACCGGTGTTTTCTGCAAACCTAGGCGTCAATGTGGTGGTTTTCTGCAATTCACTCTACCCTCGGATACTGTACAGCTTTGCTTGCACCAAACTAATGAGCAAATGATACGACATGGAAGAACTATGGAGTGTTGTGTGCGTGTCGATCTTGTCGGATGGGCAGTCAGGGAATCCTCATTGGCACGGGCAGGAGGAGGGAGACTAGCACGGCGCGGGCGCAGGCGCCACCCGACTCGCCCACGGGGAGGACGCAGGGGCAAGGCTTGTGCTTTTTCTTTCTCAAAGTTCGATCTGTTATTAATATTTTTTTTTTGATTCCTGGGAGGATTTACAGGGACTTACAGAACCCAAACAGTTACATATGTGATACTTTTTGAAGATCTAGAATATTTGAAAAAGAGATTTTCTGCCTGGAGCACATGTTTCCTGCATGTTTGAATGACACGATCGAGCAATAGCTTATATCTCAAAACCTAGGTTGAGGGACACACCAAACTGATGTTACTTATTTTGTTGGAAACTAATCATAAATACGAGTGATATGCCAATGTAGATACACACTCACCAGACACACTATATATCTTCTCGTGAGGTAGCTAGCTAGTAACAGCAAACCACAATCTGAGTTAGCAAGTAGTACTAGCAAAAATGTGGAGAATTCCATTGGAAATGTCGTGTTGCTGTTAATTTGAGCTAGGAATGGGAGACTTTAGGAAATGCAATAGTGCTGATGTACTCATTGCTGCACGCTGGGTAAAAACACCATGGATGTGGCACCCAGTAGTTAGCGTAGTTTACGCTGATATCTTTTGCTGTTCTGCTGTGGCACGGTCTGTCAATACGGCTGGCGGTGTACACAGGTATTCCTAAGGGAGGTCCACAGCAGCCCAATGTGGAGCAAGCGGACGGACATGTACGTCATCTGCTCATGCTAGTCTATTCCCTGCGCCAGAGCCACTCAGCCAACGTACATGAAACGCGGAATGATGGGCAGCTGCCGTACCATGTAAGAGTATAACACTCTGTAATTCTTAAATTTTCACTCAAATTCTTGATCATACGAGGGTTATATACGATACTGAATGCATTGGCTATTTTTTTTGGAAGGCGCTGGTCTATAATCAAACAAAACATTTTGGCTTCTTCTAAAAAGAAAAGGACATTTTGGCTGCTTTCATTCAATTTCAGAAGTCAAATACCCAAAATGTCCACCTCCTCAACAGTGCTATTATTGCCCTACTCCCCAAGACTGCTGACGCTAATAAACCACAAGATTTCCAACCTATTGGTATGTTATGTTGCTTTACCAAGTTTGCCGCAAAAATTCTGGCCAAAAGACTAGAACCTCAAAGTCATAGACTTGTGTCTGCATGCCAAACGCATTCATAGGCAACAAAAAATCCCAGCGACCATGTTGAAGCTTGATCTGGCAAAGGCTTCTGACTCTGTTTCCTGGGAATTCATCCTGAAATTGTTGAAGTTTAGGGGCTTTGGGCCCAAATGGACGAGCTGGATTTCTGCCTTGTTTCTCACTGCATCCACTAGAGTGCTTGTCAACTCTGCCACTGATCAGATTTTAAATAGAAGAGGCCTGCGACAGATGGAGCCCCTCTCCCCTCTGCTCTTTGTGTAGGTGGTGATTGCTTGGGACGGCCTATGGATTAGGCCCTGGCCCATGGCGTTCTCTTACCTCTTGGCAATGAGACGATGAGGCATATAGCTTCTATACCCAAAAAGGCTTCAGCCCCGCTTTATATATATAACAACACATCCAAACCGATACATGTTGATGAGGAGATCCTCTTAAAGCAGATCAAAGGAAAAAAACATGAATAAAGTAGAGTCCACACAATACCACAAAGCAACCTAGACTACTGAGAAGGAAGGAAACTCGTCGCCAAGGGAAATCCACTACTATCAATCCGAATAGTACTGACCCGTCATCATTGACGGACCCTTAGCCACCTGTGGCGCGTTATTGATGAGCCCTTTGTGGCTCAGCAGGATGCTTATCACAAACCGGTCTGAAAATGCCCCTTCTGTGATATCGTGTTCCTGACACATAAAATGGACCAATATTTGCCATTGATCAGCTGCTTTATTTCACCGGTCTGAATTCATCAATTAAATCTGACACTTCGTGTTTCCCTCTCATCTGCGTACTTGGGTTGTTATATCCACCATAGAATGCCCGTTTCCATTACAAACACTCGCCGCCGCTGCCGCCGACCACCGCCCCTTTAGTTTTTCACTCTCTCCTGCCCGCATCTCCATCTTGTCAGCTTCCATCAAACGTCCTTGGTGCCCTTGATGACGACCCACCAGCCATCTCTGACCATGGTGCCCTCGCGAATGCACGATGTGGCCGCACCCACGCCATTCTGAGCGGTGTTCTCTTGCCATGCGTCACCTTGATGGTCGCACGACGTGGCCTCCGTCTAGCCATCGTGCCTGACCATTGACCTTTCCATCATGGTTATGGTGGTAGCGGTGTTGTTTGTCCTAAAGCCGGGTCTCCCGCGCCTCCATGCGTGGTTCTGGAACAGGCATGTGTTGTCCTGTTCTTCGGTCGTGGCACTGGCCACGTTGGTGTGCTTCATTACTTGTAGATGATTCTATAGTTGTGAATGCTACAATTCCTATTTAATAATTTATTTTGTTGTTATGAATGATACAATTGGTATATGTGACACTGTAGCTGTGAATACTTTAAAAAATCATATACTATACATGCTTGTATGTCAAAATGTATATTATGTTATGCATTCTTTGTACGTGATAATTTATATTCTGTTATGCATGCTTGTATGCCTATCACCTTTTCTTAAAATGTCATGATTTTTTCCTCTTACCTCATTCCCTCACATCTAACCTGAGAAAATACAACCGACCACAATCTTTCATATCTGAATTTTTCTTTAAAGAGAAAACACATACCATCCATTATTAGTCATTAGGCATTCTTTGCGATTACATGACCATGTATGTAATACCACATGCAACATATTACTTGGAAAGTGATCAATTTTCCTATATATCGATAACCATTACTCCAATAAAGGATGGTGGAGTACCCGCCTCCCTGGGCTCTCCGCGGCCGAACAACGCCTCCTGGTCGTCCGTTGCCGAGTGGCTTGCCGCGGGAGCCTCTCGGGGGCACTCCGAGCCGTCCGATCTGCCCGGACGGCTCGGACACGGGCGACCCGGCTGGCAGGTCCAGGATGGGTGGACCACCTGCTAGCCCGGGGCCACCGTCATTGTGTGTCGCCCGTCTTGCGACCCATCTGGGGAATCCATGACGGGTGGACCACGCGTTGGGTGGCTTCAAGTGGGGGCTACTCGGGCCGATGCAAGTCGTCAAATCTGCCCGGACGGCTCGCATCCGTGAGACCTAGCTTAAAGTTCCATGATGGGTGAACCCCCCGACACGGCAGGGGCAACAGTCATTGGGTGGCCTCCGTTGCGTCCCGTACGCATGTTTTCTTACGCGCGAAGTCGTGCCCGGACCCGCCTGCCAATGTCTTTGCCCCCTGTCGGGCTAGTATGGTTGCGACAGACGGAGTGTGCGTTGCGACCGCCTACATCAGCCCCACGCGCGAGCGTGCATTGTGGCCGGCTGTGCTGACTCGCGCGTGTGGGCGGGCGAGGCGGGCAAGCGCTAGCCGGCCGGTGCTAGAGCAGGGCCACTCGGTCTGGACCGTTCACTCCGCTCGGGTTCGCGCTCGCCAGGAGCCGGCTGATCATGCGTCATCACCGGTTGTTGTAGGGCAACATGGTCAGGGTCGTTCGCTCCGCCTGGGTGGGCGCCGGGTATGTGCGGCCGGTTTGTAGCATGACCGATGCTGCGTTGCTCGTCCTGGTCATGGTATTTTGTTATTTTAGCTAAGTCGGTTGAGTTTTCCTATAGTCGTTTTTTCATTCCGTTCATTGGACACGGTGCACACAGCCTTCCTCTCTCTTCGTTTTGCAGGTGCTTCTTCGAGCTTACTTAGTGTCGTCAGCGTTGAGATTCTTGCTTGTCGCTGGCATGCTGCTTCTCGGCCTTCGCCGGCTGCGATCTTGCTTCGCCGACTGCGATCTTGCTCTAGAGGGGCTGCTTTTGTTGCGGAGAAGAATGACAGCTAATGTGAGGAAGGTGCTCGTGACATGCGTTCTCGGTCATCAGGGGCTGATCGCTGCTTCGAGTGGATGACGAACATTGCAGGAGATCATCCACGAGTTCTTAATGTGGTCACCTATATTCTGTTTAGTTTTGTATTTGTGTTTGTCTGTATTGATGAAAGGTTGGCGTCAGTGAAAGTCGAGAGAGAGCGGTGAAAGGCACCACCCGACATGTTGTGTATAGGTTGCTTTTCTTTTCTGTTGGAGTTGGTCTTTGCGACTCGATGGGTTTTCTTAGCTTCATGGCTGCAGTTGGTCTTTGTGCCAATGGAGTAAAGGGTGGCTCAAGAGGTTGACGATTGAGGGTGGTTTCTTCTGCCATGGCAGCGTTTTGCTTTAGGTGGTCGACGTCTTCATCGTGGATTCGGCGGTGGAGTAGCAATGCGAGCCTTCATGCTTCCTCCATTTTGAGCGTTAAGATCAGGCGGGCATGCAGCCTAGAACATGTTAGTCGTCCAGATTTGACGGGTCATTACCTGTTCAATCCCACTCCACAAAATAAGTTCGGTGGGAGCATCATAACCGGCAACCTGCGAAACCAAGCGAGCCGACCAGACGATCGAGGGGTATGATACATCCATTTGGGATCATGATTTCCTATTGTTATTTATATTTTTTTGAAGCTATATTCCATATTATGATGCACTTCTAATGCCTTTTCTCTCTTGAAATGCAAGATTCATCAGAAGAGGGAGATTATCGGCAGCTGGAATTCTGACCTGAAAAAGCTAGAGCAGAGATAGCAATTCTCCGGAGCTCCAAATGACGTGAAAAATTTATGGAGATTTATTTTGGAATATATAAAAAATACTGGAAGAAAGAAGTACCGGAGAAGATCCTCCGAAGGCCCACACGTTAGGGGGATGCGCCCTACCCCCTAGGTACATTGCAGACAGCAAAGATTCAGGTAACAACTAGGTTCAGTCACAAACAACAAGATTCAGTTAACTAGTTTCAATTAACACCTAGGTTCAGTGACATGCAGCAAGATTCAGTTAACTAGTTTCAATTAACACCTAGGTTCAGTGATGGTTAGCAAGATTCATTTAACTGCATAAGTTCACTACAAGATTCAGTTAACAATAAAATTTGCTAGAATTCCAGCAAACCCTTGTTTCCAGATTTGGATCCCCAGAATTCCACAAACAAAATTTGCTACTAGAGAGAGGGAGGCAGCTCGCTGAGGGCTGGACGAGAACAATTTGACAGTAGCTCAACGAATTTTGCTCCAAGTGTCCCGCACAATCTTCCTCCTTGATGCGGTTGCCCCCTGCCACGCCGGCCAGCCAAGGTGACTGGCTACGTTCACCACACCTTGCCCCCCCACCACTCCCTTGCCGATGGATCCGGAGCCGCCACCGTCGCCATGACCGTGAGAAAGAGAAGAGGGATACAGGAAGAGGGATGGGAGTGAGCGATGGGAGTGAGGGCCGGCCCAATCGCTTCAGACAAGAGAGTTAACGGCTGTTAGCGGCACGTCGTCCACCGCTGTCGGCACGCAAGTCATCTGCCACATCAAAACGCGCTCATTTTTCGGTTCAATGTTTTTTGCCACTGTCATTTTTACGGTGCGGTGCAAAGTGTCATGTTTTGTAAAGTGGTGGTTTTCCGAGAGCTATGACGCGAAAGTGGTGGTTTTATGCATTTTACTCGGCACATGAGTCATTTACGTCCTATCCTACGACTTAAACCTATCATACCGCAGACAAAACGGAAGGATGCGATTACTAATTGATGAGTTATTCATGCAAAATCTGCGCCTAAACTAAACGAAGCGGTTAAATATGGAATTCTCAAATGACAGTGCATTCTTTGTCACAAACTATCAATGTGGGTATCAAGATTCCGGAGTTAAACAGATCCAAAATCAATCTAAAAAAGGAAAAAAGAAAACAGAGTCCAGGGTTGAAGATCATATAAAATGACCCCTTGCAACAAACGAGGATTTTGGATACATGTTCGGTTTGAGTGCTAAACTGGATAAACTATCTAATTGCTATAAGCGCAGATACGTAGTGCACATTGTAGAAGGTGTTTGGATTTCATGTTAATTCACATAGTTTTAAGCACATATAAAGATGTTTTTGTATTGATTGCGAAGTTATATAGTTTTGCTATTCTGACCACATCAAAAGGAAAATCATGTTACGATTTGTACAAAAAATAGTGTTTAGACAATGTACTACAGATCGATTTTGTACAGCAAAATAGCAAATGCAAGAATAAACACTTGTCGACGCCATAAGCAGTAAAGTTGACAGCCAGGACTATTGGTCCTTATCACGTTTTCTCCTCTCCATGTCTCTGATGTTGATATACTATACTTCACCAGTACTCCTCTGCGCCTCTCATATTAAAGGACGTTTCATTTTGAACCAGAAATATTCCGCATGGACTTACCTGAAAATATGACCGCCACAGCATTCAGTACCACATATAACCCTCCTATGATCAAGCGTTTTAGTGAACATTTTACAATTACACAGCGTTTTATACTCTCATATTTTACGATGGTTGACCTTCGATCCACGTTTCAGGTACGTTGGCTCAGTGGCTCTGGCGCAGGGAATAGACTAGCAAACCAGTTAACAAAGACCAACAGCGGGAGACGCACATGTCTTTGGCCTTGTTCCTTGGTGGATTGCTGTAGACCTCCCATTGCGATACGTGTGTACACGGCCAGCCGCACTGATAGATCGTGTGACACGATCTAAGCAAAAGTGCTCAGCGTAAATTACGCGAACTACTGGCTGTCACATCCATGGGGTTTTCACCCATTTTGCATCACAGAGTATACGAGAACTATGCCATTTCCCAATGTCTTCTAGTCATAGCTCAAATTAACAAGAGCACAACATTTCCAAAGGAAGCCTCTACATTTTTGCTAGTACTACACTTGCTATTATAGTGTGGTTTCCTGGTACTAGCTAGCAACCTCACGTCAAACATGTCAAATGACACGTATCAAGTAATTAAGCTGCCGAAAGGTTTTTGCGGAAAATATATTGGAGACCATTATTTAGGAAAATCAGAGAATGGCGTATATTGTGCGCTACTTAGTCGTCATGATGGCCTTGGACTTCGGATCTGGCACCTCGATGATATGTGTGATGAGATAAACTGGAGGTTGAAGTGTGACATCAACCTTGGCCCTCTTCTAGCGGATTTGTCTTGTGAACATCATGACAGTATTCACTCGGAACAGAGTTATAGCGGATGTTCCCTTCTTGGATTTCATCCTAATGAAGAGACTGTCTTCTTACATAAACCACTAAAAAGAGTAATTTCCTATCGTTTCGATAGCTCCAAGATGGAAGATTTGGGCTGCTTACCCGTGGAACCTCAAGACAACATATATTTTTCATTCCCATACACGTCATGTGCGATGGGGGAGTTTTTGAGCAAGGAGTAGCTCAAGTAAAATGGATCTTGGATTAGCGGCATGTGTTCGGGATTAGTGCACGTTCTTGAGGCACAAGTGTGATATATTTGTATAGGGAAATGATGATCTTATAAATAAATTTATTTTCCTTTCATTATTTTCGGCATAATATATGGTGCATGCATGACAAGTAAACAAAGCTATTGATTATATATAGGAGACAGAGAAACTCTGTGGTTCATTGCTTACGATTTTGTACTTTTGGTGTATGAATGAAATCGGTTCATGCAAACTTGTGTTCATTCCTTGTTTTTTTTTGGTCAGCACACCACTTCTCCGAACATGTATAATAATAGATAGATTATAAAAGAGAAAAGTATGAAGTTGTGTGATTTATATCTGGGTTCAACCCGAGTGATATTTTATCCGGATAGTGTGAATAGATTATAGAAGAGAAAAACAGAGTATATGCACTAGTTAGGTGCATGCATTCCTACACCTATTAGCACGGAACTTGGTGCACAACGGAAGACTAGGAAATGAAGGATTGAAAATGTTGATGCATATCTCCACTACTATTAAACAAGCAAACAAGAACTTTTTTATGCGCACCCAGCAAATTGTCCCACGACACCGCATGAACCGATCAGCACCGCACGATTAGTCCCACAGATCTCAATCTAACAGCCATCATTGAGATCTAATAGCTTTACGGTGTGGACTTAACAATTTCCAATGACTGACCGTACTCCACCAGCGAAGGAATATTCTACCTACCAGTCCAGCGTCCCTTACAATCATGCAATTCTGATTGCTAACTACTGCATGCCGTCTCCTGCCTGCACGCCGACCTCGCGGCACCATATATTATAGACTTGGCCCCAAAAAATGAGATAAACAAGAGAAAAGTATGTTTTCGATCACTCAACTTCCCCAATATTATAGACTTGGCCCCTCAAGATTTTTGGGTAGACATTTGTTCCTTCAAGTCTCAAAACCGGGCATGTTTGTCCAAAACAATATTTTGACCACTTTGACCCGGTCTGACCGCCGCGTAATCTGCTCTTGATCAGCGGTAAATTCAAAAATAGGTAAAATATCAGATAATCTGAATTTTTTGGGCATCCAATATGCTCGGGTGCGCATGGTTGTTTTCACGCACCTTGCACACTTAAGCATGTTGGATACCCCAGATTTTTTGAATTGTTTTCTATTTTTCTGAATTTAGCATTCATCAGGAGCAGATTACGCGGTGGTCAAACACGGTCAACATGGTCAAAATCCGGTTTTGGACGAAACTTGACCGGTTTTGAGAGTTGAAGGATCAAATGTCTACCAAAAAATCTTGAGGAACTAAGTCTATACTTTTGGAGAACTCGAGGGTACAAAAACATACTTTTAATGTTTTAGTAATTTTATCGATCAATCTATCAAAAACCTATTGATATAAAAATATTGTAATTTTTCCTTCGCCTTTTGGTACAAAGGAAAAACAATCGTGGTCTCATGCATCTTGACATCGTTAATCGGTAGACAATGGTACCCAGTGGAGTATTAGTTGTTTCTTCACTTCAATACAATACCGGTAATATGTAATTTGATATTATGAAATAGCTTACACCTGTTTTAACTTGAAGGAATGCAAGAAGAGATTATTTCTCTGATGAGGTAAAAAATATATACAACGAGTTTCCACACCGTATATCGCCATGCCATGTCATGAAGTCAATTCTTCAAAATAGCAACATGCAGATTGGTGGCTCGGTTTCTCTTTGTAACCCATGATTAACCGTCAATAAGTTAAACATGCATTACTCCATATAATAATGGAGTTGGCCTGCACGAAAAAAGACTAAGCATGATTACTTAAAGTACAAATATCATACTTTGATAGGTAAATTATTTGATACTCTCTGCAGCCTGGTTATCGTTTTTACCATTGCTTATACGGGACAACCACACTCACCAACTGACCAACGCTTTATTAAGCATAATATCGGCTCCACACATCACACAACAATAGATCAAGATCATAAGAATGCACTGGTGATAATGTGGTACACTTGATTTAATCCAACAACCAAGGACTCTTCAAACCTGCCCGAGCTTTCCACGGAGTAGTCTGATTCCAGTGGGATTCCGAGAAAAATCATGCATTGACATACATAGATCACTGCATTGTCGACTCTCAATCGAGCACTTGGCCGCTGACATCATTCCGTCACAGCTCCTTTGTGCAGTCAGGCACCTTCATGACGTCCTAGACGCTGTAATTCTAGACTTTTCACAGCATCGACTATGGATCCACTGGTGTTGCCATCGGCGATTACATGTCATTGTAACTAAACATCTGGCTCATCGTTGCAAACCTGTTTATCACGCCATGGTCCTCGATGACCATCCAGCAGTATGCTCGTGGATGAGCTTTGTCTTGTTCTCAAACCTATTAGAATTCACCTCCTTCTCGATGTTGAGGGTGTGGACAGGATCCCCGTTATGGCGCACATTCTGTTCGCTGTATCTTCGGTGTCCATGTCAAGGTTTTGGGTACCGCCCAAGAAATTCGGATACCGGGCGGTATCCGCGTTTCTCGCCGCCCCACGAGAAATACCTATCCTGAGCAAAAAAATCCGAAATTTTTGAATATTTTGAATTTAAACGCTCAAGGTATAGTAAATTTATGTTGTTTCTCGTTTAAGCCAACACCCTCACTGTGGCGTAGCGGTAACCATCTAGTATCCGCGTTGAGAGGGTAGCTGGTTCTTCGAGTCCTCCTTCCACACATTTTTTGTTTATTTTCCAGAATAGGTAAGTAGTAGAAAATGTGAAAAAATGAGGACCCAAAGAATCGAACTCGCGACCTCAACACAGTTTCGCGCGCACGTAGTTGACGTTCCACTGAGCTACTACCTCTTTTCTGAATAATAGTAGTTCAAGATTTTTTTTATCTAATTTAAAAGAATTTGAATTCAAAATTCAATTGTAAATTTCGTCCGAAATTTGTTCGGTATTTCTCGGTAACCGTGGTTACCGGGAATTTCGTCCGCCCACGAGAAAATTTGCCCATTCGGGATCCAAAACCGTGGTCGATGTAAAACCAGGGACGATACTCAGACTCGAGTTGAGCTTGCCAACCACCTTCCTCGTCCGCAACCGACCAGCACCACCGTCTGCTCCGACAGAAGCTGGACGGTTTTGTAATCTTATTCCTGCCTTCATTGGTGAACTCTCTAGGTTGCTTGCCTCAAGCTTCGTCTCCACCTCGGTAGCGATGTTCCCGGCCGAGGAATTGATCAAGTCGACGAACAAAGACTTCCTCTTAGCACGGATGTTGAAACTGTCGTCCAACAATTCTCAAGCATTATAGGGAGGACACCTTCAGGCGGGGAGCGGAGGGAGGAGGACCAGGGGCCGTCATAGGTCTTGGCAAATTAGTAAGAGAGCACCAACACCATGTAGGCCAGCGTTATATGGCGGGGGGGGGGGGGGGGTGTGGGTCTTCGTACTACCTAAGCGGTCCCATTGCCCTTGATGTATGGCAGCGCGTAGAGGACAGCGTAATGGCTGGGAGGCGACCCCTCCTCCCGATTTAGATCGAGCGGGGTGCTCGAGGAGGTGGGTATGATACCAAAAAAGAATGATAGAATCGTATAACGAAATAACCGAACAAATGGTGTTGAGACCGAAAGAAAACGGCTCCAGAGCAGAGGAGGAGGAAAGAAGAGAGTGGAATGGAAAACATTAAGTATTTTTTTACAAGGTAGGAGAGATAACCACCAGCTCGATCATGTCATTCAAACGTGCAGAAATACACGTGCTCCCCGTTTGGAATATTTTAGATCTTCAGAAAATAATCGCACATGTAACTGTTTGGACTTTGTAGGTCCTTGGCCCTCGTCATCCTCGTGAGCAACTCGGGCTCCGACGCCGCACTAGCCTGCCTTGGTCCACTCTCCCCCTCACCACCGCATGGCAAAGGCCCTCGCAGTGGCTTGTGGAGCCGGGCGCTCTCCCCATTTGTGTATTCTCCCCTGATCGCCAAAATCTCTATGCTCGCGCCTGACTCTTGAAATTTTCCATGCCTAGCATGCGCCGCCACTATCTGATCCCAGCCTCATCCCCGCGATGATACTCCGAGCTTGCGTCATGGGCCCCGTTGCCATGCCGCATGGCCATGGTTGCTGCCGCCAGCGCTCGAGCTCCATGGCTGCTACCGTCGGCATGCACACGCTGCCAGTGATCCCTCTGACATTGGGATTCCTGATCCAGTGGCCTGGTCCCCAGATCTGGTGGTCCTTGTGGTGGGCTTTGTCTCTGAGGCTGCCCCTGCTCCTGCCGGAAATCACTTGTGCCCCGTTGCCGGATCATGGTGTATGTTGGCCACATCCAACGACTAGGTTGGAAAATGGTGCAAGTGTAGTATTTGATTAACGAAATCCGATGCTTCAGATGTTTTAATAGCAATGGTCAGAATAAATCGATGGTCCGATGTTTCTAATTTTTGTGGATTTTTTTTGGCATTTTTTCTTTCTGGTTAGCCTATTATTTACTTTTATAGTATACTAGCAAACATGCCCGTGCGTTGCAACAGGAGAAAATAATATCATAGAGACATAGTGCAATAAGCATGGCCCAATATGCGCATGCCCAAAATATTTGAACATAGGTACCGATATGTATCGTCCATTGAAAAAAATAGCACGCTACAGCGTCCTGAGCGATGTCTCGCGAAATAAAACAGTTTACATTGTCTCGCTAATAGCACGATATCGTCGCTTATCCTCCTTCCTGTTGCACCACTCCGACAGTGGTCATTGTGTACAATTGCAAATATAACCACTGTACCTCACATATAGATGGTGACTCAAGGAACTTCTGCAATTGACATGAGCAGATGAACAATATATGCTCAACCCAAGGAACAAAGTCAGGTCCATTTAGATGCTAGCTCCAGGTAAATATGCCACAAACAGTCTAGTTTATTGACATAATTAAAGTAAATTAATTATTTTATTTGATCCAGAACCGATGCAAGGTAGCCAACCGTTGCAGACCATTCCTATAAATAATCCGAAGAATATTGCTTGTTGTGAATGATTCTTTAGTCAAACAAATTACCGTTGAAACGGTGTCGTTATAAATAAATCTCAAGTGGTTGCTCGCTGAAGTAAACATGGGACAATGGGCATGTACGTACCTAACCTGCTGATTTCCTGAGTTAAGGTGCATGATACATGTGTGCTAGGTATGACGGGAGCGTCATTGATGAATCAAATGAGCCTGGCTTATACCGCGATGGGCAACCATACATCCTTTAGTCAGTCACCAAGGAAGGAATATTGTGACGCGCACCCACAGGCTTCAGTTAGGAGGCAGACCACTGGTAGACATAGAGGTTTCTTCAGTTCTATGGGGTCTCTCTCTTATTCATTCTTAGAGGCATGCATGCATGGACGTTGTTCATTGGTCTCAACTGATCATCCATATACGCTGTTCCTCCTTCTCTTATTTGTAGGCACGTTCAGCGCATCGGCTGGTTATTCCTCCTGTCTCTTTATTTATATAGGACATAACAACAGGAGAGAAAAAAAATCTGATATACACATAAACTATCTCAACTGAAGGTGCCTTTCTTTTACAGAATAATGTAAATGTGATCCGCCTTTGTTCTTGCAGAAGTAAAGTGCATGCTTTCTGAACCAACCACGGCCGATGCTTTCTGCTATATGTTCAGCACAAGCAACATTTGTTCTCTCTCTTGTGAGTCGTCTCCCACTTTTGGCACCAGTTTTTGGCCGAAAGAAAACTAAAACAAAGACCACTATAGTTGACAAGATATGGCGCTTTACTTTTTGAGACAATACTCCATATTCCTCATCCATATGATCACTTACACAATATCATCAAATAAAAAATAAAGCTTGATGATGCATTATATCAGCAAAACATAGAGTTATATTATGCTCAATCTTGACCAAACATATACTGAAAAAGAAAACTCAGATCAAGTACAACTACTGTGGTAGCTTTTCTGTTACCATGAGAACTAAAATATTTTGTATTATTCAGTAATCAAAACAATTTTCTATTCTTTTTTATTCAGTTATCAAAACAATTCTCTAGTCTGTAAACAAAAAGGTATTATGATATCTGTCTACAAACTAAACCAAACATAATTCTTTTCTAGGGGGGCAACCAGAAAAGTAAAATACATTACTTGTGGTAGTGGTAGCTGCCAATGATGCCATGAACAGATGGATCTTCATTGAATCTTGATGCCAAATCCAGCACCTCATCTTCTCTGCACTTTCTCCCGACTTCCTCACAACCCTTCACTTTAAATCGCACATGGGATTGAGAGTATTTTCTATCACCTACAAATACAATAGCTAATACAGGAACATGTCCAACGGCCTCTTTCATTTGATGAACTTCTTTAGCAATTTGTAACCTTATGTCCTCTGCAATTGACTTGCCATCAATAATGGTCACCGTGGATGCGCAATGAACTATGAAAGCAATAAAAGTGTAACTCGGAATCACAAATCATTAGCATGAGATTCTAAACTACACTGAGATAGGTCTATGGAAAACAACCATGAATTCACCCCTATGCTTGTCATGGATGGCACACTGGCTTTTAATCTATGTACTACACATCACAATATGCATCATACCAGTTGTTCGGATATCCCAGCTTTGACATAAAAGTTGTTATAGGCTAGAAAAACGCCTATTCAGTAGCAGCAGGGAACATAATTATAGTTCAGATCACCATATGTTCAGAATGTGCATTGTTCACCCTCACTTCAAGTTGTCTTAGTCTTGTAGCAGGTCCAGATACATTGCTTCATCATTGTGGCACTGCCCCGACCTTATAAAATAGTTTGCTACTTCAGTCATAACTCACGACTGTGAAAGGTAAAACAAATAACTAAAATTATATGGCAATCCACTCAATGCGTTCAGAGAGAAAGAGAGCGAGAGTAGTTATCCCCCAGTAGTAACAAAATAAATCCACAATAAGATATCCTGACTAACTTGACAACTAACTAATGTTCTATGGACACAAAACACTCTTCGGGCAAAATTAGCACCCACGGAAAGAAACATGTTTCACCAGCAGCCTCCAAGAAGCAGGATTAGAGCCAGAGTGCAAAGAAACCATTGCCTACTTCACGTTCTGCACCCAAGCAGAAAACACTGGATAGTGTTTTTGTTTTTGATGAGAAATGCACACCCAAAACCGTGGGGAAATCTGCAATTGGTAACTCTGGCTGCTTGAGAAATCTTACAAGCCCAAATAGGAAGGATAACTTGTTCAAAAATAAATAAATAGGAAGGCTAACGTAGAGCTTAAGAAGATATATTGTTCTGACATGATTTCTCACAAGATCACACAGGATGATAGGGAAGGACAGTTATCTGCTAGAATTGCACCATCAGAGAATAAGGGAGAGAAAACCACCTCCTTTTCTTCTTTGTCCTGAATTGGAACAATTGTTGAGCGCCGTTCTAGAAGTCCTAATCAACCGATTTTAGCTATCACAAAAAAAATGTCACAACCTCGGGCATGAGCAGTGGCATATCATTCTCACCTTGACCAATTACCTGAACACAAACAAATCAAATCTGGCCCTAAATCTGTCTCTGTAGCCAATAGAGAGAAGCAGAGTCACTCACCTCGCCAGCGTTTGCCGAAAAGAAAACTTGGGGGAAGGAGAAGTTGGAAGCCATGACGACGATGGAGTTGCCCGGGAGGCAGTACTTGAGGTCCTCTACGCATCGCCCAACTTCTCCACCGACGCCGCCCGTGCACGCTCACGTCCCCATGTTGAACACCATGGTTGGGCCTGAGGGGAGTAGGGGTCGCGGCGGAACAGGGAGGGTGGAGGGAGATGGGGAGGGGATAGATGGAGAAGAGGGGAGGATGGAGCGCCAGCGGTCACGTCTTCCAGCCATGGCTGGGCCTGGGGGAGTAGAGGTGGGGGAAGGAGATGGAGAAGAAGGGGAGGACGGAGCACCGGCGGGCAGGCCGGGTGGCGGCGGCTCCAACCCTAGCTCGTTCATGTGTTGGGTCAAAGAAGGAGATATGGGCTAGGAGTAAAAAAAGCGAATCATTTTTTTCGACTTAGCCATTAGGACTGCGGGACTGCGGGTTGATTCTCATAAAAGCTAGGGGCTTTTCTGCAAAAACGGCGCGACGGTGAACCCGACAGAAGCAATGTGTGCTTTATTAGTAGGTAAAGATATTAGATAGATTGTTTGTGTGGAGATGTGAACTTCCCCCATATTGTTCAGAGATAACAGAAGAATAACACCGGGCTCTGCATCCATAGTATCCTTAAAAGTTAAATCCAATTCTTTCAAGTATCTCAAGAGAAATTGGTACAAGTGAAGGAAACAAACATTTGCATGAAAACTACAGGATGAAATAAAATGCCAAAAAAAAAACCTATATCATGCTCCATAAAAGGTCACACACTTGATCATAACAAATTTTTTACATCCTCTGGAAAATCTGATGAATGGATCATCCATCTGGAACAAAAGAGAATTCGAAAGACCTAAAGATCTGTTCTAGAATATGTGTTTACTATAAAAATACTGCCAATTTCATTGATCCTATTGCTTTCAGTATTGCTTAAAACTGACCCTCCTTTGATCAGGCATTTTAGTAAACATTACACAATTAAAGAGTGTTATACTCTCAAATTGTACGACTGTTGACCACCGATTCACAATTCAGGTACGTTGGTTGAGTGGCTCTGTTGCACGGAATAGACTAGCAAACCGGTTAACAAAGACCAACAATGGGAGACGCATATGTCTATCGCCTTGTTCCTTGGTGGATTGGTGTAGACCTCCCTTTGCAATGCGTGTGTACACGGCCAGCCGCACTGGCAGACCGTGTGACACGAAAACAGCAAAAGTGCTTAGCGTAAATTAGGCTAACAGGGGGTCACATCCATGGGGTACTCACCTATTGTTCAACACGTAGTATATGAGCACTATGCCATTTCCCAATGTCTCGTTGTCCGAGATAAAATTAACAACAGCACTACATTTCCAAAGGAAGCCTCCACGTTTTTCCTAGTACCATACTTGCTAATACAGAGTGTGGTTTGCTGTTACTAGCTAGCTTCCTCACAAGAAGATATATAGTGTGCCTGGTGAGTGTGTGTCTACACTGGTGTTAGAAGGGAATAGAGAGGGAGATTAGTGGAATCGATGTTGTATTGTTTGAGCCTCGTGGGCATATATATAGAAGTACAATGACCAACTTGGAGTACAAGACATGGCAGGAACAAATCCTAATCTATCCTATACTTCCTAATAATCATAATACTCAACATCTCCCCGCAGTCACAACGGTAGCGACGCAGACGGTGAGACTGGAGAAGAATCCGAAGGTAAGCCGACGGACATCCCCCCACAGTCGTAACGGTCGATGCATCGCGAAAGTTGTGGCCGGAGTGGAAACCGACGAGGTTGCTCAAGCAAGGAGGTAGCTTTTGTGCCGTTGTCGAGGTAGCCAAGAGCGTAGGGTCGTATAGCCGTGGTCGAGGTAGCCGTGCGAAGAACGCCGTGGTCGATGTCGAGTCGGGGTAGCCGGTGTCGAAGAAGTCGCCATGGAGCCGTGAAGAAGAGCGGCGGCTAGGTTATGAGCGCGGCGGCGGTGCTCGAAGTAGGCGAGGACGAACCCGACGGCGTGACGAAGACCGGCGCGGACGGTGGCGTTCCCGCGCCAAGGGAGACGGCGCGGCACATACCACGTGGAAGTCGATGCGCGGGGACGGCGGAGTGGACCGCGTGCCGCGGTGCTACGGCCCGAAGGGGCGACTCTGCGGCAGCGTGCGGGTCGGGACGACGGTGGGAAGACCACGGGGCGGTGGCATGGACCGCGTGCCACACTCGCTACGGCCCGATGGGGCGACGCAGCGGCAGCGCGAGGGTCGGTGCAGCCACGGGGATGGCCTGGAGCGGACGGCCTCGGGGCGGCGGTCGACCGCGGGCCGCGGCACTACGACCCGAAGGGGCGACGCAGCGGCTGCGCACGGGTTGGTGCAACCGCGGGGAGCACCATGGGGCGGCGGCAGGGACCGCGTGCCACGCTCGCTACGACCCGATGGGGCGACGCAGCGGCAGCGCGAGGGTCGGTGCAGTCACGGGGACGGCCTGGAGCGGACGGCCTCGGGGCGGCGTGGACCGCGGGCCGCGGCACGACGGCTCAAAGGGCGACGCAGTGGCAGCGCGCGGGTCGATGCAGCCACGGAAAAACCATGGAGCGGCGACGCTGCGGTCCGAAGGGATGACGCAGCTACAGCTCGTTGCTCGATCGGTGGAGGGTGTGCTGTACTCGAAGACGATCTTCACGGGACCCACGGAGCGAAGCGGAGGACAGGTGATGAATCTGACTACTCCGCGATGAGCAGACCCGAGAAGATACGGACGGACGACGAAGCAGCCGCGACCTGCGTCTGCGGCCGGACCTGCGGGGAGCGTGCAACCAAGGCTGTTCATACACGTACATGCATGCAAGCATGGACATGCAACGTGCTTGAGCACCCGGGCATGTGCTCCTGTACGCAAGCAACGCCCAACACAGCCGCACAAGAGACCAATCTCGGACGTGGGACGCGTGAGAAGTCTCAAAGTCGCGGCGCTGGACAACGGCCAGGGAAGACCGCACGGGCGGCGGGACACAGGGTCCGAACTAGCATATTCCAGCGCCGGTGTACGACGGAGTCGACGCCAGTGATGGAGTAGAGGCGCAATGTAGATGACGAACGGCGGCGGGCGACACAAACCGATCTTAAATCGGAAAACCAAAAAGAAAACACCGATCAAGATGACCGGCGCGAGAGAGAAAATCCAGATCAAAGGATCGGGAAAAAGACTCTTTAGGGCAGCCGGTCAACACGACCGGCGGACGAACTCTAGGTACGGGCGGCTCGGTCCCCGGTGGCGATCATGGAGATCGACGGCCCCAGGGGCGGCGCGGTGCAGAAGCGGCGGCGGTGGCTAGGGTTTTGGATCGGTTAGGCTGATATCATGTTAGAAGGGAATAGAGAGGGAGATTGGTGGAATCGATGTTGTATTGCTTGAGCCTCGTGGGCATATATATAGAAGTACAATGACCAACTTGGAGTACAAGACAAAACAGGAACAAATCCTAGTCTATCATATACTTCCTAATAATCATAATACTCAACAACTGGCATATATGTACGTAGCTCTTGTAGATGACCTCATATCTCGTATTTATTATTCATTTGAAGCAAAAAAAGTAATGTCAGTCTGGTGTGTACCTCTACCCATGTTGGCAATGAAAATAAATGAAATAAACGATCATGCTTTAGTAATTTTATCAGATAATCAATGATTTTTTTTATTACAATATTGTAATTTTTCCTTGCCTGAAGGTCCAAAGGGAAAATAATCATGGTCTCGTCCATCTTGGCATTGTTAATCGGCAGACAATGGTATCCAGTGGAGTATTAATTGTTTCTGTATTATGAAATAGCTTGCACCTGTATTAACTTCAAGAAAGCAAGAAGAGATTATTTCTATGATAAGGTAAGAAAAATACAACGAGTTTCTACACCGTTATCGCCATGCTGCGTCATGAAGTGAATTCTTCAAATAGCTACATGGTTATTGGTGGCTCGTTTTCTTCTGGTAACACATAATTAACCGGCAATAAGTTAAATATGAAAACCTCCTTATAATGCAGTTGACCTGCACACAAAAAATACAAATCATGATTACTTAAAGTACAAATATCATACTTTAATAGGTAAAATATTTGATACTCTGCTAAGTGGTTACCGTTTTGACCATTGCTTGTACGGGACAGCAACACTCAACAACTGACCACGCAGTTTGCTATGTAGCCCAAAATTGATTCTGGCATATAACAACATCCAGCTTTATTAAGCATAATATCGGCTCCACACAGGAGACAAAAATAGATCAAGATCAGAAGAATGCGCTGGCGATAATGTGGTGCACTTGATTAGTTGAACAATCAAGAACTATTCAAACCTGCCATGCTTTGCCACGGAGTAGTCTAATTACAGTGGGATTCCAAGAAAAATCATGCATTGACATACATACATCACATCATTGTCGACCCTGGACGGAGCACTTGGGCGCCGACATCATTCGGTCACAGCTCCTTCCTGCAGGCAGGCCCATTCATGACGTCCTAGACGTTGAAGCTGCAGACTGTCCATGGCATCGGCAATCGATCCGCTGGTATCGCCAGCGGCCGTTACACGTCGGCGAAACTATACATCTGGCCCATCGTGCCCATCGTTGCAAACCTCGTGGTCCTTGACAAACATGCAGCCCTCAGCGGCCTGCTCGTGGGTGAACTTTGCCTTGTTATCGAACCTATTGGAATTCACCTTCGTCTCGAGGCTGAGGGTGTGCACAGGATCCCCGTGATGGTGCACATGTTGTTCTCTCCGTCTTCGTTTTCCATGTAAAACCAGGGAGGGTACTCGGACTCGGCTTGAGCTTGCCGATCACCTTCTCGTCCGCAACCGACCAAGACAATAGTCTGCTCCGACGGAAGCTGGATTTTTTTTATTTTTTTTAGAAAAAGGAGGTTAAGACCCCGGCCTCTGCATCAATCGATGCATACAGCCATCTTTATTACTTATTCAACAAAGATCTGACAAGAACATACATCAAGCCACCCGAAGCCATCACTCACACCTACAAACGCGATAATGTGGAGTGCTCTCACTCCCCCATATCTAAAACCGGTGTCGTTGCCGATCCATCCACATAACGTATCGGAACCAACAGCCGGTGCAGTAAACCTAAAGCGTATACCACATGCACACGTTTTAGAAGCCGCCATCATCATCGAACCGTTGACCCATCTTCAGTAGAGAGATCCGCATCATCCTTGCCAGTCCGGCCATCCGTCGACGCCACCACGGTGCCACCTCCCTGCGCTCGTCCATCCAGACGCGAAAACTCTGGAAGATCTGTCGTGCGTAGCACCTGCCGAACAGGCATGACAAAGCGTAGCACCTGTCGGCCAGGCATGACTTGACATCACCACCGAAGCTCCGTGCAAGACGAAGACGCTCCACCTCCTGCCTGTGTCTTCCAGCGCTGCTCCACAAACGATGCTCCCAAGAGATAAACGACACCGCAGTGCCACCATCGTCCGATCTGGAAACCAGATCCTAGGGTTTCCCCCGGAGCAGCACGAGTGGGTCGACAGTAGTTACAGGACGATGCCTTCATCAAGGTAACGGCGTAGAACACCGCCATCGTCCGCCGTCGGCTCGGTTTTCACCGGCAACTATGTCTCCCCGACTCGCAGCCGGGACTAGATGTCAGATCTGGAGATCCGATCACCCAGCCTCAGGCCGACCACCTCCGACGAAGGAGATGACCTCCACAACCATAATCCTCGTGATGCGATGCAGACCCGGAGTGCCTCCGCGAGCCGTCGCCGAAGCCGACGAGATGTAGCAGATCGAGGACGTAACGGCAGCCGCCCGCCTAGACCCGAAGGTCGTAGATCGAGCCCGGGACGCACACCGGCTACCGCTGCCGTCATCTCCTACCAATCCCGCCAGCTGCAGCAGCTTTCCCCCGACGCGCCCCGGCCGCCGCCGCTCGCCATCCGCGTCGCAAGGGGATCCAGGTCTGGCCGCCGCCTCCTTAGATCCCGGGACGCCAGAGGAAGCCCGCCGCCGGCGGCGGAGGGAGGGGAGTGCGCGGGGGTCGAGGGGAGTTGGGTGGTGGCCGCCCGGTGCGGCCCGGAGGCGGCCGCACAGCCCGACGACGGAAGCTGGATAGTTTTGTATTCTTGTTTCTTCCATCCTTGGTGATCTCTCTAGCTAGGTCGCTTGCCTCAAGCTCTGTCTCTACCTTGGTAGTGAAGTTCCTCTTAGCACGGATGTTGAAGCTGTCGTCCAGCAGTTCTCAAGCATGATCGAGAGGATGCCGTCTGCAGGGAGCGCTGGAGGGAGGAGGACCAGGGTCCGCCGTAGGTGTTGGTGAATGAGTAAGAGAGCACCGACACCGTTTAGGTTGGCTTGATGGGGGCGGGGTCGAGGTACTACTGGGCCACCGCATTATTATTTTTTGATAAAGAGAGTTCCCCGAAACTCTAAAACACCCAGCAAAATGATGCATGGTCTAGATGAGCAGCATGGGTTATACTCATCTGACCACACAGACCACAGGGAGGGCAATACCAGCTATATACCTATTAACCCAAGGACTGTCAAACTCCAGACTTCCATTGCCCTGGGAGTCCACAAGCCGGATCTCCAAGGATTGTTGCCTAAGCTGCCGCATTTCCCTTGGTGTATATCAGCGTGTTGAGGATGGCATAATGCTCGGGAGGCGACCCCTCCTCCAGAATTATACCTAGCGGGGTGCTCGAGGAGATCGGTAACATACCAGAAAACACCGATATAACCGTGAGGCATTCGTCCCACCCATATGCTAGAGCCACTTTGGTCTAGCATGGAGAGCTGGCATACGTGACTATCGGAAGATCCATCGTCAAGATGATGTTTGGAACACACTTCATGTCCGGGGTGAAAACCCTTGGTCTGGCCTTTGCTGGTCGGGCACAACAGTGGAGAACTTGCGTTGTTATCTTGTTGAAGACATTGTCTCCATGACAACGGTGGCATCACGGCATTTATCCCTTCTTGAAGGCTTTGTTGCGGAAGAAGTCGGCATAGTCGTAGGTGTTACATTCATATCTTGTAATGGTTCGACCGTAGTTGTTTTTGTTATGTACTCCAGTTGTTGATGACTTTGGCGTTGCTGCCTTGCATCAATTTTAATAAAGATGATTTTGTGCATCGTATTGATGTGGAGGCCGTGGTTCCAACCTCCTTTTCAAAAAAAATGTATAACAAAAAACCCAGAAAACCGGTGTTAGGGACGAAAGCAAATAGCTCCAGAGGAGGGGCGGACGTAGGGGTGGAATTCAAGTCGAGTTGAGCCAGCTCGGCTCGACTCGTTAGAGCTCGTTAAGATAACGAGTTAGCTTGGCTCGACTCATTAACAGAACGAGCTTAGATTCAAACTCGGCTCGACTCGACTCGTGTAACTCGCGAGCTAGCTCGTTTAACTCGTTAAACTTATTATAGACGTGAATAACAAAATATATGTATCATGTATGAAGCTAATGTAAAAATATATGTTTGTAGACACATACTTTTTCTTCACAAATCACGACAATCAACAATTTACACTAAAGGAGCACTTGGTACAATCCATAAATGACAAGAATCTACAACAGTATTGGTACTTATCTCATGTCACTTTTAATTAACGAACTTAATGAGTTAAACGAGTAACTTGTTAGCTCGGCTCGTTAAACTCGTTTTGTTAATGAGCTCAGATTAAAGCTCGGCTCAACTCGTTAGTCATCGAGTTCGAGTCGAGTCGAGCCGAGTCACGAGCTACCCGTTTAGCTCACGAGTTTCGAGTTAAAATTCCAGCCCTAGGCGGACGAAAGATGAGAGTGGAATGGAAAACATTAAGTATCTTTTTAGATAGGAGAGATAAGCTCTAGCTTGATCATGTTATTCAAACGTGCGCAAAAACACGTGCTCCCCTTTTGGAATATTCAAGATCTTCAAAAAATATCGCACATTTAACAGTTTAAGTTTTGTCGGTCCTTGCCCCCGCGTTGTCCCCGTGAGCGACTTGGGCACCGAAGCTGCACTAGCCTCCCTCAGTCCCCTCTCAATGGCTTGCGGAGCCGGGAGCTCTCCCCGTGTTCGCGTGCTGCCCCGATCGCCGAGATCTCTGTCCTTGTGTCTGACTCTTGCATCCTTCCAGGCCTAGCCAGCGACACAAGTAGTGGATCACGGCCTCCTCCCCACGATGATATTCCAAGCTTGGCTCATGGGACCCTTCGCCGAGCTGCTTGGCCATGGTTGATGTCGTTGCGCTCGAGCTCCATGACCCGGTGGCCTTGTCCCCAGATCTGGTGGTCCTCGTGGTGCGCTTTGTTTTCCAGGCCGTCCTTGCTCCAGCCTGGCAACCGCTTGTGGCCCCTTTGCCGCTCGTGGTGGGCTATGGCCACCTCCCGTCGGCCATTGCGATATCGACCGATGATGTGAGCGGGTGAGGCCCCCTACCCCCTGCCCCGATGTGGAGGTGCCAGATCTGGGCGGCGCGCCCCTCGGGCAATTTCTATGCAGAGGGCTCTATAGAGATCTGAGACAGAGTGTTACCCTTTATTATTTCTTTAGGTTATTGTTAACCTCCTAGTGATCTTCTTGTCACTGGTAGAGACGAAGTCGAGGAAGCAAGCTATGCGACCAACTTGTAGCATTCTGAATTACCATATCGTAATTGTGTTCATGAAACAATTACCAACTAAAGTAGATAAGTGTTTATATGTAAATATATGATGTTTTTATATTTATGTACACATTGACTGATAAATTATATTTGGCATCAGCCACACAATATATTGATGTATGCTTGATTAAAACCCTTATCCCAACATTAATTTGCATTACCTTGCTTTGGGTGAAGGGAAACATTGCCCATTCTCTTCCTAAAGCAAGGAAGATAAAACTACTAACTTGTAAGTTGAGCCGCTTGGACGTACAATATCCCCGACCGGTAATTATCAAGGCAAGGATTTTGATAGCCTCAGGTAACTAAGCGATTATTATCTCCGCGTTATATGTACATGGCATCGAGCCTTCAGCTAGAACATATTCCAGGATCAACATGGGTGTGTCAACAGGTGTGCCATGAAATTTCTGCATCATTGCATCTCCCAATGCCTTCTAAGGCTAAAATGTTGTTTTGTGAATCAGTTGCAAAATGAAACCCATGTTCTTGCTACCTCGAAACATACTGCTGAAACCCCAAATAGTGAGCGGTATATATACAAATACAATTGTCATTTCACTTGCTTACTTACGTCTCTTCTTCCTCCTAAATAGCAAATGGGTGTATGTTCACTCTGAAGTTTTCTTTGTGATCTTAAATAAGAACAGTTATGCATTCAAATTAATATAGAGCAACACCCATGCTAGTCTCCAACATGTGGGCGCCCTACTGCAGTGAGCCTTGCTGTTCCCGAAATAAGTTGCTCTCTAGAACAAAGCTTTCTAGAAAGGGTCTCTACAAAAAAAATGATCTATATATTTTTTTCGCTGCTAGCTCTCGTGTACCTGTTGCTGCGATCCTGGATAGTTACCGATAGATGTTGTGTGTGTGTATTTATAGGCGCGGACGTGTGTTAGGGCAGGTGTGCCTGCGAGCGGTATGGCGTATGTTGAATTTGAGACAGTTGAGCTATAGAGAGATAAACGTGCATGGCGTGGTTGGGGTGTCGCTTCTGCATGTGTATTTTAATTATAATTGCGTGTATTATTGTGTGACCCATGTACTACCGGCGTTACTTCATCTTGATCTGTGTTCCAGATCAGCGTGTGATAGCATAATAACAGCAGTGAACTGGCAATACAAGCTATGTTTGACAGCTCATTTTTTTTCCTAGCTATATCATGGTACATTAACTGGCACAAACTTGATCAGAAGTATTTTACACATCATCAAATACTGATCATAGGATCGTTCATCTGTTGCAAAAAGAGAAGGCGAAAGAAATAAAAACCCAATCTGACATATGTATAGTAGAAAAACAATGCCAACTGAATCGATCAGATTTTGATGTACCGTCCCTCGTCTCTCAATTTAAAGGTGTCGCTAGAAATATTTAGAAGGGATTTACTTGAAAATAAGAACGCCACTGCTTTCATTATATTTTGCATGTACGCACCCTCGTTTGATCAAGTAATACCGAGTGAGGATTTTAACATGAAGCGAAGACAAGAGTACAGCATGTTCTTTATGAAGAGTAGATGACCCGTTGCGCCGATGGCGCAAAGGGCGAGAGCGAACCAAGCATTCAAACCACGCAAGTAAGAATATTTAGAGACTGACGATCAAAAAAAGACATCAATGTTGTGGTCTTTGAGAGAAGATCGGCATCTTTTCTCCCTATTTTCACAGCTGATTCTATTAAAAAACTACATGCAGCCACTTAGGGACTTATTCTTAATAGCATCAAAAGGGAAGCACTAAAGATCCAAAAGCAAGTGCATATCTGTTTGTAGTGAAAAGAGAATATCATAATAAGCAAGCAACACTATGCAGTGCAGAAATCATAACCAGAATTATTCATATCTGAAACAAATACCAAGCAGTAAAATTAAGCAACAAACATCATTGCCTAATCAATCAGCCTTCATCCTTCAATTTTAGTTTTACTCTGCTGGGCTAACACGACCCAATCAGAAAAGAAGAATGGACCTGCCGGAAGGCTATAGGAAATGATTCAACGTTGAGATATTCAGCACTGTAAGTTGAGCGAAACTAAAATTGGACAACAAAACGCCCCTGTTTCTGTAAGCTCAAAGAAATTTGGCAACCATCTTAACACGTCACCTAATATACACAGAGTTGTCTTTGAAGCACCAAAAGTTTACTTCCCGAATATTTACAGGTGATCAAAAACTAACCATCTTAATACTTGTTTGTACAATGCAACCGAACAACCGCACGGGACACTGGACAATCCAACCTACCATGCTACCAAACCATGCCATTTCTTAATTTTCTTAAGAGTTCTAGAGAAACCTCACCTTTGTTGGTGTTCAGCAGCACCATGCCGCCCATGGAGAGCCCCGCTACACGCATACAGCTTGGCCCCAAAGATGAATGGCTTTGGACCCTTCTGAGATAGCTTGATTTGAAAACCGAGCAAATCACTCTTTTTTTTCTACAAATGACCTTAGAAAGATCACATTTTCCTTTCATGAAGGTATATAGAAGCAGTAAGAAAACAGAAAAGAAAAAGACTGCATACTCCATTTCTTTTCTGTGCAAGCCTATGAGGAACACCAAAGCAAACAAAACCCATGAGGTAGTCGTTCAGATTTTTTTTCACAAGGCCATTGAGAAACACCAAAGGATGAAAAGCTATCAGCCAGCATACTCGAAAATCACACATTTTTTTCCCTAAAAGAAGAAACCCAATGTCCTAGCTCAACCAGCCGGAGAAGATAAAGCACAAGCAGGAAAACAAATAACCTGACAGAGGCTGATACTCAAGAGGATGTAGCTAATAACAGAGAGCCATTATCGATCAATTAAAGCAAAGGTATACAGCATAAAGGTGTTTGTACAGTAAAGTGACCATGTTGTTGTGAGGAACCAATGGAGAACAACTAAAAGACCGATGGCTTTCTAGTGCAAGAATTAACCGGGTAGACTGTTAGCAGAAAATACCGCACCTAAGACCAAATGCCCTTTGTTCCCTTTTGCAGCACATACTTGGAATGGCAAGTAAAATATGCGTTAGGTACTTATCCTGACAGAAGCTCAGTCTCAAAGGCATTTTCCTAAGTATGTCTTTAACAAATACTCCAAAAAATGTAGAACTGAATGAATGATTTTTTGTACAGCGAGAAATAAACTGAGCAGGCTGCTGTTGAGGTTGGTTATTCATAAATAAACTGAAAGAAATTTTTTGGTTTTATTCAGAAGGTAGAATAAGAAGGCAATGCTCAAGCATGCTACTATATGTTTTTCTGTGTGAAAGCTTAATTGATTGTACAGAATTATCTCACATAGAAAGGCAAGATGGCAACAATAGATTACAACTGTATCACGTGCAACAACCGAAAGGAGTTACCAAATAAACGCTCTAAAGGGTACAAAACATTTCTGAGTAGTTTGATCCCACATCTCATTCTGCTACAAATTAGCTCACAAAAAAAAATGACGACAATGGAAATACAGTTGATCTTGTACAACAACAGTAACAAAAATGAGTAACTTTCAAGGAAACAAACAATTTATAAGTAACATATAATCTGACATCTCATTCCCCCGAGATATTTGAACAAACATGTGATGGATAACCTGACTTTCTCAATGGAAACCTCCTAGGAACCTCAATCTCTGACAGGAAGCAAACTACCTCAATCCCTGTTGGGAACCAAGCAACCTCACTGCATGTTTTTGTAGAGATGAAGGCTTGTAACCACCAGGAGTAGTGCATAATTTACAACCACACTCACGACCTACATAACTAATAGATGGGCACTCTGCAGATGACAGATAAGAAAATCATAATGAAAAGAATTGATGCATCTCTTTATGTTGATATGAGATACTATGAATTGAGTATTTTAGCACATATAAGCAACTACTACCTTGCTACTACACTGCCTACCACTGAAGCGCGACGACCATTGGCAAATAGCTTGTCGATCAGGATATTTGAAAGGATAACTTATTTTGCTAAATTTAATCAAGTCATCTGTGCATCGTCATTAATGATCTACGTCACACACATTTGGTATGGTTTAGTTGTAACTCTACATACTAATGGCGCACCTCCTTAGCTTATTAACCAAGCTCACCTGCGCTGTCACCTCTTCCTGAACTCACACTGACGGCTCGTCTCCTTAGCTAACTATATATACGATCACGCAACCACAGAACGTCCTTCTCCAAGCAGGGTATACCTTGCATCACTGCAACTAAAAAGGAAAGAATATGCATGAATTGAGAGGGTGGTGGATACATATGTTGACGCCGGCAAAGGAAGCAGATCACATACATGTTTGAATGAATATATAATCTATTACAGACCTTGCCAAGTAGAAACACAGTGACAAGCTAGCACAAGATGCATCAACTTATATATTTTCAACCCCAGAAAGAGGGCACCAAAAAAACAAATGCACTAAATTAAAGAAGCAGACATAATGTAACTAATATCTGAACTCGAGCTATATTTCAGTTAGAAGAAAAGTACCGAGTATTAACACATTTTTCCATGTAGGAGTAGAAACATATGAGGGCATGCATACCCATGCATGGTAGTCCTTTCTTTATAGGAAAGAATTTCTAGGATAACAAATAGTGGATGTGATTTCAGGTTTGTAGTGTTATAAATTTGAATGGTATCAATTTTCTCTCCCGTAAAAGATTCTTCAGCATTTATTCAGCTCAGCAACAATCTTTTGTGGCATCCCAGCTCTACTGTGAGTTGCAGCAAAGTTGTCATGAACTGTGGAGATCCACAAGCAGCGCCGCATGTACATGGGCAGCAAATTTAAATAAGAAATTTAGTTTTAGCCATGAATATCAATAGTAGTTGAGATATATATTTAATTCACCCAGTGTTCAATTAACATGTGAACACAACATGTGTAAGTGTGACCCTTAAAAAAACTATTTGTATGTGAGAAAAAATAGCATGCGTGTATCAGGATCATTCTCTAACGATGAGGATTTAACTGGTGTCACACATCAGATTTACTAACCTACAATGTGCCTAACAATCAGAAGATTCCAATTAGCAAACTGACAAGCCATTAGCTCAAGCTAATACAGAAGCTGCTCAAACAAAAAATGCAGGTAGTAAACAAATCGATGGTAAACCAATCACCGCCGCGTCACCTTCTTACCTGTAGCTTGGGAGCAGGCTGCCGCCATCGACCGCCGCTCTGCATCTTGGCGGCTGGATCCATCCCTCTGTGGTCATCGGTGTCGATGGAAAGTGAGTGCTTGGAACGGCCCGCCGCCGTCAACCGCACTCACGTCAGCCTGCCCATGATCTGCGAAGAGGTGGCCTGGGCGACGATGCGGCGAAGAGGAGGAGGCCACGACGCGGCGAAGAAGAGGAGGTGCCGTTGGATTGGGAAGGCCTCCTGAAACATGCCCCTCCACCCCAGCTTGAAGTCTCAATTAGCATAACAAGGAGACATGAAAAGCCCATTCTCAAATATGTAATATGTCACGGCCTGTGAAGGCCAGAAATCTCATCTATGGAACTACAAAAGTGGAAACATCTAACAATGTCTGTTGTGTGTCCTTCTCAGATACTTTATTTGTCAAATGGACTGTAATAAATAGTATTAGGTATCTTTTGCCGAAGAAATCACATCACATACAAAAAAGGCAAGTCTTCATCTATGTGCTATCCTTGTGAAGTCACTAAATCCATGTCTATGGATTTTCCTCGTTAGCTCTGCACACAGGCCTCTGCACTGCATTATTAGTGTAAAGTGGCAGCTCTTAGAAGCGTTATATTGTTCAGTAAAGCTTCACCCGAGAATTGTGCAAAAACATGACTTAATAGACATTAAAGGTCTCATGTTCCTCACCAAGTGCATGAACACATGTCAGGCCTGAAGTTCTCAAGATTTCAATACACGTTTTATACATAAAAATCCATGTTCACAGGACCGCCAACTACATAACAGAGCATGGAGATTATCTTTGGAATATAACATATAACAACAGCAAAACAACAACGAAGTAGCAACCGTGCATTTAAGGGCAAAGGCCAAATTCTGTTGCTACTGAGCTGTATCTTGTCTGAAACTGCGCCCAGATACAATTGGTATTAAACAATTTGGTTCCAGGTATGTAAAGGAAAAGGTAACCTCCTTATTTTTCAGGTAATATCAAATATATGGTTCTACAGAAGACTTAATAGACCTACAGTGGTAGGTACTGAGATACAAATTTAGATAATTTAATGAGAAAGCTAATGCCACGATCAAAGTACGTGTGTCTGTATGTTGTGCTAACTACACTTTAAGGCTTGAAGAAAATGCACATATATGTCAGACGACGTAACAATGCGTCCCATTCAGTAAAAAAAATGGCAGCCAAGTATAGAACCAGCAAATTAAGCAATACCTGGATCCATCCTCTAAGAATAGCTATTTATCCAACATCATACCATGTGTCATTGGCGTAGGCTGACGGCAAGCTAGGACAGCAAATAAAGAATATATCTGCTACTTCTAGTAATTCTACCAGACATCTGCATGGAGAAAACATGGCATCAGAGGTGAACGATCAAACACGTGGCAAGCATCAAGCAAGGCCATCAACCATTTAAGTAATATATGAAAAGAACCACCATATATGTTAAGGAGCTTGCTTTTGCGAAATAGAACATCGTTGGGGCAAGTTGGATAATGAGTTTTAGTTAGGATAGGATAAGAGTTAACAGTCAGTACATGATATGAGTTACAGTAGCATGCAAGCGGTATCAAATGAATCTAAAAAAGCAAGCCCACAGCTAGGCACAAGCTGAAGCAAGCCTCAGTTTGCCAAATGTGTGACCTCACTTAAACATGGATTGGAACTTTTAAACTATCAAAAGGGGTGAAACACTAACATGGATTGGAACACATATGTAGGAATATGCAGACCAACAATTTGGCTTGAGCAAGTCAAATAAAAAACTATCAAAAGGGGTGAAAAAATAACCTGAGAGTGTGAGGGATGACAAATGCACGCTCGTCATGAAGCATATCGGCATGGTGCAGATTTGGTTTTCAGAAATAAAGCATTAGCAATTAACATTTTTTTTCATCACACATGGCCAGAGATATGAATGACCAACATATTAAATCTCCTTCTTAAAGCATGCAAGCCGGCAATATAGGTAGCAAACCGTCAGCTAAAGTAAGATACTGGACACAAAATGTTATTTACATAGCAGCAAAATGCTCTGCTGTACAAAAAACATATAGTATCACAGAAAATCTCCCCAAAAGAAGCTAGTTTATTTTCACATGGCCAGTTTACCTTTCTGATAACTAAAACAATGTGTCAATGAAACAAGAGAATAAAGTTATAACCAGATTGATCAAGAAACCTCTATTGCTTGCATATACACCAATGAAAGGTAGCTGGCAATCTGAAATTGCAAACCTGGCTAAAGAAAGTGAAAGCTCTAAACATGAAAGGAAACATGGGGGAAGCCGAGCAGTGATGGCACCATACCTCCAAGTGCCTCGCTGTTGTCGATAACTCCCGCAGACTACCAAGAAGCCATCGCTGCTCCCTGTGACCTCCTTTGAAGGATCATCTGAGACCACCGTACTGTATGCCAAGAAATAAATCAGCACGGGGAGTAAATATTTTTCAGATCAAGGACGAGTGGACGACTCACCAGGGGGGAAGGAAGTGGAGTGCCGCCAGCCACAACACGTGAAGGCCGCGGGACGGGAACCGTCACCCCATCCTGCTCCATCTGCTTATTGTTTTCAATGGCATGAAACTAATCTAGCAAACTCAATCTACCAAGATGATGCACCATTAATTTTTTCATACAAAAACTGAGCAGGGATAAACAATAGGCTATAGGAGTACATGTAGGCAGTGGAAGAAAACAACAACACACAGGTTAAAGTGCAAAGGAACACCCCTGGGCTAGAACGAATTGTTTCCTGTAAAGAAGCATCTTCAGACAGATAGATCCAAAGATGCACGGACGTGCAAACAAATGATACCTCTCATATTACGACACCTCTAGAAGCAGACTCCTCTGGACTTTCCCTACCAGCCACAACACTACAGGCCGGACCCAAGAGCCAGTTTCGCTGTATAAACTATTGGCAACAAACAGATTGTCCAGAGGTAGAAGACAAACCTGCCTAGGAGACACCTGTTAGGAATGAGCAACTTGTATTCACTGTGGGCCAAAGGCCAGTACATATACATGTGAGGTATTACAAGCGGTAGTACCGCACTCAGAGCGGTAGTACCGCCTCGGGCGGTAGTACCGCACTCAGAGCGGTAGTACCGCCTCGGGCGGTAGTACCACAGAGAACACACCAAACACACATCTAACACCCCCCCTCAAACCCATGGTGGATCAACAACACTGAGTTTTGAGAGAAAGAAGCCATGCTGCGCTCGAGTCTGTGCCTTCGTGAAGAAGTCCGCCAACTGTAACTCAGAGCGCACATAGTGAAGAGCCAGTGTCTGATCCTGCACAGCAGCACGTACAAAGTGGGCATCCACACCGATGTGCTTGGTGAGCTCATGCTTCACCGGGTCACGCGCAATACTGATAGCACCGGTACTGTCTGACAGTAAGGGAGTCGATGTAGTAGCAGACACACCAAAGTCCTCAAGTAACCATCGTAACCAGATCACCTCAGCCGTCAGCATAGCCATCGCTCGCAACTCAGCCTCTGTACTCGAGTGAGAAACCGCAGTCTGTTTCTTTGTCTTCCAGGCAATAAGAGAGCCACCAAGGAAGACACAGTAAGCAGACAGCGAGCGTCGATCAGAGGGATCACTAGCCCACGTAGCATCAGAGTAGGCCTGGAGCTCGAGAGAACTGGAGCGGGGAAAGAAAAGGCGATGAGAGATCGTGCCACGAAGATATCGTAGAACACGGAGAAGGTGACTATAGTGGACAGAGGTGGGGGCTGAAACAAACTGACTGAGAATGTGGACAGGATAGGAGATGTCAGGACGCGTAACAGTAAGATAGACAAGGCTCCCAACGAGGTGGCCATAGCGAGTGGGATTAGGAAGAGGATCACCATCAGAAGCACGAAGCTGAACGTTGAGCTCCATAGGAGTCACAACAATGCGCTCATCACCGAGAGCGGCACGAGTAAGAAGATCCTGAATATATTTTTCCTGGGAGATGAAGAAGCCTGCAGAGGTCTCAGAAATCTCGATCCCAAGAAAGTAGCGAAGAGGACCAAGATCAGACATCAGAAACTATTCCCGGAGGCGGGCCTTAACAAAGGCAATATACTCAGAATCGTCACCAGTGATGATCATGTCATCCACATATAGAAGGAGAAGAGTCCGACCACGAGAAGAGGTGTGGACAAACAGTGTTGGATCATGATCACTGGGCAAGAAGCCAGCGGCAGTAACGACAGAGGCGAACCGCGAGAACCAGGCGCGAGGGGCCTGTTTAAGACCATAGAGGGAGCGGCGAAGTCGGCAGACCATACCATCAGGAGCATAGTACCCCGGTGGTGGCTGCATATAAACCTCCTCACGCAACTCACCATTGAGAAAAGCGTTCTGGACATCAAGCTGAGATACAGACCAATGACGAACAGAAGCCACAGCAAGGAGAGTGCGGACAGTGGTCATGTGGGCCACAGGAGCGAATGTCTCATCATAATCGCGTCCCTGCTCCTGCTGAAAGCCACAAGCCACAAGACGAGCTTTGTATCGCTCAAGGGAACCATCGGAGCGAGTCTTAATCTTATAGACCCACTTGTAGGTGATGGGACGAACACCGGAGGGAAGAGAAACCAGATCCCACGTGCCATTGCGCTCAAGCGCCGCAAGCTCCTCGGCCATCGCAAGCTGCCATTCAGGCTGAGTCATGGCAGCCCGATAGGTGGTGGGCTCAGCAATGGCAGAAAGACAATACCTGTCAGGAGAATAGCGATCAGGTGGGGGACAAGGCCTAACACGGAGGTTATGGACCGGCGAAGGCGTGATTGGAGGTGCACTGGAAGTAGAGGGCACATCAGTAGGATCATCCACAGCACGAGGACGACGAGTGTAGTGGAGAGGAAACGGGGAGTGAGGTCGAAAGACTGGGGAGGAGGGTGGGGAGGGAGGGGATGGTGGAGATGAGGAAGAGGAGGAGGAGGGAGGGGATGGTGGAACCGGTGGTGTAGGGGGACGCACCGGGGGTGAGGGAAGAACAGGAGGCATAGAGGGAGATGTGTCGGGAAGGAGGAGGAAGGAAATATCTTCCACGGAAAAGCTCGAGGAGGAGGGACGCGGATAGTAAGAACGAGACTCATCAAATGTCACATCACGAGAAATGCGTAGACGGCGACCAACAGGATCCCAACAGCGATAGCCCTTGTGCTCATCACTGTAGCCAAGGAAAACACACTCAACGGACTGAGCAGTCAACTTGGTTCGTTCTCGCGGAGCAAGAAGAACATAGCACACGCATCCAAACATACGAAGAGGGGAGTAGTCAGGAGAGCGACCAGAGAGACGCTCCATAGGAATACCACCCTTCAAGGCAGCCGAAGGCTGAATGTTGATGAGGTGGGTGGATGCGGAAACGGCCTCAGCCCAAAAATGGGGTGGAAGAGACGCGGCGATCATCCTCGCCCGAGCCGTCTCAAGCAAATGGCGATGTTTGCGTTCAGCAACGCCATTCTGAGCATGTGCACCAGGGCAAGAGAATTGGGCAAGAGTACCCTGCTCCGCAAGAAAACCACGCAACATGTGAGAGATATACTCTCCAGCTGAGTCAGCACGGAAGATACGGACAGGCGTGGAAAATTGAGTGCGAACCATGGCAGCAAAACGCTTGTATATGGGGAGAACCTCGCTGCGAGATTTCATACAATAAAGCCAAGTGTAGCGAGAGAAATCATCAATAAACAGAACATAGTAGCGATGACCCCCTTTCGAGTCAAAAGGAGCAGGACCCCATACATCAGAATGAACAAAGTCAAAAGGACGCTGAGATACAGACTCACTGGTAGGGTAAGGTAACTGAGTCTGTTTGCCAAGCCTACAACCATCACAATGCAACGAAACATCACCGGAGACAGACCCTAAGACGCCTTGGTGTACTAATGAGGACAAGCGAGAGCCACAGATGTGACCAAGTCGATGATGCCACTGCTGGAAGGACGCAGAAGAGGAGGCAGCAAGAGCATGAGAGCTGGCGGATGTGGTAGCAGCGGAAGGAACACGAAGCCAGTCAACCTCCCAAAGGCCCTCAGACTCACGGCGCCGAGGGCCACCGCCAACCAGAGCCTGAGTGCGACGATCCTGAACAGAACAAGAGTCGGCATCAAGAATGACACGACAGCCAGAATCAGTAAGTTGGGCAGCGGAAAAGAGATTCATGGTAAGACGAGGAACATGAGAAACACTAGGAACCGAAAAAGACGGAGTGGAAAGGATGCCACGACTAGCAACAGGAAGAGGTGTGCCATCGGCAGTGAGAACATTAAGAGGAAAATCAAGAGGTCGAAGAGAAGATAAAGCAGAGGAATCAGAAGACATATGAAAAGAAGCTCCAGAATCCAGAACCCACGAGGATGTACCTGACTGAGTATGCTCCGACGGGGGCGGAGTTGTGGTGGCAGTCACAGCGGCAACAGAACCCGTCGAGGAAGAGCCGGAGGAAGCCAGGAGGCGCTTGAGCCGCACAATGTCCTGATCAGTGAGTGACGGAGTCGAGGAAGGTGCATGAGTCCCACTGGAAGATCGCCTCTGGTCTCGCTATTTCTGGCGACACTCAGACTCTGGGTGACCTGGCCTGGAGCAGTAGCCACAGAAGGTGTCACGGCGCGACCGGCCCTTCTCAGCATAAGGAGGGCGACCCACCCCCCCTGAAGGTGTGGGCAGGAGCGGTGGAGTGGTGAGGCGAGCAGACGACACAGGAGCTCGGGCAGCAAGAACAGTGGGAACCACAAGTAGACCAGCAGAACGGAGGCGTGTCTCCTTAGCACGAAGCTCTGCAAGCACCTCCGAAATAGGAACACGACCACGAGCAAGTAGGTGAGCACGCCGAGGCTCAAACTCTGGACGAAGGCGAGATAAGAACTCATGGAGGCGATGAAACTCCAAGTCCGACCGCACAGTCTGGCAACAACGGCAAGTACCACAAACAACCGTCCGGAGAGAGTCAAGCTGGCGCCAGATGGCAGAGCTCTGTGAGTAGAACTCATCGACAGAAGAGTCACCCTGCTAAAGAGCGTGCTCCTGACGCACCACAGATAAGTAGAGAGCATCACCAGATGGCTGATATCGCTGACAAAGATAGGACCACATCGCAGCAACAGGACCGAGACCCATGAACTCAAACGCAAACTGAGGTAAGACACTCGCAGTGAGAACAGCAGCAACTCGAGCATCATCGTTGCACCACTGAGTGTAAGCAGACAGATCATCTCGGTAAACAGCAAGAGCATCTGAGTAGGCAGATACCTGCTGATCATAAGCATCAACCGCAGCATCGTCAAGGGCCTTGGCTGTATCCCGATCAGCCTGAGAAGCATCAGCAGCAAGAACAGGCGGCACCGGCGGGGTAGGAGCCACAGGTGCAACAGGGCAAGGCGGACAGGGAACCTCGCCAGAGAGAACGCCCCACAGGAGAAGACCGCGCATGTGGATGCGCATGAAACCCACAAACTCAGCATAGTTGGTGCCATCGAAGATCACCGAGCACCGAGGAACAGCCACATAGCCCGACGAAGACATGACGCCTGAGTGCGCGGTAGTACCGCACTTCTCAGCGGTAGTACCGCTTCAGACGGTAGTACCGCTCTTGTGCAGCGGTAGTACCGTGCTGCGCAGGGCGGTAGTACCGCTATGCCAAGCGGTAGTACCGCTTGTGCGGTACTTCCGCGGTCCAGTGCCGTGGGCACTTCCGCTTATTTTTAGTCTTCGGGTATGCCTGGCCTTCAAGCGGAAGTAGAGCGGCAGTAACGGGCGGTAGTACCGCTTCGGGCGGTAGTACCGCTTGCGCGGTACTCGCTGCGGGCGGCGGCGGCCGGGCCGAGCCTGGCAGTGGGCGGGACGGGGCGGCCGGATCCGCGACGGGGGCGACCGGATCCGCGGCGAGGAGGGCCGGGCGGAGCAAGGGGCGCGGCAGGAGGCGGCGGCCGCCGGGTGGCTCGCGGAGGAGGCCGGCAGCACGCGGGGGCGGGCGAAGCCGGATGGCGCGCGGAGGCAGGCGCCGGTGGCGCGGCAGAGGCGGCGAGCCCAGGGGGCAGCCAGACGAGGGGAGGGCGGCCGGAGCAGCTAGCTCGCAGCTAGCAGCGGCGGCGGCGGTGGAGGAGGAGAGCACGGAGCTGCGGCGTGCGGGGTGGGAGAGAACCTAAGCATCTGATACCATGTTAGGAATGAGCAACTTGTATTCACTGTGGGCCAAAGGCCAGTACATATACATGTGAGGTATTACAAGCGGTAGTACCGCACTCAGAGCGGTAGTACCACCTCGGGCGGTAGTACCGCAGAGAACACACCAAACACACATCTAACAACACCGACCACCACAACGACTCTGCTTACAATCAACGACGAGCAGCAACCTGCGCAACAATAGGTCGAGCCTGCACATCAGCCCGCGCTGAATGAACCGCTGCAGTTCCACAACAAGAACAACCGGGGAAATGCAGATTGAGGGAGGAAAGGGGAAACACATGGTCTGTGAGGAGAATGAACAACTACAATCATGAAGGACCAACGGATCAGACATGTACCTCAACCAGCTTGCCGGCGGCGCCGCCTCCATGACGAACCACGACGGCCTCCTGCCCTCCTCCATCTCCCCAGCTGCTCAAGCCCACCGCGACCAACCCGCTGCTTCTTGTCCTCGGCGCCTATCTCCCCTGCTCCTTGCAACGGTGGCGGCATGGGAGAGAGAGAGGAGGACAAGGAGGAGGAGGAGAGGCGGCGGGGCGAAGATCTGCGCCCGATGTAGAATCATGGCGCGCGGCGCGTGATGCTGGCGACCTGCACCCGACCTGGCTGGATCGAGAACTGGCGCTCCCGCTGCTGCACCTCGAGCGCCGGGAGAGAAGGTCGCGTCGTCCGCCGTGTGCTAAGAAGAGGGTGGACCCAGCTGCGCGGCGGGAGGGGAGGAGGGGGTCGGGGGAGGGGAGAGCATGGGAGAGGGTGTGGCGGCGGAGGCAGAAGGCACGAGATATTTTCCACCCCGGTCGATCCAGATTTTCCTGGTGGCATCGCTCCCAGAAATCAATCTCACGCTGAGGAAGCAAAAAACCATCTCCTCCTCCGCACGCATCTGCCATCACCGCAGCCACTCCTTCTGCCGAGCACAACCGCAGCGCTGGTGACGAAGAGAGGCCGTGTGAGGACGAGGGACAAGAATGATGGATAGGAGGAGGAGGCCAGGAGGCGCCATTGGTTGGGAGGAGGTGGCGTCGGGGGAGTGAAGGAGCTCGGGGCGGCGGCTGTGAGGGGATTGGGGGGAAAAGGTTTAGGCACTGTTTGATAGCAAAGTATTATAAAGCCTAAAGTATTGAAAACTACAGTAATTTAGTCAGTAGGTACACAATATCACGGTTTTGACATAACAAAGTATTTTGGAGTATTTGTGATACAGAGGACCTGTTTGGTACCGTGACGTAAAATCAGCTGACTAGCTGTTAGCACCGCAAACAAGCCTGTTTTCTAGCTGTTAGTTGGCTAGTCATTGCATCACGTTTTTTACCTACCTGGCTGGCCATATCATGCATAAAAACGCAAGAGATCCATGCATCCAGGTAGCTGCGATCCATCGCAACCCCATGTGGAAACATGCCATGGCTTCTAGGTAGCAGCGGCAAGCCATGCAACGCCTCGTACAAATTTGCCGCCCAGGGAGACAACTCCAGAAACGACAGGGCGGTGGCAGCGGCGGCATGGAAGCGAGGGGAATTGTTGAGAATAGTGGGGAAGAAGTTAACGATGCGTTCCCTCATTTTTATTGGGCTGCTCTGTTTTAAAAAAAGAGGTCCAGAGGTCTTTTTTTTATGCAGAGAAAAACCCATGGTTTGGTAAATACCGCAGTATTAAAACCACAGTTTTTAGTGGCAACAAAACAGATCGTTGTAAATAAAACTACGATAATCTCAAAAACTGTAGTATGCTTATAATACTTAGAAAATACTTTGCTATCAAACACACCCTTAGGGTTTCTAGGTTCCATCAGGCACTCCCCTTTTTCTCTCGCTGTTTTGATGCTCGCTAGCTGCACTATTCATAGCGACGTGGAGCCAAGGGTTGCACCTAGCACCCCAGCATCCTTTATAAGATCATCAACAGGCAGGCGGCCAATAAGTCTCTTTGGTCTACTCGTCGCATGCATGAATAACGTGTGGCTGAGTGGCTCTAGCGCACTGCATTTTGAGCAGCTACAGAACTGTGAGCGTAGATGGGTCCAAATGCGTGTCCATTAGCACGAAACTGGACCTGCAGAACACTCTAAGCAGCACGTTTGTACACTGCAATCTGAATTGGCAGACAGTGTGACACGGAAACAGCAAAAGAGGTTAACGAAAATTGCGCTAACTGCTGGTCTTCACGTCCATGGGGTTTTTACCCTGCGTGCAACACCAGCTGGATTCGCACTATGGCATTTCCCAATGCCTCCTAGTCCTAGCTTAAATTAACAGCAATACCACATTGCCAAAGGAAGCCTCCACACATTCTGGCTACTATGGTAACGCATAGTGTGGTTCGCTGTTACTAGCTAGCAGCTACCTCACGAGAAGAGATAATAGTTTGCTGGTATATATATGCAGGCATATACGTACATAGCTCTTGTAGACCACCTCATATCTCAATCGTATTTATTATTCCTCTTAAACAATACTAGAATCATCGGTTCGGTGTGGTCCTCTAGTTGGGCTTTGAGAAAAGCAGCAGCTCGACGTGTCATTCGCAGGTGCACCCGAAAAGCATGCTCTAGGCCGAAAATCAATTATGGAATGTATTACATTGTATAACAGATATTACACACGTAATTGTTTGACTTTTGAATCTCTTTGAAAAGGAAATTGTTTATTTTCAACCGGCTGATCTCTCGCGTGATAAGTGGCCTCCAGGGTTCGACGCGTGTCACGGTGAGCACCAACCACTTCATCTCATCCAACCTTATCCCCAAGCCCGTACAGATTTTTCACCCAAGTCTTCGTCTTCCCCTACCCACACATCGACCATGTTCTCGCTCTCACATCTTGCTGCTACCCCCACCTTTTCTCTCACCGTTCGCTGCAAGACGGATCCAGGGGGACGGTGCTATGCTGGAATTGAGGCACCGATGCTGCAACCCGAGCCGCCGTTGATCCGCAGTGCAACAGGCTAGGAGAGGAGGGCGCTGCTGCCATGGCCGGCGGGCGGAGCTGCGTTGAGCATGCGATGCTGTGACTGGCGCTGCTGCCACGCCGACGATGGAGCTCCGTTGCAGCAGGAGAGGCGGCGAGCTGCTGCCAAGGCCGTCTTGTAAAAGGTATAAAAGGAAGGCAAAACGAACGCTGAATAATTTCATATTTTAGCACGGCACTCCTATAGTTGCATGTTGCCTCTGTAAAATAAATCAACACGGGAAGAGTCAGCGTATGCCGTTTCGCACACAGGGGTGACACGTTCCCTCTCGGAACCATGAGGCTTCTCGAGAGAAACTACGGTTTGTAAGAAGATTATACCAAAAGTTGTCCCAAATCGGCCAATTTTTTTACCACAGCATGTTGGTGCCATGTCATGACACCATGCCAAGTTTCATGATTTTCAGGCGAGTTTTGGACTTACAGGAATTTGAAAACCAAATTTCTCAATGTTTCTAGACGAGCCATGATGCCCGGATATTTGAAATTCATCCACATTTCTTGCATGGGACCTAAACATTCACCCAAGGACACATATATGATTTTTTAACCCATTTTGATGCACTGAAGCATGTGCCTGTAGTTTAAATTTGAATTATGCACATTAAATGCCTAGAAATTCAATTAATGTATAAAAAAGGTCAAACGAACAGTGAATAATTCCAAGTTGTAACACGAAACTCCTATAGTTGCATGTTGCCTCTGTAAAATAAATCAACACGGGAAGTGGCAGCATATGCCGTTTCGCACACAGGGGTGACACATTCCCTCTCGGAACCACGAGGCTTCTGGAGAGAAGCTACGGTTTGTAAGAAGTTTATACCAAAAGTTGTCCCAAATCAGCCAATTTTTTTACCACAGCATGTTGGTGCCATGTCATGACACCATGCCAAGTTTCATGATTTTCAGGCGAGTTTTGGATTTACAGAAATTTTAAAACCAAGTTTCTCAATGTTTTCGGACGAGCCACGATGCACAGATGTTTGAAATTCATCTCCATTTCTTGCATGGGACCTAAACATTCACTCAAGGACACATATATGATTTTTTAACCCATTTTGATGCACTGGAGCATGTGCCTGTAGTTCAAATTTGAATTATGCATATTAAATGCCTAAAAACTCAATTAATGTATAAAAAAACCAAACGAACCCTGAATAATTCCAAGTTGTAACACGAAACTCCTATAATTGCATGTTGCCTCTGTAAAATAAATCAACACGGGAAGAGGCAGCGTATGCCGTTTCGCAAACAGGGGTGACACATTCCCTCTCGGAACCATGAGGTTTCTCAAGAGAAGCTACGGTTTGTAAGAAGTTTGTATCAAAAGTTGTCCCAAATCGTCCAATTTTTTTACCATAGCATATTGGTGCCATGTCATGACACCATGCCAAGTTTCATGATTTTCGGGCGAGTTTTGAATTTACAGGAATTTTAAAACCAAGTTTCTCAATGTTTTCCAGACGAGCCACGATGCCCAGATGTTTGAAATTCATCCCCATTTCTTGCATGGGACCTAAACATTCACCCAAGGACACATATATGATTTTTCAATCCATTTTGGTGCACTGGAGCATGTGCCTGTAGTTTAAATTTGAATTATGCACATTAAATGCCTAGAAACTCAATTAATTTATAAAAAAAAGCCAAACGAATCATGAATAATTCCAATTTGTCACACGAAACTCCTATAGTTGCATGTTCACTGTAGATAAATGGTATAGCAATTCAAACATCGTCCTTTCCCGCCGTAACCCCATTTTGTTTTTCAAATCAGAATGAAAAAATCAAGTATACCACAAACAGTTTATTAGCAATAATCGTGTGCGATGAACTATAAAATATCTAGGAGCACCCTCATGTATGGATTACGCCGGAAGTTTCATCGGCTACAGTCCACCGCCAGCGCGGCAAGCACACTTGGGCGCCTGTTTTTTGCTGCACCGAGCAAAAATTTGGCAACCGCAGAAATATCTAGATCCCCGCCTCCCCCCCCCCCCCCCCCCGCGCCCAAAAGCCACATTTTCACTGTTTTCTCCTTCTTTTCCAAGTTCAAACCTTCACTGCTTGCTTGCAGCGCCGCCTGCTCGCCGGCGACGCTCCTTCCTGCTGCGCGGCCTCGTCGATATAGTCAGGTAATCCATACCCCACCCCCAACCTCATCCTCCTTCTCCATCCCACATGCCCCGACCGCCGGCGCGACACCTTCCACCCAAATCAATGCCCCATCTTCCAAATAAGCGCCGCCCATAGCCATTTTGCACGCAGTATAGCCAGGAGCTCAAGGAGTATCTGGCAGCGGAGAAGCAAATCGCGGCCGCACGCGCGGATGAGGTCGCGATGGCTGCCACGCGTGCCGACCGCCAGATCTTGGAGGAGCACCTCGCCGTCGAGGCCACCGTCGATGCCTCGCGCGCGGACGCCCCCACGCGGTTGGCTGCTTTAAACGACAGTTCGTGGTGTTTTCTCGAGGCCACCACCGGTGTCTTCTAGTGAATTGTCCTCGGTAATGTTAATATGCAATCCGATCTACTAAAATGTGATGTTCAGTTAACAGTTTTGTTCAACAATTGCTATATTTCCCAATAGTTCTTAAGCATGCTTGGTTTGGTTAACTGTCTGACTTTAGTATACGTTCTATTCAGCAATACGGTGCTCAGTTAACTGTTTGGTTCATTTGTTGTGCTGTCCAGTTAACTGTTTGGTTCAATTCTGCAATGTGATATTCATTTGTTCTGGGTACAATTTTGTATTGTTATGCATGTGAGAATTACATCGAATTTGGCTGTACAAAATACGTAGTACATGAGAAACATATACATTTGCCATATTTCCTAGTTCTTAAGCATGCTTGGTTTGGTTAAGTAGCTTTTCCATGCGGTACCAATTAATCTGCTGGATCTGCAATTTGTTTATTTTTTATTAACATATTCTACTGATAGTATGCCAACTCTCACTTAACCTGATCAATAAATACCTTATATGTGTTGCAGGGAAACAATGGGAGACACTGAGGTTTACCATCGAGGTTCGCACATACATGGTCCTTTGTCTAATAGCACATTATTATGTAATTGCAGGAACCATTCAAATATTTAGGATTTTAACAATTTGGTCTTGCACATGCAGGTCCTTCTGTCAGACGTTTAGACCCACTGTTCGACCCATTTTGCATATGGGGAAATGAGATGTCCATGAATATCAGTCAAGTCAAGAAACTCAGAAAGATTGTTAAGATAAAGATGTAGGGGAACGCGACAGAAAACAAAAAATTTCGGTACAGCTAGCACGCCCAGGATCACTATGGAGACTGCATACAAGGTTTGATCTGATCCGTACCGACTTGAAGCGCAGCGGATGAAGAGTCGGTGTAGATCGTCGGTGCAGATCCCTGCAGCTAGGATTTACAACCTCCCAACCGCAAGGGAGACGTGTACTAAACATGATCCGGAGATAATGTTTCTACACAACAGTGGAACAAAATAACAGTTATTTAGTTCTAAGATAAATCCCGAAGGGAGACGTAGAGGCATAATGCGGACGGCTTGAGCGGCGATCCCAGCGCCGTTCCCGACGCGCATCACGACTTCATTCTTTGCTAGCTTGCGCACCTTCTGAAGTCCCTGTATCGAGTTGCAAATATGAGCAACCGATCCGGTATCAAATACCCAAGACTTAGAATTTTCGCTAGCAAGCAAAACGTCAATGACATTAACTTGTATAACAATTATACCTTTTTCCGGTTTTCCCGGACTTCTTATCTTCTAGATACTTCTTGCAGTTTCTCTTCCAGTGTCCTGTGCCCTTGCAGTAGAAGCACTCATTCTTGGCTCCGCCCTTAAAGTTGCTTTGGGAGCCGGTCTTACCGGCGCCCTTGCCCTTCTTTGGCTTGCCTTTCTTTTTGAAACTGGCGGTTTTATTCACAAGCAACACTTGCTTGCGATTTTTCCGCAGTCCTCCTTCCGTAGTTTTCAGCATGTCGAGCACCTCTTCCGGTGTCTTCTCCATCCCACTCATGTTGTAATTCATGATAAAACCGTCGTAAGACGGGGGGAGTGAAGAAAGCAGCATGTCCATCATATGGTTAGGTGGAAGTGGAAACTCCAGGGTTTTAAGCCTTTCAGCATAGCCAATCATTTTGACTACGTGTTCGCCAACTGAACTACCCTCAGCCATCTTGCATTCCATCAAGGCCTTCATGACATCAAATCGTTCAGACCTTGCGGTTTCCTTGTACAGGGCATCCAAATCCCGGATCATATCACGAGGTTTATGGAATTCAAAACGCTTTTCAAGCCCTGCACTCATGCAAGCTAGCATGAGGCACTGCACTAAGTTATGATCATCATCCTTAGTGGCCCAGACATTTTGTTCATTTTCCGGGGCAGTGGCCGCTGGTTTAGCTGGAAGAGCATTTTCAAGCACATACATTTTCTTAGCGCTCCTGAGGACAATCCTCAGGTTACGGACCCAGTCCGCATAGTTGTTTCCAGTCGCAGCTAACTTCTCTGTCTCTAACATCGGGCCTAAGTTGAACGCGTTGTTGCGAGCCATTTGATCTACAACGGAAAATACAAGTTTCACTTAGACTTTGTTTATAATGATTTTGGCACTAGTGAATAAACAATTTTATTCTAAAGTGCGCTCCCACTCAAATCAATATCTCTCAAAATTGATTATGAGTGATTCAAGATCCGCGTTTTGATTGTTCGCCATTGGTGTAACACCACTGATGACGAAAATCTCAACCGGTAGGCCAACTTGCCAATCACATCTCTATGTGACTCTTGTTCATCTTTCGATGCGTGTGTTCCGAGATCATGACGGTCATGCCTGAACGTCAAGACAACCAAGTGATCTTGCTGCGAGGTCTCAACTCACCCGCCTCACACTTCACTAATCATTCGTGCCCGTGTGACACGGCGCACCCCGAAAAGATAGGTGCCGTGGCGGTGCTACACTTGGGAGAACACTATCTACTTGATATTTTTAGTGAGAGATCACCCTAAGAAAAAGCGACTACCGCGCAATCAAAAGGGTGCATCATAAGGGATAAACATCTCAGGCAATTCATAATTAGCATGATATGGTATAGCCCCTTCTGACGGAGAAGTCAAGCATTTCTTCGTCTTTGGCATTTGCGTCGGAGATCACCTTCACGAAGATTGCCACCACCTTGTCGATGCACCAAATAATATTGCCATCTTTATAGCTAATAAAATAAGTGCATTATTTAAGGTTGACAAGCAGGTCATTAAAGTGACAATCATATGGCTCCAGCCATCATGCCGAATCATGACACGCAGGTCATGTTAATAAATTTACATCATATAGTCATCTCATACATAATCGAATTAATATGAGCTTTGCTATACCACATCATATGCACATCCTGCAAAACCAAGTTAGACGCCTCTAATCGGTTTATGCAAAATTTTATTTTACGTGGCTTCTAAGGTTTTGACTGAAACCGCAGCTACCAACGTTTTATCATCAAGTATGATTATTCAAGTCGCTAGATTAACATCTCGGGGTGTATGAAACACGAGATAATTAAATCTCGAGCCCCATACTAAACTTCGTCATACGCATGACCCTCGTGCAGATCATATCTGCATTGCCCTTTCATCTGCGAATTTCATCTTTCTTTTGACTATGGCGGAACCCAAAGAACTGAAGCACTTCATTGATCAATCAGGATCGCGGATTGCCAGAACTTTGTAAAATTCCACCATGCTCTCTCGAGATCAGAAATACGCAAATTCTAGGGAAGCAACAAGAACATCGGGTAACAGATTTCATCTGCCACCCGCATAAATAATTTTCAGCAATAGATCTCATCTACTCCAAAATTATATTATGCAATACCCATACATCTCCATGTATTCTAGATCGTAACCTGCATCTATGCATAGCACGGCTCATGATGCCACTGTAGGGGAACGCGACAGAAAACAAATAATTTCGGTACAACGAGCACGCCTAGGATCACTATGGAGACTGCATACAAGGTTTGATCTGATCTGTACCGACTCGAAGCGCAGCGGAAGAAGAGTCGGTGTAGATCGTCGGTGCAGATCCCTGCAGCTAGGATTTACAACCTACCAACCGTAAGGATGTACTCCCTCGCCGGACAGCCTTTCGGGAGGCAGTCGGACAATCCCTCGGACGATGTCGCGGACAGCCCTTCGGGAGGACCCTCGAAACTCGAACCAAAACTCGGACAGCCCTTCGGGAGGACACTCGAACAACCCCTCGGGCAAAAGATCAGAACTATGACCTCTCTACGGGGTTGCACACATACGGTATCAGCTATCCGGCAGGGCTTCGCCGTCCAGAACTAGTTCCTGCCGGAACCCAGACAGCCTTTCGGCTTTACGAAACTATTTCGCTGGGAGGGAGAGAGAGAGCCAGACGAGCTTGGCATGTGTATGTGAGAGCAAGGATGAGTTTTGGGGCAGCCCCCTCATCTCTATTTATAGGATAGCCAAGGGGTAAAAATGGCATACAAAAAATACCAAAGTACCCCCACTTTATGCCTTTTCACAAAAGAAGAAAGCTAAAAGGAGTGCCATGTGGAGCTCCAAGGAGCTCCACCATGCTTGGCCGGCCACATTGAGCCCCCCCCCCCCCCCCCCCACATGGGGGTGCCTTGGCTCCCAAGTCCTTCTAGAAAGCCTTTTGGAAATATCCCAAAAGGTGCTTTTCTAAAAATATCCAAAAAGCACTTTCACTATTCACGAAGACATTTTTCTGCGTCCGTTAAAACCCAAATTATTTCTGTGTGCCTAGAATAATTCCAGTACCCACCAAAATAATTTTGAACGCATTCCGAAACAATTTCGGAACAATGTTTCTTCAGCGAAAAGCAACCAAAGCGGTTCCGGCTGCTCCGGAACATTTCCGGTTTTTGTTCCGGAAAATTCCTAGAAGTTTCCAGAACACTTCTGGCATCCTCCAAGAATTTCCAGGCGTGTGCCAGAACCAATTTGACTTAATGGAATACCCTGAAACAACTTTTCAGTTTCACCGAAACTATTCCGGTGTTCTCTCCTGAACGTTTCCATTTCGTCCGAAACTTTTTTGGTGATTTTCTCTCAGACTCCCCGTCTAGTATTCAGCAGATAGATGGCCCTTAAGCGTGTGACCCTATAGGTTCGATGAAGTATAGACATGACCCGGAACACTTTCCGATCAATGATCAAGTTCGGAGCCATGGACACCCATATTGACCCCTATACCCACACGAATGAATATTCGAGTGAACCTCCAGTTGCCGTGTGCTATTCCTGTTGCTTCACGATATATTACAAATACCCGAGGTGAGATTTATTGCATCCCCGTGGATCAACAACTTGTCCACTATGCAAGTTACCTCGTTACCGGTTTTGTTCTCTTTACTCGTTTCCGTGTTCCGGCATCCCAGTGATCAAATCACAATGTGTCTGGCCAGACGATGATGGATACCGTAACACCGAGAGGGCCCGAGAATATATCTCCATCGTCGGAGGAGCAAATCCCAATCTTGAGCTATCTTGTTACTTGCCATACTTTTCCGTGAACCCGTAAGCCGCCGTAATAGCCACCCATTTACGGATGACGTTTAACAAACCCCAAAGTTCACGAAGCAAGTACGAAGGAACTCGATACTCTCATGGTCTAAGGAATTATGCAAACATTAACTATCTCGGTGTTATTAACCATTAACTGTGACGAATGTATCTCATAGCATAACATCAATTCGGGTCGATTCAACACAAGTGTTTTACTAACATTGTGCCCTCAAAATTGCCGGCATAGTCATGCCCATGATCAGGAAAACAGGATCATCATGCAATACTTGAGCCAGTCTTAGAGGCAAGACTAGGAATACATTTTACCGTTTATTATACCATACGTGCACATGAGTTTCCCTTCGAGCCTCGTGGTTATTGCACACTCGAGAATCATTGCAGTTATAGCATGGAACATAAACATTCATTACAAACTCGGAGATACAAAGTAACTGTTATTACTGCCTCTAGGGAATATCTCCTACAAAAGAAACTAGCGACGAATAATAGCAAGATCTTTGTTTGCACAATGAAGAAGACATCAGCCAACTATAGGATGGTACTAACTCTTTTACCTTATTTTTTTTTCCTTTGCGCCATTTCAAAATTTAGAACAAATATTTATGCATACCTTTGTTTCCAGTCCTTTGCAAAGCACTTCACCGATGATTATCTCTCAGACCACCTGCATGGTCAAGAGGCGAGGAAGGTATTCATTCAACACCCACGGTACAATATTGAAGTCTTCCTCAAGAGGACGAAGGTTGGGCGGGCAATTATCCACAGCCACTGGCCTAAAGTTGCAAGGACATTCAACATCACGGAAGGCTCAATATTCGCCTTCTGCTTCAGCAGTTTTCTCGATGAGATTCATCTGTCTATTTACCGTGTATGATGCTACTTTCGAAAGGTTTTAGATGTTGCATGTGAAACTTGGCGCTGTTCTGTAATGCCGTAGGTAGCTATATGCCTATATGGTGTAACTGGGTGCTGAAGCTATCTGATGTAATTCAATTATGAAATCATTTTTGCTATAATACGGATATGAAATATATGGTGTGTTTGATATGAAATGTCAATTTGATTACTAAATGAATTATCAATAATTGGCCAATTAGCCTGCTTATTGGGTTTTTCTACTGCAGACGGTTTCTCAGACAACACCGTGGGCGATGAACTCAAACAACCCACACAGTTTCTATAAAGTAGGCGTGTTGGATCAATGAACAATCACACACGACTTCCGCCCGATAAATGTTTGCATTAGGCCACCTTACACAAACGTTTTCACATAAAAATTGTGTGTGATGTACATACGAACGGAAACGTTTGTCTGGGATTCACCATGTGGGACGTACATACGAATGAAAACGATGACTCGCCCGATCGCACACGAGCTATTTTTGCCCCGCGTGTGTGACCGGAGCCTCCATCGCCGATGGTTTCTGGGTCGTGTGGGTTGGACCCCCCCTATCGCACACACAGACAAGGCGACGGTTTAAAACTCTGTCGCTGAAAGGGGGTAAAAATCGTTTGTATAGGACGTCTCTGCACCAGTGTTTGATTGACTCATCATGAATACAAAAGTTACACTTCTTGCTTCCTTACCAGTTACGTCGAGCGATATTGTCTTTAGTTAGTATAACTCCTATTCAAAGATACCACATGAAAATCTTAACTTTTAGTGGCATCTTTGATTTCCATTTTAGCTTATTATTATCAACTGGAATCTCTAAGTGCGAGAGTGCACGGTACCTAGAGTCAAATGTGAATGACCCAGGTATAGTAAGATTCCAGTGAAACACATCCCACCCTTGTGTCAAGTTAATCGACTCCAAACGAGATAGAAGATGTTGCCATGACACGATACGGGGGCCAATCAAATCCCTCCTAAATGATACATCCGGCGGGGTGGAGCTTAGCACGTACGCAAGAGTATCATTCTTATCGTGTAATATGCGGTACAAGGTTGGATATTGTTCCCAAAGTGTGGCGTTTCCTAGCCACTTGTCCTCCCAGAAACATATCTCAGAGCCGTCCTTTATCGCGAACCCACCGATAGTGTTGTAGGTGTACGTATGCATAAAGCCGTACCCGGTCCCACCGGCGCCGCCTACGATCGGCAGTTCCCTGACGTTGTCATAGATAACGTCCCTGGTGAGTGCCTACGGTATTCCCGTTGACGTCCTTGGCGCGTACAAGAAATTGGCATTGAGCAGAAAACTGGAAGAACCCCTGCACCTTGCAAAAAGCGGGGGATGTCGCATCAGGCCCTTCGTCAGCCGGTCGTCGATGAAGAACATGTCACCGAAGTGCACTCTCTCCTAACATCGCTAAATATACGCGTCAGGCCCTTTGTCAGCAGGTCGTCGATGAAGAACATTGTCACGTCGATGGTAGTGTCGTTTGACCGCGGCACCACCCCCGTGATGACTTTCACCATTGTCTCTGGGTTGTATGTCCCGCCCGTGACGATGTCATGCATGGGGAGGCTGAGTGAGCTGTCTCCATTGCGACGACTGATTCCGTATGGCTATGTTCGGTCATTGGAGTTTCCTTCCCTACGTGAAAACAACCCCTGCAGGGATGGGGTAAATCCCCTCATTCCGCTCACCCCCTGCCAACACACTCCATCCATTTGTCTTAAATTTTGTTCGGTTACTCCATCCCAACAGCTCCTCCCTCATATTAGCCACGAAATCGAGAGAGAGTGCATAATTGTTTCGCGTGAGAAAGAGATGGGTTTTGCGACCATGGTGTGGGACGCGTCGGTCATTTTCCTTCGGTTTCCACGTGTGGTTTGAAAGGGATTTGGGAGGGGCTTAATCCAGGCCGGGTCTAACTAAAGATAGTTGTAAGCCAAACCAGGATCCGACCCAAGCTGGGGCCAAACCCACGGGGATTGCGGGTTTGGCCCGATCCCATGGGGGTGGGTGTGCTTGATGCCCAAGGTTTGTAGGATGTATATGACAGATGTGCATGTGGTTACTCTATGTCTACCTGCTCTGCCTCTAACCCTTTATATACGGAAACTTGGAAGCACCCGGCGGCAAAGCCGCCTCAAACATGCACCATGGTAGGTACATACATCATACGAAAAATACGGCAAGTGTTACGCAAGACCAAAAGTTTTTTTTCGACACCAAAGTCCATTGTGTTCATCGCATGTGTTCCTTCAATCCTGAACAGGGCCTTTATCACCTTATGGTCTGTTTCCATGGCTGGCCAGAAGGCTTCTTCCCCCTATGTTTGCCACATGCCGCCGGTGCTGCCGGGGCCCGAGCAGCATGCGACGTGGGGGGGGGGGGGGGGGGGGGGGGGGGGGGGGGGGTGTGTGCAACTGGCACCATGTTACACACCGAGGAAATAGTATTTACCTTTTAAACCAATCGTTGCCTAAGAAACCATGCGCAGGTAACGTGGACGCGCAGATAACGAGTGCGTACCCGTTGACTTCAAAAGGGGCCATTCATAATTAGTTAACTCGAGCTGCGTGCGGCATGTATAAAGTATTAATTTTTGGTCGTGTTAACGTGTCCAAGTGCATTATCATGATTCTGTTTGTCCGGCTGCTAGTTAGTCAACACAACGAACGAAGTTTTTTTTTCGAGAGCACGCAAATTGCGTGCCTTAGCTTTATAGAAGGCAGATGGTAAAATACAAGAACAGCTCCAACCACAACCTGGTGAGAAGCTAATCAGCACCAACTCCAACTCAAACGTACACAATACAACCACAACGCGAAAGCGCCTAAACAAAAATGAACTTTAAGACCGCGTCTCGACCGACGTTGGTTACCTCCAAGAGCAACAACTTCAAAAGAACTATCTTTGCCGACGCACCAACCACCCTTGAGCGCCTAAGAGATGAGTTGGCAGGTAGATGGCGGGGCTCGAATAGCGCCGAGGAAGCCATCGTCTTGGATTCACCCACGATGGCGTGCATAACGCCCCGTGAAGAACAATCAAGAACCGCGGCAAGCACCAAAGGAACACATAAGGGCCTCCAAGCCATGTCTCCAAAAAACGATGCTCCCAACAGAGAAGCGACGACGAGGACGCCGCCATCGCCGATCCGGGTCCGGACCTAGGCTTTCGCCCGAAGACAACAAACCGAGTGTGAGGGAGCGAGGTGCCGACACTCCACAGCGACGCCTCCAAGGAGGGGAACGACGCCCACGGACGCTGTCGCCGCTAGCATCAACCGGAGCCGTGCAAGACTTTCGTCCGTATCGCCGCACATCTGCAACCCCTCCCACTGGAAAGAGGCAACACCGCCCAAATGGTTCACTCCGCCGCCGCCGCAACGCCTTGCCAAAGGAGCCGCATTGACATGCCACACCAGAACCTCCGACGAAACGGCCGGCACCACCACGCTGAGACCACTGCCGCCGCCAGCACCACCACCACGCCGAGTCCACCACTGCCGCGAACACCACCATGGCCCCCAGCGGCACCAGAGCCACGGCGTTACCACGCCTAACAGCGGCCTTAGCCCGAGCCCTGCCACCCAGATCCGCTGGAACTAGAGCCCAGGGCTGCAGCGGCCGTCGAGGCAGCACCACCAGCCACAAGCCGACCCATCACCACCGGCGCCGAGCCGAGTGGTCACCGTACCTTCGCCGCGCCTCGCCGCCAAGATCACCAGCAGCCAGATCCGTGCCGTCGTCGGGGGGGAGGAGGGGAGCCGCGCTGGGGAGAGGCCCCGCCGCCACCGGCACTGCGCGGGCTTTGCCCCGCAGTGGCACACGGCGGCGGCGAGGGAGGGAGGCGGGGATGAGGGCGCCGGCGGCGGGGGCGCTAGGTTTCCCCCCGTGTCGGCTCTGAGAGGGACGCGGGGGTCGGGGTCGAAAGGAAGACAACGAACGAAGTTAAAAGATGTATCTTCAGTCGGCCCTATCTCTTGGACTGCATTAGAGTGACAAGCATGGGCGGTACCACGACGGCCCTATGCATTTCTTCTCGGGCGAAAATCACCCTGGAACAGAGACAATTTTGGCCACACCAAAATCGGATAGTAATCGTGATTTGGGTGCGGGGGGGGGGGGGGGGGGGGGTCACAAAAGAGCGACATGTCTGGTTGCACCCAAATTAGCCTATAATCATAAACAGAGGGTCATGCAATGGAATTTTTTTTCTCAGGATGAAATCAAACATGAAATGGTGACAATTTTGGTTGGGCGGTAATTGTTGGGATGGCCATTTTACAAATTTCGTATTATCAATGTGAGGGAAAGTATCTGGTGAGAACCAACTCAAGGTGAAAATCTGAAATGTTTGCTTGTGGGACGTTGGATCGAGAATGGATGCATCTAGTCAAAGGTGGGATGGCACGGGAGATAACGACAATAACTTTTATAGATAATCCCTTTTTTACTGAATTATGCTCCACTCAGTTCTCCCAAAAGTCTGAATTGATGGAGGGGGCGGAAAAGAGATTTCAGCACTCCCTTTTAATACTGCGTTGGCAGGGGCACGATGTCAAGACCTCTTTGTTCCAAGACTATTGAATTCATGCTTCAGTCAACTCCAAAAGTCCGAAGTGATGAACAGAGTATATTTCAACACTTCTAATAACTAACATTCTCAAATCCCTCGTCCAGTTTGTTCTTATCCTCCCCACCTCCCAGAGAAGCCGCAGAGCCTTGCTCGATCTGCTCCTGCTCCGCCACATGCGGCTTTCATTCACCTCCGGCTCCCTTATCACACGCAACCAAGGCTTCCTCCATCGGCGTGAGCAGCCGAATCCCCACTCCAACGCTCCCTTACGAGACCCGATCTGTTGTCTGGTGCAGAGACGAGGATGTCCTCCTCTCGTACGAGAAGCCCCAACGCTACCCGACGCTACCTTCCGAGATGGAGGCGGCGGACATGGATGCCCAACCAGCGGTTGATGCAGATACGACGCCGTCGTCCCATACAAGCAACCACGCGGAGCAGTACTGCCCAAACATTCTGCGTCTGATTACTATGAGGTGACACAGACACTTGTTTATCTCTGTCTACATCACATGGATGCATAAAATATGCAACAGGCATTAATGATAGATCCGAATTTGTACTTACACTAATGGCTTATCGGAGTGGGAGTTTTTAAACCATGACTGGGTAGCATCGTCAACGATCGATCTGTACATGGAGCACCTTTAATTTGCACCTACTCCGTCCATGCACCACCCTTCCATGTACCCTTCATGTGCTGACTTCAGGAGCCAGCCAGCCAGTTGGTTTGGTTGCGCTAGTTGCATTCTTTACATAGTTGACCACCAGAGCCGACGGAGACGGAGAGGTGGTGGTGAGCTGATGACGTCCGGGTGCATTGTCGTTCCAGGCTTCCAGCCACTCTATGTAATTCGCAGTTCTGCATCCTAATCCTATTCTTTAATAGATAGGTCCACTATACAAGCCGCCTAAGACTAATTTATTGGTGACTAGCCGTGAGTTTCTACGGAACAATAAATTTAGACACACTTTATGCATCAAGCAAGGCAACCTACTAAATGAACTGGTAGGAGGACAGCGGTACCCTCGGCCCACCAGGGATCAAACTCAGTTTTGACACTGGTAAAAGTGAAATCTTCGTTCAGTGAGAGGCGCCGATCGCGTCTATAGCGAGCTGCCTTTGGTGATTTCGTCATTCCAAAGACCCATCGGCTCAGTCTCTCGAAGGTACTTATAGGGATAGGGTGTGCGTGTGTGCGTGTGTGCATGCATTCATAGGGGTGAGCATATGTACGTGTTTGCGAACGTATGTATGATGCAATAAAAACATTGTTATCCCACATTCCAGAAAATAAGTTTCACTTGCTCAACTTCATGTTGGCCCTGTCAGTGAACATTGCGTGGCAATGTCACCCTCCAGCTCCACATCTTAGCGCCATACACATGAGCTCTAGATGAGTCTATTCAAAGACATTGATACATACATGTCGTTTTCTTGGGGTGATGAGGTTTGGGTTTTCCTTGTGTGGCAGAATTTGGTGTTAGGTGCTTCAGATTTATTCAAGGGTTTAACGGCGACGACTGCAGCACCAAAGCACTGGTCCTTAGGGGCACGTGCACAAAGACTACCCGGCTGTCAACGACAAGGTCAAACCGGCTCCGATAGGGAAGCGGTGACAGCGGCGCATCAGCGGCTCATTCTGGCGGCGTTAATGGTCGTCCGGTGGTCTCAGAATCTCGATGTAATTTTTATTATGTTTGAGATGCCTGTTACTTCCGATGAACTTCGATAAAAAGATCTGGATCTTCCCCCCCCCCCCCCCCCCCCCCCCGATCTGAACTTCAAGCAAGGCAACCTACTAAATGAACTGGTAGGAGGACAGCGGTACCCTCGGCCCACCAGGGATCAAACTCAGTTTTGACACTGGTAAAAGTGAAATCTTCGTTCAGTGAGAGGCGCCGATCGCGTCTATAGCGAGCTGCCTTTGGTGATTTCGTCATTCCAAAGACCCATCGGCTCAGTCTCTCGAAGGTACTTATAGGGATAGGGTGTGCGTGTGTGCGTGTGTGCATGCATTCATAGGGGTGAGCATATGTACGTGTTTGCGAACGTATGTATGATGCAATAAAAACATTGTTATCCCACATTCCAGAAAATAAGTTTCACTTGCTCAACTTCATGTTGGCCCTGTCAGTGAACATTGCGTGGCAATGTCACCCTCCAGCTCCACATCTTAGCGCCATACACATGAGCTCTAGATGAGTCTATTCAAAGACATTGATACATACATGTCGTTTTCTTGGGGTGATGAGGTTTGGGTTTTCCTTGTGTGGCAGAATTTGGTGTCAGGTGCTTCAGATTTATTCAAGGGTTTAACGGCGACGACTGCAGCACCAAAGCACTGGTCCTTAGGGGCACGTGCACAAAGACTACCCGGCTGTCAACGACAAGGTCAAACCGGCTCCGATAGGGAAGCGGTGACAGCGGCGCATCAGCGGCTCATTCTGGCGGCGTTAATGGTCGTCCGGTGGTCTCAGAATCTCGATGTAATTTTTATTATGTTTGAGATGGCTGTTACTTCCGATGAACTTCGATAAAAAGATCTGGATCCCCCCCCCCCCCCCCCCCCCAAAAGAAAGTTTAAGTATACAAAGTTGTTACCTTGAATCGTAAACAAGAATAAAATGGAAAAAGCTTTGAAAAGGAACTTTGAATCACATAGAGCATGGCACTAATATTGCTAATGGAATCGGTCCACCATTTCACTGCATCTTAAGTTGACATAGCTAATCCAACCAATTAAATTCTGGCGCTAAGGCCCCTTTCGCTACTCATAAAAATTAATACTCCCTCCGTTCCAAAATATAGTGCGCCTGCATTTCCCGAGGTTCAACCAACGAGACCGACTGCGGCGGGAGCAAAAATTATATAATTGAAAACTTCTTTCGAATACGAATTCACTGGTATAATTTTTGTTCCCGCCGCAGTCGGTCTCGTTGATTAAATTTATGGTCAAAGTTGAAGCACGGGAACCGAGGACATACTATATTTTGGAACGGAGGGAGTACAATGTCCATTCTTCATGACGTCATTCACAAATCATCGTGGCTGCCCAAAGTAGTTGACATGTCTAACAGTTGACTTCACATCACTAACCTAGATGCCTCCTCGTCATTTGTGCTCTGCTTCAGCACCAATCACATCATTGTAGTATTATAGTCGCATTATTCAATTAATACAGTATTTCTTAATATTAGAAACATGACACTCAAATACTCCTTTGTGTAAAAATGAATGTACCTATCATGGTGCATAGCCGCCGGGGTTCTTTCCAGTCTGCCTATATAAAGGGGTCGAGGCAGATAGGATAGACATAGAGTAAACACACACACATCTCTGATCTACATCCTAGATTCCTAGTACAAGCCATGGCTATCAGGCATAGCATGCAGCTCCTATCGGCCTTGTTCTTCACCCTAGCCATTGTCCTTACGGCAGCGGCAGCGGCAACGGAGACGACTCACCTCAGGTTCTACATGCATGACATCATCACGGCAGGGCCGTCGACCCCGGCGACAGCGGTGCAAGTAATCAAAGGCGTGGTGCCACTGGCAAACGACCCCACCACCCACTTCGGCGACATGTACGTCATCGACGACCTGCTGACGGAGGGGCCGGACGCAGCGTCTCCCACCGTCGGCAGGGTTCAGGGCTTCTTCCAGTTCGCGTCGATGACAGAGTATGCGCTGCTGCTCACCGCCAACTTCGTGTTCACGTCAGGGAGTTACAATGGGAGCTCCGTGGCTGTACTCTCCAGGGACGTCATCTTCGACACCGTCAGGGAGCTGCCGATCGTGGGCGGCACCGGTGGGCTCCGTGGTGCGACCGGGTATGGCCTGCTCCGGACACACTCCGCCAACACCACTACCAGGAACGCGGTGCTCAAGATCGATATGTACCTGCGCGTGTAGGTGCAGACCACATAGGTCTGAACATACTTTCATGCATCTGATGGGTGCTTGTATAAAAGAAGCATCCAGGATTTGTGTGTGTGTTTTATGGTCCGGGATGTCTTCAGCATGACAGTGCGTCCGATTTATTTGTTTAGCTTCCAGGTCGAAGTTTTAATGGAGATTTTTATTAAAATAAATGAGGTACAATAATCTCGTTTGTTTACTGTTGTAGAAATTTTCCTTCACTCTTTGCGAGGCACAAGAGGCCAGATCTTTCGAACCGGCGTGCCGGTGAGGATGTGGCACAGCCGGAACATCGTGTATATGGTACGGGGCTGTGCAAGAATATCTGTTTTTATAGGATGTGCATTTCCAGATTTGCTTACAAAACCCCCTGTTTATGCGAGATAAAAGGAATTAAAGGGTTTTTGTAAACATGGGTGCATTGCACCATAGATGAACAGTAAAATTAAAAACAAAAATTATCAAAAAAAGTGACACTTTGTGCCTTCAAAGATGCACAAATTTATTTAGGTGCTTGAATTTTATATGTTGGAACGACATCTGTGGAGCTCCTGACAAGAAAGTCAATTAGTGCTCAAACTTTTGAGCACTCATTTTTTTTGTTTTCGTCAACAGCCCATCAGTTATCATTTCGCCTTCAAATTTTGCAAGCACATAAAAAAATGTGTGCATCTTTAAATCTAGTAAGTTTCATAAATAACAATTGCATTTTGGTTCGATTTTACTGTTCAACATGGGTGCACTGCACCCAGCTTCAGCTACAACTTCTCCATTGATGGTGCCAACAGGCAATAAACTGGTGTTCTCCACAATATTTATGGCAACCTCATCTTTATTAAGACCTACTAGTCCTCTCTTTTTTAACCAAGATAGTTTGCACATTATATCCTCGTCATACCGTAGTTCATGAATTAGGATTCAGAAGTCAGAACGAATTACATTGTTGAGGGATATTCTGTGATGCACATCGGATGCTTGCTAGTCAGGTTAATTTATCAAACTAATGGAGGGCTGATGTAGATATCTAGGTTAGTGATGTGAAGTCAACTGTTAGAAATGTCAACTAACTTGGGCATCCCCGATGAGTTACGTCATGAAGAATCTTCATTGTATTTTATTTTTAAGTTTTTTCATATGGAATAGAGAATTGACCTTAGTGACCAAATTTAATTGATTGAACTGGCTGTGCTGATTTCTCATATATGCGATATAGAATTATAATCCTATTTGGTATCATTTATATATTATTTCACCAACAACAAATTATGTGCTGCGAGCAAAGGCCTTTTTCATTATAGCTTCTATATCAGAAAATAATGTTCCTAACACATCGCTTTCTGGTTTCTTTGTTGTGACAATGTGTACAAGATAATGTAAATGTTAACGTATAGAAGGCTCTTCATGGTTTAATCCAATTGTCATGAGATAAGGAGGGATACCGAACGATTCAAAAAAGATCTGTTTGTTCGGATATACTCATATGTGTTTGGCCGCGGTGAATATGCCATTTGTATATAGGATTTGTAGTATTTACATCTACCATAAGTACTGATGGTAAAAAACATCTTACATTGTCGGACAGTGGGAATACTTCCAATTTTAATTTCTTTTTGAGGTTTGGAAGCACTCTATTAACTGAAGATGTTTGGCAAAATAAGATAAAGTCTGGTCTCACCGTCAACCAGACGTGCCTCCCTAGCTATGCACATAAGTGGGTCCATCTAGCAAACCGGGACTAGGATTGGCATTCGTCACATGCAAACGTGACAGAGGTAATTCTTTATTTTTTTTAGAAAAGGAGAATTACCTCCAGCCTCTGCATAAGAATGATGCATGCAGCCCCTTTATTAAGCAAAGTATCCGAAATGTCTGTGGTCCAGAACAAGCTCGCTCAGAGCTGAAAAAGTAATCAAGAAGGTAAAAGTTGCCACAACTGGCGAAAATAGGACGAGATGACTAAACACCTAACCTATTACTGGACCGCCATCCAAACCGGTTGTAGATATCCCGAGCTACCATCTCCCAACGGGTGGACCCAGTAACCAGAGGCTCCCTGGCATCCGCATGAGTGAGTAACGACCACGTACGGATCGAAGCAGTGGCCCTGTAGATAACCTGCAAAAAATTCATATGAGTTTGTCTATTAAAGACCATATCATTTCTACAGTTCCATATAGCCCAAAGTAATGCACATACTCCTATCCGAATATGTCTTGCAATATTTGTCTCTACTCCATTTAGGCACGTCCCAAATAACGTGTGAATACTATTTGGAGGGGTGATATTAAAGGCTATATGAATTGAACGCCATAAAAGTTTGGCTAGCGGACAATCCAGAAAGAGGTGTTTGATAGTTTCATGTTGATCACAAAAGCTACATCTTTGACTACCCTCCCAATTACGTTTTGCCAAGTTATCTTTAGTCAGAACCACCTCCTTGTGAACAAACAACATGAAGACCTTGATTCTTAACGGCACTTTGATCTTCCAAATATGTATTGATTTCGGAATCGGGCCAGAGTCAATTAGGTCCATATACATAGATTTCACTGAGAAGACGCCGTTCATAGTTAATCTCCAGTGAATACTATCGGGCTCATAAGAGAGGTTAACATCCATCAACCTTCTCACCAGATGTAGCCATGCTTCCCATCGGTCTCCTACTAAAGATCTCCGGAATTGAATATTTAGAGGATTGGACTGTTATATTGTAGCAACGTAAGCCTCCTTACGCTGTACAATGTTGTAGAGAGACGGATATTGTGTGGCTAAAGGCGTCTCCCCTAACCATGTATCCTCCCAGAATCTAGTCAAATTACCGTTTCCAATGATGAATTTAGTTCTATGGAAGAAAGCTTCTTTCGTTCTCATCAACCCCTTCCAGAAAGGTGAATCATTGGGTCTAACGGTAACCTGGGCCAAGGTCTTAGATTGTAGGTACTTATTATGTAAAATTTGTACCCACGTGCCTTCGGTCTCAACAGAAAGCCTGTACAGTCATTTACTGAGTAGACATCTATTCTTTACCTCTGAATTCTCAATCCCAAGACCGCCCTGGTCCTTCGGCCTACAAATGATATCCCATTTAGTGAGCCTGTATTTCCTCTTTATTTCATCACACTGCCAAAAGAATCGTGATCGATAAAAGTCCAACCTTTTCCGTACCCCTACAGGTACTTCAAAGAAGGACAAAAGGAACATCGGCATACTTGTGAGCACTGAGTTAATTAGTCCTAGCCGACCTCCGTATGACATAAGCTTACCCTTCCAGCAGCTTAGTTTTTTTTCAAATCGATCTTCAATATACTTCCACTCCTTGTTGGTATGCCCAGATAAATAAACGGTAGGGTACCCATTTCACATCCGAACAGTTGTTTATAAGCATCTTGTTCATCTTTGGCTCTCCCAAAACAAAACAATTCACGTTTGTTAAAGTTAATCTTCAATCCCGACAATTGTTCGAATAGGCATAGCACAAGCTTCATATTTCTGGAGTTTGCCAAATCATGTTCCATGAAAATTATTGTATCATCAGCGCATTGTAGTATGGACACCCCACCATCTACTAGATGTGGTACTAGTCCTCCTACTTGGCCTTCCTCTTTAGCTCTTCCTATGAGAATTGCCAACATATTCGCTACTATGTTGAACAAGATAGGAGACATCGTCCCCCTGTCTAAGACCCTTGTGTGTCTGGATGTAGTGACCTATGTAATCATTCACTTTAATCCCGACCCTGCCTTTTTGTACAAATGAATTGACCTACTTCCTCTAGGAATCGTCAAATCCCTTCATACGTAAGGCCTGCTGAAGGAACGGCCATTTAACCTTATCATACGCTTTTTCGAAATTCACTTTGAAGACCACCCCATCTAGTTTCTTCGAGTGGATCTTGTGCAATGTTTCATGTAGGACAACCACACCCTCTAGTATGTTTTTGCCCGGCATGAAAGCTATCTGACTTGGTTGCACCACACTATGTGCAATCCGCGTCAGTCGGTTTGTCCCAACTTTAGTAAGAAAAATAAAGCTCACATTGAGCAGACATATCGATCGGAACTGCTCAATATGCATAGCCTCCTCCTTCTTTGGCAACAACATTATCGTCCCAAAGTTTAGGTGGAATAGCTGCAGATGGCCACTAAACAAGTCATGGAACATTGGCACTAGGCCGCCCTTAATGATATGCCAGCACTTCTTATAAAATTCTGCAGGGAAGCCGTCCGGGCCTGGTGCCTTATTATTCTTCATATGTGATATAGCCTCAAACACCTCTTTCTCCGTGAATGGTGCGGATAAAATCTCATTCTCGTCTGTCCCGAGCTGAGGAATATCCCCAACCATGTGCTCGTCCATAGACACAAAATTGTCCTCGGGAGCACCAAACAGTTGTTTATAGTAATTAGAGATATACAATTTTAGGTTCTCGTGTCCTACAATTGTACCCTCATCCTGCTCAAGCTGATTTTTTTTCTTCTTTCTGTGTTTTCCATTTGCAATAATATGGAAAAACTGGGTATTGTCGTCCCCTTGGATGATCTGCCGCACTTTAGCTCTAAGTGTCCATTTCATCTCTTATTCTCTGAGAAGCTCTCGCAATTTCCGCTCAGCCTCCATTTTAGATGCCCATTGGTCCGCATCTAATAAGATGGATTCGGCCTTTAGGTCAAGTTCATTTATAAGGTGAATAAGCCTATCTTTTTCCACCTTATAAATTCCGCTTTCATTTTCAGCCCAGCCCCTCAGGAACTGCCTCAAGTGCCTAATCTTATTTTGCCACCGTTCAATATTCGACCTCCCTCCTGTGGCCTTAGCCCATTCCCAGGCTATTAGATCAATGAAGCCCTCTCTCTCAAACCATGCTAGTTCAAAAGAAAAGACGTTCTTGTTTCCCACATGTGTCGCTTCCCCAGAGTCAACAAGTAGCGGGGTGTGGTCGGAGATTCCTCTCTGTAAGGCTTGAACCGTCACCAAAGGAAACTTCTGTTCCCATTCAATACTAGTGAGAACTCGATCCAACTTCTCGTAAGTTGGATTCGGCAGTGTGTTTGCCCAAGTAAACTTTCTGCCTGAGAGTTCTATCTCTCTCTGGTCTAGACTTTTGATAATAGTGTTAAACATGAATGACCATCTACCATCAAAGTTATCGTTATTTTTTTTGTCTCTCCTCCTAATGATGTTAAAATCACCTCCAACCAGGATAGGTAATCTCTCATCCCCACAAAGCCGCACAAGGTCTGCTAGAAAATCCGGCTTGAGCTCCGGTTGAGCGGCTCCATATACTGCAATTAGCACCCATTGAAGCCCATCTACCTTCGAGCGCACCCTGAATTTGACGGCAAAGTCCCCAAGCACTACATTACGTACTTCTAGCATCTCGCACTCGACCCCAAGTAAGATCCCACCAGATCTTCCTCTTGGAGGTAGACAGTGCCAATCAAAGTCAATACCACTGGATAAGGTGCCAAGAAATTGTGATGTAAAATTATCCCTACCTGTCTCAAGTAAGGCAATAAAGTCCAACTTATGCTCTAATGATGTTTCCGCAAGGAACCTTCTTTTAGCCAAGTCTGCCAGACCTCTGCTATTCCAAAAGATTCCTTTCATCTTTCATCATGAAATTTCTTTGCGGTTCGAATTCTCGCGCTTCTATGCACGGATGTAGGATATACCTTCCTCTTCCATGTTCGTTTTGGCTTATCCTGCCCAGCCTCTCGGTCCATATAACCGAGGTCTGTTCGCGTGCTCAAATCTGGTTGCAGGGGGGCCATATACCCCTCTGAAACCGTGTCAGCATCCTCATCCTGTAACACACTAGAGGGTACTAAATCCTCACAGAGGCATTCTAGTGCCCCAACCCCTAGAGCATTAATGTCCGAATCATTCATTTGTTTTACTGCTGCAATATTACGAATCATTTCCATGGCTCTATCGGCCTCTAAGTCAAGCAAGTCATTTACTGATTTAGCTACTTCTTTCCCAGTCTTACCCAGTGAAACTCCGAGGTTATTAGCATTTCGAATAATATCATCATTGGAGAAATGCAAAATTGAGCAACTCGTATTAACTACCACACCTGTAGTGGCTTCGATGTCATGAAGCTTGGCCGCCCGCATGGCGCGCCCCAACTGTAGGTCATCAGCATCTGGTTGCACCTGAATGCGGTGGCTCACCCGCCTATCACCGGACATCGGGTCCGGAATCCCTCCGAAGGCGATGATGTCATCCATGGTAGGCTCAGCTGGGGTATGGCCGCCTGCCAGGTGCCCAGCTGTACCCGCGATCACCGAAGCCGCAGCCGGTACCCTCACAGGTGACCGCACGCTCTGCATGCGTGGACTGTGAGGAGGAACCGTCTGACCGCGACTAGCCACAGAAGAAGAGCTCCCGTCAGCGAGAATGGTTGCCTTCGCCGAGGCCCCTTTCCCACCGGTCAAGTTGATGGTAGAAGTCCGGGCCGGCGTCGACAGCAGCGGGCTAGTGGGGGAAATCAAGGCCTCCTGCCTAGTGACCCCCACCACCCTCGCCCGGGAGCCATCCTAAGGCGACTGGTGCAACGGCCCCTGGCCCGCGCCGGAAACCAGCAGACCTGGGTCCCTAGGTAAATCCAACGGTGGCAACTCCTGCTCCACGGGATCCACCAACTCAGCCCGGTCTCCCCAAAGGCGGCTGGGAGCCGAAGTTGCTCCAAAAGATCCAAACCTGAAAGTGTTCATCGGAGTCGACGGGGGTGCAGCCCCCTTGTCTGTAGGAGCCTCCGCTGGATGAGTAGACATACCCTCAGCCCCCGACGCGCCATCACGCTTACTGTGTTCCGCACCCTTATCCTGGTTCCCATTACCGTCACCGCCCTCAGCCATATCCACATCATTGTTCTCAGCCATCCCATAAAAAAAAGGAGGATCCTCAATGTCAATCTCAAGATCATAAAACTTTCCCTCATAAGTCCATCTCACTACATCCGGAACAAGCTCGATGTCCACCACACTGACAAGCAGACGAGCAATGCCCTGTGCATGAGTGAAAGGCATGTCCACCTCCTCAGTCTTGCCTATTAGCGAACCCAGACTCCAGGTAACCAGAAAATCATTCAGAGGCGTCGGAGGAAACTCCACTCTGAACACCCTATCCTCAAGTCTCACAGGAGCCCACTGGAAACTGGCCGGAACCAACTCCCTAAACCGTTGCACAACTTGCTCCTCCGTCATTGATCCACGTGTCACATTCACCACGCCTGTCATCGAGCTCATGTGAGGCGTAACTGAGGTGGTGTGAGGGCACTCAAAAACCACCAACTCGGGGAAGCATACCCCATATACCGTGACGGTCGGTTTCAGTCCCAGGAGAAGGGGGCACTCTCCTGAGCCGTGCTTTGGCTTAAGACAAAGATCACAGAGCTCCGCGGTGCACTCGACCATGAAATGCCCCGGTTCGCCGCATCGGTAACATGTCATTTTTTCCTTCTTACGAGCCCACTTGGTAATCTGTTTACCATCAGACTTATCGCTGCCTTTGTCACTTGCCATGTCCCGAGCTGTAGCCAGCCTCATGGCTGGCAGCTTCACCGCGGGGAGGGCGCAGACAGTCTCCATCGCCGTGACCGAGAGCGCCGGCGTTGGCGCCGCTGGTGCGTCCGAAGAATTAACCTCAACAGGCTGCGGGGGCGGATCAGCTCGTGGCGGGGGTGGGTCATGCCGAGGTGGGCGAAGCATGGAAGTTGTTCGATGAAGAATACCCCGAGGAAGCAGCCGAGGCTGGGAATGTCAGAATTGCCATATCAGGTGATGGGTTCAATCCATATGGTATGTCATCCAATGCATACAGCTGTTGGCCCGTATTTATTATTCCGCTCAATCTCCCTCCTGGTGCCCTAATGCAATGCAAGACCATGTTCTTGTCGCTCATCATTCCGGGGCCTGAATACCCGGGGAAGAATTTGGGTGTGTTTATGCAGCCGCTGGTGGATGATTTGCACCATTCTTGGTACTTCCCGAGGTTGACATACGACCGAGATCTGCAGAGAAATTTCTTGATGAAAGTTTGGTTGCACTATTGCATGCATGACTTTCCCGGTTATGCCCTTTTCTGCAGATGGTGTACAAGTGGGAACATGCCATGCCCAGTGTGCATGCAGGCTCTACGTTTAATTTGGCTGAAGAAGGGTGGCAAGTATGTAGCATTTGACCTGCATCGACAGTTCCTCCCTCCAGACCATCCAGACAGGGAAGACAAGAAGAACTTCACGAAAGACCGGGTTGTCCATGAAGTAAACGAGATTCCAACGTTTTCGGGGGCAGATGTTCTTGCTCAGCTAAAAGCTCTCAAGCCTAAAGGCGAAGGCAAAGGCAAAGGCAAAGCCAAAGCCAAAGGAGAAGGCGAAGGCGAAGGCCAAGGCCAAGGCAAAGGCAAAGCCAAAGCCAAAGGCTTCGAGGGATATGGTGAGACGCACAACTGGACTCACATTACCCCCTTCACGAAGCTTCCCTATTTCAAGGATCTCAAACTTCCTTACAACATCGATGTGATGCACAACGAAAAGAATGTCGCAGAGTCCCTTTTCCGCATGATCCTCAACATTCCTGATCAGACGAAGGATAACGTTAAAGCTAGAGCCGATCAACAGAAAATTTGTGATAGACCATGTCTAAACATGAAGCCTCTCACAGGCGGTCGAAGAAACTGGTTCAAGCTAGATGCTGACTTCGTACTTAAAAAACCAGAAAAGATGGAGCTATTGAAGTGGCTCAAACACATTGTGAAGTTCACTGATGGTTATGCATCGAATATAAGTAAGGGAGTCAATCTTTCAAGGGGCAAAGTGACCGGGCTCAAGAGTCATGACTATCATGTATGGATTGAGCGGATAATGCCGGTGATGGTTCGAGGTTATGTCCCCGAGCATGTCTGGCGAGTGCTTGCGGAGCTAAGCCATTTCTTCCGCATGCTCTGTGCTAAAGAAGTATGTCCCGAGGTGATTAGACAATTGCATAAGAAGGCACCGGAGTTGATATGCAAGCTAGAGAAGATCTTTCCGCCAGGCTTCTTTACTCCGATGACACATCTCATTTTGCACCTCGCGAACGAGGTATTGTTGGGGGAGCCTGTGCAGAATCGTTGGCAGTACGGCCCTGAGAGACAGAACAAGCAGCTCCGACACAAATGTGGAAACAAAGCTAAGATTGAAGCTTCCATAGCTGAGGCAGTTATCCTAGAGGAGGTGTCAGACCTCAGGACATCGTACTATCCAGACCACGTTCCCACTCTGCATAATAAGGTGCCTCGATACAATATAGAAGAGCCCAAGTATAAACCCAAGCTCCATCTATTCAGCGGGCAAGGTGGCAGGGCTGGGGGCTCGAAATCTTATAACATGCCACAACAAGAGTAGGAGGACCTCATGTTCTATGTCTTGCACAACATCAAGGAAGTTGAGGATGTGTGGATGAGGTAATACCACTACACCATTCCTTTATGTCTTGCACAACATCATGTTCTATGTTCACTTAGTCCCGGTCTAACACCGCTTTTCTTCTTTTAGTCAATTCGTTCGTGAGGAGTGGACGGGAATGATTTCTCCTACTGAGGTGGAGGAACTTACTCTTCTCCGGCATTGAAACCCCGGAAGGAAAACTTTTGTTGCTTGGTTCATGCAGAAAGTAAACTTTCACATACCCCTATTAAATACCTAGTTCAATATTTATTAGTTTACCGAACTAATGCACTCAGCAATTTCAATTAAACTTGTAGGGAAAAGATCCGAACATATCCATGGATGACGAATTGAGATGGGTTTCCATGGGTTTTGACCCTCGGGTCAAGACATGTGAAAAGTATGATGTGAATGGGTATCGCTTACATACAGAGGAGCACCAGAACAGCCAGCCTGATCCCAACACTATAAATACCGGAGTGTACACGCAAGGTAAAAATTCAGTTGACTACTACGGAAGGGTAGAAAAAATATACGAGCTTACATTCAGCCGTGGACGCGAAACCCTAAGTCTTCCTGTGTTCAAATGCCGATGGTTCGACCCAGTAGAGGGGCTGAGACATACGCCTTCCGTTGGTTTGGTCAAAGTTAAACCATCAACCGTGTATGCCGGAGCCGATCTCTTTATTGCGGCTACCCAAGTCACACAAGTTTATTACCTGGCCTACCCATGCCAAAAAGAGTACCTATAAAGGTTTGGGAAATTGTGTTCAAGGTGTCGCCACATGGTAAGCTACCGGACCCGAACGATGACGATTACTACAACATTAACCCCATGAAATACAAGGGAGTGTTCTATCAAGAGGAACCTGATGATGATGTGGTCAGAAACGATGACACTGACGCCTTGGGTGATGATGAAGTGGATCAAAACGATGACGATGCACGGAATGATGGTGAGACCATTGTTAATGAAAATGACATACTTATGCTAGAAAAGTTAAACGAAGACGCTGACGACGAGGAAGAGCCTCCACCTCCGTCAGACAACGAAGATGATATGCGTGATAGTGATGATGAGACCGATCGAGGAATCGGTTACAACAGTGATGATTCGTATGGGTTCTAGCAGATGTACGTTTCATGTCTTTTTTTTTCTATGGTTTGTTAATATGCCTTTTTATGCTTATTTATTAATGTGTTTTTTATTCCTTATTATTATGCTTTTTTCTTCATTATTAATGTACTAATTGCTTATTCTCTTTTCAATGCAGGTTCGCTAAACATGGGCAAAGGGATGGCCGACGGTACGGGTTTCCTATCAAAGCTCACCACGATGACTAGTCGGAGTGGTCGACCCCGTACTCTTCCCCCTCCCCCCCCCCGACTACTTGAGGATGACTCCTCACAGGGAGGTCGAGGGAGAGGTGCCCCTAGAGGTGGAGGGGGTGGGGGGAGAGCCCCTAGAGGAGGACAGGGTCGGGGCCAGAAACAGCGCTCCCTCACCGACTTAGGGGTGTCCTCTTCGACGCCCTCCTCTACTGAGGTACCCTCCTCTAGTGAGGTACCCTCTGCCGAGGAGGAGGAGGAGGAGGAGGAGGTTCAGGAGGAGGAGGAGGAGGAGGTTGGGGAGGGGGACGAGGAGGAGGAGGAGGCAGGCGAGGAGGATGGTGGTGGCGGGGAGGATGATGGTGGCAGCGAGGAGGTTGCCCACAACAAGGGGTGGCTGCGTGGTAATGCAAAGCTCCCTCCCCTTTCTGCTACCGAGGAGCAGAAGTGGCTCATTGAGCCCAAGGGGAAAGAGTAAGTGCCACTTAATCATAATTTAATTATTTTGCTTGTACACATGCTAATATTTTCATTCTTTTGATTGTACACATGCTCATATTTTCATTCTTTCTATCTTTTGCAGCAACTGGATAATTCCTAAAGGGGCCCGTCTTCCAAACGGCGTCATCACCGTTTTGCTGAAGGAACATTGGCCGGGGTTGTTCCATCCGGATCCAGTCAGGCAGCCTGAGCACCGGGTTTTGGCCACGAGGTGGGACCACTGGGAAGCGGCCCCCCACCCGGACCATACCACGTATGCTAAGGCCGTGATCACAAATTTTTGGGTAAGTTCTCTTTAGAAGCACGATTCTTGAGTTTCATTCGTAGTTTATCATCGAATGGTTTAACTCATGGCTTCTTCCATTCTGGTTTTTTGAATGATTGTAGAAATACTATCGAGTTCTTGAGGAGCACAAGTCCACTGCCGACGAGATCGTGCTGCGCCAAGCGAGGAAGAAGGCCCTTCAGATGCAGTACGAGGTGCGCTGGGTGTCCATCTCGGAATATCATCACGACGCTCTTGAGACGAAGATGACCAAGGAAGACGCGCGGAGGATGCATGTTACCTTGGAGAGGGAGGAGTACTTGGCCATAAGTATAACAGACTTTTCATTCCGGCGTTTGTGGTAAATTTCATCGTTTCGTGTTGACATGCCATTATGCTTTCATTATGTAGGTGTGTCCTTCTTGGTGTTATGGAAAGGACGATGCATGGGCGGCATTGGTGGATCTATGGCTCGGTCAGGATGCAGAGTGGGCTGCTAAGAGCAAGAAAAACCGGGCTAACCGAGGGACCGACGGAACACATGGTCAGGGAAACCGGAACCACTTTAGCCACAAGAAAGTTCAGGTATATCTATTTACATGAAACATTCTTCTTCTTCTATTTACCGTCACTTTCTTATGTATCACTAACCTCTGTTTGGTGGTGCAGGAGGAGAAACTGAAGCGGCCGCTCTCTGACATAGAGGCGTGGCAGATCGCCCATACGCGGAGTAAGTCCAAGGAGGGCAAGAGCGACTACTACGGCAAGAGCGAGGAGAACTTGAAGGCCTACGAGGAGGAGTATCTGAGGGTAAATCCTAGCACACCTGACCCCTTAAAGCAGGCTACGGACGAGAGGGCGGTGGTGGGTATAGGGCCGAAGCTTCATGGTCGGCAGGTGGTTCTGGATGACATGTGTACTCCTTCTATCTCCTTCACACGGCTCTGAGCTACCGACCCAAGCCTGAGCCAGCGCACGAGCACGACCAGTGCACAGTCACACTCCCTCCTAGCCCAGCAGACCAGCGTAAGTATTTTCCCTCTTATCTTCCTTTTTGCTCATTTTATTTTTCGCATTGAGATGTTTAATGAGTTCATCATGTCATATCGTAGGCCTACATGGAGTACACACGCCAGGAGACCATGGCGTGGCAGGCGAGAGTTGCAGCAGTCCAAGAGCACAGCAGTCGCATGATGACGGTTAGTTTAGCCTCTTTCATTTCACTTCCATATTTGCACTTTCATTTCTTCTGACCTTCGTGTTTGCTTAGTCAATTCACATGCAGCGCGTTTTTGAGAGCATGGCGGCCGGCACGGTTCCTGTAATGGAACCACCACCACCACCTGCTGGACCTGCACCAGTGCTCCTTACCTTTGAGGAGTTTCTGGCACAGAACATGGAGGCTCCGGTTGGTACATCCCCAAACTCATCAACCACTTCTTACCGTTTATTCAACACAATCATATATCCCCTTAACATGTCTTTTCGAACATCCAGGGAACTGGTGGATCATCCGTTGATGGTGGTGCCAATGGTGGCATCACTCCCACGTCACGGAGCCCGGTCACTCCGATCCCCCGAGGTGGCAGTGGCGGTAGCGGTGCTGCAAGCAGTGAGGACCTGGGCTTTGGCCGTTTGGGCGGTGAGGACCTTGGTAGTGGACCTCGTAGGGCTTAAGCCTTTTGTATGCTCGTAGGACTTGTGTGCTTCTCTTTATGTTTTTGTTATTGTGATGATGATGATGATGTTATTGTGATGATGATACTTATGTGATGACGATACTTATTGTGTCGATGATGATGTTATATGTATATGTGCTGTGAATTTGAAATGAATTCAAACAGAAATCAGAAAAAAAAATAGGCAGCATCTATGCCGAGGCACCAGTGGGCGACACGTGGCACCTATGCCGACGGCTAAGCCGTCGGCATATGTTTAATTATATGCCGACGGGCATAGGTGCCACGTGTCGCCCAACTGAACTCCCTGGCACTAGTATATGCCGACGGCCTGGCCGTCAGCATATATTGGAATATATGCCGACGGCTTAGCCGTCGGCATATGCTGACGCCAGGGAATGCCAGCATTTGCCACGTGTCAGCACTAGCCGTCGGCATAGATTTAAACATATGTCGACGGCTTAGCCGTCGGTATAGTGCTGACACGTGGCGTGTTTTTATTGGGTATAACTTGACGACGGCGCCGTCTGCCGCCGTCATACGAACGAGTTTGCCGACGGCCAATCTGTGCCGACGGCCGTACGGACACCGTCGGCATAGGATCCTATGCCGACGGCAGGCCCAGGTACGCCGACGTATACGCTGCCGACGGGTCTACGGCCGGCGGCCGTCGACATAGGTCTATCCCGACGGGATTTGGACTTTAGCCGTCGGCATAGCCAGTAATCCTGGTAGTGACCACCCTTCCATGTGCACTTCATGTGGAACAATGCAACAGTTACGGGCTATTTACTACTAACTCCGTCCTGGTTTATTGGTCTCCATTGTATTATGTGCCAAATTTGACCAAAGATTTAACTAATAAAATGTTAATGTATGTCATCAAAAATTATATCATTGGATTCGTATTTGAACATAGTTTCCGATAATATTATTTTTTATGACATGCATTAATATTTTGTTAGTTAAATCTTTGATCAAAATTTGGCACAAAATACAATGGGGACCAATAAACCAGGATGGAGGTAGTACGGACTAAAGCCTACGGACGGATGTGTCATCAATTGGTTGGGGGCAGAAGGTGGGGGGGGGGGGGGGGGGGGTGGGTGGGTGGTGAATCAGAGGAGAACACGTACGCCTGTAGGAACCTTTCCGTAAGATACGTCCGTAGGTGTATCATTTTCGCTTCATGTGCTGACTTCAGGAGCCAGCCAGCCAGTTGGTTTGGTTGCGCTAGTTGCATTCTTTACATAGCTGACCACCGGAGCCGACGGAGACGGAGAGGGAGCTGAGGACGTCCGGGTGCATTGTCGTTCCAGCCACTCTATGTAATTCGCAGTTCTGCATCCTAATCCTATTCTTTAATAGATAGGTCCACTATACAAAGCCGCCTAAGACTAATTTATTGGTGACTACCCGTGAGTTTCTACGAAACAATAAATTTAGACACACTTTGTGCATCAAGCAAGGCAACCTACTGAATGAACTGGTAGGAGGGCAGCGCTACCCTCGGCCCACCAGGGAACAAACCCAGTTTTGACACTTTGGTAAAAGTGAAATCTTCGTTCAGTGAGAGGCACCAATCGCCTCTATAGTGAGCTGCCCTCGGTGATTTCGTCAATCTGAAGACCCATGGGCTCAGTCTCTCGAAGGTACTCATAGGGATAGGGTGTGCGTATATGCGTGTGTGCATGTGTTCATAGGGGTGAGCGTGTAATATCCCCATGTAATAAGCTACAGTGATCAGCCTTTTGATAAGGCCAAGTCACCATGATTAACAGTGCTTGATCATCATTTAGATCATATCTCTTTTCAAATTCCAATTCAAAATGAAATTCAATTATGAAGTAAAATAAAAATTGTTCAAATTTGAAAACTAAAATGTTCATAATATTACAAATAATCCCAAAGCAATTATAAAAATAAAATCATCATTAATTAAATTACTTAAATGACTCTAACATCCTGAAACAATACCCTATACAGCATTATTAAATCCATTTTCGTTTTTGAAAAATACCAATGAATTCAAATCAGTCCCAAACTTCTTGTGACAGTGAGGTATAATATATATTACTTGTTGGGACCAACTACACATTTTACAATAGTCTTTTGGAGCAAAAAGAAAATGCAAACAGAAATGGAAAAATCAAAACAGAAAAGAAAAAGATAAAAGAAAGTGGGCACTGTACTAGTGGGCTTAAGTCCAACAGTGCATTTTGGCCCAGCCCGGCGAGGCCTTCTCCTTCCTCTCGCTGGCCAGAAGCCATGGCGCTGGCCGAACGCGCGCGCGCCGTCCACCCGCCGATTGCCTCGCTGTCGACCATCCAGCGGTGCCCCGCGCTTGATAAGAACGCTCGCAAGCCCCTGGCGATCCCTAGCCCTCCTTTCCCCTCTCCCTCGCTCGCCATCGAGCTCGCCGACGCTGCCATGGCCGGACCCCCGTGATCATCACGCGTCCACCGAGCTCCTCTCGCCTCGCCGCCGAGTCCGACGGGACCGCCGTCGACTGCTACGTCTCCTGGAGCCACTCGTTGGAGCCGGGAGCCACCGAGTCGAGCCCGACGACCTCTTCTTCCTCCTACGGCCACCGCGACCTCGCCGTCGATTCCGGCTACCTCGCGCCTCCCCCGAGCCCACTGAGCACACCTACAGGCGCCCAGTGAGCACCTCTTCCCTTCCCCTCCCTTCTCGCTGTCGAACGTGCGCTCTAACGAGCTCCCCCGTCATGGCCGAACTTCTCGCCGCCCGATCGAGCTCGTCGTCGGCAGCTGTCAGGTGACCAAATGGTCCCGCGCTGGAGTCCATCGAGTTCGCGCTCGCGCATAGACCCCATCTGCCCCGTTTGTTTGAGCCGTTGCGCGCCGCTGCTGCTGATCCGAGCACCACCCGAACGCCACCGCCGCCGGCGACGTCGTAGCACTCCACTCCGGCCACCCCATGGCCAGCCACCACTGCAATTCGACGCGCGACGCTGCTTGCGTTCGAACGCACCGTCGCACGGGTCCGGGGACCCTTTGTAGCCGATTCCCGACCGCCTCCCGTGCGCCTCCGCCGCAAAAGCGTGGTCGCCGGCGTTTAAACGCCGGCCGGCCGACGTGGCTGCCACCTGGCCACCCTGGGCCACTAACGTGTGGGCCCAGTGGGTCCATTGACCGGGTTGACCTGGTCAACCCTGCTGACTGGGCTTGACCAGTCACCGACAGGTGGGCCCGCACTGTTTAAACATTTTTAATAAATAAATAAAATGCTAATTATTCCGTTAATTAAATTAATTAAGTAATCATTCACTGACTAATGGGGCCCACACCCCTAATTAATCTTTAGTTAGTTTAATTAATCTATAATTAGCTCACTGTGTATGACATGTGGGTCCCACTGGTCAGGTTTGACCCTGGCCAGCTCAGTTGACCCGTTGACGTCACACTAACGTCATGATGACGTCACATATCACTGTTTTGGATAATCCGGATTTAATAATTAAAATAATTCCAGAAATTCAATAAAACTTTGAAAAATCATATAAAATAAACCGTAACTCGGATGAAAATAATTTATATATGAAAAACGATCAGAAAAATATGACGAATCCGAATATGCAACCCACATACCTGCCACACCCCTCTAACCTACTGAACATGGAACCGTCCCCTCCGGTTCAGTGTACCGATAATCACCCAGAGTTGGGAGAACACTCCCAGATAATTTCCTGATCCGACTAACTTGCGTAGCGCTGCATTAGGACACCCCTAGCACTGCATATTGCCATGTCATGCATTTGTGTTGCATTGTTTGCCGTGTATTTATTGTTTCTTCCCCCTCCTTCTCTCCCGATAGACCCCAAGACTGCCGACGACACTGCCGACGACACTGCTGAGTACGACTACGTCGTCGACGACCAGACCCTTCAGCTGAGCTTCCAGGCAAGCAAAACCCCCTTGATCATCCAGAAACCGCCTACTCTTTCTCTCTATTGCTTGCATTAGAATTGCTCCTGTTGTTGCTCCGATAGCTCCTATTCTGAGGCATAGCCTGATTTCGTCGCGTGCTATTGATACCTTACCTGCTATCCTATGATGCTTAGTTAGGTATGATATGTTTCATATGTGGCCCCTTCACCCTTGTCCGTTTGCCATGCTTGTTATCGGGCCGTGATCACTCTGGGTGATGATCACGGAAACGTTACATTACTGCAATACTTTGAACTGTTAAAGTTGGGCTGGCTCCAAGAGTGCCCGCGAGAGAATAATGCTAAATACGGGTCGGCTCCAACAGCACCCGCGAGTGATATTGTGGCGGAACGACAGGGCAGGCGGAGACCACCAAGTCGGAGCGACAGGGATCCTGTTCGTCTTTGCGAGTTACTAAACACACCTAACGGATTTGGGTATTTGATCTGAGTTGGCCGCTGGCCTAAACGCACTACCACCACGTGGGATAATGGTTATGGGACCCTCGGCGCCGTATGTATCAGCCGAAAGCTCTGTCAGACGTCCAGTTCAGCATTGCGGCCGGGACGGACCGGCCCCATCCAGGACAGGGTTGGTGCCTGGCTTCACTATGCACGCAACGACCCGGAGTGCAAAGGGTGATGGGACCAAGACCTCTGCGCACTTAGGATGTAGACCGGCGGGGACCTCTCTGCTGAGCCTAGGTAGGACTACGTCGTGTCGATCAGCCGAGGCCGGGCATGACCCGGAAAAGTGTGTCCGACCAGAGTTAATCGAGCGTGTTGGGTAACAGTAGTGCACCCCTGTGGGGAAGTTATCTATTCGAATAGCCGTGTCCATGGTAAAAGGATGCTTGGAGTTGTATCCTGATCTGCTACAACTACAAATGGATACTGTTACAATGATAAACTGTTACTACTGCTCTCGTGATCACTTTCTCGCAGGGTAGTCGAGGAAGAATCTCAGGGCATTACTAAAATATAACTGCTATTATATGTTACTATACTCTACTCTCTTATGATGCTGCAAGTTTCCTTCAAGATGCTAGTCTTCGATAGGCTAGGCCTTCCCCCCTCTGTTCCGGCAATTCTGTAGTTCAGTCCAAAGATATAACCCCATTCCCAGGGGCCTTAAGAAGGCTAGCACAAATAGCGACACTGTCTGGTATTCTGCTCTCTCTTCTATTCGGGTTAAAGATTTTATTAACGCTAACATTAGGTTCTCGTGATCACATCCACCCGGAGATATGAATCAACCCTTCTTTTAATTGTGGACCAGGTTCTGCTTCACAGTGTTCACGGACCGCAGGATCCTTTTATCGAGGGCACCCTGCGTTGTCATTTGCAGATTCCTCGCTCCAGTGGTTTTCTCCGGCGTGATGTAGCCTTTGCTATGTCCCGTTGTTGTATTCCTCACCGCGTGCCTGCGCGCCACCTAGTTTGTTTAGCTGCGTGTGCTTCCGAACTCACGTTGTCCGTTGGTATCCAACTCCGTGCATGGATCTGTATGCCTTTAATGACTACTAATATGTATCTGATGCACTTCTTGTTCATTTTCCGTGTTACCTCATGAATGGCTCCATGCACATACAGTTGATCTTGCTAAACTGTCCCTGTTGTTGTAGCAGCATGGCAGACGATCCTCCGTCTCCACCCTATATTGCCGCAATGATGCAGCAGTTTGAGCTGAATCGTCAGTTTATGACCGGGGTAATGGCCCAATTTCCAAACCAGAAGGCTCATCAACAGCCTGCCCCAATAACACTGCAAGAATTCGTGTGCCTCAACCCGTCCATTTTCCGCAACTCCACCAATCCTATGGATGCTGATGATTGGCTTCGTGATATCATGTTTGAGATGGAGTCAGCTAATGTTGCCCCTGACAGTTACGTCATCTTTGCGGCATTTCACCTGAAAGGTCCAGCTGCTCAATGGTGGGAAAGTCACAGGGGTATGCTGCCTACTGGAACTGTAACCACTTGGCAGGAATTTCAGATAGCCTTCCGTGCATGGCACATTCCTCAAGGCCTGATGGACCAGAAGAAGAAGGAGTTCCGCAAACTCACACAGGGCAAAATGACTATGGATGAATATCAGAGGAAATTCCTTGAATTATCCGGCTATGCTGAAGATGACGTCTGCACTAACGCACGCAAGCAAGAGAAATTTCGTGAAGGACTGCGTCCTGATATAAAGCTCGCACTTGTTGTCCATGATTGCGCGGACTTTGCGACGCTTGTCAGCCAAGCCTTTCGAGCTGAAACTGGTCTGAATGAGTACCAGGAGACGCTCAAGCGTACTTGAGATGTTGGCCCATCCTCGGGCCAGCCTGCTTAGAAACGTCAAGTCTGGATTCCTCATAATGTCCATCACCGACCTGCCCCTGCACCGAGGCCTTCTTATGTTGCACCGCGTCTGCCTCCACCACCAAGACAACTGAATATCCCAAGTGGACAGCCCAATATTGTGGCTCCTCGCCCCAATGATGGAAATTGCTTCAACTGTGAAGAGCCAGGACACCCTGCTATCAACTGCCGCCAGGATTTAATTCAGTGGCAGCTTCTGTTCTCTTTGATTCCGGGGCATCACATTCCTTTGTGTCTCAACAATTTGCTTAGCTGCATGAACTATCTCTAGAGTTGTTGCCCACCCCTTTGGAGATTAGCACTCCCCGTTCCAGATGGCAAACCAAGATGGTAAGTCACAACAATCAGATCAAAATGAAGGACTGACGTTCCCTGCTTCACTCATTGCTCTCGGACCTTCCAACATAGACATTATTCTCGGTATGGACTGGTTGACAGCCCATAATGCTATGATCAACTGTGCCACCAAGATAGTCCAGCTCACACACCCTTCCGGCCAAACAATCAACTATTCAACTCAGAAAATTCAGAATGCCGAGAGTCAGATATATGCTCTAAATGCATTGAACGCTTCACCTCTTGAGGGAATAGAGAACGTTCCAGTTGTTCGAGACTTTCAAGATGTCTTTCTAGAGGAACTCCCAGGAGTACCACCTGCCAGAGCTGTCGAATTCGTCATCGACTTGAAACCAGGCACTACTCCTATTGCCAAGTTCCCATACAAGATGCCACCTCATGAACTCTTTGAACTTAAGGAGGAAATTGACAAGTCACTTCGTAAGGGTTTCATTCGCCCCAGTACTTCTGCTTGGGGGGCACCTTCTCTCTTTGTCAAGAAGAAGGATCGTACGAATCGTCTGGTTCAAGATTACCGACCTATCAACCAGGCAACAATTCAGAACAAGTATCCGCTTCCCAGAATCAACGATCTGTATGATCAGCTAGCTGGTTCCTTAGTATTCTCTAAACTTGATTTGAGATTGGGATACCACCAGATCCGATTTCGCAAAGAGGATATTTCGAAAACAGCCTTCGTTACTCGCTATGGTTCTTACGAGTACAGCGTCATGTCCTTCGGCTTAACCAATGCTCCCGCCACTTTCTCTCGACTAATGAACTACATCTTCATGGATTACCTCGACAAGTTTGTCGTGGTTTATCTCGACGATATTCTGATCTACTCCAAGAATGAAGAAGAACATGCCGAACATCTTCGGCTTGTGCTGGAGAAGCTGCGTGAACATCAACTGTATGCCAAGTATTCTAAGTGTGAGTTCTGGTTATCTGAAGTGACATATCTCGGCCACGTGATTTCCAAAGATGGCATTGCTATTAACCCAGAACGAGTTCAGGCTATTCTTGAATGGACTCCTCCGAAGAATGTCAAGCAATTCAGAAGTTTTTTCGGACTCGCCAGCTATTGCCGCCGTTTTGTCGAGAACTTCTCTAAGATTGCCAAGCCTCAGACTGATCTGCTTTACAAGGGCGTTAAGTTTGAGTGGACTGAAAAATGTCAGGAAAGTTTCCAAACTCTCAAGGACAAGTTGACTTCTGCACCAGTGCTTGCTCCTCCAGATTCTCGCAAGGACTTCATGATTTATTATGACGCATCCCGTCAAGGATTAAGCTGTGTCCTAATGCAAGAGCACAAGGTGATTGCTTATGGCTCTCGACAGTTGCATGCTCATGAAGAGAACTATCCAACGCATGATCTCGAACTTGCAGTAGTTATTTATGCATTGAAATTATGGCGACATTACCTACTTGGTAATCGTTGCGAGATCTACACGGATCATCAAAGTTTAAAGTACTTGTTCACTCAGCCATCTCTGAACCTCCGTCAGCAAAGATGGATGGAGGCCATTACCGACTATGACTTGGGTATTTCTTATACCCCTGGAAAGGCTAATGTGATGGCTGATGCTTTGAGCCATAAATCCTACTGTTGTGAACTTGAGGTTCAGCTGCAGCAGCCACTCCTGTATGAAGAGCTTCGAAAGCTGTACATCGAGATAGTTCCTCAAGGATATCTAAATACCTTGGTTGTTGAACCGGATCTCGAACGCAACATCAAGACACGGCAGAAATATGACTCTGAAGTCGAGAAGATTAAGAACTACCTCTCCAAGGGAAATTCTTCGTTCTACCATGATGATGATGATGGTGCCTTGCTCTTCAAAGGCCGCCTAGTGGTCCCCAGAAAGCATAACCTCGACTCGCGTTCGGATGTCATGAAAGAAGCACATGACACACCTTTGTCTATTCATCCGGGTAGTAGTAAGATGTACCAAGACATTCGTCAACGGTACTGGTGGCCTGATATGAAGCAAGACATTGCTCGTTATGTTGCTGAGTGTGACGTTTGCCGTCGCATCAAAGCAGAACATCAAAGACCTGCTGAAACTCTGTAGCCCCTTGATATTCCTGAATGGAAATGGGACGAAGTTGAAATGGATTTCATTACTGGTTTTCCCAGATCGCAGAAGGGTCATGATGCTATTTTTGTCGTCATTGACCGATTCTCCAAGGTTGCTCACTTTCTGCCAGTCAAGGAGACGATCACTGCTAGTCAGTTAGCAGACTTGTATGTTTCCAAAATTGTGTCACTCCACGGTGTTCCGTTGGAGATCAGTTCAGACCGTGGCAGCCTTTTTACCTCAAGATTTTGGAACAGTTTCCAAGAAGCAATGGGAACTCATCTGTCCTTCAGCACAGCTTTTCACCCCCAGTCCCAGGGACAAGTTGAACGAGTCAATCAAGTGCTTGAAGATATGCTTCGAGCTTGTGTCATCTCATTCGGTAAGAAATGGGAGGTATCTCTACCATATGCTGAATTCTCATACAACAATAGCTATCAGGCTAGTTTGAAGATGGCACCCTTTGAAGTTCTCTATGGACGTAAGTGCCGAACCACTCTGAATTGGTCAGAAACTGGGGAACGGCCACTCTTCGGTCCGGACATTGTCCAACAAGCTGAAGAACAAGTCCGCATTGTCCGTGAACATTTGAAAGCTGCTCAGTCTCGTCAGAAGAGCAATTATGACCGAAAACACCAGATAATGGTCTATCAACCTGGCGAGCAAGCTTACCTTCGCGTCACTCCGATAAAGGGCACTCATCGATTTAGAATCAAGGGCAAGTTAGCTCCTCGCTACATTGGCCCGTTCCGTATCCTCGCCCGACGTGGAGAAGTGGCATATCAATTGGAATTGCCGCCGAACCTTTCTCAAGTTCATGATGTCTTTCATGTGTCACAACTCCGTCGCTGCTTCAAGGATCCTATCCGAGCAGTGGATCATGAAATGCTGGAGCTGCAAGAGGATCTTTCTTATCAAGAGTATCCGATCCACATTCTTGATCAAGCTGAATGTCGAACCCGTCAGAAGGCAATTAAGTTCCTTAAAGTTCAGTGGTCGAATCATTCTGAAGATGAAGCCACTTGGAAACGTGAAGATCGTCTCCGTGAAGAATACCCCGCTCTCTTTCAGCCTACCTCTTAATTCTTGGGACGAGAATTTCTTTTCGAGGAGGCGAATTGTAACATCCCCATGTAATAAGCTACAGTGATCACCCTTTTGATAATGCCAAGTCACCATAATTAACAGTGCTTGATCATCATTTGGATCATATCTCATTTCAAATTCCAATTCAAATTGAAATTCAATTATGAAGTAAAATAAAAATTGTTCAAATTTGAAAAATAAAATGTTCATAATATTGCAAATAATTCCTAAGAAATTATACAAATAAAATCAACATTAATTGAATTATTTAAATGACTCTAACATCCTGAAACAGTACCCTATACAGCATTATTAAATCCATTTTCATTTTTGAAAAATACAAATGAATTCAAATCACTCCCAAACTTCTTGTGACAGTGAGGTATAATATATATTACTTATTGGGACCAACTAAACATTTTACAATAGTCTTTTGGAGCAAAAAGAAAATGCAAACAGAAAAGGAAAAATCAAAACAGAAAAGAAAAAGATAAAACAAAGTGGGCACTGTACTAGTGGGCTCAAGTCCAACGGTGCATTTTGGCCCAGCCCGGCGAGGCCTTCTCCTTCCTCTCGCTGGCCAGAAGCCATGGCGCTGGCCGAACGCGCGCGCGCCGTCCACCCGCCGATTGCCTCGCTGTCGACCATCCAGCGGTGCCCCGCGCTAGATAAGAACGCCCGCAAACCCCTGGCGATCCCTAGCCCTCCTTTCCCCTCTCCCTCGCTCGCCATCGAGCTCGCTCGACGCTGCCATGGCCGGACCCCCGTAGATCACGCGTCCACCGAGCTCGTCTTGCCTCGCCGCCGAGTCCGACGGGACCGCCGTCGACTGCTACGTCTCCTGGAGCCACTCGTTGGAGCCGGGAGCCACCGAGTCGAGCCCGACGACCTCTTCTTCCTCCTACGGCCACCGCGACCTCGCCGTCAATTCCGGCTACCTCGCTCCTCCCCCGAGCCCACTGAGCACACCTACAGGCGCCCAGTGAGCACCTCTTCCCTTACCCTCTCTTCTCGCTGTCGAACGCGCGCTCTAACGAGCTCCCACGTCATGGCCGAACTTCTCGCCGCCCGAGCTCGTCGCCGGCAGCCGTCCGGTGACCAAATGGTCCTGCGTTGGAGCCATCAAGTTCGCGCTCGCGCATAGACCCCATCTGCCCCGTTTGTTTGAGCCATTGCGCGCCGCTGCTGCTGATCCGAGCACCACCCGAACGCCACCGCCGCCGGCGACGTCGTAGCACTCCACTCCGGCCACCCCACGGCCAGCCACCACTTCCATTCGACGTGCGACGCTGCGGGCGTTCAAACGCGCCGTCGGACGGGTCCGGGGACCCTCTGTAGCCGATTCCCGACCGCCTCCCGTGCGCCTCCGCCGCAAAAGCGCGGTCGCCGGCATTTAAACGCCGGCCGGCCGACGTGGCAACCACCTGGCCACCCTGGGCCACTAACGTGTGGGCCCAGTGGGTCCATTGACCGGGTTGACCTGGTCAACCCTGCTGACTGGGCTTGACCAGTCACTGACAGGTGGGCCCGCACTGTTTAAACATTTTTAATAAATAAATAAAATGCTAATTATTCCATTAATTAAATTAATTAACTAATCAGTCACTGACTAATGGGGCCCACACCCCTAATTAATTTTTAGTTAGTTTATTTAATCTCTAATTAGCTCACTGTGTATGACATGTGGGTCCCACTGGTCAGGTTTGACCCTGGCCAGCTCAGTTGACCCGCTGACGTCACACTGACGTCATGATGACGTCACATATCATTGTTTTGGATAATTCGGATTTAATGATTAAAATAATTCCAGAAATTCAATAAAACTTTGAAAAATCATATAAAATAAACCGTAACTCGGATGAAAATAATTTATATATGAAAAACGATCAGAAAAATATGACGAATCCGAATATGCCACCCACATACCTGCCACACCCCTCTAACCTACTGAACATGGAACCGTCCCCTCTGGTTTAGTGTACCGATAATCACCCGGAGTTGGGAGAACACTCCCGGATAATTTCCCGCTCCGACTAACTTGCGTAGCGCTGCATTAGAACACCCCTAGCACTGCATATTGCCATGTCATGCATTTGTGTTGCATTGTTTGCCATGTATTTATTGTTTCTTCCCCCTCCTTCTCTCCCGATAGACCCCGAGAATGCCGACGACACTGCTGAGTACGACTACGTCGTCGACGGCCAGACCCTTCAGCTGAGCTTCCAGGCAAGCAAAACCCCCTTGACCATCTAGAAATCGCCTACTCTTTCTCTCTATTGCTTGCATTAGAATTGCTCTAGTTGTTGCTCCGATAGCTCCTATTCTGATGCATAGCCTGATTTCGTCGCCTGCTATTGATACCTTACCTGCTATCCTATGATGCTTAGTTAGGTATGATATGTTTCATCTGTGGCCCCTTCACCCTTGTCCGTTTGCCATGCTTGTTATCGGGCCGTGATCACTCTGAGTGATGATCACGAAAACATTACATTACTGCAATACTTTAAACTGTTAAAGTCGGGCTGGCTCCAAGAGTGCCCGCGAGAGAATAATGCTAAAGACGGGTCGGCTCCAAGAGCACCCGCGAGTGATATTGTGGCGGAACGACAGGGCAGGCGGAGACCACCTAGGAGAGAGGTGGGCCTGGTCCTTGGTCGTTGTCCGCGTGTTACCAAGTCGGAGCGACAGGGATCCTGTTCGTCTTTGCGAGTTACTAAACACGCCTAAGGGATTTGGGTATTTGATCTGAGTTGGCCGCTGGCCTAAACGCACTACCACCACGTGGGATAATGGTTATGGGACTCTCGGCGCCGTATGTATCAGCCGAAAGCTCTGTCAGACGTCCAGTTCAGCATTGCGGCCGGGACGGACCGGCGCCATCCAGGACAGGGGTGGTGCCTGGCTTCAGTATGCACGCAACGACCCGGAGTGCAAAGGGCGATGGGCCCAAGACCCCTGCGCACTTAGGATGTAGACCGGCGGGGACCTCTCTGCTGAGCCTAGGTAGGACTACGTCGTGTCGATCAGCCGAGACCGGGCATGACCCGGAAAAGTGTGTCCAGCCAGAGTTAATCGAGCGTGTTGGGTAACAATAGTGCACCCCTACAGAGAAGTTATCTATTCGAATAGCCGTGTCCACGGTAACAGGACGCTTGGAGTTATATCCTGATCTGCTACAACTACAAATGGATATTGTTACAATGATAAACTGTTACTACTGCTTTCGTGATCACTTTCTCGTAGGGTAGTCGAGGAAGGATCTCAGGGCATTACTAAAATATAACTGTTATTATATGTTACTATATTCTACTCTCTTCTGATGCTGCAAGATTGCTTCAAAATGCTAGTCTTCGATAGGCTAGGCTGTCCCCGCTCTGTTCCGGCAATTCTGCAGTTCAGTCCAAAGATATAGCCCCATTTCTTTGATACCGATGCATAATTAGTATAGTTCTGATGTCAGTCTTGCGAGTACTTTGGATGAGTACTCACGGTTGATTAGCTATCTCTTTTCCCCATACCCGATTGCTGTGATCAGACGACGAAGACCAGGAGCAGGAGATCCCCGGAGACACCTACTACTACGTTGAGCCCGCCGACCAGGAGTAGCTCGGAGGCCCTAGGCAGGAGGCCTTCGCCTTTTCGATCAGTGTCGCTGTTTGTGCTAGCCTTCTTAAGGCACCATTGTTTAACTTTGTGTCTGTACTCAGATACTGTTGATACTTCCGTCAATGTTTGTGTAATCGAGCTTATGTATTCGAGCCCTCGAGGCCCCTGGCTTGTCATATAAAGCTTGTATTATTTTATTTTGTGTTTAGACTTGTGTTGTGATATCTTCCAGTGAGTCCTTAGGCTTGATCGTGTGCATTGCGTGTATGATTAGTGCACGGTCGAGTCGGGGGAGTCACAGAGCGTAGGTACGTGCTTGTGAACGTATGTATGATGCAATAAAAACATTGTTATCCCACATTCCAGAACATAAGTTTCACTTGTTCAACTTCATGTTGGCCCTGTCAATGAACATTGCGTGGCAATGTCACCCTCCAGCTCCACATCTTAGCGCCATACACATGAGCTCTAGACGAGTCTATTCAAAGACATTGATACATACATGTCGTTTTTCTTGGGGCGGTGAGGTTTGGGTTTTCCTTGTGTGGCAAAATTTGGTGTCAGGTGCTTCAGATTTATTCAAGGGTTTAACGGCGACGACTGCAGCACCAGAGCACTGGTCCTTAGGGGCACGTGCACAAAGACTACCTGGCTGTCATCGACAAGGTCAAACCGGCTCCGGTAGGGGAGCGGTGACAGCGGCGCATCGGCAGCTCATTCTGGCGGCGGTAATGGTCGTCCGGTGGTCTCAAAATGTCTATAATTTTTTTATTATGTTTGAGATGCCTGTTCCTTCCGATGAACTTCGATAAAAAGATCTGGACCTCCCCCCCCCCCCCAGTATACAAAGTTGGTACCTTCAATCATAAACAAGAATAAAATGGAAAAAGCTTTGAATAAGGAACTTTGAATCACATAGTGCATGGCACTAATATTGCTAATGGAATCGGTCCACCATTTCACTGCATCTCAAGTTGACATAGCTAATCCAACCCATTAAATTCTGGCGCTAAGGCCCCTTTCCCTACTCATAAAAGAAAATACAATGTCCATTCTTCATGATGTCATTCACAAGTCATCGTGGCTGCCCAAAGTAGTTGACATGTCTAACAGTTGACTTCACATCACTAACCTAGATGCCTCCTCGTCATTTGTGCTCTGCTTCAGCACCAATCACATCATTCGTAGTATTATAGTCGCATTATTCAATTAATACAGTATTTCTTAATATTAGAAACATGACACTCAAATACCCCTCTGTGTAAAAATCAATGTACTCCCTCGTGTCCTTTTTACCCCGCGTATTAGATTTTTGTCAAGTCAAACTTTTTAAAGTTTGACCGAATTTATATTAAAAACATCAACATCTACAATACCAAATATATATACTATGAAACTACATTTCATAATGAATCAAACTATATTGATTTGGCATTCTGAGTGTTGATATTTTTTTCTATAAATTTGGTCAAAATAGAGATACGTTGACTTTGGACAAAACTTATATCCATACGGACCGGAAGGAGTACCTATCAGGGTGCATAGCCGCCCGGGTTCTTTCCATTCTGCCTATATAAAGGGGTCGAGGTAGAATGGATAGACATAGAGTAAACACACACACATCTGTGATATACATCCTAGTACAAGCCATGGATATCAGGCATAGCATGCAGCTCCTATCGTCCTTGTTCTTCGCCCTAGCCATTGTCCTTACGGCATCGGCAGCGGCAACGGAGACGACTCACCTCAGGTTCTATATGCATGACATCATCACAGCTGGGCCGTCGACCCCGGCGACAGCGGTGCAAGTCATTAAAGGCGTGGTGCCGCTGGCAAATGACCCCACCACCCACTTCGGCGACATGTACGTTATCGACGACCTGCTGACGGAGGGGCCGGACGCAGCGTCTCCCACCGTTGGCAGGGCTCAGGGCTTCTTTCAGTTCGCGTCGATGACAGAGTATGCGCTGCTGCTCACTGCCAACTTTGTGTTCACGTCAGGGAGTTACAATGGTAGCTCCGTGGCTGTACTCTCCAGGGACGTCATATTCGACACCGTCAGGGAGCTGCCGATCGTGGGCGGCACCGGTGGGCTCCGTGGTGCGACCGGGTATGGCCTGCTCCAGACACACTCCGCCAACACCACTACCAGGAACGCGGTGCTCAAGATCGATATGTACATGCGCGTGTAGGTGCAGACCACATAGGTCTGAACATACTTTCATGCATCTGATGGGTGCTTGTATAAAAGAAGCATCCAGGATTTGTTTGTGTTTTATGGTCCGGGATGTCTTCAGCATGTCAGTGCGTCCGATTTATTTGTTTAGCTTCCAGGTCGAAGTGTTAATGGAGATTTTTATTAAAATAAATGAGGTACAATAATCCCGTTTGTTTACTGTTGTAGAAATTTTCCTTCACTCTTTGCGAGGCACAAGAGGCCAGATCTTTCGAACCGGCATGCCGGTGAGGATGTGGCACAGCCGGAACATCGTGTATTTGGTACGGGGCTGTGCAAGAATATCTGTTTTTATAGGATGTGCATTTCCAGATTTGCTTACAAAACCCCCTGTTTATGCGAGATAAAAGGAATTAAAGGGTTTTTGTAAACATGGGTGCATTGCACCATCGATGAACAGTAAAATTAAAAACAAAAATTATCAATAAAAATCTGAGACTTTGTGCATTCAAAGATGCACAAATTTATTTAGGTGCTTGAATTTTATATGTCGGAATGACATCTGTGGAGCTCCTGACAAGAAATCAAATTAGTGCTCAAACTTTTGAGCACTTATTTTGTTTTCTTTTCGTCAGCAGACCATCAGTTATCATTTCGCCTTCAAATTTTGCAAGCACATAAGACATTTGTGCATCTTTAAATCTAGTAAGTTTCATAAAAAACAATTGCATTTTGTTTGATTTTACTGTTCAACATGGGTGCAATGCACGCAGCTTCAGCTACAACTTCTCCATTGGTGGTCCCAACAGGCAATAAACTGGAGTTCTCCACAATATTTATGGCAACCTCATCTTTCTTAAGACCTACTAGTCCTCTTTTTTTTACCAAGATAGTTTGCACGTTATATCCTCGTCATACCGTAGTTCATGAATTAGGATTCAGAAGTCAGATCGAATTACATTGTTGAGGGATATTCTGTTACGCACATCGGATGCTTGCTAGTCAGGTTAATTTATCAAACTAAAGGAGGGCTGATGTAGATATCTAGGTTAGTGATTTGAAGTCAACTGTTAGAAATGTCAACTAACTTGGGCATCCCCGATGAGTTACATCATGAAAAATCTTCATTGTATTTTATTTTTAATTTTTTCACATGGAATAGAGAATTGACCTTAGTGACCAAATTTAATTGATTGAACTGGCTGTGCTGATTTCTCATATATGCGATATAGAATTACAATTCTATTTGATATCATGTATAAATTATTTCACCAACAACAAAATATGTGCTGCGAGCAAAGGCCTTTTTCATTCTATATCAGAAAATAATTATGTTCCTAACACATCCCTTTCTGGTTTCTTTGTTGTGACAATGTGTACAAGATAATGTAAATGTTAACGTATAGAAGGCTCTTCATGGTTTAATCTAGTTGTCATGAGATAAGCGGGGATAGCGAACGATTCAAAAAAGAAGTGTTTGTTATATACTCATATGTGTTTGGGCAAAGAAGGTATAGATGGATTATTTGGTAGTTGAGGTTGGCACGCCTCCTGTTATTTTCATTAACCTATAGCAAGTTGACAGTGGAAGTTCGAATTGACAGAAGTGCCCCCATATTTCATCAGAGGTACAATAGAACTAGATGATATGCATGCTTCGCCCGCGCGGGGGGGGGGGGGGGGGGGGGGGGGGGGGGGTGTTCCTGATTTGATTCATACGATTCAGTGCGGTGAATATGCCATTTGTATGATTTGTAGTATTTACATCTTGCAGAAGTACTGATGCGCTAAAACATCTTACATTGTGGGACAGATGGAGTACTTCCAATTTTAGGTATGCACATAAGTGGGTCCTTCTAGCAAACCAGGATGTTGTGTGAGCAAAGGAAAGTCTGCTCGAGACTACGATTGGCATTCTTCACATGCAAATATGACAGAGCTAATTCTGCTCGAGACATTATAGCTTTACACGATAGTGAAAAATCGAGGCATTGGTTTCGGCCAGACACACACAACATAGACTTTTCCATAAGAAAAAGTCATAGCAGAACCGAGTAGTTCTTTTTTTAGTCCTGTGCTCCATGGAGCATGAATTTGTGCAAAACTGGGAAACGAGCTTTAAAGTTTCTGGAAACGAGCTTTTTAAATTCCCGCAAAAATAAAAGTTTCTCTTTAAAAAAACAAATACACATATACATACGAATTTATACTTCATGTCTGTAAGTTTTCATGATGAAACACCTACTGATATGAGGTACACAAAAAAATAATGAACTTTTAAAGTGAATAGTACAAGCACTGTAGGCACGACTACTTACCGATTGGCTTGAAATAGAGCCAAATTTAGCCAGTAAAGTAGTCCGGTCAGAAGGCATCAGCAGTTTCAAATAAGCATAGATGAACTTTTTCTGATGCCTTCTGTGCCACATCATGAAACACATTTTTCGGCACGGATGGTATATAATCTATGTAAGTACGTAAATGGCGGCCTATGTGGGACACGGTGACATTAACGACGGTGACGGCGTCCCTTCGTTGCAATGGCATCGATGAGATGTTCGGATGCTGTGAGGACTAGACTTGACGACAACGACGACGACGATGATGCTAGTGCCTTCCCAGCCTAGTGTGGGGGTACTGACGGATGTAACAATTGACCGATCCTCCATCAAGATACTGATTGGAACGCCATATCATGTCCGGAGTGAGGACTCTTATCCTGACCTTTATTTATTGGTCCGGCACAACAATGACGAACTTGCATCGTTACCTTGCTGAAGGCATTGTATCTTGTTTTGGAGTGAAGACCTTCATTGGCTGGCCTCGACAACCAGGATGAAAATCCTAGTCCAGATCATCTGTGGCCCGACATGGCAGCAATGACGGGAGGACGTTTATCTCTTCTTGAAGGTGTTGCTGCGGAAGAATTCGACTTAGGTGGCCTTTATTTGGGCTACATCTTCCGATTCATAGATTATGTCCCTTCCAGTAGCAGAATCGCAAACAAAGACTCAGCTTTCGAAGAGGATTCCCCAAAATCGATTTTGCAAATGTACTACGAGCAAGCCCTAAGCCGGAAGTTGCGAAATCGCTGATTCCAGCTTCCCAAGCCCGTTTTCAAGTCAGCACAATGTCTTGACCGTTATGACAGACCAAATGCAGCTAGAGGAAATAGATCGCGCCCCTTCCCATCTGTTGTCATCCCTAGATCACCTTTCTTCCCCACCCGAATCAACACAACGAGAGAGGCGGCTAGGCTCTGATGGACGCTTCTGCACCGCCACCGTCTGCGCCGAAGCGTCCGATCCCAGCATCTCGCCCCCTCCCTGACCTCCTACGAGCATCCTCTGCCCCGCCCACAACAACCATCCTCCGCCCACACACAACCACCATTAACCGCCGCCCACGAGATCTGCTAGCTCCCGTCCTTGACAATTGACAAACAGCTCCGCGGGATGGCGCCACCAACCCCGAGCTCCACCTGCGCCACCCTCAAGCAGTACCTCCCCTACCAAGGTTCACCCTTTGACGCCTGAAGCTCTAGTATTCAGGGGCGATACGTACATTTCGCAACTCTGCGGGTTTCTGCAGTTGTTCAACAACACGGTAAACAAACGGTCTGCTTCTGATTCTCGGGAATCCGCAGCCATAGCAGATTCTTAGGAATCACTGCCACGGCGATTGTCAGGACCTGTAGCCCAAACAAAGGGGGGATTAGTCGTAGGTGTTTATTTCATATCTTGTAATGGTTCAATCGCGGTTGTATTCGTTTCGTACTCTGCTTAATAATTAATAAAATTGGATGTGTGCATCGTACTAATGCAAAAGCCGGGGGTTTCAACCTCCTTTTTGAAAAGAGGAGTCGCACTGTTTGACTACGGCCGGTGGTGGAGTATTCAACCCTGATTGGAACGTTACGTCAGGCATGGGGAACTGAGCTCCTCAGTCACCAGCCTCTTGACCAGATTTTATAACATATCAGATGCAAGATTGATCAATAAAGATCTCTGGTTTTTATCCCAAGTAAGGATATCAGGAGGATCAAATTTTCATACTTCTACTTAAAGTGAACTAAGGGAATGGCAGTTAAATACTTGTTTAGCATAAATATTGAATTGAAGACCGAACTAGGACATCATCTCTAGTTATTTAGCACTTATGCTAGTTCACCATGGAAGTATTTTTCTCCGTAGTGCAGAACCCCTGGTCGCAATACTAGTAAAACTGAAGTCCAAGATGAATTGACAAGGCTCCAAGTCCTGATGGTATGTTAATATAGAAAATACATGGTATTTTTTGATTCACTGATTCTTATCATTGCATCAAACTGATTTATAAAACCGAGGTAGAGTCAGACCTCCATTCTGTGCCTACGAGGATGTACATAATTAAGAAAATAAAAATAGTTCACAATGGAAAAACAGTATAGTGCCAAACCAGTGGAAAAAGGAATAAAAATGGACGAAAGTCAACTCGGAGGCAACGCCGCCATCCATGCTCAAGAAAACAACTCTGACAAATTGCTAGAGTTGTGCAAATGTTGCTCCACCAACTGTTAGTCCTCCAGCTGTTAAAGCATAGAGCAAGTATGGAAACAAAAGTAATAATCATCAGTATATATCGTGCAACCAGAAGAAATTTTCCTCCTGTCAATGATCATGTCATTTCTGTATATGTAGAATAACCAAAAATGAGTCACAGGCACAGTAAGGATCCGGCCCTCAGTTTTGTACCAATACCAATGAACCGATTACCAACAAGTTTGGAACACCCTAAGGTGGATACAAGTTGGCCACTACCTAAAATAGACCATAAATCCCAAAAAAACTGGCATGGAAAGAATGCTCAATGGTATATTTTGATTACTCCGAAGGCACATTCAGTGGTGTATTAGTTCAATTTACCTTATTATATTCTTGTGTGCCTCTTCAGTTCACCATCGCCGACAATATCTACACTCTACAGCAACATAAACATCACAACACCTGGTGACACCAAAATGAAGGAAGAGGAGCAGTAGTGAAGATTACATGGTTTAATCAATGGCTAGAGAAGAACTTCAACTGGAGGTTGGTCCTAGATGACTTGCAATGCGTCATGAATTTGCACAACTTCGTTTCTTTCTGCATTCCAATCCTACCATGCGTCATGTGTCCTTGGATGGTGTCGCACAACTTCGTTTCCCTATGCTTTCCAATCCTACCATGTGTCATGTGTTCTTCTTCGGCGTCGTGTTAGCATCCCAGGCCCAGCTCCACACCTCCGGCCCACGTTGGGACATTTCCGGTGCGTATTGGACACACCACTACAAGTGGAGAGTCCACTACATCACAAAAGACTAGCCTAGCTCAACTGATTGGGGGAGTGGATGTACAAACCCAACACATGGGTTCAAATCCTCACAGAGGTGAATTTAGACTCCTCTTTATGATCGAGGACCAGGCTTTCCTGGTACTCACGCATTTATTCTTAAGGACTAGGCATGGTGCATAACCATGATTAAAAATCCTAATACTCATGCTTAAAAGGCTTTGTGCATCCTTTGTTGGTGCCCCCAATTTTAGGGCTACTACCATGACGATTGATTATACAGATCATGTACCCAAAAAGAGTTGTTTCATTCGGGAGAAGCCGCCGTCCCTCCCGTCGCTCCCTCGAGCAACAGGAGGGAAAACCTAGCCACCGCCGGGGCCTCCCGTTCACCGGCATCCTCCTCCCTTGCCGCTGCCGCAGGGCGCGACCGGACGAAGCCCGCCCGGCCGGCAGCGGTGGCGGTAGGGATCCATTGTCCTCTCTCATAGTGGACTCGGTGCGGGCCGGGGCTGCAGGGCCGGAGTGCGGCGCCGGCGGCGCGCACCGGAGCAAGGCAGCGATGGCGGCGTGGTGGCTGCGCGTCGGGCGATGTGGGGCGGAGCGTGCTCGGGGATCAGTGGCAGCGGCTTCTCGGCGGATAGATCTGACGCGTGGGCGGCGCGGGCTGCGGTTGGTTGGCTACATCGTGGTTGTGGAGGCTGCTCCTCGCGGCAGCGGCGGCGGCGGTAGCATGTCTTCCTGCTCAGCGTGGCATTCCGGCGATGCGGCGGTGGATGCCGGGGCGACGGCCTCGGGTGGCGGATCTGGTGGTGGCCTTCTTGTCATAATAATGGGAGGTCAAGCGCGGCTGGCCATTGGGCGGAGTGCAAGGGATTCGGGACCTAGTGCCCGGATCTGACAGTCGCGACGACAACGGTTGGCGCCGTATGGGCGACGACAACGGTTGGCGCGGCAGTGGGTGCTTCCTATAGCACCGGGAATTGGGGCGGCGGCCCCTCTTCTTCGACTGCAGTGGACTGCGTGGTCATGTGGGCGACGCGAAGTCTAGATCTCGAGGTGGTGACGGCATTCTGAGGTTGGTGGCGGTATGAGACGTCCCATACATCAACAGATCAGGTTTGATGCGGCTCGGCACGTGACACATGTGTCTCTTTCGGAGTCATCGTGCAGTGCCTGTCGCCGGTAGGTGAAGCCACCGGTGGATGTGCTACCGGCGGATGCTACGCACGACGTCTCATGCGGGGACGTCATGTCATGCCTGCTACCGGCATGTGATGCACGGTGGCTCTGGCGGAGGTCTCATGTCTAGTTTGTTGCTGCTGGACTGAAGGTGGTGCGACAATGGCTGGAGGCAGGCGGTATGGGCCGTCTGTTTTCTGGTGTCTGCTCCAGAGGTATCAAATTATCGAGGCGTCGGTACCTGGATAAGGGATGATGGTACGTATGGCTTCAGCAACGACTTTATGTACACCGGTGGAAACCCAAGATCTCTCATAAGCCTATGTGGACATGTGTCTGCGTCGTGTCCTTGCTGAAGGTGGTGGATTGAAGTTTGGCTTGGGGATGAGAATCCGGAGTTCAACCTTGTGTTGGACACTCCATCATCGGCGCACGTGCGGCGATTCCTTCTTGAGGACGTAGCCCAGGAGTTGTATATTTTTCGTTTTGCTATGTTATTATAACATAGGGTTAGCGGTTATCTGGTGAAGTTACTGTCGCGAGGCATGCGGTTTCGGATTTTCTTTTCGCTTTATTTCCGGGTCGATGTTTTTCAGCTGCTGGATTTTGCATTCTTAATAATATATGGTTGTATGCATCGTTTTGATGTAGAGGCCGGGAGTTATCCTCCTTTTCGGAAAAAAAATCCGAAAATGACTAGTCTGATGGAGTGTGGCACTCTTCTTTATAAGATGATCCTATCCTCCTTCCATAACGGAGGTGGGACTAAAGTCAGTAGCCTAACAGACGAGGAAGAGGAAGCACACCACTCCAATGCCCAAGGCAGCTGCTGCAAATATCCATCTTACACATATGGCCCAATAGCGTGCTGAATTCGTGTTGGACTGGATTGGCATGCCGCTTCTGACATAAGCTGGTCACGTCCGATAAATCACCATGCAATGTGTGTGCTCTGTTAGTGAAGGAACCCACTTGTGGGAAAACCATGATCGATGCAGAACACGTCGAGATAACCTTGGTACTCCCTCCATTTCACAATGTAGTGCGCCCGCGCTTCCCGAGATCTAAGTTTGACCATAAAATTAACCAACGAGACCGACTGCGGAGGGAGCACAAATTATACCACTGAATTCGTATCGAAATAGCGAATTCAGTGGTATAATTTTTGCTCCCGCCACAGTCGGTCTCGTTGATTAAATTTATGGTCAAAACTAGATCTCGGGAAATACGGGCGCACTACATTGTGGAATGGAGGGAGTAGCTGCCAGCGCCACATCTCTCTCAGCATTGATTAGACAAAACCATAGTGCTGCCACCATGTCAAATCCACTTTAGAGTAGATTACCACAGCGAAGGTCCATCATGCTACTCTTATCTAGAATGCATCATTAAATCAGCACTACCCTATTTTCCAATGCTTCGTAACCAAACCTTGCAAATTTTTGTGCCTCAATGCTATTTCGACTGGATGCTCCACGGTCTTGCTCCAAACATAGTGCAGTATGCTACTAGGTACGTAGCCTCAGAAAAGATCAATAATGTGAACGTATATATTATGAGCAGTTTTATGATGCTTCAACTTACCCCCTGAAGGGAGCAATAGATCAATCTCAGTTCGTTGATTGTGAGGAGTGGGTTTGTCTCATAATTGCCGCATTGAAATTTGACCCGCTATTGCTGGTTGCTCTCAAACTACAAGCAATAAATTTTCTCTCTCCTCAAAGTTTCTTAAATCCACAAAAGTATGCACTAAATATATTTTATTTTTTAACTGGTCGATTCATCAAATATATTACAGTGCTCATGATGTTATGTGTTCATTCGGCTTAGACATAGTAGACATACATGGCCCGCTAAATAATTATGTTGTCATGTAAACTTGTTCCAATCAAATGCAAATTTTATTTTCAACTTTGTGGGTGCGATTTAAATTAATTTGCTTACGATGTCAAACACTTACTCTCCCATTTGGCTCTTGTACTTGTACAACGGTTCCGGACCTTGAGAAAAAGTATGTGTAAAATAAAGTGTGTGCAAATATTTTAAGTGCATTTTTCAGTGATAAACATTTCAACTACAGTTTTTTTTTTCAGCAGCAACATTTCAACTACATATCATGTCAAGTTTGCCAAGGTCCACGACCTCTGCACCTGCATATTGTTTGTGGTGCAAGAAATCCTATATGACACACACTAGTCATGATGTCGGTCAAACGCACAGGGGGGATCGGTAGCGAACAAGTAAACGGGCCGGCCCATTGTAGGGGACTAGAGTATACTGTTTTGGGAACCCTCTACTTGGTTCCTAATTCGGTTTTATTTTCTGTTTTTGTTGGTTTTCTGGTTTTCTTTTACTTTTTTTGTTTTGTTCTGTTTATTTTTTTCTCAAGTTTTATTTTTCAAAAAATATTCACTTTTTTAAAAAAAGTTTTGAAATTTTCATTTTTTTTGCTTTTTTCACAAATTGTTCAAAAATTCAATACATGTTCCCCCTTTCAAGTTTTGTTCTCAAATTCCAAAAAATTGAATTTTTGAAAAATGTTTGGAAATATATAAAATGTTCACTCTTTCCAAAATTTGTTCAGAAGTTCAGACAATGTTCCGGTGGCTGAGAAGAAGCACTGGACACCGACAATCTACCGCGCAAAGAGCGGCAGATAGGATCTCCTGAGAAGAACCACCGGGCACTGCTATGTGACACTCGCTACGACCAATATCGCAAGCGTCGCTCACTTCGCCAGGTTGCATCGATCGCTACAACATGGGCCTGGGTCAGCACATGAGCTTCCCAGGGAGCAAGCGACCTTGAGTCTCCTATCAGTGAGAGTAGGCGAGTTTTCTATTTCCAATACTTGTTAATAAAAATCTTGAATTTTAAACTTTCTCAAATTTAAAAAATGCTCTCGAAATTAAAAATGTTCATCGATTTGAGAAAATGGTCGCGCTTGAAAAAATGTTCGTGAATTTGCAAAATGTTCCTGAATTTTAGAAATAGTTTAGGAATTCAAAACATTTTAATAAATATGAAAATTTTCAAAAAATCATTAGTTGTTAACAAATTTGGAAAATGTTCAAATATGATAAATGTTCATGAATTTTCAGAACTATTTGCAAATATGAAATGATTGTTAATTTTAAAGAGTGTTCAAACAAACAAATTATTAATGAATTTGGAAAAGGTTCATGAATTCGAAAAAAAGTCGCAAAGAAAAAATTCCACAACAACAACAAAGCCGTTAGTCCCAAACAACTTGGGGTAGGTTAGAGATGAAACCCATAAGATTTCGCGACCAACTCATGGTTCTGGCACATGGATAGCAAGCTTCCACGCACCCCTGTCCATGGCTAGTTCTTTGGCGGTACTCCAATCCTTCGGATCTCTCTTTACGGACTCCTCCCATGTCAAATTTGGTCTACCCCGACCTCTCTTGACATTATTCGCACGCTTTAGCCGTCCGTTGTGCACCGGAGCTTCTGGAGGCCTACGCTAAATATGCCCAAACCATCTCAGACGATGTTGGACAAGCTTCTCTTCAATTGGTGCTACCCCAACTCTATCCCGTATATCATCATTCCGGACTCGATCCTTCCTCGTGTGGCCACACATCCATCTCAACATACGCATCTCCGTCACACCTAACTGTTGAGCATGTCGCCTTTTAGTCGTCCATCACTCAGCGCCATACAACATTGAGGGTCGCACCACCGTGCTATAGAACTTGCCTTTTAACTTTTGTGGTACTCTCTTATCACAGAGAATGTCAGAAGCTTGGCACCAATTCATCCTTCCAGCTTTGATTCGATGGTTCACATCTTCATCAATACCCCCATCCTTCTGCAGCATTGACCCCAAATATCGAAAGGTGTCCTTCTGACACACCACCTACCCATCAAGGCTAACCTCCTCCTCCTCCTCGCGCCTAGTAGTACTGAAACCGCACCTCATGTAGTCGGTTTTAGTTCTACTAAGTCTAAAACCTTTCGATTCTAAGGTTTGTCTTCATACCTCTAACTTCCTGTTGACCCCCGTCCGACTATCGTCAACTAGCACCACATCATCCGCAAAGAGCATACACCATGGGATATCTCCTTGTATGTCCCTTGTGACCTCATCCATCACCAAAGCAATAAGATAAGGGCTCAAAGCTGACCCCTGATGTTGTCCTATCTTAGTCGGGAAGTCATCAGTGTCGACATCACTTGTTCGAACACTTGTCACAATATTATCGTACATGTCCTTGATGAGGGTAATGTACTTTGCTGGGAATTTGTATTTCTCCAAGGCCCACCACATGACATTCCGCGGTATGCTATCATAGGCTTTCTCCAAGTCAACGAAGAACATATGCAGGTCCTTCTTTTGCTCCATGTATCTCTCCATAAGTTGCGTACCAAGAAAATGGCTTTCCATGATCGACCTCCTAGGCATGAAACCAAACTAATTTTTGGTCACGCTTGTCATTCTTCTTAAGCGATGCTCAATGACTCTCTCCCATAGCTTCATTGTATGGCTCATCAGCTTAATTCCATGGTAATTAGTACAACTCTGAACATTCCCCTTATTCTTGAAGCTTGGTACTAATATACTCCGTCTCCATTCTTCTAACATCTTGTTTGCCCGAAAAATTAGGTTGAAAAGCTTGGTTAGCCATACTATCGCTATGTCCCCGAGGCCTTTCCACACCTCAATGGGGATACAATCAGGGCCCATTGCCTTGCCTCCTTTCATCCTTTTTAAAGCCTCCTTGACCTCAGACTCATGGATTCGCCGCACAAAACACCTGCTAGTATCATCAAAGGAGTCATCCAATTCAATGGTAGAACTCTCATTCTCCCCAACAGCTTGTCAAAGTACTCCCGCCATATATGCTTAATCTTCTCATCCTTCACTAGGAGTTGGTCTGCTCCGTCCTTGATGCATTTAACTTGGCAAACATCCCTCGTCTTCCTCTCTCGGATCCTGGCCATCTTATAGATGTCCCTTTCACCTTCCTTCGTGCCTAACCGCTGGTAGAGGTCCTCATACGCCCGACCCCTTGCTTCGTGATAACCCACAGGTATAGGGGATCAGTTGCAGCCTTTCTCGATAAATAAGAGTGTCGAACCCAACGAGGAGCTAAAGGTAGAATTAATATTCCCTTCAAGTTCTATCGACCACCGATACAACTCTACGCACACTTAACGTTCGCTTTACCTAGAACAAGTATGAAACTAGAAGTACTTTGTAGGTGTAATACTAGAACTACTTTGCAAGAATAAAACTAGGAGTAAATTGTAAGATAATAAAAGTTAATTGTTTAGTACAAAGCTTTTTGTAACACAAGAAAAGGATTTGTCCCTAAGCAATCGATAACTAGACCGGTAATCATTATTGCAATTTTATATGAGGGAGAGGCATGAGCTAACATACTTTCCGTACTCGGATCATATGCAGTTATGATTGGAACTCTAGCAAGCATCCGCAACTACCAAAGATCATTAAGGTAAAACCCGACCATAGCATTAAGTAACAAGTCCTCTTTACTCCCATACGCAACAACCCCCTTACTCGGGTGTAAGCTTCTGTCACTCTGGCCGCCCACTATAAGAGAATTATAAACGTATTGCAAACCCTACAGCGAGAATCCCACATGCTCGCGCGACACGGAGGGCACCATAGGACAGCACCAAAATAAAACATACAACTCAAACCAATCATGATCATTAATCAACCCATAGGACAAAACGAATCTACTCAAACATCATAGGATGGCCACAAATAATTGGATAATAATATGTAGCATTAAGCACCATGTTAAAGTAGAGATTACAGCGGGGAGAAGAGGTGTTACACCGCTGCATAGAGGGGGAGAGAGTTGGTGTTGACGGCGGCGAAGTTGTTGGTGTAGATCGCCGTCACGATGGTTCCCCCGGCGGTGTTCCGGCGCCACAGAGAGAGAGGGGGGGAGAGAGCCCCCCTCCTTCTTCCTCTTCCTTGGCATCCCCATAGATGGGAGGAGAGTTTCCTCTCTGGTCCATGGCCGCCATGGATCCCGTAGGGGAGGACCCCCTCCGAGATTGGATCTTTCTGCCTTTGTTCTCTTCTATTTCGCGTTCCTGTTTTCTGGCCCTTCACCATTTCTTAAATTCCCGGAGATCCGTAACTCCGATTGGGCTGAAATTTTAAGGGGATTTTTATCCGGATATTAGCTTCCTTGCGGCAGAAGGACACCCTCAACCGACCTACAGGGGAGCCACAAGCCCCCTAGGCGCGCCCAGGGGGGCTCGCGCCCTGCAGGCTTGCCGTGTCCTCGGGCATCGTCTCGCGTTGATTCTTTCTCCCAAAAATCACATATATTCCAAAATAAATCTTCATAAATTTTTATCGCGTTTGGACTTCGTTTGATATGGATTTTCTGCGAAACAAAAAACATGCAACAAGCAGGAACTGACACTGGGCACTGGATCAATATGTTAGTCCAAGAAATCATATAAAATTTTGCCAAAAGTATGTGGAAATTGTAGGATATTGGCATGAAACAATCAAAAATTATAGATACGACGGAGACGTATCAGCATCGCCAAGCTTAATTCCTGCTCGTCCTCGAGTAGGTAAATGATAAAAAAAAAAATTTTTTATGTGGAATGCTACCTAGCATAATCTTGATCATGTAATCCAATCACAGCATGAATATTAAGACACGAGTGATTCAAAGCAATAGTCTATAATTTGATATAAAGACATCAATACTCAGGCATACCAACAAACAATCATGTCTTTCAAAATAAAAATGCTAAAAAACCCTATCCCTACAAAATCATATAATCCTGTCATGCTCCATCTTCTTAACATAAAGTATTTATCATGCACTACCCCGATGACAAGCCGAGCAATTGGTTCATACTTTTTAACGCGCTTCAGCTTTTTCAACCCCCACGTAATATATGAGCGCAAGCCATGGATATAGCACTATGGGTGGAATAGAATGATGATAGAGATTAATAAGGGGAAGTCAAAAAAAGAAGATAGTCTCACATCGACGAGGCTAGTCAATGGGCTATGGAGATGCCCATCAATTGATGTCAATGCGAGGAGTAGGGATTGCCATGCAATGGATGCACTAAGAGCTATAAGTGTATGAAAGGTCAAACTGAAAACTAAGTGGGTGTGCATCCAACTTGCTTGCTCATGAAGACCTCGGACATTTGAGGAAGCCCATTATCGGAATATACAAGCCAAGTTCTATAATGAAAAATTCCCACTAGTATATGAAAGTGACAACATAGGAGACTCTCTATATGAAAAACATGGTGCTACTCTGAAGCATAAGTGTGGAAAAAGGATAGTAACATTGCCCCTTCTCTCTTTTTCTCTCATCTTTTTTTCTCTTTTTCTTTTTTTTCTTTTTTTTTGGGCTCCCCTTTTTTTGCCTCTTCTTTTTTTTTCTTTTTTTTAATTTATTTTTTGTCCGAAGTCTCATACCGACATGTGGGGGAATCATGCTCTCCATCATCCTTTCCTCACTAGGACAATGCTCTAATAATGATGATCATCACACTTTTATTTACTTACAACTCAAAATTACAACTCGATAAAAAACTATACAAGATGACTCTATATGAATGCCTCTGGCAGTGTACCAGGATGTGCAATGATCTAGCGTAGCAAAGATATCAAAAAACGGACAAGCCATGAAAATATCATGCTAGCTAGCTTACGATCATGCAAAGCAATATGACAACGAATGCTCAAGTCATGTATATGATGATGATGGAAGTTGCATGGAAATATATGTCGGAATGGCTATGAAAATGCCATAATAGGTAGGTATGGTGGCTGTTTTGAGGAAGATATAAGGAGGCTTATGTGTGACAGAGCGTATCATATCACGGGGTTTGGATGTACCGGTGAAGTTTGCACCGACTCTCGAGGTGAGAAAGGGCAATGCACAGTACCGAAGAGGCTAGAAAATTGCGGAAGGGTGAGAGTGCGTATAATCCATGCACTACTGGGAAAGGGCTTATAGGTGAACCCCAATTAGTGGCGGGCACGGCGGGGCACCCGCGACAGCTATTTTTGAAAGCAAGCAGTGGCGGGTGACACAACGCGACTGCCATAGCTACTGGACTAGTAGTGGCGGGTGCCGTAAATTGCCCACCACAAAGAAGTACCACTGAGAATGGCCATGTGATGAATGTGGTCAGTGGCGGGTGTATAGAATTGCTCGCCACTGCACTGGAAGGCAACACTGACGGGCGCACTATACTGCTCGGCACAGTTTAGTGCCTGCAACCGGCATCGAAAAAAAAATTTATATAGATATTATCTGTGGCGGGTAACTGCCAGCAACCGCCACAACTAAGTTAGCTGTGTGGTCGTCCACAAGGGGGGCCCGCGCCCTGCAGGCTTGTCGTGTCCTCGGGCATCGTCTCGCGTTGATTCTTTTTCCCAAAAATCACATATATTCCAAAATAAATCTCCGTAAATTTTTATCGCGTTTGGACTTCGTTTGATATGGATTTTCCGTGAAACAAAAAACATGCAACTAACAGGAACTGACACTAGGCACTGGATCAATATGTTAGTCCAAGAAATCATATAAAATGTTGCCAAAAGTATGTGGAAATTGTAGGATATTGGCATGAAACAATCAAAAATTATAAATACGACGGAGACGTATCACTTTGCTGACAGCTCGCTTTGCGGCCTTCTTCGCCATCTTGTACTTCTCTATATTGTCTGCACTCCTATCCTTGTATAGGCGTCTGAAACAATCTTTCTTCTTGTTAATAGCCTTCTGGACATCATTATTCCACCACCAGGTATCCTTTGCTTCGCTTCTCCATCCCCTGGACACTCCAAACTCCTCTGAGGCCACCTTACGAATGCAAGTCGCCATCTTTATCCACACACTGTCTGCATCCCCTCCTTCCTCCCAAGGGCCCTCCTTATTGACCATCTCCTTGAACGCCCGAGCTACCTCCCACTTGAGCTTCAATCACTTCATTCTAGCGAATTTGGCACGCTTATCCCGCTGGCCACGAATCCGAAAGCGGAAGTCAGCAACCACCAGCTTATGCTAAGGGACAACACTCTTCCCAGGAATCACCTTACAATCTAGGCACGCACGCCTATCTTCTCTTCTCGATAGGATGAAATCAGTCTGGCTAGAGTGTTGACCACTACTAAAAGTCACTAGATGTGATTCTCTCTTTTTAAAGAGGGTGTTAGCTACGACCATGTTGTAGGCTAGAGCAAAGCTTAAGACATCTTCCCTTCTAGATTCCTGATGCCATAGCCAAAGCCCCCATGCACCCCTTCAAAACCCATGTTAGATGTACCCACGTGGCCATTGAGGTCTCCTCCTATGAAGAGCTTCTCGCCAATCGGTACACTCCTAACCATGTCCTCCAGGCCTTCTCAGAACTCCCTGTTGGTGTTCTCATTGTGGCCTACTTGCGGGGCATAAGCGCTGATAACATTGAGAACTAAGTCCCCAACTACCAACTTGACCAGGATAATCCAGTCCCCACGTCTCTTGACGTCTACCACTCCATACTTGAGGCTCTTGCTGATCAAGATGCCTACACCATTTCTGTTTGCAGCCGTGCCCGTGTACCACAGCTTGAAGCCGGTATCCTCCACCTCCTTCGCCTTCTGTCCCCTCCATTTGGTTTCTTGGACACAAAGGATATCAACACCTCTCCTCACCGCTGCATAAACTAGCTCCTGAAGCTTCCCTGTCAAAGACCCTACGTTCCAGCTATCTAAGCAGATCCTCCTAGGCTCGACTAGCTTCCTTACCCTTCGCACTCGTTGAGTCAAATGCGAAGACCCTTTCTCATTTTCCACTACATCCGGGTGACGATGTAGCGTGCCACTAAGGATGAGACGACTCGATCCTTGCTCACTTGCCACCGTATCCAGATCAAGATATTGCGCGCCACCGGGGTGATACGTCTCCAACGTATCTATAATTTTTGATTGTTACATGCTGTTATATTATCAATCTTGGATGTTTTTATATACATTTACAGCAATTATATATCATTTTTTGGGACTAACCTATTAACTTAGTGCCCAGTGCCAGTTGCTGTTTTCCGCCTGTTTTTGGTTTTATAGAATATCAATACCAAACGAAGTCCAAATGCCACGAAATTTTTTGGAGATTTTTTTCTGGACATAACAAACACTAGAAGCTTTGGCAGAAGGCCAGTAGCCCCAGTAGGTGGCCACGAACCACCAGGGCGCGCCTGGGGGGGCAGGCGCGCCCTGGTGCCTCGTGGGCCCACCTCTACCCCTGTTGACCTAATTTCACCACTATAAATTCCCAAAAATCGGGAAACCATCAGGAGAGTCCACGAAATACTTTTTCCGCCACCGCAAGTTTCTGTTCTCGAGAGATCCCATCTGGAGGCCTTCTCCGGTGCTCGGCCGGAGGGGGAATCGATCACGGAGGGGCTCTACATCAACCTTGCTGCCCTTCCGATGACGCGTGAGTAGTTTACCACAGACCTTCGGGTCCATAGTTAGTATCTAGATGGCTTCTTCTCTCTTTTTGTTCTTCAATACAATGTTCTCCTCGATGTTCTTGGAGTTCTATCCGATGTAATCACTTTTTGCGGTGTATTTGTTGGGATCCGATGAATTGTGAGTTTATGATCAGATTATCCATGAATATTATTTGATTCTTCTCTGATCTCTTTTATGCATGATTATTATAGCTTCGTATTTCTTCTCCGATCTATTTATTTGGTTTGGCCAACTAGATTGATTTATCTTGCCATGGGAAGAGGTGCTTTGTAATGGGTTCGATCTTGCGGTGCTCGATCCCAGTGACAGAAAGGGACATGACACATATGTATCGTTGCTATTAAGGGTAAAAATATGGGGTTTATTCATGCATGAGTTTACTTTGTCTACATCATGTCATCTTGCTTAAGGCGTCACTCCGTTCTTTATGGACTTAATACACTAGATGCATGCTGGATAGCGGTCGATGTGTGGAGTAATAATAGTAGATGCAGGCAGGAGTCGGTCTACTTGTCTCGGACGTGATGCCTATATACATGATCATTGCCTTGGATATCGTCATGATTATTTGCTTTTCTATCAATTGCCCAACAGTAATTTGTCTACCCACCGTATGCTATTTTCTTTGAGAGAAGCGCTAGTGAAAACTATGGCCCATGGGTCTATCTAAATCATATATTAAAAACCCTAAAAATACATTGCTGGAATCTTACTTTATTTATTTTATTTTTTATTTTTGTTTCAATCTATCTATCTATCACATACAATTTAATCTTGCAATTACCGCCGAGGGATTGACAACCCCTTGTTTGCGTTGGGTGCAAGGATTTGTTGTTTTGTGTGCAGGTGCTGCTAACGAGGTGTTGCGTGATTCTCCTACTGGATTGATAACCTTGGTTTCATAATTGAGGGAAATACTTATCTCTACTGTACTGCATCTCCCTTCCTCTTCAGGGAGTTACCAACGCAGCTCACAAGTAGCAGGAAGAATTTTTGGCGCCGTTGTCGGGGAGACATCATCAACATCTATCAAGTACCTACGCATAAAACTTACATCTCCTTTCATTTACTTTATTTGCCTTTGCCTCTTGTTTTCATCTCCCCCACTTCTAAAAATTTTTACAAAAATATTTTCCGTTTGCCTTTTTCTTGTTTGCTTGTTTGCTTGCTTGCTATCTTGTTTGCGTAGCCACGATGTGTCAAGAAAATATAAAATTGTGTGATTTTTCCAATACTAATAATAATGATTTTATTAGTACTCCGATTGCTCCTCCCGCCGCTAGTGCGGAGACTTGTGATATTAATGCCGCTTTGCTAAATCTTGTTATGAAAGAACAATTTTCTGGTAGTCCTAATGAAGATGCTGCATCTCACCTTAATACTTTCGTAGAATTGTGTGATATGCAAAATAAAAAAGATGTGGATAATGATATTGTGAAATTAAAATTATTCCCATTCTCATTGCGGGATCGTGCAAAAATTTGGTTTTCATCTTTACCACGAAATAGTTTTGATTCTTGGGATAGGTGTAAAGATGCTTTTATTACCAAGTATTTTCCTCCTGTGAAAATTATTTCCTTTATAAATCAAATTATGAATTTTAAACAACTTGATCATGAACATGTTGCCCAATCTTGGGAAAGAATGAAATTAATGATAAGAAATTGCCCTACTCATGGTTTAAATTTATGGATGATCATTCAAAAAAATTATGCGGGATTAAATTTTGTTTCTAGAAAGCTTTTAGATTCCGGCGCGGGTGGTACTTTTATGGAGATTACTTTGGGAGAAGCTACTAAATTGCTTGATAATATTATGGCAAATTATTCACAATGGCATACTGAAAGAGTTCCTACTAGTAAAAAGGTGAATTCTGTTGAAGAAATTAGTACTTTGAGTGATAAAGTTGATGCACTTATGAAATTGGTTGCTAGCAAAAATACTCCTATTGATCCTAATGATGTGCCTTTATCCACCTTGATTGAGCAAAGTAATGATCCCGTAGATGTGAATTTTGTCTCGCGAAACAATTTTAATAATAATGCTTATAGAGGTAATTTCAATGCTAGACCGTTTCCTGGAAATTTCTCTAATAATTATGGCAATCCCTATGGAAATTCTTATAATAATAATAATAATAGGATGCCCTCTGATCTTGAAAGTAATATTAAAGAATTTATTAATGCTCAAAAAGTTTTCAACACTACGATAGAAGAAAAATTGACACTACACCACAACATTGATGTAAGGACAGGAAAACTGCCGGGAGAAGGCACTTATAGGGGCAGACAAACTGTCGGGACAATGTTTCTCCCGACAGATAGAACCGCCACGAGAACGGCTGCCGGGGATTACTTGTCCCAGCAGATAAACTTCTCCCGGCAGTTTCTCTGCCCTGGCACATGTATTTGCCGGCAGTCCATTTTCTCCCGGCAGATTAGTCAGGGCACATGGAACTACAATTATCGGCAGTTCAACTAGCCAACTATTGTACGCATCCCTAATGTAATATCCATTGGTTATGTTCAGGCAATCATGACAGATCACACATTTTATACATACACTTCAAAGTAACATATAGGCCTCATTAAGAACCTTAAACTTCATTCGATAAACATAAGAGAAGTGCATATATAAGCAGGTTGTGCCACAAAAGGAGTACATATATGTTTCTGGATGTGCCACACAACCAAAATGTAGTAGTGCCAAAAGGGAGAAGTACATATGTTTCTAGATGTGTCACACAAGCATACAATGGCCTATGTGCCAAAACAACGACCAAAATGAGCAGAACTTGCCAATGTCTCCAGGTTCAAACATGTACATTACATTACATTATCACTCCAGAACTTGCCAATGTCTTGCAAACCTTCAGCAGCTTATGGATCATCCAATGCTCCATCAACTAGTGTATCTTTGGGAAACCTGCAACAGACCGGAAACTCAAAATGGAGCTCGCATAGCACAATATAAACCTGTTGTAGATAAACATGCAACTAGTACTGGAAGCACAAGATAGCACAATAAAAATGCAATTGTTACATCACACAAGGACAAGTGTTCTAATGCCTTCTTTGTTTTCCTTGCTGCTGGGTGTTGGCTATAGCAGCACACGCTGTGAACTTATTCAGTACATGGAGTTTGAATCAAGGCTCATGTTGTACACAACTCCATCATTGGAGATGAAAAGGATTTGAATCATGCTGATGTACACAGCTCGTTCCATTCTAGTAATAGTAACAAAACAGTAAAAAAAATTGATATTATTATCGTTCCAAACTTGTTTATAGTAACCTAAAGGTTGCGGTTATGACCTACCCATGAAGAAACACACCCAACTTGTTAGGCATACAAATAAGCCACCAACAATAAACGCCATCTCATTCAAATAATGTGCTTGCAACAGGATAAAATGTTTGCCCGGTCACCTTTGGCAAAACTACTACTGGACTAAAATGGATGCAGAGAACTCTAGCAATCAGTGTCCCCGTACAAGAAAGTACGAAGCAATCAGTGACAGCGGAGGGTTAAAACTTTTTCAGCACACAAATATGTGAACCTACTGGTTTTCATGTCTATCAAGGGCTTGCTTAAGGAGCCCAAGATCCCCTCTCCTAAGTGAAGTAACAATATATGCATACTGAAAGGTTATATTATTACTTGTACAAAATCAAAATGGTTACGGGGAAATTCAAAGGGTTCTAGCATGTACGATATAAATGTCCAGTTTGAGTTGTACGCACCAATGTTTTTAAGGCGGTAAGCCGAGGCGAGGCGCTGGGGGGGCGCCCCAACGCTTAAGCGCTAAAGCGTAAGGCTTGGCGATGCCTTAGACACATACATATATAATAGATGCCACATAATGTACACTGGAGTAAATCTTTCCTCTCTAAATCTGGCCATAATCCATACTTCCAAAACGGATCATCAGATATAGCTCTTCTCCTAGGATCCATCAGAACAGGGACACCTGGCTACTGCAGCAACACTGAGAAAAGGCCCAATCAGCCGTCAAAGAAAAAGAAAGAAGAGCCAAATCAGGCATGGGGAAGGAGAGAAGCGGTGGTGGGGCTGCTGCCTTGTGGATGGAGAAGCAGATTTGGGAGGAAACAGATGCAGAGAAGGAGCAGGCAAGCACCCAAGAACACCTACCTACACTGCAGGGAGAAACAGAGTACTGGGAGGCTTAGAAGAAAAATCAGAGGAGGCTGTGGTAGAAGTGAGACAAGAACGGGAGCCACACCTTGCTGTGCCAGAGGAGGAGGGAGAGCTAAGCCCGAAGAGGAGGGGCACAGATCGGAGCCGTAGAGGAAGGAGCCGCCGCCAAAGGTCATAGAGGAGAGAAGGAAACCCTATCGGGTGGATTGGATGATTGGTTATTTAGTAAAAGATGGACGTATTGATACCTAATACATTCATCAACAATTCAAGTCAGTAACAATACGGATAAACTCATTAAGTTCATGTGACCTGTCTTCTGAGCCATTACCTTGCATGTCCTACAGTTTGTGGTCAATGCAGTGCTCGACTAAACCTTCCATTCAAGTGAGTTAGATAACAAAATCAGGAGGAATCCATGTGACAAAACTGTAGTTAGCCATGTCCTAGGAATATAATGGAAGAATCAGTGCACAAACACAGGTAGGAGCATATAAATTTGCATTGAGAAATCATGCAACTACTTGATCTCGTAAATTCTCCTGTTAAAATTACACTTGATTTCTCCGTGTCCTTAAGCAAACTGAATGTCTTATATTCACCGGAAACAATTATATATTACTACAGCATCGGGAATGGAAATAGGAAGAGCTACAAACATAGGAAGAGAAAATCAATTCAATACATTCAGAAGTGGAGGCTAAGCTAAAGTCGACCAGCGAGAGCAACCATACTGAAAATTGTGGTAACTAAAATAATACTTGAGATAAAGTTTCTAACTCCTATTAACAATCTACATGCAAAGATTACTTTATTGCATAAGTTGGCGCAGAGATATCTTGTATAGTTTCCAGTGCAGAATATGTTCTCACAAAGTCAATTTAGTTGCAGGCATATACAAATCTAAATATCATTTTGTGTTGACAAAATCAATGTAGTTACATGCATACGACCCCTACAGAACACATAAAACTGTTTCACCAGTCTTAGAGCCATGTGAACCAGAAACAACCAATTAACTGATACTTGATATGAACACCGCGTATTAGCTACAGTAACTGAAATATTCAGTACACCATCAAAATAAACCTATTTATTGTTTGCTAACCTTCAAGTTTTACCAACTTCAGGCTTGGATGATCCTTGATGAACCCTTCCCAGATTAACTAATAGACTATATACATAGTGTTATACTGTAACACATAGATTTTAGAGCTACACACCTAATGCTCGAATGCTGTCGCAAGGCATGTCCTCAACATCTCGTCGCTTAAGACCTAGATCTAAGAACTCGAGTTGCTTCAATAGTAGGCTTTTCTGCAGTTATCTAAGAAATCTCACCTGTCAAATCTCAGTTGTAGCAAGGAAGTAGAGGTGGCAGCGCTGTCCAGACAAAGGATGTTGAAGAGGCAGAGCTGCTCGCGGGAGAAAAGGGTCAACGCTCCACTGCTTGGGGTAGAGGACGTAGAGGAGGCGGCCTCGCTTGGTGCTCAGGTGAAGCTTGTGGGGAGGAGGCCTGCTCAGGGGGAGGAAGCTTGCGAGATGGGTGGTGGCAAGGGAAGGCGTTCACCGGAGGTGGGTGGTCGCCGGCTGCGGTCTGGACTGGTTGGGGCCGCAGTTGGGTGGTTGGGGACAATGGTGGGAGGACGATGACGGCAATGGTCTAGGTGGAGCGCGGCCGCCGGCTGCGATCTGGAGTGGTTGGCGGCGCCGCTCTGAAGTGATTGGCGGCTGCGGTCAATTGGGTGCTCGGCGGCGCCGCTCTGGAGGGGGTGGAGGGCGACGGCGGCACGGCTCAGGGTGGAGGGCGATGGCGGCAATGCTAGGGATGGAGGGCGGTCGGCGGCGATGGGATGGCTGGGGGCTGGGGTACGGTGGGGGCGACGGCGACAGTAGTCTGGTGGAGGGCGGCAGCGGCGGCGATCTGGTGGAGGGACGAAGGATTTGGGCGTCGATTTGGGGGCGGCGCTGCTATCTGGTTTTTTGGGGGGGGGCGTTGTTATCTGGTGGAGGGCCGGCACGTGCACGTTTGTTTTGGGCAAAAATTTGGTCACTCGCGCGCTTTCCCACCGCGCGCTTAGGACAAAATTTTCGGTCTCGCAGCAAAGACGGTCCCCTGCAGATTTTGGCCCGTGGTTTGGTTGTCCCGGCAAATAATGGGCCCTAAAATGTACCGGTAGTGCATGCGTCGTCATTGTTCAAGTTCTCCCGGCAGTTTATCTGCCCTGACATGCTTGTACCGGCAGAAACAAATGTCCCAGCAGTTGTTTTGCCCTAGGTCAGGTACTTCTCCCGGCAGTTAACTGCCCCCAATCAAATGTTGTGGTGTAGTGTGAGTAAACTTGATGATATGTCTAGGAGCATTGATAGAATTATTCATGATGTGGAAAATCTTAAGACTAAAATTTTGCCACCCAAACTTGATATTAATGAATCAATTAAAGCTTTATATGTCTCCATGGATGAGAGTAAGAAAAGAACCGCCATTCTAAAAGCTAAACGAGAATTTTTAGAAAAAGCGATTCCTCCTGGTTTTTATCGTAGTAATGATGAGGATATTAAAATGAGCGGTGTTTCATCTATTGATTCTTTGTTTAGCAACATTAAACTTGATGAAAAGGGGACTGAAGAAAAGTCAACTTTAGCTAGTAGGCGTTCCCATAATTCGGAGGGTGAAAATCTTGATCAAAAAATTGATAAAAGTGGGTTTGGAAAGGTAAAAACTTTAACTAGCGATGTGCCCACTCTTTTGGATTACAAAGATTTTAATTATGATAATTGTTATTTGATTGAGTGCATTTCTTTGTTACAATCCATGCTAAATTCACCCAACCCTTATGAGCAAAATAAGGCTTTTACTAAACACATCGTAGAAGCAATGATGAATGCGTTAGAAGAAAAGCTAGAATTAGAAATTTCAATTCCTAGAAAATTATATGATGAATGGGAACCCACCATTAAAGTTAAAATTAAAAATTATGAGTGCAATGCTTTATGTGATTTGGGTGCTAGTGTTTCCACAATCCCAAAATCTCTAGGTGATGTGCTAGGCTTTACCAATATAGATAAATGTTCTCTTAATTTGCATCTTGCGGATTCCACTATTAAAAAGCCTTTGGGTAGAATTAATGATGTGCTTATTGATAAGTCTCCATCATATCTATAATTTTTTATTGTTTCATGCCAATATTCTACAACTTTCACATATTTTTGGCAACATTTTATATTATTTTTGGGACTAACATATTGATCCAGTGCCCAGTGCCAGTTCCTATTTGTTGCATGTTTTTTGTTACACAGAATATCCATACAAACGAAATCCAAACGCGATAAAAAATTACAGAGATTTATTTTGGAATATATGTGATTTTTGGGAAGAAGAATCAACGCAAGACGGTGTCCGAGGTGGCCACGAGGCACCAGGGCGCGCCTGGGGGGGCAACGCGCCCTGGTGGCTCGTGAGCACCTCGTAAGTCGGTTGACCCCCTTCTTTCGCCGAAAGAAAGATAATATCTGAAAGAAAATCGTGTTAAAATTTCAGCCCAATCGGAGTTACGGATCTTCAGGAATTTAAGAAATGGTGAAGGGCCAGAAAACAGGAACGCGAAACAGAAGAGAACAGAGAGAGATCCAATCTCGGAGGGGCTCCCGCCCCTCCGGGTTCCATGGAGGCCAAGGACCAGAGGGGAAAACCTCCTCCCATCTAGGGGGAGGCCAAGCAAGAAGAAGGAGGAGGGGGGCTCTCTCCCCCTCTATCCCGGTGGCGCCGGAACGCCGCCGGGGCAATCATCGTGACGGCGATCTACACCAACAACTTCGCCGCCATCATCACCAACTCTCTCCCCCTCTATGCAGCGGTGTAACCTCTCTTTTCCCACTGTAATTCTCTACTTAAACATGGTGCTTAATGCTACATATTATTATCCAATGATTTGTGGCCATCCTATGATGTTTGAGTAGATTCTTTTTGTCCTATGGGTTGATTGATGATCGTGATTGGTTTGAGTTGTATGTTTTATTTTGATGCTGTCCTATGGTGCCTTCCGTGACGCGCACACGTGGGGGGTTCCCGCTGTAGGGTTTGCAATACGTTCATATTTCTCTTATGGTGGGCGGCTAGAGTGACAGAAGCTTACACCCGAGTAAGGGGGTTGTTGCGTATGGGAGTAAAGAGGACTTGATACTTAATGCTATGGTTGGGTTTTACCTTAATGATGTTTGGTAGTTGCGGATGCTTGCTAGAGTTCCAATCATAAGTGCATATGATCCAAGTATGGAAAGTATGTTAGCTCATGCCTCTCCCTCATATAAAATTGCAACAATGATTACCGGTCTAGTTATCGATTGCCTAGGGACAAATCATTCTCTTGTGTTACAAAAGCTTTCAACTAAACAACTAATTTTTATTATCTTGAAAATTACTCGTAGTTTTATTATCGCAAAGTACTTCTAGTTTTATTGTTGCAAACCTATCCTATCACCTACAAAATAGTTTCATACTTGTTCTAGGTAAAGCGAACGTTAAGTGCGCGTAGAGTTGTATCGGTGGTCGATAGAACTTGAAGGGAATATTAATTCTACCTTTAGCTCCTCGTTGGGTTCGACACTCTTATTTATCGAAAAAGCTACAATTGATCCCCTATACTTGTGGGTTATCACTTATTCTTGGAAATAGAAATTACATGCCCGTTGATTTTATTGTGCTTGACATTGAATGCAACCCTTCTTGCCCCATAATACTTGGTAGACCGTTCTTACGAACCATAGGTGCCGTTATTGACATGAAAGAAGGGAATATAAAATTTCAATTTCCATTAAAAAAGGGTATGGAACATTTCCCTAGGAATAAAATTAAAGCACCATATGAATCAATTATGAGGGCCACTTATGGAATCAACTTGAAGGAAGATAATACTTGAAACTATGCATTATGCCTAGTTAGGGGCATAAAACAATAGCGCTTGTTGGGAGGCAACCCAATGAATAAAATAAATTTTTTACTTTTTGTTCCTGTTATTGTGTGATTTCACATTTATGCTACTATTATGATTGTGTTTTTATGTTTTTAATTAGTGTTTGTGCCAAGTAAAGCCTTTGGGATGATTTGGGAGATAGTATAATTGATGCTGTTTGGAAAACAGAAAGTTTTGCGTCCAGTGCTGGAATTTTGGTTCTGTACTGGAGCATCAGAAAAATCTGACATTTTTACAAAGTATTGGTATATGAATTTCCCACGCTGCCCTAATTTTTCAGAATTTTTGGAGTTACATAAGTATGGATTTTAAATAGATTGCTACAGACTGTTTTGTTTTTGACAGATTCTGTTTTTGATGCACTACTTGCTTGTTTTGATGAAACTATGGATTGTATCGGGGGTATAAGCCATGGAGAAGTTAGAATACAGTAGGTATAATGCAAAAATAAAATATGAATGGGTTTGCAATAGTATTTAAAGTGTTGATTTATTTTGTTATACTAACGGATCTCACGAAGGTTTTGTTGAGTTTTGTGTGATTGAAGTTTTCAAGTTTTGGGTGAGATCACGATGGATAAAGGAATAAGGAGTAGCAAGAGCCTAAGCTTGGGGATTCCCCGGAAGGCATCCCCTCTTTCTTCTACCAACCATCGGTAATTTTACTTGGAGCTATATTTTTATTCGTCACATGATATGCGTTTTGCTTGGAGCGTCGTGTATTATATGAGTCCTTGCTTTGTTTGCTTTTTAGTTTGTCACAATCATCCTTGCTGGACACACCAATTTGAGAGAGCCACACGTTTATCATAATTTTTTTAGAATACTCCATGTGCTTCACCTAAATTTTTTTGAGCTAGGCAGTTGCTCTAGTGCTTCACTTAAATCTTTTTGAGCACGGCGGTGATTATATTTTGAAGAAATATTTGAACTCTCGTTCTTCACTTATATTATTTTGAGAGTTGACAAGACTAAAATTTTGAAGAAATAAAATCTCATGCTTCACTTAAACTATTTTGAGAGTTGATAAGATTAAAATTTTGAAGAAATAAACTCTCATGCTTCACTTATATTATTTTGAGAGTTGATAAGATTAAAATTTTGAAGAAATATATGCACTCTCATGCTTCACTTATATCTTTTTGAGAGTTGATAATAGTAATGGTAATTTGCACAGGATATGAATTTAGTCCCAAAGTGATGAATATTCAAGAAGGATATAATAAAAACTTTCATATAGATCATTGGATATGATAAATGTGATTCCTTGCAATAGTTTTGCGATATGGAGATGATAATATGTGAGTCATGTTAGTGAGTAATTGTGATTTAGTAATAATATTCGTGTTAAGGTTTGTGATTCCCTATGCATGCACGTTAAGTCAATAGTTATGCAAAGAAATTATATCCTACTTATGGTGCATTATTCGGTGTTAGTTATGTTCAATGCATATTTATGACCGTTTTCGCTTTTTGGTTGGTTGCTTCTCAATCTATTTGCTAGCCTTCATTTGTACTAAGCAAAAATATTGCTTGTACATCCAAACTCCTTAAACCCAAGTTGTGCCAAATGAGTCCACTATATCTACCTATGTGCGGTATTTCCATGCCGTTCCAAGTAAATTTGCGTGTGCCAACTCTAATTTTCAAAATAATTTTCCATTTTGTGTGCCCGTACCACTCATGAAGCGGCAGGGGGTGGCCAATATTTTCCATGCTAGGTGTGTTATTCTCATGATGAGTGTTTATTCACTTGTCATTGCTCGAGAGAGTGGCTGGTAATAGGGATGCCCAGTCCCATAATGAATCAAAAATTAATAACAACAAAATTCCTTGCAAAGTGTTGGTATGGAGGGCACCCGTGGATATGGCTAGCCATGGATTGTGAAAGAATGGTGGAAAGGAAATAAACTTTACTTTCTGTTTGGGAACCGCCTATGATGTTTCTAGCATGGAAGATATTGGGAATTCTCGGTCGTTTTCGTTGACAGGAAAAGCATGCCTCTCAAAATATTTTTATCTCTCTAATTTAAGCTTTGAGCTCTGGCACATTAGCAAATCTCTGCTTCCCTCTGCGAAGGGCCTATCTATTTACTTTTATGCAATTTTTATTTTTATTTTGAGTCTCCATCTTCTCTTATAAAGCACCAACTAGAGAGCACTATTGTCATACTTGTGCATTGTGTGTAGCTAATATTGAGTGTGTTTCATGAATGGATCAATGATTGAGCATAATGGGCTAGGGATAAGTTTCTTTAGCGTTGATATTTTGAGAGACATGGTTGCTTGTGAATATGCTTGAGTATTTATATCTTCATGTCAAACTATAGACTATTGCTTTGAATCATTCAAGTCCAAATGTCCATGCTACAAAGAAAAGAATATGTGATGAATATGATAGGCAGCATTCCACATCAAAAATTCTATTTTTATCATTTACCTACTTGAGGACGAGCAGGAATTAAGCTTGGAGATGCTGATACGTCTCCAACGTATCTATAATTTTCTATTGTTCCATGTTGTTATATTATCAATCTTGGATGTTTTTATATACATTTACAGCAATTATATATCATTTTTTGGGACTAACCTATTAACTTAGTGCCCAGTGCCAGTTGTTGTTTTCTGTCTGTTTTTGGTTTTACAGAATATCAATACCAAACGAAGTCCAAATGCCACGAAACTTTTTGGAATTTTTTTCCTGAACATAACAAACACTAGAAGCTTCGGGAGAAGGCCAGAAGCCCCAGGAGGTGGCCACGAGCCACCAGGGCGCGCCTGGGGGGAGAGGCGCGCCCTGGTGCCTCGTGGGCCCACCTCTGCCCCTTTTGACCTAATTCCACCACTATAAATTCCCAAAAACCGGGAAACCATCAGGAGAGTCCACGAAATACTTTTTCCGCCGCCGCAAGTTTCTGTTCTCGAGAGATCCCATCTGGAGGCCTTCTCCGGTGCTCCGCCGGAGGGGGAATCGATCACGGAGGGGCTCTACATCAACCTTGCTGCCCTTTCGATGATGCGTGGGTAGTTTACCACAGACCTTCGGGTCCATAGTTAGTAGCTAGATGGCTTCTTCTTTCTTTTTGATCTTCAATACAATGTTCTCCTCGATGTTTTTGGAGTTCTATCCGATGTAATCACTTTTTGCGGTGTGTTTGTTGGGATCCGATGAATTGTGAGTTTATGATCAGATTATCCATGAATATTATTTGAGTCTTCTCTGATCTCTTATATGCATGATTATTATAGCTTCGTATTTCTTCTCCGATCTATTGATTTGGTTTGGCCAACTAGATTGATTTATCTTGCCATGGGAAGAGGTGCTTTGTAATGGGTTCGACCTTGCGATGCTCAATCCCAGTGACAGAAAGAGACATGACACGTATGTATCGTTGCTATTAAGGGTAAAAAGATGGGGTTTATTCATGCATGAGTTTACTTTGTCTACATCATGTCATCTTGCTTAAGGCGTTACTCCATTCTTTATGGACTTAATACACTAGATGCATGCTGGATAGCGGTCGATGTGTGGAGTAATAGTAGTAGATGCAGGCAGGAGTCGGTCTACTTGTCTCGGACGTGATGCCTATATACATGATCATTGCCTTGGATATCGTCATGATTATTTGCTTTTCTATCAATTGCCCAACAGTAATTTGTTTATCCACCGTATGCTATTTTCTTTGAGAGAAGTCTCTAGTGAAAACTATGGCCCCCGGGTCTATCTAAATCATATATTAAAAACCCTAAAAATACCTTACTGCAATTTTACTTTATTTATTTTATTTTGTATTTTTGTTTCAATCTATGTATCTATCACATACAATTTAATCTTGCAATTACCGTCGAGGGATTGACAACCCCTTGTTTGCGTTGGGTGCAAGGATTTGTTGTTTTGTGATTGATAACCTTGGTTTCATAACTGAGGGAAATATTTATCTCTACTGTACTGCATCTCTCTTCCTCTTCAGGGAATTACCAACGCAGCTCACAAGTAGCACAGGGGGCTGAAGGCCCGGCCCTTGCCCATTTTACACCACACCCGGGTTCCGATGTGACGCGTCACTGAGAGGGTTACGCCCAACTAAAATCTTTTGGGTTTCATCTCCATAAGAGTGGCTGAGTTTTTACGTTGGCTCGCCAAGCCTATCACAACCCTCCTCCTTTACCCGGGCTTGGGACCCCCGGAGTTCACGAATTACATGCATTTGGAAAAGTTCACAAATTTCCACAAATTTTAAAAAAGTTCACATATTTTAAAAATATTCATGCATTTGAAAAAGTTCACGAATTTTATGAAGAAAAGGAAAATAAAGAGAAGAAAAAAGTAAAGAAATAGGAATAAAAACAAGAAGTAAAAAAAATCAGAAAACCCGAGGAAGTAAAAATGAAAAGAAAAATGACACAAGAAAATCTTCTTGAACCTTCACTAAATTGGGAGAAAGATTCTAGACATTTCACGGAACCGCTTATGTACTCCCCGCCAACTCCTTTTATATGGGCCAGCTGATCACCAGCGTGCCGTAGGAAGAGCTATTGTATCGCTCACAGAGAGTGATAGATAACATTCAAGAGAATCACTAGCTTTGGCTGGATCCTTTTTCGGCCAGCAAGCAGCTCGAGACACTACTAGGAAAACCTCTATAGGTAATAACTTAACAGTTGCGCAGGGTAAGGTGGCCGCGCTACTGCTACTTAGCAGTAGCGTGGGGTAGAAAGCAGCACTACAGGTAAAGTTTAGCAGTAGCGCGGGCACAAGGACCCCGCGCTACTTCTAAGTGGTACCCCGCGCTACTGCTAGAAAGTTAGCTGCAACGCGCTAGCAGTAGCGCGCCCCCCGTGCTACTGCTAGCCACTTACCCCGCCAGAATCGCCAGGCAGCTATTCAGCAGCATCAAATCAGACACCTCCAGAAGCAACTGCGTCGTATGCAACAGTATTGGGCACAACAAATTGACCTCCGACATATTGTTCTGTTCGATCTCTAGCAGAAGAAAAATGGTTCAAACAGTTTACCCGATCAAGACCACCCCTAAAAGTTATCCCAGTGAAGATGGCAAGAAGAGGATAATAATGTTTTCTGAACATTAAGGAAGTGGTTAAATTTGAAGACACAAATACGGAGGAGCGTTGGTGTCGTCCGATGGATGAACATTTGGAGTCGATCTGAGATGACAATACATGATAACTCGTGGATCTTCCCAACAACCATCAAGTCGTTGGGTTCAAATGGGTGTACAAACTTAAGAAAGATGTCAAAGAAAGCCTATTGTATAAAGCAAGACTCAAGGCTAAAGGATACGAGAAAGATCAAGTTGTGAGCTTCGAAGAAGTGTTTGCTCGAGTTGCAAAGATGAAATAAGTGAGATTACTTATAACTCTTGTACATCAAGATCATGGAGGCTGCATCACATGAATGTAAAATATGTGTTTTTAACCGAGGAGTTAGAAGAATTTGAAGCGACCGCCGGGGTACATCCAAGAAAAAGAATTACAAGGTCTTGAAGCTATACAAGGGACCAAAATGAGTGGTGTTGTATATTGACGACGAGTCTGCAGTCTCTCTATGCGTTAATCCTAGTATATATGCTTGATTCACTAGTCCGCATTAGAGGTCCCATGAAACAAGCCAAGCATGTATACCAAGTGCGTAGAAACTAACATCATAATTATTTCTTTCCTACAAAAAGAAACATAATTATATATGAAACATTGCATTGGGGTTTCAATTTAGGTCTCAAAAACATTCTTATCATATTAATCAAATATTTCTTAATTCATCAGATTATCGATCAAAATTATAAATTTCTCAACCAAAGTTTCATTAAACAATTTAATTGTCTTCCATGGGTCCGATTCCGGTTTGAAAGAAGCTTCACAAAAATGCATGCACATTTTACTGCTTTTTGGCTAGTATTGTGAGGTTTCACAAATTTTTCAGTTCGAACACGAAATTTGCATTGGGGTTTCACCAAGTCTTTTCCGCATTGGACGATTTGACTTAGCATACATTGTAGGTTTGTTGGGCATCAAATCCAGTGGTGGCTAGACCCATGTGGTCTTCGCTCCTGATTTTCGCTTGGTATCACAGACCGGTCACAATATTGAAGGGCCGTGTTGGCTTTCATACTTGGCGCTTCAATATTTCTTTTGAGTCAGAATTTTGTTTTATTGCATGGAACTGAATCCCGATGATTCCTAATCCTATAAAAACATCTCATGTTTTTCAATTGCACATGGAGAGGACACCGATTGGCTACTTCTACAGTTGGATACAGTATCCAACTGCATGTTTCATCTTTGCTCTTACAAAAGACCAACTGTGTGTTTGCTTTGATGTTTCACTGGGCCCATAGATAAAGAGTGTTGTGTGTTTGTTCCAAAGTTGTGCTCTTATATAAGAAGATTGAAGTGTTTAGTTCTTGCGATATAGTACATCCATGCAAGTATGCAACGTTAGTACCAGCTTGCAACCAAGTGCACCAACATGATGTTTTCAGTGGCACATGGGCATTATATTGTGTAGAGCAACTGGCTATGGTAGAGCAACTGGCTATGGTGTTAATACTAAATATAGATACATATATAGGGGAAATAGAGCCAACATAGCTCTAAAATATATTCATTAGAATTAATTGTGGACATCTTATTCTAATGAGTTTCTATACAATTATTTGGTAGAATCATGTGAATTAAAATTAAATATTTTTCTCATATACAAGAATATTTGATGTGTGAGTCTAAAAGGAGATATGAAAGACAGAAGTGCAAAACTAAATCTATTTGAAGAAGAAAATCATAAGGTAAAACAAAAATCATTTCTTAGAAATGGACCGATGGTATGTTGACAATAAAAAATAGATATTATTTTCACTTGGACAAGGTTTTCATTGATTTTTATAATAGAAGAAGAATTTTTGCCATGGATAATAGAAGCAGAGTTCAGCCCGGTCAAAACTAAATGCTTGAGATTTTCATCTTTGTGACAAAAATAACTTGTTGCTGTTATATATTACCATTTAAAGTATGTAAATTATATTGCTGAGAGTTTGTACAACTTTGCAAAAATAGATGATTCGGTGATCAAACGCAAGAGCATACAGAGAGCTGTCAAAACGATGTGTTTTTCTCGAACATTAAGCCATGCTTCAAGTGGTTTACACTTCAAACCTTGTTCGTTCTTGGATGTGTGGCTCTTCGCTTCACCATCACACATAGCATCTACACCAATAGCAGCATCACGGCAACAACATTCGACCAAAAATTAGATGGTAAGGTTTACTCAATAGCTAGAGAAGACAAAATCTTATGTTGTAGTTGAGGAGGAACCCACACTGCTATCTTTCCCTATTCTTCCAAATCTAAAATGTCTTGTGTTCTTCGACAAGCTCCAATGCCTAACCCGCCAGCCTCTACAAAGCCATTGGAAGGAGAGAGGATATCAGGAGTACCATAATTCAGCATACGATGGCAGGGATATTGTGTGGACCAAGAGGCATGCGGCTCAGATAAGCTTGTAGGAAAGCTAGCCATTCACATTGACTGAGTTGGAAGTTGGTGAAAAATTCTTCCATTGGTAGGTCAAAACCGGTAGTGTCGCCATAAAAAACAACGGCCTTTTACTCAAGGGATCTTCATCATGCAGGTCTAGAGTGGATCTGAGCGGGAAGGCGAGATCATGTTATTCTTATCAAAAGTCGAACCAGAAACCAGCACTACGGTATCCCCCACTGTTTTCCAGTTCAGCTATAATTTTTTCTTTCAATGCCATATTGCCAAAGGAGGCTGCTCCACTGTGTTGATGTACGCAGACATAGTGTGTTATGCTACTACCTACCCCCCTGAAAAGATAAATAATGTGACTATATAGATATTATATAATAGGAGTATGTACTTAGTAGACAACTTCTTATCGACAAATGTAGAATAACAACTTCCCGTCTTGTTTCGAGCACCAAATCTAATTGATTTTGTTTGATGTAGGTCAGACTCAACTCTAAACAAGTTCTGGAAAAACCTCAATTGGATCAACAAGCTATATGTCAAATAAAATTACGTAGAAAAACCTTTCTAGTTAAAAGCGAGGGAGGCACATAGACAGAAAGGTATAATTCTAGGAGTAAAATGCATCATAAGTCCTAAAACTATTGGAGGTGTATCAGTTTAGTCCTATAACTTTGAAACTGCAGTTTTGGGTCCTAAAACTATTGGAGGTGTGTTAGTTTAGTCCTATAACTTCGAAACTGCAGTTTTAGGTCCCAAAACTATGTAAGTTTGTTCATCTCAGGTCCTAAGCTTGCATGTCCAACATCTATGCTGCATTTTTTCAAATGAGCCGTTTATATGTGTTTACTTTATCAAAAATGGTCCATATGCTTCCGCGTTGCAGTGTGTGTTGCAACCTGCACGCCCACCACCTGCCTGGCCATGAGCTGCAGTGCAGCCTCGCTAAGAGGTTTGGCGGCCACCGGGGAGACCCCGAGCCAGTCGGCATGGAGGACGATAAACCTCTCCCTCAGCGCAGCCGCCAGGGAGACCCCAAGCCAATCGGGATGGACGACGCCATCCCACCACTCTCTCTCTCTCTCTCATGACATTGTCGTTGCCCCACACCCTTGCCATAGAGCTGGTCGTGGAGGTTGTTGTTTGGGCACGAGCATGGCCATGGGTGGGGAATTATCGCTGCTGCCGGACGATGCAAAGGAGTGCGCGGAAACTGAGAAGCTGGCGCAAAGGTCAGCGAGAGTGACGCAGACCCAGCAGCAGCCACAGGTGAGTAGCAATTGGATGTTGTGTGACCTATCGTTCTGCTACTGTCGGATGAGGCTGAGATGACCGGTCTAGTCTCCTCACTGGAGCTCAAGCCATCATGACATTGATGACCTGCAGTTTCGAAGTTATAGGACTAAACTGACACACCTCCAATAGTTTTAGGACCTAAAACTGCAGTTTTGAAGTTATAGGACTAAACTGACACACCTCCAATAGTTTTAGGACCTAAAACTGCAATTTCAAAGTTATAGGACTAAACTGACACACCTCCAATAGTTTTAGGACTCATGATACATTTTACTCTAATTCTAACATGTGTAGAATGTGGAACAAAAAATATTCGAGATGAAATGATTTCTTTGGTCAGAAGGCATGATTATCTACCATCCATTGCTTTAATATCCATGCTTGCATTTTGAAAGAAAAAATCGAGTCTGGGCGTTCTCAATTGTGTTGCCTCCATTTTGTAAAATATTTCCCCAACTCCACATTCTTCAAGGCATCCATTAATCCAAATAATTCAATGCAAAATTTAATAAATAATGTACTTGTGTTTCATTGAGGTTTCAGTTCTATGTACAAACTTTCATGTGAAGAGTTTATAAGAAGTTTCTAGTCTGTTGATGTGTCAGTTAGGTTTGAAATTTTAACCGAAATTTAGAGGCGCCTAAAGGGAGCCTAACCGTTGTGAACATGTGAGACTAAGAGATGACTACACTCGTATTCATCAACCGCGAACCATGCCAGATGGACCCAAAAGAACACTTCCAAACCAACCCATGGAGGAACACACGAATCTTCATCGTCAACAGCTCTACCATTGATGTCAGGATGTCGGCCAGCCATCATAAGCTCAGATCGGGCCAGCAGCACCACTGCATCCTGTGCGTCGCTACCACCGATGCTCGTCTCCAACCGCAACTTCCACTACCTGCAAAGGCTAGCCCCACCGCCTGCAAGATCCGGCCGATGATGCATCGTCCGACCGCAGGCATGAGCATGCCGCTGCCACACTGTTCGTGCCGGCTCCTCGCAGCACCTCTTCTTCTTCTACATCTCGTTGTCTCACACAACTCTCTCATCTCTCTCAAGCTCCACTTTTCGGTGGTTTCCCTCACAGCACCCTTCTTCCTCTACATCTCGTTGCCTCACACAACTCTCTCATCTCTCTCAAGCTACTCTTTTTGGTTATTTCTCCCACAACACAAGAACACACACACATGAAACTCTACACACACACAACGCACGCATCTCATCTCGAATATATACACACAGAAGATGACCAGTGGCTTTTCCCAGAACACTTCCTTTGTCACACGAGAGACTACATTGTTTCTTCTGCCCTCACGGCCTGCCTTTCCATTTAACTCAACGTCATATATATACACACAGAAGGTTGACGTACGCACACAACCCAGTCGCCATGCCCGGCCACTAACCCAAATAATCCATGCACTAACTAACCTAGCTACATGCAGGCCCAGGTACACCACTCGTACAGCATATCCCAACGGCCACACGACCTGGACATGCGGGCTAACAAGTCATGCATGTGTGCACTAACAAACTAACGAACTCACTGATTCTCCTCAGCTCCAACATACTGACCCGTCCAGCCGGCCGGTCTTGCTTCAGCCCGTCCACGCAGTTGCCACATCACACGACCTTGCTGCCTCGCGCAGCACCGCATCTTCACGCTGTTGTCGCCATCTCGCCATGCTCGCCGTATCGCACAACGGCTTGGCATCTCGCCTTCTCTGCACGCCTTCGCTAAAGCTTCGCCGGACTAGCTACTCCCTAAACTATGCTACATGCATAACAAAAGCAAACTATGGAGATACATGAATCAAGAGTAAAGCTAACACACATGGAGACGACCATGGCAAGAGCTTTCATTGCAATAGCAACACGCCATGACACTGCGGCCGCTGGTACCCGCTGTTGTGCCACCACCACGCCTCAAAACCGAGCGTGGCCACCACCACAAGGTCGGCGTCGGCCTAGAGTGGGCCTGCACACCCATAGGCCACATCAGTAGATGGGATGGCAATTGTGCTTCTAATCATACGGTGTCCGACTGGTCCGATACTTCCATTACAACCAAAGGAACAGAGTCTAATCCCTAGTGCTACCCAATTCACCTTGATCAAAATTAGAAAAGGCAAAGAGAACTTTCAGCCAAAACTGTACTTTTAGTTCCCGTGCTAGTGGGCTATGCAATGTTATGATGTCATGTCTCTCATTTCTCCACCCCCGAAATAATAGTTAACGGTCTCATTTTGAGAAACCAAAAGTATATGTAAGTTTTATATGGCACAGTTCAAGTCTTTAGTGGACTACAATTTTCTCTCTTATGTCCAATAGGGAAAGTAACTACAGGGTAGAGGGTACATGAAAGGGCATGTATTATCTACTCTTGGTGTGCATATTTTGAATGAGACAAAAGAAAGTGGCATTGGATAAAAATGGGATAGAACTTTTTTATGTATTTACTCCCTCCCCAAATAAGTGTCGCTGATTTAATACTAAATCAGTACTAAATCAGCGGCACTTATTTTGGGGCGAAGGGATCGATTATATTACAGGAAGTAGTTTGCTCTGGATTCAACCTAGCTAATTAAGGCAAGGTCAGATGCCATTAAGCCATAGGGCGTTGAACACGACCAATAAAGAGAGCGAAACTATCAGAGATTCCCTTTATTTACTAAAGTTGCATAAGTTGAGTCATCTTCTATATTATGACTTAAAAAAACCTGGTCTAGTTATTTCGGATAATATTGCTCCCTGTAAATCTATTCTCCATAGAGAGTGGGATGCCAAGCATTCATATCATGCATAGTCATAGAGCCTTCATCGTCAATTTCTCCGGAACGATGTGCGCTGCTGCATACAAGGATGATTTGGTAGGTACTTCAAGTTTTTCTGTCTCTACATTTAATTTGTTCATCTTTTTTATCAGTGCATACCTTTTCCGTTCAACATGACACTGACAGCAGCTTCATAAGACACCATGGGACAAAGACGAAGAACTCAAGCAGTGGAGATTGCATGGTTTACTCCATCAATAGAGAAGAGGATCAATCCAAGTTTGGTGGTCCTTCCTTGAAGAAGAACATCAGCACTGCTATGTTTCCCGACGTTTCCAAATCCTACCATGTGTAATTTTGGCTTTAATGGCCTCCACTGCCTAAGCTGCCGGCCTCTATTACAAACTTCCGTGAACAGAAGATGCCGGTCATGGCGATGTCGAAATACCAATATACCATACCAGACCAAAGGATGGCAGTGATAGGCTCTATCACAATTCCTTATTGTAATCGAGAAAGAGGGGAACACACACACATATGTTGGGTATTTATATGTACCAGGTTGCGTCCCCGGATCATGATCCCCTGGGCACTCTATGAGTAACGCATGTGCTCACCATCCAAACGTCCTGAATATTAATTGTCGATATATCAGTGTACGTAGTACAGTTTAAATAGATATGATAGATAGTGTGGAGTGTCGTGTTGCGGCCCGGAAAAAGAACCAAAGGAATCCATAGATGGACGGCCATGCAACATGCATGAGTGGTCGCTCAAGGGGCCGTTTCAACCTCTCTGTTTGATTATAAGTTTCACACCGGTGTTGCTGAAAACACTCGTGGTGGCAATGGCCTCAAGTAGGAATACATTTATAGTGTGTGCCTGTTCTATTGGAACTCCGTGACTTGACTAGTCATAAGTCATAACACAAATGACACATCTTACAAGTGACATGTGTCAAGATTTAAATTTCAGCCAAGGTATAGTTTAACTATTGAGAACACAAACTGGCAGTGCTGTCATGGAAAGCAGACAAACAAACGAATCCGTGTGCATTGGATTTTTTACCCAACGACACTTCCAGCAGATCTATCGTTATTGTTAGCCCTGCACTGCACCTAATTAATTATCTGCTTCGCCCATAACTCTTTTTTTTTTTTGCGAGAAAACTCTCAATCTATTCATCTTCAATCATGGTAGTACAACTAACATCAGAAATAATAACTCAACAGGATACACGTACAAAGAAAACTGGCTAGCGATGAATCGTAGTAGCTATTCGGAACTTGCACACACACAAAGGTGGCAGCAAGGCACAAACCAGATTGATTCGTCGGCCGACAAAAAATGCACATGAGATTATTATTATTTTTGCCCCAGCCCTGGGTTTCATTGATTACCATACCTTTTCCTTTATTTATCAAAAATTCTGTGGAACAACCGTTCCCACATAATATTTTAGCGCGACGCACTTCATTCAGCGATTGACTAGGCACTCGTGCATGATCATGACTTTCCAAGATGTCAGCACAACATTGCACTAGTAGAGAAATGACTAGTCACAACTTTAGTTGGTGGCGCGCCATTTTCAATGAACGCCACCACTATTTTTTTTTCAAATAGTGGTGGCATTGACATATTTTGTACGCCAGCTTTACAACGTTAGCACTGGCATTGCTTTTTTCCAAGACGCCACAAATTGGTGGGCCCAGCTCTACTGACCAGTCACAAGATAATTATGGAGTTGGATTTCATTGCACGCCGTAGATAATTTGTCTAGTGCTGGCGTGCTTTGTCCTGAAACGCCAGCAGTAACTTTTTGCATGCATATAGGAGTGTTGGCAGCCCTTGTTTCTCGAACAATATCACTTCTTTTCTCCACAAAAATCTTCTCCCCAATTAGTTAGCTCCTCTTAATTTCTGTTGTTCCCTCTTAGCTAGCTACGTGGCCGGTAACGGACCCACCAGAGCTTGTCAAATCGGCGTGCGAGCCCAAGTCCACGGAGCGTGTCAAAAGGTTGGGACTCCGCCGCCTTGGCTGAGCTCCCCTCTGGCCCTGTTGGGTACGCCATGAGCTCGCCACGGCTAATGCAGCCGGCCCTATCTGGCAAATCATCCCGCTGCAGCAGCGCGAGGTCCGTTCGATCCGACGGCTAAACCATCGGCGCCGAAGCTGCCGGGAATCGGGCGAGGGCACCTGTGCTGCTTTGCGGTTGTTGACGCCCTCTAGATAAGAATATCTCGCACACAAAATGAAATCCAGACCGAGGTTTCTACATTTGCGCTGGCCATGGAAAGGTATATGATAGAAAATACATCGATCTATTTTAGCAAATTTGCACAATTCAAATCTAGCGTCGCTCACATCATTATGTGTATACTGTGATCTGCAGGAAGGAATCTAGCGTCGCTCACATCATTATGTGTATACTGTGATCTGCAGGAAGGAACAAAGTTTTGCTACACATGGATGTGGGTCGATCTCGTGCAGAAATACGTAAACGAGTTGCTCGAGTACTCCATTGGACCACTGAGAAAACAGATAGATGAGATGCAAGTCAAGAATGATGTGCAAATAAGGTCAAATGGCCCTTCCTCCAACAGGCAATGCGCATGAAAGGGTTCAACGAAACCTGGAGGAAACAGGTGGACTCCTTCATTCCAAAAGGTAGCGTGGGGATTAAGGTGAATGATGACACATGTCATTATTTTCAGACTCATAAGGGCTTAAGATAAGGGGACCCGATGTCCCCTATTCTGTTCAACATAGTGGCAGATATGTTGGCAGTTCTTATCGGTAGGGCCAAGGAGAATGGCCAAATAGGTGGACTAGTTCCTCATCTTGTTGATGGGGGAGTATCCATACTACAATACGCTGATGACACTATAATATTCATGGAACATGATCTGGCAAAGGCTAGAAATATGAAATTAGTACTTTGTCTTTTCGAACAATTGTCGGGGTTGAAGATTAATTTTAACAAGAGCGAATTGTTTTGCTTTGGAAGAGCCAAAGAGGAACAAGATGCGTATAGACAACTGTTCAGTTGTGAAATGGGATCCTTGCCTTTCAGTTACCTCGGGATCCCAATTCATCATCGCAGACTCTCAAATAAAGAATGGAAATGTATTGAGGATCGATTTGAGAAAAAGCTAAGCTGCTGGAAGGGCAAGCTTATGTCTTATGGAGGTTGGCTTGTGTTAATAAATTATGTATTAACTAGTATGCCGATGTTCTTGTTATCTTTCTTTGAAGTACCTATAGGGGTGCGGAAAAGGTTAGGTTTCTATCGATCTCGCTTTTTCTGGCAGTGTGACGAAGTAAAGACGAAATACAGATTAACCAAGTGGGATATTATCTGCAGACCCAAAGACCAAGGGGGGCTTGGGATTGAGAACTTGGAGATCAAAAGCAAATGCTTGTTAAGTAAATGGCTATTTAGGTTATCGGTTGAGACCGACGGTATGTGGGCACAGATCCTACGTAACAAATACCTACAATCAAAGTCTTTGTCCGAGGTTACCGTAAGACCTAATGACTCGCCGTTTTGGAAGGGAGTAATGTAGACGAAAGATACCTTCTTTCGCAGAGCAAAATTTGTTGTTAGAAATGGTACAACAACCAGATTTTGGTAAGATACATGGTTAGGGGAGATGCCTTTAGGCTTGCAATATCCCACTCTGTATAATATTGTACAACGTAAGGAGGATTACATTGCTAGAGTATTACAATCATCCCCCTTGAACATCTAGTTCAGGAGGTCTCTATTGGGGGCATCGGTGGAGCTCATGGCTGCATCTTGTGCGAAGGTTGATGGATGTTCAACTTTCAGATCAGCCTGACTCATTTCACTGGAAGTTAACTAGGAACGGTGTTTTCACGGTAAAATCTATGTACTTGGATCTAATCGATGCTGGCCCAATCCCAAGATCAATTCATATTTGGAAAATTAAAGTTCCGTTGAGAATCAAGATCTTCATGTGGTTCGTTCACAAGCAAGTGATACTTACCAAAGACAATCTGCTTAAGCGTAGTTGGGTAGGCAATTCACATTGTTGTTTTTGTGACCATGATGAAGCAATACAACACCTTTTCATTGATTGCCCTCTCGCTAAGCTTCTTTGGCGCATGATTCATGTAGCCTTTAACGTCAGCCCTCCAGTTAGCATCGACATGTTATTTGGGACGTGGCTTACTGGAGTGGAACCAGCTACTGTGGAACGTATTCGGATAGGAATATGCGCACTACTTTGGGCTGTATGGAACTGCATAAATGATATGATCTTTAACAGACAAAATCTTATAAATTTCTTGCAGATTATCTACCAAGCTTCTGCTTGGATCCGTATGTGGTCGTCACTCACTCATACGGACTCCAGGGAGCTTTTGGCTACTGGGTGCAACCTATGGGAGACGGTAGCACGGGCTATCTACAACCGGTTTGAATGGCGGTCCAATAATAGGATAGATGTTTAGTCGTCTTGTCCTGTTTCTTGCCGGTTGTGGCTTTGTCTATTTTCTTTGCTTTTTGTGCTCCTTTTGCGAGCTGTACTACACTGCAGACCTTGGATTGTTTGGATTTTTAATAAGATGGCCGCATGCATTGTTCTGATGCAGAGGCCGGGGGCCTTCCTCCTTTTCTAAAAAAAGTCAAGAATGATGTGATGTGAGGCCAAATCAAAAAATTCATGAAGCTTCGATATGCACTTTTAGCTAGTTTATGATTGTGCTCGTTCTCCCAGCTAGATCAGTGACATCATTTCTTCTGGTGGGAGTCATAACACTGATGATGTTCTTACCTGTAACACCCCATGTAATTAGCCACAGTGATCACTTTTGATAATGCCATGTCAGAAGGATTAAACAGTGCTTGATCATCATTGCATCATATCTCATTTCAAATTCCAATTCAAATTGCAATTCAAATTTAAAGTGAAAATAAAAGTTGTTCAAATTTGAAAACCAAAATGTTCATAATGTGGAAAATAATCCAGAAGCATTTATACAAATATAATCAACATTATTTGAATTAGTTAAATGAGCCTTACATCATCAAAACAGAACCAGACAGCAATAATTAATGCCCTTCTATTTAAATAAAATTCAAATGAAATTCTTTTAACTCCAAACAAATTTCTGGTAGCAACTAAAATTGCACTGCAAATATTGGGCCTAGCAAATTATTTTACAAAACTCAATTTGTGTCTAAACATTTTATAAAACGGAAACTATAAAAGAGAAAACAGAAAAACAAAAGCTAAAAAGAAAATAAAAACAACCCCCCCCCCCCCCCGGCATCGGCCCAGCAGGCCGGCCCACTCCCGCGCACCCCCTGGCCTATAAGGCCCCCTCGCACCCCCACGAACCCTAATCCCCACCCCCACTCCCCTTCTCCCTCTAGGCCAGACGCCGCCTCCCCGTCGCCGCCGCCGCCGCCTCCCCGTCGCCGCCGCCGGCGTGTCCCCGACGCCGCCGTCGCCGCCCGTCGCCTCCTCGATCTCTCCCTCGTCGGCCGACCCCGAGCCTCGCCGCCCCTCTCCCCGTCAACGCTGGTGAGGCCCTGGGCCTCCCTCGCTCGCCTCGCCTCGCCTCTGTGCCCGCACCGCGGCCGCCGCCGCTCGCCTCGCCGTCGCCCGTGGCCTCGCCCGCTGCTGCCGCGCCCGTCCACCCGCCGCCTCCCGCGCGCTCGCCCGAGCCGCGTCCGCCCGACCGCGCCCGCACGGCCGTTGCCGCTCTCTGCGCTCGCGCCCGCGCTCGCGCCGCTGCGGCTGCTGTACCTGCTGCTGCCCTGCGCCTCCGCGCGTGCGCCCGCGCGCGCTGGCTTCGCCCCCTGCTGCTCGCCTCGCCGCCCCTGCTGCCTGCTGCTTCTCGCCTAGCTGCTGCTGCTTCGCTGCCGTGGTTGCTCCTGCTGTGCGCGCGCACCCGCGCGTAGCCTCACCGTGGCTTGCTGCTGCTGCTCCGTAGCTGCTGCCGTCGTCGCTTGCTGCTAAGTGCTGTCGCTGCTGCCTTCGGCTGCTACTGCCGCTGGCTGCTGCCCCATTGCCGCTGCTGCTCGCTGCCTATAGCTGCTGCTCTGCATGTGTTGCTGTTGCTACAGTAACATTCAGTTACTGTAGCAGTAGCTAGCTTTGCTGCTGCTAAGTTGACCATCTCTTTTGACAGCAACAAAACAGTGACAAGACGAGTCCTAACATGAGTAAAAATTATATGAACAGAAAGTAGACGAATAAGCTTCATTTTGTTCCATTGGGCCAGTTTCAGATAATGCGTGGACTAAGTCCTACGAAAATCACAAAATGCTAAGTTCTGTTAGCTGAAAAACTGAAAAACAACTTTATTTTCATAGCTAATTTAGAGTTGTGGATGATCAAGCAAATGAACTCTAATATGGATGAAAGTGATATTAACATGTAGATCGCAGAAAAATGTTCACAATTGATATAAGGTACAAAATCATAGGATGTACAGAACAATAGCTATAGCCTCCGGAAAACAGCTAAGTGATGTTTAAAACTGAGGGATTCTCAGACTTAGCAGAATTTCGAAGATTTTCAGAAAACTTCAGAAATTCGTAGTAAATAAACCTTAAGTCGGATTAAAATAATTTATATATGAAAAATGATCAGAAAAATATGACGATTCCGAATACGCACTCCGTTCATCTGTCACATGCCCCTACCATGCTGAACATGGAACCGTCCCCTCTATTTCATCTGTCTGAAATGCCCAACGCTGGGAAAACATTCCCGGATGTTTTCCCCCTTCGCCGGTAACGTGTAGTACTGCGATAGGTCACCCCTAGCTCTGCGTGTTGTCATGTCGTGCATCTGTGTTACATCTGTGTGCTTTATATTTACTGTTTCTTCCCCCTCTTCTCTCCGGTAGACCCCGAGACCGATGCTGCCCAGGAGACCGACTACACCGCTGACGACCCCGCCTTTGCCGCAGAGCAACCAGGCAAGCAAAACCCCCTTGACGCATGCCTATATCACCTATTCCTTCTCCCTTCTGCTTGCATTAGAAATTGCTATTGCTTTGCTTTATCCTATTCTGATGCATAGCCTGGTTTTGTAACCTGTTATTGATACCTGCCTGTTTTCCAAAATGATTAGTATAGGTTGGATGGTAAACCATCTGTGGCCCCTCTTCCTTGCTATAGTTGCTCCGCTTAGAACCAGTGCCCCGATCGATGTGACCGAACGGGCTGAGACCAACACACCACCGCACATTCCCCCTAAGTCGTTCGACCCTGCAGAGCTGGCATCGAGTGCCGAGGGTGATACCTCTTATCTCACTACCGATGATGCCTCTGTAGAATAGCTATCTGGTTGTGAGTTACCGAGGGTGATTCCTCTTTCATCACTTTCGATAAAGCTTCTGTCGTACAACCTCTCAAGTGGGAATCCATCGAGGGTGATTCCTCGGACTTCCCCCTTGATGACAAAGACACACGGTTACCTTTACAGTTACTGCGGGACTGAAGGGACTGGTGGTACCACCCCGGTAGAGGTGGACCTGAGTTCCCGACAGTCTCCTGGCAAGACGGGTTGACCTGGGAGGCACCCGTGAGATAATTACGAGGCGCGGCCGGGCAGGCAGAGACCGCCCTAGAGAGGGATGGGCCTGGCCCTTGTTGCACTTCCTCGAGACGGGACGACAGGAGTACTGATCGTCACCGCGAGCTCCTAATAATGCGATAACGGATTTGGGTATTGATATGAGTGGGTCGTTGGCCCTATACGCACTACCACCACGTGGGATAATGGTTATGGGACCCTCTACGTCGTATGTATCAGTCGAAAGCTCTGTCAGACGTCCAGTTCAGCATTGTGGGCCTGTCGGGCCAGTGCCATCCAAGATGAGGTGGTGCTCGTCCCGGCTCGTCGCATAACGACCCGGAGTGCAAAGGGCGATGGGCCCAAGACCCCTGAGCACTTAGGATATAGACCGGCGGGGACCTCTCTGTTGAGCCTAGGTAGGACTACGTCGTGTCGATTACCCGAGGCCGGGCATTACCCAGCAAGTGTGTCCGGCCAGATGTAATCGAGCGTGCTGGGTAACAGTAGTGCACCCCTGCAGGGAAGTTATCTATTCGAATAGCCGTGTCCACGGTAACAGGACGCTCAGTGTTGTATCCCGATCTATTACTACTTGAACTGGTTATATGATAATTAATTGTAAGTTCCGGGATCGCTTTCTCGCAGGGAGTCGAGGAAGGATCTCTGGGCTTTGCTTCAACATGCTTGTTAATTTATAATATGTTAATCTACACTCTTCTAATGCTGCAAGACCGCTGAAGATGCTAGTCTTCGATAGGCTAGGCTTTTCTCTCTATTCTGGCCTTGCTGCTATATAGTCCACAAATACCGCCTCTCCACTTGATACCAATGCATAATTAGCATAGTTCTGATGTCAGTTTTGCGAGTACTTTGGATGAGTACTCACGGTTGCTCTGCTATTCTTTTCCTCATACCCATTTGATGATACATCAGACGATGGAGCCCAGGAGCAGGAGATCCCCGGAGGCGCCTACTACGACGAGGAGATCCCCGACGACCAGGAGTAGTTAGGAGGTTCCCAGGCAGGAGGCCCGCGCCTTTTCGATCTGTGTTTTGTTTTGCCCTTCCTTCTAGGCCTATCTGTTTTACTTTTATATCTGTACTCAGATATCTAATGCTTCCGCTGATGCTTGTGTAGCTCGAGCTTATGTATTCGAGCCCTCGAGGCCCATGGCTTGTATTATAAAGCTTGTATTATTTTGCTTTGTGTTTAGAGTTGTGTTGTGATATCTTCAAGTGAGTCCCTAGGCTTGATCGTGTGCATTGCGTGTATGATTAGTGCACGATTGAGTCGGGGGCGTCACAAGTTGGTATCAGAGCCGACTGCCTGTAGGTAACCCCTTTCCAACTCCTTGGCCGAAGTTGAGTCTAGTCTTTCAAAAACTGTTTTACTAACAGTGCTGTGTGGCTTACGGGCCCACGTTGCACATCGGTGGGTTTAGCATCTTTTATTCCTCTCCTTTACTCTGGGACTCTGGTCTCTCTCCTATCCGGGTTAAAGTTTTACTAACTCTAACATTAGGTTCTCGTGATCACATCCACCCGGAGTTCTGAATTTATTCCCCTCTTTCTTCAAGGTGAGGGCTAGGATTCTGCTGCACAATATTCACGGACCACAGGATCCTTTTATCGAGGACCCCCTGCGTCGTCCCTTGCAGATTCCTCGCCCCGCAGTTTTCTCCGACGTGATGTAGCCTTTGCTATGTCCCGTTGTGCATTCCTTACCGCGTGCCTGCGCGCCGCCTAGATTGTCTAGCTGCGTGTGTTTTCGAACTCGCGCTATCCGTTGATATCCTACTCTGTGCATGGATGTGTATGTCTTTAACGACTACTAATATGTATCTATTGCACTTCCTGTTCATTACTCATGATACATCATAAATGATCTTTGACACATGCAGTTGTTCTTGCTAAACTGCCCCTGTTGATTTGGCAGGATGGCTGACGATCCTCCCCCTCCACCCTATATTGCCGCAATGATGCAGCAGTTTGAATTGAACCGTCAGCTCAACGAGAGTCTGGTAAATCGTTTGGAACGCAACGATGCTCGTCAGGAGCCCGGACCAATCTCACTTCAAGAATTTGTGCGCCTCAATCCGTCCACCTTCCGCAACTCGACCGATCCAATGGAGGCTGATGATTGGCTCCGTGACATTGCCTTTCATATGGAGTCGGCAAAAGTTGCTCCTGACAGTTACGTCATTTTTGCGACGTATCATCTGAGGGGCCCAGCTGCTCAATGGTGGGGAAATCACAGGCGTATGACGTCTGCTGAAACAGTCACCACCTGGATAGAATTTCAGTCAGCCTTTCGTGCACGGCACATTCCTCAAGGTCTGATGGACCAGAAGAAGAAGGAATTCCGCAAACTCACACAGGACGAAATGACTGTGGATGAATATCAGTGGAAATTTCTCGAATTATCCCGCTATGCTGAAGATGATGTCTGCACTGACGCTCGCAAGCAGGAGAAATTCCGTGAAGGATTGCATCCTGATATTAAGCTCGCACTTGCTGTTCATGAAGCTGCAGACTTTGCAACGATTGTCAGTCAGTCTTTTCGAATTGAAACTGCTTTGAATGAGTACCAGGAGTCGCTCAAGCGCACTCGTGACGTTGGCTCGTCTTCGGGTCAGCCTGCTTAGAAACGTCGAGTCTGGATTCCACAAAATGTACATCACCGACCAGCTCCAACACCAAGGCCGTCTTATGTTGCACCTCGTCTGCAGTTGCCGCCGAGACAGCTAACGATTCAGGGTGGACAGCCCAATACTATGGCTACTCCCCATAACGATGGTTTATGCCGCAAGTGTGGTCAGCTAGGGCACCGTGCTGCCAGCTGCCGCCCGAACCAGAAGCAGAGTACAAGAGCTCGTCAGTCCAGAAACCGTAATGCCAGGCCGCCTGCACTTAATCGTGGTCATGTTAATCATGTAAAGGTTGAAGCAGCTCGACGGGACCCCAGAATTGTGATGGGTACCCTCCTAGTGAATTCAGTCCCAGCTACTGTTCTTTTTGATTCAGGAGCATCGCATTCTTTCATTTCTGAAGCGTTTGCACGCAAGCAAGACTTGTCATTCGAAAACTTGTACCCTCCACTGGTGGTTAGCTCTCCAGGATCCAGATGGGATACCACGATGATAGCTCACAAAAACCACATTGAAATTGGAGGATTAGTATTCACTGCTTCACTTATGGCCCTCAAGGTTTCTACCATAGATGTCATTCTGGGCATGAATTGGTTGGGTCCTCATCAAGCCCTGATTGACTGTGCTGCTGAATCAGTTCACCTAACTCACCCTTCTGGCCAGACAGTCAAATACTCAACCCGAACAGCTCAGGATGCCGAGAGCCAGATATATGCTCTGAATGCATTGAATGCTTCACCTCTTGAGGGAATTGAGAACGTTCCAGTCGTTCGCGATTTTTCAGACGTCTTTCCAGAAGAACTTCCAGGAATACCCCCTGTCAGAGCTGTCGAGTTCGTCATCGACTTGAAACCTGGCACTACCCCTATTGCGAAGCGCCCATACAAGATGTCGCCGCATGAACTCCTTGAACTTAAGGAGGAAATCCACAAGTCACTTAAGAAGGGTTTCATCCGCCCCAGTTCTTCTGCTTGGGGAGCGCCTTCTCTCTTTGTTAAGAAGAAGGATGGAACAAACCGATTGGTCCAAGATTACTGACCTATCAACCAGGCAACAATTCAGAACAAGTATCCACTTCCCAGAATCAACGATCTGTATGATCAGCTTGCTGGTTCCTCAGTGTTCCCGAAACTTGATTTGAGGTTGGGTTATCATCAGATCCGAGTTCGTAAGGAGGATATTCCGAAGACCGCTTTCGTCACTCGCTATGGATCATACGAATACACCGTCATGTCCTTCGGATTAACTAATGCACCAGCCACCTTCTCTCGATTGATGAACTATATCTTCATGGACTACCTCGACAAATTCGTCGTGGTTTATTTGGATGATATCCTTATATTTTCCAAGAATGAAGAACACGCCGAACATCTTCGGCTTGTATTGGAGAAACTTCGAGAGCACCAACTGTATGCCAAGTTTTCCAAGTGTGAATTCTGGTTATCTGAGGTGACTTATCTTGGTCACGTGATTTCCAAAGATGGCATCGCTGTCAACCCAGAACGAGTTCAGGCTATTCTTGACTGGACTCCCCCGAAGAATGTCAAGCAAGTCAGGAGTTTTCTTGGCCTTGCAAGCTATTGCCGCCAATTCGTCGAGAACTTCTCCAAGATTGCTAAGCCGTTGACTGATCTGCTCCACAAAGGTGTTAAATTTGAGTGGACAGAAAAATGTCAGGAAAGCTTTCAGACACTCAAAGATAAGTTGACATCTGCCCCAGTGCTAGCACCCCCGGATACTCGCAAGGACTTTGTGATATATTGCGACGCATCCCGTCAAGGATTAGGCTGTGTCCTAATGCAAGAGCGAAAAGTGATTGCTTATGGTTCTCGTCAATTGCGTCCTCACGAGGAAAATTATCCAGTACATGATCTCGAGCTTGCTGCAGTTATTTATGCCTTGAAGCTGTGGCGACATTACCTTCTCGGTAATCGTTGCGAGATATACACGGACCACCAGAGTTTGAAGTACCTGTACACCCAACCAGATCTGAATCTTCGTCAACAGAGATGGCTCGAGACAATAGCCGATTATGACATGAATATTTCTTATACCCCTGGCAAGGCTAATGTAATGGCCGATGCGTTGAGTCGCAAAGCTTATTGCAATAACCTCATGGTTCAGGAAGCGCAGCCCATGCTTTATGAAGAACTTCGTAAGTTGAACCTCCATATTGTTCCACAGGGTCATCTCAATACCCTGGTTGTTGAATCAAATCTCGAGCATATGATCAGAAGTATGCAGAAGTATGACTCCAAAGTCCACAAGATTAAACGATATCTTGGGGAAGGAAAGTATTCACACTTCTACCTAGATGACCAAGATGGTTTGTTCTTCAACGGTCGCTTAGTGGTCCCTACAACTCACAACCAGGATATGAGGAAGGACGTTATGAAAGAAGCACATGAAACGCCTCTCTCAATTCATCCTGGTAGCACGAAGATGTACCAAGACATTCATCAGAGATTCTGGTGGCCTGGTATGAAACAAGATATCGCTCGTTATGTTGCTGAATGTGACGTTTGCCGTCGCATCAAGGCTGAACATCAAAGGTCTGCTGGTACTCTGCAACCCCTTGAAATTCCTGAATGGAAATGGGACAAAGTCGAAATGGATTTCATTACTGGTTTTCCCAGATCACAGAAGGGTCATGATGCTATCTACGTCGTCATTGACCGATTCTCAAAGGTTGCTCACTATTTGCCTGTCAAGGAGACGATTACTGCTAGTCAGTTAGCAGACTTGTATGTTTCCAGAATTGTGTCACTCCACGGTGTTTCGTTGGAGATCAGTTCAGATCATGGCAGCCTCTTTACCTCAAGATTCTGGAACAGTTTCCAAGAAGCTATGGGAACTCATCTGTCCTTTAGCACCGCTTTTCACCCTCAGTCCCAGGGACAAGTTGAACGAGTCAATCAAGTGCTTGAAGATATGCTTCGAGCTTGTGTCATCTCATTCGGTAAGAAATGGGAGGAATCTCTCCCGTATGCTGAATTCTCTTACAACAATAGCTATCAAGCTAGTCTGAAGATGGCACCCTTTGAAGTTCTTTATGGACGTAAATGCCGAACCCCTCTGAATTGGTCAGAAACTGGGGAACGTTCACTCGTTGGACCGGACATTATTCAACAAGCTGAAGAACAAGTCCGCATTGTCCGTGAACATTTGAAAACTGCTCAGTCTCGTCAGAAGAGCAACTATGACCGAAAGCACAAGGTAATGGTCTATCAACCTGGCGAGCAAGCTTACCTTCACGTCACTCCGATGAAGGGCACTCATCGATTCGGAATCAAGGGCAAGTTGGCTCCTCGCTACATTGGCCCGTTCCGTATCCTCGCCCGTCGAGGAGAAGTGGCATATCAGTTGCAATTGCCGCCAAACCTTTCTCAGGTGCATGATGTCTTTCATGTATCCCAACTCCGACGCTGCTTCAAGGATCCTATCCGAGCTGTGGATCATGAAGTGCTTGAATTGCGAGAAGATCTGTCTTATCCAGAGTATCCGATCCGCGTTCTTGATCAAACTGAACGTCGGACCCGACAGAAGGCAATCAAGTTCCTTAAAGTTCAGTGGTCGAATCATTCTGAAGATGAAGCCACTTGGGAACGCGAGGATTGTCTTCGTGAAGAATACCCTGCTTTCTTTCACCTTACCTCTTAATTCTCGGGACGAGAATTCTTGTTAGAGGAGGAGAATTGTAACACCCCATGTAATTAGCCATAGTGATCACTTTTGATAATGCCATGTCAGCAGGATTAAACAGTGCTTGATCATCGTTGCATCATATCTCATTTCAAATTCCAATTCAAATTGCAATTCAAATTTAAAGTGAAAATAAAAGTTATTCAAATTTGAAAACCAAAATGTTCATAATGTTGCAAATAATCCAAAAGAATTTATAAAAATATAATCAACATTATTTGAATTAGTTAAATGAGCCTTACATCATCAAAACATAACCAGACAGCAATAATTAATGCCCTTCTATTTAAATAAAATTCAAATGAAATTCTTTTAACTCCAAACAAATTTCTGGTAGCAACTAAAATTGCACTGTAAATATTGGGCCTAGCAACTTATTTTACAAAACTCAATTTGTGTCTAAACATTTTATAAAAGAGAAAACAGAAAAATAAAAGCTAAAAAGAAAATAAAAACAACCCCCCCGGGCCTCGGCCCAGCCGCCCGGCCCACTCCCGCGCGCCCCCTGGCCTATAAGGCCCCCTCGCAGCGCCCGACGCCGCCTCCCCGTCGCCGCCGCCGGCGCGTCCCCGACGCCGCCGTCGCCGCCCGTCGCCTCCTCGACCTCTACCTCGTCGGCCGACCCCGAGCCTCGCCGCCCCTCTCCCCGTCAACGCTGGTGAGGCCCTGGGCCTCCCTCGCTCGCCTCGCCTCGCCTCTGTGCCCGCACCGCGGCCGCCGCCGCTCGCCTCGCCGCCGCCCGTGGCCTCGCCCGCTGCTGCCGCGCCCGTCCACCCGCCGCCTCCCGCGCGCTCGCCCGAGCCGCGTCCGCCCGACCGCGCCCGCACGGCCGCTGCCGCTCTCTGCGCTCGCGCCCGCGCTCGCTCCGCTGTGGCTGCTGTACCTGCTGCTGCCCTGCGCCTGCCCGCGCCTCCGCGCGTGCGCCCGCGCGCGCTGGCTTCTCCCCTGCTGCTCGCCTCGCCGCCCCTGCTGCCTGCTGCTGCTCGCCTAGCTGCTGCTGCTCCGCTGCCGTGGCTGCTCCTGCTGTGCGCGCGCACCCGCGCGTGGCCTCGCCGCGGCTTGCTGCTGCTGCTCCGTAGCTGCTACCGTCGTCGCTTGCTGCTAAGTGCTGCTCGCTGCCTATAGCTGCTGCTCTGCATGTGCTGCTATTGCTACAGTAACATTAAGTTACTGTAGCAGTAGCTAGCTTCGCTGCTGTTACGTTGACTACCTCTTTTGACAGCAACAAAACAGTGACAAGACGAGTCCTAACATGAGTAAAAATTATATGAACAGAAAGTAGACGTAACAAGCTTCATTTTGTTCCATTGGGCCAGTTTCAGATAATGCGTGGATTAAGTCCTACGAAAATCACAAAATGCTAAGTTCTGTTAGCTGAAAAACTGAAAAACAGCTTTATTTTCATAGCTAATTTAGAGATGTGGATGATCAAGCAAATGAACTCTAATATGGATGAAAGTGATACTAACATGTAGATCGCAGAAAAATGCTCACAATTGATATAAGGCACAAAATCATAGGATGTACAGAACAATAGCTATAGCCTCCGGAAAACAGCTAAGTGATGTTTAAAACTGAGGAATTCTCGGACTTAGCAGAATTTCGGAGATTTTCAGAAAACTTCGGAAATTCGTAGTAAATAAACCGTAACTCGGATTAAAATAATTTATATATGAAAAATGATCAGAAAAATATGATGATTCCGAATACGCACTCCGTTCATCTGTCACATGCCCCTAGCATGCTGAACATGGAACCGTCCCCTCTGTTTCATCTGTCCGAAATGCCCAACGCTGGGAAAACATTCCCGGATGTTTCCCCCCTTCGCCGGTAACGTGTAGTACTGCGATAGGTCACCCCTAGCTCTGCGTGTTGTCATGTCGTGCATGTGTGTTACATCTGTGTGCTTTATATTTACTGTTTCTTCCCCCTCTTCTCTCCGGTAGACCCCGAGACCGACGTTGCCCAGGAGACCGACTACGCCGCTGACGACCCCGCCTTTGCAGCAGAGCAACCAGGCAAGCAAAACCCCCTTGACGCATGCCTATATCACCTATTTTCTCTCCCTCCTGCTTGCATTAGAAATTGCTACTGCTTTGCTTTATCCTATTCTGATGCATAGCCTGGTTTTGTAACCTGTTATTGATACCTGCCTGTTATCCAAAATGATTAGTATAGGTTGGATGGTAAACCATCTTTGGCCCGTCTTCCTTGCTGTAGTTGCTCCGCTTAGAACCAGTGCCCCGATCGATGTGACCGAACGGGCTGAGACCAACACACCACCGCACATTCCCTCTAAGTCGTTCGACCCTGCAGAGCTGGCATCGAGTGCCGAGGGTGATACCTCTTATCTCAGTACCGATGATGCCTCTGTAGAATAGCTATCCGGTTGTGAGTTACCGAGGGTGATTCCTCTTTCATCACTTCCGATAAAGCTTCCGTCGTACAACCTCTCAAGTGGGAATCCATCGAGGGTGATTCCTCGGACTTCCCCCTTGATGACAAAGACACACGGTTACCTTTACTGTTACTGCGGGACTGAAGGGACTGGTGGTACCACCCCAGTAGAGGTGGACCTGAGTTCCCGACAGTCTCCTGGGAAGACGGGTTGACCTGGGAGGCACCCGCGAGATAATTACGAGGCGCGGCCGGGCAGGCAGAGACCGCCCTAGAGAGGGATGGGCCTGGCCCTTGTTGCACTTCCTCGAGACGGGACGACAGGAGTACTGATCGTCACCGCGAGCTCCTAATAATGCGATAACGGATTTGGGTATTGATCTGAGTGGGTCGTTGGCCCTATACGCACTATCACCACGTGGGATAATGGTTATGGGACCCTCTACGTCGTATGTATCAGCCGAAAGCTCTGTCAGACGTCCAGTTCAGCATTGTGGGCATGTCGGGCCAGTGCCATCTAGGATGAGGTGGTGCTCGTCCCGGCTCGTCGCATAACGACCCGGAGTGCAAAGGGCGATGGGCCCAAGACCCCTGAGCACTTAGGATGTAGACCGGCGGGGACCTCTCTGTTGAGCCTAGGTAGGACTACGTCGTGTCGATTACCCGAGGCCGGGCATTACCCAGCAAGTGTGTCCGGCCAGATGTAATCGAGCGTGCTGGGTAACAGTAGTGCACCCCTGCAGGGAAGTTATCTATTCGAATAGCCGTGTCCACGGTAACAGGACGCTCAGTGTTGTATCCCGATCTATTACTACTTGAACTGGTTACATGATAATTAATTGTAAGCTCCGGGATCGCTTTCTCGCAGGGAGTCGAGGAAGGATCTCTGGGCTTTGCTTCAACATGCTTGTTAATTTATAATATGCTAATCTACACTCTTCTAATGCTGCAAGACCGCTGAAGATGTTAGTCTTCGATAGGCTAGGCTTTTCTCTCTATTCTGGCCTTGCTGCTATATAGTCCACAGATACCGCCTCTCCACTTGATACCACTGCATAATTTGCATAGTTCTGATGTCAGTCTTGCGAGTACTTTGGATGAGTACTCACGGTTGCTCTGCTATTCTTTTCCCCATACCCATTTGATGATACATCAGACGATGGAGCCCAGGAGCAGGAGATCCCCGGAGGCGCCTACTACGACGAGGAGATCCCCGACGACCAAGAGTAGTTAGGAGGCTCCCAGGCAGGAGGCCTGCGCCTTTTCGATCTGTGTTTTGTTTTGCCCTGCCTTCTAGGCCTATCTGTTTTACTTTTATATCTGTACTCAGATATCTAATGCTTCTGCTGATGCTTGTGTAGCTCGAGCTTATGTATTCGAGCCCTCGAGGCCCCTGACTTGTATTATAAAGCTTGTATTATTTTGCTTTGTGTTTAGAGTTGTGTTGTGATATCTTCAAGTGAGTCCCTAGGCTTGATCGTGTGCATTGCGTGTATGATTAGTGCACGATTGAGTCAGGGGCGTCACATTACCCTAGGCAAATTAACTAGATTGAGTAGTAAAAGTTATATTTGTTATTGTTGGCAGCATTTGGATGGGGGTACATACTCCCAAGAGTACAAAAGAGGAGTACATATATACAAACAGTAAATCATATCAACATGGTTACAGAGAAGGGGATATCTAAACTAGAAAATATTGTATACTGCATCAACTTGGTTCCACTCCACACTGTCTTTCATTAAGGTTTATGTCAAACAGAAGCAGAAAACTTAAATCGACTCCAAGCTACATTGCTTACGAGGAAGCCAAACATATGAAATACACTATCATGGCCGACTACTAATCAGTCATTGCAATTATATGTTCCACGGATTCAGGAATTGCAAGGGTTTTCAACCAATACTATAGGAAAATGTTGTTGGGTGACCTATCACAAATTGTTTACCAAACCCATCAATGGAAAACGGTTAAGATGTTTTTTGAAATAAAATAGTCAAACCTCACCTAGCTAGAACCACCGGAGTTAAACCTGCCACGTCGCTAGCCTATTTTTTGTCCAACTAAGTTTTTTATATAAGTCAGAGCAAGTATGACAAGATGATGTAAGTCGGCAATAATGATTAAATAATATATTCTTAATGAGTTGAAGGAGCGAGAAGAGAAGCGGGCTGACCAGTTGTAGCATGTGCTCCTAAAAACTTTTTGAGAGTGTAAGGTGGGTCATAGTATTATATATTTATAGCTAACTTTTTTTGCGGGAAGCTAACTATTCTACATGTTGGCTACAAGATTGACTATAGATGACATGACAACAACATATAGCTAGCAGCCAGCTAAACTATTAATCATGTTCTAAGTGAGAACATCGATTACAATTAGATAAGGGGTTACTGAAGCCATTGAACTCATCATGGTTGCGCCACCCAATTAGACGTATAAATAAAATGTACTAGTAAACAAATGAAAAATTACTACTAAGACCCTAGGACTGAAAATTGTAGCCAATGCTACAATAGAAGTCATCGTGGTGGCGCCACCACAGCTATCGAGGGATATTTTCTTACTGGTCTCAGACTTCTGACTGGTCTACTCTCGTGTGTGGCGCCAGATTAGGCGATCAATCAAGCGAGGGAGATTTTCTTCTCCGCCAATTGTATCCACGAGCCACACAGCATTCACCCCACTATACACTGGAATATCTAACCTATTGTGGAACCAAATCCCGAAACATCCTAATCCTAGCACGTAACTCGTGGTTCAGTGGCACAGCTAGAAGAATACTTTTGTTCACTGCTTCTAGAATATCCTAGTGCCTGTCTCATCTTGCTAGTTTGTTTGCTCCGATATTTCTTTCACCTCTTAGAAATGGAGAGCGTTGTGTTTGTTCCAGTCTCGTATGTCGATCTCTTAAATAACATGTTTTCTGTGTTTCATTCAAGCTGGTGCAACAACCATACAAGGTGCAGCCATACATGGAGTTAATTGCATGAAACCAGCACAATGAATGTTAGGTTTACAGAAAACACGGTTCAACAGGTAATGACCTAGCAAATAGCACCAACCGCACGTTTAGACTGTTTGAATGACTTTTCCAAGACATAGTGCCCACAAGACAGGGTGATGTACAAAAAAAATTGCCATGCAAGCACCTTGACCGGTCAATCCTCTTCTTTCCCCCTCTCTCTAAAATTCTAGTCTCCACCATGCCCCGCCGCCCGAGCCAGTGCATGCTACCATGGCCTGTCGCACCGGCCCCACCACCTCCTCTTTTGAAGTCACCCGGCGACGGATCCGAGTGGCCTCGGCCTCCCCAGGCCGCCCGACTCACCATCCCCTTTTGTGCGGCTTACCAGTTGGCTAGCAGCATCGCGCGCACAGCTCGAACTGCAGGCCTCGGGCGAGTCCCGCCACGTTACGGGCATCCCCATGGGTACCTAGAGGTCCTGCGCTAAAAGACTTTGGTACTAAAAGAAAGGGCAGCCCGGTGCATGTAGCTCCCGCTTCCGTAGGGTCTGACCACTTTAGGTCTTTTGTATGCAGCCTTTCCCTACATTTATGTAAGAGGCTGTTTTCAGGACTCAAACCCGTGATCTCATGGTCACAAGACAACAGCTTTACCGCTGCGCCAAGGCTCCCCTTCACTCTGGTACTAAAACATGAAGCATAATTTTAAATAGTGATCTAAAACGCCACTATAGCGGTGTTGTAGCGTTTAGAGAGGTCCAACGCTAAGAGGCATAGCCCCTATTTGAAACTACGATATCTTAATGAAAGCTTGTTCCAAAGAGTTTGTTAGAGCCATGTAAATTCAGATTCAAAAAGTGTTCCAGGTGGCGTGAAAGTTTGTTGTATGCGCAAAAGAATATGCATGCCCGAACCGTGAATCCTCGTCCTTGTGAACAAATTACATGAATAAACCAAATCATTTCTTAGAACGTGTAATTTCTAAAATTGCTCTATCACTAAATTCAAATACACTGTGCAAGTATAGAAACATTTCTCTATGTTGCTTTCAGAAGATATGATACTTCACTACTTGAGGGAAATGTGTTCACCGAAGATCGTAACTGCGGGGGGAATGCATCCACGCTTACCAAAGTATTGCCATGTAAGTTTACGTGTTTCTGATTTTCTATTCTTAACTTATTTGTCAGTACTTGCATCCCATGGTAACCAGAATTCAACTAATTATTCCGGACCTTCCAGCTTAATGATAATTGTACCATGTGTCCAAACTCCTAAGTGAACGGAGAATTTGTAGGCAACACTTCTGATGTTTTAACCTGATGCTCATGACTACGTGCTCTCTGACTAGATACAATTTGGGCTGCAGCTCGGCTGGCTTGGGTCAAAGAGGACGGGGACGGCATTGGTATGGCTCGCTGCCATTTAGGGCAGTACATCCGGTGGCCACTAAACCCACACATACTTGCTTCTCAACAGGTTTTCGTGTGATGTCACCAATGGGATTCCCATCTGCAGGGTTATGTATCCATTGCAGCATGGAACTGAATCCTGGCACTTCCTAATCCTAACATACCTATAGTTTTTCAATGACATTGCCCAATTAATAACATGCATGCGTCATCTTGCTCTTACATCAAACCGGTGGCATATGGAAAAAGAGAGCTGTGTGGCTATGCCAATTTTTGCTCTTAAATAAGAAGGTTGGTGTGCCTAATTGTTCGCACATGGTGCAAAAATATTCCAGTGTGCAACCATGTGCACAACGTGATGCTGCATTTTTGTGTAGAGGAACATGCTACAGTAACGCAGATCATTTTTGTTTTACTGTGTAAACAAGAAAAATTACTGCAGTCAATGGTATGAATAAACTTGAATTCCCGGCCTCAATTTTGTACCGATATCATGCAACCAATAGTCAACATATACTTGCGAGGTGGATTCATGTTGGACACCCGAATGATAGACCACACATAATAGTGAGCAAGCTGGTGGAAATAAATAAATGCTCGATAGTCTTATCATTGTGACAAACCGATCTCTTTAGAACTATTTCCCCAACTCCACATTCTTTGAGGCATCAGTAACACCAAATAATTCCCTGCAAACTTTAAAATGTTATGTGCAAAGCATTTTATTGAGGTTTCAATATTCATTCGAAATTATTCTGTGTAGAGTTTGTCTAAAGTTTCTAGTTCCGTTGAAGTTTCAGTTAGGATTTGAAATGTTAATCGAAGTAACATTGGCATTTAAGTTTAATTATATTTCATAGGTTTACTTTTCGTTTCAAAGACGTTTCACATATTTATATTTTGTTACAATATTTTTATTTTTCATTCGAATTTCCAAATTGATGTCAAGCTTTGAGTTGGGCTTTAGCCAGCATAGAAAAATTATGTCATTTCACATCATGCCTGGAGGTCGAGGCGAAGGAGAATTAGCAAGAAGCATGCCAACTAGAGCTTAGCTGTACAGGGAATCACAACCACGTACAGCACAGGCTGCACTGCCTACATGAATCTCCTCTGTCTTAGGCGGAAGATCTGGTGGTGACCCATTCGATGGAGCTTGAGTAGGGCAGGGACGATGCTGGCTTGGTCTGCCCAGATGTCATGTGCCAAATCAGGTTGTCGCTCGCTCAACCCAAGGATATTTCTACTCTGCAGCATATTGCTTAGTATCACCAAGCAGTTGCTCTCCATTATAGTGGGGAATGTAAGACAACATGTAATGGAATCCCGACGCTTCCTAATCTGTTTCAAGTGCATTGTTAGAGGAACAACATGTAGGCCACTCCTACAATATACTAATGCATTTTTCATCTTCGTGTCAAATGAGACCAGAGGCATATTTATGTTCCAATGTTTCTTCCTATGTCGCGCTCTTTGATATGCTCTTAAATTGGTAGATATACATGTTCGAATGTAGTAACCATGGAAATCTGCAACCATGTGCACCCACGTGGGTTTTCGGTGCCACGTGAGCATTCTGCATATGGAACCAAGGTTGCCCCGACTTCATTCCATATGCATAGGAGCCACATCATGTGCGTGGCAATCTGCGACCATGTGCACCATTTTCTTAGGAGTTGCAAATCGCTGTCTCGTCTTCAGCTCATGTGAACTTCTAGCTCGAGCGTATGGTTTCTCTTGTGACATCTACTGGATCAGTGATTTTCCTGACTGTGTCCGTAGCCGGCTAGCGTTGTGCTGTTTTTTGAGCACTCTTCAGGCCCCCCGAACATGATCGTAACTGCGGAGAGAATGCATCCGAGCGTACCAAACTGAGTCTGCGTACATCTGATTTTTTTTTATTCTCAACTTACCTGTCAGTGCTTGCATCCCATTAACATGGTAACCGGAATTCAACTAATCATGCCAAATCTTCCAGGTTAATATTAATTGTAACCATGCTTCCTATAACTCCAGTCCCATGACGAAGGATACTTTTTTTCGCAGAGCGAAATTTGTTGTTGGAAATGGTACAATAATCAGATTTTGGGAAGATACATGGTTAGGGGAGATGCCTTTAGCCTTGCAATATCCCACACTGTATAATATTGTACAACGTAAGGAGGATTACATTGCTACAGTATTACAATCGTCTCCTTTGAATATTCAGTTCAGGAGGTCGCTAGGGGGGGAGCGTTGGAGCTTCTGGTTGCATCTTGTGCGAAGGTTGATGAATGTTCAACTTTCCGATCAGCCTGACTCGTTTTACTGGAAGTTAACTAGGAACGGTGTTTTTACGGTGAAATCTATGTACCTGGATCTAATTGATTCTGGCCCAATCCCGAGATCGATTCATATTTGGAAAATTAAAGTTCCGTTGAGAATCAAGATCTTCATGTGGTTCGTTCACAAGCAAGTGATCCTTACCAAAGATAATCTGCTTAAGCGAAGTTGGGTAAGCAGTTCACGTTGTTGTTTTTGTGACAATGATGAAACAATACAACACCTCTTCATTGATTGCCCTCATGCCAAGCTTCTTTGGCGCACGATTCATATAGCCTTTAACATCAACCCTCCAGTCAGCATTGACATGTTATTTGGGACGTGGCTTACTGGAGTGGAACTAGTTATTGTGGGACGTATTCGGATAGGAATATGCGCACTACTTTGGGCTATATGGAACTGCATAAATGATATGATCTTTAACAGACAAAATCTTATAAATTTCTTGCTGGTTATTTACAGAGCTACAGCTTGGATCCGTACGTTGTCATCACTCAATCATACGGACTCCAGGGAGCTTTTGGCTACTGGGTGCAACCGATGGGAGACGGTAGCACGGGCTATCTACAACCGGTTTGGATGGCGGTCCAATAATAGGATAGGTGTTTAGTCATCTTGTCCTGTTTATCGTCGGTTGTGGCTTTGTTTACGTTCATTTCTTTTTGTACTCCTTTTGCGAGTTGTACTGAATTGCGGACCTTGTTTTGTTTGGCTTTTTAATAAGACGGCCGCATGCATCGTTCTGATGCAGAGGCCGGGGGTCTTCCTCCTTTTCCAAAAAAAAATGAACAGAGGATGGGGACGGCATCCACATCTGGTGGCCGCTAAACCCCCAGATACTTGCTTATGGTCACATATCGTAGCATGGAACCGAATCCTGACGCTTCCTAATCCTAACATATCTCTGGGTTTTCAATGACATTGCCAGTAATAACGTGCATGCCTCATCTTGCTCTTAAAACAAGCCGCCAGGATATGGGAAACGAGAACAATGTATGGTTGTTCCAATGTTTGCTCTTAAATAAGAAGGTTGGTGTCGTTAATTGTTTCTACATTGTCCAACCATTATTACCAGTTTACAACCACGTGCACAACATGATGCTCCATTTTTGTGTAGAGGAACATGCTCCAGTACACACAAATCATTTTTGTTTTACTGCATGAACCAGAAAAAATGACCGCAGTCAATGGTACGAATAAACTTGAGACCCCAGCCTCAATTTTGTACCAATATCATGCAACCATAACTAACATACTTTCGCAAAGAAAAAAAAAACTAACATACTTGAAACATTGCGAGGTGGATTCATGTTAGACACCCGAATGATAGACCATACATAATAGCGAGCAAACTGGTGGAAATAAATAAATGCTCGATAGTCTCATCATTCGGACAAAACAATATTTTTAAAAGTTTCATATTACCATTTAAAAGAATATGAATTGATAAGAGCTAGTATACGTCGCTAGATTTTTTTTCGCAAATACGCAAAGGATGCGTATCTTTTCATTGATAGAAGAAGAGTGTCAGCATGGGATTACGTACACTCACAAAGCCATGTGCGCTAGAGGCATAATTGTGAGTGTTGGAGCAAACAGATCAAAGGGGTTGCTCATCCCCAAAACACAAAAAGGCTAACTCTCGGGGATGATGTTCCTTATCCCTGTGGCGCCGGCCTTGGCCCAAAAGCGCGCCTCGTCCTTGATGATGGTGGTTAACTGAGAGACCGATGGCCGGTCGTGGTCGAAGATGCATCCGTTGCGGTGTTTCCATATCCACGTCGCTAGATATTGAGGGATCAAACCCAGAAAAATGACAATCTGAATGATGAGTCTTTATTACTTCAAGGCACATTCAGTTGTTTGCATTAGTTTAATCTATCTTTGCCTCTTTTTGTGTGACTCTTCGATTCAACCTCGCCCGAGCGTCCACAGGAAGAAAAACATCATGAGACCTCGTGACACCCAAGAGGAAAATATCAGTAGTTAAGATTACATGATTTAATCAATGGCTAGAGAAAACCATCATTAGGTTGGTCCATTCAGAGGACTTGAAGTCATTCATATGGTACGAGGGTGGCCTGGGCGACCAATTTCCATGCACAGATCACCGCCGGGTCACCCTCAAAGGAGGGTTGTGAATATCAAACGCGGAGGAGTCCAAAGCTTGCGGGTCAAGAAAATCAAGTAGACGGATGGTTGCCACCAACCAAGACCCGTATATAATGGTGTCTTGCAGGACGAGAGTGAAATTTTGACTACGGAAACCCTAGAAGCATAAAATAGTTGATTAGTAGATCCGATCAAGATATCTCGTCTAAATCATCCACCTCGAGCTCACGCCGACTTGACCTCTGACTCCCCGGAAATGACATTTTACATCCCATTGTAATCTCTATTGGATATGATCCCATATATGCCAGACTTGGGCAATTAGTCCCCAAGCGAGTGTCCGAACCTGGGTAAAACTTATGGTTCGTGTCCATCTGGCAACCTGAGGTGATGACCCCCTGTCACACAAATCCAGGTACGTTTGCCGTATTGTTGTTAGGTACTTTGCAACCAACCATCGACACATGGCGCCGACTATGGGCTTCCTCAATCTACCATATCGGATATGCGATATTTACCCGACCTTCAAGCTCGCCTCCATCATCTTCGTCGACATAATCAGCTTTCTTGCTTATCACCAGTGTCACCGACTCCGAACAAGTAGATACATCGACCCAACCACCGCTGCTCCACCGATCAACACTTCACATCTTTCCGATGGGATCATCACAATCAACTTTGTCCAACCGATCATCGAGTGGTCCGGCCCGACCCAAAACTAAGGAGATCGGGAGAGCAATCATAGCAGGAATCATGTGGCCATGTCCCATCGTGCCATACACTACAAAAAAAATCTTCTATGAAAAAACTCGTTCGTGACAGAAAACCGGATCTTTTTTCATTGATGAACATCTATGACAGAAACCTGACCATGATTGTAGGCGCTTCATACATGTATTTCTATGAAAAATCTTGGTTTTCGGTCACAGATGTGTGCTCTTCCATGATGAAAATCATATCATCATGGATATGTTTGTCCTGGGCAACCAGATGACCTGGCACTTGACCGACACATAGTTGTAGGTTTACCTACCGAATAACGGGTAATGGGATATATGTCAGCCTGTTGTTCACCCATGTGTCAACACCTTTTTGGCGTGCTTTGTCAAAGTGTCGGCTAATCATTGGAACATTTGTCCAACACATATTTGTCCATGTGTGAAATTCCTACGCCGACACTTGCCGTACTTTACTGACACATCCTAGTGCAGGCCCATTAAGTATTAAAGACGAACTGAATAGCGGCCTAGTTACAGGCTATGGCCCTCCGAAAAATTCTAGTCATCTTGGCCCATTGTTAGCCCATGGTTGTGTATGCCCATTATAGGCTTAGGTCTGGATGGCCCATTTGTGTCCTAAGTGTGATTAGCCCATTAGCTAACCAGGTTCGTATGGCCCATTACAACCTATATACATATGTACATATGGCTCGCTAGCGGCCTGGGTTCAACTGGGATGTCGGAGGCCCATGATTTATAACCCGTTAGCGGTCTGAGTTTGTTTGACCCATTAGCGGCCCATACTATTGAAGCGGATGCAATAAATTATCTCAAAAAATATAATTAGTCCTTACTAATATGGAAAAATAATAATTTGTGTTACATCTCGTAGTTCATGCATGCACATCACACAACAAGTATACAAACAGAATCCCCATTTTAAGTAGGATCTTTATAAGAAAAAATGGGATTGACACGGATCCCAGATAGTACAAGCAGCAGGGTCAACTCCGTCTCAGCTTGCTTCTTTTTTATTTTCTCCATGTCTTGTTTGGCTTTCGTGAGAGGTGCATCTATGTGCTCCGTTTGCCTACTCAAGATGTCGACTACATCTCTCAGCGCAGTTGCACCCTCTCTTTCTGCCAGTAGTTTGACCTCAAGAACTTGAACACCTGCCGACTTCAACGGGCTTGCGTGTGATTCGGCATCATGTGAAAATGATCGTGTGTCACTACTACTCCCACAAATTAATCTTGAGAGTGACTATTGTGCCCTAGTTTGAACTGCGTCTTGACATGACTAGGGTACTAAATAGTTACCATAGTGATCCAGATACGGATAGACTAATCTTTACATGGTAAACTACATAAGCATTACTGTGCGCAATACAAATATACATGGCAAATATGACAAATAAACATTATACAAATTACAGAAGATGATAGTCAGTCTACCACAGTCCACATGTTACATAAATATCTTGTTCTAATCGTCGTAAAGAGGTTGAGATGAACAAACAATATTTTTTGCGGGCAACTCCCGGTGGATTATATTTCTAGACCACGAGCCTATATAAACACAATGAATATGTCTTAAAAGTGCACTAAAACAGTGTGCACCTCATATAAACTAAACTGGCAAGACCATCATTTAATGGAGTTTTTGTGGGCAGCTCTTTCCCTGCCTAAGAGAGACCACTAGAATTTCAGCTTGGGGTAGAAGTGCTCTCATTGCGGCGCCCAAGAACTCGAGTTGCAGGTGCATCTAGAGCAACAACAATGGCTGCCATGCAAGCGCACACATAGCCATATTCGCATGTTGCTCAGAGTGCGCGAGTTTCTACTTCCGCCTCTACCTCGGTGGGCGATAGCTGACTGATAAAGAGGTAGTTTAGCCTGTGCAGGTCGACACAGCGTCGGGGTGGGTTGCAACCGGCTAGGGCACTAAATCATGTGGTCGTTTGAACCATGGATATGTTCGTCGCTGCTACTTTTCGATGCACATCACACATAAGAAATCTCATCGAACGGTCGTCTTTGAATCCTAGCACGAAAGTGAATCCCGGTGATTCCTAATCCTAACAAATATCTCTCATCCTTCAACGGCACAGGAAGATGAAGATCGTGTAGGGCGTTTCTACAATATCCTGATTCATGTCTCATCTTCCTCTTAAATAAGAAGAATGGTATATTTGCTCGAGTATTTCTGTTGTCCCTTGGAAAAGGAGAGAGGTGTGTTTGTCCCAATCTTATTCTCTTAAATGAGAAGATTGATGTGTTCAGTTGCTTCGACATGGTACATGCAACAGCCGTACCAGCGAGGTGTTTTCAGTGGCACATGAGCATTGCTTTGTAGAGGAAGTGGCTATGGTATTACAAACTGAAATTTATTTACTGCGTGACTAATCGCCACTGCAGTTTTCGATCACAGGTTAACATTAAATATGGAGACATATACCGAATGTAGAGCCAACATAGCTCTAAAAATCTATTCATTAGAATTACTTCGGGCAATCTTATTATAACGAGTTTCTATACAATTATCGAATAGACTCATGTGAATTAAAATTCAATATTTTTATCATATGCAAGAAAAATTGATGTGTGAGACTAAAAGGAAATACGGAAGTCCCAAGCACGGATCTAAACGAACAAACAAACCAGGAGCGAAGTCCCTTGGAGCCTGCCCCAACAGCTAGCGATCAGCCCAAAATTTAGCCTTGGAACCATCCCCCGACAGTATGTCAGTACAAGCAGAGAAAAGGGACTTGTCCGTTTGATCACAGGCAATAGCAGGTCCTTTCCAGGGTCTTGGCTCATCTCCCCATTCATACTATGGCCATCGTAATTGCTTAGACCGTGTTAGTTCTTGGACGCATGCATCTTCACTTCACCGTCGCCCATAGCGTCTGCACCAATTGCAGCATCACGACAGCATCGTGAGACCAGAAATGAAATGAGAGAATAATGGAGAATATAAGGTTTACTCAATAGCTACAAAAGATGAAATCTGATGTTGGTATTGATGAGGAACTTGCACTGCTATCTTTCCCTATCACTACCAGAATAAGTCACGTTGCCGACAGCTTTGGCCGTCGGCATAGGTCCAAATCCCGTCGGGATATACCTATGCCGACGGCCGCCGTCGGCATAGACCCGTCGGCATCGTATACGTCGGCGTACCTGGGCCTGCCGTCGGCATAGGTACTTATGTCGACGGTGTCCGTACGGCCGTCGGCACAGATTGGCCGTCGGCAAACTCGTTCGTATGACGGCGGCAGACGGCGCCGTCGTCAAGTTACGCCCAATAAAAACGCGACACGTGGCAAACGTTGACATTCCCTGGCGCCAGCATATGCCGACGGCTAAGCCGTCGACATATAATTGAACATATGCCGACGGCCTGGCCGTCGGCATATAATTGAACATATGCCGACGGCCTGGCCGTCGGCATATGCTGGTGCCAGGGAGTACAGTTGGGCGACACGTGGCACCTATGCCGACGGCGTCGCCCACTAGCGCCTCGACGATGGCTATGCCGATGGCAAAGCCGTCGGCATAGATGCTACCTATTTTTTTTTCTGATTTCTGTTTGAATTCATTTCAAATTCACAACACATATACATATATTCAAATTGACAGCACATATAGATATAACATCATCATCACAATAACATCGTCATCACATAAGTATCATCATCATCATCACAAGTCCATCGTCATCACATAAGTATCATCATCATCATCACAAGTCCTACGAGAAGCACACAAGTCCTACGAGCATAAAGAGAAGCACACAAGTCCTACGAGCATACAAAGAGCTTAAGCCCTACGAGGTCCACTACCAAGGTCCTCACCGCCCAAACGGCCAAAGCCCAGGTCCTCACTGCTTGCGGCAGCGCTACCGCCAGGACTGGCACCGCCACCGCTACCGCTACCGCCACCGCCACCTCGGTGGATCGGAGTGACCGGGCTGTGTGACGTGGGAGTGATGACATAATTGGCACCACCACCACCAACGGATGATCCACCGGTTCCCTGGATGTTCGAAAAGACATGTTAAGGGGATATATGATTGTGTTGAATAAACGGTAAGCAGTGGTTGATGAGTTTGGGGATGTACTAACCGGAGTCTCCTTGTTCTGTGCCAGAAACTCCTCAAAGGTAAGGAGCACTGGTGCAGGTCCAGCAGGTGGCGGTGGTGGTTCCATTACAGGAACCGTGTCGGCCGCCATGCTCTCAAAAACGCGCTGCATGTGAATTGACCAAGCAAACACGAAGGTCAGAAGAAATGAAAGTGCAAATATGGAAGTGAAATGAAAGAGGCTAAACTAACCATCATCATGCGACTGCTGTGCTCCTGGACTGCTGCAACTCTCGCCTGCCACGCCATGGTCTCCTGGCGTGTGTACTCCATGTAGGCCTACGATATGACATGATGAACTCATAAAACATCTCAATACGGAAAATAAAGTGAGCAAAAAGGAAGATAAGAGGGAAAATACTTACGTTGGTCTACTGGGCTAGGAGGGAGTGTGACTGTGCACTGGTCGTGCTCGTGCGCTGGCTCAGGCTTGGGTCGGTAGCTCGGAACCGTGTGAAGGAGATAGAAGGAGTACACACGGCATCCAGAACCGCCTGCCGACCATGAAGCTTCGGCCCTATGCCCACCACCGCCATCTTGTCCGTAGCCTGCTTTAAGGGGTCAGGTGTGCCAGGATTTACCTTCAGATACACCTCCTCGTAGGCCTTCAGGTTCTCCTCGCTATTGCCGTAGTAGTCGACCTTGCCCTCCTTAGACTTACTCCGCGTATGGGCGATCTGCCACGCCTCTATGTCAGAGAGCGGCCGGTTCAGTTTCTCCTCCTGCACCACCAAACAGAGGTTAGTGATACATAAGAAAGTGACGGTAAATAGAAGAAGAAGAATGTTTCATGTAAATAGATATACCTGAACTTTCTTGTGGCTAAAGTGGTTCCGGTTTCCCTGACCATGTGTTCCGTCGGTCCCTCGGTTAGCCCGGTTTTTCTTGCTCGTAGCAGCCCACTCTGCATCCTGACCGAGCCACAGATCCACCAATGTCGCCCATCCATCGTCCTTTCCATAACACCAAGCAGGACACACCTACATAATGAAAGCATAATGGCATGTCAACACGAAACGATGAAATTTACCACAAACGCCGGAATGAAAAGTCTGTTATACTTACGGCCAAGTACTCCTCCCTCTCCAAGGTAACATGCATCCTCTGCGCGTCTTCCTTGGTCATCTTTGTCTCAAGAGTGTCGTGATGATATTGCGAGATGGCCACCCAGCGCACCTCGTACTGCATCTGACGGGCCTTCTTCCTCGCTTGGCGCAGCACGATCTCGTCGGCAGTGGACTTGTGCTCCTCAAGAACTCGATAGTATTTCTACAATCATTCAGAAAACCAGAATGGAAGAAGCCATGAGTTAAACCATTCGATGATAAATTATGAACGAAACTCAAGATTCGTGCTTCTGAAGAGAACTTACCCAAAAATTTGTGATCACGGCCTTAGCATACGTGGTATGGTCCGGGTGGGGGCTGCTTCCCAGTGGTCCCAGCTCGTGGCCAAAACCCGGTGCTCAGGCTGCCTGACTGGATCCGGACGGAACAGCCCCGGCCAGTGTTCCTTCAGCAAAACGGTGATGACGCCGTTTGGAAGACGGACCCCTTTAGGAATTATCCAGTTGCTGCAAAAGATAGAAAGAATGAAAATATGAGCATGTGTACAATCAAAAGAATAAAAATATTAGCATGTGTACAAGCAAAAGAATTAAATTATGATTAAGTGGCACTTACTCTTTCCCCTTGGGCTCAATGAGCCACTTCTGCTCCTCGGTAGCAGGAAGGGGAGGGAGCTTTGCATTACCACGCAGCCACCCCTTGTTGTGGGCAACCCCCTCGCTGCCACCACCATCCTCCCCGCCACCACCATCCTCCTCGCCTGCCTCCTCCTCCTCCTCGTCCCCCTCCCCAACTTCCTCCTCCTCCTCCTCCTGAACCTCCTCCTCCTCGCGAACCTCCTCCTCCTCCTCCTCCTCCTCCTCGGCAGAGGGTACCTCACTAGAGGAGGGTACCTCAGTAGAGGAGGGCCTCGAAGAGGACACCCCTAAGTCGGTGAGGGAGCGTTGTTTCTGGCCTCGACCCTGTCCTCCTCTAGGGGCTCTCCCCCCACCCCCTCCACCTCTAGGGGCACCTCTCCCTCGACCTCCCTGTGAGGAGTCATCCTCAAGTAGTCGGGGGGAAGACTACGGGATCGACCACTCCGACTAGTCATCTTGGTGAGCTTCGATAGGAAACCCGTGCTGTCGGCCTTCCCCTTGCCCATGTTTAGCGAACCTGCATTGAAAAGAGAATAAACAATTAGTATATTAATAATGAAGAAAAAAGCATAATAATAAGGAATAAAAAACACATTAAGAAATAAGCATAGATAAAAAACACATTAATGAAGAAAAAAGCTAGGATCCAACTCTGTCCATTTTGATTTCCATGACAACGTTCCCACATAAGAAATGAAGCTTAGCCTAAAAAGAACATAAGAAATGAAGGCCGAATAAACAACTATTTGGACATGCTAGCTGTCCATGGTATAATACCCATTTTGATGGTATTGGGGAAATTACCAAGTAGAGGTATTTTCCCTTTAAAATTGTGTGTGTTTATCCTATGAACCATTCAAAGACTCCTCTCAGAAGAAAAAAAATGTGTTTTGAAACCATGTATTAATTTATAGGACATGACATCTCAATTATACATTCTCGCTATTCCTACATTTCCAAATTTCTGCAATCCGAAGAAGCCCTTGCAATATGGAAGAAATAGTTTTTCTTTCTTGACAGTGTTGGAACAAAGGCCAGTGTTGGAACAAAGGCAATGTGGAGGGTGGTGATCTCCAAGTTTTTCTTTCTTGAAAAATCACAATGCAATGTGGAGGGTGGTGATCTCCGAATCAGAAATAGCAGTTATAGGTATATTGCATTCAACTTGTATTACATATAATAGCCCCCTTGAGCAAATATAAAAGTTTTCTGAGTGGTGTTGCATTGAGGGTACAAGTTGACTTACAAGTGAATATATAGTGCAGTGAACTTATATGACATGTAATGGCGGCCATGAGCACACAAAATAGTTGTGTGGGTGGAGATGTAATTGACACATTTACAAATAAATTGTATATGATGCGCATGAATAGATATATTCATGTGGGGAGTAGTACATGGATATGCAAAAGAAAGCATTTGCCAATTTGGATCTTGAACAGATGATGAAGAATTACAGTATGATTGTTGTGGTCTTGGTCGCTGTTGATTGCTGTGGATTTCAGTTCGTTCAAACACACAAACTGCAAAATTACTACTAACATGTGGTTTTCGCTAATACATATTTGATATTTTTGCGAACACTTTGATGTTTGGTTGTGTGGTTATTCATTCTCAGCGTACACATTGCATGTTATCCCCGGAGCGCTCATTGAACTTAGTAAAAAAATTAGCTTATCCTACATCAGATAAAGTGGTGTTTCCTGTGGAGCGGTTATTTGCTCGCACCTCCTCTACGTGCACATCCATATAAATGTTATGAGCTGCACTATCCCAAATTGCTTCCGAAAGCTTCACTTTCTCCATCTACAAAATCCATATGTGGAAGTTTTAATCTATACAATTTTTGTTACTAAGCAGCCGTCAATCCATACCACTACAAAATTCATACTAAGCAATCAATCATACAAAATTTTCACTACATGCCATCAACATCAATTACTACATGTTTGCACCATCCAAATCAACATACAATTTAGCAAACAAGTAAGCATACAATTTTTTACAGTGCTAAACAGAAAAGAAAAGAGAAACAAAGATATGAGATGGAGAGAGGATGAGACAGAGAGGGGCATAGAGGAGGAGACATAGAGGCAGGGGACGAGAGGAGCTCACCAGCGACGTGGAGGCTGGCTCGGGCGAAGACGTCGCGTCCTGCAGGGCGGATGGGAAGGAGCGGCGGGCGCAGAGGTGACGAGGATGGTGGCGGAGGAGATGGGGCGGCCGGGCGCGGAGGTGATGGGGATGGCGGCGGCCGGAAGGGGCTGGTGGCGTAGGGGACGGCAAGGGCCGGCTGGAGCAGCAGCAGAGCAGGGCCGGCCAGGCAGGGGCGCGGGCCGGCCGGAGCCACGGCCAGGCGGTGTCGGGGTCGGGAGGTCGAAGCGGCGTCGAGGCAGGGCGGGCCGGGGTCGAGGAGGCCGACGCGAGTGCTGGCCGAGGCGGGGCGGCGGTGTGGCCGGCCGGGGTGGCGGCGGTGCGGGGCTAGGGTGGCGGCGGTGCGGGGATAGGGCGGGGCGCGGGTGGGGCGGAGGCGCGGGGCGACGGCGAGGGTGGGGCGGCGGCGCGGGTGGGGCACGGGTGGAGCGAGGGTGCGCGGCGGCGCGGGTCGGGAACGGGCGGCGGCGCGGGTCGGGATCGGGCAGCGGGTGGGAGAGAGAGAGATGAGTGGAGGAGAGAGCGGCCGTGAGTGGATACGGAGCACCTATGCCGACGGCATAGCCGTCGGCATAAGTATTTTCTTTTTTTTTCTTTTTTACTCACAATTTCTTTTTCACGTGCCACGTCATTGATCCGGGGCACCTATGCCGACGGCTTAGCCGTCGGCATAGATGTTTTCTTTTTTTTCCTCACAATTTCTTTTTCACGCGCCACGTCATCGATCCGGGGCATATCTATGCCGACGGCTTTGCCGTCGGCACAGATATGTATTATTTCTTTTTTATTATTTTTAAATTTTTTTCTCTAAATTGAAATTTGATTAATTTAAATGTACCTTCTCTAAACATAAACATACATAGATACAACCCACCGCAAAGATTCCCTCCATGTCTGCCCGACGTGGCCGTTTCCCCCCTCCGTGCGACGGCGACAGCGACGTCCGTGAGGGGGTCACACTACGAAGCCGGGTGCTTGCACCTGCCACCACACTTGCAGACGTGTAAGAGGGCCCAGCGCAAGACCTGGCGGCATAGCTACCCCCCCCCCAAGTACCCCGTCCCGTCTAACCCTGGCATTGTTGACCGGGCGGATCTAGGCCTTTGACTTTCGCCGGACGGGGTTTGACCGATGGACTTTTTCACCTGGCTGTGATAGGCCAGCCCATAGGTACACTTCGGATCAAGGTCCGGGAACAACCCACCGCAAGATTCCCTCCGTGTCTGCCCGACGTGGCCGTTTCCCCCCTTCGTGCGACGGCGGCAGCGACGTCCTTGAGGGGGTCACACTACGGAGCCGCGTGCCGGGTGCTTGCACCTGCCACCACACTTCCAGACGTGTAAGAGGGCCCAGCGCAAGACCTGGCGGCATAGCTACCCCCCCAAGTACCCCGTCCCGTCTAACCCTGGCACTGTTGACCGGGCGTTTCTAGGCCTTTGACTTTCGCCGGACGGGGTTTGACCGATGGACATTTTCACCTGGCTGTGATAGGCCAGCCCATAGGTACACTTCGGATCAAGGTCCGGGAACAACCCACCGCAAAGATTCCCTCCGTGTCTGCCCGACGTGGCCGTTTCCCCCCTCTGTGCAACGGCGGCAGCGACGTCCACGAGGGGGGTCATACTACGGAGCCGGGTGCTTGCACCTGCCACCACACTTGCAGACGTGTAAGAGGGCCCAGCGCAAGACCTGGCGGCATAGCTACCCCCCCACCCACCCAAGTACCCCGTCCCGTCTAACCCTAGCAGTGTTGACCGGGCGGATCTAGGCCTTTGACTTTCGCCGGACGGGGTTTGACCGATGGACTTTTTCACCTGGCTGTGATAGGCCAGCCCATAGGTACACTTCGGATCATGGTCCGGGAATAACCCACCGCAAGATTCCCTCCGTGTCTGCCCGACGTGGTCGTTTCCCCCCTTCGTGCGACGCCGGCAGCGACGTCCGTGAGGGGGGTCACACTACGGAGCACGTGCCGGGTGCTTGCACCTGCCACCACACTTCCAGACGTGTAAGAGGGCCCAGCGCAAGACCTGGCGGCACAGCTACCCCCCCAAGTACCCCGTCCCGTCTAACCCTGGCACTGTTAACCGGGCGGATCTAGGCCTTTGACTTTCGCCGGACGGGGTTTGACCGATGGACATTTTCACCTGGCTGTGATAGGCCAGCCCATAGGTACACTTCGGATCAAGGTCCGGGAACAACCCACCGCAAGATTCCCTCCGTGTCTGCCCGACGTGGCCATTTCCCCCCTTCGTGCGACTACGGCAGCGACGTCCGTGAGGGGGGTCACACTACGGAGCCGCGTGCCGGGTGCTTGCACCTGCCACCACACTTCCAGACGTGTAAGAGGGCCCAGCGCAAGACCTGGCGGCATAGCTACCCCCCCAAGTACCCCGTCCCGTCTAACCCTAGCACTGTTAACCGGGCGGATCTAGGCCTTTGACTTTCGCCGGACGGGGTTTGACCGATGGACTTTTTCACCTGGCTGTGATAGGCCAGCCCATAGGTACACTTCGGATCATTGTCCGGGAACAACCCACCGCAAGATTCCCTCCGTGTCTGCCCGACATGGTCGTTTCCCCCCTTCGTGCGACGGCGGCAGCGACGTCCGTGAGGGGGGTCACACTATGGAGCCGCGTGCCGGGTGCTTGCACCTGCCACCACACTTCCAGACGTGTAAGAGGGCCCAGCGCAAGACCTGGCGGCATAGCTACCCCCCCAAGTACCCCGTCTTGTCTAACCCTGGCACTGTTGACCGGGCGGATCTAGGCCGTTGACTTTCGCCGGACGGGGTTTGACCGATGGACATTTTCACCTGGCTGTGATAGGCCAGCCCATAGGTACACTTCGGATCAAGGTCCGGGAACAACCCACCGCAAGATTCCCTCCGTGTCTGCCCGACGTGGCCATTTCCCCCCTTCGTGCGACTGCGGCAGCGACGTCCGTGAGGGGGGTCACACTACGGAGCCGCGTGCCGGGTGCTTGCACCTGCCACCACACTTCCAGACGTGTAAGAGGGCCCAGCGCAAGACCTGGCAGCATAGCTACCCCCCAAGTACCCCGTCCCGTCTAACCCTGGCACTGTTGACCGGGCGGATCTAGGCCTTTGACTTTCGCCGGACGGGGTTTTACCTATGGACATTTTCACCTGGCTGTGATAGGCCAGCCCATAGGTACACTTCGGATCAAGGCCCCGGAACAACCCACCGCAAGATTCCCTCCGTGTCTGCCCGACGTGGCCGTTTCCCCCCTTCGTGCGACGGCGGCAGCGACGTCCGTGAGGGGGGTCACACTACGGAGCCGCGTGCCGGGTGCTTGCACCTGCCACCACACTTTCAGACGTGTAAGAGGGCCCAGCGCAAGACCTGGCGGCATAGCTACCCCCCAAGTACCCCGTCCCGTCTAACCCTGGCACTGTTGACCGGGAGGCAAACTGGGCCCAACAGACACGCGTGGTGTATCTATGTATGTTTATGTTTAGATAAGGCACATTTAAATTAATCAAATTTCAATTTAGAAAAAACAATACATAGGTATGCCGACGGCAAAGCCGTCGGCATAGCTATGCCATGGATCGATGACGTAGCACGTGCCGTGGATCGATGACGTGGCCAAATCTATGCCGACGACTGCCGTTAGGGCCGTCGGCATATATTTGACGGCGTCATACGGCTGTTAACCACCGGGTGGCCGGGCCCACATATATGCCGACGGCCTGTCTATGCCGACGGCCACCGTACGCATATCACGACATATGCCGACGGCTTGGTGACGCCGACGGCCCCCGTCGGCATAGATGGTGGTATGCCGACGGCCGAACTACACCGACGGTTTGCCTTAGGCCGTCGGCATACCGCGATATATGCCGACGGCCCCCGTCGGCATAGTCGGGGACGTCGGGAACGTGACTTATTCTGGTAGTGTATGGTTCCAAATCTACTATTCCCTCCGTTCACAAATATAAGATGTTCTAACCTTTTTTCTGAAGCGAATCGTATATAGACACGTTTTAGTATATTTGTTCACTCATTTCAGTCCGCATATAGTGCATATTAAAATATCCAAAACATCTTATATTTGTGAATGGAGGGAGGATATGTCTTGTGTTCTTTGACAACCACCGATGCCTAACTAACCGGCCTCTACAATGCCCGTCGGAAGGACGGAAGATATCAAGAGTACCATACTTCACCGGACAAAAGCAAGGATACTGCGTGGACGAGGAGGCACGCGGCTACAGATAGGCATGCAGGCGAGCTAGCCATTCACATGGACTGGGTTGTGAGCTGGCGACACATGCTTCCATTGGTAAAACAAAACCGGTAGTGTTCCCATAAAAAACCAAAGGCCTTTAACTCAAGGGCGCTTCATCATACTGGTCTAGAGTGTATCTGAACAGGAAGGGTCTATCATGCTATTCTTCTCTACAGTGGGGCCATAAACAACTTTCTAGTCGAGCTACAATTTTGCGTTTCAATGGCATCGTCAAGGGAGGATGCTCCCCTGTCTTGCTGCAGGAAAACATAGTGCAGTATGCTACTACTCATCCTGCTGAGAAGATAAATGATGTGACTATATATATATTATATACTAGGGGTATGTGTTAGAAGTATATATAAACGTGATTAGGATAGAGATAAGGAGATATATACTCGGAGGATGAACTTTGCAGACAACTTCTTATCGACAAATGTAGAACAAACATCTTCATGTCTTGCTTCAAGCGCCACAACCACTCGATTTCATTTGATCTAAGTCGGATTGAACTCTAAATGGGATTTTGAAAAGGCTCAATTGGATCAACAAGCCTGTGATTTTTCAAAACATTATACATAGTACGTCTCTTGTGCCATGTTTGATTCAATTGAGCTTAATTACTCGTTTTTTATTTGTTCGACACCCAACACAAATTTTGTCGAACTAATCTCGAGAATAGGCAACTTTCATGTGATTCTACATGGTGTTTTGTTTTATGTGTTATCGAGCTTTGCTGAGCAAGAGCTTTCCCGTGCTCGAGTTTTCTCTGAGCTGGCTCTGAGCCTGCAAACAACCCAAAAGTCGTACAACACTTCAATCTCACTCGAGCTTACCACTTGATTCGACTGAGCTCATCCAAACCCTATCAACATTTATTTCGTATAAGCTAGCCTGATCTCAGATTTAAACAGCCACTGTATTTCCCGATGCTTCTCAGTCCTACCATGTCATCTGTTTGAACGACTTTGCTAGAGGACTCAAGATTCTAGCTCACAACCTGATAACTTCTAGTTGGTATAGGTATATATATATCTCAAAAACCGCCTCTCTTGCATCATGTTACAATTCTCGTCCGTCTCATAATAGGAATAGTAATGCAATGCAACTACCTACGTACCAGCACCCGAAGCAGAAACTCCATGTCTCTAGAATTCTTTTTTTTTTGTTCCAGCATTGCTTTGTGTCGTAACGTGGCACCGTGGTGCCACACCCATGTAACCCTGATTAATACATCGACCCGCAAAGCTTTTGTTCGTTCGGTACAAAGTTGGGGCCTGTTTGGTAGCCCGCATACACCTCAACCGGACCCGCACAGAAAGACTTGTCCCGTTTGCTTGCATGCATTCACTGTTGGGCCTGCATAGCACGAATCTTAAAGCACATCTGAGTATGTCTCGCTGGGAACGCTCAAATCGACAGTTTCCAACGAGTGGGGCTCGAGGGATGCAGCCGAGCGCACGTGGGTTGGTCCAGTGATGCAGCCTCGTTTTGTCTCATAGGTGGGTGTATGTGAAGTTGCACATGGTATGTTCATTTAACTCCTAATCTCGTCCACTTATTAGTTCCTTCTAATCTATACAACGGTCCTTTGATTCGAGGTAAGGTCTACACAAAAAAGAAGCACTTCGATTGTGACGCCCCCGGCCCGACCGTGCACTAACCATACACGCAAATGCGCACGATCCAGCCCAGGGACTTACGGGAAGATACCACAACACAACTCTAGACACAAGATAAAATAATACAAGCTTAATATTACAAGCCAGGGGCCTCGAGGGCTCGAATACATAAGCTCGAGTTACACAAGCGTCAGCGAAAGCATCAGATATCTGAGTACAGACATAAAGTTAAACAAGTCTGCCTTAAGAAGGCTGAGCGAAACAACGACACCTGATCGAAAAGGCGCAGGCCTCCTGCCTGGGAGCCTCCTATCTACTCCTGGTCGTCGGTCTCCACGTAGTAGTAAGCTCCGTCGGGGTAGTGGTAGTCCTCGGCGGGATCAGCTATCTCCGGGAGCTCCGTCATCTGATCGCAGCAATCGGGTATGGGGAAAAAGAGGTAGCAAAGCAACCGTGAGTACTCATCCAAAGTACTCGCAAGACTTACATCAGAACTATGCTAGGTATGCATCGGTATCAAATGAAGGGGTTGTATCCGTGGACTAGACTGCAGAAATGCCAGAATAGAGGGGAAGGCCTAGTCTATCGAAGATTAGCATCTTGCAGCGTCTTGCAGCATTAGAAGAGTGCAGATTACACTAGTAGAAAAAGGGCCTTATGTGAGACACATTAGTCCCGGTTTGTAACTGAACCGGCACTAACGTGACCATTAGTGCCGGTTCCAACAGCTAGGCGGGCGGCGCTCATTAGTACCGGTTCGTGGCGAACCTATAGTACCGGTTCGTGCCACGAACCGGTACTAAATAGGTGGTGGCAGGCTGTTGTCAGGCTGGGGCCTAACAGGACCTTTAGTCCCGGTTCGTATAACCAACCGGTACAAAAGATCATCCTATATAAACCCTTCGTCCAGCCCAAGCCGAAGCGCTCTGTTTTTCCCCCTCTCTGTTTTCTTCCCCTCTTGCTCGAGCTCACCTCCATTTTTGCCAAAATTTGTCCAAGATTTGAAGGCACCCCATCCATCCAAGTGATCACAAAGGTTAGCAACTTTGTCCTTTCATCTCTCATTGCTAGATTAGCTCTTGCAATGCTCTATAAGTATAGTGATTTGTGGGTTTTATTTTGGGAGGAATTATATGTGGTAGTATTTGATTTATATGCAATTTGAGGTCAATATAACTCTTAGTTTGCATATGTAGGTGTGGTTTACTTAGTGCCTTCCCGTCTCCGTCGTAAGCACCGTCGATCGCCCGCACCGTCCCGTCGCCGGCACCACCTTGTGGTGAGCCTCTTGTTCTTATCTTTTTTATATAAAAAAAATCATGTTTGTGTGATTTAGATATATAGTTACTTGTATAATTATCTTACCCGTACGTTGTTTGTTATACATAGTGCCATGGCTTTGATATCCGTCCCCGTCGGCCCTCGTCCGGGTTATGATTCGGATGTGGTATATTCTCTTTTATAATTATTTGTTGCATTTCGTGTTTATGACAAATTATGCCCATCAAGTTGACATAGATATTTTTATCTAGGAGGTATGTGAACCGGAAATTCCAACCGACCCTATTGTCGAGAGGTTAAATTTAGTTGAAAAAGAAAACGAGTATTTGAAAGAAAAATTGAAAAGAATTGAGGGGGAGAAGATGGAATTGGAGTTGCATGTTGCCGAAGTCGTCGATGATCACAAGATCAAGATGGAGAAAATGCGCTTGAAGATTAGAAAGATTAGAAAATAGGCCATCGATAGTGAGGCTTGGTATCATTATGCTGTTGGATCAATTGTTACCTTAGTTGCGATCTTGATCGCATTTGTTGTTGCATTTAAATGCTTTAGCTAGAGAGTTATTTGTATGTTGTTTTATGATAATAAGTGTTGTATGAACTTTATGTATGAACTTGTATTAATTTGGTCTTTTCGGTGCTGTGTAATGAAGATGAGCCGGCAATGGATGTACGATGACCGATGCTCTGCCCAGTTCATTAATGGCGTGCAGACTTTTCTGCTTGCGGCTGAGGCGAACAAGCGGGCGGATGGTTTTATGCCTTGTCCATGTGCTGGATGTAAGAATGATCGGAATTACTCTAAGTCAAGAACCATTCACGTCCACCTGTTTGAGTCCGGTTTCATGCTCCACTATAATGTTTGGACCAAGCACGGAGAAAGAGGGGTTATGATGGAAGACAATGAAGAAGAAGAGGACGACGACAGCTATCCTGGCCATGGGTTCCATGAATAAGATGGTACAACAATGGGGGAAGAAGCTGAGCCGGCAATGCGGGAAGAAGCTGAAGAACAGGCATCAGATGAGCCCGCTGATGATCTTGGTCGGGCCATTGCGGATGCAAAGAGAAAGTGTGCAAGTGAAAAGGAGAAGCTGAAGTTGCAGAGCATGTTAGAGGATCACAAGAAACCGTTGTACCCAAATTGCGAAGATGACAAGAAAAAGCTGGGTACCACACTGGAATTGCTGCAATGGAAGGCAGAGAATGGTGTACCTGACAAGGCATTTGAAAAGCTGCTGAAAATAATGAAGAAGAAGCTTCCAAAAGATAACGAATTGCCTGACAGTACGTACGAAGCAAAGAAGGCTGTCTGCCCTCTAGGATTAGAGGTGCAGAAGATACATGCATGCCCTAATGACTGCATCCTCTACCGCGGTGAGTACGAGGATTTGAATGCATGCCCAGTATGTTGTGCATTGCGCTATAAGATCTGCCACGATGACCCTGGTGATGTTGAGGGCGAGCGCCCCAGGAAGAAGATTCCTGCCAAGGTGATGTGGTATGCTCCTATAATACCACGGTTGAAACGTTTGTTCCAAAACAAAGAGCATGCCAAGTTGATGCGATGGCACAAAGAAGACCGTAAGAAAGACGGGAAGTTGAGAGTACCCGCTGACGGATCGCAGTGGAGAAAAATCGAGAGAAGGTGGAAGAACTTTGCAGCTGACGCAAGGAACGTATGGTTTGGTTTAAGTGCAGATGGCATTAATCCTTTTGGGGAGCAGAACAGCAATCATAGCACATGGCCTGTGACTCTATGTATCTATAACCTTCCTCCTTGGTTGTGCATGAAGCGAAAGTTCATTATGATGCCAGTGCTCATCCAAGGCCCCAAGCAACCCGGCAACGACATTGATGTGTACCTAAGGCCATTAGTTGAAGAACTTTTAGAGCTGTGGAGCATAGAAGGTGTACGTGTGTGGGATGAGCACAAACAGCAGGAATTTGACCTGCGAGCATTGCTGTTTGTAACCATCAATGATTGGCCTGCTCTCAGTAACCTTTCAGGACAGACAAACAAGGGATACCACGCATGCACGCACTGTTTAGATGATACCGACAGTATATATTTGGATAAATGTAAGAAGAATGTGTACCTGGGCATCGTCGATTTCTTCAGAGCAGGCATCCCGTAAGAAAGAAAGGCAAGCATTTCAAAGGTGATCCAGATCACCGGCAGAAGCCTCCCCACCGTACTGGTGATGATATACTTGATATGGTCAAGGATTTAAAAGTAATCTTTGGAAAGGGTCCTGGCGGACAATCTGTTCCGAATGACGCTGACGGACGCGCACCAATGTGGAAGAAGAAATCTATATTTTGGGACCTACCCTATTGGAAAGACCTAGAGGTCCGCTCTGCAATCGACGTGATGCACGTGACTAAGAATCTTTGCGTGAACCTGCTAGGCTTCTTGGGCGTGTATGGCAAGACAAAAGATACACCGGAGGCACGGGAGGACCAGCAACGTATGCACGGAAAAGACGGCATGGATCCAAAGCAGTTCCAGGGTCATGCCAGCTACGCTCTTACCAAAGAAGAGAAGGAAATCTTCTTCGAATGCCTGCTCGGTATGAAGGTCCCGTCTGGCTTCTCGTCGAATATAAAGGGAATAATAAATATGGCAGAGAAAAAGTTTCAGAACCTAAAGTCTCATGACTGCCACGTGATTATGACACAACTGCTTCCGGTTGCATTGAGGGGCCTTCTACCGGAAAACGTTCGATTAGCCATTGTGAAGCTATGTGCATTCCTCAATGCAATCTCTCAGAAGGTAATCGATCCAGAAATCCTACCAAGGTTAGAGAGTGATTTGGTGCAATGCCTTGTCAGTTTCGAGTTGGTGTTCCCACCATCCTTCTTCAATATCATGACGCACGTTCTAGTTCACCTAGTCGAAGAGATTGCCATTCTGGGTCCTGTATTTCTACACAATATGTTCCCCTTTGAGAGGTTCATGGGAGTCTTAAAGAAATATGTTCATAATCGTGCTAGGCCAGAAGGAAGCATCTCCAAGGGCCATGAAAATGAGGAGGTCATTGAGTTTTGTATTGACTTTATTCCTGACCTTAAGCCGATTGGTGTTCCTGAATCGCGGCATAAGGGCAGACTGGGTGGAAATGGCACGCTAGGACCGGAACAAATAATATGTATGGATGGGCATTCTCTCACTCAAGCACACTACACAGTTCTACAAAATTCCGCCTTGGTGGCTCCGTATATGGAGGAACACAAGAATTTTCTATGCTCCAAACACCCGGAGCAGTCTGACGACTGGATTACACGTGAACAAACGGGGACTTTCGCCGGTTGGTTGCAGACACGTGCCATGCATGACGCCGCTGTTGAAGATGACCTGTACTTGCTGTCCCAGTTACCATCTTCGAATATAATGACTTTCAAAGGGTACGAGATAAATGGGAATACATTTTACACGATCGCCCAAGATAAGAAGAGCACCAACCAAAACAGTGGTGTCCGCTTTGATGCAGCAACCAAGAGTGGAAAGGACACATATTATGGTTACATAGAGGACATATGGGAACTTGACTATGGACGTGGTTTGAAGGTCCCTTTGTTTCGGTGCAAATGGGTCAATATGACACGAGGCGGGGTAACGAAAGACCCGCAGTACGGAATGACAACAGTGGATCTCAACAATCTTGCGTACGCAGACGAACCATTCGTCCTAGCCAATGATGTGGCGCAGGTTTTCTATGTGAAGGACATGTCTACCAAGCCGAGAAAAAGAAAAGATAAGGAAGCGAATACATCATACGATGAGCCAAAGCGCCACATAGTTCTTTCAGGGAAAAGAAACATCGTGGGAGTGGATGACAAGACAGACATGTCAGAAGATTATGAAAAGTTTGATGAAATTGCTCCCTTCACAGTGAATATTGACCCGAGCATCCAGTTAAATGATGAAGATTGTCCATGGTTACGGTGCAAAGGGACACACGCGAAGAAAAAGTTTCACACCCAAAGATCCCACTCTGGGATGTGACCGACTTCACTGTCATCACTTTCTTCTCTAGTGAGTTTCCGGACTAATATATCTGGAAAGTCCCACTTCGGACAAACCGGAGGGAATCTTTGTAATAGTTAATTAGGGTACTTATGTGTTTTGGCATTTGAAACGCGAAGAAATATTACGGCAAAAACTGGATGCACTTCGTGTACAAAATGGACAATCTCTTTCGAAGTATCAGGGTTTCGGACGAAAACTCGTCTGTTACAAAGGCATTTCATTTTTTTAAACTTATTACAACTCCAGACTTTTTGTGCGTTCAGTATGCACCATTCAAAGCCACGTCATCAACTTTCAACCCTTTCTGACTTCATTTGCTATTTTTCATGCATTTACTGATTTTTTTTGAGCTAAATGACCCTGAAATTGAAAAACACTACAAATGAACTCTGAAAAGGTTGAAAGTTGGCATGGTATCATTATTTCACCCACATAGCATGTGCAAAAAAGTAGAAAGGGTTACGGCAAAAACTGGATGCACTTCGTGTACAAAATGGACAATCTCTTTCGAAGTATCAGGGTTTCGGACGAAAACTCGTCTGTTACAAAGGCATTTCATTTTTTAAATAACCTAAGTATTACCAAATTGAATATAATGATAAAACACACTAATATTAAACATAAGAAAAAAGAATCACTGAAAAATCTATTTTTAAAGTAAAGTTATTCACAAACTAGTGATTCACACAAATTTCAAATAATTCAAATTTAAACTATTAAAATTTGAAAACTACTGGCACTAACAGAAAGTTTGTAATTTTTTGTACCTAAAGCAAAAATATTCAGAAAGAAACTCTAAATACAGCAAAAAACAACTCAGAAACAAATACAAGAAAATAAATAAAGCAGAAAAGAAAAAAGAGAAAAAATATAAATAAAAAAAAGCCCGCCTACTGGGCCACAGCGGCCTGCATACGACTAGACACCCAACTTGTAGTTGGGCCAGGATGCAAGCCCGCAGGCCCAGTAGGCCCAACAAGGCATAGCAGCAGAGGTAGGCACAGAAGGCCTGCAATACAGAGGAGCTCGAGACAGCAGCCGCGGCGGGGCTTATAACCTGGTGCGGGCGCCCTTCGGCAAGCGAGGTGGGACTAAACTTGCCCGCACCGCACCTGCGGCAGCGCACCACCTTTAGTACCGGTTGGTAGATCCAACCGGTACCAAAGGGATGTCTTTAGTACCGGTTGGAGCCACGACCCGGTACTAAAGGGGGTCGCTTCCCGCCGCTTGGCCTGGCCAAATTTGACCTTTAGTACCGGTTGGTGGCTCCAACCGGTACTAAAGGTCCATCCTATATAAACAACCCTTATGAAAATTTTCACTTCTTCTCTGTTCGCTCGTCTCCTCTGCTTCTTCGATCGACAGCGCCGCCGCCCCCCGTCGCCGCCCCCGTCGCGCGCCGTCCCCGTCGCCGCCCCCGTCGCGCGCCGTCGCCGTCGCCGTCGCCGTCCCTGTCGCCGTCGCCGTCCCCGTCCACGTCGCCGCCCCGGCCCGTCCCTGTCGCCGTCCCCGTCGCGCGTCGCCGTCTCGCCGCCGCCCCGTCGCCGCGCCCGTCGCCGCCCCCCGTCGCCGCCCCGGTCGCCCCGCTGTGAGCCCCCTGCGCCATGGCCGCGCCCTCGATCATCCGATCGAGCCCGCCCGCACACACACACACACACACAGAGTACACACACACACGTACACACACACACACACACACACACACATTTTTCTTAATTATTTTCCGTTTTCTCTGTTTTGTAGTTATATAAATGTTAGATTAATGTTAAAGTTTTAGCTAGATGAATTAGATTAATGTCAATTTGTTAGATGATCGAATTAGATATATTAATGTCAAATGTTAGATGAATTACATAGAAATGTTAGATTAATGTCAAATGTTAGATGAATTAGATATATTAATGTCAAATGTTAGATGAATTAGATATATTAATGTCAAATGTTAGATGAATTAGATTAATGTCCGTTATGTTAAATTTGCATATAGAATTTGCATATAGAATTTGTATATAAGAAAAAATGTTACATTTGCATATAGAATTTGTTATCGACGTCAACGATGCCCGGCCCGCATCCTCGCCGTCGACCCGTTCGCGACGACGTCCTGCTTCAGAGGAGCCATGTCCGGGACTGGGCTCCGCCGGGCTGGCACTGGGAGGTGCTACCTTCAGGGGGGCGCCGCTTGGTGAGGAACCCGGCCCCGGGTCCCGTCGACGACCCGGAGCTCCTTTGGTGGCTCCGGGCGCCACTTTCGATAATATTCGAGACGATGTATTCGAGATTATATTCGATGATGCATATTATCTACTATGATTCAGTTTTATCTTTCGAGATGCATATATATTATCTACTATTATTCGAGATGCATATCAATTATCTACTATTATTTGAGATGCGTACTAAATTGTTTTATATTTCTTCTGGATTAGTTAAATAAAAGCTATGGCGGACAAAACCGGCAGAGAAGGAGAAGAGGCCGTGTTCGAGATCATACGCTCCCCTCGCGGGCCACATGATCAGAATGAAGAAGATGACGGCTCCCAATATCTGAACAATACCGGGGAGGGTGATATGATATTCGATCAAGACGACCGAATTGATGAAGTCCAGAACTATGATGATCTTGAAATAGCAAATACCGGCGAGGTACATTATAGAAGCAGGCATCTGGTGATCATCACGTGTTTTAAATGATTTTGTATATATATATATATATATTAACGAATCGATCTTTCTTCTTTCAGCCCTCCGGATCGAGTAAATCGTCTGCAGGCAGCAGAAAGCGAGGCCCGGCCAAAAAGTTGAAGGATGGCGTAAAGTACAACATCGATGCCATCAAACCTAATGGCGAACCAAGCGAGCCTAAGAAGAATGCGGACAAGTGGATTCGTCAGTGCGGAGTTCTTGTGAAGGACCAAATCCCGATCTCCATTCAAGAATGGAAAAAGCCAGCAACGGAACGTCCAGATCTTACTTATGTTGACCAAAGAGCAAAAGATCGGCTTTGGAAATCTCTCATGTCACATTTCACCCTACCAGATCATTTCACACATGCAGATGTGCAGAAAGTCAAGGACGCTGCTCTTAGGAAGATGGCGCGTGCATTCAACAACCACAAGAAAAATATATGGGCCAAGTACGGAGGAAAGAAGACTCCAGAATTCACGGGAACACTGGAGAAGCAAAGAGATCACTGGCCCGCTTTCGTGAAATTCAAGGAATCGGAATTAGCTAAGGAACGGTCGAGAATAAACAAGCTCAATGCCGCGAAAAAGGAGCATTACCATAGGCTGGGGCCAGGTGGCTACGCGGTGGCCCGGCCTAAGTGGGATAAGGCTGAGCAAGAGATGATAGATGCAGAGGTCATTCCAGTTACATTGAGCTGGCCCCCCAGGTGCAGGACTTGGTTCTATGCGCATGGGGGGGCGTTGGACCCAAAGACAGGCCAGGTTTTGAAGAAGGCAAGTCTTAAAGGAGCCGACGACAAACTACTTGTTGCAATAGAAGAGGCTCGAACGGGGGTGTTCACGCCCAACAGAGAGAACGACGAGCTTACACGCGCCCTGGGAAATCCTGAACACCCGGGAAGAACACGAGGCAAAGGCATTGTTCCGTGGTATCAGGGGTTTGCGGACTGGAACGCCGACTACAGAAGCCGTGCGAGAAAGAAGATGGAGGAGGAGAAGAAGAGGAAGCTGGAGGAGGAGCAGAGGAAGCAGGAAGCAGAACGCGTTAGAGGCCTAGAATCAGCGCACGCGGAGTTGGCACTCCAATTAGAGCGGCAGCAGCAGCAGATCAACTCACTTAGCCAGGAAAGGGGGTCTCAGCAGCGGCAGCAGCTAGCGGATCCATCATTGGATAGCACCGAGCCATCCATGCCGAGAAGCAGCGTGGGTTCCGCCCTGGGCGATGAGTCACTACTGCTGGATAGATACCCTGTGGATGACATCATGGATAACACTAATTGTGAGCTACACTTTAAAATGAAGAACATATCCATGAAGGTGGCGGACGGCATTGCTTATACAAATCCCCCTGAAGCAACCTTCCATTGCAATCCGATTCCAGCTGACTATGCTCGTGTCACGGTTGATGAAGTTGTGGCACAATATTCGGGGCTACAGCTTGACATTCCTGGAGGTGACGACGAGCGCACACTGGGAGAGGCCATACATCGTATCATTCTATGGAGAAAGGATTGCATTGTCTTTCCAAGGCCACCGACACCGCGTCAGCCGACTCCTTCTCCAAGTCCGCCACCGCGTCAGGACACTCCTACTCCTCCAAGTCCGGCAACGCGTCAGGCCAGTCCTCCTCCTCCAAGTTCGGCACCGCGTCAGGCCACTCCTCCTCCTCCAAGTCCGGCACCGCGTCAGCCCAGTGCTCCTGCACCGCGTCAGTCGTCTCCGCCGCCTAGGCAACAGCGGAAGAGAGCCGCCGCAGCTATGGCGTCTAGCGGTACAAGTACAGGAGGCAAGAGACGAGGATACCAATTTGGTCCAAGCCTCGCGCCTCTTCCGAAGAGGCCTTACGACATGACGGATGAGGAAATCAAAGCCAAATGCAGGGCGGACTTGGACGCCCATTTTGCACCGAAACCGCCACCGCCGCCAAAGGAGAAAGTGCCTGAGGTTGTCGTTGAGCACTTTATTCGTATGGTTAAAGAACCAGCTCCCAAGCCTGTTGACTCAGACTATGAGCACCAACTCAGGAAGGCACATCTAGCAAAAAAAAAGAAGGAGTCGAGCTCGAGCTCGAGCCAAGGCGCAGCTGCCAAAAAAAGCGGGAAAACTGTTCCCCAGCTGGGAGAACAGGCGGTGCAATCGATCCCCCCGCTCATTGTACCAACACATGTGAGTACCGACGCGGCCGATGAGCTGGTAATAACCGACGATCATAGAAGGATGGCTGCCGAGGCCGGTGTCACTGTTTATCAACTCCTAGGCATTGAGCCCATGGATAAGATTAGAGAGGAGGACGTAAAACGGAAATATGCCCGCGGCGAACCTCTGGTAAAGCCTGAGGAGGTCAAGAAGCTCCCAACGAGAATGTATGAATTGCATGAATGGTACATGAAAATTGCCAAGACTACCAATCGAGAGTCCCTCATGGTGAAAGTCAAGGCAGAGCATTACTACCATGAGAATGCTCTGTATGTTGAGTTTACAGAACTGTTTCAGTTATTCAATCAAGACGCACTCGACAAATCTATCGTCAGTTGCTATTGTCTGTAAGTGATTTCTTTCTGTAATTTAAGTCTCAAGCTAGCTGTAGTGCTCGTTGATCATTACCTGTAATTATCCTCACTATATTCTTTTCTGTGGTATTATGCAGGATGAAGATCTATGAAATGAATAAAAAGGGACGCTATGGCATTGGGTTCATTGACCCAAATACCATTAATCAAGAGATATGGACGGATGAATGTTATCGAGAAGACACAGAGAAAAGCATGCTAGAGTTCTTCAAGCGCCTAAACACCAATCGAGATATACTACTTCCTTACAACTTCAAGTGAGTCACACTGTCTTGTACTACAAATTCTGTTTTTGCTTACTAGCTAGATGTTAATAAGTGTATAGGGTTTAGGGTAGTTGATGAGTGTTATGCACATGCCCGCTTAATTTATACATGCAAACGTGTGCGCATGCAGATTCCACTGGATCTTGTTAGACATTCAAGTTGAAGAAGGAAAAGTTGAAGTACTGGACTCACTAATTAAACCAGTTGAGGAGTACGAAACCGTCAAGGGGATAGTCAACAGGTAATTTCAATCATTATTGAACTATATGTCGGCCTATTTAGTTCGTCATTTCCTGATATCAACTAATTAATAACTCCTTTATTCATTTTCTTTGCCGGCGGGCAGGGCTTGGGCAAAGTTCATCAAAACGGTTCCAGGCCAATGGAAACAAAAGCTGTATTGGTATCGACCCAGGGTAATTAATTAATTAGTACTAGCTAGCTACCATCTCTTTAATTCTAGTTTCAATACCATTAATTATCATGCTTGATTAATTATTATCTGATTGAATTCTATTCTCGTAAAGTGCATGAGGCAGAAGCCGGGGAATGATTTATGTGCATACTACGTTTGCAAGAACATTCGCATGATGACGATCGAAAGTAGCACATCTGCTAGACAGCAATGGGTACGTTTGCCAGAACACTATTCACAATTTTTACATCATTATCGATATCTAATCACACAACTAATACATGCATATTGATCTCCTTCTTAAAAGTTCGATATGGTGCGGGATCAGCTCCTACCAACGGATCGCGTACGAGCAATTCAAGAGGAAATAGCGGGATTTTTGCTCGACCAGGTCATAGATCCCAAAGGAGTATACCATTACCCGCTACCGCAGTAATGCCTCCATGTAGGAGAAATTGTATATACCAAATTGTATATATACATGTGTATGTGTGAATGGTGGTGCGAGACATTCGATGATATATATATATATATGATCGGTTCTACGAGAAATTCTATTTATATATATGCATAACGTGTACAATATGTAGTATCGTAAAATACCAGCAAATGAAAAAGAATTAAATGGAAAACACAAAATTAAAGGAAAAAGAAATCTTAAACCCAAAACCCCCTAAACCTTTTAGTACCGGTTGGTGTTACCAACCGGTACTAAAGGTCTTCCACCCCCCGGCGCTGGCTCGTGCCACGTGGTGGCCTTTAGTGGCGGTTCGTGTTGAACCGGTACTAAAGGGGGGGGACCTTTAGTCCCCACCCTTTAGTGCCGGTTACAGAACCGGCACTAAAGGGCCTTACGAACCGGTGCTATAGCCCGAATCTGCACTAGTGTTAGTAGTATATAATAAAGTAACAAGCATGTAGTAGCAAAGCCTAGAGATCCTTCCTCGACTCCCTACGAGAAAGCGATCCCGGAGCTTACATATTAATTAACATGTAACCAGTTCAAGTTGTAGTAGATCGGGATACAACACTGAGCGTCCTGTTACCGTGGACACGGCTATTCGAATAGATAATCTTCCCTGCAGGGGTGCACTACTGTTACCCAACACGCTCGATTAACTCTGGCCGGACACACTTTTCTGGGTCATGCCCGGCTTCGGCTGATCGACACGACGTAGTCCTACCTAGGCTCAGCAGAGAGGTCCCCGCCGGTTTACATCCTAAGTGCTCAGGGGTCTTGGGCCCAACGCCCTTTGCACTCCGGGTCGTTGCGAGCAGGGCGATCCAGGCACCACCTCTGGGGTGCCGACCCGGCCGTGCTGCAATGCTGAACTGGACGTCTGACAGAGCTTTCGGCTGATACATACGGCGCAGAGATCCCCATTAAACCATTATCCCGCGTGGTGGTAGTGCGTATAGGCCAGTGGCCAACTCAGATCAATACCCAAATCCGTTAGTGCGTTATTAATTTTAGTGACGGCTGTCGGGACAAGTCCGGAGCTACCACCACAACCTGGGTGGTACCGCTAAACAGCCAGCCGCCACAGTAACTCTCGCGGGTGCTCACCGGGCCCGCCCGACTTTCATATGTATCTCTCTCAGGTACCCCTCGGGGTCGACCCGTCTTCAACAAAGGACTGATGTAACGGTCAAAGTACCCGTGTGTCCGTAACATCAAGAGGGAATCCGAGGAATCACCCTCGTTGGATTCCCACTCGATGTAACCGTCAAGGTGAACCTGGAGGATTCACCCTCGATGGGTCCACACTTGAGGGGCTGCACGACAGAGGCATCATCGGAGGTGGTGAAAGAGGAATCACCCTCGGTAACCCACAACCGACTAGCTACGCTACAAAGAAATCATCAGGAGTGAGGTAGGAGGTATCACCCTCGGCACTCGATGCGATCACGCTGATTGAGTCATCGGTAGTAAAGCATGGCAACAAGGACAAGGGTGTGGGCCACTGATGGGTCACTAACCAGACTATACTAAGCATTTAGGTCAACAGGTAAGATATCAACAGCAGGTTACAAAATCAGGCTATGCATCAGAATAGGAGCAATCAATTGCAGTAGCAAAATCTAATGCAAGCACGAGAGAGAAGGAATGGGCGATATAGGAACGATCATGGGGGTTTGCTTGCCTGGTTGCTCTGCAGGCGAAAAGGAATCTGCGGCGGTGTAGTCGATACCCGGTTCGTCAGCGGTCTCGGAGTCTACCGGAGAAGAAGAGGGGGAAGAAACAGATAAATACAAGCATACAAATGCAATCATTGTGCATGACATGCCTAAATGATATGCAGGGGTGATATACTGCATCTCTAACTATTTTAGTTAATTTAGGAATTTATTTGGAATTATTTACCTGAGGTCATGCACTATTCATCTAGCGGAAACGGCCAAAAAGTTCCATGTTCATCTACTTAGAGGACTCTAACATGAATACAAATGACATATTCGGATTTGTTAGATTTTTCTGATCATTTTTCATATATAAATTATTTTCATCCGACTTACGGTTTATTTTCTATGAATTTTCAAAGTTTAAATGATTTTCTGAAATTAATTGAAATTCAAAAATTAAATAGCTAAATTGCTACGGGTACACAGAAGTGTACCCAGCAATGTGCTTAATAGGCTGACAGGTGGGGCCAGTCAACTGCCCAGTCAGTAGTTGACTGGACCGTTGACTGGTCAACTCGGTCCAGTCAGCAGAGGCTGACTGGTGGGGCCCCTGCTGAGTCAGCACGCTGACTGGACCCAGCTTATCCATTTGAACAGTGGCGGTGGGTCCCACTTGTCAGTTTAGTTAATTAACTAAATAGTTTTATCAGGGTTAATTAAGCCACGTGGGGCTCGGCTGTCAGTGAGTATTAGGGGGTAATTAGCGCTGAAATTAGGCGCTAATGGCCGGACACGTCAGCCCACCGGCGACATGTCGCCGGCGACCAAAGTACGCGGCGGCGCACCTCGGGAGGGCGTCGGAAACGCGCCTGCGATGTCCATTCGACGCGCGGAAGGGCGGGATCGAATGCGGGCAGCATCGCGCGTCGATCTGCGGCGGAGGAAGTAGCAGGGGAGGCCGGAGCTAGCTGGAGCAATGGCGGCAGACGGCGGCGCGCACTGGAGCTCGACGAAATCCTAGCTACGGCTCGAATGCGAGTGAACGGTGGGCGCTGGCCGCTCCACAGGAGTGCCCTAAGCACGTCCATGTGCTCAGGTGGCCATGATAGCAACGGTAGCGACGGCGGCGAGCTATGTGGCGGAGCAGAGCTACGGTGGCGACGACCACGAGCGATGCGATGGCGAAAACGAATGCGGCAGAGAGGGAAAAGGAGCGGCAGCTCACAGTGAGCGCAGTGTCGAGCTCGAGGCGGTCGGGGCTGGTCGGAGACGAGCGGTTCGACCGGAACGGCCGTCGGGATCGGGGTCGAAGAAGAGCTCGGAGGCGTTGATGCAGCGGGCTCCCGGTCGAGCTTGTGAGGGCGATCGAAGTAGTCGAGCTCCACGGAGCTCGTGGACAGCTCAGAATGGAGAGGGGTGGCCGGTGGCCGCGTCGTTTACCAAGGGGCGGCCATGGCAGCGTCGGATCTTGGCGGGAGAGAGCGAGGGACGAACGAGAGGGGGATCTGAGGAGGGCTAGGGTTTCGGGGGTTCGCGGGGTCGGTCTTATCCGCGGATGCGGCCGGGGGATCGTCGACAGCTGCGCATCGGCGCTCGGGCGCGCGCGCGCGCTGACACGCATGAGAGAGGGCACGATGAGGGAGACGACCAGCGCTGGGCTCGGCCGTGGGCGCTGTAGCACTTAGGCCCAGCCGCACAGTAGTGTTAGGCCCTTTTCTAATTTCTCTTTTCTGTTTTATTTTCCAGTAGCTACTCTGCCTTTTATTTTTCCCTAAATGACTTTTGTAAAATATGGGACTTGTGTCATAATTAGTATTGCATTATTTGGGTACTGCCTCAACAAGTTTGGGAATTATTTGAGTTCATTTGAATTTTTGCTTAACTAGAAATGATTTAAATGGGCTGTTTTGGGTACTGTTTTTAAGATGTTGGGGTCAAATTTGGAATTCAATTAATGTTGATTTTATTTTTATAATTGCTTTGGGATTATTTACAATATTATGAACACTTTTGTTCTACTGTATGGATAACTTCTAATTTTGACTATATTTTAATTTGAATTTGAAGTTGGATTATTTTCTAAATGCAATTTATTTAGGATGATCATGATGACATGGCTAATTAATTAGCTTAATGATATGGTTAAGATCTAGGGATGTTACACCGATGTTGTGGTTCCATTCAGACGATCGATTCATAGTTTCATCCATTGTAAATATTCAATTTCGTGTTAATGTTTGAAGCTATTTTGGATGCATTTTGTCAAATTCGTCGCACACAGTCAAACTTTTGAAATTTTCTTTGACCAGTAGCTTCATCTCGCAGTTCCACATGACTCTCGTGTTGCAAGTTTTCTATTTCGACGATCGTAAATGAGTTGATCTACATCTTCCTCACGAACTGTACATATGCATATGTGTGATATGTTTTAATGACACTCATTAATCTCCTTCATCCCTTCTAATTCTCCTCTCGGCCAACTCTCCTACGTCCTACTAGCGTTGTTCCTCTCGGCCTCCTCGCCCGCATCGTACTACACTGACACCATCGTCGGTGTTGTTCCTCTCGGCCTCCTCGGCCGCATCGTACTACACTGACGCCATCGTCGGCGTTATTCCTCTCGGCCTCCCCCGCATCGTACTACACGGACGCCATCGTCGGCGTTGCTCCTCTCAGCCTCCTCGTGGCATCCTACTACACTGGTGCCGTCCCCGGCGTCGGTCCTTTCGGCCTACTATCTCTTGTCCTACTACACTGACGCTGCCATGACACTCACACTGCATTTTTTCTCCTCTGTCATGCATCTGCCTTTGCGCCCTTCTATTCGTCCCTCCGCGTGAACTTTCTCTGTGGCCATGACGCAAGCAACTACTTCGCCACGCCGCCGTCGGACGCGGTGGACGGTGGCCGCGCTGGCGCGGCGAACTAGTTGCTTGCGTCGTCGCCACCGTCCACAGCAGTCGCCATGGCACTGTGTAACTCTTTGTGTTATGTGTAGCTGTTAACTCTTAATCATATCCCGTGTATACAACCAAACACCGTGTTACGTAGTTGCGTGAGTGGAGACAATGCATGACACCAAACGTCGTGCCAAAACCGATCCCCTGATGCAGGCAGCCTCGATGCGAGCAATCAAACGAGGTGCAGATGTTAGTTTTTTTTGCCTGTTTTCCCTCAACCAGGCCCAACTAAGCCACTATAGCACAGAGTATAGTTCAATGACATGTGGGCCCCACCCGTGTCCTGTCCCACCCATCAGTTGGTGTGCGCAAGAGGAGACGCGTGCAGTGCTCGCTCGTCCAGGTGCGGCACGGGTCCACCTGGCAGACGGACAAATGGCACCAGTCAACGAGGGAGTCTTGCCCACGGGGATATAATAACTGACGCTTTCGCCCACGCCTACCTGAACCGCTGGGCGACTGGCACGCGTCCCTCTCGCTCGCTTCGCCCCCACTCCGGCAGACGGCAGCCCAGCCACCGCCACCGCCACCACCGCCGCCGTCCTCGTGCAGGCCACGCCATCCGCGTCGCCGCGCTTCGATTCCCCCTCCCTGGTGAGCGAATCCTCCCGCCCGCCGGCACTCCTCCCATCCCCCCTCCCGCTTCGGGCGGATCCGTCCATTCCCGCGTGGTTTAGCCGCTCCTGTTCGGGGTTCAGGGGCCGGATTCGTAATCGGGGCAGGCGGCTTCGGCGGCGAGTGTCGCGCGCGTGCGTCTGGTGGGGGGCGGGGGTCGGGTTCTTGATTCGGCGCCGTTCAGGTAGCGGGGCATTCGGGGCGATTCTTGGCTCCCCGCGTGGGTTTGGGTGTTCATCTGGAGAACCGCCACTCGATTCGTGCGTGTTCCTGCCTTCGTGAGAGAAATCTGGTAGGTTTTGGCTTCTACGGCGCGGTTTGTTTAGAGGAGATTTTCGCCTGGCGTCATGCGTGGAAGAGAACAAGGGCATTTTGCTCTGCTTCTGTTGGAGGTATCCTCGATTTTGCCTGGATTCATCTGAATGGCTCATTCGGATGTTTCTTGGGCGTTCTTGGACCTGCTGGCTGTTCTCTGAATGTCTGATTTCGTCTGTCTTTGCCGAAGGATCATAACTGTATTTGTTTCTTGTCCCCGTAAATGTAGTGTAATAATAAAGAAAACAAAGTGCATGCCTGTGCGTGTTCTGTTCTAGTCTCTCTGTCCCTCTGGTTTTAAACTAAACCAACACTGGCTCCCATGAATGCTGTAGGTTTATTCTAGCAAGCAAATTGCAGTAGGGGTGTAGATTGCTCTGTCACCTTTCATGTCAGGATCCACTGTCTGATGAATCTTTTCTGCTACCAAGTTGAATTGTATTTGTCTGAGCCCTGAGAAATGGAACCTTTGCTATGGTGGTGGTGGGCTTTGTGAGTTTGTGTTTGTTTTGACTGATAATGTTCAATTTGCTCACTCACTGGAAGCGCTGTATTGTTCACACTTTCCAATGGAACATCATCATTTGATCTGAAGGAAATGATAGCGATTTAATTTCCTACAGGCACTAGGAATTTAGGCCATTTTAGGCATGGTATAATGTTGCCACATTGCGTGTTTGCTAGAGATGTCATGTGTTTCTTTTTATAGCTCCTTGCTGAAGCTGGACATCTTTTCCAGGACAATCATGTGTCCTCCACTTGGTACACCAACAGAAATGAACTACAGTATAAGTGATTCTTGGAGCGATGAGGAACTTGTGCGATTCTTGGCAGAGAGGAAGGCCGAGGACTCCCTGCCAGAGAACGTACTTGTGGGCATGGACCTTACTCTCATTGATCCACAGGACTCCTCCCCTGGTTAGTACCTAGTGATGCACAAGATAATAATTATGATATGTTTATGGTGCTGTAAATACTCCTGCAGTCTGAATTCATGCTGTTATTCACTACGTTGTACTTTCTTCTGCGAGAATGATTATATTGTACTTGTGGTGTGATTTTCTTAATCAAGTTGTTTTAGACACTTGTGGATAAACTGCACATAGCTGATAAGTCTCTAGCCTGAAACAGCAACTTACTACGTTGTCCAAACTTGTTAGCATGTTGTGTATTTGATTGTGTCAATAGTGTGGTTGTGTGGGAGTAGGTATTATTTACCCTTTCTGACATCCATGCGTTTGCCTTATAATCTGTGCTAATTCCAGTTGGTTTGACAAAGATAACTCATATTACAGGTTGCGTATGGTACCTGAATCAGTCAGATGATCAGCAGCCCTATGGCAATGGTGAGTCCGCTATTAGAAAGGCAAAAGGTGGATACTGGAAGTGCATAGATGTTCTCAGAATACCAACAAGTAAATCTACTGCTGGTGTGAAATTTAGTCTGGAGTTTTATGAAGGCGAAGCACCAGCTGGTAAGAGAACTCAGTGGTTGATGCATGAATATCAGGTAGAACAGAATGATGAAGCTAATGTACCACAGGTAGCCCATGTTTCTCCCTGATCAAAAGTTACACACATGTACCTAGCGATCTGCCACGGTCGATGACTGACGCCTTTGGTATTCCTGACAGGAGTACAAGTCTTTGTGTACAATATTCATGCAGGGGAGCAAAAAGGTAAATACTGAAGATGAACTGCTATCTCTGAGTACTAATGCTCCTAATGATCACTTGGAATCTTATCTTCAATATCTTGCTGACATGGAAGAGCAGAATGTTGCAACAAACTCAAAGGTATATCATAATTTCTTTATTATAAAATGTATCAATGTTTAGCATTTACAGTACCACCTGCTCTCTGTTTGTCCTTATGCTAGGGTAAATTATGTGGTCTGGATTGTTTGAACTCTTTGCTGGTTTGTCATTTTAAATTGGAAAATAGTTCCCCAGGATCCTCTTACTGTAAATCACCTCTTTATTTGAAGAATCAGCCTTGCAGATTCTTGGATTCATTCAAAAACCATACGAAAAAATGTAGCTTATCAGGGTATTCTACTTCGTGTCATTCACTGCTTACTAGTTTGCTGCAATATAAACTCGATGGTATGTCATTTATGTTAGTTTGACCTGTAATCTTGATGAATCCCTCAATTTGCACGCCAGATTGTATCTTCAAACCAGCAAAATAGCTCTTCCAGAGAAGGAAAGGACATTTATGTAGTTTATAGTGCTGCAGATGGTGTGGATTTTGTGAATGCTCTTGCTAATGAGGACTACATAGAAATGAAAGATCTATTAAGCTCAGATGGCTCTGCATCGACTTCCGAATTTTCAAGTAGACGGTCTGAAGAGTACTTTGACTCTGATGCATTACTGAGAGAGCTTTTGAATGACCAAAACACAACTAGAGAAATACATCAGGACTGCAAGCATAACATAGCTGGACCTACTAAGTCTGATCGCGTGGTTATCAGTCCACCAGAACAAGGTAAGATGACACTTGTCTCACTTGTTTTGAATTTAAGAGGTTGCTTTAGATCCTCGTGTAGTCTGTTCCCAAAACTTTGTGAGTGTAGCCATACGAAGAATCTTTTGGAAACGTAGAACAGTGAAATTTTGCAACTATGAAGTCCCACTGTAATGGACCCACACGATGAATGAGTCTATGGAACTTTCAACAAAGCCGGTTTGGCAATTACAATTAGTCCCACTGTGTGGCATTTTTCTCCTGGGAGGGCTGGGCTTGATTTGTCAATGCTATTAGTTATTGAGATTATAACAGTAATATGTAACTGGATGTTCGTTAAATCAGGTCTAGACAGTTACAGTACTATAGATAAGACCCTCTCTGTTTTATCTTTCCCCTGTCTGTACAATAGTTTGCTGATAAGTGAAGTTTATGCATCTGTACTTACAGGGTTGGTTCACAACCATGACAATGGTGCCATGGTGGCTGGAACTTCACTGGAAAAGGCAGTGTCAGATTCTGAAAGAGATCAACATTCGGACATGCAGTGTCTGGATCACAATCCTCCTGCGTCTTCCTGTTCTCAAAACAGCGATGTAGAACAAAGCCATTCAAATAGTTCCAGTAGCTCGCATGGAAGCACCACGTCTCCCCAGAGAAGTCAATCTATTGGTAAACTTGGAAAGATAGGAAAGAAGTACTGCTGCTTGGGATCATTCTAGTCCCCTGCATAGCATTTCATCTATTTTGTGCAGGATGGGACATGGGCATGTCAAGTTTTCCTCTTGAGCTGTGTAACATAGGATATACCATGCCGTTCTATTGGCCGATCACCTGAACAAACTGGTGCTGGATCTTAGTCAGAGAAGAAGAGATACGTTTTAAAGCAACATCACAGACGACATTTTATACGAACTCTGGAAATTTTCCCAACTATTGTTGTTAATACAGTGTGAGGCGCTGTTTCATGATACTGATGATTCTGTTGAAGTGAGACGAAGGCAGTAGGAATCTTTTGATATAGCGTCAGTTCTGTTATCGGTTCTCATCTTTGTTTAGTGAAATGAGTTCAGTTGCGGGTTCCAGCTCTCACCAGGCCCTCTCATTTGTGAACTCTTCTGTAAAATTTTGTGCAATGTAAATACTTTGCAATCTTGTGTGCTGATGAAAGCTAGCTACATGTGAGAATGCTAACCGAAGGTGCATAGCTCTGCGGAGCCAACAACTTGTAAATTTGCGATGTCAGTGCTTTACTCCTGATGTGGGATGCTGTCATGCTGGCCCTCGATCTGGTGGTGAGTCCTGTCATGACGAGGGCGCTGGCACAGTAACATACTCCTATCTATTTTGTTTACTGCAGGGCCTAGTCCTTGGCAATTCGTCCTAAATGGAATGGCGTGCCCTAGAATCACCTCCAAAAAGATTAGTATTTTTTTGTTGAAAACATGTTCTCTATTAATTAAGAAATAGAACAGCATTACAACCGCCCAAAGGTAGGCTCGACACGCAGGTCGGCATTGAATCTCGCAACATGCTGAACCTTACAGTCGCGGCAAAGATTAGTTTTATTTGAACACCCCCTGGTTTAGGTCCTCCTGACATGCATAAACTTTTAGTACGTTGCCTGTATTCTTGCCCTGAACTTCTGCTTTGCTTTTTCTGAATTTGGACACAACTTGAGTGAACCCATCATGGTCCTCGGTATTTTTCTACCAGCTGGCTTGGCCTAGAGGAGAGACACGTGCACTTGTGGTCTGTCATCATCTCGGGAACAAGATCTGCTGGTGAACCGACCCATAAATATATTTTTCTTCGCACCTTTTAGATTGATGTCATGAAAAGCTGAACCAAAATTGGGGTGACTATTGAATTCAGCACGAAACTGAGCCCCGGCGCTTCCTAATCCTAACATATCAATATGTCATGTTTCAATGGCATTGCAAGAGGAACACCTTGTAGGATACTTCCTAAATCTCCTAGAGCATGTCGCATCTTGCTCATAAATAAAACAGAGTCAGGAGGTGTGTCCACCCTGATGTTTTTCATAGACCCTAAAGAAGAAAGAGCAATGTGTTTGTTCCAGTGCTGTGCTCTTAAATAAGATGATTGATGGGTATGATTCAACACAGTCCAACGACCATGCATACAAAAAATTATAACCATGTGCAGACATGCCGGTTGCACATGGGGCATTATGGTGCAAACAGACTATAGTAACAGAAATTAAAATATCTACTGTGTAAACCTGCAAACAAATTCATGCATGTTCTAGATATACAAGAAGTTTGAAGGATCATGAAACTTAAAAGGGGAGGTACTTGCAACCCAAAAGCATGAATCGGAATCTGCACCCCAAAAGCATGACTCGGTTTCATGAGGAATATAATGTTCACTGTGTTATGAATCAGTTATGCTCTATGGAATCAACAACTTGGTAAATTTGTGATGTCAGTGCTTTACTGCCAGTCGTATGCATCTCGTCTAGTAAGATTGGTAGAATTGAGCCATCTTTTAGTCATTCTGGTGTGTATTTGTTAATGGTCCCTCTATTTTACCAGTGAGTGAGATGCTTGGACGTAAAAGAGAATCGCTCATCACAGGGCTAAATTTTTCATGTCGGTTCTACATAACAAATAAATAATATATAAAAGACTGCATGTCCTTTTTTCTCTCCTTAGTTTAGGCCCCACCGACTCCACTCGTCAGGAAACAGGCAGAGCAGTTGTGAGGTTGCAACCAGGGCTTCCTAGTTCCTACAAATGGCCACTGTATAGCTCTGGGTTGCCACCAGGTGGGACACTGTCGTGCGGACTCTTTTGTTCTTGATGGTAAATTATACTACTCTGCTATCATTTTGTCATATGATATAGTATCAAAATATTGCCACTGAAAATAACAGCTTATCCTGTTGTTGCGATTTTTGTGCACAGAAGTTTGCATCTATGATGTTATTAGTATATCACGCCAAAGAGAACAAGAAAGACCTGGTGTAACTTTGTTACTAAAAATACTGAGACTTCCTTAGTACCCATCGCATTGTAGAATACCACAAAGGTGCCAAGACGAAGCAAAGGACCTCCAAACACTATACTCGACATGATGACAGGAGTATTGACTTTTCTAGTTCGGGCATGAGGATGTTATTATTGAAAATATGATCTACATTGGAAGATACAAAAGGTGGACCATGACATAGCTAGAAATGACATCCTATTATACCGAACATACATACTTAGAAGTATTATGGGCGTCCAAGATTTATTCACATCCTTCATGGTGAAATTCAGGTTCAATGAACACACCCTTTGGAAATCAATGTCCTTCAGACTTCCAGGCAATTAGTTGCGATCCAAATCTGATTGACCTCATGGCCTGCAGAAAGACAGATGGCTTCATTGCAAGGTAGTGCTTCGAGACTTGTTGGAACTGACTCCATGGTACTAGCTCCTACAGACAGAGCGCCAAACCAGAACTGTTGCACAATCTTCACTGTTGTTGCGTCATTGCTAGTTCGCCCACTGACCGCGTCGCCCCCGCGGGTGACGGGCCACGCCCCGGCTCCTCCATCCCAAGCCCTTCCTCTCCCCTCCCTCCCCGCCGCCGTCGCTGGCGCCCGCCACCGGGCTTGGCCCGGGCGACGCTGGCGGCGGCGGCCCCTGGCCATTCCCCTCTCGACGGCGGTCCGGCGCGGGACGGAGCGGCTCCGGGGGGTGTCCCTAGGCGGCGGCGGTCTAGCGTGGCGGCGGGGTGTCCTGGCGGCCCGTGGGAGTCCTGCTGGGCGGCGGCGCTGCCGTTGGCGGAGGGGTGGCGCGGCGGCGCGGACTGGCGGCTCCCGCTCGGCCCAGATCTGGGCCTTTGGGCCCCATCTGGGTCTGGGCGGGCCGGCGGCAGGGCGTGGCATCGGTGTGGCTCCCAGGAGGCAGAGGAGGCGCGTCGGGCTGGTGGAGGGGGGCGGCGCTAGCGCCGCTGGTGCTGCAGCATGGTGGCCGGATGCTTTGCGGGTGGCCTGGTATGCCCTGGCTGCCGCGTCCGGCCGGCGACCGCGACAGTACGGGAGGCACAGGCCTCCTGCGCGACGGCGGTGGAGGTGGTTCCCTCCCGCGCGGCTCCGGTCCTGCCGTCCTTGCTCCCTGGCGCTGCTTGTCTCTGTCCTCTTGGCCTCGTGCTGGCGTTCTCGGCGAGGCGGCGTAGATGATCTCGAGACCGTGGTGGCGCGTGCTGGCGGGTGGCAAGCTGGTTGGGTGGCTCTGGATCGAGTGGGTAGCGGTGTTAGGAGTTCGGGAGAAATCCCTGCCGGCTCTTCCGGCTCCGACGCGGTGGCGCCTGCGGGTGCCGCCATTACTTCCTGAAGGGTGTCGGTGTTACCCATCCCCCACTCCCCTCCGCGAGCCGGGGGAAACCCTAGGACATGTCCGGGCAGCAGCGTCGTCGGCGTCGCATTCCTTCTTGGAGGTGCTGCTTGGTACGCGGCGGTCCGGTTCCTTGGCGTGTGGTGGTACGAATTTGGAGGGCGCAGCGGTGGAGGATCATTCGTGCTTTGCCGAGATACCGTTGTTGGCATTTCCTTCTTCTTCTTTCTCCTTTTGGGCTTGATGTGCTGTTCGCCCCAGCAAATGCTATGTGATCGGTGTTGTTTGCTTTATAATATAAAGCGGGGGGAAACCCTATTTCGATCCTGTCTTTGTATTTTGATGTCATTGCCAAAGGAAGCTCGCCGTCTTGTAACATGATGCTATTTTTTTTTAAATGTGCTATATATGCTACTACTGTTCCCAAAAGGTATATATATGGTTGAATGCATGTAGGGTGTGTGCTTCGGCACATGTAGACGACTTCATATCCTATTGCTCATTTAGTCTTCCCCTGAATGCCTTAAGTAGGAAGAATAACATCCAGCCGTTATGTTTCTATATGCTTGGGCTAGCAGTCGAGAATTCTGAAACTTCACAAGCTAAGTTGTTTGATGTAGGTACAGCCAAGCTCGACGGGCAAATCAAGCTCTCGACAAGGCTCGGTCGGGTGAACATGCATGTGATTTCTTACATGGTGGCTGGAACTTCACTGGAAAAGGCAGCGTCAGATTCTGAAAGAGATCAACATTCGAACGAGCAGTGTCTGGATCACCATCCTCATGCGTCTTCCTGTTCTAAAAACAGCCATGTAGAACAAAGCCATTCAAATAATTCCAGTAGCTCGCATGGAAGCACCACGTCTCCCCAGAGAAGCCGATCTATCGGTAAACTTGGAAAGATAGGAAAGAAGTACTGCTGCTTCTAGTCCCCTGCATAGCATTTCATCTATTTTGTACAGGATGGAACATAGGCAAGTCCAGTTTTCCTCTTGAGCTATGTAACATAGGATATACCATGCCATGCTATTCGGACCTTGGCCGGTCACCTGAACAAACTGTTGATGGATCTTCTGGCAGCACGAGGGGCATGTTCCGAAGCAGCATGAGAAAACACTTCATATAGTGTAAGGCACTATGTCATGACACTGATGATTCTGTTGAACTGAGTTGTGGCACTTATATCGTTTGATCGATAATGCCAGTTCTGTTATCCATTCTTATCTCTGTTCAGTGCAACGAGTTCACTTGCGGTTTCCAACTCTCACCAGTCCTTCTCATTCGTGAATTCTATTGTAAAAATTTGTGCCATGTAATTTCACTTTTAGCAAGTGATACTAACTGATAAATACTTCCCTATATTGTGTGCTGATGAAAGCTAGCTACATGTCAGAATGTGAACCGAAGGTGCACAAAAATTAGCAATGACTCGGTTTCATCAGGGATAACTGGGTCATGAATCTATTAGCTCTACGGAGCCAGCAACTTGGCAAACTTATGACGTCAGTGTTTAGCTCCCTGCTTTCGATGCTGTCGTATGGACCCTCGATGCGCTGGTGGTGGGTCCTATAATGCCGATGGCGCAGGCACAGTAACATGCATCTACGTATCTATTTTGTTTCCTGCAGGGTGTAGTCCTTGGCAATTCGTCATAAAAGGAGTGGGGTGCAACAGAGCCACCTCCAAAAAGATTAGGTTTTTTTTAAAGGTGTTGTGTATTACTAAGAAATTGATTTGTTATTACATCCACGCAAAGGCATGTTCGACAGGCAGGTTGGCAATGAACCTCGCAACACTCTGAACCTTACAATTGTGCGAAGATTAGTATTATTAGAACACCCCTTAGTTTAGGTCCTGATATACAAAACAACAACTTTTAGTAAGTTGCCTGAATTCTTGCCTTGAACCATTTTTTTCTGTATTTGGACACAACTACAGTCAACCCATCATGCTCCTCGGTATTTTTTTCTATCAGTACAATTGGCTTGGCCTAGAGGAGGAGAAACAAAGCCAACTTGTGGTTCGTCATGCCCTCTGGAACAAGATCTGCTAGTGGACTGACCCATAGATGTCATGAAAGGCTAAACCAAAATCGGTGTTGACTATGCAATTTAGCATGAAACCGAGTCCCGACGCATCCTAATCCCAACATAGCGATATGCCATGTTTCAGTTGCATTTCTAGAGGAACAACCTAAATAAGACAAGAGGAGTGTTCACCCTGATGTTCTTTAGGCCCTAAAGAAGAGAGGGCAATGTGTTTGTTCCAATGTTGTGCTCTTCAATAAGAGGATTGATGCATATGATTCAACACAGTTCAACAACCATGCGTACCAATTTATAACCATGTGCAGACATGCCGTCTTCGGTTGCACATGGGGCATTACGGTGCAAATAGATTATAGTAAAAGAAATGGAAAGTATGATGTGTAAACCTGCAAACAAATTCATGTATGTTCTACATATACAGGATGTTTGAAGGATCATGAACCTTAAGAGGGAAGGTACCTGCAACCCAAAAGCATGAATCAGAATCTGTACCCCAAAAGCGTGACTTGGTTTCATCGGCAATACAATGTTCACTGGGTTATGATTCAGTTATGCTCTATGAAATCAACAACTTGGTAAATTTGTAATGTCGGTGTTTTACTGTTAATCTTATGCATCTCATCTAGTAAGATTGGTACACTTGAGATATTAGTCATCTTGGTGCGTATTTCTGTAGTTGCTAATGGTCCCTCCATTTTACCTTCAGTGGGATCCTTGCACGCAAAAGAGACCCGTTTTTCACACCGCCATATTCTGCATGTCAGTTCTATACAACAAATAAATAATATGTAAAAGAGCATAGGTCCTTTTTTCTCTCCTTAATTCTGACGCCACCAACTCCATTCATCCGGCAACGCGCGGAGTAGTTGTGAGGCTGCGAGTGGGGCTTCCTACAGTTCTACTGTATTGCACTTGGGTCGCTGCCGGGGCCGAGAGGGGGTCCCACTCCTATGGGATACTGTCGTGTGGACTCTTGAGTTCTTGATGGCGAATTATGTTACTTCACTATTATTTTGTCTAATGATTTTAGTATCAAAATCTTGCCACTTAAAATAACAACTTGTACAAACACTACTGGAATTTTCATATACGCCGGGTGCCACGCTCTTCGCCGAGAGTCAAAGCACGGACACTCGGCAAACTAACAGACGCCGAGAGCTGCTCTCGGTAAAAGGTGCATCTCGGCAAACAGGGTATTTTGCCGAGAGTAGTTCTCGGCAAAGCAGGAACACTCGGCAAAGTAACTATTTGCCGAGAGCCAAGTAGCCGCCGCAAGGCAAAGTTTTGCCACGTGGCACATCCGACGGCGAATAACGGCACGGTCATGGTAGCACATCTTTGCCGAGAGGGGCTCTCGGCTGAATGTCTTTACCGAGCGCCACACTCGGCAAAGATTAAGCAAACTTTAGTCCCACCTCGCTCAGAGACAGGCAACAAGACCTGTTTAAATAGTCGGATAGTCCAGATGCAGTAAGCGTCGGTCTTCATTACACTCCTGTTAAGAAGCTGGACTATCACTTTGAATCTTCACCTGTTCCAGGAAGAGAAGATTCAATTTGGTAGGCCATCTTCCTAATGATGGTTGCCGGCATTTTTTATTAATTCAAATTTTTTTAGTCTTCCTAATGACTCTGCTAGGGTTTCATCACCGGAAATTGCAGATCTGCATGGCGGCGCATGAAATCATGCCCAGAAGCGGCATGGAAAATCCTTTGTGATGTCCTTGCGGCATGCGTAGGCCTTGTGCAGAGGAGGGAGGGGCATGCCCTGCCACCGGGGGCCGAAAGTACCTCGGTGGCATGCCTGATGCAACCGTTTAAATCCTCGAAAAATCGTACGATGCCGGAATTCCTCGAGAGCTGGCACGGTGTCATCACATCGCCCCTGTAGGGTGTGGTAAAAGTTTGGGCGCGTTTTGAATAAGCCTCCCCTGAGACCGCTTGTAAACCGCACTATTTCCGAGCTAGTCTCTGGGTATCGAGAGGGAACGTGTCCGGTTTGTGCAGGAAGTGCGGGGCCTGTTGCTCCGTTGGCCTCGACACTTCTCGTGCTCTCAAAGGAGGCCATCGCATGACACGTGTCATGCCCCCGCATTTTTCGGACCCGCGTGCAATATTCGAGAAATTTATTGCTCTGCTAGGGTTTCATCGCCGGAAATTGCAGATCTGAAGGAGGCGCATGAAATCATGCCCAGAAGCGGCATGGAAAATCCTTTGTGATGTCCTTGCGGCATGCGTAGGCCTTGTGCAGAGGAGGGAGGGGCATGCCCTGCCACCGGGGGCCGAAAGTACCTCAGTGGCATGCCTAATGCAACCGTTTAAATTCTCGGAAAATCGTACGATGCCGGAATTCCTCGAGAGCTAGCACGGTTTCATTACATGGCCCCTGTAGGGTGTGGTAAAAGTTTGGGCGCGTTTCGAATAAGCCTCCCCTGAGGCCGCTTGTAAACCGCACCATTTCCGAGCTAGTCTCTGGGTATCGAGAGGGAACGTGTCCGGTTTGTGCAGGAAGTGCGGGGCCTGTTGCTCTGTTGGCCTCGAAACTTCTCGTGCTCTCAAAGGAGGCCATCGCATGACACGTGCCACGCCCCCGCATTTTTCGGACCCGCATGCAATATTCGAGAAATTTATTGCTCTGCTAGGGTTTCATCGCCGGAAATTGCAGATCTGCAAGGCGGCGCATGAAATCATGCCCAGAAGCGGCATGGAAAATCCTTCATGATGCAGGGCTAGATGAAATGATGCAAACTACTAATTTTGCCGAGAGTAGCTCTCGGTACATGTGGGTTTTCCGAGAGTGGCTCTCGGTAAAAGGTAAACCCTAGATCTAGTTTAGGACTTTTACCGAGAGTTCTCTCGGTAAAAAGTAAACCCTAGATCTAGTTTAGGAATTTTACCAAGAGTTCTCTCGGTAAAAGGTAAACCCTAGATCTCGTTTAGGACTTTTACCGAGTGCCGCACCGACAAGCGCTCGGTAAAGGTCGGCGGGACACTTAAGTTTATTCCGCGCGCTGCATTCACTCTCTTTCTCCACCCCGCCTCTCCCCCACCCCGCCTGATGACCCACAAGTATAGGGGATCAATCGTAGTCCTTTCGATAAGTAAGAGTGTCGAACCCAACGAGGAGCAGAAGGAAATGACAAGCGGTTTTCAGCAAGGTATTCTCTGCAAGCACTGAAATTGTAGGTAACAGATAGTTTGATAGCAAGATAATTCGTAACAAGTAACAAGTAGTAACGGTAACAAAGGTGCAGCAAGGTGGCCCAATCCTTTTTATAGCAAAGGACAAGCGGGAACGATTTCTTATAACAAGCCACATCATGGGAATTTCATCTAGTCGCTTTCATCATGTTTGTTTGATTCGTGTTCGCTACTTTGATAATTTTATATGTGGGTGGACCGGTGCTTGGGTGCCATTCTTACTTGAACAAGCCTCCCACTTATGATTACCCCCTCTCGCAAGCATCCGCAACTATGAAAGAAGAATTAAGATAAATCTAACCATAGCATGAAACATATGGATCCAAGTCAGCCTTTTACGGAATAGCGCATAAACTAGGGTTTAAGCTTTTGTCACTCTAGCAACCCATCATCTAATTACTACTCCACAATGCCTTCCCTTAGGCCGAAAGATGGTGAAGTGTCATGTAGTCGACGTTCACATGACACCACTAAAGGAAGCAACAACATACATATCATCAAAATATCGAACGAATACCAAATTCACATGATTACTTATGACAAGACTTCTCCCATGTCCTCAAGAACAAAAGTAACTACTCACAAATCATATTCATGTTCAAGATCAGAGGGGTATTCAATATCATTAAGGATCTAAACATATAATCTTTCACCAAATAAACCAACTAGCATCAACTACAAGGAGTAATCAACACTACTAGCAACCCACAGGTACCAATCTGAGGTTTTGGGACAAAGATTGAATACGAGAGATGAACTTGGGTTTAAGATGAGATGGTGCTGGTGAAGATGTTGATGAAGATTTGTCCTCCCACGATGAGAGGATCGTTGGTGATGTCGATGGCTTCGATTTCCCCCTCCCGGAGGGAAGTATCCCCGGCGGAATCGCTCCGCCGGAGAGCAAAAGTGCTCCTGCCCAGGTTCCGCCTCGAGACGGCGGCTCTTCGTCCCGAAAGTCTTCTTCTAATTTTTTTCTAGAGAAAATGACATCATATAGTGGAAGATGGGGCCCAGAGGCCTGCCAGGGGCCCCACAAGCTCAGGGGGCGCGCCCAGGGGAGTAGGGCGCGCCCCCAGGCTTGTGGCTATCTGGTGGGTCCCCTGATGCTGATTCCTTCACCAGTATTTTTTATATATTCCAAAACAATTCTCCGTAAATTTTCAGGTCATTTGGAGATGTGCAGAATAGGTAGCTCTGTTTCACAACTTTTTGGTCCAGAATTCCAGCTGCCGGCAATCTCCCTCTTCATGTGAAACTTGCAAACTAAGAGAGAAAAGGCATAAGAATTGTATCATAATGTGGAATAATGATCAAAAACATAATAAATAACAATAGTAAAATATGATGCAAAATGGACGTATCACCGCCTCTCCTCCCACCCCGTCGGCGCCCCCACCCCGGCGCCCTCCCTCCACCCCACCGGCGCCCCCACCCCGCCGCCGCACCTCCACCACGACGCCGCCCCCCACCGGCCGACGCCGCACCTCCACCACGCCGGCTTTCCCCCACACCGACGGCGCCCCCCCCGGCCGGCGCCTCCCCACCCCACCGGCGCCCCCCATCTCCCACCGTCTGGCGCCCCCTCCACCCCACTTGGTGAGCTTTCCCCTCCAACGAATGGATGCATACTATATGTATGAGTGCTATATGAATGCTAGATGGATATATGTATGGTTGAATGCTAGATGAACGTGTCCGGTTGAATCTAGATGGATATATGTATGCTAGATGGGTGTTATGGATGAATGCTATATGAGTGTTATGGATGAATGCTATATGGGTGCTATGTAGTAGTTTTTATTTATTAGTTTTCATATAATAGTTTATGTAGAAGTTTTTATGTAGTAGTTTGTATGTAGTAGTTTTCGTAGTAGTATGTATGTAGTAGTTTTTGTACTAGTTTTTATGTATTGATTTTGGTAGTAGTTCGTATGTATTAGTTTTATGTTGAGCGATTGTCGATCATATTTGACAGATAAGAGAAGTTTTCAGAGGAATGGTACCGACTGTTGCCGTAGGGGGTCGCGCTTCCTCTGCTCCTTCTCTATGATCTTTGTAAAGCAAGAGGAGCAGAGGAAGAGCGGCCATCATCGACAGTCGATAAGAGTTGTTTCTTGGAGGAAGAAAATCGACTTTTGACGATGGCGGTCGATCTGGGCCAGTTCGTCCTGCGATATACATTTGTCACGCACGATGGACCGACCCAGCTTGATGATGACCCACAAGTATAGGGGATCAATCGTAGTCCTTTTGATAAGTAAGAGTGTCGAACCCAACGAGGAGCAGAAGGAAATGACAAGCGGTTTTTAGCAAGGTATTCTCTGCAAGCACTGAAATTGTAGGTAACAGATAGTTTGATAGCAAGATAATTCGTACCAAGTAACAAGTAGTAACGGTAACAAAGGTGCAGCAAGGAGGCCCAATCCTTTTTATAGCAAAGGACAAGCCGGAATGATTTCTTATAATAGACAACACGTTCTCGAGGACACATGGGAATTTCATCTAGTCACTTTCATCATGTTTGTTTGATTCATGTTCGTTACTTTGATAATTTGATATGTGGGTGGACCGGTGCGTGGGTGCTGTTCTTACTTGAACAAGCCTCCCACTTATGATTAACCCATCTCGCAAGCATCCGCAACTACGAAAGAAGAATTAAGATAAATCTAACCATAGCATGAAACATATGGATCCAAATCAGCCCCTTACGGAATAACGCATAAACTAGGGTTTAAGCTTCTGTCACTCTAGCAACCCATCATCTACTTACTACTCCCCAATGCATTCTTCTAGGCCCAAATATGGTGAAGTGTCATGTAGTCGACATTCACAAGACACCACTAGAAGAAATACAACATACACATCATCAAAATATCGAACGAATACCAAATTCACATGATTACTTATAATAAGGCTTCTCCCATGTCCTCAAGAACAAAAGTAACTACTCACAAATCATATTCATGTTCAAGATCAGAGAGGTATTCAATATCATTAAGGATCTAAACATATAATCTTTCACCAAATAAACCAACTAGCATCAACTACAGAGAGTAATCAACACTACTCGCAACCCACAGGTACCAATCTGAGGTTTTGAGACAAAGATTGAATACAAGAGATGAACTAGGGTTTGAGATGAGATGGTGCTGGTGAAGATGTTGATGAAGATTGGTCCTCCCACGATGAGAGGATCGTTGGTGATGTCGATGGCTTCGATTTTCCCCCTCACGGAGGGAAGTATCCCCGGCGGAATCGCTCCGCCGGAGAGCAAAAGTGCTCCTGCCCAGGTTCCGCCTCGAGATGGCGGCGCTTCATCCCGAAAGTCTTCTTCTGATTTTTTCTAGGGAAAATGACACCATATAGTGGAAGATGGGGCCCAGAGGCCTGCCAGGGGCCCCACAAGCTCAGGGGGCGCGCCCAGGGGGGTAGGGCGCGCCCCCCAGGCTTGTGGCTGCTTGGTGGGTCCCCTTCTGTTGATTCCTTCGCCAGTATTTTTTATATATTCCAAAACAATTCTCTGTAAATTTTCAGGAATTTGGAGATGTGCAGAATAGGTATCTCTGTTTCACCCCTTTCCGGTCTAGAATTCTAGCTGCCGGCAATCTCCCTCTTCATGTAAATCTTGCAAATTAAGAGAGAAAAGGCATAAGAATTGTATCATAATGTGAAATAATGATCAAAAACATATCCTATAACCAGTCAAAATGGACGTATCAACTCCCCCAAGCTTAGACCTCGCTTATCCTCAAGCGAAAAACCGAAATCGATAATCATGACCACATGTTTAGAGAGAGAGGTGTCGATAAAACAAAATACCTACATGAAAGCATCAAGATCTTTATTATAACAGCAATATATCATCATATAACTTCTCATAATTAAGTGACAATTCATTCACAAGTCTTAAAGTATGAACCATAAACCATATTGAAAACTATTAAACTATGATTAGTCACTGAAGCAATTGCAATTCATCATATTATCAGAAAGAGTCTATGTAAGAGCTTTGTTTAGCAAGTTCACATACTCAACTATCATTTAGTCTTCCATGATTGCTGACACTCACGGCATACTTATGGAACAAAAGTTTCAGTCAAACACATAGAAAGATAGGGGCTTATTATTTTGCCTCCCAACGTATTTACCTCAAGGGTAATGTCAACAATAATAACTCATGATCACTTATATTCAACCGGATATATATGCCTAGATCTTTCCCCAGCACATGATGCTTGCAAAGAGAATAAAATAAAATGGAAGAGAGAAGAATACTATTGACTCTTGCATAAAAGTAATCGCATAAAAGTAAAAGATAGGCCCTTCGCAGAGGGAAGCAGAGGTTGTCATGCGCTTTTTGTTTTTGGATGTACAAGCTCTTAATGTAAAGGAACGTCACTTTATATTGCCCCTTGTGATAGTAACCTTTATTATGCAGTCTGTCGCTTTTATTTCTTTACCATCACAAGTTCGTACAAAGCTTGTTTTCCCTTACAATAAAAGATCATACATATTTAGGAGCAATTTTTATTGCTTTTGCACCGATGACAACTTACTTGAAGGATCTTATTGAATCCATAGGTAGATATGGTGGACTCTCATGACATGAAACTGGTTTTAAGGGTTTTTGGATGCACAAGTAGTATCTCTACTTGGTGCGGATTTTTGGCTAGCAAAGATGGGGGCAAGCACCACATGTTAGAGGATCTATGATAATATAACTTTTATGTGAATATAAATAAACATAACTCATTACATTGTCTTCCTTGTCCAACATCAACTATTTGACATAAAATATTTAATGGGGGCTCACAATCATAAAAGATGTCCAAGATAGTATATTTATATGTGAGACCTCTCTTCCTTTATTACTTTTTCATGAATTGCAACAGTGACCAATGCTATGTTTGTCAACTTCCAACAAGTTTTATCAACTACACTTCTTTTATGTGAAGTCATCACTCCCTATGGGATTAGCATATGATCTTTTTCATTCTTTTATTATTTTTGATTGAAGCATAAAGGTAAAGAAGCAAAAGCAAACTACTTTTTATTATATAACTCTCACACTTGATTACATAGATAGATAGATCACAAAGCAAACACTCGAAACTAAATCATACTAAAACTTTATTCTTCTAAATCATGAAATAACGAAGGATCGAACTAAGATAGATAAATGATGGTAAAAGATATGGTGATACGATACCGGGGCACCTCCCCCAAGCTTGGCACAAGCCAAGGGGAGTGCCCATACCCGTGTACTCAAGTGTCTCTCTTCCGTGATGGTGGTGATGAAGTGGTGGGCTTGTCCTTCAAAGTGTTCAATAAGATGTCCTTTAAACTCTGGATTTCCCGAAGTAGCTGCTGAATCATGGTGGCATTCTTTTGCACTTCAACCATAATATGTTTATTCTTTGGCCACCATGAGCTCTTTCCTGCATCATTCTCACTTGGACGGGAAATATCCCAATTGGAAGGTATGTGCATACGAGGAGTGTTTTCAACTCCATAATTGTGAACCAAATTATGAAAATTGTTCCGATGTAACCTGTGTAAGGGCCTCCTTGGAGGGATCCCTTCTTGCACCTCTGGACTCCCATGGCTTGCAGTGCTTCTCATGGCTTGATGGGGATTTGGAGTTGTGGAGATTCCAGCAAGGGTTCCTCTATGTGTTCTTCCGGTGTCATTGTTTGAATAATATTAGTTTCAACATTAATGGGAGTACCTGAGATATATGTTTAATTCTTTGACCATTAACCACTCTTGGATTAGTGCCTTTGGAGTTATTTATTTTTATGGCTCCGGAGCGATAAACTTCTTCGATGATGTATGGTCCTTCCCATTTAGAGAGAAGTTTTCCTGCAAAGAATCTTAAACGAGAGTTGTATAATAGAACATGATCACCTACTTTGAATTCTCGTTTTTGAATTCTTTTGTCATGCCACCTTTTAACTTTTTCTTTAAACAACTTGGCATTTTCATAGGCTTGGGTTCTCCATTCATCTAGGGAGCTAATATCAAATAACCTCTTTTCACCGGCAAGTTTAAAATCATAGTTAAATTCTTTAATTGCCCAATATGCTTTATGTTCTAACTCAAGAGGTAAATGACATGCTTTTCCATAAACCATTTTATATGGAGACATACCCATAGGATTTTTATAAGCAGTTCTATAAGCCCATAATGCATCATCAAGCTTCTTAGACCAATTCTTTCTAGATCTATTAACAGTCTTTTACAAAATTAATTTTATTTCTCTATTAGTTAATTCAACATGACCACTAGACTGAGGAACATAAGGAGATGCAATTCTATGATTAACATCATATTTAGCAAGCAATTTACGGAAAGCACCATGAATAAAATGTGAACCACCATCAGTCATCAAATATCTAGGGACTCCGAACCTCGGAAATATAACTTCTTTAAGCATTTTAATAGATGTGTTGTGATCAACACTACTAGTTGGAATCGCTTCTACCCACTTAGTAACATAATCAACACCAACTAGAATATGTGTATACCCATTAGAGGAAGGAAAAGGTCCCATATAGTCAAAACCCCAAACATCAAATGGTTCAATAACAAGTGAATAATTCATAGGCATTTCCTGACGTCTACTAACATTACCAATTCTTTGACATTCATCACAAGAGAGGACAAACTTACGTGCATCTTTAAAAAGAGTAGGCCAATAGAAACCAGATTGTAATACCTTGTGTGCCGTTCTGTCTCCCGCATGGTGTCCTCCATATGCCTCGGAGTGACACTTACGCAAGATTTGTTCTTGTTCATGCTCAGGTACACAACGTCTAATAACACCATCTACTCCTCCTTTATATAGATGTGGGTCATCCCAAAAGTAATGTCTTAAATCAAAGAAAAACTTTTTCTTTTGTTGGTAGGTGAAACTAGGTGGGATATATTTAGCAACAATGTAATTAGCATATTCTGCATACCAAGGAGTGTTACGAGAAGCATTTATAACAGCTAACTGTTCATCAGGAAAATCATCATTAATAGGTAGTGGGTCATCAAGAACATTTTCCATTCTAGGCAAATTATCAGCTATGGGATTCTCAGCTCCCTTTCTATCAATAATATGCAAGTCAAATTCTTGTAGCAGAAGAACCCACCTAATAAGTCTAGGTTTAGCATCTTTCTTTTCCATAAGGTATTTAATAGCAGCATGATCAGTGTGAATAGTGACTTTAGAATCAACAATATAGGATCTGAATTTATCACATGCAAACACAACTGCTAAAAATTCTTTCTCAGTAGTAGCATAATTTCTTTGAGCACTATCTAGAGTTTTACTGGCATAATGAATAACATTCAATTTCCTATCAACTCTTTGTCCTAAAACAGCACCAACAGCATAATCACTAGCATCACACATAATTTCAAAAGGTAGGTTCCAATCAGGTGGTTGAACAATAGGTGCAGAAATTAAGGCTTTCTTAAGTATTTCAAAGTCTTCTAAGCAATCATCATCAAAAACAAATGGAACATCTTTTTGCAAGAGATTAGTAAGAGGCCTAGAAATCTTAGAGAAGTCTTTTATAAACCTTCTATAGAAACCAGCATGACCAAGGAAACTTCTTATACCTTTGATATCTTTAAGACATGGCATTTTCTCAATAGCATCAACTTTAGCTTTATCAACTTCAATACCTCATTCAGAAATTTTATGCCCAAGGACTATACCTTCATTCACCATAAAGTGGCACTTCTCCCAATTCAAGACAAGATTAGTTTCTTTACATCTCTGCAAAACTCGATCAAGGTTGCTTAAGCAATCATCAAAAGAAGTTCCGTAAATGGAAAAATCGTCCATGAAAACCACAACAATCTTTTCACAAAAGTCAGAGAACATAGCAGTCATACATCTTTGAAAGGTAGCGGGTGCATTACATAAACCAAAAGGCATACGACGATAAGCATAAGTTCCAAAAGGACAAGTGAAAGTAGTTTTCTCTTGATCTTCTTGTGATACAGGTATTTGAGAAAAACCAGAATATCCATCTAGGAAACAAAAGTGTGTATGCTTAGACAATCTTTCTAATATTTGATCAATAAAAGGTAGAGGGTAATGATCTTTCCTAGTAGCTTTATTTAATTTCCTGAAATCAATTACCATCCTATAACCAGTCACAATTCTTTGTGGAATGAGTTCATTTTTATCATTAGGGACAACGGTAATACCTCCTTTCTTAGGAACACAATGTACAGGACTTACCCATCTACTATCAGCTATGGGATAAATTATAACTGCCTCCAGAAGCTTTAATATTTCAGTTCTTACCACATCCTTCATTTTAGGATTCAAGCGACGTTGATGATCAATGACAGGTTTAGCATCTGGCTCCATATTAATCTTATGCTGACATAAGGTGGGACTAATGCCCTCAAGATCATCAAGAGTATATCCAATAGCAGCACGGTGCTTCCTCAGAGTTTTAAGTAATCTCTTTTCTTCATGTTATGAAAGGTTAGCACTAATAATAACAGGATATATCTTCTTTTCATCAAGATAAGCATATTTAAGTGTATCAGGCAATTGTTTCAATTCAAACACAGGATCACCCTTAGGTGGTGGAGGATCTCCCAATATTTCAACAGGCAAATTATGTTTCAGAATAGGTGCTTGTTTGAAGAATAATTCATCTATTTCATTTCTTTCATTCATATGCATATCATTCTCATGCTCAAGGAAATATTGTTCTAAAGGATCAGTAGGAGGCACAACAATAGAAGCAAGACCAATAATTTCATCTTTATTGGGTAATTCTTTATCAAGAGGTTGTCTACGAAACTTAGAGAAATTAAATTCATGAGACATATCACCAAAATTAACACTAACAATTTCTTTATTGCAGTCAATCTTAGCATTTACTGTATTAAAGAAAGGTCTACCAAATATAATGGGACAAAAACCATCTTGTGGTGATCCAAGAACAAGAAAATCAGTAGGGTATTTGATCTTACCACACAGGACTTCAACATCTCTAACAATCCCAAGTGGAGTAATAGTATCTCTGTTTGCAAGCTTAATAGTAACATCAATATCTTCAATCTCAGCAGGTGCAATATCATTCATTACTTCTTGATATAGAGAAAAAGGAATAGCACTCACACTACCACCAATATCACATAAGCCATGATAGCAATGATCTTCAATTTTAACAGAAATAACAGGCATGCCAACTACAGGTTTATTTTTATCTTTAGGGTCTGGCTTAGCAATTCTAGTTGCTTCATCACAGAAATATATGACATGTCCATCAATGTTATCAACCAAAAGATCTTTAACCATTGCAACATTAGTTTCAACTTTAATTTGTTCAGAGGGTCTAGGTGCTTTTATATTACTCTTGTTAACCACAGTTGAAACTTTAGTATGTTCCTTAATCCTAACAGGAAAAGGTGGTTTCTCAATATAAGAAGTAGGCACAACTGGATCAACATGGTAAACAATTGTTTCTTCTTTAACACTAACAGGTTCTTCTTTTAATTCAATAGGTGGATGATATTTAAACCATTTCTCCTTAGGGAGATCAACATGAGCAGCAAAATATTCACAAAAGCTAGCTACTATCTCAGAGTCAAGTCCATATTTAGTGCTAAACTTATTAAAGGTATCGGTTTCCATAAAAGAGTTAACACAATCAAACTTGAGATTTATACCTGACTCCTTACCTTCATCGATTTCCCAATCTTCAGAGTTGCGTTTAATTCTTTCGAGAAGATCCCATTTGAATTCAATAGTCCTCTTTATAAAAGAACCAGTAGAAGAAGAATCAAGCATGGATTGATCATTATGAGAAAGCCAAGCATAAAAATTCTGAATAATTATTTCTCTTGGGAGCTCATGATTGGGGCATGTATGCAACATATATTTAAGCCTCCCCCAAGCTTGAGCGATACTTTCTCCTTCACGAGGCCAAAAATTATATATATAATTCCGATCACGATGAACCAAATGCATAGGATAAAATTTCTGGTGAAATTCCAGCTTCAACCGGTTCCAATCCCATGTGTCAGTATCATCGCATAGCCTATACCATGTCAATGCCTTTCCCTCCAAAGATAAAGGTAAAACCTTCTTTTTAACTCCATCTCCGGATAGACCTGCAAGCTTAAACAATCCACAAATTTCATCCACATATATCAAGTGCATATCAGGATGCACTGTTCTATCTCCTGCATAAGGATTAGCTAGCAGTTTCTCTATCATACCCGAAGGAATTTCATAATAAATATTTTCAGTAGGTTCAGTAGGTTGAGGGGCAACTCTCAATGCTTCCGGTCGAGGTGAAGATTGATACGCCTCCATCGTATCTGCTTTTCCAAACACTTTTGCTCTTGTTTTGGACTCTATTTTGCATGATTTGAATGGAACTAACCCTGACTGACGCTGTTTTCAGCAGAACTACCATGGTGTTGTTTTTTGTGCAGAAATAAAAGTTCTTGGAATTGGACGAAACTTTTTGGAGAATTTTTATGGAATAAATAAAAAATATTGGAGCCAACATCCACTGGAGGGGGGTCACCTGCTGCCCACAAGGCACCAGGGCGCGCCACCCCCCCCCAGGCGCGCCCTGGTGGCTCGTGGGGCCCACGTGGCACCGCTGACCCTAATTCCAAGCCTATAAATTCCTATTTCCCGAGAAAAAAATAAGAGAGGAAGTTTTATTGCGTTCTACGATACGGAGCCGCCGCCACCTCCTCTTCTTCATCGGGAGGCCAGATCTGGAGTCCGTTCGGGGCTCCGGAGAGGGGGATCTTCCGTCATCGTCATCATCAACCATCCTTCATCACCAATTTCATGATGCTCACCGCCGGGAGTGAGTAATTCCTTTGTAGGCTTGCTGGACGGTGATGGGGTGGATGAGATTTATCATGTAATCGAGTTAGTTTTGTTAGGGCTTGGTCCCTAGTATCCACTATGTTCTGAGATTGATGTTGCTATGACTTTGCTACGCTTAATGCTTGTCACTAGGGCCCGAGTGCCATGATTTCAGATCTGAACCCTTTATGTTTTCATGAATATATTTGTGTTCTTGATCCGATCTTGCAAGTTATACGCACCTGCTATGTGTTATGATCCGCATACCCCAAGGTGACAATAATTGGGATTCTTTTCGGTGATTACCGTAGTTTGAGGAGTTCATGTATTCACTATGTGTTAATGCTTTGTTCCAGTTCTCTATCAAAAGGAGGCCTTAATATCCCTTAGTTTCCTTATGGACCCCGCTACCACGGGAGGGTAGGACAAAAGATGTCATGCAAGTTCTTATCGCAAGCACGTATGACTTTATACGGAATACATGCCTACATTACATTGATGAATTGGAGCTAGTTCTATGTCGCCCTAGGTTATGACTGTTACATGATGAATGTTATCCAACATAGTCACCGATCCAATGCCTACGAGCTTTTCACATATTGTTCTTTGTTAAGTTACTACTGTTGCTACTACTGTTACAATTGCTACAAAACTATTGCTGCTACCGTTACTGTTACTGTTACTACTATTGCCATTCCTATCAAACTACCATACTACTGTGCTACAGATCACTTTGCTACAGATATTTAGTTTCCAGGTGTGGTTGAATTTACAACTCAACTGCTAATACTTGCAAATATTCTTTGGCTCCCCTTGTGTCGAATCAATAAATTTGGGTTGAATACTCTACCCTCGAAAACTGTTGCGATGCCCTATACTTGTGGGTTATCAAGACCTTTTTCCGGCGCCGTTGCCGGGGAGCATAGCTTTATTTGCTGAGTCACTTGGGATTTATATCTGTTGATCACTATGAAGAATCTGAAAGACGCTAAGACCAAGATCGTTCCCTCTAAGACGAGGGGAGGTAAGGAACTGCCATCTAGCTCTGCACTTGATTCACCTTCTGTTTTGAGTAAGCTTGCAACACCACCACCTGCTATTAATTTTGATATGTCGCAAGTTATTGATGATGCCACTTCTGCTATGAATGATACTTATGATGATGCTAGTACTATACTTGATGATACTGTGCCACTTGGTGAATTTCTTGATGAACAACATGCTAAGGCTAAAGAAATTAAGAATGCTAAAAATGCTGAAACTCTTGAGAATTATGATTCACCTATTATGCCTAGCTCCCCTGCTAGAGTTGAATCTCCTGATGAACATTGCTTTGATAGGGAGACGACTAGAGCCATTCTTGCTTGTAATGATAGAGATGAGGTTATAAAATTGCTTGCTGAGATGAAAGAAAAATCTATGAGGGAGAGAATGAAATATGATCCTAAGTTAGCTACCTCTCCCATATTTGTTACTGATAAGGATTATGAATTCTCTGTCCATCCTGAGTTAATTACTTTGGTTGAATCTGATCCTTTCCATGGTTATGAAACTGAAACTGTTGTGGCACATCTTACTAAATTAAATGATATAGCCACCCTATTTGCTCATGAGGAAAAAATTCGCTATTACTATATTCTTAAGTTATTTCCTTTCTCGTTGAATGGTGATGCTAAGATATGGTATAATACTCTTGCTTCTGGTTGTGTGCGTAGTCCCCAGGATATGATTTATTACTTCTCTGAAAAATATTTTCCTGCTCATAAGAAACAAGCTACCTTACAGGAAATATTTAACTTTGTGCAAATTGAAGAAGAGATTCTCCCTCAAGCTTGGGGGAGGCTTCTCCAATTACTTAATGCTTTGCCTGATCATCCTCTTAAGAAAAATGAAATACTTGATATCTTCTATAATGGACTAACCGATGCTTCTAGGGACTACCTAGATAGTTGTGCTGGTTGTGTTTTCAGGGAACGAACTATTGAACAAGCTGAGGAACTATTGAAGAATGATAATGATTGGACACTTCCTGAACCACCGCCTAAACCCACTCCGAAGAAGAGGGGTATTTTATATCTCAGTCCTGAAGATATGCAAGAAGCAAAGAAATGTATGAAGGAAAAAGGTATTAAAGCTGAAGATGTTAAGAATTTGCCACCTATTGAATAAATATATGGTCTTGACACACCGCCACAGGTAGTGGAGGTAAATTCTCTTATAAAGTTTGATGAAGGTGATATTCCTTATAACAAACCTCCTAGTCAATGCTTGTATGAATTTGACAATTATATTATTAAGCAAGATCACTTCAATGCAAATGTTATGAAACAATTAAAACGAAATGCCTACAGGATTGATCGCTTGAGTGACTTGTTGTTTAGAAATGCCTACCCAGTTAGAACAAGTTGCTAAATCTCAAAGTGAATTGCTCAATGAAATGAATAACAATATGAATGATCATGATGTTAGAGTAATGACTAGAGGAGGTAGCATGACTCAGGAGCCACTTTATCCTGAAGGTCACCCTAAAAGAATTGAACAAGACTCCCAAAGAATTAATGATGATACACCTAGTCCATCTAAAAAGAAAAAGAAAAAGAAAAATGATAGGACTTTGCATACTTCTAGTGAACCTGAGGTAGAAAAACCCTCTGAGGATAATAATGATGTTACTATTTCCGATGCTGAAACACAATCTGGTAATGAACATTCACCTAATGATAATGATAATGATAATGATGATGCTCATATGGATGCTCAACCATATAATGATAAAGAACCTGATAATGATGTTGAAATAGAACCTGCTTTTGATCTTGATAACCCACCTCCTAAAAACAAACGTTATGATAAAAGAGACTTCATTGCTAGAAAACGTGGTAAAGAAAGAGAACCATGGGTTCAAAAACCCATGCCCTTTCCTCCTAAACCATCCAAGAATAAAGATGAGGAGGACTTTGATCGCTTTGTTGAGATACTTAGACCCGTCGTTTTGTGTACTCGTTTGATTGATATGTTGAAAATGCCTCCTTATGCTAAATACATGTAAGACATTGTCGCAAATAAAAGAAAGATACCTGAAGCTGAAATTTCTACCATGCTTGCAAATTATTCTTTTAAGGACGGAGTACCTAAGAAACTAGACGATCTAGGAATACCAACTACACCATGCTCCATTAAAATAAATTATGTCAAAACTGCTTTGTGTGATTTGGGAGCCGGTGTTAGTGTTATGCCTTTCTCTTTATATAAAAGACTTGATTTGAATAAAATCACTCCCACTGAAATATCATTGCAAATGGCTGACTGTAACACCCCAAAAATTGGATTATCAATTTTTGTGCTGTTATTCCTTCCAAGCTTTCTTTTTCAAAATCTTTCTCCGGAGTTTGCTGGATGATCAGGTGAATCCAGGCATTTTTCAACCTTTCAGAACCTTGTCCATGTCTTTGATGCTGGCCAAGACCTATCTGCATCACCCCAACCCCATCAGAACCCTAATTCCAATATTGGGAATTTTAATCCTGCCTTTGTGATTACAAAGGAGCTATCATTTCCCATGCCCTGTTGATCCTCCAATAATTCCCAGAGATCTTCCTACCCTTATAAACCCTGGATATGCAAAAATATTGCCAAGTCATATGCAATATTTTTCATCTGGGATTAATTACTTTTCTTGCCTTTCTAAGGAATTAAATCCAGAAGGATAGTTAGACATCTCTAAAATTGAAAATTTGTGTAGATGATCTTTGTGACTATCCCAAGCTTTGGTAGAAATATTGGCCAAATTTAAATAAGGAAAATTCCCTTTTTCCTTGACAAGGCCAATATTGCCTCTCTGCCACTTTCCAAAGGAACTACCATTTTGGAAGCCAGGAAAATTCCCAAATAATTTGTGGAGCTTCTCCTGGATATATATTCACCATTTCCATCCAAACCCCATGTTTCATAGTTCAAAATTTGAGCACATGATCCAATGCAAGTTTCTGCCTTGTTTGAAACTTTGTGAAGAAAGTGCTTGATTCCTTGATCCAATTGAGCTGAAATTTTGCAGGGTAGTTAATATTGACATATTACTACTGCAAACCAAAAATTAGCTCAATTCATCTATCCAATATTTTTCTATGATTTTCTCAAGTTTCTGTTCAGATTCCACCTGTGTGAAGGAAGTGCTATTTATATTTGCTGGATTGCCCTAAAACTTTTTGAGCACTCTTTCACATCCAAATTATTGCCTCATGCCAAAATTCAGCTCTATTTGCCTAGCCAATTTTTCTCAGCAAATTCCCAAAGTTTCTGGCCAGTAGGAAGCATTGTGAAGGAAGTACCATTTTTGTCTTTCCAAATGGTATGAAAATTTTACAGTGCTTTCATATGCTCAAATAAATGGTCTCCACCAAAGTTGGGCCATTTTCATCTAGCCATTTTTTCCCCAGCTCCCTCATTTGCATTTCTGGCCAGTTGGGCACTTTGCAAAGGAAGTATCAGCTAGCCCTCTCTTTTGGAGCTGAGATTCTGGCACAATGATCACCTTAGTAGATGATCAGCCTCACCCAAATTCCAGGCCTAATGGAGCTGTGCACTGCCCAATCTTCCCATCAAACACCTTGATCCCGATTATGGTCTTTGCACCGTGCAGTCACATCATGGGCCATAGGAATCGTCTCTTTGCTTCGAACAGCTTCTGGGGGAGTACTCTACTCGCGAGACATAGCTGGAACGTCCGGTGCGCGTGCGAGCACTGTTGTCACGCGGTGACCACGTGTAGAGCGCGTGCGTCGTCTGCAAACCGCGTGCACTGTGCCTCTGGACCCCTTTGGGGAGGTCCACACGGTCGCCCGGCGAGTCCCCGAGTGCCACGCCCTCTCCCGCGTCGCCTGTGCTCCGATTCCCTTCCTCCCGTAGCCGTTGGCCGCGCTCGCCGGCGCCGCGTCCGTCGCCGGGACGCCGCCACGTCTTGCACCGCGTAGCCACAGTCCCTCTCCTTCCCGAGCCTTCCCCTGCTCTATTTAGTGCGTGCCCGAGCCGTCCCTCGCCACCACAGCCATCCCCGAGCTCCTGGACCTTCCCTGTCCCCTCCATGGCCGAGATGGGAGCCGGCGTCCCCCACGGCCATTCCGGCCAGTGGCCCTCCCCCTCCTTCCTTTCGGCGCCCTAGAGTCCCCCTGGAGCTGCAGAGCCGCCGTCGCCCTCCATTCCCTCCAGGGAACCCCGCCAGCGCCGCCCTTCCCCTGCTGCATCTCGGCCATGGCGCCCGAGCAGCGGCCCTGGCTCTGTGGGCAACCTCAGCCGGTCCTGAGGCCACCCACGGGTGCGGCGAGGAGCGCCCGATCCCCTCCGCTCGTCGGCCGGCCTCCCCGCGTCGCCGGACACCGCCTGCTTCGCCGGCCGAGCCCGCCTCTGTTGCCTTTGTCGCGACGGAGAAGAAGACTGGGAGAAGAGAGAAAAGTCGCCATGGGCCCCGCTCGTCATACACTCAGGCGCTGACCAAGCTGACCGGTTGACTGGATTAAGTGGATACGTATTTTGCAAAATACGTTTTCTGCAAAGGGAAGCGTACTCTGCCGCGGCCTACGGCAGGAAGACGCTTTCTCCGCGCGGAAGCGTATTCTGTAAAGTGCGCTTTCTGCCCTGCAGCCGCCGAAACCAGTACTTTGTGAACGTTCGTCCGTTAAGGACTAAAATGGACAGATTTTTGTCTGTTTATCGCTTAACGAACGAACGGGCATTTCTCCGCGACCGTAACTCCGATTGAGGTGAATCCAACGCCCACATTTTCAGTTCGTCGAGCCCGTTCCGATGAGGCTATTTTCATAATGTTGCAACATATTGAAAATACCCTTTGTGCCCTTCCTCGAATCCAGGCCTCTCCCGAGAGCACCGTTTCCGGTGACTCGTTTCCGGTGGGTCGTCGCACTTCCACCCGGAGTATTCGTCCACCCCGAGGCAAGCCAACCTCTTATCATGAGCTCCGGACTTGCATGTTGACTTTGCTTGAACCCTGTGCGTGTGTAGTTGCAGTATATTCATATGATGTTTCTGTCTGCAAATGTGGTATATGTATTGCTTGCCATATCATGCTATGACTAGATTTCATACTAGGTTTTGCCATGTCAGCAATAATGTTTTTATTGGTAATCTCATGTCATTACTATATTTGTATATCATGCCATGTTTGTCAATGCTATGGTGATCCTGTCATACTATATCGGTATCATGTTACTGCCATGTTTCATATGTCATATATGCGCTTCACTTCATAAGTTTGGTAAACATGTTTATTAATGCATTCATGATATTCATGCTTATAATCTTGATGATACAACTAAATGATGGAGATGAAAAGAACATGTATTAATAACAACAACCACCTCCATCGGCTGGATCGTGTCATAGTGCCACCGAACCGAGCTCACCAGTGCAGCCACACTTGCCTTATGGGGGGCCCTAATTCGGTCTATTGTCATGCCTCTCGCCGGTGCCTCTAATGAGGGAAGGTTATGTGCGCGCGCTACCCTGGCCCGGTGGGCGGCCATAAGCCTTGAGTGCCCGAGTTGTTTGCCCGCGGTTGTCCCCGTTTGGGACGGTTTGTTTGATTTGGCCACGACGGTGGCAACCACAAAGGTGGCGGATGTCACGAGTTGACATCAGGGGCAACCCAGGACATAGCCCAAAGGGGAGTTTGTCGGGAGTGGCCGGGAGAGTGTCATGCAATAGATTGGTTTTGTCGGAATGTCGTTGGTCCACCCGAATGGGAGCACGAGGCCATGAGTTCCGTGGTGTGGGTACAGTGTACTAACCTCTGCGGAGTGTATAATCTATCGATAGCTGCGTCCTCGGTCATGGACACAGTTCGTACTAGGTCACACTATCTGGTCTGTGTCGACATGGAGGATAAACCTAATATTAGAAACCTGTTAAAGAATGTGCTATAAAGTAAATGTGGTGACTTGGACTATGAGATAGTCACGAGAAGTCACGGAGTTGTTCGGACATGATCATGAAATGAGATCTCGGTGAGTCATGAGCTAGCCCAGAGGGGCAGTGGCAGTGAAACTAGTAAATGAACAACATATTGCTTTAACTCACGACGGGAGGTAATGGTAATTTACTTTCCGGCATAGTAGCATGCATGTCTGTTAAGATACAACTATGCCATGCCATGATATTCCATGTTATGCCATGATCTGCCATGATATGCTATGATATGCTGTGATATGATTTGGTATAGAGGTACTTGATCCATGTTACTTGCTAGTATCATGCCATGCTTATCCTTTGCCATGAGATAAATTTATGTTGAGCATAGGGTTGCTTTGTCATCTGCTTGTTTGGATGCTATGTATTTGGTTGTCTTGCGAGTACATTCAAAGTACTCACCTGGCCTTGCACGTGGCCAGATTGCAGGAGAAGACTTGTCATGCTAGACCGTAACTTAACCAGTCCTGTGAGTTGTGGAGTCCAGCCAGAGACGACGTGCCGCTAAACCAAGACTTCCGCCGCCATTTAGATAGCCTTAGAGCTATGCAAACCCTTGTATTCATCCGCGATGTAATACACTATTTCATGTAAATGAAATATATTTTGTGCTTGGAATGCTGTACCATGGACCTGTCGTGCGTCAGGTGTTATCCTGGGCTGACGTGCGAAGGCCCCCTGCTCCGTGCGGATCGGGGTGCCACAGGAGATGGTATCAGAGCCAGGCTGGCGATAGGTTACCCTAGCGTATTACCACCGCTATCATCAACCCGTAATGATCCCAATAGGTTTGACCCAACCCTGGCGTCCGACAAGGCCACTGTTGACCAACAGGTGGCACAGTCAGAACTGACGCGCCCCTACCCAGTTGACCCCTCCCACCTAGTTTTCTGGGTTGGACGGTGACCATATCTTTTTGTCGTTAGTATCGGCGTATCCTTTCCCCTGTAGGGAAGGATTCACGATGTACTGGTATGTCCCCGCCTAGTTGCCTATAAAACCCCCACTTGCTAGCTGCAACCCCAGCTTAGTAAGTCGTATCCCTGCTAGAACCCTAGCTAGTAGCTCTAGATCGGAAGCCATGGCTAGTCTTCCCAGGGAACCCACTTTTCATAGCCACACTTCCGCAGCCGGCCATGTTGGCTTTCCACCCCTGCTTTCAGATATGCTCACCCGAGCCCTTGATTGCAGTACTAGCCCTGAGTACATGGTGTTCCAATCGGAACCCGTCCCCCATCTTCACCGATACCAGGCAAAGGTGCAGATCAGCCCAGGTCCAGCAGAGGATGGGAAGCCCTTGATTTTTCTGGGCAGATCCATGCCCACTTCGGTGTTGGCTACCCAGGCAGCCGCTGCAGAGGCTATCGCACGCCTCCGATCTCTGTTTCCGCGTGTAGCGGAGATGAGGGAGTTCCATTATTTCCCCTCCGCGTCAAGTACCGGATGGGAGTTCTCCCACGCTGCCCAAGAGGGTGACCCAACGATAGTTCGCTTGGTTCAGTTCATCAGTGCCCAGGGGATGTTGATCGGTAGCATTCTCGGAGAGTTCAAAGCTATCGACCGAGATGCTACCCAGGTTGTCACGGAAGCATACCGCGAGGCCCGTCAAGCTGCATCCCAGATCGCAGACCCCATGACATCTGGCCCAGTGCTCTCTTCTCAGCCATGCCTTGGTTGAAGCCAGGTACCGCCAACCTCCACTCCATCGACAGGACGGTTTGTCGTCTCCACAGGTTCCTGCCTGCTTCATCCGCAACCCCAGCAGTTGAGCCCCAACCGATAGAGGTGCCCGACGATGAAGATAGAGATTGGCTTAGCCTGCGTCCGCCAAGTGAGCCCCAGCAAGACTAGACCTAGGTGGCTCCAATCCCGTAGTCAGGCGATGCTGCTAGTATGCCGAGTCCGCCCGGTCATCCTCATTAGGAGGATAGAACCATGTATCCCGGAGTGAGTTGTTGCTTTTCGATGCGTAGTAGGGTTGTGCTTTGCTTGTACTGCTTGTAGCCTGTGTGTTGTAATGTTCTATGTATGCTCCTTTGCTTTCTGGTTCAGTTGCCTCTCTGTTAAGTAGAAATATTTGACAGAGTTGGTAGTGAACTTCTAATAAGATCTTAATTGGTAGAACACATACACCTACAACTTTGGACTCGTCTCGAGTCCCTAATAAATGCAAGCTGGTGTAGGTATATGTATGCCAGGAGTACATATACCCCCTGGCATTAAAACACCTTAGTGCTATTTGCTTGATGTGTTTTCCTTCACCTGTATTTCTGCATTTTGTATATGTATTGTTTTAGAATGTACTGCATAATGCACGCATACATGGTTCACCCCGAGTACGTTTGAGCAGTACCCGAGGGATTGCAAAGTCGCTTGCCTACCTCTTTTCTGTACATACCCTGTGCTCCAGATTTTCAGATTCAGAGCCTCCAAGAGGCAGTTCCTCCTGGCAATTCCTCGTTCCTAATCTTTTTCCCGAGTTCCCGTTTGCATTTCCAGAGGAACATAGCCAGCTTTATTTCACTCAAACCAGTACAACTACCCCAGTACAGATTCGACCCCGATTCTACTACGATGCATACTCTTCGTGGAGCTATCCGCGAAGATTTTTCCTACGTGGAATCAGTAGCGTGACTCCAGTGCTGGCGAAGCCACCTCCTCTGCATCTCACGATTCCCCGGAACCAACGGCGCCGCCGTCACTGCCTAGCGTGACGCCAGACAAGCTGCCGTCCCGACCCACTGCAGCACGTAATTACTCCACCGACCCGAAGCGGCGAAGAAGCAAGTGCTGCCGAGGACCAGCCACCACACCATCACCATCAGCCCCTTGAGCTGCCACACCACGATCCTCGTTGTCGCGAGCCCGCTCCTGCAGGATGAGTTGCAGCAGCAAGAGCGATGAACCGATCAGTATGGCCAGTAGAGCGGTGAGGAACCACCGTAGCCCCACCAAGAACACGGCCTCGCCGAAGGACCTCGGCTCGATATCATCCAAACCGAAGAGATGGAAGAGCGGCATGGTGTGGAGTGAGCAGAGCCGTGTTGCCGTCTTTTATAGCCCGAGATCGGTGTACGGTGAGCGAGGTCCAGGAGGATCGCGCGTCGCCCGATCACCGGCGTTCCGGAGGCGAATCCGCGAGCAGTGCCGACAAGGTGCTGGCCTGCGACGGGAGTGCTCTTTATCTCGGCACCGTGCACGCCGCGCACTACGACAACTAGGGTACTTAGTGCCCTAGGAGCTAGATGGGCGCTGTGCCAAGCCGCACGTGGAGCAGCAGCGAGGAAGAATTCGAGAGCTGGAGGAAGAAGAAGGAGGCTGCCAGCGGGCCCCGGGCCCACCTGTCAGCAAATGAGACCACTGTTCTTTGGGTGCCTCCAACATTTTTGGAATTTGATCCAAAGTGATCCTAACAGTGGATATAGCCTCGCTTTACCCGTGTCTCTCCCTGGGTGTGCCAATTATCGGTACCCCAACTCAATTGTGTCCGACCAAAGGGTTAACAGCTAACCCAGAGGTTTTTCCTGGAGTAGAAACAATCTTGTTTTAACCCTAGGAATCTCGAGGACGAGATTCTCTCAAGGGGGGAAGGTTTGTAACACCCCAAAAATTGGATTATCAACTTTTGTGCTGTTATTCCTTCCGAGCTTTCTTTTTCAAAATCTTTCTCCGGAGTTTGCTGGATGATCAGGTGAATCCAGGCAATTTTCAACCTTTCAGAACCTTGTCCATGTCTTTGATGCTGGCCAAGACCTATCTGCATCACCCCAACCCCATCAGAACCCTAATTCCAATATTGGGAATTTTAATCCTGCCTTTGTGATTACAAAGGAGCTATCATTTCCCATGCCCTGTTGATCCTCCAATAATTCCCAGAGATCTTCCTACCCTTATAAACCCTGGATATGCAAAAATATTGCCAAGTCATATGCAATATTTTTCATCTGGGATTAATTTCTTTTCCTGCCTTTCTAAGGAATTAAATCCAGAAGGATAGTTAGACATCTCTAAAATTCATGAAAATTTGTGTAGATGATCTTTGTGACTATCCCAAGTTCTGGTAAAAATATTGGCCAAATTTAAATAAGGAAAATTCCCTTTTTCCTTGACAAGGCCAATATTGCCTCTCTGCCACTTTCCAAAGGAACTACCATTTTGGAAGCCAGGAATATTCCCAAATAATTTGTGCAGCTTCTCCTGGATATATATTCACCATTTCCATCCAAACCCCATGTTTCATAGTTCAAAATTTGAGCACATGATCCAATGCAAGTTTCTGCCTTGTCTGAAACTTTGTGAAGGAAGTGCTTGATTCCTTGATTCAATTGAGCTGAAATTTTGCAGGGTAGTTAATATTGACATATTACTATTGCAAACCAAAATTAGCTCAATTCATCTATCCAATATTTTTCTATGATTTTCTCAAGTTTCTGTTCAGATTCCACCTGTGTGAAGGAAGTGCTATTTATATTTGCTGGATTGCCCTAAATCTTTTTGAGCACTCTTTCACATCCAAATTATTGCCTCATGCCAAAATTCAGCTCTATTTGCCTAGCCAATTTTTCTCAGCAAATTCCCAAAGTTTCTGGCCAGTAGGAAGCATTGTGAAGGAAGTACCATTTTTATCTATCCAAATGGTATGAAAAATTTACAGTGCTTTCATATGCTCAAATAATTGGTCTCCACCAAATTTGGGCCATTTTCATCTAGCCATTTTTTCCCCAGCTCCCTCATTTGCATTTCTGGCCAGTTGGGCACTTTGCAAAGGAAGTATCAGCTAGCTCTCTCTTTTGGAGCTGAGATTCTGGCACAATGATCACCTTAGTAGATGATCAGCCTCACCCAAATGACAGGCCTAATGGAGCTGTGCACTGCCCAATCTTCCCATCAAACACCTTGATCCCGATTAAGGTCTTTGCACCATGCAGTCACATCATGGGCCATAGGAATCGTCTCTTTGCTTCGAACAGCTTCTGGGGGAGTCCTCTACTCGCCAGACATAGGTGGAACGTCCGGTGCGCGTGCGAGCACTATTGTCACACGGTGACCACGCGTAGAGCGCGTGCGTCGTCTGCAAACCGCGTGCACTGTGCCTCTGGACCCCTTTGGGGAGGTCCACACGGTCGCCCGGCGAGTCCCCAAGTGCCACGCCCTCTCCCGCGTCGCCTGTGCTCCGATTCCCTTCGTCCCGAAGACGTTGGCCGTGCTCGCCGTCGCCGCGTCCGTCGCCGGGACGCCGCCACGTCTTGCACCGCGTAGCCACAGTCCCTCTCCTTCCCGAGCCTTCCCCTGCTCTATTTAGCGCGTGCCCGAGCCCTCCCTCGCCACCACAGCCATCCCCGAGCTCCTGGACCTTCCCTGTCCCCTCCATGGCCGAGATGGGAGCCGGCGTCCCCCACGGCCATTCCGGCCAGTGGCCCTCCCCCTCCCTCCTTTCGGCGCCCTAGAGTCCCCCTGGAGCTGCAGAGCCGCCGCCGCCCTCCATTCCCTCCAGGGAACCCCGCCAGCGCCGCCCTTGCCCTGCTGCATCTCGGCCATGGCGCCCGAGCAGCAGCCCCGGCGCTGTGGGCAGCCTCAGCCGGTCCCGAGGCCACCCACGGGTGCGGCGAGGAGCGCCCGATCCCCTCCGCTCGTCGGCCGGCCTCCCCGCGTCGCCGGACGCCGCCTGCGTCGCCGGCCGAGCCCGCCTCTGTTGCCTTTGTCACGACGGAGAAGAAGACTGGGAGAAGAGAGAAAAATCGCCGTGGGCCCCGCTCGTCATACACTCAGGCGCTGACCAGGCTGACCGGTTGACTGGATTAAGTGGATACGTATTTTGCAAAATACGTTTTCTGCAAAGGGAAGCGTACTCTGCCGCGGCCTACGGCAGGAAGACGCTTTCTCCGAGCGGGAGTGTATTCTGTAAAGTGTGCTTTCTGCCCTGCCACCGCCGAAACCAGTACTTTGTGAACGTTCGTCCGTTAAGGACTAAAACGGACAGATTTTTGTCTGTTTATCGCTTAACGAACGAACGGGCATTTCTCCGCGACCGTAACTCCGATTGAGGTGAATCCAACGCCCACATTTTCAGTTCGTCGAGCCCGTTCCGATGAGGCTATTTTCATAATGTTGCCACATATTGAAAATACCCTTTGTGCCCTTCCTCGAATCCAGGCCTCTCCCGAGAGCACCGTTTCCGGCGACTCGTTCCGGTGGGTCGTCGCACTTCCACCCGGAGTATTCGTCCACCCCGAGGCAAGCCAACCTCTTATCATGAGCACCGGACTTGCATGTTGACTTTGCTTGAACCCTGTGCGTGTGTAGTTGCAGTATATTCATATGATGTTTCTGTCTGCAAATGTGGTATATGTATTGCTTGCCATATCATGCTATGACTAGATTTCATACTAGCTTTTGCCATGTCAGCAATAATGTTTGTATTGGTAATCTCATGTCATTACTATATTTGTATATCATGCCATGTTTGTCAATGCTATGGTGATCCTGTCATACTATATCGGTATCATATTACTGCCATGTTTAATATGTCATATATGCGCTGCACTTCATAAGTTTGGTAAACATGTTTTTTAATGCATTCATGATATTCATGCTTATAATCTTGATGATACGACTAAATGATGGAGATGAAAAGAACATGTATTAATAACAACAACCACCTCCATCGGCTGGATCATGTCATAGTGCCACCGAACCGAGCTCACCAGTGCAGCCACACTTGCCTTATGGGGGGCCCTAATTCAGTCTATTGTCATGCCTCTCGCCGGTGCCTCCAACTAGGGAAGGTTATGTGCGCGCGCTACCCTGGCCCGGTGGGCGGCCATAAGCCTTGAGTGCCCGAGTTGTTTGCACGCGGTTGTCCCCGTTTGGGACGGTTTGTTTGATTTGGCCACGACGGTGGCAGCCACAAAGGTGGCGGATGTCACGAGTTGACATCAGGGGCAACCCAGGACTTAGCCCAAAGGGGAGTTTGTCGGGAGTGGTTGGGAGAGTGTCATGCAATAGATTGGTTTTGTCGGAATGTCGTTGGTCCACCCGAATGGGAGCACGAGGCCATGAGTTCCGTGGTGTGGGTACAGTGTACTAACCTCTGTAGAGTGTATAATCTATCGATAGCCGCGTCCTCGGTCATGGACGCAGTTCGTACTAGGTCACACTATCTGGTCTGTGTCGACATGGAGGATAAACCTAATATAATAAACCTGTTAAAGAATGTGCTATAAAGTAAATGTGGTGACTTGGACTATGAGATAGTCACGAGAAGTCACGGAGTTGTTCGGACATGATCATGAAATGAGATCTCGGTGAGTCATGAGTTAGCCCAGAGGGGCAGTGGCAGTGAAACTGATAAATGAACAACATATTGCTTTAACTCGCCACGGGAGGTAATGGTAATTTACTTTCCGGCATAGTAGCATGCATGTCTCTTAAGATACAACTATGCCATGCCATGATATTCCATGTTATGCCATGATCTGCCATGATATGCTATGATATGCTGTGATATGATTTGGTATAGAGGTACTTGATCCATGTTACTTGCTAGTATCATGCCATGCTTATCCTTTGCCATGAGATAAATTTATGTTTGAGCATAGGGTTGCTTTGTCATCTGCTTGTTTGGATGCTATGTATTTGGTTGTCTTGCGAGTACATTCAAAGTACTCACCTAGCCTTGCACGTGGCCAGATTGCAGGAGAAGACTTGTCGTGCTAGACCGTAACCTCGCCAGTCCTGTGAGTTGTGGAGTCCAGCCATAGACGACGTGCCGCTAAACCAAGACTTCCGCCGCCATTTAGATAGCCTTAGAGATATGCAAACCCTTGTATTCATCCGCGATGTAATACACTATTTCATGTAAATAAAATATATTTTGTGCTTGGAATGCTGTACCATGGACCTGTCGTGCGTCAGGTGTTATCCTGGGCTGACGTGCGAAGGCCCCCTACTCCGTGCGGATCGGGGTGCCACACTGACAAATCAACTGCCATTCCTATCGGTGTTTGTGAGGATGTGCCCATTGTAGTTGCAAATGTTACTATCCTAACAGACTTTGTTATACTTGATATGCCCGAGGACGACAACATGTCGATTATCCTTGGTAGACCCTTTTTGAATACTGCAGGGGCTGTTATTGATTGCAACAAAAGCAAGGTCACTTTTCATATCAATGGTAGTGAACATACGGTGCACTTTCCGAAGAAACAATTTCAAGTAAACGGTATTCATGTTATTGCGAAGACTCCGACAATTACTATTGGAAGTTTTCAACTCCCTCTCCCTACTGCCAAAAAGAAATATGAAACTCTTATTATTGGGGAGGTACACATCCCCGTTGAGGTAACCTAGTGTTTTACGAAGGTTCTTCGGTTTCATGTTACTCGGAAATGGTTTGTTAATAAGACTTGATCAACCTTATTAATGGATTCTTTTTAGGGGCATGTGGTCGATGAATTCAGTGAGCACAACCTTCTGTACCCATTTTTTGTTTTCTGTTATTTTTAGTTAAATGCAATAAAAAGCCATGATTGTCCTACTTTCTGAATTATCCGTGCAATAAAAAAGTGCCCAAAAATGAAAGTGCTCAGAATGATCTGAAATTTTTACATGAATTTTTATTGAATATTTAAGAATTTTTGGCACTGGAAACACCCCAGGGGAGTGCCCCAGGTGCCCACGAGGCACCAGGGCGTGCCACCCCCCCTGTGGTGGCTTGTGGGCCCCACAGGGACCCCCTCACTTATTCCTTTAGGCCACTTCGTCTCTTACCTCTAGATAAAATTCCTGGTAGCTCACTCTCTCGTGTTCTTGCTCCCAAACCTGAGATTTTTGATCTCTTTGCTCGGAGCTCCATTTTTGAAACTGTTTTGGGAGATTGCTACTTGGTATGTGACTCCTCCATTGCTCCAATTAGTTTTTGCTCTAGTGGATTATATTTTGCATAATTAGTTGCTCTTGGTGCTACTAAAAATGAGCTTGCATGTTGAATTCTTTGAGCTCCAAGTAGTTTGAATGCTTGATATGGCCTCTAGGCACTTGTATGAGTAGTTGCTATCAATTTTGCGAAGTTTTGTTAACTTCTTTTTGTGGCCCATTTTTTTTTTCAGAAATTTGTTCTTAGGAAAATGAACTTCTTCCGGAGGAGTTCTTCGAGGAGGAGATCCTCTGAAGCGTCATCAAGTGAAAGCTCAGCACGCCAATCATATGAGGAACCAAGGGCAAGTTCGGTGCGGGGTGCCGAAGCAAAATCATGTCGATGGCCTTGCAACGATTTTATGCTAGGTGCATGCATCAAGGAAGAATTTGACCAATATATTCACAACACCGAGCTTTCCGCCTTCGTCGCAGAGCTTTGACTGGTAGCAAGCATTATAATCTTGGGGCTATTGTTGCACGTAGACTGCAGCGTAACGCGGGTAGTGGTGATTTGTATGGAGGAATTTATGCCTCCCGCTTAGCTGCAAGAACAAAAAGAGATATTTCCTCCACGAGTATGAAGTGCAGGAGTACAACGCGGCAGTTGAGGCAGCTCGTCTGGCTGAGGAGGCGGCTCAGAACGCCTCTACGAGTTACCACTTCGATTATTATCCGGGACAGCCATGGCAGTAGACCAAGCTAGGAAAATGCCTAAGCTTGGGTGAGTACGTATATCTCACCGACATTACATTCATGTTCACACATTTCATTTCAGTTGTTGGTGTTCATACTTTTTCATTGTATAATCCATGTTAGTTTTATTTTCTCGCTTTCTTCTTGTGTGTTTGAAAAACTTTGAGAAAATCCAAAAACATTTCTCGCTTCTTTTCGGTTTTTCTTTTCAGTTTAATTAGTTGTAGTATTAAAAGAAAACCCAAAAAGATTTCTCATTTCTTCTTTTGCTTGTTGGGAGTTCTCCCGTGTAAATAGTTTTTCTAACTTTTCGTCTTTCTTCCTTAATTTGCTTCCTTCAGAAAAACTAAAAACTCCAAAAATATTTCAGTGTGTTTCTCTAAAATTCTTTTCCTTTTGTTTAGTCATAATAGGGAGAAGACCACGATGAAAATGTTGAGTGGCTCTCATATACTTTAGTGTTGATCTAACGAAGAGACCATATTACCATGTCTTCTCCTTTGAATAAAATGTTTGCAGATTCCAGCTTAGTCCATGGCACTCTTGCACTATTATTATTTTCACATCCTTCGGTCATGCAAGTGAAAGGCAATAATGACGATAATTTAATGAAGTGACTGTGGCAAGGAAAAGCGGGTATGAACTCAACTTGTTTTTGTTTTTGTAAATATGTTTAACTCAGTATCCATGATTCGGCATATTATGATTAAACATGTTTATGATGACAATTAGAGATTATAGTTGCTCATGCCATGCTTAAGTAGCTAGGAGTGGATAATGATTTATCTTAGGTGTCAACATGCATTAAAATGATTATGATGTAGTATGATGATATGGTATCCTCCTCTGAATGTTTCAAGTGGCTTGACTTGGCACATGTTCACGCATGTAGTTGATTCAAAACCGACATAGCCTCCACGATATTTATGTTCATGGTGTTTATATACTACTCATGCTAGTATTCATGGTTGATTATTCATAATCCATGATTATGACCGTTTTCGCTCTCTAGCTGGTCGCTTCTCAACCTATTTGCTAGCCTTCGCCTGTACTAAGCGGGAATACTGCTTGTGCATTAAAACCCTTAAACCAAATTATTCCAGATGAGTCCACTATATCCACCTATATGCAGTATTACTCTGCCGTTCTAAGTAAATTTGCATGCGCCACCTCTAAATATTCAAATGAACATATGTTTTGTGTGTCTGTACCGCTCATGGAGCGACAGGGGGCGGTCAATATCTTCCATGCTAAGCGGGTTATTCTCATGATGAGTGTTTACTCACTTGTCCTTGCACGAGAGGGGCTGGTAATCGGGATGCCCAGTCCCATAATTAAAATTGCAAAATAATAAAACAAACTCACCCGGAAAGTTGTTGGTATGGAGGGCACCCAAGGATTCGGCTAGCCATGGCTTGTGTTTGTTGGTGGAGGGGGAGTAAACTTTACCTTACCGCTTCGGAACCGCCGCTAATTTGTTTAGCATGGAAGATATTGAAAACTCTCGGTCGTGACGTTGACAGGAAAGGCATACCTCCCAAAATTATATTTATCTCTGATTTAAGCTTTGAGCTCTGGCACCGCTGCAAATCCCTGCTTCCCTCTGCGAAGGGCCAATCTATTTACTTTTATGTTATTTTACTTTTATTGTTGAGTCATCACCTTCTCAAACAAGCACCAGTCCTGAGAGCACTATTGTCATTCTCATGCATTGTGAATAGTTAATGTTGTGTGCATCATGACTGGATCTCTTCTACCATGAATTACAATGTTTAGTCGCTGCTTGAACTTTGGAGGTGCTCTGCATTTATGTTTTGCGGTCTCAGAAAGGGCTAGCGAGATACCATGTTGTCATATTATATCATGATTGTCTTGACAAAGTGTTGGCATTTGAGATATTTTATTATTGCTCGCTAGTTGATTATGCCATTGATATGAATGAATGTAATTTCTAAGAGTTATCATTTGCATGGTTAGTTATAATCTTTGCTGAAAACTTGGGTGTTATTTAAGCATATATATAGATACAAGAACAAAAGAGTTCGTAAAAAAATTTCTTTATCACTTTCAGTTTGTCAACTGAATTGCTTGAGGACAAGCAATGAGTTAAGCTTCGGGGAGTTGATACGCCTCCGTCGTATCTACTTTTCCAAAGACTTTTGCTCTTGTTTTGGACACTAATTTGCATGATTTGAATGGAACTAACCCGGACTGACGCTGTTTTCAGCAGAGCTACCATGGTGTTGTTTTTTGTGCAGAAATAAAAGTTCATGGAATTGGATGAAACTTTTTGGAGAATTTTTATGGAATAAATAAAAAATACTGGAGCCAACATCCACTGGAGGGGGGCCACCTGCTACCCATGAGGCACCAGGGCGCGCCACCCCCCCAGGCGCGCCCTGGTGGCTCATGGGACCCACGTGGCTCCGCTGACCCTAATTCCAAGCCTATAAATTCCTATTTCCCGAGAAAAAAATAAGAGAGAAAGTTTTATTGCGTTCTACGATACGGAGCCGCCGCCACCTCTTGTTCTTCATCGGGAGGCCAGATCTGGAGTCCGTTCGGGGCTCCGGAGAGGGGGATCTTCCGTCATCGTCATCATCAACCATCCTTCACTACTGGAATTCAGTTATTTGCCATCTGCCAGCTCTTTGCCGTCTGCCAGCTGATGGCAACGAGGCTGTTTGCCGTCTGTCTTGCCAAAGCAGACGGCAAAGAACCAGCTGATGGCAAACAGGGTCTTTGCCATCTGCACTTCTTTGCCGTCTGCTGGCAGACGACAAAGAGTTCTTTGCCATCTGCCAGCAGACGGCAAAGACCAAAGTGGGCCCCACGGGGCACGGCACTGGCTAGGTCAAGCTCTTTGCCATCTGCCACTTCTTTGCCGTCTGCTGGCAGACGGCAAATAACTCTTTGCCGTTTGCCAGCAGACGGCAAAGAGGTGAGGGTGGGGCCCACAATGTCACGGCGGGGGCGGGCTAACGGTCGCCGTCTTTGCCGTCTGCTGGCAGACGACAAAGAATTCTTTGCCGTCTGCCAGCAGACGGCAAAGAAATGAACTTAACTTTCGGCCCCGCGCCCCGCGCCTCTCTCTCTCTCTCTCACATCTCTCTCTCCCTCTCTCTCTCAGCGCCGCCGCCCCGCCCTCCCGCCGCCGCCCCCTCCCCGCAGCCCTCCTCCACCACCGCCCCCTCCCCGCGGCCCTTCTCCACCACCGCCGGAGCCAGGCCGCGGCGCCGCCCGCCCCCTCCCCGCGGCCCTCCTCCACCACCTCGGCCCCGTCGCCCCCGCCGCTCCGCCGCGTCGGGTCGCCGGCGAGCAGGCACCCCCGACGACCCAGCTCCGCCCCTCCCCCTCCGCCGCCCCGCGCCGCCGCCTCGACCCCCCCTCCGGTGAGCTCCACCCTCCCCCCTTTTTATGTTTTTTTTCTGTTTTTATTAGTTCATATTAGTTAGTTTATATTAGTTAGTTATTAGTTCATATTAGTTAGTATATATTAGGTAGAAAAAACTTAGAGGGAAAAAAGAAGAAGAAGAAGAAGAAAAAAAGAGGAGAGGAGGAGAAGAAGAAGAGGAAAAAAGGAAAGTAAGAAGAAGAAGAGGAGGAGGAGGAGAAGAAAAAAGAAGAAGAGGAAGAAGAAGAAGAAAAAAGAGGAGAGGAGGAGAAGAAGAAGAGGAAAAAGGAAAGGGCCTCGACACCGACACGGCACCCCGACCCCGACACCCCGACCCCGACACGGCACCCCGACCCCGACACCCCGACACCCCTGACACCCCGACACCACGACACCCAGACACGACACCCCCGACACCCCGACCCCGACACGACACCCCGACCCCGACACGACACCCCGACACCACGACACCCCGACACCCTGATACGACACCCCCGACCCCCGACACCTCTTCGGCCTCCTGTTGACCGAAAGGGTGCTCTTCGGCCTTCCAGAGGCCGACGGGGTCATATATGTGTGAATTATGAGTTAGGTCATATAATTTCCGATTTTGTTATGAAAAACATCATATATATTTGTGTTGATCGGGTGGATTTAAATGTGCAGTTGTTTCGTCGCTGCGAGGGTTTGGTGTTCGACGACCTCCCCGTGCGTTCGACGAGCTCCGCCCCTGCGTTCGTGGGTGAGCACAAATGACATATCCTCCTCCCCCTTCATTTGCTCTGTTCTGGTCTTCGTGCCGATGAAACTTGCTAGCTGTAGGTAAATTGAATCATCAGTATGCGTGAAGAATATGCGTCTCCCGTTCGAAAGGGTTACATCTATAATATGCATGCATTTGCATATTTATAACCGTGATTCTTTCGAATTGTCCAACGTTATCCATGGACAGCCCGAGTATGTGTAGATTGGGTTCGTTTTCCCATATGCTCTGCTCCGGATCCGATGCGGAATTTCGCCAGTGCCTCCCTGTTGTTCTCCGGGTACACATCCTCTCTTCTTATTGCCGAGACGTGTATCAGGAGAACAGCGGGGAGGTGCTGCCGAAATTTTGCGTCGGATCCGGAGCAGAGCATGGGAAAACGAACCCAATCTACACATACTCGGGTGGGATTAGGACCTATCTTTACCTACTAGCGTCTAGGTTGCATGGACGTAATAAAACTGACAAACTCTATTAACTGATGAATATGGTTTGCTGAATTATGTATATATTTCTTGTGTGTTTAGTAGGTAGGCAAGATGAGTGATCGTGCTTGGATGTACACCGGTCACCCTAGTCAGAAAGAAATGACCATTGAATGGTTAACAAAAACCAAGGGGTTTCTGAGCGCCGCATTTGCAAATGGCCAGGAAATAACCTGGTGCCCCTGTGTCCGGTGCGACAACCATAAAAAGTGGACATGGGATGAAATGGGTAAACACTTGCAGAAGTGGGGTTTTACGACTGATTATACGGTGTGGAGATTTCATGGTGAGTCTGCCCAACGTGCCAGAGCTGAGGTGGTTCGTCGTCGCACCGACGAGCATGGTATCGGGATCGAAGACATGGTGCAAGACTTTGATGATGCTCGGGATTCGGACGATGAGATGGAGGAATCTGCAAAGGCCTTCTATGAAATGTTGGAGTCTTCAAAACGTCCTCTCCACGAGCACACTGAGCTTTGTCAGCTGGATGCCATCGCGCAAGTAATGGCTCTCAAGGCTAAGTTCAACCTGGGCAGAGAATGCTACGACGCGATGATGATGATATTTGGACGCTTTCTACCCAAAGGCCATGTATTGCCAGCAAACCTGTACCAGTCGGACAAAATCCTACGTGCGCTTAAGATGCCCTATGAGAAGATAGATGCCTGTGAGAATGGATGTGCCTTATTTAGGCTTGAGTATGCGGGCTTCAACTATTGTCCCATTTGCAAGTCTTCCAGGTATGTTGTGGTAGACAACGGTATGGGTGAGAAGAGTCAGACCAAAATCCCAGTTAATGTTCTTCGGTATATGCCAATCATACCAAGACTTCAACGTCTTTTCATGGTCGAAGAGACGGCCAGACAGATGACGTGGCATAAATTGGGCAAAAGAACCGAACTAGATGCAGATGGGAATCCGATGTTGGGACACACTTCAGACGCTTTTGCGTGGAAGCACTTAAGGATGGGAATCCGATGCTTTACATAAGGACAAAGCGGCAGATCCAAGGCATCCTCGAGTCGCCATCAGCACGGATGGGTTCCAAGTGTTTGGTATGACGGCAACCCAATACAGTTGCTGGCCTGTATTTGTCATTCCACTCAATCTCCCCCCCGGAGAGATTATGAAAAGAAAGAACATTTTCTTGACGTTGATAATTCTAGGGCCCAACTATCCGGGGAAGAATATGAATGTGTACATGCAGCCGCTTAAGGATGAATTGCAAGAAGCTTGGGATAATGGGATCAAGACATATGACGCCGCTACAGAACAAAACTTCAAAATGCATGTGTGGTACATGTACTCGACGCATGACTTGCCGGCGTATGCGCTATTCGTTGGCTGGTGTGTGCATGGAAGGTTCCCGTGCCCCACATGCAAGGCAGCTCTTCAGTTCCGTTGGCTGCAGGCGGGTCGCAAGTATTCTTGCTTCGACTTGCATAGACAGTTCCTGGATCCTGGCCATAAGTTCAGAAAAGACAAGAAAAATTTCATGAAAGGTAGAGTTGTCAAAAACTCTGCACCACCTGCATTGACAGGCCAACAGGCCCTGGATCAGTTAAACGCTCTCGAGCCTAATCCAGAGCGTCCAGGATATTTCAAAGGGTATAATTCGGAACACGCCTGGACTCACAAGATATGCTTGTGGGATCTGCCTTACTTTAAAGACCTCATTTGCCCACACAACATCGACGTGATGCACACTGAAAAGAATATCGCCGAGGCCCTTTTTGGTACATTGTTCGGCATAGAGGGGAAGTCAAAGGATAACCCTAAGGCTAGAGTCGATCAAGAGGCTCTATGTGATAGACCGTTACAAAACATGCGACAACCGAAAGGAAAGAAGAACTGGAGGAAGCCAAAGGCATGGTTCAATCTTGGAAGGCCAGCTATGAGGGAAATGATCTTGTGGGTGAAAATGCAGTTGATGTTCCCCGATGGGTATGCAACGAATCTAAAGAGGGGAGCGAGTCTTGACAAATTGAAAATATTTGGTATGAAGAGTCATGATTGGCACATATGGCTTGAGCGGGTAATGCCGGTGATGTTGCGTGGCTTTATCCCTGAGGATGAATGGCTAGTACTGGCAGAGCTGAGCTATTTCTTCCGTGCTCTTTGTGCGAAAGAACTATCGCCTGACGTGCTAGACGAACTGGAAGAGTTGGCGCCGGAGTTGATCTGCAAGTTAGAAAAGATCTTTCCACCGGGATTCTTTAATCCAATGCAGCATTTGATTTTGCATCTCCCGACCGAGGCAAGATTGGGGGGGCCCGTGCAAAATCGTTGGTGCTTCGCAACTGAGAGGATGCAGAAGATGCTTCGAGCAAAATGTAAAAATAAACGTAGAATTGAAGCATCAATGGCCGAGGCATTCATTACTGAGGAGGCCGCAAACTTCGTGACAGCACACTACAAAGCCAAGAATCGTCATTTGCATAATCCGAAGCCTCGGTACAATGATGGCGACCGTGAAAAAGGTCGATCCAACCTCGCTCAGCCTATTCAAAGGGAACCTCGCACCAGCCGGTGCTTCGAAAGCAATACCGTTGGATGTCGAAGAATGGCGGACCATTTCGTTGTATATCTTCAACAACCTAACAGAAGTGCGGCCGTACATCGAGTAAGTTCTCGGTACATTGTTTCGCAACTTCTAATTCCTTTGAAATGCTCTTATTCCCGGATATGTGATACAGTCGATACGTCGCCAAATTCTCGGATGGAGCGGTGATCCAAAAGGATTCCATCGAAGAGTATGAGCTTCTGGCAAAGCATGTAGGAGGCTATCCCGGTTTCATCTCTTGGTTCAAACAAACGGTAATTTCCATTAGACCATTTCATTTCTTCGTCTAGTTTGCGGCTAATGCAACAATCCTTTCGTATTAAACTTGTAGGCTAATGCAGAGTCTATGGACTCCGAATTGAGACAAGTCGCAAATGGTTTTGACTATAAGGTCCGTTCATTTGACAAATACGACATCAACGGGTATCGCTTTCGTACTTTTGGCAAAGAGCTATCTATGGCCGACCGAAAGTCTACAAATTGTTGTGTCTCCGCTGTCGGCGAAGCAGGGGTCGAGTATTATGGAAGAGTTGAAGCAATTTATGAACTTACATTCTTTGGTGAAAACCCACCAAACGTCGTAGTCTTCAAATGTTATTGGTTCCAGCTAAAGGAGACTAGAAGGACTCATGAACATATAGGGCTAGTGGAAATCAAACAAAGCACCCATTTAGATGTTCCCGATGTCTATATTACGGCTCAACAGGCGACCCAAGTTTTCTATCTACCGTGGGCCTGCCAAACTGATCCAAATCTGAATGGTTGGGATGTCGTTTATGATGTGCCGCCACATTTTAGACCACCTCCCCTCAATGAAGATGATTATGACCCTCACATTAACCCAGACACATATGAAGGAGAATTCTTCCAAGAAACACGTGTTTCCAAAAAACGTTTCAAGAACCGCTCTACTTCACCCCAGAACATTGAGGTAGACAGCGACAGTGAATCCGACTTCACCCCTGAGCCGGAACAAGATGAGACGGAAGAAGAAGAGGTTACTGCTGCGGATGACCTGTCAATACTTGACCGATTACATAAAGGAGGCCTTCCACATGTTGATGCATTTATTGATGATGCTGATGAGCACGTCATTACTGATAGTGATGATGATTCCGCATTTATTTATCCCGGAGCATATATAGACGATGAAGATTAATATTAGTAATGTCAGGTATTCAATTATTATTATGTACATATATATTATTAATTAGTTCATGTTATTAGGTATTCAACAAAATGACATTGACTTAGCTTATTTTCCTCGAAAATGACATAATAACCTTACTTAGCTCCAAACTGACATACTTTACCTAGGATAGCTATAAAATGACCTATACTTAGCATTTTTCCTCCTAAATGACTTAATATGCTTAGTTAGCTAAAAATGGCATAACTACCTAGGATAGCTCCAAAATGACCTATACTTAGCTTCTTTAGTTCATTTATGACATACTTAGCATACTTAGGTAAAAAATGGCATGATAATCTTGGTTTAGCTCCAAAATGACATTGACTTAGCTTATTTTCCTCCAAAATGACAAAATAACCTTACCTACCTCCAAAATGACCGATTTTAACTAGGATAGCTCTAAAATGACCTACACTTGCCATTTTCTTGTATGATTGTATGATTTATATAGTTACTTGTATAATTTTCTTACTTTGTATGATTGTTTCTTATACATAGTGCCATGATCTTGAAATCCGTCCCCATCGGCCCTCGCCCGCTTTATGATTCGGATGTGGTAAATTCTCTTTTATAACTATTTGTTGCATTTCGCATTTATGACAATTATGGCCATCAAGTTGACATAGAGATATTTTAATCTAGGAGGTATGTGAACCGGAATTTGCAACCGACCCTCTTGTCGATAAGTTAAATTTAGTTGAAAAAGAAAATGAGTATTTGAAAGAAAAAATTAAAAGAATTGAAAAAGAGAAGATGACATTGGAGTTGTATGTTGCCGATGTCGTCGATGATCACAAGATGAAGATGAATGCAATGCGCTTGAAGATGGACGCAATGCGCTTGAAGATTAAGAAGATTAGAAAATATGCCATTGATAATGAGGCTTGGTATCATTATGCTGTTGGATCAATTGTTACCTTAGTTGCGATCTTCATCGCATTTGTTGTGATGAGGGTACGTTTTCTCTATACTTAGCTTATTTTCCTCCTAAATGGCATAATTACCTAAGTTAGATAAAAAATGAGCTATACTTACGTAAGTTCGCTCAAAAATGGCATCACCCTCGAAAATGACATAATAACCTTACTAAGCTCCAAAATGACCTATTTACCTAGCTTAGCTCTAAAATGACCTACACTTAGCATTTTTTCCTAGCTTAGCTAAAAAATGGCATTTTTACCTACCTTAGTTAGAAGAAGAAGAAGATAAAGAAGAGGAGAGGAGAAAAAGAAAGAGAAGAAAAATTCTTCTTCTTCTTCTTCTTCTTCTTCTTCTTCTTCTTCTTCTTCTAGCTAGTCTTCTTCTTCTAGTCTTCTTCTTCTTCTTCTAACTTTCTTCTTTCCCAATTTGCAGATTTGCTTTCGATGAGGAAGCTTGCGTTGATGGAGTCTACTCTTCTTCTTGTGCTTCCTTTTTGTTTTGATTTTGTAGGATGAACAATGTGAAACTTGCTACCTATATATGTATGTATGGATGAAACTATATGAACCTTTTGCTTAATTGTTGGATATGTTGGACTTTTCATTTGGTGTATGTATGTGTTGGATGATCATATCCATATGGCAGGGATATGTTGGCTATATGTACTTGTTGAAATATTTTGAAATGAATATATATATATATATATATATATATATATATATATATATATCTGTGAAATTGATTGAATTTAAGAAAAAAAAAACAGTGGCAATATAGCCACTTTGCCGTCTGCTAGCAGACGGCAAAGAGGTTTGCCATCAGCTAGCAGACGGCAAAGAGACCACGTGGCAGCAGCCTGTGCAACCTGGGCTGGCCTATTTGGCCTCTTTGCCGTCTGCTGGCAGACGGCGAAGACCTTTGCTTCTTTGCCTTCTGCTGGCAGACGGCAAAGAGCCTGCGCTGGCCCAGCTGACGCCTGACGTCAGCTGACGTCAGCTGCAGCTCTTTGCCGTCTGCTGACAGATGGCAAAGAGCGCCGTTAGCCCCCTAACGGGGCTGGCACCTTTTGTCTGCCGTCCAGGGGCTTTGCCGTCTGCCAGCAGACGGCAAAGAGCTTGGCTTCTTTGCCGTCTGCCAGCAGACGGCAAAGTGGCCTTTACCGGCACCCGTTCGGCCGGACTGTTCGCCGTCTGCTGGCGGACGGCAATGGCTTTGCCGTCCGCCAGGCAGGCCTTTGCCGTCTGTTATGGCAGACGGCAAAGAAGCTGATTCCAGTAGTGCTTCATCACTAATTTCATGATGCTCACCGATCCAATGCCTACGAGCTTTTCACATATTGTTCTTTGTTAAGTTACTACTGTTGCTACTACTTTTACAATTGCTACAAAACTATTGCTGCTACCGTTACTGTTACTGTTACTACTATTGCTAGTGCTATCAAACTACCATACCACTGTGCTACTGATCACTTTGCTGCAGATATTTAGTTTCCAAGTGTGGTTGAATTGACAACTCAATTGCTAATACTTGCAAATATTCTTTGGCTCCCCTTGTGTCGAATAAATAAATTTGGGTTGTATACTCTACTCTCGAAAACTGTTGCGATCCCCTATACTTGTGGGTTATCAAAGATACCCCGAACAAACCCCTCAATGGATTACTTTCCATAGAGACAAGTAGCAATAAATTTCAGCACGTAATATAAATGTTTTCTTACCAAAATCCACTCACCAGAGGCGCTTCAATCCACGGCAACGGTGCCAGAAAAGAGTCTTGATGACCCACACATATAGGGGATCAATCGTAGTCCTTTCGATAAGTAAGAGTGTCAAACCCAACGAGGAGCAGAAGGAAATGACAAGCGGTTTTTAGCAAGATATTTTCTGCAAGCACTGAAATTGTAGGTAACAGATAGTTTAATAGCGAGATAATTCGTACCAAGTAACAAGTAGTAACGGTAACAAAGGTGCAGCAAGGTGGCCCAATACTTTTTATAGCAAAGGACAAGCCGGAACGATTTCTTATAATAGACAACACGTTATCGAGGACACATGAGAATTTCATCTAGTCACTTTCATCATGTTTGTTTGATTCGTGTTTGTTACTTTGATAATTTGATATGTGGATGGACCGGTGCTTGGGTGTTGTTCTTACTTGAACAAGTCTCCCACTTATGATTAACCCCTCTCGCAAACATCCACAACTACGAAAGAAGAATTAAGATAAATCTAACAATAGCATGCACTACAAGGATACCCCTTATAAAGCAACAAAAATTGTACAACATTTTGACTGTATGTTGCAAAATTCACAATAGATACGCATGTATGGGTAGCAGCATATGCATTGCAGATTTACCTTATCGTGGTACATAAATGAAAAAAATAAACAGGAAAAGGAGAGAAAGACGCACGAGAAACAGAACCCTCGATTCCCCTCATCTCTCCCAAATCGCCGCCACCCGCCTCGTCTCCCTCCTCCAACCCACCTCGCCGCCGGCCCTCCCCTTCCCCTCCTCCCACCTCACAGCTCCAGAGGCTGCCGGATCCACCGCATCCCCACCCACCCATCCCTCTCACGTCCCATCTCTCTCTTCACGTAGCTCCTCGCTGCGCTACCTGTGGTGGCTGATTCAGGTGACATCCGGCGAATCCCGCCACCGTGAAGCACAGCCCGAGTTCCCCTCGCACCACGGCGCCCACCCATCCAACTAGATACGGCGATCACGGCCACCAAAGCTAACGCGCGACCCTTCCCCAAGGCTAGGGTTTCGGGCGTCGGCTCCAGCGCCGATGGCCATGTCATCCTCCTCTCGTCCGGTCAGTGCACCCCTCCCCGGGCTTCGTCCTCTCTTCCCCAATTCTCTAACCTCTGCTCTTCTCTTCTACTATAGATGTGCAGGGAGGAACGGCCAGTGGACAGCTTTGCTGCTGCTCGGGACGAAGCAGCCATGGAGCTTCCTCCTCCTCCTCCTCTAGCTTCAGGTGAGTTGGTCCACTCCTCTCTGCTCTGCTTCGTGGCACATCAGGAGCAATAGTGGCTTCAAATCAACCCCGAGTTGCATATTCTTTCTAGGGCAACAACATTGTAGGCGAACAGTTCTCTTTCCAGTAAGCGATTCTGAAGCCCATCTACGTCTTGGAGCAGCAACCAGTGTGTTTGAGGTAATTTGTACAGAAAACATCTAGGTATGGTTAAAAATCAGGTCAGGGTCTGATTAATACAGACTTCGCAAAAAAAAGGTATAATTAATAAAGTATCTTCCCAAGGCCCCAATCCTTTTCTTTTCCTATCTTTAATATTCTCCTGTTTAAGGTTTTGACCATGCAAAAATCCAACATATATTCTTTTAGGCTAATTACTAAATCAACCTAAGGATGGTTCATGTGGCGGCGGAGGGGAGCCCAATGGGCCGGCTTGCGGAGAAGGTCCAAGAAGAGGAAGGTTCTCTGACAAGGGAAGCAAGACCCGGACTAGGATTTGACTTGTGATAGAAAATAGACTAGTCCTAATCCAACTAGGACTCTACATGTAAGCTGGCCCCTTCAACTTATATAAGGAGGGGCAAGGCACCCCAAGAGGGACGAAAAAAAAGAGACATACAAGTCTTAGACAAGATCAAAGTAGATGCTCTTGAGATGAGAGGTAGCAAAATAGCACCCCTGTAATCGAGATCATGACCATCATCAATATCAATCAAGCAGGATGTAGGCTTTTACTTCCACCGCGAGGGGCCGAACCTGGGTAAAAACTCGCGTCTCTCGATTCCGACCAACCCCGTTCAAACTTCCACCTAGTTGCGATGGCCTCACCACTAAGTCCTTTCACGAGGACATCTGCCGTGACAAAACCACGACAGTTGGCGCCCACCGTGGGGCCACGCCACGGTGGAGTTGAGTTCTTGGCGGGAGCCCTACCTGGCATCAGGGAGACCGCGATCGGCCAGATGAAGAAGAGCCGGCTCGGAGGAATCTACATTGACTCCGAGTTCATCAGTCAAGGAAAAATAAATCAGTGGCAGCATAAATCAGACCAGAGTTAAATTCGGCTGACTGCTGCGTCCGCTGCAGCCGAGATGCCACACGTTCGCTGCAAAGGTCATCGCGGCAACCGCACTACAGGAGCAACTCCGATCCCTAGTTGCAATTTTTTCCATTGCAGCCGCTGCAAATGCCGACCGGCGCAGTCCTAGTAAAGCAGCGCACGTTGCAGACAGGATTCCGTGGAGAAGCACCGAAAAAGAAAAATCAAGCCAAAGGGTGTCAAGCGGACACACAGATTCCATAGCTATGCCGAAGACAAAAAAGTTGTACAGCCATGGTACACCACTTCATTAGGATATATAAAAAAAAAGAATAAACCCTGGTGCTACGACTCCACGTGAGATTCACCAGGAGGCACATCAAGTGTGATCGATGGGGCGCGTAACGCTCAACCTCAAAGCGATCTAATCCTAGTACTAGTCCTAGTACAGTTCAGATTCTTTCTTCCGTCTACGATCAAGAGTCCGGTTTAAAATCAAGTCCGGGTTTCGCTCAATCCCGTGGATGTGTGTCCAGCTGATGCTCCTCCCCGTTCATCAATCAATAAAAAAATAAAAAAAACCGCTGCGGTCCGTTGAGGCGAATCTAAAACCGGAAGCAGTACATGCGTACAGAGGCAAATCGGCCAGCCCCTGCTCCACGAGGAAAAAATAATGAGGGAAAACAGTTCGCTCAAGACCCGATGCAACCATGGATCTTAAAAAATCCCATGACGCCATACTATTGATGTTACATCACCGCGGCCTTAAATTCTGAGTGTGCACGCCCTACAGAAAGTGGAAAAGAAAAACAGAGAAAGAAGCGACAAGCTGCAGCGAGCTGCGCGTGCGTTTACTAGAGACAGCGCAGCAGCAGTCGCACACCAAAGCAATCGAGGAACCTAGCAGTACAACTTCAAGCGTGGCATCAAGTTAATTAATACTGTATTTCAGACGGGTCAAATCAGTTCAGCAATTGAGGAACCGTCAAACGTCAAATATTCAACGTGGGATCCAAAGGAAAAAATACTCGTGAGCAGGAGCCTAGTAGCACAGTTGGCACTATAGTAAAAGCAAACAGCGGCGGAGGCAGAAGCGTCACAGCGGTCATCAGGAATCAAATAAACGGATAATACAAAAACAAAAACTGTACTACTCGTGAGCAGCCTGCGCAAGCGTTCAGTACTAGTACCACAAAGAGTACTAGTTGGGGCACACATTTCAAGGTTTGATGGATGCATGCATGATGATTCAACGTGGATGCGTGCAAATTCCAGGGCCGGTCCTGAGATTCTGGGGGCCCGGGGCAAAACAAAAACCCGAGGCCCCTTAATATAGAATCACCATCCAGAGAACAATCGTTGTGAGGGGTGGCATTTTCTTCATAAGAGCATGACAGTTTTGACATAGAAGGCATTCTTTTCCAGAAAATGACCACTTGATTTGTTGACCACATGAAAGTTTTCTCCATTTAACATTTCCCTTAATTTATGCATCTAAATAATAAATAATGTATGCACATATAAGCTGATAAGAATAAACACTTAATGTGTGGAAAAAAGCAATATTAATATCAAATAATTCCCCTAAAAAAATATCAAATAATTTATACACCTTACAAAAAATCTAATAACAATCAAATATTCAAAATAACTGGTGAACAATCTTTAACCAAATGTGTCAACCACCATTAAGAATCAAAAAAAGTACTCCTCATAGCTAGGGACTTGCATCTCGCCTCTCGACGATGACATGGGGGAAGATGAAAGCAAAGAGACCACACAAAGGACTCTCGTACTTTGTATGTTTTTAAATCATACCTTAGTGTTTTTTACCACAATTACACCGTAGTATTTTTCCTGAGGAGAACTGTACCGTAGCGTTGTGCAGCAGCTCTAGCACTGTGTTTTCTTCTTGACAGCAGGTTTAGCAATGCGCTTGCCAACTGGCCCACCCAGTTTTCCCAATTAAAAGTAAATTATCCTTTCACGTAATGGACTAAGGGAAAAGGCCTACTACGGCCCATCTGAGGAGGGAGCCTTCGTTCTGTACAGCTCCCACAGCGCCGCCGCCTTCGTGAGTTACACGGAAAGAAAAGCAGACACCAATGCTTCTTGCTGGCTGCTCCGCCACTAGAAGATAGCACATCCTGGGGGCCCCTTGCGTTCGGGGGCCCGGGGCGGCCGCCCCGTTCGCCCTGCCCCAGGACCGGGCCTGGCAAATTCCATCAATTAGAATAACTTGTGTCAATCACTACATCCGATGAAGAATCAGGATGGCCCGGGTTGCACGCCAACGTGTGGAGGCCGCGCCAATCGTCTGCCCGCTCGAAACTGCCCGACAGGTGCACAGGTCGCTATCCTGCCGTCAGGACAAAAGTGGCGTTATACTACGGATACGGAGCACGCACCAGCATCATTTTCCACTGACGTTCGTCTGTGCCACGCTGCTCGACGGACACGCGTATAAGCCACCGCTTTCGCGGTTCAATCTACATCAACACGCTAGGCGACTCCCTCGTCCGCGCCGGCTTACAACGCCGCGGCCGACTCGCGCGCCCGCGCCGGTTTACAACACTACGGCCGACCTGCGCGCCCGCGCCGGCTTACAACGTCGCGGCCGACCCGCGCGCCCACGCCGGCTTATAATGTCGCGGCCGACTCGCGCGCCCCCGCCGGTTTACAACGCCGCGGCCGACTCGCGCGTCCACGCTAGCTTACAACGCCATGGCCGACTCTCGCGTCTGCGCCGGCGTCAAACGTCGCGGCCGGCTCCCGCGTCAACATCAATTTATCGGCCAGCTCTCGCGTCTACATCAACACACCGGGGCCTCGCCCGCCCGTATGAGCTGCCCAACGGACACGCGCGGGCCACCGTCCTCGTGGTCCGGTCTACATCAACGCGTCAGGGCCGCGCCTGCTCGCGCAAGTTGCCCAACGGACACCCACGCGAGCCGCCGCCACCGCGGTGCAATTTACATCAACACACCGAAGCATGCCAGAGTCCGCTCCGTCGACCGGCCCACACCAAGCTATCCGACATAATACGCAGCTCACCATCTTGCGGTCTGATCTAATTCACCACATCAAAAGAAACAGAAGAGTCGGCCAGGGAGGAAACGTCCCCGAAAGAGCAAAGAGAGCCGATCTCAGTAGAGCCGGCAATTCTAAAGCCGGCAGCGAAGAAACAGAAAAGAGAACGGCCCTGGAGGAGCCAGGAGAGCCGGACCAAGAGGCGCACGAAATCACTTTGGGCAAAAACGTCCCTGCAAGATCATCAACTTGCCACATCGCCTCCGGCTTCGATAAATTCCAGTTTTCAGCTGTCAACTGTACGCCGGTTTATGCCACAGCCAAGCACAAAGAATCTCAAGCCAGCTCCTTGAGTCGAGTTAAGACTCGGGGGCTACACGGATATGACTCGGCGGATTTGCCGGTTTTAACAAATACAAGAACCCCGGGTCGTTGAAGGGAAGACAACCCGGTCCCGGGGACTGCTGCTTTATTTGCGAAAAGGTAAAGGTTGCCCAAGAGAACTAGCTGCCATGATGCGCAGTTCAAACATAGGTATCCTGCCTTATTGGCGAAAAAGTAAAGGTTGCCCAAGAAAACTAACTGCCACGATGCGCAGTTCAAACATGGGTACCCTGCCATATTGACGAAAAGAAAGGTTATCAAAGAAGACTAGTTGCCATGATGCGCAGTCTAAACATGGGTATCCTGCTCAATAATGATCAATGGAATAAAGTCGGCTTATCTGGACCCCAGATGTTTTGCAGTAGTAGCATTGTCTCCTCTACATCCTATGCTGAGCTTTTACATGATCATATGGTTACTTGGGGCTTCCAACTCATCGAGTTTAGCTTACAAAACCCTTTTAACCCGGCGAAATGCCAAAATATACTTGGTTAAACCTGCCTGTTAGCAAGATGCTAATCCCTAAAAAGCGACCCGGCGTACGTCTGATGAGTCAATCACAAAGGTGACCCTGAATTCATCAGAGTTAAAACGTCAGTTGGTCACATGAGAGCCGGCTTTCAGAAAGATAGGACAAACCAAAAGAGGCCAAAAAGCCTGCTTCCGTAGGAAGCGAAATCAAGACTCGAGCTTCGAAAGCCGGTCTTATGTCGTGCCTCGAAAGTCAACATTTTTATACTCTGTTACCATACCCATACATCATCATGCATTGCATCATCATGCATTGCATCATCATACAATGCATCATCATCCAATGCATATCTATATTCGTTTATGTTGCAGGAACCGGTCTTCAAAACCGGGTTACAATGTAACTATGCAGGAACAAACAAATCCTTGATGGCCAAAATGGCCGGGGTCTTCATCATGGTTTATCATAACCAGTATTATATGATTGAGGTTTTCAATGCCGGCTCAGAGAGATGGCTATTCTTTTTAAATCCAAAATGTTGGCTTACAGTAAGGAGCAGGGTTTAATAAAATTACCAGTGGCAATTCACAATTTGGATTATTCTGATGCTGCAAAGAAGAACAAAATACAAAAAAGGATATCATGGCAAAGATCATGACAATCGGCTTTATCAAAGGCAATGAAATATGAAGTGTTATGCAAGGCAGCACTCTTGATGGATTTAGCAACAAGATCAGCATTGATATGCAAAGCACTCAACAACATCATCCAGACTATCTCTCAATCTCAGAAGAAAAAGTAAGTCCTGAGTCGCCGCAGGCACACGACCTGGCACTTGGAGGCTACAGTGGATTTGAGTTCATTCTATAATGGAAGGATAGTCCCGAGTCACCGCAGGCAATACGGCCCGGCACTTGGGGGCTACATTATTCAAATCAAGATTACATTCAGTATGAAAGTCCCATGTCACTGCAAGCATGCACCACGGCACTTGGGGCTAATGCATTGTCATTTTAAAAGTATTTTCATTGAAGACCCGGCTCACTATTAATAGTAACCCGGCCCTTAGGGGCTACAGTCATTGACTATAGATAGTTCAAGTTCAAGATTGATGAGAACAGCTAACCCGGCCCTTGGGGACTACACTATTTTCAGCTATACATCTACAAACATCAAAAGCTAAGTTCAAGTCCCAGGTTGCTGCAGGCAAGACAACCCAGCACTTGGGGGCTACACCGTTCAGTTGTTTAAACAGATCATATAGTCCAAATTGAAGATCCGGCCCATCACATATTGATGAGCCGGCCCTTGGGGGCTACACATGTGAAATGCAAACATTCAGTTTATGACTGGTGACTCAGATGAACAACCCGGATTTCTCCAAAGTTGTAACAGTTATATTCAAGCAAGTCTTAAGCTATCACTACATTCTACTCTTAAGACTTGGGGGCTACAGGTAATGTGGATATAAGGGAGGAACACCTTCAAGTTCCCAGTTTTGAGCGAGCCGGGTCTCATATCATACGGATTTCGTATTTCTAATATCTTCATCAAATCTGAAGCATTGAAAGTTGGCTCAACATCAGACGGGTTTTTATTCCCAAATTTTTTATCAAGTTGAAGCACTGAAAACCGGCTCAACATCAGATGGATTATTTTTCTCAATATTTTTCTGCGAGGATTCAGCGTCAGCAAGTTGATTGTGAAGCCAGAATGTTGATATGATAAAGAAACCTGGATTTTTTCCAGGAGCTGGTGCATTGAATAAGATGGTTATTTGAACGAGCCGGTCCTTTAACATAATAATTATTCTTATTTCAGGAGCTTAGCATGGATAAATTCAAACTAACCTGGGGGCTAATGTTGGGGATATTTCCCATGGTTATGACCCGGCCATAGTTTGACCCGGCCAAGAGTCAGGAGGCTCTATGGGTCATTTCATATTCCGGGTTATGGTGAGACAACAAGGAGAGACCAAGGGCCCAGGGCGAGACCCGGCAGGAGGCCGGCTTAAGGGGAGCCCAATGGGCCGACTTGCGGAGAAGGTCCAAGAAGAGGAAGGTTCTCTGACAAGGGAAGCAAGACCCGGACTAGGATTCGACTTGTGATAGAAAATAGACTAGTCCTAATCCAACTAAGACTCTACATGTAAGCCGGCCCCTTCAACTTATATAATGAGGGGCAAGGCACCCCAAGAGGGACGGAAAAAAAGAGACATACAAGTCTTAGACAAGATCAAAGTAGATGCTCTTGAGATGAGAGGTAGCAAAATAGCACCCCTGTAATCGAGATCATGACCATCATCAATATCAATCAAGCAGGATGTAGGCTTTTACCTCCACCGCGAGGGGCCGAACCTGGGTAAAAACTCGCGTCTCTCGATTCCGACCAACCCCGTTCAAACTTCCACCTAGTTGCGATGGCCTCACCACTAAGTCCTTTCACGAGGACATCTGCCGTGACAAAACCACGACAGCTGTCGAATGAAGGAACTGGCGGCATGGTGATTCGTGTTCTATTCTCCATCCTTTAAGCTCATAACAGAAGAAAGAACTATTCAATCGACTTGAACACTATTGTTTTATCAAGAAAAAAATATCTGTTTTGTACGTGTGTATTGATGAGTACTCCTCGACTCGATTGTGTTGTAGGGAGTGAAAGCATCCAGTTGGGGTGGTCTGCAGCTCTGATCGCCTCCAGCAGCACCACATAATCAAAGTTCCAAACCGTAGTTCTACACTGCTGCCTCCAGCCAGCCATTTCACTTTGATGTTTATAGGTGGCTTAACATAATCATTTGATGTGTTTCTTATGTAGAAGATTTGAGTGACGTACGTGTTTATTCTTCTTAATGAAGCTTTGCATATATATAAGACAGATATTCATGTACATTAGCTTTAGTTTTTTTTGTTAACTTGAAAGTGTGGTTTCCTTTTTTTAACCGAACTCATTAAAGCATGGGATCCATTTGGGGTTTCTAGACAGCTAATTTTAGGAGCACACACGATTTAGACTCCTGCTATTGTAATTAAAGGAAATCACAATATTGACCAATATCCTCTGTATATTTACTAACCCCGGATCCCTGACTTTTTCATACAAATTATAATTTGGAAACTTTATTTATAGGAATGATAAATAGTATGTATAAATGCCTTTTTTAAAATAAATTTATTTTAGACACATGGACGCCAACACAGTATCACATGTAATATTTCTCAATTAGTCAAAAGTATGCTTCTTTTAAAATTTATGGTTCTAATATTATTGTTCTTACATAAAAATGTTCCAGTTATATATGGCAAACTAAAATTGTCTAGCCCGTGCAGATGCACGGGTTGATGACTAGTCTAACTAACTCGGGGATAAATTCATTGAGCTAGATGTAAAGTTGCCAAGGTAGTAACTAGGACACATAGAACGGGAGGAATATAGCTTGCTCTTCTTTTATTAAGTAGGAATGGAACTTGATGAAGCTTTACTTGTGTTGCGCTGTTCTAGAGATGCATGAGACACCTGTAACCTTTTTCCCTTGGTTTTGCAGCTGCACGTACCAACTCGATGTAGGGGGACGCCATGGAGCAAGTCGAGTTCATGGAGCAAGTCATGGACGATGCCATGGAAGGTATACTCTCTCCCTCTCCCTACCGTGCTACTGCTCGTTGTGTCCACGACCATTGACCATGCTAGGTTATATGCTGCTGTCCATGCAAATTTATAGGATATGGGGCTGTAGGTTTCAGTGGATTTATTTAGCAATAAAAAAATTTGTTGGTTCACACAAAACAGTTTGACTGTAGGTGTACAGATTTAGCAATGGATCTCTAGGGTGGTGATGACCATGTAAATTCATTTCAGTGGATTTGGGGCTGTAGGTTTGTTCCAAAGCGTGGTGAGCTACTGTAGGTTTGTCTGTTTCCTGTTGGATGACTGAAACCTACTAGAGCTAAATGTTGTGGTTCAGTTTCAGATGACTAAAACCGTTTTGGTTCAGTTTGCTAACTAACTGGAGAAGAGAAGAGAAGTGGTACTATCACTCACATTGCCCTTGAATGCACGGCAGCACTTAAGCTACTGCCCATATAATTTTATTGAGCCATGTTGTTCTGCAGGCTGTGTCCTATATTGTGGCATCTGGATTAGTCATCAATGACAACTAACACTCATGCCGGCATCTTTTCATAATCATAATAGGGACATAGCTCTTGCTACAGTTGTAAGTTGTGATCCTAATTTAAACTTGATGGTGCTGAAATTACAAATGAATTCTGGGTAGTGCATATCGATATGGCACTTGTGAAAACTGAAGATTTGGTACGGAGTCGCAAAAACTGCAATACTCTTGGTAATGCAGAAACAACAAAGATTGCATGGCCTCTGTAAAGCAAAAACTGCAATACCTTTGTACGTGTCTAATATCCCGCTTGCATCATGTCAATGCACTGTATCTTAACGGTTCATTTTGTTATTTTCTTTGTAGATTCAAAAGATATATGGATGATTATATGGGTGCGTGGCAAGTATACTACAATGATGATGATGATGATCCAGCTCATGATGATGATGATGGATGCTTTCAGTTTTAGTTAAGTTGTAGGGATGCTGTTCCTGTTGGATGATGTTCCTCATTTAAGTTTTAGTTAAGTTGTAGGGGTGTTGATGGATTCTTTCTGTTTAAGTTTCGCTGTCAAGAAAATATTTAGATTATGCATCACATTTGGGTGATGTTCCTCCTGTAATATCCACTATTGTAATCCAACAGTTTTATCCAATATATGATTTCTTCCTCTTGTGAGTATATTCTCTTATTTTTTCCTCACTTGATATACATAATTATAACCATTATGTTGAGCATTAATTTAATTGCCGGCAATATATATATATGTAACAACACCTGAACTGTTGCAAATTATCTGTTGCCAATCAATGAGATTTGGAGTACTGTACATTAAGCACCAACATATAAAAGTGTTGTAGAAGTTGGTTTTATGTGTTGTACTCTTGCAACAGTCCCTTTTACCAACGAAAGTATAACCGTTGCATTATGCGCTAGCAACACTGGATAAAGCTACGCATCCCAAACCGTTGGTAAAGACACTAACAACGCGTATATGGACTTTTAGATACGGAAAAATGCGTTGCTATAAGTGGGTTCGTGTTGTAGTGATGAAACATATGGATCCAAATCAGCCCCTTGCGGAATAACGCATAAACTAGGGTTTAAGCTTCTGTTACTCTAGCAACCCATCATCTACTTACTACTCCCCAATGCATTCTTGTAGGCCCAAATATGATGAAGTGTCATATAGTCGACGTTCACAAGACACCACTAGAAGAAATACAACATACACATCATAAAAATATCGAACGAATACCAAATTCACATGATTACTTATAACAAGACTTCTCCCATGTCCTCAAGAACAAAAGTAACTACTCACAAATCATATTCATGTTCAAGATCAGAGAGGTATTCAATATCATTAAGAATCTGAACATATAATCTTCCACCAAATAAACCAACTAGCATCAACTACAGAGAGTAATCAACACTACTAGCAACCCACAGGTACCAATCTGAGGTTTTGAGATAAAGATTCAATACAAGAGATGAACTAGGGTTTGAGATGAGATGGTGTTGGTGAAGATGTTGATGAAGACTGGTCCTCCCACGATGAGAGGATCATTGGTGATGTCGATGGCTTAGATTTCCCCCTCACGGAGGGAAGTATCCCCGGCGGAATCGCTCCGCCGGAGAGCAAAAGTGCTCCTGCCCAGGTTCCGCCTTGAGACGGCGGCGCTTCACCCCGAAAGTCTTCTTCTGATTTTTTCTAGAGCAAATGACACCATAGAGTGGAAGGTGGGCCCCAGAGGCCTACTGATACGTCTCCGTCGTATCTACTTTTCCAAACACTTTTGCTCGTGTTTTGGACTCAAATTTGCATGATTTGAATGAAACTAACCCGGACTGACGTTGTTTTCAGCAGAACAACCATGGTGTTGTTTTTGTGTAGAAATAAGAGTTCTTGGAATTGGACGAAACTTTTCGGAGATTTTTTATGGAATAAATAAAAAATACCGGAGCAAAGTCCCAGTGGAGGGGGGCCACCAAGTGCCCACGAGGCACCAGGGCGCGCCCACCCCCACAGGTTATGCCCTGGTGGCTTGTGGGGCCCACGTGGCTCCGCTGACCCTAATCTCAGCACTATAAATTCCTATTTCCCGAGAAAAAAATCAGAGAGGAAGTTTCATCGCGTTTTACGATACGGAGCCGCCGCCACCTCCTGTTCTTCATCGGGAGGCCAGATCTGGAGTCCGTTCGGAGCTCCGGAGACGGGAATCTTCCGTCATCATCATCATCAACCATCCTCCATCACCAATTTCATGATGCTCACCGCCGGGAGTGAGTAATTCCTTCGTAGGTTTGCTGGACGGTGATGGGTTGGATGAGATTTATCATGTAATCGAGTTAGTTTTGGTAGGGCTTGATCCCTAGTATCCACTATGTTCTGAGATTGATGTTGCTATGACTTTACTATGCTTAATGCTTGTCACTAGGGCCCGAGTGCCATGATTTCAGATCTGAACCCTTTATGTTTTCATGAATATATTTGTCTTCGTCCATTTTCGGTTTTTCTTTCTAGTTTAATTAGTTGTAGTATTAAAAGAAAACCCAAAAAGATTTCCCGTTTCTTCTTTTGCTTGTTGGGAGCTTTCCCGTGTAAATAGTTTTTCTCTTTTTTGTTTTGTCTTCTTTAATTTGCTTCCTTCAAGAAAAAACTAAAAACTCCAAAAATATTTCAGTGTGTTTCTCTGAAATTCTTTTCTTTCGTTGAGTCTTCGTAAGGAGAAGACCACGATGAAAATATTAAGTGGCTCTTATGCATTATTTTTTATCTAACAAAGAGCCCATATTACCTTGTCTTCTCCTTTGAATAAAATGTTTGCAGATTCCAGCTTGGTCCACGACACTCTTGCACTATTATTATTTTCACATCATTCGGTCATGCAAGTGAAAGGTAATAATGATGATAATTTGATGAAGTGACTGTGGCAAGGAAAAGCGGGTATGAACTTAACTTGTTTTTGTTTTTGTAAATATGTTTAACTCAGTATCCATGATTCAGCATATTATGATTAAACATGTTTATGATGATAATTAGAGATTATAGTTGCTCATGCCAAGCTTAAGTAGCTAGGAGTGGATAATGATTTATCTTGGGTGTCAACATGCATTAAAATGATTGTGATGTAGTATGATGATATGGTATCCTCCTCTGAATGTTTTAAGTGGCTTGACTTGGCACATGTTCACGCATGTAGTTGATTCAAAACCAACATAGCCTCCATGATATTTATGTTCATGGTGCTTATATCCTACTCATGCTAGTATTCAATGTTGATTATTCATAATGCATGATTATGACCGTTTTCGCTCTCTAGTTGGCCCTTCTCAACCTATTTGCTAGCCTTCGCCTGTACTAAGCGGGAATACTGCTTGTGCATCAAAATTCTTAAACCAAATTTATTCCAGATGAGTCCACTATATCTACCCATATGCGGTATTACTCTGCCGTTCTAAGTACATTTGCATGTGCCACATCTAAATATTCAAATGAACATCTGTTTTGTGTGCCCGTACCGCTCATGGAGCGACAGGGGGTGGTCAGTATCTTCCATGCTAAGTGGGCTATTCTCATGATGAGTGTTTATTCACTTGTCCTTGCACGAGAGGGGCTGGTAATCGGGATGCCCAGTCCCATGATTAAAATTGCAAAATAATAAAACAAACTCCCCCGGAAATTTGTTGGTATGGAGGGCACCCGAGGATTCGGCTAGCCATGGCTTGTGTTTGTTGGTGGAGAGGGAGTAAACTTTACTTTACCGGTTGGGAACCGCCGCTAATTTGTTTAGCATGGAAGATATTGAAAACTCTCGGTCGTGACGTTGACAGGAAAGGCATACCTCCCAAAATTATATTTATCTCTGATTTAAGCTTTGAGTTCTGGCACCTCTGCGAAGGGCCCATCTATTTACTTTTATGTTATTTTACTTTTATTGTTGAGTCACCACCTTCTCAAATAAGCACCAGCCCTGAGAGCACTATTGTCATTCTCATGCATTGTGTAAAGTTAATGTTGTGTGCATCATGACTGGATCTCTTCTATCATGAATTACAATGTTTAGTCGCTGCTTGAACTTTGGAGGTGCTCTGCATTTATGTTTTGCGGTCTCAGAAAGGGCTAGCGAGATACCATGTTGTCATATTATATTATGATTGTTTTGACAAAATGTTGGCATTTGAGATATTTTATTATTGCTCGCTAGTTGATTATGCCATTGATATGAGTGAATATAATTTCTAAGAGTTATCATTTGCATGGTTAGTTATAATCTTTGCTGAAACCCTGGGTATTATTTAAGCATATATATAGATACAAGAACAAAAGAGTTCGTAAAAGTTTTCCTTTATCACTTTCAGTTTGTCAACTGAATTGCTTGAGGACAAGCAATGTGTTAACCTTGAGGGAGTTGATACGTCTCCGTCGTATCTACATTTCCAAACACCTTTGCTCTTGTTTTAGACTCTAATTTGCATGATTTGAATGAAACTAACCCCGACTGACACTGTTTTCAGCAGAACTACCATGGTGTTGTTTTTGTGCAGAAATGAAAGTTCTCGGAATTGGATGAAACTTTTTGGAGATTTTTTATGAAATAAATAAAAAATACTGGAGCAAAGACCCACTGGAGGGGGGCCACCAGGTGCCCACGAGGCACCAGGGCGCGCCCACCCACCAAGGGCGCGCCCTGGTGGCTTGTTGGGCCCACGTGGCTCCGCTGACCCTAATCTCAGCACTATAAATTCCTATTTCCCGAGAAAAAAAATCAGAGAGGAAGTTTCATCATGTTTTACGATACGGAGCCGCCGCCACCTCCTGTTCTTCATCGGGAGGCCAAATCTGGAGTCCGTTCGGGGCTCCGGAGAGGGGGATCTTCCGTCATCGTCATCATCAACCATCCTCCATCACCAATTTCATGATGCTCACCGCCGGGAGTGAGTAATTCCTTCATAGGCTTACTGGACGGTGATGGGTTGGATGAGATTTATCATGTAATCGAGTTAGTTTTGTTAGGGCTTGATCCCTAGTATCCACTATGTTCTGAGATTGATGTTGCTATGACTTTGCTATGCTTAATGCTTGTCACTAGGGCCCGAGTGCCATGATTTCATATCTGAACCCTTTATGTTTTCATGAATATATTTGTGTTCTTGGTCATATCTTGCAAGTTATACGCACCTGCTATGTGTTATGATCCACATACCCCAAGGTGACAATAATTGGGATTCTTTCCGGTGATTACCGTAGTTTGAGGAGTTCATGTATTCACTATGTGTTAATGCTTTGTTCCGGTTCTCTATTAAAAGGAGGCCTTAATATCCCTTAGTTTCCTTATGGACCCCGCTGCCACGGGAGGGTAGGACAAAAGATGTCATGCAAGTTCTTATCGCAAGCACGTATGACTATATACGGAATACATGCCTACATTACATTGATGAATTGGAGCTAGTTCTGTGTCGCCCTAGGTTATGACTGTTACATGATGAATGTTATCCAACATAATCACCGATCCAATGCCTACGAGCTTTTCACATATTGTTCTTTGCTAAGTTACTACTGTTGCTACGACTGTCACAATTGCTACAAAACTATTGCTGTTACCGTTACTGTTACTGTTACTATTATTGCTATTGCTATCAAACTACCATACTACTATGCTACTGATCACTCTGCTGCAGATATTTAGTCTCCAGGTCTGGTTGAATTGACAACTCAACTGCTAATACTTGCAAATATTCTTTGGCTCCCCTTTTGTCGAATCAATAAATTTGGGTTGAATACTCTACCCTCGAAAACTGTTGCGATCCCCTATACTTGTGGGTTATCACCTGCCAGGGGGGCCACAAGCTCACGGGGCGCGCCCAGGGGGGTAGGGCGCGCCCCCCAGGCTTGTGGCTGCTTGGTGGGTCCCCTTCTGTTGATTCCTTCGCCAGTATTTTTTATATATTCCAAAACAACTCTCCATAAATTTTCACGTCATTTGGAGATGTGCAGAATAGGTATCTTTGTTTCACCCCTTTCCGGTCCAGAATTCCAGCTGCCGGCAATCTCCCTCTTCATGTAAAACTTGCAAATTAAGAGGGAAAAGGCATAAGAATTGTATCATAATGTGAAATAATGATCAAAAACATAATAAATAACAGTGGTAAAACATGATGCAAAGTGGACGTATCACTTGACCATCACCGAAAGTCGAAATACCCGTGAGAGAGTGTCCACCATATATATACCACCACCAGAGAGAGTGACCACCATATATACATGAGAGAGTGTCGATGAGAGTTGTTCTTGGAGGAAGAAAATCGACTTTTGACGATGGCGGTCGATCTAGGCCAGTTCGTCCTGTGATATACCTTTGTCACGCACGATGGACTGGCCCAGCTCGACCATCACCGAAATTCGAAATATCCGTGAGAGTGTCCACCATGATTAATTTTCTTAGAAGTAATCTTTGATGTTTGATTCTTATGTTAATTTTCATTGTGTGATGAAAGGTGTTAGCACTGATCGATTTCGTGGCTATGGCTTCCTCCGGCGACGCAACTTCCATTAGGGTCGACTCCGCGGTCAAGGAGAAGCGCGCCAAGGACCGCTTGGCAGCGCTCATTGAGAAGAACCCGCAGCTGATCCTAATAAAGTATTTTGAGGATCTGGCCAAGAAGAATCCGCCAACTAAGCAGGACAAGGCCCCACCACGTAAGGAGAGTGACAACCCGGTGCCATTAAGTCCACCGACCATCATTCCCGACGACGCTTGGTCCTTCACTGCGGGGGATGCCCCCACGTGCTCTGACTCGACGATCACTGGTTTCACCGACTACACCTCTGAGTAGTCACCTAGATAGTTTGACGTTGATTTAGTGATATAGTTATGTAGCTGCTGATATGGACTTGGATCTCCACTTGCGATGCTTTTGATTGTATGAGTGATGAATGCTTATGTGGATTATGTATGATGTGCTATTTAACCTTGCATTATTTCTCTGCCTCTTTTTCTCTTTCTTTTGTAGATGAAGTGGTATGCGGTGTAGAGAGGTAGGTGTCCAGGAGTCTACGATTCATGGTCTGAATGCAATGAACAAGTACTTCGATACGATGGCAGCTCCCACGACTCATTCAATAGCAGAGAGAAGACAGAGTATCATTACAATCAGTATTTGCTTAAGCAGAAGAGAAAAACCGAATTAGGCAATGGTGCAAGCCAGAAACGGCTTAGCTGGTTCAGTGGATTGAAGAACTTTATAATTCTCTTTCAGTTTGTCATAATTGTGGTGTTGCTTTTATCATGTGGTCGCATGTAGACATGATAAAGAGCTACTTTGTGATTTCAAATGAAGCTTGTGTGAACTATTTATATAATGCTTATGTGAGTTTGTTGTTAACCTTTGTGACTTTGTGATTTGAAATGCAAGTTTGTGATTTGAAATGCAAGTTTGTGTATTGTATATTTGTTTTTGCTGCAGCGATCCGAGCGAAAAGGTGCTGAATCAGAACTGGGAAGGATTCTTTACCGAGAGCCTCTCTCGGCAAAGGGGCATGCGCTGGGAGGTTCTGGATTGTTTACCGAGAGCCACTCTCGGCAAAGGGGCATGTGCTGGGAAGTTCTGGATCTTGGCTATGGTAGTTATGCCAAGAGTGGCTCTCGGTAAAGATCTGACGGAACCAGTGGCCGTGAAGTCACTTTAATTTGCCGAGGTGCACTGTTCGACACTCGGCAAAGAGTTTGCCGAGTGTCCGATGGATGGCTCTCGGCAAATTTCTGTTTGCCTGAGAGGTGTACGTCGGGTGACCTTTGCCGAGTGCAACTCTCGGCAAAGGCTTTGCCGAGGGTTTTTGGGCCTTTGCCGAGTGTTTCTGGCACTCGGCGTACGCGGCGATTCCAGTAGTGAAAATATCAAAATCTTACACTAAACTACGAACGAGGAAGTAAAAACAGGAATTAAAAGGTACTAAATTAGTTGGGATTGGAGCTTGAGTAATAAAGCGTTCTTGAGAGTTCAGAGTCCTCGCTACTTATACGATCGACCTAACATATGCATATGCATAATTCTAGGTTATGGATAATTAAGCCACTTCACATGTTTCTCTTAGTGGGCAATGCCTGGTACAACATATGTGCTACAACGTAGTCTCCGTATCATGCACGCTATCACCATTTCTCCCCACATTCAGTTTACGACAAAGATGATTAATGATCTCCCCGTGGACGCGGCCAATGGGCGGTCACCGTTATTCCCCTATAAAATGATCAGAGAAGGAAGGGAGGATATTACTATCACCTCTTTACCTGACTTCCAACCATCACACAGATTCAGTGGGATTCACTCACTTCGGCCTTCGCTTCCATCCGTATGGTAATATCCTTGTGTCCAAATAGGCAAATGTTGGATGTTGCACTTCACCGAACATCACGAAGAATATTAACATAAACAAGCAAAAGGAGAATTCATGTGTCACATAGGTGTTCATCTAAAATACAACTAGAGTTCATCTTTATTCCCCAAGAACTAATAATTACACAAACATGTAGATGAAGAACATAAAAGGGAGAGACAAGGTACACGCGTGGAAGGAGAACGGCGTGGCGAAGCCGATGGAGAAGCAACCGGCCCAAAGGCTGGTTCGGGGCACAGATGGAGCCTCCTCTTCCTTCTTCCTTGTCTTGTCCCTTCTTCTATGTGGTCTTGTTGCTGCAAATGGAGGTGCGGCAGCACGTGGTGTAGTTGGTGAAGATTGGTTGATTATGAATGATGACGGCTAGGTTTGGATGTGAACATATAGGAGGACCTCCTCGGGTCTACTCCATGGATATGACTCATCCCTCTTCATCCAAGGGCTCTTGGGGAGCCTTGTCCTCTCCCAATACCTCCATTGGTCGCCAAGGAACTCGTAGGAACAAACCAGGACAAAATCGGTGAAGAATCTCAGAAGATATGGCAGAGTTTGCAGCCTCCGGAAGCTGGTACGATCGCTGGTACGACCACACACCATCGTGCCAGACTTTGTCTTCCCCTCTGGACTCTACGCATGCAGTTTTGTATTTTGGTCGACATTTCTTCATACAAACTCCAATTTTGGCATTTTTGAGCTCGTTGGACTCGTCTTGAAAGGCCCGATACACCCATGGTATTGGATATTCAATTTAGACAGTTTGAAAAATTGTAAAATATAAAAATCTCCATAGGGTCCGAATCTCATACCTAGACCTTATCTGATTTGACACCAAATTGGTCCTTTTTTATGTGCCAAGTCCATGAACATGCCAATACACCTACAAAGAAAACAAAACAAAGGAAAAATAATTAAAACAACTAAAAACTAGAAGTTGTGCAACAAACTTGGTAAAACTGGTAAAGATCGGAAACTATGCATTATGGGCATGAAAAATTGCTAGATGGATATGGTATGTCGGTTTTTTGGCACATGAATAGGCTCTAAAGTGATGCAAAAATCCACTCATCAGCAACAACTTTGTAAATTTGCAATGTGAGAGCTTTTTTGTGGGATGCTGTTGTGCGGTCCCTCGATGCGCTGGTGGTGGGCCCTATCATGCTGATGGTGCTGGGCTGCTGGCACAATAACATAATCTATCTATTTTGCTTCCTGCAGGGTCTAGTCTTTGGTAATCGATCATAAAAGGAATGGGGTGCCATAGAGTCACCTCCAAAAAAGATTACTTCTTTTTTGAAAAGGATGTTGTGTGTTAATTAAGAAATATAACTGTCATTACAACCGTGCAAAGGTAAGCTCAACACATGGGTCGGCATTGAACCTCGCTACACGCCGAACCTTACAATCACAGAAAGATTAGTTTTATTTGACCACCCTCTGGTTTAGGTGCTCCTGATAGGCATATCAAGTTCTAGTTTCTTGCCTAAATTCTGGCCGTGGACTTCTACTTTCTTTTTTTTTTGTTTTTTTCATTTGAACACCATTGGAGTGAGCCCAGCATGCTACTCGGTATTTTTCTACCAGCTGGCTTGGCCTAGAGGACAGACACGCGCACTTGTCGTCTGCCATTGTCTCGGGAACAAGATCCGCTGGTGAACCAACCCGTAGATATGTTGTTCTTTGCACCTTTTATATTGATGTCATGAAAAGCTAAACCACAATTGCGTGACTATCTAGCTCAACATGAAACTGAACCCCAACACTTCCTAATCCTAACGTATCGATATGTTATGTTTCAATGGCATTGCTAGAGGAACACATTGTAGGCAACTTCTTAAATGTCTAGAGCATGTCGCATCCTGCTCTTAAATAAGACAAGAGGGGTGTGTCCACCCTGATGTTCTTCAAACCCTGAAGAAGAGTGAGCAATGTGTTTGTTCCAATGCCGTGCTCTTAAATAAGAGGATTGATGCATATGATTCAACACGGTTCAACAACCATGCATACCAATTTATAACCATGTGCAGACATGCTTGCCTAGTACCTGAAATGGAAATATCTACTGTAAACCTACTAACAAATTCATGTATATTCTAGATATACAAGAAATTTGAAGGATCGTGAAACTTAAGAAAGGTACCTGCAACCCAAAAACATGAAAAGGAATCTGTACCCTCAAAGCATGACTCGGTGTCATCAGGAATATAATGTTCACTGGGTTATGAATCAGTAATGCTCTATGGAGTCAACAACTTGGTTAATTTGTGATGTCAGTGCTTTACTGCCAATTTTATCCATCTCGTCTAGTAAGATTGGCACACTTGAGCCATTTTTTAGTCATCCTGGTGCGTATTTTTTATATTTGCTAACGGTCCCTCCATTTTACCTGTGAGTGAGATGCTTGCACGCAAAAGAGAATCGTTTGTCACACGGCCATATTTTGCATGTCGGTTCTACATAACAAATAAATATTATGTAAAAGAGCATAGGTCCTTTTTTTCTCCTCCTTAATTCTAGCCCCACCAACTCCACTCATCCGGCAATGCGCGGAGTAGTTATGAGCTATCGAGGCTTCCTATAGTTCTACTGTATAGCACTTGGGTTGCAGCCCTGGCCGTGAAGGGGTTCCACTCCTATATATGAGACGCTGTTGTGTGGACTCTTGAATTCTTGATTGCCAATTAGGCTACTTTGATACCATTTTGTGAGATGATTTTAGTATCAATATCTTGCCATTTAAAATAACAACTTGTCCTGTTCTTGTTGTTGCGATTTGTATGCACAAATGTTTGTACTCTTAGTATGTCATCCACAACAGAGAGAAGAGGCAAGAACTGGTGTAACTTTGAGAGTAAAAATACTGAGAACTTCCTCCGTCGCGAAACCCATCGGCTTTTGCCATATCCCTCCATTTCAGGATATCACAAAGGTACCACTAAGAAGCAATGACCTCCAAACACAATACCCGACAGTAGAGATTTTAGTGTTCGCAGGATGAGGATGTAGGTGACTCCAGTTTTTCTTTTGAGTGTAAGAGATGTGATGTTATTCATTTAAAATGTCATCAAAATTGAAAGATATGAAATGTGAAGCATCTGATTGCCACAAATGACACCCTACTTCTAAAGAACATGCATACTTAGCAATATTGTGGGCGTCCAAGATTTATTCACGTCATTCATGGTGAAACTTAGTTTCGGCAAACACATCCTTTGGAAATCAAATTCTTTCTGACCTCCAGGCAATTCTTTGTGATGCAAATTTGATTATGACACGGTCTGCAGAGTGCAGATAGACAAATGGCTTCACTGTAACCTAGTGCTTCGAGACTTGTTGGATCCCACTCAATCGTGCTTGCTCATAGAAAATTTCCCTTGGCATATCGACATATATTACAAATATTTGATTTTAAATTTATCTGCTTCTAAATTCATTGTAATCTTGCCTCATGGCGGTGGTTGCCATCGATACGACACACCTCAATTTTCACGGCTTGAAATTGACATGGACATGCTATACATTCAGATCGACGATGGTCAAGTAGAACGATCCAAAAGACTTGTTGCTCGAATTTGCCACAGACTCCTCATGAGATCAGTGGGCGATTGAGCGATGCCTGGACAATGCGACTCAGCCTAAAATGTGCAAGCAATGCCGAGTGACCCAGCGCCAAACTACAACTGTTGCACTATCTTCCCAGTTTCTATGCCAATGCTAGTTCTCCCACTGATAACACAAACTTAGAGTGCTCCCATAAAAAAAAATGACGGCAACCCTGTGAGTTTTGCATTTCGCTCAATTGATTTTCTCATGACTTTTGCCATGTTGTTCTTGTCTACTAATTCTGACAGATCAGGCGCTACCCTATCTCCCAATGCTTCCTAGTCCTACCATATCTTTGTATTTCAACGTCTTTGCCAAAGAAAGCTCGTCGTCTTGCCACATGCTAAAATAATGTGGTATATGTGCTACTACGGTTCCTGAAAAGTAAATATATATGGCTGAATGCATACAGTGTTGTACTTGGGCGCATGTAGACGACTTCATATCCTATTGCTTATTTATTCTTCCGCCTAATGTGTTAAGTAAGAATAATAACTTATAGCCATTATGTTTCTCTTCTTGCGCTAGCTATCAAGAATTCTCAAGCTTCACAAGCTATTCGAGTTGTTTGATGTAGGTACAGTCAATCTCGAATGGCTAATCAAGCTCTCGACAAGGCTCAGTTGGGTGAACATGCATGTGATCATACATCTTAAACCTACTTTTTTAAGTTGAGCTCCTTTCTAATCAACCATAATTACTTGAACTTTATTTAATTGACACCCCTAAAAGTTTTGTGCAGGTCATCATAAAGGATTCTACATTATCTTTCCTTTTTGTGCTACAGCTCTGAACCAAGCTTGAGCCTGCAAGCAAGATCAAATGCCAGATTAGCCCCACTCGTGAAACTATTATTCAGAAGAAAGAATTGTTGCTGAGCTCCGGCATAGCCTATCAGCTCTATTTTCACCTAGTCTCGTCATCTTGTCTCCCTTTCCCCCACTTTCTTGTATTCTTAGTGTATGCTCTTCAGGGTGATCAGTTAATTGTTTATTTGCCAATATAAGCTTAAGGTGTTCCCAAAAAGCACATGGAATCAATTCAGTCCCCAGTCTTGAAATGTCACAATCTTAATCACAAAATGATCATTAGACCACTAGTACACAAACTCCGATGTCAGACTGCTCAAATGATCCTATCCATTGCAGTGTCCTCGTCCATCTTCGAGAACAATTAAAATTGCTGAGGAAACTCGTATAAGATGAAAAACAAATTCGCAGATGGATGGCTCCAAAATGAACCCCGTTTCAGACGAGTTCCCAGTTCAAAAAAAAGAAAAACATGTCAGGCCGGCAGCGCTACCTCTCGCTGTCACCCAGTCTATTGTACGTCGTAATCGTCACCGATTAGGCAACCCTGGCGCTTGCATGCTCAGGTTGCTGCACTTTTGGTGTTGCATAGTGTTAACAGATATATTTTGGTTACATGTATTTGTTAGTCTAGGATTTGTAATCTGTCTTCTACCTTATCTCTGAGGGAGGCTTCTTGCCCTCCAAGTCTGGTACTTAATATATACTCGTCCTCAAGGCTCAATAATACATCCATCATATTACGTCAATCCCTCTCCATTCCTAACATGGTATCAGCCTAACCGATCCAAACCCTAGCCACCGCCGCAGCTTCCGCTCCTCGCCGCCCCCAGGGCGGTCGGTCTCCATGATCGCCGCCTGGGGCCGCCCCGCCCGTACCTAGGGTTCGTCCGCCGGTCGTGTTGACCGACTGCCCTAGAGAGTCTTTTTTCAGATCCCTTGATCCGGGTTTTTTCTCTCTCTCGCCGGTCATCTTGATCGGCATTTTTTCTATTTAGTTTTCCGATCTAAAATCGGTTTGTGTCGCCCGCCGCCGCTGTCGACCCCGCACCTCTACTCCGACACCGGCGCGACCACCCGGCCTCTTCCCCGACCCCGCGGCCTCGCGCCACGCGGCGGCCCGTCACGGCCGTCATTCACGCCCCTGCCCACCCGTCGCTCTGCGCCGATCGTCGCCACCCCGCTCCGAACAGGATTCCTGCATCACCCACCGTCTCCGCCGTCGCTCGCCGGCTGCCTCGGGCTCGCTGGCTGCGCCGGGTTCGCCGACTGCCTCGAGCTCGCCGGCTGTCTCGGGCCTACCGGCTGTCGGCCGCGTCGGGCACACCGGCTGCCTCGGGATCGCCGGCTACGTTTGACTCGCCGGCCCCTCGCCGGCTGCCTCATGCTCGCCGTTCCACGCCGACCGTCATCGCCTTGGTCTGCTCAACCACCCCGCTTCACCGTCCGCGATGCCGTCATCCTCACCGAGCAGTGCACCCGACCTCGTGTGTGATCGGATTGATCACCCGCCCACCGCGATTCGCTCCATCCGCGCCGCGCGACTGACCTGATCAGTCGGTTGCACGCACCTCCGCAGGTTGTGAAGGTTGTCCCCGAGTACAACGCGCCCCTTGACCAATGGAGCAACGGGTTGCCGCTGCGTCGCCCCATCGGGACGCAGCGCCGCCGCCCCGTGGTACTCCCCGCGGCTGCACCGTCTCGCGCGCCGTTGCTGCGTCGCCCCTTCGGCCGTAGCGACGCGGCACGCAGTCCCCGCCGCCGCCCGAGGCCGTCCCCGTGGCTACACTGACCCGCGCACCGCTGCTGCGCCGCCCCTTCGGGCCGTAACGCCGTGGCACGCGGTCCACGCCGCCGCCCCGAGGTCTTCCCCGCCGTCGCACAAACCGGCGTTCTGCCGCTACATCGCCCCTTCGGGCCGTACCGCCGCAGCGCGCGGTCCCCTCGGCCGTCCCCGCGCATCGACTTCCGCGTGGTCTTGCCGCTCCGCCTTCCTTGGAGTGGGAACGCCACCGTTCGCGCCGGTCTTCGTCACGCTGTCGAGCTCTTCCTCGCCTACTTCAAACATCGCCGACGCGCTCCTAACCCAGCCCCGCCGTCGCCGTCAGGCCTCGACCGCCACTCGTCTTCGGCGCCGCCCGTCCACCCCCCCCCCCCCCCTTCATTTTCGTCCAGCACCAGCTCATCGCCAGCGCGCCGTCATCTTCCCCGACCACTTCATCTACTCCGACCACGGCGGGCGACATCGGCCTCGCGTCGACTGGCACCGCAACCGTCGTCGAGTCCTTCTCTGCTAGCCCCCTCGACATGGCGTATAACTCGTGCTGGTTCTCATCTACGCATGCCCGGTGCTGGCAACACCGACGAGTGCCTTCGTCCACGATGTGTCCCAGGGCCTGGCAAGCCTGGAGCGGCGCCTCGTCAACATCGACTTCGTCCGTCTATGCATGCCCGGTGCTGGCAACACCGACCTGTGCATTCGTCCACGACATGTCCCCTGGGCATGCCCGGCGCGACGCCTCGTCAACACCATCTTCTTCCCGGTGCATCACTCCTCGATACCACCACGCCCATGACTAACTCGGCGCCCCCTTGCGCCTACAGCTCCACGACGACTACCTCGAGACCGGCGACCCCCGACTCAACATCGACCACGGCTACCTCGACCACAGCTACACCACCCGACGCTTTCAGCTACCTCGACAACGGCACAAAGGGCTACCACCTCGCTTGAGCAACTCGAAAGCTTCCTCTACAGTCCAGGCGTTCGCTACGCGACACCGTCCATGACGCTCTTGCTGAGACTGCGGTGGAAGTCAACCCGTCGGCTGCTATTCTCTCCAGTCAGACCGTCCGCGACACTCCTGTTGTTCGCAACGCTACCGCTACGACTGCGGGGGGATGTTAGAGATATATTTGGGTTACATGTATTTGGTAGTCTAGGATTTGTAATCCGTCTCCTACATTATCTCTAGGAGAGGCTTCTTCCCCTCCAAGTCTTGTACCCAATATATACTCGCCCTCGAGGCTCAATAATGCATCCCTCGCATTACGCTAATCCCTCTCTATTCCTCTAACACATAGTCTCATCTCTAGCGGCCTGTCCACCGCGCTAGATCTACCACCTGTTGTCCACTAGCTCATTGCACAATAATATGTCATCCAATATCCACTACCATACCGAAAAGGCTTCCGCCCGCTTTATATATAAAACAACGACCAGAGATACAATACCCGGATACAACACGCCACCAACACACACCCAAGGCAAGATACAAGGGTGCCTGATGCACCGCAACACTATCCAATCGACCACCAAGCACACTACAGATGAGCCAAAAAGAACCACTTGGGGCCGACGAGGACCTCCGGAGAACTAGTCACCGAGAAGAAGTGGAGCGGGAAAATGACGGAGCATGGACTCCAAGGCGGTGCCTTCAAGAAGGACACGCCACTGGATTATCGCCACCGCCAGATCCTAAAGATCAAGTTTTCACCCGGAGCAACACGAAGGGAAGGGAACACCACGACGGAGCCTTCATGAAGGAAACGACCCCCGCGACTGCCACCACAGTCGGCCGGAAATAACCGGGCAAGTTATGCACCATGGTGCTCACCACCCCTCCCCTCGCAAACCAAGGTGCCGTCAGATGCCAGAGCCCCTGGACCACCACCACCATGCTACGCCGAACATCACCAACCTTGCCACCCACGTGACAATGGCTGCCCTACCGCACCCAAGACGCGCGCTCTGCCCTCGAACACCGCGTCTCCCGTCACCAAGGTCGCCGCCCTGCATCCAAGCAACCCCGACCAAAGGCCTTGGCTTTGGCCTGACCGGCAGCCAACAACCGTGAATTATTACGATTTCATATTCTAACGACCATTGTATCCGATGCCTCTTAATCCTACCGTGTCTTCCTTTTAGATGACTTTGCTAGAGAACTCCGCATTTCTAGTTTAGAACTTGTAACATTAGTGTTGATCATAAATTGGTATGCATATCTTTCCTTACTAACGAAGTTCAATGTTTGTGGTAAGTTCGCTCCCCTTTTTCAACTATCACTCAAATTTGGGACTAAAACGTTACGGAAGTCACACATAAATGGAAAGATATGGCAAAAAGCATCTGAAACACATTACTGGTCAGAGTGACAACTTTACAGTCGTCCCGAAATAAAGGAGCAGTGTACGGGAGTCCGTAAGTCCACCAAGTCGGGCCCAATAGCCCGACCTCGCACAACTTTTCAACTGTCTCCCTCACTCCCCCCCACCTCCCAAATGCTAGCCGCCGCACCGCCCCCCACCACACCACGACCCGTGGCCGCCCCACTGCCATTTTTTTTTTTTTGAAAAGGAGGATGCACCCCCGGCCTCTACATCTGGGCAGGCCCGGTCCTGGGGCAGGGCGAACGGGGCGGCCGCCCCGGGCCCCCGAACGCAAGGGGCCCCCAGGATGTGCTATCTTCTAGTGGCGGAGCAGCCAGCAAGAAGCATTGGTGTCTGCTTTTCTTTCCGTGTAACTCACGAAGGCGGCGGCGCTGTGGGAGCTGTACAGAACGAAGGCTCCCTCCTCAGATGGGCCGTAGTAGGCCTTTTCCCTTAGTCCATTACGTGAAAGGATAATTTACTTTTAATTGGGAAAACTGGGTGGGCCAGTTGGCAAGCGCATTGCTAAACCTGCTGTCAAGAAGAAAACACAGTGCTAGAGCTGCTGCACAACGCTACGGTACAGTTCTCCTCAGGAAAAATACTACGGTGTAATTGTGGTAAAAAACACTAAGGTATGATTTAAAAACATACAAAGTACGAGAGTCCTTTGTGTGGTCTCTTTGCTTTCATCTTCCCCCATGTCATCGTCGAGAGGCGAGATGCAAGTCCCTAGCTATGAGGAGTACTTTTTTTGATTCTTAATGGTGGTTGACACATTTGGTTAAAGATTGTTCACCAGTTATTTTGAATATTTGATTGTTATTAGATTTTTTGTAAGGTGTATAAATTATTTGATATTTTTTTAGGGGAATTATTTGATATTAATATTGCTTTTTTCCACACATTAAGTGTTTATTCTTATCAGCTTATATGTGCATACATTATTTATTATTTAGATGCATAAATTAAGGGAAATGTTAAATGGAGAAAACTTTCATGTGGTCAACAAATCAAGTGGTCATTTTCTGGAAAAGAATGCCTTCTATGTCAAAACTGTCATGCTCTTATGAAGAAAATGCCACCCCTCACAACGATTGTTCTCTGGATGGTGATTCTATATTAAGGGGCCTCGGGTTTTTGTTTTGCCCCGGGCCCCCAGAATCTCAGGACCGGCCCTGCATCTGGGCGATGCATGCAGCCATTTTATTAATTATTCACAAAGTCATTACAAGGTAATACATCAGTAAGCCTGAAACCACCATCTTGGCAACACCTGTCGCTACTCCTATCCCTGTGATGAAGGGGTGCCGAATGTCCGAGCCAAATACCAAACAGACATCGCACCAACACCTAACATCTAATGCCGGATGCCCAATCCAAGCCACAATACCTGGACTGGGTAACACACCGGTCCGGCGCACTTTCAGTGGGCACCACATGCGCACGCTGGAAGGGCCGTCGCCGCCGTCTTCCACCGATCCATTTTCAGAGCAAGTACTGATGCATCGACCTTGCTAGGCCTGCCGTCAATGCCGCCACGGCGCCAAACAGGCCCACCGCCCTGCGCTCGTCCATCCAGCCGCATCCGTTGTCGAGGTCCAGCTGCACCATGCCGCCAATACTCGTCGTCATCGACGCGGTAGATACAACGCCGCTCCTCCTGCCAACCACCACACTGTCGCCGCTGCTGGAGCTACGCGGAGCCCACCACCCATAGCAACTCTCCCCCGAACAACCGACGTTACGACGCACAGGATGCCGCCACCGCCCAATCCAGTCTGAATTTCGGACTTTCGTCCGGGAGGTGTTCGGAGGTGGATAGGAGGGACCTTGGCTTCGCCTCCAGGAAGGGTAACGGCGTTGAGGGACGCCGCCGATGCCGGGCCGGACCAGCCGACCAAAGTTTCCTCTGGTCCCCATCCTATACCACCAAACCTTCGTCTGCTCCGGACCCGGCAGTGAGCCATGAACCGAAACCTACAGAGATGAGAGTGCCATGGGGCTCAACCCAACGAAAGGATCGAGAAGAACATCCGTAGTAGATAGCCAGGCGCCGCATCAACCGATCCGACGTGGTCAGCGGCGAAGACCACCACCCCGTGCTAGCCGACCGCGTCCAGTCAGATCCAGATCCGATCTGAACCCGGCGGCGCCCGCAACCTCCTGGTCGTGCCCACCACGCAGCCATCACCACGCCGCGCCGCGCACGACGTCGCCAAGGGTTGCCCGCTCGCCGCGCCGCCGGACCCGCGTAAGCCCGGCGCCTCCTCGCGATCCGGCCGTCCCGCGCCGGTCGAGAAGCTCGAAGGGGGGGGGAGTCCCGCCGCCGCCCTGCCGGCCAGGCTTTGCCTGGTGGCGTTGTGGACGGCGGCGAGGGGAGGGGTGAGGCAGGAGGGTTCGAGGGGAGGGCGGCTAGGGTTTCCCCCCGGGTCGCCCACGGGGGCGGCACGAGGAGGAGACAAAGACTAGATGATCGAGGAGGAGCAGGAGCGCGAGGGTAGCTGAGTGGGGTGACCGCTGCCCTGCCATGATCTCGGATCCGACGGGAGGTCGGGCTCCAATCCATGGTGGTGCGAATATATGTCATAGCTGCATGGTGACCTGGATGTTGTGCCTGGCCGCTGCGCGTCGCCGATGTGTTAGGTAATCTTGTCCTAGTCATAATAAGAGTTAGAGTATTGTGTACCATCGTTAGTACATACATAGTATTATTTGGTCTAGTTGTGTCCAACAGTAGTACGTGTAGGAAACCTTGTGATCAACGTCGCCGTGTAATTTAGATATGGAGAGTCCGGTTAGGACTTGAGTCATGTGCGTGTCCTTGTAGGATGTCTAGGTCAAGTCGGCTAACAAGTTAGCCAGGACGATGCATCTATACCTAATATTTCCTTAATCTCTAGCTAATCTTTACCTAATAATAAAGCAAATTGGGTTTCTCGTCGTCCGTCATGGCATTTTTCAGAAAAGTCCCTCTATTTCAGAGAATTCAACCCGCAGTCCTGTTTTAAGTAAAAACGAATCGTTTTTTCGTATTTTACACAAAAGCCTCTGTGTTTTCTTGAAATCAACCCGCAGTCCGGATTTAAGTCACACCCGAACCGTTATTTTACATTTTTCAAAAAAAACCCTGATCTTTTACGTAATTCATCCGCGGATCATATTTAAGTCAAACAAATGTTTTTCTAAATTATCTATATCTTTTAAACCGTAACTCCGATTTGAACATGTTATATATGAAATTTGATTAGAAAAATATGTAGAATATGAATATGAGATTAGTTTTACCTGTTAAGTATTTTTAAATATTATTTTGAAAGATATTTAAGTCAAACAAATGATTTTCTAAATTATCCGTATCTTTTAAACCGTAACTCCGATTTTAACATGTTATATATGAAATTTGATTAGAAAAATGTGTGAAATCTGAATATGATGTTAATTTTACCCGTTAAATATTTTTTAAATATTGTTTTGAAAGCAAACTTATAATTTATAGCGCACGATCCGTTTTTCTTTCGTACCGGCGGCGAGGGTGAGAAGGAGGATAAGCGGCAACACAAATATGATGCCTCGCTAAAATAAAGGAGATGGACCTGTTGTGGTCTTGAGTGATGGTTGTTGGGTTAAGAGCGTGTGTTATGTTTTCTCTCCCGTTGCAACGCACGGGCTCTTTTGCTATAATAATAAAGTATCTATTGCTTCTGGTCGTCCGTCCAATAATTACCCTCAAAGTTGCTACAAATTACCCACTATGCCACCTATAAGTCCGAAAAAAACGATTCGTTTTTATCATCACAAGTCGCTCTGACAGACTTTGGTTTATCAACCAGTGAACAGGTAAGTGTCAACTGAGCTGTCGTAGCCTGCTGGCTAGAGCGTCGACCTTCTACCTGGGACACCCGGGTTCGAATCCAATCTTCAACCTTATTTGTTTAATTTTTTTGCTGTTTTCTGTTTACCTTTTCTTCTATCAGGCTGATTCAAATCAAGAGATAGGAATTGGGAGGAGAAGAGGAAATTGACTATTTATGATAAAGTTATTTGCAATTTGATTAAAGCCACAAAGTTGATGTATTCTTGACAAAACATAACTAGGGACTGATTTGTGAGAGATGTTTAGGTTAGAGCAGTACCAGTTTTGATTGGTACCCTCAATTCTTAACACACACTGATAGCTTACTTTTTCTGGCTGTAACTGTGAAGCCTAAATAAGCATCTTTGGCTACTTAAGTGTGTTTGCATTCATTTGTGATCCTCGGTTCATTAATAATATAAGTTCACAAGATATAAATTTAAATTGTTTGGAATACCTGTACTCAATATTCTTTCATGCTTTTATTTCTTGATTTGTTCATTAAAGATGCGTCGAGTTAGTGGATACTCCTTCTGTAACTAAATATAAGATGTTTTTTGACACAAGGATGGTGCCAAAAAAACGTCTTATATGAGTTATATTAACGCATACTTCTTTAGACATTTTATTAGTTTAGTTTATGCTTATAATAAAAACGGAACTCCATGCATGGTAATTTCTCTGAACGTAGTTGAATGTATTTGAGCGTATGAATGGGTGCCATCACCATTGGTACTAGATCAGGAGGACTTGGGGCACTTAGCACGATAAAAAAATCGGTGGCGAGTCATCCACATGGATGTACTTCGTCTCCCATGTGGCGAGTTCCTTGTGCCGTGTCGACCCTGCATGTGGTGCGGCTCTGCCTCAAGGTTCAGGGTGCCATGTCGTAACATTGACATGATTGCGATGCTATTTTAGCTGATATGGATTTTCAGAAGTCCATTTGAGCATGCATACTCATGAACTTTGTGTACCATGTTTATTATCCATCCATATTGTCCAGTTCCCGCCGTGTTTGACTCTTTGTTCAGTGCTCTACAGGATGGCTATTGAGCACATCTAACAGGATGTAGCACCGTCATGTATCCCTAACAAAATTGAAGTGTTACTAAAAAAATGAAGTTTTTTCTGCGATGCTATTTTAGCTGATATGGATTTTCAGAAGTCCATTTGAGCATGCATACTCATGAACTTTGTGTACCATGTTTATTATCCATCCATATTGTCCAGTTCCCGCCGTGTTTGACTCTTTGTTCAGTGCTCTACAGGATGGCTATTGAGCACATCTAACAGGATGTAGCACCGTCATGTATCCCTAACAAAATTGAAGTGTTACTAAAAAAATGAAGTTTTTTCTTTGATAAGACAAGGTAGTTCTCTAGATTATAATCATAATTATAGTTCTAAATAGCCTTGGAATTTACCACGTCGAATGCATTGTGATCATGTAGATATCGCGACCATCATCGACGATGGTGAGAAAAAAAGTAAGTGGCAACATGGTGAGCCACTGTGTTGATATAGAGTACGCTCATATATCAGGGTATTGAGTCATACTTATTTGGTTAGCGCATAATGTTTTTTTATCTCCCGTTGCAACGCACGGGCATATTTGCTATAATAATAAAGAGGCTACGGTTTCTGGTCGTCCGTCATCGCGACGTTTTTGCAAAAAAGTCCCTCTATTTATGAGAAATTCAACCGCAGTCCTTGAGTTTCTGAGATAACGTTTCGCTTTTGCAAAAAAAAAAAACCTACATTAGACCCGCGACACCAGCGGCACTAGCAGCGGACGAACGGGTGGCGGATCTCGGCTGCTCCGCCGTGGATCTGGCGGCGGACGGATCAAGACGGGAGAGGCGGCAGCCTCCATGGCGTGTCCCTGGAGGACACCACCGTAGATCCGGCGGCGGATGGATCGAGATAGAGAGGCGACGACCTTCATGGCGGGCTCCGGGGCAGAGGAGCAGGGTCTTATGGCGGCGCTCGCCTGAGGTCATGGCGCCGGGGAGACGTCGGGAACGGGCGAAGGACGGCGAGCAGGTCGGAGACGGGCCGGATCTGTTGATTCCACAAGACGGACGGGTGCGGGGTCGGCTCGAAGCTCCTGCAGCGGGCATGGTGGTCTTCCTGTTGAAGAAAAGAGAGAGGGTTCAGAGAGAGACAGGGGAGAGATAGAGAGGGAGAGAGGAGGCGGGGCAACGTCGTGGTGCAGCTGCTGCTCACCTAGGCGACGACGTCGGCAGGGCCGCCGGGGCGTGGGTCGGAGCTGAGGACCTCGGGCGTCCATGGCGGCCTCCCTGTAACAGAGAGCAAGATAGAACAAGAAAGAAGATAAACAAAAAAATGAAGCCATTCTGTGTACCAGACGATCTGAAGTAGTACAAAAAAAGAAGAAAATGGCATAGCCATGGGTGTGCCCAGCCGATCTGGAGTGCAGAAAGAAAGAAATTGATTTGTACAGAGACGGACGAGCTCACGGAAGGCGCTCCCACATCCGCGGCCAAATCATCCAAGCCGCCGCCCCAGCCAGCCTTCCTTGAGCGCCATCGGCAGGCGATCAGCACCACCAGACCTCCTCCCGCGGCGCAGGCTGGCTGCCAGCCAGCAGCCCATACGCGGCCAGCCGCGCCGCAACCGGCCGACGAACGCGAAGCAGTGACGGCCGGCCAGATCTGGTGATCTAGCTCAAAGAAGTAATCAGCAGACGTGTTAGGCGTGCACGCATGTCGACCGGTAAATTGTTTTTCTTTTGACTTGAGTTGGTAAATTGTACTCCTGTTTTTAGCTGAACATGATTGAGGTTTGGATTTTTTTTTAACACAGTACAAACGCAGACGCTAATATAGAGACACATACACTCACCCTATAAATGCACACATGCACACACTAACCCTATGAGCACCTTCAAGAGACTGAGTCGACATATCATCTTGATATTGACGAAGTTGTCATAGACGCCTTCGTAGTCGACAGAAACGTTTCCGCCCACTAAACGCACATCGCCGAAAGTTCTTGAATAAATCCAAAAATAATGCGAGCACCAGGACTTGAACCCTGGTGGGTTGGGGATACCACTGTCCTCCCATGGGTTTGGATCCTTCGTGGACCAGTAAATAGCTCCGAGTCCATCATGCGACGTGTTAGCGTGCACGCATGTGTTTGTTCTCCGAACAATGCACAGGTTGACAAATTTGATGCTACATAATTTTTGCTTGGACACTCATAACTGACGAACGTTCGTCAGGAAGATGACATACGTGAATGTTATAGGTGGCAATTTTAATTATGAGGGGATGACAGTTTCTGGAGACGAACATCATCATAGCTATGATAAGGATTAGGCAATATTGTACTAATAATATATATAAACAGATTAGGGCACACACGGCTAAAACATATATGCCTGCAGGCATATAAGGTTGTTCTTTGGACGTACATACAGGCATATGAGGTTGTTCATTGGGATAAGTATTGCGTGTATGATATTTTTATTATCAATATGGTAATCTAAAGATAAGGTTGTTCATCCGGTTAGTTGATTAGATTCATGTCGCATGTTTCAAACTAGCGCACCAAAGAATCTTATTGTTAATTGAACCATCATTTTTATCATCATCAAACTTATTATTTCCTATTTTCTCAACCTAATCAATGATAATTCACATTTGGTTCGTAACGAAGCATGTCAACTTTTTTTATCCCGTTGCAACGCACGGACATTTTTGCTAGTAATAATAAAGCACGTATTGCTTCTGATCGTACGTCATCAAGCACTTTTGCAGAAAAACCCTTGACTTTTATGGAAATAAACCCACAGTCCAAAATAAGTGAGAAAAAACGGTTCGACTGTTTTTCATACGCCGCCCGCGTGTCTTCTGGTCGCCCGGCTGGACTTCGTTCGTCTGCTATTTCATCGCACGTTCCAATTAATAGTCCCACCCTGCTTGTTTATATCAAATCCTACCAACTTATATTCGTTCACAAGTTACAAAATCAACAAGCCAACAAAAAGCGGATGAGATATGGTTCATGTGTAGCCAGAGCCAGAGAAATGTAGAAAGGTGGCTGATACAGGAAAAATTGGAGCAAAAAGAGGAGAAGCGCATCACCAATCGTAAATGAGCTTCAGAGCCGATCTGAAGATACATAAGAATTGACCATTTGAGCCGATCTGAAGGAGAGAGCTGATATCTACAAAGATGGAACAAAAAAAGCGAGGGGCTCCTCCCCTTGTGGCGCGCGAGCACAAGGGGACCGAGAGGGAGTGGCTGGCTGCGGAGGGGCTACTCTCACCGGCCGATGGGCTTTTGCCGGGGAGGCGGCCAGTGGCGAGGCGGAGGCGCTAGCGCGCGTGTGCGTGTGTGGCGGCGTGTGGGGGGGGGGGGGGGATCGAGCAGGAGGTCGAGGGAGATCGAGTGGGGGGATTGGGCTAGGGTTCGCTGGAGGTGGGGGTTAAGAGGGAGGCGCCCGACTCTGGGCTTAGGTAGGCCCGCCGGCCTTGTAGGTTGGGCTAGCTGCGGTTGGCTAGGGTTCTCCTTCTTTGTTTTTTTTCTCTATCCCATTTACAGAAAATAGAGAGTAGGAAAAAGAGAAGAAAAGAAATTTATCTAAAAAAAAGAGAAGAAAATAAAAAAAATGAGTGGAAGAGAAGAAAAGAAATAGTTTGGAAAATGTAGAGCTTATACTTAGCCCAACAAAAGGAGTTCGACCCAAATTGGAATTAAAATTCATTTGAATTTAATTAAAATGGATTTGAACCAGAGGTATGAGTTAGAAGTGCCCAAAAATCATTAAACGATGAAATAATTTGTGGCAAATTTTGGAGGCCATGATTGAAATAGAAAAGGCATGGGATTTTGGGGAAGGTTGGAATGGAACTGAGAAAAACAATAAAAAATAAAATAGGAGGCCTCAAAATAAAATTCTGAAAATGTTCATAGTTTTTAGGATGGTCTGAATTATATAATAACATAATCGCATGATGGCATGATGCACTGCAAAAATAACATAGAACAAACAATATTATAATACTAATTGAAATAATCGGAGCAGTGCTGGGTGGGGTTGAGGTAGGGGGAAGAGGAAGATGGAGCGGAGTGGCGCTGGGTGGTGAGGAGGAGGAATGGAGACGTGTGGATGGGGGGGGGGGGGTGAGATAGCTCTCGGTGGGGGTGCCTGTTGCTACTGCTTTTTTTAATCAATTGTTGTTGTGCTGCACCGACTGGAAGCTGTTGGATGCTTTTTTTAAATCAATTGTTGTTTCTAGCACCGATTACATTTTTTCCGAATGAGCACCAATTATAATTACTTGCTGTTATTTATTGTTACTGTCATAGTTTAATATTCATGCCCTACCCGTTTTACGAATACATTATCAGATACAATAACTACAAGTTAGGGAAATATTGGGAAGAAATATTTATTAAGGGAGAAGATATTTGGTGCTCACGGGTACTTGCTGACCATCAAGATATTCGTCAACTCTGGATGTCATCGATGTCGTTGGTGAGCTAGGAAGGACAGAGGAGGGATGAAGAGTAGAGAGAGTGGGATATCGGTGCATCTTGCTCGCGTCCTGATTCATCCCGCACGCCAGCTGGGAGGGGGAGCACTCGCCTCTGTGAAAACTGAAAAGGAGACAAACACCATCCATAGCTAGATAAGGATTAAGCAATGTTGTACTAATATATATATATATACACACACACACACAGGTTAGGGCACACACGGCGAACTCAAAAAATGTGTTGCAGTTACAGTTAAGGCACACACGGACACTCTCGTAAGAGATAAAATTATGTGTTGTGTTGCAGTTAGCAAATACAAATAGTTTTACACACCTTCTATCGCTTGTTGCATGTTCCCTGCTGCCATAGTCCATTTTTTAAGACTTCATGAGATAACCCTAACAAAGGGAGGGAGTAGATTTCAACCTCGGCATGCGTCTCCCTGCTGCCGTCAGGTGGCACTGTCCGGATATTGTCGTGTCACATTGATATACATTTTGGTGGACATGTCAATAACTTCTCCCGTTGCAACGCACAGACATATGTGCTAGTAATAATAATAAAGGTGATATTGCTTCTGGCGGTACGTCATTAAAATTGCTCCCAAAGTTGCAAAATATTACCACCAATGCCATCTATAAGAGACAAAAAGCGTTTTGCAGGGAATCCACCAACTGGGCCAGCCCACGCAGTAGACCCCTCCTATACTGCGCTCTGTGCACGGGAGAAGAGGCAGCCCGCCCATTTGGGCCGGCCCATGTGTGGGCGGCCTGTTTTTTTATTTTTATTTTTCTTTTCTGTTTTCTTTTTTTTCTACTTAAATAATTTGGGACTTCAAAAAATTTCTGTCATTTAAAAAAACTAAGAATTTTGAAATAAAATGTTCAAGAAAAAATAAAATGTTTGTGAATAAAAAAATGCTCGGGATTTTTCTAAAAACTTCGCATATTCAAATAATGTTCGCAATTTATGTAAAACAATGTTCGTAATATCAAAGAAACTCCATGTATTAAAAATTGTTAATGAAATTGAAAAACAATGTTTGCTAATTCAAAAAATATTCATGAATTTTAAAAAATGTCCTAAAAATTTAATAACAGTTCGTGAATTACAAAAGAATTTATTGATTCACAAAGTGTTTGCTGATTCAAAAAATGTCCGTGAATTTCAAAATAAATCAATCAATTTCGAAAAAAATGTTCGTCTATTCTAGAATTGTTCACAATTTAAAAAAAATTGTTTGCAAATTGTAAAAAATGTTCATGATTTTTAACAATGTTCTCAAATTTGTAAAAATGATCATGAATGATCGAAGGTATGTAGTTAAACAGTAATGCTTCTGATTCTTTGTGACTATATACCTGCGAATTTTGAAGAATTTACTGGGGCGTAGATCGAAATATTATAGTATGTTTTTTAATAAGTGTTTTTTGAAATTCAGAATAATTCTTTGAATTACCAAGTTTTTTTACCACCATGATATTTTTTTTTGAAAATGTGAACATTGCTTCAATTTGTGAATAAATTTAAAAAAGGTAATATTTTCTTGCGTTTGTGAACAAAATTTTAAAATCGTGCAATGAGATGTGAATAAAATGTGGTCATAGCCATTGGAGATTATGAATTTTTTTTCTCCCGTTGCGTGAGTTTGTAACACGATGGAAAAAGAGAAAAAGAGAGAAGAACAAGGCACGACACGTGCCTTTGGCTAAAAGTTTTTTTAGCGCGTGTGTTCATGTTATTTGATGTGATCGATCCTGTGGGCCGAATCCCAACAATTGGTGTCAGAGCTAGGTCGATTTGAAGCCGCACTTGCCCCAGGGTGGCGACCCGACTAGCGCCTCAGGGCGGGCGATATAGTCGCTGGGTGGTGCAGCGATGAGGAGGATCTGGCAATCGTCGTTCGACGGAGCGACATGGAGGGAGGTAGCAGGTTGTCGTCGGCAAGGTGGTGGAAGGAAGGAGATCGTTGATGCGGGAGGTGGTACTGAGGTGCGGCGCTGGAGCTCATCAAGATAGTCGTCCGGGGGAGTCGGATGAGTCAAGGAGTCAAGTGTGTTTGCATGATCAGTCGTCGTCGTCGTCGTGTCCAGGTGCTTGTCTCTGTGTGGATTCGTTGGAGGTGAAGTCGTGTGCACGGTGTTCCGTGAATTATGTCCATGTCCTCGTGGAGCGTCATGGTTGCGGCCAGCATGGATTCGGTGTGACGTCGAAGGCGGACGGTGGTAGGCAAGACCATCGTAAAGCGAGGAGGTGTGCGATCAGTAGAGGAAGAGTCTACTACAAGCAAGTACAAGGAGTGTGGTGCGAACCGAGTGCAAGGCAGCGGCGAACCATTGGCGGTGGCACAAACATGACAGAGCAAGGAGGCGCTGCATGTTTCCATACGGGTCATACTTAGTGTACGGATATGATGGTTGAGATCAAGCTCGACATGTAGTTGGACAGTGACCAGTTAAGTTGTACGACGTGGAGACTGATGGTGCACCTAGTCTTGCATATTGCACGTGTAGATGCGCCCGTGTGGGCTGGTAGTTCGGATCATGCATCGGAGTTTCGATCAACAAGTCACGAATCTAGAACGAGCCAAGACATGTTGATCGCGAATCTAGAACGAGCCAAGACCAAAGCGAGTACGAGGAGATGAGAAGTCAAGATCAGGGGGTGATTGTTAGGTAATCTTGTCCTAGTCATAACAAGAGTTAGAGTATTGTGTACCATCGTTAGTACAGACATAGTATTACTTGGTCTAGTTGGGTCCCACAGTAGTACGTGTAGGAAACCTTGTGGTCAACGTCGCCGTGTAATTTAGATTAGGAGAGTCCGGTTAGGACTTGAGTCATGTGCGTGTCCTTGTAGGATGTCTAGGTCAAGTCGGCTAACTTGTTAGCCAGGACGATGCATCTATCTTTACCTAATCTCTATATCTGTATGGTTCTGCCCGCATACCCGTCGCGGAGTTTTTGCAAAAAAGTCCCTGTAGTTTTTGATAATTAAACCCGCAGTCCCTTTTTAAGTGGATATGGGGAAAACGTTTCGCTTTTACAAATTAACCCTTGCATTTTGTGGAAATTCCGCCCGCGCTCCTTTGTTCTATCTTATCCAGTGACAGCACCCTCCACGGCTGCTGGCGGCGCCTCCACCCTCCGCTCCCCTGCTGCCCTCCGGCTCTCCCCTCCGCTCCGGCCCTCTCGGCCTCTCCTCCACCTCCGGCCTCCCCGCCTCCCCCCCCTGTAGGCGCCCAGCACTCACGTCTCTCCCCGAGGCACGGCCATCCCTGGAGCTGTCGTCGTCGTGGCCCTTGCGGGATCGCCAGCAGCCGCCGGAGCTCCACATCCCCGAGCTCGACAGGCTAGCCAGCCGTCCTAGCCGCCTGGCCGAGATCCTAGCCATGGCCCCGAGCCCTTTCTTCCGTGGCCTGCGCCACCGCTGCTTGGCTGCTCCCGCCGGCCGCCACGACCTCTGCTGCGCCGCGCAAGCCTAGCCTCACAGAACCAGCATCTCAGCCTCGACTAATCCTGTCAAGGTACCTCCACTCCCCACCCTCTCCCTCCTGCCACATGTGCAATTTTTTTTCCGAAACGCCATTGCTCAGGATTGGATTTTGGCATCGGCTCTGCTATCGTACTGCAGATGTTCTTCGGAGGAAACTTTTTTTTTCTTCTATTGCTTAGACCAGGCTGTTTTAGTTCTTACCTTTGGCTGTACGAACAGCCGAACAAGATTTTCTCCATGATTCACGGCTTGAGCCTTCAGGCACTTGGTTGCCAAAATAAATTCAGATAACCGACTGCTGAATCCTAGATTTTTCTCATACTTATCAAGACCTGTAACTAAATCTGTTGGTTGCACTGATACATGAGATTGATCATCTCATCCTACCTGTTCAGACTTGCGAATTCCGTATTGCTGCCACCAAAATCTGTCTCATTGAAACCTACTGTACAATCCAAATGATCAGTTTTTGTTCGGTCAGGAATCAGAGAATAAAGCTCCAATATCCACTTAGATAGCACTGCTGGTCTTTTACATTGCAATCTGCACTTACTTGTGATCAACGGAGACTGGCGTGAATTTCCCTTAAAAAAGATCCATGTTTGTACCATTATATATAACTAATTTAGAAGTATGCATCTACATATGTTCCCGGACAAGTGGAACCCATGTTAAGATTATGCATGTCTTTTACATTGCAGTTCTCCTTTAGTATGTGCCTCTATCAGGCTCACTATTGGAAAAGCCCTGTCAGTTGTAGTCATGCACAGCCTACTATATCTTGAATGAGGTGAAGACATAATAGTCTATTTTTACAGTCCTTTAGATAGATTCTTTTGGTTCTACACAAAACTACAGATAATAAATTCAAGAGGATTTAGTGAGTTGATTGTGCCTACGAGAGGTTGTCTTGATATTAGACTTGGTGTAGCATGTTGCATGTCACATGACCTATATATATCAATAAAGTGAGATGTTATTCCCAGGATATCTATTCTACTATCATCTTCATATTATAACTCTTTCATTGAAGACTTATACTTAACTTGGCATTGAGGGGCTGTAATGGTAATGTAAGTCTGCTGCATTGTTCCTATCTACCATCGACCATCATTACTAAAATTTTTGTTCTTCTTGCTGCTGGCGCCACTTTGGGCAGAGAGCAGTTTGTTGTTAAACCTATGATGTGGTTTGACAAATTATGGGAATCACATGAGCTGGTGTAGATTGTGTACTCTGAACCTAAGCGAATCCGTTTATTGCAGTTTGCAAGTGCTTTGGTGAGCTGGTGATGTTTTTTTTTCAGTGGAGAGGGGAGTATTACTTCTCAGTTATAGATGTACAATCAGCTGCTAAGAATTTGGCTACAACGACAGGAAGACCCCCTAGCCACATATCGGCACAATGATTCACCCTTGAGAAATTTGCTAATACATCAGCACATCTATTTTGTTCTCTTTTGAGCAGAAGAATAGAAAACTCCCTACTCCCAGTAAGTAGGTAGCTCACGAACTTCAGCTACCAGGTGCCCCATCGTAGAGTGATCCTTCTCCTTACTTTCCAGGATCAGTTTCAGCCTTTTCTGTTCCGCACACTCGACCACTCTGGGAAGCCATCGTGCACTCGAACCTGGGAACTTCCGGTAGACAGCAGCTCGATACGGCTAGCTTTGCTAGCTAGCTACATAGTAAAACTGTACAATGTACAATGTCAAGCTGTTGTTACCTTTCTCATCTCCTCCCAATTGCACAATCAATTTTTGTTATTAATTTCACCACAGCAGAATTATTGTACATAGTATGCTGAAATCCGCGTTATTTATAATCCTCAAACCAAAGTTCGGGTAATTCCTAAAATTTTCACTCCTCGCATGGTCATGGGCATTTTGTAAGATGTCATCTGGTAGTTTCACAAAAATCAGAAAAACTTATTATCCCAAAAATTTATCGTGTTTTCATTCAGGGGTGTCTCCTGTGGGTCTCAAAATGAGTTTCTTTTTTTCTTCAAGGTCTAGGAGCTATTTTGAAGCCACCACTGATTGATTCCTCGCCACCGTCGTTGATCTCCGCTGAGCTTCGTAGATCCATTGTTCGAAGCTAGCTATGCTAACAAAAAACGCCAGTTCATTAAGGTATTCTATTTATTTTTCTGCTGTTGTGTCCCCCTATAGTGGGCGCAACTACGACCTAGGCACCTAGCCCCATGCCATACAGTTACTCTCATTGAACTAGATAATAGCGTCTATCTTCATGATTTTATATATTTTGCCGTGTGGTTGCTCTGCTTGACCAACCAATTTGCTAGGTGCGCTTAGAATGATTACTGTTATAAATTATTTTTGCATACAATGGTTACTGGTATAGACGGCGCGTGACTTGCATGGTTTAATTTGGTACATTTTTTTTGCGCCTAAACTTGGGTAATATACATGTTCATTGAGGTTGAAAGGTCATTATAGAATTTGGAATTATTGAATATGTGGAAGGGATGTTTAAACTCCTGAGGTGGATCCTTGGCAGGATCTCAGGCAATGGTGCACGCGCTGTCATGTCGTTGTACGCGATGCAGGGCAAGAAGGGTGTCAAGCATGATGTGACGAGAACACATAATTCTTTCATGTTTTCTTCCTTGCACATTTTTGCTGCCACGACGATGTTTTAACAGTTATCTTCCGTTGCAACTCACGGGCAATTTTTCTATATATCAATAAAGTGAGATGTTATTTCCAGGATATCAATTCTGCTACCATCTTCATAGTATGTATAGTAGTGGAAATTGCCATACAGAATATTACTTTATAAGAAAATCAGAGAATGATGTAGCGGCTTTAGTCCCTTTTTTAAAATTAATTTCTTGATGTGAATGCATGTTTTTGTGCACTTTCTTTTTTACTATGTTCCATCATATGTCACCCCTCACGAGTCACGTGATTCTTTTCTGTCATGTCAACTGGTGTTTGCTTCCTATGGAAGCACGAGCGTTTGACATAGAGGACGTTGACCTAGGGTGGGGTCTTGTGATATTCTTATTAGGCTAGGAGCATGTTTTGTTTTCTTCCCGTTGCAACGCACGGGCATGTTTGCTAGTAATAATAAGACGCCTATTGTTTCTGGTGGTCCGTCACTAAAATAGCCTCCAAATTTGCAAAATATTACCCATCAATGCCGCCAATAAGTGATAAAAAAATGTTTCACACAGAGAAATCCCTGCCTGGGCCGGCCCATGCAGTAGAAACCTTCTATACTGCGCTTAGCGCACTAGGAGAAGACACAGTGCGCCTATTTGGGCCGGCCCATGTCCGGATGGCCCGTTTTTAAATTTCTTTTTCCTTTCCATCTTCGTTGTTATCTATTTCCAATAATTTGTGACATAAAAAAAATTCGAAAATTAAAATAATTATAATAATAAATTTTTTAATAATTCATACATGTTTCTGGATGTAAAAAATGTTCGCAATTTTTGAAAAATGTTCACAATTTTGAAAACAAATGTTAGGGAAACAAAAAAATTTCAAGATTTTTAAAAAAAGTTTGTGTATTAAAAATGTTAATGAAATTGGAAAATTAAAAACAAATGTTAGGGAAATAAAAAAAGTTCACTTTTTTAAAAAAAGTTCGTGTCATAAAAATGTTAATGAACTTGAAAAAAACTTTGCCAATTCAAAACATGTTCATGAAATGAAAATATCCTAAAAATTCAAAAAATGTTTGTGACTTACAAAAAAGTTTATTGATTCATAAAATGTTTGCTGATTCAAAAAATGATCATGCATTTCAAAAAACAATCGTTAAATAAAAAAATGTTCGTGAATTTCAAAAATTGTTTCACCAATTTCCAGAAAAATGTTCATCGATTCTAGAAATGTTCGCCTATTCAAGAAAAATGTTATTAAAAATGTTCACAATTTTGTTTAAAAAATGTTTACAAATAGCATAAAATGTTCATAAATTCAAAAACTGTTCACGATTTTAGAAATTTTCGAAAATCTGTAAAAATGTTTACGAATTTGAAAAATGTTCACGAAAATGAGAGTGATAGTGTATCTCGGTGATGCAGCAAAATGTGGTCATGGCCATTGGAGATTATGAATTTTTTTCTCCCGTTGCAACGCACGGGCTGTTTTGCTAGTACCTATTAATAAAGGTGCTATTGCTTCTTGCGGTATGTCATTAAAATTACCTCCAAAATTGTAAAATATTACCCACAAATGCCACCTATAAGTGACAAAATAACGTTTTGCAGGGAATCCCCCGACTGGCCAAGCCCACGCAGTAGGGACATGCTATACTGCGCTCTGCGCGCGGGAGGGGACACAGCGCGTCCATTTGTTCCGGCCCATGTGTGGGCGGCCTTTTTTTTAATTTATTTTTTTATTTTTATTTTTCTTTTCCATTTTCTTTGTTTCTACTTTAAATAATTTGTGACTTCAAAAAAATTCTGTCATTTAAAAAAACTGACAATTTTGAAATAAAATGTTCAAAAAAAATTGTGAATTCAAAAATGCTCAAGAGTTTTCTAAAAATGTTCAAATATTCAAAAATGTTCGCAATTTTGAAAAAATATTACGTAAAATCAGAAAAAGTCCATGTGTGAAAATAGTTAACGAAATTGAAAAAAATGTTTGCAAATTCAAAAAATGTTCATGAATTTAGAAAATGTCCTAAAAATTTAAAAAACATTTCATGAATTACAAAAGAGTTTATTGATTCATAAAGTGTTTGCTGATTCAAAAAATTATCGTGAATTTCAAAAAAAATCTATCAATTTTGAGAAAAGATGTTCGTTTATTCTAGAATTGTTCGCCGATTCAAAATTAAATGATTAAAAGTGTTCACAATTTTAAAAAAAATGTTTGCAAATTGTAGAAATTGTTCATGATTTTTAATAATGTTCCCAAATTAGTAAAAATGTTCACGAATGATCGAAGATATGTAGTTAAATAGTAATGCTTCTGATTCTTTGTTCTATATACCCGCATGAATTCTGAAGAATTTACTGGGGCGTAGATCGGAATATTATAGTATGTTTTTCTAAAAGCGTTTCTTGAAATTCAGAATAATTCTTTGAATTACCATGTTTTTTTACCACCACGATATTTTTTGAAAATGTGAACATTGCTTCAATTTGTGAATAAATTTTAAAAAGGGAACATTTTCTTGCATTTGTGAACAATTTTTCAAAATCATGCGATGAGATGTGAACAAATGTGCTAATAGACATTGGAAATGATGATTATTTTTATCCCGGTGCAACGCACGGGCCCTTTTGCTAGTATATATATATATATATATATATATATATATATATATAGTTTGTAACACGGTGGAAGAAGAGAAAAAGAGCAATAAAGAGAGAAGACCAAGGGACGGCACGTGCCTTTGGCTAAAAGTTTTTTGAGCGCGTGTGTTCGTGTTATTTGATGTGATCGATCCTGTGGGCAGAATCCCAACAATTGGTATCAGAGCTAGATCGATTTGAAGCCGCGCTTGCCCCGGGGTGGCGACCCGACTAGCGCCTCGGGGCGGGCGATATAGTCGCTGGGTGGTGCAGCGATGAGGAGGATCTGGCGATCGTTGTTCGGCGGAGCGACATGGAGGGAGGTGGCAGGTTGTCGTCGGCAAGGCGGAGGAAGGAGATCGTTGATGTGGGAGGTGGTGTCGAGGTGCGGCGCTGGAGCTCATGAAGATAGTCACCCAGGGGAGTCGGATGAGTCAAGGAGTCAAGTGTGTTTGCATGATCAGTCGTCGTCGTCGTCGTGTCCAGGTGCTCGTCTCTGTGTGGATTCATTGGAGGTGAAGTGGTATGCATGGTGTTCCGTGAGTTATGTCCATGTCCTCGTGGAGCGTCCTGGTTGCGGCCAACGTGGATTCGGTGTGATGCCGAAGACGGACGATAGTAGGCAAAGACATCGTAAAGCGAGGAGGTGTGCGATCAGAGTGCAAGGCAAGTACAAGGAGTGTGGTGCGAACCGAGTACAAGGCAGCGGCCAAGCAATGGCGGTGGCACAACATGACAGAGCAAGGAGGCGTTGCATGTTTCCAGACGGGTCAACTTAGTGTACGGGTATGACGGTTGAGATCAAGCTCGACATGTAGTGGGACAATGACCAGTTAAGTTGTACGACGTGGAGACTGATGGTGCGTCTAGTCTTGCACGTTGCACGCGTAGATGCGACCGTGTGGGCAGGTAGTTCGGATCATGCATCAGAGTTTCGATCAACAAGTCACGAATCTACTACGAGTCAAGACCAAAGCGAGTACGAGGAGATGAGAAGTCAAGATTAGGGGGTGATTGTTAGGTAATCTTGTCCTAGTCATAACAAGAGTTAGAGTATTGTGTACCATCGTTAGTACATACATAGTATTATTTGGTCTACTTGTGTCCGACAGTAGTAGGTGTAGGAAACCTTGTGATCAACGTCGCCGTGTAATCTAGATTAGGAGAGTCCCGTTAGGACTTGAGTCATGTGCTTGTCCTTGTAGGATGTCTAGGTCAAGTCGGCTAACTTGTTAGCCAGGACGATGCATATATATATATATATATATATATATATATATATATACATATATATATATATATATATATGCATGGTTGCGTGACTTTGTAACATGGTGGAAAAAGAGAAAAAGAGCAATAAAGAGAAATATTTTTTGAGCGCGTGTGTTCATGTTATTTGATGTGATTGGTCCTGTGGGCGAAATCCCAACACGATGCCCTCGTCCTACAGCGCGCCGTCCTTTGTCAAGGAGGAGCTGACGAAGACTATACTGACATCAACGGCGACCAACTTCTGCAGGAGGAAGAGGCTCTGCCGCTCTGCACCTCAGAGACGGCCTTTGAGTACGAGCATCAACTCCAGGAGGCGCTCGGGTGTCCGTGCTCGACCAGGGGCGCCCATCGTGATTGAAGTGACGTTGACGATGGCGACGAGATGACGACACCGCTGGCTACCACGGAAGTCATGCCTATGAGGTGACCCTCCGGTTCTTGCGCTAGAGTTTAGATTCGTTTGAGTTTTGATTACTTTCTATGTAAAATATATTGAACTATGTTAAATTTTGTGTAGTTTCCATGTAATACATTAAACTCGGTTAAATGTAGTCTAGTTGTGTTTCAATTTTTCTTTAATAAACTGAAGTGCTACCGTCGAGTCCAACCGTTGGCACACATGCATAGACCGACGTGTACGTGGACAAATAGTAGTAGAGTCCATTTTATGTTCTGCGTTGGAGATTCCATAGGACAACTCCAACACAGTGACCCATTTGTCCCGTGTTATCCATTTGTGTCCGTGTGAACATAAAACACGGCCCAACGTAGTGATCCATTTCGTCTGCGCATTCATTTTGTGTCTGTTCGGACCCATTTCCGGCTCAAATTTGGGCTAGATTTGGGTCTCAAGCTGACACAATCCGGACGTCCTCTGTGTCCTTCTCGTCCGGTTGTGTCTACTACATGTGAGTCCTGGCCTATCTGTCATCCAAACAAGAGGGACCCACTCACCCATCGCACCCCTCTCTATCTCCTACTTTCTCTCTTGCTCCCCCATCTCACCCCGGCGCAGAGCAATGCTGCACACGCTTTCGGGGCAGTAGCAGCAGCAGCTGGGCAAGCCGCTGCGGGCGTGACGCTGGCTGCTTCGTTGTGATGTCGCCCGCGGTGCACGCCGGGGTGGAGAGTGCACGGCTCGCTCCGTACTCCGCTCCGTCATGGATCTCGTCATAGTTTGCCTGGAGGCGGCGCCCGTGCTCTGCCGTGGCATGCTCGTCCTCCCCCTATATCTGGATCACCAGGGGCGCGAGGTGCCAGGTGGTGGTGGTGCTTGTCGTTGTCGAACCGTCTCCAAGCAGTCCAGCCGTTTGGTTGTGTTGCTCGTCGCCGTTCAGTCGTCTCCTAGCCGATTGTGTTGGGGAAGCGCCACCCAGGCTGACCACGCCAAACCATGAGGAGCAGGGCTCCCACCACATCACTATCCACTATGAAGATAGTAACATAGCCTAGGGTAATGTGTATGTTACTGAAACGACTCCTTTACGGGCGGCCGTGGGAACGCTCGGTTTCCAGAGGGGCACGCCCCAAAATCTCTCCCCTCCTTGCATTTAATTCTGGAGTTCGATAATTAATTCTCTCCCCCCGTGATTTTAACTATCGGGCCCACACTAATTAATACCCACCCCTGATTTTAACTGTGGAGCCCTCTAATTAATCCCTCTCCCCCTTATTAAACTATGGGCCCCGGTGATTTCAAGGGTATGGAACGGATGTTGCATGCAGAGGTAATATCTAACTGGGAATTTGAGAAAAAGAGAGGTAGTACTATCTGACTGGGGATGGATGTTGCATGCAGAAGGAAATCACGTGCACGTAGAAAAGGAAATAACGGACGTATGTAGATTGATCTCGCTCGGTCGGAAACCGAGCGCGGCCGCGAGCGCACGCATTAGCCTCCCCCGTATGTTACTAGTGTAAGTTACTCTCCACTGTGGCTACTCTGACCCGTTTCAGGTCCGTTGTTAAGATTTTGTCCGTTTTTGTTTGTTTGTTTGGGTCGGCAAACCGACAGACGGACACCGCCTGATAGACAGACATGGCTACGTACAAAGGTTTCATAGGTTATATACTCATATTGCCTTGAGATATGTAATGTTACAGTAACATATTATGTTATCACAAACCTCTCTTGCTTCATTAATTACTTGACATATGAGCTTTTTTGCCTACATGGCATCTAGATTTTACACCCGCTATGGCACAGAGCATCGACGCGCGGCCGATTTTCGTGTTTTGACCCTTTTGGCGAAGTTTAGCCGGATTTGGCCCCGGTTTGAAATCATTTCGGGATCTGACCCTTTTGGCTACCGCCGGGGTTCCTGGTGGTATGGTTGCATAGCCTACCGCCGGAGGCCACGGCGGTAGCCACACTTATCCACGTCAGCTTCGGTAACGGCAATCGTCTCCTGCCGTCCACGCTACCGCCAGAGCCCTCGGTGGTAGGCTGTGCAACGCTATCGCCAAAGACCCTGGCGGTAGCTGCCCAACAGTAAAGGTCCTCCAGGCGCTAAAAATAATAATGCCTCCCGTGGGATTTGAACTCAAGACCTCATGTATTGCATCGCGCGCAGCTTACCACCTCACCTACACAACACATGTGTCTTTGGATGGGATGCTTTCCTTTTGAACTAGCCTATGGAGGACCTTTAGTCCCGGTTGGTGTTATCAACCGGGACTAAAGGGTCTACCTTTAGTCCCGGTTGGTAATACCAACCGGGACTAAAGGTAGACCCTTTAGTCCCGGTTGGTGTTACCAACCTAACACCAACCGGGACTAAAGGTCCTCTGACGCCCATGAAACTCGGAACCGGGACTAATGCTCATATTAGTCCCGGTTCCAACTCTAGCCGAGACTAATGTGCCGAACCAAAGGTCCTTTTTCTACTAGTGTCTCTCATCCCCTCCACTCCCCCCCTCCGATCTTATTCGTTTCTCCACCTTTTTTGCGGATCGAGATGGCTCCGAAATGAGAAAAGTAAGCTCTCTCAATCCCTCCAATTCGTTTTAGTTAAAAAGCTTTCGATTCGATGCATTATTTGGCACAAAATGAACCCTATTTCATCTAGTAGATTTTGATTTTTTGTTGTTTTTAGGTTTGTTTAGTTAGGAGTAATATGATGTTTGATGTGTTTGAATATGATAGAACCCTATTTCATCTAGTTGATGAACCCTAGTCATGTTCATAATTTTTTTTTAAATGTTCATTGATGTTCGATGTGGTCGAATATAATTGAATTTGATAGAATCTTATTTATTAGTTCATGTTTCTATATGAAATCAACATGAACCCTAGTTCATGTTTTTTTTTGAATTATCCATTGATGTTTGATGTGGTTGAATAAGATTGATGCGGTGATGTGGTTGAATATGATTGGTTAATGTGATATGATTGATTAAAATGGTTGATTAACTAGTTTGAAGATGAACCCTAGTTCATGTTTATAGTATTTTTTTAACAATTGTAGAATATGATATGGTTGGTGTTTGTTGAATGGTTGAATATGAAACATTTGATGAATAATTATGATTCATTATAGATATGATGGAAAGTTTTTTGAATATGATTCAATACGATTCATTTACATATAATTCATTTTCTATAGTTAGTACTATATATTTGTGGATTATATGCTCATAACTAAATGTTGTTGTTTTAGGAGGGCCCCCCTTGGTCCGGCGGTCGGCACTAATTACACGATGCTTGACCCGGCATTCGATAACGGTCATCGCGCCTGTTACATCGAGAACGGAGTGGTAATAACAATGATCAAGTTCTTGTATCAAAAATTTTGCTTTCCAAAAGTTAGTTACTAACTTTTTTCGTGTACACTTTGACAGATGCTTCCGCCATTATGTGTGAGGGGCCACACGAAGGTCGCTCAGATGCAGTACGACCACTGCTACGAGAAGTATGTCAGGAGAGTCGGGCTGTTGGGTTTCGTGCTCCAGTTCAAGCGTGTGCCGCCGACGCTAGTCCACACAGCTTTCACAGCGTTGGTGGACCATTGGCGGCCCGAGACGCACTCTTTCCATCTCCCATGTGGTGAGATGACGGTGACCCTCGAGGACTTCGCCATGATCACGACCATACCGCTCTAGGGCCATGCTCTCACTGGGCGCGTGGAGAGGAAGAACTGGCTAGACAGGGTTAACGCCCTCATCGGCGGCTGCCCTCCCATGAAGGATAACCGAACATCTGGTGTACCACTGCCCTGGCTCTTGAACAACTGGGCTGTATGCCCGGAAGATGCCGATGAGAGGACCGTGGAGCAGTATGCGAGGGCCTACTTGTGGTTTCTTCTCACAGAGGTCGTGTTTCCAGACTGCTCGGGGGACACTGCCCTATGGATGTATCTCGACTTCCTGGCCGACTGGGATGCAGGGTACAGCTGGGGGTCTGCCGGCCTCGCGTACCTATACCGTTCGGTAAGAGAGATATCTCAATATTCGTTTATGGACGTATGTGTGTGCTGCTTTAAATTGTGTCATCTGATCATCAATTGTTGTTTGTAGCTGGACGACACAACGCAGAGGACCGAAAAATCGTCCGGTATGTGTGGATGTGTTTGGGCCCTCTCGATTTGGAGTTGGGAGCGGCTGCCGGTTGGTCGTCCGGAGAAACTGAAATGGACAGAGTGAACGGATTATGGCGAAGATGGCGACAGTGCTCGATACCCTACCGTCCCGTACTCTTGGGACAAGGTTAAAATCTTCTCTGGCAAGGGCAGTGCATTGTACAAGGCCTTCACCAACGAGGTGGACAACCTGACATCTTATCAGGTATACCAACGAGCGAGCTAGTTTTTTTAATGTAGCACTTTCACGGTTGCTTACTAGTCTTTCTGTAGGTTAACTGGTGGCCGTATCACGATAGAGATTGGGGTTTCCAGCTGAATGAGATGTACGATCGGGACCGCCTTCTCTTCCGGTGCATTGTCCCAAAGATATGCGTGTACGCCGTCGAGTGGCACCTACCACAGCGCGTGGCCACCCAATTTGGCGTATTGCAATACACCCCGCCGGCACGCCCCAACGACACCGGTGGTTGGGACCTTCACAAGTATGGGCTGCCATCTCTATTACCGTGCTTTCGTTTCAGTTTGACGTTCTTATGGTATTTTATGTTTTATTTTTTCTTATGCCCTGCAGGAAGAATAGGTAGCTTTCTCAGTCCATATCGGATTGGGGAGCCGAGCACGAGAATTACGTGGCAATGTGGAACAAGAGGAGGTTCCGCAAAGACGATAAGAGGGCAGGGACTGACTGGGGTGGTGTGTACGAGAACCACATGAATTGGTATGACGATGACGTCAAGTTCCGTGTGCGCCTGAGGCCACAGTGGGCGGCCGCGGATATCGCATCACTTGAGGAGGAGGACTCTGAGGATGAAGCCTACAGGAAAAGCCTCAGAGATATGGAAGGTGATTTCAGGGAGTATGCACCCCTGATGAACAGAGTGGTAAGTTTTGTTCAATTGTTTCGAGCCGGCAGTTGGATGATCCTGACATGGTCATTCTCGCTAACTTATTCATGATCTTTACATTTGCAGGCTTCGGAGCTGAATAGAAACATTTTCGATGGCTCGAATGCGCTAAGTTATGACCCCGGGACCGTGGAGGCTGACGGCAAGCTGAGGGAAATGATGAAGGTAACTTTGAGCCTCATAGCCTTCTATTCGAGTAACCACAAATTTGATCCATGCCATGTTCTTATTTATTTGTAACTTAAACTTGATCCATGCCATTTTCTTCTTTATTTGTTATTGCAGAAGATCATGAACCGTTGCCGCAAGCTAGCGGGCATGCTTGGGTGCGCTACCTCGACTGATGTGTATGTTCCTAGAGGGTCGACACATGCCCTCGCTTCATCGAGCCAGGCCGGCGGAGGTTCCTCTAGCCATGCCGCATCGTCGTCTCGCATTGTTGAGGAGGCCGAGGGAGAAGATGATCAGGAAGAAGAGGAAGGAGGTGACGACGAAGGAGGAGATGAGGAGGAGTACGATGACGAAGACGGACCTTCACCCACTCAGCCAACCCAGGAAAAGAAGGGGAAACAGCCGAAGAAGGATTGGAAGAGTCCATCCCCGTTTCAGAAAGAGCGCCGTCGTCGCACAAAGAAGCCGGACGAAGCCCGCTCGAAGAGAAACGAGGAGCGTGCCGCCAAGAGGGGGAGGAACCAGTGATATGGTCATGTTGAACTCGCTTAGTTAAAGTAGTTGTGAACGAGAACTTATTTTCCATGTCGAACTACTTGGTGTTGTCGATTTGCTACATGTTTACTATGTTTGAACCTATTTGATGTGTTGAACCTATTTGATATGTCGATTTGCTACCTACCTATGTGCTACCTATAATGTGTGAGATCAATCTATTTTCATATGCAAACACTATTTGCTGCTGTGTGTTCAACTATGGTCATATTTGTAATTCAAATGGTCAAGTTCTTCTAGAAAAATAAGTGAGAGAGGACCCTACCGCTAGGGCCAGCGGCGGTAGGTTCTCACATCCTACCGCCAGAGCACCCAGCGGTAAGGTGTGAAAACCTACCGCAAAAAAACCCCTATTTTCTGTTACAGAACCCTGGCGCGCCTGGCGACACCCTACCGCCGCGGGGGGTGGCGGTAGGATGTGAAAAGCTACCGCAAAAAACCCCTCTTTTCTGTTACAGAACGCTGGCGCACGCGGAGGCCTGGCACACCCTACCGCCGCCGGGGATGGCGGTAGCTTTAGCTACCCTACCGCCGTCCACCCTGGCGGTAATGCCGAGGACACGTCAGCCTACATACATGGCTGGTTGACGGAGGCTGCCGTTAACCTACTGCCAAGAGCTCCGGCGGTAGCCTGTTCTACCCTACCGCCATCGAGCCTGGCGGTAGGAAAAGGGTCAGATCCCGAAATGATTTCGAACTGGGGTCAAATCCGGTAAAACTAAGTGCAAAGGATCAAAACACGAAAATTGACCTTGACGGGCTGGCCATGCAGCAGCCACATCCTGCGGCTGCACGAATCTGTCCAGACCGATAAAATATCCGGGAAGGGGCAAAAACGACAAAATTGACCTGAGGACGAAAAGAATTCACAAATTGAAATGTGTTTGAAAAAATTTCACCCAGCTAACCCTTTTGTGCAGCGCCCGACAGTCAGGCGCTGCACTCCACTGTGCAGCGCCTGACTCTCAGGCGCTGCACACCTGGCCAGTGTGGCACAGCTGGGCCCAGCACCGAGCAGTGCATCGCCTTGGTGCTAGGCGCTGCACATTAGCAGCGCCTTGGTGCTAGGCGCTGCACATTCTGTTAGGGTTAGGGCTATGGGAGAGGCTGGCCCCCCTCCCCCTCCCCCACACATTCCAATCCTCAACCCCACCCCCTCTCTCCCCCTCTGTCCCCCTACTCCATCCTTCTCAAAATCTTGCAAATCTGAAGATTTTCTCCGTGGATTTCAATCCCAATCCCTCCCTAAAGGTAATCTCCTCCAAGAAATGGTCACATTTGCTCAATTTTTGCTAGGGTTAGGCAAACCCTAGTTCTTCATTGGATTTTGCAATTTATATGGAGATATGAGATGATTGTTTGACATTTTGCTAGGGTTAGTCTTCTTAGTATGTTAGGGTTAGGGCTATGGTTCTTGTTATGTTGGGGTTGGGGTTATGGTTGTTGTTAAGTTGGGATTGGGGTTATTGTTCGATATCTATGTTAGGGCTATGGATTTTGAGTTAATATTGCCATGACTACTTATGAAATATATTTTTTATTGTGTTGTTTAAATTATTTTAGGGATGGGAAGAACATGTGTTTATGTTCATCATGTGGACAAAGCCTCATTTTTGAAAGGCAATATTGAACCGGACCCGGATGAGCTTGACATGGTGTTTGAGAGTACTCCTAGCTATGCCGAGGTCTTGGAACAAGTTAGGAAAGATTTGAATTGGATGGACCCAAGTTATATCGTTCAGTTGGAGGGAAGGCATAATGTGGGTTTTGGAATGCACATCCGTTGGAAGACCATGCGTGTGAACTCCGAGCAACGTTGGGTTGCATACAAGGAGACGGTGGCCGAATCACTAGACAAGGCTCTTGAGTTATTTGCTACGAAGAAGGTTGAGTCTAGTTTGCATTTGGACTTGAACCGGACCGCCTCCCCGTTGCTTGCTAGTAGTCCCCCACCCATGAAGCAAGATGAAATGAGTGAACCTCCTTTGACTCAACAAGTGAGGCCAACATTGAGCCCGATTTCAAACAACAATGTGGGTGATGACAATGAAGTTTTGCAAGAGGAGAATGATGAGTATGAGGACGATGACAATGAAGTTGATCTCCATGACAACAATGTGGGTGATCTCGACAAATATCACGTGCAAGAGACAATGGACCATTCCATCCCTTATTCCCGTGGCTATGCATCGGAGTCGGATGACGAAGGTACCGATGAAGAACTTGATGAGGAGGGGTTCACGGTGAAGGAGGCCGAAGCTTTTGAGAAGGTATTCGGGCGGGATCATCGGACACCATTGTTCAAGGATGTTAGTCTCGCGGATGAAGCCGTGGTGGACGGCGGCAAAGGTGTATGTCTTGGAGTTAGGCCATCTTCTCACCGGGATTTGGAAGACGGCAAGAACCAGATTTCAACCGGGTCGAAATTCGGAACCTTGTTGGAATTAAAGATGTGGCTGGACAACTACTCGGTCACGCATTATCGTCCACACAAGGTGGTTCACTCGGACGTCAATGTGCGTTACACGGTTGCATGTGAGGTGAAGCGATGTCCATGGATTGTGTGTGCAAGACCATGGAAAGGAGGCCCCACTTGGCACGTAGTTAGTTGTGTACCAAGTCACATGTGCCGAGGCAAGAAGGTGGATGGCAAGATTGTGTCCCAAGACCATAGACAACTCACGTCCGAGTTCATCGCTTACAGGCTTTCCAACACAATATCCACACTTCCAATCATGAGCATTCAGAGCGTCATGGACCTTGTGAAAGCCATCTTTCATTACAAGGTGAAATACGGCAAGGCATGGAAGGCGAAGCAAGCCGCATTCAAGATGTTGTATGGTAATTGGGATGAAGCATATAACCGAATCCCTAGGTTGTTGTTAGCTATGGCCGCCTCTAACCCGGGCATGGTTCATGTGGTCGAGCCTCATGGGCAAAAAACAACGATTCACGACGGAAGGACCGTGCGAGTATTTGGCCGTGCATTTTGGGCGTTCGAGCAATGCATGAGGGCTTTCGAACACTGTCGGCCGGTCATCGCCGTTGATGGCACGTTCTTGACCGGACAATACAAGGGCACCTTGTTGGTTGCAATATCAAGTGATGCCAATAACCGGGTGTTGCCTTTGGCTTTTGCTTTGGTTGAGCTGGAGAACAATGATAATTGGGAGTGGTTCTTGCGTCTTTTGAGAACCAAGGTATTACCGGCTCAAAGGGAAATTTGTGTTATATCGGATCGCCATCAAGGAATTCTTAACGCGGTGGACATTGACATTCCCGGGCATGCTCCGTTGCACCATCGATGGTGCATGAGGCACTTTTGTTCAAACTTCTATAGGGCATGTGGCGTTAAGGAGTTGGCCGATGATCTTCAAGATTGTTGTCTCACTTTCTCCGACAAGCGGTTCGCCAACTTGTACAACAAATTGGTGACACACAAAAAACTTGATCCTGGGGGTCTTGACTTTCTCAATAGGAACATTCAAGAAAGGAATAGGTGGGCACGTGCTTTTGATGAAGATGGCCGGAGGTATGGTCAAATGACAAGCAACATGGCCGAATGCTTCAATAGGGTGCTCAAGGGTGTACGTGCATTACCCGTGACGGCAATAGTTCAATACACATTCGACAAGATGAGTGCGTACTTTCCAAAGCACTCAATGGAAACGGATAAGCAGATTGCGGGTGAGAACAAGAAGAAGTACAAGTACAAGTTCTCACCAAAGGTTGATGAATGGTTGGAATTTCAATCACGGAAGGCAGACTCCCAAGAAGCTATATTATATAATGACGATGATTGGTTGTTCGAAGTGAAAGAGCCAGGAGGAACCACAAACGATGGCCGCCAACACGGAGGACGGGCTTTCAAGGTCTCCTTAACACAGTGTGATTGCTCTTGCCAGAGGCCATTGTTGCTTCATCTCCCATGCTCGCACTTGTATACCGCAGCTCGCGTTAGGAGTGTGGACGTCAATCACCCGCTCACCGTGAGGGAGTCCGAGTTCTCAATCATGACGGTTAAGAATACATGGGCTCCCCGATTTCACCCATACTTCGACCAATCACAATGGCCGGAGTACCATGGAGTTCAACTATGGCCCGATCCGGAATTGAAGGTCGTTAAACGGGGAAGACGTAAGACAAAGCGTTTTAGAGGTGACATGGACGGATGGGGCCATGGTGGCGGTCGAGAATCGGGCAACGGCCAATTCCAAGAGCCTCGTGAGAGATCCCGTTGTGGTGATTGCAAAGGTGGGGGACACAACACAAGAACTTGTACCAAACCAAGAAAGAGATCAAAGAAAAATGATGCAAGCACAAGTCAACAAGGAGATACACAAGTTCCTAGCCAAGCAAATAGTTCTCAACAAAGGCCAAGCCAAGCAAGTGGTAGCCAATCAAGTGGTAGCCAACAAGTGCCAAACCAACCAAGTAGTAGCCAACAAGGGGCAAGACAAGGAGGAACTAGGCAACAAAGAGGGAGGCAACTAGGACTTACAAGAGGACGAGGTGGTGGTAGAGGCCTTGGTGGTGCTCTTGGCCGTGGCGGTGCTCTAGGCCGTGGCGGTGGTCTTGGTCCTGGTGATGCTTTAGGCCATGGTGGTGGTCTTAGCCTTGGTGGTGGTGTTGGCCGTGGCGATGCTCTAGGCCGTGGTGGTGGTCTTGGCCTTCGTGGTGGTCTTGGCCAAGGTCGTCATAGAGGAATGTTTGGATACCTAGATGGACCATCGTAGGTATGGCGGCTTCTCAACCCAACAAACCAACAATGAAGGGGGTGGAGGAGAAGGATGGGGAAGGTGAGATGGCGGGATGGTGGGAGAAGGCTGTGAGGAAGCTTAGAGAAGAGAATGCAGCCGCACTACAGAAGAAGAAGCAACATGAGTTCGAAGAGAAGATGAAGGAAAAAGAGAGAGGGATATTTGAGGAGATCACGAGAAATGACAAGTTGAGAATTGCATGTGAGAAGGCAGCTGCGCAACGGCAAAAGGATTTTGAAGAAAAATGCAAGAAACTTTGGGCTTTTGAGAAGGAAAAGAAAGAGAGGGAGCATAAGGTATTCATAGAGAAGGTGGTTCATGAGTCTCATCTCATAAGGAAAAGGGAGGAGGAAGAAGAGGAGAGGAAGAAGAAGAAGGGAAAGAGACCTTGCTCGACACAATAGAGCAATGTGACCTTGTTGTCTACTATGCTATTATCTTTGATTCGGTTGTGGACCAATATGTGTAGTACTATGTGCTATGACTCTTCTATGTCTACTATTATGTGCTATGACTCCTCTATGTGTACTAATATGTACTATGGACTCCTCCATGTGTACCACTATGTGTTTTGGACTACTCTATGTGTACTGCTGTGTGCCAGACATGATTGTATATTTGTGCTATGTGCTTTGTGATATAGGATGTGAACCACAAAATGTATTTTTTTCAGTTTTTGAAAAGGCTGACAGTGTGGCGCCTGAAGCCAAGGCGCTGCACTGTGTAGTGCAGCGCCTGATACCAAGGCGTTGCACACCTGGACATGCTATCCAGAGAGCACCAGAAAGGTTACAGGCAGTTTTCGCCCTTAAAATTTTCTAAGTGTGGGTGCAACGCCTAGGCGTCGGGCGCTGCACTACACAGTGTAGCGCCTGAAGCCAAGGCGCTGCACTGTGTAGTGCAGCGCCTGAGACACAGGCGTTGCACACCTGGACATGCTATCGAGTGAGCAACAGAAAGGTTACACGCAGTTTTCGCCCCTAAAATTTTCTGTGTGGGTGCAACGCCTAGGCGTCGGGCGCTGCACTACACAGTGTAGCGCCTGAAGCCAAGGCGCTGCACTGTGTAGTGCAGCGCCTAACGCCTAGGCGTTGCACACCTGGACATGCTATCCAGAGAGCAACAGAAAGGTTACAGGCAGCTTTCGCCCCTAAAATTTTCTAAGTGTGGGTGCAACGCCTAGGCGTAGGGCGCTGCACTACACAGTGCAGCGCCGGAATTAGAGGCGCTGCACTGTGTAGTGCAGCGCCTAACGGCTAGGCGTTGCACACCTGGACATGCTATCCAGAGAGTAACAGAAAGGTTACATGCAGTTTTCGCCCCTAAAATTTTCTAAGTGTGGGTGCAACGCCTAGGCGTAGGGCGCTGCACTACACAGTGCAGCGCCGGAATTAGAGGCGCTGCACTGTGTAGTACAGCGCCTAACGCCTAGGCGTTGCACACCTGGACATGCTATCCAGAGAGCAACAGAAATGTTACAGGCAGTTTTCGCCCCTAAAATTTTCTAAGTGTGGGTGCAACGCCTAGGCGTAGGGCGCTGCACTACACAGTGCAGCGCCGGAATTAGAGGCGCTGCACTGTGTAGTGCAGCGCCTAACGCCTAGGCGTTGCACTTCTGGACATGCTATCCAGAGACAACAGAAAGGTTACAGGCAGTTTTCGCTCCTAAAATTTTCTAACTGTGGGTGCAACGCCTAGGTGTAGGGCGCTGCACTACACAGTGCAGCGTCGGAAGTACAGGCGCTGCACTGTGTAGTGCAGTGCCTAACGCCTAGGCGTTGCACATGTGGATACTGCAGAAATAGCAGATTTGCTGGTCATTTTATTTTCATCCAACATTTTTATTGATAATATACAACATGAATATCACATGAAGCAGTTTGGTCATACATTAAGACAATTTCAACATCACTTCAAGTTCAACATCACTTCAAACACAAGTACCACATTACTAAGAGTTCATCAACATTCTCTCAACATCTTACATAACCTCACAAGTTCATCAACCAAATAAAACGACGACTAGTTCAGTTTCTTAAGCAAAGAACGACGGCGACTAGTTCGTTCAGCGCGTTGTATTGCCGCCTCTTCCCCTCTTGCTGGTTATCTTCTTCCTCCTAGGACGAGCAACCGGCTCCGGTGCCTCCTCCTCCTCATCGTTCACATCATCATCCTCCAAGTTCGCCATCCGCGAGCTCCTAGCGAGCGCCCTCTTGCCTCTAGTGTTGTAGTCTTCGGGCGTGTAGTGTTTGAATCCCTTCCTAGGCTTCAACATGTATTGTGAATGAACTTGATAGTCCTGCAATGTCGTGTCATCGTCAACCTATCATACAAGCAAATGATATGGTCAAGAACGTGCGTCATAACGAAATGACCAATGCATCCGAGCTATGAATATGTGCTATTGTCATACCTCTTGGGTGACCACACCCTCATCCTCCAAATGAGCTGTCGAGGTAGTCTCATCATCCAGATGAGCCCCATGGTCAGATGGTGTAGCGGACCTAGACAGCTCTGGTTCTGAATATTCGGGGTCACGGCAATCGATAAGGTTGGCCAACCGCCTTAACCTTTGGCCCTGACGCTGTAACATGGACAAGTGAATGAGATATCGAACTTTGCTACATATGTAACATGAACAAGTTAATGAGATATGTACCTTCATGAATGATCGAAGTGCACCTTCCTCATTGCCTTGGCCAACCGGGGTTATGTCCAGAATATCCTGGGTTTCATCAGCTGCTTTCTTGATCTGCTTGCGCTGTTCACGGGAATGAAATAAACATGTTAGGCAAGTAAAGTTATGTAATTGGGACAACGGGAACGCGGAGAGGGGACACTTTACCAGAAAGTTCATCACTGGAGCATGAGGGACTCGGGTGCCTTCCCTAACATATTTGTTGTATTCGGTCTGGGCTAGCTCATCAAAGACGGTGGGTTCTTCCAAAATCTCGTCATCATACGCCGGCTTCAATATCTCCACACGAGTATTTGCAAGAAACCATTTAAGGTAGTTGTTGAAGGCGAGCGGGCAGTGCTGACGAAGCTGGGATCCTGCAGTCGACTTAGCTCGCTCCACACTTAGCTCGAACATAGTGACATACTTCTTATGATGTTTGTCCCAGTCCTTGATCTTTCGCTGCTTTTTCCTATCCAACCTGCATGTTAAGAAACCAAATATTACCACCATCAAAAAGGACCCGACGATGATAAGTGCACACGGGTCATTCTCTCTTACCTGTGAAGCGCTTTGTCCGTGTCCTCCCATTCCGGCGGGTGACCCTGGAACAGACCAAACTGGCGGAACACACGATGTGGCATGTGAAGCCCAACCGCCCAGTTGCATATGAGCGGGCACCGCATAAGCCAAAGATGCTTATCCCGCAAGCACATCGGATTCAGGATGAATTCTCGTGCATCACCTAGTCTATCCTTGGCGCCATATGGCTCCCATTCCACCTGGAACATAGCACAACAACGCAACATTGATATCGAGTTTTCATAAAAGCACGAGAATGAGTGATGTAATGTCAATGTTTACCTGCTCAGCCGTAATCGTGTCCAACTCATTGGTGTACTGCCTATACATGAGAGTGACATCGCTCGTCATCTCGGATACCACATCCCACTTGTAAGCCCAAGTGGGGAGCCGTACTTCGTCCTCTTTGTCGTCCCATTCATTGAACTTGACGTCCTTCGGGCGTCCGACCGGCAGGCGCTCCCAGCTCCATACCGAGAGTACGAGCATACAACCACCAATACATCCGTCCTTCGAGATCCTACAGCAAGCATCGTCCAACTGCACATAAAGAAAAACATGGTTCACTCAAGAGCAAGATTGCATTCATAATGTAGAAATGAAGTGAAAAACAAACAACTGACTACCTGTCGGTACAAGTAGGCCAGTGCCGCCGAACCCCAACTCCATTTGTTGTCCAAGACGGTCAACGCCTTAAGCCACATCCATGGAGCGTTCTTCCCAGTGGAGTCGGCAAACAAAGTCCTGGAGATAACGTATCACATGTACACACGAGCATATATCTGGATCACATCTTCATTAGCACCTTGAGGGCAATGCGCAAAGTTTGCTACAATCCATGTGAAAGGAGCTCCGGCTGCGACTCTCTCCTTCTTCTTCTCTCCCTCTTCTACCCGAGCCTCTGGAGGAGCCATACCGATAAGGGCCTCCATCTGCTGGTGCCACCCATCAGAATCGGTGCTCATACAGAGAGGCTTCCCCTCGATAGGAAGGCCGGTGATCATCGCGACATCCTGGAGCGTCACGGTCATCTCGCCCGTGCGAAGATGGAAACTGTGCGTCTCCGTCCTCCACCGATCAACAAGTGCGGTGATTGCTGCAGCATTCAGGTTCGGCGTCGACCGGCTGACCAGCTGAATGAACGGGAGGAGTCCTGTCTGCCTGATGTACGGTGTGTACCGCTCATCGTAAGGCATGACAACACCAGAGACCCCGTGAGACCGAATCTTCAGAGGTTGAAGGAACTGCAAACACGCAGATCAGATGTTGAGAGGATGTTGATGAACTAGACACATATTTCAAAATACCAACTACTATGATTATTACCCGTTTCTTCTCCGACATCATGTAGGCCCGGTGTTGAACGTCATAGTAATCTTCGAGAAGCCAAACCATCCTACATTTTTGAAACAGTAAACATACATGACAAAACTAAAACACTTCCTATTCATTATTTCACATGCGAGCATTTTTCATGTATACATACTAAAACACTAGGTACTAAAAGAAATTTAAACACTAGAGTTCAAATGTGACTTCCTATGTGACTTCTTTTCCATATATACTCAAAAACGGTTAAATTCTAATGTAATACTCAACAATAATGCTCAACAACCAAATATGACTTCCTATGTGACTTGTTTTCCATACATATATACGTACAAATTTGTATGGAACAAAGATTGACAATACAAATCAACAACATTACGGTTCCAAAAAGATTGCATATCATCTCGAAATCCTAAATCACACAACACTATTTCAATACAAATCCTAATCTCACCAAATCAAGGGTTTCACCCTAACTTGCAAACAAATCTTAAAACAAAGTGAACGATTTTATGGATACAAAGAAGGGGATCGGAGGAATTTACCTTCTATGTGCAATGAGGAAACAAATCCACGGCCAAAACCTTCAGATCGGAAGAATTTTGGAGAGGGGATAGAGAGGGGGAGAGGAGATGGCCGCCGCCGCGCTGCTGTGTGCGGTTACTGGAACGAACGAAGTAATGGGGGTTGGGAGGGGGTTGGCGGGCCGCGGCGGTTTAAGTCACTGTGCAGCGCCTAAGTGCTAGGCGCTGCACATTCTAGTGTAGTGCCTAGCTCTTAGGCGCTGCACAGTATAGTGCAGCGCCTAACGCGTAGGCGTTGCACATCTGCATATCAGCAGCCTCCAGGTTCCAGTAGGTTTTCGGCCAAAAAATTGTCTAAGTGTTGCTGCAACGCCTTTGGCTCAGGCGCTGCACTACATAGTGTGACGCCTGACGCCTAGGCGTTGCACTGTGTAGTGCAGCACGTGAGCCAAAGGCGTCACTCATCTGTTCACTGCAGAAACAGCAGATTTGTTGTTCATTTCTTTTTCATCCAATTTTGGTATTCATAATATATAACATGGATCTAACATAAAGCAATTTTGTCATAGATTGACAATTTTAACATCACTTCAAGTTCAACATCACTTCAAACAGAAGTAGCACATTACTAAGAGTTCATCAACATCATTTCAAACAGAAGTAGCACATTACTAACAGTTCATCGACAAAGACAAGAAGTTCACAAAGAAACCGACGACTAGTTCTAAATGTTAGCAGATAGGTGGTTGCCTCCTTCCACAAACTCCATGCCCTCATCTGCAGTTACTGTCCACTCCCTCAATCCGTTGCCGGCGGTGGTGAGCGGAATGGCAAGGGATCCACCGGCTCCGGGGGCGGCGGGGTGCGGGTAGGTATCCGACCTATGATGCAATCCCATCTGTCTGCACGACTCCGATCTGTTGACTTCGCTTCCTTCTTTGCCCAATCGGCGAACGCTAATGGCGGCTCCGATGGATGCGGCATCCTGCGCTTCTCCTCCATGTTGCCCTCGAACCAAATTCGTAAGGCGAGATTCAACAATTCTTGATCTGCACGATCCTTGCACACCCGAGCATGTCTCCTGGCGACAAAATTCAGATCTGACCCCTCTTCCACCTCCTCCTCTGCTTCCTTCCACTCCCTCACGCACTGCGACCATGAGAGAACATCGTCTCTGATCCGCATCGCCCGCTCCCTCCAGCGCTGCGCCCTGGTCTCCGCTTGGACCTCCGCCGAGAGCGAATCGAGCCGCTGCAGGAGATCTGGAAACGCCTGGTAAACCAGAGGCAGCGGCATTCGGTACCCCCTCCCCTCCCCCAATGGCACCCCGGTAGATCTGGAGTTGTGGGCCATGGGAAGCGGCGGCGGTGGTGGCGGTGGCGGCTGTGTAAGACAAACAATCAAAGCATAACAATAAGCATCACAAAACACATATGCATCCAAAACAATATAAGTTTCCATAATGGCTTCAACTCACTCATCTCAAAAACATCTCAACATGTACTGTTCCCGAACGAAAGCATCCTTGTCAATACAAATCTAGGATTTCATCTAACTCATCTAGAAAAACATCAACACAAACTAGGTTTTCACTATGTATAGGGTCCATCTCAACAATCTACGTTTTCACTATGGACGCATATACAAATGAACTAGGGTTACAAAATGAGGCACAAAATGATTACAAATCATCTACAAATCCTAGATTCCACAAATCTATTTCAAAATTTCATGCAAATTTCATTTCTAATCCAACCAAATCCATGCAAATTTCTAATCCCATATAAAGAAGGGGATCGGAGGAGAATACCTTATAGGATGGATTGGTGAAGAAATGCACGCAACAAATCGTCAGATCTGAGGATTTTGGGAGAGAGGAGGAAGCCGCCGCCGCGCTCTGTTCTGTGACCGGAAGGAATGGGATGGGGTCGGGGAAGGCCAGCGCGCGGCTGTTTCAAAGTCACAGTGTAGCGCCTAGCACCAAGGCGCTGCACTGCTCGGTGCTGAGCCCAGCTTTGCCACGCTGGCCAGGTGTGCAGCGCCTGACTCTCAGGCGCTGCACAGTGGAGTGCAGCGCCTGACTGTCGGGCGCTGCACAAAAGGGTCAGCTGGGTGAAATTTTTTCAAACACAGTTCAGTTTGTGAATTCTTTTCGTCCTCAGGTCAATTTTGTCGTTTTTGCCCCGGGAAGGGTGTCGGCGCACGTGACAAACTAGTAAACTAAGGTAGGCGGGCCGTCCCCAGAAAATCCGTACGTCCATGCGCGTGTGTGCCCACGCTCTTCACCGAGCTCGATTGGACTCCGGCCAGATGCATGTGCGAGTTGCCAAGAAGAGACGGATGCATGTGAGTCATTTCTGGCGTGTTCCGTGCGCCGGCTGGATCGGATCATATCAGATCCCGTTTCTTAAAAGATCAGAAATCAGATCAGATCAGATCATGGGCAGCAAAGCGAGGATATATTACGTGGAGGCAGCGCATGCAAGTTGGGCGCAGCTATTGCGTCCCTGCTGCCACGAGGATCCTCACTCTCAGTCTCTCACCATGCATGTAGATTATGCTCTCAGTATACTATAAACAGGTAGGTAGTGATGTGACATCGGACCAACCCAGAGACAACTCCCAGCGGAGGAGCTAGCGAGATGAGAGTTGCGGTGGTGGGAGCCGGGGTGAGCGGGCTGGCGGCGGCGCAGGAGCTCGCCGCGCGCGGCGGCGCGCGTGTGACTGTGTACGAGAAGGAAGGCTGGCTTGGCGGGTGTGCCAGGACGGTGGCCGTCGACGACGGTGCCGGCCTCGTCCACCTCGACCTTTGCCCCATCGTCTTCAACCAGGTCCGTAGTTCTTTCATCCTGCATTAATTCAATGATCCGCTAATCCTATCCTATATATTTAGGCATCTAATCTTTACTACTCCCTAGAGCATGTCCAGATAGATAAATAGAAGTACTCTAATCAGATCATCTAGTGTTCTTTTTTTTTTTTTGCGAATAATTAGATCATCTAGTTGAAGTAACTTCACATACTCTAATTCATATATAGGCCACAACCAGCTAGTACATAGTATTCCATAAGTAAATAATCCGACAAGAATATGATAATCTTGTTTTACTAAATACCATGTTATCATCCATACCTAGGCAAAGCACGTCTATTGTACTATTAAGGATGAGGCTCCTTTGACTCGAAGGATTTCATAGCATTTTCAGAGAATTTTTATTGATCCTAATCTTAGGAATCAAACTAGTGGAAACATTTAACTAATTGAATTCAAAATATTTTCAAAATTAGTTTAACTAATGGAAAATATCCATATACTCCCTTCATTCCATAATGTAGTGCATACAGATTATTTTAAAAGTCAAACCTCATAAACTTTGACCAAGTTTGTGGAGAAAAATATTTACATATAGAATGTCAAACATACATCATTAGATTCATCATAAGATGCAGTTTCATATTTTATATATTTGGTACATTAGATATAAATAATTTTCTCTATAAACTTGATCAAAGTTTGCAAAGTTTGATTTTTCAAGAAATCTATAAGCACTACATTATGGAACTGTTGGAATATTACAAAAAATAAAGAAAAATTTGCTTGCAGCTCAATATAAATTTAAAGTAATAACATGAAATGTTCACGTTTAAAAACATTCTGATATATTTATTTTCAGTTAAAAAATTAGAAATAGTTTCAAAATTGCCTTAACTATTGAAAAATATTTATATAATGCAAAAAATAGCAAATATTCATATCTTTAATATCAAATGTTCATCTGATGTACAAAAATGTCCCATTATACTTTTTTATGTATTTGAAAATAGAGTTCATGTTTTTGGAAAGAGGGTTCAGGTATTTGAAAATAGTTGTCCATGCATGTATATATGAATAACACAAAAATGTAAAATGTACACAAATACAAGAAGAAAAAAGAAAAGATATACATAAACATATAAAGGGATAAAAAGATTGTATTTGGTTTACATAATCTAATGATTATGTTGGAAATGGAGTTTCACTTCTTTCACATTTGTACCTATATAATGATATTGAGGTATGCCTATCATCTTAACTACTATGACTCATAACAAAATGTCTAACCTCTTAATGAACACAAAAGCTCTTTTAGACATTTTAAAACATGTGTTAAACTTGTATAATGTTATATTATGCATTGAACCAGGCAACATGCCCCAACATGATACAATGGTTAGAGTTGCTCGGGGTGGAGATTGAAAGAACAGAGATACCTTTCTTGGTGAGCACAAAATTGGATAATGGAAGGCAATGCTACTGGAGCACTAGCAATGGTATCTCAAGCCTTTTGGCACAAAAGTGCAATGCATTACGTCCCAACTTTTGGTGCATGATCCGTGAGATACTCAAGTTCAAGACCGACGTGCTCGGGTAAGCAATCCAGTCAACTGGTTCTCTTGATTGACCCAAAGTTACAAACTTACTGTACATATATTTGTGGCATGTTATGTATAGTGATTGATTAATTTATTGTCTCCTTTGGAATTGAAGGTACCTGGAGTATCATGAAAGTAACCCTGATCTTGATCAAAATGAAACTTTGGGGCAATTTGTTCAGTCGCATGAATATTCACACCTTTTCCAAGAAGCTTATCTTGTACTATTTCGAACCGACTTGCTTCTTTTTAATTTAACTAGCAATTATTTATGGATTTCCCCTAATTTTGATTTAAAATGTTTCAATTCAACCTTCTTATTGACTTTCAAATCTTTTATTATTCTTCTCATTCCAAACTAGACAGGCGTATACTCACATTATGCAGCTGTAATTACTTTTTATATCAACATTTTAGGAAAAACATCAAACTAATATATTTTCATAGAATATTAGATATTAGAGACTGACCATGCTATGTTTACAATATTTGGATTGCCAAAGCTTGATAAATTTTAATATATGCTATTTAGGAGGTCAGCAGGTTTGAAACAGAGAAAGAACAAATCTAGTATGAATAAACTAAGAAATAAACATAAATAGTTACAAATAAGGTTGAAATATTCACATAGAAACTCAAATGTGCCACTCCCACTTAGGCCCTGTTTGTTTGGGCTTTAGCTTCGGCTTTTGCAGCTTTTCCACTTTGGTCAAGAAGCCACAAAAGCTCCTAAATAGGTGCTTTTGGAGCTTTTATGGCTTTTGATGAATCAATATAACAATATTTGGCTCCAAAAGCCATAAAAGCTCCAAAAGCACCTATTTAGAAGCTTTTGTGGCTTTTAGACCAAAGTGGAAAAGCTGCAAAAGCCGAAGCTGAAGCCCAAACAAACAGGGCCTTAGACTCTTTATTTAGCAGCTGGGGTTTTCCACCAAAAAGAAATCTATCTCCCCCGGAAAGAAATAATAATTCTAGAAATATCAACTTGAATGTAGATTTCGTGAGAAAATATAACTTGTTATTTAGAGAAAAAAACATGCTTGTTATTTAGAGGTGAACCAAATATTTTCTTTGAAAATAGTATTTTTTTTTCAGAGAGTGCATTTCCTTTTTTTAAACTTAGTTTTTACATTTGGATAAACTAGAAAACCAATTTTATTTAGAGAACAAAGGGAATATTTGACCGCGGGATGAAACTAGCTTTGTTACTTCCCACCATCAACATGAGTCAAGGGAATTGGGGGTAACCCTCCCAGGCATTGCCTGGCCAGGCAAGAAAGCAGCAATATCCCAGGATCAGCTAAGACAACTACCAAACAGACTCTAGTCTACAGTGAACCAGTCCATAGAACCCACTGCAGATTTTTGTTTTGGACAAAATACTGTGGAATAACAAAAGGTTTTATGATTTATGAACATGTCTTTGCTTGCAATTTAATCAATTTTGGCTAGGTGTCTAACATATATACATGTTCTGCAGATTCCTATATGTGCATCTGTTTGGTCCTGTCCATCACAAGGAGTTTTGGGGTTCTCTGCTTTCTCTGTGCTGTCATTTTTCCATAACCATGACCTTTTTCAGGTCAACTTTGTTCCGATACATATGTTACTTTAACATTGCTGCCATGGTTGTGCATTTGAAGGCTCATTAATTTACTTTGTTCAGTTGTTTGGGCACCCTGAGTCCTTCATTGTCAAGGGTCGTTTGCAGTCATTTGTAGACAAGGTACGTTAGCCCTTCAGCCCAAAACAAAGTTGGCATCTGTATATAGTTAGAATAGATCATTGGTACATGATATTATTAAAAAAATAGCTCTCGCTGACTGAAGAATGCAACAATTGCACACTCGCAGGTAAGAGTGGAACTGGAAGGCATGGGCTGTCGAATTAAGACCAGCTGTGAAGTCAAATCTGTTTCATGTTATGATGGAGGTACATGTGTTTTTATTTCATCTGGATGGCGATTGGACAAGTTCTGTCTGGTTCTTAAGTAGTGCCGTTCCATCCATAATTGGTCGTGTACTTTGATCACCTTTTATGTTCATACTTGCCTACACAAATGATTTCTCATCTTATTATGGACCAACTAGATGATATGTTGTTCCGTTGCTCGCAGGTGGTTATAGAGTCCAAGAGGAGGATGGTTCAGAAGAAATTTATGACAAGGTCATACTTGGGATTCATGCACCAGCTGCTCTGAAAGTAATAGGTGCTGAAGCTACACATGAGGAATTGAGAATTCTTGGTGCTTTTCAGTACACCTACAGGTAATGCATGCCTTTCATTAGATAATGAATAACAGATCTTAGTGTGATCTGATATATCTATTAACTGTGGGAAAAATTTATGTTGCAGTGATATATACCTCCACTGTGATAAAAGTTTGATGCCACAAAATCCATCGGCATGGAGCGCCTGGAACTTTCTTGGGGAAACAAGCAGGGCTGTGTTTGTTACCTACTGGCTAAACCTTATTCAGGTAACTGTTTTGATTTTCGTATGCATGGTAATACAGAAATGGGAATGATGGCATACATATACATGCGTTACTAACTAAAAAAGGGTTGAAAATGCAAAAATTTAAATGATGGTATTTATATGCATGTGTTACTAACTAAGAAAAAGGGCTTCTTACTAACTCTGGCATATCTGCTTTATCTGGCCTTCTAGAATATCAAATCTGCTAGGCCTTTTCTTGTGACAATCAACCCCCCTTGTGTTCCGGATCATGTACTGCTTAAATGGTGTGCGAGTCATCCTATTCCGTCAGTGGCTGCTGAGAAGGCATCTCTTCAGCTTGATCAGATCCAAGGGAAGAGAGGAATATGGTTCTGTGGGGCATATCAAGGTAACTTAGTGTGTAAATAAGAAGGCATTTTTGTTCTTTAATTAATATCCCGTAGGGTTGAAATGAGCTAAAAGAAAAAAAGGTCTTAATTGTCTCGTCTGCCTTGAATCACAGGTCATGGTCTCCAAGAATACGGACTCAAGGTATTTTGATGCACACCCGGTCTTTCTGCACCTTTTGAAATCACCTAGCTTGCCTAGTTAGCCATATTCTGTTCTGTGCTAAACTTTCTAAGGCGCTAGGCTGGAGATACCATTATGTGTCTGAGGGATGAGAGGGGCAGAAGGAGAGGCTTGGATTGGATCTTTGCTAGTTAATTATTCCGCTTTGCAGTATTGCTTATTGGTTATGTACATGCCGATGACCTCCTTGGCTCATAGAAACTTGATTCTAATGTATGTAATGATATATCTCAGTCTACCTTATTTGTAAGGTAACTAATCCAATCTTTTGTTAGCATTAATGAGCTTAAGGTCCAAACTCCTTGACTAGCGGCTGGGTCTACCAACTTGTCATGTATATTTTAGTGTCAGTCGCATAATTAGACGGATTTTTTCATGGAATAGTTATGGAAGGTCTGTTCGTGTGCGACATGTCTAATCTGTGCAGGCTGGCAAAGTGGCAGCTCAGGGTATGCTTGGAAAGAAAGCTGACCTTCTGGTGAACCCAAAGCAGATGGTCCCATCATGGACCGAGGCTGGGGCACGCCTTCTGGTAACAAGATTTCTTAACCGATCCATAACCATCGGTAACTTGATGTCAGTTCTTGTGTCAAGCTGTATGCTACTTATGCCACATCTCATTATCTTGATTTCTCACCATCATAGTTGTCTTGCAGACTGCTCGAAGACGGAGGCAGCATGCTGAGTTTCGGTGATGCTAATGGCAAACGCCATGTAAAATCCGTACTGCGAGTTCATGACCCAATGTTCTATTGGAAGGTCTGTGCCTACACATGGATTTCTCGATTTATGATGCGTGCATACCTTTTATAGCTTTTTTACACGGGCTTTTATTTCTATTGTGCTTCATTCCAATTGCTCGATACAACTTTCTCATCTGGAAGACAACTATCTCAGGTCGCAACAGAATCTGACCTTGGTCTGGCAGATGCCTACATTAACGGCTGGTGCTCTTTTGTTGATAAGAAAGAAGGCCTTCTGAATCTTTTCCTGGTAAAACTATATCATAGTCCAGGTTGGGCTATATCTCCTCATCTTTTTTTTTTCTCAGATTAAATCTGGGATTCATTTCTCTACAGATTTTTATAGCCAACAGAGATGCACCCAAGAGCAGTAGTAGCGTTGTCAGCAAAAGGTTTCAAAATCTTCGGTTCTCTACTATGCTCGTTTGATCGAAGTGAAGACCTGTACCAAGCAGTAACTAATCATGTATAAAAGTATATTGTTGGCAGGGGTTGGTGGACACCCATGCTTCTAACCGCTGGGCTGGCATCTGCTAAATATTTTTTGCACCACACCTCAAGGAAGAACTCTGTAACACAAACTCGTAGAAACATCTCACAACACTATGATCTGGTCAGTACATGTGTTTTTTCCTTTTTGTCATTACACTAGTGTAACCAGTTTCTTCGGTTGAATTGGTAATATGAGAGTTACTGCAGATGCTATTCATTTTTTTGAATCTTAAACTCTATATGTCTGTACAGAACCATCTATGTATATATTTCTGTGATCCTTCATGCATTGCCGTAAATCATTATTAACTCACCAATGAGTATTAACAATTATTCTCCTGTCGTATATGTGCGTTCAGAGCAATGATTTCTTCTCGCATTTTCTGGACAAAACGATGACATACCAGTGTTTTAAATAGCGGGCTATAGAAAATAGCCCCGACCCTCAAAATGGGGCTATAGCCGGGCTAAACGGGGCTATAGCCGGAAATTGTACGTGAATTCATTTAGCCCCGAGATTCTCAAAAGGCTATAGCCGAGCTATAGCCGGGCTATAGCCGGCTATTTAAAACTATGTAACATACTCTTGTGGAATTTTCAAGGTTTGTCAATCATGTGGTTTGGTGCTGCAGTTTGTAAACTAAGTTCAGTAATGTTCTTAATATAAGGGCTACAATTAATTTTGTAGAGGGAAGACGAAAGCTTAGAAGCATCCCAGATACGTAAACTGAACCTTCTAATTGACAAGGTAATACAATCATACCTCTAGAGATAATGTCAGGAACATTTAGTTCAGTACTCCCTCTGTATCATAATATAAGACTATTTTTGACACTATGCAGTGTCAAAAATAGTCTTATATTATGATACAGAGGGAGTACTTACCAGTTAGTGAGAAGGTGTTTCCCTGATCTGATGGTGTTACAATCTTGTAACTTGCATTTAATCAAAGGCTAAAGTTGAGAGGGATCATCATGTCCTTGACATCGGCAGCGGCTGGGGCAGCTTAGCAATACAAGTGGTCAAGCAAACTGGCTGCAAATACACTGGAATAACTTTGTCGGAGGAGCAGCTTAAATATGCTCAGGGAAAAGTTAAAGAAGCTGGCTTAGAGGTTAGTCATGTGCTACTCCTTCCGTTAAACGGTATCCAATTTGTTACCTATTGTGGACTCTAGCGGCACGGTGTCTGAACAGAGAAAGATCAAGAATCCTTTCGACGTAGTGTATTAGCAAATTTATATTTGAAGTAGTATAGTTCATTAAATTAATATCATTTCAGAAAAGCTATCTATGTTTGAGATTACTCAACAAGCATTTTCATGTATTTCAAAAGGTACAGTTCCTTGTTTTAATATTGTTTCGTAAAAATAACCATAAGAGCATTTTGGGAGGAAATGTCAAAATGAATCTCGATCCAAAACGTGAGACGCATAAAAAAGAAAAAAATGCATATATTTAATGTTGATATTTTACCCTCCTCTTTGCTTTTATTTGTATAACATGCAAATGTCATTGAGAACCGAGCGGTGCTCGGTTAGCTCTAGCACTCGCATGTGAGCTCAAAAAGCCACGTTCGAGGCGCAGCCTCCGCACCACTTCTACCTAAACAACATGCAGTTAAGGGAGGGAACATCCCCTGCTTTTTTTTTTTTTTTTTTTGCAAATGTAATTGCACTAATATTTTGATAGAATCAGATTATATTTACTCCCTTTTGTCTTGAATTTCTATCCAACAGAGCATTGTTTATCAAGTCAACTTTTGTTATAGTTTTGGGCCTGGTAGGTATGTGAGTATCACATTATACATCAGAACGCTCAGATTTTACATGACAACTCTACTATTTTTTTTCCACTATTCTCAGGATCACATAACTTTCCTGCTGTGCGACTACCGTCAAATACCAGCTCGCAAATATGACAGAATCATAAGCGGTAAGTATACTACTGATATGATCTCGTATATATGTCCATATATGTGCGGGTGGTAGCAAATTATGTATCCCTCTTCTGTAAATCAGCGAGATGATCGAACATGTTGGCCATGAATACTTGGACGCATTTTTTACCTGCTGCGATTCTCACTTGGCTCAAGATGGCATTTTTGTCCTACAGGTCCGGTGCTAATCTTAATTGTTTAACAACACTAATGCAGAAAAATTCAATGAAAATTTCTGCCTCTATGAGGACATTGTTGGGTCTAATTCCCAACATACCTTAACTTTATGCACTCTTGAACTAACTTTTATCTCCATGTATACACGTATGGGTCCATTCAGGCCATCACAATGCCGGACGAACTCTATGAGGAATACATTAGAAGCCCTGGCTTCATAAAAGAATACATCTTCCCTGGGGGTTCACTTCCTTCTTTATCCCGGATAACATCTGTGTCTGCCTCTGCTAGGCTCTGGTATGTTTAACACCAGTCAGGTCGATGCTTAATTCGATACTAATGGGTGGATCAATCTCCATTGACACTGGATGCACAATGAGTGCAGCATAGAGCACCTTGAAAATATTAATGGTGACCAGTATTACCTGACTCTGAGGAGCTGGAGGGACAACCTAATGGCCAACAAAGAGTAAGTACCACTATGCATTCATTGACCTTGTAAATTCGTAACAAAGTACATATACACATGCATAGTGTTGTCGTACTATTACTCCGAATTTCTCTCCCTCCCTCTGCAGCGAAATTTTGGCACTGGGCTTTGATGACAAGTTCATCCGTGTATGGGAGTACTACTTCATATACTGTGCGGCGGGTTTCAGAACACGAACACTTGGAGATTACCAGGTGTGTGACCTATTATATTCTGTGTATATGTGCGTATATGTAGATGACTTCATATTTTTTACTCTATGTATTCACCGGGATGTCGCACTCCCTACGTGTATCTACTGCATGCAGGTTGTGTTTTCTCGTCCGGGCAACAATAAGCTAGCCCTGGCTTGAGAACTGATCCTTGATCCTCTTCGCTTAGCTGCCAGGCTATGTGTATCTAGCGCTTTTCTTAATAAGTCAGTTCTTCCAAGGTTTGTTAGCCCCATCTGGGCTCCCGGCGGCCTAAAAGTGGTTTTATCTGTGTTGTTTTAATGGTTCAATGTTTGGTTTGTACGGGCAGTGTATTCTTATGTAATCGGCCATTTCGTCTGCAAGTAATAAACTTGCAGACGATGCATAAATATGTGCTCATGTATCTTTTTTTGCTAAAATTTCAGTTATTTCCAAAATAGTATTGTTGCTCCAGAATCTTATCAGAAAGAGTTAGTTCACCTATTTTAGCTGTTTCCGGGTACCATTTCTTTACCATACTCTTAGAATTAATCTCCTTTTCTTCTACCATGTATCTTTTTTGTAGAGGTTATAGGAGACGTTGATTATGCTGTTGCGCATGATTCTTCAACACATTATCCAGTTGTTTTGTTCATGAAGGTACAACTTGCAGCGGAATCAAGAGCTTTTCCAGAAAAACATAATTCAAGCCATATGACAAATTGTTTACATAATCACCCAATATGCAAGATCATAGAAAATAATTGGTAGGGCGATGTGATTTCCATAGAAGATTGTTCACTCAAGTCTCCAATCACCACAATTAAATGTGTCGTTCGCCCACATAATTTTTTGTCCAACCCTTGCTAAAATCTATTCAACTGAGACATACATTAAATTTTTTTAGTAGTAGACATACATTAAATAAATGTCAGCTTTCTCAACATGGGCTAAAACCCAAGCAAGTAAGCAAATAATAAACCAAAGGGTGAACTCACCACCACTGTCCGTCTCTCCCCCCGCTACATGCACAACCATCATCTGGGCCCGCTCATTGCCACATCTTGAAAGACACGGAACAAAGGATGGCGCGTTATTACACTAGTACAAAACAGGGCATCGGTCCACCCCTGAGAAGCCCATTAGTCCCGGTTCACTCACGAACCGGGACCCATGGGGGCATCGGTCCCGGTTCGTGAGGCCAGGGCGCCGGCCGGGCCTCGTGGGCCATTGGTCCCGGTTCGTCTGACCCCTTTTGTCCCGGTTCTAGACACGAACCGGGACCAATGCGCCTCGCTCCTGGCCCACAACCATTGGTCCCGGTTTGTGGCTGGAACCGGGACTAAAGGTGACCCCTTTTGTCCCGGTTCCAGCCACGAACCGGGACCAATGCGCCTCGCTCCTGGCCCACAACCATTGGTCCCGGTTTGTGGCTGGAACCGGGACCAATGGTTGGCCTATATATAGCCCCCGCCCGCAAGTAGAGCAATGCATTGCTCTGTTTTTTTGCCCGGCCGTGGGAGAGCTTTTGTGGTGCTCTAGCTCACCTCCTATGCACATGAGGTGTTCGATGAAATGCCCGAGCCACACTTAAGCTTTCTTCTCTCGAAGCTCCTTGTCCAAGCTCCATTTTCCTCAAGATTTGTCTAGGTTTGGCGGTCCGTCCTGTCCCGTCCCCGTCCTCACCGCCGTCGATCACCCGCGCCCATCTCGGTGCCGGCAACACCGTGGTTAGCCGCTTCTTCTTATCTTCTTTCTAAAAGAAAAAAGTTCTTACTTGTGTGTTTTAATTAGATGCTCTAGAGAGTTATATGTTGTTCAATAATAAGAACTATATAACGCACGCAGATGAACCGGCAATGGATGTACGGTGACCGACGCACCTCCGAGTATATTAAGGGCCTGCATAATTTTCTCGAAGCGGCTAGGGCAAACAAGCAGAATGGTTTTATGCATTGTCCATGTACTGTCTGTGAGAATACGAAGGCTTTCTCCAACTCTAAAACCCTTCACTTCCACCTGCTTGAGAAGGGTTTTATGCCACACTATAATGTTTGGACCAAGCACGGAGAAAGAGGGGTTATGATGGAAGACAACGAAGAAGAAGAGGACGATGACAACTACCCGCCCCCTGAATACGGTGATGCTGCAATGGGGGAAGCTGAAGATCAAGAGGAACCAGATGATGTGCCCGATGATGATCTTCGCCGGGTCATTGTTGATGCACAGAGAGAATGCGAAAGTGAAAGGGAGAAGTTGAAGTTCGATCGCATGTTAGAGGATCACAAAAAAGGGTTGTACCCAAATTGCGAAGATGACAACAGAAAGCTCGGTACCACACTGGAATTGCTGCAATGGAAGGCAGACAATGGTGTATCTGACAAGGGATTTAGTTCGCTGCTGAAAATAATGAAGAAGAAGCTTCCAAAGGATAACGAATTGCCCGGCAGTACGTACGAAGCAAAGAAGGTTCTATACCCTCTAGGATTGGAGGTGCAGAAGATACATGCATGCCCTAATGACTGCATCCTCTACCGCGGTGAGTACGAGGATTTGAACGCATGCCCGGTATGCGGTGCATTGCGGTATAAGATCAGACGAGATGACCCTGGTGATGTTGAGGGCGAGCGCCCCAGGAAGAGGGTTCCTGCCAAGGTGATGTGGTATGCTCCTATAATACCACGGCTGAAACGTCTGTTCAGAAACAAAGAGCATGCCAAGTTGATGCGATGGCACAAAGAAGACCGTAAGAAAGACGGGAAGTTGAGAGCACCCGCTGACGGGTCGCAGTGGAGAAAAATCAAGAGAAGGTGGGGGGACTTTGCAGGTGACGCAAGGAACATATGGTTTGGTTTAAGTGCAGATGGCATTAATCCTTTTGGGGAGCAGAGCAGCAATCATAGCACCTGGCCCGTGACTCTATGTATCTATAACCTTCCTCCTTGGTTGTGCATGAAGCGGAAGTTCATTATGATGCCAGTGCTCATCCAAGGCCCTAAGCAACCCGGCAATGACATTGATGTGTACCTAAGGCCATTAGTTGAAGAACTTTTACAGCTGTGGAATGGAGAAGGTGTACGTGTGTGGGATGAGCACAAACATGAGGAATTTGACCTACATGCGTTGCTGTTTGTAACCATCAACGATTGGCCTGCTCTCAGTAACCTTTCAGGATAGACAAACAAGGGATACCACGCATGCACACACTGTTTAGATGACACCGACAGTATATATTTGGACAAATGCAGGAAGAATGTGTACCTGGGGCATCATCGATTTCTTCCGACCAACCATCAATGTCGAAAGAAAGGAAAGCATTTCAAAGGAGAGGCAGATTACCGGAAGAAGCCCGCCCTCCGTACTGGTGATCACATACTTGATATGGTCAATGATTTACAAGTAATCTTTGGAAAGGGTCCTGGCGGACTATCTGTTCCGACTGACGATGCGGGACGCGCACCCATGTGGAAGAAGAAATCTATATTTTGGGACCTACCCTATTGGAAAGACCTAGAGGTCCGCTCTGCAATCGACGTGATGCACGTGACGAAGAATCTTTGCGTGAACCTGCTAGGCTTCTTGGGAGTGTATGGGAAGACAAAAGATACACCGGAGGCACGGGAGGAACAGCAACGTGTGCATGAAAAAGACGGCATGCATCCAAAGCAGTATGAAGGTCCTGCCAGCTACGCTCTTACCAAAGAAGAGAAGGAAATCTTCTTTGAATGCCTGCTCAGTATGAAGGTCCCGTCTGGCTTCTCGTCGAATATAAAGGGAATAATAAATATGGCAGAGAAAAAGTTCCAGAACCTAAAGTCTCATGACTGCCACGTGATTATGACGCAACTGCTTCCGGTTGCATTGAGGGGGCTTCTACCGGAAAACGTTCGATTAGCCATTGTGAAGCTATGTGCATTCCTCAATGCAATCTCTCAGAAGGTGATCGATCCAGAAATCCTGTCAAGGTTAAGGAGTGATTTGGTGCAATGTCTTGTTAGTTTCGAGCTGGTGTTCCCACCATCTTTCTTCAATATCATGACGCACGTCCTAGTTCATCTAGTCGACGAGATTGTCGTTCTGGGCCCTGTATTTCTACACAATATGTTCCCCTTTGAGAGGTTCATGGGAGTCTTAAAGAAATATGTCCGTAACCGCGCTAGGCCAGAAGCAAGCATCTCCATGGGCCATCAAACAGAGGATGTCATTGGGTTTTGTGTTGACTTCATTCCTGACCTTAAGAAGATTGATCTCCCTCAATCGCGGTATGAGGGGAGACTGACTGGAAAAGGCATGCTAGGAGCGGACTCAATAATATGTAGGGACGGGCATTCTTGGTCTCAAGCACACTACACAGTTCTACAGAATTCTACCTTGGTGACCCCGTATGTCGATGAACACAAGAATATTCTGCGCTCCAAACACCCGGAGCAGTGTGACGACTGGATTACATATGAACACATCAGGACTTTCGGCAGTTGGTTGCAAACACGTCTCATGGGTGACAACACTGTTTCTGATGAGTTGTACTCGTTGGCCAGGGGACCATCTTCGACTGTATTGACTTACAAAGGGTAAGAGATAAATGGGAATACATTTTACACGATCGCCCAAGATCAAAAGAGCACCAACCAAAACAGCGGTGTCCGCTTTGATGCAGCAACCAAGAGGGGAAAGGACACATATTATGGTTACATAATGGACATATGGGAACTTGACTATGGACATGATTTCAAGGTCCCTTTGTTTCAGTGCAAATGGGTCAATCTGTCAGGAGGCGGGGTACAGGTAGACCCACAGTACGGAATGACAACAGTGGATCTCAACTGGTACACAGACGAACCATTCGTCCTAGCCAATGATGTGGCGCAGGTTTTCTATGTGAAGGACATGTCTACCAAACCGAGAAAAAGCAAAGATAAGGAAGCGAATACATCATACGATGAGCCAAAGCGCCACATAGTTCTTTCAGGAAAAAGAGACATCGTGGGATTGGAGGGCAAGACAGACATGTCTGAAGATTATGAAAAGTTTCATGAAATTCCTCCCTTCAAAGTCAAGGCTGACCCAAGCACCCTGTTAAACGATGAAGATTATCCATGGTTACGGCGCAATAAGCAAAGGACACAAGCGAAGAAAAAGTGAAGACTTTCTCTCCACAACTATATCATTGCAGTTACATGTGAAGAAATTAAATGAAATCCCTTTGTAACAGATGAGTTTTCGTCCGAAACCCTGATACTTCGAAAGAGATTGTCCATTTTGTACACGAAGTGCATCCAGTTTTTGCCGTAACCCTCTCAACTTTTTAGCACATGCTATGTGGGTGAAATGATGATACCATGCCAACTTTCAACCTTTTTAGAGTTCATTTGAAGTGCTTTTCAATTTCAGGGTCATTTAGCTCAAAGAATGAACTAATAGCAAAAAGAATGAACTAGAAAACATTTATGAAACTCTAATAGCGAAAATAATGAACTAAAAATAATCAATTAAAAAATTCTGTTATGATCAACTAAAATAAAACTATAATATTCTTCAATACCAAAAAGAATCAACTAAAAAGCTTTTATAAAACTCTAATAGCAAAAGGAATCAACTAAAAATATTTTATAAACCTCTAGTATTTATGAAACTAAAATTATATAAAATTTATGCAACTAAAGTTATCAAAGTATTTTTTGTTCAAAACATTAATAGCAAAAAGAATCACTCAAAAACTCTAAGTATTTAGTTGTAAGTAAAAACAAAAGAAAATAAATAAAGCAAAAAAAAAAAGCAAAAAAAAAGCAAAAAAAAAAGCAAAAAAAAAACAAAAGAAAATAAATAAAGCAAAAAAATAAATAAAAGAAAATAAATAAAGAAAAAAAATAAAAGAAAAAAAATAAAGCAAAAAAAAATGCCGGCTACTGGGCCACCACGGCCTGCATACGACTAGAAACCCGCTAGTAGGGCCAGGATGCAGGCCCGCAGAAGGCCCAGTAGGCCCACGACAGAGAGAGTTCGTTTAGGCCCGTAGGCCTGCTTTAGAGAGGAGCTCGAAACGGTGGCCGCAGCCGCGCTTATAAACCAGTGCGGGCGCTAGTCAACTAGCGAGGTGGGACTAAACTTCCACGCCCCGACGCCGTAGAGCCCTTTGGTCCCGATTCGTGGCACCAACCGGGACCAATGCCCACCTTTGGTCCCGGTTGGTGGCACCAAACGGGACCAATGCCCACCTTTGGTCCCGGTTGGTTCCACCAACCGGGACCAAAGGTCTCTGCTTCCCGCCCTTTGGGCTGACGAAAAGAGACCTTTGGTCCCGGTTGGTGGCACCAACCGGGACCAATGTGGGCATTGGTCCCGGTTGGTGCCACCAACCGGGACCAAAGGTCTCCCTATATAAGCGGGAGTTGGGAAAATTTGCCAGTTTCCCCCGACGATGCCGAGCACATCGACGCCGCCAGGCTGCCCGAGCTCGCCGTCGACGCCCTCGCCGCCCTCTGCCCCGTCGACGCCGTCAGGCTGCTCCTCGTCGCCATCGCCGCCGAGCCCCCGCTGCCCCGACGCCCTCTGCCCCGACGCCGGCGCCGCTCCCCGCGCCCCTGCTGCCCCGACGCCGCCCGCTGTGCCCCCCTGCCCCTGCCCCGACGCCGCCCCCAGTGAGCCCCCCCTTCCCCCGCGCCGCCGCCACTGCTCTGCTTGCCGCGCCGTGCCCCTGCTCTGCTTGCCGCGCCGCCGCCGCCACCGCCGCCCCGGCCGGATCTGCCTTTTTTTTATGTATATGCAGTATGTATGTATGTATGTATAGATGATGTATGTATGTATGTATATGCAGTATGTATGTATGGATGGATGATCCATAGAAAGTTTTTATATATGCATTGATACAATTTTATTTTTGTTCATAGATTTTTTTTTGTTCATAGATGTATGTTTTTTTTTGTTTATAGAAAGTTTTTATATATGAGCAATGATGATCCATAGAAAGTTTTTATATATGCATTGATATATGAGCAATGATGATCCATAGAAAGTTTTTATATATGCATTGATACAATTTTATTTTTGTTCATAGAATTTTTTTTGTTCATAGATGTATGCTTTTTTTTATAGAAAGTTTTTGTCATGAGGGGGGACGTCGGACATGCATGAGAGAGAGGCGGTCCGCTCGTCGGACATGTCATGTGGATTTTTTTTGTTCATATAGAAAACTCCGGTAACTTCGACATGAGGGGGGGAGACGTTGATCAACCCCCTCCCGCCCCTACCAGTAAAAGTTAAAATGTTCATATATTCAAAATGAGTTAAAATGAGTTAAAAGTTACTTACTCCCGGTCCGCTCGCCCGACCAACTCTCGAGGCCACCTGTACCCCCTCCCCGATAACTTCGACATGAGGGGGGACGTCGGACATGAGGGGTGAGCGTCGTTGTCGTCTACCCCTCCCCGATAACTTCAACATGAGGAGGGACGTCGGACATGACATGAGGGGTGAGCGTCGTTGTCGTCTACCCCCTCCGGTAACATAGATAACTCCGGTAACATAGATTTATCAAGAATACCCCCATTATGGATGTGCACAAGTTGATCCAATTTTTTTCTGATCTCATCTATATATATATTCTTCTATATTTGCAGAAACTATGGATCAAAGAGACTTGGAACAAGAACAGTTGTTGGGGGAGATAATCCTCGCCGGAGGTGATGCTGTCTTGTCGTTTCTCAACGACACCGATGGAACAATGGAGGAGGAAGGACATGATCATGATGGCTCCGGTGACATGATCATGATGGCTCCGGAGGTGCTGACTAGCTAATTGATGCATTAATTGTTTTGGTATGTACATATATTAACTCTTCTTTCTTCTTTTATAGCTCTCCGGATCGAGCCAAACTTCGGTAACGAGACGAGGCCCGAAGAAGAGGTTGCGCAAGGATGAAAGGTTCACGATCACAGCACTCGCGGACGATGGCCTACCGATTGAACCCAAGCGGACCAAGGACGCATTTTCTGCTCAGTGCGGAGCTATTGTTAGGGACAACATCCCGATCAGCATCAAGCAATGGAATAAGCCTAAGGACGACGCCCCTGAAGGTGATTATGTCACCGATAGACAGAAAGATGATCTTTGGACCTTGCTGAAGGCAAATTTCACCCTACCGCCAGAGGAGGATCCGAATAAGCCCGTTATAGAGCCACTGGTCAAGGCGTGTGCTCTTAAGAAGATGGCAGATCTATTCAGGAGGTGGAAGAAGGAGTTGAAATCAAAGTTTGTCGACAAAGGTGAGACTCCAGAATTCATCGGCCGATTTGAGAAGATAAGAGATCACTGGCCCGCATTTGTGGCCTACAAGACATCAGACAAGAGTAAGAAAATGTTAGAGACAAACAAGAACAACGCTGCAAAGAAGCAGTATCACCATCACACGGGGTCAGGTGGCTACCTCAAAGCCCGGCCGTTGTGGGACAAAGCTGAGATTGACCTGATTGCTAAAGGGGTCGAACCAGAGACATTGAACTGGCCAGACCGTTCAAGGACTTGGTTCTTCGGGGTTGGGGGAACTTTGGACCCTGAAACAGGGAAGTGCCGTTGGACGGACGAGCAACTTGCAATACCCGTCACGAAGCTTCAGAAGTATATCACCGCAGCGCAGGAAGGGACGTTCATTCCCGACAGAGAGAAGGACGAGCTGACTGAGGCCCTAGGGAATGCTGAGCACCCTGGACGAACACGAGGCACACCAGGCTCCGTTCCGTGGAAGTTTGGGTTTCCCGACGCAGGCGGTTACAGAAGCCGGGAGAGAAAGAGGAAAGCGGAGCTGAGCGACATGCAGAAGATGAGTGCAAGACTACAAAAGCTAGAGGAAGCTGAGAGCCAGCGAGCTGCCGGCCAACTATCTCAGCGGCACGAAGCTACCCCAGAAGCTACCCCGCCATCTCAGCGGAGAAGCAGCGTGGCTTCCACGGAGCCCGTTCAGACTGACTTCACGGAGCCTATCTACCCCGTGGATACTATCACGGAGGCTTAAAATTGCGAGCTTATGACGAAATGCCATAACCTCACTTTCAAGACGGCTCTCGGCTCTGTTGCACCTCCTCAACCCAACGGAACTTTTCACTGCCTTCCGATTCCACATGGCTATGCTGTTGTGATGGTGGATGAAGTAATGGAGGGATTTGAGGAGCTCGAGCTTTACCACTCTACAGGTGAAGGGGAGAATCAGCTGGTTCGTGCTCTGAGGAGTACATGTCTATGGCAGAAGGAGTACATCAAGCTTCCAAACTGGACGCCTCCGCCTCCTCCTCCTCCTCTGGCGAGTCAGGGCACTCCGCCTCCTCCTCCTCCTCCTCCTCCGGCGAGTGATCAGGGCACTCCGCCTCCTTCTCCGGCTCCTCCGACGCGTGAGGGCACTCCGCCTCCTCCTTCGCCTACTCCGGCGCGTCGGAGCACTCCGCCTCCTTCTCCGCCTCGTCAGCAACGACAGAAGAGAGACGCCGCTGCTCCGGCGGCTAGCAGTACAAGCAGAGGCGGGAGGCAATTCAGATACGGTCCATCTCTCAAGCCTGTGGAAAAGTTACCATATGAGAGGACCGAGCAGGAAAACGAGGACATATGTCGTGCCCAAGTGAGGGACCATTTTGCAAAGAAAACACCACCTCCGAAGGAGAAGCTAGATCCGGTGAAAGTGAAGCGCACTATCGATGCCCTGAAGCGACCACCACCGCCTCCGCCGGATTCCAACTATGTCCGCATTCTTAAAAAGACATATGAAGAAGCGCGGCGGTCGGGAAGTACTTCCAGTGATGCAAGGTTAGCAGAACGAAGAAGTGGGAAAACAATTCCCCAGCTCGGCGAACAGGAGAAGAAATCGTGCCCCCCGCTCAAGGTGTCTAGCGATATCGTCGCTAATCATCCGGGGATGGTGCCTGGTACCAATCCTGGTGATTACTTGGGGGATGATGTAATTTTTCAAATGGCTGAGGTAACAAAAGAAGAATATAAATACGTGCACGGGAAGCCTCTCGTCAAACCTGATCATCCTCCTCTAACAATGATGATGTACAAATTGCATGAGTGGTACATGAAAACCTGCAGGGAGTTTGGGAGAGACACTATGTATATAGCAGTGAAACCAGAGCACGAATTCATTGGACTTCCCGTGATGCCTATTGAATTTGTGGAGTTATTTCAGTTATACAATCAACTGGCCCTCGACAAACAACTCATGACTTCCTACTGTCTGTAAGTATTACTTCTATAGTTAAGTCTCTAGCTCAGCTCGTTCATTGCATGTATATATAATTATCCTCACTATATTATGCAGATTGAAGATCTTCGAATGCAAAAAAGTAGGAATCTTCGACGTTGGGTTCATTAGCCCAGATGCCGTAAATGAATGGACGGTACAAAACTCAATCAAAGAGACCGAGGAGAACTTGCTACAGTCGTTCCTTATACATCAAAACAAAAGGGAAATACTCTTTCCTTACAACTTCAAGTGAGTATTGCTGTCTTCTCTGTATACTCAGTTTCGCTTACTCGAGGTTAAGTAATGTAATTGATGAGTTATATATGCGTGCGCAGTTTCCACTTTATTCTGCTATCCATTAAGCTTGACGGGGCATTAGTAACTGTCTTAGACTCGAGACGCAAAGATCCCGAGAATTATGCGGACATGACTGCAATGCTCAAGAAGTAAGTTCAGTCAATACCGGGACCATATCGGCATGCAACTTTCGTTAATTTCCTGATATCAAGTAATCATTTTCTTTGCCTGGCAGGGTTTGGAAGAAGTTCACCCGAAAGGTTCCCGGTCTAAACAAAGAGTTGCGATTTACGCACCCCAAAGTAAGTAGTACTAGCTAGTTCCGCGCATCTCTAATTGATTCAAATTTTCATCAATATATCATTACCATGCTTGCTTATCAGTTTGATTGAACTCTATTCTCGTAAAGTGCTTGTTCCAGAAAGAAGGGACTGTTTTATGTGCATACTACGTATGCGAGTTCATTCGCCACTCGACCTCTGAGCGGGGCTTCTCTGACAAACAATTTGAAGTACGTAAATAATATTCACAATTTTATTTTATATATTACCATCAATTGTGTTGAGTTTTATTCATATATATGCATGTATTGACCCCCTTCTTTAAATTAGATTTGGCAGATGCGGGATGAACTCCTACCACATGATCGCATACGAGCAATTCAAGAGGAATTGGCGGGATTCTTTCTTGACCACGTCATACCTAAAGACGGGGAATACCATGCGGATTTGTGATTGGATCTTAGGTAGATGATGTTAGGGATTGTAAAAGATGTTATATTGTATATATGTAGTACCGTCGGATAGATATACGAAAACTTGTTGTTCGACCAAGCACGGAGAAAGAGATGTCACTTCTCTCAAAATATGTTCAGCATGACGATCTTGTGTAATTAATGGTTTCCTTCATTTTCTTATTAGCTAGCATCGAGTTATATCTATATGTATAGTAGCTACCGTCGACCGAGCACGGAGAAAGAGAGGACACTTCTCCCTATTAGCTAGCTAACACAATATGAAACCCCTAAATTAACCCTCCAAAACCCCCCAACCCCCCCCCCCTTCAAAAAAAAAAACCCCAGCTGCTGCCAAATGCTCACGCGTGGATGACCTTTGGTCCCGGTTGGTGTGACCAACCGGGACTAAAGGTTCTCCTGCCTGGGCTCCCCGCAGCGGCCACGTGGATGCCTTTTGGTCCCGGTTGGTGTTACCAACCGGGACTAAAGGTCCTCCTGCCTGGGCTTCCCACAGCGGCCACGTGGAGCCCCTTTTGTCCCGGTTCGTAAGCGAACCGGGACTAAAGGTTTTGGGCTTTAGTCCCGACCCTTTAGTCCCGGTTCCAGAACCGGGACTAAAGGCCCTCTGGAACCGGGACTAAAGGCCCTTTTTCTACTAGTGTTAGGAGGGGCAAGGGAGAACGAAAGTTGTGATTGTTGGATCTGGAGGTTGGGGGAGCCGACATGAAAGTGAGATAACATGAGTAGGGGCATTGGAGAACAAGGGCCATTTTGTTTTTTATTTTGAGGTTGTCGAAAGAAGATGGAAGGGGATAGATAGTGTGAGTAGAGAGTAGGCTGGCTGGGTGAGAGTTGAGAGAGGGGGTGTTTCATACTGTTCCACTCCTTATATTTACCAGTGAAGGAGGTGAAGATGTTCCAAACAACCAATCCTCCACCTTTTGGTGTAGTGGAATAGGTGGTGGACCCGAGTTCATCTACTTGGAGCCAGAAAATCCATGCTTCACAAACTCCACTTCAGTCTCATGCTCTCCTAATTCTGACTTGCCCCCTAGAATTTGGTGGAATTGACCCACAAATTTTATCAGGTATCCTGTAGAGATATTGCACGACCAATTTCACTCGAACCACGTTACTTCTCTCAGATTCCCTACAGTCGTCCTCTCCCATCCCTCATGGCGATGCCCAAGATAGTTGGTGCCACGATTCTAGTACCTCCCTCATCTGCCCCAATACCACAGCTTCCCCTCTCACTAAGTTAGCGCGATGTCACAACACCTCTCTCCGCCCAGACAACCGACATCGTTGTTCTCTGTCAAGGTTGTTGCTGCCATCTCATTTGAAGCTCACCCCCTCTGTTTCATTGCAACTCGCCGCCTCCCCTCCACGACCATAGTTCCACCTCCAGAATAATATTGCCACCTCGAGGATCACACCGTGATGGCTGGCAATCAAAACCGGATCACTTTAACACTAAGTAATTACATGATTTTATCGAGCCCAAGCAGCTAAGCTTAACTGTTCTCCCTTTTTGACTTACTGCGAGAGTTTTCATGATGACTAGTGAGGCCCGGACTAAATTTAAATAAAGATGAAAACCTTGACTTAAGTTCTTGAAGGAGGGAACCCTAAAAAAAGTTCTTGAAGGAGGGAGTAAAGTAAACTAAGAATGGGAAATGTAAAAGTATGAATATAAAGATGCTACACGGAAGTTTATGAGACTTGAAGTAATTAACATTTTCTAGGTGGTTGGTAAACAAATTAAAAATGGTTAACTAGCTAGTACGATGGCAAATAGACCGAAGCGCAGGCTAGATGTGCCATGATGCCTCGTGCACATGCCCTTCACGACCATTACCACCATAACTAGCATTCCACAGATATATGCTGGAAATTCATGGTCTCCCCATGGTTGTGAAGGATCTTTCCAGTCCCTTGATTTTGTGATCAAGGACATAGGGATTGGTTATGTTACGATGATATCCATAGTCCCAAACCATCTACTCAGTTCAAATCCTATGTGATTTCCCTGATAAATGCATATAGCCTCTACCGGCACTAGGAATCAATCTATGTGTAACATCCCGCCAGAGATAACCAAAGCAAGAAAGTCACACCATCGGCCTAGAGACAACAATTAGATTCCAGCACAACATAAATCATTAGAAATGTTTGGGTTGGGGGGGGGGGGGGGGGGTGGAGATCTTACAACCCAGATGATTAACATGTTGGGGAAGAATAAGGATATGGTGGAGTTGGTCATGGACGTGTAGCTGATGAAGATGGCATCACATGTGGTGATGCCTCCTCCTTCATATTCCCCCCCTCCTTTGTGGTGGAAATGAACCTTGGAGGTGTGTAGGTATTGTTGATGGAACATGGTGACTAACTGCACGGATTAGGGCCAACTAGCACTTGAAAGATTAATAAATAGACCAAGTCAACAGTATCCCCCGTTAATCTTCTCCCACCTGTTTGATCAAAGGGATCGAAGGTGAATAGAATTTTCCAAGTACCTTCCATATTGTCTCATGATTACAATGAAACAAATCATGCTCAAATCAGTGTTCAAACGGGAAAGTTATGTCTATTTCTCTCTTTCTTAGCAAGTTGCGGACACCGGTATGACCTCCCGCGATGGTACCGCTGGTTGGCTTATATTTTCGATTGGTGTAGGGATTAGAATTTTGGCCACCAAGTTTGCATCAGGACTACCATTGTGGTGATCCTGGAATTGTTGGGTTCTTATCGAAGTGTCCGCATAATCTCCATGTGTTGTATCTTCTACTAGATCATAATGTGAGGTCTCAAGATCTTTCACATCAAACTCTACATAAAGATAGAGTTCAAGATATAAGAGGTGGAGTGAAGCTTAGAGGTTGGGTGGAGTTGATGTGGATCAAAGATTTCACCAACACAACCATAGTATTGCTAGCACCCTTGGTGAGGTGGGCTTTGATGAGAACCATCTTAGCTAATTTTCGTTTAAAATGACTGAGAGCGTCTCAACAATTCGTTCATTTATCTGAACGAAATGTTAAACTATGACAACATGTTCAGCAAAATAAACTGACTGAAGATGCAGATATTATCCAAACGTGTATACACCACCGAATGCAAAAGCACATGAAACAAAAACAATGTTTAAGAAGCCAATGCAGATTAATTACGCTAAGTACTCACTGCCATGCCCATGGACAATATATATGTTGTTATCCGCATGCAACACTCTTATATGGTATATGCAATAATACATTTCCCAATGTTTCTGAAAGAGAAGACAGGGATTCAGTGCAACATTTGAATTGATCGGGTGCCTACTTGTACAGAGATTACAGCCACAACAACTGAGGCTAGGATGTGTGCAAACCACATAGAGCACGATGGAAGGTGAGTAGTGGAGTGGCACATGCACACACACTTGCACTGGTATAATTGCTAACTAATACTAGTCTAACAGTTTCTATTGCTAGTTTTAATGGCCGGCATATGCAAGGGAAGTACATGTTCTGGTCGTGAGTGTGTACACACTGGACTTCTTTGCATCTTTTAGCTTCATGCCACGACGGACCAAGGCCACTGGGAGATTCTCTACATGACCCAGATTCAGCATTAAAACGAGTTCCGACGCTTCCTAATCCTAACATACTGTCTGTGTTTCAGTGGCATTGCTAGAGGAAAACCTTGTAGCCTAGTTCTACAGTGTCCTAGAGCAGGGTCCTGTCTCGCTCAAGAGGTGTGTCCGCTCTGATATTTCTTTGGGCCGTAGGAAAAAGAGAGCACTATGTTTGTCCCAGTGGTGTGCTCTTAAATAGGAGGATTGTGTTTGATTCAACATATTGCATCAACTATGTGTACCAATTTGCAACCATGTGCAGACATGTTGTCTTTGGTTGCACATGGGGCATGATGGCGAAAAACAGGATACAGTAGCAGAAATCAAAATATCTAATGTGTGCACGAAGCAATCACTCAAAATTTAGATCACAATATTACCACTAAATGTGGGTATTCATAGTGAAAGTAGAGTCGGTGACACCCAGTAAATTTTCTACATCAGCTCCGGTAAATAAGACGCATGACCCGATCAAGTGGTGGATGGACCCATCGATACACTCTACTTCACACCTTTGAGCTTGATGTCACAAGGTGGTAACTCCATTTGGGTGGTCGACTACCATTAACAGAAGGGTCATCTTTGATTGAACTAACCATGGATAGTTTCAGTTCACGGTCCACATCAGTTTCTCATGAAGTTCTGTCTCAAACAACAAAAGAAATGCTTGTTACTTCGGACATCCACACAAGAACAAAAAGAATTAGATCTTCTGAGCCAGTGATATACCACCTGCTTCCCATCCTCTCGGTTCTCTTCCTCTTTCTATTCCCATGGTTTTTCTTTCGCAATGTTGATTTCTTTCCTTTGAGTTTTCGTTTGAAGTTGGTTTGTTAGATTTCAGTTCCACCACTGTTGTCCCTGTGGACACTGGAGTACAACAAGATAACACTACTTCCCCGGTAATATACATGCACACATGCATCAAGATAAATAAATAAAAACTAGAATGTACCTTATAGGCTTCAAAGATTTGTTAGATTTGAAACAATAGCGTCAAGGAGTGATAGAAAGAATACGCTTTCCCCTTCCCCACCTCTGCTGCTCCCCCGGGCGGCAGGAGAGACAACCCCAGCTACCGCCGACCTGCGGCCCTCCTCTTCCTCCTCTCCCATTTCGCCCCTAGGGCCTGCCGACGGGTGAAGCCTCGTCTGACACGGGCGGTGGCGGGGCACTCTGTCCCTCTCCTGTGGCGGGATCGTGGAGGGTTGATCTGACCAGGCCAGGGCGTGGCGGCACTGGGGAGGTGGCAGGCTGTAGTGTCGTTGTCACGTTGGTGGCATGGATGGCTGAATGGGGCGGGATGCATGCTGGTGATAGCGGCGGTGGTGGCTGGCATTCAGCTCGACCAATCTGGGCGGCGTGGGGTGGTAGGGCCTCTGCTGGTCTGAGCCGGGTGGGATCCCCATGGGGCTAGCCGTCCATGGTGCGCCGTGCATGGCGACATCGTTGGATGCTCGCCGGCTTGGTCTAGAGGCATGTGATGAACAACATGGTCTGCACCGAGGTAGGTTGGGGTGACGGTCGCGGTGTTCCAGGGATGGGGTGGAGGTAGTTTCGCGCGTCGCTGGTGCGGTCGCGGTATACTTGGCGGTGGCGGTTGGCGCTCGACGACGGGTGCGAGTGGTGGGAACTACCTATCTTCTCCTGGGTATGTGTCGAAGGCAATGGCTTGGATCTAGGGTTCGCACTTGGCGGACCGGTTCTAGGCCTGAGCTTGGTCGGAGCGGTGGCTCTGGGTAGATGAAGTTGGGCTCGGTCTGTGTCTTGCTCGAGAGCTATGAGGCTCCTCCCTTCGTCGGCACGATGGGCGATGGTGTTCGTCGTGACACCGCAGCTTTGAAGGACGGATCGGCACCGCAGGCCACGAATATGGCATTGTGCGAGCTCAGCTAGGATAAGGCCAGAGGGCTCTGGCCAGGCCTGGCTGGACGGTGGCCGTTGGGAGTCACTGGGTAGTGTCCCCCACCGGGACTGGCTGGGGATGCAGGCGTGGGCACTTCCTACACTGGAGGCGCTAACCCAGACTCGGTGGCTAATGATGGACTAGGAGTGGATGGATTGCCTCTGCTTTTCCTACCGTGGTTGATGCACCATGAAGTGAGCAGATGTTGTGTCTCGGGCCTTCAATGCCGGGGCGGCAGCCTCAGTTGATGGTCCGCATAGGTGGCTTTCCGGCATGCACCATGTCGGCAGTGGCTATGCCTCTTGGTCATGTGGGCGGCGAGTCATGTAGAGGAGGTGGCTCGGGCTCACTTTGTGTCTTGGCAGTGGCGTCGACCAGATCTAGATCTGCAGGCTTGTGCTCTACGCGATTGTCCAAGATGCTTCGTGGTCGCTAAGCTGAGTTTCCTTGCGAAAGCTCCGCGCTTTGGGTCTGACTGTGCCGACGCCCGTAGGTGCCTCTTTCCTCTTGTGGATATCGTCATGGTTCTCTTCTCTGTGCCAAGGTTCCGTGTGAAGACCCTTGTCCGTCTCGGACTCGCCAGCAGCGACGCTTAGCATCCTTTCCCCTCCCGAGGGCGTTCTTGTGGAGCTTAGGTGTCCAAGCACGTGTCGTTGCATTGTATTCTAGCTTACCTGTGTTATTTTTCGGCAGCGTTGTTGCGTGTGTGTAAGCTGTCCGGCTATCCCGGGATCTCCTTAGTAAGAGGGCTTCCTCACTACCTTGTATCGTTCGGCCGTGTACTCTGGTCTGTGCTTTACCTATAAAGCGGGACGGGAGCCTGTTTTGAGAGAGATTTGTCAGATTTGAGTACCCCAGTAGTGATGTCTTTGGTGACAATAGAGTGCAACAAAATGACGCTTCTTACTGCAGACAACATATGTGCTACAGATGAAACAACAAAATGAATATAGCTTCTAGGATTCTATGGCTGGTCTGCAGCAGGACTGTCATCCTCATCCACCACACAAGCAATTTCACGAGCGAAGTAATCTTCAAGTTTCGTCAAAAGTGGCAGAGTATGCTCCCGGACATGTCCACACTCTGCTTCCTCTACACTGATGTCAATATCCCCTCGATGCACCAAGTTAGGCATGGATCTGGTCTTCTTCGACATACCCTTCTATCAGACCATTGCTGCAACAAAATTAGTGAAGATCGTTAGAATCAAAGCATGAACTAACACCACAATTTTTACAAACAAATAAATGCAGTTTGTTCTGGTAGATGCATGCACGTATACAATAGTAGGGGAGGAGCAATGACCTAGTATTTAGACCCTTGGTAGTATGTAAGATTCAAGGCACTCTGCCGAATATAATTGCAGAAGACAGGCAAATTTTTGAACCCATCTTCCTTCACATCAGCTTCGCGTTCTGCGCGATACACTTGAAACCAGAGTTTTTCAGTTGGTCCAAGCAAGTTAATAATAAGCATCAAAAGCTAAATAAAGGAATCCAATAGAGCACTGGTTGGTCTGATTTGGTAGCGGCAGGTATCTACCATTAATCCAGCAACGGCAGCAACAGATTGACCCTTCGAGTAGAGAGCGCAGGTTGCTCGAATGTTGATTTGTCACTCAGTTTCATGTCGTCAGCAGTGAGATCTTTTGGGTGAATCATGCGATCTGGAGCTCTTTTTCTATTATTTCTTTCTACGCTGTCCTTAATAGCGGGTTGGTTACATCTACAACCAAATGGAAACCAAGCCTTTCGAAAAATGCAAACACGATTTGGGGAGGGATTTTTCTCTATTGTAAGTTTGTAACAAGGAAGAACTATCTACTCCATCCGACTAGTTCCGGGTTCGAGTCCGGGCAACCCATATAGAAAAGACCCATCAAAGTTCTTACTCCTCTGCGTCGAGACACTTCACAGCACTTGTTTTTCGGTGTAGATGCGAAGAAGTTAATTAGCAACGCAATCGATCAGATATGTAACGCCACCAGTATTTTTGTACTACATACAGTACAGGCAACAGGAAGAACATACGTAACTGGCTGCTGGCATGCATGGTGGGAAGACGAGCGATATTGCTGCTCATTGGTTTATCTCAACTAATTGTAAAACTATTCCGGTATGTTGAGCAAAATAAACCAACTGATGTCATAGATGTAAAAAATCGACCTAGGTTGCATATTATCCCAACCAGTCCTTTTTTTTCATGAAGCAGGGTATGTAACATATGCCACTGAGCATGAACTCTCGTTGCATGCACATGTGCTGAGTGACACCATAGTGGTGCACCGAGTTCACCCATTTGCATGAAGCAAATCATGAAAATGCGACTGAACATTGCAGAAAATGCGAGCAAAAATCAGGTGCTGAGTGGCACTATGGTGGTTCACCGAGTTCGCCGCTCCGTCTTGATTAAGCCGGCCATATACTTCTGTCGGAAGCACCTGTGTACACCACCAACTGCGAAAACAATGCAAGAAGTCTAGGTAAATTACGCTAAGTACTCAGTGCCACGTCCTGGAGTGTCCACGAGGGCGGGCAGGGCACCATCACGCCACACTATTCTTTCTGCACTGAGGCCTTAACAAGGTTTTTAAACCAAGTTTTGATGGCACTGCCCAAGGAAGTACCTGTTCTTGCAGCAGCAGGGTTCCTTATAGCTACAGGGTGCCATAACGCTACTACGGTCACAAGAAGTAAAGCACAGTCTTGGAGTATATATGCTGCAGTCATCCTCGCGGTGGCACCCGAGCTTGAGATGCAGATGTTTGTGTGATCGTAGCGAAAGTCCTACTGTTTGTGTGATCGTCTTGCTCTTTTCCACCAGCTACGCAGGAACTTCATCCAGAGGTGGTTTGGCCTTGAGGATGTGAGATGCAACACTCTGGTGGTCCGCCCTCGTCTCAGGCACCAGATCCTATGGTGGACTGACCCGTACATATGTTCTTCTCCGCATCTTTTAGCTTCATATATCACGAAGGACTTCACCCATTTGGGTGTTGACTCTCTAACCCAGCATGAAACCGAGTCCCGACGCTTCCCAATCCTAACAAATTGATTTGTCATTTTTCAGTGGCATTGCTAGAGAACACCATGTGGCCTACTTTTACATTGTCCTAGAGCACGTCGTGCCTTGCTCTTAAATAAGACAACACGTGTGTCCGCTACGATGTTTCTTTGAACACTAAAAAAAGAGAGCGTTGTGTTTGTTCCAATGTTGTGCTCTTAAATAGGAGTACTGATGAGCTTGATTCAACATAGTGCACCAACCACGCGTCCCAATTTTCTAACCATGTGCACAAATGTCTTCTGTCGCACATGGGGCATTATTGGGCAAAATAGACTATAGAGCAGAAATCAAATATCTACCATGTGACCAAGACGATCACTCTAGATTTAAATCACAATATTAAAATTAAAGCAACGTTTTAAATATCCGGTTATAGCCCCGCAATAGAGGTTTGAGCAGGGTGCTGCTAAATGGTATTCCAATTGCCGTCGACGCATACCACTAACTGCATCTGATCCTACACTACCTTCCGAGCTCAGCGCGGACGCTGGAGCAAACGCCATCGCAAGTGCGGAGCCTCAGAACAAAAGTCCACCATAGGGATGCTGCCGCCACGCCATCCCCACTTTAACAGACTAAAAACCAGATCCATCACCACGAACAATCAGAAGACCGTGTCGAGGAAGGATATGAAGCTTCATTATCCGCTGCCGCCGTCGCCCTTGCCGAAGACATGATGTCGAATGATCAAAAACATAAGATACTAAGGCCCTAGAACCTAAAGCTTCATGATCCATACACACGGGATATGGCGATCCCTGTCACCACCAAGGACTGAGAGGTCGTCGGCCGAGGGGAGCCACCAGAGGATGGCGCCTAAAGATAGTTCCCCTCGAAACAATAGTCACCACCGCAGGTTTAGGGTTTCGGGGAGAAGTCCGAGGGCAACACCTTTTCTGACTTGCTAGTTTCAATGACATTGCCAAAGAAAGTATACATTTCATACCAAACTCTCCATCAACATAATGCTCCACAATTAAGAGGTGGAGTACATAAAGTTGAGAGGTGGAGTAGAGTTGATGTGGAGCGGAGATGTGCCCCAACACAACAAAATTATTGCTCGTGCCCTTGACAAGGTGGGTTTGGATCAAAGCTATCTCAGCCAATTTTGGATTGAAACGACTAACAATATCCCAATGCTTGTTTGTTTAACTGAACCAACTGTCAAGCTATTTTAGTCTTTAGTTGCGCGAACTAAACTGATAGAAAGCTGCGGAAGTAAAAAATAATAATTGAGGTTGCATATTATCACAGTTTTTTTCTCCTTTTTTCATTTTTGCAAAATCGATGTTCTGAACTTTGTGTATGTCTGTTTTTCTGTAACTAACTGAGACTAAAGGAGACTAGCAAGCTTGCTTTTGTAGTACTGTATGACCAAAGCCTAAACATGGTTTGTTCGTACGTTAACATATGAGTCCTAGAGCATGTCTTGTCTTTCTCTTAAATAAGAAAAGATGTGTATGTGTCCACTCTGATGTTTATATTGGCCCTCGGGAAAGGGGAGCAATGTGTTTACCTCATCGTTGTGCTCTTAAATAAGAGGAATGATGCATTTGATTAAACATAGTGCAACAACCATGCATAACAATTTGTAACCATGTGCAGATGCTGTCTTTGACTGCACATGGGTCATTATGGCGTAGCGGAAATTGAAATTTCTACTGTGTGAACCAAGCAATCACTCGATATTCAGATCACAAAATTACCATTAAATGTATACATTCATGGTGAGAGTAGAGTCGGTATAGCCATAAAATATGTTTATTAAAATTTCTCTCTGGGAAAGTTTACTCCAAAGAGTTCCTAATAAATCATTTGCCCATGTGCCTACAAATTCACGGATGTTTTTCATATTTGAAGAGTTTCCAGAATTGGGAAACTAAAAGGGAAATGTACCTGCAACCCAAAAATCATGCATCCACGTCCCTGTGATCATATAAGAAACCAGCAGATCACATTCTAGAGCACGTAACAAGCCCAGTCAGTTCATCTTTTTTTACACCCCTTCCAGTTGAGAAGGCACGCATAGAACGTGTGACCAATCATCATCTTGGCACAAGATTCAGTGGTGCACCGACCCGTGGATACTTTCTTCTCCACTGTTTTGAGTTTGATGTCACCAAGGGGTGACCCCACCGGGAGGTCAACTCCCATTAAGAAAAGGGTCTGGAAAGATGTGTGTTCATAGTCCACATCAGTTCTCCCTAGTTCTGCCTCGACCCACAAAACAGAAATGCTTGTTACTTCTGACTTCCACACAGAGAAACAAAAGGAATTAGCTCTTTTGAGCTAGTGTTTTCTTTTCTGAAAATATACCTCGTATGCCCCATCATCTTGGTTCTCTTCCTTTTTCTATTTTCCCATGGTTATGTCAGATTTCAGTTCCACCACATGGTTGAGCTAACAGAAGTGAACAACGAAAATAAAATGTTTTTGATATACCTTTTGCACAACTCTTCTCCCCCAGCAGTATACATGCAACGAAAATAAAATATTTTTGATATGTCTTATTGGGTTCTCTGATTGGGCGGATTTTAACACCCCAACAGTGATGTCTCCGGTAACAATAGAGTGCAAAAAAATGGCACTTCTTACCGCAAAAAACACACGTGCCAGAGATGAAACAACAGGCGCGCCTGTCTGTTCCATCTATTTGTTCTACTAGCACATATGCCCGTGCGTTGCGACGGGATGACAAAATTCATCCTGAATAATATTATTATTGTTACAAAATACTAAAGCTTCAACCATTGCCTTTGTTTATTTTATGTTTCGAAGACCACAATCATGATGACAGGAACTCATGCCCCGGCAACATGCCGGGGTGCAGCAGCACCTCAACTTCGTCAGCCCACCGAAAGGTGCCGGGTTAATTCTGGTCTAAAAATATGGATCAATATATGATAAGGAAGCTATCTGTAATAACATTGTAGTGGGGTTAAAGTTAGCTAGCTAACCTAGTATTGTAAGACTACAATCTTCTCATCTTAATTATGCAAAACCAAAAAATCTAAAGCTAACTGAGAAGGACTGGTTTGGTGCCTCCAGGGTTGCTTTCTTTTACAATAGTCAATAGAGCTCCAGGTAATAAAGGTTCAGCATTGAGCTTTGATTTACCTCCATTAGCCCCATGATACTTGTCTTGTGATGAACTAAATAGACAACTCGGAGGCTGGGATGATTCATGATGGATTTATAAGATAAGTTTCTCAACAACTACATTCATGCATGACCATGATACGTAATAACATCCAAATTCCCAAATCAGTCATGTTTTTATGTGTATTCTGTAGGCTTATTTCCCTCCGAAAATTTAATAAATATCCACACATCTGCTTTTGGAAGAAGAACTTATGACCCCAAAATAAGAAAATTCAAACTTAGCCTTACCAATCTACATAACAAAATTTGAATCCATTGCTGATTGTAACAACACAAAAAGTCGGTCATACCTAGCCTGCTGGCGGCTGAAACACAAATTAGCTAGAATCACGACTCCATTTGCCTGTTTGAGGATTACCAGTTCACTACCCCTCAAGTACAGGCCCTGCTTAAAAGATGCGGCTGCTGGCGATTCCACGGTGAGTTGGCTCCATGTCTTGTTCTGGGGTGCCTAGGCTCATGCCCGGAGTACGTGGGCACGATCTAGTACTGGCAGACGTCAAGAAGTGCCGCTACTGCAGCGCTCGAGGACAGGAAGACCGGGGTGACTTAATCCCTACCTTGCATCAGCGAATCAATTGGAGACAAAGAATCGATCATTAGAGGCGCTCGTTGGAAGAGCAGTTGAGGAGGCGTGGTGGCCGCGCACGACGACAGATAAGGCGAGGGCGCGAGGCAGGGCATGGAGAGGACGGCAACCCGAAGCCTTAATTTTTTCTAGCCGGACACTAATCAGTCCCGACATCATCAAGGGCGGCAACGATGAGTACGACCAGTGCCTGTCGACGCGGCACCGTTAAGAAGGCGGGTCCGGCTGTCGGCGAGGCAGCGGGAGAGCATCTGTAGAAGTCTAGTGCACCTCTGCACCTTGTACAACCTGACGGCGGCGTCAAGATATGCGGGTTTGAGAGGTCTCGTCTTGCCGTGCAACATGGCACACATGAAGCCGACGCATGGTCCACCGGTCGGTGAGGAACTGCCCCGCCAGTGCACGACGGACCTCGAAAGGTCGTCTTGAGACAGTGCAGAGGGCGCCAAGCATCTTCACGAGAGTGCTTTCTTGGGTGCCGGCGGCCACCATCGATAGCGCCACGTCAACGGGCACTGTCCAGAAGAATGTTGCCCCGGCCAGAAGATGAGGTTGTTGCTCCTCCTGCCAGCGTCGTAGGAGAGGTGCGTGCGAGTGTCGGCGTGAAGTTCTTTCTCAACACGGCGCTGCAGAGCTTCGAGTCGGTGGAGTCGGGCTTGGCCGGCCGGCAATCTGTCTGTTGCTCCTCCGTCCCCTCCCCTCTCCCTCCCCTCCTCCTCCCGATCCCGATATTTATGCGTGGCGGCGGCGAGGGATGCAGAGTTTGACTGGGTTTACGTTTTTTCTTTTGACAACTGAGTTTGACTGGGTTACGACTTACGTACATACGGAAAACCAGTTGTTTGTTTTTGGCGATGTAATTTTTTCCAGATTGGAGATTTTAGTAGCCGATCAGTTTTGAGAAAACAATTCGGATATGTGGCAGGCCCATGAGACAGCGTGGACGTCGCCCAACCGCTCATCATGAAGATTTTCGCTCGGGCAGTTAACTTAGAATCGGTACTGCGGATTAGTAGGAGAGAAATCTCAACCGTCAATCTTCATGATTAACATAAAATCAACGATTATAAACGGATGACGTATGGAGAACTATGAAAGCTTTCGTCTTTTAATATTATTAGGTAAAGATTTGTTCTGCAAAATTCAGATAAAAAGCAATAAAAAACCAGTTCGACACATGCGTGTTTGCGATCAATGGTTGTGTCTCGCGTGCGTGGGTTCGTGAGTTCTCGTTTGTGTGTCACCGGAACAGCTCGGAAGTGCTCCCGTACGTGCGTACGTATACACATCTGGCCGGCGGCTAGAATAAATCCAGCTGCCTGTCTGCTTGCTTCCGTGGCTAGCTTCTACGTGCTAATTTCTCCAAGATCATTCAATACAGGCAGCACGAAGAACTTACGTAACTGGCTGCTGCACGCATGATGGGAAGACAGCGACATTGTGGTTGAAATATTTCTTCGTCAAAGGGTAGATTTTATTAGCTCAAAATGAATCATTAAGATGATACAAACACTATGAGCACACGTCCGGCTTCTACATAATTAAGATGCACACAGCTAACACTAATATACACACAAAAACACACCGGCAACTAGCAAAGTTATAAAAGATCAAAGCTATGTGTAGGCGAGAAAAAAGAAAAAAAAACCAAAGCATTCATATTCGATCGGCAAACTGTAGCAATGAGCATATCTGCACCGACCCTACACGGATGACGAAATTCTTCAACAATAACACCTTCAGGTAGGGAGCGACGTTCATGCGTCTCCTTAACTGGATCCAACCATCAAGACAAGAGTCTAGGTTTTCACCTTAAAAAATCAGTCCGAACGTATCCAAGCAATGCCTTCAACAAGTTAACAACGCTGAAAGACGTCACCATTGCCAGGTATAACACACTTGGGTCAGACCTAGGCTTTCAACCCGGAGATCAAGACAGGTTGCACCTAGCACCACCACCGAAGTCACTCATGTGTTGTCGTCACCACTTTTCCACTATCCCAGCAGCTACATGTGATCTGACCGCCATCGCTGCACAACCATCCCTCTACGTCAAGGCTTCGTCTATAGTTTCCATCTCACCGCCAAAGTCAACCAGATATTTCATAAAGGTGGGCCAGTCGACACTAGTACCGTTCTCCTCGAAGATCACCAGCTTACTCCACCCCCATGCTATATTAATCAGTTCTTGACAAGGAAGATGTCCCAGTCAGAGATACATCAGTATTGAGCCCAGCATATTACAAAACCTGCACACAACCACATGCATCATACCATCTAGAAAATTAAACATACGCTCACGATTCTCCCTCTCTTCTTCAGTGGGGTTAGATCTGTGAGACATCGATCCACCTTCTATTGCTTGATCTGGGGATCCAGAATTTTCAATATGGGATCGGATGAGGTCTCGAACTTCTAGTGTGCAAGACAAGGTATCAAAATACATCAGCCCATATACTACAACTACTACCACCAGCCCAAACAAAATGGAAAACGGGAAATGCCTGTCGAATTGCTGCTTTCCTGCTTTGTGGATTCAACCCATGTAACAAACAGCCCAGCTCACCTCAATAGACAGTTATTAGCCCAATCGACACATCCAAGCCGGTAGCTGCGGAACTGAAATAATTTTTTTGCAACTAGGTACCAGGGCAACCTATATTCTCTCTCCTCTTCTTATTTCTTCCTGGTTTCTATAAAATGTGAAATAATTCATCGATGTTACAAATGTTCTGTCATGTGCATCTCTACAAATTCGTCCAATAATATAAGCATTTGTATTTTGTAACCTAGACAAAAAACACAAGATTCAAATGAATTGTCCTCAGTTAAATAGCACACACATGATATAAATTTGTCTTTTTATACAAGTTACAACATGTTAATTTGGTCCTGAGTTTTTGCAGATGCACATTATATAGCAGATGAGTTACAGCCATGAATTATTTCACAGTTTTTTAAAACTTGAAAAATAAAAAATAGGGGAGAGAGAATATGATGTGCAAATTTACTTTCCATTTCGGAACCTTGAACATCAGACAGCTGCACTGGACAACTTGTCGGCATCGGCGCGAGGGCGGCAACTGACGGCTGACCATCTACAGTGGTGCACCCTCGACGGTGTGTAACACATTTTCCAATCTTGTGGTCTTAAATACGGGAATTCATTCCTTTGATTGCGCATAGTGCAACAACCATGCAAGTCCATTCGCAGACTTGTTGTCTTCGGTTGCACATGGGGCATTATGGTAAAAAATAAGCTATAGTGGCAGATATCAAAACATCTACCATGTGAACCAACCAATCACTACAGATTTAGATCACAATATTACCATTCAATGCGCACATTTGTACTGAAAGTAGAGTCAGTGTAGCTCTAAATGTGTTACTTTCATGGAAAGCTTACACCAAATTAAGAGTTCCAAAGAAATTAGTTGGCCAGCTCCATACAAGTTCTTGGATACTTTAGATATACTACAAGTTTGAAGAGTCGGGAAACTGCGTGGAACACATGACCGGATCAAGTGGTGGATTGACCTGTAAATACGTTCTTCTTTACACCTTTGACCTTGATGTCAGGAAGTGATTACCCCACTGGGAAGTTGACCAAGATTAAGAAAAGTATAATCATCGTTTGAACTAACCACAGTAGCTTTGATTTCCTCATAAGTGTCTGTTCACGGTCCACGCCAGTTTGCCCTTGAAGTTAGTAACAAATAAGAAATGCTAGTTAAGAAAAAAAAAATAGCTCCTCTGAGCCAGTGTATCCTTTTCTGAAGATATACCTTGTGTGCCCCATCTTGTTAGCTCCTAGTTCTCTTCATATTTCTTTTATTCCCATGGTTGTTTTTTCGATGGCTATCTTGTTTCACAACAGATTATGAAATAAGAAAAGAACATCATACTTCAGAAATGACACACAATAAAGAAAATAAAACATCACACGTTCTCAAAATTGTTTTACACACTTTTAGAATTATCTATTTTATTACCTGCACAAAATGAAAAGAATTTTTATTAGGGAGTTGATTTTTGTGTTCCGTCAGACTTGGTCAGCTTCTCTCATGAGTTTCGAGGCCGTCTTTATGCCCTATATATTTTAGTGCTAATCTTGTATATTTTATGGCTATTTTTAATGAAAAATATAAAAAAAATCAAAGCACATCATACAATAGCAATTGCAAACTAAAGCAAAATGGATACGGCATTACTCACTTTCAAAATTTGCTATTTTATTAGGCAGGCGATTTGGTGATCTATCTGACTTGGTCGAATTGTCCCATGACATTCAGATCGTTTCCAAAAGATTTAACCAAAGTTCTATCGAATATTCAATTCACTTATATTACACAGGTTTTGTTTTGGTTTCAAAGAGGTTTCTCAAGTCACTTGAGTATCAGTCGGATTTCTCTGCGATTTTTATTAGGATTCAGAAAAAATTATCAAAGTCTAGCTACATGTTTGATAATTTCACCGGTGCTCCATACGCTAAGATGGACGGTGACGCGCTGTGGACAAATTGCAGTAGCAAGAGAGTCCCCCGAAGCTTTAGCAAGGTAGGGAAATGCGCTCGTGGTGCTGGTGCCCCAGAATTGGATCTATAGTTACACCACAACCAGCAGCCACGCAAGCACCCTAAGGGGTAGTTATGCTCAAAGAAGATGGTGGCAGTGCTGACATGGCCCACTGCCGTTTAAGGCACTTTATTCGGTGGCCCCTAAGCTTTTCCACGGCTATCACAACATGGAACTGAATCCTGATGCTTCCTAATCCCAATTAACATATATCTCGCCTTTCCTTACTTTTTGCAGAGGCTACACTATCACTTGGATATAACATATCTCCCGCTTTTCAATGGCAATGACAGAATAACACCGTGCATAACTTATCTTGCTTTCAAATCAGACCGGCGGCATATTTGTTTTGTCCGAAATGTTTCTTTTGGTCCCTAGAAAAGGAGAAGTTCCAGTTTTGTTCCCTTAAATAAGAGGTTGGTGCGGTTAATTTTATCATTTCCAGTCTGCAACCATGTGCACCAGCATGATGTCGGACATGGGCATTATGGTGTAGATGAACATACTACAATAACACAAATCATTTTTAGCCGTGTGAACGAAAAACCACTACAGTCACGGGTATAAATAGACGTGGGTTTATATGTTGTGTGGAAGTAGAGCCAATGTATGTTGTTCTAACATATCTTGGTCAAAATTTCTTGAGGGAAGTTGTTCCAGAGAGTCACTAGTAGAAAACAGGGCTTTGGTCCAGCCCTCAAAAGCCCATTAATCCCGCCAGGGCGCCGGCCGGGCCTCGTGGGCCATTGGTCCCGGTTCGTCTGACCCCTTTGGTCCCGGTTCCAGACACGAACCGGGACCAATGGGCCTCGCTCCTGGCCCACAACCATTGGTGCCACAAACCGGGACCAAATGATGTCCTTTAGTCCCGGTTCCAGCCACAAACCGGGACCAATGGTCGGCCTATATATACCCCCTGCCCGCGAGGGGAGCAGTGCACTGCTCTGTTTTTTTGGCCGGCCGTGGGAGAGCTTTGTGGTGCTCTAGCTCACCTCCTATGCACATGAGGTGTTCGATGAAATGCCCGAGCCACACTTAAGCTTTCTCCTCTCGAAGCTCCTTGTCCAAGCTCCATTTTCCTCAAGATTTGTCTAGGTTTGGCGGTCCGTCCTGTCCCGTCCCCGTCCTCACCGTCCTCGATCGCCCGCGCCCATCTCGGCGCCGGCACCACCGTGGTTAGCCTCTTCTTCTTATCTTCTTTCTAAAAGAAAAAAGTTCTTACTTGTATGATTTAGATAGATACTTGTGTAATTTTCTTACTTTTATTATTGTTTGTTATTATATAGTGCGATGGTTTTGGTATCCGCCTCCGTCAGCCCTCGTCCTGTCTATGTTTCGGATGTGGTATATATTATCTTTTATAACTATTTGTTTTATTTAGTGTTTATGACAATTATGCCGACCAACGTGACATAGATTTTTTAATCTAGGAGGTATGTGAACCGGAAATTCCAACCGACATAGAAATTCTTGTCGAGAAGTTAAATTTGGTTGAAAAAGAAAACAATTACTTGAAAGAAAAATTACAAAGAGTTGAAGAGGAGAAGATGAAGTTGGAGTTGCATGTTGCCGATGTCGTCGACGATCACAAGATCAAGATGGATGTAATGCGCTTGAAGATTACAAAGATTAGAAAATATGCCATTCATACTGAGGCTTGGTATCATTATGCCGTTGGATCAACTGGTACCTTAGTTGCGGTTATGATCGCATTTGTTGTTGCATATAATTTTTTTACATAGTTTCAATGTATGTTTTAATTAGATGCTCTAGAGAGTTATATGTTGTTCAATAATGAGAACTATATAACGCACGCAGATGAACCGGCAATGGATGTACGGTGACCGACGCACCTCCGAGTATATTAAGGGCCTGCATAATTTTCTCGAAGCGGCTGAGGCAAACAAGCAGAATGGTTTTATGCATTGTCCATGTACTGTCTGTGAGAATACGAAGGCTTTCTCCAACTCTAAAACCCTTCACTTCCACCTGCTTGGGAAGGGTTTTATGCCACACTATAATGTTTGGACCAAGCACGGAGAAAGAGGGGTTATGATAGAAGACAACGAAGAAGAAGAGGATGATGACAACTACCCGCCCCCTGAATACGGTGATGCTGCAATGGGGGAAAGAGAGGTCGATCACTTCTCTCTGTATACGTTCATGACGATCTTGTGTACTTAATGGTTCCTTCATTTGCTTACTAGCTAGCATGTCGAGTTCTCTCTATAGTAGCTACCGTCGACCAAGCACGGAGAAAGAGAGGACACTTCTCTCTATTAGCTAGCTAACACAATATGAAACCCCTAAATTAACCCTCCAAAACCCCCTAAACCCCCCTTTTCAATAAAAAAACAAAAACCCCAGCTCCTGCCAGATGCTGACGCGTGGATGCCTTTTGGTCCCGGTTGGTGTTACCAACCGGGACTAAAGGTCCTCCTTCCTGGGCTCCCCGCAGCGGCCACGTGGAGGGCCTTTGGTCCCGGTTCGTAAGCAAACATAAGATCTATCCATGGTGATGAGCATCTACGAGAGGGAGAGTGAATCTACATACCCTTGTAGATCGCTAAGCGGAAGCGTTAATAAACGCGGTTGATGTAGTCGAACGTCTTCGCGATCCAAATCGCCGAGCGTCCCGCGATCCAATCACGATCCTTCCGATCTAGTGCCGAACGGACGGCACCTCCGCGTTCAACACACGTACGGCTTGATGACGCCTTCACCTCCTCGATCCAGCGAGCGATGATGAAGTAGTGGTTGAGTTCCAGCAGCACGACGGCGTGGTGATGGTGGTGAGGAACAATCTCTGCAGGGCTTCGCCAAGCGCTACGGAGATTATGACGGAGGAACTAGAGGGCTAGGGTTGCCGGCACACGGCTTGGGAAATCCTGATGTGTCACGTGTGCTAGCCCTGCCCCTCTATTTATATGTTGAGCCTTGGGGTCTAAACTTGGAGTAAAAGCCTCCTCCGGGTCGGTTTTGCCCGCACAAGGTCGGTTTGGCCCGCAGGAAAAGAGTCCAATTCGGACCCTGCCGAATCGTGCACAGCCGCGCACAAGCGGTAGTACCGCTTCACACAAGCGGTAGTACCGCTTGGGCGGTAGTACCGCTTCACACAAGCGGTAGTACCGCTCCGGCGGTAGTACCGCTTCACCAAGCGGTAGTACCGCTTACGCGGCAGCAAAACTACTTTTGCACTTTCCAATACCTTGTGGGCTTTATCCCTTTGGCTCATATAAAGTGTTGCTGCACCCGAACACTTCGGTAAACATCCGGAACCCCTTCCGGTGAACTCCGGAACCCTTCCAGAGATCAAAACACTATTATCACATATATCAATCTTTACCTCCGGACTATTCCGGAGATCCTCGTCATGTCCGGGATCTTATCCGGGACTCCGAACAACTTTCGGTCACCAACATAATAACTCAATTATACTAATCGTCACCAAACGTTAAGTGTGTAGACCCTGCGGGTTCGAGAACTATGTAGACATGACCGAGACACCTCTACGGCCAATAACCAATAGCGGGACCTGGATGCCCATATTGGCTCCTACATATTCTACGAAGATCTTTATCGGTCGAACCTCTATGTCAAGGATTCAGTTAATCCCGTATGCTGTTCCCTTTGTTCTTCGGTATGTTACTTGCCCGAGATTCGATCGTCGGTATCACTATACCTAGTTCAATCTCGTTACCGGCAAGTCTCTTTACTCGTTCCGTAATACAAGATCTCGTGGCTAACACTTTAGTCACATTGCTTGCAAGGCTCATTATGATGTTGTATTACCGAGTGGGCCCTGAGATACCTCTCCGTCACACGGAGTAACAAATCCCAGTCTTGATCCATGCCAACCCAACAGACACCCTCGGAGATACCTGTAGAGCACCTTTATAGTCACCCAGTTACGTTGCGACGTTTGATACACACAAGGTATTCCTCCGGTGTCAGTGAGTTGCATGATCTCATGGTCAAAGGAACAGATACTTGACATGCAGAAAACAATAGCAATAAACTGACACGATCAAATGCTACGTTTACAGTTTGGGTCTTGTCCATCACATCATTCTCCTAATGATGTGATCCCGTTATCAAATGACATCTCATGTCCATGGCTAGGAAACCTTAACCATCTTTGATCAACAAGCTAGTCAACTAGAGGCTTACTAGGGACACAGTGTTGTCTATGTACCCACACATGTATTTGAGTTTCCAATCAATACAATTATAGCATGGATAATAAACGATTATCATGAACAAGGAAATATAATAATAACCAATTTATTATTGCCTCTAGGGCATATTTCCAACAGTCTCCCACTTGCACTAGAGTCAATAATCTAGTTCACATCACTATGTGATTTACATTGTAATGAATCGAACACCCATGCAGTTCTGGTGTTGTTCATGTTTAGCCCTTGGAAGAGGTTTAGTCATCGGATCTGCAACATTCAGATCCGTGTGTACTTTGCAAATATTTATGTCGTCCTCTTTGATGTAATCGCGGATGGAATTGAAACGTCGCTTTATGTGTCTGGTCCTCTTGTGAAATCTTGGTTCCTTGGCTAGAGCAATGGCACCAGTATTATCACAAAACAGAGTCATTGGGTTAAGCGCACTAGGCACTACTCCAAGATCTGTCATGAACTCCTTCATCCAGACACCTTCCTTCGCCGCCTCCGAGGCAGCGATGTACTCCGCTTCGCATGTAGAATCAGCTACCACGCTTTGCTTGGAACTGCACCAGCTAACCGCACCCCCATTAAGAATAAATACGTATCCGGTTTGCGACTTTAGAGTCATCCGGATCAGTGTCAAAGCTTGCATCGACGTAACCCTTTACGACGAGCTCTTGATCACCTCCATAAACGAGAAATATGTCCTTAGTCCTTTTCAGGTACTTCAGGATATTCTTGACCGCCGTCCAGTGTTCCATTCCTGGATCACTTTGAAACCTTCCAACCATACTTATGGTAAGGCTGACATCGGGTCTTGTGCACAGCATTACATACATGATAGAGCCTATGGCCGAAGCATAGGGGATGACACTCATCTTTTCTCTATCTTCTGCAGTCACTGGGCATTGAGTCTTACTCAACTTCACACCTTGCAAAACAGGCAAGAACCCCTTCTTGGACTGATCCATTTTGAACTTCTTCAAAATCTTATCAAGGTATGTGCTTTGTGAAAGTCCTATTAAGCGTCTTGATCTATCTCTATAGATCTTGATGCCTAATATGAAAGCAGCTTCTCCTAGGTCCTTCATTGAAAAACTCTTGTTCAAATATTCTTTTACGCTTTCCAGCATTTCTATATTGTTTCCAATCAGCAATATGTCATCCACATATAAGATTAGAAACGCTATAGAGCTCCCACTCACTTTCTTGTAAATACAAGCTTCTCCGTAAACTTGTATAAACTCGAACGCTTTGATCACCTCATCAAAACGAAGATTCCAACTCCGAGATGCTTGCATGATTCTGACGGACTTAAGCATCGCTACGGGTGAGAAGGTCTCATCGTAGTCAACTCCTTGAACTTGTGAAAAACCCTTTGCCACAAGTCGAGCTTTATAGACGGTGACATTACCGTCCGCGTCCGTCTTCCTCTTAAAGATCCATTTGTTCTGAATGGCCTTACGCCCTTCAGGTAATACTTCCAAAGTCCATACTTTGTTTTCATACATGGATCCCATCTCGGATTTCATGGCCTCTAACCATTTCTCGGAATCCGGGCCCATCATCGCTTCTCCATAGCTCGTAGGTTCATCGTTGTCTAACAACATGACCTCTAAGACAGGGTTGCCGTACCACTCAGGAGCAGTACGCGTCCTTGTCGACCTACGAGGTTCGATAGCAACTTGATCCAAAGCTTCATGATCATCATCATTAACTTCCTCTTCAGCTAATGTAGGCTCCACAGAAACAACTTTCTGCGCTGCGCTACTCTCAGGTTGAAGTAAAGGTTCAACAACCTCATCAAGTTCTATCTTCCTCCCACTCAATTCTTTCGAGAGAAACTCTTTCTCAAGAAATGTTCCGTTTTTAGCGACAAACACTTTGCCCTCGGATCTGAGGTAGAAGGTATACCCAATTGTCTCTTTTGGGTATCCTATGAAGACGCATTTCTCCGCTTTGGGTTCCAGCTTTTCAGGCTGAAGCTTTTTGACATAAGCATCACATCCCCAAACTTTAAGAAACGACAGCTTTGGCTTCTTGTCAAACCAAAGTGCATAAGGCGTCGTCTCAACGGATTTCGATGGTGCCCTATTTAAAGTGAATGCAGCTGTCTCTAATGCATAACCCCAAAACGATAGTGGCAAATCGGCAAGAGACATCATAGATCGCACCATATCCAATAAGGTTCGATTACGACGTTCGGACACACCATTACGCTGTGGTGTTCCGGCGGTGTCAATTGTGAAACAATTCCACACTGTCTTAAGTGACTGCCAAACTCATAACTCAGATATTCTCCTCCTCGATCAGATCGTAGGAATTTAATTTTCTTGTTACGATGATTCTCAACTTCACTCTGAAATTGTTTGAACTTTTCAAATGTTTCAGACTTGTGTTTCATTAAGTAAATATACCCATATCTACTTAAGTCATCAGTGAAGGTGAGAAAGTAACGATAACCACCGCGCGCCTCAATACTCATCGGACCGCACACATCAGTATGTATGATTTCCAATAAGTCACTTGCCCGTTCCATTGTTCCAGAGAACGGCGTTTTAGTCATCTTGCCCATGAGGCATGGCTCACATGTGTCAAGTGATTCAAAATCAAGTGACTCCAAAAGTCCATCAGCATGGAGCTTCTTCATGCGTTTTACGCCAATATGACCTAAACGGCAGTGCCACAAGAAAGTGGTATTATCATTATCAATTCTACATCTTTTGGCATCAATGTTATGAACATGTGTATCATTACTATCGAGATTCAATAAGAATAAACCCCTTACATTGGGTGCATGACCATAAAAGATATTACTCATATAAATAGAACAACCATTATTCTCTGATTTAAATGAGTAACCGTCTTGCAATAAACAAGATCAGATATAATGTTCATGCTTAACGCAGGCACCAAATAACACTTATTTAGGTTCATCACTAATCCCGACGGTAATCGAAGAGCGAGCGTGCCGACGGCGATCACATCAACCTTGGAACCATTTCCCACGCGCATCGTCACTTCGTCCTTTGCCAGCCTCCGTCTATTCCGCAGTTCCTGTTTTGAGTTGCAAATATGAGCAACCGCACCGGTATCAAATACCCAGGCACTACAACGAGAGTTGGTAAGGTACACATCAATAACATGTATATCATATATACCTTGTTTGTTGTTGGCCGCCTTCTTGTCAGCCAAATACTTGGGGCAATTCCGCTTCCAGTGTCCAGTTCCCTTGCAATGAAAACACACAGTTTCTGGTTTGGGTCCAGCCTTGGGTTTCTTCACGAGAGGAGCAACTGCTTTGCCACTCTTCTTGGAGTTACCCTTCTTACCCTTGCCATTTTTCTTGAAACTAGTGGTTTTATTGACCATCAACACTTGATGCTCCTTCTGAATTTCAGACTCAGCGATTTTCAGCATCGCAAACAGCTCGGCGACTGACTTGTTCATCCCGTGCATGTTATAGTTCAACACGAAGCTCTTGTAGCTAGGTGGCAATGATTGAAGAACTCTGTCAGTGATAGCCTCTGGCGGAAGGGGCATCCCTAACTCAGCCAGACGGGTGGAGTACCCAGACATTCTGAGCACGTGATCACTGATAGACCTGTTCTCCTCCATCTTGCAAGCATAGAATTTGTCGGAGATCTCATATCTCTCGATCCGGGCATTCTTCTGAAAGATAAACTTCAACTCCTGGAACATCTCATATGCTCCATGACGTTCAAAACGTCTTTGAAGTCCCGGTTCTAAGCCATACAACATTGCACATTGAACTATTGAGTAATCATCAGAACGAGCCTGCCAGGCGTTCACAACGTCTAGAGACTCAACTGGAGCAGGTGGATCACCAAGCGGTGCATCAAGGACATAAGCCTTCTGGGAAGCCGTAAGGATAATCCTTAGATTACGGGCCCAGTCCACAAAGTTACTTCCATCATCTTTCAACTTAGCTTTCTCTAGGAACGCATTAAAATTCAGGGGTGCTACTGCGCGAGCCATGATCTACAACATAAATATTGCAAAGACAACTTAGACTATTGTTCTAGATAATGAGTTTAGTTAATCATATTACTTAAAAAACTCCCACTCAAATTGACATCCCTCCGATCATTCGAGTGTAACATGATCCAAATCCACCAACTCAAGTCCGATCATCACGTGAGTTGAGGTGGTTTCAATGGTGAACATCTTCATGTTGATCATATCTACTATATGACTCATGTTCGACCTTTCGGTCTCTTGTGTTCCGAGGCCATGTCTGTACATGCTAGGCTCGTCAAGTTTAACCCGAGTGTTCCGCACGTGCAACATGGCTTGCACCCGTTGTATGCGAACGTAGAGTCTATCACACCCGATCATCACGGCGTGTCTCGAAACGACGAACTTTCGCAACGGTGCACACTTGGGGAGAACACAATTTATCTTGAAATTTAAGTGAGGGATCACCTTATAATGCTACCGTCGTCCTAAGCAAAATAAGATGCATAAAAGGATTAACATCACATGCAAATCATAAGTGACATGATATGGCCATGAACTTGTGCTTTTGATCTCCATCTCCAAAGCACCGGCATGATCTCCATCGTCACCGGCATGACACCATGATCTCCATCATCTTGATCTCCATCAACGTGTCGCCATAAGGTTGTCGCGCCGACTGTTGCTTCCACGACTATAGCTAACGTTTAGCGATAAAGTAAAGCATTACATAGCGCTTAATGATTGACACGCAGGTCATACAATAATTAAAGACAACTCTATGGCTCCTGCCAGTTGCCGTACTCATCGACATGCAAGTCGTGATATTCTATACAATACATGATCATCTCATACATCACATATATCTCATCATGTAATTGGCCATATCACATCACAACATACCCTGCAAAAACAAGTTAGACGTCCTCTAATTGTTGTTGCAAATTTTACGTGGCTGCTACGGGTTTGCAAGAACCGTTCTTACCTACGCAAAACCACAACGTGGTGTAGTGATTGCTTTTTGATCTTCTAAAAGAACCCTCTTCATTGAAATCGATTCAACTAAAGTGAGAGAGACAGACACCCGCTAGCCATCTTTATGCAACGAAGTTACATGTTAGTTGAAGGAACCTGTCTCGCGTAAGTGTACGCGTAATGTCGGTCCGGGCCGCTTCATCTCACAGTACCGCCGAATCAAATATCAACTAGTAACGGCAAGCAATATGTATACACCCACGCCCACAACTCGTTTGTGTTCTACTCGAGATCTCATCTACGCATAGACCTAGCTCATGATGCCACTGTTGGGGAACGTTGCATGGGAAACAAAATTTTTCTTACGCACACATAAGATCTATCCATGGTGATGAGCATCTACGAGAGGGAGAGTGAATCTACATACCCTTGTAGATCGCTAAGCGGAAGCGTTAATAAACGCGGTTGATGTAGTCGAACGTCTTCGCGATCCAAATCGCCGAGCGTCCCGCGATCCAATCACGATCCTTCCGATCTAGTGCCGAACGGACGGCACCTCCGCGTTCAACACACGTACGGCTTGATGACGCCTTCACCTCCTCGATCCAGCGAGCGATGATGAAGTAGTGGTTGAGTTCCAGCAGCACGACGGCGTGGTGATGGTGGTGAGGAACAATCTCTGCAGGGCTTCGCCAAGCGCTACGGAGATTATGACGGAGGAACTAGAGGGCTAGGGTTGCCGGCACACGGCTTGGGAAATCCTGATGTGTCACGTGTGCTAGCCCTGCCCCTCTATTTATATGTTGAGCCTTGGGGTCTAAACTTGGAGTAAAAGCCTCCTCCGGGTCGGTTTTGCCCGCACAAGGTCGGTTTGGCCCGCAGGAAAAGAGTCCAATTCGGACCCTGCCGAATCGTGCACAGCCGCTTGGGCGGTAGTACCGCTTCACACAAGCGGTAGTACCGCTCCGGCGGTAGTACCGCTTCACCAAGCGGTAGTACCGCTTACGCGGCAGCAAAACTACTTTTGCACTTTCCAATACCTTGTGGTCTTTATCCCTTTGGCTCATATAAAGTGTTGCTGCACCCGAACACTTCGGTAAACATCCGGAACCCCTTCCGGTGAACTCCGGAACCCTTCCAGAGATCAAAACACTATTATCACATATATCAATCTTTACCTCCGGACTATTCCGGAGATCCTCGTCATGTCCGGGATCTTATCCGGGACTCCGAACAACTTTCGGTCACCAACATAATAACTCAATTATACTAATCGTCACCAAACGTTAAGTGTGTAGACCCTGCGGGTTCGAGAACTATGTAGACATGACCGAGACACCTCTACGGCCAATAACCAATAGCGGGACCTGGATGCCCATATTGGCTCCTACATATTCTACGAAGATCTTTATCGGTCGAACCTCTATGTCAAGGATTCAGTTAATCCCGTATGCTGTTCCCTTTGTTCTTCGGTATGTTACTTGCCCGAGATTCGATCGTCGGTATCACTATACCTAGTTCAATCTCGTTACCGGCAAGTCTCTTTACTCGTTCCGTAATACAAGATCTCGTGGCTAACACTTTAGTCACATTGCTTGCAAGGCTCATTATGATGTTGTATTACCGAGTGGGCCCTGAGATACCTCTCCGTCACACGGAGTAACAAATCCCAGTCTTGATCCATGCCAACCCAACAGACACCCTCGGAGATACCTGTAGAGCACCTTTATAGTCACCCAGTTACGTTGCGACGTTTGATACACACAAGGTATTCCTCCGGTGTCAGTGAGTTGCATGATCTCATGGTCAAAGGAACAGATACTTGACATGCAGAAAACAATAGCAATAAACTGACACGATCAAATGCTACGTTTACAGTTTGGGTCTTGTCCATCACATCATTCTCCTAATGATGTGATCCCGTTATCAAATGACATCTCATGTCCATGGCTAGGAAACCTTAACCATCTTTGATCAACAAGCTAGTCAACTAGAGGCTTACTAGGGACACAGTGTTGTCTATGTACCCACACATGTATTTGAGTTTCCAATCAATACAATTATAGCATGGATAATAAACGATTATCATGAACAAGGAAATATAATAATAACCAATTTATTATTGCCTCTAGGGCATATTTCCAACAGCTAGCATGTCGAGTTCTCTCTATAGTAGCTACCGTCGACCAAGCACGGAGAAAGAGAGGACACTTCTCTCTATTAGCTAGCTAACACAATATGAAACCCCTAAATTAACCCTCCAAAACCCCCTAAACCCCCCTTTTCAATAAAAAAACAAAAACCCCAGCTCCTGCCAGATGCTGACGCGTGGATGCCTTTTGGTCCCGGTTGGTGTTACCAACCGGGACTAAAGGTCCTCCTGCCTGGGCTCCCCGCAGCGGCCACGTGGAGGGCCTTTGGTCCCGGTTCGTAAGCAAACCGGGACTAAAGGTTTTGGGCTTTAGTCCCGACCCTTTAGTCCCGGTTCCAGAACCGGGACAAATGGGCCTCTGGAACCGGGACAAATGGCCCTTTTTCTACTAGTGAGTGTATGCACATCTTTCTGATAAAACCATATGATTCAAATTCAAAGTATTTTACAATGCAAGAAATTATGTTTAGCTTATGAGAGGAAGCAAATGTGAAAGACCAAAAAAACGAATCCATGTTTTCTGGGAGAATATCACATGGAAACCAACATTTAGTGGACACCGGTGAAAACCATGCGGAAAGGATGTGTTGAAGTTCTGAAAAAAATCTAAAAAAAGGGATATTAAGAGGGTGATGTTTTATTGCCATGCTAAATTTCAAGTTCAACATGATACATGTGAGTTATAAAAATAACAAAATCAGTATTCAATAGTGTCAAATAGTAACATCACTATTCATTGCGGAATTTGTCTTATTCATAGCTCACATCTCGTAATGTCTTTGAACTTGAAATTTCGCATGTCCATAAAACATCGCCATGTTAACATCTCATGTTTTTTTCAGATATTTTTGAAACTTTCAAACATGGTTTCCATGAAGTTTTCTTTAAATGTTTGTTTCTATGTGATATTCTCCCCATTTTTCTGAATCAATTATAAGGGAAAAATTAATCCTTTTTCAGAACATGTTACCAATGTTATGTTGAAAACAATATGTAGACAACCAAGTTTTATAAAACAAGCTTTTACTACTTATAATCTTTGCATCAAGTTGATACAATGAAAAGTTCAAAACCCTCGGATTCTGCATACGAGATGCACACAACCAAATAAAGAGAGCTAAAAAAAATGAAGTATAACAGCACAAAACAGGCAGAAAAATAACAAAAAGAAGAAGATGGTTGATTCAAAGATTATAGCGTGATCCATACTGAGGAGAACTCTTTCCCCTCTCCAAATGGAATAGAATATATTAAAGAAAGAGAGATGAAACCGAAGATTATCCACCATGTACAAAATTAAAATAGGAACAAGATTTCTTTTCGTTAAGGTGGGTATACGAATTAGTACCTTCTCGTTTTCACAAGCAAGAAAATTAAACATTAATTCTACAGTTTTCTCTGAATCCGTTCTTGTTCGTATGTCCCATCAGCACTATCTAACTTCCATTGCTTCAAGACTATGTTTCAATTTTGTTTCTAAAACAGGGTAATTAATTATTTATATAGGTAAAGGAACGGTTGATTGATTTCGAACAAATCATCCGATTGTTGATGTTATTTGCGTTTTAAAATATAAAGGACTTGGTGCATCAGGGGGGACTCGGTTCGTGCCCTAAGTAAATGAACGTGATGTGCTGACTGCTAGGATGCAAATCACTTCATTTATGAACTTGAATAAAGCAGAAAGATAAAATAAGAAAGGAAGACAATTATTTTGCAGCTAAAAAAAGTATTTATTTCCCAAAAGAGGACGGGACAAAGAAACGAAATACTGTGGCGCACAATGCATGTGGCTTTTAATGTCAGTCCTCCTAATACAATAGCCACTTTATTTGGGACTTGGCTAAACGGGGTAGAGCCTATATTAGCGGCGCATATTCGCGTCGGAGTGTGCGCATTATTTTGGGCAATATGGAACTGTCGGAATGACGTGATTTTTAACAGAGAAAACATCACAATTTTTTTGCAGATCATTTACAGAGCAACTGTTTGATCCGTACGTGGTCGTTACTCAGTTGTGTGGAAGTCAAGGAGCACATGGCTTATGGGTGCAACCGTTCGAAGACGGTAACACGGGATACCTACAACCGGTTTGGATGACGGTCCACCAATAGAATAGGTGTATAGTGATCTAGTCCTATTTTTGCCGGTTGTGGCCTTGTTGGACTCTTTCGAACTCTTTTTAGTTCTTGTATCGTACTACATACTTGGTGGGTACTTTGATTAATAATATGGCTGCATGCATGATTTTGATGCAGAGGCCGCTGGCAATCCTCCTTTTTAAAAAAAAATACCCATTGCCAGACTGTTTGAAATGATAACGATACAGAGAAAACCCATGTAAAATTACCCAAAGTGATCAGTGCCAGGCCATGGAGAACATGTATTTCGTTATGTGCATACAGTAGTAGAAAATGGCCCATTTGTCCCGGTTTCAGAGGCCCATTTGTCCCGGTTCTGGAACCGGGACTAAAGGGTCGGGACTAAAGCCCAAAACCTTTAGTCCCGGTTCTCTTACGAACCGGGACCAAAGGGGCTCCACGTGGCCGCTGCGGGAGCCCAGGCAGGAGGACCTTTAGTCCCGGTTGGTAACACCAACCGGGACCAAAAGGCGGCCACGCGTCAGCAGCTCGCAGTCGCTGGGGGTTTTTTTTTTTTTTTTGGAAGGGGGGTTTTTGGGGTTTTGGAGGGTTAATTTAGGGGTTTCATATTGTGTTAGCGAGCTAATAGAGAGAAGTGACCTCTCTTTTTCCGTGCTTGGTCGACGCTAGCTACTACACATATAGAGAGAACTCGACGCTAGCTAGTAAGCAAATAAAGGAAACCATTAATTACACAAGATCGTCATGAACATATATAGAGAGAAGTGACATCTCTTTCTTCGTGCTTGGTCGAACAACAAGTTTTCGTATATCTATCCGACGCTGCTACATATGTACAATATATAACATCCCTTACAACCATTTCAATTTCACATGGTATTCTCTGTGTTCAGGTATGACGTGGTCAAGAAAGAATCCCGCCAATTCCTCTTGAATTGCTCGTATGCGATCATGTGGTAGGAGTTCATCCCGCATCTGCCAGATCTAATTTAAAGAAGGGGGTCAATACATATATATGAATGAAACTCAACACAATTGATGGTAATATATAAAATAAAATTGTGAATATTGTTTACGTACTTCAAATTGTTTCTCCGAGGAGGCCCGTTCAGAGGTATAGTAGCGAATGAACTCGCATACGTAGTATCCACATAAATGAGTGTTGGGTGCCTGCAACAAGCACTTTACGATAATAGAGTTCAATCAAACTGATAAGCAAGCATGATAATGGTATTGATGAAACTAGAATCAATGAGAGATGCGCGGAACTAGCTAGTACTACTTACTTTGGGGTGTGTAAATCGCAGCACCTTCTTCAGACCCGGAACCTTAGCGGTGAACGTTTTCCAAACCCTGGCAGGCAAAGAAAATGATTACTTGATATCAGGAAATGAACGAAAGTTGCCGATATGGTCCCGGTATTGATTGAACTTACTTCTGGAGCATTGCAGTCATGTCCGCATAATACTTGGGATCTTTACGGAGCGAGTCTAAGACAGTTACTAATGCCCCGTCAAGGTTAATGGATAGTAGAATATAGTGGAAGCTGCGCACGCATAACTCATCAATTACATTACTTAACCACGAGTAAGCGGAACCGAATATGCAGAAGACAGTAACACTCACTTGAAGTTGTAAGGAAAGAGTATTTCCCTTTTGTTTTGATGTGTAAGGAACGTTTCTAGCAAGTTGTTCTCGGTATCTTCAGCCGCCTTTCGTACCGACCATTCATTTACGGTATTTGGGCTAATGAACCCAACGTCGAAGATTCCTGTTTTTTTACATTCGACCATCTTCAATCTGCATAATATAGTGAGGATAATTATATATACATGCAATGAACGAGCTGAGCTAGAGACTTAATTATAGAAGTAATACTTACAGACAGTAGCAAGTCATGAGTTGTTTGTCGAGGGCCTTTTGATTGTATAATTGAAATAACTCCACAAATTCAACACGCAGCAGGTCGACTCCAGGGAAGTCATGCTCTTTTTTAATTCCGACTAACAAACTGTCTTTCCCAGACTTCCTGCAGGGCATAGAACCTTCTTTGCTTCGTACGTACTGCCGGGCAATTCGTTATCCTTTGGAAGCTTCTTCTTCATTATTTTAAGTAGCGAACTAAATCCCTTGTCAGATACACCATTGTCTGCCTTCCATTGCAGCAATTCCAGTGTGGTACCGAGCTTTCTGTTGTCATCTTCGCAATTTGGGTACAACCTTTTTTTGTGATCCTCTAACATGCGATCGAACTTTAACTTCTCCCTTTCACTTTCGCATTCTCTCTGTGCATCAACAATGACCCGGCGAAGATCATCATCGGGCACATCGTCTGGTTCCTCTTGATCTTCAGCTTCCCCCATTGCAGCATCACCGTATTCAGGGGGCGGGTAGTTGTCATCATCCTCTTCTTCTTCGTTGTCTTCCATCATAACCCCTCTTTCTCCGTGCTTGGTCCAAACATTATAGCGTGGCATAAAACCCTTCTCAAGCAGGTGGAAGTGAAGGGTTTTAGAGTTGGAGAAAGCCTTCGTATTCTCACAGACAGTACATGGACAATGCATAAAACCATTCTGCTTGTTTGCCTCAGCCGCTTCGAGAAAATTATGCAGGCCCTTAATATACTCGGAGATGCGTCGGTCACCGTACATCCATTGCCGGTTTATCTGCGTGCGTTATATAGTTCTCATTATTGAACAACATATAACTCTCTAGAGCATCTAATTAAATCATACAAGTAAGAACTATCTAGAACAACATATAACCAAAACCATCGCACTATATAATAACAAACAATAATAAAAGTACGAAAGTTACACAAGTATCTATCTAAATCATACAAGTAAGAACTTTTTTCTTTTAGAAAGAAGATAAGAAGAAGAGGCTAACCACGGTGGTGCCGGCGCCGAGATGGGCGCGGGCGATCGACGACGGTGAGGACGGGGACGGGACAGGACGGACCGCCAAACCTAGACAAATCTTGAGGAAAATGGAGCTTGGACAAGGAGCTTCGAGAGGAGAAAGCTTAAGTGTGGCTCGGGCATTTCAACGAACACCTCATGTGCATAGGAGGTGAGCTAGAGCACCACAAAGCTCTCCCACGGCCGGCCAAAAAAATAGAGCAGTGCACTGCTCTCCTCGCGGGCAGGGAGGTATATATAAGCCGACCATTGGTCCCGGTTTGTGGCTGGAACCGGGACTAAAGGACATCATTTGGTCCCGGTTGCAGCCACAAACCGGGACCAATGGTTGTGGGCCAGGAGCGAGGCCCATTGGTCCCGGTTCGTGTCTGGAACCGGGACCAAAGGTGTCAGACGAACCGGGACCAATGGCCTACGAGGCCCGGCCGGCGCCCTGGCCTCACGAACCGGGACCAATGGCCTACGAGGCCCGGCCGGCGCCCTGGCCTCACGAACCGGGACCAATGGCCCACGAGGCCCGGCCGGCGCCCTGGCCTCACGAACCGGGACCAATGCCCCCATTGGTCCCGGTTCGTGAGTGAACCGGGATTAATGGGCTTTTCAGGGATGGACCAAAGCCCTGTTTTTTAATAGTGATACACGTTAAGCTATTCAAGAGAGAGCATGCAAAGTTTAGGGAGAGAGAGAAACATTCAGCTATTCGAGTTGACTGGTTAGGGGAGACACATGGCCTGACTCATCTGCCGGCTGTCGCAACACCGAGTCTTTGACAACCTGTCCAGCAATGCCTTTGACAAGTCTTGGCAGGCAGCCTACTGCTGACAACCTTATGCCTCACCCGTAAAAAAAAAAAAAACAACCTTATGCCTCACAAGACGGCTGCTGCCTAATCCGTATAGCCTAATAGCCCTAAGAGCAACACATTAGAATAGTCAAATGGCTTGAATACACATGCAGTCGCAGAACAATACACGAATCTCAGTAGGTGCAGACGGATAGGATAAGCAGGGGTCGGGACCCGGGTGCTACCACGCCTTTTCGATCAAACAAAGGCTCTCTCATCACTGATCCACTTTGTCGGGTGGGAGATTTGGAAAGAAAGGAACACGTGCATCTTTAGAAATAAAGCGGCGCCGGTGGCGGTGATAGTTAGCCAATTAAGGACAAGGCACTTCAGTAGTGTAATGCCGTGAGAGTGATTTGTTAGCTTTGGGCCACTTTGGCGGCGTGTATCTTACAAACTTCTCTCTTAATCAATAAAAATGGCAAGTGTTTTGCCTGTTTCCGAAAAAGGAAGTACAGGTTCTGGCCCTTTTCTAACAGATAGTGTGGTTCATAGGGACGCAGCTGTTCTGCTCCCGAGCTCAGATTTTTTTGATTTTTTTTACTATTTTTTTCGATTTTACTGTTCATCTGAGCTCATTTGAGCTCGGGAGCAGAAGAGCACTTTCGGGTTCATAGTTACTGCTATCAAAATAAGTGAAATCTAGTGTGAGCGTGTATACACTGGACTGCCCCTCCCTGTGGTGCCCGAGCTCAAGCTACAAGTATGCGACGATCTCAACAGCCCGCTCCTCGTGTGCTCGTCTCGGGCCCGCATCGTCCACGGTCAAGGCAGTCACCACGTGCAGAATTGGCTTGGCCTTGAGGATGGTATGAAGGACACCCTCGTGGCTAGTCATCGTCACGGGCACCAGATCTGGTGATGGATCGACACATGGATATGTTCTTTTCATCTTTTTAGCTTGACGTCACGATGCACCAAAGTGAATGGGGGATTCTCTATCTGATCCAGCATTAAACCAAGTCCTGATGCTCCCTAATCCTAACATATCCATCTGCCGTGTTTCAGTGGCATAGCTAGAGGAAAACCTTGTTGCCTATTTCTACAGTGACCTACAACATGTCCCGTCTCGCTCTTAAATGACACAAGAGGTGTGTCCGCTCCGATGTTTCTTTGGCCACTAAAAAAAAGAGATGTAAGTTTGTTCCAATGGTGTGCTCTTAAATAGGAGTAGGAGGATTTATGTGTTTGATTCAACATATTGCAACAACGATGTGCACCAATTTTCAACCATGTGCAGACATGTTGTCTTCGAATGCACCTGGGGCATTATGGCGAAAAGAGGATACAGTAGCAGAAATAAAAATATCTACTGTGTGCACGAAGCAATCACTCAAAATTTAGAACACAACATTGCCATTAAATGTGTGTATTCATAGTGAAAGTAGAGTCGGTACCACTCAGTAAATAAGCCGTATGATCCAATCAAGTGGTGGATGGACCAGTGGATACACTCTTCTTCACACCTTTGAGTTTGATGTCACAAAGTCGTAACTCCATTGGGAGGTCGACTACTATTAAGAGAAGGGTCATCTTCGATTGAGCTAACCATTGATAGTTTTAGTTCACGGTCCACAACAGTTTCCCATGAAGTTCTGCCCCAATGGACAAAAGAAAAATGATTGCTACTTCAGACATCGATCCACACAAGAACAAAAGGCATTAGATCTTCTGAGCAAATGATATACCTCGTGTGTACCATCTTCTTGGTTCTCTTCCTCTTTATATTCCCATGATTTTTCTTTCCGCAATGTTGATTTCTTTCCTTTGAGTTTTTGTTTGAAGTTGATATGTCGGATATTCAGTTCCACCATTGTTGTCCATACCGACACTAGAGTACAACAAGATAAGACTTCTTCCCCGGTAACATACATGCATACATGCAACAAGATAAATAAACAAAATCTATAATGTACCTTATAGGCTTCTCAGATTTGTCAGATTTAAAACAATAACGTGAGGAAGTGATAGAAAGAAAACGCTTTCCCCTTCTCCTTTGGCGCTACCGCGGGCGGTAGTGGAGGCAAACCTAGCCGCCGCTGGCCTGCAGCCCTCCTCTTTGTCCTCTCCCTGTTGAGTGGCAGGATCGACGCGGGTCGATCTCAAGGCTGGGGCGCGACAGTGCTAAGGAGGCGATAGGCGACAATACTGTTGTCGCGTTTGTGGCATGGAGGGTTGCATGGGGCGGGCTGCGTGGTGGTGCTAGCGTCGATGGCTAGTACTCGGCTCGCTGGATCTAGGTGGCGTGGGGGTGGTGGCACCTCTGTTGGTCCAAGCCAGGCGGGATCCCCTTGGGGCTGGCCGGCCGTGTTGCGCCGCTTGCGATGACCTCGCTGGATTCTCACCAGCTTGATCTAGAGGCATGTGCTCGGCTGTCGGGATCTGTGCTAATGCAGGTCGAGCTAACGGCCCCGAGGTGCCAGGGATGGGCGGAGATGGTTACATGCGGCGTTGGTGCGGTCGCGACATCATTGGCGGCGGCGGTTTGTGCTCGGCGGTGGGGTGCGGGAGGTGGAGGCGACCTATCTTCTCCTGGGCCCAAGCCGAAGCCGGTGGCTTGGACCTAGGGCTCACACTCAGGCGGACGACTTCTAGGCCCGAAGCGGATTGGACCGGTCGCTCCGGGTAGAAGAGGTTGGGATTGGTCCGGGTCTTGCACGCGGGCACGGTGGGCGGTGTGGGTGGTCGTGACATCGCCGCGGCGATGGGCGAATCAACACCATAGGCCATGGACATGGCATCATGCGAGCTCACGTGGGCTAATGCCTTGCCTGGCTCGACGCCAGCCGTTGGCAGTCACTGTGTAGTCGTCCCCGGTCCACCGGGACTTGGCTTGGGATGCATGCATGGGTGTTTCCTACCGTCGATGCGCTGACCCACACTTGGTGGCTGATAGCGGTCTAGGAGTTGGTGCAGTGCCTCTGTCTTCCTACCGTGGTTTATGCGCCGTGAAGTTAGCGGTTTTCATGTCTCAGTCCTTGGATGCCGGGGTGGCCGCCTGGGTTGGTGGTCCACATAGGTGGCTTTCCGGCAGGCATCCTGTCTGCAGTGGTGGCTATGCCTCTTGGTTGTGAGGGCGCAAGTGGTATCGCGGAGGTGGCTCGGGCTCGCTCGTTGCCTTGGCAGTGCCCAGATCCGGATCTGGAGGGTTGTGCTCGTCGTGACTGTCCAAGATGCCTCGTGGTCGCACGAATGAGTTGCTGAGCGAAAGATCCGACGCCCGCAGGTGCCTCTTTCCTCTTCAGGATGTCGTCGTGGTTCTCCTCTCCATGCCAAGGTTCCGGGTGAAGACTGTTGTCCGGCTCATACTCGACAACGGCGACGCTTAGCGTCATTTCCCCTCCTGAGGGCATTGATGTGGAGCTTAGGTGTCCTGGGGTGTGTCATGGCATTGTATTCTCCCTTGTGTTATTTTTCAGCAGCATAGTCGCGTGTCTGTATGCTCTCCAGCTATCCCAGGATCTGCTTTGTAAGAGGACTTCCTCACTACCTTGTATCGTTCGGCCGTATATTATGGTGTGTGCTTTATCTATTAAGCGGGACGAGAGCCTGTTTCAAAAGAGATTTGGCACTATGCATTCTTTTTGGTCCTATTTTTAGGCAAAGTCATGCCAAAAAAAATTTTGGTTCTAAAATATCGTTTTGCTCTACCCCGCAGGCGACCATGGTCCGCACGATGACCGAAGGCATCGTGAATAGGTTTTTGAGCTCCGCGAAGGCCGAGATGCTTCAAAAGAACGAGACGGAGATAAGATGTCCGTGTCGAAGATGCAAGCTGAAGAGCCTTATGGACCCGGATTCTAGACAGGTGCGGGACCACCTGCTCGTGCGTGGTTTCATGGATGGCTATCGGTGGCAAGGTGATGAAGCTGATTATGAAGTCGTCCATGGGGGCCGGGCAAGAAATAAGGAAGGGCAGCAAGACAATAGCGGCGAGGGCGGCCGGCGAGAAGACGAAGAATCTCCAGGACATGATCACGAAATAGATGCAGGACACAGTCATCATGAAGAAGATGCCGGACATGATGATGAGGAAGATCAAGACGAAGGGCATGATCATGAAGATCAAGATGCCGGAGCAGACGACGATGGACCATCGATGGGCTGGGTGCAGGACCCTCATATTCAAGAGCTGCTTCTCAAGCAGACGGGTAACGCAAGAGCTGCCGCCCGAGAGAAAGCCAAGCTGGATCAACTGGAGATAGACGCGGTTACTCCATTGTATGAAGGATGCAGGCCCGAGGATACCCGCCTGAAAGTAACGCTCATGGCTCTGGAGATGAAGGTAAAACACAAAATGACCGACGCATGCTTCGACGAGAACATGTCATTCTGGCACGAACGTCTTCCCAAGGGGAACAAGTGCCCGACCAGTTTCGAGGAGGCGAAGAAAATCGTGTGTCCTCTGGATTTACCGCACGTGAAATACCATGTGTGCATGAACGATTGCATCATTTATCGGGACGAGCACGCGGAGTCTACCATATGTCCGGTGTGCGGCGTCACTCGATACAAGAAGAGGAAGAAAGCTCCTCGAAAAGTGGTGTGGTACTTTCCGATCACTCCTCGTCTGCAGCGGTATTTCGCGGACCTTAAGCTAGCAGAGCTCCTGCGTTGGCACGCGGATAGGAAGGAGAAGAAGCGAGAAGATGACGGAAATGATCCGGAGATAAATAAAAAAGACAAGATGCTGAGTCACCTTAAGGATGCGAGCCAGTGGCAAGCGTTGAACTTCGAACACCTAGAATTTGGGAACGATCCAAGGAACATCATGCTGGGCGCGAGCACCGATGGAGTCAATCCGTTTGGCAGCCAGAGAAGCACACATAGCACCTGGCCTATGTTTGTGTGGATGTACAACCTTCCCCCCTGGATGTGCATGAAGAGGAAGTACATTCACATGAGTATGCTAATTGAAGGGCCGAAACAACCAGGGAACGACATCAATCTGTATCTGGGGCTGCTGAAAGAGGAGCTAGACACGCTGTGGAAAACGCCAACCAATACGTGGGACGCCGCAGCGAAAGAATATTTCCCAATGAGAGCCGCACTGCTCACGACGGTGCACGACTATCTCGGTTACGGATATGTCGCGGGGCAGGTGGTCCACGGATTTTGTGCATGCGTCAGGTGCATGGATGACACAACGTATCGCCAGCTAGATAGAGATCCCGGGTCTTCGAAAACCGTGTTCATGGGACATCGAAGGTGGCTTCGCGACGATGATGCATGGAGAAAACGCAAGGATTTGTTCGATGGTGAAACCGAACCCCGAAGACCCCCACGTACGAGGAGCGGCGAGGAAATAGACGAGCTGTTGAAAAATTGGAAAGAGTGCCCACCGCCGGGAAAGAAGTGAAAGGCGCCAGAGCCGCTGCTGAAGGTATGGAAAACGAGGTCTGTTTTCTGGGACTTGCCGTACTGGAAGATCCTCCGTGTGCCTCACAGCCTTGATGTCATGCATATCACGAAGAACGTGTGCGAGAGTCTGCTTGGTACCCTGCTCAACATGCCAGAGAGGACCAAAGATGGGCCGAAAGCAAGGGCAGACTTGCAATCAATGGGCATCAGGGAGGAGCTTCACGCAAAACGCCCTAATGATGATGATGATGATGATGATGATGATGATGAGGCGAAGGACACGGAAAGTCGTCGCAAAGGCAAAAAGGCCAAGAAGATCGAATATGACTGCCCTCCCGCGTGCTTCACTCTAAGTCAGAAGGAGATCGAGCAGTTTTTCACCTGCCTCGTAGGAGTAAAACTTCCTTACGGTTACGCGGGGAAGATAAGCAGATACCTAGACTCAGCGAAGCAGAAGTTCAGCGGGATGAAGTCTCACGACTGTCACGTGCTGATGACGCAGATACTTCCAGTTGCAATCCGTGGGATCATGGACGCGCACGTCCGTGAAACGCTATTTGGCCTATGCAACTTTTTCGACGTCATCTCTCGGAAGTCGGTTGGCATGAGGCAACTCAGAAGGCTACAGGAAGAGATCGTGGTGATACTATGCGAGCTTGAGATGTACTTCCCGCCCGCATTCTTCGACGTTATGGTGCATCTGCTGGTCCATATCGTGGAGGATATCATCCAACTCGGGCCAACGTTCCTGCATAGCATGATGTCGTTCGAAAGGATGAATGGTGTCATAAAAGGATACGTTCGCAACAGGGCACGTCCAGATGGAAGCATAGCCAAGGGCTTTCTGACCGAAGAGTGCATCTCCTTCTGCACGAATTATCTAGGCATCGAGAACCCCGTTGGTCTGCCCGTCAACAGGCACCTCGGCAGGCTCGCTGGATGGGTCACCGCGAGGGTCGCCGCGAAATGCATGTCGACTTCGAGGGTCGACTCGCCGACTTTGAAAGAGCAAACCTAGTCGCGCTACAACACATAGACGTGGTCGATCCTTGGGTGGTAGAGCACAAAACCTTTATTGAGAAGACGTACAATGACCGAGGCCAACAGAGGACGGACGGAGATATAATCAAAGAGCACAACTCATGTTTCACGCGTTGGTTCAAGGACAAGCTTCTGTCGTACCCTTTACATGAGGATTCTTCCGCGGAAGAAAAACTCATATTCGCCTTGTCACAGGGCGCCGAGCACAACCTGATGACCTATCAGGCGTACGATATCAACGGCTACACATTCTACACCGAGGAAAAGGACATGAAGAGCGATTATCAGAACTCCGGGGTAACGATGGAATCCTACACCGGTAACGACAAGGACAGATACTACGGAAGGATCGAGGAGATCTGGGAGCTGAGCTACGCTGGAGAGAAGGTCCCGATGTTCCGTGTCAGATGGGCCAAGAGCGTCCTAAAATAAGACCGATATTTCACCACCATGGTTATACCCGAAGCCAAATCCAAGACCGCGGGCGCAAACGTCACCGCGAAAAATGAGCCATGGGTACTGGCTTGCCAAGTGGACCAATGCTTCTTCATTACCGACCCGTCAAAGCCCAGTCGTGTTGTCGTGAGGAGAGGCAAAAGGAACATCATCGGAATGGATGGAGTCACCAATGAGCAAGACTTCGACAAGTACGGCGACCCGAAGATGGAAGATGACGACGACGATGAAGTACCATACACCACAAGAAGAAGCAGGACCACCCTACCTAAAGGACGTCCGTTCAAGAGAAGAATTCAAGCGGTTCCGGGGCTAAATTATTCAACCGCGAGAAAGAAGGGCAAGAAGATTGTGAAAAGATAGCTAAGATCAAATCACGACGTGTCGGCCGCGTGTGTGTGTCAGTGGCAAGCTCAATCTTTGATGACTGTTATTTCATGTCACTTGATTTCAACCATGTCATCTAATTCTAAATCTTTGCACAATGGTTTTATCACTCCATTTGCATTTTCCTTTTCTTTTATCTCAAATCTTAAATTATTACATGCAACTAAATATTCAAAAAAATAAAAAAAAGTTAGTAATGGCGCACCAGGAGAAGGTGCGCCATTGCTATCACGGTTTTTATGGCGCACCCCTAAAAGGTGCGCCATTGATATTCCAATGTTTATGGCGCACCCCTAAAAGGTGCGCCATTGCTATCCTTTTTTATGGCGCACCCCTCCGAGGTGCGCCATTGCTAACCTTCCCCCCACTACACAGCTTCTCCTCTCCCCTGCCTCGTCTCCCACCCACTACACAGCTTCCCCTCTCCCCAGACGACGCAGCATCGCCGCCGCACGCCGCCCGACCCCGCGCCCGTCTCCGGCGACCCCGCGCCCCCGCGCCCGTCTCCGTCCACCCGTCGACCTGCCCCCCGCCCCTCTCCCTCCACCGGCCGGCTCTCACACCCCTGCCGACACGCCGCCTCCCCTCTTCGTCCTCCTCAAGCAGGTACCTGCTCCGACCCCTCCCTCCCTCGCCTCCGTCAGTGCCTCCGAACCCTAACGGCCGCCGCGCGTGCGCAGTGCCTGCTCCACTACGCCGCCGCCCCCTCGACGCCCGCCGCCACCCCGACGCCCTCTGCTACGTCCACCACGCCGCAGCCGCCCCCTCCGGTTCCTCCTCTCGCAGGTGCGTATCTCTCTCTCTCCCCCTCGGCCCCCTCCCTCCCCTCCTCCATCTCTCTTTCAAATCAGTAGGTGGTCAACTGATTTAGCCTAGTGCAAATTTGTTTAGCCTAGTGCAAATTTGTTTCAAGCAATTTGTTTCAAGTAGATGGTGACTTAATTATTGACCTGTCAAAATCTTGTTTGGACTGACAAAGCGTTTAAATTAGTTTGTATAGGAACTAGGTTGTTAAGGATAGTATAAATGCATTTATCAGAAAATGACTAATAGTAGTTTTTCCCAACACTTGATTTTTGGGTCTTACAAAAACTAGTTTTAGATATCTCTGAGTTTGTTAGACAAAACCAAACAAGGTATTAGTTTGTTAGGCTGGTAATTGAGGATAAGAAAAAACAGTTTCCTAAATACTTGTTATACAAACAACCCCTAAATTAATTATCACTGAAATCATGGACAATATGATAACAGTCCAGATCTCCTATGGACAATATGATACCTACAGCAGCTAAATTTTCAGTGAAATACGGTATTTTCCTTGCAATTTACTTAGTATTTTGCTGAAATGGCACCCTTGTGGTTTCTGCCTTAGTATTTTGTCTATGAAGAGGCAGTTCCTTTGCTTTCTAAGAAACACTGATGAAGCTAAAGCAGTAACAGAATTTCAGGGTATGGATGAGGTTGAATGGTGTCCTTTTCCCTGCCTTGATAGTGATTGGCAAGAGACTGATCTGTATTCCACTCTTGTGACAATATAATTGCTGTCACTGTCAGGTTGAGCACTGAGAACCTGCTCCGAAACAATCCTGAGCTGTTCATCCTTGAACGGCTAAACACCTAGCTGTTCATCCTTCAGCCACGTCAGGATCTGGAATTTCACAGCAAGGGATGCCAAGCGTGACACTCCCACATTTGAGCACTTCTATGCAATACACGCATCTCCGGCTGTTGGGTGAACCAATAGTGGTTCCTTTTGGTTTGGGGTTTATGTGCAGGTACATTGAGTTTCCAATGTTTTGCCGGAACGTTGATTAATTTCCATCCGGCAAATTTCTGGCACTCCGGCATGACCTTTTTTAGCAAAGGTCATGCCGAATTTTTCCTAGAATTTATGTTGCCAGCTAAATTACCCTTGTCAGTGAAGTTACCCACCCATTACCACTAAAATGACCCATGTTTGTTTAGCTAAGTTATCCATTTTTTCCTATTTAGAGCGAACATGGCCGACAACGATGAGGCCGGCGGTTCGGGCAAGCCATTCTGGGAGCTGTCCCAGGAGATGGAGGAAGAACCTCACCGCTATGAGGACGCCGTGGAAGACACCGATCCCGACTACACAACCCCTAGTGGCGTCGGGGATGACACCACTGATGGTGCCGCCGGGGATGCCACCACTGATGATGGCAGCGAACGCACAGATGGCAGCCAACCGAAGAGGCAACGGAAGGACCGGCGCCCGAACGTGCTCGGCACCGTCAAGGAGGAATTTACTGAAGTGTCCTCCAGTGGGCATCCAACGGCGCCCAAAGAATTAGTCGGTGGGTACGCGGGACAACTCGGGTGCATTCTCCGGAGCACCATCTCGATCAACACCGAGAACCTAAGGCATCGTGACCGAGGGAATTTGCGCAACCTCCTCTTCACGAAGCTGCACGAACGATACAAGTTCCCCGGTGACTTCGCAAACACACGCCTCTCAGGGAATAAAGTGAACAGTGCCGCCCTCACGAAGATGAGCACGGCCCTGGCTACTTGGAGAGCCGCGGTGAAGAGAATGATTCTAAGAGGTGATAGTTATGAGAAGATCAAGGAGAAAAATCCTTCGATCAGCGAAGCTGACTACCTGGAGTTAAAGATCAAGTGCGAGAGCAACGCATCCGCGGAATCAAGTCAGTGGGGGAAAGATATGAGGACTTGAACTTAGGGGTCCACAAACTCGGTCCCGGCGGTTACAGAATGGCGGAACCTAAATGGGACAAGGAGGACGCGGAGCGTGCCGAGCAAGGCCTACCGCCCCTCTTCGATAAATACCATGAAAAACAGACCAGGAACTATGTCAGGGCCCGGTACAAGGTGGACCCGGTAACAAAGGAGCTTACCACGGATCCGAAGGTGAAGGATCTTAAGCGTGTTCTGGTAAGGAATACACCCCCGCGTAATTAGCTCCATATGGTTGCATTCAAATTAATGAAGCCAAATTTCTAAATGGTTCACGTTCCTTCCGCAGGAAACTGAAAGCAATAGCGCGGGGTCTCAGAGCTCCCCGTCTGCCCCTTGGGACACCACTTTAAATAGGGCGTTGAACGTAATGAAACACAAGGATAAGTTCAGTAAGCCGTCGTCAGCTGGTCGTGTGGCCGGCGAAGGCTTGTCCATGAAATGGTCGGAATACTATAAGGCTGGGCGAAAGGAGAAAAAGACCAGCTCGGAAAGCCAGGAGCGTGAGGTTAAAGAACTCAAGGCACAAGTGGCGCGGATTCCGGAGATAGTCCAAGAGCAAGTGCGAGACCAACTGGGAGCGACGATCACCGCCATTATGCCTACCTTGCTTGAGGGGTTGCGGGGGTGGATTGCGGGCGGCCAACAGGGGCCGCCCCCGATTCCCAGCTTCACGGGCAGCAACTCGCACAACGCGCCGGCATTGGTGTCTCCGGCCGAGGCGGCATTGGTGTCTCCGGCGTCGGCGCCAGTATTGGAGCTTAATGCACCTGGGTGTGGGAAGAATACGCCGGCCGGCACCTCGGCAGCAAGCGGCCCCTCCGTCACTTGCACGCCCGCCGTTGGCGGTGCCTCGACATTAGCCAAGCTCAACGCCATCACGGTAACTAAGCCTCGGCCGATGACTTCATCTCCTTGCCTTTGACTGGGCATCCCTGACGCCCTACATGTTTTCGCAGGGCGCCGCCAACGTTCCATGCACTCTCCTGCACTTCGTGGATGGCGAGTTGATCGATGTCGCCCAGGCCAAAATCGTTGAACCGGACAACCACGTGTTCCACGGTAATCTGATGCCACCCACCGTGTATAGGGTTCAACTGGTTCGGGTGCTGCGGGGCTGCGACGACTTGTTACCTCCGTATCGACCCCCTGGGGCCGACGAAGATGATGTGATGACCCTCAGCGCCTGCTTAAACTGGTCCATGCTTTGGCCAAAGAGCCAGATTCGTTTGGGGGTGGGGGACACCACCCCACAGACAACACCGCCAGTCGTGCCGGCGCCAAGCCATGGCAAGACCGCCGCAACGCTACCGCCGTCAGCTGATCCGGACATGCATATGGCACAGGATCCGGACGGCGACGACGATACATTTTCCAACGTCGATAAGTACTTCAACGAACATGGGTACGGTGAGGACTTCTTGGGTCCTCCTTCTCAAGAACCCAACCCTGCAAAAGACGATCGCGATCTAGCTGGTACCGCGGAGAAACCCAATTGCAACAGGCGTCGTCTGTTCAGTTCTCAGGAGACGCCTCCAGATGCCGCCTTCACCGAGACTCAAACAGCCGAGGTGCGAAATATTATCAGCCCCAACACACTCAAGAAGGTGGTCTCTGAGCAGAACTCGATCCCATTACTGCAGAAGAAGCAGAAGGGACGGAAAAGAAAAAATAACAAGGGTGCGAGCCAGCCGGCACCGAGTACGATCCGTGCTCAGGACGGGCCACCAATACCTAAGGATATCTCGAGGAGGGTGCATGTGGCGGGTAGGCCGATGCTACCGACTAATCTGCTCAATGCTGCAACCGCTGCTATGCGGAGTCTGCATGACGCTGTTCTTTCTATGGAGAAGCGGCGTCTCTCCGAGAATGATGTGGCATACCCGGTTTTCGTGGACACGGTGCCAGAGGGCAAGGGCTTTGTCGATAGCCCCATTGGGCGTATGATCGTCCTGCGGTTTGATGACATCTTCGCTATGTTTAACCTTTATCCGCTGCACTACACCTTCATTCGGCTATTTTCGCTCAGTATGGAGATGCGGACCATTAGAGACAAGACCCCGGACATCGTGATAGTCGACCCCTTCTACATGCGTGCCAAGATCTTGGGCAGCGCTGGGGACCGGCAAGTCGCGAGTTCATACCTCGAAGGCGTCATTCTGGCGAACCAGGATAAGGATAACTTCCTCGTGTCTTACTTTTCCGAGTAAGTCATCCCCTCACCGCCACGTAACATATGATTTCTTAGATTTCGATCGTTCTTTTTTTTCTAACATTCCGTGTTTTGTGCAGTGACACACATTGCACACTCATCCTCTTAAGCCCGAAATATTCCATGGCCACGTATTTCGACTCGGACCGTCAGTCGAAGAAAGACTACACAGATATCAAGAAAGTTCTTGATGATGTTCTCCCCGACTACGCCAAATCTGGAGGCACCTTCAGGAGGCCAATTTGAAGGTACGGCAAGCACGTGTTCACCCACGTAACGACGTTCCCCTGCGTCAAGCAGCCGCCTGGCAGTCAGAAGGATGCCTACTACGCCCTCCATCACATGCGGGCGATCGTACGGAACCATCATCAGCGTATGCTACCAAATAATCTCAAAGAATGGGCCGCACGCTTGTCGGCAATCCAGGACGACGACATCAGACAAGAATTCTTTCGCATCCAGTCGGAGTTAGCGGAAATCATCTATCAAGATGTCCTTCGTACCTCGGGGCAGTTCTACCTCAACTATCAACCGTCCAACAGTGAAATAGAAACAATGCTACAAATGTAGGCTGACAACGACCGCACATTCATGACCATCACGAAAGACGGCGGCTTCATCCACGCTCCGGTCCCTGAGTCGAGTCGAAAGTATTGATGCTATGTAGTTCTGAAATATCGATTAGCTCATGTTGTAATTAAACTTTAATGAACTTGTATGTCTCTTTAGTTTGGACAGTCGTTCAACTTATATGTAATCGATGCTATTTATTAGTAGGACCATGAACCGTGCTATTAATGTGTTGCTTTTCTCTTCCGATCCTTTTGTTGCATACTTATATATTGCTTATATATTATCTGTGAATTGCTACTAACGTTTTGTTTGTCTAGTGCATAGAGATGCCGTCGTATGTCGTGTACAAGGGTGAGGTTCCCGGAGTCTACGACGACTGGGAGGAGTGTCGGAGACAGGTTCACCGTTTCAGCGGGAACAGTTACAAAGGGTACACCACTAGGGCGGAGGCGGAAGCTAGATACGCGCGCTATCTAGCGGGAGAGAGGAGGGAGCGGAGGAGGAACCAGATGAAGACTAGTTTCATCGCGATGATGCTCATCGTGACCGCAGCTCTCTTCTATGTGATGGTAGTTTAGATGATCGACTTTGTAATGTGACGACAAACTCGCTGCTCGGTCTCGAGACCTAAACTTGTCTAATATTTGAACTTTGTTCGCTATTTTGAATTCGGAAACTAATGTGATGAATTGTATTATGTCCTGTTTATACTTGACTAATTGTGGTGCTGTATTGTATTGTATATTCTGTGCTGTATAATTAATATATTCTGTGCTGTGCAAATATCAGAAAAGCAAAAAATAAAAAAAAATCCTATAATTCATAGTAGTGGCGCACCTGCCAGCACATTAGTGGCGCACCGTGCAAAATATCAGTGGCGCACCTATAGAGACATCAGTGGCGCACCTGTTGGTTACCAGGGCCCCCTCGTCTGCATTAGTAGTGGCGCACCAGTAGCCATAGTAATGGCGCACTACAAGGTGCGCCACTGTTATATTGAATACTAATGGCGCACTAGGGGTGCGCCATTAGTATTTGTTATTAGTGGCGTGGTAATAGTGGCGCACCTATGGTGCGCCATTAATACCCAAAAGTGGTCCGCCACTAATGTGCTTTTTTCTAGTAGTGCTCACTTTAGTTGAATCGGTTTCAATGAAGAGGGTTCTTTTAGAAGATCAAAAAGCAATCACTACACCACGTTGTGGTTTTGCGTAGGTAAGAACGGTTCTTGCAAACCCGTAGCAGCCACGTAAAACTTGCAACAACAAAGTAGAGGACGTCTAACTTGTTTTTGCAGGGTATGCTGGTGATGTGATATGGCCAAGACATGATGTGATATAAGTTGTTGTATGAGATGATCATGTTTTGTAAGTTATCAGGCAACCGGCAGGAGCCTTATGGTTGTCTCTTTATTGTATGCAATGCCAACGCTATGTAATTGCTTTACTTTACCGCTATGAGTTAGCAGTAGTAGTAGTAGTAGTAGCAATAGTCGGCGAGACGACCACGACGCTATGATGGAGATCAAGGTGTCACGACGCTACGATGGAGATCAAGGTGTCACGACGCTACGATAGAGATCAAGGTGTCAACCCGGTGACGATGGAGATCATGACAGTGCTTTGCTGATGGAGATCAAAAGCACAAGACGATGATGGCCATATCATGTCACATATATTGAATTGCATGTGATGTTAATCCTTTTATGCATCTTATTTTGCTTAGGACGACGGTAGCATTATAAGATGATCCCTTCACTAAATTTCAAGATAAGTGTTCTCCCCTAGTATGCACCGTTGCGAAGGTTCGACGCTTCTAAACACCACGTGATGATCGGGTGTGATGGATTCTTTCGTTCGCATACAACGGGTGTAAGCCAGTTTTACACACGCAGAATACTTGGGTTAAACTTGACGAGCCTAGCATATACAGATATGGCCTCGGAACACAAGAGACCGAAAGGTCGGACATGAGTCATATAGTAGATATGATCAACATGAAAGATGTTCACCATTGATAACTAATCCACCTCACGTGATGATCGGACGTGGTTTAGTTCATGTGGATCATGTTACACTTAGACAACTTGAGGGATGTTAATCTAAGTGGGAGTTCTTAAGTAATTTGATTAATTGAACTTCAATTATCATGAACATAGTCTAAATAATCTTTGCAATTTATGTTGTAGATCAATAGACCGCGCTGTAGTTCCCCTGTTTTTATTATGTTCCTAGAGAAAACGAAGTTGAAAGTTGATGGAAGCAACTAGGTGGACTAGGTCCGTGATCTGAGGATTGTCCTCACTGCTGCACAGAAGGCTTATGTCCTTAATGCACCGCTCAGTGAAATACCCCTACGGCTTCGTCTGAGGACGTTATGAACGTCTGGCAGACAAGAAAAGATGACTACTCGATAGTTCAGTGCGCCATACTTTACGGCTTAGAACCGGAGCTCCAAATATGTTTTGAGCAACACGGAGCATATGAGATGTTCCAAGAGCTGAAAATTTGTTTTTCAAGCTCACACCCGGGTCGAGAGGTATGACACCTTCGACAAGTTCTATAGCTACAAGATGGAGGAGAACAGCTCCGTTAGTGAGCATGTACTCAGAATGTCTGAGTACTTCAAACACTTGAATCAAGTGGGAGTTAGACTTCCGAATAAAGTGGTGATTGATAGAGTTCTCTAGTCACTATCACTAAGCTACTGGATCTTCGTGATGAACTATAAACATGCAAGGGATAGAAGATCCTTAAGCAATTCGCGATGCTACAAGCTGCGGATGTAGAAATCAAAAAGGGAGCATCAAGTGTTGATGGTTAATAAGACCACTAGTTTCAAGAAGGGCAAGGGAAAGAAAAGGGAACTTCAAGAAGAACGGTAAAACAGTTGCCGCTCACGCGAAGAAACCCAAGGCTGAACCAAACCTGAGACTTAGTGCTCCCATTGCAAAGGGAAATGTCACAAGGAGCGGAACTTCCCCAAAGTAACTGGCAGATAATAAGACTGGCAATGTCAACAAAGATATTTGATATACATGTTATTGATATGTACCTTACTAGTACTCGTAGGAGCACCTGGGTATTTGATACTTGTTCAGTTGCTTGCAACTTAAAACATGGAGCTTCGGAATAAACGAGGGCTAGCTAAAGAACGAGGTGACGATGTGCATTGGAAGTGTCTCCAAGGTTGATGTGATCACCATCGCCACGCTCTCTCTACCTTCAGGATTAGTGATGAACCTAAATAATTGTTATTTGGTGCTTGCGTTAAGCATGAACATTATATCTGATAGTGTTTATTGCAAGATGGTTATTCAATTTCAGAGAATAATTGTTATTCTATTTGGATAATATCATTGATGATCATGCACTTAAAATGAAAGGTTTATTGAATCTTGATCGTAGTAATACATATGTTCATAACACGAATGCCAAAAGATAATGATAGTACCACATATTTGTGGCACTGCCGCTTAGGTCATATTGGTGTAAAACGCATGAAGAAACTCCATACAGATGGACTTTTGGAATCACTTGATTATGAATCATTTGAGACGTGCGAACCATGCCTCATGGGCAAGATGACTAAGACTCCGTTCTCCGGAACAATGGAGCGAGCAACAGACTTGTTGGAAATAATACATACCGATGTATGCGGTCCGATGAGTGTTGAGGCGCGCGGTGGATATCGTTATGTTCTCACGTTCATAGATGATTTGAGTAGATATGGCTATGTCTACTTGATGAAGCATAAGTCTGAAACATTTGAAAAGTTCAAAGAATTTCAGAGTGAAGTAGAGAATCATCGTAACAAGAAAATAAAGTACTTACGATCTGATCGTGGAGGAGAATATTTGAGTTACGAGTTTGGCAATCACTTAAGACAATGTGGAATTGTTTCACAGCTCACGCCACCTGGAACACCACAGCGTAATGGTGTGTCCGAACGTCGTAATCGTACTCTATTAGATATGGTGCGTTCTATGATGTCTCTTACCGATTTGCCACTATCTTTTTGGGGTTATGCATTAATGACAGCTGCATTCACTTTAAATAGGGCACCATCTAAATCCGTTGAGACGACACCGTATGAACTATGGTTTGGAAAGAAACCTAAGCTGTCGTTTCTGAAAGTTTGGGGCTGCGATGCTTATGTCAAAAGGCTTCAGCCTGATAAGCTTGAACCCAAAGCGGATAAGTGCGTCTTCATAGGATACCCAAAGGAGACCGTTGGGTACACCTTCTACCACAGATCCGAAGGCAAAGTATTCGTTGCTAAGAATGGATCCTTTCTAGAGAAGGAGTTTCTCTCGAAAGAAGTGAGTGGGAGGAAAGTAGAACTTGATGAGGTAATTGTACCTCCTCTGGATAGTAGTACGCCACAGAAAGAAATTTCTGTGACACCGACACAGACCAGAGAGGAAGTAGATGATGATGATCATGAAGCTTCGGATCAAGTTGCTACAGAACCTCGTAGGTCAACCAGGACACGCTCCGCACCAGATTGGTACGGCAATCCTGTCTTGGAGGTCATGTTGTTAGACAACGGTGAACCTACGAACTATGAAGAAACGATGGCGAGCCCGGATTCCGACAAATGGCTTGAGGCCATGAAATCCGAGATTAGATCCATGTATGAAAACAAAGTGTGGACTTTGGTAGACTTGCCCGATGAACGGCGAGCTATTAAAAATAAATGGATCTTTAAGAAGAAGACGGACGCTGATGGTAATGTCACCGTCTATAAAGCACGACTTGTTGCTAAAGGTTATCGACAAGTTCAAGGAGTTGACTACGATGAGACTTTCTCACCCGTAGCGATGCTAAAGTCTGTCAGAATTATGTTAGCAATTGCCGCATTTTATGATTATGAAATCTGGCAAATGGACATCAAAACGGCATTCCTTTACGGATTCCTTAAGGAAGAATTGTATATGATACAGCCGGAAGGTTTTGTCGATCCTAAAGGCGCTAACAAAATATGCAAGCTCCAGCGATCCATCTATGGACTGGTGCAAGCATCTCGGAGCTGGAATACTCGCTTTGATGAAGTGATCAAAGCGTTTGGGTTTATACAAAGTTTATGGAGAAACTTGTATTTACAAGAAAGTGGGTGGGAGCTCTATAACATTTCTAATAAGTATATGTGATTGGAAATGATGTAGAATTTCTGGAAAGCATAAAGAATTAATTGAAAGGAGTTTTTCAATAAAAACCTGTTTTTGAGTTATCCACGGTTTGGGCATCGAGATCTATAGAGATAGATTAAGACACCTGATAAAAGATTTTCACACACCTTGATGAGATTTTGAAGAAGTACAAAATGGATCAAGTCAAAAGAAATAAGTTCTTGGCTGGTGTGAAGTGGAGTAAGACTTGAAGATCTAGGTAAAGGTTGTTTACATGTTAGGCATCAAAATCTATAGAGATAGATTGAGACGCCTCATATGACTTTCACAAAACATATACCTTGACAAGATTTTGAAGAAGTTCAAAATAGATCAGTTAAAGAAGGAGTTCTTGACTGTGGTGAAAGGTGTAAAGTTGAGTAAGACTCAAATCTCGACCACGGCAAAATAAATAGAATGGATGAAGGTTATCCCCTATGCCTCGGCCGTAGGTTCTATAAAGTATGCCAAGCTGTGTGCCTTGCCATGTGTCTGGCAAAAGAGGTACCAAAGTGATCCAGGAGTAGATCACTGGACAGCGGTCAAATTATCCTTAAGATGACTAAGGAAGAATTTCTCAGGAATAGAGATGATAAAGAGTTCGTCGTAAGGGGTTACGTCGATGCAAGCTTTAAACACTGATCCGAAAGACTATGAGTCTCAGACCGGATAAGTATTGTGGGGAAATCTTTTGGAGTAGCTCCAAACAGAGTGTGGTAGCAGCATCTACATATAACATAGAGATTTGTCAAGAACACACGGATCTGAATATTGCAGACCCTTTGACTAAAACCTCTCTCACAAGCAAAACATGATCAGCTTTAGAACTGATTAAGTGTTAATTACATGGAGATGTAATCTAGATTATTGACTCTAGTGCAAGTGGGAAACTGTTGGAAATATGCCCTAGAGGCAATAATAAATTAGTTATTATCATATTTCCCCGTTCATGATAATAGTTTATTATTCATGCTAGAATTGTATTGACCGGAAACTAAATACATGTGTGGATAATAGACAAATACTATGTCCCTAGTATGCCTCTACTAGACTAGCTCATTGATCAAAAGATGGTCAAGGTTTCCTGACCATGGACATGAGTTGTCATTTGATAACGGGATCACATCATTAGGAGAATGATGTGATGGACATGACCCAACCGTCAGCATAGCATATGATTGTTCAGTTTAATGCTATTGCTTTCACTATGTCAAATACACGTTCCTCTGACCATGAGATCATGCAACTCCCGGATACCGTAGGAATACTTTGGGTGTATCAAACGTCACAACGTAACTGGGTGATTATAAAGGTACACTACAGGTATCTCCAAAAGTGTTTGTTGAGTTGGCATGGATCGAGATTGGGATTTGTCACTCCGACTATCGGAGAGGTATCTCTGGGCCCTCTCGGTAATACAGCATCACAGGAGCCTTGCAAGCACCGTGACTAAAGAGTTAGTTGCAAGATGATGTATTACGGAACGAGTAAAGAGACTTGCCGGTAACGAGATTGAACTAGGTATTGGATACCGACGATCGAATCTCGGGCAAGTAACATACCGCCAGACAAAGGGAACAACGTATGTTGACATATGAGGTTCACCGATAAAGATCTTCGTGGAATATGTAGGAACCAATATGAGCATCCAGGTTCCGCTGTTGGTTATTGACCGGAGAGTCGTCTCGGTCATGTCTACATCATTCCCGAACCCGTAGGGTCCGCACACTTAAGGTTCGATGACGATTTACTATTATATGAGTTATGTGATTGGTGGCCGAAGTTTGTTCGGAGTCCCGGATGAGATCACGGACATGACGAGGAGTCTCGAAATGGTCGAGAGGTAAAGATTCATATATTGGAAGGCTATATTCGGACGTCGGAAAGGTTCCGAGTGATTCGGGTATTTTTCGGAGTACCGGGGAGTTACGGGAATTCACCGGGAGAAGTAATGGGCCTTATTGGGCCATACGGGAAAAGGAGAGGCAGACCACTTGAGGAGGCGCCCCCCCCCCCTTGCCCAAACCGAATTGGACTAGGGGAGGGGGCGCAGCCCCCTCTTTCCTTTCCCTCTCCCTTCCCCCTTTCCTACTCCGTATGGGAGGTGGAATCCTACTAGGACTAAGGAGTCCTAGTAGCCTCCTCCCTCCCTCCTTTATATACGGAGGAGGGGCACCCCTTGGAGACACACAATTGTCCCATAGCCGTGTGCGGTGCCTCGATCTCCGTTTTCCACCTCGGTCATATTTTCGGAGAGCTTAGGCGAAGCCCTGCCGGAATCACTTCACCGTCACCGTCGCCACGCCGTTGTGCTGACGGAACTCATCTACTTCCTCGACGTCTTGCTGGATCAAGAAGGTGAGGATCGTCACCGAGCTGCACGTGTGTAGAACTCGGAGGTGCCGTACGTTCGGTACTCGATCGGTGGAGCTCGAAGGATTGTTCGACTACGTCAACCGCGTTGTGAGACGCTTCCGCTAACGGTCTATGAGGGTACGTAGACACACTCTCCCCTCTCGTAGCGATGCATCTCCATGGATAGATCTTGCGTGAGCGTAGGAAATTTTTGAAATTCATGCTTCGTTCCCCAACAGTGTAGGTGATGGAGATGACATCGGGTGTGGCTGATGGGTCCTTCGTATTCTTCCCCTCCATTGTGGTGGAAATGAATCTTGGAAGACTGTAGGCATTGTTGATGGATCAGGTGATTAACTAGATCGATTAGGGCCGACTAGCACTTGAGAGATGAATACATAGATCAAAGTCGATCTTATCCCCTGTTGATCTCCTTCCACTTGTTTGATCAAAGGGCTCGAAGGTGAATAGAACTCCCCAGGTACCTTCCATATCCTCTCATGATTAAAATGAAGCAAATCATGCTCAAATAAGTGTGAGAAGCAGCAAGTTACGATCACTGGCACAACCTCCCGCGGTCATACCGCTGGTTGGCTTATATTCTAGATTGGTGTAGGATATATAATTTTGGCCACCAAGTTTGCATCAGGACTACCATTGTAGTGATGCTGGATTCATTGGGTTCATATCGAAGTGCCCGCATAATCTCCATGTGTTGGATCTTCTACTAGATCATAATGTGGGGGCATCAAGACCTTTCACCTCAAACTCTACATAAAGATACAGGTCAAGAATTAAGAGGTGGAGTAGGTTGAGTTGAGTTGACGTGGATCATACATTTCGCCTACACAACCATAGTATTGCTAGCACCCTTGGTGAGGTGGGCTTTGATCAGAACCAGGGGCATAGCTAGGCCCCGGGCTACCAGGGCCGTGGCCTGAGGCGTGGCGGTGAAAACGTTCGTTGACTGTAGATATTCCGGGTGTGTAGATATTCTGGGTACGGCACTGATCAGAACTATCTGAGCCAAATTTCAACTAAAATGACTGAGAACGTCCGAACACTCGTTTATTTATCTGAACCAAATGTTAAACTATTCCAGTATGTTGAGCAAAATAAACCGACAAAAGATGCAGATGTAAAAAATCGATTAAGGTTGCATATTACCCCAACGTGTTTACACCACCGAATGCCAGACGATGTGAAACGAAAAGAATGTTTAAGAAGTCCATGCAACACCGTTGCACAATATATATGTTGTTATCTGCATGCAACACTCTATGGGGAAAAAAATTACGTGCATACCGGTTGCAAACTCGATCTCGTGCATATTCCTCTTAGCCCGTTGGCTGCATGCTTGCATGGGAAGGTGAACAAACAGGGCAATGATTACGGGAGTTAGTTGGCTCTTTCAGCTGCAGCATGGGCTGGCTGATTTATGTCACGTACCTACTGTACGTTTTCTGAAGACAAAACGATGGTCTCTCCAGCTTCCACCTACTACCGTGTACTATCAATCCATAGGCCGATCGGCTTCCACCGAGCCCCTCTATTCCGTGTCCATAAAACGAGATAGAACACGGCGATGTGCTCTCGCCCCTCTCATCAAGTCGCAACCAATCCAGTTGTCTCCACCAGAACATCTTTTCCCCCGGCACCGTAGGGTGTAGCGGCTGGGCAGAAATCTCCCCTTAAGGGCACTCCTTCGGCTCTGACCGTCCGTCCGCTCGCCTCCGGCGGCTCTCCGTCTCCGGCACGACCTCCGGCCCGCCTCGCCTCCGACGGCTTTCCGTGATATCTCAGGATGTGGTGCCGTCGCCGGTGGGCCGGCTCTAGTCATCGGGCCGATTGGCTCCGACGGCTATCCCGATCTAGCATGACGTACTGCTGGTGCAGCTGCGTCCATGGTGCTGCTAGGATGTTGGTTCCGCCGGGAGTCTCAAGCTTGTTGGGACAAACCCCGGACCAGCTCGCTCTCTCATCTCCTCTCTCACTCGTTCAAACGAACGTGGATGGAGAAGCACACTGAAAACACTTTTTCCAGCGCACAAACGCCCCGCCGCACGAACGGCGTCTCGGCCGCACGAACGGCCTTACTTTACTGGGTACATACCCCAGCTCGGCTCATACAGTCACCGTGGCTCGGCAACACACCGCGCTCTTCGATCAGTACATGGGGTTGGGTTTTATACCAGACTCACACAGGCGCACGCACACCTGCCACTCTTGGCCACGCACGCACATAGCCATGCAACCTTATCCTAACTAACCCACGCATGCACACGTTCAACACTACCTGGCCTAACCTCACACATCGGCCACCCACGAGCTAACCAGCTAACAACCATGCATGCACACGATCACATGCATGTGCTAACTGACTAACTACACGCACCACGTCCGCCGGTCGTGCTGGTTCTCCACAATGGCACAACCACACGTCCGCCAACGCACGCGCCAAGTCAAGATTATGGCTAACAATTTCCCCCCTAATCTTGACATGCCGTCATCGGAGTTGTTGCAGCTCCCGTCGTCGGAGTTGTCACGGGCGCTGACTCGACCTGGCGCGCTGACGCCGGTCGCCACCACCACGGACTCGACCTGGCGCGCTGACGCCGGTCGCCATCGTGCCTGCTTCTTCCTCTCCGGCAACATACGCCACTTCTCCGGCGACACACGCCTGGCGTTCCTCGGCGACAAACGCCGAGCTCCTTTTCCGCCGGCGACACACGCCCGACGTTCCGGCGACATACGTCGTCGATGCCGTCGCACCGCACTGCTGCGGCCTCCGCCGCCGCGCTCGCCGCGGACTCACCGCGCACCGCCGCCGCGTCCGCCATGACCGCCGCAGGCCGCGCACCTCGATAGGCCGACACACGGCCCGGAGCTTTGCGCTGCCACCAGCGAACGCCGCCACCGCCGGTACGCCTCCGGCAAGGGGAACGACGCCCAAGATAACCAAGCTCATGATACCAGCTTCACTGAATCACAACTGAAGTCTGAAGTACGCATGGCCTTACATGAAATATGTCATATCCATCTATAGTGCAGCTATGTAAATATCTATATCAGGAAAGGCCAACAATAAAACATTGATGTTTTGTGTACGTACTACTGACCTTTATGCTTTGTGTTTTGATAATTTAGCAACTGACCTATTCTGTTGTACACAGATTTATTATGCCTAGAAATGTCCCAACTCTCTAACACTAATTTCAGAATGGGAGAAATTTACTCCCTTATGTTCCTAGAATAATTTCTTGAGTTAGCTATATATATACTTGCTACGTTTTAGATTTCAAATATGCTTGACATAAATTACTACAAGTAGTCCACTCTGTCCAGGATTCTAAGATCCTGGAAAGTTTTCGCCCCACCAATAAGTTTTTATGCCTGAATACTAATGGTCGATATATAGAGGGAATGAACAAATCATTCACAATAAATAATAGGTTGATACCTCTGCTAAAGATTGTTCACAGATCACCCGCAAAAAAAAAAAGAAGATTGTTCACGGATGAAATATCAATGTAGGGAATACTATGAAACAACTCCAAGCATATGCTCACCCAGTTGTAACCAATGATTTTGTAAGAAATGGAATGACACATCTCCGAAGAGGGCAAAATCCATAAAAAATAATGCATAGTCCTCTTATATATTACCGTTTTACAATTGAAGGATGAATTATTCATGCAAACGTAATAAACTTTATGTAGTTACAATGTTCATATTTTAAAGGTGCAACTATCAGATTATGATTCTAACTACTATTATTCACTATGTACATGTTGATCCTCTATATTGTTACTATGAATTCCCGCAGCAACGAGCGGGGTATCATCTAGTTGTAAAAGAAAACGATGCCTGCCAAACCAGCCCAGGCCACTTCGACTGCTGGGCCACCCCCTCCCCCCGTTCTTAGGCCAGTTTGAAATCCTTCGTCCCCCATCCACGTCATATGATCGATCTGCCACGTGAATCTCACCGCACAACGACTTTCGGTTTCTGTTAGAGAAAGGAGATTTTACACAGGCGTCCTTTTAAGTAGGACAAACTCCAACTCGGTAAGCAGTATGGGACTAAATAATTTGGGATAAATGCGCTTCGGTGGTTGTTCGATCACTAGTAGAAAACATGGCTTTGGTTCAAGCTGGATCGGAGCAATAGTCCCGGTCGCATTACGAAACGGGACTAATGTGAGCATTAGTCCCGGTTCGAGCAGCTAGGGCGCCGGTCGGGGCTCGGCAGGCATCAGTCCCGGTTCAAATGGGACCTTTAGTCCCGGTTGGTGTCTCCAACCGGGACTAAAGGTCTATCTTCAGTCCCGGTTTTAGACACCAACCGGGACTACAAATTTGCCTATATATACGCCCGCCCCTGCCCGCCCTCTCCTCTGTTTTTTCCTCACAGAATGTGGGAGGTGTGTGCTACTTTGTTCTCCCTTCCTATGCACATGAGGTGTTCGATGAAATGCCTGAGAGCATGATGCCAATTGAGTTCAGATAAAACAAACATGATATGAGGTGCCCGAGCCACACTTAAGCTTCGTCCTCTTTCTTCTCTTCTGTTCTTCCTCCAAGCCCGTCCCCATCCCCGTCCTCATCGCCGTCGATCGCCCGCGCCGATCTCGTCGCCGGCACCACCGTGGTGAGCCTCTTGTTCTTATCTTTTTTTAAAAAGAAAAAATTCTTACTTGTATGATTTAGATAGCTACTTGTATAATTTTCTTACCTGTATTATTGTTTGTTATTATATAGTGCCATGGTTTTGATATCCGCCCCCGTCGGCTCTCGTCCGGTCTATGATTCGGATGTGGTATATTATCTTTTATAACTATTTGTTTCATTTAGTGTTTATGATAATTATGCCGACCAACTTGACATAGATGTTTTTATCTAGGAGGTATGTGAATCGAAAATTCCAACCAACTCTCTTGTCGAGAGGTTAAATTTAGTTGAAAAAGAAAATAATTATTTGAAAGAAAAATTGAAAAGAATTGAAAAAGAGAAGATGAAATTAGAGTTGCATGTTGCCGATGTCGTCGATCTACACAAGATCCAGATGGATGCAATGCGCTTCAAGATTAGAAAGATTAGAAAATATGCCATTGATAAAGAGGCTTGGTATCATTATGCTGTTGGATCAATTGTTACCTTAGTTGCGATTTTGATCACATTTGTTGTTGCATTTAAATGTTTTACATAGTTGTATGTTAGTTTCAATGTATGTTTTAATTAGATGCTCTAAATAGTTGTATGTTGTTTTATGAGAACTATGTATGAACTTTATGTATTTATTTTTGCAGTAATAACATTTGATCACTACTGTACTTTGGTTTTAATGTGATGATGAACTTGTATTAATTTGCTCATTTCTCTATTCATGATGTTCTGTAATGGTTTTTGATATACTTAATTATATAATGCAGATGAACCGGCAATGGATGTACGGTGACCGACGCACTTCCGAGTACATTACGGGCTTGCATAATTTTATCGATGTGGCTGAGGCAAACAGTCAGAATATAAGTAGTACTAGCTAGTTCCGCGCATCTCTCTTTGATTCTAGTTTCAATACCGTTATCATGCTTTATTATTATGTTGATTGAACTCTATTCTCGTAAAGTGCTTGAGGCAGGACGACGGAAATAATTTATGTGGATACTACGTTTGCGAGTTCATTCGCCAGACGACCTGTGAGAAGGACAGAATTTTAGAACAACTTGAAGTACGTAAACAATATTCACAATTTTATTTTATTACCATCAATTGTGTTGAGTTTCATTCATTCATATATATATATATATATATATATATATATATATATATATATATATATATATATATATATATATATATATATTGACCCCTTCTTTAAATTAGCTCCAACGAAAGCGGGACGAACTCCTACCAAAGGATCGCATACGATCAATTTAAGAGGAATTGACGGGATTCTTACTTGAAGAGGTCATACATACAGAGGGAGAATACCATCGGGAATTGGAATGCGATTTTGACAATAATTAGATATTAGGGATCGTAAGAGATGTTATATTGTATATATGCATGAACGTGTACTATATGTAGTAGCGTCGAATAGATATACGAAAACTTGTTGTTCGACCAAGCATGGAGAAAGAGATGTCACTTCTCTATATTCATGACGATGTTGTGTAATGGTTCCTTCATTGCTATATGTAATAGCTAGCGTCGAGTTGAATGGAAAACATAAAATAAAAATAAAAACCCTAAATAAAAAAAATTGAATGGTAAACTCAAAAAGAAAAGGGAACACAATATGAAATCCCTAAACCCTCCAAAACTCTAAACCCCTCCTTTCAAAAAAAAAACAGCGCTTGTCAGGGGCTGACGCGTGGCGGCCTTTTAATCCCGGTTGGTGTTACCAACCGGGACTAAAGGTCCTCCTGCCTGAGCGCTGCGCAGCAGCCACGTGGAGCCCCTTTAGTCCCGGTTCGTAACACGACCGGGACTACTAAAAGTGAGGCCTTTAGTCCCGATTCCTTAGTCCCGGTTGCACAACCGGGACTAAAGGCCCTTACGAACCGGGACTAATGCCCTGTTTTCTACTAGTGGATTTACCAACGTGCCGCTGATTCTATTTGTCCTTTCATCTGGCAAAAATCCTTATGCATATCATGTACTTTTGGCCAGGTGGGTGACAAACGCAGAAGGTTACAAGGGTCTATTTAGAAAATGTAACTGCAACTGCGATTCTGCGAAGCGTTTTCTTCTGGAATGCCTTCAAATTCATGAGCAATTTGATAAAATGGCACACTTTTCCTCGTACCTTGATCCAATGCCACACCTTTCTTGTTATTGGATTAAATAGCACACTTTTAATTCATAGCTGGATAAAATGGCACAAACTGAGTTTTTTCCTCCTTTTCCAAGTCAAGACCAACACGTCATAATACTTTGGACGATTTTGCCCTTCGGTTGTTTCTACCTGATCAACCTGTTCGATCGAAAGACAGGTGACGAGAAAAATCCAGAGGAATATATGATCGAAACAGAGGAAACGAACGATTCAGAGGAAGACGAACCTCCGCCTCTCGGGCTTCCTCCCACCCGCGCCGCCAATTCCACCGCCCGCTGCCTCACCGTGCATCTGCCCCAATGCGCTGGCCGTTTCGCGACCTCCTCGTCCCGATTCTTCTCCCGTTCCAGCGCTCCACACGTTCCGTCGTCGCCGCCTCCTCATTAGGCCATGACTCAAAGATTCCCCCATAGTCCCATCCCATCTCCCTCTAATTTGATCCAGGAAGCATGTAAAGCTAAATTTCTTCAGGAACGGGCATCAATACAAGCTGAATTTCTTCAGGAAGAAGCATATGTAGCTTTAGACATCTGAACGGGCAATCACAATTAAAAACTAAATTCGTCTTGGCCAGCAACATCAATTTCTTCAGGTAGCACTACTGCTAAAGCTAGCAACTACAGCAGCAGGAACGAACACACGCTCCATTGAGCGCTCGAAGACGGCCAGCGAGCGCCCTCAACTGCGATGCGCTGCAGGGGAACTTGAAGTGGCGTCGCCCTTGTCTTGCACGGCGAGGGAGCAGCCAGAGCGCGGCCTGCGGGAACGCCCTTCTTCTCTGGAACGACGAGGGAGCACGATGAGGATTCATAGCTCTGGGGAGGATGCACGCCAAGATGGCGGGGCTGCGCTGGGCTCTTTCGTTCGACGAACCAGTTGACCAGGCAGAAACATCCAAAGGGCAAAATCGTCCAAAATATTATGACCTGTGCACCCAGACATGGAAAAGGAGGAAAAAACTCAGTTTGTGCCATTTTATCCAGCTATGAATCAAAAGTGTGCTATTTAATCCAATAAAAAGAAAAGTGTGCCATTGAATCAAAGTATGAGGAAAAGTGTGCCATTTTATCAAATTGCTCCAAATTCATGCTGGCGATTTTCCAAACGCCCCCCATATTATAACATATTACGGCATTTTCCCCAAATGCCTCTGAATCTCTATTGGCATTTTACAGAACGCCCCGCATACTAGGATATATTGAGGCGTTTCTTCCTAATGCCGTTAATTGTCACTGTTTTGAGGCGTTCTTCAATTGTGCCTTTATAAGAAAGCTAATTTAAGGCACTTTTTTTTTAGAGCGGAGGCACATGCCCGGCCTTAAACTGAGGCCCTTACACACAAAGTCACACACACGACAGAGGTTCAAGACCACAAAAGGAAAAGGAGTCTAGACGGGAAACTAGGGATACATGACCATACAGGTCCGATGCCACGACGCAGCGTGCATATTTCGCCTACATGGGGGTGGAAGGCCGGGCGGTCCCCGCACCGGTGTGATCCCGCCTTCGCACACGTCGAAGCTCAGCACACCTGGCTCGGAGGCTGCCTGCGAGCTGCTCCACCTTTCCTCGCTCTGAGGGTCTTGCCAGAAGCTTCCATAGCTGCAAAAAGATGACCAATTTGTATATAACATCAGCTGGGTGCTTAAAGAATTTCCCCTCTATTAGCGCTTTATTACGAGTAGTCCACAGGGCCCAAGCTATCGCCCCAAACCCCACCCAAGCCAGTCTACGATCTTGCCCATGTGTGTTTTTGATCAACTGGAACACTTCTACTACCGATCCCGGGTTCCACATGCAGCCAGTGGCCGCACGGAGCACACTCCACGCAAATCTAGCAACGATGCACCGGAAAATGATATGGTCACTTGTTTCATCCTCGCCGCACCACACGCACTTGCCGTCACCCGGGCCATTGCGTTTCTGCACTTGATCCCCACTAGGGATCCTATTTCTCGCTAGTTGCCAAAGGAAGATCTTTATTTTAGATGGCATTCCCGCCTTCCAAAGCCCGCTCAAGTCGCACGGCGGCATCGATCGAAAAATCTCCTTATACAGGGATCCTGTCGAGAACTCCCCGGATCAGGGACGAAGCCAGAAAATGGCCATAGGGGGGGCAGGGGCTTGAACTAAAAGAGTCTATCACAATCGTTGAAGAGACAATCATATAGGCATATAGCATGGTAAATATTGTGAGGTCTAAATACTCAAAATATAGCTGTGGTTCTGCAATAATATGAATAAATTTGCATATCTATTAATCTGAATGAAAATCATGACTGGATAATTTCTTTAGAATTGGTTACTAGTTTCAATTTGCTAGAAAATGTTCTCAACGAGACTCTTCCTCTTCATGCCTACAAACCATAATTTGAGAGTCAAATTTTTTCTGATTTTTTATTGTTCTAGTTTCTAGTTCTATTATTTTTAAGGCACACATCAAAATAAAGTGTAGATTGAAAGAGGAAGTTAGAAATCATGTTCACATCATTTGAATTAGCATCATGTTCACATGACTAAGAGCTTGAACCAATTGGCTTGAAAAATCATGAATTGACTGAGCTCTCTTCCTCTTCATGTCTACACACATATAATTGGACAATACATGGATTTCTAATTAGTTTTTAATTTCTATATTTCTACAATTAGATTCTAAGACACAGACTAATCTAATGCTGAAAATAAACTAACCTTTTGTTAATCGTCTGGTTGCTCAACCGTGTGTGTGCTGCCGGCCGGAATGTGCCTGCGGTCTGCGGATCGGCACGACGGGGAGTCGCGCCGTGGGGGACGGTCGGACGGAGGCCTTCCCTCCTCGGCGGACGGAGAGATTCGATGGAGAGGATGGACGATCTACTAGGCGGGCGGCGGCGGTGGCAGCGAATTTTTCTAATCGCAGGAACTGAGGAACGACCAACGAGCAGATTGGAAACGAAACGACCGTGCGTACGTCGTGGACTTGCTCGTGGTCGTGCGTATTGCTTCCAGACTCTTTGTCTTCTACGTGGGCTGTTTTCCTTTTTCTTTTTCCTCATATTAGGGCCGTTGGTCTGCTGCCTGCAATCACACACAGCTGTGTACGTACATGGGCTCTAGGCCTCTCGCTATGGGATGGCCGGATGGATCACAGGGGGGGCGAGACAACCAGAATTCTGTGCGTACGAAGAAAATTATAGGTGGTACCTAGTCGCTATTAAGGGGTAACAAGATCGTTAGGGGGGGTCTCGCCCCCCCTCGCCCCCCCTTAGAATCGTCCCTGCCCCGGATGGTTCAAGCGTCCAGGTCACCTCGTCTCTGCCATGGGAGATCGTGCAGCCAGTCAGATCTAGATGCAGCTGCTCCCATTCTCTGGACTCCACCGGGCCTAGAGGTCGCCGGAAGCGTGGGAGCCAGCGACCATTACTCCAAGCTTCCACCACTTTGGCCTCCAGCCACTCGGCGATGGCGAACAAGGCCGGGAAGCGAACGCTCAACGGCTCTTCCCCACACCATTTATCCTGCCAAAACAAGGCCACCCGCCCGCCTTTAACCTGAAACCGTGTCCCTAGTCTCAGCAGAGATTGCACCTTCCTGATCCCTTTTGCAAAATGGGACAGTTTAATGTTTCGGCGGAAGTCCGTCCCCCCTTCCGTCAAATATTTCTTTCTAAAGATGTCGAGCCATAGGCCACCTTGCCCAATCAGTATTTTGCATGCCCATTTCGCAATGAGGCACCAATTCATTACTCTGGTATTGATCACCCCTAAGGCACTTTTCAAAACGCCTCCTACAGAATGCCTTTGTTACTCCACCGTGCTGTAGTGGTGCCTCTCTTCTCTCTTTATTTCTTTTTCTCCTTTTTCACATTTTCTCCACGCTGATACAATTGACGCACCCTGACTCGTGTGTATATATATACACGAACATGACCAGCTATCGAACCGGCCAAACTAATCCTACTCGGACACAAGGACACGCACATGATACAAATGTGGACTCTCCTATGACTTGGACAAGGACTAGTACTCGTGACTACTAGCTAGTCCTATTACACAAAGACTCCCAATTATCTAAATAGCTCTATCACAACTTAAAAGATTCACGATTGACTCTCAGGCTGCCGCTAATCACTTGTAACTTGATTAGCAAAACTAGTTGCCCAACTAATACATGACCTTAATTCAAGATTACGCTAACAGTTGATGCAGCAGAGGTTGTAGAAGATTGGGCCATCGTCGATGAAGCGGTGTTGCAGGCTTGCAGCAACGGGCGCAGCGAGGAGAGCTTCAGATCAACATCTTGGGGTACTTTGAGGGCATTTTCAACGCCGACCCACAAACCTCCCGCATCCCTCCAGACCGCGTTGTCCGTACCGCGGAAGCCATCCAACGCGGTCATGTATCGGTCCACGGCGCGGTCCGGACGTCCTTTCCCCTGCAAACCGGAGATAAACGTGGGGGGGGGGGGGGGGGGGGCTTTGCGGGAGTCCGGACCGCTACCACGCCCGCTTCTGACCGCCCTGGCCCACCCAAAACCCCTCCTCCCTCCCGCGCGCACTTTTCACCCGGCGCCAGCTGCCCGCATTCATGCCGCTGTAGAGCGCCGGTGACCTGTCCGGTCCTTTATCTTAGACCATCCTCGACCCCCGCCTGGGTTCCACGGAAGCGGAGGAAACCCCCTTCCCCTCTGGCTGAAGCACCCTCTTTGCCATTCTGATGAGTGGCACAGCCGGACATAGAGAAGATACGGGGGAAGAATATACCTCCGGGGCTCCCGATGGTCCAATGAGCGGGCTGCCGGACATGGGGAAGACAAAGGGATCCGCCGTGTTTATATCAAAATTTGTCCGGTTTGATCGAATTTCGTCCGGTTGGAAATTTGCGTGTTGCCGTTGTCCCCCCTGTCCGCGAACAGATGCGGGAGGAAATTTGCGGGTTGCCGTTGGAGATGCCCTGATTCACATAGGGGTAACCCCATCATGTGAGCCTTTCTAAACACATACACATAGCAGAGAAGGTAAGTTTACGTCTTATGTCACTAGAAAAAGAGTCCGTGCGTTGCAACGGGAGAAGAAAATACCGCACGGCCCTAACCCAACAACCACGACTAAGACCCCAATAGGTCTTGCTCAGGCGCCTCTCTCTCGGCATAAGATGACAAATCTACTTCTCTTTCATGCAAGATTTTGTCGAGGCGTACATGCACGGTTATTGACGGTTTTTTCGTCTCCAATTTGGCTTTCATGAGGTGTTCATTGCAATCCCGATCGGTGTCAGTACGAAAGAAAGATGGATCGTGCGCTATTGATTAAATTTGCAGCCTAAAATAGCATTTTATAAATATTTAACAGGTAAAATAACATCATATTCATACACATTTTTCTAATCAAATTTCATATATAACATCTTAAAATTGGAGTTAGGGTTTAAAATATATGGATATATTTTTTTAAAGTACTATTTGTTCTACATGGACCGTGGGTTAATTTTTAAAATGGCAGGGGTTTTTAAGATAAAACGCAAAAAAACGATTCGTTTTCTGTCACTTAATGGTGGAGTGTGGGTTATTTATCATAAAAGGGAGGAGGGTTTCTGTAAAACAGTAAAAAACAGTTCGTTCTCTCACTTAAACGTGGATGGCGAGTTAATTACCTAAAAACAGAGGGGGTTTTATGTAAAAATGCTGACGGTGAACGGGCAGAAGCAATCCGTATTTTATTAGTAGGTATAGATAAAGTACGTAAGAACAATGTAAAGTTATGTTCCATGTAACCGAACATAAATTTACGTTCCGAGTCTCTTTAAGATAGGGAAAGTTTGAACCTCGTTAGGAGTCGTTTTAGCATTAATCTCTTCGAGATAACTTGGAGTTTAAACCTGACGGACATGTGGTCAGGTTGCGACATGTTTAGCAAGTTTAGTAGGTCGTGTTGGTCGCGGTGTCGGCTCTTTGAGCCCTATATGATGTGAAATAAAACTCAGAAAAGCTGTGCGTTGGAGCAGCCCAAAACTTCTTCTGTTTTTGTTCTTGTTGTTTGATCTCGTGTCTACCACTCTCAATACGATCAGTAGGCCAACACATTAGAGGTTCAAACATCTACCTAGGTGTGAAACCGAGTCCTGATGTTTCCTAATCCTAACATATTGATTTGTCATGTTGAGTGGCATTGCTAGAGGAACACATTGTAGGCTACATCTACAATGTCCTAGAGCATGTCACATCTTGCTTTTAAATAAGGCAAGAGGTATGCCCATGCTGATGTTACTTTGGGTCCTAAAAAAATGAGAGCAGTGTGTTTGTTTCAATGTTGTGCTCTTAAATAGGAGGATTGATGTGTTTGATTCAACAGAGTGGAACAACCATGTGTACCAAATTGTAACCATGTGCACACATGTTGTACTCGGTTGTGAACAACCATGTTTGTTATGGCTAAAAACAGGCTGCAGTAACTGAAATCAAAATATCTACTCTGTGTAGCAAGCAATCACTCAAGACTTGGATCACAACATTACCATTAAATGTGAACATTCGGACCGAAGGTAGGGTCGGCGTAGCTCTAAAATAGTACGTTAATTAAAAAATTTCAGGTGAAGCTTACTCTGAGTTTCTAGAAATTACGAGGCCAGTTGCATACAAATTCATGGATGTTTCAGATATACGTGAAGTTTGAAAAATCGGGAAACTAAAAAGCGAAGGTACTTGCAACTGAAAAGCATGAATCCAGCCCACCGCCCATGATCAAATGGTAAGAAAAAGGCAAGTCGTTTGAGCTAGATGCATTTACTAATGTTTCTGATCCTAGTTTTCACAGGCATTGCCAAATGAAGTCTGCGTTCTTGCTACTCTGTCCATTTTCTCCACCCGCTCCAGTATAGAAGGCCAATGTGGAACGCATGACCAGATCCAGTGGTGGATTGACATGTGAAGACGTTCTTCTTCGCGCCTTTGAGCTTGATCTCCACGAAGTGGTAACCCCACTGGGAGGTCGACTAAAATCAAGCAAATCATCATCTTCGTTTGAACAAACCACCATAGCCTAGATGGCTGCAGAAGTGTATATTCATGGACCACCTCAGTTTGCCATTGAAATTACCAACAAAAAAAGAAATGCTTGTTAACTCGGAATTCCATACAAGAAACAAAAAAAATCCTATGTGACAGTGTATCCTTTTCTTAAGATATACCTCATGTGTCCCATCTTCTTAGTTCTCTTCCTCTTTCTATTCTTCCCACGGTTGTTCTTTCCATGATGTTCATTTAGTTTTTGTTTGCATTGGATTTGTCAGATTTCAGTTCCACCATAGTACTCTCCCTGTTAACAGTAGAGAACATAAAGATAGTACTTCCTCCCCAGCAATATACATGCAACAGCAAGATTTTCTTTATACATAACTTATAAGGTTCTGTGATTTGTCAGATTTGAATACCCCAACAGTGATGTCACTGGTGACGGTAGAGCCAGGGGCGGAGCCAGGATTTGAGCATACGGTGGGGCGAAGATGACAATTACAACACATGTCACAAAAGATATAGGATAGCACGTGAATATACCATATGGTTTGGTTTCAGTTTTAGCTTATTTGGAATTTTTACTTGTGCCACAATATTTCGAGCGAGAGTTTGCTTTCCAATCGAGAGGAACATCTCCTCAATCAGATTAAAAAATTTATACTAGAGTGATGCTTAATTATTTTCTCTTCATTCTTGAAGCATAAAAAACTTCAAAATAATAAATAGACTTCTAACCAATCTTTTAGATTTTGTCTTATGCGATTCTATGTTAGTATACATATATACAGCCTAGACCAAAAGTTCCTAACAGATAGTTTGATCTATATCTAGCAAATCTACTGAGTAGAATGCAATCTGTAATTGATGTAACAAAAAATAATAGTCAGTAGTTTGTAAAGATCTAGCACTGGTAATGATTACCTTTGGTTTATGTGATTCACGTGAGCCACAATGGGATGCCTGATTGTGAGGACCGAGGGGCCATGGACGAGGCGCGCAGCGCGCTGCAACCGCGATTCAGCTGGTGCCACTGCCGATCGCTGGACGAAATCTCCTCGCAGCCACTAATGCCTATGCCCTAGGCCGCCGCCTTTTGCCAAAAGGAAAACGAGTCAGCAATACATGTGTGTGGATCGATCGTAGCCATCCTCTGAATCTTCGTCTACTGGCTAGTCGTAGCGTGTCGTGGGTTGACTTCTTGGGCTTGGCCAATCAGCCCATTAGGTCCTTGTCCACTTATTATTTGTGTTATTAATAGCCCAATTACAAGTGGCAACTTAGTCCTACGTTGTTCTGAAAATTTTTAACTCTACGTAATACTACTGCTAGTCCCCGCTAGATTCTGTCGGGGGTGGCCGATCGATATGGGGGGGGTCTGGCCCCCGCTCCCCCCCCCCCCCCCCCCCCACCCCACAGTGGCTGCGCCGCTGGGTAGAGCATAACCAAATGACACTTGTTACCTCCAAAACCATATGTGCAACAATAGAAATAAACAAATACCTTCTATGATTCGTTGCCTGGGCTGCTGCAGCAGAACTGGCATCCTCGTCCACGCCACCAGCAATTCACGAGCAAAGCAATCTTCAAGTTTCGGCAAAAGTAGCAGAGTATGCTCCCGGACATATCCACAATCTGTTTCCTCTACACCGATATCGGTGTTCCCTCGATTCACCAAGCAACACACGGAACTGGTCTCCTTCGACATACCCTTCGATCAAAGCATCGTCGCAACAAAATTAGTGAAGCTCATTAGAATCAAAGCATCAACTAACACCATGATTTGTATACAAAGATGCAGTTTGTTCTGGTAGAGGCGGGGACATGCACACCAACAGGGCAGCAACGATGACCTTGGATTCAGAACCATATATACGTATAGCCCATAAAGAGAATAGAGGTCAATCGAATATTGAAAGATGGCAATATAAATTCGACACTTGCGACAATTCTTGCGGGGCTGGGCAAAAAATGGAAGTGGCATTTACAAACTGAAAAAAGGAAGGCTTCTTAATCTTATTAACGATCCAGACTTGAAAGCCGAGGGCAATGTGCTCGACACGCTTGATCGTATTGCTAAGCGGGAGCCCGAAGAGAAGCTACAAAAGCTTCTCAAAGAAGAAGAGATGAAATGGGCACTCAGAGTGAAAGTTCGGCATGCGGTTCAGGGGGATAATAATACCCAAGTTTTCCATATGATTGTGAACGGAAAACACAGGAAGAAGAAAATTATTCAGATAGAACGTGATGAGAGTTCAATTATAGGGCACGAGAAACTAAAATTGTATATCTCGGAATTCTACAAAAAGCTTTTTGGGGCACCGGTGGAGAACTTTGTTTCACTCCATGAGCATGTGGTTGAGGATTTACCTAAACTAGGGGCCGATGAGAACGAGATTCGATCGGCACCCTTCTCAGAGACGGAGGTGTTCGAGGCGATAGCACAAATGAAGAATAATAAGGCACCAGGCCCGGATGGTTTTCCAGCTAAATTTTACAAGAGGTGTTGGATATCGTTAAAGGAGACCTTATGCCCATGTTCGGGACAACATATCCTGGAGGGTGTGGTCGTCTTCATGAAACCTTACTTGAAATTCACTCGAAGAAACTAGATGGAGTGTGTCGGTTCTAAATCCGGCATATCTCGTAGTAGGGGTCCTAAGCTAGGCGTTTTGGAGCGATGATAACATGGACACAGGTTTTTACCCAGGTTCGGGCTCTCTCGAAGAGATAATACCCTACGTCATGCTTTTCATTGTATTCATATGGGTTGTAGTACAGAGTACATGTATCTACCACGAGATTGTTCTAATGAATATGAGTTCATCTATTGACTAGCCTGGCCTTGGTTTATATATGCACCGGAGGCCTAGGGTTTAGGAGAGTCCTCGGCTTGGGCGCCAAGTCTTGTGGAATCTTCCTTGTATTCGTCATGGACTGCCCGAAGTGGCCCATGAGTGAACCGCCATGGGGGTCCTCGGCCCGATCTACCTGGTCGGGAGACGACGTGATGAGTACCCCCTAGTCCAGGACACCATCAGTAGCCCCTTGAACCGGTCTTCAAGTTGGGGACGCTCCTCAGTTCTTCCGAACTGTTCTTCGTCTTCGGTCGTCGGTCTTGAAAACTGGTTCAACAAATCTTCCCATCTCCGATCTTGAGGATCGCCGAGGTGTATCCGAAGAGTTCATACGTCGGGTATCCGAGGAGTCCTTTAAGTTCTCGGCCTCTATCAATGCCTTGTTATTTTTACGCCGCACTTCGGGTTCGAAGTTTTTCCCGGGTGGCGGTGTCCTCTTGCAGCCGAGCTCCAATGTCGGACTGCATCCGAGGTGTCATTTTGCAGCCGAGCTCCAACGCCGGTCTATATCCGAGCTCCAGCGCCGGACTACATCCGAGGAGACATAGAGTACCCCGTCTTTGAAAAAGTTTGAAGGATGTTATCCGAGCTTAACGCCAAAAAAGTTCTCTATGGAGCCAGTCACTCGCAGCCGAGCTTTATGCCGGACTGCTTCCGAGGTGGTCCACCACCTCGGTCTTGGGCTGATTTTTTGCGAATATATTTTCGATTGGTGCAATTTATTCTCTGCCGAGACATATAGCCAGTATCCCTCAAGGTGTGTGTGTCGGCCTAAAATCTGAGATGCACTTGAAGGAAAACATAAAACCGCTGATCCCAGTAGCCCCTGAGATTCAGGTCGATTCGCGAAATCGGCCTGAGGATCAATTCCTAGCTCGGCAGCATATTTAGGAACAGAAACACGGTGTGCATAGTCCTCGAGACTCAGGTTGGGTGCGGTCGACCAAACCGAGGATCGTAATCTCCTCGGAAACTGTTTTGCACTTTGAATTTTCTGCATTGAATCATCAATGCAGTAGCCCCCGAGCCACTGGTCGGGTGGCAACACCAGATCAGGGGATCGATGTAACCCATTAATGACTTTTAAGTGAGAAGTGCGAAGCCCAGTAGCCCCCGAGCCTTAAGTTGGGCAAGGGTGGCCGAATTAAGGATCGATATCCGGGGTAAATTGATTTTAATCACAATTTATGTGTAATGATTCTACGTATCCAAGTACTTTCATCATTAATGCTCGGATCCGCATTGTACAAAACTTTGTTGACCGACCATCGGCTTCAACCTCCTCGGCCAGTAGCTGAGGAGTGTTTGTCCTACTTTATAAAGCCTTTATAAGGGCAAAGATTTACGGCAAACAAGGCAATCCGGCCATATGATTTTATAAACAAAGGTACGTGGAGAGATATGTTATATTACTATTTAACGTAAGAAACATATTCTGGGAAAAATAGTACCTTTATAGGTTCATTTTCCCAGGTTGTCATGTTGACCATGATCATGAGACCTCACCTCCGATCAATGTGGGAGAAAAATATTGAGAATTTAGTTTGGGGAAAGTTCCCGAACTCTGTGGTCTTAATGAACCAAAATTTTCACTTTCGTCGTTGCCGACCAATTATATTCTTAAGATAGCAAGCTTTCGGCTTCACCCAGTCTGAGGTACTAATCCGGATGACCCGGTAGTAACAATCGCAGAGGTGCTCCCTTTACCCCCTAGCCGAACAATCGGGAACGTAGGGTGTAAACACAGGAGCCAGGCAACCCAGCTTGGCGAAAATCTTAAGTCAAATTGATGCATATTTATGGCTTTATAACGATAATTACGGAAGGCAGCGCTCGTATATTGAATACAAACGCTTTTATGCTATATGCTATTTTGACTCCTTTGTGACCGATTATCATTTGAGAGTGGCCCATCGTCGGCTTCTACCCCTTTGTAGATGCTACGCAGGGTGTTTCCGCAGTAACAAGACAACCCTTAGCCGACGTCTCGGTGCCCGGAGGCGGTTATGTTAGCAGAAACGAGGCAATCAGATATCCAGGCTTTATAACTTTCACTTAGTCATAAGAGTCTAAAGTTGGGAGGCCAGTTACTAGCCCCCGGTTAGTGTTCGGCGTCAGCCGAGGTCAAGCCATTAACACTTCGGCCAATTTTATGAAAGGCCCACGGGGTAACCTCTATCGATCGATAGTTTGACATAGTCATCGGATCGCTGACCAGTTTGCGTTCATTGTGACAGTCAGTTTTTGGCTTTCTCCACTGAGGTACTTGACCAGTTAAATCGGAAGTACAATCACAGTGGTTCTCCCTTTGAACACCTAGCCGAACAAAGCGGAACGTAGGAGGCAAGCACAGGAGCCGGGCAACCCAACTATTCACCGAAGACACAATTCGAAACTGATGCATATAAAGCAATATCCGAAAACGTTTTGCCGAGGACTCCTCGGAGTACTTTGGTTTTTGGTAGCTTCGGCTCTAGTCGCAGCCCCCCGTTGATATTACCGATGCTTTAAAGGCATCCGACGTTGTACTGCGAGAGGTATGCTGGAGACACACAGTATCCCCCGAGACTCAGATTGGGTGCGGCCGACCAACCTGAGGATCGAATCTCCTCGGGACTAATCCAGATGTCATGTGCGTTTCGCCAACGCCGAGGTGTAGGTCCACAGGAAAGATGCCGAGCTACGGGTCGGAAAAGATCTCCCGAGCTGAATTATTATGCAAGGCACCTCGGTCATGAGGATGTCCCGCCTCCTGAAAGAAAAACATACAAATAGCTTAAAGGTGCCATAAGCTCGGAAAACCAAAAAACTTTAGGAAAAACTTTACGTCCGAACTAAATCAAGTTTTTGGTAACAATCCAAAAATTGGTCTTAAAATTAAATTATGCTTCCGTCGTGCTTTAACATGATACATCAGATCTCCAGACTTCAAGCGGGTCAGCCTTCGGCTTCAACCTCCTATCCCGAAGGCGGAGTGCTTCTCAGGCCAGTTTAGCGAACTATAATCGAGCGGCTTTAGAGAGAAACCAGGCTATCCGGCTATTGACCACACACTCACGTCGGAAAATGGAGTAGTAGAAAAAGACTTTGCAACGACTAAGAAGAAAACACTTATTATAACGGCTCATATAAATTTAAGAGCCCCCAGTTAACATGGGAAAAAGAAGCGGTTTTTAACGAACCTCGTTTTTAACAAACAGATTTTAACATAAATATAATGCTTGGTCGAACCGAACAAAAAATTAAGAATTTAGAAAATTTAAGCATGAAAGCGACTTAGCTGGTTAATGTGCTCGGCGTTGATGACGTGGTGCGGGCTTATGGCGGGACGAGGATGCATAGTCCTCGGCTTGACCAAGGTCCCAGCCCCCAAGCCCGAGGTGGCCGAGCGAAGAGCTCGGCTTGATGAAGCAGCGACGCGGCACGGTCGATGTGGCGAGGCGAAGCCCCCGGTCCAACCGAGGTGACGAAGCTGATCGGCTAGTGACGCCGAAGTCCCTGGAGTAGGTTGATGAAGAGATGGCGAAACCCGCGGTCTAGCCGAGGTGTCGGAGCAGGTCGGTAAGGTGACGTTGCAACCCCCATGCCAGCCGAGGTGTCGAAGCAGGTCGGCGAGGTGGACATCGGCTCGAAGAAGCAACGGCGCGGCGATGCCGACGCAGGTCGAAACTTTGTGACGCGGTCAATGCCGGCTTGAGAAGTGACCGCGCGGCGATGCTGGCGCGCCCGACCCGTGCATTCTATAAGGTGACGATGTTATCTTGATGATCATTAGGGAGAGCGGTGCCGAACTCTTGGTCGGCTCACCGAGGTGATGATCCGAGGTGGTTGTCGTCGGCTCAATGAAGCGACGGCGCAGTCGATGCTGGTGCAGGTCGGCTGCCATGGAGCAACGTGGCCGGGCTGATTTGACACCGGCGCGATGACGAAGATCGCCTCGGAAAAGGCTTAAAATTTGCAGGCACGTGCTTGAAAACAAAACACAATACCCTATAAAAAATTCCCGTCAAAAAGGATGTCCGATAATCTGTTCATGAAAAAGATGAACTCGGGTCGGATTCGTTTTCGTGCAGAAAACAGATCCGGAAATTGGCGCACTCCTCGAGCTGTTCCCGGAGTTTGAACGGTCGGATCGATCTAAAATTTTGAGGAAATGTAGATATAGGAATTCCGCAGCCGATCAACGGTTGGATCTTACAAAGGATGTCCGAGCTGGACGCTAGACTCCTCGCCCTAAACTCGTCCAGATTCACGTCCAGATTTGACAAGGCTCCGGTATATCGTAGATCGCCGGAGATTCCTTCATCGGAATATGACGAAATTTTACGAGGTCATTATAGACTCAATTCCACACACTTCCACCAAAGGATTCGTCAAAACGACGCTCGAGGAGGCGGTGACGGTGGACGCGAACCCGCTGTCCAGAAAAAACTGCATGATCGCGCGAGGGCAATGTTGACGTTGAGCCCCCGAGCACCATGGATGATTTTTCCATGATCCCGGATGAGATCAGAGTTGATGATGATGAAGACATCCGTCCGATCTTGACGATCCGAAGAGGAGCCTGGTCCTCGGCCCAGCCGAGGTGACTAGTAGATCGCGCCGGAGACGATCTGAATTCCTATCGCACCGCGGCGACTGCCAGCAGGCTATCAACGAGAGCACCAATGTCGGTTCCAAATCCGGCATATCTCATAGTAGGGGTCTTAAGCTAGGCGTCTTGGAGCGATGGTAACATGGACACAGGATTTTACCCAGGTTCGGGCTCTCTCGAAGAGATAATACCCTACGTCCTGCTTTTCACTGTATTCATATGGGGTGTAGTACAGAGTACATGTATCTACCACGAGATTGTTCTAATGAATATGAGTTCATCTATTGACTAGCCTGGCCTTGGTTTATATATGCACCGGTGGCCTAGGGTTTAGGAGAGTCCTCGGCTTGGGCGCCAAGTCTTGTGGAATCTTCCTTGTATTCGTCATGGACTGCCCGAAGTGGCCCATGAGTGAACCGCCATGGGGGTCCTCGGCCCGATCTACTTGGTCGGGAGACGACATGATGAGTACCCCCTAGTCCAGGACACCATCAGAGTGGTCTTCAAAGTGGACTTCGGGAAGGCTTATGGTAAAGTTAAATGGCCATTCTTGCAACAAGTTTTGCATATGAAGGGTTTTGATGTGGCCTGAAGGAAGCAGGTTGAATCCTTTATACAAAAAGGCAGCGAAGGGGTCAAGGTAACTGATGACATAGGTCATTATTTCCAGACACAAAAGGGACGGATACAGTGGGATCCGATGTCTCCTATCTTGTTTACTATCGTTGCTGATATGTTGGCGGTTCTCATTGGTTGAGCCAAAGAGGACGGTCAGGTGGATGGGCTCATCGCTCATCTTGCAGACGGTGGGGTGTCCATACTACAATACGCAGATGATACAATTATTTTCATGGAACATGATTTGGTAAAGGCTAGAAATAAGAAACTGGTTTTGTGTCTTTTTAAACAACTGTTTGGTTTGAAAATCAATTTCAACAAGAGTGAATTGTTCTGTTTTGGCCGCGCCAAGGAAGAACAGGAAAATTATAGACAATTGTTTGGGTGTGAGTTGGGATCTCTTTCGTTTAGTAATCTAGGAATTCCAATTCATCACCGAAAACAAATCAACAAAGAATGGAAGTGCATAGAGGATCGATTTGAGAAGACACTAAGTTGTTGGAAGGGCAAGCTTATGTCTTATGGGGGTCGGCTATTTCTCATAAATTCCGTGCTTACAAGTATGTCAATGTTTCTATTGTCCTTCTCTGAAGTACCTGTGGGGTACAAAAAAGTTTGAAATTTTATCGATCACACTTTTTCTGGCAAAGGGATAAGACTAAATCTAACTACAAGTTGGCCCAGTGAGATTTAATTTGTAGGCCGAAGAACCAATGGGGTTTAGGGATTGAAAACCTTGAGGTAAAGTACAAGTGCCTGCTCAGTAAATGGCTTTAGGCTAGCCGTAGAAGAGGACGGCGTGTGGATAAAGTTATTGTGTATTGCAATCCAAGTCCCTCGCACATGTAATGGTGCAGCCGAACGATTCACTTCTTTGGAAGGGACTGATGCGAACAAAGCTTGCCTTTTTCAACAAGACCAAATTCATTGTAGGGAACGGTAATACTACTAGGTTTTGGGAAAATGCATGGCTAGAGGAGAAGCCACTGGCCATACAATATCCAACCCTTTACAATATTGTACAATCGTAATGATGCTTTCGTAAGTACAATTCTAGGATCGATTTTCTTAAACATTCTGTTCAGGAGATCCCTGGTGGGGGAACGATGGGATAGATGGCTACATCTTGTGCACGGATTGATGGATGTTAACCTTTCTGATGATCTAGATACACTACACTGGAAACTTTCAGCCAAGCCCGACATTTAATTCGAACCAGAAATGGCTAAAACTAGTATTTACTTAGTAGATATATTATCCTCAAAAATAACTTAGTAGGTATAAGCTTATTAAAAAAGCCAAGGTTCCCTCCAAGCTCAAAGTATTCCTATATTGGCTCTCCCAACAGTCCCTTCCAGACCTCCAAATTCTGCGCATCACCAAATTGTTAGAACATTGGAATATGGTGGCATCACCAAATTGTGGGCTTTGGAGGGTTGTTGATCCACGCTGTTCTCTTTTGGAATGCCCTAAGGATATATGTGTATGAGCATTGTCAAGCGAATTGGTGACTAAGCATATGAGTACAGCCATCGAACCAAGTGCCAAACAGTGGCTTTTCTAGATGAAAAGCTCATTATCACACAGAGTTCACTGTTATGCTTGTCATATTATGGGTGGTTTGGACTGCGCAACGAAAGGCCATTCATGAATAAGAGTTCGAAAAGCCTCTGTCGATGCACATGTTTGTGCAGCGTTTCATCTCAGACCTCCAAATGATCCGATGAAAGTGCATCAGCAAACAGCAATACATCGCATGTCTAGGGCAAGCGCGTCCAGCTTGGTTCCCCTCAACCTAGGCTTTAGTAAATTCAATGTTATGGTGTTGTGGCACGCAATGCCACCCGTGGACCTGTGGGACTGGACCTGTGGCACGCAATGCCAGTAAGTGGAATATATACCAATGCTCATGCTAGAACACCAAGGATGCATCTAGCATTGCGGGATATTATCATGACCCCATTTCTCCAAACTAGGTCTTACTTATTTTAGTGTTTGTCTATCATGTTATATATTTTATGGGTCGCGCTACGCGTCAGACGGTTGATGCTCTGGAAAGATCGACCGCCTCCCCAGCCGTCGCATGAGACAGAAATAACCGCCCAATCTCCTCCCAGGTAAGCCCTGCGAATTGCAACAAGCCAATTGTTGCACTCATCCTCTCTGCAACAGCGGCCTTGTTGGAAACTACCCGAAGAATTATTTCCTTATCCTTATGAAACACAAACCCTTATTGCAACAAGAGTTGTGTTGCAATTGCAACAGGACCCTTGTTGCATTATTGCAACAAGAGCCTTGTTGCAGTTGCAACAGGGCCCTTGTTGGAGCAAAAAGCATCGATGGTCGTATCCAACAACGGGAGATCGATGGAGCTTGGGTGGTCATGACGGCTCACACAGTACCAGAGCAGGAGGTGGTGGAGGCGATCGACATGGGTGTGTACCAGGCGTGCAACGTGGCGGCTGGCGGAGCGACGATGGAGGGCGAGAGTGAGCGGAGCAAAGTTCCGGCGTGCGCGCTCGAGCGGCCATGGCTGCTGGTCGCGGGCACAGGGAGGCAGGGAGCGGAGGAGATCGAGAGGAAAAGGAGGGGAGTACAAAGGGAGGAAAGCGACGTCCTCCAGTGAACGTCGACGGTGGCCTCCCCCTCGCGCCTGGTCGGTCCGCAACTGGCCCTTTGTTGCGATCAAGCCGGCTGAAACTGGGACCAAGTTGCAAAAACTATACTATGGGTAGAGGGTTCTCCAGGCCATCTAATCAAAATCAGATCTGACAACCATGGAGGCGGTCGACGCGGGTAGAAATATCAGCCGTCTGAACAAGAGTGTTTCTGATATTTTATGGCTAATTTTATACGATAGATTATAACATAAGCAAAGCACTCAAACTTCAGCAATCACAAACAGAGCCCAAAAATATAACACGATGTAACTTCTTTATTAGTTTACAATATTCACACAAAATCTGAAAATATTTCTACATATGGATTAACTTTCTGGCGAAAAGGACTCGGATCTATTATTAAAGTTCATCATAATTACACAGAACTGCAAACATAATAAAAATTGCATCGAGGTCCCTAGGCCACTAAACGGCCATTGCTGCCACCATAACGAGCCACTATCGTAGCTCCCATATTGGAGTCGTCCTGATATTGTCGATGACAGCCGAGAAGTCTTCGTGCACGTGCCCCTAAGGACCAACACCCCGAAACCGCAATCGTTGTCGTTGAACCCTTGAATCGATCGAACCTCACGCCAAATATCGCCGTCATATATGCATGATGAAAAACCCTAACCTCACCACCCCGGTGAGCTGGAAGGAATTTACGCCGGAGCTCCGTCTAATTCATGCCGATGGACGAACTTGAGGAGGATTGGAGCCCGGAAGACTAACTCAAAGAAGAAGAGTCTCCCCTATGAGGACTACAATCCTAACCTATCTACTAGACGGAGTCGAGGCACTGAAGATGCTTCCGCATATGGATTATTCTACAAGTAATAAACCATTCTACCCTTTGTTTGCAAAACAATCCTAAGAGATAATTGAAAAAAGGGGAAACGGATGGATGAGATATATTTTTCAACAATGGGGTGAGACCCGAATTTCTCATAAACCTGACATTAAAACTTCAAAATTGATACAAAACAATGCAAGATGGACCCCCAAAGAAAGTAAATAAATTACAAACACATTCTTCCTTTTTGCTGACAGGGCCCGGATATTATACAAGAAAGACAATCTGGTCCAGAAACTTATACAGACCTTGCCGGAGACGCAATACCCACCGTCTTCGACAACCTTGCCATAGCTCACCATGGAACCCTAATGTAGGTTGAAGAAGGCGGCAAATAGGGTATGTGCCATGCCACCATGACACCGACAATCCACCTCAGTCTCCCTGGAGGCAGATCGGAGACATCTACAATATGGATCCTCTATTCTAGTCGCTGAGATCTATGTTGCGCATCTGGAGAGATGAAGATGACCACTACCAGTACCAGCTCTTGTATCCCTCAGACCTCCATAACTCACTACTGCAAAAATGGTTATAGCCACCCGATTAACATTGGCAGGCTTTGTGAAGCTCGTAAGTGGTAACATTTACCAGTGATGTAAGAGGTCGATCAACTGCAGTATCAATTACCAGTGACTGACAAATAGTGTGCCCATCACTCGTACAACTTGTATAGGCCTAGTTCGAGGCGTACAGAGGACTTTCACTTTGTTTGGTACCATGGGCTCCCAGTAAACTTAATCCTAAAACTCTTCCTGCATGAGTAGGCAGTAAGCATGTTTGGTGGAGAATGGCAGTCCCCTGAGCAAAACCGTTCATCCGACACATCCTCAAACTGGAAATCTTGCAGTAAAAATACCACACATGATAGATGCTACAGGGGTTTGGCGATACCACAAGTTAGCGACTACACGGTTTTGCATGACAACGGGAACTCGAATGTGAGGCTCGATTGAGTGGGTGTATAGGTTGGGAAAGGCTTGAGCAAGTGGAAACTGGTGGAGGCAGGTATCTGAACTAGAAAAAAGTTGAGATGCCATTTTTAGTTAAGACAAAGGAAATTTGTCCATAGGCAACATGATGTGAAGCAATCGGTTAGGATGTGATCACCAAGCACTCTTCGTCAACAAGTTATCTAGGATACCCCCCAATGCATATAAGGGGATTTAGTGTTAGCAAGCCCGAGTGTGACAACCAACTACCACCCGCGGGCCGATGCAGGAGAACGAGCAGGACCAAATGCCTGCCCACACACAACTATGCCACGAGTAATGGGCTGAAGCCATGTAATCATGAGAAGGTCGGCACACGCTACCTGATGACAACCAACATCTCTACCACAACTTCTTTTGAAATCTGATGAAACAGAAATAGAACGCTCAATAATTGGGCAAGAAATCCTTCCACCATCTGTCCCGTAGTGCATCTAGAGCGAACATTCAGTACAACCAATATATCACATCAGACTTGGCAAGTTGAATGACGGACAACATATCCAACTATCTCGAGTCACAAATACCTATGAAGGAATGCTACTTTTCCTGATGCCTCCTAACCCCACTATGTTTTTTTGCTATAAACATTGGATACCGTGCTAGCACCATTCAAAAAGTGTGGTATATATATTGATATGTCATATGCATTGCATCCCACAGCTTTAAATAAGAAGAGTATTATGCGTGCTCATGGGGCGCGACAAACTTGCCAGGCTAATGTCGTCGTTGAGTAGCACATGGTCAGTATGGTACTGGTGGAGTGCAGTGCATGTGCTCATTGGCGTAGGTCTTAGAAGAAATTTGACACGATGCATTTGTAGAAAGCTATTTTCTATAGGTCCACATGTAATCACATCTACTGAAATTCAAGGTTTGTACGTGTGCGGGTGTGCGCAGTGACATATGTGCATGTGTGTGGGAGACCCAAGCGTGAACTAATCTGCCAATGAGCACAAAAGGCAACAGGCAACAATTTCAACATTCAGGCACATTGGCGCAATGATGAACTACTCATAAGTAGGGCCATTCACCAAGTCAAAAGGTTGCAAATTTCTTTTTTTACATTTTAGAAAGCATGATTTCTTTTATTTTTTCTTAAAAAGATATATCAGTGGTAAAGTAGTACGTAAAGTAAATCAAATAATAACTCACCATAAAATACGTAGAGACAATTATGTAGTATACCAAATCTAACCACACAAATATGCAGGTGACGCAACTATACTTGCTCATTAAAATAGAAAAAGAAATGTTCGAGAGATGCCCAACTATAAAGAAATGTGACTGCATCCAAATGTTTTTGGAAAATTGGATGGACAATTTTAAGAGGGGAAGATTGATGAACAAAATTATAAGAGGAAAAAAATCATGAAGTTTCACATTTGAAATATTGATCAAGCAACATTTTGGATTTTTGATATACTGTCACTCACATCCCTCGATCTATGTGTTGTACAATATAATCAAGTCATCACGGTTTCAAAGCTAAAAATCATAAACATTAAAAGTTGGGTAAAGTCAAACCTACAATTATCCATATATCTAGTATAACAAAGGGATAACTAGAAAAGGATCGGAAATTCAATAAAAGCTTCCATTTCAAGAAAGAAACTTCAAATGTTAGTTGCTAGGTGAAAATAAGCAAACTTTGTTATCCCGTGGGTCATCCCTTCCGAATTTGTGATTCAATGCTTCAACTGGGACTTGTCATTTTGTGGGGATGTTACATGAGTAGCTAGATCCCTACAGTAACGGGCAAGAACACATGAAGGCCATGATGCATACTTCTCGTAGGTACACATGTTCTGAGTTCTGACTTCTTCCATGAAGAAAATTGATAATATAGCTCAATTTCAATCCATCGTTCGTAGCAAAGATGGTGTGAAGCAATCAGCTAGAGTATGATCACCAAGCAAACTTTATCTCTCTGGAATACCATACACAACATACAAGAGCGATATAGTATTAACAACTCACAATCCTGGCCCAGTTATGTTGGGCTCAAACGACAAACATGGCCTACCCATCTCGGGACAAAGTAAACACAAATGCCTCCCATTACAACTGCATGATGAGCAATGGTCCACGGGTAATGTAATCGTGAAGCTACTGATTTACTAGGACCAGAACCCTATCCTCTCGCCCATGCGCCCGCTGCCCCCCTTCTCTAGAACCCCTCCCTCGCCCCTTCCCCCCGTCGCCACTGGCCAGAGCCGCCAGGGCAAAGCCCCTGCTGTGGCTGGCGGCGGGGGCTCCTTCCTCCTCTGCTCGGATGCGGGCAGCGCGGGCCAGGGTGGCCTGCCCATCAGAGGTGTCAGGCGCGCGCGGGGCCTGGCGGCAGTGGCTCCAGTCGACGACGTGCCACGGCACGACGGCGTCCTGGCGGCGGAGGCCCGCAACGCGGCGGCTGCGTGCCCGTGGCCGCGTCCTGGCCCAGATCTGGACGTCGGTGGGCTGCGGGCGGCTCGGGAGGACCTCCGTCGGTCTTCTCCAGCGTTGGTTGGGTCTCTGGGGGCGGATGGTGGCTGCGGAGCAGGGGCTTCGGGTGGTCGCGTGCCCGGCCGGGTCTCACGGCTGGAATCCCGCGAGCGGCGCGGGTTGGGGCACCGGCTCGGCGTGGTTGCTGCTCCGGCCGTGGGCAGCAGCGGTGTAGTATGGTCCATGCGGGGGCCGTCCTGCGGCGTGGTGGCTACACGGTAGATCGGCAGTTCCGGCTGCAGCGACGGTTGGTTTCTCCGCCGGCATCGGCTCGTTTGCAGGTGGACTATTTTGGCCCTCGATCCCTCTCCTCCTCGTCCGGGCACTACTTTCATCGAAGGGTTGGCCCACTACCAGCTGCGGTCCATCGCTCGTCTCGCGCCCGGTGCAGCAGGACCGAGCTCATCTTGTGCCCGGTGCTGCAGGACTGATCGATGGAGGCTAGTTTTGGCCGGCCTATTGGGTCTCGGCGTTGGGGGCTGCCCAGGGGTTCGAAAGGCGGGGCCTTTCCGCTCGTCTCTTTGGTTGGGGTAGCGGCGGGTCGCGGGTGAGGTGGTGTCATGGTCTTGGATGCCGGGGCCGCAGCCCTAACGGTGGTAGCGTGGTGCTCATGGGTAGAGCATGTGGCTCGGTGCTGCCCGGTGGCCATGGCCGTGTGGGCGGCGTGGTAGCCGGGGTGTGGCGTTCGGTGGCGGTGAGTGTTGGCCGGGGTGAAAACATGTTCTATCTTCGGACGGACCGGTAGTGGCGCAGCTCGTTCCCTTCTTGAAGGCGTCGTCGCGGCTCTCATTGCCCATCGTGTTGCTCCAGGGGAAACTCTGATCCTCGGATCAGGTGATGGCGGCGCTCCGGTGTCGTAACCTTCCTAAAGGCGCCGCCTTGGAGCCCATGGTTCGTTGTATGCGGCTTCATCTCTTCGCGGTGGCGTGTTCATGGTTGAAGCCCCCGGTTGCTCTTGTAGTGCTAGGGGTGGTGTTGCTACGCTCAGCGCCTATGTATCCTGCCTTGGGTGTGTCCCTTTGTACCAGGTTGTTGATGATCGTTGCTTTATATATAAAGCGGGGCGAAAGTCTTTTTCGGCAAAGCAGACATCGACTACCCACTGAGTTTCTGCTCAACAAAAAAAAGCTACTCACTGAGTAGCGAACTTTTAAAAGCTTTGCAGTAAAATCAATTGGATGAACCAAGTAGAAAGCGCCCTCAATTCAGCAAAAAAATTGTCCCTCGTTACTACCCTAATAGATCTAGAGTTAACATTTTTCTCGAAATAAAATTTGACATGGGAGTTTGAAAGCTGAACCGTGGACAAGTCATCAAGTAGCTGCTAGCAAGAGAAATGGTCATTGTGCTGCTACTTTCCCTGATGTTTCCAAACCCCACAGTATGCTTTGATAGAATATACCACATGAACTCCCTGTTCATCTTGTTGGACTAGCAAATCATAGGGTATTGCGCTAGCACCATTGAAAAAGGCGTGGCATATATATTGATATGACATATACATTGTAGGCCACGGCTTTAAATTAGAAGTGTAATGTGCTCGACTCATGGGGTACGATGAATAAGTCAGGCTGATGTATCTTGAGTAGCACATGGTCATTATGGTATCGGAGTGCTATGCATGTGCTCAATGTTGTAGCCCTTAGCGATAATTCAGTGCAAGGAATTCCTGGAGAGCTATTTGGTGTGTATATAAACACATGTATTGAAATTGAAGGTGTGCAACCCAAGCATGACAGAAATGTGCGAATTAACAAAGACAACAATTAACAACTTCACCATTCAGGCAAAAGGATGAAAGACTCATGAGTAGGGCCATATATGTGGACCAAGTGAACAAGGTTTCAAAGCTATAAAACCCAAATTCGTCGCAAAAAAAGCTATAACCCTAAATTAAAGCCCAGGAAGGTCAAAACCAAGTTCGCCCATCTATCCGAAAGAAAAGGATGAGTGGGAAAAACATTCAACATAAAGCTTCAAATGTTAGTTGCCGGATGAAGAGAAACAGAATTTGATATGCCATCAATCACTCCTTCAATCCTTGCAACTGAATGAATTTCGCAAGAATTTTACATGGCCTGCAAGATGCCGACACAAACTGACTACATACCAAGTGATTTTCTAAATCAGGCATCTTCTTTCTTTATGTATTTAATATGATCACCAGTCTTTTGTGTGCTTCGAGGGTATGCAGTGTCAAATGAAATCCATGTTCTTACAATTTACAAACATATGCTATCGTGCTAGTGCCATTATAAAATTGTGGTATATATCTACATATACCATATGTGTTGTTTAGCCCACAGCTTCAAATAAGAACAGTAATGTGCATGAGTCATGGGGTGCAACAAACACACAAGCTATGGTATCTCGGGTAACACGCGCATTATTGTATTGTAGTGTTGTGCTCATTGATGCATGTCTTAAAGCGAAGTTGATAGATCACTGTGTGTAATCACATTCATACAAATCAACCTAAAGCTTCAAATGCTAGTTGCAGGTGAAATAAGAAAAGTTTGATTCCCGTGGCTCATCGCTTCAGAAATTAGAATTCAATGCTTCAACTGAGACTTGTAATTTTGTGGTGGGGGTGGGGAGGGGGTTACATGGATAGATAGATTCCAATAGTAACTGACAAGAGCACATGGAGGCTGTAATCTACATGTCCTTCATATGCACACATGTTATGGCTTCTTCGATGCATAAATCTAGCTCCATTTAATCCATCATTCGTAGCAAAGATGATGTGAAGCAATCAGTTAGACTATGATAACCAAGCATACTTCATCTGTCTCAAATACCACACACTACATACAAGAGCAGTTTAGTGTTACCAAGTCGTGATCCCCAGCGAACTATGATAGGCCGAAACAACAACCAAGGTCCGCTGAGGCAGAAGAAACACGAGAACAAGCCACCTCATAGCATGGCTACATAACGAGCAATGGTTCAGTGGTCATGTAAATCGCGAGGCTACTTAAGGTAGAAATCAGCTGCCCACTAGGTAGCGAACTTGTAAGTTATAACGATTCTTCAGCAACTTCAATCGGATGAAAGCACCACAATTCAACAAAAAATCCATCCCTCATCTCTCCCTTAATAGGTGTATGGTTAACAATTTTTTGGAAACAAAATATGCCATGGGAATTTGAAAGTTGAATTGCGGACTATTCCTCTAGTGTTCACTAGCTACCGAAATCGACGCCTTGATGCTACTTTTCCTGATGCTTCCTAACCCCATATAGTATGCTTCCATAGCATATCACCAGAGCTCCATGTTCTTCTTGTAGCAGTAAGAAACATTGGGTATTGTGCTAGCACAATTCAAAAAAGGTGTGGTATATAAATTGATATGTTGGGCGCCTTGTAGGGCAGAGCTCTAACTAGAAGAGTAATGTGCTTGACACATGGGACAAGATATATAACTAGGCCAGGCTGATGTATCTTGAGTACACAAGGTCATTATGGTACTGAAGTGTTGTGCATGTGCTCATTGGCGTAGCTCCTAGAGAGAATTTAGTACAAGGTGTTCCTAGAACGCTATTTGCTAGAATGTGTGACACTCAAGCGTGATCAAATGCGCAAATCAGCATAAAAGACATCAGTTAACAACTCGGCCATACAGGAAACAGGATGAAGTACACATGCGTAGGGTGATATGTAGACCAAGTGAACAAGGTTGAGAAGCCATAACTCAAAAACATTAAAGCCCATCTATCTGAAACAAACTGATGAGTGGAAAAATTCATAATTCAACCAAAAACTTCAAAATTTCGTTGCCGGATGAACAGAAACAAAATTTGATATCCCATAAATCTCCACTTCCATCGTTGCAATTGAATGAATGTCATGAGGATTTTACACGAACTGCTAGATTCCAGCACAAATTGACAGAATACACATTCAGAACGTGGTCTAAATCAAGGGATTTTTCAAAATTACAAATCTTCTCACTTCATGTATTAAATATGGTCACCATTCACCAATGATTTTTCATGGAGGTTTTTGGTCTGGCCAACCCCCCCCCCCCCCCCCCCCCCCCCACACACACACACACACTGCATAGAAGGGTATTTTAGCGGAAGAAGTTTCAAGAAGATACGCAGACAATAAATCCAATGCGCTCATAGCACAATAGGATATGTTTGTAAATTGTAAGAACATGAATTTCCTTTTACACTGCATACCATCGAAGCACACAATTGACTTGGTGGGGTTAGGAAGCACCATGAAACTTAGCAGTGCGACTTGAATTCATGTTGTTTAGCCCATAGCTTCAAACAAGACATGAGTCATGGGGTGGAACGAATAGTGTTCTGTGTTCATTGATGAATGTCTTGAAAGTGAGCATGATACAAGGAGTTACTAAAAATACTATTTAGTCACTATGTATAATCACATTCATACAAGGAGTTACTAAAAATACTAGTGAGGTACTCAAACATGAACAAGTGTGCGGCTAACTAAAAAAGATAGCAAGCAAAAACCTCACGTGGAGGTACAAAGATGACCTAGAATGAATAGGATCTTAGATCAAATGAAACAAGGTTCAGAAGCTCCAAATCGAAATCATTAAAGCTAGGGAAGGTCAAGCGTACTATCAGTCTATTATCCATCTATCTAGAAGGTCAAGCGTACTATCAGTCTATTATCCATCTGTCTAGAGACAAAGTTGAAGTGGGAAAATTCAAAAGTCGGCCCAAAGCATCAAATGTTAGTTGCGGGGCAAAATTTGATACCAACTAATTTATTTTTCCCGTTGACAGAATTAAATGCTTTGGTTCAAACACAGAAGTTCTGCAACAATGTTTCATGAAACAGCATGATTTCACACACAATTTTTGAACAACCGTATTTTTCAGAATCAATGACAATATCAGATAAACTTTGATCTATACTTGCTGCTCTAGTTTGGGCAGATAAAAGAAATACATATTGGAGACAATATCAGATAAAATCCACTCTATATGCTTAATTCATGAAATTATAATTCAAATGAAAGGCAGATTGCAAATATCCAGTCAAATTTTGATAACGAAAGCTTCCCTTTTGCAGGAGATTGAAACAGATTAAGGTCAGATCACAGAGGCTGAAGCTTTCAGCTCCTAGACATGGCCAAAAAAAGAGCAAAACAAATGAAGCATATGCTGTTAGTTGCACATGTTCTCTCTTCTAGGTATTATGGATATGTCGTTCCCTCTCAATCCCTAAAATTTAGGCTTTAAATTTATCTAGGCAGTGTACAAAATAAAATAAAATAAAATAAAATAAAAGGCAGGAAATGTGCATGGAGAGTACATAATTTTGTGTGGTGTAAGTTGTGTGCTGCAGGTATTTATCCAACTACTAATCCAATCTAGGGAGTGTGTGAAAGTTGTCTGTTTCAAGAATAGATTGGATCTATCTGGTTGCACTTCAAAATTCTTCTTAGTATTTGTTCGGGTAAACAACAAAATGGGTGGACAATATCAAAGTTTTTTTTATACTCAAGTATATAGTATATATATTTACATATCCCATGATCATCCAAGGAATTGATTCCATGCTCAAACTGTATGCTTCTTGGTCATCAAAATTGCCCTGCAATAGCCCAAGCTCCTAACATCTTATTCAGTTGAACAGGATGAACAAGAGAAAATGACAAGGAAGATTCACTTTGGGGGAAGGGAGGAACCTTGTATACTATTGACTCGGAATTATCCTGATAAGCTCAATGTCAAACAGGAGAGTTTTGTCTATTAATCCTTGATTCCTTAATACAAAATCTAGAGCTCTTTGTCCCTGTAAGAAAAATAAGGTGCTTTTGTTATCTATAATCATCAAACTTATAGAAAAAATTCTATATTCAGGGAAATATATTACCGAAAATGTTGTTGGTTTTGGACCTAACTTGTTCAAGTCATTATCTGGGTATCCAATATCCGGTGGTACTATTATCCTGAAGGGTGTGGGCATCAATAATACGGTTAAGAGTTGTGTTCATACATTTAGAAATTGTGGTTACGGAAATGTGGGACTGACCTTCTAACTCCACCTGGACGCATGCCTGTCATAGCCTCCTCAAAGGCTGGTATTACCTAATTGATGTTATTAAGAATGCTACTTGTCAGCAAGTAACAAATAGTAGCTTCAGAATACACAATAGAGTGCAAATATATGTACCAATGTAAGTGAACTACTCACGCGAAGTTTAGAGAAGTTGTTGTTATGATCATAGACAAAGTCAATGTCAAAATAGTGACTACCAATATATTTTTAAGTGTTTAGATTGGATACATGCAAAATTTCCCAATATGTAATTTTGTGGTATTTACAAATATATTATTATAGAAATTATTTGTCAAAGTTGTATTTTGGAGACCATGCCGATGTCCAAAAATGGTACTATTAGGAAACCAGAAGCGTATTTGAGTAGTACTTAGTGCCTAATTAGTAAATCACCTGTCCTGATCCAACCTTAAACTTGAAGAATTCTTTATCGCCACCCTACATGTAAACACAAAACAGGGGAATTGATCGAGCTGAAGGAATAACTCAGTTTATACTTCAACAAACATATATGCCAAGGAAGCTGGGAATCTTCTTTTTTTTCAATCTTCAGGCAGCATTTGTACCTCGAAAGAACCACCTTTGGTCTTGTTTCGAGCTTCAAAAATGCGACCGTAGTATCCAATTGTGTACCCATCCCAATCAATCTGATGTGCATTCTCAAACCCAAGTCAACATCGTGGTTGCACACCTCAACAAATCAAGCTGAAGAACATACATACAAGATGAGCTAGAATCCAATGCAAATGTGATGCTTGCTACTCACCACTACCGTCTCTCCTTTCTTTGGGGATGGGCCATCTCCAACCCGCAAGTCCTGTAATTCCTCATGATAATTGTGAACCTAACAAATCTGAACTTTTGATTACTTTGCAGGAATCATCGAATGGCAGTGTAAGCACCTTGTATTGGAGGCCTGATTCTGTTTCAGTGTAATCTGGATAACTCATTTTCGTCTTTCCATAATCCTTCCCACGAAGCGCTGGCACTATAATTGCAATATCAAAGAGTAAGGCATGATTGCAAATTTTACTTATGAATGCATATGTGAGTTTTGAATGGAAAAATAGATAACTTAAACTTTTAAACAGAAGCTCATTTAGCAGCAGGTTCTTAAGTTGAAAGATTTTTCTGAAGTACCAAGAGACCAACGCACTAAATAGTGTCTACAAAATATGCTAACAAGGTACGAGGGATTACAGCCTTAAGGTAAAACCAATGTTTTAAATAGCGGGCTATGCCAAATAGCGGCGGACCTCCAAATCAGCTATAGTGGGCTATAGCGGATTATAGCGGGCTATTTATACATAAGACCATTTAGCGGCACCCTGCTGAAAAGGCTATAGCGGGCTATAGCGGAGCTATAGCCGGCTATTTAAAACTATGGGTAAAACTAATATAATCTAACAACCAGCGTTTCTTCTACAATGTCAATGTACTCCCTCCGATCCATATTACTTGTCTTAGATTTTTCAAAATACGGATGTATCTAGACCCGTTTGGTTCTAGATACATCCGTATTTAGACAGATCTAAGACAAGTAATATGGATCGGAGGGAGTAGCAGATTTCAGTCCACATATCTGTCAGTTAAGCATTCAAAGCATACGTGCTATAGTAGAGCATAACTTGTCTACAATGTTGACTATCCAAATGCCTGATACCTACAGGTTTATAAAGACAGTCTTAATAGGTTGAAGCTTCAAAGCATATGTGTTATAGACTTATAGTAGAGCAAAACCTGTCTATTTTTTAAGAAGGGGGTATATTGATTGACAACTTACTGTCAGTAAATTCAGCTTTTGCTGCTCCCTTCTCCACACCATACTGAAGGGAGCCAATGGTGAGACTAATAGCAGGAATCAACAGAAGCCTCCTTCTTTCTACCATACCACCTGTAAACAAGTAGTAAAAGAATGAATTAAACCAAGGTCAGTAACATCGAGATATAATCAAATTATGAGAATTATTAATACTAAAAATGTTCATTGCGTATGAAGTCATATCCAATGGCAACAATCTTGCAGCATACATTGTCCAATAAAATATACATGGTCATCTGGAAATGAATGTACAGTCTTAGGAAGGTAAAAATTGCAGTCGAAAAACAGTTCTAATACAGGACAATATAATAAATCCAGCAAACTTCTTTGATTTTGTCCTAGCACTACACTCTGATATTGCTTTGTATACGCATATCTCAAACATTTTTCGTTTCACTGCAGTAATGCACATGCTGTTTGGGGGCTTGAAGCCCTGTAGTTAATTCCCTTGGTCTCAAAACTCTCAATATAGTCCAGGAATCATGATACTGTTAACAATAACTTCTTTGGGGTAGCATTGTCTAACCAGACTTTCAGTAATTTCTTCTTATTGGGGGTGGTACGTGTGTTGGACCATTTGCGGATGCAGAATAAGCATGTTTTATGACGCACAACACAGCTAAAAAGTATGTGTCTTGAAATTCTGGGCAGGGTCGTTGAAGGATGGCCAAATCTCTGGATTGTTTTATTCCGAGTTTTCCATCCATACAAATGTAGCAGGTACCATCATTCCAAAATACAGTAAGAACCAAGAACTAGCAATTAGGGATCTGTATTCTCAACATTCAGACAAACTACTACACACACAAAAATAAAAACATTCAGACAAACTACATTCAGCTTCTAAATCCTACTAGCTGGGCAATGCGCTTCAGTTCCACCACTAATTTTTGTGGACAGTAGTGCTAGCAAAGCATCTCAGCTAGGATCGACATGAACAGGTACTACGCACGCATCAAACAATCCGTCGAAGCAAGCTAGAGCTTACTATGGCAAGAAGTGATGACCCGAGTACGACGGCGGCGGCCAGGAGAGGAGAACTCGAAGAGGGAGTGAGCAGGTCTTGTCCGATGAACAGCCCGCTTCGAGACGGACGGGGGAGCGGCTGGGCGGGGGAGGAGCGTCGCCTGCCGGCGAGGCGCCGGGAGGCCGGGACGGCACGCCGGGGATGACATGGGGACGGACGCGGGGAGCCACAGGTTCGTGGTGGGATAAGAGGTTGCGGCTAGAAGAAACTCCGCAGTTTTGCACCGCGCACGTCCGTCCGTGTGGCATCCGACGGCTGCAAAGGAGCCATGGACCTTAGTCATGGTGATCTACCACTAAAACACTTTTTTTTCCTTTTTTTTTGTTTTTCGTTTTTGTTTTTTCTATATGTGTGATCTTTTTTGAAATTTGGAAAATTTTCAAATCCCTAAAATTTTCGAATTCCTGCACTTCTTCAAAATTTGTGAACTTTTTTTATTTTGCAAATTTGGTTTTCAAAAAAAAATTCCTCGAATTTTACCAATGTTTTTCAAATTTTGAACTTCTTTTCCAATTTCGTGAACATTTTTCATGAACTTTTGTCAAAGTTAATGAATTTTTGTTAATTCATGATTTTTTTCCAAATTTGGTGAACATTTTTCAAAATTATGAACTATTTTCAAATTTTGATTTTTTCCAATTACTGAACTTTTTCTCTAATTTGAATTTTTCCCAAATTTATGATTTTTTTCGATGGAGAATGGTCAGCGGATTTTTTGAACTTTTTTCAAAACAACCTGGTTCTTCGAATTCGTTACTTTTATTGCACGAATTATGTTAGTACAGTAAGTATAGCGCACGAAAAAAAAGATGAAGTTGGCGACGAGCGAGAGCGCGGAGAAGGAATTGGGTCACCGCCGTGCCAGTTGCCCTTTTCGGCGCCTAAAGCACCGAATAGGAGGTCTCCCCAATGGGAATTCCTATTTGGCGCCTTAAACATCGAGAGAGCTCCTATTCCGCGCATTAAGCACTAGATCGCTAGCCAGCGCTCACGCTATCGTCAGTTGGCCGACCCATTTAAAGTGCGATCGATGTGCCACTCGATCGCTCAACATACACCGGCTTGCATGCTCGACCCCTCCTGCCGGTTCGACCGGACCGGTCAACCGTTGACCGGTTGACCGTTTGATGATTGACTTTTTTGAAAAGTTCACAGGATTTAAAAAAGTTTAACATTTTGAAAAAATAGCACAAATGCAAAAAAAAATCATGAATTCAAAAAAGTTCATGACCATGAAAAATGGTCACGAATTGAAGAACGTCCGTGGATTTAAAAAAATTCAAGAACTCAAATAGTTCACGAGTTCCAAAAACATTTGCGGGATTTGAAAAATTCATGGATTTTTAAAAAGTTGACGGATTTTAAAAAGTTCAAGAATTCAACAAATATTTGTGCAATTAAAAAAATCCTTGATTTCAAAATAAGTTTGTGTATTCATAAATTTTCATGGATTTGAAAAAGTTCATGAATATGAAACAAGTTCACAAATATGAAAAAAGTTCACGAGTTTGAAAAAGTTTCATGCATTAAAAAATCATTGGATTTGAAAAAAAGCATTTGAAATAGTTCATGGATTTGAAAAGTTCATGATATTGAAAAAAGTTCACACATTTGAAAAAAAAACTTCACGAAATGAAGAAAAATGAAAAAATTGTTTGACAATAGCCAATGAATTAAAAAAAAGTTTGTGAGTCACATTTGAACGTGTGATGCGTGCGCTGTCAAGAAGTAAAGAAATAACTAATGGGCCTATCCCAAGGTGGAGGGGGTGTGGTCCAGTATGCAGATTTGCCTATAACTGATACTAAGGACGTCCAAATAGGATTTGGCAAGCGTCACAAGTGCTCGCGCGCAAGCTTAGTGGGATGCAACCCAAGTTAGCGCTTGGCTTGGCCTGCCTCGCTCGCAATTCAGGGAAAACTAGCAGCTACTGGTTCAAGGAATAACCGACCCCAAAAAACTTATAACCTCAAAAAATGTTCATAGATTTTAAGAAAAGTTCAAGATTTTTAAAAATTGCAAAATTTAAAAGTATTCATGAATTTTAAAATGATACAAATTGAAAAATACAAAATAATTAAAAATACTGATGATTTTTAATACAAAAAACTAATAAAAACTAAGTAACGAACCCGACAAAAACACAAGATGAGAAAAGAAAAAACGGCCAGAAGCTTTCGGAAACTTCACAAAACAGGAAGAGGCTGGAGGCTAATGGGCCGGCCTATTACAGCTTATCACTCGAGTTGCACATTGTTTGGTACTAGATTTGCCGTACCCCACTTATGTGGAGAGCAACTAATTGCCGGATACCCCTTGCGGGGGAGTCGCAACGCACACCACAAGGAGCGTCCCAGCGCGTGTCGTGGTGTGCCTCAGCGTCACCACGTGTTGCATGATGGGCGCTCCCTCGTGAGCATGTTTTTTTTTTGTTTTTTAGGGGGAGGGGTACAGCTTTAGTGATTTTGACTTATGTGTGTCAGTTGTGGCTGTGGCCCGAATAGGGGCCTTGGGCCTCGCACCAATATAAGACTTTATTTAGTAGGCGATGCGGTGGGCCTACGACCAGAGAGGCTGTGCACAAGCTCAAATGAAATCTGAATGTTCTCTAAAAAAATTGAAATCTGAATAAAACTAAAAAATTGATTTCTAAATAACCACAAATCTCTCCTCGTTTAGAAAAGACGTAAGGTAAGGTTTTGTCTTTCATTTGTCCATCATTCAACCGTATGGACATTTTTTTCTCTGTTTTGAATTCCCCCCCCCCCCCCCCCCCCCCCCCCAAATCTCTGGTTCTTTCCACCTATTTTTCTTGAAAACCGTCTCAACACTTCTTATCGGTTTACCAAATGAAATTTTATTTTCTTTAGTAAGTCAAATAACTACTTACAAAATAAAAACTTTTTTTTACAAAATCAAATTAATATGTGCAGATAAATGACAATCTGACATACTATTTACATCAGTGGCGGATCCAGGACCCAGGACGGGGGGCCTGGGCCCGGGGCGTGGGGAGGAATTCCTCGTTGACTGTAAATGAGAGCCAGAATTGTGTAAACTTTTCTCCAGGATTCAGAGTTGAGGTAAACAAAAATTCCAGGATTCAGAGCTCTTCGGTGTCAAGGGGCAAATAAATTTCAGTATCTTCTTATTTCCTCTAAACAAAATGTACGTTAATCGGTTAATCGTAATTCAGTAAAGACAAAACTATTATTCTAGAAAGCTCAGAACAGTAGCAACTAGTAGTTTCTGTAAATCTGAACAAGCTTCTCGCTCACCAGAGGAATGAAAAAAGGCTGAAAAACATCAAACGTTGTATTGACTAATACAATACTGCACTAGATTTTCATGCACATATCAGGCTGCACTTTCAAAGGCCATAGCTATTTTTCTGTACCAAGATTTAAAAGGCCAGCAGGCTAGAGCCGTAGACGAAATAGCACTGATAAAATCCCTTTTTTCAGCTTACTCTTGCTTCAAGTTTGACAGTCAGCCGGGAAACCTTTCTGTGCATGACAAGGCAATTGTCACTAATACGGACAGAGGAATAGAGGATCAACTATACATCTCCAGAATACTGTAACAGCAATTGACCAATTGGATCCCAGCCTCATGGGCCATTCCACACAAAATCCATGTTTCCTTAGAAAAAATGAATCTGAGTTTCCCTCAAGAAAAAAAATCCGAGTTTCCCTAAAAAAAGTGAAATCCGAGTAAACATCGCCGTGTTGATAGTTACTCCAATGATTTCATTCTCCCACGATTTCAAAACCAGAGCATAAACCAAAGAAACAACAAGAAAACGCTACAGGAGCAACGAAACTAATTTTCTAGTGGTATATAGTACTAGTAGGACAGGTAGACATTAGCCTACTGTTCCTGTCATCTTTACAGTGTTTGGCCGGTGACCAGCTGTCACATGCCATGAGAGGAAAATCATAATTCACAAGTAGGAAACGATAGCCAGAATTGGTGAAACTTTAATCAGGATTTAGAGTTCCGACTAACAGAAGACGCCTTCTGTATTAAGGGACAAATAAATTTCAGTATTTTCTCAGTTCACAAATATTTCTGTACTCCCTCCGTTCCGTATTAATTGTCCCTCACTTAGTACAACTTTAGTACAAAGTTGTACTAAGTGAGGAACGGAGGGAGTAAGCAGATTGGAACTTTTCATTAAAAATATATCTTAACGGTAATTTGGTAAAGACAAAACAATCATTCTAGAAAGCTCAGAACAGTAGCAGTAAAGGAAAAAGCATTCAGGAATTCTTTTTTTCTGCTTTGTCTTGCTTCAAGTTTAACAGTCAGCACGGAGACATTTCTGCGCATGACAACGAAATGTCACTAATACGAAGAGGAATTGACCAATTCAATCCCAGCCTCATAAACTGCTCCACATAAAATCCAACTTATGGACATGATTTTCCATGCGCCACACTGTTCCACGAAGACTCGCGTGATGACTGACCACTGTTAAGTGCCATTTTGCAAGGGACATAAGCTTGTTCTCATCAGTAGAGGCACCAAGCAAAGCAAAAGCAATGGCACCTCACCTCCCATGGCGCTTCCTCCCTTTCTTGCTACTGCTGGGCATATCATCTGCTCAAGCACAAGTGAACATCACCTTGGGCTCCTCCTTGACGCCCCAGGGGCCAACCAGCTCATGGCTCTCGCCCTCTGGCGACTTTGCGTTCGGTTTCTGGCAAATGGAAGGTAACTCCTCGTACCTCCTCGCCGTCTGGTTCGACAAGATCCCTGAAAAAACCGTCGCTTGGTATGCCAAGAGCAGTCAAGACACACCGGTGCAAGTGCCATCCAGCTCTGTGCTGCAGCTCACGGCTGATGGGTTGCTCTCGCTTCGCAATCCATCTGGCGATGAAGTCTGGAGTCCCCAGGCCCCCGGTGCGGCGTATGCCAGAATGCTCGACACAGGCGATTTCATGCTTGTCGGTGCAGATGGCAAAACAAAGTGGGAGACCTTCGATATACCGACAGATACCATCCTGCCCAAACAAGTGCTCACTGTGGGCCAGGAGGACAAGGTACTCAGTAGCCGTCTCATCACCACTGACTACTCCAATGGCCGGTTTCTCCTCGCTGTGCAATCTGATGGTAATCTTGTATTCTATCCAATTGCCGAGCCTACCACAAAAAGGTACGATGCATACTGGGCATCTAATACAGATGGGAACGGCACACAGTTCGTGTTCAATGAAACTGGCAGGGTATACTTCACATCCATAAATGGGACACAGATCAATATTACTTCAGCAGGGGGGATCTCAATGGGTGATTTCTTCAATCGTGCCACGCTTGACCCAGACGGTGTATTTCGGCAATATGTCTACCCAAAGAGCAGAAAGGCCAGAAGCGTATGGAGCTTGCAATGGACGGTGGTGAGCTCAATTCCCCAGAACATCTGCCAGGCGATAATGGCCACGACTGCCGGCAGTGGGGCATGTGGCTTCAACAGTTACTGCAGCTTCAATGGCACCCAGAATCAGACAACAATATGCCTATGCCCAGAACATTACAAGTTGTTCGACGAGGAAAGAAAATACAAAGGGTGCAGGCCAGATTTTGAACCACAAAGCTGTGACCTGAATGAGGAAGCAGCGGCGGCCCAGTTTGAGATGATTCAGATCGATGATGTTGACTGGCCTCTATCTGACTATGAGGAGTACAGCCCCATCGATATGACTGAATGCCGGAGACTGTGTATGATTGATTGCTTCTGTGCCACAGCCGTCTTTCATGCAAGCACAAATACGTGCTGGAAGAAAAAGCTCCCTTTATCAAATGGGAAAATGGCAGAAAGCGTAGACAGGACGGTTTTTATCAAGGTGCCTAGGAGCAACAATTCACAGTCCCAGAGCATTGGCGCTAGCAAATGGAAGAAGGACAAGAAGTATTGGATTCTTGGGAGTTCCTTGTTTTTTGGGAGTTCTTTATTGGTAAACCTTCTCCTTATCTCTATTCTGCTCTTTGGCACTTACTGCGGTATCACCATCACCTCCAGGAAGAAACTCCAATCATCACAATTGTCAGGTAGTTCTATATTGCCCCCCAAGATTTTCACTTACAATGAACTGCAGAAGGCAACCAGTGGCTTCCGTGAGGTGCTAGGCAGTGGTGCCTCTGGTACCGTGTACAAAGGACAGCTGCAAGATGAGCATGCGACCAGTATTGCAGTCAAGAAAATTGAAAAACTCCAGCAAGAGACTGAGAAGGAATTCATTGTGGAAGTGCAAACCATCGGTCAGACGTTTCATAAGAACTTGGTCAGGCTGCTTGGTTTCTGCAATGAAGGAACTGACAGACTGCTAGTATATGAGTTCATGACCAATGGCTCGCTGAATGAGTTCATGACCAATGGCTCGCACTTGGAGTGGCACGAGGACTGCTCTACTTGCACGAGGAGTGCAGCACACAGATTATCCACTGTGACATAAAACCACAAAACATCCTTCTTGAGGACAACTTTATGGCAAAGATTGCAGACTTTGGCCTGGCAAAGCTTCTTCGAGCTAATCAGACACAAACAAACACCGGCATCCGGGGTACTCGAGGATACGTTGCCCCAGAGTGGTTCAAGAATATAGGGATCACTTCCAAAGTCGATGTTTACAGCTTTGGGGTGATCCTGCTGGAGCTTGTGTGCTGCAGGAGGAATGTGGAGGTAGAGATCGCCGATGAAGAGCAGGCGATACTAACTTACTGGGCAATGACTGTTACAGGTCTGGGAGGATCGACTTGCTTGTGGAGGGTGATGATGAGGCAATCTTCAACATTAAAAAGGTGGAACGCTTCGTGGCTGTGGCACTGTGGTGCCTCCAAGAGGAGCCAACGATGCGGCCAACCATGCATAAAGTGACGCAAATGCTTGATGGAGCGGTGCAAATCCCCACGCCTCCGGATCCCTCTTCCTTCATCAGTTCACTTCAGTAGTGACCTGCTTGTTTAACAAATAAGTTGCAGTATGCAGTAATATTATGTCATGCACTTGATAATATAATATAGCTGTCTATTATAATCTGAAGAACAATGGATACATTGTACTTCAGGCACTTACGTCTAACTGCAACAAATAGGATCAGTAATACACCTGTATCTTATTTTTTCAGATAATGCACCTGTATCTGTATTCATATGCCTATTTATATCTATGAATCCATTTTAGTCAAGCATTCCCTGCAATAGCTCACAAGAAAAGAGCATTGTACACTAGAAAAGAGGCAGATTTGGATACATACTGGTAATAACTGATATCAGTTTTCTAAATTAACATGGTCTGGGTGAATCACATCGAACATCCCATAAAACATTGCTAATATACAAGGGATGAATCAAGAAAAAATGGTTTTACCAGTATATTTTGACTACATTCTGAACAACGTTGTATTCTCCAAAAAGATACAGGTATGAAAAGAAGTACTCTGCACTGTCAAAATTCAGAGCAACCTGGCTACATTGGATGGAATGCTGTCCTACATCAAGGGGGGAAATCCAACATTACAACAGTATTACATTACAGTCAAGCATCAATACAGTAAAACAAAACAATAACATTCTTTCAGACTATTAAGTACTCCCAGTAAAAAACATCACTGAAAAACTTCCAGTAATTTTAAGCCCACACTGAATTACACTAAAAACAGGGGGGAAAATCCCTCCACCGCCCAAATCGACGGGCTCTACAGTCGACATCGCCAGTTCCCCACGAGTGTGGCTAGGAACCAAGAAGTGGCAGCTGCTTGACCTCTGATTCTCCCATATACGAGGGTAAGAGCCTAATCGAGACTAATCAGATCTCAGAACTCAGAAGGAAAGCGGCTGGATTGGGGGCGTACGGGTGGGAAGAAGAGACGGAGGGCAGCCCGGCGACGCGACGCCCACCTGCGCCCGCGTCCATACGTCCACCGGAAGCGGAGCGGCCGAGAAGCCGCGGCGACTGGAGAGACATCTTATTCGCGGGATAACTTTTCTCTCTCCATTTTTTTTGGGCGCGGCGGGGACTCGGAGGTCAGAGCTACTACCTCCGTTTTATTAGTCCCCTCGTATCTAGGGTCATATTTTGACCATTATTTTAACTAATAAAATATAAGTTATAAGTAACAAAAATAATATCATTGGAAACCATGTTCAAATACGAATCCGACGATATAATTTTTGGTGACATGCATTAACATTTAATAAGTTGAATCTATGGTAAAAAATTGGCCCAAAATACAAAGTGGACCAACAAACCAGGGCGGAGGTAGTACAATAGCTCTACGTCCAAAGCACGACCGCAAACGGACGAACGTCTGTTGTGTCTGGATTTTGTCCGGATCGGTAAAGCAGTGTCCGTTTACTGTCGTCCGTGCATTGTCGCACCCAACGGCCCGACGAAATTGACAAAAACGTCCGGATTTTAACTAAAATTCAAATAAAAAAAGGCATCAAAAGTAATTTAAAAGATAACTATATATTACATTACATGTCAAAAAGTCACGGCTGAACTGTCCAACATGCATTAAACTTGAACTTACATAAAAAACAAATCCTAGATCAGCCGTCGTCGCCGTCTTCCTCGTCCGCGCCGAGGTCGATGATGGGAGGCGGCTGCCACGGGTGGGCTGGTGGCGCCTGCGGCGGCTGCACTGCAGGGGCGGCGGTGGCACGCGGGGCAGTGACCATGTATCGGCCCTAACCCACACGGCCAGCACTTACACCAACTCCGGCGTACACGGCACGGTCGAAGTCCATGACCAGGACTGGCCCACCGCCGCAGGGTTCCACCGCGGCTCCGCATCGTCTGGCTCCTCCATCTCCTCGAGCTCGAGGATGGCAACGTCCCCGGTGGCCGAAAGTGCCATCTGCACCTCCAGGCCGTCCCACTGGGCGTTCTCGAACTCGATCTCTAAGTCCGCCATCACCTTCCTCACTAGCTCCTCCTCCTCTTTGGCCGTCATGCGCTGATGTGGATCTGGTGGTGACGGGGACGGCGAGGGCGTACGTCCGCTCACTCGTGGCCTAGAGCGCGGACGGGGAGGGCTTGGAGGACGCGGTGCCCTAGAGCGCGCCGGTGCCGGCCTCTGAGCACGGCCGGCAAAAAAAGTGCCGGCGCACGTCGTGCTCATTCCGGAACCAAGTGTCCCAAAGTGATGACGTGATGGCGTACCTGGGATCATCGGCGAGGTCTGGCGGCAACAAGGCCCGGCTGCGGTTGATCTCGAGAAGCCGTGCGCGGCCGCTCGCCGGAATGGCCGGCACTGACACCCGATCTGGGTTCAGATGCCAGCCGTTCGGCAGGTGGGCGTCCGGCCACGGCAGCGGGGTGGAGGTGTCCCAGTAGTGCGGGCACACATCCACCTTCACGTACGGGTGGATCCGCGTCGGGGCGGCGCGCGGGGCAATGGAGAATCCGGTGGCGGCGTGCGGCCCTAAAGAAGACCCCGCCTCACGGTCGTGCTTCCCTGGCTTGCCGGGCTCCACTTCCACAAGCCCATGGCGACCGGCGGCGTGCTCTAGGGCTGGTCGGGGCTCGAGGGGGAAGGAAGTGTGTGGAAGCGACAAAGAGGCTGTGGGGAAGAGGATGTGGACGGCCGGTCCACGACTTCGTCATTAAAAATGACGCTTGGGTGGCGGCTGGGTGGCTGATAGGCGGGCCCGTCCCACGCGTGCGGCTTAAATGGGGCCTGTGGGAATTAGTTGGGGGGCCGACATGCGGGACCAGGGTGGACGACGAGAGGCCGTGTGCGCGTCCGTCCATTGTCCGGTTTGATGCAAATCCAGCCCAGATTTGCTCCGGATTTGGGTCGAGACGGACACAATGCAGACAAGATTTGGTCCTGCTCCCGCGCGTTGGGTCGTTCCATTTGTACGTTTAGACCCAAATGGACTGAGACGGACGAAATGGGGTCGCCCGTTGGAGTTGGCCTAAGAGCGCATATGCGCTATATCGCACAATTTTCGGCCTTTTTCGGGCCCGAACAAGTGCGCTAAAATTCTCCCGGCCCGTAAATAATATACTGGCGGCCCGCAAACTGCCCCGTCCACCGCTATATCTACGGGTGGGGGCATTTTAGGGTTCCCGTCTTGGATAATCTCCGCCCCTCCGTCGTAATCCTCTCCCCTCCGCCGTCTCTTTTCGTTTCTCTGGCAAGCGATTCACGTCGTTTTTTGCCCTCTTTCGCAGATCCATGGCGGGAGATGCTCGGGGACGTGGGGGCCGCGGTGGGTCACCGCCGCGCAAGCGCGGACAGCACAACGTGGAGGCCGGCAGCTCCAGCCGGCCCGCCGTCGAGCCGTGGCGCTCTAGGCAGGCGCGCGAACGCGACGCGCTCTCCCGCAGTGGCGGCCGGGGCGTGTGGAGTCGCTTCCTCGAGCTCGGCGACCAACTTTGGCCAACCACCAAGGGGCTCCGCAATGCGGAGATCGAGCTCACCTACCGCCACGAAGGACGCGGTGGCGGGCGATGAAGACGGCGCTGTTGAACGGCTTGAGGTGGCGAAGGAGGTGTTTGAGCTTGCCAACGTTCTCTACCGGTCAGTGACCGAGTACTACCTCAATGTCAATCCGTGAGCCGTCACCCCCCACGTCAAGCTAGTTTTAGTTTATCTAAGTTTTTGTTTTTATGTAGATGATCTCCGGTGTGTTCCGGATAACTGCCCGCAAAATCGTTTTGGGGCGAACCATATAACGATTTTGCGGGACAGATTTATACAACATCTGCTAGAGTTGCTCTAACCTATAGCAATTTTTTTTCTTTTATAGTAATATGTGTCTCATTTATATCATAATAAAGATTATAGTACAAGTCATGTAGACATCGACTTGACAAAACTGAAAAGAACATAACGCTAACCTTTGCACAAAGAAATACCAGCCAAGAAGAAAAATTAATCAAGACCGAAGAATCCACTGAGCTTGACACCAACATCCGTCACCTGTCTACGGCACCATCATAGCAGCCACCAAAGAAGAAAATGATGGATCTCCTCCTCACACAAACTCGAAGCGGTTCCATCGCTGATATGCAGTTTTGCGGACCTCCAAGGTGGCTCACCAAAGGCAAAGCAATTGCCGTTGAACGAATCAGACCGGGCCAACACCCCGGACACGCCATCAAACTCCAGATTTGGCACCCCCCGCATGACTAAGACGTCAGAGGAGGATACCATACCTGCCAGCCACGAACCATGAACCCAGCACAAGAGCCACCATCTTCTAGATGCCGCCGATGCAAACCACAATCTGCATCCGCTCCTGAACTACCTCCCAAGCTCCGCGCCGGCGCTGGAGCAAACGCCGTCGCAACGGCGGAGCCTGAGGACACAAGTCCACCACAAGGATACCGTCGCCACGCCATCCTTACTTGAACAGACTGGTTTCCAAATCCAACCCCAACCATAGGACTGGTCGCCTCGTCGTGGAAGGATCTGAATCTTCTTTATTCAATGCCACCGCTGCTGAAGTCAAGATGAAGAACGACCCAAAAACATAAGCTACTAGGGCCTAAACCTAAAGCTACACGATCCACACGCGTGGATCCGGCAACCCTCTCAACACCGACGATCGAGGTCGTTGACGGAGGGGAGCCGCCGGAGAACGACGTCAGAAGGAACACCTATAGCAAATCTTAACAAGGGAGAGGATATGTGGCACGCAGGTGCGGGGCACGTAGATTGTGGGCCGCTGATCTGCACCAAGATTCGGATATCTGTTTGTGTATATAGCGTTTTCATCTTGTATAATACTTGGTATATGTGTGTAATGCAATGTATATCAAAGCCGTATATTTGTTTCTGTGGGGTTGCAATTGTTCGTGTGGCGTAGGCTAATATACAATAAGTGAATCTATCCTAGACAAGTATAAGCTGCAAGGAAAATGATCCATCATTCGCAGCATAGATAGGGCTGGTCTTGTTCGCTTCCTGCCTGTCCTTCTATTTCGGTCTTATCTTACAAGAAATAGAATCTTGAGCAAGATTTGTTATTCTTCGTATCTACTTAAGTAGATCAAAGGTATCAACAACACAAGTCCACTTCTATCAGAAGATTCGTCAAAAAGGTTTGTTGTACTTACATATTTCTTGTTCATAACTGCTTGTTCTTGCACAAATAGTGTGAACTCTATAATACTTCTCAAATCTAGTCGTTGATGTTTTTCTTTTGTGTATTGATGATTTAAATCCGTTGTTTCGTTTGTAGCCGCTATATGTTGGATATATTAACTGGGTGTGCTGTAAAATAGTTCGATCTTGAATCTTACAGGGAATAATAGAGTTACATGTGTTGATATGTATGTAAAAACAAATTCGTTTAAGCTACAGACGACGAAACATAATATTTGGACTCTTGGACTCCAGTTTATGTTGATGAAACTTAATATGTTCATCTTTTACTTAGTTCATTGTTTTATTCCAGGAGTACTAAAATTAGAGTATACTTGGTTGGTTAGTTTACAACCCTATAATGCAAATACAATTGCTATGACTATGGTTATGTATGTAAAATAACATTGTCTTAAGTTACAGATGGTCACACGTATAATGTTAAAATGTTAAGTTGCTAGTTTGTACTGATGAAACTAAACATATTAAATCTTTTAGTTAATTAATTCGTTTGAGTCTGTTGGTGCAATATTTGCCCTCTTGTGTTTTGGAGATTGTTGACAGAAACAGGCATGGACTCACATTATGGCAGTTCACAAGAAGAAGATGTCAAGAATCAACACTCTATCACAAGAGAACTAGAAATGCTCACAGAAAGACTAGGTAATCTCAGAAGACAGAATCTGAGTCTCACGAATGATGACGAAGTTGACTTGCCTGAATCTTCAAGGAAATTACCTCTGAAAGAAATAAAGTGCTTCAAGTGCAAACAATTCGGTCATTACATAGCAGACTGTCCTTGCTGGGAACAAGATGAAAAACCTAGCAACAGATGGATTTATCTTCACTGCTCTCGAAGAAGAATGAATCTTTTGCATCCTCTTTGACGAGACCAGTCACTAACGTGCAAACCAGAGCAACCATTGAATCTAATATGAAGAGAATATCGCAGCTGACTAGAGTGTGTGCTGAAATGAATATGGAATCTGAAGATGAAACATCCGAATCCGAATCCGAATCAGAAGACGAAGAGCTTTACAGAAGCTTAGGAAGAGACAATGCATTCATTGCTTATGAATCATCCGAGAAACCACTCGAATCAGACACTGATGATAATGCTTCAAGTGATGATGAACCGATCGCACTCTGTCTCATGGTAAAAACCTCAAAGGATCAGGTATCAGCAAAACACCGAAAATCTATGACTGAATATTCCTCTGAATACATTGCCTATGCTAAACTGGTTAAGATTGCCAAATCTCAACAAGATGAGCTAGACAAACTTGTGAAGAATCTCTGGAAATCTGAAAGATTACTGGTCGAAGAGATGGAGAAGAATCAAGAGTTGACTGAAGAGCATGATGCTTTTTCTTCAACGATTGATGATCTTTCCAACCGATATGATTCTCTTGCAGTCGACTACGAGAGTTTATCAGATGAACTCCTTAGCAGGAATCAAGAACTCGAGTCACTGAAAGAATCTTATAACATGCTTGTGAAGGAAAAAGCTTCTCTCTTTGCCTAGCAATCTGAAAAACTTCCTGATGATTTTGTGCCTCCTTGCTCAAAATGCCTAGAACGTAGCAATGCTGATTCAATTGCTGAAACATCCAATGCTGTCATCGAGAATATTGCAACCACTACGAATGATATTTCTAACCCCTCTTCCGAGGAATTTGTTGCTATCTCTGATGAAAATTGCAGGTTAAAGAACTTGCTTGAGACAGGAATGCTAAAGAGCCTCAAAGGGCATCAAACTCTCTGTGATGTGCTCAAGAAGTCAATACTGCACAAAAATCCCCGAAAGGAAGGATTGGGTTTTGAAAGGAAACTCAACATTGATGGAACCTACTGGACTCCCGAGCAATATCCTCGAACGAGTTGGGTACTTGCTAAAAGCAAAACTCTTGAACCTGCACTTCTATCTGGATATGACACTCCCATCTCTGTTGTTTCTAACGAGTCTGATGACTCAAGCTACAAATTCTTCAAACAACAGAATGGTAAGGTTTTCGCTCGGTATGTTGGGACTAACTGCAGGTCTGGTTCACCCAAGAAGCAAATCTGGGTGAAGAAGTGCATCATTGAAAATTTATCTGTCACTGCTAACCTGAATATGTAGAGTAATTCTCTTCGAGGAAATGGTAATCACTCACAGAATGGCACTGCAACTTCCTCTAATGGATATCGGTCAAACTTTCAACAAAAGGAGTACATGCGTACCTCCTCGAATCATTATGCTCATGTCTCTGGGAACAACTTCAATGCATATTCATATGATTACTCTCGAAATGCACAGGCGAACTACAGAAATCAACGAAGAAACGTCCCTGCTCAATCTAGACAAATGAGGTTTGCGCTGCCCACACAAGTGTGGGTTGCGAGAAAGAACTAACCTTTCTTGCAGGAACTCTCTCTCAGGGATTCCATTCATTTATCCTTAGCTCTGAGATCTATCTTGTTAGTGCTGGTTCTTTGTGTTTATTGTTCTCAGTTTGTTGTTTGTCTTTGAGTTGTTGTGTTTGTGTTTTGTCCGATGAACAACTCACTCATAGCTCCCTGCTTGGTGTTTCTTCTCGTTTGGCTGAGTGTTTTGCTTCGGACCCTTTTATCCTTCTATTCTTTCTCATCCTAATCTATGCTGTCCGTCATGAGCATGCAATTTGATCTGAAGAAAATTTCTCTCCGACGTCCTTGGTCGCGAAAGAAATCAACTTCGAACTTTTATCCATTTTTGGCGTTTAGCCCTTCTTCGAACCTTTCGGTCTCCCGCTCTCTTCCCGAGTTTCTTGCAGATATCAGCTGCCATGTGGCCACAATCTCCACGATCATGATCTTGTCCGTAGAATGCGGAACGTCCCGAAACTGTGGACTGTGGATTTCGGAAGAGGTGGTTCAGCTCTCCAGCTATAAATATCCCTCACCGCGTCTTCTTCCTCAGTTCCTCAAACCCTCATTCCACCTCCACCCGAGCCCGTGCTCGAAGCAACTCCGACGAGAAGCTCCACCGTGCAACTCCGGGGGAATCTCGTCGCAGCTGATCACGCCGGTGCGGTAATCTTCCTCCCGCATTGCTGTAGTTTATTTAAGTTGCCAAGTTAGGGCGCTTGGATCCGGAACTGCTCCTGTCCATATCTCTGTTCTTAGGGCAGTTCTTACCGATGCTATTTTCGTTGATTTATTTCACCGCGGTAGATCTTTAGGAATCACTAGGACTTGACTTGTACGGTTTGTAGATCTTCCTCGTACTTGTTTTCCTCGACCTAGGGTTCATGTGCAGTTATACGAAAGATTAGATAGATATTAACCTGCCTGGAGTTCTCTATGGCTAGTTTAAAATCTATTGAGGATATTTCTCTCACTACCATGAATTCCTCTTGGATTCCCTCAAAATCATTCATCTTCGTTCAAAATGCTTTCTGTGCATGCTTATGACCCTACCCCATTTTCCCTCGTATCTATTCTATTTCATAGGTTGGTCATGTCACAGAGTTCGCAAGAGCATTCAGATTCTGAAGAAGAATTGCCTCAGTTTTCATCAAGGTCTGAACGAATGAGAATGACTGGAGGAGGAAAATCTTCAAACGCACCCAAGGCTCCGAAGAAGAAACATGAGACTGAATCCAAAGAAGTTGATGAGGAGATTCCCTCTACTCTCAGTCAGCCCAAGGATGAATTGGTCACAGACGCCCTAACCATCTTCTCTGATGGAAATCCTAAAAAGGGCGGTCGTGGCAGAGAAAAGAATACCACTGCAGAAATGTTTGATCCGGATAGTTACAGAACTCCACCAGAGGGTGAATCAACGACAGACCGCAAGAATAGGCTTCAAAGAATTCGCCGCCACTGGGCAGGCAAATGGTTCAGATATGAAAATGTTCTTAAGAAGTACCAGATTCTGTTTGCTTTCACACCACCGTGGAATGACTGCATTGCTGAAAACTGCATTGGCCCCGATGATGAAAAAGTCAGACCACCACAGCCTCCAAATGCTCACCCCGACTCCCTCAAAACCATCGCTGATTTCCCCAAGGAAGTGGCTAAAAGGGCGAAGGCCAAAGCCAAGCGTGATGCAAGGGAAGCGAAGAAAAACCAAGTTGAAGCAAAAAACGTCGCACTGATCCAGCAAGACGTACAGAAGAACAAGGATCGTGCATCTGCTTCCAAGGGAAGCAAGTCTAGAAAATCAGTTTCCCCTCGTGCACCTCGAAAGAAAACTGTTGCCAAGAGAATCAAGAAGGCAGTTCCTGACTCGTCTGATGAGTCATCCAGAGAAGATACCCCTGATGAAATTCCACTGTATGATCAACTTGCCATTCTCAACAAGCCATCCGGAAGCCCCTCTCCCATGAAAGTACCCTCTCCAAGGAGATCACCAAGGCATGCACCCATTCCCTTCACTGACAAACCTTCGGGTTCTGCAGCTCCAAAAACTTTGACAAGCACTGCACCGAAGAGAAAGTTGTAGCCTGAAGAAAAAGCTGATGTATCTGCTAAGAAGGCGAGGCTCACTGTTCTTGCTTCCACAGAGGAACAGAAGTATGATTTCAAGTTCATGATCAATGTGATTGACAGTGCTGCATATGATGCAAAATCTGATGATGTGAGCGGTCTGGGACTGCCTGATGATGTTACCGAAATGTTAACGAAACACTTCATCGAGCTGAGGAAAATCTCCAAGAAGCTCAAGAAAGCTGTCAAGGACAAGCTAGCTGTAGAGGAAAGGAGAAGAGAGGCCAAAACTGAACCCGAAAGAAAAGATCTGAATAAAGAAATTGTTGAACTCACCAAGGTTCTCAGTGTCATTCGTAATGAGAAAGTGGATTGGCATTCGCGTATGCATATGGTGTAGGAGATATGCCCTAGAGGCAATAATAAGTGTTATTATTTATCTCCATGTTTGTAGTTAAGTTTATATTCCGTGCTATAACTGCTATGGTTCTCAAGTCTGCAATAACCACGAGGCTCGAAGGAAGACTCATATGCACGTGTGGAATAATAAACGGTAAAAAGTATTCCTAGTCTGGCCTTGTCGGTACCAAAACCGGCAGATCTCGGGTAGGGGATCCGAACTATGGGTCAAGGAGTCGATGGTAACAGGGAACGTAGAGACAGCGATTTACCCAGGTTCGGGCCCTCTCAAGGAGGTAATACCCTACGTCCTGCTTGATTGTATTGATGTGATTGTATGAAGGTTACAGAGTTGATCTACCTCGAGATCGACTGGGCTAAACCCTAGGTAATGATATCTCTCTCCTACGGACTAAACCTCCTGGTTTATATAGACACCAGGGGGTCCTAGGGTTACACATGGTCGGTTACCATCTGGGATAAACACACAGATTACGCCATCTATTCCTTGGAGGAGACGCCAAGACTTCGGAGGTTTCCTTCTGACACACGGGGTCGTCCATAATCCAGCCTTCCATCGACATGTAGAGAGCGGCCCACCTGCCCGGCCCATGAGAGATAGGCCGGCAGCCCGAGTACCCCCTAGTCCGGGACACCCTCAGTAGCCCCCGAACTAGTCTTCGAAGCCGAGGTAGAAGCCGAACACCATTGGCTTCGTGGACCAGTTCACTTTCCTCCGCGATTCCGGTAACAGACCTGTATCACTCCGAGTTATATTATCAAGTATTGTCCGGTCGTACATACGCCGAACTGTACCTCGGTAACCAAGTACAACAATAACTTAGCCCCGAAGGCTAGCCGCTTCGGTGTGAACAGTGTTCGCATCTGACAACTTTTACCGAAGGGTCACACCTTACCACGACCGCAAGTTGGTTTATGACAAACTCGATCCGCGGTTCGAGGCGGTTTCCATTGGCACATTCCATCGATATGGAGATCGTGTCCTGTTTTCAAGGGATATGATCAATAATCCCCCTCATCCCACGCGCGCATAATGTCACGGTTACATGGGGAAATAGCGAGGATTGCAGCGCAGTAAAAGGACCGTGAGTTTTTACTGCCCATAAAAGGGACACTGCCGTCGTTTCCTTCGTATGCTCTCATTTCTCCCCTTCGTCATTGCCTTTCCCATCTCCTGAGCTCCAACGCCCAGATCCGCCCTCTCAGAAACCCTTCCTTCCACCCACCCAATCTATCAATGGCGGGCTCCGGGTCCAAGGGCAAGTGGGAGGCTTCGAGCGTCACCAACAGCACCATTTTGGAGTTGAAAAGCGCGGGCTACCTTCCAGCCGACATCGCCCACCGCGCTCCGGAGGCGGGTCAGGCCATCCCCACGCCGCGGCAGGGTGAGAGAGTGGTGTTCGTGCCCCACTTCATCCGGGGCCTGGGTTTCCCCCTTCACCCCTTCGTCCGGGGCCTCATGTTCTTCTACGGACTCGATTTCCATGACCTCGCGCCGAACTCCTTCCTCCACATCTCGGCTTTTATCATCGTCTGCGAGGCCTTTCTCCGAGTCCGGCCACACTTCGGTCTGTGCTTGAAGATATTCAACGTCAAGCCGAAGATAGTAGATGGCCAACAGGCGGATTGCGGGGGGGGGGGGGCATGATCAGCAAACTTGCGCGAGTGGAGTGGCGAGATGGTACCTTCATCGAGACCGTCAAGGTATGGCAAAAAGAGTGGTTCTATATCACAGAGCCGAGGCACGCGAACTGGGAGGCGACTCTGGCCTTCCGCTTCCGGCCCCCCACAAGGCTGGTCTCATGGACCAAGAAGGGCCTCGACTGGGGGCCGAACAAGGAGGTGGTGCAGCTGCAGAAATGGATTGCCAAAATGATAGAGAAGGGCGTCGCGCTGGTCGACGTGATCCAGATCATGCTCGGCTGCCGAATTCTCCCCTTCCAGGACAGGGCTTCCCCCATGTGGGCCTATAAGCCCAGCGATCCGGCCACCGTGCGCAGCTTCCTCCGTTCCTCCCACGCCCAACTGTGGAGGGCGCTATTCAAGCTGCAGAAAGATTGGCCGGCTGAGGAAGAAGACGTCGGACTCGACGCCGCAAATCCCCCACGGGAGGTATGAGCAATTTTGTATGTTTTATCCGAACTATTCCCTTTCGACAAGGTACTCAGCTTTGTTATTTTCCACCCACAGAATTGGCTGGAGAAGGCCCAACGGATCGACAGTCCGGCGCCGCTGCCAGAGGAACCCAGGACGCCCCTCCTGACGGCCATGTTGGCCGTGGCGCCATACGAGGTGCCAGAAAGGAAGGAGAAGAAGAACCAATAGGGGGAGGCCAGAGAGGGCCTCCGCTCCCGAAGACCCCCAGGCGCTAGATCCGGGGACACTAATGCTCCCTCCGCGCAAGAGGAGGAGAAGGAGTAGGGAGAGGACGGGGAGGAAGACGATTCCTCCTGATCAAGGAAGAGGGCGGCGTCCAAGGATGCCGAGGAGGAGCCTCCTCAACCCGCTCCCAAAAAACCGTGCAAGGCCAAGGTAGCCTTGTCCGGTGATAGCTCGGCTTCGGCCGAAGACTCTGAGGCCTCCGAAGAGGTTCCTCAGAAAATTCCCAGGGCCAAACCGCAGGCCCAAAGGTACGCGCTCTAGCGACTACCTGACCGTCTTGAGCCGAACTGGGTTGATACTGATAAAGTTTCCGTGTGCAACTTTACAGTCCGCTGCGCGATCTCCCCGCCGACCGAGTTTTGGAGGGGGATTCTCCACCGGCGGCGCTAGCGGAGAGCTGCACTGGATCCCGCGCCTCGCCTTCCCCAACCGTGAAGGAAACCGAGGAGGTCCTATCGAGGAGGACTCCTCCCATGCCACATACAGGGGAAGGAGGCGATACTATCATGGCCGAGGTGAATGCCTCGGTCGCCGAGGACCAAGAGGGGAGGGCCCCTCTGGTGAACAAAGAGGAGCTCGGACGAGCCGAGCTTCCTCCGAGGATGACTCCAGAGACGTCAAAGCGTCCGGAGTCCGGCGCTCTGGACTTCGAGAAGGAAGGAGCCGAAGTGCCGCCGCCACCCCCGCCTGCCCCAGAGCAGGCATCAACCGGGTGGCCGAACGAGATCGAGGATGCTCTAACTAGCTCCTCCATCGCCGAAGAGCACAGTGCGCTTATGGGCGCGGTGTTACAAAGTATTCGGTCCGTGGATAACGTGCTGAAGGAGGCCTTTAGTGGCCTTCTGACCGGCTTCAAGGTGAGCGAAGTAATGCTTTTTCCTTAAAAAATTGATTTGTGTAAATGTATAGCCTTATACATAGTAGCCCCCGAGACTCTGACCGGTTTGAGCAAAGCCGGTCGGTGGATCAAAAATCGATATCTCGGATACTAACGTGCGTAGAATAATGCGCAGGCATCGTCTTCGGCCGCAGCCGCCAACGCCGAAGAGTTGGCCGAACTGAATCGGAAGCTAAAGCGCTCCGAGGACGATCTGGGCCTGGTGAACAAAAGGTTCGACGAGGCGCAAGGTGAGTCCGAACTGTAATGTGAAAATACAGCCGTTGTTTCTGTAAGTAGGTTGCAAAGTAACCTAACGGATTTTACTTATGCTACGACAGCTGCCTCCGCAGAGGTGGAAAACCTCAAGGCCGCGCTAAAGACGACTCAACTGGAAGCAGCGGAGCAGAAGTTGGCAGCCGAGAAAGCGGCCGCCGAACTGGCCGTGGAGCGAACCATTAGCCAGAAGCACGAGGCAAGGGTGCTGGAGGTGCAGCAAGAGCTCGGGGATGCCGTCACAAGATGTGAGTCCCTTGAGCAGAAAAATAAGGAGCAGGCCGCCGAGCTGACCTCGTTGGTGGCGGTGGCTAAGGAAGCGCGGACGGAGGCACGCGGCCACCAAGAAAAGCTCCGCCAAGTCGGGCTTATCGCGGATGGTAAGCCGTACTTGCTATAATGTGTCTTTGGAGGTAACAGGTTCGCGTTGCTCACGCGAGTATGGCGTTCCATAGGCGCCTTTGCGGACCTCCCGAAGAGTGCGGCGGATGCGGCGATATTCTTCGCCGGCCAGGAGGGTTGGGCCGAGCAAAGGCTTTTCTGGGCGCAATTTCAAGCGCCTGAACACCCTCCCCTCCTCAACCACCAGATGAAACAGCTGATGAAGCTGCATCGGATGGCGGAGCTGGTGATGAAGGACCTCTGCGTCAAACTATGGCCGTCGGAGCCGCTGCCGAGCAGCTACTTCGGTCCGGTGCAGAGGTTGTTCGGCGCCCCTGCTCAGGTCGACGCCTGGAAGCGCTCCGCATGCATCGAGGGCGCTCGGATGGCCTTTGGCAAGATGATGGTACATTGGCCGAAGCTAAAGCCCGTCGAGATGGCCACAGGACCTCCGCCGCAAGGAAAAGAGCATAGGCGCCCCGAGCAGTATTTTCCCGCCGTGATGGACGGTGCTCGGGTAGTAGAGGCCCAATGCCCCAAAGATGTAATGTATGAGTACATGTTGTTTCCTTGTAACCAAGGAGTTAAGACTTTTATGCGAATGCAAGTTGTTCGGCTATGAACAAAGATGCCTGATTATGTTTAATTTTGACTCCTGTGCAGCTGTTTGTAATCTGAAAGTTACCAGTCGTCCGCTTCAGCCCCCTTGCAAATATTGCATGGGGTGTTTTCTCGTAATATGTAAACCCTTAGCCGACGTCTCGGTGCCCGGAGGCGGTTGTATGTACGGAAAACCAGGCAATCAGACTATGCGGTTTTAGTGCTTTCACTTAGCCAGAGGAGCTTGATGGTGGGGGCCGGTAACGAGCCCCCGGTGTTTGTGATATTCGGACAAGCCGCGGTGGACCCCATCATCACATGGTTTTCGTATGAGAAAACCCTTCGTATAACACGGATTAACCGCCAACGATTTTAGGCTAACGCTAGTCATCGGATTGCCGACCAGTTCTCGCTAATTGGGACAGTCAGTTTTCGGCTTTCTCCACTGAGGTACTTAACCAGGCTAGCTAGAAGTACAATCGCAGTGGTTCTCCCTTTACCTTCTTAGCCGAACAGTGCGGAACGTAAGAGGGTAAACACAGGAGCCGGGCAACCCAACTATTGACCAAAGACGCAATTCGGAACCGATTCATATAATGCAATATCCGTGACACCGAGCACATGAAAGAAAGAGAAGTGCCGGTATAAAGGTGTAAGGCAAGATCTATGGTCGAGCCCCCGGTCTATTAGCCGGTGTGAAATAAATGTATCGTGATAGTTTACTTCGGCTTAAAAAGGCGGAAAGGAATATGCAACGTGATTGACTGCATGAGTATACCATAATAAAGTGGTCTTTATTTCCTTTGAATGTGATGTCCAACCGTACAATTTGGATTGCCGAAGTAACTTTAATAGATACTGTAAAATAAATGTATATATTGAGAGTAAAGGTTTACACAGGGCCTTCATGAGTGGTTTGACGTCCCTACTTCGCCCTGCTGCACGTCTGCGCCTTTGCTCTTCAAGAAGCTTTCGTGGAAGCGAAGCTGTCCGCCGTGTATTCGGCGGAAGTAGTAATATTTGGTGGGCGATCCCTTAAAAAAGGGTTTGGAGAAATCTCCGTGGTATATTAGCTGGACGCTGAGCAGGCCCTAGATGGTGCCCATTGTTGATGTCGATTTGAAGACATCTGTTGGCCGTTGGTTGGTCGAACCGAGCTCTTGACCTTTGTTTGATGTGTCCCCACAACTGCCCATGGAATTTTGAGCGTGAAATTGTGCACTCGATGTACGTATTTCGCGGCTAGGTGGGCCGTGTTGTGGGGCGCGTATCCCTATTTGGGGGGAGCATGGGAGTGCGCCGGGACCGAGGTTGCAGCTCGGGAGCGCTTGCGTGCGTCCAGTGTCTTGGCAGTGGACTGGGCTTGCGACGCCTCTTCGGCGGCTTGGACTTCGGCGGCGAGGGCCACAGTGTGTTCCTCTGTTCGGAGTGAGCGCCCGGTATTACCGTTAATGGTAATGACGCCCCTTGGTCCTGGCATCTTGAGCTTCAAGTACGCATAGTGCGGGACGGCGTTAAAGCGAGCGAAGGCGGTCCGTCCGAGGAGTGCGTGATAACCACTGCGGAAAGGAACAATATCGAAGATCAAGTCCTCGGCGCGGAAGTTGTCGGGCGAGCCGAAGACTACTTCCAAAGTCACGGACCCCGAGCAGCGTGCCTCGACGCCAGGGATTACACCTTTAAAGGTGGTGTTGCTGGGTTTGATCCTTGACGGGTCGATCCCCATCTTCCTCACTGTATCGGCGTAAAGCAGGTTAAGACTGCTATCTCCGTCCATCAGGACCCTAGTGAGGTGAAACCCGTTCACGATGGGGTCGAGTACCAGAGCCGCCGTTCCTCCATGGCGTATACTGGTCGGATGATCTCGACGGTCGAAAGTGATCGGGCAAGCCGACCATGGGTTGAATTTCGGGGCTACAGGCTCTAAGGCGTAGACATCCCAAAGTGCGCATTTCCTCTCCTTCTTTGGTATGTGTGTGACATAGATCATGTTCATGGATTTGACCTCTGGAGGGAGCTGTTTTTGGCCTCCATTATTCGGTCCGCGAGGTTCGTCGTCGTCCTTGCTCCTGTGGCCCTTTCCTTGTTCTTCGGCTGTGGCCTTGCCGGCCTGCTTAATTACCCAGCAGTGACGGTTGGTGTGGTTAGCTGGCTTGTTGGGGGTGCCGTGAATCTGGCACGGCCTATCGAATATTCTATCCAGCGCAGACGGGCCATCGCGGTTCCCTTTAGAGGGTTTTTTCCGCTGTCCCGATTTCGAGCCGCTGAATCCGGCGTTGACCGCTGTGTCATCGGCTTCACCGCCGTTGTTTGAGTGCCGGCACTTATTGTTTCTGTTGCGCCGGGGTTTCCCGTTTCCGTCCCGGGTCTCTGAAGTGCCCGGGTCTTCGGGGTGGTTGCTTCGACGAGCCAACCAACTATCCTCGCCCGCGCAAAAGTGGGTCATTAGGGAGGTAAGAGCCGACATTGTTCTCGGCTTATCCTGGCCGAGCTGTCGGGCGAGCCACTCGTCCCGAATGCTGTGTTTAAATGCTGCTATAGCTTCAGCGTCCGGACAGTCGACGATTTGGTTCTTTTTGGTCAAAAACCGATTCCAGAATTGACGAGCTGACTTGCCGGGCTGCTGAATGACGTGGCTCAGGTCATCGGCGTCCGGTGGCCGAACGTAGGTGCCTTGAAAGTTAGCTCGGAATGCATCCTCGAGCTCCTCCCAGCTCCCGATGGAGTTTTCGGGTAGGCTGTTCAGCCAATGTCGTGCCGGTCCCTTCATTTTCAACGGTAAGTACTTGATAGCATGGAGGTCATCTACTCGAGCCATATGAATGTGGAGAAGAAAATCCTCAATCCACACAGCTGGGTCAGTTGTCCCATCATAGGATTCTATATTAACGGGTTTAAACCCCTCGGGGAATTGATGCTGCATCACCTCGTTGGTGAAACACATTGGGTGTGCGGCGCCCCTGGCCCGGGCCACATCGCGCCGAAGATCAGTTGTCATCTGGGCACGGTGCTGATCCCGAGCTCTGTCGTTTCTATCGCGCCAGGCCTGGTATCCGTCCCGTCCAGCGGGTGCATATCCTGTGGATCCATAGATGGATCTCGCTCGTGCGTTCAGGTCATGGCGTAGATCGTATTGGTCATCCGGTTGAACCGGGTCTTTGCCTGCTCGGCGAGAGGGCACGAGTGGGTATTCTGCTTCCCTGGCCGCCCTATCCCGTCCTCGAGGGGGCACGGGTGGGAGTTCGGCTTCTCCGGCCGCTCTATTTCGTCCTCGAGGGGCGCGGGTGGGTATTCGGCTTCTCCAGCCGCTCTATCTCGTCCTCGAGGGGGCGCGGGTGGGAGCTCGGTTTCCACAGTCGGCCTATCTCATCCTCGAGGGGGCCGGTCGGGCTGGTCAGCGTAAGTTTGTCTGGGAGGTACGGGCTCGAAGGCCTCATCCTCGAATTCGGAAGGAGGCGCCGCCGTGGGTAACTCTTATATTGGCCCTGACGTTGATCGTCGAGGCCTTCTTCGGCGGTTAGGACCATCGTCCATCTGTCATTAAGTGTATCCTGCTCGGCCCTAAGCTGTTGTTGTTTCATCTTTAAGCTTCGGGCAGTGGCAATGAGTTGCCGCTTGAATTGTTCTTGTGCCAGGGGATCCTCTGGGACGATAAAGTCCTCGGGCCAAGGCTATCTTCCTCTTCGGATGGAGGAAGGTAATTACTGTCCTCGGAATCATCGAGGTCCTCGGGGTCACCCTGGTCCTCATGCCCTTCAGGGGCGTCAGGTCGCTGCTCGGGCGTGTTATCGCCGAGCTCCCCCAGATTATCCGGAATCTCGTTATCTCCGGTGTCATTTGTGTCTGTGTGATTTTCCTTGCCCTTCCCCTGCCCTCTGGCTCGCCGTCGTCGGCGTCTGGGCGGGTCTTCGGTGGTGTCATCGCCGCCCTTCTTGGTTGGGTCACCGTCCTTCACGGGGGTGTCAACCATGTAGACATCATAGGTGGAGGTGGCGGTCCACTTTCCGGTATTCGCAGTGGCAAGGAAGGTATCCGTGTAGGGCGGAACTTCTTCGTCCTCGTCCATGTAGTCAGCCTCATCGGAGGCGTAGTCCAGCGTGTTGGTTAAATCTTCGACAGTGGCTACCAAGTGGGTGGTGGGTGGGACGCAAAATTCCCCACGGACGGCATCCTGTCCGACCTGCTCTTGGTCCGAGGACGGGCCGTCCGCGATATTTATCATCTGGATCCGGTCCTGCATCTCGCTTAACATCGAGGGGTGCACCGATTCTATGTTCGGACTATCCTCGGAGTTGAGCTCCGGCGCGCCGATAGCGGGAGTGTGCTCGGCCAAGGATGACCCCTGGTTCTCCGGCACCGGGGTTAGATCCGAACTCAAGGTTAGATCCGATCCGGTGCCCGCCCCGAGGACTGGGGCGGGGAAGAGATCCGAAGTCAAGGCCTCGGGGTTGGTGGGTTCCTCGGGTAAGGCCGAGAACCCAGTGAAGATCAGATCGCCTCGAGCATCGGCGACGTACTCAAGGCAGCCGAACCTGATTTCTTGCTCAGGGGTGAAGTTGCCGACCTGGTCGAGGTGACCAGTCGGATCGGCGTACAACACGATGCTGCCGAACGCGAAGAGCTGGACGGGGATGAAGATGTCCCCGCTACGAACTCTGTCGCTGAAGAGAAGAGCTGTCTGAGGACGATGATATCCCCGCTGCAGATTCCATTGCTGAAGAACTGTCCGGGGACGGCGAGCCATCGATCCTTGGCGACCCACGACGGGACTCTCAATGAAAGCACCAATGTCGGTACCAAAACCGGCAGATCTCGGGTAGGGGATCCGAACTATGGGTCAAGGAGTCGATGGTAATAGGGAACGTAGAGACAGCGATTTACCCAGGTTCGGGCCCTCTCAAGGAGGTAATACCCTACGTCCTGCTTGATTGTATTGATGTGATTGTATGAAGGTTACAGAGTTGATCTACCTCGAGATCGACTGGGCTAAACCCTAGGTAATGATATCTCTCTCCTACGGACTAAACCTCCTGGTTTATATAGACACCAGGGGGTCCTAGGGTTACACATGGTCGGTTACCATCTGGGATAAACACACAGATTACGCCATCTATTCCTTGGAGGAGACGCCAAGACTTCGGAGGTTTCCTTCTGACACACGGGGTCATCCATAATCCAGCCTTCCATCGACATGTAGAGAGCGGCCCACCAGCCCGGCCCATGAGAGATAGGCCGGCAGCCCGAGTACCCCCTAATCCGGGACACCCTCAGGCCTCTAAGACTAGCTCAAGTGTTGCATGATGGTTCTATTTTCCTGATCATGGGCATGACTATGCCGACAACTTTGAGGGCACAATGTTAAGAGAACACTTGTGTTGAATCGACCCGAATTGATGTTATGCTATGAGATTCATTCGTCACAAGTTAATGGTTAATAACACAGAAAAAGTTAATGTTTGCATAATTCCTTAGACCATGAGAGTGTCGAGTTTCTTCATGCTTGCTTCATGAACTTTGGGGTTTGTTAAACGTCATCCGTAACTGGGTGGCTATTACGGCGGCTTACGGGTTCATGGGAAAGTATGTCAAGAGACTTGATAGCTCAAGATTGGGATTTGCTCCTCCGACGATGGAGAGATATCTATGGGCCCTCCCGGTGTTACGGTATCCACCATCGTCTGGCCAAACACATTGTGATTTGATCACAGGGATGCCAGAACACGGGAACGAGAAAAGAGAACAAAACCGGTAACGAGGTAACTGGCATTGTGGACAAGTGTTGATCCACGGGGATGCCGATGATTCACACCTCGGGTATTTGTAACATATCGCGAAGCAACAGGAATAGCACACGGCAACTGAAGGTTCACTCAAAGATTCATTCGTGTGGGTATAGGGGTCAATATGGGTGTCGACGGCTCCGATGTTGATCATTGATCGGAAAGTGTTCCGGGTCATGTCTATACTTCACCGAACCTATAGGGTCACACGCTTAAGGGTCATCTATCTGCTGAATACTAGACAGGGAGTCTGAGAGAAAGTCACCGGAAAAGTTTCGGAGACAACGGAAACGTTCCAGAGAGAACACCGGAATAGTTTCGGTAAAACTGAAAAGTTGTTTCGGGGTATGCCATTAAGTCAAATTGGTTTCGGCACACGCCTGGAAATTCTTGGAGGGTGCCAGAATTATTCTGGAAACTTCTGGGATTTCTCCGGGATAAAAACCGGAAAAGTTTCGGAGCTGCCGGAACCGGTTTGGTTGCTTTTCGCAGATGAAAATCACTAATCCGGAATTGTTTCGGAACGCGTCCAATATCATTTTAGTGGGTACTGGAATTATTCTAAGACCCGCAAAAATATTTTCGGATTTAACGGTCACGGAAAAATGTTTCCGTGAATAGTGAAAGTGCTTTTTGGGTGGCTTCTTGGAGAAGCCACCTTGAGGGCCTTTTGGTATTTTTCCCCTTGGCTTCTTGGAGAAGCCACCCTTGGGCTTGGCCTATAAATAGAGGTTGAGGGGGCTGCCTAAAGACTCATCCCTTGCTCTCATACACATGCCATGTCATTTCTGGCTTCTCTCTCCCTCCCAGCGAAATAGTTTCGTAGAGCCGAAAGGATGTCTGGGTTCCGGTGGGAACTAGTTCTGGACGGCGAAGCCTTGCCGGATAGATGACACCGTATGTGTGCAACCCCGTAGAGAGGTCATAGTTTCGATCCTTTGCCCGAGGGGCTGTTCGAGTACCTGCCCGGAGGGCTGTCCGAGTGACCCGCCCGAAGGGCTGTCCGTGAGGCCTCCCAGAGGGCTGTCCGAGGATCCGTCTGGTGGGATTATTCGAGGGACTGTCCAGAGGCCTCCCGAAGGGCTGTCCTAGGATCCGTCCGGTGGGACTATCTGAGGGACTGTCCCGAGGCCTCCCGAAGGGCTGCCTGGAGATCCGTCCGGTGAGCTGACGAGGGAGTACATCCTCGAGGTTGGGAGGTTTTAAATCCTAGCTGCGGGGATCTGCACCGCCGATCATCATCGACTCTACTTCCGCTGCGCTACGGGTCGGTAACGAAAAGATCAAACCTTGTATGCAGTCTCCATAGTGGTCCTGGGCTGGTGCGTAGGTCGGAAATTTTTTGTTTTCTGCTGCCTTCCCCTACAGTGGCATCATGAGCCATGCTATGCGTAGATGCAGGTTACGATCTAGAATACATAGAGATGTATGGGTGTTGCACAATATAATTTGTAGTATATGAGTTCTACTGCTGATAATTATTTGTGCGGGTAGCTGATAAAATCTGTTACCCGATGTTCTTGTTACTTCCCTGGAATTTGCATATTTCTGATCTTGATAACAGCATGGTGGAGTTTCAAAGTTCTGGCAATCCGCGATCCTGATTGATCTACGAAGTGCTAACAGTTCATTGAATTCCACCATAGTTAGAGAGAAAGATGAAATTTCGCAGACAAAAGGGCAATGCAGATATGATCTGCACGGGGGTCATGCGTATGACAAAGTTCAGTATGGGGCTCGAGATTTTATTATCTCGTGTTTCATACACCCCGTAAAGTTAATCTAGCGACTTGAATAATCATACTTGATGATGGACGTTGGTAGCTGCGGTTTGTTCGAAACCTTAGAAGCCATGTAAAATGAAATTTTGCATAAACCGATTAGAGGCGTCTAACTTGGTTTTGCAGGATGGTTTGCATGTGCATATGATGTGGTATAGCAGTGCTCATATTAATTTGATTATGTATGAGATGACTATATGATGTAAATTAACATGACCTACGTGTCATGATTCGGCATGATGGCTGGAGCCATATGATTGTCACTTTAATGACCTGCATGTCAACCTTTTGTAATGCACTTATTTTATTAGCTATAGAGATAGCAATATTATCTGGTGCATCGACAAGGTGGTGGCAAACTTCGTGAAGGTGAACACCAACGCGAATGCCGAAGACGAAGAAATACAAGACTTATGATGCACCCTATCATGCTATTATGAATTGCCTGAGATGTTTATCCCTTATGATGCACCCTTCTTGATTGCGCGGTAGTCGCTTTTTATTAGGGTGATCTCTCACAAAAATATCAAGTAGTTAGTGTTCTCCCAAGTGTAGCACCGTCACGGCACCTATCTCTTCGGGGTATCACATGGATGCATGGGTACGAACGATTAGAGAAGTGTGAGGCGGGTGAGTTGAGACCTCGCAGCGAGATCACTTGGTTGTCTTGACGTTCTGGCTTGATCGTTCTGAGCTCGGAACACGCCCATCGAAAGATGAACAAGAGTCACATAGAGATGTGATTGGCAAGTTGGCCTACCGATTGCAATTCTCGTCACTTGAGATGGATGCATCCTTGGCGGTGAATTGTAATATGGGTCTTGTATCACTCACAATCAATTATGAGAGATATTGTTTTGAGTGGGAGCGCACTTTAGAATTAATTCTTTTAATTCTTAGTGCAATTAATTATGGACACTGTCTAAGTGTAATTTTGCATAATAGTTGTAGAATAATGGCTCACGTTTCCACCTTCCCTGTTAAAATTGAATAAGCTGTTAAATATCTGGTTAAAACTTTACGGTTGGTAACGTAATGTGAGGATTGTCCTCAAGAGTGCCGAGAAGGACTTTGTCCTATCGCATGCTTTCAGTATTCTCCCGCTAATGCTATGGATAATGTGACTCTCGGCCTTCGATCCAAAAGCTAGAATTCCGTTACGGTCAAGTGCAATATGTTTGCTTCCATGAGACCCGGACTTCAAAAGTTTGGGATAGCTATGAGATATTCATGGAACTGAAAATCATTTTCAGACACAAACAAAGGCTAAAAGATATGGGATATCCAAAGCAATGTTTGTTTTGCAAACTGTTAGTAAAAGTGTTTACTATGCATTTGACTAATAACAGAGGGATCCAAAAGAACGCCTATCATGTGATGAAGGTGAATAAAACAAACAACTTAAAGAGAAAGGAAATGTCCAAAGGGTGTTAGTGTGACTTACACACCTAAGCAGTCCGGGGTTAACGCCACTCTTAAAGTTGGGTGCTTCTTCTGAGAGTAGGAGAAATACTAAAAGTTAAACTGTTAGAAGTATAAAGGCAAAAAGAGTGAAGACTGGAATATTCAGCTCATGTATGAATGTCATACGAGTTATAGATGTATGGAAGGCTGGTCAGAGAAATAGTTCTTGGGAATTATGATTAAACATGTTAATCACTAATTCTTGGGTATTGTGAGTTGATCACAAAAGATACCCGCTCGATTGCATTCTGCTGCGACACGATGCAAGGACTACTACGGCCTAAAAGACTTGCCGGAGTGAGGTTTAGATATGCGCTGGGAACATAGTAAAAGTTGCTATACTGGGTATATTACCTATGTATTTAATTTCATAATTCATTTTAGAGTTTTTTATACACTCTAGCCCTTTGCATAAAGTATCTTGCAAGAAGGTTGTTCATAAGAGAACTTTTGATGTTCGGTGTTATGAATAACATAAGGGCCATGCTTCCATCATGGATGGGATGTATGTTATAAATATTGATAATAATATATTACCTCCGAATTTACTTTCATAATTCATTTTAGAGTTTTTACACACTCTAGCCCATTGCATAATGTTTGTTGCAAAAGGGTTGTTCATAAAAGAACAATTGTTGTTCAGTGTTATGAATAACATAAGGGCCATGCTTCCATCGTGGATGGGATGTATGTTATGAATATTGATGGTAATATGATACATCCATAACACAGACGCTAAATGTCGCAAGACTAAAAGAATACCACACATGTGTGGCACTGCATTTGGTCACATTGGAGAAGCCCGCATGGAGAAATTCCATAATGATGGATTTTGAAGTCGTTTGATTATAAATCATCTGACACTTGCAACTTTCCTCCGAAAAGCGAAGTGACTGAAATACCGATCATAGGCCATAAGGAACGAGCAACAAACTTATTGGTGATCATACATTTTGATGTGTGTAGTCCAATAAATGTTGTTGCTGGCAGTGGATTTATCTATCTTCAGAAATGACTCAAGTGGATATATGGATATTTACTTGATGAGACGTAAGTCTGGATCTTTTGAAATCATTCATAAGGTTTTTAATATGAAGTAGAAATTATTGTAACAAGAAAATTATGTTTCTGCAATTTGATTGCGGAAAGGAATATTTGAGTTACAAGCTTAGCGAATGTCTGATGAGTTGTGAAAAAGGTTTCATAACTTACACCTCCCGGAACTCCACTGTGAGTGGTACGTTCGTGAAGATGTATTCAAACCATTTGTGACATGGTAAGATCAAAGATGACATAAATCAATTTGGCATTATCCCCTTTAAAGGTAATGCTTTAGAGACTGCGGCTTTTACACTGAAAAGAGCGCCATCAGGTCTGTTGAAATGACGCCATGGTATGGTACGCCCAACCATGCTTTGTCTTTTCTTAACATTTGGAATATGGGGCTTGTGTAAAATATTTACAAACCTATTCCAAATCAGACAAGTACTACTTTGTAGGTTATCCCAAGTAATTGGAAATTCCTCCACCACTATACCGAGGCAAAAAGATTTGCCACCAAGAACGGTATGCTTTTAAAGAGAATGGTTCTTGCAAAAAGGTGAGTGGGAGAACAGTGCAACTCGACGAGATAAAAGTATCTTTGTCATCAGATCAAAGGAAAGAAACCTTGGAAGTAATTCCAGAGTTTCCTACTTCGACTGATACAGAAGCCTCTACATGAGATGTATGGACTTCGGTCGAACTTGTAACTGAACCACGTAGGCAAAACTCGTGCAAACCTCTCAGGTGTGCAAGCGAGATATTGTTGTTAGACAACAGTATACCTACGATACACAAGGAAGCGTTGATGGGCCCTGACTGCGGAATTGGCTAAATGCCAATATAATCCGAGATAGTTTCCATAAATGATTCAAGATTATATCTTGATAAACCCTTCAGAAGACTTAGAGTCTAACGAACATTAATGGAACTATAAACTGATGTGGATAAAATGTTTTATCCATAAAGCTCGACTTGTTGCAATAACAAGTTCAAGGAGTTGACTACGATGAGGTTGTCTCACCATAGTGATGCTTAAAATCAGATCGGGTTAAACTAGCAATTAAAACATATTTCAATCTTGAGATATGATACATGGATGCCAAAAGGATTTCCATGTGATGGAAATGCAACCTAGGACTTGCATGTGGTATAGTCCAAGGTATTTTGTCAATCCAGAGGATGCTAGTAAGTATGCAAACTTTAGAGTTCCAACAATGGATAGAAGAGAGCAAAATGGAGTTGGAATCTTCGTTTTTGATGAAATAGTCAAAAGAGTTTGTTTTCATTAATGGATAACGAAGATGCTTGTGGTTTCAAGAAAGTAAGTGGGAGCATAATAATATTTCTAAAAACTTTGTGTGCTTGACACATTGTTGATTGGAAATTTCTTGACACGAATTAGGACTTCATTAAAAATAGTTTTTCAATGAAGTGCTTGGGCTAAATAGCCTTGATATTAGGCATATTTATCTGTGAGATAGAATTGCCTAATAGGCTAAGCCAAAAATACATATTGACAAGACGCTAAAACAGTTTAGCATTAAAACGCCAAGGAGTGATTCTTGCCGAAGTCACATGGAAAGGGTTTTTGCAAGACTCGGTGTCCCAAAACACTGATGAGGAAAATACATGATGGAGATTCCACACACTTTCGTGTTTGGATTAATCATGTATTCCATGGTATGTAAAACAACCAGATATGTCCAGTACTCCCAAGGAGTTGCGAGTATAGATACCAAAGTGAACAAAGTACTGATCATGGGACAACAGTGAAAAATGTCATTGAGTACTGGAGTAGCACTGATGACATGTTTTCTCGCAAGCAGAGATTATGAAGTGCTCGTTGTAAGTAATTGCATCGATACAGTATTCATCAATACTCCATGTGATTTTCGATTTAAGTTCAGGTTTAGTGTGATACACCATATGGTGGCACGGTGTTTGGAAATCGTTCCAAACAGGTTACTGTGGCGAATTCTATAACTAAGGCTAAGTATGTTGCCGCTTTCAAAGCGACATAGAAGATGTTGAATCGTACAGTTCGTTCATGAACTTAGTATGGTTCCAAGATGGCTTTGGTCAATGGAACACTATTGAAGATAGTTGCTCCATAGCTCAGTCTGAGGAATCAAGGTTTGACCAGTGATTCACATATATACGAAGCCAAGTCCACACAAAATATGAATTTTGTGAAAACGCGAGGATATGCAGAAATACACACGGAACTGAAGTTGTCAGATCCGTTGGACATCAGACTATACCACAAGCGAAGCATGTTTTACACCGGTATGCCATAGGTGTAAAGTGCATCAGCATTGACTAGATTATTGACTCTAGTGCAAGTGGGAGTCTGTAGGAGATATGCCCTAGAGGCAATAATAAGAGTTATTATTTATCTCCATGTTTGTAGTTAAGTTTATATTCCGTGCTATAACTGCTATGGTTCTCGAGTCTGCAATAACCACGAGGCTCGGAGGAAGACTCATATGCACGTGTGGAATAATAAACGGTAAAATGTATTCCTAGTCTGGCCTCTAAGACTAGCTCAAGTGTTGCATGATGGTTCTGTTTTCCTGATCATGGGCATGACTATGCCGGCAACTTTGAGGGCACAATGTTAGGAGAACACTTGTGTTGAATCGACCCGAATTGATGCTATGCTATGAGATTCATTCGTCACAAGTTAATGGTTAGTAACACAAAAAAAGTAAATGTTTGCATAATTCCTTAGACCATGAGAGTGTCGAGTTTCTTCATGCTTGCTTCATGAACATTGGGGTTTGTTAAACGTCATCCGTAACTGGGTGGCTATTACGGCGGCTTACGGGTTCATGGGAAAGTATGTCAAGGGACTTGATAGTTCAAGATTGGGATTTGCTCCTCCGACGATGGAGAGATATCTCTGGGCCCTCTCGGTGTTACGGTATCCACCATCGTCTGGCCAGACACATTGTGATTTGATCACAGGGATGCCGGAACACGGGAACGAGAAAAGAGAACAAAACTGGTAACGAGGTAACTGGCATTGTGGACAAGTGTTGATCCACGGGGATGCCGATGATTCTCACCTCGGGTATTTGTAACATATCGCGAAGCAACAGGAATATCACACGGCAACTGAAGGTTCACTCGAATATTCATTCGTGTGGGTATAGGGGTCAATATGGGTGTCCATGGCTCCGATGTTGATCATTGATCGGAAAGTGTTCCGGGTCATGTCTATACTTCACCGAACCTATAGGGTCACACGCTTAAGGGTCATCTATCTGCTGAATACTAGATAGGGAGTGTGAGAGAAAGTCACCGGAAAAGTTTCGGAGACAACGGAAACGTTCCGGAGAGAACACCGGAATAGTTTCGGTAAAACTGAAAAGTTGTTTCGGGGTATGCCATTAAGTCAAATTGGTTTCGGCACACGCCTGGAAATTCATGGAGGGTGCCAGAATTATTCTGGAAACTTCTGGGATTTTTCCAGTATAAAAACTGGAAAAGTTCCGGAGCTGCCGGAACCGGTTTGGTTGCTTTTCGCAGATGGAAATCACTAAGCCGGAATTGTTTCGGAACGCGTCCAAAATCATTTTAGTGGGTATTGGAATTATTTTAAGACCCACAAAAATATTTTCGGATTTAACGGTCACGGAAAAATGTTTCCATGAATAGTGAAAGTGCTTTTTGGGTGGCTTCTTGGAGAAGCCACCTTGAGGGCCTTTTGGTATTTTTCCCCTTGGCTTCTTGGAGAAGCCACCCTTGGGCTTGGCCTATAAATAGAGGTGGAGGGGGCTGCCTAAAGACTCATCCCTTGCTCTCATACACATGCCATGACATTTCTGGCATCTCTCTCCCTCCCAGCGAAATAGTTTCTTAGAGCCAAAAGGCTGTCTACGTTCCGATGGGAACTAGTTCTGGACGGCAAAGCCCTGCCGGATAGATGACACCGTATGTGTGCAACCCCGTAGAGAGGTCGTAGTTTCGATCCTTTGCCCGAGGGGCTGTTCGAGTACCTGCCCGGAGGGCTGTCCGAGTGACCCGCCCGAAGGGCTGTCCGTGAGGCCTCCCGGAGGGCTGTCCGAGGATCCGTCCGGTGGGACTATCCGAGGGACTGTCCAGAGGCCTCCCGAAGGGCTGTCCGAGGATTCGTCCGGTGGGACTATCTGAGGGACTGTCCCGATGCCTCCCGAAGGGCTGCCCGGAGATCCGTCCGGTGAGCTGACGAGGGAGTACATCCTCGTGGTTGGGATGTTTTAAATCCTAGCTGCGGGGATCTGCACCGCCGATCGTCATCGACTCTACTTCCGCTGCGCTACGAGTCGGTAACGAAAAGATCAAACCTTGTATGCAGGCTCCATAGTGGTCCTGGGCTGGTGCGTAGGTCGGAATTTTTTTGTTTTCTGCTGCGTTCCCCTACATATGGATATAGCTCAGCTGTGTGACAGAAGAAACGAGGAGATTAACCGCAAGGCAGATCTTGCTCGAAGAAGAATTCAAGAAGAAAAACGTCAGAAGGCTAGGGCGAGAGTTAGCAAACCGAAAGCAAACAAAGACCGCCGCCTTCAGAATGTTGCTGCTAATCCCATTCCACTAAGCTCCAGTGCACCCTTGCAGCAGATTCCTCCATCACCACCTCATGTAGATGAACCTATGCAGCATGCCAACACTATGGAGGTTATTGTTCCAGCTCCAGTAGCCCAAGAGCAACTTGATGTTGTTGATATTTTTCTGGGAAAGACTGATGAAGAAAATGCTTTGCTTGGGCAGCAAGCCCTAGTTGATGAGATTGATGAGGAAATTGTAGTTGAGAAGGCAGATCCACCGCCTTCGAGAACATTGCAAGCTGAGCCCTCCGAATCCAATAAGGAGGAGATTGACACGATTAAGGGGGAGCTAAATGCCTCCTGAGAGAAAACAACCCCGGTCGCATCATCTAGTGCCCCTACCCAGATGGATGTCGATCCTGCTCCTCTTACCACTGCTCCACAGTTGGTAGAGGAAGAGAAGAAATCTGATGAGCCGATGGCTCAAGAAGTAATTGTACCACCAGTTGTGCCTCAAGCGTCTGAGAGTGAGGTCGCTGCAACTGAAGAGATTAAAGAGAAAGAAAAGGCCCTTGTGCCCGAAAGCTGCTGAAGGAGTTCCAGCATGCAAAAATGTCAGTCAGTCAAGTTCCTCGAAGAAATCTGTACAAGAAAAATCGAGGATGCCACGTGCTCCTCTCAAGCCTATTGAAGAAGGTGTGCCAGCACCTGGTGACATTCGGACCCGGCTTATAGCCGATGAGGAACATCTGAGAAACCCAGTGGAAACCTTCCCTTTGTTTCCTATCGAAGATGGCCCGAATGGTCTAGCTTTCAACGAGCAGTTTCATCATTCGAAACTTGCATTCTTTGGGACCAGCCCATATGATGGAGAAAGAACTTCCTTGTCACCAAGATTCTGGACGAAGGAACAGGTAGTATACTATGCTCGCATTCTGTACGGCAAGAATCGCATATTCAAGCACAAGATTCTGGATTTCGCTGAGCTCGAAAGTTTACCTTGCTTCCATCACACCATCGAGCATATTGAACAAGTCTTCCTGAAGAGTTTTCTTCATTTCAATCATGGCTGGAATCGTGAAGTGATTCTTCAGTTCTAGGCCACTCTTTATATCTCAGGGGACTTTGCTCATAGTAGTACTTGGATCCTTGAATGGATGACCGAAGAAGAAAAGATCAAATGTTTGGCTGACCAGTTCTTTGCACTGTTGAATCTTCCTCGGTGCGAATTTGATGCAACTCGCGAACACAGACTGCACTGCTGGGATGTATCCGAAGCCGAACTTCATATGCTGATGGACCCCAAACTTGTTGGTGATGAATGTACCGAGGCAAATCCTAAGAATCTAGCCTATGAGAACAAAGTATTGTTCTACACCCTGTGCAACTCCCTCACTCCAACGAACAGGCCAGAAACCATTCATGGCATCATGGGAAATGCTCTTCAAGCAACAGCTCATGGCATTCGGTTTGACATTCCAGATCTTTTCATTCGCAACTTGGCCTATGCAGCTGACAACCCTCAAGCTTTGAAGCTATATGCACCATGGGTCATGTTTGCCATTGAACATCTTACTGAGAAAAAGTTTTTCTGCCCACATGTCCCGAAAGTTTTCATTCCACCAGTCCGGGACACTCTCCGGATCGTGAAGGATATCGGCAAAGGGAAGACACCCATTGATGCTACTGCCTCTACCTCTGCTAAAGCTCCGAAGGTCAAGAAGGCAACAGTCGAAATTCCTCGTGAAGAAAATCCCTCTCTGTATGAGATTTGTCTTCGCACTCAGCAAGCCCTGGAAAGTCACATTAAGCTCGACCGAAAAGTAAAACTGGAGATGATGACTAAGATAAATCTGCTTCACAATTATGCTCGCCAAGCTCTTCTATATGAGAAAGAACAAAAGAAGTGCTCCTCGACCCTTCTGCGCAAGCATTATTCTCGCAAACAACTATCTGCCAAGGGTATCAAGAAAGAATATGATCATCTGGAGTTGTTTGAAGTTCCTCGCATCCGAAGGCAAACCCCTGTGCTTCCTCAGCGTTCTGACTCCACCGACCTGCTGTTTGTTGAACCAGATGATGAACTTGAAGACACAGCAGGCACATTTATATTCAAGCCAGATGCACCTCGCGCTGCTACTCCCAAAGCTGATCCCGAAGCCCTTGTTGCGACTCCAACTCCAGCTTCGGCCTCAACCATCACTCGCTCTGCTTCGCCGAACAGTTCGAGTTCTGAGGATTCCTCAGACAAGTAGTTCCTCGCATGGATTCTCCTTTCTTTTTGACACTTGTTGACAAAAAGGGGGAGAAGTACATCGAGAGATGGATAGGCGGGCTATTTGCAGGGTGTTTCCTTTCGCCTTTTGCTTTTCTGTCGAACAATTTGCTTCAGTTTGGTTTCGTACCTTTTTTGCTTTTGTTCGTGGAACTTGGTTACACCGCCTGTGGTGTTGGTACTGCGTCGTCATGTACCGTTAATAAACCCTGCAATGCTATTTGCTTCCTTTTATCTGTTTGCAGGTGTTATCGAAAGCTTACTTCCTTGCGATAATTATCCTCGATACTTATCTATCGTGCAGGTGAAGTGAAAGCATTTCAAGGAGGATTGGAAATCATGTTTCGCTAAAAAGAGATCTCACTCCTTGAAACTATAGGTATCTTCTGCTTAGATATACTACTATGATTATCTTTCGCTATCTAACGATGCAGGAGAAGAAAGTTTGCTTCAGATTAAATTTACTCGTGATTTGAAAGCAAATCCTTTCTTTTCTGACCCATAAACTGTTCTACCTCGCAAGTCTCTTATCATACTTGTTGCAGGAAAACCTCGTCTGAAGCATATCTACTTCGAACAAGTATTCTTGTGATTCCCTTGCTCTAATATTCTTCGAGTATCTAACTTGCAGGGAACTCATATCTTGTGTGGATTCAAACTGTGTTCTGAGAAAATCTTCATGGCCTATCCATTGCCACAAATCATTTCAAAGTATTCACACCATCTAACAAATCTTTTTCAAAGGTTGTGTGTGGCAGGAAATATCTTAAGACACCATTGAGTGCATTGGATGAGACTACGAATGATATCATCTGTCAATGTCAATCATGCGAAGATTCACCTTGCTACCTTCCGGTTTATCTCCTATGCATACTCTAAGTCTGAATGATGCATACCTTCAGGGGGAGCATGTTTTATCTTCGTAATTATCTCTTGTCTTTCACTACCCTTCGCATTCTATTTCATACTATCATCTATCTTTCGATGTGGTCTGTTTTGTCAACAATCGTCCAAAAAGGGGGAGATTGTTGGTGCAATATTTGCCCTCTTGTGTTTTGGAGATAGTGGACAGAAACAGGCATGGACTGATTTGTTTGCTAGTGCACACAGAGAGAAATAGTCCATGCAGAACTGAAGAGAATGCTGTCTCTGGTGTTAAGTTCGAGCAACTTCACCGAAGAATATCTGCGCAGCAGAGAAGAATGAGCTACATCCATTGAAGTCATGTAGGCGAGAAGATTGATGTGAAGGAGTTAACCCCTCGAAAATTTATTGCTGACGCGAAGCAATTGGTTTGGTGATTCTGTCCGAAGAAAATGACTGTAGCGATGGAAGTCGAAGACGATGTGAAGATGTAGCATTCATCTCGTTGTTCTTCTTTCACTTATTTGAGTCATAGGACCTCCGTACTATTAAGAGGGGTATAGGTTCTCGAAGCTTAGATCCGCTGTGATGCTTAGCCCAAAAACCTATGCGAGACTGAGAGAAATCTCTTTATGCTTCGAATGATTACCTGCCAGCAGAAAACGTTGTTCTTCGGTGCTGCAGGAGATATCTTTCGAACTGAGGAGTTAGCATTACTTGCTCCACAAGGAATGTTACCGTTATGCGCAATTTTCGATCGTTGGACTCGTGTCCTTCGGCCATTGGCTGCTCCACATGTCCAGTTTGGTAATTTCCCATCAGGGAAGGCTGCGGCTATAAATAGCCACCCTGCTCCAACGTTGCCCGTTGGCTGCTCCGCTTAAGATTTCTAAGAAGATTGATTGAGCATCCCCTCTCCGAGAGAGTTGAGTTTAAAATCCACCAAGAGAAAATCAAGAGCCAAAACTTAGACAGTGGTTGAGCATCACAGTAGTTCTGAGTTAGAGTTCTTGTACCTATTACTCTTGAGAGCTGCGCACTCTCTAGACGGATAGGTGTCGGCTCGAGTGTTGAAGAGCTGTTGTCTTCACCGAGCAAGATCTTCAGAAACCAAGAGTCATTGTGGTTTACGAAGAGGTCTGTCGAAGGTTTGGAGATCGCCGACAAGTATCTACCACGAGTGAAATCAACTGGAGTCTGATCAGCTCCTAGTTGAAGGAGAATAGGGCGAAGAGAGTTTATCTTCTTTGTTAAATCACAGCCCCTCCAACCAGACGTAGTCCTTTGGCAGAAGGGCGAACTGGTCTACCAAATTCATCTGTCGCCATCGAGCACCACTGGTTCACTCTACCTTACTGCATTATCTTCAGCAGTTTTACTTTCGTGCTCTGTGTCGATAGAATTGATCTGATCTACCATAGTTCATAACATATCATTCGCATTTGCATCATTCATTTCTGACGTTCTAGTCAATCTTGTATCTCTTCGCACCTTTGCATGTTAGCGTGATTTCATTCAGTGCCGTATCCATTCACATTCATCAACATTTCCCTTGCATATCCTACGCAGTTCATATTTGGTTTTCCCTCATGCTATTGCATCTGTTCGTATGTTGCATTACCATCATAGTTGTCAAACCTGTGATATTCTTCGCTCGAACTATTATTGCTTCCTACATCGATAGATATGTTCCTCTATAGCGTGTTTGATTAAGTACCTTGCTACCGAACCTTATTTCCGCTGCTGTGTTTGGGATCAGTTCAAAACATTCAGAAGAATTTTTGAATCTCCCATTCACCCCCCCTCTGGTCGATATACTCTCGGTCCTAACAGAGTCCATGACAAATAAATTTTTCTATGATACTGATGTGCATTTATGTCATTAAAATTAAGTTGATCGCATTCATTCATGTGTGTAAGGACCATTGCTTTAAATGTTCTAAGACACTAAAAGTAACATAACTATTGATAATAAGGTTTGAGTTATCTGTACCAAAACTTAATAGATGAATATATGTTTTCTGGTTATTTTTTATTAGGTTGTTCACACAAGATGTCATTTGAATACAGTAATGCCGGCAAAACAAAATTTTCTTTTCCAAATAATAAAGATGAGGAGACTATTTTTTTGAAACCGAGGCAAAAGATTTGCCTGATATATTAATTAAGAGGGAAGAATAGAGTTTATTAGGGCTACAACACACGCCGCCGCCATACAAAGGGATTACTCTCCCGGCATGATTGAACGCAACTTCTTAGCCCCGGCGGTAACCCAAAGTGCCGCCTCCCCTTTGATGAGGGCTAGAATTACAAATGGCGGTGCACTTTTGTGGCAGAACACCCGTGCATTATACTTGTTCCAAAGGGCCCAAGAGGTGAGCAAGGCAAGGGAGGCCAACGCCTTCCTTTTGGGGATGGAGGAGTCGGAGAGCGCGATCCACCACTCCTTTGCGGATTCGAAATGATGCCAGACAGAGGTGTCGATGCTTTTGTGTTGCAGCCATTCCTTGATCATGCCCCAAAGTCGAATGGAAAACCGACATCTAAAAATAAGGCGATCGACCGTTTCCTGCTCGCGCCTATAGAGGGGACAAAGGCCATAGTTTGGCCACCCTCTTTTGGCCAATCTGTCCACAGTCCACACTCTATTTTGGGCGGCCAACCAAGCGAAGAAATTCACTTTAGGAGGGGCCCAAACTTTCCATATCACTTGTTCCATTGGCGAGTGGAGCATGCCATGGAACTGTGCCTTATAGGTGGAAGCTGCGGAGTAGTGCCAGCTATTTGCGTGTTTCCACACAATTTCATCCTCCATGTCATGTTGCAGCTGGAAGCCTCGAATGCTAGACCAAAGTTGGTGGAATTGACGGAAGTGAGCAATCGAGAAATTGTTGGACAGTTTGATTTTGGATATCCAAGCATCGTCCAATAGGGTCTCTCTGATTTTCCAATTCTTTCTTATGGTTGCATCATAGATGAGCGGAGCAATGTCTTTGGGCTTTCTACCTTGCACCTAAGGAGCATCCCAAAAAGGCATACGAGCACCATTGCTGACAGTGATAGTCGTGAAGGCGTAGAAGAGATCATAGTCCTTGTCGTCACACGGGTTCCCCAACCCAACCCACATCTTGGACGGCTCCTTCCACTCAAACCAGGGCCATCTCAGCCTTAGGGCCCTCGGGAATTTTTCCTTGTTGAGCACACCTAGACCCCCAAACTCGATTGGCCTACACACAATATCCCAATTGACCTCGCACTTGGCTCCGGTTGTCTTATCCGAACCAGCCCATAGGAAGGCCCTCTGAAGCTTAATAAGTTGCCAAAGGATGCTCAGAGGCACAATGGGCATGATGATGAAGTAGACCGCCAGGGAGGAAAATACTGACTTGACTAAGGCCGTGTAGGGGAACGTATCAGAAAACAAAAATTTCTGGTACTGCGAGCACGCCCAGGATCACTATGGAGATGCATACAAGGTTTGATCTGATCATTACCGACTCATAGCGCAGCGGAAGTAGAGTCGATGTAGACCGTCGGTGCAGATCCCCGCAGCTAGGATTTACAACCTCCCAACCGCGAGGATGTACTCCCTCGTCTGCCCCTCGGACAGCCCTCCGGGAGGCGGTCAGACAGTCCCCCGGACGATGTCACGGACAGCCCTTCGGGAGGACCCCCGAAACTCGGACAGTAACTCGGACGGCCCTTCAAGATGACCCTCAAAACTCGGACAGCCCTTCGGGAGGACCCTCGAACAGCCCCTCGGGCCAAAAAGATCGAACCTATGACCTCTCTACGGGGTTGCACACAAACGGTGTCATCTATCTGGTAGGGTTTCGCCGTCCAGAACTAGATCCCACCGGAACCCAGACAGCCTTTCGGCTATACGAAACTATTTCGCGGGGAGGGAGAGAGAAGGCCAGATCATGCATGGCATTTGTATGTGAGAGAGAGTGAGTGTGGAGAGTGCATCTCCACCTCTATTTATAGGAAAACCCATGGGGTAGGGTGGCTCTCATCGATCCATGTCATCCCCAAGATATTTTGGAGCAAAGCCCAAAAAGGTGGCTTTCCCAAAAAGTAACCATAAAGTGATTTTCACTATTCACAGAAACATTTTTCTGTGACCGTTAAATCCGAAAATATTTCTGTAGGTCTTAAAACATTTCCAGTACCCACTAAAATAATTTTGGACGCGTTCCAAAACAATTCCGGATTAGTGATTTTCATCTGTGAAAAGCAACCAAAGTGGTTCCGGCAGCTCCGGAACATTTCCGGGTTATTTCTCCGGAAAATTCTCAGAAGTTTCCAGAACAATTCTGACACCCTCTAAGAATTTCTAGGCATGTGCCGAAACCATTTTGACTTAATGGTGTACTCCGAAACAACCTTTCGGTTTTACTGAAACTATTCCGGTTTTCTCTCTCCGGAACTCTTCCGTTGTCTCCGAAACTTTTCCGGTGACTTTCTCTCAGACTCCCTGTCTAGAATTCAGCAGATAGATGACCCTTAAGCATGTGACCCTATAGGTTCGGTGAAGTATAGACATGACCGGAACACTTTCCAATCAATGATCAACATCGGAGCCGTGGACACCCATATTGACCCCTATACCCACACGAATGAATATTCGAGTGAACCTCCAGTTGCCGTGTGCTATTCCTGTTGCTTCACGATATGTTACAAAACACGAGGTGAGATTTATCGGCATCCCCGTGGATCAACAATTGTCCACAATGCCAGTTACCTCGTTACCGGTTTTGTTCTCTTTTCTCGTTCCCATGTTCCAGCATCCCTGTGATCAAATCACAATGTGTCTAGCCAGAAGATGATGGATACCGTAACACCGAGAGGGCCCAAAGAATATCTCTCCATCGTCGGAGGAGCAAATCCCAATCTTGAGCTATCAAGTCCCTTGACATACTTTTCCATGAACCCGTAAGCCGTCGTAATAGCCACCCATTTACGGATGACGTTTAAGAAACCCCAAAGTTCATGAAGCAAGCATGAAGAAACTTGATACTCTCATGGTCTAAGGAATTATGAAAACGTTAACTTTCTCTGTGTTATTAACCATTAACTTATGACGAATGTATCTCATAGCATAACATCAATTCGGGTCGATTCAACACAAGTGTTCTTCTAACATCATGTCCTCAAAGTTGAGGGCATAGTCATGCCCATGATCAGGAAAACAGAACCATCATGCAAAACTTGACCTAGTCTTAGAGGCCAGACTAGGAATTCATTTTACCGTTTATTATTCCACACGTGCATATAAGTCTTCCTTCGAGCCTTGTGGTTATTGCAGACTCGAGAACTATAGCAGTTATAGCACGGAATATAAACATAATTATGAGCATGGAGATAAATAATAACATTTATTATTGATTCTAGGGCATATCTCCTACAGACTCCCACTTGCACTAGAGTCAATAATCTAGTCAATGCTAATGCACTTTACACCTATGGCATACCGGTGTAAATTATGCATCACTTGTGGTATAGTCCCTGTCCAACGGATCAGACAACTTCAGCTCCGTGTGTATCTTTGCAAATCCTCGCGTTTTCACGCTTTCACAAAATACATATTTTGTGTGAACTTGGCTTTGTATATATGTGAATCACAGGTCAAACCTTGATTCCTCAGACTGAGCTATGGAGCAACTATCTGCAATAGTGTCCCATTGACCAAAGCCATCTTGGAACCATGCTAAGTTCATGAATGAACTATATGATTCAACATCTTCTTTGTCGCTTCTAAAGCGTCAACATACTTAGCCTTTGTCATAGAATTCGCCACAGTAACCTGTTTGGAACAATTTCCAACTGCCGTGCCACCATATTGTGTATTACACAAAACCCTTAACTTAAATCGAAAATCGCATGGAGCATTGATGAAGACTGTATCAATGTAACCTTTTACAATGAATTCTTCATAATCTCCGCTTGCGAGAAAACATGTCATCAGTGCTACTCTAGTACACAATGACATCTTTCACTGTTGTCCCATGATCAGTACTTTGATCACTTTGGTATCTATACTCGCAACAGCTTGGGAGTACCGGACATATCTGGTTTTTTACATACCATGGAATACATGATTAATCCAAACACAAAAGTGGGTGGAATCTCCATCATGTATTTTGCTCATCCGTGTTTTGAGACACCGAGTCTTGCAAAAACACTTTCCATGTGACTTCGGCAAGAATCACTCCTTGGCGTTCTAATGCTAAATGGTTTCAGCATCTTGTCAATATGTATTTTTGGCTTTAGCCCTATTAGGCAATTCTATCTCCGTAGATAAATATGCCTAATATCGAGGCTACCTAGCCCAAGCAATTCATCGAAAAACTATTTTCAATGAAGTCCTAATTCGTGTCAAGAAATTTATATTATTTCCAATCAACAATGTGTCAAGCACAAAAGGTTTTTAGAAATATTATTATGCTCCCACTTACTTTCTTGTAACCACAAGCATCTTCGTTATCCATTGATGAAAGCAAACTCTTTTGACTATTTCATCAAAAACGAAGATTCCAACTCCATGTTGCTCTCTTCTGTCCATCGCTGGAACTCTGAAGTTTGCACACTCACTAGCATCCTCTGGATCGACAAAATACTTTGGACTATATCACATACAAGTCCTAGTTTGTATTCCCATTTCATGGAAATTCTTTCGTCATCCATGTTTCATATCTCATGATTGAAATATGTATTAATTGCTAGTTTAACCCGAACCGACTTTAAGCATCACTACGGTGTGACAACCTCATCGTAGTCAACTCCTTGAACTTTTTATTGCAACAAGTCGAGCTTTATGGATAAAACATTTTATCCACATCAGTTTATAGTTCCATTAATGTTCGTTAGACTCTAAGGGCCTGTTCTGATCTCCTCCCACTTCAAACTTCTGAAAATCTCGGTCTGAAGCCAGCCCGAACGCAATAGCTTCACGAAGCTGAAATCCAGGAAGCCACGATGAGCTGTAGTGCATTTTTCTGAGGCTACCGATTCCCAGCTCCACGTTTTTGTGAATCTAAAGTGGTAGTTATTTACGGCCGTATGCCACCGCCAGGAAAAACGATTCGTCACCTCGTCCCTCGATCGAACCCGCTACAGAACCGCTCGCTCACATCTCCCCTCTCCCTCGTCTTCTCCCCTAGAGCCCTCACGGCCGCCGTTCCCCGCCGCCGCGCCTGGCTGCCCCCGTCACCGGCCGGATCCTCACCTCTGCCTACAGATCCGGCCGTCCCAGCTTGTTTCCCACCGGATCCAATCCTCGGCGGCGCGAATCGCGTGGGGGTGCCAGGATCTGTGACCCCATGGCACTGAGGTGCTAGCCCCGACGCCATTGACGTCCGGAGGAGCTAACCCCGACCTTCCGAGCCAGGAGCAACACTGGGACGACCGCACCCCCGAGACCAAAATGCAAGCCCAAACCAGGCCCAGTTCGTTTCTCTCTTTTTTTTTGGCTTGTGTGCTGGGAGAAGCTGCCTTCGCTCCAGAACGGTTTGGTGCACGCCAGGCGAAGTGAGAAGTCAGGTTAGAAGCAAGATACGAGAAGTTTTGAAGAAGCTAGCGAGTCTCCGAACAGGCCCTAAGTCTTCCAAAGGGTTTATCAAGATATAATCTTGAATCATTTATATGGAAACTATCTCGGATTATATTGGCATTTAGCCAATTCCGGAGTCAAGGCCCATCAACGGTTCCTTGTGTATCGTAGGTATACTGTTGTCTAACAACAATATCTCGTCTGCGCACCTGAGAGGTTTGCACGAGTTTTGCCTACGTGGTTCAGCTGCAAGTTTGACCGAAGTCCATACATCTCATGTAGAGGCTTCCGTATCAGTCGCAGTAGGAAACTCTGGAATTGCTTACATGGTTTCTTTCCTTTGACCTGGTGACGAAGATACTGTTATCTCGTCGACTCGCACTGTCCTCCCACTCACCTTTTTGCAAGAAACATTTTCTTTCAAAATCATACCGTTCTTTGTGGCAAAACCTTTTGCCTCGGTATAGTGATGGAGGAATTCCCAATCTTGGGATAACCTACAAAGTAGCACTTGTGTGATTTGGAATAGGTTTGTAAATATTTTACACAAGCCCCGTATTCCAAATGTTAAGAAAAGACATAACATGGTTGGGTGTACCAAACCATGGTGTCATTTCAACAGATCTGATGGCGCTCTATTCAGTGTAAAAGCCGCAGTCTCTAAAGCATTACTTTAAAAGTGATAATGGCAAATTGATTTATGTCATCTTTGATCTTACCATGTCATAAATGGTTTGATTACATCTTCACGGACATTCCACTCTCAGTGGTGCTCCGGGAGGTGTAAGTTATGAAACTCTTTTCACAACTCATCAGACATTCGCTAAACTTGTAACTCAAAAATTCCTTTCCGCAATCCAATTACAGAAACGTAATTTTCTTGTTACAATAATTTCTACTTCATTTTGAAAACCTTTCGAATGATTTCAAAAGATCCAGACTTACGTCTCATCAAGCAAATGTCCATATATCTACTTGAGTCATTTTTGAAGATAGACAAATCCACTGCTAGCAATAACCTTTATTGGACTACACACATCATAATGTATGATCACCAATAAGTTCGTTGCTCGTTCCTTATGGCCTGTGAACGGTATTTCAGTCACTTCACTTTTCGGAGGAATGTTGCAAGTGTCAGATGATTCATAATCAAACGACTTCAAAATCCATCATTATGGAATTTCTCCATGCGGGTTTCTCCAATGTGACCAAATGCAGTGCCACACATGTGTGGTATTCTTTTAGTCTTGCGACATTTAGATTTAGTGTTATGGATGTATCATATTACCATCAATATTCATAACATACATCCCATCCTTGATGGAAGTATGGCCCTTATGTTATTCATAAAACTGAACAACAGTTGTTCTTTTATGAACAACACTCTTGCAACAAACATTATGTAAATGGGCTAGAGTGTATAAAACTATAAAATGAATTATGAAAGTAAATAGAGAGGTAATGTATTATTATCAATATTCATTACATACATCTCATTCATAATGAAAGTATGGCCCTTATCTTATTCATAGCACCGAACATTAAAAGTTCTCTTATGACAACCTTCTTGCAAGATACCTTATGCAATGGGCTAGAGTGTATGAAATTCCAAAAACGAATTATGAAAATAAATACATAGGGAATACACCGATGGAAGGCATAGTAAATTTTACTTTGTTCCCAGCGTGTATCTAAACCTCATTTCTGGCATGTCTTTTAGGCCGTAGTAGTTCTTGCATCGAGTCGCAGCAGAATGCAATCGAGCGGGTATTTCTGTGATCAATTATAATCATAATACCCAGGAATCAGTGACCAACAATTTAATCACAATTCCCAAGAACTATTTCTTTGACCGGCCTTCTATACATCAATAACTTGTATGACATTCATACATGAGCTGGATATTCCAGTCTTCTCTCTTTTTGCCTTTATACTTCTAACAGTTTTACTTCCAATATTTCTCCTACTCTCAGAAGAAGCACCCAACTTAAGAGTGGCGTTAGCCCCGGACTTCCTAGGCGTGTAAGTCACACTAACACCCTTTGGACATTTCCTTTCTCTTTAAGTTGTTATTTTATTCACCATCATCATATGACCGGCGTTCTTCTGGATCCCTTTTGTATTAGTCTAATGCATAGTAAACACTTTTACTAATAGTTTGCAAAACAAACATTGCTTTGGATATCCCATATCTTTTAGCCTTTGTTTGTGTCTGAAGATAATATTTAGTTCCATGAATATCACATAACTATCCCAAACTTTTGAAGTTCGGGTCTCATGGAAGCAAACATTGCATTTGACCGTAATGGAATTCTAGCCTTTTGGATCGAAGGACGAGAGTCACATCATCCATAGCATTAGCGGGAGAATACCGAAAGCATGCGATAGGACAAAGTCCTTCTCGGCACTCTTGAGGACAATCCTCACATTACGTTACCAACCGTAAAGTTTTAACCAGATATTTAATAGCTTATTCAATTTTAATAGGGAAGGTGGAAATGCGAGCCATTATTCTACAACTATTATGCAAATATCACTTAGACAATGTCCATAATTAATTGCACTGAGAATTAAACAAGTTAATTCTAAAGTGTGCTCCCACTCAAATCAATATCTCTCATAATTGATTGTGAGCGATTCAAGACCCGCATTTCAATTCAACGCCATTGACCCGTTCATCACTGATGGCACGAATTTTAATCGGTAGGCCAGCTTGCCAATCACATCTCTATGTGACTCTTGTCCATCTTTCGATGCACGTGTTCCGAGCTCAGGACTGTCCTGCCTGAACGTCAAGACAACCAAGTGATCACACAGTGAGGTCTGACCTTCACCCGCCTTACACCTCTCTAATCGTTCGTGCTCATGTGTACATGGCGCACCCCGAAAAGATACGTGTTGTAGACGGTGCTACACTTGGGAGAACACTAACTACTTGATATTTTTGTGAGAGATCACCCTAATAAAAGCGACTACCGAGCAATCAAAAAGGGTGCATCATAAGGGATAAACATCTCAGGCAATTCATAAATAGCATGATATAGTATAGCCCTTTCTGATGGAGAAGTCTTTCATTTCTTCGTCTTCGGCATTCGCGTCGGTGTTCACCTTCGCAAAGATTGCCACCACCTTGTCGATGCACCAGATAATATTGCTATCTCTATAGCTAATAAAATAAGTGCATTACATAAGGTTGACACGCAGGTCTTTTAAAGTGACAATCGTATGGCTCCAGCCATCATGCCGAATCATGACACGCAGGTCATGTTAATTTACATTATATAGTCATCTCATACATAATCAAATTAAATATGAGCACTGCTATACCACATCTCATGCACATCCTGCAAAACCAAGTTAGACGCCTCTAATCGGTTTATGCAAAATTTTATTTTACGTGGCTTCTAAGGTTAGAAACAAACCGAAGTTACCGACGTCCATCATCAAGTATGATTATTCAAGTCGCTAGATTAACTTTACGTGGTGTATGAAACACGAGATAATAAAATCTTGAGCCCCATACCGAACTTCATCATACGCATGACCCCTGTGCAGATCATATCTGCATTGCCCTTTTGTCTGCGAAATTTCATCTTTCTCTCTAACTCTGGTGGAATTCAACGAACTGTTAGCACTTCGTTGATCAATCAGGATCACGGATTGCCAGAACTTTGAATCTCCACCATGCTGTTATCATGATAAAAAATATGCAAATTCCAGGGAAGCAACAGGAACATCGTGTAACAGATTTCATCTGCTACCCGCACAAATAATTTTCAGTAATTGAACTCATCTACTACAAATTATATTGTGCAACACCCATACATCTCTATGTATTCTAGATCGTAACCTGCATCTACGCATAGCACGCCTCTTGATGCCACTGTAGGGGAACACAGCAGAAATAAAAAATTTCCGGTACTGCGAGCACGCCCAGGATCACTATGGAGATGCATACAAGGTTTGATCTGATCATTACCGACTCGTAGCGCAGCGGAAGTAGACTCGATGTAGATCGTCGGTGCAGATCCCCGTAGCTAGGATTTACAACCTCCCAACCGCGAGGATGTACTCCCTCATCTGCCCCTCAGACAGTCCCTCGGACAGCCCTCCGGGAGGCGGTCGGACAGTCCCCCGGACGGTGTCACGGACAGCCCTTCGGGAGGACCCCCGAAACTCGGACAGTAACTCGGACAACCCTTCAGGAGGACCCTCGAAACTCGGATAGTAACTCGGACAGCCCTTCTGGAGGACCCTTGAACAGCCCCTCAGGCAAAAAAGATCGAACCTACGACCTCTCTACGGGGTTGCACACATACGGTGTCATCTATCCGGCAGGGCTTCGCCGTCCAGAACTAGTTCCCACCGGGAACCCAGACAACCTTTCGGCTCTCATCCATCCATGTCATCCCCAAGATATTTTGGAGCAAAGCCCAAAAAGGTTGCTTTCCCAAAAAGTAACCATAAAGTGATTTTCACTATTCATAGAAACATTTTTCCGCGACCGTTAAATCCAAAAATATTTCTGTAGGTCTTAAAACATTTCCAGTAGCCACTAAAATAATTTTGGACGCATTCTGAAACAATTCCGGATTAGTTATTTTCATCTGCGAAAAGCAACCAAAGCGGTTCCGGCAGCTCCGGAACATTTCCGGGTTATTTCTCCGGAAAATTCTCAGAAGTTCCCAGAACAATTCTGCCACCCTCTAAGAATTTCCAGGCGTGTGCCGAAACCTTTTTGACTTTATGGTGTACTCCGAAACAACCTTTCGGTTTTACCGAAACTATTCCGGTGTTCTCTCTCCGGAACTCTTTCGTTGTCTCTGAAACTTTTCCGGTGACTTTCTCTCAGACTCCCTGTCTAGAATTCAGCAGATAGATGACCCTTAAGCGTGTGACCCTATAGGTTTGGTGAAGTATAGACATGACCGGAACACTTTCTAATCAATGATCAACATTGGAGCCGTGGACACCCATATTGACCCCTATACCCACACGAATGAATATTCGAGTGAACCTCTAGTTGCCGTGTGCTATTCCTGTTGCTTCGCAATATGTTACAAAACCTGAGGTGAGATTTGTCGGCATCCCCGTGGATCACCACTTGTCCACAATGCCAGTTACCTCGTTATCGGTTTTGTTCTCTTTTCTCATTCCCGTGTTCCAGCATCCCTGTGATCAAATCACAATGTGTCTGGCCAGACGATGATGGATACCGTAACACCGAGAGGGCCCAAAGAATATCTCTCCCTCGTCGGAGGAGCAAATCCCAATCTTGAGCTATCAAGTCCCTTGACATACTTTTCCATGAAGCCGTAAGCCACCGTAATAGCCACCCATTTAGGGATGACGTTTAACAAACCCGAAAGTTCATGAAGCAAGCATGAAGAAACTCGATACTCTCATGGTCTAAGGAATTATGCAAACGTTAACTTTCTCTGTGTTATTATCCATTAACTTATGACGAATGTATCTCATAGCATAACATCAATTCGGATCGATTCAACACAAGTGTTCTTCTAACATCATGTCCTCAAAGTTGCCGGCATAGTCATGCCCATGATCAGGAAAACAGAACCATCATGCAACACTTGAGCTAGTCTTAGAGGCCAGACTAGGAATTCATTTTACCGTTTATTATTCCACACGTGCATATGAGTCTTCCTTCGAGCCTCGTGGTTATTGCAGACTCGAGAACCATATCAGTTATAGCATGGAATATAAACATAATTATGAGCATGGAGATAAATAATAACATTTATTATTGCCTCTAGGGCATATCTCCTACAGGCCGCTCTCCCAATAGCGGTAATATTTTGACCATCCCAACCAACCAATTTGGCCGCCGCCTTATCCTAAAGGAACTGGAAGTCAACAGTTTTGAGCTGCCACACTGATAGAGGGAGGCCCAAGTATTTGATGGGGAAAGAAGCTCTCATGGCCGGTAAGCTTTGGGTGAAATGCGTCAAGCTGATGCCCCCACACCGAATTGGGACCTCCGAACTTTTGAGGAAGTTTGTGCATAGCCCAGTGATGTTCCCAAAAAGATGCAAGATGCTGGAGAGGTTGTCGACATCACTTTTGATGGTTGCCAAGAAGACCACAACATCATCCGTGTAGAGGGAGGTGCGTAGGGCCGCGCCCCGGCCACGGATTTTGTGTAACTGTCCTTTCCGTGTTGCCACCTCGAACAATTTCTGGAGCGGGTCAATCGCGAGGACGAAGAGAAGCGGAGACAAAGGGTCACCCTGCTGAAGGCCACAACCATGGGTGATGGGTTCGCCAGCAACCCCATTCAGCAAGATGCGCGACGAGGATGAGCAAAGTAGGGTGGAGACCCAGTCTCGAAAGATGCTTGGGAATCCCCATTTCTGCAGGAGGTCCAGCAGGTACACCCACCTCACCAAGTCAAAAGCCTTACGTATGTCCAGCTTAAAAAGAAGCGCAGGCGTCTTGCACTTGTGAAGTCGGCGCGCAAAATTCCTAACATACATGAAGTTGTCGTGGATGCTCCTTGTCTTGATGAAGGCATTCTGGTCTGCGAGACGAGGGTGTGCATATGACTGGCGAGTCTAATGACCAGAACTTTCGCTATGATCTTGGCCACCGCATGGATGAGACTGATAGGGCGGTAGTCCGCGATGCTTTCGGCTCCCTCCTTCTTCGGGAGGAGAACTACATTCACGGAGTTGAGCCATTGCAGATTGGTGGTTCGAAGATTGCCAAAGAGAGTGATGGCTTTCATGATGTCATCTTTGATGATGTCCCAACATTTCTTGAAGAAGAGCCCCGTGAAACCATCCAGTCCGGGCGCTTTGTCACTTGGCATTTGACTGATTGCCTCTCGAACCTCCTCCACCGAGATGGGTTCTCCAAGCGAAGAAAGATCTTGGGTGCCCAAATCTAGCTCATCCCAGTTAAAATCATAGTCACTAGCTTTATCCTTGCCCATGACTCCGGAAAAGTGCGAGTGTATAATTTTCTATTTGTGGGCATGCTCGGTGACCCACCCTTGGTTGTGCTTGATCCGGTGAATGTGGTTCTTGCGACGCCTCGCATTGACTCGGCGATGGAAAAACTTGGTGTTCGTGTCACCCTCCTTGAGGTTGGCCAGTCTCGCACATTGCTTTTTTCGTGCCCTCGCAAGCACCGCCAAACTCATGGCCCTCCTTTTGAGACTCATCCTGAGGTCACATTCGGCCTGAGAGAATGGCCGGCTCTCTTGAGCGATGTCGAGGTGTAGAATGACCCAGAGGGTGGCATGGTGTTGAATCTTGGCGTTGGAGAACAATCTTCGACTCCAAGCGCTCAGGCGAACGCTTCCTGAGCTTGTGGTGCAGCACTTGGAAAGGCTCTGTGTGCTCAGAATATTCCTCCCATACCCCAGAGACAATCGCAATGAATCCCAGGAGGGAAGCCCAAAAGTTCTCGAATTTGAATGTCTTTGGTCTGTACGGCCCAATTGCATCCGCGAGCAATAGGGGGCAATGGTTGGAGAGCGAGGAGGACATGGCATGAAGGATGTGGGTGCCTAATTGGACGTCCCATTCAGTGTTGCAAAAGAAAGAATCCAATTTGCATAGAGTGGGGTTTTGTCTCTTGTTACTCCACGTGAAGCGCCGGTTCTGGAGGTGGATCTCCTTGAGCTCACAAGTGTGGAGAGTTGCCCGGAGATGGCTGATACGGCTAGCATTGATGTTTCGGTTGTTCTTGTCATGCGCACGGTAAATTTGATTGAAGTCACCTAGGGCGAGCCATAAGACTCCCTGTGGAGACTTCTGGGAGAGAAGCTTGGCAAAAAAGTCATCCTTGAGGGTTGACGACGTAGGTCCGTAGACATAGGTGATTTTGTACTTGACATCGGAGCCAATGATGTGCACCATGACGGAGAGGCAAAAATATGTGGCCACAATGCTCAAAAGAGACCCCCATTGATCATCCCATAGCGTGAGGATCCCACCACGGGTGCCGTCAGCCGGCTTTTGAGCATAGCCACGTAATTGGTTACCACCAAGAAGCAGAGCTGTGAACTTGTCGACAACATCAAGCTTGGTTTCTTGTAAACAAACAATCTGGCACGATGATGCCGCAACGGTTTCACTGACAGTGGCACGACGATCCGGGTAGTTTAGGCCCCTAACATTCGAATTGAATACATTTATGGGGTGTTCTAAGATGATTAGACTGATAGTTCCCTGGTACATGGCGAAGAGCCCATATAGTCGAACAACAATTTTGGCTAAGCAAACAACATCGGCGGCGCCTATTGGAAATATGCCCTAGAGGCAATAATATGTATTATTATATTTTCATATTCATAATTAAGAGTTTATATTCTATGCTATAACTGCTATGATCCTGGAATGTGCGATTTAGTGGAAAACTCATATGCACGTGTGGAATGATAAACGGCAAAATAAGATTCCTTGTCTCGCCTCTAAGACTGGCTCAAGTGTTGTTGGTGATCATGTTTTCTAGATCTTAGGATATCGTTAAGTGTAACGATAGTCCTAAAACAACTTTGAGAGTATGACGTTAGAAGAACGATCATATTGAATTGACCCAAACTTGTTTGTTATACTTTGAGATAATATCGTCAGAAATCAATTGTTATAATACAGAGTGTTAACGTGTGTTTTAGTTCCTTACACCATGAGAGTATCGTTGTCACTTCTTACCATACGGTGGACTTTGGGGTTGCTCAAACATCATCTGTAACACGGTGATCATAACGACAACTTACAGTTTCATCGGAAAGTTTGACAAGGGACTAGATAGCTCGAGAGTGGAATTTGCTCCTCCGATGATGGAGAGATATTCTTAGGGCCCTCTCGATGTGACTGCATCCATCATCGTCTAGCCAGACACAGGTGACTATGTCACGGGGATGCCGGAACATGTCTACAAGGAAGAAGAACAAAACCGGTAACGAGGAGACCGGTATAAAGACGACGTCTTACTTGGTTTTGCAGGTTGCATGTGATGTGGTATAGCCTTCGTCATGATAATGAGTTTATGTATGAGATGGTTATATGTTGTAATATTTAGTGGCCTTGGCGTCGAACATCCATAAAACCTTGCTAGTATGCAAGGGGGTGAATCAAGAAAAATTGCTACTTTCTGAATAACATAGTATTCTCCAAAAAGATAAAGATATGAAAAGAAGTACTCTGCACTGTCAAAATTCACAGAGTAACTTGGATACATTGCACAGAATGCTCTCCTGCATCAAGGGGTGAAATCCAACATTACCACAGTGTTACATTATAGTCAAGCATCAATACAGTACTTCGCACAAAAAAAACATCAATACAATAAAACAAAACAATAACATTCTTTCAGACTATTAGCAGTCAATCAACTACTAATAACCGGGGGGGGGGGGGGGGGGGGTCCCTCCACCGCTCTTCGCTGCACATCGCCGGTTCCCCACGAGTGGGGCTAAGAAGCCACAAAGCATTTGACAAATCGCTCAGAAAATCAAAATAAAAAAAAATCGCGAGATCTCAGAACTCGAAGGGAAGCGGCAGAATTGGGGTCGTACGGATGGGGAGGAGAGACGTACCCACGGAGGGCAGCCCGGCGACGCGCCGCCACCTGGTCGCAACCACAGGAGGCGGAGCGGCCGAGAAAGGGCGGCGATCGGAGATTTTATTCGCCGGAGAAAATGTTTGTTTTTTTTCCTCATTTTTTTGGGGTGCATGGTTATGCTCGAGGAAAAGGCCAAAATCACAGTTTTGACATTGTCAGAAAACTTTAGCATAAAATAAACTCCTCCGAAATTTATTTCACGATATGACCCTTTTAGTAACGCCACGGCTTATGGCGTTTCTGCCACACATAGACACGCCAAAGTCACCGGCATTGCAGACTTGACCCGTGGCAAGCTGACTGCTGACGTGGCTGAGCAAGAAACGCCACTGCATTAGGCGTTTCCTAATCTTGCACCAACGCCAAAGAGCATGGCGTTTGCTGCGTATACTCATTTTTGGTTTGGCGTTGCTTATAGTTGGTATGCGTACATGCATTTGAATATCTACTTATATGTATGCATGTATCTGAATACCAAAGTATATGGTAATATGGATACATAACCGAATGCCCACACCTGTGTAACCATACGTATTTGGGTATTCGTGAGTTGGCCGGCCACATGCGCATACATACCCGAATACCCGAATACCCGAATAGTACATAACATAAGTTGGGCTTTAGCTTTGGCCCATTATCATATTAATGTCAAATTTTTCATTTTTGTATCTCAAGAAATGTTTCAAATTTTGATACAAAATTTTGTGACAACATACATTGATGTTATGTCAATGTGCTAGCTAGAATTTTTAATTTTTTTTTAAAATGTTCTACGGCATTCGGTGCACCGATAGCACCATAAATATGGGTGCACCGGATACATTCCCTCCGCCCGAGTGCCGCCCTTGCAAGGACTAAAACCCTAACCTATGTATGAGCCAAAGCTGAGGCACCATGATTCCCCTCCCCGCCCCGTCCGCCGGAGTGACGGTTAGATGGAAGGTGAATCCACGGGCTCATCGACAGAGATCGAGGAGAAAAAGACTTTGCTCTAATCACCTTGAGAGAGGGAAAGAAGATTTGTTTGTGATCAGAGTGCTCAAGTGCTATGTTGTGCATGCATGCATGCCTGCCCATACTAGCAGGCAAATTGTACGCGGGAGAATCTAGCTATCTAGAGAAATGTTTTTCTCCCAACCAACCCAGGAAATCTTGGTTCTATGTACAAAATACAACTCTAGGTAATTAGTGGTACTAGCTGGTGGGCATGCATGAAGCTTGGCATTGTACGCTGCAAACGCCATGGTCCTTGGCGTTGGCGTAAGATTAGGAAACGCCAAATACAGTGGCGTTTCTTGCAGCCGGCCTGCCGTGGGCCAAGTCTGCAACGCGGGTGACTTCGGCGTGTCTATGTAGGGCAGAAACGTCATGAGCCATGGCTTTACCAAAAGGGTCAAATCATGAAATAAATTTTAAACGAGTTCATTTTATGCTAAAGTTTCCTGACAAGGTCAAAACAGTGATTTTGGCCCGAGGAAAACGGGAGGTTTTTTTAAAAGGGGGAAATGGGACGTGGGACTGGGAATTCCTTTCCCGAGTTGGACTTTACTAGAGCGACTGTGTTCCCTTGTACATTTTTTGTTTGAGACGTTAGGGATTCCATCTCTCCTATCTAAAAAGGCCAGTGCTTTCCTCCACCTGACGTCCTCTTCTTTCAGAAAAAGCTTTCATCGCGCCGCCATATACAAAGCGACACACCGGCCTCGAAGCACCGCCCGGCGTGTCTGGCCTGTCGCTGCCCTCGCCGCCGGTCGCAGCCCTCGCCTGCTGCGTTTCTCGGCGGCTACGCGCACGCAGCAAAGTGCGCCCGCGGTTGCAGCTCCCCGTGGCGACGGTCGGAGCTCCGGTTGCGCCGCTCGTCGGTCACAGGACGCCGCCAACGAACTCGCAAAAGATGTACTCAACATTGGGTTGCCGGTAGCAGCAAAAAAAATCGCCGGTCGTAGCAAAAAAGTGTGTCGGTTCCAGCAAGAATAGCTCACCGGTGCTGCCACCCTATCGCCATCGTAGCAATAACGCTCACCGGTTTGTAGATTTTGTGCTTGCCAGTTCTAGCGAAAAATCCCCATATATTGTAGCAAAACCCCAGCACCGATCTCCGGCAGAAAAAAAGTTGCCGTCGTCAGCTTCTCTATCTCTAGCAATAGCAAGTGATACGAACAACACAACATCTTCTCCGGTCATAGGTCGGTAGGGCTTGCCCTAGCTAAGAAATGGAATAAAAAATTCCCGATTTCTTGACTGTTTCAGAGATTATTTACCTTTATTTACATGAAGATGCACGGTCTCTTACACTTTTCCTAGCTTAAGTTGGCAGATTGGTAAACAAACGGCTCTGCAGCTCCGTTCGCTTCAGCACCACTCCCTTGCTTCTTATCAAGGTCAGTGCCAACAAACAAGTCCCATTCGAGCAATGGAATCTACATAAGAATGTAATCACTGTTAAGTATTCCACTCACTGATGCCCAGGAAAATGGGCCTATGAAGAAAGCAAAGACGTGGCCCAGACCAAAAAAGGAACTTGATCACCTGGAGAAGATTTCTTTTCTTTGCTGAGTAGCAGCACCCACATTTGCTGGTTCCAGCATTCACGACCGTGGTTGCAGCAAAAACGGCCGCCGCCGCCGTCGCAACATGGCCGTCGCCGGTGGTAGCTGCAGCTGTCGCGGGTTGGAGCACCTGGTTTCGCCGGTTCCAGCACTAGGCTAGCCGGTTGTAGCAAAAACCTCTCCGTCGGCCCCTGACATTGCAGCTTCTGCCCAACGGTTGCAGCTTCTTCCCCAATGGTTGCAGCTTCTGCCCCAACAGTTGCATCTTCTGTCGTCGGGGTTGCAGCTTTGCCGCCGGTCGGCTCCAGATGCAGTAGTTGTCGGTTGCAGCCCCGACGGCCGCCATATATAGCACCAGCAGGTATCGATTGTAGCACATCGCGTCACAGCAGAAGCAGCAACCCACCGCAGCAGCAACACACGGTCCCGTTGAAGGCGTCTCCTGGAGAAGCTTCATGTTGCGACGAGCGGGAGGAAGGAGAGGTGAGGAGAGAATCAGAGAACGAGGAGGTGCGGGAGCAGTGGATTTGATTCATGGCGCGGCGGCCGGCTTGTCATTGCAAAGGCAAGGGGCGGCAGGGGGAGGAAGGTGGAAGATGTAGTCAGCCACATATGTGGTCGTGCGTTGAAGACAAGGGGAGGGGTGGGGATAAGGTTGGTTGAGTGATGCTTTGGTCCCCACAGCCACGTGGTGGCACTACAAAATAAACACTTCCGTGATGATACGCGTTTGTCACAGTAGGTCACATTTTCTGTCATGCATGTACATCCGTGACGATTTTATGACAGAATCAAGATAGTCATACCTATGCTGTCGTAGAAGTGTTCCATGACAATAATACATTTATCATCACAGAAGTGTTCGCTTCCGTGATGATAAATCGCGCGTCATGGAAGTGATTTCGTCAAGGGTAACCGACACGTGGTAGCCACCGTAATGGGTCGCTGTTAAGCTATCGGGTGCCGGTTTTGGATCCAATACCCGTTAACAGCCCCGACCATTGACGATTTTCCATGTGTCAATTTCTCATTCGCCAACGGAACCAAGTGTCAGCTCTACGTTGCGACAGATGTCATCCATCCAATGGACGAGACGCGCCTATGAAACGTCGACACGTGGCATGGCCCAACAGTGGCCCATATAGGTAAAAAGGCCGGCCCACTTGACTTGGTCAAAATTTAGCGGGCCGGCCCACTTGACATGGTCAAAAGTTAGCGGGCCGGCCCACTTGACTTAGTCAAAAGTTACCTGGCCGACCCATTTAAAGACTGTTAACGACATGTTTGCATATAGCCCATTTATGGCCCGGGTACGCACGGCCCATTCCGGCCTTTCTGAATTTAGCCCATTAGGGTCATGTGGGCCGGCCAATATGATTCCAGCCCGTTGACACTTTCGGCCCATGTGTGGCCCGTGACATCTTTCGGCTCATATGAGGCTTTTCATATCTCTCGTCCCTTTAACGGCCCGTGTTGATTCTGGACCACAAAGAACAGTAAATGGCTTTGGACCCATTAGCGGCCCATGATTCAGTTGGGCCGTTTCCAGCCCGTGTTAACTTTCGGCCTTTTAAGGGCCCAAATTGAGCCAATGCTTTCATTCGGCCCATTTGTGGCCTGTTAACCAGTGGGCGGTTTCATCCCATCATGTATTCTAGTCCATTAACGACGCGTTATGCCTGTCGACGGTATTAAGCCTGTGATGTCTTCCGGCCTATTAAGGGCCTGTTATGTTTTGGGCCCGTGAATGGACCGTTTCGCTTTTAGCCTGTTTACGGCCCATATTGCGGTCCGGGAGTGGCCCACGAATAATACGGCCCATGTGAGGCCCATGGATCCTACGGCCGGTAGAAGGCCCATGGTCACTACGATAGGTAGGAGGCCCATGGTTATTTGCGGCCACTAGCAAACCGAGGAAAAAGAACCGCAATAACTACAAGCAAATAAATAAACAAGACTAGAAATAAATAAGCAAGCAACTACCGCTAGGCTATTACGGCGATTACACAGATTACATCCACTAGGCATCAAAGTTCGCCACCAGTGCAAATATAGGGAACAACAAAGCAGCATATTGCATACACTAGGCGTCTAAGTTGGCCACCAGTGCAAATAAACGCGGCAGCAAAACAAGTCCAGAACTGAAACCACTTCAGAAGAGCTCAAGAAACGTTATCCTGGGTACCCACCATGCTGGCAAGAAGCTTAGCAAGCTTATTAGCTTTCTCTTGTTTGGCGCTAAAATCCTCCAACGCTTGCTATTGTACCAGAAAGTATGCATCATAATTCTGCAGGGACTTCCTCAGTCCTTTGGCTTCTTGTCGCGGCATAGTTGATCGATGTCTTTCAGCTTGTAGTTGATACTCAAGAAGCCGAACTGATTCAGGCAGCGAGTTCGAAGAGCATGTGCCAGCGGTAGTGGCCAGTATCTCAAACACTACATCAAGACAGGACTTTGGGGTTGTCTCACTGTCTTCAAGATAGTTTTTATCAGCTTTCTTGGAGACCAACAGGGTTGTCTCACTATCTTGAAACTTATCTGCATTACTTCCTTTACCATTGCATAATGGGGTACTCTTCTCCAATATTCTGCCAGCATTCTAAAAGAGGAACAAGTAGACACATAACAGGTTTAGCATGTAGTATATGAAACTCATTTTGGTAAACCAGTTCAGTAGTAAGGTGGACAGGATTATACTAAAATGTCTTCTATTGTAAGGTAGTACATAATAACAGCATGAAACAAACATATATCTATGTACTATGGTCACTGTAGTGTCTATATCATTCTATTTTATGTTGCCAAATCAAGATAGAGACACAGTTCAAATCATATCTGTTTAAGACAATGCAGCATTGACAGAATATAAGTGTGGGAAACTACACAACACAAACAACACTTGTAATGTGCATGATATGAGAAAATAACTGTTTATACAATTGAAACTAAAATCAACATAGAGCAAGAATTTACAACAACAAACCAGTTAAAGAAACAGGTTTAAAACATACCTGTTGCGCCATTGGCGTTTCGATTCGATTCTTCAAATTTGAAATTAGTTGGTATGAGTAAATACAGTGATGCAAGGGCAAAGGAGTATGCACCATAGCTACATAATCTGACCTGAGAACAGTTGTTCCTCTGCTTTAAGCGTTGAGTTTGGGTTCGCTGTGGTGGTCCTCATGCTTTGGGCACTGCAGTTGCCTTACTAACTGCTCGTGTTTGGGTGCTCTGTGCTAGAGATGGTGCTGTGTCAACTGGAAGTGCGTTACTATCTGCTAGGGTTGGGGTTAGATGGGGTGTAGCTGGTTCTCTGTCCAACGGGGTAGGGGTACAATCTGCAAGAGTCTGGGTTATGTGTGGTGGGGTTGGTTCTTCGGCAACACTACTAGGGAAAACCCTAGTAGTAGCGCGGGGTATTGGCCTAGCAGTAGAGCGGGTGCTCGCGCTACTGCTAGGGCTATACAGCTAACTTTTAGCAGTAGCGTGGGGTCCTACCCCACGCTACTACTACTTCTGGTAGTAGTAGTGCCGGTCGACCCCGCGCTACTGCTAGTTATCTGTAGCGCGGGCCCAGAGCCAGCGTTACTACTAATTTCATATAGCAGCAGCGCTAGGCCCCGCGCTACTGCCACGTTATTACCCCGCGCTACTACTACTTTTTCTCTATTTTTCTTCTTCTGGCTACACATACACGGTATTTATACAGGTTTTATACAGTACACATACACATACAATGAAACTATATGAGGCAATAATCATCAAAGTGCTCCAACATAGTCAGATCATCATCATCATCATAATGATCCAACATACACATACACATGTTCCAACATAACACATGTTCATCATCATAATCATCATCAGTGCTCGAACATACACATGTTCATCATCTATCTAAACTATGATATGATCACATACAAGAGAAAAGCGATCACTATGAGCAAGAGTGGGATTATGTAGTAGTTCTTGCGCCGGTTTTGATTCCTCTCTCGCGCTAGCGTGAACCTCAAGTAACTAGCTTCCGCTTCGCTTCTGCATTGAATCCCTTTTTGGCTGCCGCCCGGGAAGCGGTACACTTGGGCCTGACACTCTGGCCACTCGTCGTACACTCCTGGAACCGTCCCTATGTACACGGCATAGCACTTCTTCACCATCGATGATCTATATCCCTGTCAGAGATGCATCATCATCAGGCGAATTCATTGATAATATGAAACATAATATACTTGAGCAACATGAAGAGAAAGAGTTAGCAAATAGAACCAACATATATTAAACATAATTAACGAAGTTCATCGTACCCAAACTAATTAACTAGAGATTCAAAGTTTCGTCGATTACAGAAAGTACAAATTCTACGGACACATCATCATCGTCATCGTCAATCGAATTTCCATCCGTCCATATCCGGGAGGATGCACCCTAGCTTCGTGAAAGGCGTCATGTCCAGACGCTATAGGCCTATGTGAGTTCGGACGACTGCCCGCGATACAAGACCGCCGTGGAACATCCCATTCTCTTCGACGACATCTTTCATGATGATCGTCGCAATGTCCTGCTGGACGCGATAGAAGTCATTTCTGAGTTTATGATCCGGTTCAGCTCCTAAGGCTTCGGCCCATTTGCGGATATGGGCATCGGATGTAGATGTCATGCTAAGTTGTTGGCGATCCCTTCTGACCTACATCATGTGATGGATGACGTAGAATCCATCGTTCATACTTGCTGCCGGTTGCTGGACGCAGCAGAAGTCAGTTTTATGGCCGAAAGCCGGCGTGTTCTTCCTTTGTTTCTTGATCTGGATGTGGCCACCCCTCATGTCGAAGCCTATGAGAGCACGATCCAGAACACTCATAATGTGTGTGGAGTCTTTCTTCACCGTGTTTTTGGACGAGTCCAAATACAGAGCGTAGGAGACTCGCGGGTAAAGAACGATAAGGATGGAGTGCCCCTCGCTGCGCAAAATAAATATACCTCAAATTAGCCTCCATACGTGCAAAGGAATGATTGAAATGTATGAAAGGATGTGTTATAGCGGCTATCCGGGAATGACTTACGAGGGATGATAAGGCAGGAGAATCCTTTCCTTGTCCTTATTCATTACCATGAAGTCTTCGATGTACTTACTCGCAGAATCACGTTCCACATCGCTGATTCCCAAGAAGCGCTCATGCATGTAGTAGGGGTCTGCTACCGCGATGTGCGAGATTTGCTCTTTCCTGATGATGTAGTTCATATGTAGCACAAAAAGGTGGACGAGCGTAAAATAGAGCCGCCCCTGGAGATACATCTCGAAGATGTGATCAAACCGCAGGAAGAACAGATCCGCGGGGCAGGTAGCGACGTAGCACTTTCCCATCGGCACATGAACCGCGTAAAGTGGGTATCCTGGATCCTCTTAGACGAGAAGGCACTTCTCTGTCGAAAACACATGGTCATGCAGTCTCCTGAGATCGCCTGATAGGGCCTCGAGCACTTTCGGCGGTAGCATCGGGGTGCCCGCGACATGGAGTAAAGGCGCATTTCTGATCGATACACTGTCTGCAACCCTGGTCGCCGGAGGCAGCTGGCTGCTAGAAGCAGCTTTGGCGGCAGCTGAGCCTTTCTTCAGCGGTCTCTTTCTCTGCTTCTTCTTGGGTTCAGGTACTGAGCCTATCAGACCCTCCCTGACCACCGCCCCAGTGTTGTCGGGCTCAGCACTGCACGACCCTCGACTAGTTGACCCTATGTTGAGCCGAAATCTGGAGGCGTGTCCCGCGAGGATTCCATGAACAGAGACTTCTTGCACTCAACCCGAGGACGTTCCGGCTCTGGTACATCATGCATCTCATCTTCACGCTCATAGCCTGAGTCATATGGCTGACTCATCATTCCTCCGTCGTCATAGCCGGTATTGATGTACCGGAGAGGGTCATCCTCCTCCATGTCATCATCCATATCTTTTTCCACGGGGGCGACGTGATCAGCCACCGAAACGGTTGGACCCACTTCCTCGCGTCATCCGCTCTCACCCAGCACGACAGACGATGGTAATTGCGTAGGTGGGGTGGTGGTCATACCTTGCGTTGGTGTTGCCGTTGGTGTGCTCCTGGCTGCCTCCACACGAAGAAGATTCTTCGACCACAGCAGCATCCAATTCTTGCATTGGCCAAGCTACAGCGGGGTCTCGTCGTCCTCTCCCCCGGTTCGTAGGGGAGGAGCCAAACCCTTGTAGATCGCTTTCACACTCGCCACGGAAACCCTTAAGGCGTCACGGGGCATCTGCCGCTCGTGGAACAAGCGATCCTTGGGCTTCATTATCGTACCCTTTCCCACATCCACCAACTGGCCATTGACGTGGTAGAGTAGGGTGCATGGATTGTCGTCGGCCTGCGAAGACATGTGTGCGGCATCAGAGATCTGAAAGGCAACGGAAACGGAAGATTATATATATGTTGATGAGGGTGCGACGCATAATTACCGTGAGGGTGTTGAGCTCAGCTAATGTTGAAGCCTTGCCGAGCATGCCAGAGACGGAGGACGGGCTGCTATGAGCGGCGGTGGAGGGTGCTGGTGCGGGAGCAGGTGTGGGTGCAAGAGCTATGTTCACCGAGTTGCTCCCGGCGAAGCTGGAAATGGGAAAAGCATCTGCCTTTGCGTCTGGATTTTCTTTCACCCAGTTGATGACAGCTAGAATCAAGGAAGTAAACACAGCTACCATATCACTTCTGCAGGTAGCTACCGCTGCTGCATAATCTCAAATTTGGTATCAGCTGTGGCTTTCTCGACCGCCTGTACCACCTTCTCATCGATAGTATGTTGGCTCAACTTCCTTCTCTGCCTTTTTGACTCCGTGTCCTCGTCGTAGTAGTACTTCCATGTGGCGCCATCTCCGACAGCGTGCACACGTCCATACTGCAGTCGCTGGTTCACCGGGTTTCCCTGCATTATGTTAATGGCCCGGTTGAAAGGGGTGTCCCACTTGTACTTCGTCGACGATTGAGATGACGAGTCGCTTCCAGATGCAAGCCTGTGTTACTCTCTCTGCAAAAGGAACTTGAACTGTTTACAAATGTGACTAGAACGCTAGTCGACTTGATCAGAAGCTAATATGAGGTGGTAAATTAATAATTATTAGTATTCTCATGAACTTCCTCCTCGGCGCGTCCATGTACCATTGCTTTTTTTCCTTGTCCCACTTGTACCGGCCCCTGATGAAGTCATGCTCCTACGGGTCGGTGAACTCCGCGAAGGGGTCTGGTAGCCCCTGACCTTCACGCTGCGCGTCCTCCTTAGCCCACATGGGCCTCTTGCCCGTGTAACCACGGCTTATGAGGCGGTGGTTCCCGATGTTCCTAGCCTAAAGCTTCTTAAATCTCTCTGACTTGGCCTTAGTTTCTTCGGCAGTGCAAGTCTCCTTGAATTTTTCATTGTCCACTTCCGTAATTGTTGGATTCTCTGCAAAAATCTTGGCGTAGGATGAACCTTCTTCTTCAATCGCTTTTTTCACCCTACCTTTCCAGGCACTCAATGCATTGCTGAACTTGCCAAGGGCTTTGTTGTTTATCTTATCCATGGCATCATCTTCCCACGGAACTTTTTCGTCATTCCGGCCAGGGAACTGGAATCTCGCATGCAACCTGGTTAGGAGGAGGTGCTCCAGTTGTGGTTTCTACCTTATGTCTGTGTCGTTGATGTTGGCGGTCTCTCGTAGGATGCATGCTACTTGGTTGCCGTAGTACGCTGACATGTCCCGCGTCATTGTTGGCTCGAATTTGCCGGGGTGCACCTCCGTGACCACCAGTCTTCCGGTGCCGAGGTTATTTGGGCGTCGTGCCCTCTTCTTCTTCGTTTCAATGGCTTGGGTACCACCTTCCGTGGTCTGGTTGCCACCATCATCCGTGCCGGTCTTGGTGCCGGTGTCGGTGCCACCACCACCCTCCGTGATGAGAAGGGGGCCCTGTGACCCTTCTTCTTCCCGACTAACAAGAAAGTCGAGGAAAGCGTGTGCCTTATCTATGGTGGCATGAGAACCTCCGGCTTCATCGTTGTCGGCCATGTTTCCTATGGTTCAATCTTCTCGTTTAATTCTAGAACTAATAAAATGAATAATGACAAAAAAATTGGCCTATGTTTTGCTGGAATGCCGTTTCATTCATGTCCCGGCAAATCCTGGGCACTTGATATGTCCTACTTTGTAGCACAAGTCATGCCGAAATTCACGGGAAATTTCGGCATGACCTTTGCTAAAAACAGGACATATCGAGCGCTTGAAATTTCCCGAAACGGAAATGAATCAACATTCCGGCAAAACATAGGCCGCTCGGATCAGTTTCCCTGCAAAGCACATACACATGTTCAAATATCCATCTTCTCCACAGCAACACATGTTGAAATATCCATCTTCTACACAGCAACACATGTCCAAATATCCACAGAACATCTTGGACAAAACTTAACTCTCAAATTCAATTCAAAAAGCAACTACAACACTAGCTAGTAGTACACAACAACTAGTAGCAGATCAATTGAATACTTGGGGGTCAACTAGTAGTACACATCATTAATATTTCCATCATATCCATCATATTTGAGCATTAATATTTCTGTTGTATATACCGGTGTTGACGGGGCTGTAGAGGCAGAGCTTGCTCTCGTTGGTGGTGGTGTCGGGCAGCGTCTTGGCCATCTCCGCGTAAACAAATCCTAACACCGAGGTTGCAATCATGTTAACAAATATTAGAGACAGAGAAAATAGCCAACTTATTGAGGAATTGATGCGCTCTGAATTAAGTAAATTTCAGTAAATATATAGCACACCAATCATGCTCAACCAATGTATTTCAATTAACAAAAAATAGTGGGCAGTAGCATATGCCGAGTATTTCTTCTCTCTCTTCAATTCAAGCAATTTCTGAATTTTGTGTTTCAAAACTACTACTGCTGCTATATATTATAAACTACCAATGGTTGCATATAAATTTGATCAAACTACACCATTTAGCTCTCACTATACGGATTTTAAATTTGATAATCCAAATCACAGAAATTTGACATCACCATATCATCAAAATAATTGCATCTATGGACAATTTGTATCTACACTACCAAGTTCACAGAAATTGCATCAAAATATCATCACCATATCATCATATCATCCAAATCACAGAAATTGCATCAAAATTTGTATCCTATGAATTGCCTAGCAAATGAGTTCAACCATTTTCAGAAATAAAAAGAACAACTGTGAAATTTATCGTGTCGGTTCACTGTAAATGACATTGCAATTCAACTCATTTGCACTATAATACTACTATTTTTAAAGCTCACAATAATGCATGGTTAATTAAAATTGATCCCCCAATTTCCGATGAACCCTAATTTTCAAATTAGGATTGATTTTGCCCAAGTTTAGCTTAAGAGCCAGAGCATCTACAACTACTTGAGCAAGTATACACTACTGACAAATACACTACTGATCTTTATCTATTTAAACTGGAAATTGCAGATCTAGGGTTTGTAGGGGAGGGGATAGAGGAGTGAAGAAGAGGGGAGGAATCACCTGGGGAAGGCGGTGCTCGGGCAGGCTCAGGGGAAACGGCGGCGCGGCGACGACGAGTATGCAGGGACGGTGACGTCGAGGCCAATGAGAGGCAGGCGCGGCGACGTCCAGGAGGCAGGGCAACAATGAGGCAGAGGCAGTCGGGTAGGCCCGGGCAGGCTCGTTGACGCTGGCTCCGGCGATGGTGAGGGTTGTTGGCAGAGAGAGGTCAGGCGATGGCGAGCACTGGGAGAGAGAGTGATCGAGACGGTAGTGGGGAATGGGGGGAAGAAAGGGAGGCCCACAGCACTATACTAAGGGACACTTAGCAGTAGCGCGGGGTATGCTACAGCGAGGAATAGGAACCCCGCGCTACTGCTAAGTTTTCCTTTTATTTTGTGTTTATTATTTTTTCATTTATAAAATAAAGATAATATTTGTAGCACGGGCCAAGATACCCAGCGCTATAGCTAAGGTAGCTGTAGCGTGGGACACAGTACCCCGCGCTACAGTTAAGGTTTTTATTATTTTTCTTTTTCTTTTTCTAAAATGTTCTTTTCTTTTTTGTTTTTCCATTTCTTTTTGATTTTTTGTTTTCTTTTTATTATTTTCCCTTTTTCTTTTTCTTTTCTATTCCTTTTCTTTTTCTTTTTCTTTTTCACCTCCAAAAGACTAAGCCGGCTAGTCGACGGTATATAACTCAGATCGATGCATAATATTAATTAGCGATATTAATTAGTGCATAATATATATTATATCATTTGACTGATAACGGTTAATTGCGTATACAAAATAGATACACAAATGATAGTTTCTCAGCGTCGACAACGTTTCAGAGTGATCTTCTCTCCTTTTTTGTTCGCTGTCGAATAATTGAGCCCCTCGTCGTGACTTTTCCTTTTCCAGAGAGTACTATCTTTCTTAGGTAATGTAGTCTTGCTTCTTCTTTTGACGTATGCTTCATCATCATCGTCATCTTCCCACATCGGGTCGCCATACTGGTCGTAGTCTTCCTCGTTGGCGACTCCATCCATTCCGACGATGCTCCTTTTGCCTCTCCTCACGACAACATGGTTGGGATTGCTCGGGTCGGTTATGAAGAAGCATTGTGTCACATGCTTAGCGTGTGCCCATGGTTCATTTTTGGTGGTGACGTTGATGGTAGCGCTCTTGGCGTCGGGTATAGACATGGTAGTGAAATACTGGTTTTCCCTTTGGACTGACTTAGCCCATCTGATACGGAACATCATCGCATTGTGCAGTCCAGAGTAGTCAAGGTCCCAGAACGTGTATCCATTGATATCATATGCCTAATAAGTCACGAGGTTGACCGTGGGGCCATGTGCTAAGGCGTATATGAGCATTTCGTCGGTACTGCCCTCTTCCAGGGGATTAGCCAGAACTCGCTCTTTGAACCAATGCAAGAAAGTGGAGTTGTGCTCTCTAATAACATCGGCGTCCATCTTGCGCAGCCCCCAGTCATGGTAGTTCTTTGCGATGGTGTCTTTGTGCAGTGTCACAAAAGGATCTAGCACATCTAGGTGCTATAACACTACTAAGTTTGCTCTGTCAAAGTCGTTGCGTCGACCCGAGTGGTCCACATGCAATTCCCTCCGGCCGTTGTTGTGACCTTCTCCTCCGAGCCTCCCAAGGTGCTTGTTGACAGGCAAACCAACAACAGGGTTTCCAACACCTACATAATTCTCGCAGAAGGAGATGCACTCTTGGGTCAGATAGCCCTAGACGATGCTTCCATCCAGACGGGACATCGTACGAACGAATCCTTTGATGACCCCATTCATCCTCTCGAACGACATCATGCTGTGCAGGAATGTCGGCCCGAGGTCAATGATGTCGTCCACAATGTGGACACACAGATGCACCATGACGTTAAAGAAAGTGGGCGGGAAGTACTTCTCAAGCTCATTTAGTATGACAACGATATCTTCCTGTAGCCTTCGGAGCTGCTTCACACTGATCGACTTTCGAGAGATAACATCAAAAAAGTTGCAGAGGCCAGTAAGCATGTCACGGACCTGCATGTCCATTATCCCTCTAAGTGCAACCAGGAGTATCTGTGTCATCATCACGTGACAGTCATGAGACTTCATCCTGCTGAACCTTTTCTTCTTGGTGTCTAGAAATATGCTTATCTTCCCACAGTAACTGAAACTAACTTTGATTCCGGTAAGGCACTTGAAGAATTGTTTGATCTCCTTCGGACTTAAGGTGAAGCAAGAGGGGGGCAATAATGCTCTTCCTTCTTGTTGAATTTTTTGCCAATCTCTTCAGTCTCTGTCTCCGCCTCCATCTCCTCCGACGACTTTTTACGGGGCATGTGGAGATCTTCCCTGATACCTAAAAATTCCAAGTCTCTTCTTGCCTTTGGCCCATCCTTGGTCTTCTCCGGCATGTTCATCAGTGTGCCAAGCAAGCTCTCGAGGACATTCTTCGTGATATGCATTTGATCAAGGCTATGAGGCATGTTGAGTTTGGGCCAGTACTCCAAGTTCCAGAAAATAGACCTCATTTTGCATACCTTCAGCAGTGGCTCCGACGCCTTTTTCTTCTTTCCCGGCGTGGGGCACTCTTCCCAAGTTTTCAACAACTCATCTATTTCGACGCCGCTCCTCTTATGTGGAGGTCCTCAATGCTCAGCCTCACCATTGAATAGATCTCCATGCTTTCTCCACGGGTCATCCTTCTCGAGCCATCTTCGATGCCCCATGTACACGATTTTCACAGACCCGCCATCTTTCGTTAGCTGCTGAGACGTTGTATCATCCATGCACCTGGTGCGTCCGCAATATCCGTGGCACACTTGGCCTGAGACATATCCGTAACCGAGATAGTCATGCACCGTCATCATCAGCATGGCTCTCATATCAAAATACTCTCCTGCGCTGGCATCCGATGTCTTGACCGGTGCTGTCCATAACGTGTGTAGCTCCTCTTTCGGTAGCCCGAGATATAGATTAATATCATTTCCCAGTTGTTTTGGCTCTTGAACCAGCATGCTCATGTGTATGTAATTTGTCTTCATGCACTTCCAGGGGGGAGGTTGTACATCCATACAAACACGGGCCATGTGCTATGGTTGGTGTTCTGGTTGCCAAATGGATTCATGCCATCGGTACTCGTGCCAAGAACGATGTTCCTTGGATCATCTGCGAAATATCGATATTCAGTGTTGAATGCTCTCCACTGGATAGCACCTGAGAGGTGTCTCAGCTTCGGATCATCTCCATCGTCGGGCTTCACCCTCTCTGCGTGCCAGCGCATGAGCTTTGCTTCCTTAGGATCTCTGAAATACCGCTGCAGACGAGGAGTGATCAGAAAGTACCATACAACTTTCTGAGGAGCTTTCTTTCCAGCCTTCTTATATCGAGAAGCATTGCACACTGGACAGCTGGTTTTTTTCGCATGCTCCTTCTGATAAATGACGCAATCGTTGATGCATGTGTGGTATCTAATGTGCGGTAGATCAAGAGGGCACACGATTTTCTTGGCCTCCTCGACACTAGTAGGACATAGGCTCCCCGCGGGAAGAACTTTTTGTAGGTAATTCAAATGCTCATCGAGGCTTGCATCGGTCCATTTGGTTTTTTTCCTTCATCTTTAGAAGTTCAAGCGTGAAACTCAAGCGGGTCACCTCGGGATCACAACCATCATACAATGGAGTCTTCGAATCTACCTCCAGTTGCACCAGCTTGGCCTCCTCTCTAGAAGCAGCACTGTTGCTAGTTAACTTCTTGCGAAGCAAGTCTCGAACATGAGGGTCCCACAGAACTGAACTTAGTAGCGACGAGGACTGTGGCGTGTCCGCGTCTTCTCCGTCATGTCCGGCCTCTTCTCCACCATGTCCGGCCTCTTCTCCGCCGCCATGTCCGGCGCCCTCTTCTTTGAGTCCATCGGTCATCTCTTTGTCTGGCCCCATGTCGTTATTGGCTACCCCTTCGACGTCCTCATCATCATCTTCACTTATCCACCGAGTATAGCCATCCATGAAACCATGCATGAGAAGGTGCGCCTTCAAACTGCTACCCGTAAAGGGGTCGAGCCAGACTCCTTCTTTGCATCTTCGACATGAACATAAAATCGCCTTGCGGTTATTTTGAAACATGTCATCCACCGTTGCTCACAACTCTCTTTCCACCATCCTTCCACTGACCTTCATGATCGGCTGCGCGGTATAAGCAAAAGATTTATAACCATGCATGCATGCATCAAAGTCATACAAAAATTTGGCATGACCTTCCCTAAAAATAGGACATATCAAGTTTGCCCAAAATTCACTGAAATGGAAATAAATCGACATTTCGGCAAAACATAGGCAACTCATGTCAAGCACAATTCGGCAAATACCCATAGGCAACTGATGCCACACACAATTCCATCATATCGCACAATTCGATCATATCGAACAATTCGGCCGTATATACCACAATTCCATCATATATATCGCACAATTCGGTCATATCACACAAATTCCATTCTTGCACACAACACTACTTTTTAGTCACCTATCTCAATATGGAGCATGGTGATGAGGCCTAGAGGGATCGAAGTGGACAAAGATAATTAATGCTCTACTTCTTCATTAATGAGGGGGAGGTAGATATATATAGGTTACTTCATTAAAATGAGTAGATCTACTTGGGAGGAGAGTTGAGTCTAACTAGTAGAGAGGGAGAGAGAGCTAGTGAGTCCGTGAAGTGGAGGCCCCATGGAGATGGGAAGAAAGCTAGGGAGAGAGATAAGAAAGCAAGTGAGGATCAAGAGAGGAAAGGGGAGCCATTAATGGAGATGGTGGAGGGGCAAAGGAGAGAGAGGGAGGAGGGGGAGAATTGAAGGAAGAGAGAAGAAAGCAAGTGGAAAAGGAAGCAAGCTATGGGAGAAGGAAGGGGGAGGGAGAGGGAGGAGGGAAAAAGGTGGTAGATATTTAGGTTGGCGAGCTTAGCAGTAGCGCGTGGAGTAGGCCCACGCTACCACTACAATACTACCTGTAGCGCGGTGTAGACGGCCCACGCTACTGGTAAGTGGGGCCCACATGCTAGCTATACATATAAATAGTAGCAGCGCCGGATGTAGAACCAATGCTACTGCTATAGTATTAGTTGCAGCGTGGGTTTATACCCAACGCTGCTACTGTGGCCTGCCCCGGGGGGTACCTTGGGGACCACTTAGTAGTAGAGCGGGATTTCTTTGCCCGCGCTGCTACTAAAATATACCTGTAGCGCTGGGTTCGTTCCCACGCTGCTACTAATTACCAGTAGCGCTGGCACCAATCCCCGCGCTACTGCTAAGCATCTATCTATAAGGTATTTCCTAGTAGTGCAAGTACAACCGTGGTTCTATCTGCATCGACGGGTAGCACTCTCTTTTGTGAAGACCGTGTTTTAACTCCCTTAGATACTGCCATCAACCCCTCCAATTCAAATGGCTGATTAACAAGAAAAGGAATTGAATGTACAGACATTGTATGATAGACAGATGCAATAATTCACATATATGTTGTCTAACCAAACATGACAGCATGACACAATTTCACATATATGATGGCTAACTAAACAGGATAGCATGACACAATTTCACATATATGATGGCTAACTAAACATGATAGAATGACATAATTTAAAATATGATGACTATCTAAATAGGATGACATGACATAACTATATGATGTCTTTATTAAATAGGCTGGCATGAAATAATTCACATACATGTTGTCTAAGTATACATGATGGCATAATATAATTCACATATATGATTGATATACTAAGCAGCTGGCATTCGCATATATGATCTCTAAACTAACAAAATGGCATTGAATATTGTGTATATGATGTCTAAACAAAGCAATGCAAGACACCATATGCATGATATGACAAATATAACCCTCCCAAGTTAAAGCATACACCACAGGGCGGAAATAGGACTGGTCATCTGTCTCTGAATCCTCCTCTGAGGAGCTATCTGTAACAAGCAAGATAACTGCTTCAACAGGTAGCATTGTCTCCTCTGAAGACCTTGTTTTCACTCCAGATTTTTCCATCATCGACTCAAATGGCTGAGGCACAAGAAGAGTAGTTCAATATACAAAAATTGTCGCCAAATGGAGTACGTAATGAAAAAAAGGATGACATGACATAATTCACATATATGATGCCTGGCTAAATAGGAAGGCATTGCATAATTCACATATACGATGCCTGGCTAAACAAGATGGCATTGCATAATTCACATATATGATATAGAAACTAAACAGGTGTCATTCACACAAAGCATGTCTAAACTAAGCAGATGTCATAGCAATGCAAGACACCATATGCAAGATATGAGCAATATAACCCTGCCAAGTTAGAGCATACACCTTCGGGGGGGGGGGGGGAATAGGACTGGTCATCTGTCTCTGAATCCTCCTCTGAGGAGCTATCTGTAACCAGCAAGATATCTGCTTCGACAGGTAGCACTGTCTGCTCTGAAGACCTTGTTTTCACTCCAGATTTTTCCATCACCGACTCAAATGGCTGATGCACAGGAAGAGTAGATGAATGTACAAACATTGTCGACAAATGGAATACATGATAAAAAATAGTATGGCATGATATAATTCACATATACGATGACTGGCTAAACAGGATGGCATTGCAAAATTCACATATATGATGCCTGGCTAAACAAGATGGCATTGCATAATTCAAATATTTGATATAGAAACCAGACGGGTGGCATTCACACAAAGCTTGTCTAAACTAGGCAGATGACATATATTATGTATAAAGTAAGCAATGCAAGGTGCCATATGCATGATATGACCAACATCAGCATGCTAGGTTAGAGCAAACACCTCAGGGGGTAAATATGAGTGGTCTGCTACCTCTGAATCCCCCTCTGAACAGTTATCTTCCTCTGGATTACAATCTGGAATGGGGGGAGGGGGTTGCCACTGCGCCCACCATGGAGCGGCATCTGCATGACATTATATTGCCACAAAACGCTCTTCTCTTTTTCTCTACATGTTCAGTATGATTGAGTACAATAACTGACATGCATGGGAAAAAACATAGTCAGATTATGTAAGGCCTAAGGGATGCATGCAGAAATCCAGACTGATGGTAGCAACCAGTGGATAGATCCAAAACTAATGATAGCAGGCAGATGATAACTTCAGTTAAAAAAGACAGATGATGGCTCCTTTACTATTTGTTGCCCACCCAACATGAACCACATAGAAGATCCGAGATGAACCAGATAGTAGACAGAGATACTATTCGTTGCTACCTCAATATGTGCCCCACAAGCATTTTCAAACTCAAGTTTGAACATTAGTTTGGACCTGACTCCGAGTCTAAGAGGTGAATAGGACAATAAAGTAGAAGGTAATATTAAGCGATGCATAACATAAGCAGACATGAAAGAGTGTGACCTCTCTTGGGGACCCGTGTAATCCTCAGGTTCATCTGCTCAGTCGATGGTGGTAATGCAGTTGTGGTGGCTGCCGGCAGTGGGGAAGCAGATCTGAGGTGGCAAAAGATGGTCTGGAGGGGGATCTCTGCTCCGGTGGATGCTTCCATCGATGGAGCAGCTCAGGTGGGGTGGACGACGGCACGGCAGGAGCCGGACAAACCACACCAAGTTTTCTTTGACACCTACCTGTAAACGAAGTAAATCTATAAGGGCTCCTTTTGTTGGAAGTATGGCCTAGAGGCAATAATATTGTATTATTATATTTCTGTGTTCATAATTAAGAGTTTATATTCTATGCTATAACTGCTATGATCCTGGAATATGCGATTCAGTGGAAAATTCATATGCACGTGTAGAACGATAAACGGTAAAATGAGATTCCTAGTCCCGTCTCTAAGACTAGCTCAAGTGTTGTTCACGATCACGTTTCCGGATCTTGAGATATCGTTAAGTGTAACGATAGTCTCAAAACAACATTGAGAGTATGACGTTAGAAGAACGATCATATTGAATTGACCCAAACCTGTTTGTTATACTTTGAGATAATATCGTCATAAGTCAATTGCTATAACACGGAGTGTTAACTTGTGATTTTAGTTCCTTAGACCATGAGAGTATCATAGTCACTGACGGAGCAAATTCCCATCAGATCCCTCGGTAGGGGTCCAAGCGCAGCAGGAAGTCACGGATCGGAGGTCATACGAGGGGTTTATCCAAGTTCGGGCCTCCGGAGAGTAATACCCTACATCCTGCTGGTTTTGATGATTCATAATGGAGGGATACCTCATGCGAGGGGTTACAATGGTGTATGAGATTGCTACCGAGAGTTCTCCTATCTGAAGATAGATGATGAATGGGTGCCCTAGACCTCCCTTTATATAGGCAGGAGAGGTCTAGGGTTTTACAAGGTAGATGCGATCTGGGCGCTGCCGCCCTCTAGTCTTGGGCGTCAAGACGGTTGTCCTGCCTCCTAGGGTTTCCTCCACATCTTTGGCCTGGCGGGCCCCCTGTGGTTGATGAGACCGGGCTCCTGGGTGTCAGCCACCCCAGGTACAGAACCCCGTCAGTAGCCCCCGAGCTTGTCGGAAGTCGCAGTGAGGGTCGCGAGACCTCCGGCAGTCTCTCATATCTTCTTGTCTTCTAGGAGCCCGGATCGGCTTTGAACTTGGCTTGTCATGCAGGCCGGGCGTCTGTTGGCTTGGCGCTTGGCCCAGTATGGATTGATGGGTCTGCTGCGGATTTTGAGGAGATAATGCCGCCATGATCGCCATCCTTGCCTTCTGAAAAAGGAAGGAAAAAAACCTCCCGGGACAGAGGGAAGGAAACGCCCGTTCCGCCCCGGACGGACGACGCTTCGGGTCTGGTTGTTTATAAAGAGACGGAAATGGAGGGTTTCAAACCCTACCCCACTTTGGTGCATTCCACTCTACTGTCTTCCTCAAACCCTTCGCCACGCCGCCTCCTTGTGCATCTCATCCCTACGCCCTTGCCGCTGATGGCCAAGACAAGGAGCGAGAAGGGGAAGCGAGTCTCCCATCAGGAGCCTTCATCAAGCTCCACCGGTGGGAAGCGGAAATGAGCCACCCCCAAAGGGAGGGCAGCACCGGGGTGTGCCGCACCCAAATCCACTGGGAAGTGGTTTCCCTCCGCGACTACGGAGGGCGAGATCAAAGGGTACAAGGACGACTTCTCCATGCCTGCGGATCTGAAGGTACGCCTTCCGACTGGGGACGTTCCACCGGAGCCCTGTGCTGATGAGCACATCTTGTGTTCAGGCTATTTCGGGCGGGGAATCAGCTGCCCAGTCCATCCCTTCGTGCGCCGCCTCCTGCACTTTTTTAGCTGCCATCTCCACCATATTCCACCCAATGGAGTGCTCCACATCGCCAACTTCATCACTTTCTGTGAGTGCTATCTTGGTTGAGCTCCGCTCTTCGATTTGTTCCACTACTTCTTTCGAGTCTACGTCCAATCGAACGAAGGCGTTGTCTGCGACCTTGGGGGTGCTATTCTGCATCTTCACCCCAACTCCACCTTATTTTCCTTTGACCTCCCGAAGTCCATTCAGGAGTGGCACAAGTCCTGGTTTTATGTGGAGGGTCTCGATGATGACCTGCCGGCCTTTGTGAATGAACCCCCACGGAAGCTGTTTTCGTGGGCTCCGCTCACCAAACCGACCTCAGAGGTCAAGGTCTTGGCGGAGGCCACCGCTCGTCTGAAGAAGGGCGGATTGACTGGAGGCCACATCGTGCGTACTTGGGTGGCACACCGCATCTTGCCACTGCAGGCCCCCCTGATGCCCAAGTATACGGGCGCAGAGGACCCCGCGCGGGTTTCTCAGGAGGAGTTGAGCTCCGAGGCCATTGACACCTACCTTAGCTTCCTGGTGGGACCGGACGCCATCACGAGGTCTCATAAAGAAACCGTGAGACCCTTTGCGGCCGACCTTCCTCCTAGCAGCGTAAGTACCTTCTCCGTGATTTTCTTACCGTTGGCAGACTGGGAGGCCGAGTTGTGACCTTTCTTTGTTTTTCTTGTTAGGAATTCGCCACCTTCCAAGCCTTCTGCTCTGAGCCGCCACTCCCAGGGCAACAAGTCGGCCCTGCTTTAGCCACCCTTATGGCCGTGGCTCCTTCCGGGCCTTCTCGTGAGGAGGCCTATGCCACTTGGGGCTGGAAGGGAGCCCCGAAGAAGACCCATGCGGAGGCCTGTGAGGGTCAGGAGGACGAGGAGGGGCATAGTTTCCCCCTCGGGTGGCAGCGGAGGCAGTGAGGGTGGTGATGACGATGATGGCGACGACAACGCCGACGATGCTGAGGACGACAAGGACGACGAAGAGGTCGAGGACGCTAAGGAGAGCGGGGACGAGGACGTCGGCGAGGAGGCGACGGAGGCAGATGTTGAGGCATCACGCCAGCCCCTCCAAAGGCTTCGTCGTGGCGTCCTAGAGGAGTCCCTGGTCACCTGCGGTCCTCACGAGCTTCGTGGGAGCTCGGTGAAGTCCCCTGGGCTACAGATTCCCCTGATCGCCCCGACGCCAGTGTGAAGGAGGCATGCGCCATTGGTTGCCCCGTACGTTATCCTTGTGGTTCGTGAGCTTGCGTCAGCCATTTCTTGGCCCCATCGCTGACCTCTTGAGCTCATGTCCAGGGCTGGCTCCTACGGTCCAGCAGCACCATCCGTCGCCGAACCCATCGCGGCGAGCGCGATTTTGGCCGTGCCTCTATCGGCGATCCTGACGGCGCAGCCGTCCGTGGAGGTTCCAGTCTCTGAAGCGGAGACCCAGCCCCAAGGTACGTACTCTTTGGCCTTGGACATTGTTTTGGTGACGACCTATGAGGGAATGTTCTCATGTGGGCTATTTTTGGTAGGGGCTCCTTCTACTGAGGCCGCGGCTGGCTCTGAGGCCGGGGACATCGATGGAGGCCGCGTGGACCTGGCGTTCCCAGATGTTCCGGCCTCCGCGCCTGACCCGAACGCACCGGCATTTCCTCTGGCAAGTGTGGCTGCTGCGGCGGCGATCATGAAAGTCTCCGTTGGCGGGCCGGACCGTTCGGCGGCCTCATCATCTAGCACGACACCTAGGGCGTGCTCCTTCCTGTCCTGTGGATTCGGACCTGAGGTCGCGCAGGAGGTCATGGCGCCCTTGAGCACTGCGGACGAGGCACTGGGACGCCTATGGGAGGCCGTGAAGGAGGTCGGGCAGGCTATGGAGCCCGGTTTCAAGGTATGAGACCTTAGTATGCATGGTAGTAGCAGCTCCCGGGGTCGGGTGCGGCTTTACTGTGCTAGCCGTGATTGGTCCCTGAAAGAGTGTGATGTGACCTTTTATGTTGTGATAACCTGGCCGCGTCCGAGGCGAACCGCAGCTGCGAGGCGAAGGTCTTGGACTTGGAGTCGCGGATCACGGCGTTGCAGCATCAGAGTGATGGGCTGCAATGTGAACTTGACGCCACCTCATGTGAGTCGCGACTCCTTTGACTTGTGCCTGGGTGGCTTTCTTTATGTTAATAATGGCGGGTGTTGGTCCTGCTTCTCCTCCTTTTTATAGCTGTTGAGACCGTGGCTACCTTAAGGAAGGAGGCTAAGGAGGCCGCGCAGGCCCATCAGCATGCTGAGGACACTGAGCAGACAGCTCTGGCGGAGTTGGAGACAGTTCTTGCCGTGAAGCGGGAACTTGAGGCTGCCCTCCAGCAGGAGCAGGAGGCCTGCCATGTCCTCCGTGCTGACCTTGGCGAGAGCAAGGACCAACGGGCCATGCTTCAGCGGTTGCTAGAGACAGCTGAGAAGGATGCCGCCTCACAGGTGCAGGCTGCCCAGGAGGCCAAGCAGAAGATCACACAGTTGGAGAAGGATGGCAAGGAGGTCGCGGTGCAACTTGCTAAGGCCCAACGGTGCTGTGAGGGTCTGGAGGTTGCGGCCCGAGGTTTGTGCAGAGGATGCCTTCATGTCATTTTGTGATTGATGATTGTTTTCTTATATGCCTGCTGCTGTCTTTGTTGTAGGTCCTTTGCCGGCCATCCAGATTGTTGACGCGAAGGAGCGGCCGTGGGAGGTTGCGTCTGTGGCAGAGTAGATGACCACCGCATTGTGAGTTCCTGTTGGCACTTTGTTTGTTGGGCATCCTGACTTGACGTCTGACCTCGAGGTCATCCTGAAGTTGCTGGTGGACTCCTCCAATCAGCTCGATGATTGGATGTATTCCGCAGCCTTCGAAGGAGCTCGTCAGGTACTGGCTGGCATCCGGGCTCATTATCCCAATACCAACCTTTGGACTATCGTGAGACCTCCTGCCAGAAGTCTGAATCCATAGGTGTTCCTACAAGAAGTTGTCAAGGAGGCCGAATATGCCGCCGGGGTCTGCCCCCTACAGAGTATCAAAAAAAGGTGTCCTGATGCAGGTAGCTCATAAAGTGGGGGCATGTAATAAACTTGATGAGGGTACTTTCTGAGTACTGTATTAAAACAAGTTGTTTTATGTTGTTTTGAACCTGCCATTTACTATGTTGTATGACTTCTTAATATCCGCTGGGAGAACACCCGTGCCCGACCAAATATGCGCGTGTTAGCATTGGCCATGTGGACAGGGGCCCCTTGTGAGCTCGGCTTGCTAGTCTGTGGCGCTATTCACTAACGTTGGCTGTGAGCTCTGGGTCGGTTCTTGATGACCCACAAGTATAGGGGATCAATCGTAGTCCTTTCGATAAGTAAGAGTGTCGAACCCAATGAGGAGCAGAAGGAAATGATAAGCGATTTTCAGCAAGGTATTCTCTGCAAGCACTGACAGTAGCGGTAACATATAGTTTGATAGCAAGGCAATTCGTAACAAGTAACAAGTAGCAATAGTAACAGTAGTGCAGCAAGGTGGCCCAATCCTTTTTGTAGCAAAGAACAAGCCGGAAGTAATTCTTATAGTGAGCAAAGCGTTCTCGAGGACACATGGGAATTCTCATCAAGTCACGTTCATCATGTTTAGTTAATTTGCGTTCACTACTTTGATAATTTGATATGTGGGTGGACCACTGCTAGGGTGCTGTTCTTACTTGAACAAACAACCCACTTATGATTACCCCCTGTCGCAAGCATCCGCAACTATGATAGAAGAATTAAGAATGAATCTAATCATAGCATGAAACATATGGATCCAAATCAGCCCCTTACGGAATAGCGCATAAACTCGGGTTTAAGCTTCTGTCACTCTCGCAACCCATCATCTACTTACTACTCCCCAATGCTTTCCCTTAGGACCAAACATGGTGAAGTGTCATGTAGTCAACGTTCACATGACACCACTAAACGAATAGCAACATACACATCATCAAAATATTGAACGAATACCAACTTCACATGATTACTTATAACAAGACTTCTCCCATGTCCTCAAGAACAAAAGTAACTACTCAAAAACCATATTCATGTTCATGATCAGAGGAGATAAATATATGATTAAGGATCTAGACATATGATCTTCCACCAAATAAACCAACTAGCATCAACTACAAGATGTAATCAACACTACTAGCAACCCACAGGTACCAATCTGAGGTTTTGAGACAAAGATTGAATACAAGAGATGAACTAGGGTTTTAGATGAGATGGTGCTGGTGAAGATGGTGATGAAGATTGGTCCTCCCATGATGGAGGGATCGTTGGTGATGTTGATGGCTTCAATTTCCCCCTCCCAGAGGGAAGTATCCCCAGCGGAATCGCTTCGCCGGAGAGCAAAAGTGCTCTTGCCCTTGTTCCACCTCGAGACGGGGGCACTTCGTCCCGAAAGTCTCTTTTTTTTTCCAGGGCAAATGGCCCCATATATCCAAAGGAGGGCACCGGAGGAGGTCTGTGGGCCCCACAAGGCATCAGGGCGCGCCTCGGGGGGGGGGGGTGGCGCTCTGTTGCCTTGTGAGCAACAGGTGGCCCCTCTCAAGTGGTTCTTCATTCCAATATTTTTATATATTCAATAAAAAAATTCCATGAAATTTCAGGTCATTTCAAGCTCTGGAGAATAACTATCTCTGATGTGCTTCTTTTAGGTCTAGAATTCCAGCTGCCGGCAATCTCCCTTCTTCATATAAACCTTGCATATTAAGAGAGAAAAGGCATAATAATTGCATCATAATGATAAAAAACATAATAAATATCAGTAGGAAAACATGATGCAAAATGGACGTATCAGTTCTCTGCATATGTTAAAATTTGTCTGAACTCTAGCGACTAGGTTAGGCCGTAAGCCTATGTGACCTTCTGCCTTTGTGGCAGGAGGTCCGTGTACCATGAATGCAGCCCCCCGAACTTGTACTTTGAAGGGTCACTGGATGCAGCCCTTATTGCTAAGCGGCGGGGGGGGGGGGGGTCCGAAAAACGATGCAGCCCCCGAGTCGCTAACAAGGCGATCACTTCTACCATCCGCAAAGAGTTCCAAGGGGGTTTCAGTACTTAGTGCTTTGTGTACTTCATTTAGTGATCATATAGTGTAACAAAACAGAAGTGTTTGCATAACAAATGACTTTATTGCCTGTCTGGTACATGATCGAACTAACTATGATTATTCCACGAAGTCTTACTAGAAAGGAAGTTTATGCTTGAAATTTAAATGACAGGAAAGTAAAATTACTAGTGGTAGATGTGTTGCGGAGGCCTAGAATGTTTGGCGTGCTTCTCCAGCCTCCCGTCCTTTGATGGTTGCGGGAGGTCTACCAATAGGTATTTCTCCTCCGGCGTGGTGGTTCTTCCTACCACTTCTCTTGTGTATATCACCTCTGCTGGGTCTAAGAGAGCTCGGCGCTCCCAATCATACCTTGGGAATTTTCTGACCCAGGGTGTTTGCCGGGCCTCTGTGTGATGCGTTCCCCATCTCGTGACCTCTTCGAGGTTGGCTTTCTCTGATATGATTGCCTGTAAAGGGCAGCCATGAAGTGTGATGACACCGTCGGGGCCCGGCGTCTTCATTTGCATGTATGTGTAATGCGGAACAGCCATGAATTTGGCGAGCGCCGGTCTCCCCCAGACAGCATCGTACCCCGCTATGAATGTGACCACTTCAAAGCTGAGCAGTTCGCATCTATGGTTGCTTCCATTGGCGAAGATGAACTCCAGCATAATTTCCCCCAAGGGCTCTGCCTTTCATCCCGGGATTATACCTCGGAACTCTTTGTTGGAGGGGCGGAGGGTGTCTAGTGGTATATCCATCCGTTCCAGTGTCTTTGTATATAGTATGTTGATTCCGGAGCCCCCGTCCATCAGGACTGCTGGGATGCAAAGGCCTCTGATTATAGTACTGAGGATGAGTGGTAAGCTCCCCCAACTTTGAGAAAGGAACGGGTAGTCGGCCTGACCGAAGGAAATGGTTTGCTCTGACCATGCGAGGTACCTGGAGCTCCTCCGTGCCCTTGTATGGTGGTGGCAGCATATGACCTTGTGGGGTCATCATGCTTCAGATATCATGTTCACCCTCCGAACGTCTTTGGGAAAAGCTCTCTGGTTCTATCCCTGCTGCTCGGGGACTGCTGCTGGCGCTGGGGGGGGGGGTTGCGTTGTTGCCATCCTCATTGCCCGCGGCTGCTGGGTTACCCTTCCCGCGGAGGAGCTGCTCATTGAGCCCGCAGTCCCATGTCGAGTGTTGGGCTCCGTGATTCCCATAGCTATGATAGACACAGGGTCCGTTCATTATTTCCTCATATGTGTGTGGGTTGTGTCTAGGCTTGCCATTCCAGCACTACCTTTTTTCGCTGGCCTTGTCTGTTTCGTTGGCTGCTGTGACGAGATCTGAGTCTTTCTCTTCTTTGCACTTGTGGTCTTCTTTGTTCTTTGAGCTTCTGCTTTTTGGGACTTCTGCCCCTATGGGCTCGGTGGCCTTTGTGCCTGGCACAGGCCGGCGTCCAGCCTGAGCTGTTTCTTCTCCTGTGGCGAAGTTGTTTGTGACCTTCATTAGTGCTGCTAGAGATGTGAGCTTGCCTTCCCCCCTCTTCTTCCCAAGCTTGTGTCAGAATAGGGGGTCTTGTGCACCGCTGACAAATGCTTCGATGGTCGTCTCATCAGAGATGCTGGATAGTGTGTTTTTCTTCTTGAGCCAGCGCGCGACATAGTCGCGGACTGACTCCTTGTCCTCCTGCATGATGTTGTGGAGGTCGGCGCCACTTCCTGGTCGATGGTAAGTCCCCTCGAAGTTGTCGAGAAAAATGTGTTCGAAGTCTGCCCAGTTATGGATGGAGTTGGGAGGGAGTCCACTTAGCCAGGAGTGTGCGTGTCCTGTCAGGCAGAGAGGTATATGCCGTAGGGCATTGCCTATGTCCCCGTTGGCCATCTCGATCGCTGTTAGGTATTCGTTCAACCAGCGCTCTGGTTTTGTGTCGCCTGAATATTTTTCGACGTCGCGTATGATGAAGGGCTGGGGGAAAGGGTGGGATATCACTTCTTGCCCAAAGCATGCCGGTGCAATGCTCGACGTGGGCGAGGTGATTCTCGACGGAGGAGCCCCTGGGTGTAATCTGTTTGTTTCTGCTCCAGCCCATCTGCCTTGTTGATGGTGAGGTCGCCCCATTGGCGCGGAGCTCGTGGGTGGCAGAGCCGCACGCTATTGTAGGGCGATAGCCAATATTGGCTGCCGTAAGTGCATGACCGCGGCTGCTGGCGCGACCTCTGGTCACTGGATGGACCCTTGACGCTGCTCGCGGGCTGGGTTATTGGCGGCGGACAAAACGCTTTGGGTGCCCGCCAGCTTGTCCCTTGATCGTGAGATGTTATCTTGGAGCTCCACCATTCCGTGGAGCACGTTAGTGAGGTCGGCCAAGAGTTTGGGATCTCCTGGGGTGGCTTGCAGTCAGTCTGCCAGTGAAGCCGCTACTTGGAGGCCACGGGCGGGGTTTGGAGGAGGTGGTGCTGCGATCTCCGCGGCTGGCTTGTTGAAGCCGATTCCCTATTCCCGGCCTCGGTTGGCGAGGTCGTTGAGGAAATTTCATGGTTGGTGGTGCAGGTGACGCAGGCATTCGCGCATCGTTGTCTCATTCCACCAGGCGTCGCGGGCCGAGACCTCCAACACTTGTTGCTGAAGCGCGAGCTGTGCGTTCAGTTGGGATACACGTATGGCCTCCAGTGTCCTTGACGCTGGATCGGTGCCAGCGATGGGTGTCGTCAGGTAGTTCAAGGCGTACCCCATCACCGGTGGTAGTGTAGATGTCGCCCTGTGGAGGGTTGCCGCAGCCGTGGCAGGGCCCGCCATGGGGCTCAGAGGGAGGCCTATGCTTATCCATGGTTGAGGTGTCAGCACTGGGTCGGTCTGTGGCTGCGTCGTGGCAGCTATCGCCCCCGATGCCGAAGGCCCATAGTTTGCGGCCTCCATCGCATCCATCGTGCGTGGCGTGTTCGTGGTTGGCTCCGTCATCATGACCTGGTGGAGGAAGATCGCCTGGGGGGCCTCAGACTGAGTTGTCTCCTGGTCGGTGGAGACGTGGGTCCCCGAGCCTGCGGAGGACCCCGTTTCTCCCCAGAGGTCGGAGTATGTGACCTCGCGGAAGGGAGGGAGGGCTGGCATTTTCGTCCTCGTTGGTGAGACGGATCAGGGACACATCGCCCTCTTCATCGTTCGAGGCCAGGGTGACACCGATCGCGTTGGTGACTTCGCGTGTGTCCGGGTCGGCGACGAGGCAATCCTCCGATACCTGGGAGAGACGACAGCTACCGCAGACCATTGCAAACAACTGGATAGCTGGTGCGGTCTGCATTTCGCAGGCTGGTGGGTTGATGTCGAACCGGCCTGCCATATCGGCGGTGAACGTCTGAGAGCCGAAGGTCAGGCTTTCCCCCGATGGCAAGCCGCCGAAAGCAGAAGAAGATCCGACAAATGATCGGTCTCCTGCCGGTGCTACCCGTGCCTGGCGCACCAATTGACGGAGCAAATTCCTGTTAGATCCCTCTGTAGGGGTCCAAGCGCAGCTAAAAGTCATGGATCAGAGGTCACACGAGGGGTTTATCCAGGTTTGGGCCTCTAGAGAGTAATACCCTACATCTTGCTGGTTTTGAAGATTCATAATGGAGGGATACCTCATGCGAGGGGTTACAATGTTGTATGAGATTGCTACTGAGAGTTATCCTATCTGAAGATAGATGATGAATGGGTGCCCTAGACCTCCCTTTATATAGGCAGGTGAGGTCTAGGGTTTTACAAGGTAGATGTGATCTGGGCGCTACTGCCCTCTAGTCTTGGGCGTCAAGAAGGTTGTTCTGCCTCCTAGGGTTTCCTCCACGTCTTGGGCCTGGCAGGCCCCCTGTGGTTGATGAGGCCGGGCTCCTGGGCATCAGCCACCCCTAGTACAGAACCCCATCAGTCACTTATTACCGTATGATGAGCTTTGGGGTTGCTCAAACGTCATCAGTAACTTGGTGATCATAACGACAACTTACAGGTTCATCGGAAAGTTTGACAAGGGACACGATAGCTCAAGAGTGGAACTTGCTCCTCCGATGATGGAGAGATATTCTTAGGACCCTCTCATTGTGATGGCATACATCATTGTCTTGCCAGACACAGGTGACTATGTCACGGGGATGCCGGAACACGTCAACGAGAAAGAAGAACAAAACCGGCAACGAGGAGACCGGTACAGTGAGCATGTGTATGACTCAAGAGGATACCGATATATCTCACCTCGGGTTTTGTAAAGTATTGTGAAGAAAAGGTAACATCACATGATAACAAAAGGTTCACTCGAATGTCATTCGTGTAATCATAGGGGTCGATATGGACGTCCATGGCTCCTCTATCGGTCATTGAACGAAGGGGTGTCGTTCATGTCTATGGTTTACCGAACCTATAGGGTCACAAGCTTAAGGTAATCACGATTTTCTGAGTGTTAGTAGGACGAGAGTATCGAGGATTTATTTTTGAAATAGTTTCGTTAATATTCCGAATAGTTTCGAGAGGAACCGGAAGCGTTTCAGGGTCACCGGAAGGGTTTCGGAGTTTATCGGGCAATATCGGGTATTAAATATTTCTGGAGGCGTTAAATTATATATAGGTAGAAAATATTTCTGGAGGCGTTAAATTATATATACTATGCTCTAGTAATTGTTAGAGGGATTTTATAATTAATTTAATATCAACGGGCCTTAAAAGGCCTAGAGGTGGAAGGCAACTTGGGCCACAAGGGCCCAAGTGGAGGAGTGCTACTTGTGAATGCGTTGGGATTTCCCCAAAGAGGAAGGGTGATGTAGTGTAGTAGCAAAAAGTATTTCCCTCAGTTAAGAACCAAGGTTTATCGAACCAGTAGGAGAACACACGAGCAACGGTCAACAGGAGCCTACAAACAAGAAGAGCAAATACTTGCACCCAACGCGGGCAAGAGGGTTGTCAATCCCCTTGTACTCGTAAATTGCCAGGATTAAATCTGATAGTTGTAGATAGATAAATTGCGAAATAAAATAAAAGTAAATAAATTGCGGCAAGGTAAATAGGGTTTTAGTAATATGATTAGGATGGACCTGGGGGCCATAGCTTTCACTAGAGGCATCTCTCTCAAGAACGAAACATACGGTGGGTAGACAAATTACTGTTGGGCAATTGATAGAAAATCGCATAGTTATGATGTTATTCATGGCATGATCATGTATATAGGCATTATGTCCATGACAAGTAGACCGACTCCTGCCTGCATCTACTACTATCACTCCACTTCGAGAGCGCTTCTATGCTTGCCTCTCTACGTATTAAGTTCATAACAAACAGAGTAATGCATGAAGTATGATGACATAATGTAGATAGAATAAGACCAACCAATATGATCAAACCCCATCGTTTTACCTTTAGTAGCTACAATACAAATATGTGCCTCGCTACCCTTTCTGTCACTGGGTGAGGACACCACAAGATTGAACCTACTACTATGCACCACTTCCACTTAGGATCTACTCATTAACTTGGCCAAAGATAATTCATAGATCGGAAAGCATTACATAGCTATAACAATCATACATAATAGAATTCAGAAATAACACAATTACTTTCAATGAATAATCTGATCATAAACCCGCAATTCATCGGATCCCAACAAACACACCGCAAAAGCTGATTACATCGGAACAATCTGATAGAACTCCGAAGAGCACATAGTATTGAAGATCAAAGAGAGAGAGAGAGCCATCTAGCTATTGCTATGGACCCGTAGGTCCTGTGAGGAACTACTCACACATCATCGGAGAGGCAGCAAGGGTGATGAAGAGGCCCTCCATGATCGATCCCCCCTCTGGCAGAGTGCCGGAACGGCCCTCCAGATGGGATCGCGGAAGAATAGAGACTTGCGGCGGCAGAGAACTTGTTTCATCTAGATATCTGGGGGTTTCCGAATATATGTGAATTTACCGCGTTGGAATTAGGGCAATCGGAGCAACAGGGGGCCCACAAGGCATCAGGGCACACCCCCCCAAGGGCGCGCCCTGTTGCCTTGTCGCCTCCTCGTCTGGCTTCTGGTCCTCCCCCGAAGCTTATAGGGTCCCTTCTGGTCTAGAAAAAATCACAAAAAAGTTTCATAGCATTTGGATTCTTTTTAATAGGGATTTCCTGAAAAGCCAAAAACAAGCAGAAAACAACAACTGGCACTTGGCACTAGGTTAATAGGTTAGTTCCCAAAAATGATATAAAATTGCATATAAAGCATATAAGATTGATAATATAATAGCATGAAAACTTCAAAAAATATAGATATGTTGGAGATGTATCAGCATCCCCAAGCTTAATTCATGCTCGTCCTCGACTAGGTAAATGATAAAAACAGAATTTTTGATGTTGAATGCTACCTAACATGTCTTTATCATGTAATCTCTTTACGGTATGAATAATTGAGAAATGATGAAGTAATTGATATCAACATAATTATATCCATGAATACTAGCAAATAATCATTACTCTTCAAAATAAACGATGCTTAACGAATGTTATCCCTACTCATTGAATTATGTAAGCATGGCATGACTCCATCTTCCTCACATAAGTACAAATCATTGAGCACCCCGGTGCGAAACCAAGCAATTGTATCATACTTTTTCACGCGCTTCAGCATTTTTAACTTCACTCAATATATGAGCGTAGCATGGACTTAGCACTACGGGTGGAATAGAGTATGTTGGTAGAGATTTATAAGGGAAGACAAAAACTAGAGAAAGTCTCGCATCAACTCGGCGGATCGTTAGGCAATGGAGAGGCCTAGCAATCGATATCAATGCGAGGAGTAGGGATTGCCATGCAACGGATGCACTAGAGCTATAAGTGTATGAAAGCTCACAACTGAAACTAAGTGGGTGTGCATCCAACTTGTTTGCTCATGAAGACCTCAAGCATTTGAGGAAGCCCGTCATCGGAATATACAAGCCAAGTTCTGTAATGTAAAAATTCCCACTAGTATATGAAAGTGACAAATCATGGAGACTCTTTGTATGAAGAACATGGTGCTACTTTGAAGCACAAGTGTGGTAAAAGGATAGTAGCATTGCCCCTTCTCTCTTTTTCTCTCATTTTTCTTTTTTTTTCTTTTCTTTTTCTCATTTTTTTAGAACAATATCATGAACCTCATCCCCACTTTTGTAAGGAATCATTAGTCTCCATCATTCTTTACCTCACTGGGACAATGCTCTAATAATGATGATCATCACACTTCTTTTTACTTACAACTCGATAAATTGGAACAATATGACTCTATATGAATGCCTCTGGCAGTGTACCAGGATGTGCAATGATATAGCGTAACATGTATTACAATGATGAATGGTGGCTTTGCCACAAATATCATGCCAGCTCTATATGATCATGCAAAGCAATATGACAATGAACACACAAGTCATGTGGATAGTAACCGTGGAAGTTGCATGGCAATATATCTCAGAATGGCTATGGAAATGCCATGATAGGTAGGTATGGTGGCTGTTTTGAGGAAAGATATAATGAGGCTTATGTGTGATAGAGCATATCATATCACGGGGTTGGATGCACCGGTGAAGTTTGCACCGACTCTCGATGTGACAAAGTGTGACACCCTGGATTTTGGCAACGTTTTCTTTTCAAATTCTTTCTGGCTTCATTTGCATTTTGGATGGATTTCGAACCTTTTCAGTTGACTTTGGACTTGTGAAACTTTAGAATCTTTCTCTGAGTGATCCAAACCCTCAACATCTTGTCACACATCTACTGGATCAAATTCCAATTCTCAATCTTTCCCAATATTCATTTTCTTCCTATAGCTCTGATGATCAGAAAAATCCCAAATTAATACCACACCTTCTTGTCATCATCTACTCCCACAATCTTCAAAAACATTTCATGGCCCAGTATAATATTTTGTCCAGAAAACTCCATTTACCTTCTGGACAGTACTGGCCCTTTGTGAAGCAACTCATATTTTCCCAACTCAGAAAACTCTCAGATAATTCCCTGAGATACTAGGGAACCTATCTTACCACAATATTCAAAAATATCATCTTGTCCAGTACAAATTTTCAGCAGCAATATTTGTTGACACCTGATTTTGGCATGATGCAAAATGCAGTAAAGGTGGACTCAAGCGAAAAGCTTGCCGGTTTTGAGTGCTTGCCGAAGACCCAAACAGAGGCAGGAGACGGCCCGGCAAGGAGGCGATCCGGCAAGGAGACGGCCCGGCGAGGAGGTGATCCGGCAAGGAGACGGCCCGGCAAGGAGGCGATCCGGCAAGGAGAAACTTTGAAGTTTGGGTCATTGCCATCCGATCTCATCTCGAAAGCCGAAATTGTGTTCGAAGTACTGGGATTTTGTATCCATAACACTATTTGGCTGATTACGCCCTCAAGATGATATCATATGAGAAAACTTTATACATGAATTATCTTCGTCTCGTCGAATCGGTCGATTTTCATATAAAAATCGTCTCAATCCGAGTTCGTATGCAAAAGTTAGAGCTATCTGAATGCAGCCATGTCAAGAGGCGAAATAAGACGCGGGAGACCAGACACGTCTTGGCGAGTGTCTGATGCAATGCGTGAGCAATTAGCCATTCAAGATGGCCTCGAATCGAAAAACGTTCAACATGAAAGTTGTTCGTAACGTCGGAACGGTCAACTTTGCTTTTGGGCACATTTTCATCCGAGGTCGTTTACTGCCACGAAAAAGACCCGCAAGGCACGGCCAGAAAGCTTGCCGGGATGGAAACCTTGCCGGGGAAACCTTGCCGGGATGGAAACCTTGCCGGGGCGTGAAAGCTTGCCGGGATGGAAACCTTGCCGGGGAAATCTTGCCGGGATGGAAACCTTGCCGGGGTGTGAAGCTTGCCGGGGTGGAAAGCTTGCCGGGAAAAGCTTGCCGGGGTGGAAACTGTCAAATCCGACCAGAAACTGAAGATGGGCTCAAATAATTATCTAGATAGCCTCGGATGAAAAAGTGTTCAACATGAAAGTTGTTCGTAACGTCGAAACGGTCAACTTTTCTTTTGGAGTCATCATCATCCGACATAGTATACGACCTGCAGAGACGCTACAAGAGTCGGACGGTCCAGTCAGCTGCATAACCGAGTCCGACTCGAAATTAAAGATGACCCCGTGGAGTATTCAAGATGGCCTTATTTGGAAAAGTGATCAACATACGGATTATTGGCCTCGTCGAAGCGCACAAAATTCGTGTTTGAACCATCTCCATCGGAGGTCATGTGTAGATTCCACGGCCCACGCAAAGAGCAAGACAGAAGATTGGACCAGATTCGGGCTGAATCCGAGCGGAACCAGAACTAGGACTCTAGGACGTGAATTGATGTAATTTTCTTGTAAGGAAAGCCTAGATGAATCCTTTGCTTGTACGGGAAGTCCAGCCGCCTCTTATATATGTTGGGGGTGACGGCCGATTGAACAACACACAATCGAACAAATCAATATACTACTTTTTCATCTACGTTTTGTCTATCCCTCGTATCTTCTTCCTCGTTCTTCGTCGTTCTTCGTGTTGGAGAGCTGCGAACTCCGAGGCCCTAGGTGCGAGCGAATCGACCTAGGGCAGCCCATTGCCGCCGTGCTCCCTGACGGGGTCCCTCCCGGGAGTGCGGGGTTTTGGGTCTCAAAAGCGTCGGCCGGATTGTCTTGCGTATCGCGCTTCCGGTAGGCCTCCCTCGACGTGAGCTGCGGTGCATCACCCCCGGCGTCGAGGGTACGCGTGACGCGTTCGTGTGTCAACAATATTCTGCCAAGTTTCTGCTCATTTTGAACCTCTGTGAAGGAAGTACCAGCTAGAGGTGTCCAATTGAGCTGAAATTTTTATGACATCTTCTTCTCACCAAATAACTCCCACCCACCAAGTTTCAGCTCCAGCAGATCAACCAGTTGAGTGCATCAAGCTCATCTATGTTTCTGGTTTAGTACAGCAATTGTACAAGAACTGCATTCAAATCTTGATGAAATCCTCTCAAATTTGGCCAGCCTGTAGTACTTCCAAAGCAGATCACTCCAGACATCTCTACTGGCTCCATCTCTAGCTCACCTCTACTCCAGATCTCTCTCAAAGTCTCTGTCAGAAACTATTCATGAAGCTACACTTCGAACCAGAGTGCATCTAGTCGAGCCCGTGGCACAGAGAGGCTAAGTGGTCAAGGGTCGACATGTTGGATAAGATGCGCCAGGCTTGCGTGGCCTTTAGATGCCAGTGCCCGTGGTGAGCACGGCAATGGCATGCCAATGCACGCGCTCTGCACTGCGTCCGCGTCTGATGTGATGTATCCAGCTGCCCTGCGTGACCGCGCCTTGTCCCAGCTCGCCGACATCCTCTCCTCCGCCCACCTGGCCATTCTGGAACCCTCCCCTCGCCGGAATCGTCCCCGGCGGCCGCCACCGCACACGGGCACTGTGGCACCCCGTGCAGGCACCGTGGCCCTGCCGCCTGTCGTCTTCCTCCGCAAGCCGCCACCGCCGCATTAACTCCCTCTGTCCTCTCCTATCCCGTCGCCCGCACCTAGCCAGCCAGCGTGGCGTCCGGACTCCGGCGACGTGGCCGAGCTCCGCTAGGTTCCAGAGAGCTCCTCCCCGCCTATATAAAGCCACGGCCAGCCCTCCCAAGCTCCTCACCGCACTCCTCCGCCTCCCAATCGATCTCCCGAGCATCGAGCCAAGGCCGAGAGGCCCTCTGGCCTCGCATCTCACCGACGATCCGCCGCCACCCGAGCTCAGCCACCCCGCCGTTCCACTTCTCCCCAGCCTCCACTAACTCCACAAGCGAGCTCCACGCACTCCATTGACCACGCCTGAGCCCTTTCCCAGTCGAAACTCCGCCGGAATCGCCGTCGCCGACGACACCCGAGAACCACCGCCACCGGAGAGGAAGGGGGCGACGCCATCCGGCCACCTCTCGTCATGCTACGGGTACGTACGTGTTCATCTTTGTGCGCTCGTTCCATCCCTGTAGTCGCCGGACCTCGCTGCCGTCTGTATCGCCGGTGACCATCGCCGGAGCTCCGCAACTCTCTGTTCCCTCTCTCCCCTGTTTAAATCTGACAGAGGGGCCTGCTAGTCAGTGGCTTGCCGAAGCGGTAAGTGGAGGCGCCCTGGCAAAATACGTCTTCGACGTGGCCCTCTGCTGGATTTTCTATTTTCTGTTTTAATCCAGATTTGACCAATAACTTTGACCAGTAATAACTTTTTAACCATAAGTCCAACTCAATTGATTCTTTTTGCATTGGGTTTGTCTTGAGCTCCTCTATTTTTTGGAAATTTTTTGTATTTTTCCCATACTCATATAATTTCTGGTGGACAGAACAGTGTTATGTGTCATTTTCCTTTGCATTTTTTAAAATATTTTCAGAGGGAAATCCTTTCGATTTTGAAGCCCAGGAGTTTGTGGACAACCCAACAGAGCAAGGCAAGCCATGTCATCCATTTCATGAAGCATTTCAATAGTGTTGGTTATTTAATTGAAATGTTTGCATTATTTTAATATGTGATAATTCATAGTAATTTATTTTGATGCATAGCTACTGCCATGTTAAGTTGTTCATGTTTAATATTCATCCTTGATAAATACTGTTGGAAATATGCCCTAGAGGCAATGATAAATTAGTTATTATTATATTTCCTTATTCATGATAATCGTTTATTATCCATGCTATAATTGTATTGATTGGAAACTTAAATACATGTGTGGGTACATAGACAACACTGTGTCCCTAGTAAGCCTCTAGTTAACTAGCTCGTGGATCAAAAGATGGTGAAGGTTTCCTAGATATGGACATAAGATGTCATTTGATAACGGGATCACATCATTAGGAGAATGATGTGATGGACAAGACCCAAACTACGAACGTAGCATATGATCGTGTCAGTTTATTGCTATTGTTTTCAGCATGTCAAGTATCTGGTCCTATGACCATGAGATCATGCAACTCCCTGACATCGGAGGAGTACCTTGTGTGTATCAAACGTCGCAACGTAACTGGTTGACTATAATGGTGCTCTACAGGTATCTCCGAGGATGTCTGTTGGGTTGGCATGGATCAAGACTGGGATTTGTTACTCCGTGTGACGGAGAGGTATCTCAGGGCCCACTCGGTAATACAACATCACAATGAGCCTTGCAAGCAATGTGACTAAAGTGTTAGCCACGAGATCTTGTATTACGGAACGAGTAAAGAGACTTGCCAGTAACGAGATTGAACTAGGTATAGAGATACCGACGATCGAATCTCGGGCAAGTAACATACCGAAGAACAAAGGGAACAACATACGGGATTAACTGAATCCTTGACATAGAGGTTCGACCGATAAAGATCTTCGTAGAATATGTAGGAGCCAATATGGGCATCCAGGTCCCGCTATTGGTTATTGATCGTAGAGGTGTCTCGGTCATGTCTACATAGTTCTCGAACCCGCAGGGTCTACACACTTAACGTTTGGTGACGATTAGTATAGTTGAGTTATTTTGTTGGTGACCGAAGGTTGTTCGGAGTCCCGGATAAGATCCCGGACATGACGAGGATCTCCGGAAGAGTCCGGAGGTAAAGATTGATATATGTGATAATAGTGTTTTGATCTCCGAAAGGGTACCGGAATTCACCGGAAGGGGTTCCGGATGTTTATCGAAGTGTTCGGGTGCAGCAACACTTTATATGAGCCAAAGGGGTAAAGCCCACGAGATATTGGAAAGTGCAAAAGGAAGTTTTGCTGCTGCCTTAAGCGGTACTACCGCTGGTAAGGCAATACTACCGCGTAAGCGGTACTACCGCATGTGTGAAGCGGTACTACCGCTCAAGCGGTACTACCGCTCGTGAGCGGTACTACCGCTTGTACGCGGTACTGCTGGAATCCGAGTTTGACTCTTTCCGTGCGGGCCAAACCGACCTTGTGCGGGCAAAACTGACCTTGTGGAGGTTTTCTCTCCAAGTTTAGACCCCAGGCTCAACATATAAATAGAGGGGCAGGGCTAGCACACGGGATACATCAAGATTTCCCAAGCCGTGTGCCGGCAACCCTAACCCTCTAGTCCTCCCGTCATAATCTCCGTAGTGCTTGGCGAAGCCCTGCAGAGATTGTTCCTCACCACCATCACCACACCGTCGTGCTGCCGGAACTCATCTAATACTTCACCATCGCTCGCTGGATCGAGGAGGTGAAGGCGTCATCAAGCCGTACGTGTGTTGAACGCGAAGGTGCCATCCGTTCGGCACTAGTTCGTGATCGGATCGAGGGACGACTTGCGATTTGGATCGCGGAGACGTTCGACTACATCAACCGCGTTTCTTAACGCTTCCGCTTAGCGATCTACAAGGGTATGTAGATTCACTCTCCCTCTCGTAGATGCTCATCACCATGGATAGAACTTGTGTGTGCGTAGGAAAATTTTTGTTTCCCATGCAACGTTCCCCAATAGTGGCATCTGAGCTAGGTCTTTGCGTAGATGAGATCTCGAGTAGAACACAAACGAGTTGTGGGCGTGGGTGTATACATATTGCTTGCCGTTACTAGTTGATACTTGATTCGGCGGTATTGTGAGATGAAGCGGCCCGGACCGACATTACGCGTACGCTTACGCGAGACAGGTTTCACCGCTACGTGCACTCGTTGCATAAAGGTGACTGGCAGGTGTCTGTCTCTCTCACTTTAGTTGAATCGATTTCAATGAAGAGGGTTCTTTTAGAAGATCAAAAAGCAATCACTACACCACGTTGTGGTTTTGCGTAGGTAAGAACGGTTCTTGCAAACCCGTAGCAGCCACGTAAAATTTGCAACAACAATTAGAGGATGTCTAACTTGTTTTTGCAGGGTATGTTGTGATGTGATATGGCCAATTACATGATGAGATATATGTGATGTATGAGATGATCATGTGTTGTATAGAATATCACGACTTGCATGTCGATGAGTACACGCAACTGGCAGGAGCCATAGAGTTGTCTTTAATTATTTTCGCCGTTTTGCTTTACTTTATCGCTATAAGTAAGCAATAGTCGTGGAAGCAATAGTCGGCGCGACAACCTCATGGCGACACGTTGATGGAGATCAAGATGATGGAGATCATGGTGTCATGCCGGTGACGATGGAGATCATGCCGGTGCTTTGGAGATGGAGATCAAAAGCACAAGTTCATGGCCATATCATGTCACTTATGATTTGCATGTGATGTTAATCCTTTTATGCATCTTATTTTGCTTAGGACGACGGTAGCATTATAAGGTGATCCCTCACTTAAATTTCAAGATAAAATTGTGTTCTCCCCGAGTGTGCACCGTTGCGAAAGTTCGTCGTTTCGAGACACCACGTGATGATCGGGTGTGATAGACTCTACGTTCACATACAACGGGTGCAAGCCAGTGTTGCACATGCGGAACACTCGGGTTAAACTTGACGAGCCTAGCATGTACAGACATGGCCTCGGAACACAAGAGACCGAAAGGTCGAACATGAGTCATATAGTAGATATGATCAACATGAAGATGTTCACCATTGAAACCACCTCAACTCACGTGATGATCGGACTTGAGTTGGTGGATTTGGATCATGTTACACTCGAATGACCAGAGGGATGTCTATTTGAGTGGGAGTTTTTAAGTAATATGATTAACTAAACTCATTAATTTGAACAATAGTCTAAGTTGTCTTTGCTATATTTATGTTGTAGATCATGCATGGCTCGCGCAGTAGCACCCCTGAATTTTAATGCGTTCCTAGAGAAAGCTAAATTGAAAGATGATGGAAATAACTTTGTGGACTGGGCCTGTAATCTAAGGATTATCCTTACGGCTTCCCAGAAGGCTTATGTCCTTGATGCACCGCTTGGTGATCCACCCGCTCCAGTTGAGTCTCTAGATGTTGTGAACGCCTGGCAGGCTCGTTCTGAAGATTACTCAATAGTTCAATGTGCAATATTGTATGGTTTAGAACCGGGACTTCAAAGACGTTTTGAACGACATGGAGCATATGAGATGTTCCAGGAGTTGAATTTTATCTTTCAGAAGAATGCCCGGATCGAGAGATATGAGATCTCCGATAAGTTCTATGCTTGCAAGATGGAGGAGAACGGGTCTATCAGTGATCACGTACTCAGAATGTCTGGGTACTCCACCCGTCTGGCTGAATTGGGGATGCCCCTTCCGCCAGAGGCTATCACTGACAGAGTTCTTTAATCATTGCCACCTAGCTACAAGAGCTTCGTGTTGAACTATAACATGCACGGGATGAACAAGTCAGTCGCCGAGCTGTTTGCGATGCTGAAAGCCGCTGAGTCTGAAATTCAGAAGGAGCATCAAGTGTTGATGGTCAATAAAACCACTAGTTTCAAGAAAAATGGCAAGGGTAAGAAGGGTAACTCCAAGAAGAGTGGCAAAGCAGTTGCTCCTCTCGTGAAGAAACCCAAGGCTGGACCCAAACCAGAAACTGTGTGCTTTCATTGCAAGGGAACTGGACACTGGAAGCGGAACTGCCCCAAGTATTTGGCTGACAAGAAGGCGGCCAACAACAAACAAGGTATATATGATATACATGTTATTGATGTGTACCTTACCAACTCTCGTTGTAGTGCCTGGGTATTTGATACCGGTGCGGTTGCTCATATTTGCAACACAAAACAGGAACTGCGGAATAGACGGAGGCTGGCAAAGGACGAAGTGACGATGCGCGTGGCAAATGGTTCCAAGGTTGATGTGATCGCCGTCGGCACGCTCGCTCTTCGATTACCATCGGTATTAGTGATGAACCTGAATAATTGTTATTTAGTGCCTGCGTTAAGCATGAACATTATATCTGGATCTTGTTTATTAAGAGACGGTTACTCATTTAAATCAGAGAATAATGGTTGTTCTATTTATATGAGTAATATCTTTTATGGTCATGCACCCGATGTGAGGGGTTCATTCTTATTGAATCTCGATAGTAATGATACACATGTTCATAACATTGATGCCAAAAGATGTAGAATTGATAATGATAATACCACTTTCTTGTGGTACTTCCGTTTAGGTCATATTGGCATAAAACGCATGAGGAAGGTCCATGCTGATGGACTTTTGGAGTCACTTGATTTTGAATCACTTGACACATGTGAGCCATGCCTCATGGGCAAGATGACTAAAACGCCGTTCTCTGGAACAATGGAACGGGCAAGTGACTTATTGGAAATCATACATATTGATGTGTGCGGTCCGATGAGCATTGAGGCGCGCGGTGGTTATCGTTACTTTCTCACCTTCACTGATGACTTAAGTAGATATGGGTATATTTACTTAATGAAACACAAGTCTGAAACATTTGAAAAGTTCAAACAATTTCAGAGTGAAGTTGAGAATCATCATAACAAGAAGATTAAATTCCTACGATCTGATCTAGGAGGAGAATATCTGAGTTATGAGTTTGGCAGTCACTTAAGACAATATGGAATTGTTTCACAACTAACACCGCCTGGAACACCACAGCGTAATGGTGTGTCCGAACGTCGTAATCGAACCTTATTGGATATGGTGCGATCTATGATGTCTCTTGCCGATTTGCCACTATCGTTTTGGGGTTATGCATTGGAGACAGCTGCATTCACTTTAAATAGGGCACCATCGAAATCCGTTGAGACGACGCCATATGAACTTTGGTTTGGCAAGAAGCCAAAGCTGTCGTTTCTTAAAGTTTGGGGATGTGATGCTTATGTCAAAAAGCTTCAACCTGAAAAGCTGGAACCCAAAGCGGAGAAATGCGTCTTCATAGGATAGCCAAAAGAGACAGTTGGGTATACCTTCTACCTCAGATCCGAAGGCAAAGTGTTTGTCGCTAAAAACGGAACATTTCTTGAGAACGAGTTTCTCTCGAAAGAATTGAGTGGGAGGAAGATAGAACTTGATGAGGTTGTTGAACCTTTACTTCAACCTGAAAGTAGCGCATCGCAGAAAGATGTTTCTGTAGAGCCTACATCAGCTGAAGAGGAAGTTCATGATGATGATCATGAAGCTTTGGATCAAGTTGCTATCGAACCTCGTAGGTCGACAAGGACGCGTACTGCTCCTGAGTGGTACGGCAACCCTGTCTTAGAGGTCATGTTGTTGGACAACGATGAACCTACGAGCTATGGAGAAGCGATGATGGGCCCGGATTCCGAGAAGTGGTTAGAGGCCATGAAATCCGAGATGGGATCCATTTATGAAAACAAAGTGTGGACTTTGGAAGTATTACCTGAAGGGCGTAAGGCCATTCAGAACAAATGTATCTTTAAGAGGAAGACGGACGCGGACGGTAATGTCACCGTCTATAAAGCTCGACTTGTGGCAAAGGGTTGTTCACAAGTTCAAGGAGTTGACTACGATGAGACCTTCTCACCCGTAGCGATGCTTAAGTCCGTCAGAATCATGTTAGCAATAGCTGCCTTTTTCGATTATGAAATTTGGCAGATGGATGTCAAAACAGCGTTCCTTAACGGTTTCCTTAAGGAAGAGTTGTATATGATGTAACCAGAAGGTTTTGTCGATCCAGAGAATGCTGACAAAGTTTGCAAACTCCAGCGATCCATTTATGGACTGGTGCAAGCATCTCGGAGTTGGAATCTTCTCTTTGATGAGGTGATCAAAGCGTTCGAGTTTATACAAGTTTACGGAGAAGCTTGTATTTACAAGAAAGTGAGTGGGAGCTCTATAGCGTTTCTAATATTATATGCGGATGACATATTGCTGATTGGAAACAATATAGAAATGTTGGAAGGTGTGAAGGAATATTTGAACAAGAGTTTTTCAATGAAGGACCTAGGAGAAGCTGCTTTCATATTAGGCATCAAGATCTATAGAGATAGATCGAGACGCTTAATAGGACTTTCACAAAGCACATACCTTGACAAAGTTTTGAAGAAGTTCAAAATGGATCAGTCCAAGAAGGGGTTCTTGCCTGTATTGCAAGGTGTGAAGTTGAGTAAGACTCAATGCCCAGTGACTGCAGAAGATAGAGAAAAGATGAGTGTCATCCCCTATGCTTCAGCCATAGGCTCTATCATGTATGCAATGCTGTGCACAAGACCCGATGTCAGCCTTGCCATAAGTATGGTCGGAAGGTTTCAAAGTGATCCAGGAATGGAACACTGGACGGCGGTCAAGAATATCCTGAAGTACCTGAAAAGGACTAAGGACATGTTTCTCGTTTATGGAGGTGATCAAGAGCTCGTCGTAAAGGGTTACGTCGATGCAAGCTTTGACACTGATCCGGATGACTCTAAGTCGCAAACCGGATACGTGTTTATTCTTAATGGGGGTGCGGTTAGCTGGTGCAGTTCCAAGCAAAGCGTGGTAGCTGATTCTACATGCGAAGCGGAGTACATCGCTGCCTCGGAGACGGCGAAGGAAGGTGTCTGGATGAAGGAGTTCATGACAGATCTTGGAGTAGTGCCTAGTGCGCTTAACCCAATGACTCTGTTTTGTGATAATACTGGTGCCATTGCTCTAGCCAAGGAACCAAGATTTCACAAGAGGACTAGACACATAAAGCGACATTTCAATTCCATCCGCGATTACATCAAGGAGGACGACATAAATATTTGCAAAGTACACACGGATCTAAATGTTGCAGATCCGATGACTAAACCTCTTCCAAGGGCTAAACATGAACAACACCAGAACTGCATGGGTGTTCGATTCATTACAATGTAAATCACATAGTGATGTGAACTAGATTATTGACTCTAGTGCAAGTGGGAGACTGTTGGAAATATGCCCTAGAGGCAATGATAAATTAGTTATTATTATATTTCCTTGTTCATGATAATCGTTTATTATCCATGCTATAATTGTATTGATTGGAAACTCAAATACATGTGTGGGTACATAGACAACACTGTGTCCCTAGTAAGCCTCTAGTTAACTAGCTCGTGGATCAAAAGATGGTGAAGGTTTCCTAGCCATGGACATAAGATGTCATTTGATAACGGGATCACATCATTAGGAGAATGATGTGATGGACAAGACCCAAACTACGAACGTAGCATATGATCGTGTCAGTTTATTGCTATTGTTTTCTGCATGTCAAGTATCTGTTCCTATGACCATGAGATCATGCAACTCCCTGACATCGGAGGAGTACCTTGTGTGTATCAAACGTCGCAACGTAACTGGGTGACTATAAAGGTGCTCTACAGGTATCTCCGAGGATGTCTGTTGGGTTGGCATGGATCAAGACTGGGATTTGTTACTCCGTGTGACGGAGAGGTATCTCAGGGCCCACTCGGTAATACAACATCACAATGAGCCTTGCAAGCAATGTGACTAAAGTGTTATCCACGAGATCTTGTATTACGGAACGAGTAAAGAGACTTGCCAGTAACGAGATTGAACTAGGTATAGATATACCGACGATCGAATCTCGGGCAAGCAACATATCGAAGAACAAAGGGAACAGCATACGGGATTAACTGAATCCTTGACATAGAGGTTCGACCGATAGAGATCTTCATAGAATATGTAGGAGCCAATATGGGCATCCAGGTCCCGCTATTGGTTATTGATCGTAGAGGTGTCTCGGTCATGTCTACATAGTTCTCGAACCCACAGGGTCTACACACTTAACGTTTGGTGACGATTAGTATAGTTGAGTTATTTTGTTGGTGACCGAAGGTTGTTCGGAGTCCCGGATCAGATCCCGGACATGACGAGGATCTCCGGAAGAGTCCGGAGGTAAAGATTGATATATGTGATAATAGTGTTTTGATCTCCGAAAGGGTTCCGGAATTCACCGGAAGGGGTTCCGGATGTTTACCGAAGTGTTCGGGTGCAGCAACACTTTATATGAGCCAAAGGGGTAAAGCCCACGAGGTATTGGAAAGTGCAAAATGAAGTTTTGCTGGTGCCTTAAGCGGTACTACCGTTGGTAAGGCAGTACTACCTCGTAAGCGGTACTACCGCATGTGTGAAGCGGTACTACCGCTCAAGCGGTACTACCGCTCGTGAGCGGTACTACCGCTTGTACGTGGTACTGCCGGAATCCGAGTTTGACTCTTTCCGTGCGGGCCAAACCGACCTTGTGCGGGCAAAACCGACCTTGTGGAGGTTTTCTCTCCAAGTTTAGACCCCTTGCTCAACATATAAATAGAGGGGCAGGGCTAGCACACGGGATACATCAAGATTTCCCAAGCCGTGTGCCGGCAACCCTAACCCTCTAGTTCTCCCGTCATAATCTCCGTAGTGCTTGGCGAAGCCCTGCAGAGATTGTTCCTCACCACCATCACCACACCGTCGTGCTGCCGGAACTCATCTACTACTTCACCATTGCTCGCTGGATCGAGGAGGTGAAGGCGTCATCAAGCCGTACGTGTGTTGAACACGGAGGTGCCGTCCGTTCGGCACTAGTTCGTGATCGGATCGAGGGACGACTTGCGATTTGGATCGCGGAGACGTTCGACTACATCAAACGCGTTTCTTAACGCTTCCGCTTAGCGATCTACAAGGGTATGTAGATTCACTCTCCCTCTCGTAGATGCTCATCACCATGGATAGATCTTGTGTGTGCGTAGGAAAATTTTTGTTTCCCATGCAACGTTCCCCAACAGTGGCATCTGAGCTAGGTCTATGCGTAGATGAGATCTCGAGTAGAACACAAACGAGTTGTGGGCGTGGGTGTATACATATTGCTTGCCGTTACTAGTTGGTACTTGATTCGGCGGTATTGTGAGATGAAGCGGCCCGAACCGACATTACGCGTACGCTTACGCGAGACAGGTTTCACCGCTACGTGCACTCGTTGCATAAAGGTGACTGGCGGGTGTCTGTCTCTCTCACTTTAGTTGAATCGATTTCAATGAAGAGGGTTCTTTTAGAAGATCAAAAAGCAATCACTACACCACGTTGTGGTTTTGCGTAGTTAAGAACGGTTCTTGCAAACCCGTAGCAGCCACGTAAAATTTGCAACAACAATTAGAGGACGTCTAACTTGTTTTTGCAGGGTATGTTGTGATGTGATATGGCCAATTACATGATGAGATATATGTGATGTATGAGATGATCATGTGTTGTATAGAATATCACGACTTGCATGTCGATGAGTACAGGCAACTGGCAGGAGCCATAGAGTTGTCTTTAATTATTTTCGCCGTTTTGCTTTACTTTATCGCTATAAGTTAGCAATAGTCGTGGAAGCAACAGTCGGCGCGCCAACCTCATGGCGACACATTGATGGAGATCATGGTGTCATGCCGGTGACGATGGAGATCATGTCGGTGCTTTGGAGATGGAGATCAAAAGCACAAGTTCATGGCCATATCATGTCACTTATGATTTGCATGTGATGTTAATCCTTTTATGCATCTTATTTTGCTTAGGACGACGGTAGCATTATAAGGTGATCCCTCACTTAAATTTCAAGATAAAACTGTGTTCTCCCCGAGTGTGCACCATTGCGAAAGTTCGTCGTTTCGAGACACCACGTGATGATCGGGTGTGATAGACTCTACGTTCACATACAACGGGTGCAAGCCAGTGTTGCACATGCGGAACACTCGGGTTAAACTTGACGAGCCTAGCATGTACAGACATGGCCTCGGAACACAAGAGACCGAAAGGTCGAACATGAGTCATATAGTAGATATGATCAACATGAAGATGTTCACCATTGAAACCACCTCAACTCACGTGATGATCGGACTTGAGTTGGTGGATTTGGATCATGTTACACTCGAATGACCAGAGGGATGTCTATTTGAGTGGGAGTTTTTAGGTAATATGATTAACTAAACTCATTAACTTGAACAATAGTCTAAGTTGTCCTTGCTATATTTATGTTGTAGATCATGGCTCGCGCAGTAGCACCCCTGAATTTTAATGCGTTCCTAGAGAAAGCTAAATTGAAAGATGATGGAAGTAACTTTGTGGACTGGGCCCGTAATCTAAGGATTATCCTTACGGCTTCCCAGAAGGCTTATGTCCTTGATGCACCACTTGGTGATCCACCCGCTCCAGTTGAGTCTCTTGACGTTGTGAACGCCTGGCAGGCTCGTTCTGAAGATTACTCAAAAGTTCAATGTGCAATATTGTATGGTTTAGAACCGGGAGTTCAAAGACGTTTTGAACGTCATGGAGCATATGAGATGTTCCAGGAGTTGAAGTGTTGGTTATTTAATTGAAATGTTTGCATTATTTTAATATGTGATAATTCATAGTAATTTATTTTGATGCATAGCTACTACCATGTTAAGTTGTTCATGTTGAATATTCATCCTTGATAAATACTTGGTAATACTAAACTTAATTAGTTGATCAAATGCCACCTATCCAGACTTATCCGTGCAGCCACATTTGCCGGTATGGGACGGACTTGACTTGGTCTAGCTTTGTGCTCTTTTATCGGTACCACCAAAGAGGGAGGGTTATGTGTGTGTGCTTTCCTGATCAGGTAGACCACGATAATCCTGTGAGCCCAGTTGAGTTATTTTGCCGGCGTCCCTGTTTGGGACAGTTTAGTTTGGCCACGACGGTGGCAGGTGTCACGAGGTGACACAGGGGCCACCCAGGACATGACCCTGGGAGGGTATGATTGTCGGTGGTACGATGAAGGAGTCACAGGTTAGGCAAGTTTCGTTGGAGCAGCACCGGTCCACCCAAGAGGGAAGTGTACTGAGGTACGGGACCAGGAGCTCCATAGTGTGGGTAAAGTGCGCAACCTCTACAGACTGTAAGAATCTATTCGAATAGCCGCGTCTACGGTACTGGACAGTCCGCACTAGGCCACATTGAGTGATCAACCGTAATTATGATAATAATGATGGAAGAACTTGTCTTATATTCGGAGGAACTCTTTGGTTCATGAGTATCTCGAGGGTTGTGGGACAACCTGGAAGAGAGAGTAAGTTGATATTTGGTAACAGTAAGTAAACTACTTAAGCACTTAACATGTTAATTGCCATGCTATTGTTTGCTGCATTGTTATGGTTTTCGTGAGCTTGCGAGTACATTCCAAGTACTCACCTGGCGTATCATGCCAGATGCAGGAGAAGCCGAGGACGGAGGTCCCGATGGTTCGTGCTGCGCTAACTAGGCCGTGTCCCAGCAGTGTCCCTTTGGGGATGGAGTTCCCACGTGATGTTCCGCTACGCCATAGAGCCACCTAGTAGTTCCGAGGCCCTGTTATGTTTCATAAATAATGTAGATATTGTCATAGCACATGATGTGCTTCTGGCCTCGCTATCCATGTAAATTATGAGCTTGTACTCGAGGTATATCAATAAAGTTTAGTTCTGTTCTGTTCCAAGTTGTTGTGTGTTTCCAGAAGACATGATCTCTGGGTTGGAAACACTGGTAAACCGGTTCTCTGAGCCGGGGTGCCACAACGCTTGGTATCAGAGCCGCGCTGACTGTAGGACACCCTAGTTAACCCTGCGCTAGAACCGCGACTAGTTTGGAGTCTTGGTGTGTGCTTTGTTTGTTGCATCTGTTTGCTGCATGGCATGCATATAGCTTTTATTGTGCTAACCGTTGGCCTTACGAGTGTAGATGGCACCAGTTCCGTACCACTACAATCATGAGCCGGCACCGTACACTTTTCTAGTACTGCTTCGTAGCGTCTGGCTTCGGCTGTATCCCAACGGCGAAGACCCAGTGTACCAGGTGTTTCGAGAGAAGCTTGCGGGTTCAGTGTACGAGTATCACGCGGAGGCCTTTCTGACTGCAAGTTCGGATATTGGTAGTTACTCCCATTCTTCCAAGGGTGGAATTGCTTCTACTATGGAGCTGGCAATCCAGTTTGCGATGGAGGCTCTCACTGACTTGCGCTTCCACGAGGTCGAGATGCAGACTCACCCAGGTTTCTTTCTCTACCCCACCCTGTCGCCTGCGACAGGGCGAGTCCTTTTCGCACCTATTGATCCGGCAAGTGATCGCGCTACTGGTGTGTTATCTCGTTATCTGAACGCCAGTTACCGTATGATCACTTCTCTAGCTGAGGAGCTGACACTTGCCCGCGAGGCACTTGCAGCTGTTGCGGCAGCACAGTCTCCTCCTCCACCTACATTTTCACCTGTGTATACTCCACCCATTCGACCTTCTGAGACTCCTTCTAGCTCGTTCGGACCGCCAGGATTTTCGTCTGGTAGCCAACGTGAGACCCCAGCAGAGTGGGCCTCACTCCTAGCTACTCCAGCTGCTCCGATGCTGCGGCGTTGTGCTTCTTCTCCTTCAGAGGCAGAGCCTTCCCGTCAGCGTCGTCATGTTACCTTTGATCCGGAGACCGAGGTGCACATCATCAGCTCAGATTCCGAGACAATATCAGATGATGAGGAGTCTTCAATTTACCAGTGTTCGTGCCACCGGCGTCACAAGAGTGGAGGCTTGAGTATCAGTGCATGCATCATAGCATCTATGCACATGTCAATTATGAGTAGTCCAGTCATGATAATTCCCTATTAGCTTGTCATGTATGATGTTGGGTTGCCTTGTATAATTATGTTGTTCTCCTTTCTTTTACTTGGTTTCTTTTTCTGGTGTCATATTACTGTGCTTCCCTTATGGATGTTGGTCATCGATTCGGTATTTGCAATGGGAACAAATTTAGGATGAAGAGGTGTAGTAATCAAGGCGGCGATGGAACTCCCGTTCGTCGATCCGCTAGACAAGCAGGACAGTCACCAGAAGAGTTGCCCCCTCCGCCACCACAGTCACCAACCACTGATCAGATTATGAGAATGTTCGAAGAGAAAAGAAATCAAGATCTCATGGAATTTCTGAAAAGTATGCAGACTATGGTGGGTCAGAATAATAATAATGGGACACACTCTAAATTGTCTGATTTTAAGCGGACCAAGCCACCCAGTTTTGGTCAAGCTGTGGATCCTATGGAAGCTGACGACTGGCTGAGGACCATGGGAAAGAAGTTGGACATAGCCCGCTGTGATGAGTCAGACAAAGTTCCTTTTGTTACTCACTACCTGGAGGGACCAGCAGCTATATGGTGGGACAATACAAAAATAATGTGGCCTTCTAGGGAATGTATTTCTTGGGAAAAGTTCAAGGAGGTATTCCGCAAGTATCACATTCCTACTGGCATAATGAAGGTGAAGCAAAGGGAATTTCTTGCTCTTACTCAAGGAAACATGTCAGTGGGTGAGTATCTGAACAATTTTAATAATCTGGCACGGTACTCTACCCATGACGTGTCCACAGAAGAAAGGAAGATTGACCGATTCCTAGGAGGACTAAATCACACCCTCCTTTGTCAGCTTTGTATGCTTGACTTTCCTGACTTCCAGACTTTGGTGAACAAGGCTTTCATAGCTGAACGAGAGCATAAGTCAGGATATGATGATCGCAAGCGGTAGTTTGAACCCAAGAAGGACAACCAGGAGCAGTTTGCACAGAAGCCACGCATCTGGCAACCAGGTTCATCTGAATACAAGCCTGCCTGGAACAATGGTAACAACAATAATAAGCCCGTCAGCCAGAACAAGACCTTCGGCAAACAACCAGTGCTGGAGGATTGCCGTCGCAACAACACTTGCTTTAATTGTGGCTAGGGCGGGCATTATTCCAAGCAGTGCCCCGTAAGAAATGGGAAGCCATCATCTGACTAGAAGCCACAAGTCAACAATATTGGACGCCGCCCCAATCCGAACTATCGCGGCCAAGTCCATCATATCTCCGCTTAGGAAGCCCGCGAAGCACCAGACGTGGTCCTTGGTATGTTTTCTGTTAGCGACATACCTGCAATAATTTTATTTGATTCTGGGGCTTCTCATTCGTTTATTTCGCGGAGTTTTGCCACCTTGCACAAACTTTCTCCTTCTATTTTGGACAAAATCATGGTGGTGCAATCCCCTGGCTCCATGCTCAGAACAAATGTGATATACAAGGATCTGGAAATCTTGATACATGGCATCAAGTTTCCAGCTACTCTTGTTGCCATTGAATCCCCTGGATTGGATATAATACTGGGGATGGATTGGTTGGTACCACATCAGGTGTGTATCAACTGTGCCACCAGGACGGTGACACTGGTTAACCCGACAGACCAAATAGTGCAATTCACTGCTAGCAGAAAGATGTCAAAGAAAGGAATGGCATTCAAAGCCACAGCTACAGACATAAATCTGATTCCAGTAGTCACTGATTTCCGGATGTATTTCCGGAAGAATTACCTAGAATGCCACCTGATCGGGAACTAGAGTTCGCTATTGATGTTGTTCCCGGAACTGCTCCAATTTATAAGAAGTACTATCGTATGCCTTCCCCAGAGCTAGTGGAATTGAAGAAACAGTTGGATGAATTATTGCAAAAAGGGTACATTCGTCCAAGCACTTCACCGTGGGGATCACCTGTGTTGTTTGTTAAGAAAAAGGATGGCAGCCTACGAATGTGCGTGGACTACCGCCAACTAAATGAGGTCAGCATTAAAAAGAAATATCCGCTCCCACACATTGATGATTTGTTCGACCAATTGAACGGGGCCCGGGTATTTTCCAAGATTGACCTTCGAACGGGGTATCATCAGTTAAAAATCAGGAAAGAGGATATCCCCAAGACAGCCTTCACTACCAGATATGGTCTGTATGAATTTACAGTCATGTCATTCGGGCTGACAAATGCTCCAGCTTATTTCATGAGCATGATGAATAAGGTCTTCATGGACTTCTTGGACAAGTTTGTGGTAGTATTCATTGATGATATTCTTATCTACTCTAAAGATGAAGAAGAGCATACGCAACACCTCCGTACTGTCCTGGAAAGACTAAGGACCCATCGCTTGTATGCCAAGTTCAGTAAATGTGAATTTTGGCTAAAAGAGGTGGGCTTTCTGGGACATGTTCTGTCCAAACAGGGTGTGGCCGTCGACCCCAGCAAAGTGACTGCGGTATTAAACTGGAAGACACCAGCTACAGTAACGGAAGTCCGTAGTTTTCTGGGATTGGCGGGCTACTACCGTCGCTTCATTGAAGGCTTCTCAAAAATAGCCAAGCCAATGACAGAACTGTTGAAAAACAACCACAAATTTGCCTGGACGGAAGAATGCGATAGCAGTTTCATGGAATTAAAGACGAGCCTAACTACAGCCCCTGTCTTTCTTCCAGACATCCACAAGAGCTTTGACATATATTGTGATGCTTCCAGGCGTGGAATCGGCTGCGTTCTAATGCAAGAAGGAAAGGTTGTGGCATATGCATCCAGACAGCTATGACCCCATGAAGAGAACTATCCTACTCATGATTTAGAATTGACAACCGTGGTTCATGCATTAAAGATTTGGAGGCATTATCTCATTGGGCAGCGATGTGAAATATACACAGACCATAAGAGTATCAAGTATATTTTCACTCAACCCGACCTTAATCAAAGGCAGAGAAGATGGCTTGAACTGGTCAAGGACTATGACATTGGAATCAATTATCATCCGGGAAAAGCCAATGTGGTCGCCGATGCTCTCAGCAGAAAACAAGGCACCATAAATACAATAATGTAGGGAATCCATCCAAGACTACAAGAAGAGTTTGCCAAGCTGAATATGGTGCTATGCGGCCTGATTAAACCAGATACAATGGAAATTATTCCAACACTTATGGAAGAAATTAAGGCAGCTCAGAAAACAGATAAAGGTATACAAGAAATCAAGGAGAACATTCCGCAAGGAAAGGCCAAGTCCTTCCATGTTGATAATCAAGGCACCTTATGGTTTGAGAACCGAATATGTGTGCCTGATCACGAAAATTTGAGACAGCAAATACTCAGAGAAGCACATGAGTCCGCATACTCTATCCATCCAGGAGGAACAAAAATGTACCAAGACTTGCGAGAAACCTTTTGGTGGCCAGGAATGCGAAGGGATATTGCATACTATGTCGCCTGTTGTGACATCTACAACAGAGTCAAGGCTGAACACCAGAAACCTTTTGATGCTCGAGGATGAGAAGCAAGTCAAGGATATTCGGGGGCGTCTTCGAGCAGCCAAGTCCCGTCAAAAGAGTTACTATGACCCAAAGCACCGAGAGGTAAGTTTTGAGCCCGGAGAGTATGCCTATCTCCGAGTTACACCCATGAAGGGAATAAAAAGGTTTCACACCCGAGGAAAGCTTGCACCACGATATATCGGTCCCTTTCCAGTAATTGCTAAAAGAGGCAGAGTAGCGTATCAGCTAGAATTACCACCGGAGTTGTCTGACGTTCACGATGTCTTTCACATATCACAGATGAGAAAGTGCATTGCACCTCCAATCAAACAGGCAGACATGAGTGAGCTAGAGTTGACCAAAGATTTGACATACGAGGAAAGACCTGTCAGAATATTGGGTGAGATGGAAAGAACTACCAGGAGTAAAGTAATTAGATTTTATAAAGTATTGTGGGAGCATCATACCGAGGAAGAAGCTACCTGGGAAAGAGAGGATTTTCTGAGATCAGCATACCCACACTTGTTCCCTGAGCAACCGAATCTCAAGGACGAGATTCATTCTAAGGGGGTAGGTTTGTGACACCCTGGATTTTGGCAACTTTTTCTTTTCAAATTCTTTCTGGCTTCATTTGCATTTTGGATGGATTTTGAACCTTTTCAGTTGACTTTGGACTTGTGAAACTTTAGAATCTTTCTCTGAGTGATCCAAACCCTCAACATCTTGTCACACATCTACTCGATCAAATTCCAATTCTCAATCTTTCCCAATATTCATTTTCTTCCTTTGGGAAAATAGGTCATCACTATGGGTTATGAAGCAACCTATAGCTGTGATGATAAAAAAAAATACCAAATTAATACCACACCTTCTTGTCATCATCTACTCCCACAATCTTCAAAAACATTTCATGGCCCAGTATAATATTTTGTCCAGAAAACTCCATTTACCTTCTGGACAGTACTGGCCCTTTGTGAAGCAACTCATATTTTCTCAACTCAAAAAACTCTTAGATAATTCCCTGGGATACTAGGGAACCTATCTTACCACAATATTCAAAAATATCATCTTTCCCAGTACAAATTTTCAGCAGCAATATTCTGCCAAGTTTCTGCTCATTTTGAACCTCTGTGAAGGAAGTACCAGCTAGAGGTGTTCAACTGAGCTGAAATTTTTATGACATCTTCTTCTCACCAAATAACTCCCACCCACCAAGTTTCAGCTCCAGCAGATCAACCGGTTGAGTGCATCAAGCTCATCTATGTTTCTGGTTCAGTACAGCAGTTGTACATGAACTGCATTCAAATCTTGATGAAATCCTCTCAAATTTGGCCAGCCTGTAGTACTTCCAAAGCAGATCACTCTAGACATCTCTACTGGCTCCATCTCCAGCTCACCTCTACTCCAGATCTCTCTCAAAGTCTCTGTCAGAAACTATTCATGAAGCTACACTTCGAACCAGAGTGCATCTAGTCGAGCTCGTGGCACAGAGAGGCTAAGTGGTCAAGGGTCGACATGTTGGACAAGATGCGCCAGGCTTGCGTGGCCTCTAGATGCCAGTGCCCGTAGTGAGCACGGCAATGGCATGCCAATGCACGCGCTCTGCACTGCGTCCGCATCTGATGTGATTTATCCGGCTGCCCTGCGTGACCGCGCCTTGTCCTAGCTCGCTGACATCCTCTCCTCCACCCACCTGGCCATTCTGGAACCCTCCCCTCGCAGGAATTGTCCCCGGCGGCCGCCACCGCACACGGGCACTATGGCACCCGTGCGAGCACAGTGGCCCTGCCGCCCGTCGTCTTCCTCCGCAAGCCGCCACCGCCGCATTAACTTCCTCTGCCCTCTCCTATCCCGTCGCCCGCACCCAGCTAGCCAGCGCGGCGTCCGCACTCCGGCGACGTGGCCGAGCTCCGCCAGGTTCCAGAGAGCTCCTCCCCGCCTATATAAAGCCACGGCCAGCCCTCGCAAGCTCCTCACCGCACTCCTCCGCCTCCCAATCGATCTCCCGAGCATCGAGCCAAGGCCGAGAGGCCCTCTGGCCTCGCATCTCGCCGGCGATCCGCCGCCACCCGAGCCCAGCCACCCCGCCGTTCCACTCCTCCCCAGCCTCCACTGACTCCACGAGCGAGCTCCACGCACTCCACTGACCACGCCTGAGCCCTTTCCCAGTCATAACTCCGCCAGAATCGCCGTCGCTGGCGACACCCGAGAACCACCGCCGCCGGAGAGGAAGGGGACGACGCCGTCCGGCCACCTCTCGTCATGCTACGGGTACGTACATGTTCATCTTCGTGCGCTCATTCCATCCCTGTAGTCGCCGGACCTCACCGCCGTCTGTATTGCCGGCGACCATCGCCGGAGCTCCGCAACTCTCTGTTCCTTCTCTCCCCCGTTTAAATCTGATAGAGGGGTCCGCTAGTCAGTGGCTTGCCAAAGCGGTAAGTGGAGGCGCCCTGGCAAAATACGTCTTCGACGTGGCCCTCTGCTGGATTTTCTATTTTCTATTTTAATCCAGATTTGACCAGTAACTTTGACCATCAATAACTTTTTAACCATAAGTCCAAATCAATTGATTCTTTTTGCATTGGGTTTGTCTTGAGCTCCTCTATTTTCTAGAAAATTTTGGTATTTTTCCCATACTCATAGAATTTCTGGTGGACAGAACAGTGTTATGTGACATTTTCCTTTGCATTTTTGAAAAATATTTTCAAAGGGAAATCCTTTCGATTTTGAAGCCCAGGACTTTGTGGACAACCCAACAGAGCAAGGCAAGCCATGTCATCCATTTCATGAAGCATTTCAATAGTGTTGGTTATTTAATTGAAATGTTTGCATTATTTTAATATGTGATAATTCATAGTAATTCATTTTGATGCATAGCTACTGCCATGTTAAGTTGTTCATGTTGAATATTCAGCTTGATAAATACTTGGTAATACTAAATTTAATTGGTTGATCAAGTGCCACCTATCCGGACTTATCTGTGCAGCCACATTTGCCGATATGGGACGGCCTTGACTTGGTCTGGCTTTGTGCTCTTTTATCGGTACCACCAAAGAGGGAGGGTCATGTGTGTGTGCTACCCTGATCAGGTAGACCACGATAATCCTGTGAGCCCAGTTGAGTTATTTTGCCGGCGTCCCCATTTGGGACAGTTTAGTTTGTCCACGACGGTGGCAGGTGTCACGGGGTGACACAGGGGCCACCCAGGACATGACCCTGGGAGGGTATGATTGTCGGTGGTACGATGAAGGAGTCACGGGTTAGGCAAGTTTCGTTGGAGCAGCACCGGTCCACCCAAGAGGGAAGTGTACTGAGGTACGGGACCAGGAGCTCCATAGTGTGGGTAAAGTGCGCAAACTCTGCAGAGTGTAAGAATCTATTCGAATAGCCGCATCCACGGTACTGGACAGTCCGCACTAGGCCACATTGAGTGATCAACCGTAATTATGATAATAATGATGGAAGAACTTGTCTTATATTCGGAGGACTCGTTGGTTCATGAGTATCTCAAGGGTTGTGGGACAACCTGGAAGAGAGAGTAAGTTGATATTTGGTAACAGTAAGTAAACTACTTAAGCACTTAACATGTTAATTGCCATGCTATTGTTTGCTGCATTGTTATGGTTGTCATGAGCTTGCGAGTACATTCCAAGTACTCACCTGGCGTATCATGCCAGATGTAGGAGAAGCCGAGGATGGAGGTCCCGATGGTTCGTGTTGCGCTAACTAGGCCGTGTCCTAGCCGTGTCCCTTTGGGGATGGAGTTCCCACGTGATGTTCCACTACACCGTAGAGCCACCTAGTAGTTCCGAGGCCCTGTTATGTTTCATAAATAATGTAGATATTGTCATAGCACATGATGTGCTTCTGGCCTCGCTATCCATGTAAATTATGAGCTTGTACTCGAGGTATATCAATAAAGTTCAGTTCTGTTCTGTTCCAAGTTGTTGTGTGTTTCCAGAAGACATGATCTCTGGGTTGGAAACACTGGTAAACCGGTTCTCTGAGCCGGGGTGCCACAGAAAGGGCAATGCACGGTACCGGAGAGGCTAGCAATATGTGGATAGGTGGGAGTGTTGTATTAGTCCATGAACTCACATTAGTCATAAAGAACTCATATACTTATTGTGAAAGTGTTATTAGCCCTTGAAGCAAAGTATTCTTGCATGCCCCAAGGGAGGAGGTTGGGAGGAGTTAACCATCACGCGCCCCCGATTTGACAGCACAAAGGATTTCGGTGAGGAATAAATATGCTCCAACATCCCCGGCATGCCATGACGGACACAAATAAATGAGTAATCATAAAAAGCTTTAATACCGTTATTTTTACTAACCAATGATTATGAACTAATACCCTTTCATATTACCACATCAATATAATTAACTCACACGCTTCTTATATTCATTGATCTCACATGAAAGTTTTTATTATATCACTCTTATATACCTATCATTCTTGAACTAGTCATTATAACCTGTGCAAATTACCACTTCCTAATATTCTCAAAAAGGTTTAAGTGAAGCATGAGAATGCAAAACATTTCTATAAAATATGCCTACCGCCGTGCTCTAAAGATATAAGTGAAGCACATGAGCAACTGCCCGACTCAAAAGATATAAGTGAAGCACATAGAGTATTCTAGCAAATCATAATGAATGTGTGTGTCTCTCAAAGGTGTGTTCAGAGAAGAATGATTGTGGATACCAGTATGCAAAACTAAATATAATACATGATGCTCCAAGCAAAACTCATATCCTGTGATGAATCAAAATATAGCGTCAAGTAACATACCGATGAATTGTGGACGAAAGAGGGTATGCCATCCCGGGGCATCCCCAAGCTTAGACGCTTGAGTCTTCCTAGAATATTACCTTGGGGCGCCTTGGGAATCACCAAGATTAGGCTCTTGCCGCTCCTTATTCCTTCATCCATCGAAATCTCACCCAAAACTTGAAAAGTTCAGCACACAAAACTCGACAGAAACTTCGTGAGATCCGTTAGTATAATCAGTAAACCATAAACTTAGGTACTGTTATAAACCAATTCATAATTTTCTTGCATAATAACTACTGTATTCTAATGTTTCCATGACTTATACCCCCTGATATAATCCATAGTTTCATCAAAATAAGCACACTATGCAATAAAAATAGAATCTGTCTAAAACAGAACAGTCTGTAATGATCTGAACGAAAACCATACTTCTGGAACTCAAAAAATTCTGAAAAATTTGGAAAATTTGGGCAATTTGCATCTCAATACTGTGTAAAAATTTCAGAGCAAAATCATGCTCCAGTAATTTTTAGTAATTCCTGAACTTAGCGCAAAAGTTTCTGTTTCCAAACAGCATCAATTCAACTATCATCCAAATCATCCCAAAGGCTTTACTTGGCACAAACACTAATTAAAAGATAAAAACACAATCATTACAGAGGCAATAATCATGTTTTCACACAAAAACAGAAATGATAACTATTGGTTTGTCTCCCAACAAGCTCTTTCTTTATAGCCATTAAGACAGGCTTGAGATTTTGTTGATGCTCACATGAAAGATAATAATTGAAACACAAAGAGAGCATCATGTAACATGTGAAAAACACATTTAAGTCTAACATACTTCCTATGCATAGGCATTATATAAGCAAACAAATTATCAAGACAAGCAATATCTACCATATGCAAATAGGAAGAATGAAGCATTAGTAATTTCAACCCAAAGAGAGGTAATTTAATGACATGAAGATTTTTATAACCATATTTGCCTCTCTCAAAATAATTGCATGTAGAATCATAATCAAACTCAACAATATAACTATCATGTAAAACATCCACTTTATGATCCATATGCATGCAAATCTTATAATCTTCCAAGATAGTGGGATTAACATCAACTAAAGTCATGACCTCTCCGAACCCACTTTTATCAAAGATTTCATAAGATTGAACACTCTCCAAATATGTGGGATTATTTTTATCTAAAGTTGACACTCTTCCAAACCCACTTTCAATAGCATTGCAAACATCATTATCAATAATAGGTAAACTTTCGAGATCACAAGAAGCATCATAATTACCACCACAATTGTGATCATTAGCACAATTGATAATCATAGAATTTATACTAACGCAATTGCAATCATGCTTTTCATTCAATAAATGTATCCCAATAGCATTTTATTTTATCACTTCTTCATTATTAGTTATTGGTTCACAAAATGCAGCAAGTTTGAAAAGATTAGCAAGTGGATGAGAATCCTTAACCAATATATCTTTACTATCCCATTTACTTTTTGTTTTGGTGTGTCAACGATAAGGATAGCATAATTAAGCAAGATAGCACACAAGATATTTTTGGTATTTTTGATTTTTTTACGGAAACTGACAAAAGCAAATAAAGGCAAGTAAAAAGTAAACAAGTAAATGATAGTTTGTATGAAGGAACCTTCACGTTGTTTGAATGCTCTCCCCGGCAACGGCGCCAAAAATTCTTCTTACTACTTGTGAATGTGTTGGGATTTCCCCGAAGAGGAAGGGTGATGTAGTGTAGTAGCGAAAAGTATTTCCCTCAGTTAAGAACTAAGGTTTATCAAACCAGTAGGAGAACACACGAGCAATGGTCAACAGGAGCCTACAAACAAGAAGAGCAAATACTTGCACCCAACGCGGGCAAGAGGGTTGTCAATCCCCTTGTACTCGTTAATTGCAAGGATTAAATCTGATAGTTGTAGATAGATAAATTGCAAGATAAAATAAAAATAAATAAATTGCAGCAAGGTAAATAGGGTTTTAGTAATATGATTTGGATGGAACCGGGGACCATAACTTTCACTAGAGGCATCTCTCTCAAGAACGAAACATACGGTGGGTAGACAAATTACTGTTGGACAATTGATAGAAAAGCGCATAGTTATGATGTTATTCATTGCATGATCATGTATATAGGCATTACATCCATGAAAAGTAGACCGACTCCTGCCTGCATCTACTACTATTACTCCACTTCAAGAGCGCTTCTATGCTTGCCTCTCTACGTATTAAGTTCATAACAAACAGAGTAATGCATGAAGTATGATGACATAATGTGGACAGAATAAGACCAACCAATATGATCAAACCCCATCGTTTTACCCTTAGTAGCAGCAATACAAATACGTGCCTTGCTACCCTTTCTATCACTGGGTGAGGACACCGCAAGATTGAACCTACTACTATGCACCACTTCCACTGAAGATCTACTCATTAACTTGGCCAAAGATAACTCATGGATCGGAAAGCATTACATAGCTATAACAATCATACATAATAGAATTCAGAAATAACTCAATTACTTTCAATGAATAATCTGATCATACACCCACAATTCATCGGATCCCAACAAACACACCGCAAAAGCTGATTACATCGAAACAATCTGATAGAACTCTGAACAGCACATGGTACTGAAGATCAAAGAGAGAGAGAGAGAGAAAGAGAGAGAGAGCCATCTAGCTACTGCTATGGACCCGTAGGTCCTGTGAGGAACTACTCACACATCATCGAAGAGGCAGAAAGGGTGATGAAGAGGCCCTCCGTGATCGATCCCCCCTCCGGCAGAGTGCCGGAACAGCCCTCTAGATGGGATCATGGAAGAACAGAGACTTGCGGTGGCACAGAACTTATTTCGTCTAGATATCTGGGGGTTTCTGAATATATGTGAATTTATAGCATTGGAATTAGGGCAATCGGAGCCACAGGGGGCCCACAAGCCATCAGGGCGCCCCCAGGGGCGCACCCTGTTGCCTTGTCGCCTCCTTGTCTGGCTTCTGGTCCTCCCCCAAAGCTTGTAGGGTCCATTCTGGTCCAGAAAAAATGACAAAAATGTTTCATAGCGTTTGAACTCTTTTTAATAGGGGTTTCCTGAAAAGCCAAAAAACAAGCAGAAAACAGTAACTGGCACTTGGCACTACATTAATAGGTTAGTTCCCGAAAATGATATAAAATTGCATATAAAGCATATAAGATTGATAATATAATAGCATGAAAACATCAAAAATTATAGATACATTGGAGACGTTTCAAGGAGGCGCCCCCCTTTCAATGTATACTACATGTGCTCTATTGTACTCTGAAAAATTTGAGCTTATATGGAGGAAACCGATACAAATTGTGGTCCAAAAGAGCATTTAGTTTTCTCCCTGTTAACTTTGAGGAAACCCTCCATTTCTTTCTAGATTTGCCACTGCTTTGAACCAAAGGAGCCCTAAGGGATCGACATGAATGTAGAGTAAAAAAGCGATGCGACGAGTGTACAACCTCTTTGGCGTAGCCTTGTCGACCTCAGCATCATTGGGTTGGTCGTTGAGGATGCTGCGGCTGGTGTGACTTTCAGAGGCGGGGAAGAAGATCTGAGGCATCTGGAAATGGCGCCGAGGGTAGTGCTCCACTGTGATGGACGGTTCCGTTATTGGAGCAGCTCCGGTGAGGCGTATGATGGCGAGGCTGAAGCAGGACAAGACAGACAACGTTAATCTTATGTGGGATTCTAATAGCATCTCCAATAGATGATGTAAAATACATCACCAAAAAGTGTTGATGTAAAATTTTTTAGTCGTGCGGCGGCTGCTCCAACAGGTGATGTAAAACCTGTTGACTCTGAACTTAAATGTCGAAACTGAATTTTACTGTCGAAACTGAATGCACTAAAGAAGCACTGCACTAGTAGTTTAGGCCGCTCGAGCACTAGTAACAAAGAAGCTGTGATCTAAATCAGCAGCCGCTCGAGCAGGGAACGCACTAGCAGAGAGCAACCGGAGTAGCAGCTCGTGCAGCAGCAGTAGTGTAACACCCCAAAAATTTTAATTGGGTTTTTGCCTAAATTCTTTATTTGGTTTTGGAGGAGGTTATTTGAATTTTTCTTTTTCCAAAAGAATCTTCTGCTAAAAACTTGGATGACAATTCTTTTTGAGACTTTTCTCAACTTTAGTTCTGGTCTTGAGGGTTTTTCATCTTGTGTTAGTTCAACACAAATACTCTTGGGATTTTTCTGCCTTTTCTTTTATTAAAAAGAATTTCTTTATTTTTGGATTTACTCTTTTCTATTTAAAAAGGATTCCTATTCCACTCTCTTGCCATAACCCATATTGAAAATTTTCCTCCAAAAACTCCCCTCCGTACTTTGGATCAAGTCAAGCAACCAATTCCAGCATGTTTGAACCTCTTTTTGATTTTTATTCTATTTAATTCTTTCTCAAATCATTTTCTGTCATTTTCCTGGACTCTTTTGATTTACAAAGGAAGTACCAGATTTATTTGAGCTTTGACCCCAAGAAAATTTCCCCAGCTTCTCTTTAGTACCCACTACCAATATCACCAAAAATCTGCTGGTCCATAGTTAAATTTTCAAATTCTATTCGCTGCAAGTTTGGACCAGATTTGCAAATTTTGATGGAATTCATCTTTTCTTTCTTCCAAAAATTCTGACAAAAATCAGGGAACCTATAGATGCATCAAGAGACCTCCTCACCAAGTTTCAGCTCCAGAAAAATTTTCCACATGCCAAAATCATTTCGTCGAACAGATTCAGTGCACTGTTCATTCGATTCAGAAAAGTTCAGAGGAGGCAGTGTCGCGTTTGTCAGGCGGCAGCGATGATCTCGCCAGTAGCTGCCTTGGCGCCTTCCTCCCTGTTGCTCCTTCTTATCCTGATCGCCGCACGGTTCCTTGGCCGGTTGCGGGCGTCGGTGGCGTCCCGTCGCGTCAACTCCGGCGGCTTCCGCGGCGGCAGAACCGCCCGTGGCGGCCGTCAGAAGCCAGCGTCGTAGAACGCCGTGCTCCGCACCGCCCAAACCACCAGCGGCCTACGCGTGTCCAGCTCCTCGCCAGAGAACGCTGCAGGGACGAGGCCATGGCCTGAGAGGCGCAGAGCGCGCTCTCTGCCGCCGATGAGCCTGTACGCCCCGTTCCGTCGAGGTCTCGGGTGTAAGCCAAATTGGACCTGGTTATTCCTTCGAATGGAACCAGCAGACCAATCCGATGATGCCCAGTCGCCTAATCCCTCTGTCCATCCCTTGCCTCGCCGTAATTTCTCACCATCGTTATCCCGTTCTCGGGCACCCTCCTCGATCCGGCTATAAATAGAGGCCCCGAGCTCTCCAACCACTCCATAACCTCTCCTCCACTCCTCAGAGCCTCGCCACACTCACCAGAGGGCCTCGGGAGAGTCTTCTTCTCCGAATCCGGCCGCCCCGATCCGCTTCGGGCTCCGGCTCGATTCACCCTGGTGAATGCGTCCCCGCCGCCCAAACTTTGCCAGTAGCCTTGTTTTCCACTGCCCGTTCTAACCCATGCATCAATTCGAGGCCAGAAGCTCTCTACGGTGAGATCCACCACCGCCCGACGCCGTCGTCCGCCGGAGAGGAAGAGGTCGTCGCTGTGGTGCCTCCCGTTGACTCCTTCCACTTCTCCCCGACGCGGAACACCTCCCTGAGCATGCCGGTACTCCTCTCCCTCTCTGTCTCGCAGCAGTTCGTCGCCGGCGATCGTCGCAAGTTTCTGGCGCCGGCGAGCCTGTTTTAAACCTGACGAGTGGGACCCCCTCGTCAGCCTCTCTTCTTCTATTCGAACCGTTTTCTGTTGACGCCTTCTGGCAAAGTGCGTTTTCTCTTTTGAGCTGGCGTATTTTAGCCGAAGCATTTTCTGTTTTTCTCAGAAAACCCCCTGGACAGTTTTCTGCTTATAGCAGATTAGTCCCTGGATTTGAAACTTTAATAACTTTTAAATAAAAACTGATTTTTAGTTGATTCTTTTTCTGTCATCTTTATTTTTCTGTCTAGTTTTTTTTAGTATTTATTTGAAAAATATTTGGAACAACTTTTATTCACGCGCGGTATTTACGTTAGAATTCGTATATGTGAATTTCGTAGATACCGAGGAAGGAGACGGTGCCGTCAACTTCGCCGAGTCGACTCCGACTACTCTGAACCAGGCAAGCATGTTTGAACCTTTGATATGACAAGTGTTTTGCATGTTTGCTTGCATGATGTTTTGCATGAGATGTTTATGTAAGCATTTGGAGAATGTTACATTTCATAAATGATGTGTTGCAAGTGAGCCACAAAACTTGATGAGTTATGAGACAACCTAGTCATGTTGTGGCATGATAGGTTGTACGCCGGTATTGTTGGAGCATGCTGGTATTAACAAAGAAAACTGTTTAAACTCCAGTGTTGACATAGATCGAGTCTTGTCCAGGTTCACCTTCTTTTCGTGCTGCCACATGTTTTCTGCAAAGAATACGGTTTAGTAAGTTGCAAACCTCTTTGCATGTACACACCAAATAGAGGGGCCGTGATGAAGGTACCATGGCCATGGATTAAAGCCAGTCATCCGGTCAGGGGGCATGGGTGTTTCCGGTTGGACCGAGAGGGGGGCACCCCTTAGAGCGCGCGATATAAATTTGATCCCATGCTATTCGAGGTAGTGGCCTCCCCGTCCTAAAGTTTTTATTGAACGTTGCCTAGGGTGATTCCTGGCATCGGGATGTAAAATGGGTGTGTACTGGTCAGATGTGTTTTCTTCTAAAATACCGTAGACGGAACTAGTCCTTTGTGACTACTGAAATCCGTTGACTGTGGGTAAAGAGTACAACCTCTGCAGAGTCAAAACTATTTGAGTAGCCGTGTCCACGGTCAAGGACGTTGGTTGACAGGTCAAGTGTCAGTCTCAGTGTCAGTCTCTGGAGAACTAATATGTTAAACAACAGAAGTAAATTTGGCTGAATGTTATTCCTGTGGATGGACTAACCTGTTTATTATTGTGATATGCCGGGTATTCCTTGGGATGGTGTTACCTCCTGGATTACTCGTATTTTGAATGTTACTGATATAAGCCCTTTATGTGGCGTCGCTTCAGATGCCCGACTGTGGCACTGCTGTATTTACTTTTCAATATAAGCCCTTTATGTGATGTCGCTCAGACGTCCGACTGTGGCATGCTTGTCATTTACTTTTAATATAAGCCCTTTATGTGATGTCGCTCAGACGTCCGACTGTGGCATGCTTGTCATTTAATTTTGATATAAGCCCTTTATGTGATGTCGCTCAGACGTCCGACTGTGGCATGCTTGTCATTTACTTTTCGATATAAGCCCTTTATGTGATGTCGCTGAGACGTCCGACTGTGGCATGCTTGTCATTTACTTTTGATATAAGCCCTTTATGTGATGTCGCTCAGACGTCCGACTGTGGCATGCTTGTCATTTACTTTTCGATATAAGCCCTTTATGTGATGTCGCTCAGACGTCCGACTGTGGCATGCTTGTCATTTACTTTTTATATAAGCCCTTTATGTGATGTCGCTCAGACGTCCGACTGTGGCATTCCTGTTATTTAAATTTTGACATAAGCCCTTTATGTGGTGTCGCTCCGACGCCCGACTGAGGCATGTCTTTTATTCCTTACCTTTCGAGGCGTCGCTTCAGACACCCGATCGGTCTTCTTCTATTTTATTGGGATTTCGGGAGGACTACCGCCCGACTTCCTTTCTTTCTCTTGCTGTGCAAATTTAAATGCCTGTGTGTGTATTACTAATCCTGCTCATGTGCATCATGTTTGCATTTGTTATATCTCATGTCCAAACTGTTTGCGAGTACATTCAAAGTACTCACTGGCTTGTCCCTGGCTATTGTTTTGGCCAGATGTGGACGAAGGCGATCTTATGGATGAAGAGTACGATAGCGAGTCCGACGCCTAGAGGAGTCCCAGTCAGTCTCTTGCGATCCTGGAGTTTGCCACTTGTATTATATACGCTTCCGCCACCCAAATAAAATCATCAAGCCTCACCCCGACGCTTCATGAGCTGTAAGATATGAGAGTTATGTCACCCACTCCACTGTGACATACCCACCACTCTTTTTATTTTTACGAGTCAGTAGTTATGCCACCACATCTATTGTGACATATCCGTCATTATGTGTAATATTGGCGTGCTTGTAATAAATTGTTGAGCAGCCTCCGCTCAACCCTGTATAATATTAAGTACTACTGGATTTCTGTATCAAGGATTTGTCTACCAGTAAGAAGGATTTTCTGTACTGGCCGGACTATTAGGGCGGTTTTTCAATAAATGTTTTGTTGGAAAACCGGCCCTGACAACCTTGGTACCAGAGCCAGGCTGACTGTAGGAAGCCACTAGGTGCGATCGCTAATCGGTTATTAGTGTAATAAGGTTATTTTAGCATTATACACCTGCCATCTTAGCCACCGCACGCCGTCTGCCTACTACTGAGGAGTTTGACCGAGTCATAGCTCCTACTCCAGTTAGCGCTGCACCACCTGCCACACCCACACCAGCTCCGCAGCCCAGCACTCCGCGCTTAGAGCCTCTTCTTGAGGAGGAGGTTGAGTCCCCAGCACCTCTGGGACTTTCACTCGGCATGCCGAGGGAAGTTTTTACCATCTCCGACTGAGTGCGCCGAGCGGTGACGTGATGTAGCAGCTTGTATGATATGTTTATATGTATATAGGCTTGGAGAGAAGTAGTTTGTTTGCGCATCATGTAGGAATTCGGAGAAGTGCACTAACCTAAATAACATGTCAGGAGTGTGTACACGCATCCTGAGTGATGTATTGGATAATTATGCTTGCTTGTAAGATATGTGCTAAGCAGTCCTTCTCCATGCGCAATCAAATATTTTCTTGAAAAATCTTGGAGTATTTGAAAATTCTGCCTTTGCAAAAATTATTTATTTTGCCTCTCAGATTTGTTTTCTCTTGCGTTCTGCAAAAATATACCCCAGAGTGGAAAATGCGTCGTCCCTGGACTCGTTCTATGCCAAGTCCGCCAAAAGAAAATTATGGTACCTAGACAGGCCACAATTTCACACAGGGACAGTCAAGTCAGCAAGACAGTGAAGCAACATTTTCTCAAGTCTGCCGTCTTTATGAGCAAAGCCAGCAGCAGCATCAAGAAATGATGAATCATATTATCAATATGGGTTCACCAGTATTGTTTGCCAAGAAAAGAGATGGAACTTTGAGATTATGTGTGGACTATCGAGCGCTGAACCTGGTCACCATCAAGAACAAATATTCGATGCCACGAATAAATGATTTATTTGACCAGCTCGCACAAGCCAAGGTTTTCTCAAAAAATTGATTTGAGGTCAGGATATCATCAATTAAAGATACGGACAGAAGATATTCCGAAGACAGCATTCACCTCCCGATACGGGTTATATGAATTTACAGTGATGCCGTTCGGACTGACAAATGCTCCTGCATATTTTGTGCATCTCATGAATAAGGTGTTTATGAAATATATGGACAAATTTGTTGTGGTGTTCATTGATGATATTTTGGTATATTCCAAGACACCAGAAGAACACACTGAACATCTCAGAATCGTACTGGGAGAATTAAGAAAACATCAATTGTACGCCAAATTCAGCAAATGTGAATTCTGGTTAAAACAAGTTGGTTTTCTAGGCCACGTACTAACCCAAGAAGGTGTTGCCGTGGACCCAGAAAAAGTCAAAGCTGTACTTGAGTGGAAACAACCAGCCAACGTAACAGATGTTCGAAGTTTTCTAGGAATGGCTGGATATTACCGAAGATTTATTGAGGGATTTTCCACCATAGCAAAACCTATGACCCAACTACTCAAGAAGGATAAGAAATTTGAATGGACTGATGCCTGCGAGAAAAGTTTTCAAGAGTTAAAGAAGAAACTAACAACAGCACCAGTATTGGTCATACCAGACATACACAAAAAATTTGAAGTATATTGCGACGCGTCCAGGAAAGGTCTTGGATGTGTACTAATGCAAGATGGTAAAGTGGTCGCTTATGCTTCAAGACAGCTTCGACGACATGAAGAAAATTATCCTACCCATGACTTGGAATTGGCAGCAGTTATACACGCACTCAAGGAGTGGCGGCATTTTCTGCTTGGAAATCGTTGTGAAATATATACGGACCATAAAAGTCTCAAATATATTTTCACACAGCCGGAACTCAATTTACGGCAACGACGCTGGTTGGAATTAGTAAAGGATTATGATGTTGGTATTCACTACCACCCAGGCAAGGCAAATGTCGTGGCAGATGCTCTCAGTAGGAACCCAAGCTCAAGCAGCAGCAGTGTACAAAATTTGAGACCTGAGTTTCAGCGGGAATTTGCAAAACTCAACATGGTTTTAGTCACAGAAGGCACTGTGGCAAATTTGGAAATTCAGCCCATCTTGATAGAACAGATTAAAGAAGCTCAACACGGACACCCCAGCATTGAAGGCATAAAAAGAAAAGTGAGTATGGGCAAGGCCTCAGAATTTGTCGTAGACGACAAAGGAATATTATGGTACGGAAATAGGCTATGCGTACCAAATATAGAGGACCTCAAACAACAAATTTTAGCTGAAGCCCACACCGCTCCATATTCAATCCACCCAGGAGGAACTAAAATGTACAAGGACATTCAGGAAAAAATTTGGTGGCACGGTATGAAAAGGGATATAGCCTCATTCATTGCATGTTGTGATTCATGTCAGCGCATTAAAGCCGAGCACCAAAAACCAGCAGGTTTATTACAGCCAAACAGGATACCTGAATGGAAGTGGGACGAGATTGGAATGGATTTTATTGTCGGGCTACCCCGGTCACGACACGGAAATGATGCCATATGGGTCATCATCGACAGGTTAACCAAAGTGGCACATTTTATTCCAGTGAAAACAACCCACACCACACAGAAGCTTGCCAGACTTTATCTCAACCATATTGTCTGTTTACATGGAGTTCCAAAGACTATAATATCCGACAGAGGCACTCAATTCGTCTCCAGATTTTGAGATCATTTACAACAAGCTCTGGGAACTCAACTAGTATTCAGTACAGCATACCACCCCCAGACTGGAGGACAGACTGAACGTGTGAACCAAATTCTAGAAGACATGCTAAGAGCATGTGTTCTCACCTATGGAACTAGTTGGGAAGAAAGCTTGCCATACTCCGAATTCGCGTACAACAACAGTTTCCAAGCCAGTCTACAAATGGCACCTTTTGAAGCCATGTACGGGCGAAGATGCCGTACCCCATTAAATTGGTCAGAAACAGGAGACAGCCGTATCTTCAGTCCAGACATGCTCAAGGAGGCCGAGGAAAAAGTTAAACAAATCAGGGATCGACTCAAGACAGCCCAAAGTCGACAAAAGAGTTATTATGATCAAAAACATCGTGAAATCAGTTTCGAACCCGGTGATTACGTATACCTACGAGTATCCCCGATGAGGGACCTGCAAAGATTCAAAGTTAAAGGAAAGTTGGCACCACGATTTATTGGACCCTTCTGTATAATTGCACGAAGAGGCACAGTAGCCTACCAGCTAGACCTACCCGAAGAACTGTCAGACGTCCATGACGTATTTCACATCTCACAATTGAGGAAGTGTGTGAGCAACCCAGAGAAACGTGTATCTCATGAGAGTATTGACGTTCAAATAGATCTCACATACCGGGAACGTCCAATAAAAATATTGGAAGAGTCTGAAAGAAGGACCCGTCAGAATACAATCAAATTTTTCAAGGTTCAATGGAGCAGTCACACTAAGGATGAAGCAACATGGGAAAGAGAGGACTTTCTTCGGACAGAGCATCCACACCTATTTGAGGATCAGCTGAAATCTCGGGGACGAGATTTTTCCTAAGGGGGTAGGTGTTGTAACACCCCAAAAATTTTAATTGGGTTTTTGCCAAAATTCTTTATTTGGTTTTGGAGGAGGTTATTTGAATTTTTCTTTTTCCAAAAGAATCTTCTGCTAAAAACTTGGATGACAATTCTTTTTGAGACTTTTCTCAACTTTAGTTCTGGTCTTGAGGCTTTTTCATCTTGTGTTAGTTCAACACAAATACTCTTGGGATTTTTCTGCCTTTTCTTTTATTAAAAAGAATTTCTTTATTTTTGGATTTACTCTTTTCTATTTAAAAAGGATTCCTATTCCACTCTCTTGCCATAACCCATATTGAAAATTTTCCTCCAAAAACTCCCCTCCGTAATTTGGATCAAGTCAAGCAACCAATTCCAGCAGGTTTGAACCTCTTTTTGATTTTTATTCTATTTAATTCTTTCTCAAATCATTTTCTGTCATTTTCCTGGACTCTTTTGATTTACAAAGGAAGTACCAGATTTATTTGAGCTTTGACCCCAAGAAAATTTCCCCAGCTTCTCTTTAGTACCCACTACCAATATCACCAAAAATCTGCTGGTCCATAGTTCAAAATTTTCAAATTCTATTCGCTGCAAGTTTGGACCAGATTTCCAAATTTTGATGGAATTCATCTTTTCTTTCTTCCAAAAATTCTGACAAAAATCAGGGAGCCTATAGATGCATCAAGAGACCTCCTCACCAAGTTTCATCTCCAGAAAAATTTTCCACGTGCCAAAATCATTTCGTCGAACAGATTCAGTGCACTGTTCATTCGATTCAGAAAAGTTCAGAGGAGGCAGTGTCGCGTTTGTCAGGCGGCAGCGATGATCTCGCCAGTAGCTGCCTTGGCGCCTTCCTCCCTGTTGCTCCTTCTTATCCTGATCGCCGCACGGTTCCTTGGCCGGTTGCGGGCGTCGGTGGCGTCCCGTCGCGTCAACTCCGGCGGCTTCCGCGGCGGCAGAACCGCCCGTGGCGGCCGTCAGAAGCCAGCGTCGTAGAACGCCGTGCTCCGCACCGCCCAAACCACCAGCGGCCTACGCGTGTCCAGCTCCTCGCCAGAGAACGCTGCAGGGACGAGGCCGTGGCCTGAGAGGCGCAGAGCGCGCTCTCTGCCGCCGATGAGCCTGTACCCCCCGTTCCGTCGAGATCTCGGGTGTAAGCCAAATTGGACCTGGTTATTCCTTCGAATGGAACCAGCAGACCAATCCGATGATGCCCAGTCGCCTAATCCCTCTGTCCATCCCCTGCCTCGCCGTAATTTCTCGCCGTCGTTATCCCGTTCTCGGGCACCCTCCTCGATCCGGCTATAAATAGAGGCCCCGAGCTCTCCAACCACTCCATAACCTCTCCTCCACTCCTTAGAGCCTCGCCACACTCACCAGAGGGCCTCGGGAGAGTCTTCTTCTCCGACTCCGGCCGCCCCGATCCGCTTCGGGCTCCGGCTCGATTCACCCTGGTGAGTGCGTCCCCGCCGCCCAAACTTTGCCAGTAGCCTTCTTTTCCACTGCCCGTTCTAACCCATGCATCAATTCGAGGTCAGAAGCTCTCTCCAGTGAGATCCACCACCGCCCGACGCCGTCGTCCGCCGGAGAGGAAGAGGCCGTCGCTGTGGTGCCTCCCGTCGACTCCTTCCACTTCTCCCCGACGCGGAACACCTCCCTGAGCACGCCGGTACTCCTCTCCCTCTCTGTCTCGCAGCAGTTCGTCGCCGGCGATCGTCGTAAGTTTCTGGCACCGGCGAGCCTGTTTTAAACCTGACGAGTGGGACCCCCTCGTCAGCCTCTCTTCTTCTATTCGAACCGTTTTCTGTTGACGCCTTCTGGCAAAGTGCGTTTTCTCTTTTGAGCTGGCGTATTTTAGCCGAAGCGTTTTCTGTTTTTCTCAGAAAACCCCCTGGACAGTTTTCTGCTTATAGCAGATTAGTCCCTGGATTTGAAACCCTAATAATTTTTAAATAAAAACTGATTTTTAGTTGATTCTTGTTCTGTCATCTTTATTTTTCTGTCTAGTTTTTTTAGTATTTATTTGAAAAATATTTGGAACAACTTTTATTCACGCGCGGTATTTACGTTAGAATTCGTATATGTGAATTTCGTAGATACCGAGGAAGGAGACGGTGCCGTCAACTTCGCCGAGTTAGACTCCGACTACTCCGAACCAGGCAAGCATGTTTGAACCTTTGATATGACGAGTGTTTTGCATGTTTGCTTGCATGATGTTTTGCATGACATGTTTATGTAAGCATTTGGAGAATGTTACATTTCATAAATGATGGGTTGCAAGTGAGCCACAAAACTTGATGAGTTATGAGACAACCTAGTCATGTTGTGGCATGATAGGTTTTACGCCGGTATTGTTGGAGCATGCCGGTATTGACAAAGAAAACTGTTTAAACTCAAGTGTTGACATAGATCGAGTCTTGTCCAGGTTACCTTCTTTTCGTGCTGCCACATGTTTTCTGCAAAGAATACGGTTTAGTAAGTTGCAAACCTCTTTTCATGTACACACCAAATAGAGGGTCCGTGATGAAGGTACCATGGCCATGGATTAAAGCCAGTCATCCGGTCAGGGGGCATGGGTGTTTCCGGTTGGACCGAGAGGGGGGCACCCCTTAGAGCGTGCGATATAAATTTGATCCCATGCTATTCGAGGTAGTGGCCTCCCCGTCTTAAAGTTTTTCTTGAACGTTGCCTAGGGTGATTCCTGGCATCGGGATGTAAAACGGGTGTGTACTGGTCAGATGTGTTTTATTCTAAAATACCATAGACCGAACTAGTCCTTTGTGACTACTGAAATCCGTTGACTGTGGGTAAAGAGTACAACCTCTGCAGAGTCAAAACTATTCGAGTAGCTGTGTCCACGGTCAAGGACGTTGGTTGACAGGTCAAGTGTCGGTCTCAGTGTCAGTCTCTGGAGAACTAATATGTTAAACAACAGAAGTAAATGTGGCTGAATGTTATTCCTGTGGATGGACTAACCTGTTTATTATTGTGATATGCCGGGTATTCCTTGGGATGGTGTTACCTCCTGGATTACTCGTATTTTGAATGTTACTGATATAAGCCCTTTATGTGGCGTCGCTTCAGACGCCCGACTGTGGCACTGCTGTATTTACTTTTCAATATAAGCCCTTTATGTGATGTCACTCAGACGTCCGACTGTGGCATGCTTGTCATTTACTTTTAATATAAGCCCTTTATGTGATGTCGCTCAGACGTCCGACTGTGGCATGCTTGTCATTTAATTTTGATATAAGCCCTTTATGTGATGTCGCTCAAACGTCCGACTGTGGCATGCTTGTCATTTACTTTTCGATATAAGCCCTTTATGTGATGTCGCTCAGACGTCCGACTGTGGCATGCTTGTCATTTACTTTTGATATAAGCCCTTTATGTGATGTCGCTCAGACGTCCGAATGTGGCATGCTTGTCATTTACTTTTCGATATAAGCCCTTTATGTGATGTCGCTCAGACGTCCGACTGTGGCATGCTTGTCATTTACTTTTTATATAAGCCCTTTATGTGATGTCGCTCAGACGTCCGACTGTGGCATTCCTGTTATTTAAATTTTGACATAAGCCCTTTATGTGGTGTCGCTCCGACGCCCGACTGAGGCATGTCTTTTGTTCCTTACCTTTCGTGGCGTCGCTTCAGACACCCGATCGGTCTTCTTCTATTTTATTGTTATTTCGGGAGGACTACCGCCCGACTTCCTTTCTTTCTCTTGCTGTGCAAATTTAAATGCCTGTGTGTGTATTACTAATCCTGCTCATGTGCATCATGTTTGCATTTGTTATATCTCATGTCCAAACTGTTTGCGAGTACATTCAAAGTACTCACTGGCTTGTCCCTGGCTATTGTTTTGGCCAGATGTGGACGAAGGCGATCTTATGGATGAAGAGTACGATAGCGAGTCCGACGCCTAGAGGAGTCCCAGTCAGTCTCTTGCGATCCTGGAGTTTGCCACTTGTATTATATACGCTTCTGCCACCCAAATAAAATCATCAAGCCTCACCCCGACGCTTGATGAGCTGTAAGATATGAGAGTTATGTCACCCACTCCACTATGACATACCCACCACTCTTTTTATTTTTACAAGTCAGTAGTTATGCCACCACATCTATTGTGACATATCCGCCATTATGTGTAATATTGGCGTGCTTGTAATAAATTGTTGAGCAACCTCCGCTCAACCCTATATAATATTAAGTACTACTGGATTTCTGTATCAAGGATTTGTCTACCAGTAAGAAGGATTTTCTGTACTGGCCGGACTATTAGGGCGGTTTTTCAATAAATGTTTTGTTGGAAAACCGGCCCTGACAAGCAGCACCCGGAGCAGCAGCGCGAGTGAGAGCTAGAGCAGCTACTCGTGTAGCTGCAGCAGCTCATGTAGCAGCAGCAAGGCGAGTGAGAGCAAGAGCACAGCAATAGCACGAGCGAGAGCAAGAGCAGAGTAGTAGCGCGAGCGAGAGCCAGAGCAGCAGCGGCAGCTCCTGGTGGTGTGGACGCCGCCGCCGAGGGAACCACGCCATGAGGGAGAGACGCCGTGGAGGAAGTGGCCGGCGATGCTGTCGTCGATGGAGCCGCGCCATGGCGGGTCGGGATCGAGCACCGGCAGCCCCGTGAGATCAAATCAAGGAGAAAATGCAGCGATGAGTGTAGAACCTCTTTGGTGTCGCCGAGTAGGCCTTGGCTCCACCCGATGAATCGGTGAGGGAGCTGCGGTTCCTGTGGGGCAGGTGAAGATGGCGCTATGGGAATGGAGGTGGCGCGATAGATGAGGTGAATGTTGGGGCAGCTCCTTGAAGGTGGAGGACAGGGCGGCTAAACCGGCGGGATGACAAGATCGATGACGGATCCTCATCTGGTGCGGTGGATGAGGGACGTCGTGCTGTTGCGGTGGACGACATCATCGGGGAAGAGGGTCTGGCTGGGCGGCGGTTGGGTGGTGGACGGAGGAGGGTGGGGTTTCACGGGTTTTGGTGGCCGCGGTGTACGAATGGGGGAAACGGAGGGGATGGGGGGGAACCATGGCTTAGGGACGTGCTTGTCTGAAATGTGGGGTATGTTACGAAAGTAACCCCACCTGTTTTGACCATGGGATGTCGAGGCGGCATTTTTGGCTGGGGGATACAAGGGGGATTTCGTGTGTCGGGGCGGCGCGACCGATTTCGGAGGAGAAGGGAGTTTTCGCGCGCGTTGAAATTTTGGGATAACAAGGCGCGGGTTGAAGAGGCGGGAGTTTTCGCAGCACAAGAGACAAAGAGATAGCTTGAAATTTCGGGATAACAAGGCGCGGCTTCAAATTTCTGGATAACAAGCTTAACGCGTACAAAAAAACAAAACAAAAGACAATTCGCACCAGACAATAGAGAGTCATGTCCAATGCCATTCAAAAACAACAACAAAATACTAAAAAAATGGGAGAACAAGTTTAATGATTTTTTTTAGGGAAGAACAAGCTTAACGTGTATAGTAACAAATCAATTTGCACTTCCCTCAACAACAACAAAAACAAATCAATTCACACCACAAGAGAGAGTCATGTCCCGTTTTATATGATTACAAATGCCACGATCTCGAGTTTCAAATTTTGAATCTACGTTATGTTGAATTTGAATATAGGGATAATTAATTTTATGCCCCTAGTTGTGTCCCACTCGTGTGTTTTACCGCTAATTTCAGAAACTCACCTGTTCAGTCGAAGCCACTTTGCAATTCTTATGCTTTTGCCCTTTGACCCTTTGACCGTCACTTTGAAAAATTCATAACAAATTCATACTAACTCAAAAAAATTCAAATAAGATACCAAAATGTTCAGAAAAACATCACCTATATGTGCATGTCATTTTCATTCATGACAAAAGTGTTGGAAAGTCCCCATCTCAGTTTTAGCTCATTTCATCTTAGCATGAACAGTAAAATCTAAAAAAATTCAAAAAATTCTAATTTTTTTTGGTGGCAAACATTGACCAATGTTTTGAGTGCTTGCCAAGTTTCATAATGGAATGACATACGTGGAAACAAAATACGAGCAAGATCTTGTTTCGGGTGATGTCTCTTTTCTTCAGTCAATATATTTATGATTAAAATGATGTGGGGGGCATCAATGAGGCCACGTGGCACATGTGGAGGTGTCGTTGCGAGCTTCTTGTGTGGATTGATCACACTAACGTGCTGCTGGTTCCAGAAGAACGTAGACACAGCTGTGTACAATTAGGTTACTATAGACGCGAATCTCAGACACCTAGACCGTTGGATGAACATCAATGAACGGCTGATATCACGTCACACATGAACGATTGAAAATTTCAAAACTGATTATAGAAATAGCCAGCAGCGGGCTCCTCTTTTTTTGCTCTGAGAGGTTGCGGGCATGTCACTCCGCCATGATGGCCTCCGAGAATGTGGGCCCACGTACGCCTCCGACAAACTTATGCAAACCGTAGGCCAAACTCCCACGCCTCCGCTCCACTCAAAAAAAAACTCCCATGCCTCCCGCGCGGGAAAAACCCTGCCCTCGCCTTTCTAATCAAGATTTCTATCAACCGATCTCGTCAAGGAGCCAAAGCAAGTGTTACACTTTACAAGTTAAGTTAGGCGATAAACTTACAGCCTGTCGCGTTCGTGTCGCACCAACACACGGTTGGTCCGGCCGGCCGCTCAATGAAGGGATGCGCATCGGCTTGGTGCATCACTGACATGTGCGACTGCATGTGAGCAATAGCACCAACTCACGGCTGATCCGGCCCACCGCTCATCGAAGGGACGCGCATCGGCTTGGTACATCACTGACATGTCCGACCGCATGTGAGCAGTAGAAACCCGACAGGCCAAGCTCCCCCACCTACCGCGCGCTAAAAGCCCGGCCTTTTTAATAATAGTATAGATCGCACCAAGGAGCAAAACATGGCAGTTGCGAACGCTCGCGTGGCAGTTTCATGTGTAGGGGAGGGGCGTGGTGTGGCAGTTTTGTAAAATGCTATGGCATTTCTTTTTTTTACTGCTGTTTTCGTCTAATAACTGGCACCGTCGGATGCAAATCTTACGGATATTGGGGCGTTCACCAGGAATAGCCTCGTGGAGAACTATTGACTAGTCTCTTTTTCACACGCATTACATTGACACATATCATCTCTCTCCCACGCACACACCTACGCTCACGACTCTCTTGGGACTTCTCGCACATACCATCTCTAGCTCTCTAGGTCTATGCCACACACATACACTTGTACTCTAGGTTTAGTACGACGTACATGAAGAGAAGAGGTGCACGCACGCACTCGTCCTCTCTCACACATGCGCGGGTACACGTAGGAGCGCATATGTTTATGAAGAGGTAGCCCGCATTATCTCTCCCTCACCGGTGTTCAAAGATCTCGCCGGATCCCTTCCGACACACACCAATCGAGATACACTTCTCTAGTTAGGTCTCTCCCTCTCATTCTCTGACACACGCCGATCAATCTACCTCTCTAGTTAAGTCTCTCCCTCTTGTTCTCTGACACACTCCGATCTATGTACCTCTCTAGTTAGGTCTCTCCCTCTCGTTCTTCGACACACACCAATCGATCTACCTCTCTAGTTAGGTATCTCCCTCTCGTTCTCCAACACACACCAATCGATCTACCTCTCTAGTTAGGTCTCTCCCTCTCGTTCTCCAACACACACCGATCAATCTACCTCTCTAGTTAGGTCACTCCCTCTCGTCCTCCGAAACACACCGATCGATCTACCTCTCTAGTTACGTATCTCCCTCTCATTCTCGGACACACACCGATCGATCTACCTCTCTAGTAATTAGGTCTCTCCCTCTCATTCATCGAAACACACGGATCGATCAACCTCTCGAGTTATAGGTCTCTCCCTCTCCTTCTCGGACACACATCGATCGATCTACCTCTCTAGTTAGGTCTCTCCTTTTCTTTCTCTGACACACACACACACACACACACACACACTGGTGGAGTACGTGCATGAAGAGAAGAGAGGTCCATGCCTGCACTCATTCCCTTGCACACACACGCGGGTACACGGGGGAACGCATTTGTATACGAAGAGACACCCCACGTGATAATTTTGATGCGTGTAGAGTCGTTCATTTAATGGATGATCGGGGACCAAGCGTGAACAATACAAAGTGCGGCCTGGACGCGATGGCGCATTATTCATCGACTTTCCCTTTATTGGTATGTTAAATAAAGTTTTTTTATTTTTGAATGGCACATATACAATGTTGATCTAATGCTAATAATGCTAGTAATTGTTTGGCATGTTGATCTTGGAGCATGGTTAATAGTATAGCCAACAGCCGGCTATGTGAAGTTGTCACGTCACCTATAGCCAGGTTAGTAGTAGGAGCATAGCCAACAGCCGACTATGTGAAGTTGTCACGTCACCTATAGCCAAGTACAACTTAATTACACCTCTCACCATATACTACTATATATACAAGTAGTAGCATACGTGTACGTGCAAATGCATGCATTGACTTCGCTCATTACTTTGGATCGTCTCTAAAGTCGCACTACAATCAGCTCTACACTCTATAAAAAGAAACCTCCCTATTGGTGCGATTAGTGTGCACTTCACCATCGCTGATGAACAGGCTGCCAGTGTGTGCGTGAGAGGAGTAGCTGTGTAGGCTAGCTACACGCATGAATAGAGCAGCAAGCAGGTTTGCAGTACGCGCGCAGGTGTACTTTCCCTGCATTGATAATCCACCGATGGTTCTACAGAATTGGAGTACCCTCCACTTGCATCTGTAGCTACGAATTGTAGCATTCTGAACCATCTGATTAGCTCTATCAAAGGTTCACGTAGCTCCTTGGTCTTGAGATTCAAAAGTTCAAAATGCGGAGGCTCAGCTAGAGGCGCGAGGTTTTGCTTAATGTGCGTGCTGCAGACGGCACCAACATGACACGAGCTTGGTCTGCCTGGTGCATAGTCGGGTGCGGCTCCGTTTGGGAATCGAAATAAATTCGTTTGTTTATTTTAGTTGGCAAGCGAATTTTGTTTACTACAGAGTATAGAGGAAATTGAGTGGATGTGAGGGAGGAAGTAGTTGAGAGTGTCATTATCATCCACTGCATGCATGCGAGTAGTTAAATCATGGGTTGCTAGTACCAGTCAATAACAACATCAATTTTTGCCTCGGTTACTATTGGTGGCCTTTGTATTTAAAAATGGAGCGAGTAGTGTAGTATTAGGGCTCGCCCACCACCTATCCTCGCATCCCCGCCTCACCCATCGGATTCCGCCATGGATAATCCCCTAGATCCCAGCATCCCGCAGGCTTCCCTCTTGCTGCGGCCCGCAGCACTACCACCGTTGAGCGAAACCCATGTATCTATCAGAGGGGATCCATTGCTCTGGAATCACAGATCGGTGGTGCCGGAGGACATGCCGGGGCTGCATTGGAGGTGGTGGGCAGCAAGGGCAAATCGGATCGAGGAAGCGAGGCATCGATTGGAGACAAGTTCGAAGGAGCTGCGCCTAGCATAGTACAAGGTGGAGGCGCAAGTTGATCTCAGGGCAGAGATGCTGAGGGATGTCAGCATCTGGCAGCCTCGCGTCGAATTCGAGCTGGGGCTAATGGCAGAGATCATATTCACGGAGTCGATTGCGGAGGAGAGAATGTGCATGCCTGCGGAATGGTATACAAACCCGGTGCAGCTATTCAAATGGGCGGTAGAAGAAGCCAAATCACCCAACCAGCTGCAGCGGCAGTGCTGGGCATGCATCCTAGGCGAGGTGACCTGCCCTCCTTCCCCGCCAGCGATGCAGTGACCTGCTCGATTGCTGCAGCAGTGACCAGGCGCCGCCATGCTGGTTTGCAACCATGACAATCACTCCATCTACATGTATTAATACCATGCTCGTATTTCCATGAAAATACTTGGTCGTTTGAAAAAAGATTGAAATTGATTTATCATGAGTTTTTGAATGCTTGGTCGTGACAATCACCCGATAGCCACACGTCTCCCTCACATACTAAGTTTTTTAATGCAAATTCAAATTCTTAGTTTATGATGACAACTAGGGTTGTGAGAAAACTTTATATATCCAGGTAATTCAAAAATATTCATGTAAAATTGAGACATGAGTCTTGCTGACCACACCTCGACTGTGAAGCAGGGGTGGGCCCCTAGTTGAGTGCATGCGACCTATACCTGTCATCACTAGGTCTCCTGTTCGAACCGCAGCTACGCTTCATATGAGTATATTTTTTTCACACATTTTTCCTCCTTGCTGAGATGTACTGCGCGGTTTCGGGCTCCTCCGCGGTCATCGAAAATATTTCGACGTGCTTCCTTTCGCTGACATGTGGGACATACAACATCTGGGTCCATGTCCATGCACGACTCGGGGCATCTCTAACGCTGACCCGGAGGAGTCCGCGGACAGTGATGTGGGAGTGGGGCATCCAACCATGCCTGCGCACATTTCAAACCGGACGAATTACATGCAACCCCCTCCCCCCCCCCCCCCCCGAAAAAATTACATGCAAACCAGATGATTTTCATATAAATCGAAGCAAATTCATTACATTTTGGACATATTTCATTGAAAAAAGTGACCGGACCTAAACCAGTCTAAGGGCCTCTTTGATTCGCAGAATGGAGTGGCATATCCACTTAAATCCAATAGGATTAGCAAGGAGTGTTCAATGCCACAGGAAAAACAATGGAATTGTAAAAAAAGGTTAGAGAGGAGTACAAAAGATTACATAGAAAAAATTCCTATGGAATCCAATCCTATGCAGGGACTAGCTAAGCGGCGACGACGCTCTTGCTCCGATAATGGCGAGAAACCAATGGGTAGACCTGAAGAGGAGGAAGTGGTGGCATGTTTTTTACGGGACATGCTGAGAACGCCATTAATGGTTGGACTGTAGTACATCATTTTTTATCGCCATATCACCTGCTGGTTCACTGGGCTGCCGTGTTTCGCACTCCTTCGTCGTACTAGTACTCCAGTGGAAAACTAGAGTATACCGCATGGTTCTTTGCTCCTCCTAGGTCATAGGCAACAATTATACTTCTTTTCGCCGACATGTGGGATAGCCAGCATCCGGGTCGACGTGTCATGCACCAGATTAGAGTGGGGAATGGAAGGGGAGGCTCACCTCGGTCGTAGCACCACAGTAATAATGACTATAATGAGCAGTCAAATCACAAGGCCCCACCTTTCCAGCAGTAATGAGCCGTCAAATCACACAGCCCCACCTTTCCAGCAGTAAGTTGAATCTGCTACTATACTCCCTCATCCTCCTAGCCTCTCTGTCAAAATGACTAGGTGAAACTTCCCCGCCAACCGCACGGGAAAAGCTCAGCCCTCGCCTTTTAAATATAATTTTGTATCGATCAATTACACCATGGAGCAAAACCAAAAGAAAAAGGTGGTACATATACAGCAGGCCCGTCGCGTTTGCGTCACACCCACATGGTCGGTCCGGCACGCCGCTCACCGAATGGAACGCGCATCATCTTGCGTTTGCACTCACATGTGGGACCGCAATTGCGCAACGGACCTTAGGCAGACTCCCCCGCCCCTGCGCGTCGGCTGAGTTACTTTTTTTAGGCAGGCTGAGTTACTATTACAGTAGAAAAAGAGAGACGAGTGATGGTAGTAGTACATACTAACATACAGGCTGTAGATTTGTTCGGAAATCTTAAAAAAAAGGTAGCACCAGGTATATATTACAGTACCAATAAAATTCGAATTCATTTGTGGTATGAATACAAATCTACTCCACCCGACCTTAGGCAGCTAGGGCAGCCTCTCCCTTCCACGCCTCAACAGTGATCCCGTGGATTCGCCCCTACCCTCTTCCTGCCGCTCCAGCCACGATGGCTGGGAGGGGAATCTCGGTGCCTCCGCTCCAGTTAGTAGTTCACATTAGGGTTTTTTAGTCCATGCACGTGCAGCCCTCAGTCGGATGGCGGCGCTTCTCCTTCGAGTTTGTCTTTCGGGCTCTAATCCTCCTCGAGTTCGTCCGTCTAGACATAGTCGATGGAACATCAGCGTATTGTCATGTGGCGATATTAGGTGTCAAGTGATTTGGATCAATGCAAGGGTTCAACAACAACAATTACGGCTCTAGGGCACTGGTCCTTATGGGCATGTGCACGAAGACTTCCCGGCTGCCGTCAAAAAGGTCAAGCCGGCTCCGGCAGGACAGCGGTGACATCGATTGACACTTCTTCTATGAGTTTGTCTTTCGAGCTCCGATCCTCATCGGGACATAGTCTATGGAGCTCCAGCATAGATTCATGCCGTCTCCTTGGGGCGGTGAGGTTAGGGTTTGAATGAACAAGCTCGAACTCTTTTGATTTTGAGATATCGATGGTACCGTTTGACCCTCCATATATTAACCCGTGTGGTTGTTCAATGAATGGAGGGTCGGGGACCACAAGTGAACAATACTAGTACGTACAAAGTGCGACCAACTCAAGTGTGATCTAGGCGCCGTGGAGTTTTCTTCACTGGTACGTTAAAACGAGAGTTTATTTTCTTTAATGTCATGTACACAAATTAAAATGATTGTTGTGGAGAGAAAAATAAAATCACTCCACTATATATATAGGCAGGAGCCTCAGCGCTTGCTTTACTAGGGTTGCTCTCTTCACTCTCTCATCCTCTCCAGATCTAAACAAGACAGTGATGGCCACTCTCTCTCTCTCTCTGCTCACCGCTGGTCACAGATCCGGACGGATCCCCTCCGCTGGGGAAGGGGAGAAGGTGCAGCGTTTTCACGCGGTCGTCGGCGGCGAGGGAGGAGACCCACAGCTGCCGGCGCGTCCCGATCGGTGGCCCGTGCCATTCTCTCTATCATAGCGCCGGCTCGGGAGGGCCTCTGACCCCGTCTTCCTCCCTGCCGTATTGTGGGCAGATCCGGCCTCCCACCGCCCTCCTAGCCTCATCCCGATGACCCTCAAGTATAACTTCGTTCAAAACCGGCCTTGCTCTACTGCCCCAGCTCCCCACGTATCTACATGTGGATCTTTTTCTACTTCCATCGGCTATTCCAAAGACACCTAAAATTTTACTATTATTAGAGGTAAAGCTACTTCATGCAGTCGAATCTAGGACTTGGCTCAAACAGGGAAGAAAGGGGGGAAAGTTGTAGCATGAATCAAGGACTTGGTTCAAAGAGGAAAGAAAGGGGGGAAGTAGTAGAGACTGGCTACCCAACCGGTCTCTTGGCTGAAAAGGGAAATAAAGTGAAAACGCAGTACAAACTGGATAAGGAACAGATCTATTATTGGTTGAAAAAGGAAAGAAAGTGGTGGCTAGGGGACAAGTCAACAGCGTATGTCCAGGACTAGATTTGCTGCCCTCACATAGTAAAAGGTGGCTAAAGAGAACTAAATTTGGGACCGCCTAGATCTTGATTGGATGTTTGTTGCTCGGGGCAACAAACTCGGCATCACCACTTTATGCCTCGTTGGAGGTACATGGTGCTGGTGTGCCCACTGTCCCATGTCCTTATACCAACGTTTTGCTGTTGTTAATGTAATGGCGCTTGTAAAATGAAGCAATCCCACTGTTAAAGTAAGGACACGTCTAACCAATGTTATTGTTAATCTACTGCCTCCAGTAATATGATGCAATTAAATAGTTTTAGAAATGGTACTCTACTGCTATATTTCCCATTATGATAAGTAAGTTGCTTCTTTTTGCTGGTATATGTCCTGGTGTCCCCACTGTCCCATGCCCTTGTACCAACTCTTTAGCTGCTGTTAATCTAATGTAGCTTCTAAAATGAAGCAATGCCACTCTTAAAGTAATGGCATGTTTAACCAATGTCACTGTTAATCTAATGCCTCCAGTAATATGAATCAATGCTGCCATTCTAGAAATCGCTACTGTCCCGCTATGATTACCATGAAGATAAGGAAGATGCTTCCTTTCATTTCGTGTATGATTCATATCTTGTTATTGACCAGTAACGGTTTCCTTTATCTTTTCGTGCTGATAGGGATATCCATTTCACCTCGTTGCTATTGTGACCTTTTAGTGAACTGCATAAAACACTTTTTTTTGAAAGAGTGTCTTGTGCAGTTCTACTAAAATGTCACGCTGGCAACGTCTCTCGATTTTAGTGAAACTGCACAAAGGGTGATTCGAGTTCCTAACCACTTTGTGCAACTCTGTCGGTAATCTCGTTCAACAGTTAATTAGCCTTTGCAAGATTAGCCGTCACCGCACTACTGCAGGAGGGTCCTAAGATGACACATGTATAGGAGACCATTCGACCAAACTGTGTGTGATGCATGAATCGCAAACGATATGGTAATAAAACCGTCACCAATAAAATGAACTGTGTGCAATGGTGGATCCATCAAATACGATTCAGAAAAGAGTTGCGTGTGCGATATGTGGCATATAGTTGATCCATACAAACTGTTTGTGATGTGACAAAATAACGCGAACGGTTACCCAAATCCAGATGTGTGCGATAGATGGCATACAGGTCACTCAGAAGAACTATTTGCGATGAGACAAAATAACCCAAACGGTTACCCAGATCCAGATGTGTGCGATAGACAGCATACAGGTCACTCAGATGAACTGTTTACGATGATCCAGAAGAATACAAGATGTGTGTGATACCCGGTAAACAAGTCGGTAATCAGAATTGTGTGCGATAATTCTAGACAGCGCATACGATCTTTTGTTGTGAATTGTGTGCTCGACAAGGCACACAATTGAAGAAACCAACCGTGGGCAATAATGTGAAAGATCGCTGTCGAATCCGTATTACTAACCGTTTGTGATGAGATCGATAGGGGAAACAGAGATAAGGAATTAATATGAGCGAACGGCAATAGAGATATATAGTCTGCTTAATTTAGTCCTTCTTGTTGTTGTTGTTGTTGGATGGCCCCGCAACATCGTCTTGGCGAGGACACTTCTTGCCGCTGATCGTTGGCTTTTCATCGCCGCCGCCGTCGTCGTCGTCATCATCATCGTTGATGTCCTCGTCGTCGTCCTCCTCGTTCGACCATTCCTCCTCCTCATCATCATCGTCGTCATCTTCTTCGTCCTTCGGCGGCTCCTCGTCCATCTGGTCGTCGTCCGACGACTCGGGCACCGGCGTCCCTTCCATGAGCCAGATATAATCGAAGTCAGGGCTTGACGCCGGACTCATGGAAGACAAGCGCGATGATTCTGAGGTTGACCTTAGATCGGGCGCCAGACTGGCCGAACTATCGTCCTCGCTGTCACTCGACATGGCTATGCTACGTATACAAACCGTGAGAAAGTGAGATTGCAGAGTGTGTGTAAGTGTGTAACGCGACCGGCCGGGACAAATGAAGATGGTGGCGACTGAATCAGGCTATGAAGAAAAGAGGAATGACAATTGAAGCGGGGGATTGACGGATTATATTGGCGCCCTGGCAGGCGGTTAGAATTCTGATATAATCAACTGCAATTATTAGTACTCCGTCATTCCAAATCCCGCGGTTGCACGGTTCTCAATGTGATAATTAGGCACATGGGTTGGTGCGTCCAAATGTGAAACAAGCATTTAACATAGGACAGTTGGCAAGCAATAGATGAGCTCCGCTTATTGATGTTGCTAGTAATAATCAAACAAAACCCCTAATCATCATTGCAAACAGCGCATAGAAGATGGCTAATGCGACAACTACAACTATACATGCTAGTTCCTTCTTATCTCTTGCTTTCATCTGTTGCCTGTGATTGATTCTTTCTTGCTTCATCATAGTGATTGTACACTCCAGATCAGTCAGTTTTTTCTTCAGCTTTACATTATCTTCTGCAAGCTTGGTCATAACACTCCGAGCCCTGCCATGCCATTCATCATCCAACCAGTTAACAAAGGCACAAGCCTCATATACCTGCAAATGTTAAATATTTAGGATGAGTGGGGGCATTAACTCAACTTAAAGGATGAACTTAGCACTAACCTCTAAGGGGCAACTGAGAAACCGTCTGCCAATGTCGAATCCCTCTGTGCATACACGTCGAGCGGGAGTGTGTCCGTGCACACAACTCAGCTTTTGGTACTTCTCAGTGGCACAAAACTCGGATTCGAACTCATGTTGCGGGAGTCTGGAGTCATACTCCGGATCCGGCAGTTGATCACTTTCCTAAAGGGGGGGTCCATTCAGGATGGATTGAGGGAGCAACTTTGGACATGCTAAAAAGATCAGGATTGATTGGGACGACAACACAATTGGGATCCATAGTACACCAGCCTTCTGATTACCTTAGGCAAGTGCTCGGCAGTGACCGCCGTCGTGGCGGCGCTGCCCATCGCGCTGCCGAGAGCGACGGTACGAGCCGGAGCAGCCACACCGAAACCATCAGCACCACACATCCGCATTCCCCCAATGTCAGCGCAACGCGAGGGAATTTGGGGGCTTGGGATTTGGAGGCTATCTAGGGATTTCGGGACATGGGGAAACTGTGGGGATCTGATAACGGTCAGGGAACTACTTATCGCACTCTGTTGTATATGGCACACGGTTTGTACATATAGTGCATGTTCGATATTACAACTTCACACATGATTTCCACACCAAATCATGTGAGATGACAACGTGCGTGATACACGGTTCCCATAACATAACCGTATGTGATGTACTACCCGGTACATATGGGGATGCAATAATTGAGTTAATACTTAGGGTAAACAGCCGCTCTGCGGATACCCATAAAAAAAACAGCCGCTCTGCGGATAGAGATGGGGGCGGTGGCCGAGGTAGCGGCAACCGGATAGGAGGTCAATCCTTGGTCGGTCAGTGGTGGCGACGTGATGGGAGGTCAATCCTCGGTCGGCGGCGGGAGATAGGAGGAGCTCAATCCTCGAGGTCGGCGACAACATGATTGGGGCACATCCCTTACGGTCGATGGCGGGATAGTGGAGCTCAAACTTCAGGCAGTTGCCCCACTAAGCGCTGCTCCTCGACCCTGCTGTCTCGGCATGCCGCGGCTACGCGCTACTTTGTCTGCTGGGTGGAGGTCGTCGCGCGGCTAATTAATTAAGGTATTCTTTTCGTTGAGTGGCTTAATTAAGGTATTCAATTCATAAGGGTAGTAATGTATGTGTAAATTGACTGGTCATTAATTAGTGTCATCGCACGGCTGGATAACAATATGGAGCGCCCTCTGTAAATTACAAAAATAAAATCTTGTGATTTATTCACGCATCTTTGGGCATCCATTAATGCATTTATTAAAAAAAATTGAATTACCCCTCGTGTTTGCAAATGGAACGATCTCAATGGATGAAGGATCAGACAACCTTAAAGTTTATGCGTGTCGTGAAGGAGTTCATCACTTTGGCTGAATGGACAAAGTGGAGAGTTGTTGAAGAATATTACATCCTCTGTCCATGCCCAGATTGTACCAATATAGAGTCACATCCAATTATGGACGTGGAATACCACTTATACTCGCGGGGATTCATGGATGGATATACACGTTGGACTAGACACGGTGAAGAGTTGGTCATGGATGAAGGTAACCAGGGCCGTGAGATGCCAAACCCCGATTAAAGTCACATGGATGTTGAATTTAACCTCAGGGCTCAGACGTCAAGCTACCAACGGAACAGATACATGCCAAACCCCCCACAGAAAAACCAAGACTGCGACGCAGACGACACCGACGACCTTGATGGTATGCCAGATTTTGCTGCAATGATTGCAGATTTCCAGGGCCCAGAAAAAGATATAACTGGGTACAAGGATTTGCCAACCATTAAGGTGGACTCCGAGAAAGATTTGTATCTAGGATGCAAAAAGAAATATTCCAAGTTGAGTGCCACACTGGTGCTTCTCAGATTTAAAGCAGAAAGCGGTCTATCAAACAAGGGCTTCACAGACTTGTTAGGTCTTTTCAAAGACATTCTTCCAGAAGATAATGTGCTCCCCAAAAGCATGAATGAAGCAAAGAAAGTTGTTTGCCCATTGGAACTTGAAGTCCAGAAGATACACACTTGTGTGAATGAATGTATGTTGTACCGCGGTGACGACATAGATTTGCGTTCATGTCGCATATGCAAGCATCCATGATACAAGCGTAGGAGAGCATAGGACAAGTACAAAATAGACGATGAGATCAAGACAGGAATCCCGTTCAAGGATGTTTGGTACTTGCCTATAATTCCAAGGTTGAAGCGTTTGTTTGCAAACCCTAGAGAGGCAAAGAGGTTGCGGTGGCATCATGATGAGCGAACTGAGGATAAATATATGAGGCACCCCAAAGATGCGGCTCAGTGGGAATTAATCGACAAAAAGTATAAAGACTTTGCCAAGGATCCTAGAAATATAAGGCTCGGGGAGTGTACTGACGGAATGAATCCATTTGGCGATATGAGCACCCAACACAGCACATGGCACATGCTTCTGTGCATATATAACCATGCACCTTGGTTGTGTATGAAGAAAAAATACATCATGATGTCAAATGATTATCCAAGGCCCGAAGTAACCAAGAAATGACATCGACATTTACTTTCAGCTGCTGGTAGAAGAACTGCTGACAATGTGGAAAGAGCCTGGTGTAAGATGTTATGATGCTTACAAAAAACAGTTTTTCCAGCTACATGCGTTGCTGCTGCACACCATTCAAGATATGCCGGCATTAGGCAACACATCAGGGCAGAAAACAAGGGGACCAGTAGGATGTGTCACATGCAAGGATAGGATAGCGAGTAGATTTCTTCCCAACTTGCGCAAAACCGTGTATTTGCATCATCGTAGGTACTTACATAAAAGTCACCCATACCAAAAGATGAAAGCTGAATTTGATGGTAGAGCAGAGCCAAATTCGGGCCCAAGACCTTATTCTGGGAAGGAGGTCCACAGCATGGCTAAAAAAATTAAAGTTGTGCTTGGCAAGGGACCCGGTTCGTCATCGAAAATAACACCCAGGAGCAAGTGTTTAAGAAGAAATCGGTGTTCTGGCAATTACCTTACCGGGAGTTTCTAAGTGTACGTCATTGCATTGATGTCATGCACGTAGAGAAGAACGTCTGTGAAAGCATCCTTGGTACTCTGCTCAAGATTAAAGGCAAAACAAAGGATCGTGACGGTACACGACTCGATATGCTTGGTGATCAACCAAAACGCATGAATGAAGCAGAAGATCATGAAAAATTGCTCCACGTTCACCAGAGTTACAATCTCACCCCAAAAGAAGCAAAAGAGTTCTTCAATTAAGACACCCTCTACCTACTCTACAAACATCAGAAGTCTCGTGGATGTGAGCTCAAGTAAAAAGAAGTTGGCGCACATGAAGTCACATGATTGCCACGTAATGTTGACACAAATCCTCCCGGTGGCCATCAGGAATATGATGGACACAGACATAAGAAACACACTCATTGATCTCTGTGATTTCTTTAACAAACTATGGCAGAAGGTGGTAGATCATGAAGAGCTGGATTTTATGCAAGCGGATATTCCAAGAATATTGTCAAACCTAGAGATGTTTTTCCCACCGTCATTCTTTGATGTCATGGTCCATCTCACTCTACACCTTGTCGATGAGATAAAGTGTTGTAGTCCTGTGTTTCTTCGCAACATGTATCCCTTCGAGCGGTTCATGGGAATATTGAAGCGCTATTGTTGGAACCGATGTCATCCAGAGACAAGCATCCTACAAGGTTATACCGTGAAGGAGGTGGTTGAGTTTTGCACCGAATACATGAAACAAAGACCTATAGGTTTGCCCCTCTCTCACCACAAGGGAAGGCTGGCTGGTAAGCCAGTCCTTGTTGGCATGCCATTTAGTGCACCTGGAGATCAGGTTGATCAAGCCTATTTGACGGTACTTCTTAACAACCTAGATCTCGACGCTTATGCTGAAGAACACTTGGAGGAGATACGATGAAGCTCCTTACCCATGGTGCATTCACCAGCTGCCAAGGTCAATGCGCACAATAGGGACTATGTCAAATGGCTGAAGGCTCGTTTGGCACGTGGATCCATTGATGACCTTGCAATGTGGTTGGCACAAAAGCCATCACCTACAATTATGAGGTACCAAGTGTATGACATAAATGGCAACACGTTCTACACTGAGGAACATGACAAGAGGACCTCATATCAGAACAGCTCTGTTCAAATAGAATGCCTAACTGTAGACAAAGATGATAAAAAGGTATACTATGGAACCATCGAAGAGATTTGGGAGCTTGACTATGTGAAAGTGAAGCTGGCATTATTCAAGTGCAGATGAGTCCCTCTTGGTCTGGTAAAGGTTGATGATTACAAGAAGACCTATGTTAACCTCACAAAGATGGCATATCACAAGGACCCGTTCATTCTTGCCAGCGATGCTACCCAGATTTTCTACGTGAAAGACCCCTTGCATAAGCACTGCCATGTAGTGATGTATGTTGATGAGGACGAGTACAATCAATTTGATGAGTTCCCAACTGAGGGATCATGCAACAGCAAAACAGAGAAGCATAAAGTCATCAGAAATCCTAAGTTCATTAGGGGTCAACCTAATGATCCCAGTTGCCACATGTACATGAGAATTAGACTATAACACTAATTATTATGTCTATTCTGCAAATTAATTCGTTCAATTAGAATTGTCCCATGTACTAAATTGTGAGTTATGCCCGGCCTTCTGTTGATCTAAGAATGATTAATATGTTGACCTTGATATGTTGTCAGCCCTAACAATGAATTTGAACTATTTATGATTATATACCCTAGAGCTAGCACACTCAATTGATCTCACTCCAGTATGTATGAACTGAACATGCGCAATCTGGTTTACCACTAGCACACGGTTCATTCACGAAAGCCGTGTGCCTACCAAACCGTGGCCGATGAACCCTAGTGTGCGCGATGTGAGTCGTGCATGCTGATTAGCCAGAACCCAAACCCCACGGATCGTACGTCTGCACGATATGACGCACTCAGATCGAACGGCAATCCTTATCCCTCTCATCACCACATGTAGTTGCAGTTGGGATTTGATTTATATGCACTAAATGCTTGGTAAACGCAAAAAATGGCTTAAATATAGCAAACGAGCCCTGAAATGCGCCAAAAAATCAAACCTAGCGTATAATGGTGATTGCCTACCGTGGAAAAAATTTCGAGGCGAAACGATGAAGTCGCCGCTGATTGGAGTTCGAATTGCCACGTCTCCTTTTGGAAACTATGATTCTTCTTATGAGATGCTCTCGTTTCCAAGGAGTGATCATCGCAACCTGTGCCAAACTTTACCAAAAAAATTCCATGGGGTCTTGAGATCACTCCATGGTGACACACCGATTTTCGTGATTTTCGGAGTCCCTCTGCATTTCCTGTAATTAAATTACCAACATGCCCTACATCGGTGGCCGCATCTCGTAGCTGAAATGTTTGAAAATTCTTCCCATTCCTTGGACAATGACAGAAAACACGCAAAGCGACACACAAATGATTTTTTAGAGCTTCTTTGCCAACACCAACATGTAGTTGCAGTTGGGATTTGATTTATATGCACTAAATGCATGGTGAATGCAAAAAATGCCTTAGATATAGCAAACGAGCCCTGAAATGCACCAGAAAATCAATACTAGGTTGTAATGGCGATTGCAAACCGTAGAAAAAAATTCAAGGTGAAACGATGAAGTCACCGCAGATTGGAATTCGAATTGCCGCGTCTCCTTTTGGAAACTATGATCCTTCTTGTGAGATGCTCTGGTTTCCAAGGAGCGATCATCGCAACTTGTTCCAAACTTTACCAAAAAAATTCCACAGGGTCTTGAGATCACGCCACGGTGACATGCCGATTTTCATGATTTTTGGAGTCCATCTGCATTTCATGTAATTAAATTACTAACAAGCCCTACGTTGGTGGCCGCATCTCGCAACCGAAATGTTTGAAAATTGTTCCCATTCCTTGGACAATGACTGAAAACACGCAAAGAGACACACAAATGATTTTTCAGACCTACTTTGCCAACACCCACATGTAGTTGCAGTTGGGATTTGATTTATATGCACCAAATGCCTGGTAAATGCAAAATTGGCTTAAATATAGCAAATGAGACCTGAAACGCGCCAGAAAATCAATACTGGGGTATAATGGTGATTGTGTACCGTGGAATTTTTTTTTAGGCAAAACGATGAAGTCACGTCTTCATTTCAAAATTGCCACGTCTTCATTTCAAACGAAATTATGTTGTTCGTGCATACTGGTTCCTAGATGCAACCATTACCACTAGCACACGGTTCATTCATGAAAGCCGTGTGCCTACCAAACCATGGCCGATTACCCCTAATGTGCGCAATGTGAGTCGTGCGTGCTGATTGGCCAGAACCCAAACCCCACGGATCGTACTTCTGCACCGTAGGATGCACCTAGATCGAACGACAATCCTTATCCCTCTCGTCACCACATGTAGTTGCAGTTGGGATTTGATTTATATGCACTAAATGCCCGGTAAATGCAAAAAATGGCTTAAATATAGCAAACGAGGCCTGAAATGCGCCAAAAAATCAAACCTAGCGTATAATGGTGATTGCCTACCGTGGGAAATTTTTTGAGGCGAAACGGTGAAGTCACCGCCGATTGGAGTTCGAATTGCCACATCTCCTTTTGGAAACTATGATTCTTCTTGTGAGATGCTCTGGTTTCCAAGGAGTGATCATCGCAACCTGTGCCAAACTTTACAAAAAAAAATCCACGGGGTCTTGAGATCACGCCACGGTGACACACCGATTTCATGATTTTGGGAGTCCATCTGCATTTCCTGTAATTAAATTACCAACATGCCCTACGTCGGTGGTCGCATCTCGCAGCCGAAATGTTTGAAAATTCTTCCCATTCCTTGGACAATGACAGAAAATACGCAAAGCGACACACAAATGATTTTTTAGAGCTTCTTTGCCAACACCAGCATGTAGTTACAGTTGGGATTTGATTTATATGCACTAAATGCATAAAAAATGCAAAAAATGCCTTAGATATAGCAAACGAGCCCTGAAATGCACCAGAAAATCAATACTATGGTGTAATTGTGATTGCGTACCGTGGAAAAAAATTCGAGGCGAAACGATGAAGTCACCACCGATTGGAGTTCGAATTGCCACGTCTCCTTTTGGAAACTATGATCCTTCTTGTGAGAAGCTCTGGTTTCCAAGGAGCAATCATCGCAACTTGTGCCAAACGTTACCAAAAAAAATTTCACGGGGTCTTGAGATCACACCACGGTGACACGCTGATTTTCCTTATTTTCGGACTCCATTTGCATTTCTTGTAATTAAATTACTAACAAGCCCTACGTCGGTGGCCGCATCTCACAGCCGAAATGTTTGAAAATTGTTCCCACTCCTTCGACAATGACTGAAAACACGCAAAGCGACACACAAATGATTTTTTAGACCTACTTTGCCAACACCCACATGTAGTTGCAGTTGGGATTTGATTTATATGCACCAAATGCCCGGTAAATGCAAAAAAGGCTTAAATATAACAAACGAGGCCTGAAACGCGCCAGAAAATCAATACTGGGGTATAATGGTGATTGCATACCGTGGAAAAAAGTTGGGGCGAAATGATGAAGTCACATATTCATTTCAAAATTACCATGTCTTCATTTCAAATGAATTTATGCTGTTTGTGCACACGGGTTCATAGATGCAACCGTTTGCATAGGCCTTTCCGCGGGGCGACCGACGCTCTTTTTTCACTTTTTTCACCGAAGCCGCCAACATCCCCCCCACCACCCACCCCCATTTCACTCAACAGTCCGCATATTCTACCCAAACTCCATCGCCAGCTCCCCCCACCCCCAGATCCACACCAGCACCCTTTCCGGCGCCGTCGTGCTCAACCCGGCCGTGTACCTGGTCTTCGGCGTCAACCCTACCTTCACTGCCGTTCCCAACACGCGGCTACCCGTGCCTCGCCGTCTTCATTTGCTCGCTAGCTGCCAGGTTTGCACAAAAACCTTACAGTTACTGCTCTCCGTCGCGGTGAGGCCTATTTCCTCACGATCCCTTTTCCTATTTGGTTCGGTATGTTCCCAAATTGGTTATAAAAACATGGAGAGCGTATGTATATATATATATATATATATATATATATATATATATATATATATATATATATATATACAGCCCGTCTATTCTGCCCACACTTCCGAACTGCACGCTCAACGCAAGTGCACAACATTATTGAAGCAAGAGTACTGCAGTACCGAGGCGAGTGAACTTCTCGTTGAAAAAAACTGCATGACCATTTTTTTCGGTACTGTTTTAGCTCCAGTTTTTAAACCGTTTATCGGAATCAGGCGTGTAATCCACCGTTGGAAAGCTATGGATTAGGCGCAACTTCGCCATGTTGAAACTTTTTTGAGATTCCTCGCGGTTTAAGAGCAGTTTCGAAAACGGTGGGCGCCCGACGAGTGGCAGCGAGCGTATTTTCGCGTTTTTTCCCAAACCGCTTGTCGGAATGAAGCAAATGATATGCCATTGGAAAGATATCGTTGAGGCGCAACTTTTTCATGTATATTACTTTCTCTAATTCCTTACGGTTTAAGAGCAGTTTCAAATTTACTAAATCGCGGAATTCTGTTTTTCAAATTTTCGCAATTTTTTGGTACTATTTCCGCTCCAGTTTTTTAACCATTTGTCGAAACGAGGCGTGTGATACGCCGTTGGAAAGCTATGGAAGAGGCGCAACTTTCATATGTAGAATATATTTTGAGATTCCTTACGGTTTTAAACTAATTTTGAAAATGGTGCGGCAGCCGACGGGTCACAGCGGCCGTTTTTTTGTGATTTCTTCCAAGCCGCTCGTCGGATTGATGCAAATGATACGCCGTTGGAAAGATATCAACAAGGCGCAACTTTTTCATGTAGAACACTCTAATTCCTTACGGTTTAGGAGCAGTTTTGATTTTACCGAAATACGGACACTCTGTTTTTCGCGACACCAAAATCGATGAGTGAACCGCATCGGACAGAAAACCGCACTGCTCCAGACTGAAAACCGCACTGCATTAGACGGTCAAGAGAACTGCATGATTTATTTTGTCGGACGTAAATTTTCTCGGACGAGAAAGTGGACCGCACTTCACATCGGGCATAAGTGAACCGCAAAACTATCAACAAGTGACCGCATTACATTTTTTTCGTTTTCCGTAACATTTTTTCTACACTTCACATTTGGGACTAAGTGAACCGTGTCACTACAGAAAATGAACAGCAACACTCTCAAAAGTGAACCGCGTTACTTTTCCTCTGTACTATTCACTGTACTGCATTTTTTTTACAAAGTGAACCCTTATACTTGCATGAACGGGGCAAGTGCACTGCATTAAAATTATATTTTTATTATAAGATGAACTACAAAGTTTTCTCCATCTGTTTTTTTTTCAAACATTTTCTCAACACACAGATACATACAACCATTCAACCACAACAACAACAACAAAAAAAAAAAAAAAAAGAACTCCACCAGAAGTAGCAGCCCAAACCGCAACGCACTGGAAACCCAACTGTACTACATGTCCACGGATACTGGCGAACTGCAGCAATCGCGCCGGCGAACTGATTCAGGAGTCAACGTTGTAGTCCTACCCGACGGCTACTGGCGAACTGCAGCAATCGCGCCGGCGAACCGCAAGCTACATGGCAATGTCCTCCTGGCTTCTGTCGGCGCCGTGGAAACCGCATACGTGGAGCAAGCGAACTGCACAAACAAAAAAAAGGAAACGGGGTAAACAGGATGTGGCGCTGGACGAACTGGAACCACACGCAAAAAGGCCCAAGTCTGCAAGTGCACGAGCACTGAACCGCTTCAAGCACGCCTCCGAGCTGCTTGTCCACGGTCGCCGAACTGCACAGGAGCATCACCTGAGCCGTTGCGCCAGTACAGGAAGGAGCGCACACAGTGGCAGCCGGACTGCATTGGGGCAGGAACCGAGCTGCACTGGATGGTGCCCGAGGACCACTACTGCACGCTCAAGCGAGCTGGGGGAGTTGCTGCTGGAGGCGGCTAGGGGGAGGTTGAAGCCCACGGCGCTCACGCATTCCACCTCCACTAATGTGAGTATGGCGACGCACTGCACGAGGGACCCAGGCGAACTACACGCCGGCGACGCCCTATATGAATTGGACACCGGCGACGCCCTATCTGCACTGCACGCGTAGATCAGATGCATGACGACGTCTGGATCCAGAGCGGCGGCGTGCGGACAAGCTTGTGCCCGCGCTCCAACTGGATCTTGACTGGCAGGAAGGAGGAGGGAGCCATCGCATGAGGCTGGAGGTGGTGGATTTTACCATCTCGTGGTAGATGTTGGACGCGACAGGAGCCCCTTCTGTCCACGCCGGAGCTGCACGAAAAACACAGGAAAAAAATTTGCATCAGTTGTTTGAGGGAGATCCACACGCCGGTAGCCGCCCGCGAGGAAGATGGGTGGGGGCGGCCCGCCCGGATCCACACTGGAGATGCGAGGCAGGTGGCCTCGGCGATCGGATCCGGCGCGAGACGAGGCATGGCACGATGGGATCGCCGGAATCCAGCACCCCCGAGGCATGGCACGGTCGCCCCATAAGGTGGGGATGGGTTGGTCGGGGGCGGGGGAATCATCGGTGTGGCGGCGTGGAGCGCGGGATGTGGCCGTGGGTGTGGTGCGTCGCCGCGAGCGGGGAGGTAGCTAGAGGATGAGGTGTGCGGCCGCGGGAGGGAGGTTGGGGAGGAGGTGGTGGGGTGTGGCGTCGTGGTGGTCGGGGCCGACCCGTGGTCGCCGTCCAGATCCCGACAGGTGGTGGCAGGCGGCGGGGCTGGGGGCTGGTGGTGGGGTGGGGCGCCGTGGCTAGCCGAAGGCACGGGGCGGGCCGGCACGGGGAGGTAGCCTGCGGGGCGCCAGAGAGAAAATGTGACCAGGGAAGAAGGTGGGGTGGGGTGGGGGTCGGGCCAGGGGATGGGCAGAATAACACTCTTAAGGGTGTTGGTAGAATAGACCCACCCTATATATATATATATATATATATATATATGTTCATTATCTACCTTTCTAACTACATATAAGTTGTATTTGTTCCAATTAGTTATTGTCGATTTACAGATCATGGGCGCCTGAGTCACACAAAATGAACAAATTAGCCATACATTTTCCAAATTATTACATGTCTTGTTTACACAGATTGCTACCAAGTTGTTAGCTTTTATGCTTATCCCCCTTTTCTGAATTTCACATGTGTTCTCTGTAGATGCCGAGTAGCAGCAACAGTAGTCATACTTCTGGCGATGTATCTTCATCTGAGTCCAACAACCCTAGGTCTCTAGCAGATGATCTGGGATCAATAAATCTGGAATGGGATAGAGCTGCTGCAATCACCCTTCCGGTCAAGACACGGAAGGACGCTCCAAGAAAGCCCACACACCAGCCTAAAGGTGTATATGAAGTAACCGACATCGATTTAAAGTCTTGGGCTCTAACTAAACCAGATAAAGCACGCATGAGGTTTAGGAGTGTGTGTGGATTTATTGGCAGGGCAAGGCTCAACATTAATCTGCCGAGGCTTCGGAAGGCTAACACAGAAATGCGGCACAGGATAGCCTGGGAGATCATGGATCACTTCAACGTTCCAGAGGAGTGGAGAAAGTAGGTGGAACACGCTACACTGAAGAAGGTCGGGGATGCTTGGAGAAACTGGAAGCATGTGTTGTACAAGAAGTACTTGAGTCAAGGCAAGGACCCAATCCTCGCATACCCCCAAATTACAATGGCAGACTGGGCAGAATTCAAAAGGGTCAGGGCCACTAAGGAGTTTATTGAGAATAGTGCCAAGCAAACAAAACTTCAGAAGAGGAACACACACTCCCACCGTATGGGTGTGGCAGGATACTATGGCATGAAACTGATATGGGAACAGGAGGACAAAGAAGCAGAAGCTGCGGGTGGCAAACCGACATTTAGTGAAATTAGGGGCGAACGCACTAGAGACTACTTGTAGGCACATGCAAGGAGGCGTGACGACGGTTCTTATTACTTTGAAAACTCACAAGACCAAGCACTGTATGTTGAGATGTTAAAGGCTTCCATCACCCCTGGAAGGTTCTACAGGAACTCAAGGCCATGTGACATTCTATCCGAGGCTCTGAAAACTAAAGAGCCCCTCGGACGTGCAAGGGGTATAGGGGTCAATGTCCCGCACAAGAGGTCTTTCACACTTAGCAAAGAAGAGAGGCTCACCATGAAAAAAGCGAGGAGTGAAATGAAGCAGAATGCATTGTACGAAAGGTTGAGGAGGGACATGTATCCGACAGTTCGAAAGGAAATTGAGGAGTCACTGATGATGTAGAAGACTCTAACACTGAGAGATAGCCAGCAGATGGGAGGGGAGGCGGGCATGGAGGATGCTGCTTGTTGCATGACAACACCGCACAAGAGTACCTGTGCATCAGTTGGCCCCAGCGACACTGAGACTGCAGCTATGCATGATGATGCTATATCTGATCTATATGGAATGACAGGCAGACTGAGGGGCATGCTTACACATTATGAAGGTACATTAAAATGTGCAACAGCCTAGGCTAGCACCCCTTCTTGGGCGGGGGCCTCTTGTTGGACAATGTGCCATTGAAGCTGGGTTGTGTGAAGTGCTACGTGACTGAAGTAAAGCCTGAATTCATTGAATTTTCCCTGAAGAATGTCCTAGGGGACTATGATGATCAGAGGACCATGGGAGAAACACTGTTAAGTCATATCCAGTGGCCACGAAAGGAAATAGACTTCATGGATGAGATCCCTCAAGCCCCCTGCTACTTGTGAATGCGTTGGGATTTCCCGGAAGAGGAATGGTGATGTAGTGTAGTAGCGAAAAGTATTTCCCTCAGTTAAGAACAAAGGTTTATCAAACTAGTAGGAGAACACACGAACAACGGTCAATAGGAGGCTACAAACAAGAAGAGCAAATACTTGCACCCAACGCGGGCAAGAGGGTTGTCAATCCCCTTGTACTCGTTAATTGCAAGGATTAAATCTGATAGTTGTAGATAGATAAATTGCAAAATAAAATAAAAGTAAATAAATTATAGCAAGGTAAATAGGGTTTTAGTAATATGATTTGGATGGACCCGGGGGCCATAGCTTTCACTAGAGGCATCTCTCTCAAGAACGAAACATACGTTGGGTAGACAAATTACTGTTGGGCAATTGATAGAAAAGCGCATAGTTATGATGTTATTCATGGCATGATTATGTATATAGGCATTACGTTCGTGACAAGTAGACCGACTCCTGCCAGCATCTACTACTATTACTCCACCAATTGATCACTATCCAGCATGCATCTATGGTATTAAGTTCATGACAAACGGAGTAACGCTTTAAGCAAGATGACATAATGTAGACAGAATCAAACCAAGCAATATGATTAAACCCCATCGTTTTACCCTTAGTAGTAGCAATACAAATACGTGCCTCGCTACCCTTTCTGTCAATGGGTGAAGACACCGCAAGATTGAACCTACTACTATGCACCACTTCCACTGAAGATCTACCCATCAACTTGGCCAAAGATAACTCATAGATCGGAAAGCATTACATAGCTATAACAATCATACATAATAGAATTTAGAAATAACTCAATTACTTTCAATGAATAATCTGATCATAAACCCACAATTCATCGGATCCCAATAAACACACCGCAAAAGCTGATTACATCGGAACAATCTGATAGAACTCCGAAGAGCACATGGTATTGAAGATCAAAGAGAGAAAGAGCCATCTAACTACTGGTATGGACCCATTGGTCCTGTGGGGAACTACTCACACATCATCGGAGAGGCAGCAAGGTTGATGAAGAGGCCCTCCGTGATCGATCCCCCCTCCGGCAGAGTACCGAAAAAGGTCTCCAGATGGGATCATGGAAGAACAGAGGCTTGCGGCGGCGGAGAACTTGTTTCATCTGGATATCTGGGGGTTTCTGAATATATGTGAATTTATAGCGTTGGAATTAGGGCAATCGGAGCCACATGGGGCCCACAAGGCATCAAGGCACGCCCCCCTAGGGTCGCGCCCTGTTGCCTTGTCACCTCCTCGTCTAGCTTCTGGTCCTCCCCCAAAGCTTCTAGGGTTCCTTCGGGTCCAGAAAAAATCACAAAAAAGTTTCGTAGTGTTTGGACTCTTTTTAATAGGGATTTCCTGAAAAGTCAAAAACAAGCAGAAAACAACAACTAGCACTTGGCACTAGGTTAATAGGTTAGTTCCCAAAAATGATATAAAATTGCATATAAAGCATATAAGATTGATAATATAATAGCATGAAAACATCAAAAATTATAGATACGTTGGAGACGTATCAGCATCCCCAAGCTTAATTCCTGCTCGTCCTCGAGTAGGTAAATGATAAAAATAGAATTTTTGATGTTGAATGCTACCTAACATGTCTTTATCATGTAATCTCTTTACGGTATGAATAATTGAGAAATGATGAAGTAATTGATATCAACATAATAATATCCATGAATACTAGCAAATAATCATTACTCTTGAAAATAAACGATGCTTAACGAATGTTATCCCTACTCATTGAATTATGTAAGCATGGCATGACTCCATCTTCCTCACAGAAGTACAAATCGTTGAGCACCCCGGTGCCAAACGAAGCAATTGTATCGTACTTTTTCACGTGCTTCGGCATTTTTAACTTCACTCAATACATGAGCGTGAGGCATGGACTTTGCACTATGGGTGGAATAGAATATGTTGGTAGAGGTTTATAAGGGAAGACAAAAACTGAAGAAAGTCTTGCATCAACTCGGCGGATCGTTAGGCAATGGAGAGGCCTAGCAATCGATATTAATGCGAGGAGTAGGGATTGCCATGCAACAGATGCACTAGAGCTATAAGTGTATGGAAGCTCTCAACTGAAACTAAGTGGGTGTGCATCCAACTTGCTTGCTCATGAAGAGCTCGGACATTTGAGGATGCCCATCATCGGAATATACAAGCCAAGTTCTATAATGTAAAAATTCCCACTAGTATATGAAAGTGACAAATCATGGAGACTCTCTATAGGAAGAACATGGTGCTACTTTGAAGCACAAGTGTGGTAAAAGGATAGTAGCATTGCCCCTTCTCTCTTTTTCTCTCATTTTTCTTTTTTTTCTTTTTCTCATTTTTTTAGAACAATATCATGAACCTCATCCCCACTTTTCTAAGGACTCATTAGTCTCCATCATTCTTTACCTCACTAGGACAATGCTCTAATAATGATGATCATCACACTTCTTTTTACTTACAACTCGATATTACAACTCGATAAACTGGAACAATATGACTATATGAATGCCTCTGGCAGTGTACCAGGATGTGCAATGATCTAGCGTAACATGTATTACAATGATGAATGGTGGCTTTGCCACAAATATCATGCCAGCTCTATATGATCATGCAAAGCAATATGACGATGAACACACAAGTCATGTGGATAGGACGGTGGAAGTTGCATGGCAATATATCTCGAAATGGCTATGGAAATGCCATGATAGGTAGGTATGGTGGCTATTTTGAGGAAAAACATATAATGAGGCTTATGTGTGATAGAGCGTATCATATCATGGGGTTGGATGCACCGACGAAGTTTGCACTGACTCTCGATGTGATAAAGGGCAATGCACGGTACCGGAGAGGCTAGCAATATGTGGATAGGTGGGAGTGTTGTATTAGTCCATGAAATCACATTAGTCATAAAGAACTCATATATTTATTGTGAAAGTGTTATTAGCCCTCGAAGCAAAGTATTCTCGCATGCCCCTAGGGAGGAGGTTGGGAGGAGTTAACCATCGCCCTCCCCCCCCCCAATTTGATAGCACAAAGGATTTCGGTGAGGAATAAATATGCTCCAACATCCCCATCATGCCATGATGGACACTTAAATGAGTAGTCATAACAAGCTTTAATACCGTTATTTTTACTAACTAATGATTATGAACTAATACCCTTTCATATTACTACATCAATATAATTAACTCACACGCTTCTTATATTCATTGATCTCACATGAAAGTTTTTATTATATCACTCTTATATACCTATCATTCTTGAACTAGTCATTATAACCCGTGCAAATTACCACTTCCTAACATTCTCAAAAAGGTTTAAGTGAATCATGAGAATGCAAAACATTTCTATAAAATATGCCTACCACCGTGCTCTAAAGATATAAGTGAAGCACATGAGCAACTGCCTGACTCAAAAGATATAAGTGAAGCACATAGAGTATTCTAACAAATCATGATGAATGCGTCTCTCTCTCAAAGGTGTGTTCAGAGAAGAATGTGTTGGGGAACGTTGCATGGAAAACAAAAAAAATTCTACGCACACGCAAGATCTATCCATGGAGATGCATAGCTACGAGAGGGGGAGTGTGCCTACGTACCCTCGTAGACCGTAAGCGGAAGCGTTAGAACAGCGCGGTTGATGTCGTCGAACAACTTCACGATCCAACCGACCGAGCACCGAACGTACGGCACCTCCGCGTTCAGCACACGTTCAGCTCGGTGACGTCCTCGACTTCTTGATCCAGCAAGATGGCGAGGTAGTGGATGAGTTCCGGCAGCACGACGGCGCGGTGACGGTGATGGTGATGCTATCTCCGCAGGGCTTCGCCCAAGCACTGCAAAAATATGACCGAGGGACAGAACTGTGGAGGGGGGCGCCGCACATGGCTAAGACAATGTTGTGTCCCTTTGGTGCGCCCCCTCTCCTCTATTTATATATGTGTAGGGGCTTGGAGTAGAAGGAATAGTGCCATGTGAACAGTAGCCGTGAATAGTACACACGTGAACTTGGACTCCAAAGTCCAATCCTATTCCTACTAGGACTCTCCCTTTTTCCTTCCCTAGCTGCGTGGGCTTTTGAGGACTTGGTGCACCTGGCCCAATAAGACCAACGCGCCTCCCCTTAGCCCATGCCAGCCCTTGGGACGTGGTGGACCCACTTGTGGACTTCCGGACCCCTCCGGAATCCTCCGGAACCTTCTGGAAGCTTCCCGGTGCAATATCGGAAAAAACTGCACCTTTTTTCGGAACCCAAAATATGACTTCTCATATATAAATCTTTACCTCTCGACCATTCCGAGACTCCTCGTGACGTCCGGGATCTCATCCGGGACTCCGAACAACATTCGGTTACCAATTCACATAACTCATATAACACTATATCGTCAACGAACGTTAAGCGTGCGGACCCTACGGGTTCGGGAATGATGTAGACATGACCGAGACGCCTCTCCGGTCAATAACCAATAGCGGAACCTGGATGCCCATATTGGTTCCTACATATTCCATGAAGATCTTATCGGTCGAACCGCAATGACAACATACGTAATTCCCTTTGTCCGTCGGTATGTTACTTGCCCGAGATTCGATCGTCGGTATCTCCATACCTAGTTCAATCTCGTTACCGGCAAGTCTCTTTACTCATTCCGTAATACATCATCCCGTAACTAACTCCTTAATCACTTTGCTTGCAAGCTTCTTATGATGTGCATTACCGAGAGGGCCCAGAGATACCTCTCCGAAACACGGAGTGACAAATCCCAGTCTCGATCCATGCCAACTCAACGGACACCTTCGGAGATACCTGTAGAGCATCTTTATGATCACCCAGTTACGTTGTGACGTTTGATAGCACACAAGGTATTCCTCCGGTATCCGGGAGTTGCATGATCTCATGGTCTGAGGAACATGTATTTGACATTCAAGAAAGCAGTAGCAATAAACAGAACGATCATATGCTAAGCTAACGGATGGGTCTTGTCCATCACATCATTCTCCTAATGATGTTATCCCGTTATCAAATGACAACTCATGTCTATGGTTAGGAAACCTTAACCATCTTTGATCAACGAGCTAGTCTAGTAGAGGCTCACTAGGGACACCGTATTTGTTTATGTATTCACACATGTATTTAAGTTTCCGGTCAATACAATTCTAGCATGAATAATAAACCTTTATCATGAACAAGGATAAATAAAATAATAACAACTTTATTATTGCCTCTAGGGCATGTTTCCATCAGTCTCCCACTTGCACTAGAGTCAATAATCTAGATTACATAGTAATGAATCTAACACCCATGGAGTCTTGGTGTTGATCATGTTTTGCTCGTGGAAGAGGCTTAGTCAACGGGTCTGCCACATTCAGATCCGTGTGTACTTTGCAAATTTCTATGTCTCCATCCTTGACATATTCACGAATGGAGTTGAAGCGTCTTTTGATGTGTTTGGTCTTCTTGTGAAGCCTGGGCTCCTTGGCTATGGCAATTGCTCCAGTGTTGTCACAAAAGATTGTCATTCGACCCGATGCACTAGGTATTACACCTAGATCGGATATGAACTCCTTCATCCAGACTCCTTCATGTGCTGCTTCCGAAGCAGCTATGTATTCCGCTTCACACGTAGATCCCGCCACGACGCTCTGCTTGGAACTGCACCAACTGACTGCTCCACCATTTAATATAAATACGTATCCGGTTTATGACTTAGAGTCATTTGGATCAGTGTCGAAGCTTGCATCGACGTAACCCTATACGACGAGCTCTTCATCACCTCCATAAACGATAAACATGTCCTTGGTCCTTTTCAGGTACTTCAGGATATTCTTGACCGCTGTCCAGTGATCCACTCCTTGATTACTCTGGTACCTCCCTGCCAAACTTATGGCAAGGCACACATCAGGTCTGGTACACAGCATGGCATACATAATAGAACCTATGGCTGAGGCATAGGGAATGACTTTCATTTTCTCTATATCTTCTGCCGTGGTCGGGCATTGAGTCTGACTCAACTTCACACCTTGCAAGACAGGCAAGAACCCTTTCTTTGACTGATCCATTTTGAACTTCTTCAAAACTTTGTCAAGGTATGTGCTTTGTGAAAGTCCTATCAAGCGTCTTGATCTATCCCTATAGATCTTGATGCCAAATATATAAGCAGCTTCACCGAGGTCTTTCATTGAAAAATTCTTATTCAAGTATCCCTTTATGCCATCCAGAAATTCTATATCATTTCCAATCAACAATATGTCATCCACATATAATATTAGAAATGCTACAGAGCTCCCACTCACTTTCTTGTAAATACAGGCTTCGCCGTAAGTTTGTACAAAACCATATGCTTTGATTACCTCATCAAAGCGTATATTCCAACTCCGAGATGCTTGCACCAGTCCATAGATGGATCACTGGAGCTTGCACACTTTGTTAGCACCCTTAGGATCGACAAAACCTTCTGGTTGCATCATATACAACTCTTCTTTGAGAAAACCATTAAGGAATGCAGTTTTGACATCCATTTGCCAGATTTCATAATCATAAAATGCGGCAATTGCTAACATGATTCGGACAGACTTAAGCGTCGCTACGGGCGAGAAAGTCTCATCGTAGTCAACCCCTTGAACTAGTCGAAAACCTTTCGCGACAAGTCGAGCTTTGTAGACAGTGATATTACCATCAGCATCTGTCTTCCTCTTAAAAATCCATTTATTCTCAATGGCTTGCCGATCATCGGGCAAGTCCACCAAAGTCCACACTTTGTTCTCATACATGGATCCTATCTCTGATTTCATGGCCTCAAGCCATTTGTCGGAATCCGGGCTCATCATAGCTTCTTCATAGTTTGTAGGTTCGCCGTTGTCTAACAACATAACTTCCAAAATAGGATTACCGTACCACTCTGGTGCGGAACGTACTCTGGTCGACCTACGAAGTTCAGTAGTAACTTGATCTGAAGTTTCATGATCTTTATCATTATCTTCCTCTCTTATTGGTGTAGGCATCACGGGAACGGTTTTCTCTGATGAGCTACTTTCCAATTCGAGAGAAGGTACAATTACCTCATCAAGTTCTACTTTCCTCCCACTCACTTCTTTCGAGAGAAACTCCTTCTCTTGAAAGGACCCATTTTTGGCAACAAAGACCTTGCCTTCGGATCTGTGGTAGAAGGTGTACCCAATTGTTTCTTTAGGGTATCCTATGAAGACGCACTTCTCCGCTTTGGGTTCGAGCTTATCAGGTTGAAGCTTTTTCACATAAGCATCGCATCCCCAAACTTTAAGAAATGACAGCTTAGGTTTCTTGCCAAACCATAGTTCATACGGTGTCGTCTCAACGGATTTAGACGGTGCCCTATTTAACGTGAATGCAGCTGTCTCAAATGCATAACCCCAAAACGATAGTGGCAAATCGGTAAGAGACATCATAGAACGCACCATATCTAATAAAGTACGGTTACGACGTTCGGACACACCATTACGCTGTGGTGTTCCAGGTGGCGTGAGTTGTGAAACAATTCCACATTTTCTTAAATGAAGGCCAAACTCGTAACTCAAATATTCGCCTCCGTGATCAGATCGTAGAAACTTTATTTTCTTGTTACGATGATTCTCTACTTCACTCTGAAATTCTTTGAACTTTTCAAATGTTTCAGACTTGTGTTTCATCAAGTAGATATACCCATATCTACTCAAATCATCTGTGAAGGTTAGAAAATAACGATACCCGCCGTGTGCTTCAACATTCATCGGACCGCATACATCGGTATGTATTATTTCCAACAAATCAGTAGCTCGCTCCATTGTTCCGGAGAACGGAGTTTTAGTCATCTTGCCCATGAGGCATGGTTCGCAAGTATCAAATGATTCATAATCAAGAGATTCCAAAAGTCCATCCGCATGGAGTTTCTTCATGCGCTTTACACCAATATGACCTAAACGGCAGTGCCACAAGTATGTTGCACTATCATTATCAACTTTGCATCTTTTGGCATCAATATTATGAATATGTGTATCACTACGATCGAGATTCAACAAGAATAGATCATTCACAAAAGGGGCGTGACCATAAAAGATGTTACTCATATAAATAGAACAACCATTATTCTCTGACTTAAATGAATAACCATCTCGCAATAAACAAGATCCAGATATAAGGTTCATGCTCAACGCTGGCACCAAATAACAATTATTGAGGTCTAAAACTAATCCCGAAGGTAGATGTAGAGGTAGCGTGCCGACGGCGTTCACATCAACCTTGGAACCATTACCGACGCGCATCGTCACCTCGTCCTTAGCCAATCTTCGCTTATTCCGTAGCTCCTGTTTCGAGTTACAAATATGAGCAACCGAACCAGTATCAAATACCCAGGCGCTACTGCGAGCATTAGTAAGGAACACATCAATAACATGTATATCAAATATACCTTTGCTCACTTTGCCATCCTTCTTATCCGCCAAATACTTGGGGCAGTTCCGCTTCCAGTGACCAGTCCCTTTGCAGTAGAAGCACTCAGTTTCAGGCTTGGGTCCACCTTTGGGTTTCTTTGTGGGAGAGGCAACTTGCTTGCCATTCTTCTTGAAGTTCCCCTTCTTTCCCTTGCCCTTTTTCTTGAAACTAGTGGTCTTGTTAACCATCAACACTTGATGCTCCTTCTTGATTTCTACCTCCGCCGATTTCAGCATCGCGAAGAGCTCGGGAATTGTCTTCTCCATCCCTTGCATATTATAGTTCATCACGAAGCCTTTATAGCTTGGTGGCAGTGACTGAAGAACTCTGTCAATAACACTCTCAACCGGAAGATCAATTCCCAGCTGAGTCAAGTGGTTGTGGTACCCATACATTCTGAGTATGTGTTCACTGACAGAACTATTCTCCTCCATCTTACAGCTGAAGAACTTGTTGGAGACTTCATATCTCTCAACCCGGGCATTAGCTTGAAATATCAATTTCAGCTCTTGGAACATCTCATATGCTCCGTGGCGTTCAAAACACTTTTGTAGTCCCGGTTCTAAGCCGTAGAGCATGGCACACTGAACTATCGAGTAGTCATCAGATCGAGCCTGCCAGGCGTTCACAACGTCTGCAATAGCTCTTGCAGCAGGTCCATCACCTAGCGGTGCATCAAGGACATAATTCTTCTGTGCAGCAATGAGGATAATCCTCAAGTTATGGACCCAGTTCGTGTAGTTGCTACCATCATCTTTCAACTTAGCTTTCTCTAGGAACGCATTAAAATTCAACGAAACAGTAGCACGGGCCATTTATCTACAACATAGATATGCAAAAACTATCAAGACTAAGTTCATGATAAATTAAGTTCAATTAATCAAATTACTAATGAACTCCCACTTAAATTAACATCCCTCAAGTTAATTAAGTGATACATGATCCAAATCAACTAGCCCATGTCCGATCATCACGTGAGATGGGATAGTCATCAATGGTGAACATCTCCATGTTGATCATATCTACTATATGACTCATGTTCGACCTTTCGGTCTCTAGTGTTCCGAGACCATGTCTGTACATGCTAGGCTCATCAAGTTTAACCCAAGTATTCTGCTAGTGTAAAACTGGCTTACACTCGTTGTATGTGAACGTAGAATCTATCACACCCGATCATCACGAGGTGCTTCGAAACGACGAACTTTAGCAACGGTGCATACTTAGGGAGAACACTTTTATCTTGAAATTTAGTGAAGGGATCATCTTATAATGCTACCGTCGTTCTAAGCAAAATAAGATGCATAAAGGATAAACATCATATGTAATCAAAATATGTGACATGATATGGCCACCATCATCTTGTGCTTTTGATCTCCATCTCCAAAACACCGTCATGATCTCCATCGTCACCGGTTCGACACCTTGATCTCCATCGTTGCGTCGTGGTCGTCTCGCCAACTATTGCTTCTACAACTATTGCTAACGCATAGCGATAAAGTAAAGCAATTACATGGCGCTTGCATTTCATACAATAAAGAGACAACCATAAGGCTCCTGCCGGTTGCCGATAAATTACAAAACATGATCATCTCATACAACAATGTATATCACATCATGTCTTGACCATATCACATCACAGCATACCCTGCAAAAACAAGTTAGACATCCTCTACTTTGTTGTTGCAAGTTTTACATGGCTGCTACGGGTTTCTAGCAAGAACCGTTCTTACCTACGGAAAAACAACCACAACGGTGAATTATCAAGTTTGCTATTTTAACCTTCTTCAAGGACCGGCCATAGTCAAATTCGATTCAACTAAAGTAGGAGAAACAGACACCCGCCAGCCACCTTTATGCAAAACAAGTTGCATGTATGTCGGTGGAACCGGTCTCATGTACGTGGACATGTAAGGTTGGTCCGGGCCGCTTCATCTTACAATACCGCCGAATCAAAATAAGACGTTGGTGGTAAGCAGTATGATGATCACCACCCACAACTCTTTGTGTTCTACTCGTGCATATCATCTACGCATAGACCTGGCTCATGATGCCACTGTTGGGGAACGTTGCATGGAAAACAAAAAAAATTCTACGCACACGCAAGATCTATCCATGGAGATGCATAGCTACGAGAGGGGGAGTGTGTCTACGTACCCTCGTAGACCGTAAGCGGAAGCGTTAGAACAACACGGTTGATGTCGTCGAACAACTTCACGATCCAACCGACCGAGCATCGAACGTACGGCACCTCCGCGTTCAGCACACGTTCAGCTCGGTGACGTCCTCGACTTCTTGATCCAGCAAGACGGCCAGGTAGTGGATGAGTTCCGGCAGCACGACGGCGCGGTGACAGTGATGGTGATGCTATCTCCGCAGGGCTTCGCCCAAGCACTGCAAAAATATGACCGAGGGACAGAACTGTGGAGGGGGGCGCCGCACATGGCTAAGACAATGTTGTGTCCCTTTGGTGCACCCCCTCTCCTCTATTTATATATGTGTAGGGGCTTGGAGTAGAAGGAATAGTGCCACGTGAACAGCAACCGTGAATAGTACACACGTGAACTTGGACTCCAAAGTCCAATCCTATTCCTACTAGGACTCTCCCTTTTTCCTTCCCTAGCTGCGTGGGCTTTTGAGGACTTGGTGCACCTGGCCCAATAAGACCAAGGCGCCTCCCCTTAGCCCATGCCAGCCCTTGGGACGTGGTGGACCCACTTGTGGACTTCCGGACCCCTCCGGAATCCTTCGGAACCTTCTGGAAGCTTCCCGGTACAATACTGGAAAAAACTGCACCTTTTTTCGAAACCCAAAATATGACTTCCCATATATAAATCTTTACCTCTCGACCATTCCGAGACTCCTCGTGACGTCCGGGATCTCATCCGGGACTCCGAACAACATTCGGTTACCAATTCACATAACTCATATAACACTATATCGTCAACGAACGTTAAGCGTGCGGACCCTACGGGTTCGGGAATGATGTAGACATGACCGAGACGCCTCTCCGGTCAATAACCAATAGCGGAACCTGGATGCCCATATTGGTTCCTACATATTCCATGAAGATCTTATCGGTCGAACCGCAATGACAACATACGTAATTCCCTTTGTCCGTCGGTATGTTACTTGCCCGAGATTCAATCGTCGGTATCTCCATACCTAGTTCAATCTCGCTACCGGCAAGTCTCTTTACTCGTTCCGTAATACATCATCCCGTATCTAACTCCTTAGTTACTTTGCTTGCAAGCTTCTTATGATGTGCATTACCGAGAGGGCCCAGAGATACCTCTCCGAAACACGGAGTGACAAATCCCAGTCTCGATCCATGCCAACTCAACGGACACCTTCGGAGATACCTGTAGAGCATCTTTATGATCACCCAGTTACGTTGTGACGTTTGATAGCACACAAGGTATTCCTCCGGTATCCGGGAGTTGCATGATCTCATGGTCTGAGGAACATGTATTTGACATTCAAGAAAGCAGTAGCAATAAACAGAACGATCATATGCTAAGCTAACGGATGGGTCTTGTCCATCACATCATTCTCCTAATGATGTTATACCGTTATCAAATGACAACTCATGTCTATGGTTAGGAAACCTTAACCATATTTGATCAACGAGCTAGTCTAGTAGAGGCTCACTAGGGACACGGTATTTGTTTATGTATTGACACATGTATTTAAGTTTCCGGTCAATACAATTCTAGCATGAATAATAAACCTTTATCATGAACAAGGAAATATAAAATAATAACAATTTTATTATAGCCTCTAGGGCATATTTCCATCAGAATGATTGTGGATACCATCAAGCAAAACTAAATATAATACACGATGCTCCAAGCAAAACTCATATCATGTGATGAATAAAAATATAGCCTCAAGTAACATACCGATGAATTGTGGACGAAAGAGGGGATGCCATCCCGGGGCGTCCTCAATCTTAGACGCTTGAGTCTTCCTAGAATTTTACCTTGGGGTGCCTTGGGAATCCCTAAGCTTAGGCTCTTGCCGCTCCTTATTCCTTCATCCATCGAAATCTCACCCAAAACTTGAAAACTTCAGCACACAAAACTCAACAGAAACTTCATGAGATCTGTTTGTATAATCGGTAAACCATAAACTTAGGTACTGTTATAAACCAATTCATAATTGTTCTTGCATAATAGCTACTATATTATAACTTTTCCATGACTTATACCCCCCGATATAATCCATAGTTTCATCAAAATAAGCACACTATGCAATAAAAACAAAATCTGTCTAAAACAGAACAGTCTGTAATGATCTGAACTAAAACCATACTTATGGAACTCAAAAAATTCTGAAAAATTAGGACAACGTGGAAAATTTGTATCTCAATACTGTGTAAAAATTTCAGATCAAAATCATGTTCCAGTAACTTTAGTAATTCCTGAACTGAGCGCAAAAGTTTCTGTTTTCAAACAGCATCAATTCAATTATCATCCAAATCATCCCAAAGGCTTTACTTGGCACAAACACTAATTAAAAGATAAAAACACAATCATTATAGAGGCAAAAATCATGTTTGTACACAGAAAACAGAAAAGAAATAATACGGTAAAGATAAATATTGGGTTGCCTCCCAACAAGCGCTAATGTTTTATGCCCCTAGCTTGGCATAATGCATAGTTTCAATTATTGTCATCCTTCAAAGCAATTCCATAGGTGGCTCTCACAATAGATTCATATGGTGGTTTAATTCTCTTCCTAGAGAAGTGGTCCATCCCTTTCTTTAGTGGGAATTGGAATCTTATATTTTCTTCTTTCATATCAATAATTGCACCTATGGTTCGTAGGAAAGGTCTACCAAGTATTATAGGACAAGACGGATTACATTCAATATCAAGAACAATAAAATCCATGGGTACATAATTTCTATTTGCTGTTATGAGAACATCATTAATTCTACCCAATGGTTTCTTAATAGTTGAATCCGCTAAATGCAAGTTAAGGGAACAGTCATCCATATCGGTGAGACCTAGAACGTCACATAAAGTTTTTGGTATAGTAGAGACGCTAGCACCTAGATCACACAAAGCATTGCATTCATAATATTTGATCTTTACTTTAATTGTAGGTTCCCATTCATCTTGTAATTTTCTTGGTATAGATACTTCCAATTCTAGCTTCTCTTCATGAGCTTGAATCATGGCTTCTACGATATGTTTAGTAAAAGCGTTGTTTTGTTCGTAAGCGTTGGGTGAATTTATCATGGATTGCAACAAGGAAATACATTCAATCAAAGAACAATTGTCATAATTAAAGTCCTTGTAATCCAAAGTAGTGGGTGCATCACTATCTAAAGTTTTGACCTCTTCAAACCACTTTTGTTGTCTTTATCATTAAGATCATCACCCTCCGAACAATTGGGACACCTTCTACTTAAAGTTGACTAATCTCCAAGTCCATTTTTCATCAAGTTTTATATTACTAAACAAAGTTATTGTAGAGACTCCTATAGTTTTAATATACTCATCTTCACTAACTAGAAGGTGCGATTCCGGTTTTGCAACCATTCTATTTACTAGGGTGGTTTGCTTATCGGAGATTCTCCCTATCAATTTTTCAGTATTAGCAAATTGTTGTTGGAGGTTGGCTACTTCTCGATTAACATCATCAAATTGTTTGCTAATTGATTGAAGCATGGTAGTATGTTCTTTAATTTCTTTGGCAAACAATTCATTTTGCTCGTATTGTGAGTGCATAAAGTTTTTAGTAGCCTTTTCAATTTCAAACAACCTTTGATTATAAGAATTATCATGAACACATTATTATTAGAGGGGTTACCGGGGTATGGTCTAGGATTAAAATTCCCTCTATAAGCATTGTTGTTCAAATTATTTTGTGCAATGAAGTTCACATCAATAGCATCATTATTTTGCTCAATCAAAGCAGATAAAGAAATATCATTTGGATCAACATGAGCATTTTTATTAGAAAACATATTCATAAGAGCATCCATCTTATCACTCAAAGTAGAGACTTCTTCGAAAGAATTTACCTTCTTACCAGTTGGAGCTAGTTCGGTGTGCCACTGAGAATAATTTGCAGTCATATTATCGAGAAGCTTCGTGGCTTCTCCTAATGTGATTCCCATAAACGTGCCACCTGCAGCTGAGTCTAGAAGATTTCTCAAAACAAAGTTTAGTCCCGCATAAATTTTTTGTATGATCATCCATAAGCTTAATCCATGAGTGGGACAATTCTTAATCATTAATTTCATTCTCTCCCAAGATTGTGCAACATGTTCTTGCTCATGTTGTTTAAAGTTCATGATTTGATTTCTAAGAGATATTATCTTAGTGGGAGGAAAATACTTAGCAATAAAAGCATCCTTACACCTATCCCATGAATCAATACTATTGCGAGGTAAGGATGAAAACCAAGTTTTAGCTTTATCCCTCAAAGAGAAGGGAAATAATTTCAACTTAATAATATCATTATCCACATATTTTTTCTTTTGCATATAACATAGTTCAACGAAGGTATTAAGATGGGATGCAGCATCTTCATTAGGATTTCCAAAAAAATTGTTCTTTCATAACAAGATTTAGCAATGCAGCATTAATATCATATGACTCCACACTAGTGGCGGGAGGAGAAATTGGAGCACTAATAAAGTCATTATTATTAGTATTCCAGAAGTCACACAACTTAGTGTTTTCTTGAGACATTGTGACAACTTCAAGCAAGCAAGCAAAATAAAATATTTTTGTGTTTTTGATTTTTTTTCTAATGAGACTAATAAAAGCAAATAAAGGCAAGTAAAAAGTAAGCAAGTAAATGATAGTTTGTATGAAGGAACCTTCACGTTGTTTGAATGCTCTCTCCGGCAACGGCGCAAGAAATTCTTCTTGCTACTTGTGAATGCGTTGGGATTTCCCGAAGAGGAAGGGTGATGTAGTGTAGTAGCGAAAAGTATTTCCCTCAGTTAAGAACCAAGGTTTATCGAACCAGTAGGAGAACACACGAGCAATGGTCAATAGGAGCCTACAAACAAGAAGAGCAAATACTTGCACCCAACGCGAGCAAGAGGGTTGTCAATCCCCTTGTACTCGTTAATTGCAATCATTAAATCTGATAGTTCTAGATAGATAAATTGCAAAATAAAATAAAAGTAAATAAATTGCAGCAAGGTAAATAGGGTTTTAGTAATATGATTTGGATGGACCCAGGGGCTATAGCTTTCACTAGAGGCATCTCTCTCAAGAACGAAACATACGGTGGGTAGACAAATTACTGTTGGGCAATTGATAGAAAAGCGCATAGTTATGATGTTATTCATGGCATGATCATGTATATAGGCATTATGTCCGTGACAAGTAGACCGACTCCTGCCTGCATCTACTACTATTACTCCACCAATCGACCGCTATCTAGCATGCATCTATGGTATTAAGTTCATGACAAATGGAGTAATGCTTTAAGCAAGATGACATAATGTAGACAGAATCAAACCAAGCAATATGATTAAACCCCGTCGTTTTACCCTTAGTAGCAGCAATACAAATACGTGCCTCGCTACCCTTTCTGTCACTGGGTGAGGACACCGCAAGATTGAACCTACTACTATGCACCACTTCCACTGAAGATCTACTCATCAACTTGGCCAAAGATAACTCATAGATCGGAAAGCATTACATAGCTATAACAATCATACATAATAGAATTCAGAAATAACTCAATTACTTTCAATGAATAATCTGATCATAAACCCACAATTTATCGGATCCCAACAAACACACCGCAAAAGCTGATTACATCGGAACAATCTGATAGAACTCCGAAGAGAACATGGTATTGAAGATCAAAGAGAGAGAGGGCCATCTAGCTACTGCTATGGACCCGTAGGTCCTGTGGGGAACTACTCACACATCATCAGAGAGGCAGCAAGGTTGATGAAGAGGCCCTCTGTGATCGATCCCCCTCCGGCAGAGTACCGAAAAAGGTCTCCAGATTGGATTGTGGAAGAATAGAGGCTTGTAGTGGTGGAGAACTTGTTTTGTCTAGATATCTGGGGGTTTCTGAATATATGTGAATTTATAGCGTTGTAATTAGGGCAATCAAAGCCACAGGGGGCCCACAAGGCATCAGGGCGCGCACCCCTAGGGGCGCGCCCTGTTGCCTTGTCACCTCCTCGTCTGGCTTCTGGTCCTCCCCCGAAGCTTCTAGGGTCCCTTCTGGTCCAGAAAAAATCACAAAAAAGTTTCGTAGCGTTTGGACTCTTTTTAATAGGGATTTCTTGAAAAGCCAAAAACAAGCAGAAAACAGCAACTAGCACTTGGCACTAGGTTAATAGGTTAGTTCCCAAAAATGATATAAAATTGCATATAAAGCATATAAGATTGATAATATAATAGCATGAAAACATCAAAAATTATAGATACGTTGGAGACGTATAACCCCCCCCCCCCCCCCCCCAAAAGCAACCAATGGCGCCCTTCAACCGGTGACTCTCTTCTTGCCATAGCAGCTCTTGCATGCTTCCCCCGAGGAACCTAATAATCATAATCTGACAGCTGAGGCATCAACCTATGATCAGCCTGCCCGACTTCTTGCCGTACAGGCCATGTCATCGTCCGTTCCTGCGCAGCCTGTGGCAAGGCCTACAACTGCTGAAGATGCACCACCAGTTCAGATGCCGGCCACTGAAGTAGAAGGAGGAGACACAACAGCACTGCATGCTCAGCAGACCAACCCGGTGGAACTCCCTGCTAAGCAGTCCGATGCTTCGAAACCCCTACTCAGCAGTCAGACGGTTTGGAACCGCCTGCTAAGCAGTCCGGCGGTTCGCAGCCGCCTGATCAGCATACCAATGTGTCGACACTACCTGCTCAGCAAACCAACGCGTTGGCACAGCCTCCTCAGTACACCGACGTGTTGGCACCACCTGCGCAGAAGCCCGACATAGCTTCAACGCCTGGTCAGCAGTCCGATGCCTCTGCTCCTACAGCTCAGCAGTCCTTCACAGTAGCACCGCCAGCTCAGCAGTCCGACGTAGCTACACTGTCTGCTCAGTACTCCGTCGTAGCTTCACCGTCTGCTCAACAGTCCGTCGTTCGTTCATCCAAATCTCACACCAAAAGTGCTTCAAGTAACAAGAAGAAAGCGGGCACACTCGCACCCACGAAGAAGGGGCCCTCAAAACAGAGGAGGGATGAGGACCATATCATCCTACTAACAAGACTCTTCACCAGAACCAAATTGTTTGAAGAGGAGAGTAATCCCGGTTCTGACAGCTTGCCCGATGAAGTATTGGACATGATACTTTCTAATAATAAAGCAGACGTACTTGAAGCATGCAAGTACAACCATGGCCAGCCATTTCGTGTTGGCGAATACTTTGAGGAGTGCAGTTCTAGTTGCCGCAAGTTACATAAATATTGCATGGAGAAAATATCAGAAGGTAATAATGTTCTGCAAGTCCACTATGACAGTAAGCATTTCTGTCACAATCCGGGTACCATCAGTGCGGAATTCGAGGACTTTCATCTCTTCTTCAACTTTGATGTGCTCGCTGCCACTCTTGTTAAATGCTTGATGTAGTAAGTACTTCACAAACTCTGATCAACTTCTCCATACAAGGCTGTAAACGAAAAAAAGCTAACTGTATTGTATTCCTCTTAGGGGATTGATCACGCAGAGATCAATAAGGGAGAAAGCGTATTTCATAGATCCTGATGTAGCAAACGGCACATTATTACGTAACAATGTTCAACGGGGGGATTCCATGAAGTAGGTCACCGAGATCTTGCATATGTTACACCATGCAGAATTCTTTGTCTGGCCATATCATGAAGGGTAAGTTAAATATACAACCACGCATACATTGATCGTCTTTCAGTTTTCGACATAGTTCATAAGTTCATGGTTTTCTTAATCTGTAGCAATCACTGGATCTTGGTAGTCATTGTTCCAAAGTGCAACACAGTTTACTACCTATATTCTCCCAGAGAGTCAAAAAAGCCTCAGGATCTGACGCATCTTCAGGAATTCATGGATGGGTATTGAATTCTTTGATGTTGAAATTTGCATTCATATCTAGTTCAAGAATTGAGTATGTGAAAATTCATCTTCATTTGCAGTGTATTGTCAATGTACATAACTAAAAAAGGGAACCGGTTCGACTGTGAACTACCTCTGCAGCACGAGATCATTTCTCCGGTAAGACACCGAAATCTGTTATTTTCAGATAATGTATCCAAAGGTTCGCAAATACCTTTTGTTATGCTAGTCAAATGTTCAAGTTTCTAAATAAACCTCTTTCTATTTCTCTCCAAAGAAAAAAATAAACAGCTTACACCGGTTAGGTTGTTCCTAACAGGGCAAATACATGACTAATTCTGTACAAAAATAATTAGTGTCCTCAACAACAAGAAGGGACCAACCTTTGTGGATACTATGTTTGCAGACACATGATCTCCATTTGCAGATCTGCTACTTCTTGTAACAATGATGACCAGATAATACTAGTAAGTCTGTATCTTAATTACTATCTTCTACTCCACACGTATGGCACATTCTGATCTAACAATCCTGCAGATCATCTTTAAACCGATGACCCCTGAACCGCTCCCCGCAGCTGATTTGCTGGTTGTTAGGAGAGTTATCAGCAACTTCTTCCTGAAACACTATATCAAGCCCACTTAATATGAGGAAGATTTCAGCATGCCTTTTCCTATAACAATAAGTATGCATTCAGCTAGTGTTAGCAGCTAAGCATATACGCATGGATGCAATGTTTTCCATGTGATGAGGTCTTCGTATTTCATACACTATGATTATGTACTGCATATGTCGATACATCTGTGGAATTTAGCTAGCATTTGTTCAATTGCATATTGTGGTGAATTTGGATGAATGTTCTTCCCGTGGACACTATTTGTTCAATTGCATATTGTGGCAAATTTGCTTTTTGCAGGGCGATTCAAATGCGATATTTTGCCTTAACCTGGCCATTAAAGCTCACACGGTTCAAGTAACTGAGCGTGTGGGATCCAGAACGGAAAGCACACGTCACTCATAGCGCAACCGCCTGTGATCTACAGGAAAAGCACACAAGATATGAACTGAACCGTTGGTGATACACAACAAATCGTAGACGATTTGCAGCACTACTACGTGTGTTTAGGGGCTCCTCAATCATTTGTGATAGCACATTATCTCACACGTGTGCTTAGAGGAAACCGTGCCTGATGCAAAATGCAATCCCACTTATAAATTATTCAGGAAACATGTGCGATGATATCATGCATGGCAGACACTTGCCATAGAAGACTCATGCGCGATGGGCCAGATATCGCGCACAGTTTCTATGATGGCCCGTGTGGCTTAGGTAATATTTTGCAACCGGTCAAATGTCAAACACCGTTTGGTTTCCCTGGGCAATTAGACGCGTTTGACTCATCAGAGACGTGTGCGATTGATCCCCAATCCCACACGTGTGCCCAAATATAGTGTGTGTGATATGTTCCTGCATCGCATACCATTACATTTGGCAGAGCGTTTGCATTATCGGACACTATCGCAGACGATTTCTGGGTCGTGTGGGATGGACCCCCCCTATCGCACACACAGGCAAGGCGACTATTTAAAACTCTATCGCGGAAAGGGGGTAAAAACCATTTGTATAGGACGTCGCTGCACCAGTGCCGTCACCACAATGGCACTTGATTTTAGTGGAACTGCACAAAAGGATAACCAAATTATAGTTGCACCTTCCATGAGTTTGACAACCAACCTTGATGTTGCTCAATTTTAGTGCAACTAATGAAGAAGAACCTGCCAGCTCATGGGACCAAGTACTTCTTACTAGTTGCATGATGCAAACATTGCTTCATTTTAGGTGAACTGCACAAAAAGGTCGCATGAATTGAATCATCCATGTTGGTGACTGGTGTCAACCCATCTACAATGGCGTTGACTGCAGATATGGTTCCCATGACGGGGTATGTTCCTTTTTGGTACTACCATTTACCAGAACGATCCTGCATGTTGACTCTGCATGCAGCTAGTGATCTTGTGCTACTGTTTTGGCACTGCCATGAGAAAGCAATAATGCTATTGTTTTTGCATCCTAATCTAATGACACTAATAATTTGAGGCAATGTTTTGGCACCGCTAGTGCCACTGATAAAATGAAGTAATAATACAGTTAAAATAGAGCTACTGTCTTTGCTATCATTTCATTTCCAATGTAGATAACGAAAGTGCTTCTCTTTGTGAGTATACATTTCATCAACTAGTCCCATTCTTAATGTAGGTTGCGAGGCAAATTCTAAGTAAGAGGACCGAGTGGAGCCGTAGGTTCACCACTTGCAGAAGGTGTATCCGGGAGAATTGAGTCCATTTGCACTGCATCAATCACATGGCATGTGCACTGAACTAGTTGAGTCCATCAGGCCTACCGTCGAGGCGGCGCAGGACCCCTCTCTCCCTCGCAGCACGGCAGGCACCATAATTTTAGATGAACTGCACAAAAAAAGTGATTGGAATGACTCAAGGCCCCCTCCTTCTACTGCCACACTGAAGTTGTTCATAGTTTTCAACGAATTGCCTTCATGGCAAGATACGGGGACCTGAAGAATAACTTGATCTCACAAAGTCATCTCACACAGGGCAGTACTGTCCTTCGTCCACATCATCGTGCTTTGTCATATTATGCTACTGTTGTATTTTTTTAATAAAGATATTGTATCACAATCTTTTCCCATTAAGAAAATGAAGTTACTTCTATTTATTAGTGTATGTTTTATCAACTAGTGCCACTATTATAGTAATCACGCTTTTTCATTATCTGTGCGAACAGGGTTACTCGGCTACAGATGTTCAGATGGTGAAAGCATTCCACAAGTTCTTGGCGACCCGCTTATGCAGATATTGGAAGTGGTAGTGCCACCAGCGATCCAGAACATGTTTATCTGCCAATGTTTGACATGTGTGCCCATAAAACAGGACTGGTTTCAATGTTGCAGCAAATCCTTGAATCAAATTGCTTACATAAATTAGGTTTATGGATTGCTGGATATATTGACAGTTCTCCAGGGATTACCCTTTGCTGAGAGAAGCATCGATCGATTTTTCTTTATTTGTACACATTCTCACAACTTTGTTTTAGTTGTAAAGTAACTATTGGCTCTGATCTATGAATCATTGAGATGCATAGGCATATCTTTGTTGTACTTATTATGGGAATCTTATGAGTTGGTTCTGAATCTTGCAAGCTATGAAACGCGGCATGATGGTGCAGGGGACAGCAACCCTAACAAGTTGTTCAAACTTGGTATGGTCTGTGTGAAAGTGTGGCAAATGAGCTGATTGCGTGCATCCTGAGAATAATAATGCTAATTGTTCTACATGTTGATCTTATGGCACTGAGAGAACCAGCCAATGATTTCCATGTTTTAAGAATAAAATTTAAGTAAAGCGCCCACGCTAACACTCGCGATTGCAGTGCCCAAGCAAAAATACGATAGGAAGTATAAGTTAACATAGCCGAAATAATATCATTGGAATATAAATCAAATATGAATCCAACAATACAATTATACTAGTAGGTGACATGCATATTAGTCGCAAGATTCACAAAGGTCGAAGCGTACGTAGCGTTATCTGTCTGGTCGCAAACGTGTACGTACATATTGGTCGATCAGTGTCTCTGCAACGATGAACCGTGGCCGAGTAAGGAGCGGCACGTGTCGTAGTAGAGCCCCCAACGTAGCATGTCACGCAGTCCCGTCTAAATTGTGTACACGTACGTACATGCACGCTGCAAAAAATATGACCACGTACCTACATACCGGGGGGGGGGGGGTCTCGAACGCGTACAACAACGGCATCCTATTCATCGGCAGCCAACCGGCTGGGTCAGAACAAAGAAAACAGCGTTGTGTTCATCGGGAGTCAAGCGACTGGGTCAAAATACGTCCTGATCATCGGGAGCCAACCGGCTTGGAAGGAACAGCCGAAACGGGGTCCTGTTCATCGACCCCCCACCGGCTAGGGGTATGACGTACCGCAAAACGGACGAAGCAGAGTTCTGTTTTACCGCCTACGGTCAAAACGGGGTCCTGTACATCGGGAGGGGTCTGGCGTACCGCAAAACGGAGGAAACAGACTTCTCTTTAACCGCCTACGATTGAAACGGGGTCCTGTTCATCGGGAGGGGTCTGGCGTACCGCAAAACGGAGGAAACAGACTTGTCTTCAACCGCCTACGGTCGAACGGGGTCCTGTTCATCGGGAGGGGTATGGCGTACCGCAAAACGGGACTCCACGGGTTACTACTCATCCAACGTCTACATCCAACCGAGCCTCCACGGGCTACTGTTGATCCGCCAACTGCCTACAGCCTCCACGGGGTCCTGTTCATCCATCCCCCACCGACTGGGGTGTGGCATACCGCGGCACGCCCTCCTCGGGGTCCTGTTCATCCAGCGCCAACTGCCTACTACCACGGGGTCCTGTTCATCCAAACCCCACCGGTTGGGGTGGGGTGTATGAGCAGGCGGCAGCAACGGGAACTGTTCATCCACAGCCAACCAACCGGCTATGTCAAGTCACCACGTCTCGCGCAAGGTGTAGGAGATATGCCCTAGAGGCAATAATAAATGTTATTGTTTATCTCCATGTTCATAATTATGTTTATGTTCCATGCTATAACTGCTATGGTTCTCGACTCTACAATAACCACGAGGCTCGGAGGAAGACTCATATGCACGTGTGGAATAATAAACGGTAAAAAGTATTCCTAGTCTGGCCTCTAAGACTAGCTCAAGTGTTGCATGATGGTTCTGTTTTCCTGATAATGGGCATGACTATGCTGGCAACTTTGAGGGCACAATGTTAGGAGAACACTTGTGTTGAATCGACCCGATTGATGTTATGCTGTGAGATACATTCGTCACAAGTTAATGGTTGATAACACAGAGGAAGTTTACATTTGCATAATTCCTTAGACCATGAGAGTATCAAGTTTCTTCATGCTTGATTCATGAACTTTGGGGTTTGTTAAACGTCATCCGTAACTGGGTGGCTATTACGGCAGCTTACGGGTTCATGGGAAAGTATGTCAAGTAACTTGATAGCTCAAGATTGGGATTTGCTCCTCCGACGATGGAGAAATATCTCTGGGCCCTCTCGGTGTTACGGTATCCACCATCGTCTGGCCAGACACAATGTGATTTGATCACAGGGATGCCGGAACACGGGAACGAGAAAAGAGAACAAAACCGGTAACGAGGTAAATGGCATAGTGGACAAGTTGTTGATCCACGGGGATGCCAATAAATCTCACCTCGGGTATTTGTAACATATCGCGAAGCAACAGGAATAGCACACGACAACTGGAGGTTCACTCGAATATTTATTCGTGTGGGTATAGGGGTCAATATGGGTGTCCACGGCTCCGATGTTGATCATTGATCGGAAAATGTTCCGGTCATGTCTATACTTCACCGAACCTATAGGGTCACACGCTTAAGGGTCATCTATCTGCTGAATACTAGACAGGGAGTCTGAGAGAAAGTCACCGGAAAAGTTTCGAAGACAACGGAAAAGTTCTGGAGAGAGAACACCGGAATAGTTTCGGTAAAACTGAAAAGTTGTTTCAGGGTATACCATTGAGTCAAATTGGTTTCGGCACACATCTGGAAATTCTTGGAGGGTGCCAGAATTGTTCTGGAAACTTCTGGGATTTTTCCGGGATAAAAACCAGAAATGTTCCGGAGCTGCCGGAACCGGTTTGGTTGCTTTTCGCAGATGAAAATCACTAATCCGGAATTGTTTCGGAACGCGTCCAAAATCATTTTAGTGGGTACTGGAATTATTCTAAGACCCAGAGAAATATTTTCGGATTTAACGGTCGTGGAAAAATGTTTCCATGAATAGTGAAAGTGCTTTTTGGGTGGCTTCTTGGAGAAGCCACCTTGAGGGCCTTTTAGTATTTTTTTTTCCCTTGGCTTCTTCGAGAAGCCACCCCTGTGCTTTGCCTATAAATAGGGGTGGAGGGGGCTGCCGAAAGACTCACTCTTTCTCACATACACATGCCATTGCAATGATCTGGCTTCTTCTCTCCCTCCCCGTGAAATAGTTTCGTAGAGCCGAATGGTTGTCTGGGTTCCGGTGGGAACTAATTCTGGACGGCGAAGCCCTACCGGATAGATGACACCGTATGTGTGCAACCCCGTAGAGAGGTCGTAGGTTCAATCTTTTTTGCCTGAGGGGCTGTTCGAGAGTGCCTCCCGAAGGGATGTCCGAGTGACCGTCCGAGTTTCGAGTGTCCTCCCGAAGGGCTGTCCGTGACACCGTCCGAGGGAATGTCCGACTGCCTCCCGGAGGGCTGTCCGAGGGGCAGACGAGGGAGAACATCCTCGCGGTTGGGAGGTTGTAAAATCCTAGCTGCGGGGATCTGCACCGCCGATCGTCATCGACTCTACTTCCGCTGCGTTACGAGTCGGTAACGAAAAGATCAAACCTTGTATGCAGTCTCCATAGTGGTCCTGGGCTGGTGCGTAGGTCGGAAAATTTTTGTTTTCTGCTGCGTTCCCCTACACAAGGGGCTCGACCGATGCAAGTCTCGGCTCGATCTACTATGTATCGCGCGCGGCAGCAATGGGCACTGTTCATCGAGAGGCAACCAACCGGCTAACTCATCTCACGTCTCGCACGGGGGCTCTCGATGCGACGCATCGATCGATCGACGGGGTCAGTAAGCTGCAGCGAAGGAATCGCTCGGGTTCAGTTAGCAGCGAAGGAATCGCTCGGGTTCAATTAGCAGCGAAGGGATCGATCGGCTTCAGTACGTAGTGGGATCGATCGCTCGTGTGTTCAGTACGTAATGCGAGGGATCGATCGATCGCTCGGGTTCAGTAAGCGAACGCCTCACTCGGGTTCAGTTAGCGAACGCCTCACACACACGCGCGTACGAGAGAAATGCGCAAACCACACTGCATCGCTAGGCCCCGACCACCCACCGATTGCCCACCGTAACCGGGAACTCCCCGAAAAATTTCTCGCCCTCACTTCTACCACGATTTTTTACGTCATGTACGGCCCAAAGAATGTCATGCAGGTCCGCCTCCGGCCTGCCCAGGACGAAAAACCCATTTTCTGTCATAATTTTTTGTCGTAGAAGTAGGAGCCCACCACATCTATGATGATACGTGTTTTCGTTACAATTATAGTCATGAAAGTGTCACATCCATGACAGAAAAGTTTTCGTTCGGGCCATAATGTCACGAAAGTGTCTTTTTTTTAGTGTGGGCAACTGATCAATTGGTGGGTTGCCGGATGTGCGATCCGCATAGATTGAACGAGCCGCTTGTGACCGTCACAAAAGACGGCCGATCGGCCAGGTAGAAACGTTTATATACCATTAAAAAATACTTAAGGGTAGGATGGTCTTTTCAGAAAATATGACGTTCCGCAGTGCACGGCCTGTGTACGTACCTACCGTCCCGTCGTTTCGCACGCACGAAGCCGCGATGGGCCAGCCCACTGGCGGATGTTGTACGCCTGTACACCCAGTTCCCGCCAGTGAAAGATGTCGCAAAAAGAATAATGCTAGGGGAGGATTTGAACACACAAGCTCCTGCAGCAAAGAGCGAGCTGATAACCACTACAACCAACAAGCGCTGAAAAATTGGGTATACAAAAAAAAAGGAAAAAAACTTAAAAAAAGAAATTAATGAAACATAAAAAATGAAAAAGAAAGAAAAGAAAAAAGAAATAGAAAGAGATAAAGAAAAAACTGAAAATAAAAAAAAAGAAAACCAGTGCAAACCGGTTCAAGAACCTTCTAGAAGGATCCCAAAACCAGATATTGTAGCCCATGCATTATCTCATAATTGAGCTATGTCGTCGCCTAGTTGGGCCAAGGCATAAGCGTTTTTTTCTTTTCTCTTTATTCATTTTTCTGTTAATTTATTTTTCTCTTTTTGAAATTTATTTTTCTTTTTGACACTTATTAAAAAAATTGAAATATTGTTTGCAATACCAAAAAAAATTCTTGTTTTCAAATATTGTTTACAATTTTTTTAAATGTTTCCTTTTTTATTTTTTATTTTCACAAATTTAAGAAATATTTGTGTTTCAAAAAAAGTTGATAAATATTTAAAAAAAATATGTGGTTTGCAATTTGTGTTCAACACCAATTTGTTAACAATTTTGAAAAAATGTTCTAGTTTATAAAATTTTCATACACAATCTGAAATTCCAAAATTGTTGACAATTTCCATGAAATGGTTAGGACATACGAAAATGTTCATGTTGATTGATAATAACAGAAATTACAAATAATAGAAGCATTCAAATTAGGAAAAACTACGTGCTCACGAATGCACCCGTTTGGCCTAGTCTAGCACACTCCTCTCAACTGGTGGTTTTCTTGGACTATAGACAAATGACCCCAACTTCTTACAGCAGCCTGGCACGTATATATGAGGTATCCATGCTAGGTTCGAACGACTTATGACACTGTTTGCACGTTGCGACACCCTCAATTGAACATGGTGTTTTTCTGGAAATTCTTGAAATGACCCCAAATTTTTCCACCGGGTGGGCATGCCCATGGTAAGTATCCATGCTAGTTCTGAACGAATTATGACACCGTATGCAATTTGTGTCACGTCCGGCTATTTATCGGGCTTTTTCACCAAGAAAATTTTAGAAAATGTAAGACTTGTCGAAAACCCAAACAACTTGACATGATGCCTTGAATTGGTGAATAGAAGGCCATAAAAAAATTAGGGCCATTTCAAGGATGTCGAAAAACAACGTGCTCTCAGACGGTGCCTTCTAGCCTACCTGGACACACTCCATTGAACATGGTATGGTTTTGGACATTCTTGAAATGACCCCAACTTTTGCAAGCTGGTGGGAGTGCCCATGGTAGGCATCCATGCGATGTTTGAACGATTTTCGACACCGTATGCAAGTTGCGACACGTCCAGCCATTTTATTGGCCCTTTTGACCGAGAAAACTCTAGAAAATGCAAAACGACCTAAATAACTTGGCATGATGCCTTGAATTGGTTATACAAGGCCATGAAAACAATTGGGGCCATTTTAAGGATGTCGAGAAACAACATGCTCTCAGACGGAGCCTTCTTGCTTACGCGGATACCCTTCATTAAATATGGACTATTTTTGGACATTCTTGAAGAGCAGATTGGCATGCCCATGGTAGGCATCCAAGCCAGGTTTGAACGATTTTCGATACCGTATGCAAGTTGTGACACGTCTGATCATTTATCGGCTTTTTTTGACTGAGAAAACATCAAAAAATGCAAAATTTGTCGAAAAACAGAACAACTTGGCATGGTCCCTTGAATTGGTCATACAAGCCATTGAAAAAAGGGGGCATTTGAGGGATGTCGAGAAACAACGTCTTTCAAACGAAGCCTTCTTGTCTTTCAACGCGCTTTCAAAATTTTGTTCGCTCTTTTTAAAAAATGTGCCTGTTTTGACATTCTGAGCAATTTTCAAAGACAAGACATTTTTTTACAATTTTAAAATACGACTATTTATATTTTATTAACAAAATTTGAAAAAGCAAATATTTTTTGAAATTTTGAACAAAATTTTTAAAGTGCGAACATTTCCTGAAAAGGGAAAAAGAACCGAAAAGGGAAAATGAAAAATGAAAAGAAACAAAAAGTGAACAGAAAAAAGGAAAAATAAATAGTGGGAAAAAGACTAGTTCACTACAGTAAACCGGTCATTGATGGATAGTTCTTGTAGTCCGCGTTTCCTAGTTAGACACTGAAGCTTATCAACTCATGTGGCTAGCAACGAGCGGTCAGCAGCGGGAGTTACAGGGTTCGATCCCTTGCACTGCCATTCTTTTTCGGTGAATTTTTTCCTGTTTCCGCGGGCGACAATGGGCCAGTCCAGTCGGGAGGCTCCTGTGCCTCGCGCTGTCTATTTGACGCTACTACCGAACGTATGGAATTTCCTATTTGCCGCATTTTGCGGCAAATAGTCGGGCAATCACACACGCGGTCATAGAATGGGCATGCACATTTGAGCGTTCGAGCCACTGGTGTTGCGAATCTTCTGGAAGATTCCTGGCCGGTTTTCGGAACCTTCTAGAAGGTTTCTAAACAGGGTTTTCTGATATTTTTTTTCGGTTTTGGTTTGGTTTCTATCTTTTGCTTTTTTGTTTTTCAGTTACTGTTTTGATTTTATGTTTCTTTTGGGACAAAAATTGTAAATTCAAAACAATGTTCAATATATTAAAAAGTTGTACATTTTTCAAAAAATTGTTCAGAAATTCTAAACTTTGATCATATTTTCAAGAATAGTTTGCATTTTACAAAAAAATAGACTTTTTAAATTTGTTCATGTTTTCCAAAAAATGTTTGGAGTTTCAAAATTTCCTCACGCTTTTAAAATTGTTCACAATTTAAAAAATCTTCAAAATTTCAAATTTTGTTCATGTTTTCAAAAAAGTCCAGTGTTTCAAAATTTACTCGTGTGAACAATTTTTCAAAAAATAATAATCAGAATTTCGATTTTTGTTCTCATTTTAAAAATGTGTTCAGAATTTCAAAATGCGTTCCAATTTTTCAAAGATTATTCGTGTTTTGAAATAAAATGTTCTCATCTTTTTAAAATATTGTTTATAGATTCAAAAAAAGTTCGCATATTAAAAAAAAGGTTCATGGATTTCGAAAAATATTCGCATTCTCAAATTTTGTTTTGGTATTTCGAAAAATGTTTCTGTTTTCAGAAAATTTCCACAGAATCTAAAAAATAGTCGGCATTTAAAAAAATGTTCACAATTTTCAGTGAAACATTCAAAATTTTGTAAACATTTTTTCAAATGTGTCGCTCCTGTGTGTTAATAAAATACCCGCGCTAGCCTCAGATCAAAATCAGCTGATAGGTCGAGTGGCTAGCAGCACTCATTCAAGGCTCTAAGGTCGTGAGTTCGAATCCTGGTTTCGGTTCCTGTTAGTGGGCCGGCACAGTAGCGGGTCCTCTCCCGAAACGTACGACGTATATGTCCCGACGGGTGATCCACCATACATACGAAAATGATTTTGATTTGTCAAATATCCATATTGCCCTTTATACGTTTAGTGAGGGGGTTGTACCGAAGCGGGGCTAAGAGAGGAATGGTACATATATGATCTCAGTTAAGGTCGCTGCAATTCTTTGAACCATTATTAATAGGTAAATGATCTCAGTTATGTGTTGTTTGGTTTTTCTTATGTGGATGCTTCATACTGTACAACTAGGCAGTGTATACTAGGAGACAATCTCCAAGGTATTTTCTGTACAAACTAATCCAAGCTTTTTCTTCCTCTCAAGTAGCTGCTTGATTCTTCTTTACTGAAAATTCTTACCGTAAACTAGACTGAGTAGTTACATGTATGGACAGACACCCCAAAATTTTAACTCTGAACTAGACTAAGTAGTTACATGTATGGACTGCACACTCCAGTTCAGATATTTGATTGAGAAAGATGTGATAGCTCCCCGGTGCCCCTACACCCTCATGAACAATAAATTAATTTTTTTCTTTTTGAAACCGTCCTACCTAGGTTGGAGATCGGAAATCGTCATGTCGTTGTCTGAAACGGGGGTAGGCTGTTGGCCGCTGGTCGTAGCATACCTACTATGGTAACTGAGCGCCGGGTTGACAACGCCAGGTCGTGGGAAGCAGAACGCTGGCCTGGAGGGAGTCCGCATAGTCATGGACGTGGAGTGGCCGTCGAGCATGAGGACCACCTCTGACGCGTCCGGTCTGGAGCTGGGATTGACCTGAAGGCATAGCAGCCCGATTTGCACGCAGTTTAGCACCTCGCTCTTTGGGTAACGTCCGCCTAGGGAAGGATCTACCACCTCTTCCATCGAGCCAGCTCTCCACTTTTCCCATACCTGTACGTAAAAGATAAATTGCAGCTAGTTGGTCAGTTTTCTAGACAAATGAGTAAGCCAAATTACACGTACACATATCACATGTGTGCGGGTCTTACGTAGCTGGGCAGATATCTGGAGGCAGTATCATCGTCAAGTGATCTATTGTTCCTCCGACCAGTCACAATCTCTATAACTATGACTCCGAAGCTGTACATGTCTGACTTCGTAGAGACTTGACCGCGGTATGCATACTCCGGAGACATGTATCCACTGCATTAATTAGTTCCAAATAAACACTTTCGCTCAGCGTTGCTTTACTCGATAAGTAAAGAAGAAATTCTACCGCTTTTTATAAGATTTAGTGAAAGTTGGTAAATCATTTAATATAATTCCTATGCTCTCGCTCTCGAAACAGGTTTTCGCCCCGCTTTATAAATTAAATCAACCAATCAGTCCAACAAGGAGTCATATCGACACACATAGTCTGCTGGGGCCACAGCACAAGCAAGCCCAAAGAAAACAGAAGAGAAAGCATAGAAAAAGACCACCAAGTGGTCAACACATCAAGAGGATGCCGGCGAAGCTAGTCGACCTGCTGTGGCCTGAAGAGCGTCCAGCATCCACCCTAGTCGCTCCTGGTCCCGTTGCCTAGCCAGCGGGTGCCAGTGCTACAGGAATGCAAGAAATTTGAAGGAAGCGTCAGAGGCGCGTCGCAGAAAGACCCTCGATCACCATCTTATTACGCGTCATCCATCATGTCCAAGAAAGCGCAGCGAAGATTAGCCAGAAGAGGCGCCTTTGCCTTCCGGGCTGCATCGCTCGGGACTGAAGGAAGCTGGCAAGCTCTGTCGCCTCCCACTCGGGCCCAAGGGCCTCCCTGGCAAAGCTCCACATCGACCTAGCTGCCATGCAAGAAAAGAGGATGTGGGTCCCATTCTCCAGAACGCCACACAAGGGGCACAGCCCATTACCCGGGCCATGCCGCTTAAGCACCTCCGTCCCAGACGGGAGGCGATCCCTCAGCAATTGCCAGACAAATATTTTAATCTTCAGGGGGAGAGGCGCCTTCCAGAGGGGCGCCACCCATGGAAAAGTCGGCTTTCGGCACAGCGCACGATATGCCGAAGCGACGGAGAAATCTCCAGAGGGAGAAAGAAGCCAATGTGCAGAATCAGGGTCACTGGCTAGCACAGGAGGTAGGGTCGCCAGCAAATTGGCCCATTCTAATACCTCCCCTGGGCCAAATAAGCGACGGAATAGGATGTTCTATTGCCCATTTTGGACCGCCTCTGAGATTAATAACAGCGGCTCTGCGCAAATGGCAAACAAGCCCGGGAACCCCGTGCAAAGAGGGGTTCCATCCACCCAACGATCAAGCCAAAATATAGTCCCTCCGCCATTACCAATCGAAAATGACAACCCCAGGCGGTCACAAGAGAGAAGCGGCACGCCCCGAAGGTACTTTGCCTGAATAAGCTGCAGCCATAGTCCTCCCTCCCCACGGATGATCCGCCAAACCCACCTAAGCATGAGGGCGACATGCATCCGACGGGAGGCCAAGATACCCAACCCACCCATATCCTTGGGCAGGCAGATGTCAGCCCACTTCACCATGTGGTACTTCTGGCGACCGTCCATCGCTTGCCAGAAAAAGCGGGAAGGGTCCTTGTTGAAGGAACTATGCACTCCCTCCGGCAAAATATACATCCCCATCATATACATGGGGAGACTAGATAGATTTGAGTCAATCAAGACAGTCTTGCTTCCTTTGGAAGTAAACCGTCCATGCCACGGCTCAGCCCGCGCGGCGACCTTCCCCATGAGAGGGTCGAACGCACTAAGAAGAAGCTTCGAGTCAGAGAGCGGCATTCCCAAATACTCAATGGGAAAGGCAGCCAACCTGCAGTTCAGGTTGTCCGCGATCCTCTGCTGCTCGAACTCGGAGAAACCCATGACGATCACCTCGCTCTTGTCAAAATTAATTTTAAGCCCGGACATCTCTTTGAAGCACAAGAGAAGAAACTTCAAGTTTATGATGTCCTGGTCAGAACCCTCTACCATAATCATGGTATCATCCGCATACTGCAGGTTAGTGACCCCAACCCCAGGGATGAGGTGTGCCACCACCCCTCTCAAGTGACCGTCCGCCCTCGCTTTATCGAGGATGGTCGCCAAGGCGTCAACCGCGAGGTTGAAGAGAAGCGAAGAGATCGGGTCCCCGTGCCTAACCCCGCTCGAGGATCGGAAAAAAGGGCCCACCTCCCCATTAATGTTGATTGTCGTACTCCTGGTCCGCACTAGTTACATGACCCATGAGCACCAGCGATCGTCAAACCCCCTATGCTCAAGCACCAGGCGCAAGAAGGACCAATCAAGGCGGTCATGCGCCTTCTGGAAGTCTAGCTTCAGAAATACGACCTTCGACTCGCGCCGGCTGATCTCGTGGACAATCTCCTGAAGGGCCAAGATCTCATCGTGGATGCGTCGGCCCTTCGGAAACGCGGACTGGAAGGGGTGAGCGAATGCGCTCAGCAACAGGTGCGAGCGACACGGCGTAGACCTTCGCAAAAATCCGCTCAAGCACATTAATAATTGTGATCAGCCTAAACTGACGGATGTGCGTCGCCCCAACTACTTTGGGGATCAGGGTGATGATGCCATAGTTTATACGAGCCAAGTCCAGAGTCCCAATGTAAAATTCGTGGAACATCTTCATGATCACCGGTTGAAGCACGGGCCAGAATTTCTGGAAGAAGGCCACCGGCAAAGCATCCGGCCCTGGAGCGGATCCCGTCTTCATGGAGGCGATCGCGCCGCGGACCTCCTCTGGCAAGAACGGGAGGGTCAGTCCTCCATTCTCGTCGTCTGTGACCCTAGCCTTAGTTGGCCAAAAGTCAGCAGCTAAAGACACCCCACTCCTAGGAGTCGCCGTGAATAGCTCTTTTTAAAAGGAGTAGATGTGGGCATTGATCTCATCCGGGTGTTCAAGGAGGGCATCCCCGTACCAATATGGGATGGAGCACTTTCGTTGGCGACCATTCGCAATGGCCTGGAAGTAGGCAGTATTAGCATCCCCCTCGAGGAGCCATTTCTGACCCCCTCGACGATGCCAAAAGAGCTCCTCCCCTTTGTAGATCTCCATCAGGGAGCTTCCAGGGAGTATCGCTGCATCCACTCGTCAGCCGAAAGTCCCGCACTATCAGCCAGCACATCCAGAGCCTTAACTTGGTCTAGCAGCTCCCCTTTACAGACCCTGAGCGCGGCCCGAGGTTGGCCCCCCAGCCACGCATGAATTGCCGAGCCGATTTGGCACAATGGTGCCAAATGTCGACCGCACAAAACACCCTAGGTGTTGGAAATATGCCCTAGAGGCAACAATATTGCATTATTATATTTTCATGTTTATAATTAAGAGTTTATATTCCATGCTATAACTGCTATGATCCTGGAATATGCGATTCAGTGGAAAACTCATATGCACGTGTGGAATGATAAACGGTAAAATTAAGGTTCCTAGTCTTGCCTCTAGGACTAGCTCAAGTGTTGATTGATGATCATGTTTTCCGGATCTTAGGATATTGTTAAGTGTAATGATAGTTCTAAAACAACATTGAGATTATGACATTAGAAGAACGATCATATTGAACTGACCCAAACTTGTCTGTTATGCATTGAGATAATATCGTCTGAAATCAATTGTAATAACACGGAGTGTTAATGTGTGATTTTGTTCCTTAGACCATGAGAGTATCGTAGTCACTTCTTACCGTACGGTGGACTTTGGGGTTGCTCAAACGTTATCTATAACACGGTGATCATAACAACAACTTACAGGTTCATCGGAAAGTTTGACAAGAGACTAGATAGCTCGAGAGTGGGATTTGCTCCTCTGACGATGGAGAGATATTCTTAGGGCCCTCTCGGTGTGACGGCATCCATCATCGTCTAGCCAGACACTGGTGACTACGTCACGGGGAAGCCGAAACATGTCAACGAGAAAGAAGAACAAAACCGGTAACGAGGAGAACGGTATAGTGAGCATGTGCATGACTCAAGAGGATACCGATCACCTCGGGTTTTGTACAGTATCGTGAAGCAAAGGGAACATCACATGATAACCAAAGGTTCACTCAAATGTCATTCATGTATTCATAGGGATCAATATGGACGTCCACGGTTCCGCTATCGGTCATTGAACGAAGGGGCTTCGTTCATGTCTATGATTTACTAAACCTACGGGGTGACAAGCTTAAGGTAATCATGATCTGCTGAGTGTTAGTAGGACGAGAGTATCAAGGATTTATTTGTGGAATTCTTTCATTAATATAAAAAATAGTTTTGAGCAGAACCGGAAGCGTTTCAGGGTCACCGAAAGGGTCTCGGAGCATATCGGGTAATACTGGGTATTACCGATAAATAATATATAGGTGGAAAATGTTTCCAGGGATGTTAAATTAATAATAAAAGGCTCTAATAATTATTAGGAGGCTTTTATATTTAATTTAATACCAACGGTCCTAGAAAGGCCAAGTGGTGGAAGGCAACTTGGGCCACCAAGGCCCAAGTGGGGAGGCGCCCCTTTTCCCTTAGTGGGAGGCCGAATTGGGAAGGGGGAAGGACTCCTCCTTCCCTCCTTGGCTGGCGCAAGGGAAGGGGAGTCCTTCCCCTTCTCTTGGCTGCCCCTCCTCCCCTCCAACCTATATATACTAGAGGTCCAAGGCACTTTTGTACACACAAGTTTTGGAGCGTCCTCTAGTTCTCTAGTTCCGGTTCTAGTTGATCCTAGTTGGTCGATTAGAGCTTGATCTAGATCCTCTAATCCTCATAATTAGAAGCCCAGTGTGGTTCTAATATTCTCCTCTAATTCTCCGGCGACGATTAGCTCTGGACGGAGAAGCGCTGCCGGATCGTGAAAACCGTACGCTTGCAACCAAATAGAGAGGCCGTGCTTTCGGTCTTCCGTTCAAGGGATCGTTAGTGGGCAGTTCGCGGGATCGTTCATCTACGGTTCGAGGGACTCCAAGTACGATCTAGACCGACTCATCTACTTCCACTGCACTCCGGAGTCGGTAACGATCGTGATCCAAACCGTTTATGCATCTTCATATTGTTCCTGGGTGATCGTAGGGCGATGTTTTTTGTTTTCTACTACGTTTCCCAACAGTGGCATCATGAGCGATTCTTTGAGTAGGTGCAGGTTTAGATCTAGATCACATGTGGATGTGAGGGTTTGATGTTCTTGCTATGCTTCCCTCGAGTGTTGCTTTGGTTCAGTTCATTGACGTCATGTTGTAGCTTTTCACAAAGTTTTGACAATTGATCGGCTCTGGCTGTTGACGATCTGCTAATAGTTCTTTGGGCTTCATCATAGTCAAGAATAGTGAACCATCGCGTACACAAGAGGGCGATGAAGATGAACGATCTTCTAGGGGGTCATGCGTATTTGACGAAGTTTAGTGTGGGGTTAGAGATTTTTAGTTAAGTCTCTTCCCAGGAAAGCACCTGACCGCCCGTGGTCAGCCGGGCCATAGAGAATTATCACCTCCCAACTGAGGTTCAATCGTCGGTCGGTCAGGGACATGCTGAGAAAAAACTCTCCCCGGTCCATGTCCTCAACGGTGAACGCATCCTCACGGACACTGAGTAGAATACCGCCCGAGTGACCCGACGCTAGCAACCATTGCCAAGCAAAAGGCCAACTAGAGAGGCCCTGCAACTCCTGAGGGGAGAAGTCCTGACAAATCGTCTCCTCTAGGCCCACTATGTCAACGTCTTCCTCTCGCAGATACTCAATTAACTGGCGGCGCCGACCCAAGTGGCCGAACCCATGGATGTTCCAGCAGAGCAACTTCATGGGGAAACCGATGGCTTGTTGGCCCCTTTACGCGGGGCCGAACGCCCCCCCCCCCCCCCCCACAAGTCGAGGGCCGGGACGCTGTCTTGGGCGGCCTACCCAGACGGGCCCCCACCGTCTGCCCCCCCCCCCCCGTGCTGCACCACCCTAGCCGTCCTATCAGCACTGACCCCCCGCATAGTAACTTGTTGCTCAGTGGGGTTCAGGCGGGTAGGGGGTCGACCGCGCAGCGCCCTTGCCTGGGAGGGCACTGCCGACGAGGACCCACCTAGTGTGTGGCTCGGTTATTTTTCTAAGGTTGCCGATACCATGCCTCTATTGAACCTACTGGATCCAATTGTTGAAGTGCTCGAGTGGGACCACATTGACACCATTCTTGTGCTAAGCCATGACTCTATCAAACTAATCTGGATTCCTTCTTGTTCATGAATAATAGGGCATCTACCTAACCCTATCAAACCTCTTTACAACTAGTTCCCTCTTTTCTCAGCCGCCCGAAGGATTAGTCTCAAAATTATTTGATTACATATACTCAAACGGTCGTCTTGAGTTAATTTGACTAAAGAATTGTGCGCAATCGACATGTACATTTTCGGAGAAAACACAGAAGCATAGACTTACAGTGTACCGGCAGGGCGTTTTGTTATATCCCTCGATTGATCTTCACCAAAAGCCCTAGACAAACCAAAGTCTGAAATCTTTGGGTTCATTTCCAGGTCCAGTAAGATGTTGCTTGGCTTCAGGTCACGGTGTATGACTTTTAGACGAGACTCCTCATGGAGATACAATAGACCTCGAGCAATCCCAGAGATGATGGTCTTTCTTTTCGTCCAGTCCAGTTGATGTGCCTTCTCCGAATCTGCTACACACATGCACCACTGGAACTAAAAACAACATAATATGCAGACTAGTGGTGTAGTAAAATTTTAACAAGATGAGTTGGGAGAATTACTGAAAAGGTTCGTGTGTAGGCTTCCATTAGGCATATAATCGTACACCACCAGTTTCTCTTGCAAGCAAACACCAAGAAGCGGCACCAGACTCTTGTGCTTAAGTCTGTTAGCTAACACTAGCTCATTTTTGAGCTCATCAAACCCTTGAGCTGAGTTCTTTGACAGCCTTTTCACAGCTATTTTCATTCCATTCTGCAATTCGCCCTATGTACATGCAAGTTTGTTCTTGGATTAAATTAAATAATTCACAAAATTACTCTCTCTGGTATTACTAGTATGGTTTTATAGTCTCATGTGATATTTGTAACAACATACAATACATACCTTAAAAACCTCTCCGAATCCTCCCTCTCCTAGTTTATTGTTTATATAAAAATTGGATGTTGCAGCTCTTAACACTTCCAGACTAATATAGTTCATGCCCTCTCCTGCATTATCTGCAATAAGAAACACGTGATTCAACTATGCCCCGCCTCCTCTTGTTCCCCTTGGACCTTTGTGCTCTTCTATAGGAAATATGACATACCTTGTTGTTTCTTGTTCGCCTTGATCCTTTTCCTCTGTCCGCGAACACAAGCAAGCACAAAGACTACGACGAATAGTGTCCCAACAGAAATGGCGACAACAAGGATGACATGTTGTAATCTCCTCTTTCCTGCATGTTTTGAAGAGATTTATCATCATCAGTATCGGTCGCTTCTCAGGCAAATTATCCGATCATTAACATCTCGGAACTGCGGTGCACCAGCTGCCATCACGAGGACCAGAAAATGGCAGCAGTGGCGTCCGCATGCAGCCCTGCGGGCCGCGTGAATCATTTGGGATGTAATTTGAAGCTTGTACGACGTTAAAACTGGCCCACCAGATATATATAGTTTTGTCCCCTAAAAAAAAGATATATATAGTTTTGGGCTTAGGTGCACGCGTGCCCCCTCAGGTAGGTTCGCATGGTATTCAAAGCATCCCTCATCTAGGCCAGCCAAAAAAACAAACCATCTGTTGTTAGAATTAACATGATTAGACCAGTAGATAGGGATACAGTATTTATTAACGAGGTTTAGTAATGAACATGGATCAGGGGCCCGTGTACTAAATCGACATAAATACAACCGACGGCGGAGGCCACGAGACAATTAGACGCATCTTGATCATCACGCCAGGGCCGGTCTAGTCACCATGCCATGGGCGCCTGGACCATTCCCTTCGTGATCTTGTGTCTAACTTACCAGGTTTGTCTTGTCTGTTTTGAGCTTTTCGCTACCCCACCATGTCTTTATATATTATTAGGTTCGGGTAACATGTTTTCAACTGAAACATCTAACCTATTAGGTTGGGCGGCTTGGGCGAAGGAAGGATCCAAAGAGGGGATACTTAATTTAAGTAGGACCCCGATATTGCGCGAACGTTTGATCCCCACGTACCCCACCCCGAACGAGACGTTCGGTAGGAGGAAGGCACTCGCCCGAAAGAAAACGTTCGATGCGAGCGGCCTTGCCACCGAACCAAATGAACGTGAGCCTGGACATTTTTCTGATGGGCTTCTGTACCGAAAAACTTGGTGACCCATAAAAAACAAAACAATATGTACAGGAAAAATTGGCATGATAAACTATAGACTAAAAAACTATAGAAAAGAAAAAAATCCATACAGAAAATTGCCACTGCTTAACTACGAAAATAACAAAATACCTACATGACAAAAAGTATGCCAACAAAGATTTTAATATTGTTTCAATGATAAAATAATGCAACAAAAAAAATTGATGCAACGAAACAGATTTGTTGTATTTCAAAAAAAATACAAAAAAGAAAAGAATTTGTGAATGGTGTGTGGGATAAAAGTTACCATGGTGGTGTACACATGAAGGTGTAAACTATTTGAAAGATGGCAAGTTTGCCATGATTTAAAAACTTTCAGAATTTGCCATGTTTTAGTGATCATTTTGTCATGGCAAATTTAGAGATGTCTAAAACATGGCAAATTTAGACATGGTACTTGAGTTAAACTTGCCATGCAGAGTCTATAAAGAAAAATGTCATTTATGTAAAATAATCTTTGGTTGTGATACGATAAAAGAATTTTTCCATGCTGCTTGGATTAAACTTGCCATGGTCCATCAATTAATTTTGCCATGGTCCATATAGTAAGTTTGCCATGTTAGAGAAATAAAAACTAACATACATTTGAAGAAAATGGTGGCAAACTATTTGAAGGATGGCAAGATTGCCATGTTTTAGAAACTTTCAGATTTTTTGTTAGTTTTTCATGGCAAAACACACCATAAAAACACATCTTAAATTTCCATGGCAAATGTATATGTTAGTTGCCATGGTACTTGGATTAAACTTGCCATGGTCCATGAAATAATTCTGCCATGTTAAAAGAGATAAAAATAATATACATTTGAAGAAAATGGTGGTAAACTATTTGAAAGATGCCAAGTTTGCCATGATTTCAAAACTTTCAGAATTTGCCATGTTTTAGTGATCATTTTGTCATGGCAATTTTTGAGATGTCTAAAAAACATGACAAATTTAGACATGGTACTTGAGTTAAACTTGCCATGTAGATTCTATAAATAAAAATGTCATTTATGTAAAATAATTTGGTCGTGATACGACAAAAGAATTTTTCCATGGTGCTTCGATTAAACTTGCCATGGTCCATCAATTAATTTTGCCACGGTCCATATAGTAAGTTTGCCATGTTAGAGAAATAAAAACTAAAATATATTTGAAGAAAATGGTGGCAAACTATTTGAAGGATGGCAAGATTGCCATGTTTTAGAAACTTTCGGAATTTTTGTTAGTTTTCCATGGCAAAACACACCGTGAAAGCACATCTTAATTTGCCATGGTGAAAAACACATCTTAAATTGCCATGGTAAATGTATATGTTAGTTCCCATGGTACTTGGATTAAACTTGCCATGGTCCGTAAATTAATTTTGCCATGGTCCATGAAATAATTCTGCCATGTTAAAAGAGATAAAAATTCTATGCATTTGAAGAAAATGGTGGTAAACTATTTGAAAGATGGCAAGTTTGCCATGATTTAAAAACATTCAGAATTTGCCATGTTTTAGTGATCATTTTGTCATGGCAATTTTTGAGATGTCTAAAAAACATGACAAATTTAGACATGGTACTTGAGTTAAACTTGCCATGTAGAATCTATAAAGAAAAATGTCATTTATGTAAAATAATTTGGCCGTGATACGACAAAAGAATTTTTCCATGGTGCTTGGATTAAACTTGCCATGGCCATCAATTAATTTTGCCACGGTCCATATAGTAAGTTTTCCATGTTAGAGAAATAAAAACTAACATATATTTGAAGAAAATGGTGGCAAACTATTTGAAGGATGGCAAGATTGCCATATTTTAGAAACTTTCAGAATTTTTTTTAGTTTTCCATGGCAAAACACACCGTAAAAACACATCTTAATTTGCATGGCAAAAAACACATCTTAAATTGCCATGGTAAACGTATATGTTAGTTGCCATGGTACTTGGATTAAAGTTGCCATGGTCCATAAATTAATTTTGCCATGGTCGATGAAATAATATTGACATGTCAAAAGAGATAAAAAGTAATATACATTTGAATAAAAATGGTGGTAAACTATTTGAAAGATGGCAAGTTTGCCATGATTTAAAAACTTTGAGAACTTGCCATGTTTTAGTGATCATTTTGTCATGGCAATTTTAGAGATGTCTAACAACATGGAAAAATTAGACATGGTACTTGAGTTAAACTTGCCATATAGAATCTATAAAGAATTTAGACATATAAATTTGAAGGATGGCAAGATTGCCATGTTTTAGAAACTTTCAGAATTTGCCATGTTTTAGAGAAGAGCAAAATGTACATTTGCCATGTGCCCATGGTCCAAAATTTACCATGCCGGTACTTGTTAAGTTGTTGTGGCAAAAACACATCATAGTTTCGTAATCTATTAACGAATTTGTTTATTCCTTGAAACAATGGCAAATTTGCCAAGGTAAAATACAAGAGAACACGAATTAGACCTAAAAATGCTTTGTGATCAGTCCATTAATGTACACAAAATTGCCATGTCCTATATATCATTTTTTCATGAATTTGCCGTGCAACTACTTAGAAGCTTTGTAAATTTTCCATGATGATGAGTGAACTCCATTGATTCCTGTAGTAACTAATCCAAATCACCATGCAAACATAAAAACGAAAATGGCAAATTTGCCATGGGAAGATGTAGAGAACGCAATTACACCTAAAGTTGCCATGAGATCAGTCCATCCATTTTACACAAAAAGATGCAAATGCGCTTTAAATCAAATTTCAATGGACTAGCCGTGTAACTATTACAAGGTTTATAATTTGCCATGATGTTGTGTGAATTTATGACTCGTATCAAACTTAAAATCCAAGCACGAAGCTAACACTACATATATTCTGGTGAGACAGCAGCAGCAATCACAAAAAAAAGCGGAGACATCATACATACCACCGGAGCATCGCCACAGACATCCACCGCTGCTCCTCCCCCTCCCCGCTCCGCCTCCTCAAGCACCTTGTTGTGTCCCCGAGCTCAAGGCCGCCGCCGTGTCCCCGAGCTCGAGGCCGTCGGAGGTCGTCGAGCGGTCGTCCCCGCTTGGTATCGCGAGCCAGCGTCGTGCCGCTGTAGTGCGGCTGTGGCGAGAACCTCCTCACTCGCCGTCGGGTTGGACGCCGTCGGAGAAGAGAGCGCCGCCTCTCCCGCCTCCATGCCCGAGCTCCTGCGGGTGAGGATCTCCCGAGCGACGCCCGCATTGACGAGCCCCCCTGCTTTCCGCCCAGCCGTCGTCGGCGAGCTGCTGCGCCGCCGCGCATGGATCTCCCGACGCCCGCATCGATGAGCCTCCCCCTGCTTTTCGCCCCAGCCGCCGTCGGCGAGATGCCGCACCGCTACACATCCTCTCTCTCTCGTCCCTCCATCCTTCTACTACAATGTTGTGGAAGTGAGTGGATAGGAGGGGGAGGGCACTAGGTCGTTCGGTCGATTCATACGAACTCCCGAACAAGTGAAAAAGATGACGTGCCTAATCTTCCTGCTCTAAGATGCGTGCGAGGAATCAAACGGCTCGCGCGGCGTTCGGGCTGAAATCCGGAAACACGGCACGTTCGGGAGTTATTGATTCCGTTTAAGTAAGTATAGGAGAAAAGTAGGAGAGATATGCGAGACACATAATGGGAACACTGGGTCGGCCTTGGCTCGAGCGCGATCGCAGCATGCCAACAAACGTGTTTTCTTTCTTCCATCTGTAGAAAAAAATGTGATCTCTAGCCTCCAGGAGAGTTCTTCCGGCGGCTCCCCTCCATCGAGGGGGGGGGGGGCTGATCCATGCATGTGGGTCGTTTTTAGGCTCTCATATAGGTTTTAAGGTTGTTCATCGTCTTGCCTTCGACGGCAGTGATGGTGGCGCTGAATAAAGATTCTTCAGATCTTTCTTCGACGGGACGATTGGTCCTATGGTCGGGGTTGGATTTGAAAACCAGACTGTTCAAGCAAGGATGGCGTAGTGGCCGTGACATTCTCGTGATGGACCTGTGTCCTCGGGCTCTGCCGTGGGATCGGCCTTTGCTCCAGCACCGGCGTGGAGCTTCGGAGGTAGTCCAGGAGCGGATGCAGATTGTGATCTGCATCGGTTGCATATGGAAGATGGTGGATCGTGTGCTGGGTTCGAGGTTCGTGGATGACAGGTATGGTTTCCTTCTCCGACGTCTTAGTCGTGCGAGGATGCCATATCAGGAGTTCGATGGCGTGTCTGGGGTGTTGCCCTAGTCTGATTCGTTCAACGGCAATGGTTTTGCCTTTGGTAAGCCACCTTGGAGGTCTGCAAAGCTGCATATCAGCGATGGAGCCAGGTCGAGCTCGGGTATGAAGGTGATCCGTTATTATTTCCTTTGGTGACTGCTATGGTGGTGCCAGAGGCAGGAACGATTCTTCGGTCTTAATTGTAATTTTATTTGATTATTTCTTGGTTGGTGTTTTTTGTGCAAAGAACTTTTCAGTTTTATCAGGTCGATGTGTAAGTGACTTGTACTATGATCCTTATGATATAAATGAGACATGTATTATTATGCAAATATAAAAAATAAAAGGATCACTAAAAGCTAAACGATATCATGCAAACATAAAAATAAAGGGAACATTGAAAGCTAAACGAGAGGTGGGGGCAAGGGAAAGCTTGAATTTTTACGAAGAGATCTTTGCTCCTGCCCTGTCCCATATGGCACCTTCATTTTTTAGTCAACTCAAAGTTTCAAACACCCCCGCGCAGCAGAGATTTTCTTCACGGCAAAAAAATATATGGAGGTTGAGGGTAGATGTTGATGGCCTGATTAAGTTACTCACCGAGCGAGGAGATCGGCCCCAACTGTGCAGCAGCCGGAGGCGGAGCGTCGAGCGCCAGGTCGTAGAAGGTATATACTTGAACCCGAAGTCGGCAGTTGAAGTTTTGCGCAGTCCCTCCACAGCACATCGGCGGCAGCTTTGGTACCAACAACTGCAGGCACCGGCCGCACTCCGCGGCGCTGAGGTCCCTCATGCACTCCACGAGACCGTACATCGTCCCTTTGGGATCGCTGGGTGCGTACACAGCCTCCCCTGTGGCGAACATCGCCGAGCCACTCGCCGCCCGCGCCACCAGGCGATCCATCAGCGAGTGGTACGTCCGCTCGTAGCTATCCAGCAGGTCGGAGTCGGACACTTTGTTGCCGTCGTACAGCACCTCCGAGAAGAGATCCTCGTAGCCGATCGAGGCGTTGGTATCGGCGTAGGTGATGCAGCACTTGTCGTACAACGCTGCCGCGCTCCGGCTGGAGTTGCAGAACGTGGTGCGGTAGCCGCGGATTTCGCGAACGGCTTGTTGAAGGTTCTTGCGGCACTCGGACTGTGGGGAATCGAGGTGGCAGAGGCCGCGTACGAAGGCGCCATCGGGGCCGGCGCCCAAGGAGAGGGAGGCGAAGCCTGTGGGCGGCACGGCCTCGGGGAGGGCGTTCAGGAGCGTGGAGACGTTGTCGCTGAACGCGCTGCTGTTGGTGGTGTTGGATGTTGGTGGTGATGGTGCTGAGGAGGGAGAAGCAGAGGAGATGCTGCAGTATAGCCTCGCCTGGGAAGCTGCCATGCTTGCCGCGAGGAGGAGGAGCACGAGGGCCAGCGCTGGGGAAGACATCATCGACGGCATGCGCGCGAATGCCGGGTCTGGTCACTCGGGATACTTTTAGCCAGTTCCAATGGTGGAACACTCGAACGTGTAGCGCGCGTCTCGCTAACGAGCGTGACTTCCTTTGGCCTTTTGGGGAGAAAAAAATGGTACAGACACTGGACTAACGAGCGTGACTTCCTGTTTGGCTTTCTGCGGAGAAAAATCGCACAGACCGGACTGAGGGCTGTTAGGTTGATCTCCTTCCGTTCGAACCCAACGGGTCGAACGGCCCCTGACTCGTGCCCTGATCGGGGGCGCCCAACCCTCATATGGTTGGTGGGCCCCTGTGACCCGCGCTATATTAACAGAGGTGGGGGTCGGGGCACGGGACACGAAGTTCACCGCCGCCACAAACCCCATCGAAATTCCCTACCGATCTAGGGTTAGTGTGGTGCTCACGGGAAGCAGCCACCACCTCGTCATCTCTCTGTCCTCGCCGTCGTCACCATCCCACCATGGCCAACGGCGGGAGCTCCTCAGCCACCACCTCGTCATCTCTCTGTTCTCTCCTCTCACTCGAATCACACACACAGATGCAATGTATAGATGCAACTACCGATTACATCTAGCCTAGATGATTCAACACATCTAACAAGGGCATCTCTAAAGCCGACCTGCAAACCGCCCGCATATTCGGACCGCGCTGTCCTGACCGCGGAAGCCATCCAACGCAGTCCTGTATCGATCCGCGGCGCGGTCCGGGCGTACTTTCTCCCGTAAACCGGAGACAAACGTGGAGGCTTTGCGGGAGTCCGGACCGCTACCAAGCCCGCTTCTGATTGACCTGACCCATCCAAACCCCATCATCCCTCCCCCGTGCGCGTTCCCTCCCGGCGCCAGCTGCCCGCATTCATGCCGCTGTAGAGCGCGCCGCACCACATTGAAGACAGCCCAGGGCGGGCGCGACCTCTCACTGCCTCCGCCACTGAAGCGGCACGCCAACCGAGGACGCCGCCCGAGACGCGTCTCCGGTGTCCGCGCATGTTCAATGCCGGAGACGCGTGACTGGACAGGATGGGACGGATATCTATATAGCACACCCGTTTAATGCCCTGTCCGTCCGTATGCCGCCAATAAGCAGGCTCGCCGGCCGAGAAACCCACTCAAGGGCCGCGCGTTGACGCACTCGGACGCCTGGCCTCACCGGAAGCCGCTATTTAAATGCGGCCATATCCGGCTAACTCCACAACACAACACAAGCCGTTCCCCATCCTCCTCCCCTTGCACTGCATCCGCCATGACTGCAGGCGGCGAAACTTTGTGGGAGAGCCTTTCCACTGAGATGAAGCACGCGGTGGCCGCCCTTGCCGCCGCCTGGCAGAGCCGCCGTGCCAGGCGGATCGAGGCCGGCTTGCCGGCCAGCTCGCCCGAGGTCTCCGACGACAAGGACGACCCCACGATGGAGACGGGCTCCGACAACACCGCCCCGGCTCCTGCGACTGTGCACGCCGGCTTCACCATGGAGCAGGCGCAGGCGCACTACAACGCCGCCATGCCGGAGGTGCAGCCTGCGCCGGCGCCTTTGTCGGCGTTTCGGCAGACGCAAGAGGAACAGCGGTACAACATGTTCCTCCTGAAGCAGCACCGGCTGGCGGAGGGCCAGATCTACGGCGAGCGCGCGAGCGAGGAGGCCGTAGCAGTCATGGCCACGGTGAACACCAACTTCGTCGCGGTGCAGCATGCCATCTACGATGTCGTCCGCGCTCAAGCCACCGCTCGCCAGGAAGCGGCCGCCGCAGCTCCAGGCGATCGCGGATGAGAACAATGCCAGTTGCGCCTCCTACGCGCCGCCGACGAACAATCTGGCTGCCCGGTGGGACGACGACAGCGCGGGCGCCACTATTTCCATCGTGGACCTCACGTCCACCGGCGACGGACAAGGTGCGGACTCCTCTGAGGATGAGTAAGGCACGGAAGGTAGCAAGGCCTGGTGTCCCATGTGGGCCAGTCCGCCTCCCGTGTTCTACTCTTCCTCGACGGAGACCGCGGCTTCACTTCATCGGTCTTATCGCCGGTGAAGACGGCGGATGGAGGACGACAAGGGCTTGGACGCCGGGCGCCGCCACCATAGGATAGATTTAGGGTCGGGTCATTTTTTTTTGTTCTAAATGTTCAAGATCCAATGAAAATCCGTCGTGTTTGTATGAAATCCGTCATGTTTATATGAAATCCAGCCGTGTTTGCATGAATTTCATCCGGTCGGTTGAAAGAGTGTTTGAAATGTATGCGGCTACGGTTGGATGGCGGCCTCCCGCATCCGTGTCCGCGGACTGGTTCCCCCCGTCCGCGAAACATATGCGGGAGGAAATTTGCGGGTCGCCGTTGAAGATGCCCTAACCAGAGACATAGGCACATGCATCCTAGATGATGCAGCCTGTTCTCTCAACAACAAGAAAAGGATGATGCAACCTGTTCCATCACCAATTTCCAATCTCATCAGAATCAACCCAAGGTAGGTTCAGCGCTGCAGCAAGGCCGTGATGTGAAGCGAACCTCGAGATGATGGTTGATCCGTTGTTGGTTCGATCTTTCATGGCACAAAACTCCATCGCAGCAAAACCTAGTTGCATGTTTATGAAGATGTTCACAAACGTCACAGAAACAACACGCCAACCCTTCGATTTGAGGGAATAATGTGGACTTACCGTATAGAGTCAGCTTGTAATCTCCTATGCGTCGCGTCGCTTGAACTCACTGCCAGCAGAGATTTTTGATAAGAATTCTCTAAACTCGATAATGGCCGACGGCCGGAACATGCAAACGATTCCAATTCATAATAAGATAACCAAACTTTTACATGGACTTTATCAAGCTATTTATCAAAAATTCAATATGGGTCGTACTACCATATGGTACCATTATTTGAGACGTTGGTCCACCCTGGGGATTAGCAAGCACAGTGGTATTTGCGCAATGTATTACATTCCCTGGCATTAGTATTTGCCTCTGCTGTTCGTCCGTTGTCCATTATTGTGGTGACCCACAAGCTGCGACTAGACATCGCAACGGTGGTGGTGGGCTCTCGTGTTGGAGTTTGGCCGTCGGTGGTCTCTGTGAGGTGCGGTTGGCTGCGATGGCCTCGTTGCCTCTTCGTCGATGCGCAGCTTCGTTGTTGGTGGCGGTTGGTGGGCTTGTCGGCGCCGATGCGGGATGATGTGTGGCCTAGGTGGTGTGGGGGCTTAGGCGAATATCCTGTCTCGACCTTGTGCCATGACCAGTGATGGCGACGGTTGTGGCCATCGTTGACCTTCCTGGAGGCGTCGCTGCTTTGCTGCCGTACCCCTCCGCATGGATCCGACCATCACGGCCTCTTCAGGGGAAACCCTTGATCTTGTGATCGGACGATGGCGGCGCTTTGGTGTGTCATTTTCCCTCTTGAGGGCTTCGTCTCGGAGTTCGGCATCGGCAAGTAGGACTGGTGGTTTGCGGCGGTTGTGGCATCCAGGATTCTGTAGCAACGATGATTATGGGAGTGATGTCGGCAATGCGGCAATGGTTGCGGTAGTCGGCTCTTCTCCGGCGTTTTCGCGGTATTGCCTATGTTTGTTCGTTGCTACGAGGTCGAAGTTGCGGCGGCGGGGCCCTGTGGTGTACGATGACTGGCTGTAGGTGGCCGTTCGGCAATCTTCCGTGGTGCCAACCATGCCTGGTTTTGTCCTTCAGAGTTCTTCATCAGAGTCGGAGCTGCGATGTCTAGCCGCAGGTGGAGTTTTGCACAGATCTTCATGCAACTTCACGTGTCCGCTATGGTGTGGGCTGAGTCGACTATCGTCTACGGCGAAGTCGGAGTCGTTTGCTCAGAGTTTAGGGATGGCGAGGACGCCTCTGGGAGGAGTGATGACGATGATGCATGTGTGTTGTCTTTCCGAAGCCCTCTTTGGAGTGGTATGCGTGGGGTTTCTTATGTGTGCCGCTCAGCGGTTGTGATGGTTTTCGCCCGGTTCTCCATAATTAACTAAGCAATCTAGTTTTCGTTCCCTAATTAACTGAGCAACTCTTTTCTTCTTAATGAATGCAGGAATCCTACCATTTCCAAAAAACAATGATCTTGTACGATCTCGCCGTTTGTAATTTTTTCCGGGCCTAAGCCTTGATGCGCATGGTCTGCTGGATCGTAGCCGGATTCGCACACCTAAGCGAACTCTGGAACATATACCCATTGTGTATGGAAGTGTATTTTTTTGGTGAAATGCTTGTGACTTTAGATTTAATTATTCAAATGGTTGCGACTTTAGATTTAGTTATTCAAATGGTTGTGACTTTAGATAAAATTTCGAATGTATATTGCTAGTGTGTCCTCATGGCCCTCATGAAAGAAATTTTATTGATTGTGTATGTATGTATGTGAATGCAAGTGGATTTAGAGGTATTTTAGAATGTGGTCCAAGTTTTAAGCATTGGTATTAACTAATCTATAATGTATTATGTAGGATGTTTGAGCCGGATAAATATCCTGGCCTTGATGATTTCTACAAGAGAAGCACCGTGCAATGCTCATGGAAAGAGGGGAGGTAACCAGCAGCGAATCTAGGACGGAAATGCAGGGTAGGCTCTGTGTGGCCTAGTTGGTTTAGATGGGCCGGCTGCACCTGTTTTTCTTGGACTGAGCCTGCCAAATATGCTGAGGCTTAGTACTAAACTTTTTTTTTTACGATTTTTGAGGGTAGGCTCAAGCCATGCGAAGCCTGGCCCTTAGATTCGCCACTGGAGGTAAGTATCTCTATTTGTGGATTCTTGGTATTGTTTATAAGTTGAAAGAAGTAACAAGTTGTTCGTTTGTTTTTGTAGGTTCTTCTACTACTTCGCTTGAGGGGCCACAATCCTAGTGAAGCCCTGAAATATGACCGTCGCTACGAGTCCTCTTACAGAAGAATGGATATTCCCCCGTTCGTGCTCAACTTTAAAGGCACACCGCTGACTGTGCAAAATACCGTCAGATCCCTTGGTAGGGGTCCAAGCGCAGCTGGAAGTCTTGATCGGAGGTCACAAGAGGGGATTATCCAGGTTCGGGCCTCCGAAGAGTAATACCATACATCCTGCTGGTTTTTGTTATTCATGGTGGAGGGATACCTCATGCGAGGGGTTACAATGGTGTATGAAAGTTCTACCGAGAGTTTCCTATCTGTGGATCGATGATGAGGAGGACCCTAGACCCCTCCCTTTATATAGGCAGGAGAGGTCTAGGGTTTACATGGAGGTAGATGTGATCTGGGGTGCTGCCGCCCTCTAGTCTTGGAGGCCACGAAGGTTGTCTTTGCCTCCTAGGGATTGCTTCTTGTCTTGGGCCTAGTTGGCCCCTTGTAGTTGATGAGGCCGGGCTCCCTAGCGTTAGCCACCCCCGGTACAGGACTCCGTCAACCGCCATGGATGAACTCCACGGCCATTACCGCCCTTGTGGACCATTGGAGGCCGGAGACGCACTCTTTCCACCTGCCCCTTGGCGATATGATAATCATTTTGGAGGACATCGCCATGATCACCGCCCTTCCGATCGAAGGCAGGGCTCTTACTAGGAAGGTGAAGTCTCAAGGGTGGCGACAACGGGTGGCATAATTTGTTGGTGCTGAACCTGAAGAGTGGACTCATGAAACCGAGAAGGATACTAGGCCATCCGGTGTGTTGTTCTCGTGGATAGGAGAATTTTTTTTTATGAGTGCCTGGAGAATGCCAGTCTGTAGCTTGTGGAGAAGTACGCCAGGGCTTATTTGTGGAACCTCTTGACCCAAGTGTTGTTTGCAGATGGCACAGGGGACACCGCCTCCTGGATGTTCTTGGACCCCCTACGTGACGGGGAAGTTAAGTGGAGTTGGGGGTCAACAGTACTTCCTTTCTTGTAACGTCAGGTAATGCTTAGTAGGATCCATTTCATTGTATGAACTTAATGTTTGTGTGTGATGATTGAACATGTTTATGAATGTGCAGCTGGACGGAGCATATTGAAGGAGTAAGCCAAGATCCTGTCTTGGTGGTTTTGTGTGGGCCCTGCAGATTTGGATGTGAGAGCGTATCCCTATTGGTCGTTCAATCGACTTTGCTCCATCGGAACCTTGGCAGTGGCCTTTCAACGGTGATGAGCAGCGCTATCCCACTATCGTGTACACATGGTCTACAGTCGAAGTGTCGAGTGTGGCCTCCATGGGACGATACAGGTCGTACATCAGCGAGCTTAATATGTTGACTTACAATCAGGTAATTCAATTCATGAATAATTGGCCTCAATGCTGAAAATGTTATTGTGTGTGAGTGACATATTGTGATGTAGGTCAACTGGAGACCGTACACGGTCATGAGATAGTTTCCATTAAATAACATGTGCCTACGTAACCGGCACCTTTGGCGTGTGCGGTGCCCCGTGATATGTTTTTTGCGGTGCAGTGGCATCTCCCATATCACGTGGCAAAGCAATTTGGAGTACTACAGCAAACCCCGGCGGACCACGTGGCGACAAGTGTGAAGCTTCATAGGTGAGAAAACTTTCTACACATATGGAGTCATGGTAAATATACAAATTGTAACTGATTTATTCTTCTCATGATTTGTAGGACGAGTCGGCAAACCAACGAGAATGTCATGAATTGGGAGGACCACCACATGATGTGTGTGGACATGTAGAATGTGCAAAGAAGATATCGGGTGGAAATGGATCACACACCCTACCACGACGAGCAGGCTTACATGAGGCATTTGGAGTGGCTTCGCTGAGAATACCGTCTTATCCACAAGGATGCTTGGACTCGGGCCGATTGCTTGGACTCGGGCGCGCTCCCTTTTTTTTGTTTTCATTTTTTTTTCTATTTTTGTTTTATTATATGTTAAAATAATTCGGGATTACAACAAGTTCTAATTTTTTTTAAAGGGTGAATTATTAAAAACAGTTCTTGAATTCTGAAAATGTTCGTGATTTAAAAAGAATGATTTTTTTTATTTTTGACGAACAATTTTTTATGAGAATTTTTTAATATTGATGAACAATTTTTGTATTTGATGAACAATTTTTGAATTCGATGAACATTTTTTGAACTTGATGAACAAAATTTGTATTCAAGAACATTTTTTGAAAAATGATGAACAAATTTTTAATTCAATGAACAAATTTTGAATTGCATGAACATTTTTTAAAAACAGTGAACAAAAATAAAACTTGTTGAACATATTTTTATTTCGATGAACAAATTTTGAATTTTGATGAACAATTTTTAAATCTGATGAAGAAAAAATTTGAATCCGATGAACATTATTTAAATTGCTGAACATTTTTTTAGATGGTTGAACATTTTTTGAATTTGATGAACAAAAATATGTTCACGAATTTCAAAAGAAAAATCGCAAAAAAAGTGAAAAAAGTAAAGAAAGAAAAATGAAAAAATGAAAAAGAAAAACGAAAAAAAAAAGAAAGGAAAATAGAAAATAAATAAAAATGAAAAAAAGAAAACAAAAAAATAGAAAAGAAAAAGAATGAAAAAGAAAAAGACAAAAGGAAAAACCGGTAGAGAAAACAAAAGAAACAAAAAAAAAAGGGTTTTGGGAAGGTTCTGGAACCTTCCCAAAGCCGGTGGGGAATAAACCGCATAATGGGCCGGCCCATACGAACGATTGGTCGGTGGGTCATCGCGAATCCACTCGTGCACAGGTAAACGGGCTGCTGCTCCGATAGCCGGCGACGGTGCCCGGGCAGGATGCCTTCTCACATTCCCGTGCAGGGCGTATGAAGCGCTCGACCGGTGAGCAGCTTACTGTTCCTGCTCCTCATAAAGCGCTCGACCGGTGACCAGCTGTGCCATGCCAAGTCAAGTCAAGTCAACGGAAATTCTTGGATGCAGTGAGAAGCCTAATCGATAAAAACCGTAATTTTCGGACGTATGAAATGATAGCCAGAATTGTCTAAACTTTTCTCTAGGATTCAGAGTTCAGGTAAACTTTTCTCCAGGATTCAGAGTTCTTCTGTGTCAAGGGGCAAAAAATTCCAGTGTTTTCTTGATTCCTCTAAACAAATATTTCTGGAACCAGATTGGCACTTTTCATTTAAAATATATACATTTATGGTAATTCGGTAAAGATAAAACAATTATTCTAGAAATCTCAGAACAGTAGCAACCTAGCAGTTTCTGTAAATCTGAACAAATTTCTCGCTCACCGGAAGACTATCATGCCCATATCCAGGCTGCAGTTTAATAGGCCATACCTATTTTTCCGAACCAAGATTTAACAGGCCAGCAGGGGTAGAGGATGGAAATGGCAATCAGGAATACCTTTTTTTCTGCTTTGTCTTGCTTAAAGTGTAACAGCCAGCAGGAGAGAGGAACAGAGGATGAACCATACATCTCCAGAAACTTGTAACAGCAATTGACCGATTCAATCCCAGCCGCATAGGCTGTTCCACACAAAATCCAAGTTTCCCTAAAAAAATGAAACCGAGTTTCCCTAAAAAAAGTGAAATCTGACTAACCACAAATTATTACTAAAAATTAAATCCTTTCTTCAGAAATTCAGGCGTGGGCAAGGGGAATTGAGTGGTCTACCATGTTCCGCTAACCGTAGCCGTGTACCGTGTTGACAGTTACTCCAATAATTTCCATTATTCCGGTAGGCCAATGGGTCCAACCCTTGTGCCCCTGCCTTCACGGAAACACCAATTACAGCTTGGAAAAGGACTCGATGCCAAAAGATGCAGCACGTCACAGTCAGATGCATCCTCCCCATCATAGAAAAGGAATCGATGCCAGTGGTCACAGCTGAGCAGTTCAATGCCACTGACCTGTTGGTGGTAGATAGAGTATTAGCCTACTGTTTCTGTCCTCATTACAGTGTTTGGCCGGTGACCAGCTGTCACATGCCAAGTCAAGTCAACTGAAACTCTTGAATGCCATGAGATGCGTAGGTGAGAAAAATCATAATATACAAGTAGGAAACGATAGCCAGAATTGGTGAATTTTTATCAGGATTTAGAGTTCAGACTGACGGAAGACGCCTTCTGTATCAAGGGACAAATAAATTGCAGTGTTTTCTCAGTTCCTTTAAACAAATATTCTTGGAACCAGGCTGGCACTTTTAAGTTAAAACGTATGTTGATGGTAGTTTGGTAAAGACAAATCAATCATTCTAGAAAGCTCAGAACAATAGCAGTAGAGGAAAAAGCATTCAGGAATACCTTTTTTCTGCTTTGTCTTGCTTCAAGTTTAACAGTCAGCAGGGAGACCTTTCTGTGCATGACAACGAAATGTCACTAATACGGAGAGGAATTGACCAATTCAATTCCAGCCTCATAGACTGTTCCACACAAAATCCAATTCATGGACATTATTTTCCACCGTGCCGTGCTGACGCAAACTGTTCCACGAAGAAGATGCGTGATGACTAGCTACTGTTAAGTGCCATTCTCCAAGGGGCATAAGCTTGCTCTCATCAGTAGAGGCACCAACCAAAGCAAAAGAAATGGCACCTCGCCTCCCATGGCTCTTCCTCCAGTTCTTGCTACTGTTGCTGGGGGTATCATCTGCTGCTCAAGCACAAGTGAACATCAGCCGGGGCTCTTCCTTGACGCCCCAGGGGCCAAACAGCTCATGGCTCTCGCCCTCCGGCGACTTCGCGTTCGGTTTCCTGCCCCTGGAAGGTAACTCCTCGTACCTCCTCGCCGTCTGGTTCGACAAGATCCCTGAAAAAACTGTTGCTTGGTACGCCAAGAGCAGTCAAGACACACCAGTGCAAGTGTCATCCAGCTCTGTGCTGCAGCTCACGCCTGATGGGTTGCTCTCGCTTCGCAACCCATCTGGCGATGAAGTCTGGAGTCCCCGGGCCCCTGGTGCGGCCTACGCCAGTATGCTCGACACAGGCAACTTCAGGCTTGTCGGTGAAGATGGCAAAGCAAAGTGGGAGACCTTTGATGTCCCGGCTGATACCATCCTGCCCACACAAGTGCTTTCTGTGGGTCAGCAGGACAAGGTACTTATAAGCCGTCTCATCGCCACGGACTACGCCAATGGCCGGTTTCTCTTAGCTGTGCAATCTGATGGTGATCTTGTGTTCTATCCAATTGCCGAGCCTACCACAAAACGGTACGATAGATACTGGTCATCTGGTACAGATGGGAACGGCTCACAGTTGGTGTTCAATGAAACTGGAAGGATATACTTCACAACGACAAATGGGACACAGGTCAATATCACTTCAGCAGGGGGGATCTCAATGGGTGGTTTCTTCAATCGTGCCACGCTTGACCCAGACGGTGTATTTCGGCAATATGTCTACCCAAAGAGCAGACAGGCCGTAAGAGTATGGGGCTTGCAATGGACGGCGGTGAGCTCAGTACCCCAGAACATCTGCCAGGTGATAATGGCAACGAATGCCGGCAGTGGGGCATGTGGCTTCAACAGTTACTGCAGCTTTGATGGCACCCAGGATCAGACAACAATATGCCTATGCCCAGACCATTACAAGTTCTTTGACGAGGAGAAAAAATACAAAGGGTGCAGGCCAGACTTTGAACCACAAAGCTGTGACCTGAATGAGGAAGCAGCGGCGGCCCAGTTTGAGATGACTCAGATCGATAATGTTGACTGGCCTCTATCCGACTATGAGGAGTACAGCCCCATCGATATGACTGAATGCCGGAGACTGTGTATAATTGATTGCTTCTGTGCCACAGCCGTCTTTCATGCAAGCACAAATACCTGCTGGAAGAAAAAGCTCCCTTTATCAAATGGGAAAATGGCGGAAAGCGTAGACAGGACGGTTCTTATCAAGGTGCCTAGGAGCAACAATACACAGTCGCAGCTCAGCAGTGGCTCTAGCAAATGGAAAAAGGACAAGAAGTATTGGATTCTTGGGAGTTCATTGTTTTTTGGGAGTTCTGTATTGCTAAACCTTCTACTTATCTCTATTCTGCTCTTTGGCACTTATTGCGGTATCTCCATCACCTCCAAGAAGAAACTCCAGTCACCACAATCGTCAGGTAGTTCTATATTGCCCCCAAAGATTTTTACTTACAATGAACTGGAGAAGGCAACCAGTGGTTTCCATGAGGTGCTTGGCAGCGGTGCCTCTGGTACCGTGTTCAAAGGACAGCTGCAAGATGAGCACACGACCAGCATCGCCGTCAAGAAAATTGAAAAGCTCCAGCAAGAGACTGAGAAGGAGTTCATGGTGGAAGTGCAAACCATTGGGCAGACGTTTCACAAGAACTTGGTCAGGCTGCTTGGTTTGTGCAGTGAGGGAACTCACCGACTGCTAGTTTATGAGTTCATGACCAATGGCTCGCTCAACGAATTCCTCTTCGGTGATGCTCGGCCGGATTGGAACCTCCGTGTGCAAGTCGCACTTGGTGTGGCACGAGGGCTGCTCTACTTGCACGAGGAGTGCAGCACACAGATTATCCACTGCGACATAAAACCACAGAACATCCTTCTCGATGCCAACTTTATGGCGAAGATTGCAGACTTTGGCCTGGCGAAGCTTCTTCGAGCCAATCAGACACAGACAAACACGGGCATCCGGGGTACTCGAGGTTACGTTGCCCCAGAGTGGTTCAAGAACATAGGGATCACTTCCAAAGTCGATGTTTACAGCTTTGGGGTGATCCTGCTGGAGCTTGTGTGCTGCAGGAGGAATGTGGAGATAGAGATCGCCGATGAAGAGCAGGCGATACTGACTTACTGGGCAAACGACTGTTACAGGTGTGGGAGGATCGACTTGCTGGTGGAAGGTGACGATGAGGCAAACTTCAACATCAAAAAGGCAGAGCGATTCGTGGCTGTCGCCCTTTGGTGCCTCCAGGAGGAGCCGACTATGCGGCCAACCATGCTTAAAGTGACACAGATGCTTGATGGAGCAGTGCAGATCCCCACGCCTCCGGATCCCTCTTCCTTCATCAGTTCACTTCCGTAGTGCCTGCTTGTTAACAAATAAGTTGTAGCATGAAGCAAGATTATGCAATGCACGGATAATCTGATACTGTTTTCTATTGAAGCTTCAGAATTAATGGTAAATATAGTATTTCAGGCACTTATGTTTAGCTGAACAAATAGCATCACTGATGCATCTGTATCTTTTCTTTTTTCGCGAAACATCTGTATCTTCTTTTGGTAATGCATCTGTATATCTATTTATATGCTTATTTATATCTCTGAACCTGTTTTTGTCATACATTCTATACAATACCTCGTAAACTAAAAGAAATCATTCTCTACACTAGAAAAGGGGTAGAGGTGAATACATAATACATATGGTTAGTAACTAATACTAGAAGTTTCCTACAGCTATATGGTCTGGGCCACTAGCATCAAACAATCCTTCAAAGTGGTGTTCATATGTAAGCAGTGAATCAAGAAAAAAATCGATTATAGTTTGAAGAACAATGGCTGCCTTGTATTGAAGGCACTTCCGTCTAGCTGCAACAAATAGCACTATAATACTTCTGTATCTTTTTTTTCGTCAGAAAATGCATCTGTATCTGTATTCATATGCCTAATTATATCTCTGATGAATCCATTTTAGTCAAACATTCCCAACAACTGAAGAGAGTCAGATGTGAATAGGTATGGGCTGGTGTCCAACATCCCATAAAACCTTGCTAATATGAGAGGGGTGAATCAATAAAAAAGTTCCTACCGGCATATTTTGACTACTTTCAGAACAACACTGTATCCTCCAAAAAAAAATACATACGAAAATAGGTATGGGCTGGTGTCGAACATCCCATAAGACCTTGCTAATATGCAAGCGATAAATCAAGAAAAATGTTATTACCAGCATATTTTGAGTACTTTCAGAACAACATTGCATTCTCCAAAATAAAAACAAATGAAAAAAAGCTCTGCACTGTCAAAATTCAGAGGGTAATCTTTTTTTTTTTTTGAAGGGTAATTCAGACAGTAATGGGGGGGGGGGGGGGGGGGGGGGGGGGGGGGGCGGGTGTAAAAATTGCCCCAAATCCTCTCCACTCCCCGTCGCCAGTTCCCCACGACGGATTCTCCTATACAGGTTGTGCATCCACAAAGCATTTGACAAATCGCTCCAAAAAAATCGAAATTAAACAAAAATAACGCGAGATATCGAGGAACTCGGAGGCAGGATTGGGGTCGTACGGATGGGGAGGACAGAGGTACCCACGGAGGGCAGCCCGGCGACGCGCCGCCACCATGCGCGCATCCACAGGAAGCGGAGCGGCGGAGAAACAGGGGCGACTGGAGATTTTTTTATTCGTGGGAGAAAATGTTACTTTTCTATCTCCATTTTTGTTTCGGGTTCTGCTGACGGAAACGGGAAACGGGAGTTCGTTTCCAGAGTTGAGAAGAGTACACAAGCGCCTGATCGAGCAATACGTGTTCATTCGACGCCGCTGATTATCCGATTTACTAGAGCAAATTCTCGAGAGCTAAAGTATAAAGCAAATCTCAGCCCTTTGATCCAAAATCAAGAAAATCTACTGAATAGGAAAATACATGAGAACTCTGTACCGAACGGGTGTACATAAAAAACGAACAGGCCGAAAGCACAGAACATTCAACAATAATTTCTTTTTTTTTACAGATATTCAACAATAATTCTACAGTCTCATTCTTACGGATCCATCTCCCACTAATCCCCCCTCAAGGGTGGGCCCTCCTCTTCCCTCAAATCCCCAACCACGATTTGCCACGTTCGTCCGTAACTTCTATCCCATAGGAATCTGTTTGTGGTTTTAGCATTTCTCAACATACATCGTCAAAAACAAGCACAACATTATTGAAGGATGCGGTTGGTAGGCTGCATTAGGCCCAGTTAGGCCCGCGCGAGATGTTTTTAGCCTGTTTGGTTGCCTGGGTCGAATTGAGAAGTTGGCCCGCACGAAACTTAAAGCAGCTTTGGGCCTGGCTCTGATTCGGCCGTTTTTGGCGAGCCAGGGTGAGTTGAGCCACGATCGAACGCAGGTGATGGGCCTCTTGCACTAGAGGATGCGAGGTAGTATACAACCTGTAGGTTGTTTCTTCTTCCACCTCCAATAAGCTCCTTCTCTAATTTCTTTTCTTCCATCCTTTCTAATCTACACAACGATGCTTCGATTTAAGATAAGCTCTGCATGAAAAAGATGCACATCGATGTTACGGTTCCATTTTTGCGATCAGTTCGTAGTTCCGTCGACTCGTAAATGTTCAATTTCATGTTCATGTTTGGAGCTATTTTGGATGAATTTTGTCAAATTCGTCGCGCACGGTCGACCGTTTGCAATTTCTTTTGACCAGTAGCTTCATCTTATAGTTTCACACGACTTTTGTGTTGCACATTTTCTGTTTCGACGATCGTAGACGATTAGATCTAACTTCTTCCTTGTGAAAAGTATATACGCATATGTGTGATATGTGTTAATGACACTTCTTAATCTCGGTCTCCTCTCCCGTGTCCTGCTACACTGGCATCATCGCCGGCGTCGCTCCTCTCGGCCTCCTCTTTCGCGTGCTGTTGCATTAGCGCCACCGTCGGCGTCGTTCTTATCAACCTCCTCTCCCATGTCCTACTACACTCACGCGGCTATCGTTCTTCTCTGCATTCTCTCCCATGTCCTGCTGCACTTAAGCCATCGTCGGCGTCATTCCTCTCGGCCTCCTCGCTCGCGTCCTACTACACTGGCGTCGGCGCCATCGTCGTTCTCTCCCGCGTGCTGTTTGATACGTCCATTTTGCATCATGTTTTGCTACTGTTATTTATAGTGTTTTTAATCAATATAACACTTTTTGAAGCAATTCTAATGCCTTTTCTCTCTTAATATGCAAGATCTACACAAGGAGAGAGAATGTCGGCAGCTGGAATTCTGGACCTGAAAAAGCTATGTCAGAGATACCTATTCTGCACATCTCCAAATGAGCTGAAATTTCACGAAAAATTATTTTGGAATATATAAAAAATACTGGAATCAATAAGTACCAGAGGGGGCCACCCAGGTGCCCACGAGGAACCAAGGCGCGCCACCCCCCCAGGCGCGCCCTGGTACCTCGTGGGGCCCCTGGCCGGCCTCTGGCCCCCATTTTCTGGTATATAAGTCATTTTGCCCTAGAAAAAATAGAGAGAAGACTTTTGGGACGGTGCGCCGCCGTCTCGAGGCGGAACTTGGGCAGGAGCACTTTTGCTCTCCGACGGAGAGATTCTGCCGGGGATACTTCCCTCTGTGAGGGGGAAATCGTCGCCATCGACATCACCAGCGATCCTCTCATCATGGGAGGACTAATCTTCATCAACATCTTCACCAGCACCATCTCATCTCAAACCCTAATTCATCTCTTGTATTCAATCTTTGTCTCAAAACCTCGGATTGGTACCTGTGGGTTGCTAGTAGTGTTGATTACATCTTGTAGTTGATGCTAGTTGGTTTATTTGGTGGAATATTATATGTTCAGATCTATTATGCTATTCAATACCTCTCTGATCTTGGACATGATTATGTTTTGTGAGTAGTTACTTTTGTTCTTGAGGACATGTGAGAAGTCTTGTCATAAGTAATCATGTGAACTTGGTATTCGTTCGATATTTTGATGATATGTATGTTGTTGATTCCCTTAGTGGTGTTATGTGAACGTCGACTACATGACACTTCACCATCTTTGGACCTAAGGGAATGCATTGTGGAGTAGTAATTAGATGATGGGTTGCTAGAGTGACAGAAGCTTAAACCCTAGTTTTTGCGCTATTCCGTAAGGGGCTGATTTGGATCCATATGTTTAATGCTATGGTTAGAGTTATCTTAATTCTTCTTTCGTAGTTGCGGATGCTTGCGAGAGGTGGTAATCATAAGTGGGAGGTTTGTCCAAGTAAGGGCAGCACCCAAGCACCGGTCCACCCACATATCAAATTATCAAAGTAGCGAACGCGAATCAAACAAACATGATGAAAGTGACTAGATGAAATTCTCATGTGTCCTCGAGAACGCTTTACTTACTATAAGAGATTGTTCCGGCTTGTCCTTTGCTACAAAAAGGATTGGGCCAACTTGCTGCACCCTTTGTTACTATTGTTACTTGTCACTTGTTACAAATTATCTTGCTATCAAACTACTCGTTACCGATAATTTCAGTGGTTGCAGAAAACACCTTGTCATTTTCTTCTGCTCCTCATTGGGTTCGACACTCTTACTTATCGAAAGGACTACGATTGATCCCTTATACTTGTGGGTCATCAAGACTCTTTTCTGGCGCCGTTGCCGGGGAGTGAAGCGCCTTTGGTGAGTGGAATTTGGTAAGGAGACATTTATATTACGTGCTGAAATTTACTGTCACTTGTTGCTATGGAAAGTAATCCTTTGAGGGGTTTGTTCGGGGTATCTTCACCTCGACCGAAAACACAAATAGTTGCTCCTCAACCTACTGCACCTACTGAAAATATTTATTATGAAATTCCTCTGGGTATGATAGAAAAACTGCTAGCTAATCCTTATGCAGGAGATGGAACGGTACATCTTGATATGCACTTAATCTATGTGGATGAAATTTATGGATTGTTTAAGCTTGCAGGTTTATCCGGAGATGGAGTTAAGAAGAAAGTATTCCCTTTATCTTTGGAGGGAAAGGCATTAATGTGGTATAGGCTATGTGATGATACGAATACATGGGACTGGAACCGATTGAAACTAGAATTCCATCAGAAATTTTATCCTATGCATTTGGTTCATCGTGACCGGAATTATATATATAATTTTTGGCCTCGTGAAGGAGAAAGCATCGCTCAAGCTTGGGGGAGGCTTAAGTACATGATGTACACATGCCCCAATCATGAGTTCTCAAAAGAAATTATCTTACAGAATTTTTATGCTCGGCTTTCTCATGATAATCGAAACACGCTCGATTCTTCTTCAACTGGCTCCTTTATGAAGAAAACTATTGAATTCAGATGGGATCTTCTGGAAAGAATTAAACGCAACTCTGAAGATTGGGAACTCGACAAAGGTAACGAGTCAGGTATAATACTTGAGTTTGATTGTGTTAAATCTTTTATGGCCACCGATGCTTTTCATAAGTTTAGCACTAAATATGGACTTGACTCTGAGATAGTAGCTTCCTTTTGTGAATAATTTGCTACTCATGTTGATCTCCCCAAGGAGAAGTGGTTTAAATATCATCCCCCTGTTAAAGAAAAGATTGAGGAACCTGTTAGTGTTAAAGAAGAAACAATTGTTTACCATGTTGATCCAGTTGTGCCTACTGCTTATATTGAGAAACCACCTTTTCCTGTTAGGATTAAGGAACATGCTAAAGTTTCAACTGTGGTTAACAAAAGTAATATTAGAGCACCTAGACCCTCTGAACAAATTAAAGCTGAACCTAATGTTGCTATGGTTAAAGATCTCTTGGTCGATAATATAGATGGGCATGTTATTTACTTCTGTAATGAAGCAGCTAGAATTGCCAAACCAGATCCATAAAAACAGACCCGTAGTAGGCATGTCTGTTGTCTCTATTAAAATAGGAGATCATTGTTATCATGACTTATGTGATTTGGGTGCTAGTGTTAGTGCTATTCTGTTTACCTTATATCAAGAAATTATGAATGATATTGCACCTGTTGAAATAGAGGACATTGATGTTACTATTAAGCTTGCAAACAGAGATACCATTACACCACTTGGGATCGTTAGAGATGTTGAAGTCTTCTGTGGAAAAATAAAATATCCTACTGATTTTCTAGTCCTAGGTTCTCCACAAGATGACTTTTGTCCCATTATATTTGGCAGACCTTTCTTGAACACTGTTAATGTTAAGATTGATTGCGCTAAAGAAACTGTTAGTGTTGATTTCGGTGGTACATCTCATGAGTTTAATTTCTCCAAGTTTCGTAAACAACCTCATGAAAAAGAATTACCTAGTAAAGATGAAATTATTGGTCTTGCTTCTATTGCCGTACCTCCAACTGATCCGTTAGAACAATATTTGCTAGACCATGAAAACGATATGCATATGAATGAAAGAAATGAAATAGACAAGATGTTCTTTGATCAATCACCTATCCTTAAACATAATTTGCCTGTTGAAACTCTTGGAGGCCCTCCTCCACCTAAAGGTGATCCTGTATTTGAATTGAAGCAATTGCCCAATACATTGAAATACCCTTATCTTGATGAAAAAAAGATATATCCTGTTATTATTAGTGCTAACCTTTCAGCTCATGAAGAAAAGAGATTACTAAAAACTCTAAGAAAGCACCGAGCTGCTATTGGATATACTCTTGATGATCTTAAGGGCATTAGTCCCACTCTATGTCAGCACAAAATTAATATGGAGCCCGATGCTAAACCAATTGTCGATCACCAATGACGATTAAATCCTAAGATGAAAGAGGTGGTAAGAACTGAAATATTAAATCTCCTGGAAGCAGGTATAATCTAGCCCATAGCTGATAGTAGATGGGTAAGTCCAGTTCATTGTGTCCCTAAGAAAGGAGGTATTACCATTGTTCCAAATGATAAAAATGAACTCATTCCACAAAGAATTGTAACTGGTTATAGGATGGTAATTGATTTTAGAAAATTAAACAAAGCTAACAGAAAAGATCATTACCCCTTACCTTTTATTGATCAAATGTTAGAAAGATTGTCTAAGCATACACACTTTTGTTTTCTAGATGGTTATTCTGGTTTTCTCAAATACCCGTATCACAACCCGATCAAGAGAAAACCATCTTCACTTGCCCTTTTGGAACCTATGCTTATAGACGTATGCCTTTTGGTTTATGCAATGCACCCGCTACCTTTCAAAGATGTATGACTGCTATATTCTCTGACTTTTGTGAAAAGATTGTTGAGGTATTCATGGATGATTTTTCCATTTACGGAACTTCTTTTGATAATTGCTTAAGCAACCTTGATCGAGTCTTGTAGAGATGTGAGGAAACTAATCTTGTCTTGAATTGGGAGAAGTGCCACTTTATGGTGAATGAAGGCATTGTCTTGGGGCATAAAATTTCTGAAAGAGGTATTGAAGTTGATAAAGCTAAGGTTGATGCTATTGAGAAAATGTCATGTCCTAAAGATATTAAAGGTATAAGAAGTTTTCTTGGTCATGCTGGTTTCTATAGGAGATTTATTAAAGACTTCTCTAAAATTTCTAGGCCTCTTACCAATCTTTTGCAAAAAGATGTTTCATTTGTTTTTGATGACGATTGTCTAGAAGCCTTTGAAACACTTAAGAAAGCCTTAACCAGTGCACCTATTGTTCAACCACCTGACTAGAACTTGCCTTTTGAAATTATGTGCGATGCTATTGATTATGCCGTTGGTGCTATTCTAGGACAAAGAGTTGATAAGAAATTAAATGTTATCCATTATGCTAGTAAAACTCTAGACAGTGCCCAAAGAAATTACGCCACTACTGAAAAAGAATTTCTAACAGTTGTGTTTGCATGTGATAAATTCAGATTTTACATAGTCGATTCTAAAGTAACTGTTCACACAGATCATGCCGCTATCAAATATCTTATGGAAAGGAAAGATGCTAAACCTAGACTCATTAGGTGGGTTTTATTGCTACAAGAATTTGACTTGCATATTATTGATAGAAAGGGAGCTGAGAATCCCGTAGCAGATAATTTGTCTAGAATAGAAAATGTTCTTGAGGACCCACTACCTATTAATGATGATTTTCCTGATGAACAATTAGCTGTCATAAATACTTCTCGTAGTACCCCATAGTATGCGGACTATGCTAATTACATTGTTGCTAAATACATACCACCTAGTTTCACATACCAACAAAAGAAAAAGTTCTTCTTTGATTTAAGACATTACTTCTGGGATGACCCACATCTTTATAAAGAAGGACCAGATGGTATTATTAGACGTTGTATACCTGAGCATGAACAGGAACAAATCCTACGGAAGTGTCATTCCGAGGCTTACGGAGGACACCATGAAGGAGACAGAACTGCACACAAGGTATTACAATCTGGTTTTTATTGGCCTACTCTTTTCAAGGATGCTCGTAAGTTTGTCCTATCTTGTGATGAATGTCAAAGAATTGGTAATGTTGGTAGACGTCAGAAAATGCATATGAATTATTCACTTGCTGTTGAACCATTTGATGTTTGGGGATTTGATTATATGGGACCCTTTCCTAAATCCAATGGGTATACTCATATTTTAGTTGCTGTTGATTACGTTACTAGCTAAGTGGGGGAAAGCTATTCCAACTAGTAGTGCTGATCATAACACTTCTATTAAAATGCTTAAATAAGTTATTTTCCCGAGGTTTGGAGTCCCTAAATATTTAATGACTGATGGTGGTTCACATCTTATTCATGGTGCATTCCGTAAATTGCTCGCTAAATATGATGTCAACCATAGAATTGCATCTCCTTATCACCCTCAAACTAGTGGTCAAATAGAATTGAGCAATAGAGAAATAAAGTTAATTTTGCAAAAAATCGTTAATAGATTTAGAAAGAATTGGTCTAAGAAACTGGACGATGCATTATGGGCTTATAGAACTGCTTATAAAAATCCTATGGGTATGTCTCCTTACAAAATGGTTTATGGAAAATCATGTCATTTACCTCTTGAGTTAGAACATAAAGCATATTGGACAATTAAAGAACTGAATTATGATTTTAAACTTGCCGGTGAAAAGAGGTTATTTGATATTAGCTCATTAGATGAATGGAGAACCCAAGCTTATGAAAATGCCAAATTATTTAATGAAAAAGTTAAAAAATGGCATGATAGAAGAATTCAAAAACGGGAATTTAAAGTAGGTGAGCAAGTTCTATTATACAATTCTCATTTGAGGTTCTTTGCAGGAAAACTTCTCTCTAAATGGGAAGGACCGTATATCATCGAAGAAGTTTATCGCTCCGGAGCCATCAAAATAAATAACTCCGAAGGCACTAATCCGAGAGTGGTGAATGGGCAAAGAATTAAGCACTATATTTCAGGTACCCCATTAATGTTGAAACTAATATTATTGAGACAATTACACCAGAGGAATACATAAGAGAGACCTTCCGGAACACTCCAGAACCCTGAAAAGAAAGAGGACTCGGATGGAGAAAGCTTTGTATCACACTATATTGCAAATCCAAAGATCTATGGGGATATAGACCCCTATGGATGGCCCGAGGAGGAGGAGCAAGATGCCAACATAAAGGAGATGGAAGACGTGAGCTCGGATGAAAACGATGCCCCTCTACCTCAACCTGGAGATATGCATGTGGAGTTCAAGAAATCGAGCCTCCCAAACACAGTAAACAAGTCTAAGATCCAATTTATCCCGTCCCGTTTTCTACAGGAAAGCAAGGAGGCACTATGTAAAAAGGTATTGAAGCTTGAACAAGAAGTCGATGATTTAAGGGAGGAAAACTTCATCCTCAAACGTAAGCTGGACAAGCTCGCCCCACCATCACCACCATCACCAAAGAAGGAGACTTGATCACATGGGTATGGGCACTCCCCTTGGCTTGTGCTAAGCTTGGGGAAGGTGCCCCGGTATCGTATCACCATCACCTTTACCATCTTCACCTATTTTTAGTTCAATCCTTAGTTATTTCGTGGTCTAGTTGAATAAAAGTTTAGCATGATCTATTTTTGAGTATTAGCTTTGTGATCTATCTATCCGTGTAATCGAGTTGAGAGTTATATAATAAAGAGTAGTTTGAGTTTTTGCTTCTTTACTTTCATGTTCCAATTCTAGCAATGAAAATAATGAAAAAGATCATATGTTAATCTTATGAAAAGTAATAACATTACATAAAGAAAAGTATAAGTAGTAAAATTTAATAGAAGTTAACAAACATAGCATTAGTCAATGATGCAATTCATGAAAGAATTAATAAGGGAAGAGAAGATTCACATGCAAATATACTATCCCGGACATCTTTTATGATTGTGAGCCCCCATTAAGTATTTTATGTCAAATTATTGACGTTGGACAAGGAAGACAACGTAATGAATTATGTTTGTTCATATTCACATAGAAGTTATATTGTTATAGATCCTCCAACATGTGGTGCTTGCCCAATATCTTTGCTAGCCAAAAATCCGCACCAAGTAGAGATACTACTTGTGCATCCAAAACCCTTAAACCCAGTTTCATGTCATGAGAGTCCTCTATATCTACCTAGGGATTGAACAAGATCCTTCAAGTAAGTTGTCATCGGTGCAAAAAGCAATAAAAATTGCCTCGAAATATGTATGAAACTTTTATTGTAAGGGAAATAAGCTTTGTACGAACTTGTGATGGTAAAAAAATAAAAGCAACAGACTGCATAATAAATGTTGCTATCACAAGGGGCAATATAAAATGACGTTCCTTTGCATTAAGAGCTTGTGCATTCAACAACAAAAAGCGCATGACAACCTCTACTTCTCTCTGCGAAGGGCCTACCTTTTACTTTTATGTATTTACTTTTTATGCAAAAGTCGATAGTGTTCTCCTCTATTCTTTTTTATTTTTCTCTTTTGCAAGCATCATGTGGTGGGGAAAGATCTAGGCATATATACTCAGTTGGATATGAGTGATCATGAGTTATTATTGTTGACATCACCCTTGAGGTGAATAAGTTGGGAGGCGAACTCACAAGCCCCTATCTTTCTATGTGTCTGGCTGAGACTTTTTACCCCATATATATGACGTGAGTGTTAGCAATCATAGAAGACTAAATGATGGTTGAGTATGTGGACTTGCTAAACACTAGTAGAAAACAGGGCTTTGGTCCAAGCCAGATAAGAGCATCAATCCCGGTTCTGTTACGAACCGGGACCAATGGGTGCATCAGTCCCGGTTCGTGAGGCCAGGGCGCCGGCCGAGCCACGGCAGGCACCAGTCCCGGTTCGTCTGACCCCTTTGGTCCCGATTCCAGACACGAACCGGGACTAAAGGGCCTCGCTCCTGGTGTAGCCCCTTTAGTCCCGGTTGGTGGCTGGAACCGGGACTAAATGTGTGTCTTCTGTCCCGGTTCTAGCCACGAACCGGGACTAAAGAGATCCCTATATATATGCTCTCCCCTGCCCGCTCACTCCTCTTTTTTTTGGCCAGCCGGTGTGGGAGGTGTGTGCTGCTCTGCTCTTACCTCCTATGCACATGAGGTGTTTGATGAAATGCCCGAGTCACACTTAAGCTTTCTCCTCTCCAAGCTCGACCTCCAAGCACCATTTTCCCCAAGATTTGTCTAGGTTTGGTGGTGCACCATTGTCCCCGTCCCCGTCCTCACAGCCGTCGATCGCCCGTGCCAATCTCGTCGCCGGCACCACCGTGGTGAGCCTCTTGTTCTTATCTTCTTTTTAAAAGAAAAAAATTCTTACTTGTTGTATGAGTTATATAGCTACTTGTATAATTTTCTTACTTTTATTATTGTTTGTTATTATATAGTGCCATGGTTTTGGTATCCGCCCCTGTCGGCTCTGTATTAATTTGTTCGCATTATGATCGCATTTGTTGTTGCATTTAAATGTTTTACATAGTTGATAATGAGAACTATGTATGAACTTTATGTATTTATTTTTTAAGTAATAACATTTGATCACTACAGTACTTTGGTTTTAATGTGATGATGAACTTGTATTAATTTGGTCACTTCTCTATTCATGATGTTCTGTAATGGTTTTTGATACACTTAATTATATAATGCACACAGATGAACCGGCAATGGATGTACGGTGACCGACGCACCTCTGAGTACATTGATGGCATGCATAATTTTCTCGAAGTGGCTGAGGCAAACAAGCAGAATGGTTTTATGTATTGTCCATGTACTGTCTGTGGGAATACGAAGGATTACTCTGACTCGAAAACCCTTCACTTGCACCTGCTTGAGAAGGGTTTCATGCCACACTATAATGTTTGGACCAAGCACGGAGAAATAGGGGTTATGATGGAAGACAACGAAGAAGAAGAGGATGATGACAACTATCCCCCTGAATACGGTGATATTGCAACGGGGAAAGCTGAAGATCAAGATGAACCAGACAATGTGCCCGATGATGATCTTCGCCGGGTCATTGTTGATGCACAGAGAGAATGCGGGAGTGAAAAGGAGAAGTTGAAGTTCGATCGCATGTTAGAGGATCACAAAAAACGGTTGTACCCAAATTGTGATGGCAACACAAAGCTCGGTACCACACTGGAATTGCTAGAATGGAAGGCAGAAAATGGCGTATCTGACAAGGGATTTGAGAAGTTACTGAAAATAATGAAGAAGAAGCTTCCAAAGGATAAGGAATTGCCTGACAGTACGTACGGAGCAAAGAAGGTTCTCTGCCCTCTAGGATTAGAGGTGCAGAAGATACATGCATGCCCTAATGACTGCATCTTCTACCGCGGTGAGGAGTACGAGAATTTGAATGCATGCCTGGTATGCGGTGCATTGCGGTATAAGATCAGACGAGATGACCCTGGTGATGTTGAGGGCGAGCGCCCCAGGAAGAGGGTTCCTGCCAAGGTGATGTGGTATGCTCCTATAATACCATGGCTGAAACGTCTGTTCAGAAACAAAGAGCATGCCAAGTTGACGCGAGGGCACAAACAAGACCGTAAGAAAGACGGGAAGTTGAGAGCACCCGCTGACGGGTCGCTGTGGAGAAAAATCGAGAGAAGGTGGGGGGACTTTGCAGGTGACGCAAGGAACGTATGGTTTGGTTTAAGTGCAGATGGCATTAATCCTTTTGGGGAGCATAGCAGCAATCATAGCACCTGGCCCGTGAACTCTATGTATCTATAACCTTCCTCCTTGGTTGTGCATGAAGCGGAAGTTCATTATGATGCCAGTGCTCATTCAAGGCCCTAAGCAACCCGGCAACGACATTGATGTGTACCTAAGGCCATTAGTTGAAGAACTTTTACAGCTATGGAATGGAGAAGGTGTACGTGTGTGGGATGAGCACAAACAGGAGGAATTTGACCTACATGCGTTGCTGTTTGTAACCATCAATGATTGGCCTGCTCTTAGTAACCTTTCAGGACAGACAAACAAGGGATACCACGCATGCACGCACTGTTTAGATGATACCGAAAGTATATATTTGGACAAATGCAGGAAGAATGTGTACCTGGGACATCGTCGATTTCTTTCGACCAACCATCTCTTAAGAAAGAAAGGCAATCATTTCAAAGGTGAGGCAGATCATCGGAAGAAGCCCGCCCTCCGTACTGGTGATGCCATACTTGATATGGTCAAGGATTTACAAGTAATCTATGGAAAGGGTCCTGGCGGACAATCTGTTCCGAATGACGCTGAGGGACGCGCACCCATGTGGAAGAAGAAATCTATATTTTGGGACCTACCCTATTGGAAAGACCTAGAGGTCCCCTCTGCAATCGACGTGATGCACGTGACGAAGAATCTTTGTGTGAACCTGCTAGGCTTCTTGGGCGTGTATGGGAAGACAAAAGATACACCGGAGTCACGGGAGGACCAGCAACGTGTGCACGAAAAAGACGGCATGCATCCAAAGCAGTATGAAGGTCCTGCCAGCTACGCTCTTACCAAAGAAGAGAAGGAAATCTTCTTTGAATGCCTGCTCAGTATGAAGGTCCCGTCTGGCTTCTCGTCGAATATAAAGGGAATAATAAATATGGCAGAGAAACAGTTCCAGAACCTAAAGTCTCATGACTGCGACGTGATTATGACGCAACTGCTTCCGGTTGCATTGAGGGGGCTTCTACCGGAAAACGTTCGATTAGCCATTGTGAAGCTATGTGCATTCCTCAGTACAATCTCTCAGAAGGTAATCGATCCAGATATCCTACCAAGGTTAAAGAATGATTTGGTGCAATGTCTTGTCAGTTTCGAGTTGGTGTTCCCACCATCCTTCTTCGATATCATGACGCATGTCCTAATTCATCTAGTCGACGAGATTGCCATTCTGGGTCCTATATTTCTACACAATATGTTCCCCTTTGAGAGGTTCATGGGAGTCTTAAAGAAATATGTTCGTAACCGTGCTAGGCCAGAAGGAAGCATCTCCATGGGCCATCAAACAGAGGAGGTCATTGGGTTTTGTGTTGACTTTATTCCTGACCTTAAGCCGATTGGTCTCCCTCGATCGCGGTATGAGGGGAGACTGGCTGGAAAAGGCACGCTAGGAGCGGATGCAATAATATGTAGGGACGGGCATTCTTGGGCTCAAGCACACTACACAGTTCTACAGAATTCTACCTTGGTGACCCCGTATGTCAATGAACACAAGAATTTTCTGCGCTCCAAACACCCGGAGCAGTCTGACGACTGGATTACATGTGAAAACATCAGTACTTTCGGCAGTTGGTTGCAAACACATCTCATGGGTAACAACATTGTTGGAGATGAGCTGTACTCGTTGGCCAGGGGACCATCTTCGACTGTATTGACTTACTAAGGGTACGAGATAAATGGGAATTCATTTTACACGATCGCCCAAGATCAAAAGAGCACCAACCAAAACAGTGGTGTCCGCTTTGATGCAGCAACCAACAGGGGAAAGGACACATATTGTGGTTACATAGTGGACATATGGGAACTTGACTATGGACATGATTTTAAGGTCCCTTTGTTTCGGTGCAAATGGGTCAATCTGTCAGGAGGCGGGGTACAGGTAGACCCGCAGTACGGAATGACAACAGTGGATCTCAACAATCTTGGGTGCACAGACGAACCATTCGTCCTAGCCAATGATGTGGCGCAGGTTTTCTATGTGAAGGACATGTCTACCAAACCGAGAAAAATAAAAGATAAGGAAGCGAATACATCATACGATGAGCCAAAGCGCCACATAGTTCTTTCAGGGAAAAGAGACATCGTGGGAGTGGAGGGCAAGACAGACATGTCTGAAGATTATGAAAAGTTTCATGAAATTCCTCCCTTCAAAGTGAAGGCTGGCCCAAGCACCCTGTTAAACGATTAAGATTATCCATGGTTACGGCACAATAAGCAAGGGACACACGCGAAGAAAAAGTGAAGACTTTCTCTCCACAACTATTCTGATGATGCCTTTGTAACATATGAGTTTTCGTCCGAAACCCTGATACTTCGAAAGAGATTGTCCATTTTGTACACGAATTGCATCCAGTTTTTGCCGTAACCCTCTCAACTTTTTAGCACATACTATGTGGGTGAAATGATGATACCATGCCAACTTTCAACCTTTTCAGAGTTCATTTGTACTGCTTTTCAATTTCAGGGTCATTTAGCTAAAATAAATCAATAAATGCATGAAAAATAGGAAATGAAGTCAGAAAGGGTTGAAAATTGATGATGTGGCTTTGAATGGTGCATGTTGAACGCACAAAAAGTCTGGAGTTGAAATAAGTTAAAAAAAATGGAATGCCTTTGTAACATATGAGTTTTCGTCCGAAACCCTGATACTTCGAAAGAGATTGTCCATTTTGTACACGAAGTGCATCCAGCTTTTGCCGTAACCCTCTCAACTTTTTAGCACATGCTATGTGGGTGAAATGATGATACCATGCCAACTTTCAACCTTTTCAGAGTTCATTTGTACTGCTTTTCAATTTCAGGGTCATTTAGCTAAAATAAATCAATAAATGCATGAAAAATAGGAAATGAAGTCAGAAAGGGTTGAAAATTGATGATGTGGCTTTGAATGGTGCATGTTGAACGCACAAAAAGTCTGGAGTTGAAATAAGTTAAAAAAAATGGAATGCCTTTGTAACATATGAGTTTTCGTCCGAAACCCTGATACTTCGAAAGAGATTGTCCATTTTGTACACGAAGTGCATCCAGCTTTTGCCGTAACCCTCTCAACTTTTTAGCACATGCTATGTGGGTGAAATGATGATACGATGCCAACTTTCAACCTTTTCAGAGTTCATTTGTACTGCTTTTCAATTTCAGGGTCATTTAGCTAAAATAAATCCGTAAATGCATGAAAAATAGCAAATGAAGTCAAAAAGGGTTGAAAATTGATGATGTGGCTTTGAATTGTGCATGTTGAACGCACAAAAATTCTGGAGTTGAAATAAGTTAAAAAAAATGGAATGCCTTTGTAACATGTTGAACGCACATAAAATTTATGCAACTAAAATTATATAAAATTTGTGCAACTAAAATTATATAACTAAAAATAACAGATGCAAAAAATAACATTAAAAATTTAAAAACATAACATAGCAAAAAGAATGAACTAAAAAGAATCAATTAAATATAATATTTTTCAATAGCAAAAAGAATCAACTAAAAATAATCAAAATAATATTAACTAAAATTATCAAAGTATTTATTTGTTAAAAACTTTAATAGTAAAAAGAATTTTCATAAAGTATTTTTTGTTACAAACTTTAATAGAAAACTAAAAATCTTTTATAAAACTCTAATAGCAAAAGGAATGAACTAAAAAGAATCAATAAAAAATAAAACTTATGCAACTAAAATTATATAAAATTTATGCAACTAAAATTATATAACTAAAAATAACATATGCAAAAAATAACATTAAAAATTTAAAAACATAACATATGCAAAAAATAGAAAAAGGCCCACCTACTAGCCACCACGGCCTGCGTACGACTAGAAACCCTACAAATGGGCCAGGATGCAGGCCCGCAGTGCTAGCAGGCCCAACAGGGCGTGAGATAGGCATGTAGTACCCACATTAGAGAGGAGCTCTAGAGGGCAGCGGCAGCAGCGCTTATAAACCACTCCGAGCCCCTCTCAACTAGCGAGGTGGGACTAAACTTTTGGCTGCGGCAGCACAGCGCTTTCGTCCCGGTTGGTGGCTCGAACCGGGACGAAAGGCCCCCCTTTCGTCCCGGTTGGAGCCACCAACCGGGACTAAAGGTCTTTGCTTCCCGCCCTTTGGGCTGCTGAAATTGACCTTTAGTCCCGGTTGGTGCCACCAACCGGGACGAAAGGGGGGCCTTTCGTCCCGGTTCGAGCCACCAACCGGGACGAAAGGGCTGTGCTATATAAGCAACACTTAGCAGTTTTCTCTAAATCCCAGTTCTTCTTCCCCGACGCCGCCAGGCTGCTCCTCCCCCGACCTCGTCGCCGTCCCTGCCCTGACCCCGATGCCGGCCGCCGCTCCCTGCCCCGACGCCGCCGAGCCCTGCCCCGACGCCGCCGCTCCCTGCCCCGACGCCACCCCAGTGAGCTTCGCCCCCCTTCCCCTGCGCTGCCGCCGCCCCTGCCCTGCGCTGCCGCCGCCGCCCCTGCCCTGCGCTGCCGCCGCCGCCGCCGCCCCTGCCCTGCATTTTTTTTTCTTAATTTTTTTATGTTCATGTATGTAGGTATATATGAATGGATGGATGGATTGATGTATATAGAAAATGTTCATATGTTTGTAACAAAGTTTGAATTTTTTATGTTCATAGAATTTTTTTTCTTAAATTTTTTTATGTTCATGTATGTATGTATATATGGATGGATGGATGGATTGATGTATATAGAAAATGTTCATATGTTCATATGTTTGTAACAAAGTTAGAATTTTTTTGTCCATGTAAAACACTTATATGAAGTGTCTCCGTTAGAACTATAGATCAATGGCGATCATCTAACAAAGTTTGTAAAGCATAGCGAACCTGGAACCGTCCCCCTCCGGTTCATCTGTCCGAAAATGCAGACTTCGGGAAAACATTCCCGGATGTTATCCCCCTTCACCTATATCGTGTAGTGCCGCGTTAGAACACCCCTAACTCTCTCGGGAATTCAACATATCCCCTATAACTTCGACATGAGGGGGCGGGGGTCCACAAGTATCGTCGACGACCATGAGAGAGGCGGTCCGCAAAGTATCCTCTCTCGAAAGATAGGACGACTCATCAGACATGAGGGGGGAGGAGTCCTCGACGATCGTCTGAAACTGACTGTCACAAGAAGCTAGCATAGCGAACCTGGAACCGTCCCCCTCCGGTTCATCTGTCCGAAAATGCAGACTTCGGGAAAACATTCCCGGATGTTATCCCCCTTCACCTATATCGTGTAGTGCCACGTTAGAACAGCTCTAACTCTCTCGGGAATTCAACATATCCCCGATAACTTCGACATGAGGGGGGGGGGTCCGCAATGTATCGTCGACGACCATGAGGGGGGAGGAGTCCTCGACGATCGTCTGAAACTGACTGTCACAAGCAGCTAGCATAGCGAACCTGGAACCGTCCCCCTCCGGTTCATCTGTCTCCTCTCCTGAAAGTATAACCCCGATAACTTCGACATGAGGGGGGACGTCGGACATGCATGAGAGAGGCAGTCCGCAAACTATCCTCTCTCGGAAGTATAACCCCCGATAACTTTGCATGATGTTTGCGACTAATCCATTGCTCATATATGCATATGATTCCTTGTTGTGATTAGCTAGGTCTATGTTTGCCACTAATCCATCTCTCATGGTTGTAATATTTGCAGAAACTATGGACAGAGACTTAGAAAAAGAAGAGTTGTTGGGGGATATAATCCGCGACGGAGGTGATATCACCTTGTCGTTTCTCAACGACACCGATGGTCAGGAAAGAGAGGATGACGGCTCCGGTGATCCAATGGAGGAGGAAGGAGATCATGACGGCTCCGGTGACCGAACGGAGGAGGAAGGAGATCATGACGGCTCCGGTGACCGAACGGAGGAGGGAGCCTTAACTGTTGCAAAGTCCGGTGAGGTATATATACATATATTAATTAAGCCTCTGCTGACTCTATGCATTAATTGTTTTGTATGTACATATATTAACGCTTCTTTCTTCTTTTAATTAGCCCTCCGGATCGAGCCAAACTTCCGTAAGGAGACGAGGCCCGAAGAAAAGGTTGTGCCAGGATGAAAGGTTCACGATCGAAGAAGTCGGTCGAGATGGCCAACCGATTGCTCCCAAGCGGAGCAGGGACACATTTATACATCAGTGCGGAGTGGTTGTTAGGGACAGCGTCCCGATCAGCATCCAAGAATGGAATAAGAAGAAGGACCCTGAAGTTTCTTATGTCCAGGATAGACAGAAAGATGATCTTTGGACCTCGCTGATGACAAATTTCAGCCTACCGCCAGAGGCGGATCTGAATAAGGTCAAGGCGTTTGCTCTTAAGAAGATGGCAGAACTATTCAAGAACTGGAAGAAAGATTTGAACAAAAAGTTTGTCGAGAAAGACAAGACTCCAGAATTCACCGGTCCATATGAGAAGATAAAAGATCACTGGCCCGCATTTGTGGCCTACAAGAAATCGGACAAGGGCAAGCAAAGGTCAGCGACAAATAAGCTAAATGCTGCAAAGAAGAAGTATCGCCATGTTACGGGGTCAGGTGACTACAGCAAAGCCCGGCCTACGTGGGACAAAGCTGAGCAAGACCTGCTTGCTAAAGGGGTCCAACCAGCGACATTGCACTGGCCAGATCGGTCAAGGACTTGGTTCTTCGGGGTTGGGGGAACTTTGGACCCAGAAACAGGGAAGTGTGTTTGGACGAAAGCTCAACTTGCAATACCCGGCAAGAAGCTTGAGGAAGCAATCAAGGCAGCGCAGGAAGGGAGGTTACATCCCGACAGAGAGAATGACGAGCTGACACAAGCCCTCGGGAATCCTGAACATCCTGGACGAACACGAGGCACATCAGGCTCCGTTCCGTGGGTGCATGGGTTTCCCGACAGCGGTGGTTATAGAAGCCGAGAGAGAAAGAAGAAAGAGGAAGCAAGCGAAATGCAGAAGCTCAGTGCAAGATTAGCGAAACTAGAGGAACTTGAGAGCCAGGGAGCTACCGGCCAACCATCTCAGCGGCACGAAGATCCTTCCTTTGACACTGCCCCAGAAGCTACCCCACCATCTCAGCGGAGAAGCAGCGTGGCTTCCACGGAGCTCGTTCAGCCTGATTTCACGGCTCCTCGCTACCCCGTGGATAGTATCACGGAGGCTGAACATTGTGTGCTAATGGCGAAATGCCAGAACCTGACCTTGAAGGCGGCGGTCGGCTCTGTTTTACCTCCTCGAGCTGAGGGAACTTTTCATTGCCGTCCGATTCCACATGGCTATGCTATTGTCACGGTGGATGAAATAATGGAGGGATTTGAGGGGCTGGAGCTTGACTACCCTACAGGTGAAGGGGATAATCTTCTGGAAAATGCCTTAAGGAGTACCTGTCTATGGAGAAAGGAGAACATCAAGCTTTCAAACTGGATGCCGCCTCAGCAGACGCAGCCGGATGAGGCCCCTCAGCAGACTCCTCACAGTCCAGCTCAGCCGGATGAGGCCCCTCAGCAGACTCAGCCGGATGAGGCCCCTCAGCAGAGTCCTCTTCCGCCTCAGCTGTCTCCTACGCGTTAGCGGACTCCGCCTCCTCCAGTGCGTCAGCGGAGTCCGCCTCCTCCTCCGCCTCCTCCGGCGCGTCAGCGGACTCTGCCGCCTCAGCAACAGCGGAAGAGAGCCGCCAGCAGTACAAAAGGCGGGAAGAAATTCAAATTTGGTCCAAGCCTCAGGGTTCCTCCAAAGTTACCATATGAGAGGACTGACAAGGAAAATGCTGACATCATGGAAGCCGAAGTGCAGGCCTATTTTGAATGGAAACGTCCACCTCCGAAGGAAACAATAGATCCGGTGAAAGCGAAGCGCACTCTGGATGCCCTTAAGCGACCACCACCGCCTCTGCCGCAATCCAACTATGACCGATGTATTGAAAAGACATATGATGAAGCGCGGCGGTCGGGAAGTACTGCCAGTGCTTCAAGACAAAGAAGTGGGAAAACAATTTCCCAGCTCGGCGAACAGGAGAAGCAATCGTGCCCCCCGCTCAAGGTGTCTAGCGATATCGCTAATCATCCGGGGCTACTGCCCGGTACCACTCTTGGTGATTACGTGGGCGATGATGTACAGTTTGAAACGGCTGAGGTAGTAGAGATCTTTAGATACGAGCACGGGAAGCCTCTCGACAAACCTGATCATCCTCATCTAACAATGATGATGCGAAGATTACATGAGTGGTACTTGGAAAGCTGCCGGAAGAATGGGTCCGATAGTTTGATGGTGAGAATTAAAGAAGAGCACGACCTCATTGGAGTCGACCTGATGCCTGTTGAATTTGTGGAGTTATTTCAGTTATTCAATCAAGAGGCCCTCGACAAACAACTCATGACTTGCTACTGTCTGTAAGTATTACTTCTGTAATTAAGTCTCTAGCTCAGCTCGTTCATTGCATGTATATATAATTATCCTCACTATATTATGCAGATTGAAGATCGTCGAATGCCCAAAAAGACAAATCTATGACATTGGGTTCATTAGCCCAAATACCGTAAATGAATGGGCGGTACAAAACAGAGTTAAAGATACCGAGGAAAACTTGCTAAAAGCGTTCCTTCGACATCAAAACAAAAGGGAAATACTCTTTCCTTACAACTTCAAGTGAGTGTTACTGTCTTGTGCATATTCGGTTTCGCTTACTCGAGGTTAAGTACTGTAATTGATGAGTTATGCATGCGCAGGTTCCACTTTATTCTGCTATCCATTAAGCTTGACGGGGGAGTAGTAACTGTCTTAGACTCGAGACGTAAAGATCCCAAGGATTATGCAGACATGACTGCAATGCTCCAGAAGTAAGTTCAATCAATACCGGGACCATATCGGCAACTTTCGTTCATTTTCTGATATCAAGTAATCATTTTCTTTGCCTGGCAGGGTTTGGAAACAGTTCACCGGAATGGTTCCGGGTCTGAAGAACGAGCTGCGATTTACACACCCCAAAGTAAGTAGTACTAGCTAGTTCCGCGCATCTCTCATTGATTCTAGTTTCATCAATACCATTATCATGCTTGATTATCAGTTTGATTGAACTCTATTCTCGTAAAGTGCTTGTGGCAGGCACCCGGGAATAATTTATGTGGATACTACGTTTGCGAGTTCATTCGCCACTCGACCACTGAGCAGGGCTTCTTGTCTGACAAACAATTTGAAGTACGTAAACAATATTCACAATTTTATTTTATTACCATCAATTGTGTTGAGTTTCATTCATATATATGTATTGACCCCCTTCTTTAAATTAGATGTGGCAGATGCGGGATGATCTCCTACCACATGATCGCATACGAGCAATTCAAGAGGAATTGGCGGGATTCTTTCTTGACCACGTCATACATGAAAAGGGAGAATACCATGCGGAAATTCAATGGGAGTTTGGCGCTTGATGATGTCAGGGATGTTATATTGTATATATGTAGTAGCGTCGGATAGATATACGAAAACTTGTTGTTCGACCAAGCACGGAGAAAGAGAGGTCACTTCTCTCTATATATGTTCATGATGATCTTGTGTAATTAATGGTTTCCTTCATTTGCTTACTAGCTAGCGTCGAGTTCTCTCTATATGTAGTAGCTAGCGTCGACCAAGCACGGAGAAAGAGAGGTCACTTCTCTCCATATGTAGTAGCTAGCTAACACAATATGAAACCCCTAAACCCTCCAAAACCCGTAAACCCCCCCTTTCAAAAAAAAACCCCAGCTTCTGGGAGCTGCTGACGCGTGGCTACCTTTTAGTCCCGGTTGGTGTTACCAACCGGGACTAAAGGTCCTCCTGCCTGGGCACCCCACAACGTCCACGTGGAGCACCTTTAGTCCCGGTTCGTAAGCCAACCGGGACTAAAAGTGATGGGCATTAGTCCCGATCGTTTTGTCCCGGTTCCAGAACCGGGACTAAAGGCCCTTTGGAACCGGGACAGATGCCCTGTTTTCTACTTGTGAAATAGCTCCTACATGAGACCCTTTCTGAAAATATGATGAATTGCAATTGCATTGTTGACTAAGAACATAGTTTGTTAGTTTTCAAGAAAGTTTATGCCTTATACTCCATTGTTGTGATGAATTGTTACTTGCTCATGAGAAGTCTATGATGATAAATATTTCTGCTATAATAATGATCATGATGCTACTATATCCGTATTTTGTTTTTATCGACACCTCTCTCTCTAAACATGTGAACATGATTATCGATATCGGTTTTCGCTTGACGACAAGCGAGGTCTAAGCTTGGGGGAGTTGATACGTCCATTTTGCATCATGTTTTGCTACTGTTATTTATAGTATTTTTAATCAATATAACACTTTTTGAAGCAATTCTAATGCCTTTTTCTCTCTTAATATGCAAGATCTACACAAGGAGGGAGAATGCCGGCAGCTGGAATTCTGGACCTGAAAAAGCTATGTTAGAGATACCTATTTTGCGCATCTTCAAATGAGTTAAAAATTTACGGAGAATTATTTTGCAATATATAAAAAATACTGGAATCAAGAAGTACCATAGGGGGCCACCCAGGTGCCCACGAGGCATCAGGGCACGCCACCCCCCCCAGGCGCGCCCTGGTACCTCGTGGGGCCCCTGGCCGGCCTCTGGCCCCCATTTTCCGGTATATAAGTCATTTTTCCCTAAAATAATAGAGAGAAGACTTTTGGGATGGTGCGCCGCCGTCTCGAGGCGGAACTTGGGCAGGAGCACTTTTGCTCTCCGGCGGAGAGATTCTGCCGGGGATACTTCCCTCTGGGAGGGGGAAATCGTCGCCATCGACATCACCAGCGATCCTCTCATCGTGGGAGGACTAATCTTCATCAACATCTTCACCAGCACCATCTCATCTCAAACCCTAAATCATCTCTTGTATTCAATTTTTGTCTCAAAACCTCAGATCGGTACCTGTGGGTTGCTAGTAGTGTTGATTACATCTTGTAGTTGATGCTAGTTGGTTTATTTGATGGAAGATTATATGTTCAGATCTATTATCCTATTCAATACCTCTTTGATCTTGGACATGATTATGTTTTGTGAGTAGTTACTTTTGTTCTTGAGGACATGAGAGAAGTCTTGTCATAAGTAATCATGTGAACTTGATATTCGTTCGATATTTTGATGATATGTGTGTTGTTGATTATCTTAGTGGTGTTATGTGAACGTTGACTACATGACACTTCACCATCTTTGGGCCTAAGGGAATGCATTGTGGAGTAGTAATTAGATGATGGGTTGCTAGAGTGACAGAAACTTAAACCCTAGTTTTTGCGCTATTCCGTAAGGGGCTGATTTGGATCCATATGTTTAATGCTATGGTTAGAGTTATCTTAATTTTTCTTTCATAGTTGCGGATGTTTGCGAGAGGCGGTAATCATAAGTTGGAGGTTTGTCCAAGTAAGGGCAGCACCCAAGCACCGGTCCACCCACATATCAAATTATCAAAGTAGCGAACGCGAATCAAACAAACATGATGAAAGTGACTAGATGAAATTCCCATGTGTCCTCGAGAACGCTTTACTTACTATAAGAGATTGTTTCGGCTTGTCCTTTGCTACAAAAAGGATTGGACCAACTTGCTGCACCCTTTGTTACTATTGTTACTTGTCACTTGTTACAAATTATCTTGCTATCAAAATACTCGTTACCGATAATTTCAGTGCTTGCAGAAAACACTTCGCTGAAAACCACTTGTCATTTTCTTCTGCTCCTCGTTGGGTTCGACACTCTTACTTATCGAAAGGACTACGATTGATCCCCTCTACTTGTGGATCATCACTGTTGCACTAGCGCCACCGCCGGCGTCAATCATCTCAACCTCCTCTCCCATGTCCTACTACACTCGCGCGGTCGTCGTTCCTCTCTGCACTCTCTCCCATGTCCTGCTGGATTGAAGCCATCGCCGGCGTCGTTCCTCTCGGACTCCTCGCTCCGTGCTCGTCGTGTCAGACGCGGCGCTGCGACCACCGTTCCACCGCTATCACTGAGGCACTCTAGTGTAAAACTGTGTGTTATGTGTAGCTGTTAACACTTAATCATGTCCAGTGTATGCAACCAAACAACGTGCACTAGTATGAGCACAGCCAATGCGATCAACCAAACATAGTGCGTAGAGGCATTGCTATGCAGGGAGAGGGGATGCAGGCAACCAATCAACATGAAGATGATGGTTTTTTGCCTGTATACACTCAATCAGGCCCAACTAGACAAGTATGCAAAGGGGCAAAAAACGATGTAGGTAACCAAACGCATCCGAAGTTTATTTTGGAATTCTGTTGGGCTCCAACAGAAGGAGGGAATGCGATATGGTCTCATGGTGAACACTAGGCTGAAGTGGTTCATTGTAGCAGTGTATCACAAAAGACGAGCTGAGTGGGTTGCGGGAAGACAATTGAGAAATCGTTTTTCTTGTTTTCCTCATACCGTGAACGAAAAGTTATGTAAAATGACACATGGTGAAGTGATTCAGTTTCCTCCAAAATCTCAGGTGCGATAGCTAAACTAGTGATGGCAAATAATATCATAAAATCGGTGGAGTCGTGGAAGTGATATGTTGGAGGGAGAGATATATATAGAGAGTTACACGCTATGTTACAGAGCCTTTTCCTCTTCATGCAACTAGTTCTCCTCAAATCAACTCCCACTCTTTATGTGTGAGCCAATGAAAAACTTGTGATATCGATGAGTTTGCCTTGTCGATTCATCATTTTCACATGACGAGTTCCGGTGGTTAGACAGTGTAGTCTTACACTCAACGTCATATGGTCACCCCTCATAGCGTGGCACACATACCATCTCTGAACCATCAACAGTGTGCAGCAGGGTTCCGACGTAATGCCTGTCTCCATTCTCTCCTGGTTCCTTCTTTGAATAACTTCACTTCATAAGATGCTATTAATGTTATTTTGGGTGATATATAGGATTGTAATTTGGTGATTAAGTTAATCATCATTTAAAATCCCCCCAAAAAATATTCAAAATACCTCTGAAAATGTTATGGACCTACACTTTTCAACATCATTTAAGTTAATCATCATCTAAACTACAAAATCAACATATCATTCAAAGGGAACTCTACAACTCCTTCGAAAATGTTATGGACCTACACTTTTCATGGTTAGGCCAATGCCATTTTCTAAGTGTAGCACCGAAGTTTATGAAATTCTGCACGAAAACAATCAGCTTTGATAGAGACAAGAATCCAAATATTCATCGATGACATCAAATTTGGTTAGGGCATCTCCAAGGGAGACCCTCAAAACTCCGGTATATGTCCAACCGGACATTTTTGTTCACTTTTGCAATCCAATGGGGACCCTTACCGGTCCGCGAAGTGGTCCGGACGTCTGTTTTCCGGCAAAGTCAAGACAAACGTTCGGGAGGTATACCGGAGTCCGGACATTCACTTGACCAATCAAAAGTCTCCGCGTGGTCCTCCTCTCTTTTCTCTCTCTTCACCTCCCAACCGGACACTAAATCATAAATATCTGACCAAGCATGGCCCCCACCTACTTTTTCTCCTCCCAACCGAATACTTTGTGATTAGCATTGGATGGCTCACTCCGGCATCACGTCCGCGGATCATGTCCGGACATAAAAACGGACATATACCAAAGAGATTTGCAGGTTGGCGTTGGAGATGCCCTTATAAAACTAACCATATTTCTACGGCAACTAATCAATCAGTGAAAACTGATCGTATAATCCAAAAGGCAACTAGTGTTTCTGAGGAAACATTTGATTGGTAAATAGACTGAGCTACAAAGTATACACATCATCCAATTGAGACATGAAACTTGCAGCATCATATTCGACCACGCTACAAGCATAAAAAATAAACACGTCACACGATCATCACCGCATAAACCGTAGCTCAAAAAGAAAATGCATTTTTCTACCCTTCAGACATTGCTTCAGACACTTGGTGGGCATTATCCTCGCCGGCGGCTGCGTCGGCCATAGGTGGCACCACAAGAGCCGAAGGGCTGGTCGGAGATGGAGGAAAAGACGCGGCACTCACCGGTTGTGGAGAAGGCGTCGGTGTGGAAGACTTCTTCCTCCTCTTCACTGATGCCTAGTCGATGGCCTTGCCGGCTAGCATCAGCTTCCTCATCCGTTTGTCGTCGGTCTGAGCCACCGGAGGGCGGTCGGTCGTCTTTGCGGATGGTGTGGCCTTGCCTCCGGCCTTCATGGATGGCGCAGTAGATCGCACAATGGCCTTCGGCCCGTGCTGCTTCCTTGGCACGGGCGACAGTGCATTCGTCATCTCTGGCGGCGTAGCGGGACGGCGGGGTTGCAGAGGCGGCCGGCGATTCCATTCGCATCAGAATCGGGGCCTCCAGTGGCTGCAGCGGCGACATTGGGTGGCGAAGGCAGGAAGAGTAGGCGCCACAGATGGGAGAGAAGACAGGAAATCTTTTGCTAAGTGTTGGTGGCTGCTCAAAATTGAGAGGGGGAGATTTTTTGGGTTAACTTCTCAAATTTTTGAGGAGTTACCTAGGTGTTGCTTAACTCCTGAAACAGAATCTTTTGAGGAGTTAGCCCTTTTTGAGAGTTCGGTTAGAGATGCTCTAAGTACTCATGATAGTATTTCTAATATAGTTTTGTGGAAAGCATAACTAAGTAATAATGACAGAAACATGCAGTTTTATAGGAAATCATACATGGATGTATTTGGCCCTAGGATGGTTCACCAATGAATCACTAAGACTCATGCATGAAACGTTTTGGCCGAGGGCTCGTCTCTTTAACTCTAATTTTTCTTATTTACCTCAGTATCATGGTAAATGAGTAATGAACATCTAAAGGCCTTTTGTGATATTTATAAACACCTAGGATCTGAGTCAACGTGACTCATCTTGTGGCGATGAGTGAACAGTTAAGATATGTTTATTTGAATTAACACACACGTATGGCACATATCGAATAAGTGTAACTAAAATTAAGAGTAATTAAGGTTTTTTTTTTTGCAGGGTTAAGAGTAATTAGGGTTAATTAAAATTTTAGGACAATTATGCCCTTGGACAGAAGTCATGTTTGCCTTTGGTCCTAAACATGCCTCAGATCGTTCCAGCCATGTACTACGCACTTGAGGCAGTAGCTCGATGTACCATAAAATCTCCGGATGGGGATATAAATCTGGCATGAGAACTTAGGTTGTCAATTTAACTTGCGAAACATATATAATACGCCACTTCATTTGATGACAAATTTAAAAATATTTTTATGACAAACAACACATCCTTCATTAAACTAATCAAAGTCCTAGACCCCCCTGCCCGACTTTGTGCTCGACCACAATGCGGCTGCCACCGCGTCGCCGTATATGCCCATGCATCTGGCACATATGGCCATTGCCACCACTTTCCACCCTTCCTATCGTGTCATGGCGCTTGTGCATTGGTGCAAACTCAATTTTGATGGATCGGTGCACCATGATGGCTGGTATTGCAAAATCCTAAAAGTTCGTTCATTGTGTCAGTGTATATATATATATATCCAAAGACGAGAAGGGTGGGTTGTGGTCAGCGGATGGAGAAATTGTTTTGCATGTGCTACAAATAATTTTAAAGGGATTCAAAGGGGATCCTACCACGCCTCCAAAAATAGTTCAGGTCCGGGCGGTGTGATGTGCTACTGCCCATGCCGGCGGCGGCTGATCAGGGTCTCCGCTGCATTGGCCGGTGGCAATTGGTGGTGGGCTTCATCTTGCTCTCGCAATCGGATGTAGTTGGCTTGTATTTGAGGTTGACGACCTGTCATTGGTGAGGCTGTTGTGCCGCGAGTCGGCGAACGCGCGTATCTCACAAACAATGCACGACGCGATCCTCCGGCTCCTAGGCTGCTTCTTCGTGCCGTGAACTTAAAGTACATAAACTATGATGTTGTAAACCTAAATTTGGTTTTCCCCAAAATCTTATGTGCGATAGATGAGCTAATTTATATGGAGGACATCATGATACTGAAGTTGTGGGGGTGATATCTTCCACAAAGGGATGTATATATAGAGCTTCCTCGTTTGTCATGCAATTCTGCACGAATCAACTACCTGTGTGGCCATCAAAACCTTGTGATACCAGTGAGTTGCCATGCTATTTTGATTTACTATTTTCACGTGACAAGTTCTTGTTTTGTTTCAATTTTCTCAAGTAACATGATTTGGTCAATGGACGCCAAACATCCCTTAAAACCTTTGCTAATATGAAAGGGGCGAATCAATAAAAACTCTTAACAAAATATTTTGGCTACTTTCGGAAAAACATTGCATTCTTCAGATAATAAGAAAACGACGTGGGCGGCGGCGACGATGAGGGAGGTGCCGGTGGCCTCGAGTCCATACCATCGTCCGCTACAATGCATAGTTTAGTTTAGTTTTGGTTTGTTTCAAACTTCTTAAATTTCATCATGTTTGCATGTAATATATTGAACTTGCTAAATTTCATGCAGAAATTTGACGACTCTTGCCGGATGACCTCCGAGACGAACAGGAGCAGCACATGCCCTGGCGCTGCACTCCCCGGCTGCGCCTTGGGCTTGCCTGGCGCCAGCCTCATGCAGCGGCGAGGGGGCAGGGGTGAAGAAGAGGGCTACCCTGACGAAGGGGAGGTCGCCCCCGAGTCGCCCGAGAGGGGCGGCGCGAGGGGAGGGAGGGGGATCTTTTTACTCCTAGCGGCGATTCAAGTATCTCGTCAGAAGTCAATCTTAGTGAAGTTTGACCATATTTATATGAAAAAATATCAACATCTAGAAAGCTAAAGTTATACAATATAAAGATTAAATTAGTGACGCATCTAATGATAATGACGCATTTAATGATATCGATTTCGTATTGTGAATGTTGATTTTTTTATAAAGTTGGTCAAATTTTAGGAAGTTTGACTTCAGACAAATCTTATATGCGGAGACGGAGTAAAAAGGACCGGAGGAGTACCTACAAGAAACACAGTTTTACTATCCTAGTCCGGATCTTAAAGCATCTTGATTGGATGGTTCAGTCGACTGAGATTTAGCAAACCCATTTGAACGAGTCTTGGCGTGTCAGCCTCCTGTACGTTTCCCTCTCTATCCCGCTGTGTGTAAGTAAGAAATTTAAAGGTCTAGACGAGAGTCCAGAGACACAGCGACGGCCATGCATACTAGTCTCTTCATCTTTCCACCACATGATTTTTCCTTACTTAAATTAGTTCACCTCTCGTCATCTTCGAATGCCAAGAGCAGAGCAAGAGAAGCAAAGGAGGTCAGCTGGACCAAGAAGCAGACGAGGCTTCCCGCTCCTTTTGTTGATTCAGCGAAGGCTGGCCATGTCTCCCTCCCTGCTCCTCAAGCTCATCTGCGCGTAGGATTTTATTGCTAGTTTGCGCTGTTCTATTCTTGGGTTGCTCTGTTCTGTCCTTGGTGTGCGAGGTGAATTATGCCGGGAGTTTTGACGGGATCGATTTTGTCGTCTTGAAGGTGAGGTGGCGCTGATAGGCGCGCAGAGCGGCGGCGGCGGCGGCGACAAAGAAGTGCTTCTGGAATTCAAGCGGTTCCTGCAGGCGAACAACAGGTTCAACCGCGGTGGCTACGACAGTTGGCAGGAGTCGGACCCGTCGCCGTGCGCGTGGTGGGGCGTCGGTTGCGACGGGAACGGCCGCGTCTCGTCGCTCAACCTGACGGGCTCGACCATCTCTGGCCCGGTGTTCGGCAACTTCTCGCGGCTCTCCGCGCTCAAGTCGCTCGACCTCTCTGGCAACTCCATCACCGGCGCGCTCCCAGCGGGTGACCTCGACGAGTGTCATGGGCTCGTGCACCTCAACCTCTCCCACAACCTCATCACTGGGTCGCTCAACCTCCCCGGGCTAACCAGGCTTCGGGTGCTCGATGTGTCGGGGAACCGGCTCGAGGGTGACGTCACCGTCAGCTTCGCGGCGATATGTGCCGACCTCACCTTGCTCGACTTGTCCACCAACAACCTCACAGGCAACGCCGCCAGCCTGTTCGACGGTTGCACCAGGCTGGAGAACGTTGACCTCAGCTCGAACAACTTCACCGGCGAGCTATGGCCCGGCGTCGCGAGATTCAGGGAATTCAGCGCCGCCGAGAACAACCTCACCGGGAGTGTCCCGTCGAGCACGTTTCCACATGGCTGCAAGCTCCAGTCCTTGGACCTCTCCGCGAACCAGCTGGTCGGGAATTTCCCGGATTCCATCGCCAAGTGCGTGAATTTGACGTACCTGTCGCTGTGGGGGAATAATCTCACGGGGATGATACCTGCCGGAATCGGGAAGCTCCCCGCCCTCGAGACGTTGGTTCTTGGGAGCAATGGGTTCGACCGGCAGATACCGCCGGAGCTGACAAACTGCGGGAGACTTCAGTTCTTAGACATGAGTACCAACAATTTTGGAGGCGACGTGCAAGAGATTTTTGGAAACTTTACAAGCTTGAAGTATCTTGTGCTTCACCACAACAACTACACCGGCGGCATCGTGGCCTCCGGCATACTCGGGCTACCTCTGCTTGCTAGGCTCGACCTCAGCTTCAATGAGTTCACCGGCGAACTCCCTCCAGAGGTGGCCGACATGAAGAGCCTCAAGTACCTAATGCTCGCCGAGAACAGCTTCTCCGGCAGGATACATCAGGAGTACGGCCGGCTGGCCGAGCTCCAGGCGCTGGACCTGTCTAATAACAAGCTCTCAGGAGGAATCCCCACGAGCATCGGGAATCTCACATCACTCCTCTGGCTGATGCTCGCTCGGAACCAGCTCTCTAGTGAGATACCGCCTGAAATCGGCAACTGCACCAGCTTGCTCTGGCTGAACCTGGCCGACAACCGATTGACCGGCAATATCCCGCCGGAGATAACAGAGATAGGGTGGAATCCCGGTCCAACCTTCTCCAAGAACCAGCAGGATGATCTGAGCGTTCTTGCCGGTGCCGGCGAGTGCCAGGCCATGAGACGATGGATCCCATCAAGCTTCAGCTTCGCCTACTCCGTCATGACTCGGGAGAATTGCCGCAGCTTATGGGACCGCATCCTCAAGGGCTATAGAATCGTCCCGATGTGCACCAACCCATTGCCGGTGGGGTCGGTCCGGGGGTATGTGCAGCTGTCAAGGAACATGCTTTCTGGTGAGATACCGTCGCGGATCGTTGCAATGCGGAACCTCGGCTTGCTCCTCCTCGACGGCAACCGCCTCACGGGGCGACTGCCGCCGGATATCGGTCGGCTCCATCTCGTAGAGCTGAACGTCTCGAGGAACAACATCTCAGGGCCGATCCCATCTGAGATTGGCGAGATTCTGTGTCTCGAGAGGATGGATTTGTCCTCCAACAACCTTTCCGGCGAGCTCCCGACGAGCCTGTTCAAGCTCACGCAGTTGGTTATGTTCAATGTTTCATACAACCCGTTCCTCTCCGGCAATATCTCCATCACCGGCCAATTTGGCACATTTGACGAGCAGTCATTCCTCGGTGACCCACTCATCTCATTTCCTCAGGGTGGACCTGCCGGCAAGCAACGACCATCCCCGGAAGCTGCCGATGCTACCGTTGTTGAGAGGAGCAGCATACCAATAGTATTCATAATCTCGTACTTTTTCTTCCTTATAGTTGGCTTCCTTGCTGGCACTGTTAGAGGTGGGCGAAAGATCTGTTAACTATGGGGTTGAGTAGGAGATTATAAAAAAAATAAGCCTATGCGTAAACTAGAATGTCAATTTGAAGGGTAAACTAACTCTACAAACTAGCAAGGTGAAGCACAAAGCAAAGAACCTAGTGCAAATCTATATCTATATCTATATTTATATATATATACCTATACCTAATAATAATAAAGGGGTTATTGCTTCTTACCACCGTAATTTCGTCTGTTTTTCGTCCATCCGTCGTCCATCCACTTCGCACATATTTTTGCCTAAAATCATATGTCCGAGGTGGTACTAAAATTATGTACAAAATTCTGTTTCGTCCTGGGCCACCTAGATGTACGCTGCTAGGCCTGATCTTATGGGCCGTCACCCATGCGAGCGGCCAAAAAAGAGGCCCCGTTGGAATTCGAGCTCACGAGCTCTGCCGTCTAAAACCAGGGCTGCTGCAACCAGCTGAGCTATACCTTCACCTAAAAAAAAAAAAACTGAGCTATACCATATTTGATGACTAATAGTCCCACCTCGCTCTTTTAAATCGATTCACACCAGTTAATATACAAGCCGCCTTGAGTCAACAACAGATGAGTAGCAACCACGTGTTTGAGGCATGGTAATTAATCGGATGGGCTAAATAAAGGAAGGATTGTGGGCTGCCTAAATTGGATGGGCTAAATAAAGGAAAGATTGTGGGCTGCCTAAAGTATTTAAACGGATGGAGCTAAGGGCATGTACAATGGTGCTATCTTAAGAATGCCATGTAGGATAAATGATGAGGTGGAGGAGAGAGAACTCAGAAAAAAGCTTTGCCTTCTCTTATTTAAGAGAAGACAAGAGGTGATCTCTTAGCACAATTTGTCTCACCACGTTTTTAGGAATAGCTAGTTATCAAAGATAAGGCTAAGAGATAACCCATTGTAGACAAAAAAAATTGTCATCTCTAAATTACATGCAAGACTTAAGATAAGACTATCTTATCAACCATTGTACATGCCCTAAGTAAAGGAAGGATTGATTGAGTGATTGGCTAATTAACGGATGGGGTTAATTAAAGAAAGGATTGTGGGCTGCTTAAAGTATTTAAACGAGTGAAGCTAATTACAGGAAGGATTATAATTGATTGGCTAATTAACAGATGGGCTAATTAGAGATTAGAGAAAGGATTGTGGCTGCCTATATAGAGTATTTAAATGTGAATATAATTTAGAGGCAGGATTGAAGGATTGAGACGCTGCCCTGGTCGTGCTCAAACATGATGTCTCGTGGAGGCGTCGGGTGCCGTGCGCGCGGCCAAGACCGTGTTAAATAAAAAACGCAAGCCATGATGACACATATCATGCAATCATGCATGTATGTGCAAATTGAAAGCTTGATGTCCGACATTAAAGAATTGAGTGTGAGTTTCTTATGCATTCGATCGATAGATGTGGAAAAGCGTACTTCACAGTATGATTTCTTAACAATTTAGTTTTCTGTTGCAAATATTATGTTTCAATTATTTATACACTACTTCAATTTTAAGGTTGATGCAGTACAGATTTTATTGAATTGAAAAGTATTGGTTGCTAGAGAATTTTTATTTCGTGACAACGCATGAGCATCAAGGAGTAGCTTGAGTCGGCCGGCCCTCATGTCTAGCTCAATGATGTTAGTTCCTCATCAAATTATAAACATTCCCTTGCGTCGGTGCGGTTCAGTGTCACTTTGGTGGCTGGGCTTATCACCTTGGAATTGACCACATTTGGATGCGTTGTGACCTGGAGAATAGCCACCATCGGTGACGACAGAAAGAAAGATACGCGACGACACAAAGGTGGTATCGTGTTGAAATAGAGTACATGGATTGTGTGTGGTGGTGATGGATTGTGATATTATTTACTCCCGTTGCAACGCACGGGCATATTTGCTAGTAAATAAAATAATGTTTTGAGAAGGAGACACCGATGTATCCCATGCTTTAAAACATTTGTGAGATCCAATGTCTTTATTAGATTTGGAGATGCTTAAATAAGAAGCCTCGAAGTCACTTAGACCTCACCTTGACCTCCTCAAGGTAAAATTCATCCAGTCACTTGTGCTAGATGTCGATGTGATCTCCGATCTTTCGCAAACTTCCTTCAAACAAATCCACAGCTTGGATGCTCTCAATCGACGACCCATAGCCATCCAGAAGATGTGGTGGGCCTATGACCAGAGAGGCTGGCCCCAAACTCAAATTAAATCTGGGTAACCATAAATACGAATAATTGAAAAATATGAACTATTTCTCAAAAAAATACGAGTAATTTAATTAGTTAAAATTAAATCCCTTCTCCAAAAAGTTCAAAAATAAATAAATAGCTAGAGAGGCGTGAACCAGGAATTGAGTGGTCAGTGTCCCCCTTACCGTAACCATGTTTTTTTTGCGGGAAGTACCACAGCCTTGACAGTTACTCCCAACTATTTCCAATATTCCGGTAGACCAATAGGTCGAGTCCTTGTGCCCCTGCCTTCACGGAAACACCAATGGAGCGTAATCGTCACCCCCATCATAAAAAAGGACTGGATGCCAGTGGTCACAGCTGAGCAGTTCAATGCCACTGACCTGTTGCTGGTAGATATTAGCCTACTGTTCCTGTCCTCATTACAGTGTTTGGCCGGTGACCAGCTGTGGCATGCCAAGTCAAGTCAAGTCAACTGAAACTCTTGAATGCCATGAGATGCCTAAGTGAGAAAAATCATAATTGACAAGTAGGAGCTGATAGCCAGAATTGCTGAAACTTTTATCAGGATTTAGAGTTCTGACTGACGGAAGACGCCTTCTGTATTGAGTGACCAGCTGTGACATGCCAAGTCAAGTCAAGCCAATGAATGCCATGAGATGCGTAAGTGAGAAAAATCTAATTCACAAGTAGGAAATGATAGCCATAATTGGTGAAACTTTTATCAGGATTTAGAGTTCAGACTGATGGAAGACGCCTTCTGTATCAAGGGACAAAGAAATTGCGGTGTTTTCTCAGTTCCTCTGCACAAATATTTTTGGAACCAGACTGGCACTTTTCATTTGAAACGTATGTTGATGGTAATTTAGTAAAGCAAAAGCAATCATTCTTGAAAGCTTGGAACAGTAGCAGTAGAGGAATTAGCATTCAGGAATACCCTTTTCTCTGCTTTGTCCTGCTTCAAGTTTAACTGTCAGCAGGGAGACCTTTCAGTGCATGACAACAAAATGTCACTAATTGGGAGAGGAATTGACCAATTCAATTCCAGCTCCATAGACTGTTCCACACAAAATCCAATTCATGGACATGATTTTCCACTGTGCCGTACTGACGCAAACTGTTCCACGAAGAAGACGCGTGATGACTGACCACTGTTAAGTGCCATTCCACAAGGGGCATAAGCTTGTTCTCATCAGTAGAGGCACCAACCAAAGCAAAAGCAATGGCACCACACCTCCCATGGCGCTTCCTCCAGTTCCTGCTACTGCTGCTGGGGGTATCATCTGCTGCTCAAGCACAAGTGAACATCAACCGGGGCCCCAGGGGCCAAACAGCTCATGGCTCTCGCCCTCCGGCGACTTTGCGTTCGGTTTCCGGCCACTGGAAGGTACCTCCTCGTACCTCCTCGCCGTCTGGTTCGACAAGATCCCTGAAAAAACTGTCGCTTGGTACGCCAAGAGCAGTCAAGACACACCAGTGCAAGTGTCATCCAGCTCTGTGCTGCAGCTCACGGATGATGGGTTGCTCTCGCTTCGCAACCCATCTGGCCATGAAGTCTGGAGTCCCCGGGCCCCTGGTGCGGCCTACGCCGGAATGCTCGACACAGGCAACTTCAGGCTTGTCGGTGCAGATGGCAAAGCAAAGTGGGAGACCTTTGATGTCCCGGCTGATACCATCCTGCCCACACAAGTGCTTCCTGTGGGCCAGCAGGACAAGGTACTTAGAAGCCGTCTCATCGACTCGGACTACGCCAATGGCCGGTTTCTCTTAGCTGTGCAATCTGATGGTGATCTTGTGTTCTATCCAATTGCCGAGCCTACCACAAACCGGTATTATGCATACTGGGCATCTGGTACAGATGGGAACGGCTCACAGTTGGTGTTCAATGAAACTGGAAGGATATACTTCACAACGACAAATGGGACACAGGTCAATATCACTTCAGCAGGGGGGATCTCAATGGGTGATTTCTTCAACCGTGCCACGCTTGATCCAGATGGTGTATTTCGGCAATATGTGTACCCAAAGAGCAGAAAGGTCAGAAACCGATGGAGCTCGCAATGGACGGCGGTGAGCTCAATTCCCCAGAACATCTGCCAGGCAATAATTGTAAGTGCAGGCAGTGGTGCGTGCGGCTTCAACAGCTACTGCAGCTTCAATGGCACCCAGAATCAGAGAACAATATGCCTATGCCCAGAACATTACAAGTTCATCGACGAGGAGAGAAAATACAAAGGGTGCATGCCAGACTTTGAACCACAAAGCTGTGACCTGAATGAGGAAGAAGCGGCGGCCCAGTTTGAGATGACTCAGATCGATAATGTTGACTGGCCTCTATCTGACTATGAGCAGTACAGCCCCATCGATAATGTCGGAGACTCTGTATGATTGATTGCTTCTGTGCCACAGCCATTTTTCGTGCAAGCACAAATACCTGCTGGAAGAAAAGGCTCCCTTTATCAAATGGGAATATGGCGGAAGATGTAGACAGGACGGTTCTTATCAAGGTGCCTAGGAGCAACAATACGGAGTCCCAGCTTTGCAGCGGCTCAACCAAATGGAAGAAAGACAAGAAGTACTGGATTCTTGGGAGTTCCTTGTTTTTTGGGAGTTCTGTATTGGTAAACATTCTCCTTATCAGTATTCTTCTCTTCGGCACTTACTGCGGTATCACCATCACCTCCAGGAAAAAACATATGCCATCGCAATCGTCAGGTAGTTCTATCTTGCCCCCAAAGATTTTCACTTACAATGAACTGGAGAAGGCAACCAGTGGTTTCCGTGAGATGCTTGGCAGCGGTGCCTCTGGTACAGTGTACAAAGGACAGCTGCAAGATGAGCATGCGACCAGCATCGCCGTCAAGAAAATTGAAAAGCTCCAGCAAGAGATTGAGAAGGAGTTCATGGTGGAAGTGCAAACCATCGGGCAGACGTTTCACAAAAACTTGGTCAGGCTGCTTGGTTTGTGCAATGAGGGAACTCACAGAATGCTAGTATATGAGTTAATGACCAATGGCTCGCTAAACGAATTCCTCTTCAGTGATGCTCGGCCACATTGGAGCCTCCGTGTGCAAGTTGCACTTGGAGTGGCACGAGGGCTGCTCTACTTGCACGAGGAGTGCAGCACACAGATTATCCACTGCGACATAAAACCACAGAACATCCTTCTCGATGACAACTTTATGGCGAAGATTGCAGACTTTGGCCTGGCGAAGCTTCTTCGAGCCAATCAGACACAGACAAACACCGACATCCGGGGTACTCGAGGTTACGTTGCCCCAGAGTGGTTCAAGAACATAGGGATCACTTCCAAAGTCGATGTTTACAGCTTTGGTGTGATCCTGATTGAGCTTGTGTGCTGCAGGAGGAATGTGGAGGTAGAGATCGACGATGAAGAGCAGGCGATACTAACTTACTGGGCAAATGACTGTTACAGGTCTGGGAGGATCGACTTGCTTGTGGAGGGTGATGATGAGGCAATCTTCAACATTAAAAAGGTGGAACGCTTCGTGGCTGTGGCACTGTGGTGCCTCCAAGAGGAGCCAACGATGCGGCCAACCATGCATAAAGTGACGCAAATGCTTGATGGAGCAGTGCAAATCCCCACGCCTCCGGATCCCTCTTCCTTCATCAGTTCACTTCAGTAGTGACCTGCTTGTTTAACAAATAAGTTGCAGTATGCAGTAATATTATGTCATGCACTTGATGATATAATATAGCTGTCTATTATAATCTGAAGAACAATGGATACATTGTACTTCAGGCACTTACGTCTAGCTGCAACAAATAGGATCAGTAATACACCTGTATCTTATTTTTTTCAGATAATGCACCTGTATCTGTATTCATAATTTCATATGCCTATTTATATCTATGAATCCATTTTAGTCAAGCATTCCCTGCGATAGCTCACAAGAAAAGAGCATTGTACACTAGAAAAAAGGCAGATTTGGATACATACTGGTAATAAACTGATATAAGTTTTCTAAATTAACATGGTCTGGGTGATTCGCGTCGAACATCCCATAAAACATTGCTAATATACAAGGGATGAATCAAGAAAAAATGTTCCTACCAGCATATTTTGACTACATTCTGAACAATGTTGTATTCTCCAAAAAGATAAAGATATGAAAAGAAGTACTCTGCACTGTGAAAATTCAGAGCAACCTGGCTACACTGGATAGAATGCTTTCCTACATCAAGGGGGGGAAATCCAACATTACCACAGTATTACATTACAGTCAAGCATCAATACAGTAAAACAAAACAATAACATTCTTTCAGACTATTAGCAGCCAATTAAGTACTCCCAGTAAAAAACATCACTGTAAAACTTCCAGTAATTTTAAGCCCACACTGAATTACACTAAAAACAGGGGGGAAATCCCTCCACCGCCCAAATCGACGGGCTCTACAGTCGACATCCCCAGTTCCCCATGAGTGCGGCTAAGAACCAAGAAGTGGCAGCTGCTTCACCTCTGATTCTCCCATATACGAGGGTAAGAGCCTAATCGAGACTAATCAGATCTCAGAACTCAGAAGGAAAGCGGCCGGATTGGGGGTGTACGGGTGGGGAGAAGAGACGGAGGGCAGCCCGGCGACGCGGAGAGACATCTTATTCGCAGGATAACTTTTCTCTCCATTTTTTGGGCGCGGCGGGACTCAGAGGTCAGAGCAATAGCTCAACGGCCAACTCCAATGGGACGTTTGTTTTGTCTGGATTCTGTCTGGAACGGCCCGACCAAGACACTCATGCCGCTCGTACGAACGGATTTTATGAGCGGCCCGTGCAAATACCACAGCCACAAGGCACTACACTCGACGCGCGACCGCCACCTTAACGAACAACTCAGCAAGAAGAAAAAAAAAAAAAGAGATCCATGAGCACTAGCACTCAGAACATATTTTTATAGAAGAAGCTCACCCGGGTGAGATCGTGGAAATTTGCCCCCGACGGGAGTCGAACCCCGGTCTGCAAGGAAACACCGCTGTGTCCTTGCCACTAGGCTACAGCCCAGTCCTCACTCAGCAAGAAGAAGAACGCCAGGAAAAGAGCCAGAGAAAGCTCAGACGACGACAACGACCGTGGCCCACGGACCACACAAGCGAGGTCAACCTCTCAGAAAACCCATGGATCGGAGGCCGCCGGCACAAGCATACAGGAGCACAATCAGTGCACATGATCTTCCGACGCTCCGAGTCCAAGAGAGCCCAGAAGCAAACCCTGCGAGAGGTCTTCCCCAACTCCTGGATTGGTCGAATCACACCATCTCCTTCGGGCTCACCGACCATCCAGACTATATCCCAAACCAGGGAAGAACGCGCTTGTCGTCGACCCCATCATCGGAGGCTGCCAGTTATCAAAAGTGCTCATGGACGGCGGATCAGGCCTCAACATCATCTATGCGACGACGATGCAGAAGATGGGCCTCCCCATCACCGGCCAGCGACCTTCGCCCACCCATTTCCATGGCATCGTCCCTGCAAAGAAGGCCGAACCGTTCGGCCAGATCACGCTGGAGGTCATCTATGGCACTGAGGCAAACTTCCGCGCAGAGAAACTATGTTTTGAGGTGCTCCCATTCAAAGCAGGATACCATGTCTTGTTAGGGCGGCCAGCATTCATCAAGTTCATGGCCATCCCTTGCTACGCCTACATGAAGCTCAAAATGCCCGGTCCAAACGGCATCATAACCTTCTCCAGTGACACCAAAAACGCACACGAAGCAGAGGTCGCCCACCTGGAGTAGGCGGAAGCCGACCTCCCAAAAGAATAGCAAGAGTGCACGGAGGTTACCTCCGACCAATTCAAGAAGCAGTGGAATGGTGGGGCCACACCGGACGACCATGAACCGCTAGCTGATCCCTCATGCTCCAACTGGCATGACGAAGGAACGCGGGGCTGAAAAGCCCGACGCATGCAAAAACAGGACTCAGTAGCCACCATGCACGGCATCGGGAACAGGCTACCTCGACATTTCCTTCTCTTTTTTTACTTTCAGCCTATCAGTTTTTGTTTTACAAACAAACTATCAACAATAAATCAGTGTTTCTCTTACCCTCTGGCTTGTTATACAAAGCATTGATGCGATGGCGCTATAAGTACACCTTAGCGCCCTAATCAAATCAAACTTTCTATCCATGATCCACAGTAACATGAACCACCGCGTACTGACCTCGCCGTGTTAAGGTTCGAGGAGAGTCGAAGAGATCCTTCTATAAGATGGGTTTGGGGGCTGCATCGTTTGTCGTACCGCTCCAGTCCCCGTAGGAGATGTCTCCAACAGCCACTCAACCTTATTCGGGGGCTGCATCAACATACACCCACACCCGAGCCATCCTACCAAGGAGATCTCCCATGTTGACAAGGCTTATGACCACCCCTTCTCTTTCGCCATGAGTTTGCAACGACTAATCCTAACCAGCTGAGAATCCTACCCCTAGTCCAGAGGCGTGCAGCGATTAACGATCATTCTGCGTTTGCCGGGCTCCAACAGGGGCCTCCCACAAAAATGTTGACGCTTACGGCGCAACGGGGTCGCATTTCTCGCCAACTAAACTGGATATTGCTCCAACATAGACAAGAGACACATCTAAAAACAACTATATGTAACAAAATACATCAACCACAGTCACACTGTTTCACATACATGCGGTTTACAAGTCGTCCTCCTCTACAGGACACCGCTTGATGATTTTCTCCAGCTTGCAGGCATCAACAATATATTCGGCCTCTGCTCAGGCATCCCAGGAGGAGGCCTCAGCGACGGGACACCCAGGCGACCCATGGACAATCGAGCCAAGGGACAGACTTGGATGTTGGGTCCTTACACCCGCCAGCACCCTCATCTCGCCCTCGTACGCAACCGAATACTGCCAATCAAGCAATTGGGCGGGAGCCCGCGCCAGGAGTTTGGTCACGCCATCCAAGGTGGCATATAGCTCCTCCTCCCCACGGAACAAAGTCCCGCGGGCCTGGCCAAGGGCGGCGCGCATCCGCTCGGCCAGGTCGGCGACCTGCTGCAGCCGCACAGCCGCGTCCTCATGCACGACGTCTAGAAGTGGCACTGCAACCAGCACAACAATCAAGTTACAAGAAGGCCTCAAAAGACAGAGGAAACAAAAGATGAAAAACTTATGCGCAGCGGTGGCCTCCAGCCCCTGGAGCTTCTTCTCCAATTGCTGCGCATGCTGGTCGGCCTCAGCTCGAGCCTCAGAAAGGCGCTGCGCGATGGCCTCCTTGTGCTTCACAACATCGGCCCGCTCCTGCAGCTCCTTCTCCTTGTCAGCAAGCGAACCCTCAAGCTCGGCTACCTTCTGCCAATACTCGGTAAGCTCGCCACCAGCAACGTCAACAGACGTCTGGAGCTCGCCTCGCGCCTTCTCCGACTCCTGCAGCTTCCGCCGCAGGGCGTCGGCCTCCTCCATAGCTGCAACAGAGATAGATGGGATGCAACAATCACAATGCAAGTTGTCACAAGGGCACCTAGGAAAAATGTGCAGCAGAACTTACGAACAGCTCCCGCTGTTAATGTAGAGAGACGAGCGACCTCCTGTTGCTGCACCTCCAGCTGTTTCCGGAGGTCGGCGACCTCGCTTTCCAGGCTGCTCACCCTCTACGGCATGACAAAATCTCAGAAAAGAAAAACAAAGAGCATGGGCGCGAGTCCGCGACGGACATCGCACCCAGCCTCGGGGGCTACTCCCATACTATACGTCATTCAAGACCCTCACCTGGCAGCTGGCCTCAGCAAGATCGTCGAGCCCATCCAGACGGGCGCTCAGGGCGTCCTTCACGCCCGCCACCGCGGCGACCAACGACGCGGGAGCCGAGGGGGCTGCGAAGACCATGGTGGGAGCTGCGCCCACCTTTCCCATCGACCCTCCGTGAGGAAGCACGACCTCTGAGGTAACAACACCACCAGAGGACCACGCAATGTCAAGGCCGGCCAGAGGCCCCAACAGGGGTCCGGCTGCGACCTCCACGGCTGAAGGTCAAACACAAGCCAGAATCAAGACAGGCTCAAGGAAAACAACAACCGCGAAATCTCTTACTGGTGATAAGCGGGGCGATCTCCGCAGGGACACCCTGGGGGTCGTCGCGCAACTCCGACAATTCTGCCTCCGACCGCGCAATGACGGAGGGCAAGCCCTCAGAGGCCATCGCTTCCCTGCAAAAGGCAAGGTCAGAGCTCGGCAAAAAACCTCACTACGCCAACCCTTCGAATAAGCAAAAATGTACCGGGCGGGCTCCACAAGCTTCCCCCTCTTGGGCACTGGTATCGCCAGCGGCACCTTCAGCTACGGAGGAGACCTCGGATCACCTCGGGACTGGCAAAACACCGGCACCCCCGGCGCAGGAGCGGAAGAGCCCCCCTTAGGATCCGCTGGGACGGTGGCCTCCGTGAAGCAGGTCGAATCAGGAGCCCCCCCGCGGTCTCCCGCTGTGATCTCATCATCTATTCTCCCGGGAGGAGAAGATGAGATGTCATCCGGCGTAGCACCATCGTCTGCCGCCTGGCTGGCCACCTCACCTCCGGTCGAAGATGCGACCTTTTTCCCTTTCTTGGGAGGAGGACGCTCTGACATAGCCCGCAGAAGAGCCGGCATCTCCGGGCTCAGGTCTTGGCTTGGCATCGGGGGCTGCGATCGTAGGGCAACACAGCCCGCAAACTCCTATGGTGACAAGAACCGTGAAGATCAGAAACAAGGAGGGACCATCCTCACTTCTCAAAACGTAGTCAGAAGACTCACCTCCCCTGGTGAGGCGTCACGACTGAAGGCCTCCACCGCGACCTCCAAAGAAACCTTGTTGTCCTCCAGCCCTGTCAAAAGGGCGAGCCAGCGGCGGACCTCCTTCTCCTCAAGATCATCTGGAGAGGTCCGAGAACAGTCAGATTGGCCGCAGTAATCGCTCATCAACGTCTCGCGGCCCTGCAAAGGAAGCACGCGGCGCTCCATCCAGGTCCGCATGATTTGGATACCCTTCAGGCCCCTCTCCTTCAGGAGCGCGGTGGCCTTCATCAGCAGGTCCGTGTCCTTGGAGAGGTCGGCCGGGGACTCCCAAGAGTTCAAGTGCTCTAGGGGGTTGCCAGAAAAGGCTAGCAGGTCATTCTCAAGGCCGAACATGTAGAACCATTTCTTCTGCCAAGACCCCATTGACTTCTAGAGGTCCATGGGAAACAAGGGGGAGTGAGGCCGCAGCTGAAGGCTAGCCCTCCCCCCCCCCAATATCACGAAGGATGTGGCCGGTCATTTGCCCCCTGACACAGAAGAACCTGTGGAATAGGGAGAAATGGGGGGCGGCCTCGAGGAAACACTCGCAGAACGTGATGAAGTTGGCGATGTGAAGAATGCTCATGGGATTGAGGTGGTGGAGCTGACAGACGAAGAAGAAAAGGAGCCCCCGCACAAATGGGTGCAGGGGAAAGCCAAGACCCCGTCCGAAGAAGTCAAGGTGAAGCACGTGGGCGCCAGGCGGCGGTGCCGGAAAGCTCTCCATGGACAAGTGGATTTGGTACCTCAGGTGTGGGGGGGAATGATCCCTCCGCCCTTAGCTTCTGGACGTCTCCGTCGAAGACGATGGAGCGAGCACACCGACTGATGAATACGTCGGCGCCAGGCTGTGGCTCGCTGTCGGCGGCGCTCTCAATCTTCTGCTTCTTCTCGGCCTTCTTGGTCGCTTGCATGCCGCGGCCGCCGAGGGAGGAGCCTGTCCTACCCATCTCTCTTCGCTCGGGAGAAGAAATGGCGGGCCCGAAGACAATGAACGTCTCAATGGCGGAAGACAAAAGAAGGGTGAGTGATGCGGGAGCGCAAGGAAGAAGATGGGGGGCGGAATGAAAACCACTCTTTCTCTCCGCTGCTCTTATGGCCAACTACGGGGCAAACAGAGAATCGAGGCATTTTTGCGCACCACGTGCCACACTTTCCATAAGCAGTTATCGCTCTGCGACTCGCGGGCACGGGAATCTGGGCAGGCTTGACATAATGAGCTGAGCCCCGACTGACTCTTCGATTGGCGCTGACAAGACGGCTCGCAGGAGTGGCTCTTCAAGAAAAGTAAAAGACAACAATCTTCCTCTGCCAAAACAGTAGATGCCAGGCGAGGCGCAGAGGTTCGTGGTGACGCCGCTGCGGTTCGGCTAGGGAAACAGGGTGAAGGCCAAAGAAGAAGAATTTTGAAGGAAGGCCTCACAGATTTTTCCTGCGACCTCTAGAGCCCCAATTAGGCAGCTACTGTTGGCCTCTCGACCGGGCTCCAAGGTGGCAAGACGTGCAAAAGTAAGGCAAGAGCCCGACGAAGGTCTCGTAGGTTTTTCCTGCGAACTCCGCCACGCTCGGGGGCTACTGACGAGGCCCTATGGCTCACAGAGCCCGGCCTTGTCATCTACAAGGGGCCCACCTGTAGGAGATATGCCCTAGAGGCAGTAATAACAGTTATTTTGTATCTCCGAGTTTGTAATGAATGTTTATGTTTCATGCTATAACTGCAATGATTCTCGAGTCTGCAATAACCACGAGGCTTGGAGGGAAACTCATGTGCACGTGTGGTATAATAAACGTAAAATGTATTCCTAGTCTTGCCTCTAAGACTGGCTCAAGTATTGGATGATGATCCTGTGTTCCTGATCATGGGCATGTCTATGCCGGCAATTTTGAGGGCACAATGTTGGTAGAACACTTGTGTTGAATCGACCCGAATTGATGTTATGCTATGAGATACATTCGTCACAAGTTAATGGTTAATAACACAGAGATAGTTAATGTTTGCATAATTCCTTAGACCATGAGAGTATCGAGTTCCTTCGTACTTGCTTCGTGAACTTTGGGGTTTGTTAAACGTCATCCGTAAATGAGTGGCTATTACGGCGGCTTACGGGTTCACGGAAAAGTATGACAAGTAACGAGATAGCTCAAGATTGGGATTTGCTCCTCCGACGATGGAGAGATATTCTCAGGCCCTCTCGGTGTTACGGTATCCATCATCATCTGGCCAGACACATTGTGATTTGATCACTGGGATGCCGGAACACAGAAACGAGTAAAGAGAACAAAACCGGTAACGAGGTAACTTGCATAGTGGACAAGTTGTTGATCCACGGGGATGCAATAAATCTCACCTCGGGTTTTTGTAATATATTGTGAAGCAACAGGAATAGCACACGGCAACTGGAGGTTCACTCGAATATTCATTCGTGTGGGTATAGGGGTCAATATGGGTGTCCACGGCTCCGATGTTGATCATTGATCGGAAAGTGTTCCGGGTCATGTCTATACTTCACCGAACCTATAGGGTCACACGCTTAAGGGTCATCTATCTACTGAATACTAGACGGGGAGTCTGAGAGAAAATCACCGGAAAAGTTTCGGACAAAACGGAAACGTTCCGGAGAGAACACCGGAATAGTTTCGGTGAAACTGAAAAGTTGTTTCCGGGTATTCCATTAAGTCAAATTGATTCCGGCACACGTCTGGAAATTCTTAGAGGGTGCCAGAATCGTTCTGGTAACTTCTGGAATTTTTCCGGAGAGAAAACCGGAAATGTTCCGGAGCAGCCGAAACTGCAATGGTAGCTTTTCGCTGAAGAAAACATTGTTCCGAAATTGTTTCGGAATGCGTTCAAAATTGTTTTGGTGGGTACTGGAATTATTCTAGGCATACAGAAATAATTTGGGATTTAACGGACGCAGAAAAATGTCTTCGTGAATAGTGAAAGTGTTTTTTGGATATTTTTTGAAAAGCACCTTATGGGATATTTTCCAAAAGGCTTCTAGAAGAACTTGGGAGCCAAGGAAGCCCCCTCATGGGGGGGCCCCCAAGTGTGGCCGGCCAAGGGAGGTGGAGCTCCTTGGAGCTCCACATGGCACCCCTTTTAGCTTTATTCTTTTATGAAAAGGCATAAAGTGGGGGTACTTTGGTATTTTTGTATGACATCTTTACCCCTTGGCTATCCTATAAATAGAGGTGAGTGGGCTGCCCCAAAACTCATCCTTGCTCTCATACACATGCCATTTGACTTGTCTGGCTTCTCTCTCCCGCCCAGCGAAATAGTTTCGTAGAGCCGAAAGGCTGTCTGGGTTCCGGCAGGAACTAGCTCTGGACGGCGAAGCCCTGTCGGATAGCTGACACCGTATGTGTGCAACCCCGTAGAGAGGTCATAGTTCTGATATTTTTCCCGAGGGGTTGTTCGAGTATCCTCCCGAAGGGCTGTCCGAGTTTCGGTTCGAGTTTCGAGGGTCCTCCCGAAGGGCTGTCCGTGACATCGTCCGAGGGACTGTCCGACCGCCTCCCGAAGGGCTGTCCGGCGAGGGAGTACATCCTTGCGGTTGGGAGGTTGTAAATTCTAGCTGCAGGGATCTGCACCGACGATCTACACCGACTCTTCTTCCGCTGCGCTTTGAGTCGGTACGGATCAGATCAAACCCTGTATGCAGTCTCCATAGTGATCCTAGGCGTGCTCGTTGTACCGAATTTTTTTGTTTTCTGTCGCGTTCCCCTACAGTGGCATCAGAGCCGTGCTATGCGTAGATGTAGGTTACGATCTAGAATACATGGAGATGTATGGGTATTGCGTAATATAATTTTGGAGTAGATGAGATCTATTGCTGAAAATTATTTATGCGGGTGACAGATGAAATCTGTTACCCGATGTTCTTGTTGCTTCCCTAGAATTTGCGTATTTCTGATCTCGAGACAACATAGTGGATTTTCACAAAGTTCTGGCAATCCGCGATCCTGATTGATCAACGAAGTGCTTCAGTTCTTTGGGTTCCGCCATAGTCAAAAGAAAGATGAAATTCGCAGACGAAAGGGCAATGCAGATATGATCTGCACGGGGGTCATGCGTATGACGAAGTTTAGTATGGGGCTCGAGATTTAATTATCTCGTGTTTCATACATCCTGGAAAGTTAATCTAGCGACTTGAATAATCATACTTGATGATAAAACGTTGGTAGCTGCGGTTTAAGTCAAAACCTTAGAAGCCACGTAAAATAAAATTTTGCATAAACCGATTAGAGGCGTCTAATTTGGTTTTGCAGGATGTGCATGTGATGTGGTAAAGCAGTGCTCATATTAATTTGATTATGTATGAGATGACTATATGATGTAAATTTATTAACATGACCTGTGTGTCATGATTCGGCATGATGGCTGGAGCCATATGATTGTCACTTTAATGACCTGCGTGTCAACCTTAAGTAATGCACTTATTTTATTAGCTATAGAGATAGCAATATTATCTGGTGCATCGACAAGGTGGTGGCAATCTTCGCGAAGGTGAACACCGACGCAAATGCCGAAGACGAAGAAATACTTGACTTCTCCGTCAGAAAGGGCTATACCATATCACGCTATTATGAATTGCCTGAGATGTTTATCCCTTATGATGCACCCTTTTGATTGCGCGGTAGTCGCTTTTTATTAGGGTGATCTCTCACTTAAAAATATCAAGTAGTTAGTGTTCTCCCAAGTGTAGCACCGTCACAGCACCTATCTCTTCGGGGTATCACATGGATGCATGGGTACGAACGATTAGAGAAGTGTGAGGCGGGTGAGTTGAGACCTCGCAGCGAGATCACTTGGTTGTCTTGACGTTCAGGCATGAAAGTCATGAGCTCGGAACACACGCATCGAAAGATGAACAAGAGTCACATAGAGATGTGATTGGCAAGTTGGCCTACCAAATGAAATTCTCGTCACTTGAGATGGATGCATCCTTGGCGTTGAATTGAAATTTGGATCTTGAATCACTCATAATCAATTTTGAGAGATATTGATTTGAGTGGGAGCGCACTTTAGAATAAAATTGTTTATTCACTAGTGCCAAAAATCATTATGAACAAAGTCAAAGTGAAACTTGTGTTTTCCGTTGTAGATCAAATGGCTCGCAACACCGCTTTCAACTTAGGACCGATGTTAGAGAAAGAGAAGTTAGCTGCGACTGGAAACAACTTTGCGGACTGGGTCCGTAACCTGAGGATTGTCCTCAGGAGCGCTAAGAAAATGTATGTGCTTGAAAATGCTCTTCCAGCTAAACCGGCGGCCACTGCCCCGGATGATGAACAAAATGTCTGGGCCACTAAGGATGATGATCACAACTTAGTGCAGTGCCTCATGCTAGCTTGCATGAGTGCAGGGCTTCAAAAACGTTTTGAATTCCATAAACCCCGTGATATGATCCGGGATTTGGATGCCCTGTACAAGGAAACCGCAAGGTCTAAATGATTTGATATCATGAAGACCTTGATGGAATGCAAGATGGCTGAGGGCAGTTCAGTTGGCGAACACGTAGTCAAAATGATTGGCTATGCTGAAAGGCTTAAAACCCTGGAATTTGCACTTGCACCTGACCATATGATGGACATGATGCTTTCTTCACTCCCCCCGTCTTACGACGGTTTTATCATGACTACAACATGAGTGGGATCGAGAAGACACCGGAAGAGGTGCTCGCCATGCTGAAATCTGCGGAAGGAGGACTGCGGAAAAATCGCAAGCAAGTGTTGCTTGTGAATAAAACCGCCAGTTTCAAAAAGAAAGGCAAGCCAAAGAAGGGCAAGGGCGCCGGTAAGACCGGCTCCCAAAGCAACTCTAAGGGCGGAGCCAAGAATGAAACTGAGTGCTTCTACTGCAAGGGCACAGGACACTGGAAGAGAAACTGCAAGAAGTATCTGGAAGATAAGAAGTCCGGGAAAACCGGAAAAGGTATAATTGTTATACAAGTTAATGTCATTGACGTTTTGCTTGCTAGCGAAAATTCTATGTCTTGGGTATTTGATACCGGATCGGTTGCTCACATTTGCAACTCGATACAGGGACTTCAGAAGGTGCGCAAGCTAGCAAAGAATGAAGTCGTGATGCACGTCGGGAACGGCACTGGAATCGCCGCTCAAGCCGTCGGCATTATGCCTCTACGTCTCCCTTTGGGATTTATCTTAGAACTAAATAACTGTTATTTTGTTCCACTGTTGTGTAGAAACATTATCTTCGGATCATGTTTAGTACACGATGGGTATTCGTACAAGTCTGAGAACAATGGTTGTTCACTTTATTGTAAGGATATGTTTTATGGATTTGCACCCATTGTTGGGGGCCTTTTCATTCTAAATCTTGAATGTGGAAATGATGTCTTTAACGTGAATGCTAAACGCCTTAAGAAGGCTGATACCACCACCACTTTCTTGTGGCACTGTCGCCTTGGCCACATCGGAAAGAAACGCATGCAAAGACTCCATAAAGATGGAGTTTTACCGTCCTTTGATTTTGAATCATTTGACACATGTGAAGCTTGTCTGATGGGAAAAATGACCAAGACGCCGTTCACGGGTCATCCTGAACGGGCGGGTGAATTATTGGAAATAATACATAGTGATGTATGTGGTCCAATGATCACAGCCGCACGGGGTGGGTATTTCTACTTCGTGACTTTTACTGATGATTTAAGTCGGTATGGCTATATCTACTTAATGAAGCATAAGTCGGAAACCTTTGAAAAGTTCAAAGAATTTCAGAATGAGGTAGAAAATCATCGTGACAAAAAGATTAAGTTTCTGCGGTCTGATCGCGGAGGCGAATACCTTATTCATGAGTTTGGCCAACATCTGAGTGACCATGGAATCGTTTCACAGCTTACGCCTCCCGGAACTCCACAGCGAAACGGAGTGTCGGAAAGACGTAACCGAACCCTGTTAGACATGGTTAGGTCAATGATGTCTCTTACAGATCTGCCGATATCTTTTTGGGGTCACGCACTAGAAACTGCCGCTCACAAACTAAATAGAGCACCGTCTAAGTCTGTTAAGACGACACCACATGAGATGTGGAATGGGAAGAAACCCAGTTTGTCGCATCTTAAAATTTGGGGTTGTGAGGCATACGTAAAGCGTTTACAACCAAGCAAACTCGATCCCAGATCAGACAAATGTTACTTTGTAGGTTATCCCAAAAACACCATTGGGTATTCCTTCTACAACCAATCCGAGGGAAAAGTGTTTGTCACAAAGGTTGGACACTTTCTCGAGAAAGAATTTCTCGCTAAAGAACCAAGTGGGAGGACAGTGCAACTTAATGAGATTAGTGAATCTTTGGCGACCGTTGATATGGCTAAGGAACCGGAAGAAATTTCGCTAATTATCCCTACGACCGAGCCGGAAGTTGTCGCATGTGATGTGGAAACTTCAGACAATGTTGTAACTGAACCGCGCAGATCAGGTAGGGCTATCCAGCCACCTGAGTGGTTTCATAACGAAATCTTCATTCTTGAAGACGATGAACCTGCGCACTACAAGGAAGCGATGGCAGGGCCCAGCTCAAAGGAATGGCACAAGGCCATGAAATCTGAAATGGAATCCATGTACGAAAACCAAGTTTGGAACTTGGAAGAACTTCCAGAGGGCGTAAAACCCATTGGTTGTAAATGGATTTTCAAAAGAAAGACGGACGCGGATGGTAACATTACTATCCACAAAGCTAGACTTGTCGCGAAAGGGTTCACGCAAGTTCCAGGAGTGGACTACGACGAGACTTTCTCGCCCGTAGCTATGCTTAGGTCTGTTCGGATATTACTAGCAATTGCTGCTTATTTCGATTATGAAATATGGCAGATGGACGTCAAAACGGCTTTCCTAAATGGAAACCTCAAAGAGGATGTATACATGATACAGCCAGAAGGTTTTGTCGTTGATAAGGATACTGGAAAGGTATGCAAACTTCAGAAAGCCATTTATGGTCTGAAGCAAGCGTCAAGGAGCTGGAACATTCGTTTTGACGAAGTGGTCAAACAGTTTGGCTTCATCAGGAATGACGAAGAATCTTGTGTTTACAAGAAGTTTAGTGGGAGCGCAAAAGCATTTCTAATCTTGTATGTGGATGACATATTGTTGATTGGAAATGACGTGAATTTTCTTAACGAAATAAAAGACTCATTGAAAAAGAGTTTTTCAATGAAAGACTTAGGCGAAGCGGCATATGTATTGGGCATCAGAATCTATAGAGATAGATCAAGACGCCTAATAGCGCTTAGCCAAAGCACGTACATTGACAAGGTGTTGAAAAGGTTCAACATGGAGAACTCCAAGAAAGGCCTACTCCCCATGTCACCTGGCACAGTGCTTTGCAAGAATCAGTGTCCTCGGACTCTCGATGAGCGAGCAAAAATGAATGATGTTTCATATGCCTCGGCAGTTGGTTCTATTATGTATGCCATGCTATGTACAAGACCGGATGTTTCCTATGCGCTAAGTGTTAGCAGTCGGTACCAAAGTGATCCAGGATTGGAACACTGGGCCGCAGTCAAGGGTATTCTTAAGTACCTCAGAAGGACCAAGGATTTACTCCTTGTGTACGGAGGCGATGAAGAGCTCATTGTAAATGGTTACACTGATGCAGGCTTCATGACTGACCCAGATGACTTCAAAGATCAATCAGGCTATGTTTTCATATTGAACGGCGGCGCAGTTGATTGGAAAAATTCCAAACAAAAGACTGTAGCGGATTCTACGACGGAGGCGGAATATGTTGCGGCTTCAGAAGCCTCCAAGGAGGCGGTATGGATCAAGCAATTTCTTGAAGACCTTGGTGTGGTTCCAAGTGCTCTGGACCCGGTGGAGATCTATTGTGATAATAGTGGCGCCGTGGCTCAGGCAAGGGATCCAAGTTCGCACCATAAGACAAGACATATTGAACATAAATATAAACTCATTCGACATCATGTCGAAGCGGGTTTAGTGAAAGTACGCAAAGTTCACACGGATCTGAACGTGTCAGACCCGATGACAAAGCCTCTACCACGAGCAAAGCATGAGCAGCACCGGATTGCCATTGGTGTTAGGGAAGCCATGTAACTGGATTATGACTCTAGTGCAAGTGGGAGTCTGTAGGAGATATGCCCAAGAGGCAGTAATAACAGTTATTTTGTATCTCCGAGTTTGTAATGAATGTTTATGTTCCATGCTATAGCTGCAATGATTCTCGAGTCTGCAATAACCACGACGCTTGGAGGGAAACTCATGTGCACGTCTGGTATAATAAACGTAAAATGTATTCCTAGTCTTGCCTCTAAGACTGGCTCAAGTATTGCATGATGATCCTGTTTTCCTGATCATGGGCATGTCTATGCCGGCAATTTTGAGGGCACAATGTTGGTAGAACACTTGTGTTGAATCGACCCGAATTGATGTTATGCTATGAGATACATTCGTCACAAGTTAATGGTTAATAACACAGAGATAGTTAATGTTTGCATAATTCCTTAGACCATGAGAGTATCGAGTTCCTTCGTACTTGCTTCGTGAACTTTGGGGTTTGCTAAACGTCATCCGTAAATGGGTGGCTATTACGGCGGCTTACGGGTTCACGGAAAAGTATGACAAGTAACGAGATAGCTCAAGATTGGGATTTGCTCCTCCGACGATGGAGAGATATTCTCGGGCCCTCTCGGTGTTACGGTATCCATCATCGTCTGGCCAGACACATTGTGATTTGATCACTGGGATGCCGGAACACAGAAACGAGTAAAGAGAACAAAATCGGTAACGAGGTAACTTGCATAGTGGACAAGTTGTTGATCCACGGGGATGCAATAAATCTCACCTCGGGTTTTTGTAATATATCGTGAAGCAACAGGAATAGCACACGGCAACTGGAGGTTCACTCGAATATTCATTCGTGTGGGTATAGGGGTCAATATGGGTGTCCACAGCTCCGATGTTGATCATTGATCGGAAAGTGTTCCGGGTCATGTCTATACTTCACCGAACCTATAGGGTCACACGCTTAAGGGTCATCTATCTGCTGAATACTAGACGGGGAGTCTGAGAGAAAATCACCGGAAAAGTTTCGGACGAAACGGAAACGTTCCGGAGAGAACACCGGAATAGTTTCGGTGAAACTGAAAAGTTGTTTCGGGGTATTCCATTAAGTCAAATTGATTCCGGCACACGCCTGGAAATTCTTAGAGAGTGCTAGAATCGTTCTGGTAACTTCTGGATTTTTTCCGGAGAGAAAACCGGAAATGTTCCGGAGTAGCCGGAACCGCAATGGTAGCTTTTCGCTGAAGAAAACATTGTTCCGAAATTGTTTCGGAATGCGTTCAAAATTGTTTTGGTGAGTACTGGAATTATTCTAGGCACACAGAAATAATTTAGGATTTAGCGGACGCAGAAAAATGTCTTCATGAATAGTGAAAGTGATTTTTGGATATTTTTTGAAAAGCACCTTTTGGGATATTTTCCAAAAGGCTTCTAGAAGAACTTGGGAGCCAAGGAAGCCCCCTCATGGGAGGTGGAGCTCCTTGGAGCTCCACATGGCACCCCTTTTAGCTTTATTCTTTTATGAAAAGGCATAAAGTGGGGGTACTTTGGTATTTTTGTATGACATCTTTACCCCTTGGCTATCCTATAAATAGAGGTGAGTGGGCTGCCCCAAAACTCATCCTTGCTCTCATACACATGCCATTTGACTTGTCTGGCTTCTCTATCCCTCCCGGCGAAATAGTTTCGTAGAGACGAAAGGCTGTCTGGGTTCCGACAGAAACTAGCTCTGGACGGCGAAGCCCTGCCGGATAGCTGACACCGTATGTGTGCAACCCCGTAGAGAGGTCATAGTTCTGATCTTTTGCCCGAGGGGCTGTTCGAGTATCCTCCCGAAGGGCTGTCCGAGTTTCGGTTCGAGTTTCGAGGGTCCTCCCGAAGGGCTGTCCGTGACATCGTCCAAGGGACTGTCCGACCGCCTCCCGAAGGGCTGTCCGGCGAGGGAGTACATCCTTGCGGTTGGGAGGTTGTAAATCCTAGCTGCAGGGATTTGCACCGACGATCTACACCGACTCTTCTTCCGTTGCGCTTCGAGTCGGTACGGATCAGATCAAACCCTGTATGCACTCTCCATAGTGATCCTGGGCATGCTCGCTGTACCGAATTTTTTTGTTTTCTGTCGCGTTCCCCTACACCACCTGGCCCAAGGCGAGAAGGAAGCCCTAGGCAGCGGTGACGACCTTCATGCCCTCCAAGACTAAAGGGCGGCGGCGCCCTAGATCGCATCTACCGCCATGTAAACCATAGACCTCTACTGCCTACATAAAGGGAGGTCTAAGGTCCTCCCTCCCATCTATCATCAGATAGGCGAACTCTCAGTAGTAATCTCATACACCATTGTAACCCCTCGCACGAGGTATCCCTCCACCATGAATAACAAAAACAAGCAGGACGTAGGGAATTACTCTCCGGAGGCCCGTACCTGGATAAACCCCTTGTGCGACCTCCGATCAAGGACTTCCAGCTGCGCTCGGATCCCTACCGAGATATCTGACGGTATTTTGCACTGTCAGATGCCAAATAATCCTATTATCAATTTTTATGACTGTCATCTGTTTTTGCAAGTAATTTATCTTGTCATTCATAGTATTTTAAAAGAAATATCTATACCTAATAATAAAGGGGCTATTGCTTCTGGCGATACGTCACCGAAATTGCCCCTAAAGTTGCAAAACATTACCCACTGATGCCACCTATAAGTGATAAAAAAACGTTTCACTCAGGGGAATCCCGACATGGGCCGGCCCAAGCAGTAGGAACCTTCTATATTGCGCTCTGCGCGCTGGGAGAAGACACAGCGCGCCTGTTTGGGCCGGCCCATGTTCGGACGGCCTGTTTTTTAAATTTCGTTTTTTTTCGTTTTCCTTTTCCGTCTTCTTTTTTTCTACTTTAAATAATTTAGGACTTAAAAAAAAATTCGAAAATGTAAAATTAATTTTTAATAATTCATAAATGTTTGTGGATTCAGAAAATGTTTGCGATTTTAAAAAATGTTCGCATATTCAAAAAAGTTCGCAATTTTGAAAATAAATGTTCGCGAAATCAAAAAATGTTCATGATTTTTTTTAAAAGTTGGTGTTTTAAAAAGTCAACAGGAGAGAGGAACAGAGGATGAACTATATATCTCCAGAAGCTTGTAACAGCAATTGACCAATTCAATCCCAGCCTCATAGCCTGTTCCACACAAAATCCCAGCCTAAAAAAAAATGAAATCCGAGCTTCCATACAAAAAAGTGAAATCTGAGTAACCACAAATTACTCAAAATTAAATCCTTTCTTCAGAAATTGAGTGGTCTACCATGTCCCACTGACCGTAGCCATGTACCGTGTTGACAGTTACTTCAATAATTTTCATTGTTCCGGTAGGCCAATGGGTCCAATCCTTGTGCCCCTGCCTTCACGGAAACACCAATGGAGTGTAAACACGTCATAGTCAGATGCATCCCCCCATCATAAAAAATGACTGGATGCCACTGACCTGTTGGTGGTAGATATTAGCCTACTGTTCCTGTCCTCATTACAGTGTTTGGCCGGTAACCAGCTGTGACATGCCAAGTCAAGTCAAGTCAACTGAAACTCTTGAATGCCATGAGATGCGTAAGTGAGAAAAATCACAACTGACAAGTAGGAGACGACTGCCAGAATTGGTGAAACTTTTATCAGGATTTAGAGTTCAGAGTTCAGACTGACGGAAAACACCTTCTGTATTAAAGGACAAATAAAGTTCAGTATTTTCTCAGTTCACAAATATTTCTGTAAGCAGATTGGCACTTTTCATTTAAAATATATCTTAATGGTAATTTGGTAAAGACAAAACAATCATTCTAGAAAGCTCAGAACAGGTAGAGGAAATAGCATTCAGGAATACCTTTTTTCTGCTTTGTCTCGCTTCAAGTTTAACAGTCTGCAGGGAACCCTTTGTGTGCATGACAACGAAATGTCACTAACACGGAGAGGAATTAACCAATTCAATCCCAGCCTCATCGTCTGTTCCACACAAAATCCAATTCATGGACATGATTTTCCGCCGTGCCGTACTGACGCAAACTGTTCCACGAAGAAGACGCGTGATGACTGACCACTGTTAAGTGCCATTCTCCAAGGGGCATAAGCTTGCTCTCATCAGTAGAGGCACCAACCAAAGCAAAAGCAATGGCACCTCACCTCCCATGGCGGTTCCTCCAGTTCTTGCTACTGCTGCTTGGGGTATCATCTGCTGCTCAAGCACAAGTGAATATCACTCGGGGCTCCTCCTTGACGCCCCAGGGGCCAACCAGCTCATGGCTCTCGCCCTCCGGCGACTTTGCGTTCGGTTTCCGGCCAATGGAAAGTAATTCCTCCTCGTACCTCCTCGCTGTCTGGTTCGACAAGATCCCTGAGAAGACAGTCGCTTGGTACGCCAAGAGCAGCTCCGACGGTCAAGAGTCACCGGTGCAAGTGCCATCCAGCTCCGTGCTGCACCTCACCACTGACGGGTTGCTCTCGCTTCGCAACCCATCTGGTGATGAGGTCTGGAGTCCACGGGTCCCCGGAGTGGCCCACGCCAGAATGCTCGACACAGGCAACTTCATGCTTGTCGGCGCAGATGGCACGGCAAAGTGGGAGACCTTTAATGTCCCGGCTGATACAATCCTGCCCACACAAGTGCTTCTTGTGGGTCAGGAGGACAAGGTACTCAGAAGCCGTCTCATCGCCACAGACTACTCCAATGGCCGGTTTCTCCTAGCTGTGCAAACTGATGGTAATCTTGTGTTCTATCCAATTGCCGAGCCTTCTACAAATCGGTATGTTGCATACTGGTCATCTAATACAGTTGGGAACGGCTCACAGTTGGTGTTCAATGAAACCGGCAGGGTATACTTCACCGTGAAAAATGGGACACAGATCAATATCACTTCGGCAGCTTTGACCTCAATGGGTGATTTCTTCAATCGTGCCACGCTTGATCCAGACGGTGTATTTCGGCAATATCTGTACCCAAAGAGCAGTAAGGTCAGAAATGTATGGAGCTCGCGATGGACGGCGGTGAGCTCAATTCCCCAGGACATCTGCCAGGCAATAACGGTAAAGGCAGGCAGTGGTGCATGTGGCTTCAATAGCTACTGCACCTTTGATGGCACCAAGAATCAAACAAGCTGCCTATGCCCACAATATTACAAATTCTTCGACAACGAGAGGCAGTACAAAGGGTGCAGACCTGACTTTGTGCCACAAAGCTGTGACCTTGACGAGGCAGCAGCAACGGCGCAGTTTGAGATGACTCCAATCGATCGTGTTGATTGGCCTCAATCTGACTATGGCGCTCCGCCTGAATACCACTGTAGGCAGACGGTCGCCGCGCACACCAGCCCAGAAAAATCATTCTGGCATGCGTTTTTACAACAAGTATCATGAACACAGGCATTTCTATTAATGGATATATCAGGCTTACATGGTATATTACAAGGGTGATGGCAGCGGAAAAGCTCTATCTAAGGCAGCATGGTCTTGGTGCGGCTCCAATCCACAGGGATCTGACTGGGTTACTCTTCTAGCCTGCGAACACTCCAGCTCCTCGGTAGTGGACGTCGGATCCTTAGGTGAACCTGGCCACATTGAAGGCCGCTAAGTACTTTTGAATGTACTCGCAAGCAAACCAAACCAACATATACACCAAGCAAAGCAATCCATGACATTCAAGCATGCATTTATTATCTTAATAGTATTAACTATCATGTTATGACAGGATTATCTAGCAAGATTAATCATGTAGCAGCATTAATCATGTTGTCATAGCAAGATTATCTATCATAATCACTATTGGAGTAGGTACAGTAAGGTAAAGCATATCAAGTAATTAATTCATACTCCGAGTATTCTCACGATCCAGGTCCGATCCAAACTTTGCGGTCATCCAACCGCTCATCTCATAACCATCACATGGCTAGCAATCATACCTCTGACATCATCTGAGGTCCATGCATCTGTACTGCAAGTCTGACAAATCATACCTTACTCTGGTTTATTATTAACATCATATGGTTTGTTCCTCCAGACTCGACACGGACCAAATAATGTGACCTAGTACGAACTGTGTCCCATGACCGAGGACGCGGCTATTCGAATAGATTTACACTCTGTAGAGGTTGCGCACTTTACCCACACCATGGAGCTCCTGGCCTCGTACTTAGTACATGTTCCCATTCGGGTGGACCGGTGCTGCTCCAACAAAACCTTGTCTATTGCCTGGCACTCTTACGGTCCCACCGACAATCATACCCTCCCAGGGGCATGTCCTGGGTGGCCCCTGTGTCACCCCGTGACACCTGCCACCGTCGTGGCCAAACTAAACTGTCCCAAACGGGGACGTGCGCACATAAACCAAACTGGGCTCACAAGATTATCGCCGCCTACCGGGCCAGGGTAGCACGCACGCATAACCCCCCCTATTTTGGTGGTACCGACAAGAGGCAAGACAATAGACTAAGTCAGGGCCGTCCCATACCGGCAAATGTGGTTGCACTTGATGAGCTCGGTTCGGTGGCACTATGACTCGATCCAGCCGACTGAGGAGGTTGTTATCATTAAGTCACATTCTTTATTATTGCAATAAAGGTAACAAAGCATAATGTAACCACTATGAAAACATAACAACCTATCTCCATATGCATTACAACGAGTCACTAGTGCGATAACATGATGAGCATTAGCAGGTAATGTAAATAGCAAATTCAAACTAGCAGGAGTTAAACTATTTCTAACACAGGCATAATCATTAATTAAACACGCAAGAATAACACAGAGCAATGCTTCAGGGCATATATCAGATGGTCGGCTTGCCTGGGGTGAAGGAATACTCCGGGAGAAGTGCGATCACCCCGCGGAAGAATTCGCCGGAAAAGATTCTCTCTCGGAGGGGCTGATTGAAGGGCAAGGGCAAAATGGTCATTTTCAGAAAGTGTCAACATGGTGGAAGTGACATCATCGGAACGGGCTCGACGAACTGAGAAAGTGGGCTTTGGAATCACCTGAATCGGAGTTACGGTCGAAAAGTTGTGGCCGTTCGTTGTTTAGGCAGAAAACAAATAAAACTGTGTTCATCTCTGCCCTTAACTGACGAACGGCCGTAAACTAGGGGTTTCGGCGGCTGGGCTGAAACAGAAGGCGTATTCTCGCAAATACGCTTTTAGTAAGTGAAAGCGCACTTTGAACACCAGCCGCAGAAAAGTACGCCTTCAGTGTACTGAAAGCGCAACCGACCGGAGTGCGCCTCCACTTAAGTCGCTGGGCCCGGGCTCTCTCTCACTTACAGCGGGGCCCACCGGCTCTCTCTCCCTCCTCCCTCTCCTTCTCCTTCCTCCTTCTACCTTCCCCGACGCGGCAACAGAGCCGCAGCTCCGGCGCGGGCTCCTGCGCTCTGGTGGGCCGCTCCGGCGGGCGAGCGGACGGGTGGATGCCCCAGCGTGCGCCGCTTCCAGAGGAGGTCTCGGCCGCAGTTGGGGACGGCTAGAGGCGGAGCTCCACGGCGCGGCCGAGGACGGCGGCTCCGGCCAATGGAGGGGCTCCGGTGGGGGAATGGGTTCGGCGAGGGCATGGGAGGGCTCGCCGGCGTGCGGCGCTTCCAGTGGATGGCTCGGTTGAGGCGGGGAAGGGCGGAGACGCGGGAATTTGAGGCGAGCGCGGCGGCGGCCATGGTGGCCGTGGAGGCAAAATGGGGAGCTAGAGCTAGGGCTTCGGCCAGGGGAGGGTCTAGGGGAAAGAGTGAGCTGCTGGGTGAGCTCGAGGAGGCCTCGAGGTGGGCTATTTATAGCCCGGTGAGGTGAGGAGATAGGAATGGCCGCCGTGGCATGCTTATCGGCATCCTGGCGCCTCCGGCGAGGTGGCTAGCGCCGGTTGGAGCCGACCTGACGCGCGGATGAGGACGGGGCTGCGCTGGCGAGCTCGAGAGGATTCGGGGATGAAGAGGACAGCGGAGGGGAGGCGACAGAAGGGTTTCACGAGTGAGACAGTGCGGTGGTGGCACTCGCCGCAGCGTGGAGAAGAAGAAAGTGGAGGGGAGAAGCTGCGGGAGAGGGGTGCGCGGACGGTGGGGAGCTACTGGACATGTTTGGACAAGCGGGGATTGGCCGGAGGCGACGGCACGGAGCGGGCAGAGCGCCGTTTCCGCACGGCCGCTGCGCGGTCACCACGTGCACTACGTGCTCCGGCGCGTACCTGCTTGCCACATCTTGTCCAACAGGTGAATCACTGATCAAATAGATTAGATGGATCATTGGATGGACCAGGATTGCTCTAGAGTGGCCGAGGTGATCCAGAATAGTTTCTAGATAGAAACTTGGGAAGGAAGTTTTGGTCAGATAGATGTGCCAATGAGCTGGACAAGTTGTCACAGGGACATGTGGTAGGAAGGAGTAGAGTCTGAAAAAATTTGAAGTCATTTGGACCAAGTTTGATCATAGTTCTTCACAATTGCCAAATTGGTCCAAAAACTTGACTTTGAAGCTGCACTCATATGGCTGCATGGATTTTGACGAAATTTGGTGTAGAGTGATGATTTGGAGATATGAAGGTACTGGAAAATTTTCAGCTCATTTGGATATACCAAAATGGTACTTCCTTCACAGAGTTTGGATCTGGACAGAAACTAGATGGAATTTTTGGGAGAAATTGGCTAGATGAAATGATGTGAATTTTTGCATACTCACATCATATATGGAATTTGAGGTCCTGGATTAATTTGAGGATTTTTGAAACAATATAAAATATAGTTGCTTCACAACCTCAAAATAGGTCCAGAAACAAGAACTGGATGTTGCACTCAAAAGTTGAACTATGGAGCTTGGGTTCTTGATGGAAGTGGTGAAGATATGGATAGGAGAAGCTCCACAAATTATTTGTGATTTTTCCTAGCTACCAAAATGGTAGTTCCTTTGGAAAGTACCCAAAATGCAATATTGGCTTTAAATGGGAAAAGGCAATTTCCCTTATTTAATTATGGCCAATATTTTTATTGGAGCTCAATATGATCACAAAGAATATCTCCACAAGTTTTCATGAGCTTTGGAGATGGATAGATATTTTCCTGGATTTAATTCCTTTAACTGGCGGAAAAAGGAATTAATTTTAAATGAAAAATATTGCAAATGACTTGGCAATATTTTTGCATATCCAGGGTTTATATATGTGGGATGACCACTGGGAAAAGTTTGGGAGGCAATGGATCAAAGGAAATGGGGGTTCCTTTGTAACGGAAGGATTTAGGGTTTCCCTTCCGGTAACTCGGAGAGTAGGGTTTCGATGACAAAATCTTGAGGAAATATCTTGGATGGCAAGGTTGGTCTGGAGAGAATCTCTGGTTGGATAGGGAAGGCAAGGCTAAATGACCATCTTCATATACCCAAAGGCAAGAGAAAACCCGATGACATCGAAAAAAAAAGACGAGTCAAATCACGCGAAGGAAAAAAACAAGGAGCGAAAACCAGGGTGTCACACTGACTATGAGGAATACAGCCCCATAGATGAGACAGAGTGCCGGAGGCTGTGTGTGATTGATTGCTTCTGCGCCACAGCCGTCTTTGACTCAAACTCAAGAACCTGCTGGAAAAAAAAGCTCCCTCTATCCAATGGGAATATGGCAGAAAGTGTTCAGAGGACGGTTCTTATCAAGGTGCCTAGGAGCAACAATACACAGTCCCAGCTCAGCAGTGGCTCCAGCAAATGGAAAAAGGACAAGAAGTATTGGATTCTTGGGAGTTCATTGTTTTTTGGTGGTTCTTTATTGGTAAACATTCTCCTTATCAGTATTCTGCTCTTAGGCACTTACTGTGGTATCTCCATCAGCTCCAAGAAGAAACTCATGCCGTCGCAATCGTCAGGTAGTTTTATCTTGCCCCCAAAGATTTTCACTTACAATGAGCTGGAGAAGGCAACCAGTGGTTTCCGTGAGGTGCTTGGCAGCGGTGCCTCTGGGACTGTGTACAAAGGACAGCTGCAAGATGAGCATGCGACCAGCATCGCCGTCAAGAAAATTGAAAAGCTCCAGCAAGAGACTGAGAAGGAATTCATGGTGAAAGTGCAAACCATCGGTCAGACGTTTCATAAGAACTTGGTCAGGCTGCTTGGTTTCTGCAACGAGGGAACTGACAGACTGCTAGTATATGAGTTCATGACCAATGGCTCGCTGAACGAGTTCCTCTTTGGTGATGCTCGGACGCATTGGAGCCTACGTGTGCAAGCCGCACTTGGAGTGGCACGAGGGCTGCTCTACTTGCATGAGGAGTGCAGCACACAGATTATCCACTGTGACATAAAACCACAGAACATCCTTCTCGACGACAACTTTATGGCAAAGATTGCAGACTTTGGCCTGGCGAAGCTTCTTCGAGCCAATCAGACACAAACAAACACCGGCATCCGGGGTACTCGAGGTTACGTTGCCCCAGAGTGGTTCAAGAACATAGGGATCACTTCCAAAGTCGATGTTTACAGCTTTGGGGTGATCCTGCTGGAGCTTGTGTGCTGCAGGAGGAATGTGGAGCTAGAGATAGCCGATGAAGAACGTTCCATACTGACTTACTGGGCAAACGATTGTTACAGATGTGGAAGGATCGACTTGCTGGTGGAAGGCGACGATGAGGCAAACTTCAACATCAAAAAGGCAGAGCGATTCGTGGCTGTAGCCCTTTGGTGCCTCCAGGAGGAGCCGACTATGCGGCCAACCATGCTTAAAGTGACACAAATGTTTGATGGAGCAGTGCAGATCCCCACGCCTCCGGATCCCTCTTCCTTCATCAGTTCACTTCCGTAGTGCCTGCTTGTTAACAAATAAGTTGTAGCATGAAGCAAGATTATGCAATACACGGATAATCTGATACTGTTTTCTACTGAAGCTTCAGAATTAATGGTAAATATAGTATTTCAGGCACTTATGTTTAGCTGAACAATAGCATCACTGATGCATCTGTATCTTTTCTTTTTTTGCGAAAGATATGTATCTGGTTTTCGTAATGCATCTGTATATCTATTTATATGCTTACTTATATCTCTGGCCTGTTTTTGTCATACTTTCTATACAATACCTCGTAAACAGAAAGAAATCATTCTCTACACTAGAAAAGGGGTAGAGGTGAATACATAATACATATGGTTAGTAACTAATAGAAGTTTTCTATATCTACATGGTCTGGGCCACTGGCATCAAACAATCATTCAATGTGATGTTGATATGTAAGCACTGAATCAAGAAAAATTTCGATTATACTTTGAAGAATAATGCCTACCTTGTATTTCAGGCAATTACGTCTAGCTGCGACAAGTAGCACCATAATACTTCTGTATCTTCTTTGTTTCTTCAGAAAATGCATCAGTATCTGTATTCATATGCCTAATTGTATCGTTGATGAATCCATTTTAGTCAAACATTCCCAACAACAAAAGAAAAACATATCAAAATAAATACTCTGCACTGTCAAAATTCAGAGGGTAATATTTTTTTGAGGGAAATTCAGACAGTAGTTGACTACATTGGTACATTACCTATAGTAAAACAAGAAACGCCTTCTTTCCGACTGACTGCCAGCAACCAGCAGCATAGTACTTCCACTCACTCACTGAATTTCACCAAAAATAGGGGGGTAAAAATTCCCCCAAATCCCAAATCGAGGGGCTCTCCACTCCCCGCCGCCAGTTCCCCACGACCGGGGTTCAGAAGCCAGAAGCGGCACCTCTGATTCTCCTATACAGGTTGTGCATCCACAAAGAATTTGACAAATCGCTCCAAAAAAGTCGAAATTAAACCAAAAAAATCGCGAGATCTCGAGGAACTCGGAGGGAAGCGGCAGGATTGGGGTCGTACGGATGGGGAGGTCAGAAGTGCCCACGGAGGGCCGCCCGGCGACGCGCCGCCACCATGCGCGCGCATCCACAGGAAGCGGAGCGGCCGAGAAACAGCGGCGACTGGAGATTTTTCTATTCGTGGGCGAAAATGTTATTTTTCTATCTCCGTTTTTGTTTCGGGTTCTACTGTAGGAAACGGGAAACGGGAGTTCGTTTCCAGAGTTGAGAAGAGTACACAAGTGCCTGATCGTGCAGTACGTGTTCATTCGACGCCGCTGATTATCGTGCAGTACTAGAGCAAATCCTCTATAACAGTAAGCTCACTAGTTTTAAAGAGCCACGTTTAATTAAGGTCTTCAATTAGAATTGGATCATCCAATTTTGACCGGGTCAATAATTTCTTAAACCTCTCTCATTCAATTCTTATATACTATACACTATGCTTCCTAATTTTTAAGGGCTCATAATTAATTGAGGTATTAAATTTAGAATTGAGTCAACAGATTTTGACCGGGACAACACTTTCTCAAGCTCTTTCATTCAATTCTTTTCCTCTATAACACTATGCTCCCTTGTTTCTAAGGCCTCACAATCAATTGAGGTCTCCAATTTATAATTGGGTCCTCCAATTTTGACCGGGTCAACAATTTTATAAGAAGCTCTCTCATTTAGTTTTTTAATACCCTATGCTCCTTAATTTTGAACCGATTTTGACCGGGTCAACACTTTCTCAAGCTCTCCCATACAATTCTGTTTCTCTATAACACTATGCTCCCTAGTTTCTAAGGTCTCACAATCAATTGATGCCTCCAATTTAGAATTAGGTCATCCAATTTTGACCGGGTCAATAATTTTATAAGGAGCTCACTCATTTAGTTTTTTTAATACAATATGCTCTTAATTTTGAAGCTCTCCCGTTCGATTGAGGTATACAATTTTAATGTCTTGATTTTGACTCGGTCAATCGTTGCCTGTGGCAATGAAATCTCTAACTTCATTAAGCTCCCTAATTTTAAAGCCCTCTCGTTCAACTGAGGTCTTCAATTTTGGATTGGATACATGATTAATTGGGCCGTTGACCTGAGCTTCATGGTGGGATCTCTCGATGAATGGGTCCCTTGGTAAGTGCTTGGGCGGTGTGGGCCTTCGTTGACAAAAAGAAAGTGTCGCCTATGACACGTTTAGCACCAGCATAACACGCGCGGCCAATAACATAGGTAACTTCCTCATGTATTTGTATTAATTAAAAGACGCCCTGCAGTCACATGGTCAAAAAGACCCACCCAAACACCACAATAAAAAAGAAAAGAAAAATGATACACTCACGGGCAATTCGCTACGGATTGGTCATACCAAACACTCTCCCACCAATCACTTCCCTGATTCTCATCGTTGGGCCACTCTTCCCCTAATCTCCAACCATAAACTGACGCATCCATCCGTAACCATGATTCCGTAATGTCTGTCCGTAGGTATAGCCTCTCTGATAAAAAAAAACACTCAATTGTTTCCCCCACACGTCAAACCAACTTGGATGTAAATAATTTTCACAACTTAAAAAAATTACCACGCAAAAATAAAACATGTACAACCCCAAGAACATAAGCGGCGCAGCAAAGCGCGCACTGCCCTTCTAGTTAGAGAGCTAAAGTATAAAGCAAATCTTAGCCCTTTGATCCAAAATCAAGAAAATCTACTGAATAGGAAAATGCATGGGAACTCTGTACGGAAAATTCAGCAATAATTCCTTTTTTTACAGATATTCAGCAATAATTCTACAGTCTCATTCTTACGGATCCATCTCCCCCCATCCCCCCCCCCCCCCCCCCCCCCCCCCGCGCGCGATTTTCAAGGGTGCGCCCTCCTCTTCCCCCAAATCCCCAACCACGACTTGCCACGCTCGTCCGTAACTTCTATCCCATAGGAATCTGTTTGTGGCTTTAGCATCTCTCAACATCCAACGCCAAAAATAAGCAGGACATTCTTGAAGTTTATTTTCGAATTTCGTTGGGCTCCAACAGAAGTAGGGAATGCGATATGGTCTTATGATGAACACTAGGCTGAAGTGGTTCATTGTAGCAGTGTATCACAAAAGATGAGCAGGGTGGGCCGCGGGAAGCCAATTGAGAAATCGTTTTTCTTGTTTTCCTCATACTATGAACGAAAAGTTATGTAAATTGACGCATGGTGAAGTGATTCAGTTTCCTTCAAAATCTCAGGTGCAATAGCTAAACTAGTGATGGCAATTATTATCATGAAATCGGTGGAGTCATGAAGGTGGTATTATGGAGGAAGAGATATATATAGAGTTGCACGCCATGTTACAAAGCCTTTTCCTTTCATGCAACTACTTCTCGTAAAATTAACTCTCGCTCTGTATGTGTGAGCCCATGAAAAGCTTGTGATACATGTGAGTTTGCCTTGTCGATTCACCGTTTTAATGTGATGAGTTCTGGTGGTTAGACAGTGTAATCTTGCACTCAACGTCAACATGGTCAATCCTCATAGCATGTCACACATACCATCTCTGGACCATCAACAACGTGCAGCATGGTTCCGATGTAATGCCTATCTTCATTCTCTCCTGGTTCCTTACTTCTTTGAATAGCTTCACTTCATAAAATGCAATTAATGTTATTTTGGGTGATATATGATTACAATTTGGTGATTAAGGTAAGCATCAATTAAAATCCCCCCAAAATTATTTGGAGTGCCTCTGAGACAAACTGAGACACAAAATCAACATATCATTCAAAGGGAACTCTACAAATCCTCCAAAAATATTACGAACCTACACTCTTCCTGGTTAGGCCAATGACATTTTCAAAGTATAGCGCTGAAGTTTAAGAAATTCTGCACGAAAACAATCAGCTTTGATAGAGACCAGAATCCAAATATTTATCGATGGTACCAAATTTGATTATAAAACTAATCATATTTCCAAGGCAACTAATCAATCAGTGAAAACCGGTCTTGTAATCCAAAAGGCAACTAGTGTTTCGAAGGAAACATTCGATTTGTAAATAGACCGAGCTACAGAGTATACACATCATCCAATTGAGACATGAAACTTGCAGCATCATATTCGACCGCACTGCAAGTAATGGGCATCTTAAGGCCTTGTGTGCTCTTTATAAACACCTAGGATCTGACTCAACTTGACTCATCTCGCGGTGAAGAATGAACCGTTAAGACATGTTTATTTGAATTAGAACACACGTATGACACATATGGATTAAGTGTAATTAAAATTAAGAGTAATTAAGATCAATTAAAATTTAAGGACATTTATGCCCTTGGACAGAAGTCATGTTTTCCTTTGGTCCTAAACCTGGCTCAGCTCGTTCCAGCCATGTACTATGCACTTGCAGCAGTAGTTCGATGCATCATAAAATCTCTCTAAGTATATTATACTACTCCCTGCGGATGGGAATATAAGTCCGCCATGAGAACTTAGGTTGTCAACTAGCGCCGAAAATGCACGGCGCACGTCACGCCCGTGGCAGGCCTCGTTTATGTTCCGGATAAGTACTTGGCCATTGGCATTTATTATCAGTTTACCACCAGGAGAGCCTATTGTTTTGATGTTCTTAATAATAGCACAAAAGCTTCAGAAAACCAGAATTTGACTGGTTTCTATCTGGGCAAGAACCAAAAAAGAAAATGTTTTTCCATGATATTTATCGCTCATGGAGTTTGTTTTTGTCAAATAATTTAAAACCAGTGTTGGTTTGGTTCTGGAAAACCAAGCAGTTTTCTGAACCCTGATGCCGATTTTATACTTTTTCTAAGAAAAACAAACTTCTAATTTTCAGTTAAGTTGACGTGCAATGGAACAGTGCATCTAAAGGAGAGACGAACTTAAGAATTTTTTTGGTCTTTTGCTTTATGGAAATGAGTAGTCAAAAATTGCCTATGCGAATTCAGCATTTGACAAAAAGGAAAAAAGGATGGTGCTATTCTTTCATATAATGGTAACCAAGTAAATTCTCCACATACGGCAGCACCAATCATTTCCTTCAGCTTAGCATGCGAATTCATACTCCAGCATACTATAGTTCTTGAACAAAAAAAAGAATCAGCTCTTTGAACTGTAGTGCTAGAATTAGTGATAATAGAACAATGAGCATCAAGTCAAACAAAGACAGTAGCAAGGAAAGACGATAGATGTAATAGTCTAAACCTGTAATTAACCTATGATTATATCCTTATCTAAGCAATCATAAAATTTTGGAGCAATTTATTTTCTGTCCGTCCATGCATGGTGTCATTTCAACCACATTATACAGTCCTTGTATATGATCAATTGGACTTATCTTTTACTGGTGTGGTTCTTGTTGAGAAGTTGTTTGTACAGTCCCACAAAATTGTTTGCAGCTTCTTAGTAAGAGATTAGTACTTGGCATGCATGCTATGGAAGTACTGGTAGTTGATTAGGCAAGCAGCGACCTGGTCTGCAAAGAATAAGCAAACCTAATATGAAATTAAACTGCAGTCCGTGTACGGACAGAAGCATGCATGCATATGTTATCCTGGATTTAATTGCCTGAAGTGTTTATTCCTAATTAATTGGCCCATGCATGCATACTGGTTTGCAATGATGGAGCCAGCTCTTTCAGATAGAATTTGAGGCGTTGGACCGACTGCTGACCAGATCTGAACCTACTTCAGATTTCAGACAGGTGAAGCTTTCCATGCCGCAAGTCTGTGTACATGTACTCTGGAAGAAGAAATTTCACACCAAGTGAAACGGATCTTATTGAGCGGATGCATTATTGCACTCATATTCATTTTCTCTGCTCTTTGATAGTGTAGAGTACAATCCCTTGCTTTAGTCTAAAGATGGCTACAATTTGAGAGGAAATTAAAGTACGTTAGTGGTGATACAACACTGAGCTATTCTCAACTCGGTAACAAAAATACCCAGACGAACGCATGCTTCTGTGTTAAGAACATACACTGACATAAAGGATTAAATTTCTCATTACGCTAATGAGTGGGCAAATGCTATTAAGTCATCTAGCTCGACCTAATTAACAGAACTGCTAGTAGCTATTCTTGTAGTACATTAGCAGTATGCGCTTCACGACCATGGCAGTTTGGGGCACCATTGTATCTGAACAAATTTTAGAAGGAAAACAACACGATTAAAAATTTCACAAAGGAAGTGTCACTTGTATGCTATACACTGACCATAGATGATCCTGCTTCTCTCAACTCTCAACTCTCCATGCCAGAACAAAGCCAAAAGTTTCAGATCACACCATTCATTATCTTGAAGGATAGAAAGAGGGGAAAACAGCAAAAAATGTAGTCTTTTATTTTTCAAGTTTCATTGAATAGAAAGAACGCTATTTTGTTTTACGACAAAAGAGAACAACTCCAAGTAATGAACAAACTGAACTGAAGACTACCTTGTGATCCTTTCAAAATTCTTCAGGTCCCAAACCATGAAGACTACCTTGTGATTCTTCCAAAATTCTTCACGTCCCAAACCATGAAATAAAGTGCTTCCCAGGTCCATCAGAGAACCATATGATGGACCATTGCTCGTGTCCATATGTTCCGTCACTTCCATGAAATCGCAACTAACTGCATGACAAAGAAGAATTGGACCAAGTAGTAGTAGCAGTATTTACTAACCATGTCAAGCAAAAAATAGTCTACTTGATATAATATGATCTTGAAACATAAACATAAATCAGAAAGGGACCATGATGTGCAAAAATTGTTATATATGAAAATCATCACCATAAATCACATGAGACATACTTGTGCAAAACTAATTCCATGAACTGAATAAACTGTGCAGCAGAAGAGCGAGTAAACTCTGTTGAAAGGACCATCTCGGCATTGTAAAGTTGGTGTTCAAAAGTTGCTATTAGTAAGGAGTAGTGCAGCCCCTCAAAAAAAAAGTAAGGAGTAGTGCAGATTCGGTTTCAGGTCGAAAACAACAATGGGATGGACTAAATCTTTCATGCACAACTCAGGACACAAAATATGTAGTGGAGGTTTAAATATGTGATTAGTATATACATATAGTCTTGTGAGAAATCTAACTATTTAGTAGTAGAAACATATACCTTATCCCTCTGCTGTCTGTAGCTGATCGGATGCTGATTTGTAGGATACATCTGGCAAAGATAGACTCCAACAACATATTCACAATAACAATCGGTGTTTCTTCACTGTTTGACAGAATGAAGGGGTAGTAATAGTAGTAGTCAGAGAAATAACCTTGCATGTCTAGTTCATATGGTGATGATATCATGATTCAAATAGAAGTAAAAAATATTTTACTATGATAATAAAAATTAACCATAGTGGAATCTACAGTTCAGAAAGAAGTGGTTAATTTGGCGCAAGATAGATAACATAATTATAATATTTTTTTACAGAATTTAGGTCAAAAACGAAAAGCAGGCAACCAACAAATCACAAAACAATTTAGTTAGAGGAGATAGTAAATAAAATACCCCTTAAATTGTAGAATTGTTATGGCGGTGTCGCAACTATCCTACTACTGCACAAACCTGTAAAAAGTCGTGAAATTAAATTATCACATCTAAACTCAAAACATAGGGGCCTCCTTTTATTAGACCAATTTCAGATGTGCCTGCATCGACATACATTTTGCCATTGATGTGGTTCGGTGCCTGCATCGACATACATTTTGTCGTCATGCTTCTTCATTTTCCGGTTTGGTTTTGGTTTTTTGTTTGTTCAGCTTTTGCTGGATTGCTCCACATCTGCACCAAAGCAAGTTTTATCATCTTGGTTAGATAGATGATGGTACAGGCTATGAGCAAGAGAGAAAGAAACATGAGTGGCATTCAGCTTCTGTAGAGAAATAAACCTCAATAAATTTCAATTATACACCCCATCGAAGCACATATACTGTCACTATCCAATTCCAAATTACCAACACATCTAGATAGAAAAATATATTAGAAGGGGTCGTCAAGGTACCATCATAGAACACGACCGCTACATGATGGCCAGATGGCCGGGCACCTTAGAGCGCGGCAGCGGTGAAGAGGAACCCGGTGGCTTACCCGCGGCAGTGCGGCCAAACCATCATGTGAAGTCAACGCTAAACTGCACTTGCCAATAACATTTTATTTATGTTTTCCAAGGACCAACCGCTAAACAGAACACAAGAAATTGTGAGCATATCTGCAAATTGTAGAAGAAAAAGGTGCAATACTAAAAAAAAAATCAAACTAACAGATTCATCAATCAATTATGCAGTGCTTACATCTATCATCGGCAATCTCAAAGCCGTTGTTCACATATGTAAATGAAACCTTTAACATGTTTTCCTAGCATACGGAATTGTTCCATATTATCCATCCTTCTCCTCCTATGGGCTGTTGGTTCCAAATCCTACAGAAAACGGGAACTAAGAGCTCAAGATATGAACTGCAAGTACACCACTCGTTCATGGCTGTAGGAATATGAATGCAAAGAAAGATAGAAGCGAATGATTTCTTAAAAAGACAAAAAAGAGGTAAATTACTTGGAAACGGAAGATTGCGCTGTTACCTCCCACCTCAGATTTTCTGGGCCCTGCCCCGGCGAGCTCCGCCTTCGTCTCTCCTTTCCGACGTTGCCTGGCCGCCGTGGCCTCCGGCGCCGCCGCCATGCCCTGCGGTCGACCGGAAGAGAAGAGACGGGGCACACGTTGCCGCCACTCGCCTAGAACGCCGCAGATGGCGCGAGAGAAGGGAGGGACGGGCGGTGGGCGTGGGAGCCACCTTAGCCTCCGTGCCATCGCTTTTCTCCGAGGATCCAGACCGACGATTGGGCAGCGACGGAGATGGCGAGAAGGGTGTGGAGGGAGGCTCAACGAAGGTACGTCAGTGACGACCGGTCTCTCTCGAACAAGGAAGAAGGAAGGGGCGAGAGATTGATGGTGAGTACAGGGCCAGATATTTTGGTCTCTCTAGAAGAATAAAGAAGGAAGGAGCAATACAAAATGCATGTCACCACGACATGATCATAACCCAACAAATATTCATGTTGGAGTCATCGTAGGAGTCACCTGCTACGAGGCGACCAGGTTGACAAGGACAATGGCGTGGGAAATGCTTGACGAGATTTGGGAGAGGGCGTGTGGCAAAAGCAATCTCAGGCAATTGGATTCAAAACATGTGTGGTTTGCAAGCTAGCATTTCTAACCGTATAAGGATTGCTATGCTAAGCCCTTCCAATCTAATTTACAAGACACCTCATATGTTATATGTTCATGAAACCTTCATCGGTGCTTCTCTAAACTTCTCCCTTCTAATTGCCGCACATGGCTACTCTTGTCGTTCCAACGCTGGCCGGACTTCAGCTCGACCACCATGCTGTTGCCACCACATCGCCATATATGGCCATGCATCTGCCACATCTGGCAATTGGCACCACTTTCCACCCTTCCTATCGTGTTATGGCGCTAGTGCGTTGATGTAAACTTAATTTTGTCGACGCACCATCCACCCTTGATGCCTAAAAGGAGGTGGCAAGTAGATGGCGGAACTTGGTCGGTCCACTAAAGGCACCTTCTTGGACTCACCGGCGACGACGTACATTGCGCCACTGAAGATCACCTTGGACAGCGGCGAGTACCGGAAGTAGGGCAACATGGAACCTCAAGACCGTGTCTTCAAGCGCGATACACTCCCAACAGAGGAGCGACATTAACGACGCCGCCATCACGCTGATTCAACTCCAAACCTAGGCTTTCGCTCGAAGACAGCTACCAATCCCAAGAGCGAGCGAGGGAGATGCCGACACACCTTGGTGATGCCTCCAACGAGGGGAACGACACCCATGGGCGCTGTCACCGCCAGCACCGACCGAATACGGGCAGGAATTTCGTCTGAATTGCCACACACCTCCATCCCTATCCTCCGGATTGGGGCCACACCGTCCAAGGTGACCACTCCGTGGTCGCCGCAACACTTCGCAAGTGTAGCCGAGATGTCATGGTCCACTGAAGACCCGCACTGGCAGGAGCACACAGTCCGACTACCAGCATCCCCACGGCTGAGATCTCGCCGAGCTCCCTCCATGCCCGACCAAGGGTCGCCGGATCTGGCTGGTAGTAATTGGTGGTGGGTCACGACTTCACCTGATCTGGCGAGTGGTGGTTCAGCGGCCGGGCTAGGGCTGGCCGGTGGCCCTGGTTGGTAGCGACTACAGCGATGTGTCAGAAATGGCAACAACGTGTTGTGGTGATGTGGTGGAGTAGGTTTGGTGCAGCTACTACTTGCCGTGTATTGGCATCGTCAGTCTCTACCACATTGGCTCTGGAGCACGGGCACGCGAGATGTTGAAGATTCCATCGTGACGTTCAGCTCTCCACGTGGTGTGGCAGTTCAGCGTGGACACGAGGAATCTCATTGCAACGTTTCCTCCAAGAGGTTTACTTTCGTGAAGAATAGCCAACCAAAGATCATCACCTTGTTAGATAGCCAGCTGCTGGCTATATGATCCTGCCACATCATCTATAGCTAACCTTATAGCCGGCAAGTACAATAGTTGCATATAAATATGTAATACTTTAATGATATATGGCTCACATCCCTCTCTCACAAAGTGTCTAGGAGCGTGTGCTACACTCGGCTGTTAATCAGTAGCCCGCTTCTCTTCTCTCTCTTCTTCTCTCTCCGCCAACTCATAAAAGATATAATATTTAAAGTCTTACAGCACGCCTACGTCATCCTATTGTACTTGTTCTTAGGAACACGGAAGCTCCAGACCAATGCAGTAGAGGTGTCATTGAGCTCCCGCATCAGGAGGCTGTACATACCATTAGTGACGGAATTTGGGGCCGTCCAGTAGCATGCGATCATCTTGAACGTCCTCGACGCTGACATCGGCAAAACAGGAAGAGAGGTAAGCTCAGATTTAGGAGCTGGGTTAGTAGTCGAGTACGCAAACCAGTCTCCAGTTCACCCTGCATGGCATTTGTGACGAAGCATTGTGGGTGAATGTGCTGTGAGGAGAGTGTGAATAGAACTTCAGCAATCAGTTAAGTGGTAATCAATCTATCCAGCCAGAAGGATGTGGAAGCACCGTATCACACTTGACAAGTGGTCACTAATTAAGCGTAGCTTTTGGATCAACGACGATGTGATGATTGAGGGCCTGTATGATGGATTATGCGAGTTTTTCAAGTGCAGTGGTGAGTGATGAGCTAATCATATCTTCCGTGCAAGGTTTATGCAATGGAGCCTCGAAATAAGCTTTCGCCCCGCTTTATAAATAAAGCAACGATCCATACAACCAACATCCGAACTCCGAATCATGAACGACGGCTCAGGCCACAGCACAATCATGCCCAACAAACATAAGAGAAATAAGAAAAAAAGTAACCTAGTGGCTGCCGACAAGCGGCCCTACGAAGACGAAAGTCGTCGCGCTGTAGCCAGGTGCGCATCCATCATGAGCCCAAGTCGATCGCGGTCGCGCTGCCTAGCAAGCGGGTGCCAGTGCTGCAGAAAAGCAAGGAATTTGAAGGAGTCAGACGCTTGCCTCGGGAAGACCCGCTCAATCACCATTTTATTACGTGTCGTCCAAAGAGTCCATGACATCGCCGCAAAGGTTGTGCAATGGAGGTACTAGATGATACCCCACACATTGCTACAGAGTTTGGCCGCATCAAATCTGATGAAATTTGAAGTTAAAAATACAAATGATTTGCCAGAAATTCCAGGGACTTTACTGGAAATGAAGTTTGGTTCCATCAATTTTTGTCAAGTTTTCAAATTCTACGGGGTTTGCTGGAAATGAAGTAGACCCTTTTCCATCACAATTTTATATTATAAGGGGTTCCCGTAAATTTTGTAAGGGCTGGATCGGCTGTTGGATTTCGGGCATGCTAGCTTATAGGAGGAGTCATCACGAACAGCAGTGGCCACGCCATGCTGGCGTACATGGAGAGGACGCAGCATTGCACATGTGGGCGTGGTGGAGGCCTGGGCGCTGATCCGCGGGCTTCATCTTGCGCTCGCAATCGGATGTAGTTCACTTGTAGTCGAGGGATTAGTGGGGCAGTTATGTCGCGAGTCATCGAACACGCGTATCCCGATGGGATCCTCCAGCTTCTAGGCTGCTTCCTCATGCCGTTTACTCTATGACATGTAAACCTTAATTTGGTTTTCCCCAAAATCTCATATGCGGTAGATGAACTATTGAATATGGAGGACATCATGATACTGGAGTTGTGGAGGTGATATCTCCAAGAAAGGGATGTATATATAGAGCTGCCTCATTTGTCATGCAATTCTCCACGAATCAACTACATGTGTGGCGATCAAAACCTTGTGATACCAGTGAGTTGCCTTGTTTTTTTGATTCACTATTTTCATGTGACAAGTTCTTGTTTTGATTCAGTTTTCTCAAATAACATCAACTACGTGTGTGTGTGTGGCGATCAAAACCTTGTGATACCTGAGTTGCCTTGTTGTTTTGATTCACTATTTTGACGTGACAAGACCTCGTTTTGATTCTGTTTTCTCAAATAATATGATCCAAACATTCATTAAAACCTTTTGCTAATGTGAAAGGGATGAATCAATAAAAACTCTTCCCAGCATATTCCCTCCATTACATATTAATTGTCACTTAAACATATGTATTATAGTACTAGTTTCACAACAACATTGCATTCTCCTCAAAATAAGAAAATGACCCAGGCGCGGCGCGGACAACGGCGCAGGTGCTAGTGGCCTCGGATGCTATGCCTACGAGGTCACCGTCCACTACAATGCATAGTTTGTTTAATTTAATTAATGTAGGTTTGTTTTGAACTTCTTAAATTTTGTCAGGTTTGCATGTAATAATATTGAACTTTCTAAATTTCGTCAGAATTTTGTGCGGACACTTGATGACTCCCGTTGGATCACCTCCGCCTAGCCGGATGTCCGCGGATAATCCCCTCACTAATTTCCACCAAACACCAAAAAAGGGTTTCGAACTAACTCAACTTCCCATACAGCGACGGACATGCATACTAGTCTGATCATCTCTCCACCACATGTAAAGCCTTTGATCTTTCCTTACTTGGTTCACCTCTCATTGTCTTCGAACGCGAAGAGCAGAGCAAGAGAATGCGAAGAGCAGAGCAAGAGAAGCAGACCAAGAAGCAGAGGCCGGAGAACACAGCTCGCACCCGTCGTCTAGGATTCTTCCGTGATTCAGGGAAGGCTGCCCATGTCTCCCTCCCTGCTCCTCAAGTTCCTCTGCGGCCTACTCGTCGTCGCAGGTAGGATTTTGGTGCTACTTTGCTCTGCTCTGTTCTGTTCTGTTCTGTCCTTGGTGTGTGAGGTGAATTATGCCGGGTGTTTTGACGGGATCGATTCTGTCCTCTTGAAGGTGAGGCCGCGCTGATAGGCGCACAGAGCGGCGGCGGCGGCGGCGACAAGGAGGTGCTGGTGGAGCTCAAGCGGTTCCTGGTTGCCAACAACAGGTTCAACCGCAGCGGCTACGACGGGTGGCAGGAGTCGGACCCGTCGCCGTGCGGGTGGAACGGCGTCCATTGCGACGTGGACGGCCGCGTCTGGTCTCTGAACCTGACGGGCTCGACCATCTCCGGCCCGGTGTTGGCAACTTCTCGCGGCTCTCGGCGCTCACGTCGCTCGACCTCTCCGGCAACTCCATCACCGGCGCGCTCCCCGCCGCCGACCTCAACGAATGCCGCGGCCTCCTGCACCTCAACCTCTCCCACAACCTCATCACCGGGTCGCTCGACCTCTCCGGGCTGACCACGCTCCGGGAGCTCGACGTGTCGGGGAACCGGCTCGAGGGCGCCGTCGCCGTCAACTTCCCGGCGATATGCGCCGACCTCAGCTTGCTCGACCTGTCCACCAACACTCTCACGGGCAACATCACCGGCCTGTTCGACGGCTGCGCCAGGCTCGACAACGTCGACCTCAGCTCCAACAACTTCACCGGCGAGCTATGGCCGGGAATCGCGAAATTCAGGGAATTCAGCGCCGCCGAGAATAACCTCACCGGGAGCGTCCCGTGGAGCACGTTTCCTGATGGCTGCAGGCTCCAGTCCCTGGACCTCTCCGCGGACCAGCTGGTCGGGGGCTTCCCGGATTCCATCGCCAAGTGCGCAAATTTGACCTACATGTCACTGTGGGGCAATAATTTCACTGGGATTATACCTGCCGGAATCGGGAAGCTCGCCGTCCTCGAGACGTTGATTCTTGGGAAAAACAGGTTCGATCGACAGATACCGACGGAGCTGACGAACTGCGGGAGACTTCAGTTCTTGGACATCAGTACCAACATGTTTGGAGGCGACATGCAAGAGATTTTTGGCAACTTTAAGCTCTTGAAGTATCTTGGCCTTCAGCACAACAACTACACCGGCGGCATTGTGGCCTCCAGTGTGCTCCGCCTACCTCTGCTTGCTAGGCTCGACCTCAGCTTCAACAAGTTCACCGGAGAACTCCCTCCAGAGGTGTCCGATATGAAGAGCCTCAAGTACCTAATGCTCGCCGAGAACAGCTTCTCCGGCAGGATACCTCCGGAGTACGGCCGGCTCGCCAAGCTCCAGGCGTTGGACCTGTCTAATAACATGCTCTCAGGAGGAATCCCCGCGAGCATCGGGAATCTCACATCACTCCTCTGGCTAATGCTTGCCGGGAACCAGCTCTCCGGTGAGATACCGCCTGAAATCGGCAACTGCACCAGCTTGCTCTGGTTGAACCTGGCCGACAACCGGTTGACCGGCAATATCCCGCCGGAGATGGCAGAGAAAGGGAGGAATCCTGGTCCAACCTTCGCCAGGAACCGGAATGATCCTAGCGTGCTCACAGCAAAAAGCGAGTGCCAGGCGATGAGAAGGTGGGTCCCGGTGAGCTTACCTCCCTTCAGCTTCATCTACTCTGTCATGACACGGGAGAACTGCCGCAGTATATGGGACCACATCCTCAAGGGCTACGGGATCGTCCCAATTTGCACGAACTCGTGGTCACCGGTGAGGTCGCTCCCCGGGTCTGTGCTGCTGTCAAAGAACATGCTTTCCGGTGAGATACCATCACAGATCGGTGCAATGCGGAACCTCAGCTTGCTCCTCCTCGACGACAACCGTCTCACGGGGCGGCTGCCACCGGAGATCGGCCGCCTCCCGCTCGTCGTGCTGCATATCTCGAGGAACAACATCTCGGGGCCGATCCCGTCCGAGATTGGCGAGATTCTGTGTCTGGAGAGGATGAATTTGTCCTCCAACAACCTTTCCGGCGAGCTCCCGACGAGCCTGTCCAAGCTCACGCAGTTGGTTATGTTCAATGTTTCATACAAACCGTTCCTCTCCGGCAATATCTCCATCACCGGCCAATTTGGCACATTCGACGAGCAGTCATTCCTCGGCGACCCACTCATCTCATTTCCTCAGGCTGGACCTGCCGGCAAGCAACGACCATCCCCGGAAGCTGCCGATGCTACCGTTGTAGAGAGGAGCAGCATAGCAATAGCAATCATAATCTCGTACTTTTTCTTCCTTATAGTTGGCTTCATTGTTGCCACCGTTAGAGGTGGGCGAAAGATCTGTTAACTATGGGGGCTGAGTAGGAGATTATAAGAAATTAAGCCTATATGTAAACTAGAATGTGAATCAGAGAAGCTCACCTCCCTTAATATTAGGTATAGATAACAGAGGCATTGTGAGTGAATGTGGTGTGACTAGAGCGCCTGAAAAACTTCAGCAAGCAGTTCAAAGGTTATCCAGCCAGAAGAGCGTGGATGCACTGAATCACACTTGACAAGTGGTAACTAATTAAGTGTAGCTTGTGGATCAACGATCCGATGATTGAGGACCTGCATGATGGATTATGCAATTTTCTGAAGTGCAGTGGTGAGTGATGAGCTAATCATATCTTTTGTGCGAGGTTTTTTGCAATGGAGGTACTAAATGATATATACCCAGCGCATTGCTACGGAGTTTGGTTACATCAATTCGATGAGATTCCTTTCTTTTAGACAAATTTCGATGAGATTTGACTTTATTGAAAATGGATATTAGATTTTTAGTATCAGAACTGAAATAAAAAATACAAATGATTTACCGCAAATTCTAGAGGGTTTAGCGGTAATGAAGTTTGGTTCCATCAATTTTTGTCAAGTTTCCAAATTCTAGGGGGGTTTGGAAAAAAGGTAGGCCTTTTCCATCATAATTTTATATTCTAAGGGTTTCCCGTAAATTTTGTAAGGGCTGGATCAGGCGTTGAATTTTGGGAGCGGTCCGGAACCGCAGTGGCCACGCCAAGCTGGCGTACGCACAGAGGACACATTATGCGGGTGTGTGTGGTGTGGAGGCTAGGGCGCTGATCCGCGGTCTTCATATTGCGCTTGCAATCAGATGTATTCCCACCGTCCCATAATATAATAGCGTTTTTGACACTACACTAATGTAAAAAACGCTCTTATATTATTGAACAGAGGGAGACAACCTGATATTGGTGAGGTTATTGTGTCGCTAGTCGGCCGACACGTGTATCCCGCGGACAATACACGATGAGAGCCTCCAGCTCCTAGGCTGCTTCCTCATTTGATTTTCCCCAAAATCTCATGTGCCATAGATAAACTATTGAATATGCAGGACATCTTGATACTGGAGTTGTGGAGGTGATATCAGCAAGAAAGGGATGTATATATAGAGCTTCCTTCTTTGTCATGCAATTCCCCACGAATCAACTACGTGTGTGGCGATCAAAACCTTGTGATACCAGTGAGTTGCCTTGCTGTTTTGATTCATTATTTTCACGTGACAAGTTCTTGTTTTGATTCAGTTTTCTCAAGTAAGATGATTTGGCTAATGGACGTCAAACATCCCATAAAACCTTTGCTAGTGGTTAGGACACACAACAACATGCCGAGAACACCGATATATCCCAAGCTTTAGAACATTTGTGTGATCCAATGTCTTTATTCGAGATGCCTAAATAAGAAGACTCAAAGTCACTTAGACCTCATCTTGATCTCCTCAAGGTAATGTTCATCAAGAACTCATCTAGTCACTTGTGCTTGATGTCGATGTGATCTCTGATCTTTCACAAACTTCCCTGAGACAAATCCACAGCTTGGATGCTCTCATCCATAGCCATCCAGAAGATGTGGTGGGCCTACAGCCAGAGAGGCTGGCCCCAAACTCAAATGAAATCTGGGTAACCGTAAATACCAATAACTGAAAAATATGAATAAGTTCTCAAAAAAATACGAGTAAGTTTAATTACTTAAAATTAAATCCCTTCTCCAAAAAGTTCCAAAAAAAACCAGGAATTGAGTGGTCAATGCCCCCCTTACCGTAGCCATGTTTTTTTTTGCGGGAAGTACAGCCATGTTGACAGTTACTCCAACAGTAATTTCCATTATTCCGGTAGACCAATGGGTCCAATCCTTGTGCCCCTGCCTTCACGGAAATACCAATGGAGTGTAAACACGTCACATCATAGAAAAGGACTGGATGCCACTGGTCACGGCTGAGCAGTTCAATGCCACTGACCTGTTGCTGGTACTCCCTCCGTTCCAAAATATAGTGCGCCCGCGCTTCCTGAGGTTCAACTTTGAACATAAATTTAACCAACGAGACCGACTGCGGCGGGAGTATAATTTTTGCTCCCACCGCAATCGGTCTCGTTGGTTAAATTTATGCTCAAAGTTGAAGCGCGGAAACCGATGACGCACTATATTTTGGAACGGAGGGAGTAGACATTAGCCTATTCCTGCCCTCATTATAGTGTTTGGCCGGTGCCAGCTGTGACATGCCAGGTCAAATCAAGTCAATGGAAACTCTTGAATGCGAGAAGCCAACTGATCCCGAGATGGTTTCCTTTCCATCACCGTGAGTTATATTATCCCGAAGGAACCATGCACGCCATAGCATGAGCAGGATTTTGTTTCGTGTTTCCCCATCACACGTGTTCAGGAGATTTTGAAGCCAATCCTCTCCTGTATACCAGAATGCACTTTCTTCCGGCAACCACCAATGATCTCTCATTGCATGCCGCAGCACAGGCGGAGGACGCGGTAGGGCGAGGTGGGGCGCTCGCCCTACCTTGATTTTTCGTAATTTTTTACTAGGTATACGTATATACATCGATCTGATTTGTCTGATCGCTAATAATAGTCGTCAAACGTTTTGTTGGGCTGTGATTTAATGTGGACACCTTATCGGGCCGGCCCTAACCAACCTCACCAGCCCACAGGCGCACAACCTCGCTCGATCCAGTCGTCCAAGCCGCCACGCCCTCGCTCGATCCAATCGTCCACGGACCACGGGAGAAAAGACGAACCCTAGCGGGGCGTTGGGGCGGCAACAAGCAGGAGCTTAGGCGATGCCGCGAGGGGGCGACGGCCAGCAGCAGCGAGCGCGGGGGCGGCGCCGCGACGGCTAGAAGCTTGCGCCAGGTCGACGGTCAACAGGAGGGTGCGCCGTTCCCGGCAACGGCGGCCAGCCGGAGCACGCGTCACGGCGTGGGGGCCAGTTCCCAGTGGTCAGAAAGTGAAGATGGACAGGAAGGGGAAAGGAATGGCAAAGAAGAAGGCATAGGTATTTTTCTCTGAATTTTAGGACAGGAAGGGCCGAAGGGGATAGAAGCAGTGATTAATTGCAGATTTTATGTGATGAATTGCAGATTTTATGTGATGAATTGCAGACTGAAGAGATACTTTGAGGTACTTGGTGGTAGTCGCAGCAGCTCCAATCCAAGTATCCGGGAAAGTGGCAACGCTCCGGGCCAATCTGTTCATCAAAATCAAGCGAATACCGTGGAAACACAAAATGCAAATTCCTCGCTCTCTCAACAAGTGGAAGAAGAGATTCCAGATTCCGTGGAAGCCATAGTCCAGGAGAATGTTGAGGTTCTAGGAGATGAAGGTATAACCGTTTTTTCAATGGATTACATAAAGGATGATCCAGGACCTCGCATTCCACTTCATGGATTTAGCCCCAATATTAGAGATGATGTTAGATTTGCTTACATAGAGATGGGTCCAACTCAACCAATTTGTCCCAATTTTCCACAAAAAGGGTAGGGCACTACTATTGTCTGGGTCTTCTACACGCCATTAAAGCTTACTTATCAATATGTTTTAGGTTGTTCTTCTATTTAAAATATGTTTGCATTTTCATTGTACTTGGCTATTGTGTTTAGGATTATATGAAAATATTGGTATGCACTGTTGGTTCGTATTATTTATGTTGGTTGTGCACAAATTCTTTTTTGACTTAAGAGTTCGCCCCACCTCAAAAAAGTTTCGTCCTCCGCCACTGTGCCGCAGTGCTCTACTCTTAGTGCATGAGACCACGGCATGGAATTCATTTTCCTTCGCATTACCACAGATGTCACACGTACTGTCCAGAACGATCGTCTGTCTGCATTTGTTAGCTTTGGTCGCTAAAGTATTTGTGGCCACCCTCCAACCAATTTTTTTAATTTTCTCTGGAATTTTCACTTTCCAAATGAGGTCCCAACTGCTGCGACCATCAACATTTGCTGTGGAGCTGGAGGTCTGGGGACCGATCCCTTTTGCCGCCATAGCCAGCTTGTATGCACTCTTCACAGTAAAAATTCCAGAATTCTCATACTGCCATGCCACGCAATCATCGACCTCGCCCTGCGGTATTCTTATCTTGATAATTTCAGCAGCATCAAAAGGATTAAAAATCCGGTTGATAAGCCCATGATTCCATCCTTTGGAAATCAGATCAATAAGTTGGTTGACCCATCTCAGTCTCGATCTGCACGTAAATTTTGCAACTTTGAGGCCCTCTTTCCTTGGTATCCATTGATCTCTTTGAATTTGAATGTTCTTTCCGTTGCCCACTCGCCAGATTAGACCTTTCTTCAGAAGCTCGAGACCAAACTCAATTCCTCTCCAAGCCGGAGAAGCATCAGAAGCAAAGACCGTATCGAGAAGTTCCTCATTAGGGTAGTATTTTGATTTGAGGACCCTCGCACACAAGCTATCCGGATTCTGGATCAGCCTCCATCCCTGTCTGGCTAGCAAAGCTTGGTTCAAAAAAAATGTATATCCCTGAATCCGATCCCCCCTCCTCTCTTTGGTTTCGTCATTTTATCCCAAGCCATCCAATGAACTTTCCGGTGGCCTTCTTCATCCCCACAAGAAAAATCTCTGATCAGTCTTTCATAGTTCTCACTGTTGGGAAACGGAGCATGAATTTCAAAAAATTTCCTACGCTCACGCAAGATCTATCCATGGAGATGCATCGCTACGAGAGGGGAGAGTGTGTCTACGTACCCTCGTAGACCGTTAGCGGAAGCGTCTCACAACGCGGTTGATGTAGTCGAACAATCCTTCGAGCTCCACCGATCGAGTACCGAACATACGGCACCTCCGAGTTCTACACACGTGCAGCTTGGTGACGATCCTCGCCTTCTTGATCCAGCAAGACGTCGAGGAAGTAGATGAGTTCCGTCAGCACGACGGCGTGGCGACGGTGACGGTGAAGTGATTCCGGCAGGGCTTCGCCTAAGCTCTCCGAAAATATGACCGAGGTGGAAAACGGAGATCGGGGCACCGTACACGGCTATGGGACAATTGTGTACCTTGGGGTGCCCCCTTGCCCCCGTATATAAAGGATGAGAGGGAGGAGGCCGGCCCCCTAGGGGTGCGCCAAGTGTGGGGAGTCCTACTAGGACTCCTTAGTCCTAGTAGGATTCCACCTCCCATACGGAGTAGGAAAAGGGGAAGGGAGAGGGAAAGGAAAGTGCGCCCCCTCCCCTAGTCCAATTCGGTTTGGGCAAGGGGGGGCGCGCGCCTCCTCACGTGGCCTGCCTCTCCTTTTCCCGTATGGCCCAATAAGGCCCATTACTTCTCCCGGTGAATTCCCGTAACTCCCCGGTACTCCGAAAAATACCCGAATCACTCGGAACCTTTCCGACGTCCGAATATAGCCTTCCAATATATGAATCTTTACCTCTCGGACATTCCGAGACTCCTCGTCATGTCCGTGATCTCATCCGGGACTCCGAACAACATTCGGTCACCAATCACATAACTCATATAATACTATTTCGTCATCGAACCTTAAGTGTGCGGACCCTACGGGTTCGGGAATGATGTAGACATGACCGAGACAACTCTCTGGTCAATAACCAACAGCGGGACCTGGATGCTCATATTGGTTCCTACATATTCCACGAAGATCTTTATCGGTGAACCTCATATGACAACATACGTTGTTCCCTTTGTCCGGCGGTATGTTACTTGCCCGAGATTCGTTCGTCGGTATCCAATACCTAGTTCTATCTCGTTACCGGCAAGTCTCTTTACTCGTTCCGTAATACATCATCTTGCAACTAACTCTTTAATCACGGTGCTTGCAAGGCTTCTGTGATGCTGTATTACCGAGAGGGCCCAGAGATACCTCTCCGATAGTCGGAGTGACAAATCCCAATCTTGATCCATGCCAACTCAACAAACACTTTCGGAGATACTTGTAGTGCACCTTTATAATCACCCAGTTACGTTGTGACGTTTGATACACCCAAAGTATTCCTACGGTATCCGGGAGTTGCATGATCTCATGGTCAGAGGAACGTGTATTTGACATAGTGAAAGCAATAGCAATAAACTGAACGATCATTTGCTATGCTAACGGTTGGGTCAAGTCCATCACATCATTCTCCTAATGATGTGATCCCGTTATCAAATGACAACTCATGTCCATGGTCAGGAAATCTTGACCATCTTCTGATCAACGAGCTAGTCTAGTAGAGGCTTACTAGGGACTCAGTATTTGTCTATTATCCACACATGTATTAAGTTTCCGGTCAATACAATTCTAGCATGAATAATAAACCATTATCATGAACGGAGAAATATGATAATAAACACTTTATTAATTGCCTCAAGGGCATATTTCCAACAGTCTCCCACTTGCACTAGAGTCAATAATCTAGTTTACATCTCCATGTAATTAACATCCAATCAGTTCTAGGGCTGATCATGTTTTGCTTGTGAGAGAGGTTTTAGTCAACGGGTCTGCAACATTCAGATCCGTGTGTACTTTGCAAAACTCTATGTCTTATGTAGATGCGGTCACCATACTCTGCTTTGGAGCTACTCCAAAATAACTACCCCACTTTATGTATCCAGTCAGAGACTCATAGTCTTTCGGATCGGTGTTTAAAGCTTGCATCGACGTAACCCCTTACGACGAACTCTTTATTACCTATATTTCCCGAGAAATTCTTCCTTAATCATCTTAAGGATATACTTTGACCGCTGTCCAGTGATCTACTCGTGGATCACTTTCGTACCTCTTTGCCAGACACATGGCAAGGCACACAGCATGGCATACTTTATAGAACCTATGGCCGAGGCATAGGGGATAACCTTCATTCTTTCTATTTCTTCTGCCGTGGTCGAGATTTGAGTCTTACTCAATTTCACACCTTGCACCACAGTCAAGAACTCCTTCTTTGACTGATCCATTTTGAACTTTCTTCAAACTTGTCAAGGTATGTGCTTCGTGAAAGTCCTATGAGGCGTCTCAATCTATCTCTATAGATTTTGATGCCTAACATGTAAAACAACCTTTACCTAGATTTTCAAGTCTTACTCCACTTCACACCAGGCAAGAACTCATTTCTTTGACTTGATCCATTTTGAACTTCTTCAAAAAAACTCATCAAGATGTGTGAACTTTTATCAGGCGTTTTGATCTATCTCCATAGATCTCGATGCCCAATCTGTGGATAACTCAAAAACAGGTTTTTATTGAAAAACTCCTTTCAATTCTTTATGCTTTCCAGAAATTCTACATCATTTCCAATCAACAATATGTCATCCACATATACTATTAGAAATGCTATAGAGCTCCCACTCACTTTCTTGTAAATACAAGTTTCTCCATAAACTTGTATAAACCCAAACGCTTTGATCACTTCATCAAAGCGAGTATTCCAGCTCCGAGATGCTTGCACCAGTCCATAGATGGATCGCTGGAGCTTGCATATTTTGTTAGCGCCTTTAGGATCGACAAAACCTTCCGGCTGTATCATATACAATTCTTCCTTAAGGAATCCGTAAAGGAATGTCGTTTTGACGTCCATTTGCCAGATTTCATAATCATAAAACGCGGCAATTGCTAACATAATTCTGACAGACTTTAGCATCGCTACGGGTGAGAAAGTCTCATCGTAGTCAACTCCTTGAACTTGTCGATAACCTTTAGCAACAAGTCGTGCTTTATAGGCGGTGACATTACCATCAGCGTCCGTCTTCTTCTTAAAGATCCATTTATTTTTAATAGCTCGCCGTTCATCGGGCAAGTCTACCAAAGTCCACACTTTGTTCTCATACATGGATCCAATCTCGGATTTCATGGCCTCAAGCCATTTGTTGGAATCCGGGCTCGCCATCGCTTCTTCATAGTTTGTAGGTACACCATTGTCTAACAACATGACCTCCAAGACAGGATTGCCGTACCAATCTGGTGCGGAGCGTGTCCTGGTTGACCTACGAGGTTCTGTAGCAACTTGATCCGAAGCTTCATGATCATCATCATCTACTTCCTCTCTGGTCTGTGTCATAGAAATTTCTTCCTGTGACGTACTACTATCCAGAGGAGGTACAATTACCTCATCAAGTTCTACTTTCCTCCCACTCACTTCTTTCGAGAGAAACTCCTTCTCTAGAAAGGATCCATTCTTAGCAACGAATACTTTGCCTTCGGATCTGTGGTAGAAGGTGTACCCAACGGTCTCCTTTGGGTATCCTATGAAGACGCACTTATCCGCTTTGGGCTCGAGCTTATCTGGTTGAAGCCTTTTTGACATAAGCATCGCATCCCCAAACTTTCAGAAACGACAACTTAGGTTTCTTGCCAAACCACAGTTCATACGGTGTCGTCTCAACGGATTTAGACGGTGCCCTATTTAAAGTGAATGCAGCTGTCTCTAATGCATAACCCCAAAATGATAGTGGCAAATCGGTAAGAGACATCATAGAACGTACCATATCTAATAGAGTACGATTACGACGTTCGGACACACCATTACGCTGTGGTGTTCCAGGTGGCGTAAGCTGTGAAACAATTCCACATTGTCTTAAGTGATTGCCAAACTCGTAACTCAAATATTCTCTTCTTCGATCAAATCGTAAGAACTTTATTTTCTTATTACAATGATTCTCTACTTCACTCTGAAATTCTTTGAACTTTTCAAATGTTTCAGACTTACGCTTCATCAAGTAGACATAGCCATATCTACTCAAATCATCTGTGAACGTGAGAACATAACGATATCCACCGCACGCCTCAACACTCATCGGACCGCATACATCGGTATGTATTATTTCCAATAAGTCTGTTGCTCGCTCCATTGTTCCGGAGAACGGAGTCTTAGTCATCTTGCCCATGAGGCATGGTTCGCATGTCTCAAATGATTCATAATCAATTGATTCCAAAAGTCCATCTGCATGGAGTTTCTTCATGCGTTTAACACTGATATGACCTAAGCGGCTGTGCCACAAATATGTGGTACTATCATTATCTTTTGGCATTCGTGTTATGAACATATGTATTACTACGATCAAGATTCAATAAACCTTTCATTTTAAGTGCATGATCATCAATGATATTATCCAAATAAATAGAATAACAATTATTCTCTGAAATTGAATAATCATCTTGCAATAAACACTATCAGATATAATGTTCATGCTTAACGCAAGCACCAAATAACAATTATTTAGGTTCATCACTAATCCTGAAGGTAGAAAGAGCGTAGCGATGGTGATCATATCAACCTTGGAGACACTTCCAATGCACATCGTCACCTCGTTCTTAGCTAGCCCTCGTTTATTCCGAAGCTCCATGTTTCAAGTTGTAAGCAACTGAACAAGTATCAAATACCCAGGTGCTCCTACGAGTACTAGTAAGGTACATATCAATAACATGTATATCAAATATCTTTGTTGACATTGCCAGTCTTATTATCTGCCAGTTACTTTGGGGAAGTTCCGCTCCCTGTGACATTTCCCTTTGCAATAGGAGCACTAAGTCTCGGGTTTGGTTCAGCCTTGGGTTTCTTCGCGTGAGCGGCAACTGTTTTACCGTTCTTCTTGAAGTTCCCTTTTCTTTCCCTTGCCCTTCTTGAAACTAGTGGTCTTAATAACCATCAACACTTGATGCTCCCCTTTTTTTTTGATTTCTACATCCGCAGATTGTAGCATCGCGAATAGCTTAAGGATCTTCTATCCCTTGCATGTTTATAGTTCATCACGAAGATCCAGTAGCTTAGTGATAGTGACTAGAGAACTCTATCAATCACCACTTTATTTGGAAGTCTAACTCCCACTTAATTCAAGTGATTGAAGTACTCAGACATTCTGAGTACATGCTCACTAACGGAGCTGTTCTCCTCCATCTTGTAGCTACAGAACTTGTCGAAGGTGTCATACCTCTCGACCCAGGTGTGAGCTTGAAAAACAAATTTTCAGCTCTTGGAACATCTCATATGCTCCGTGTTGCTCAAAACATATTTGGAGCTCCGGTTCTAAGCCGTAAAGTATGGCGCACTGAACTATCGAGTAGTCATCTTTTCTTGTCTGTCAGACGTTCATAACGTCCTCAGACGAAGCCGTAGGGGTATTTCACTGAGCGGTGCATTAAGGACATAAGCCTTCTGTGCAGCAGTGAGGATAATCCTCAGATCACAGACCTAGTCCGCATAGTTGCTTCCATCAACTTTCAACTTCGTTTTCTCTAGGAACATAATAAAAACAGGGGAACTACAGCGCGGTCTATTGATCTACAACATAAATTTGCTAAGACAAGTAAGACTATGTTCATGACAATTGAAGTTCAATTAATAAAATTACTTAAGAACTCCCACTTAGATTAACATCCCTCAAGTTGTCTAAGTGTAACATGATCCACATCAACTAAACCACGTCCGATCATCACGTGAGGTGGATTAGTTATCAATGGTGAACATCTTTCATGTTGATCATATCTACTATATGACTCATGTTCGACCTTTCGGTCTCTTGTGTTCCGAGGCCATGTCTGTACATGCTAGGCTCGTCAAGTTTAACGCAAGTATTCTGCGTGTGTAAAACTGGCTTACACCCGTTGTATGCGAACGAAAGAATCCATCACACCCGATCATCACGTGGTGCTTAGAAGCGTCGAACCTTCGCAACAGTGCATACTAGGGGAGAACACTTATCTTGAAATTTAGTGAAGGGATCATCTTATAATGCTACCGTCGTTCTAAGCAAAATAAGATGCATAAAAGGATTAACATCACATGCAATTCAATATATGTGACATGATATGGCCATCATCGTCTTGTGCTTTTGATCTCCATCAGCAAAGCACCGTCATGATCTCCATCGTCACCGGGTTGACACCTTGATCTCCATCGTAGCGTCGTGACACCTTGATCTCCATCGTAGCGTCGTGGTCGTCTCGCCGGCTATTGCTACTACTACTACTGCTAACTTATAGCGGTAAAGTAAAGCAATTACATAGCGTTGGCATTGCATACAATAAAGAGACAACCATAAGGCTCCTGCCGGTTGCCTGATAACTTACAAAACATGATCATCTCATACAACAACTTATATCACATCATGTCTTGACCATATCACATCACCAGCATACCCTGCAAAAACAAGTTAGACGTCCTCTACTTTGTTGTTGCAAGTTTTACATGGCTGCTACGGGTTTGCAAGAACCGTTCTTACCTACGCAAAACCACAACGTGGTGTAGTGATTGCTTTTTGATCTTCTAAAAGAACCCTCTTCATTGAAACCGATTCAACTAAAGTGAGAGAGACAGACACCCGCCAGTCACCTTTATGCAACGAGTGCACGTAGCGGTGAAACCTGTCTTGCGTAAGCGTACGCGTAATGTCGGTCCGGGCCGCTTCATCTCACAATACCGCCGAATCAAGTAACAACTAGTAACGGCAAGCAATATGTATAAACCCACGCCCACAACTCACTTGTGTTCTACTCGTGCAAATCACATCTACGCATAGACCTGGCTCGGATGCCACTGTTGGGGAACGGAGCATGAATTTCAAAAAATTTCCTACGCTCACGCAAGATCTATCCGTGGAGATGCATCGCTACGAGAGGGGAGAGTGTGTCTACGTACCCTCGTAGACCGTTAGCGGAAGCGTCTAACAACGCAGTTGATGTAGTCGAACAATCCTTCGAGCTCCACCGATCGAGTACCGAACGTACGGCACCTCCGAGTTCTACACACGTGTAGCTCGGTGACGATCCTCGCCTTCTTGATCCAGCAAGACGTCGAGGAAATAGATGAGTTCCGTCAGCATGACGGCGTGGCGACGGTGACGGTGACGGTGAAGTGATTCCGGCAGGGCTTCGCCTAAGCTCTCCGAAAATATGACCGAGGTGGAAAACGGAGATCGGGGCACCGTACACGGCTATGGGACAATTGTGTACCTTGGGGTGCCCCCTTGCCCCCGTATATAAAGGATGAGAGGGAGGAGGCCGGCCCCCTAGGGGTGCGCCAAGTGTGGGGAGTCCTACTAGGACTCCTTAGTGCTAGTAGGATTCCACCTCCCATACGGAGTAGGAAAAGGGGAAGGGAGAGGGAAAGGAAAGTGCGCCCCCTCCCCTAGTCCAATTCGGTTTGGGCAAGGGGGGGCGCGCGCCTCCTCACGTGGCCTGCCTCTCCTTTTCCCGTATGGCCCAATAAGGCCCATTACTTCTCCCGGTGAATTCCCGTAACTCCCCGGTACTCCGAAAAATACCCGAATCACTCGGAACCTTTCCGACGTCCGAATATAGCCTTCCAATATATGAATCTTTACCTCTCGGACATTCCGAGACTCCTCGTCATGTCCGTGATCTCATCCGGGACTCCGAACAACATTCGGTCACCAATCACATAACTCATATAATACTATTTCGTCATCGAACCTTAAGTGTGCGGACCCTACGGGTTCGGGAATGATGTAGACATGACCGAGACAACTCTCTGGTCAATAACCAACAGCGGGACCTGGATGCTCATATTGGTTCCTACATATTCCACGAAGATCTTTATCGGTGAACCTCATATGACAACATACGTTGTTCCCTTTGTCCGGAGGTATGTTACTTGCCCGAGATTCGATCGTCGGTATCCAATACCTAGTTCTATCTCGTTACCGGCAAGTCTCTTTACTTGTTCCGTAATACATCATCTTGCAACTAACTCTTTAGTCACGGTGCTTGCAAGGCTTCTGTGATGCTGTATTACCGAGAGGGCCCAGAGATACCTCTCCGATAGTCGGAGTGACAAATCCCAATCTTGATCCATGCCAACTCAACAAACACTTTCGGAGATACCTGTAGTGCACCTTTATAATCACCCAGTTACGTTGTGACGTTTGATACACCCAAAGTATTCCTACGGTATCCGGGAGTTGCATGATCTCATGGTCAGAGGAACGTGTATTTGACATAGTGAAAGCAATAGCAATAAACTGAACGATCATTTGCTATGCTAACGGTTGGGTCAAGTCCATCACATCATTCTCCTAATGATGTGATCCCGTTATCAAATGACAACTCATGTCCATGGTCAGGAAATCTTGACCATCTTCTGGTCAACGAGCTAGTCTAGTAGAGGCTTACTAGGGACTCAGTATTTGTCTATTATCCACACATGTATTAAGTTTCCGGTCAATACAATTCTAGCATGAATAATAAACCATTATCATGAACGGAGAAATATGATAATAAACACTTTATTAATTGCCTCTAGGGCATATTTCCAACACTCACAGAACCCCATGGGCATTTTGAACACACCCATGGTGAAGGTTGGCAGGGCTTGTATAACTGATTTTACATGTACCTCCTTCGCAACATAGGACATATGTCTACCCATCCAATTATTACATCTCTTCATGAATCTCTCCGTAATCGGCTGAAAGTTTTCTTCCTTCATTCTACCCTCCGGTGTAGGGAGCCCAAGATATTTGCTCTCAAAAGTTGAGGTCTCTACCTCGAGAACCTCTCTAATGCCAGTTTGGATAATATCCGGACATTTCTCACTGAACAGCAGAGAGCATTTATTTGGGCTTAGGAGCTGGCATGTGCCCATCTGAAAGGTGGTTAGCGCCTGTTTTACCACCTCTGCTTGGACAACCGAAGCCTTAAAGAAGAGGAGGCTATCATCAGCGAAGAGCAAATTAGAGATGCCTGGGCTCCCACGGGCAATTTTTAGAGGCATGATGGTCCCACCATTTACCTCCCTCTGTAAAATATGCACAAGGCCCTCGGCAACAAACAGGAATAAGTATGGGCTGAGGGGATCTCCTTGCCTAAGCCCACGAGAGGGTGTGAACCTCTCCAGAAGCTCTCCGTTACATTTCACTGAATATCTCACGGACCGGACACAGATCATAACCCATGTAATCCATTTTTTTGCTAAAACCATATCTTTCCAACACACCCTCCAAGAACCTCCAGTCCACCCTATCGTACGCCTTGGCGAGGTCAAGCTTATATGCACAGTGAGTATTCAGGGGGTTTTTGCTGTGTTGGATCTTGTGAAAACATTCAAAGGCAATTAGCGCATTATCCGTAATCATTCGGCCGGGGATGAACGCACTCTGAGTCTCCGATATTAGCCCATCCAATATGGGTCGCAGTCGGTTGACCATGCATTTCGAGATCACTTTGTAGGTGACATTACATAGGCTTATCGGTCTGAGGTCTTTCAGCGATTGCGGGTCATTACCTTTCGGGATAAGTACAATGGTTGTGTCATTTAGTCCTTCCGGCATGATCCCATTAGCAAAGAAATTTTGTACGGCCTTCACCACTTCTGATTTCAACAGCCCCCAATTTCTTTGATAAAACCGGGCAGGGAGACCATCCGGGCCCGGGGCTTTTAGCGGCCAATCTGAAATAGCGCATCACTGATTTCTTTCTCAGTGAAATCTTTTTCAAGTTCATCATTCATACCTTGGGTCACCATTTGCGTGAATAGACTTAAAAGCTCACCAATCTGAAATAGCGCATCACTGATTTCTTTCTCAGTGAAATCTTTTTCAAGTTCATCATTCATACCTTGGGTCACCATTTGCGTGAATAGACTTAAAAGCTCATGCGGAGTTACGCCACTGTCCTCTGTAAACAGCTCTTTGAAATAGTTAGTTGTCATATTATGGAGATCCTCCTTTTTCTCGACCCACTGTCCCTCTCCATTTTTTAGCTTCATTATGTAATTTTGCTTCCGTCTCCAAGTAGCTTGCCGGTGGAACCAGTCCGTATTCCTATCCCCTTCACGCAGGTATGTTGCTCTGGATCGTTGACGCCACATGATCTCTTCCCGCAGCAGTATCTCATCCAACTCATCAGCGGCCCTCTTGATCTCCCTCTCATTTGCATCATTCTGTGGCTTATTCATAAGGACTTGCAGCTTTTTCCGCAGATTATTTCTTTGCCTAGTGATGGAACCGAACCTGGTAGTGCTCCACTTACCGAGCCCCTGCTGCAATGCCTTCACCTTGCGCTGAACCTCCTGGAGTGTCACGGCTGGCCCTTCTCTTCTCCAAATTTCTTCCACCAACCCCTGCAACGAATCCTCCCTCTCCCACATGGCTTCATACTTATGTATTTGTCTAAGTGTAAGATTTATAGAGAAGAGAACAAAAATTCAAGTGCACTCCACTATGAACAATTATAGCACACAACTACTATCTACATGTTTGACCGTCTGGTATATACTATGCATATGTATTTGGTCATATATAAATGAAATAAAATGGGAAATATAATATTTTTTAATTCATAAATACTACTTATCAGTGGCGTTGATAGGACAAGAGACGCCGTACATCTATAATTAAGTAACGATGTCCATAAGATTAGACGCCGGTACGTAGTACCTTACACATTACCGGCTTCCCGAGGCAACGCCACTATCAACCTACTGTTTGTAGCGTTGGGCACCCACGCCGGTGATAATGGTTTACCACAAACGTTATACTACAGGCGTCGGACCTCCGTGCCGGTAATGACATTTTTCGAACGCCGGTACTAGGCTTTTTCCTACTAGTGAGGCCTCCACATTGGATCTCCACGGAACATGAACTTGCAGACTGGTTCCGAGGAGATGGCCGCCGGTCGGAGTCACGACGATGGTTTCGGATCGGGAGGGGCCGGCGGTGGTTTTTTTTGCATGCGAGTGGCTGGCGGTTGGGATAGCCGAACATACGCCTGTATGTACGACATATACATTTCGGCGGGCCGCCATACGATAGTGGGTGTACATTTTGCCAGAGTCTATATTGCCCAAGCGGGGCTCATTTATTACAGGAAAACAAACTGAATACTTGATCATAGTTATGTTGACAAATCTCTATATATTATATTTATAACCCTCCCACTAGCAATCATTCATTGCTATTTCTCTGCTCTCGCAGCGAGCCACATCATCACAATAGTTATAGTCGTTGGATATGCCAGCTCAATCAACGTTAGTTGTCTGATCCAGATGTTAAAGACCTCTCCACTAGGCAGCATGCAGCATGCAGCACGCAGTAACTTATTCTTAAATGCTTTTTCATTCCTACCATCTCGGTTGAGCGTGCGACGGCGGACGCCGTCTCGCTGCGACGAAAGGACTCTAGCAGTTCAACATGCGCATGTACGTACAGATCAATCCAATCGATTGATAGCTACTCTCTCGGTCTAATGTAAAAAACGCTCTTATATTATGAGATGAAGGGAGTAGCTAGCTGCACGTTCGAAATCTCCATTGATCAATCTGTTCAAAACTGGATAGGCTGCTATTGCTAGATGAGTCGTGCCTGCCGTGTCCAGCTCAAAAACTTGCCGGTTTCCATTGTCCAAGCGTAATATCCGGCTTATATATACATATAACGTAATAATAAATTTCAACCGGTGTCCAGTGACACCGGCTAGCTTTACGTGCATCCGACCCTGACATGGATGGTAACGGCAACAACGTGAATGCTAATCATACTAGCTTAATGGTATATAGTTTATGCATAGAACGTAAATCTATTCAGAATTCTTTTTTTTTCAGGAAGCTTTTAGGTCCATGCATGCAAAGCCATAGACTATTTTATTTCTGACAGATTTTAAATTAATCCATTCAATTTTGACCACTCTAATAAGTCATCATTTGTGTAAATCACTCCATCGTTAGATCAGGTATCGTATTTTTCTTTTCTTTTTAGTTACACTTTAGGGTTATACAATTTATAGCAGGACTTTACCGCACTCGCACAAAAAGAGATATATATTTGGGAAGATTTTTCCTTGTTTTCGAGGAAAAAGTTGTTTCTTATAATTTGTGTCCACTACAAGAAACAGGTAGTATGCCTACGGTTAAAACCGTCAGCAAAGGCACAAAAACCGTCGGCATAGCCTGTGCCGACGGTCATCGTCGGCATATCCCTGTCGGCAACGATAGTCTCGGCATACCCCCTCTCCCCGTCGGCATAGTAAACCCGTTGGCATAGATAATCTATGCCTACGGTGACCGTCGGCTTAGTTAGCCGTCGGCAAAAGAAGTTGACGGCACGTCCGTCAAGTGCCGTACACGTCTATGCCGACGGTTTAACCGTAGGCATATATGTGATCTATGCCTACGATTAAACCGTAGGCATATGTGGACACGTGTCAAAATCTGGTCCGTCCTGGCGCCTGCCTATGCCGACGGTTTAACCGTAGGCATATGTGGACACGTGTCAAAATCTGGTCCGTCCTGGCGCCTGCCTATGCCGACGGTTTAACCATAGGCATAGTTCTGAACAATTTTTTTTATAAATTTCAAATTCTGCTCCACAAACAAAATAGGTACAGCAGCAAAACAACATATATAACAACATCTCCATCACAGAACTATATAGCATCATCAAATCATCATTTCAAACAACTATATAGCACCAACATCAAGCATATAGGATCATATCCAACATAGTATCAACATCAAGCATATAGCATCATATCCAACATAGTATCAACATCAAGCATAGAGCATCCACTACATAGTATCCAACATAGCATCCACTACATAAGTCGAAGTCGAAGCCGACGAGGAACGCCCATCGCCAGAACCCAAAGTCCACCTCCAAATAGCATCATCACTACAAAATGAAGAATCACAACCGTTTAAGATGGCATTTAGCATGGCATTTTATCTAGTTCTAAGTTTGCGGCTTCGAAAATGTTCTAACTATGAAAATTTGCATCTTGAGAGTAGGGGACTTACAAAAAGAGGCGATCCAGGCGTCGAGGTAGAAGCATCACCACCTAGGTTATGAATTGGGGTGGCTGGGCTCCGTGAAGCAGGAGTACCATCACCAGGATTACCACCAACGTTTGATCTATGGCCGGATGCCTACATTGTGTTTGAAAGAGACATTAAGGAGAGATCTCAAGCTATTTTCTGAAAAAATGATAGGTGATGCTTGACTAGGTTGGCAATGTACTAACCGGAGTCTCGTCGCCACCACGTGCCAAGAATTCTTCAAACGTCAGCATTACTGGGGCCGGTCCAGGATTGGGTGGTGGTGGTCCCATCGATGGAGCCCGAGTGCCATTTTCCATCACCAAGTACATGTTCTGCACGTTAGTTCACAAAGCAAAGACGGAAGTCAAAATAGTGAAAGCCCAAATTTAGGTAGCTTGGCTCTAAGTGCTGAAAACTAACTAACCTCCATTTTTTGTGCGCGGTACTCGTCGAGCAAAGTCCATTTGGCATCATGTTCAACTACCTCTTGACGATAAGCATTGAGATACGTAAAGTACGCCTACAATTTGACACAATGGAACTAATCAGCATAGCCATGCAGGAAAGAAGAGTGTGAAAGAGGATGAAAAGGAGAGATGCTTACCTGTTGCTCTACGGACGGGCTAGGACGTGCCCGGGATGGGTTAGCCCCACTCGAGCCAGTGTTGGAAGTACCCCGGAGTTGTACGTAACTAACGGTGGGCTCGATCACGCCGTGAAGAACCCCCGAGCGGCCATGTGGCTTGCCTGGTCCAGACATAACCATCACCACCTCATGTCACAAACTTGTTGTAGGATGCCTGCAAATCCACACAGAGAATGTCAGTTGAATTTGCCAAGTCCAAACCTCCAAGCCCACCCATTCATGTATAATCATTGCCTGAACCATACATGCATGTACGTTTATCTCTCTCTCTCTCTGAAACCAAACTGCTCTCTTATTTTTTTTTCCTCTGTTCCATCCATGTACGTACAGGTTAATTGAAACCCAAAGGACTACAAGCTACAGGTTAATTGAAACTCAGATTGAAGTAGCCCCAAACCGAAGCAAACTAAACTAGGAGCTAGGGGAACTAAAACGCTAGCTGCATCCCGCACATGTACAAGACAAGAACAGAGCATTTACAAGAGGCAGATCAGACCTGAACCATCCACGTATGTCTCTCTCTCTCTCTCTCTCTCTGAAACCAAAAGTTGGTTCTCTCTTTTATTCCCTCTGTTCCATCCATATACATACAGGTTAAGTGAAACCCAAAGGACTCTCTTTTTTTGCAGTTAATTACCAAAACAGAGGCTAATTGGTGATGGATGTTGCTGTTGTTGTTAGCAGCAGCGGCATATTAGAGATCAAACGAGGAGGAGCAAGTTGTTGTTAGCAGCAGGGGCATACAAATAAATCTAATTAACATGCATGTGTGACTGATCATACTCATATAAATTTTCAATCGAAGACCAAATTGACACATACAAACTGAACCAAAGCTTGGTGGTTATTCATGCAAAGTGATCATACTCGTACCAAAACAGTGGAGGAGCAGCAACTAATGGACTAGATTAGTTAGTGGATTAATTGATTTGGGGGCAGCAATGAACTAGCAAAACAGAGGCATTACAGGAGCAGATTGAATCGAGACCATCAATGCCATGACCACCAGCAGCATAGCTAGATATACGGCGCACAGAGCAAATGGAACTATATATAGTAGGCACATACGGACATCATCACAAGAGAGAGAGACACACACACACACACACACACACACAATTTAGTTTTCCTCGAACACTAACAAACAAAACAGGGAGAAGGTTTCTTCAGTTTGCTTGAACCAAAAGGTTTCTTCAGTTTGCTTGAACCAAATTGAACCAAAACAACAATAGATGTGTATTCTAACTGAACCAAAAAAATGCTGCTGCATATACGTACAAACTGAACCAAAACTATGTGATGTGTAATACTAATTGAGGGCAGCAAGTAATCACCGAACTAATAGAGGGCATGCTAGGAGAAGATTGGTGGTGGCTGTAGTCATCAAATCCAACGAAGAGGGGCATGGCAGCGGCATCCCGTTCCTCACCTACAGTCAAATGGCCTTCTTCTTCTCCACGCACATCTACAAGACAAGCAAGAGCAGACCATTCATTGTTGGAACTCCAAACAGTGCAGCTGCATACTCATATAAATAGAAAAGTGGAGCTCATGCTTGTGCTTGAACCAAAAGGAATGCTGCTGCATATTCATTCATAGGAGAAAAAGATATTGAACATCCAAATGGCATGCTCCAGATTTAGTCAAAACTCGATGGTGTGTGTTCTACTTGAACCAAAACAATACTAGATGTGCATTCTATTTGAACCAAAACATGCTGCTGCATATACGAATAAACTGAACCAAAACCACGTGATGTGTATACTAATTGAGGGCAGCAAGTAATCACCAAAACATTGCCTGAACCATCCAAGTGTGTATGTATATGTCTCTCTGTCTCTCTCTCTCTGGAACCAAATTGATCCCTTTTTCTTTCCTCTGTTCCATCCACGTATGCACAGGTTAACTGAAACCGAAAAGACTCTAAACTACAAGGATATGATCATCAGATTGGACTAGCCCCAAACCGTGGCAAACTAAACTAGCAGATTGGATTTGGACTGGAACTAAAAGGCTAGCAGCAAGCAAGGAATGGAGGAAGGGAAGGGTCACCGATGTTGAACTTAATGCTGCAGCAGCCCGCCGGCGTGGTGGTTCAGGCGGTGGAGGAAGAAGGGGAGCAGAGCAGGCCCTTGGTGGTTCAGGTGCGGCCCTCCTCCTCCTGCTACTCCTCGTCGAGCTCGGGATCCTGCCGGAGGAAGGCCTCCGCGCCGCCCTGCTCCGGGATCCGGCGCCTCGAGCCGTCCACGCCATGGGTAGAGGCCGGGACTGTCGGATCTGGCCGGAGAGGTTGAAGGAGCGGAGCGAGGGAACCATGGGGGCGTGCAGCGCGCCGGTGGAACTCGCCGGAATCCGCCGGCGTGGGACTCGCGTGAGGTGTTCTGCTCGATGGGGGCTTCTGTGTCTCTTTTTTTTCTCATTCTTTTTCTTTTGTTCGGATGGATGGGCTGCGCGCGGGAGGCCCAAAAATTATCAATGCGAGAGAGCGCGCGGGCGCGAAATTGAGGCCCGAAAAGTGAAACGATTTTTTATTGGTCTACCTCCGTTTCCCTTGGATCGATGTTTCTTTTGAGCAAATCTCAGCCGTCCATCTCGGCTTCCCACGGATCGACCCCCTTCTAAGCCAATCCCGGTCATCCGTCCGGATCCGACAGCGTCATACGGAGTAGTTTTTTACCGTATCCATCAACTCAACTCTGCCTTAATTAAGTTTTATAACAATTCACAAATTATAGAACTGAAAAAAAGATATCTATAGAAAAAACAAGTTTGTTCAAAATATAAATATACTAGTATGAAAACTAAAAAAGTGGATAAGGAACTATGCCACACTTTTAGACATGCGAAGGAGAAGGTCCCGGCGGCGTCGTTGAAGCAAAGTACAAACGTTACTTCGGTGTTATCGTCGTCCGTGAAGGGGGTCACACTGCGGAGCTGTATGTTGGGTGTCTGAACCTACCGCCACACTTTAAGACATGTAGGAGGACCCAGTGCGGTGTATTGGTGGCATTACTACCCCCCTAAAACAGAGTTCCACAAGTATCATTTTCATATTTTTCTTTCAGCATGTTGATCCGACGCGGCAGTTCCTCCCTCTAAGTGGTGGCGGCAGTGCCGTCTGTGAAGGGGGCCACACTCCGGAGCTGCGTGTTGGGTGTTTGAACATACCACCATGCTTTAAGACATGTATGAGGACCCAGTGCAAGTTTTGGTGGTATAGCTACACCCAGAAGGCCCCTGACCAGCCTAACCCTAGCCCGGTTGACCAGGAAAGCAACCAGACTCGCACTTGCTTCACAAACCGGACACGTTCCCTCTCGATACCCATAGACTAGCTTGGTGATGGTGTACTTTACAAGTGGCCTCATGTGAGGCTTTTTCGAAACGCGTCCAAACTTGATGCCGTGCCAGATCCCGAGGATTTCCGGCATCGTACGATTTTTCGAGAATTTATACGGTTGGATCATGCATGCCGCCGAGCTAATTTCAACCCCTCGGTGGCAGGGCCTGCCCCTCCCTCGTCTGCACATGGCCTACGCATGGCGCAAAGACATCACATAGGATTTTCCATTCAGCTTATGGGCATGATTTCATGTGCCGCCTCGCAGATCTGCAATTTCCGACGTTGAAACCCTAGCAGTGCAATAAATGTCTCAAATATTGCATGTGGGTCCGGAAAATGCGGGGGCCTGGCACGTGTCATGTGATGGCCTCCTTTGAGAGCACGAGAAGTTTTGAGGCCAACGGAGCAACAGGACTTGCACTTGCTTCACAAACCGGACACGTTCCCTCTCGATACCCAGAGACTAGCTTGTAGATGGTGTAGTTTACAAGCGGCCTCATGTGAGACTTTTTCAAAACACGTCCAAACTTTTACCACACCCTACAGGGGCCATGTGATGATGCCGTGCCAGATGCCGAGGATTTCCGGCATCGTACGATTTTTCGAGAATTTATACGGTTGGATCATGCATGCCGCCGAGCTAATTTCAACCCCTCAGTGGCAGGCCTGCCCCTCCCTCGTGTGCACATGGCCTACGCATGGCGCAAAGACATCACATAGGATTTTCCATTCAGCTTATGGGCATGATTTCCTCGCAGATCTGCAATTTCCGACGTTGAAACCCTAGCAGTGCAATAAATGTCTCAAATATTGCATGTGGGTCCAGAAAATGTGGGGGCCTGGCACGTGTCATGTGATGGCCTCCTTTGAAAGCACGAGAAGTTTTGAGGCCAATGGAGCAACCAGACTCGCACTTGCTTCACAAACCGGAAACGTTCCCTCTCGATACCCATAGACTAGCTTGGAGATGGTGTAATTTACAAGTGGCCTCATGTGAGGCTTTTTCGAAACGCGTCCAAACTTGATGCCGCGCCAGATCCCGAGGATTTCCGGCATCGTACGATTTTTCGAGAATTTATACGGTTGGATCATGCATGCCGCCGAGCTAATTTCAACCCCCCTCTAAGTGCTGGCGGCAGTGCCGTCCATGAAGGGTGTCACACTCCGGATTAGTGTGTTGGGTGTTTAAACCTACCACCACACTTTCACACATGTATGAGGATCCAGTGCAAGTTTTGGTGGCATTGCTAACCTCCGAAGGCACCGGAGCGGCGTAACTGTGACCAGTGTGACCCGAAAATCTAGGGGGGTAGATTTCTCTACTGTAGCAAAGAATCAAAGTAATATTTAAACATTCCAAACTAAAGACATGATTTTTGAAATCCTTGAAACTTCTTGATGAAAATAGATATAAAGTTTACCTCATTTGGTCAAGAAATGAAAAAAATACAAACAAATCAAAACAAGAGGGTGTTATCTGAAATTTTCAAAATAAATATGATTTTAATTTGTTAAAATTTCAAAACATAGTATACTAACAAATTCCTTTCCATATTCTGATAGAAACACATATAAAGTTTGTCAAAATCGATGTAAGTATGAATTAGTTGTGGTTTTTATAAAGTATAAGGACCTATTTGCCGACGGTTTAACCGTAGGCATATATATGATCTATGCCTACGGTTAAACCGTAGGCATATGTGGACACGTGTCAATATCTGGTCCGTCCTGGCGCCTGTCTATGCCGACGGTTTAACCGTAGGCATATATGTGATCTATGCCTACGGTTAAACCGTAGGCATATGTGGACACGTGTCAAAATCTGGTACTTCCTACCTGGTACTCAAATTTAAGCCTTAAAAAAAAGGAAAAAAAATCTATGCTGATGGGGGCCGTCGGCATAGCTTTGACGGCGGTAGCCTTCCGTCAGCCAAAACCCTGAATGCCGACGGTTAATCTATGCCGACAGTGACCGTCGGCGTGTATTATAGATATGCCTACGGTGAATCTATGCTGACAGTGACCGTCGGCGTATATAGGAGATATGCCTACGGTTTTTGTATGCCTACGGGCCCGTCGGCACATCTCTGAATTTGCCGACGGCCCATGTATGCCGACGGTTTCAGTTGGGCCGTCGGCTTATCGCGATGTATGCCGACGGGGCCCGTAGGCATACTTTTCACCGTCGGCATATTACCTGTTTCTTGTAGTGGTCCATGCACATGTGCGGACCACATACATTAGAATTTAGATTGATTTTATTTCACAGAAATTCCCACCGCAACGCGCGGGTCATTTGTCTAGTGTAAATGACCTTTTTAGTCCATAAGAATTATTATTAACAGTTACAATACAGTCAAATGTGATTGATTTGCACAGCTTGACCACTAGTTCAAAGGAAGTGGCGGCACGCTCTGCTCGTTCCGGAAGTAGTCGCTGGCGTCCACCTTGCGCTTGATCTTGGCGAGCCTCCTAAAGTTTGCCGGCCCGAAATACCTCTCGCCCCACACCTTGGCAGTTTCGTAGCACGTGACCCAGGCCACCACCTTGTTCACGCCCATGTCGAGGTCCCGGTAGTTCATTTATGCGCCCCTCGGGTTCTTGCTCACGTACGGCGTCATGAAGTCGTACAGGCTCCCGATCCAGTTAGGCGTAACGTCGCCCCGGCCTCTTTCCTGTTCCATAGCTCCATGTACTAGATATTGCAGAGCACGCTACTCCGGTGCGGGAACGGGATCTTGGCGGCGGCGATGCGGCCCATTATTCCACCATGCGGCTCGAGGATGAGCTGCCCCGACGCCGCGCCGTTGGGCCAGAGGAAGATCTTCTTCCAGGTCTCCTTGGTGAGGGCTTTCTTGACAGAGGGAAACGTTAATGCCGAGCCAGAATCCGATCTAGTCACGCCATCCCATACCATGAAATCGAGCTGGCAACAACGTCCGATACGCCTACTACTCCGGTACCAGCCCATTGGGGCTGATCCGCTAACTACGGCACGGCCGCACACATGGAGTTGTGGGCTCATGCAAATTTACGTTATTTGTGTGGAACGTAAAAATTAAAGGGAAGATAAATAAAATCCATAAAGGAACGTAAGAAGCAGTGTGTGCGCACAGGTTGAAGCTAACAGTATAGACCTGATATATATTGTTCGCGTCTTTGGCAATACATATCATACATTTTTGTCTCCGAATCGGCAGCAGCTAGAGATATGAAGTAGGAGAAACAATTTACAGACGATCAATGAAAAAAATAGCGTGCTATAGCAAAATAGCGTCATCCTTAAAATATGCTATTAGCGGGCTATATCACGCTATTGTGTACTATTAGCGAGACATTGTACACTAATTTATTTAGCGAGACATTGCTCAAAATGCTAGAGCGTGCTGTTATCGACGCTATAGCGGTCTATTTTTTTTTTCAATTGCAGACAATACACGCAAACAAGTACTCCTATACTAACGTATTAGTAGGAGTATTAAGCTGCTGCCTTCTGAGTTCTGATGATTATCGTGGTTAATTAGGAGCCGTAAAGCAGGCGCAGCAAAGGCACCGATCCTTGTGGCTCATGTCCCGATCTTGCTCTTCCCGCTGCTTCGTGGCCTCCACCCTCTTCCTCATGTTGGCCGTCACCGGCAGCCACCCCTTGTTGGCCAACGTGAGCAGGGGCGGCGCCATGTAGAGCACCATGAAGCACAGGTTGGGCAGCACCCTATACATATATACACATATATAAACTAGGGAGGTCAAGGAAAGGGAGGTTTGACTTATTGAAACTACGGAGGCAGGTTAAGGTACCTGGCCATGTAGACGACGCAGACGAATGTAGATGGAGGAGGGCATGTCGCGGGTGGACCCGGCGATGTAGGCGCCGACGAGGCTCATGAGGTAGACCATGGTGGTGAGGACGAGGGCTGCCACCTTGGCCTCCGTCTGGTACACCTGCTCGTTCAGGAGCAGGAGGATGATCACCAGCGACGTGGCGAAGGCCGTCGCGTTCAAGTAGTGGAACGTCAGGTACCGAGACGCGTTCAGGTCCCGCAGCACCGGGTTGCCGGCGACGTGCCCCTTGTCGTCGTCCTCCTGCCAGAAGCCGCCGGGAGGGTTGAGCCCCGCCTGGTACGCCACCGACGCGGCCAGCGTGGCCAGGACCATCAACCACCCGCGCATCTCCTTGAGCCATTCCTGGTGCTTCTGTTTCGTTACCGAGCTCTCGGCGGCGGCGTGGTCTACATGTACTTGGTCGTCGCCTGACATTTCAAACCACCGTACCTAGCTAGCTAACAGGCTTGCACCAAAATATATATACGATACGAGCAATGATTGATCTAATATTCCTGGCGCATTAACAATTTCGAGTGCGTAGTTAGGTAGATATAGGCAGGAAAAAGGAATAGGATGCCACACTTTGTTTGTTCGATCGCTGTATAACAATATTAATATAGTCTACACGTTTTATGCACAGAAATAAAATAAATAGACTATTTTTTTGAACACAATTTAAGGGATATACATTTTTTCGCGAATACGCAAAGCTTGCATATTACAGCTAGCAGAAAATTATTTGTTGAACTAAGACTGTGGAACTCACAAACGACATCACTTGCATGATACGTAGCTTCTGGTGGGGCGCATATAGAGGGAAGAGGAAGACGCACTGGAAGGCCGGGGAGTACATGTTGAAACCCAAAGCGTGCGGAGATATGGAGTTTAAGGATTTCAGAATTTTCAATCAAGCAATGTTGGCTCAGCTGGCTTGGCGTATATTGGCAAATCCAGAAAGTTTATGTTCACGAGTCCTGAAAGCCCGCTATTTCCCACATGGTCGTTTGGAGGACACGGTATTCACTAGTAATGCATCGCAAACATGGCAATCAATAGTGCATGGGCTGGAACTACTGAAAGAAGGATTGGTGTGGCGTATAGGTAATGGAAATTTTGTCCGCATTTGGAGGGACTCGTGGATACCCCATCCAATTGGCCGGCCTCCAGTATCAAGGCAGGGTCGATGTCGCCTACGACGGGTGAGTGAGTTACTTGATGAAAATGGTGCGTGGCGGGGTGATTTGGTACGCCAATTTTTTCTTCTAGTTCATGTCCAAGAGATCTTGAAGATTAAAGCCTCTCCACGCTTGGGCGATGATGTCCTTGCTTGGGGACCTGAACGCACGGGTATCTTCACCATGCGAAGTGCGTATCAGCTGGCGCTCGAGGACAAGCTTCGTCCCTCTTTAGTCGTGGCGAGCAGGGTACCGGACGGGCGACGTGCCGTCTGGGCATTATTATGGAGGTGCCCTGCTCCTCCGAAGGTGCGTGTTTTTGGTTGGAGAGTGGCTACGAATTCTCTTGCGACATGGGCTAATAAATTTGACCGGCATATGGAGGTTACTGACGTGTGTCCCTTCTGTGGTCTCAAGCGCAAGGACACATTTCATGTGTTTTGCAGATGCCCAGTCTGGCGTATCCCGGACATTGAATCAGTACGCAACACAGGACCAGAGTGGCTACTAGATCTTGTTACGGACTGTAATGATGGAGATCGGCTGAGATTACTTATGTTGTTGTGGAGGTGTTGGTTCGTCCGCAACGAAATCCAACATGACAAGCAGCCACCACCTGTAGAGGTCTCTCGGAGGTTCTTACAAAGTTATCTCACTTCCTTGATGGATATCCAGCAATATCCAATGGGAGATTGGGACAAAGGGAAAATGGTGATTCAAGAGGAGGGCGCTGAGCAGCCTACATCGCATGTGCACATGAGAGAGAAGCCAACACGCAAGTGGCATCCCCCACCCGTGGACTGGGCGAAACTCAATGTTCATGGCTCCTTCTCTGGCGAGGACGGGAGTGCAGGTGCGGGGATGGTGCTACGCGACCATGAAGGGATCTATCATTTTCTCTGCATGCAAGTCTCTGTGGTCGTGCCCGGATGTATTGCATGCGGAGCTTGCGGGGTGCATGGAGGGTTTGGCCCTCGCGCATCAGTGGACGCAACTTCCAATCATTCTGGAGTGTGATTGCTTGCAAGCTGTCCAGCTGATCAATGCTAAGGGACAGGATTGATCCAAATATGCCATGGTGTTATCGGAGGTGAAAAGGCTTATGGGTGAGCGGGAGTGTAAAATTACTCATATCTTTAGAGAGCAGAATAACGCTAGTCATGTTTTAGCAAACTTTGGGAGGACAGAAAACTGTACTGTGTTTGGCTCCGATCCGGGCCTGATAATATTCCTGCCTTGTGTAGGGATGAACTTCGATGCTCTTGAGTAATACACTCTTTTTTACCCCCGCAAAAAAAAAAGAACTCACAAACGATAAACTTGGTCTTGTCAAAATGTTCCTGGACGAGGCGCAAGGGACTGATGGAGAGGCAAGACGCCATTACAATGAGATCGATCAGACTCGTGGACACTCCCTTAATTAGTACTCCCTCCGTTCCTTTATATAAGGTGTATTTGTTTTTTCAAAAGTCAAACGAGTGCATGTTTAACTGAGTTTTTAGAAAAGTATATCAATAAACACAATATGAAATTTATATCATTTGATCCATCATGAAAAGTAGTTTCATATTTTATCTATTAGGTACTACAGATGCTGTTATTTTATTCTATAATATTGGTCAAACTTATAAATAGTTGACTTGCACGGAAACCAATACACCTTATATTCTGGAACGCAGGGAGTATTATGATGAGGATTGTAAAAAGAAAGTGCAATGAGCGAGCTAGCACCTGTCCTGAACGATGAAGTGCTCTCGATTAGTTGATTTGAAGATTGATTTGATTAAGTTGATTTAGCGCTTCGCCCAAACACAGCCATGTGCCTGCCCACTCGGGACGCGTCTTCATTGAGTTTGTGTTCCGGGCTTCGATCCTCATCGAGTTCGTCCATCTAAACGTAGTTGACGGAGCTCTGGCGTAGATTCCTACCGTTTCCTTGGAGTTGTGAGATTAATGTTCTCGTCATGTGGCAAGATTTGGTGTTAGATGCTTTAGATCTATGCATGGGTTCAACGGCGACGATTGCGGCTCTGGGACACTGTTCCTTAGGGGCACGTGTATGAAAACTTCCTGCCTGTCAACGACAAGGTCAAGCCGGCTCCAGTAGGGGAGCGACGACAGCGGCGCGTCGGCGGCTCGTTCTGGCAGTGGTCGTTTGGTCGTCTCAGAATCTGAATATAACTTTTATTATATTTGAGATGTTTTGTAATTCTGGTGAACTTTTATAACAAATCTGCTCCTTTTTGAAAAAAAGGAATTATTATTAGCAGTTACAATACGATCAAACGCAATCTGATCCTTTTAAATAGCTTCTTGCTAGTTCAAGGGAAGTGGCGGCACGCTCTGCTCGCTCCGGAAGTAATCGCTGGCGTCCACCTTGCGCTTGATCTTGGCGAGCCTCCTGAAGTTTGTTGCCGCCGCCGATCGGCGGCGAGAGAAGGTGGGCGTCGGGTACTCCAGCAGCGGCTCATTGCCGCCGCCAATGTGCACGAGCACGGCGGACAGAGTCCGCCCCGGCGCGCCCCACCATTGACGGCGCTCCTCCGCGTTCTGGCGGCCCCCCGGCGCTGGGGCGCCGTTGGTGGACGCCAGCTGCCCGGCGCGGCGCCGCTCGAAATAGGCGGTCCAGAGCGCGTGGTTGTCCGCCGCGTACCGCGGCTGCTGGCGCGCTTGCTCCGGCATGTTCGCCCGGATCGCCGCGATCTCGGCGCCGCGTTCCGCGCCGGAGGGCACCGGAGGCACGGGGACGCCGCCTGCGCTCAGCCGCCATGCGCCGGGGACACGCATGTCGGGCGGCGCCGGGTAGTTGGCCTCCTGCAGTAGGCGCGCCTCCCAGTCGTGCAGCCAGCGGCGGCCGAAGCCGTTGGCCGCCGCTCCGTCGCCGGGGAACCTCTCCGCCATGGCTTGTGCCTGAGGGACGGTGAAGGAGAGAGGGCGCGAGAAAGGTGGTCGGCGCTAGAGGCAGGCGAGAGAGAGATGGTTGTGGCGAGTGTGCGGCGAGCGGCTTCGGCCGTCGGCTTTTATAGCGGCGAGGGGGCGGCAGCAGTGTGGACGCGTGGCGGGAAAGGGCGGGACGCGCGGCGGCTCGCCATCACTGCGCCGCCCGTGATCAATGGAAGGCTGACCGGCGGCAGCCTTGGCATTGATTCGCGCGGGAGCCGAGGCGAGGCGATGAGGACGACGAAGCCTAGTCACTGACTCGGCGGGCCCGCAGGGTGGGAATCGGGCGCGGGAAGTTTTGGCGCCATTTTTTTCCCCCGGCGCCCCCGGCCGGCCCCCAGCGCACTGGGTTCGGCCTGGGTCCGCCGGCGCCAATTTCGGCCCAAACCGGCGAATTTTGGGCTCCTGGGGATGCGACTGGGCGGTTTTTTTGGCGCCGGCGATAAAAAAGGCGTCCTCGGGGGGCTCTTGGGGGGCCGGGTGGAGATGCTCTGAAGTTTGCCGGGCCGAAATACCTCTCGCCCCACACCTTAGCACTCTCGTAGCACGTGACCCCGCCGACCACCTTGTTCATGCCCATGTCGAGGTCCCGGTAGTTCACATACGTGCAGGGCCGGTCCTGAGATTTTGGGGGCCCGGGGCGAAACTAAAACTCGGGGCCCCTTTTTAATCATCATAGCAATAATCACTAGTAGAAAAAGGACTTTACGTGAGCCCCATTAGTCCCGGTTTGGAATCGGACCGGTACTAATGTGACCATTAGTCCCGGTTCCAACGGCTAGGGCGGCGGGCATCATTAGTCCCGGTTCGTGTTGAACCTCTAGTACCGGTTCGTGACACGAACCGGGACTAAAGGGGTGGTGGCAGGCTGGTGTCAGGCTGGGGCCCCACGATCACCTTTAGTCCCGGTTCGTGTCACGAACCGGTACTAGAGGCTCACCTTTAGTCCCGGTTTGTGTAACGAACCGGGACTAAAGATGCTCCTATATAAACCCTTCGTCCAGCCCTAGCTCTCTGTTCTTCCCCTTTCCTCTCCTCTCTGTTCTTCCCCTCTTCCTCGAGCTCATCCTCCATTTTTGCCAAAATTTGTCAAGATTTGGAGGCACCCCATCCATCCAAGTGTTCACAAAGGTTAGCAACTTTGTCCTTTCATCTCTCATTGCTAGATTAGCTCTTGCAATGCTCTATAAGTATAGTGATTTGTGGGTTTTAGTTTGGGAGTATTTATATGTGGTAGTTTATTTGATTTTATGCAATTTGAGCTCAAATTAACTTCTTAGTTTGGATGTGTAGGTGTGGTTTACTTAGTGCCTTCCCGTCCCCGTCCTAACCACCGTCGATCGCCCGCACCGTCCCGTCGCCGGCACCACCTTGGTGAGCCTCTTGTTCTTATCCTTTTTATAAAAAGAAAATCATGTTTGTGTGATTTAGATAGTTATTTGTATAATTTTCTTACCCGTACGTTGTTTGTTATACATAGTGGCATGGTTTTGATATCCGTTCCCGTGGGCCCTCGTCCGGTTTATGATTCGGATGTGGTATATTCTCTTTTATAACTGTTTGTTGCATTTCGTGTTTATGACAATTATGCCCATCAAGTTGACATAGATATTTTTATCTAGGAGGTATGTGAACCAGAAATTGCAACCGACCCTCTTGTTGAGAAGTTAAATTTAGTTGAAAAAGAAAACAAGTATTTGAAAGAAAAATTGAAAAGAATTGAAGAAGATAAGATGAAACTGGAGTTGTATGTTGCCGATGTCGTCGATGATCACAAGATCAAGATGGATGCAATGCGCTTGAAGATTAAATTTTTTAAAAAATATGCCATTGATAGTGAGGCTTGGTATCACTATGCTATTGGATCAATTGTTACCTTAGTTGCGATCTTGATCGCATTTGTTGTTGCTTTTAAATGCTTTAGCTAGAGAGTTTGTATGTTGTTTTATGAGAACAAGTGTGTATGAACTTTATGTATGAACTTGTATTAATTTGGTCTTTTCGGTGTTGTGTAATGAAGATGAGCCGACAATGGATGTACGATGACCGATGCTCTCCCCAGTTCATTAATGGCGTGCGTACTTTTCTGGTTGCGGCTGAGGCAAACAAGCGGGCGGATGGTTTTATGTATTGTCCATGTGCTGGCTGTAAGAATGATCGAAATTACTCTAACTCAAGAACCATTCATGTCCACCTGTTTGAGTCCGGTTTCATGTCCGGCTATAACTGTTGGACCAAGCACGGAGAAAGAGGGGTCCTAATGGAAGAGAATGAAGAAGAAGAGGATGACGACAGCTATCCTGGCCATGGGTTCCCTGAATACGATGGTACAACAATGGGGGAAGAAGCTGAGCCGGCAATGCGGGAAGAAGCTGAAGAAGAGGCATCAGATGAGCCCGCTGATGATCTTGGTCTGGCCATTGCCGATGCAAAGAGAAACTGCGCAAGTGAAAAGGAGAAGCTGAAGTTGCAGCGCATGTTAGAGGATCACAAGAAATTGTTGTACCCAAATTGCGAAGATGACAAGAAAAAGCTGGGTACCACACTGGAATTGCTGCAATGGAAGGCAGAGAATGGTGTATCTGACAAGGGATTTGAGGTGCAGAAGATACATGCATGCCCTAATGACTGCATCCTCTACCGCGGTGAGTACGAGGATTTGAATGCATGCCCGGTATGCGGTGCATTGCGCTATAAGATCAGCCATGATGACCCTGGTGATGTTGAGGGCGAGCGCACCAGGAAGAAGATTCCTGCCAAGGTGATGTGGTATGCTCCTATAATACCACGGTTGAAACGTTTGTTCCAAAACAAAGAGCATGCAAAGTTGATGCGATGGCACAAAGAAGACCGTAAGAAAGACGGGAAGTTGAGAGTACCCGCTGACGGATCGCAGTGGAGAAAAATCGAGAGAAAGTGGAAGGACTTTGCAGATGACGCAAGGAACGTATGGTTTGGTTTAAGTGCAGATGGCATTAATCCTTTTGGGGAACAGAGCAGCAATCATAGCACATGGCCTGTGACTCTATTTATCTATAACCTTCCTCCTTGGTTGTGCATGAAGCCGAAGTTCATTATGATGCCAGTGCTCATCCAAGGCCCCAAGCAACCCAGCAAGGACATTGATGTGTACCTAAGGCCATTAGTTGAAGAACTTTTAGAGCTGTGGAGTATAGAAGGTGTACGTGCGTGGGATGAGCACAAACAGCAGGAATTTGACCTGCGAGCGTTGCTGTTTGTAACCATCAATGATTGGCCTGCTCTCAGTAACCTTTCAGGACAGACAAACAAGGGATACCATGCATGCACGCACTGTTTAGATGATACCGACAGCATATATTTGGATAAATGTAAGAAGAATGTGTACCTGGGACATCGTCGATTTCTTCCGAGCAGGCTTCCCGTAAGAAAGAAAGGCAAGCATTTCAAAGGTGAGGTAGATCACCGGAAGAAGCCTCGCCACCGTATTGGTGATGATATACTTGATATGGTCAAGGATTTAAAAGTAATCTTTGGAAAGGGTCCTGGCGGACAACCTGTTCCGAATGACGTTGACGGACGCGCAGCCATGTGGAAGAAGAAATCTATATTTTGGGACCTACCCTATTGGAAAGACCTAGAGGTCCGCTCTGCAATCGACGTGATGTACGTGATGAAGAATCTTTGCGTGAACCTGCTAGACTTCTTGGGCGTGTATGGGAAGACAAAAGATACACCGGAGGCACGGGAGGACCAGCAACGTATGCACGGAAAAGACGGCATGGATCCAAAGCAGTATCAGGGTCATGCCAGCTACGCTCTTACCAAAGAAGAGAAGGAAATCTTCTTCGAATGCCTGCTCAGTATGAAGGTCCCGTCTGGCTTCTCGTCGAATATAAAGGGAATAATAAATATGGCAGAGAAAAAGTTCCAGAACCTAAAGTCTCATGACTGCCACGTGATTATGACGCAACTGCTTCCGGTTGCATTGAGGGGGCTTCTACCGGAAAACGTTCGATTAGCCATTGTGAAGCTATGTGCATTCCTCAATGCAATCTCTCAGAAGGTAATCGATCCAGAAATCATACCAAGGTTAGAGAATGATTTGGTGCAATGTCTTGTCAGTTTCGAGTTGGTGTTCCCACCATCCTTCTTCAATATCATGACGCACGTCCTAGTTCACCTAGTCGAAGAGAGTGCCATTCTGGATCTTGTATTTCTACACAATATGTTCCCCTTTGAGAGGTTCATGGGAGTCTTAAAGAAATATGTTCATAACCGTGCTAGGCCAGAAGGAAGCATCTCCAAGGGCCATGAAACAGAGGAGGTCATTGAGTTTTGTGTTGACTTTATTCCTGACCTTAAGCCGATTGGTGTTCCTGAATCGCGGCATGAGGGCAGACTGGGTGGAAAAGGCACGCTAGGAAAGAATTCAGTAATATGCCATGACGGGCATTCTTGGGCGCAAGCACACTACACAGTTCTACAAAGTTCCGCCTTGGTGGCTCCGTATATCGAGGAACACAAGAATATTCTACGCTCCAAACACCCGGAGCAGTCTGACGACTGGATTACACATGAACAAACGGGGACTTTCGCCGGTTGGTTGCAGACACGTCTCATGCATGACGACACTGTTGCAGATGAGCTATACTTGCTGTCCAAGTTACCATCTTCGACTATATTGACTTTCAAAGGGTACGAGATAAATGGGAATACATTTTACACGATCGCCCAAGATAAAAAGAGCACCAACGAAAACAGTGGTGTCCGCTTTGATGCAACAAACACCAATAGGCCAAAGGACACATATTATGGTTACATAGAGGAGATATGGGAACTTGACTATGGACGTGGTTTGAAGGTCCCTTTGTTTCGGTGCAAATGGGTCAATCTGACAGGAGGCGGGGTAAAGGAAGACCCGCAGTACGGAATGACAACAGTGGATCTCAACAATCTTTGGTACGCAGACGAACCATTCGTCCTAGCCAATGATGTGGCGCAGGTTTTCTATGTGAAGGACATGTCTACCAAGCCGAGAAAAAGAAAAGATAAGGAAGCGAATACATCATACGATGAGCCAAAGCGCCACATAGTTCTTTCAGGGAAAAGAAACATCGTGGGAGTGGAGGACAAGACAGACATGTCAGAAGATTATGAAAAGTTTCATGAAATTGCTCCTTTCACAGTGAATATTGACCCGAGCATCCAGTTAAGCGATGAAGATTGTCCATGGTAACGGCGCAAAGGGACACACGCGAAGAAAAAGTTTTATACCCAAAGATCCCACTCTGGGATGTGACCGGCTTCACTGTCATCACTTTCTTCTCTAGTGAGTTTCCGGACTTATATATCTGGAAAGTCTCACTTCGGACAAACCAGAGGGAATCTTTGTAATAGTTAGGCTACTTATGTGTTTTGGCATTTGAAACGCGAAGAACTGGATGTACTTCGTGTACAAAATGGACAATCTCTTTCGAAGTATCAGGCTTTCGGACGAAAACTCATCTGTTACAAAGGCATTTCATTTTTTTAAACTTATTTCAACTCCAGACTTTTTGTGCGTTCAGTATGCACCATTCAAAGCCACGTCATCAATTTTCAACCCTTTCTGACTTCATTTGCTATTTTTCATGCATTTACTGATTTTTTTTGAGCTAAATGACCCTGAAATTGAAAAGCACTACAAATGAACTCTGAAAAGGTTGAAAGTTGGCATGGTATCATCATTTCACCCACATAGCATGTGCTAAAAAGTTGAGAGGGTTACGGCAAAAACTTGATGCACTTCATGTACAAAATGGACAATCTCATTCGAAGTATCAGGCTTTCGGACGAAAACTCATCTGTTACAAAAGGCATTTCATTTTTTTAAACTTATTTCAACTCCAGACTTTTTGTGCGTTCAGTATGCACCATTCAAAGCCACGTCATCAATTTTCAACCCTTTCTAACTTCATTTGCTATTTTTCATGCATTTACTGATTTTTTTTGAGCTAAATGACCCTGAAATTGAAAAGCACTACAAATGAACTTTGAAAAGGTTGAAAGTTGGCATGGTATCATCATTTCACCCACATAGCATGTTCTAAAAAGTTGAGAGGGTTACGGCAAAAACTGGATGCACTTCATGTACAAAATGGACAATCTCTTTCGAAGTATCAGGGTTTCGGACGAAAACCCATCTGTTACAAAGGCATTTCATTTTTTAAAATAACCTAAGAATTACCAAATTGAATATAATGTTAAAACACACTAATATTAAACAGCAGAAAAAAGAATCACTGAAAAATCTATTTTTAAAGTAAAGTTATTCAGAAACTAGTGATTCACACAAATTTCAAATAATTCAAATTTAAACTATTCAAATTTGAAAACTACTGGCACGAACAGAAAGTTTATAATTTTTTGTGACCTAAAGCAAAAAGATTCACAAAGAAACTCTAAATAAAGCAAAAAACAACTCAGAAAGAAAAGAAAATAAATAAAGCAGAAAACAAAAAAAAATTAAAAAAAGCCCGCCTACTGGGCCCCACGGCCTGCATACGACTAGAAACCCAACCTGTAGTTGGGCCAGGATGCAGGCCCGCAAGGCCCAGTAAGCCCAACAGGGCAGCACAGGTTCAATAGGCCCACAAAGGCCTGCTTAGAGAGGAGCTCGATGGAGTGGCTGCGGCGGGACTTATAAACTGGTGCTGGCGCTTCTCGCCAAGCGAGGTGGGACTAAACTTTGCCCTGCACCGCGCCTGCGCGAGCACAACCTTTAGTCGCGGTTGGTGGCTCCAACCGCGACTAAAGAGGGGTCTTTAGTCGCGGTTGGATCCACCAACCGCGACTAAAGGTCTGGCTTCCCGCCGCTCTGCCTGGCCAAAACCACCCCTTTAGTCCCGGTTGGTGGCTCCAACCGGGACTAAAGGTCTCCGCATATATATACAACTCTTAAATTTTTTGTGCAGTTCTCTGCTTCTTCGACCACACTACAGAGGAGATCGCCGCGCCGCCAGGCTGCCGCCGTACGCGCCTGCCCCGACGCCGTCTCGCCTCCCCCGACGCCGGAGCTCGTCACCGCCCGCGCCTCCTCGCCGATCCCCGACGCCGGACGCGCCCTCCTCCCCGAGCCCCGACGCCGCCCGCGCCCACTCCTCCCCGAGCTCCTCGCCGCGCCGCCTGCCCCGACGCCGTCGCCGCCCCCGACTCGCCTCGCCTCGCCGTCGCCCCGCTGTGAGCTCCTTTCCTCCCTCTCCCCCCTCTCCCTCGCCCCCTGCCGCCATGGCCGCCCCTCCCCGAGAGCCCACACACACACACACACACATGCATGAACACACACACACACACACACACATTTCTTAAGTTAGATGATTTATATGTATTTTTGTATGTTTTAGTATATATGTATAGCAATTTTGACATTTTTCAGAAGAATTTTGACATTTTTTTTCACTAGATGATTAGATGTATAGAAAAAAGTTGAGGAATTTTGACATTTGAGGAATTAATTAGTATAATGTATGTATAGAAATTTTGAGGAATTTTGACATTTGAGGAATTTTGACATTTTGATCCAATGTATAGAAATTAGTACATATATATGTATGTATACAATGTATAGAAAAAAGTTGAGGAATTTTGACATTTGATCCAATGTATAGTAATTAGTATATCTATGTATACAATGTATAGAAAACATTTGAGGAATTTTGACCAAGCATAGAAAAAATTTGCATAGAAAAAAGTTGCATATTTTAATGTTGTATTTTTAAAAGTTTGTTATGTATTTGCAAAATCAAGTGAAAAAGAATTACAAAAATCACAATCAAGCATTTAAAAAATGTTAAATTTGCATAGAATTTGTTCTCGACGTCAACGATGCCCGACCCGCATCCTCGTCGTCGACTCGTTCGCGACGACGTCCTGCTTCAGAGGCGCCACGTTCGGGACTGGGCTCCGCCGGGCTGGCACTGGGAGGTGCTACCTTCAGGGGCGCGCAGCTTGGTGAGGAACCCGGCTCCGGGTCCCGTCGTCAACCCGGAGCTTCTTTGGTGGCGTTCGCGTCGGCCACTTTCAGTGCGGAGACAGCCGGGCCCGCCGGAGGTGGTACGTCGCCGTGTCAGGGAGGAGGACGAGCACGTCCGTCGCTACATGGATGCGTTTGACGTCAGGTTCTCCAATACCTGGCAGGTTCTTCAGGGATCTCACCCGAGCTATGATCCTGTGATGGTTCCTTCTCTTTGGGTGTCCACCGCCCGCGCCTCAGGAACCGCGAGTGAACTAGATTCTTCGATAATATTCGATCTGTATTAGCTAGTGATGTTATATATATATGATAATAATCGAGATGTATTAGTGATAATACTCGAGATGTATTCGAGATTATATTCGAGACGATGTATTCGAGATTATATTATTCGATAATATTCGAGACGATGTATTCGAGATTATATTCGATGATGCATATTATCTGGATTATTCGAGATGCATATTATCTACTATGATTCAGTTTTTCCTTATTGATTGCATGCATTCTAATTTGAATACTAAATTGTTTTATCTTTCTTCTGGATTAGTTAAATAAAAGCTATGGACAATACCGGCAGAGAAGGAGAAGAGGCTCTGTTCGACATCATACGCTCCCCGAGCCCAGATGATCATGATGACGGCTCGCAATATCTGAACCCTTCGGGTGAGGGTATGATGTTTGATGAAGACGAACGAATAGATGAAGGCGACAACAATGATGACGAAGGAAATGTTCTTCAAATAACAAAGACCGGCGAGCTAGAGGTATATTTATTATATAAGCCATCCGGTGATCATTACATGTATTAATTGATTTGTATATATTAACGAATCGATCTTTCTTCTTTTAGCCCTCCGGATCGAGCAAATCTTCTACAAGCGGCAGGGCAGTTCGAGGCCCGGCCAAAAGGTTGCAGGCTGGCGTAAAGTACAACATCGATGCCATCAAATCAAATGGCGAACCGCTTGAACCTAAGAAGAATGTGACCAAGTTCACTCGTCAATACGGAGTTATTGTTAGGGACCAAATCCCGATCTCCGTTCAAGAATGGAAAAATCCAGCAAAGGGAGATCCAGGATTTACTTTTGTCGACGAAAGAGCAAAAGATCTGCTTTGGGAATCGCTCATGTCACATTTCACCCTACCAGATCATTTGACAGATGCAGATCTGGCGAAAGTCAGGAAGAGTGCTCTTAAGAAGATGGGGATAGCATTCAACAACCACAAGAAAAATATATGGGCCGCGTACGTCAGAGCAGGAAAGCGGACTCCAGAATTCAATGGAACACTGGAGAAGGCAAGAGATCACTGGGACGATTTCGTGAAGTTCAAGGAATCGGAACTAGCTCAGGAACGGTCGAGACAAAACAAGATTAATGCTGCGAAAAAGAAGTGGCACCATACTCTGGGGCCAGGTGGCCCTGCCTAAGTGGGATCTCACTGAGCAAAAGATGATGGATGCAGGGGTCACTCCAGTTACATTGGACTGGCCCCCAGGTGCAGGACTTGGTTTTATGCGCATGGGGGGAAGTTGGACCCAGAGACAGGGCTGATTATGGAGCGGGCAAGTCTTAAAAAAGCTCAGGACGATTTACTTGTTGCAATAGAAGAAGCTCGAACGGGGGTGTTCACGCCCAACAGAGAGAACGACGAGCTTACGCGCGCCCTGAAGAATCCTGAACACCCGGGAAGAACACGAAGCAAAGGCGTTGTTCCGTGGTTTGAGGGGTTTGCGGATTGGAACGCCGATTACAGAAGCCGTGTGAGAAAGAAGCAACAGGAGGAGCAGAAGAGGAAGCTGGAGGAGGAGAAGAGGAAGGAGGAAGCACTCCTCCTTCAAGGCCTATACTCTAGTCACTTGGAGTTGGAACGCGCTTTCAGGCGGCAGCAGGAGCAGATCGACTCACTTAGCCAGGAAAGGGCGTCTCAGCGGCAGCAGGAGCAGATCGATCCAGCATTGGATAGCACCATCCCATCTATGCCGAGAAGCAGCGTGGGTTCCATCCCGGCCGATGATGCACTGCTGGCTAGATACCCTGTGGATGATATCAAAGATAGGACTACTTGTGAGCTACACATGAAAGTGAAGAACCTATCCATGAAGGTGGCGGACGGCTATGCTTTAACAAATCCCCCTGAAGCAACCTTCCATTGCAATCCGATTCCAGCTGGCTATGCTCGTGTCGGGGTTGATGAAGTGATGTCAGGATATTACGAGCTACAGCTTGACATTCCTGGAGGTGACGAGGAGAGCACACTTGGAGAGGCCATACATCGTATCATTCTATGGAAAAAGGATTGCATCGTCTTTCCAAGGCCACTGACTCCTGCTGCAACAAGTCCGCCACCGCGTCAGCCGACTCCTGCTCCTCCAAGTCCGCCGCCGCGTCAGTCGACTCCTCCGCCGGCACCGCGTCAGCCGACTCCTCCTCCTCCAAGCCCGGCACCGCGTCAGCCGTCTCCGCCGGCACCGCGTCAGCCGACTCCTCCTCCTCCAAGTCCGGCACCGCGTCAGCCGTCTCCGCCGTCTCAGCGGGCTCCGCCGCCTAGGCAAGAGCGGAAGAGAGGCGCCGCAGCTACGGCGGCTAGCGGTACAACAGGCAAGAAATACAAATATGGTCCAAGCCTCAAGCCTCTTCCGAAATTGCCTTACCACCTGACTGAGGAGGAAACCAAAGCCGAAGTGGCTGCCCAATTGAAGGCCCATTTTGGACCGAAACCGCCCCCGCCGCCAAAGGAGAAAGTACGTGAGGATGTCATACAACAGTTTATTGATAATGCTCAACCGGCTGTCAAGCATACGGACTCAGACTATGAGCGCTGTATCAAGAAGTTATATCAGGCACAACAAAAGAAGGAGTCGAGCTCGAGCTCGAGCCAAACAGTTGGCAAAAAAAGCGGGAAAACTGTTCCCCAGCTGGGAGAATAGGCAGTGCAATCGATCCCCCCGCTCATTGTACAAACACATGTGAGTACCACCCATCAGCTGGTAATAACCGACGATCATAGAAGGCAGGCTAAAGAGGCCGGTCTCACTGTTGAACAACTCCTAGGCACCGAGGAACTCCCCGTGTTTAAAGAGGAGGAACTAAGATGGAAATATGTCCGCGGCCAACCTCTGGTCAAGCCTGAGCAGGTCCCTCTTCTACCAACGAGAATGTACAATTTGCATAAGTGGTACATGATAGAAGCAGCAAAGACCGATCGAGAGTCCCTCATGGTGAAAGTCAAGGAAGAGCATTACTTTCATGCAAAAGATTTGTGGGTTGAGTTTGAAGAGATGTTTCAGTTATTCAATCAAGACGCACTTGACAAATCTATCGTCAGTTGCTATTGTCTGTAAGTGATTTCTTTCTGTAATTTAAGTCTCTAGCTAGCTGTACTCGTTCATTACCTGTAATTATCCCCACTATATTCTTTTCTGTGGTATTATGCAGAATGAAGATGTATGAAATGAAAAAAGCTGGACGCTATGGCATTGGGTTCATTGACCCAAATACGATTAATCAAAAGACATGGTCAACTGAATGGTCGAGAGAAGACACAGAGATCAGCTTGCTAGAGTTTTTGAAGCGACTAAACACCCAACCAGAAATACTACTTCCTTACAACTTCGGGTGAGTGTTACTATATCTTGTACTACAAATTCTATATTTGCTTACTAGATGTTAATAAGTGTAGTTGATGAGTTATGCACATGCCCGCTTAATTATACAAACATGTGCGCATGCAGTTTCCACTGGATCTTATTAATCATTGAAGTTGACAAGGGAAAAGTTCAAGTACTGGACTCACTATATAAAGAGCCATCCGAATACGAAATCGTGAGGGGGATGGTCGACAGGTAATTTCAATCATTATCGCACTATGTCGGCCTCTTTAGTTCATTTCCTGATATCAACTAATTAATAAGTCCTTTATTCATTTTCTTTGCCGGAGGGCAAAGCTTGGCAAAAGTTCATCAAAGAGGCTCCGGCGAATGGAAACAGCAGCTGAAATGGGTGCGACCCAAGGTAATTAAGTAGTACTCCCTCCGTCCGAAAAAGCTTGTCAGCTTTTTCGGACGGAGGGAGTACTAGCTAGCTTGATTAATTCTAGTTTCAATACCATTATCATGCTTGATTAATTATTATCTGATTGAATTTTATTCTCGTAAAGTGGCTGAGCTAGGCGCCGGGGAATAATTTATGCGCATACTACGTTTGCGAGACCATTCGCATGATGACGTCCGAAATGGAAAAATCTGAAAGACAACTTTGGGTACGTTTGCCAGAACACTATTCACAATTTTTTTATCATGATCTAATATATATACACACAACTAATATATTCATCTTGATCTCCTTCTTTAAAGCTGTGGGAGATGCGGGGCAAGCTCCTACCAACGGATCGCATACGAGCAATTCAAGAGGAAATAGCGGGATTTTTGCTCGACCAGGTCATAGATCCCAAAGGAGAATACCATTACAAGCTGTAATGCCTGCATGTAATGATCCGCAAATTGTAGGAGAAATTGTATATACCAAATTGTATATATATATATGTGTATGTGAATGGTCGTATGAGAAATTCGATGATATATATATGATCGATTCTACGAGAAATTCTATTTATATATATATGCATAACGTGTACAGTATGTAGGAGCGTAAAATATGTTTGAAATGAAAAAGAATTAAATGGAAAACACAAAATTAAAAGGAAAAATAAACCATAATTCATAAACCCAGAATTAAATAAAATACTTTTAGTCCCGGTTGGTGTTACCAACCGGGACTAAAGGTCCCCCAGCCCCCGGCGCCGGCTCGTGCCACGTGGTGGGCCTTTAGTACCGGGCCGTGTTGAACCGGGACTAAAGGGGGGGGGGCCTTTAGTCCCCATCCTTTAGTGCCGGTTCCTGAACCGGGACTAAAAGCCCTTACGAACCGGCACTATAGGCCGATTCTGCACTAGTGAATAATCAGTTTCGTAAACACTTTGGATTTTGCGTCACTACGATTTCGCAAGTAAACCCGGGCATGGACAGCCCGGCCCGAAAGACCGACATTCAGGCCGGGCTCGAGCTCAGTTTTTCCACCCGAAGCCCGGCCTGAAAGCCCGAAGAAAAGCCTGAACAGGGCATAAATCACTATTTTAATAAAAAAAAGGTGCACAGTTCATGTGTTTTGGGCCGGGTCAGGCTGGGCTCGGGCTTGGGCTTTTGAGGTCGGGCTTTGCATAGCCAGGATCAAACCAGGCCCGGCCCGGAGGATGCCCAGGTTTGCTCGCAAGTAACCCAAATTTTTTATGATGGCCTATGGAGGAAGTAAGTAAAGGTGTGTGTGTCTAAATGTCTATCACAAGACATAGTTGGAAAGGCAAAGCCGTGTTCAGTGTGATGATGTTTGCATTCGATATGCAGCGTATAGTCCTTAGATGACTAATGGTAAGATTGATATTATAAATTACAATACCTGAAAACTTAATTTACAATCATGAGAAAATCAATATAAATGATATGAAAAATATTCTTTTATATCTTCAAAAATCAAATAAGAAGTACTGTGATGGTTCATCTAAAACTTAATAAATCGGGAGTTAATTACCCATTTTATTCCTTCATTGCATAGTTCATCTGAAAATTAGTCGCCAAAATCAGTATCCAGAACATCACTCTTCGTTCTTGATCTCTTTGAGATCTAGACCACAAGAACAAAGTATCAAACTGCAGAAACATAATGGTTAACGATACTTACGGAATATACATCGGCCGGCCGGCAACCGCCCACATCCACATGTGACATCCAGCGCCGGTGCGCAGACGCCCAACCCGGTGCGGGCTGTGGATTCTTTGCCTTGCTGTGGCAAAGGCAGATGTGAACAGTAACCTCTACCTTTGCTCAGTTTCACCCGTCGGATTGGAAACCAATGTCCCAGATCGGATGCTACAAGGGGTCCCAACAGTACATGCTACAGTACGAACAAACAGTGATTCCATGTGAACAGTGTGCGGGATAGTACTTGCAGCGATCTCAGCCTTCCATTCTAGATCCTGTGGCAAGGTCACCGGTGCCTTCGCCACAGCAAGGTAGAGAATCCGCGCCGCCCCGCGCGCAGCCATATTCATTGCAATCTGGATCTCATCCTCGATCAAAGCTCCCTGGTGTACCGCCGTGATTAGGGCGCGAGGCGAAATAGGCGACGCGTTCTATGTTTGTGGCTCCAAGCTGCTGGATCCTGATTGATTCCTTTTTTTAGGGTTCCTAATTGATTCGTGCCTCACGCCGATGCATTATACGCTCCAGCCACGCTGTTTTTTTGGAGGGATTCCAGCTACTTGGGCCTCGTCCATTGTAGAAGTATATACACCTTGGGCTGGAAGAAGGAAAACGGGGACTGCTGCGTTGTTCCTGTCTGCATGTGGGTTGGGCCTTTGGCTACCTACGTACAGGCCAGGAGGGGGCCCCTGGATTTCGGGGGCCCGGGGCGGCCGCCCCCCTTGCCCCCCCTCAGGGCCGGCCCTGCATACGTGCCTCTCGGGTTCGTGCTCACGTACGGCGTCATGAATTCGTACAGGCTCCCGATCCAATTTGGCGTAACGTTGCCCCTGGCCTCCTTGCCGTTCCACAGCTCCACGTACTGGATGTTGTAGAGCACGCCGCTCCGGTGCGGGAACGGGGTCTTGTCGGCGGCGATCCTCCCCATAATTCCGCCGTGTGGCTCGAGCATGAGCAGCCCCGACGCTGCGCCATTGGGCCAGAGAAATATATTCTCCCACGTCTCCTTGGTGAGGGTTTTTTTGACGTAGTCAGACTTCTTCTTGACGAAGGGCCCTAGGGTGGTCGACCGGTTTAGGAGGAGCACCTACAGCGGTGTGCTGTTGATGGAATTGCCAAAGTATATGTACGCAGTGTACTGCAGCCAGTTCATCTCTTTGCAGTCGGCTGACGTGACGCCGAGCTCCGGGAACCGGCTGCGCATCGTCACCACCACTACTGGACTAACGCACGTTGCCGACGGCCTCAGGCCGTCGGCCTAGGCCGGAAAACCGTCGGGATAGACCTATGCCGACGGTGGCCGTCGGCATACGTCCGTCGGCAACTCGAACGTCGGCGTACCGCCGGGCGGCCGTCGGCATAGAAACACCGTCGGGATAGGTAGGTATGCAGACGGCTTCCGTACGGCCCTCGGCATAAATAGGCCGTCGGCAACGAATTGTGACTGACGGTGGCTGACGGCGAGGCCACCCATTCAGGGGACGACATGTGGCAGCCGTCGACAGCTCCTGGTGGTCCTCTACACCGACGGTGAAGCCGTCGGGATACCTAAAAGCTATGCCGACGGTTAAACCGTCGGCGTAGAGGACCACCAGGAGCTGCCAGCGGCTGCCACGTGGCGTGCACTGGTGCCTCGTGCCAGACTACGCCGACGGTGAAGCCGTCGGGATACCTAAAAGCTATGCCGACGGTTAAACCGTCGGCGTAGAGGACCACCAGGAGCTGCCAGCGGCTGCCACGTGGCGTGCACTGGTGCCTCGTGCCAGACTACGCCGATGGTGAAGCCGTCGGGATACCTAAAAGCTATGCCGACGGTTTAAACGTCGGCGTAGAGGACCACCAAGAGCTGCCAGCGGCTGCCACGTGGCGTGCACTGGTGCCTCGTGCCAGACTACGCCGACGGTTATGCCGTCGGGATAGTTATGCACAGATTTTTTTTTCATTTTTTTGGTTGCATTTCAATTCAAATACACAAATACACAGCATATATATATATATATATATATATATATATATATATATATATATATATATATATATATATATATATATATATATATATCATCATCACAACAGACCGCAACAGAATAGAGAGGATAATATCACAAATTCAACATCATGACAAGTTCGACATAGCCAACAATATCATCACAAGTTCAACAAAGCAAACAACATCATCACAAGTTCAACAAAGCCAACATCATCACAAGTTCAACAAATCATAAAACATCGCCAAAGGCTTAAGCGCCATCACTTCCACCGCCAAAGCCGAGGTAGCCAAAGTCGAGGTCGTCACCGCTAGCGCTACCACCACCGCCACCGCTAGCGCTACTGCCACCGCCACCGCCTCGCCAGACCGGAGTGACTGGGCTTTGTGACTCAGGAGTGGAACCATAAGTAGCACCACCACCGGCGGATGATCCACCGGTTCCCTACATGTTTGAAAAGAGATGAGAGGGCAATATATGATTGTATTGAATAAACGGTATGTTGTGGTTGAATAGATTGGTGATGTACTAACCGGAGTGCCATAGTGTTCTGCCAGGAATTGTTCAAACGTAGGCGGCACTGGTTGTGGTCCAGGAGGTGGTGGTGGTGGTGGCAGTGTAGGAATCTGCCCGGTTGCCATAGACGCAACCACAAGCTGCGTCATGCGGCTGTTGTACTCAGTGGCTGCTGCAACTCTCTCGTTCCATTCGAAGAGCTGCTGACGTACGAAGTCCATGTAGGCCTACAAATATGACATGATGGAACTCATAAAACATAGCAATGCGGAAAATAAAGGTCGAAAGAAAGAAGATAAGAGGGAAAATACTTACAGAGTTCTGTTGGGCTTGGAGTGACAGTGTAGAGGACGCACTGGGGCGCGAGCGCTGGCTCGGCCTCGGGTCGGTAGCGCGCATCCTCCTGTAGGAGACAGAAGGGGTGATCACAGAATCCAGAATCGGATGCCGACCATGACTCTTCGGCCCTATGCTGACGGCGGCCCTCTCGTCGGTATCCACAGACAAGGGGTCTGATGTGCCAGGATTCCACTTCTGAAACTCCTTCGTGTATGACGTCAGGTTCTCCCCGGTATGGCCGTAGTACTCACTCTCGCCGGCCTTGGGATTAGGCCGCACACGGGCGAGCCTCCACGACTCGATGTCTGAGAGTGGCCGCTTCAATTTCTCCTCCTGCACCGCCAAACAGAGGTTAGTCATACATAATAACATACGGTAAAGAGAAGATCAAGAATGTTTCATGTACATAGATATACCTGAAGTTTCTTGTGGCGCCAGTGGTTTCGGTTTCCCTGACGGTGTGTTCCGTCGGTACCTCGATTAGCCTTGTTTATCTTGCTCTTGGCAGCAAACTCTGCGTCCTCGCCGACCCACAGATCCACCAATCCCTCCCATCCATCATTCTTTCCAAAGCACCAATCAGGACGCACCTACATAAGAAGCATAATGGCATGTGACCACGAAACAATGAAATTTACCACAAACGTCGTAATGAAAAGTCTATTATACTTACCAACATGTACTGCTCCTTAGTCAAGGTAAGGTTATGCTCCTTCACGTCATCCTTGGTCACCTTCTCGTTACATACCTCGTGATAATAATGCGAGATAGCCACCCAGCGCACCTCGTACTGCAACTGACGGGCCTGCTTCCTCGCAGCCCGCAGCAAGAACTCATCGGCCTCGGCCTTGTCCTCCTCAAGAACTCTATAGAATTTCTACAGTCATTCATGAAACCAGAATGGAACAAGCCATGAGTTAAACGATTTGATGATAAACTCTCAAAGTAACTCAAGAATTGTGCTTCTCAAGAGAACTTACCCAAAACTTTGATATCACGGCCTTAGCGGCCGTCACATGGGTTGGGTGGAAGGCCCCTTCGTAGTGCTCCCAACACGTGGCCAAAATCTTGTGCTCCTCGTTGTCTCGGTCCGGAGCGAACATCCCCGGCCAAAGCTTCTTCAACAGGATAGTGAGGATGCCGTTTGGAACACGGGCACCTTGAGGATATTCCCAGCTACTGCAAAATAATTAAAATATTAGCATGTGTACAATCAAAATGATGCTATGTGTTTAAAATATTATTAAGGGGCACTTACCTTTCCCCCTTGGGCTTCATGAGCCACTTCATCTCCTCGGTATCAGGAGCTTTTGGGAGTCGTGCACCGCCACGCAGCCAACCCTTCTGCTTGCCACCCCCGTTCCCGCCACCACCATCATCACCGCCACCCCCTCCCCGCCAGCACCCCCCTCCTCGCCACCATCCCCCTCCTGTGTGTAGACTATATATAAGATGGACATGGGCTATAGACTTCCTAAGTAAACCAAATTTTAATATAGGGGGAAGATTAAAAAAATATGTAGAAAAAAAATGTATCTATGCCGACGGTTACACCGTCGGCGTAGCCAAAATAAAAAAAATACATGTAGCTATGCCGACGGTTACACCGTCGGCGTAGCCAAAATAGGTATGCCGACGGCATAACCGTCGGCATAGCTATGCCCCCGGATCGGCAGCTCCCTCGGATAGATTACGTGGCATCTGCCGCGGATCGATGACGTGGACCGTCGTAGGTATGCCGACGGTGTCCGTCAGGGCCGTCGGCATATCTTTGACGGCGTCAAACGGGCGTTGCCGATCGAGTGGCCTGGCCCGCAGATACGCGCTTTCAAGGCCTATACTCTAGTCACTTGGAGTTGGAACGCGCTTTCAGGCGGCAGCAGGAGCAGATCGACTCACTTAGCCAGGAAAGGGCGTCTCAGCGGCAGCAGGAGCAGATCGATCCAGCATTGGATAGCACCATCCCATCTATGCCGAGAAGCAGCGTGGGTTCCACCCCGGCCGATGATGCACTGCTGGCTAGATACCCTGTGGATGATATCAAAGATAGGACTACTTGTGAGCTACACATGAAAGTGAAGAACCTATCCATGAAGGTGGCGGACGGCTATGCTTTAACAAATCCCCCTGAAGCAACCTTCCATTGCAATCCGATTCCAGCTGGCTATGCTCGTGTCGGGGTTGATGAAGTGATGTCAGAATATTACGAGCTACAACTTGACATTCCTGGAGGTGACGAGGAGAGCACACTTGGAGAGGCCATACATCGTATCATTCTATGGAAAAAGGATTGCATCGTCTTTCCAAGGCCACCGACTCCTGCTGCAACAAGTCCGCCACCGCGTCAGCCGACTCCTGCTCCTCCAAGTCCGCCGCCGCGTCAGTCGACTCCTCCGCCGGCACCGCGTCAGCCGACTCCTCCTCCTCCAAGCCCGGTACCGCATCAGCCGTCTCCGCCGGCACCGCGTCAGCCGATTCCTCCTCCTCCAAGTCCGGCACCACGTCAGCCGTCTTCGCCGTCTCAGCGGGCTCCACCGCCTAGGCAAGAGCGGAAGAGAGGCGCCGCAGCTACGGCGGCTAGCGGTACAACAGGCAAGAAATACAAATATGGTCCAAGCCTCAAGCCTCTTCCGAAATTGCCTTACCACCTGACTGAGGAGGAAACCAAAGCCGAAGTGGCTGCCCAATTGAAGGCCCATTTTGGACCGAAACCGCCCCCGCCGCCAAAGGAGAAAGTACGTGAGGATGTCATACAACAGTTTATTCATAATGCTCAACCGGCTGTCAAGCATACGGACTCAGACTATGAGCGCTGTATCAAGAAGTTATATCAGGCACAACAAAAGAAAGAGTCGAGCTCGAGCTCGAGCCAAACAGCTGGCAAAAAAAGCGGGAAAACTGTTCCCCAGCTGGGAGAACAGGCAGTGCAACGGTTACACCGTCGGCGTAGCCAAAATAGGTATGCCGACGGCATAACCGTCGGCATAGCTATGCCCCCGGATCGGCAGCTCCCTCGGATCGATGACGTGGCATCTGCCGCGGATCGATGACGTGGACCGTCGTAGGTATGCCGACGGTGTCCGTCAGGGCCGTCGGCATATCTTTGACGGCGTCAAACGGGCGTTGCCGATCGAGTGGCCTGGCCCGCAGATACGCCGACGGGGCGGCTATGCCGACGGCCACCGTAGGCATAGATACATGTATGCCGACGGCCTTCGTACGCCGACGGTGGCCGTCGGGATAGATTGATCTACGCCGACGGTGTTTCGTACGCCAACGGTGATACGCGGGTGGTCGGCATAGGGTGGTATATGCCTACGGGGGCCGTCGGCATAGTTTAGGCCGTCGGCAACGAGCCTGATTCTGGTAGTGCACCACCGCGCTGCAGTTGCCGAGGTACAGGAACTGGAAGTTGGCATGACGTTTCTGCACGACAACACCTATGCTGAGGTCGTCGGGGAGCGCCGGCGCGACCGTTTGCCATTTGGTCACCGCGTCGACCGCGCCCTGTTCCATGGTCTTGGTGACTCTGAAGATTACCATCGGTGGGACCGGTACGAGCCTCACCTTCCATGACAACACGATGCCGAAATTCCCGCCGCCGCCGCCGCGGATGGCCCAGAAGAGGTCGACCCGGCCTTCTTGTCCGCTAAGAGGTTCCCTTCAGCATCGACCATGGTGGCATCGAGCACGTTGTCGGCAGATAGACTGTACTTGCGCATCATCAGGCCTATGCTGCCACCGCTGAAGATGCCCCCCACGCCGATGGTCGGGCACACGCTAGCCGGGAAACCTAGCCCAGGGGCCGTTGTGGCGACATGGTAGTAGAGCTCCCCGATCACCGCCCCGGAGTCAACCCACGCGGTGGCCTCGCGTGGGTTGACGCGGACGGAGTGGAACTTGGCTAGGTCGACCACCGCGAACGCCTCGCTGTTAGGGCTGCCCGGCCGGTACGAGAGGCCCTCGTAGTCGTGCCCGCCGCTGCGCACGCGGACGCGCACGCCATGGTGGCGCCCGCAGCGCACAGCCGCCTGCACATGCGACGCTTTGGTTGGCGTCATGATGCAGAGCGGGGGGCTCGCCATGGCCGGTGCCACAAATCTAGCGTTCCTGATGGACGACACCGGGAGTTGCTTGAACGACAGCGAGCTCGGCGTCTGCACGAGCTGGCTGGAGACGTTCGTCGAGTGGCAGCGGAGGAAGTCGTTGACGTTGGAGGACGACGCCAGGGTGGGGGCGGGCAGGTAGAAGCCCAAGAAGGAAACAGTGAGAACGAGAGAAATGCTTGCCATTTCGATGGATCTGCGGCTCTTCGTAGACTGAGATGGTGCTTCTGTATACTCACTTCGTTATATAGCATGGAAGTCTCTCCCAATTCAAGTACTCCTCCCGATGCATATTAATTGTTCGCTGACTTAGTACTCCCTCCGGTCCGGTGTATAGAGCTCACCACCAATTTCTATTTGTTCCAAAACACCTCAAAAATAAGGCCCGCTAGAATTAATTAGCCTAATTAATCACCCTCGCTCTCCCACGTGAATTAACTCCTGGACGCCACATTTCCTTTTTCTTCGGTGGTGTTGGTTTCACACGCATGCAGGTGTGAACACGGCTGTGTGGCTGCATGGCGATTAAAACAATATGCGTTCCCTCAGCTCCTTCACGCGCATGCAGATGTGAACAGGGCTGCATGGCTGCATGGCGATTTAAAAAAAACTAACCGAGGCTAGCTCGGCTCCTTCACATGCATGCAGATGTGAAAACTAGTCTGCATCGTTGCGTTCGTTCGCCTCTTCCACGCGGACACAAATAGAGTGGCAAAACCCTACCGCGGCAGAGAAAAACTCCAAATATTTTCAGGCAAAGTCCAAATATTACATGAATTAAAGTACTAAAACTTGATGTCCAAAACAATTGCACACATTTCATACTCCAACTAGCTATCGAGAACAAGTCCAAAATATACTACGGAGTAGGAACAGCGTTAAGCCACTCTATTGCCGCATCAATGTAGTCCTTGTCAATTGTCAAACGGACCGGCAATTTTCCTTGTTTCTCAAGTGCTTTTTTCTTCATGTGTGGTACATCATAATGAATCGTGCCCTTCTTGCGTATGATCTCCCTCATGCAAGCTTGGTGGCTCAAGAATATCCTACAAGATCAAGCAAATAATGTGTTAATTTCTTATGTAATGAAACTTTAACAAGTTAAAAAGATCCAAAGGGACGAACCTATTAGGTTTTTCATGTGGATATTCGGCTAAAGATTTGTTAACTTTAGCAAGAATTTCGGCAAGAGTCTTGGGCATTTTTTTCGCAAACATAGATTGGATTGAGGCAAACCAACCAAGAACTAAAATGTTTGTGTCCGGTGAATTAGGTGGTTGATAAACCATCCTAATGTGCCAACCACCTCTAGCGGCCTCTGTAAGAAACACTGGATCGTCGGGCTGTATATGCGTTCTCGCATTATCTTGTTGAATATAGATTGTGTTGTTCCTATCCCAGGCCGGCCACTTAGCTTTTATAGCTGGTAGCACAAAGTTACATAAATACTCCCTGCTTTTAGCCCTGTCCAGTGGCGGAGCCAGGAATTAAGGATGAGGGGGGCCAAATCACTCAAACTTTTGATAACAGGGGCCAAACAATACTAATACATGTATTTTTGTCTAAATTATACACTGTTCATCTACTAATTAGCAGCAAATCAATGATCTTGGGGGGGGGGGGGGGGGGGCAGGGTCCCCCCTGTCTCCGCCACTGGCCCTGTCTACATCCGTGCAAGGCTTGATCTCCCACTCTCCCTTCTTCCTATTGCAAATAAAATGATTTTTTGTTAGTGCGGAAACATAATCAAGAAAATGTTGCGAGATAATTTTTTTTTGAACAAAACTAACCTATTAGCGCTTTTCTTTTGTGCTTGAACCCATTCAACATAGGCCCACACCCCAATCTTTCCATCAAAAATGCAATTTCCTTGGGCATCATATCTTGGTCTAGCCATTGCCGATAGAAACATTATCTTCTGGATATGACCCTTATTCTTAGTTTCTCTCTTTGGGGCTTCCTCTCTATGGCTCAAATAGACATTTTCTTTCTTCTTGATTCGATAGAACCACTTCTCATCAATATGGACGACATTGAACCCGGCCTTGAATGTGGGTTTGTCTTGGAAGGTTGAAGGCTCAATATTTTGAAGACAATAGGCCACACGTTCCTTCATGTTCTCTTCTGTCAACATGGGCTTGAGTTCACTCGTTACCCTTCTTATTTGCTTCTCCTTTAACCTACACATGCAAAAGAAAAATATTGTAAAGATGTGAATTTTGGCATAATGTAGAATACATTAAAACATGAAAATGATTATTAGAATACCTCCGAAAAATAGTGGTCTTTGGCATGTTCATATTTTCAGCTAGTTGTCTTAGAGTGGTGCGCTCCGTAGTAGGGATAGCCTCCAATGCTTCAATGTCCAAATTGATCTTCTTCCTTCCACACTTCATCTTCCTCATGCACTTCACGTTGTTTATGCCACCTCCTTTTAATCCTTGTCTCCAAATCCTTGTGACCACCCTCCTTGGACATTTTGCCAATTCTGCAACCGCAGCTGAAACTCCACGTTTCATTTTTGTGGACGTTCCATTGCGTTGCAAAATCCATGAGTATATTTGGCGCTTTTCTTCCACGCTATAAAACTTCCTTGTAGATTTATTTGCTAGGACATCTACAGAAATCAAAAGGCAAAAGCACATTTTAGATGCATGTACATAGTTAAATTACTGTGAAAGAGTAAAAAACAGAAAGAAAATTCTTTTTAAAGAACATTTTTCAAAATAGAATTACTTACTCAAATCGATAGTATGCGAAGGATTTGGTTGTACTGGCTGTTGGCTAGGAGGATACTCATCAGCGTTTTCAAAATTAGGATTATATCCCTTGCTGCGGTAGCCGCCACCGGAGGAATTGTTGTTCACACCTAAGCCGCTGCCACTCGCATCAACATCTGGTAAGATAAACCAAGATAAACCATAAAATTTTCATGTAAAAGTTATGGAAAATGTAAACAAAATGATTTCACAAACTTACTCAAGCCGAACCCCCTTCTCCCACCTTGCTCACTACTCTCGCTTTGCACAAACGTTGAGCTGCCGATCCCATCTACATAAACAGTACATTGTTCTAAGCATGAACGGCATCTAAATTTTTTGCCTACATATTAAGAATGAAAATTTTCCTACAGAATTACCTACATAAGCATCACAAAAACTCCTGCATAAATGTATATCGAGTAGTCATGAACTGGATCAAAACTACAACAGAAGCACCTAAACATATACCGTTCATCAATCCAGCAGCTTGCATGTGTGCTTGTGTAGCTAGCTTTGCACTACGTACGTGGGTTACCTTCTCGTGATTTGATTCAAAACCAACATAAACATGAACATGGCCGAACATACCATTGTTGCCGCCGAAGCCCTGGAAGAAGCCAGACGAGGTGTCGATGCGGAAGCCGCCGCCAAGATTCAAAGAAGGGGCCGCGGTAACGACGCTGCTTGCCCGAGATGCTGTCTGACGACGGCTCAGTCCAACTCGCCGCACGGCCCGAACTGGCTCACCGCCGTCGACGTTGCCGGCGCCGCTCCCGCTGGCTGTACCGGCGCCGCTCCCGCTCGATGTACCAGCGCCGCTCGCGCGCCCAGTCCCGGCCGCGGTGCCGCTTGAGAATACGGTGCCGATCCCGCCGACGAGGGAGGAACCGTGCGGCCGCATGAGCCCGACACGACGTTGAGGGAAAGCCGGGGAGGCAACGGAACGCTCCGAAGATTGATCACCGAGCGGTGGCGCGAACGGCGCTGCCCGTAGGCCTACTAGACCTAGCCCTGGCGGCCGCCGCGGTGCATTAAATCATGATTAAGAAAAAGGGTCCGACTATATCACATCTAGATGTGAGATTATACCTCACATCTAACTATGACATCATCCCACGTCAGATAAATTCCGGTTTGTTTGTTTGTTTTTATTTTTCTAATTGTTGGTCCCGTTTTCCTTCTCCCAGCTTTTTTTTTGTTGCACTGTAGAGAAGCAATCGCTCGTATCGCTCTGCCCTGGGCTGGCCCTTCTCCAGGTTTTGGAATGACGACACGGAATGGACGAAGCGTATATCTGTGTGTACATATAAAAACAACCATGATAGTGAGACGTGTGCTATCATCAGTGCGTGCATGCACGATTGCTTGATCGCTAGCCAGCTTCCATGTACCTCATGATCCAGCAGAGATTTTGGAAACCTTGTAAGTACCTATCTGACAAATGGATGAATGATCGTGTTTGACAACCGTACATGATAAAACATGAATTATAAAAAAGGAATTAAAAAATTATGATTTTTTATAAATATTTTTTTATTTTAATAATGGACTCGAATCATAAAGAAAATTTCGTAAATTTAAAATTTGATCATAATTATGAAAATGATCACAAATTCTAAAAAATGCTCATGAAATTAAAAAATGGTGAGCGACCAACTTTTCAAATGTCCCAGTTTTTTATAAAATGCAAACTAATTTTTTTTTTTTTGAAAAACATGAACAAATGATGAAATGCAAACATTTTTTCTAAATTGTATACAACTATGAGATTTCGAAAAAAGGTGGGGAACAAACTCAATGGGTTGGGCACTAAAATCATATAAATGGTGGCTTTTCCAAAAAATAATAACGCAGAAAAACTTGGAGCCCTCCGGCTCGGTTGCATATGTTTCAGAAAAAATGAGTCGAATATGGGCTTGCAACTGGGGCATTTGAAAAAATGGTTTGGGCCCAAAAAAGTAAAAAACAAACAAAGTTGAGCAGCTAAAAAAGGGCGAAAAAGAAAAAGAAAAGGAAAAGGTGGACTAGTAACTGTTAGGGTCGGGGTTCACATTTTGTGTATTGGATATGGAATTGTACCTGGGATAAAAAGTTGTCGCTCACCCCAGTTGCAAGTTGATGTGACTTGTATTTGCGACCAAAAATTGGAGCCCAATTGCAAGTCGGTGGTGGACTTGCAACTGGGCGTGAAGAATAAAAATGGACAACCTACTCGCAAAAACAAGGATGGGTTGTAATTAAGACAACCAAGAAAGAGTTAAAAAAGCTCGATTCCAAGTAGACGGTGGGCTTGCAACTAGGAGCGGATAACTAAAAAAATGGGTCAATGCTAGTTTTAAGCTAAGGGTGGACTTGCAAATTGAGGTGAAAAAAAAAACTTCGACCCCATTTGCGAGTTGAGGGGGGAGGACTTGCAGTTGGGATGAAAGCAAACTACAGGCCCAGTTGCGAGTCAAGGGTGGACTTGCACCTAGGACAACTACGCAAAACTACGTGACCAGTTGTGAGCCAAGCGTGGACTTGCAACTGGGAGAACTGAGAGCCTAGTTGCAAGTCGATGGTGGACTTGCAACTAGGATAAAAAAACAAACTACAGTCCTGGTTGCAAGTGGAGGGTGGACTTGCATTTGGGATGAAAACCAAATTATGGGCCTAGTTGCGAGTCAAGCATGGACTTGCAACTGGGACAACAACACAAAACTACAATACCAATTGCGATTCTAGGATGGACTTGTAACTAGGATGAAAATAAACTACAACCCCAGTTGCGAGTCAGACAACAACAAAACTACGGGCCCAGTTGTGAGTCGAGGGTGAACTTGCAATTGGGACAACGAAGCTACGCAGCTAGTTGCTAGTTCCGGATAAAAAACAAAACACAAGCTTCGGTTGTGAGTCGAGGGTGGGCTTGCAACTCGGACAACTACGAGTTAAGTTGCGAGTCAATTCTGGATTTACAACTAAAAAAACTACGAAACTACGAGCCCAATTGTGAATCAAGGGTCGACTTGCAATTAGGATGCAACAAACTATGGGTCCAGTTGTGAGCCAAGGGTGGACCTGCAACTGGATTTAAAAACAAAACACATGTCGAGTTGCGAGTCTAGGGTGGAGTTGCAACTGGAACAATTACGAGCTGTTGCGAGTCGAGGGTGGACCTGCAACTGGGATAAAAAATAAACTACATGCTTAGTTGCGAGTCAAGGGTGGACTTGCAACTCAGATGAAACAAACTATGAGCCTATTTATGAGTCAAGGACGGACTTGTAGTCGGGACAACTACACAAAATTACGATACCATTTTGCGAGTCGAGGGTGGACTTGCAATTGGGACAACAACAAACTAAGAACCCAGCTATTATTGGGACAAATGCTCCAGTGTATGCATTACATGATGGGGAACGTTGCATGGAAAACAAAAAAATTTCTATGCACACGCAAGATCTATCCATGGAGATGCATAGCTACGAGAGGGGGAGTGTGTCTACGTACCCTCATAGACCGTAAGCGGAAGCGTTAGAACAACGCGGTTGATGTCGTCGAACAACTTCACGATCCAACCAACCGAGTACCGAACGTACGGCACCTCCGCGTTCAGCACACGTTCAGCTCGGTGACGTCCTCAATTTCTTCATCCAGCAAGACGGCGAGGTAGTGGATGAGTTCTGACAGCACGACGGCGTGGTGACGGTGATGGTGATGCTATCTCCGCAGGGCTTCGCCCAAGCACTGCGAAAATATGACCGAGGGACGGAACTGTGGAGGGGGGCGCCGCACACGGCTAAGACAATGTTGTGTCTTCTCTTGGGGCGCCCCCTCTCCTCTATTTATATATGTGTAGGGGCTTGGAATAGAAGGAATAGTGCCACATGAACAGTACCCGTGAATAGTACACACGTGGACTTGGACTCCAAAGTCCAATCCTATTCCTACTAGGACTCTCCCTTTTTCCTTCCCTAGCTGCGTGGGCTTTTGAGGACTTGGTGCGCCTGGCCCAATAAGGCCAGGGTGCCTCCCCTTAGCCCATGCCAGCCCTTGGGACGTGGTGGACCCACTTGTGGACTTCCGGACCCCTCCGGAATCCTCCGGAACCTTCTGGAAGCTTCCCGGTACAATACCAAAAAAAACTACACCTTTTTCCGGAACCCAAAATATGACTTCCCATATATAAATCTTTACCTCTCGACCATTCCGATACTCCTCGTGACGTCCGGGATCTCATCCGGGACTCCGAACAATATTCAGTTACCAATTCACATAACTCATATAACACTATATCGTCAACGAACGTTAAGCGTGCGGACCCTACTGGTTCGGGAATGATGTAGACATGACTGAGACGCCTCTCCGGTCAATAACCAATAGCGGAACCTGGATGCTCATATTGGTTCCTACATATTCCACGAAGATCTTATCGGTCAAACCGCAATGACAACATACGTAATTCCCTTTGTCCGTCGGTATGTTACTTGCCCGAGATTCGATCGTCGGTATCTCCATACCTAGTTCAATCTCGTTACCGGCAAGTCTCTTTACTCGTTCCGTAATACATCATCCCGTAACTAACTCCTTAGTCACTTTGCTTGCAAGCTTCTTATGATGCGCATTACCGAGAGGGCCCAGAGATACCTCTCCGAAACACGGAGTGACAAATCCCTGTCTCGATCCATGCCAACTCAACGGACACCTTCGGAGATACCTGTAGAGCATATTTATGATCACCCAGTTATGTTGTGACGTTTGATAGCACACAAGGTATTCCTCCGGTATTCGGGAGTTGCATGATCTCATGGTCCAAGGAACATGTATTTGACATTCAAGAAAGCAGTAGCAATAAACAGAACGATCATATGCTAAGCTAACGGATGGGTCTTGTCCATCACATCATTCTCCTAATGATGTGATCCCGTTATCAAATGACAACTCATGTCTATGGTTAGGAAACCTTAACCATCTTTGATCAACGAGCTAGTCTAGTAGAGGCTCACTAGGGACACGGTATTTGTTTATGTATTCACACATGTATTTAAGTTTCCGGTCAATACAATTCTAGCATGAATAATAAACCTTTATCATGAACAAGGAAATATAAAATAATAACAACTTTATTATTGCCTCTAGGGCATATTTCCATCAGTCTCCCACTTGCACTAGAGTCAATAATCTAGATTACATAGTAATGAATCTAACACCCATGGAGTCTTGGTGCTGATCATGTTTTGCTCGTGGAAGAGGCTTAGTCAACGGGTCTGCCACATTCAGATCCGTGTGTACTTTGCAAATTTCTATGTCTCCATCCTTGACATATTCACGAATGGAGTTGAAGCGTCTCTTGATGTGTTTGGTCTTCTTGTGAAACCTGGGCTCCTTGGCTATGGCAGTTGCTCCAGTGTTGTCACAAAAGATTGTCATTGGACCCGATGCACTAGGTATTACACCAAGATCGGATATGAACTCCTTCATGTGCTGCTTCCGAAGCAGCTATGTATTCCGCTTCACACGTAGATCCCGCCACGACGCTCTGCTTGGAACTGCACCAACTGACAGCTCCACCATTTAATATAAATACGTATCCGGTTTGTGACTTAGAGTCATCCGGATCAGTGTCGAAGCTTGCATCGACGTAACCCTTTACGACGAGCTCTTCGTCACCTCCATAAACGAGAAACATGTCCTTGGTCCTTTTCAGGTACTTCAGGATATTCTTGACCGCTGTCCAGTGATCCACTCCTGGATTACTCTGGTACCTCCCTACCAAACTTATTGCAAGGCACACATCAGGTCTGGTGCACAACATGGCATACATAATAGAACCTATGTCTGAGGCATAGGGAATGACTTTCATTTTCTCTATATCTTCTGCCGTGGTCGGGCATTGAGTCTGACTCAACTTCACACCTTGCAAGACAGGCAAGAACCCTTTCTTTGACTGATCCATTTTGAACTTCTTCAAAACTTTGTCAAGGTATGTGCTTTGTGAAAGTCCTATCAAGCGTCTTGATCTATCCCTATAGATCTTGATGCCCAATATATAAGCAGCTTCACCGAGGTCTTTCATTGAAAAATTCTTATTCAAGTATCCCTTTATGCCATCCAGAAATTCTATATCATTTCCAATCAACAATATGTCATCCACATATAAAATTAGAAATGCTACAGAGCTCTCACTCACTTTATTGTAAATACAGGCTTCACCGTAAGTCTGTACAAAACCATATGCTTTGATCACCTCATCAAAGCATATATTCCAACTCCGAGATGCTTGCACCAGTCCATAGATGGATCGCTGGAGCTTGCACACTTTGTTAGCACCCTTAAGATCGACAAAACCTTCTGGTTGCATCATATACAACTCTTCTTTGAGAAAACCATTAAGGAATGCAGTTTTGACATCCATTTGCCAGATTTCATAATCATAAAATGCGGCAATTGCTAACATGATTCGGACAGACTTAAGCATCGCTACGGGTGAGAAAGTCTCATCGTAGTCAACCCCTTGAACTTGTCGAAAACCTTTCGCGACAAGTCGAGCTTTGTAGACAGTGATATTACCATCAGCATCCGTCTTCCTCTTAAAAATCCATTTATTCTCAATGGCTTGCCGATCATCGGGCAAGTCCACCAAAGTCCACACTTTGTTCTCATACATGGATCCTATCTCAGATTTCATGGCCTCAAGCCATTTGTCGGAATCCGGGCTTATCATAGCTTCTTCATAGTTCGTAGGTTCGCCGTTGTCTAACAACATAACTTCCAGAACAGGATTACCGTACCACTCTGGTGCGGAACGTACTCTGGTCGACCTACGAAGTTCAGTAGTAACTTGATCTGAAGTTTCATGATCTTTATCATTATCTTCCTCTCTTATTGGTGTAGGCATCACGGGAACGGTTTTCTCTCATGAGCTACTTTCCAATTCGAGAGAAGGTACAATTACCTCATCAAGTTCTACTTTCCTCCCACTCACTTCTTTCGAGAGAAACTCCTTCTCTAGAAAGGACCCATTCTTGGCAACAAAGACCTTGCCTTCGGATCTGTGGTAGAAGGTGTACCCAATTGTTTCTTTAGGGTATCCTATGAAGACGCACTTCTCCGCTTTGGGTTCGAGCTTACCAGGTTGAAGCTTTTTCACATAAGCATCGCATCCCCAAACTTTAAGAAATGACAGCTTAGGTTTCTTGCCAAACCATAGTTCATACAGTGTCGTCTCAACGGATTTAGACGGTGCCCTATTTAACGTGAATGCAGCTGTCTCTAATGCATAACCCCAAAACGATAGTGGCAAATCGGTAAGAGACATCATAGAACGCAGCATATCCAATAAAGTACGGTTAGGACGTTCGGACACACCATTACGCTGTGGTGTTCCAGGTGGCGTGAGTTGTGAAACAATTCCACATTTTCTTAAATGAAGGCCAAATTCGTAACTCAAATATTCGCCTCCGCGATCAGATCGTAGAAACTTTATTTTCTTGTTACGATGATTCTCTACTTCACTCTGAAATTCTTTGAACTTTTCAAATGTTTCAGACTTGTGTTTCATCAAGTAGATATACCCATATCTACTCAAATCATCTGTGAAGGTTAGAAAATAACAATACCCGCCGCATGCTTCAACATTCATCGGACCGCATACATCGGTATGTATTATTTCCAACAAATCAGTAGCTCGCTCCATTGTTCCGGAGAATGGAGTTTTAGTCATCTTGCCCATGAGGCATGGTTCGCAAGTATCAAATGATTCATAATCAAGAGATTCCAAAAGTCCATCCGCATGGAGTTTATTCATGCGCTTTACACCAATATGACCTAAACGGCAGTGCCACAAGTATGTTGCACTATCATTATCAACTTTGCATCTTTTGGCATCAATATTATGAATATGTGTATCACTACGATCGAGATTCAACAAGAATAGACCATTCACAAAAGGTGCGTGACCATAAAAGATGTTACTCATATAAATAGAACAACCATTATTCTCTGACTTAAATGAATAACCGTCTCGCAATAAACAAGATCCAGATATAATGTTCATGCTCAACGCTGGCACCAAATAACAATTATTGAGGTCTAAAACTAATCCCGAAGGTAGATGTAGAGGTAGCGTGCCGACGGCGATCACATCAACCTTGGAACCATTCCCGACGCGCATCGTCACCTCGTCCTTAGCCAATCTTCGCTTATTCCGTAGCTCCTGTTTCGAGTTACAAATATGAGCAACCGAACCAGTATCAAATACCCAGGCGCTACTGCGAGCATTAGTGAGGAACACATCAATAACATGTATATCAAATATACCTTTGCTCACTTTGCCATCCTTCTTATCCGCCAAATACTTGGTGCAGTTCCGCTTCCAGTGACCAGTCCCTTTGCAATAGAAGCACTCTGTTTCAGGCCTGGGTCCAGCTTTGGGTTTCTTCGTGGGAGCGGCAACTTGCTTGCCGTTCTTCTTGAAGTTCCCCTTCTTTCCCTTCCCCTTTTTCTTGAAACTAGTGGTTTTGTTAACCATCAACACTTTATGCTCCTTCATATTCCACGAAGATCTTATCGGTCGAACCGCAATGACAACATACGTAATTCCCTTTGTCCGTCTGTATGTTACTTGCCCGAGATTCGATCGTCGGTATCTCCATACCTAGTTCAATCTCGTTACCGGCAAGTCTCTTTACTCGTTCCGTAATACATCATCCCGTAACTAACTCCTTAGTCACTTTGCTTGCAAGCTTCTTATGATGTGCATTACCGAGAGGGCCCAGAGATACCTCTCCGAAACACGGAGTGACAAATCCCAGTCTCGATCCATACCAACTCAACGGACACCTTTGGAGATACCTGTAGAGCATCTTTATGATCACCCAGTTACGTTGTGACGTTTGATAGCACACAAGGTATTCCTCCGGTATTCGGGAGTTGCATGATCTCATGGTCTGAGGAACATGTATTTGACATTCAAGAAAGCAGTATCAATAAACAGAACGATCATATGCTAAGCTAACGGATGGGTCTTGTCCATCACATCATTCTCCTAATGATGTGATCCCGTTATCAAATGACAACTCATGTCTATGGTTAGGAAACCTTAACCATCTTTGATCAACGAGCTAGTCTAGTAGAGGCTCACTAGGGACACGGTATTTGTTTATGTATTCACACATGTATTTAAGTTTCCGGTCAACACAATTCTAGCATGAATAATAAACCTTTATCATGAACAAGGAAATATAAAATAGTAACAACTTTATTATTGCCTCTAGGGCATATTTCCATCATTACAAGGCACCTAGCATTTTGTTACGGAAGTTCATGAAAGAATGTTCTTATTTTTCGTTGGAAAAATTTTGGACATGAAATTACCTTCCAACAATGCCAATTCCGCAACCCGACCCAACCACGCCTAGTTGCAGTAGCATTGAAGGGCGTGCAATGCGGTCCGGGGGCAACACTAGTAGCTGTGAATCGAGAGTAGGATGAAACAAACTATGGGCCCAGTTGCATGTCAAAGATTGGCTTGTAACTGGGATGAAAAACAAAGCATGGGCCCAGTTGCGAGTCGAGGGTGGGCTTGCAACTGGGAAAACTACGAGCTGGGTTGTGAGTCGAGGAAGGCCTTACAAGTTACAACTGGGACAACTACAAACTACGGTCCCAGTTGCGAGTCAAGCATCGACTTGCAACTGAGATAAAACAAACTAGCCTTTGCTATGCATGTGTCTTTATATGCATCTCCAAACAATAACAAACACAGAACAAGCATGCGTCGTATTACTCATTTGCTGTCGTAGAGGGGCTAGGATGGTAAAGCGAGTACTACTAATTTGCTTTTTTTCACTTCCAATATGCTACAACGCATAATCAAGTACGCTGCTGTAGTGTAGAATTTAAAAGGACAAGCGCTTGCAAAACAAATGTGACACCTAGTTTTTACAAGAACTGACAAGCTTATGTGAGATAACTGAGTAGAACTAAACTGATAAGCACAACAAAACACTGTGTCAACTAGGTTTTAGATAAATCGACAATCTTTTCATTAGACAACACGACAACTGGGTAGAATTAAACTGATAAGTACAAAAATACACATCGGCAACTAGTTTTTATAATAAATGACAACCTTTATGAAACAATATGACAACTAGGCGGAATTAAAATGACAAGCACAACAAAACATTTGTGGCAATTTTATTTTATAAGCACACATAAGCTTTATGAGACAACATGGCAACTAGATAGAATTGCAATGACAAGCATATCAAAACATTTTGGCAATTGGATTTATAAGCACCCACACGCTTTGTACGATACGACATAAAAAAAGGGCAACTAAGTTATTTTTTGTCAGGCAAGTAAGTGGTTAACAATATGGCAAGTGAGTCAAACAATGTGGCAAGCACGGACGAAAAAATGGTTATCAAACCATGTTGACATGGGATCTAGTTTTGAATATCTCGTTGCGACAAAGTCAATGGTAAAAATAGATCGATGATCAAAGATACGCTTTTAGAAATAAAACGTTTTGAAGTTTAAACATTAAAGGGAATCTCGATGACATCGTTGCATGCATGTATGGTGGGGAGAGAGGGGCAATTGGAGGCAGCGGGCCAATATGTATAGCTAGCAGTACTACTGGATGCATGTGCATGAAGTACGCTTTTATTTCTGCTTGCGAGTCCAATTGGGACGAATAATAAAAAAGATGACCTACTCGCAAAAATGAGGGTGGGCTTGTACTACGGCAACAAAAAAAGGTCAAACAAGTCCCAATTGCAAGTAGAGGGTGGGCTTGCAACTAGGAACGGAGAATGAAAAGGGTCGGTGCTAGTTGTAAGCCGAGGGTGGACTTGCAAACTGAGGTGAGAACAAAAATTCGAGCTCATTTGCAATCTGAGGGTGGATTTGCGGCTGGGTTGAAAACAAATATGAGCCTAGTTGCGATCTGAGGGTGGATTTGCAGCTGGGATGAAAACAAATATGAGCCCAGGTGCGAGTCAAGGATGGACTTGCAACTTGGAAAACTATACAAAACTACGATACCAGTTGCGAGTCGAGGGTGGACTTGCAACTAGGACAAATATGAGCCTAGTTGCGAGTCTACAGTGGACTTGCAACTGGGATAAAAAACTACAGTCCCAATTGCGAGTCAAGGGTGGACTTGCAACTGGGATGGAAAATAAATTACAAGTCTAGTTACAAGTCGAGGGTGGACTTACAACTAGAACAACTACACAAAACTACGATACCAGTAGAGAGTCGAGGGTGGACTTGCAACTAGGACTAATACGAAACCACACGCCTAGTTACGAGTCAAGGGTGGACTTGCAACTAGGATGGCACAAACATGATCCTAGCTGCAAGTCAAGGGCAGATTTGCAACTGGGACAACTACACAAGACTACGATACCGTTTGCGAGTCGAGGTGGACTTGCAACTAGGACAATAATAAACTACGAGCCTAGTTGTTATTCGAACGTGGACTTGCAACTACGATGAAACACAAAACACAAGCCAAGTTGCGAATTGAGGGTGGACTTGCAACTATGACAACCGTGAAACTACGAGCCCAGTTGCAAGTCAAGGGTCGACATGCAACTAGGATGAAATAAACTACGGGCCCAGTTGCGAGTCAAGGGTGGACTTGCAACTGAGAAAAAAAAATAGAACACATGTCGAGTTGCGAGTCAAGGGTGAAGTTGCAACTGGGATGAAACACACTACAGTCCTAGTTGCGAGTCAAGGGCGAACTCGCAACTCGGACAACTATACAAAACTACGATACCATTTGCGAGTCAAGGGTGGACTTGCAACCGGGACAATAACAAAATACATGCCCAATTGAGAGTCGAGCGTGGGATTGCAATTGGGATGAAAAACAAAAACATGCCCTGTTGCGAGTCGAGGGTGGACTTGCAACTAGGACAACTACGTACGAGCCCATTGTGAGTCAAGGCTAGACTTGTAACCGGGATGAAAAACAAAACACATGCTCCAGTTGCGAAGCGAGGATGGGGCTTTCAACTCGAAGACTTGCAAGTATGGCAACTACGAAACTACGAGCCCAATTGCTAGTCAAGGGTCGACTTGCAACTTGGATAAAAAAACTACGGGCCCAGTTGCGAGTCAAGAGTGGACCTGCAACCCGGATGAAAAATTAAATACAGGTCAAGTTGCGAGTCAAGGGTGGACTTGCAACTGGGACAATTAAAAAACTATGAGCCCGGTTGCAATTCAAGGCTCGACTTGCAATTGGGATGAAACAAACTATGTGCCTAGTTGCGAACCAAGGGTGGACTTGCAACCCGGATGAAAAACTAAATACAGGTCATTTTGTGAGTCAAGGGTGGACTTGCAACTGGGACAACTAAAAAATTATGAGCCCAGTTGGAGTCAACGGTCGACTTGCAACTCGGATGAAACAAATGATGGGCCCAGCACTACAGGAATCAGAGAATTTGCCATCAGTCCACTCTTTGCCGTCTGCTAGCGGACGACACAGATGGTCTTTGCTGTCCGCTTCCATAAAGCAGACGGCAAAGAAAGGCCTCATGGAAAAGATGGTTTTTGCCGTCAGTCCATTCTTTGCCGTCGGCTAGCGGACGGCAAAGAGCCTAAAAGGCGGACGGCAAAGTCAGGCGGACAACAACTAGCAAAATCGCAGACGGCAAAGTGCCCATCTGGGCCCCACTGGAGCGCGGCGCTGGTTAGGTCAAATGGACGGCCTAGATGCCGTCCACTAGCAGACGACAAAGAGCAGCAGATGGCAAAGATCATCAAAAAGCAGACGGCAAAGAAAAATTTCACTAACATTTGTAATGGCCGCCGCGCTCGCCCCTCTCTTTCTATCTCTCTCGCCGCGACCCTCTCTCTCTCTCTCTCTCTCTCTCTCTCTCGCCGCGCCCCTCCACTCCCATCTCTCTATCTCTCTCTCTCGCCGCCGCGCCCGTCGCCGCCGACGACCCACCGCCCCGGCGCGCCCGTCGCTGCCGCCGACCCACCGCCCCACCACGCCCGTCGCTGCCGATGACCCGACGAACCGCCGCCCACCTGGCCCTGGTGCAGATCCACCGCCCCACCGTCCGCGGCCGCCACCCCGCCGCCCCGCCGCTCCACTCTGCCACCGCCGCCCCACCGGCACGCCGTCCGCGGCTCTGTCGCCCCCGACGCCACTCACCCCGACGCCCCCCTCCGGTGAGTCCTCCCCTTATTCTCTGTTTTTTTCTTTTTTTTCATTTAATTGCTACTGTTAGTGCTATATTACTCATATTTAGTTAGGTTAGTGCTAGGTTAGGTTAGAAAAGAACTAGGATAAGAAGATTTTAGGTTAGTCATGTTTTAGGTTAGTCAAAATTAGAAGAAGAAGAAGAAGAAGATGAAAAAAAAGAAGAAGAAAAGAAGAATACGTAGAAGAAGAGGAAAAAGGAAAAGAAGGAAGAAGAAGAAGAAGAAGAAGAAGAAGAAGAAGAATAAGAAGAAGAAGAAGAAGAGGAGGAGGAGAAGAAAAGAAGAAGAAGAAGAAGAAGAAGAAGAAGAAGAAGAAGAAGAAAAAGAGGAGAAGAGGAGAAGAAGAGGAAAAAGGAAAAGAAGGAAGAAGAAGAAGAAGAAGAAGAAGAAGAAGAAGAAGAGGAGGAGGAGAAGAAAAGAAGAAGAAGAAGAAAAAGAAGAGAAGAGGAGAAGAAGAGGAAAAACAGGAGAAGAGGAGAAGAAGAAGAAAAAGAGGAGAAGAAAAGAAGAAGAAGAAGAAGAAGAAGAAGAAGAAGAAGAAGAAGAAGAAGAAAAGGAAGAAGAAGAAGAAATAGAGATTTTTTATCGAGATTGAATATTCGTGTTGATCGGGTGGATTTAAATGTGCAGTTGTTTCATCGCTGCGAGGGTCTGGTGTTCGACGACCTCCCCGTGCGTTCGACGAGCTCCCCTGCATTCGTGGGTGAGCACAAATAACATCTCCTCCTCCCCCCTTCATTTGCTCTGTTCCGGTCTTCGTGCCGATGATACTTGCTAGCTATAGGTAGATTCAATCATCAGTATGCGTGACCAGTATGCGTCTCCCGTTCGAAAGGGTTACAGTTATAAATATGCATGCATTTGCATATTTATAACCGTGATTCTTTCGAATTGTCCAACGTTATCCATGGACAGCCCCAGTATGTGTAGATTGGGTTCGTTTTCCCATGTTCTGCTCCGGATCCGATGAAGAATTTCGTCAGTGCCTCGCTGTTGTTCTCCGAGTACACATCCTCTCTGTTTATTGCCGAGACGTGTATCAGGAGAACAGCGGGGAGGTGCTGCCAAAATTTTGCGTCGGATCCGGAGCAGAGCATGGGAAAACGAACCCAATCTACACATACTCGGGTGGGATTAGGACCTATCTTTACCTATTAGCGTGTAGGTTGCATGGACGTAATAAAATTGACAAACTTGATTAACTCATGAATATATATGCTGAATTATATATATATTTCTTGTGTGTTTAGTAGGAAGGCAAGATGAGTGATCATGCGTGGATGTACACCAGTCACACTAGTCAGAAAGACACGACCAATGAATGGTTAACAAAAACCAAAGGGTTTGTGAAAGCCACATTTGCAAATGGCCAGAGAAAAACCTGGTGCCCCTGTGTTAGGTGCGACAACTTTTCACAGAGGACAGAGGGTGAAATGGGTAAACACCTACAGAAGTGGGGTTTTACGCCTGATTATACGGTGTGGACATTTCATGGTGAGTCTGCCTAACGTACCAGAGCTGAGGTGGTTTGTCGTCGCACCGACGAGCATGGTACCGGGATCGAAGACATGGTGCAAGACTTTGATGATGCTCGGGATTCAGACGATGAGATGGAGGAATCTGCAAAGGCCTTCAATGAAATGTTGGAGTCTTCAAAACGTCCTCTCCACGAGCACACTGAGCTTTTTCAGCTGGATGCCATCGCACAAGTAATGGCTCTGAAGGCTCAATTCAACTTGGGCAGAGAATGCTACGACGCGATGATGACACTATTTGGACGCTTTCTACCCAAAGGCCATGTAATGCCTGCAAACCTGTACCAGTCGGACAAAATCCTCCGTGTACTTAAGATGCCCTATGAGAAGAAAGATGCCTGTGATAAAGGATGTGCCTTATTTAGGCTTGAGTATGCGGGCTTGAACTATTGTCCCATTTGCAAGTCTTCCAGGTATGTTGTGGTAGACAACGGTATGGGTGAGAAGAGGCAGACCAAAATCCCCGTTAATGTTCTTCGGTATCTGCCAATCGTACCAAGACTTCAACGTCTTTTCATGGTTGAAGAGACGGCCAGACAGATGACACGGCACAAATTGGGCAAAAGAACCGAACTAGATGCAGATGGGAATCAGATGTTGGTACACACATCGGATGCTTTTGCGTGGAAGCACTTCGATGCATTACATAAGGATAAAGCGGCAGATCCAAGGCATCCTCGAGTCTGCATCGGCACGGATGGGTTCAATCCGTTTGGTATGACGGTAACCCAATACAGTTGTTGGCCTGTATTTGTCATTCCACTCAATCTCCCACCCCCCGGACAGATTATGCAAAGAAAGAACATTTTCCTGACGTTGCTAATTCCAGGGCCCAACTATCCAGGGAAGAATATGAATGTGTACATGCAGCCGCTTAAGGATGAATTGCAATTTTTTTATGTTGTACTAATTTCGTTTACTCTTTGTCATGGCAGGTGTTGAAAGATGGTGGGCGCGGGTCGAGAGCGCTCCGCGGGTACTTCTTCGGCGGCGGCCCGCGGGAGGGCTACTTCCATTCCACCCCTACCTCTCCGGAGAGCGTTGATAGAGAGTATGGGGACACCGGTGGGCGCTTCTTCGTCGGTGTCGTTGCCCACCGGGAGAGGAGGTCGGGGAAGGAAGAAGAGAGGTGGAGGACGTGGCCGCGGGAGAGGTAGGCAGACTGCTACGCCTTCCTCGCCGCCACCCCCAGCTCATTCACCCGAGCAGAGGACTGCTAGGGTGGACCCGTCTGAGGTGGAGGCTACGGGGACTCCGGACCACGAGCCTCCGGTCGACGGGCCTTCGGCCCACGAGACTCCGGTCCCAGAGGCTTCGGCCAACGAGACTTCGGCCCACGAGACTCCAGACCAGGACGGGGATCGGGCTACGTCCCAGGAGACATCCGGATGGGGTACCTGGCTGGATCCGTCTCAGGGGCCGAGTGGCCATGCTGATGGCGGCGGGGATCATTTTACTGATAGTGAGGGCGAGGTGGTTGAGGGGATCACCATGTACCAGCGTGGTAGTACACGGCTCCTGCCCCTGCCGGCGACCCGCGAGCAGATGCCGGTGATTAGGCCTGATGGGGAGAAGTAAGTGCATTTACTCTTTTTGTACCTTTTGCCTTCACGTTTCTTCAAATATCTAATGCGTTGGCCTTGTCATACTGCAGGGGTTGGGTACACGCCAGTGGAGTCCGCAGGCCCAACAGCGTCCTTGGTGTGCTTTGCCGGCAAAATTTCCCGGGGTTTGTCACGTTGCCCGGTGAGGGTTAGCTTCCACAGCTAGGATTGAGCTGGGAGCACTACTGGGCTGCCCAGGCCCCGCCGGAGGAGATGATCGACGGTGTCTTGTGCCACACGAGGGCCGAGATGGTGATCAGAAGCTTTTGGGTAATTTCTCCTTTACACAATTAAAAATTAACAATAGCTAGTTATTGTACTAATCAGTTTTGTCTCATTTGATTGCAGACCTTCTACAGGTGTGAGGAGGTATACGAGGAGGACGCGGCAAAGGTTATCGATACCGAGTGCAAGCGCCTATTACAAAACTTACGGCACGAGGCTCCGCCGCAGGCTGTTCGAGACTACTACATGAAGGTAATTACCTATTCTTAAGGCCTTGTACTTAGTTTCCTTGATTTGATTCGTAGGCGTAGCGCTCAAATTTCTCTTTACTAACTTAGATGCCCCCGAGATGGTGTGCGGATAAGATGGAATGTTGGGAGGCGTTGGTGGATGAATGGTGCACAGACCACTGGCGAGCCGTCCACAACAATGCCAAGGACCGGCGTGCCCAAATGGTTGGTGTGCCACACCATCAAGGCAGCGCCAACTTATTTCAGTACGGGCGGAACTGGGTATGTGGTTTGCTTCATGATTCATGAAATTCATTCTTCATGCTAGCTTGAGCCCTTTACTAATACTTTGTTCCTCTCTTTTAGGCACAGCACAATAAGACGGAGGTGCCAGAGGTGTACGACCTCTATGCCATGGCCCATACTGCCTCGTACAAGAAGGTCAAGGCATTCTCTGAGTCTGACCTCGATCATCCAGAAAAGTTCACCAACATCTCCTCCCACCACAAGCTCGTGATGTACAACAAGGAGGCGAAGGCGAGGAAAGGGGAGGACTATAACCCGAGCCAGAATCCTATTGATCCAGAGCTGGTGATGATAGCTGGTCGCGGGAGGCCCCATGGCTCGATAGCCATTGGAGATGGACTGATACGTTGTCCTCTCACTCTCCCGGAGATCAAGGCGCGCCAAATGAGCTCCTTGCCTGAGATAAGGACTCGTCTACGGCCAGTCGATCTCGCCATCGAGGTTAGTTATACGGACTCAGATACCTTTCCTCCATCACATTGTGTGTGCGGCCATCGATGATTACAATGCTAACGAGGAGTGGTGTTGCAGGCTGCTCTTCAGAAAGAGAGAGCGACAACCCAGGCGCTTCTGGAGGAGAGGGACCGGGTGGCGGCGGAGAAGGAACTGCTTTTGGAGGAGAAGACGGCTAGGTTGTTGGAGGAGGAGAGGGCACGGAATAAGGCGGCTCACTGGGCCATGTATGAGCTCCTCGTGGTAAGTTTCTTCTGCATATTAGCCAAATCATGCACGTAATGTTCATTTCATTACTAACTAATATGTCTGACTCGTCAAAACCAAATGTGCAGTCTATGTGCGAGAAGACTGGTCAAACCCCTCCGCCGATGCCAGTCATTACTCCGCCGATGCCAGTCATTAGTTACTAGTCTTAACATTTGAGTGTCATCATGCTAACGAGACATTGCAAATGATCTTTGGTGCAGCATAACTCCCGAGCCGCATCGCACAACCCTTCTAAAGGGAAACCTTCTCCAGGTGAAACCGGCCCGCGAAACCTCGGTGCTTGACCTCCGTGATGACGACGACGGTAAGTTTTCTCTAGTGTTTTGCTTAACAAATGCATACTTAGCTTCGTACATGCTAGTTAGCCCTAATATGCCACATACTTAGCTTATTTTCCCCAAAAAGACATACTTAGCTAATTATCCTCCAAAATGACATAATTAGCTTATTTAGTTTATTTATGACATAATTAGCTTAGTTAGGTCAAAAATGGCATAATAACCTTGGTTAGCTCATAAATGTCATATACTTAGCTTATTTTCCTCCAAAATGACATAATAAGCTAAGTTAGCTCAATAATGACCTATACTTACCTAATTTAGCTCAATAATGACCTATACTTAGCTTCGTTTCCTCCAAAATGACATAATAAGCTTAGTTAGCTCAAAAATGGCATAATTACCTAGGTTAGCTCAGTAATGACCTATACTTACCTTATTTTCCTCCAAAATGACATAATAAGCTTAGTTAGCTCCAAAATGACATAATTACCTAAGTTAGCTCAATAATGACCTATACTTAACTTCTTTTCCTCCAAAATGACATAATAAGCTTAATTAGCTCAAAAATTGCATAATTACCTAAGTTAGCTCAATAATGACCTATACTTACCTTATTTTCCTCCAAAATGACATATTAAGCTTAGTTAGCTCCAAAATGGCATAATTACCTATGTTAGCTCAATAATGACCTATACTTACCTTCTTTTCCTCCAAAATGTCATAATAAGCTTAGTTAGCTCAAAAATGGCATAATTACCTAAGTTAGCACAAAAATGACCTATACTTACCTTATTTTTCTCCAAATTGACATAATAAGCTTAGTTAGCTCAAAAAATGGCATAATTACCTAAGTTAGCTCAATAATGACCTATACTTACCTTATTTTCCTTCAAAATGACATAATATGCTTAGTTAGCTCTAAAATGGCATAATTACCTAAGTTAGCTCTAAAATGACACAAATAAGGAATAAGAAGAAGAAAAACAAGGTAGAGGAGAAAAAGAAAGAATAGAAGAAGAAAGAATAAAAGAAGAAGAATGAGAAGGAAAAGGATAAAAAGATAGAAGAGAGAAGAAGAAGAAAATATATTCTTATTCTTCCTTTTTCTCTTCTTTCTTTTTCTCCATCTTCTACTCCTTCTTCTTCTTCTTCTTCTTCTTCTTCTTATTCTTCTAGTCTTCTTCTTCTTCTTCTTCTTCTTCTTCTTCTTCTTCTTCTTCTTTCTTATTCCCATTTTGCAGATTTGATTCACTTCATGGAAGCTGGCATTGATGGACTGCTAGTGTTTAGTTTTTGTTTTGATTTGTATTGATGAACAATGTGAAACTATGTATGTATATATGGATGAACAGTGTGAAACTATGTATGTATTGGTTCTTTCAATAGCCTATGTGTTCTCTTGTTCAATATTTCACGATGATGTTGGATAGTACATACTATTTGTTGGAATACATGGCCTATGCTTCAGCTTGAAACTATACATATCATATATGTGTTGTGAAAATGCAGGGAAATAACAGAAAACAGATAAAAAAGTGGTAATACAGGCACTTTGCCGTCTGCCAGCGGACGGCAAATCCCTTTGCCGTCGGTAGGCTGACGGCAAAGGTGCCACATGGCAGCAACCTGTGCAACCTGGGAGCACCATGCCTGACCCATTTGGTCATTCTGCCGTCAGCTGGCAGACGGCAAAGACAAAGCATAGGCTGACGGCCTGCTGACGTCATTCGGCAGACGGCAAAGGCAAGTGTTTCTTTGTCGTCCGCAGGCAGAAGGCAAAGTCTGCCGTTAGCCACCTGACGGGGCTAACAGCTACACTTTGCCGTCCAGGACCTTTGCCGTCAGCTGTGCCAGGAAGGCGGACGGTAAAAGTCTTTGCCGTCCGCGGCGCTTCTGCAGACGGCAAAGACGCTGATTACCATGACTTTCAGTGCTGAAAGTTGTACCGTCAGCCAGCAGACGGCAAAGATGTTTGCCGTCCGTGGTCTGGTCCTTTGCCGTCTGCTATGACAGGCGGCAAACGACCTGATTCCTGTAGTGCAGTTGCCAGTTAAGGGTGGACTTGCAACTAGGATGAAAATCAAAACACATGCTCCAGTTGCAAGTCAAGGAGATAGCTTGTAACTCGGACAACTACGAGCCCGGTTGCGAGCCGAGGGTGGACTTGCAACTGGAACAACTACGAAACTACGAGACCAGTTGCGAGTCAAGGGTCGACTTGCAACTAGGTTGAACAAACTACGAGCTCAGTTGCGAGTCAAGTATGAACTTGCAACTGCGATGAAAAACAAAACACATGCAAAATAATAGGTGTCAAGGTCGGCCAGTAAGACGATGGGGGATAAGCTTCATCGTCGAGAAGGAAACAACCCGGATCACCAGCTAAGGCCCCCTAAATGACTGCTCAGACCAAAATGAGGTTTTTGATTGGATTCAAAATTCCATCTTTTTTCAATCATGTTCTACTTTTTCTTTTTTTGTATCTCAAACCCACAAGCTTTCTTACGAGTTAAGGGTGACTTGTTGAAACAAACTACGAGCCTAGTTGCGAGTCGAGGGTGGACTTGCAATTAGGACAACTACACAAAACTATGATACGAGTTGCAGGTCGAGCGTGGACTTGCAACTGGGACAACTACAAACTATGAGCCCAGTTGCGAGTCGAGGATGGACTAGCAACTGGGATGAAAAACAAACCATAGGCCCAGTTGTGAGTCAAAGGTGGGCTTGCAACTGGAATGAAACAAACTACGGGCCCCAATATCAGTCAAGGGAGGATTTAGAACTAGAATCACTACACAAAACTACGGGCTACAAGTGGGTGGTGTAGGAGATATGCCCTAGAGGCAATAATAAATGTTATTATTTATCCTCATGTTTCTAATTAAATTTATGTTCCATGCTATAACTACTATGGTTCCCGAGCCCGTATATCCATAAAGGCTCTGAGACTGGCTCAAGTGTTGCATGTGTGGAATAATAAATGGTAAAAAGTATTCCTAGTCAAGCCTCTAAGACTGGCTCAAGTGTTGCATGATGATCACATTTTCTTGATCATGGGCATGTCTATGCCGGCAACTTTGAGGGCACAATGTTAGAAGAACATTTGTGTTGAATCGACCCAAATTGATGTTATGCTATGAGATACATTCCTCACAAGTTAATGGTTAATAACACAGATAAAGTTAATGTTTGCATAATTCCTTAGACCATGAGAGTATCGAGTTCCTTCATGCTTGATTCATGAACTTTGGGGTTTGTCAAACGTCATCTGTAACTGGGTGGCTATTATGGCGGCTTACGGGTTCATGGGAAAGTATGACAAGGGACTTGATAGCTCAAGATTGGGATTTGCTCCTCCGACGATGGAGAGATATTCTTTGGCCCCTCTCGGTGTTACAGTATCCATCATCGTCTGGCCAGACACAATGTGATTTGATCACAGCGATGCCGGAACGCGGAAACGAGAAAAGAGAACAAAACCGATAACGGGGTAACTGGCATAGTGGACAAGTGTTGATTCACGGGGATGCCGATAAATCTCACCTCGGGTATTTGTAACATATCGCGAAACAACAGGAATAGCACACGGCAACTGGAGGTTCACTTGAATATTTATTCGTGTGGGTATAGGGGTCAATATGGGTGTCCACGGCTCCGATGTTGATCATTGATCAGAAAGTGTTCCGGTCATGTCTATACTTCACCGAACTTATAGGGTCACACGCTTAAGGGTCATCTATCTGCTGAATACTAGAAAGGGAGTCTGAGAGAAAGTCACCGGAAAAGTTTCGGAGACAACGGAAAAGTGTCGGGAGAGAAGACGGGAAAAGTTTCCGTAAAAGCGAAAAGTTGTTTCGGAGTAAACCATTAAGCCAAATAGGTTTCGGCACGCACCTGGAACTTTTTGGAGGTGCCAGAAATGTTCTGGGAACTTCTGGAATTTTTTCGGAGAAAAAACTGGAAATGTTCCGGAGCAGCCGGAATTGCTTTGGTTGGTTTTTGCTGAAGAAAATCATTGATCCGGAAATGTTTCGGAACACGTTCAGAATTGTTTTAGTGGGTTCTGGAAATGTTCTGGACCTACAGAAATATTTTCGGATTTAACGGACGCGAAAAATTGTCTTCATGAATAGTGAAAACGCATTCTTGTTTGCTTTTCGCTGATGAAAATCATTGATCCGAAAATGTTTTGGAACGCGTCCAGAATTGTTTTAGTGGGTACTGGAAATGTTCTGGACCTACAGAAATATTTTCGGATTTAACGGTCACGGAAAAATATTTTCATGAATAGTGGAAACACTATTTGGCAGCTTATTTGAGAAGCCACTTTTGAGGGCATTTTGGTATTTCCTAGTGTCCTCTACCCCTTGGGCTTGGCCTATAAATAGGGGTGGAGGGGGCTGCCCAAACACACTCTTTCTCTCATATACATTATGCCATGCAATGATCTGGCTTCTTCTCTCCCTCACATGAAATAGTTTCGTAGAGCCGAAAGGCTGTCTGGGTTCAGGTGGGAACTAGTTCTGGACGGCGAAGCCCTGCCGGATAGCTGACACCGTATGTGTGCAACCCCGTAGAGAGGTCGTGTTGGGGAACGTTGCATGGGAAACAAAAATTTTCCTACGCACACACAAGATCTATCCATGGTGATGAGCATCTACGAGAGGGAGAGTGAATCTACATACCCTTGTAGATCGCTAAGCGGAAGCGTTAATAAACGCGGTTGATGTAGTCGAACGTCTTCGCGATCCAAATCGCCGAGCGTCCCGCGATCCAATCACGATCCTTCCGATCTAGTGCCGAACGGACGGCACCTCCGCGTTCAACACACGTACGGCTTGATGACGCCTTCACCTCCTCGATCCAGCGAGCGATGGTGAAGTAGTGGTTGAGTTCCAGCAGCACGACGGCGTGGTGATGGTGGTGAGGAACAATCTCTGCAGGGCTTCGCCAAGCACTACGGAGATTATGACGGAGGAACTAGAGGGCTAGGGTTGCCGGCACACGGCTTGGGAAATCCTGATGTGTCCCGTGTGCTAGCCCTGCCCCTCTATTTATATGTTGAGCCTTGGGGTCTAAACTTGGAGTAAAAGCCTCCTCCGGGTCGGTTTTGCCCGCACAAGGTCGGTTTGGCCCGCAGGGAAAGAGTCCAACTCGGATCCCTGCCGAACCGTGCACAGCCGCGCACAAGCGGTAGTACCGCTTCACACAAGCGGTAGTACCGCTTGGGCGGTAGTACCGCTTCACACAAGCGGTAGTACCGCTCCGGCGGTAGTACCGCTTCACCAAGCGGTAGTACCGCTTACGCGGCAGCAAAACTACTTTTGCACTTTCCAATACCTCGTGGGCTTTTATCCCTTGGCCCATATAAAGTGTTGCTGCACCCGAACACTTCGGTAAACATCCGGAACCCCTTCCGGTGAACTCCGGAACCCTTCCAGAGATCAAAACACTATTATCACATATATCAATCTTTACCTCCGGACTATTCCGGAGATCCTCGTCATGTCCGGGATCTTATCCGGGACTCCGAACAACTTTCGGTCACCAACATAATAACTCAATTATACTAATCGTCACCAAACGTTAAGTGTGTAGACCCTGCGGGTTCGAGAACTATGTAGACATGACCGAGACACCTCTACGGCCAATAACCAATAGCGGGACCTGGATGCCCATATTGGCTCCTACATATTCTACGAAGATCTTTTATCGGTCGAACCTCTATGTCAAGGATTCAGTTAATCCCGTATGCTGTTCCCTTTGTTCTTCGGTATGTTACTTGCCCGAGATTCGATCGTCGGTATCACTATACCTAGTTCAATCTCGTTACCGGCAAGTCTCTTTACTCGTTCCGTAATACAAGATCCTGTGGCTAACTGTTTAGTCACTTTGCTTGCAAGGCTCAATGTGATGTTGTATTACTGAGTGGGCCCTGAGATACCTCTCCGTCATACGGAGTAACAAATCCCAGTCTTGATCCATGCCAACCCAACAGACACCCTCGGAGATACCTGTAGAGCACCTTTATAGTCACCCAGTTACGTTGCGACGTTTGATACACACAAGGTATTCCTCCGGTGTCAGTGAGTTGCATGATCTCATGGTCAAAGGAACAGATACTTGACATGCAGAAAACAATAGCAATAAACTGACACGATCAAATGCTACGTTTACAGTTTGGGTCTTGTCCATCACATCATTCTCCTAATGATGTGATCCCGTTATCAAATGACATCTCATGTCCATGGCTAGGAAACCTTAACCATCTTTGATCAACAAGCTAGTCAACTAGAGGCTTACTAGGGACACAGTGTTGTCTATGTACCCACACATGTATTTGAGTTTCCAATCAATACAATTATAGCATGGATAATAAACGATTATCATGAACAAGGAAATATAATAATAACCAATTTATTATTGCCTCTAGGGCATATTTCCAACAGGTCGTAGGTTCGATCTTTTTGCCCGAGGGGCTTTTCGAGAGTGCCTCCCGAAGGGCTGTCCGAGTGACCGTCTGAGTTTCTATGAGTGCCTCCCCAAGGGCTGTCCGTGACATCGTCCGGGGGACTGTTCGACCGACTCCCGTAGGGCTGTCCGAGGGAGTGTCCGAGGAGCAGACGAGGGAGTACATCCTCGCGGTTGGGAGGATGTAAATCCTAGCTGCGGGGATCTGCACCGACGATCTTCATCGACTTTACTTCCGCTCCGCTACGAGTCGGTAACGATCAGATCCAAACCTTGTATGCATCTCTATAGTGATCCTGGGCGTGCTCGCTGTACCGAATTTTTTTGTTTTCTATCGCGTTCCCCTACAGTGGCGTCAAGAGCCGTGCTATGCGTCGATGCAGGTTATGATCTAGAATACATAGAGATGTATGGGTGTTGCACAATATAATTTTGTAGTAGATGAGTTCTATTGCTGAAAATTATTTGTGCGGGTAGCAGATGAAATCTGTTACCCGATGTTCTTGTTGCTTCCCTGAAATTTGCGTATTTCTGATCTTGATAACGGCATGGTGGAGTTTCAAAGTTCTGTCAATCCGCGATCCTGATTGATCAACGAAGTGCTAACAGTTCATTGAATTCCACCATAGTTAAAAGAAAGATGAAATTTCACAGACAAAAGGGCAATGCAGATATGATCTGCACGGGGGTCATGCGTATGACGAAGTTTAGTATGGGGCTTGAGATTTTATTATCTCGTGTTTCATACACCCCGCAAAGTTAGAGTGACGTGAATAATCATACTTGATGATAAACGTTGGTAACTGCAGTTAAGTCAAAACCTTAGAAGCCACGTAAAATAAAATTTTGCATAAACCGATTAGAGGCGTCTAACTTGGTTTTGCAGGATGACATGAGATGTGCATGAGATGTGGTATAGTCTTCATCATATTAAATTTGATTATGTATGAGATGACTATATAATGTAAATTAACATGACCTGCGTGTCATGATTCAGCATGATGGCTGGAGCCATATGATTGTCACTTTAATGACCTGCGTGTCAACCTTATGTAATGCACTTATTTTATTAGCTACAAAGATAGCAATATTATCTGGTGCATCGACAAGGTGGTGGCAATCTTCACGAAGGTGAACACCGACGCGAATACCGAAGACGAAGAAACTAAAGACTTCTCCGTCAGAAAGGGCTATACCATATCATGCGATTATGAATTGCCTGAGATGTTTATCCCTCTTGATGTACCCTTCTTGATTGCGCGGTAGTCGCTATTATTAGGGTGATCTCTCACAACAATATCAAGTAGTTAGTGTTCTCCCAAGTGTAGCACCGTAACGGCACCTATCTCTTCGGGGTATCACATGGATACATGGGTACGAACGATTAGAGAAGTGTCAGGGCGGGTGAGTTGAGACGTCGCAGTGAGATCACTTGGTTGTCTTGACGTTCCGGAGGATCTTCCTGAGCTCGGAACACGCCCATCGAAAGATGAACAAGAGTCACATAGAGATGTGATTGGCAAGTTGGCCTACCGATTGCAATTCTCGTCACTTGAGATGGATACATCCTTGGCGTTGAATTTCAATATGGGTTCTGTATCACTCACAATCAATTATGAGAGATATTGATTTGAGTGGGAGCGCACTGTAGAATTAACTTGTCTAATTCTCAGTGCAATTAATTATGAACTTTGTCTAAGTGAAATTTGCATAATAGTTATAGAATAATGCCTCGCGTTTCCACCTTCCCTATTAAAATTGAATAGCTGTTAAATATCTGGTTAAACTTTACAATTGGTAACGTAATGTGAGGATTGTCCTCAAGAGTGCCGAGAAGGACTTTGTCCTATCGCATGCTTTCGGTATTCTCCCGCTAATGCTATGGATAATGTGACTCTCGTCCTTCAATCCAAAAGCTAGAATTCCGTTACGGTCAAAGTGCAATATGTTTGCTTCCATGAGACCCGAACTTCAAAGGTTTGGGATAGTTATGTGATATTCATGGAACTGAAAATTATTTTCAGATACAAACAAAGGCTAAAAAGATATGAGATATCCAAAGCAATGTTTGTTTGCAAAGTATTAATAAAGTGTTTACTGGGCATTTGACTGATAAGAGAGGGATCCAGGAGAACGCCGGTCATATGATGATGGTGAATAAAATAACAACTTAAAAAGAAAGGAAATGTCCAAAGGGTGTTAGTGTGACTTACACGCCTAGGAAGTCCGAGGCTGATGCCACTCTCAAAGTTGGGTGCTTCTTCTGAGAGTAAGAGAAATATTGGAAGTAAAACTGTTAGAAGTATAAAGGCAAGAAGAGAGAAGACTGGAATATCCAGCTCATGTATGAAAGTCATACAAGCTATTGATGTATAGAAGACTGGTCAAAAGAAATAGTTCTTGAGAATTATGATTAAACATGTTAATCACTGATTCTTAGGTATTGTGAGTTGATCACAGAGATACCCGCTCGATTGCATTCTGTTGCGACTCGATGCAAGAACTACTATGGCCTAAAAGACTTGCCGGGAATGAGGTTTAGATACGCGCTGAGAACATAGTAAAAGTTACTATACCTTCCATCGGTGTATTACCTATGTATTTATTTTTATAATTCATTTTTGGAGTTTCATACACTCTAGGCCATTGCATAAGGTATCTTGCAAGAAGGTTGTTCATAAGAGAACTTTTGATGTTCGGTGTTATGAATAACATAAGGGCCATACTTTCATTATGAATGAGATTTATGTTATGAATATTGATAATAATACATTACCTCTGTATTTACTTTCATAATTCATTTTAGAGTTTTATACACTCTAGCCCATTTGCATAATGTTTGTTGCAAGAGTGTTATTCATAAAAGAACAATTGTTGTTTAGTATTATTATGAATAACATAAGGGCCATACTTCCATCATGGATGGGATGTATGTTATGAATATTGATGGTAATATGATACATCCATAACACTGACGCTAAATGTCGCAAGACTAAAAGAATACCACACATGTGTGGCACTGCATTTGGTCACATTGAAGAAACCCGCATAGAGAAATTCCATAATGATGGATTTTGAAGTCATTTGATTATGAATCATCTGACACTTGCAACTTTCCTTCGAAAAGTGAAGTGACTGAAATACCGTTCATAGGCCATAAGGAACGAGCAAAGAACTTATTGGTGATCATACATCATGATGTGTGTAGTCCGATAAATGTTGTTGCTGGCAGTGGATTTGTCTATCTTCTGAAATGACTCAAGTAGATATATGGATATTTACTTGATGAGACGTAAGTCCGGATTTTTTGAAATCATTCAAAATGTTTTCAAAATGAAGAAGAAATTATTGTAAAAAAAATTATGTTTCTGCAATTGGATTGCGGAAAGAAATTTTGAGTTAGAAGTTTAGCGAATGTCTGATGAGTTGTGAAAAGAGTTTCATAAGTTACACCTCCCGGAGCACCACTATGAGTGGTATGTCCGTGAAGATGTAATCAAACCATTTATGACATGGTAAGATCAAAGATGACATAAATCAATTTGCCATTATCTCTTTTAAAGTAATTCTTTAGAGACTGCGGCTTTTACACTGAAAAGAGCGCAATCGGATCTGTTGAAATAACGCCATGGTATGGTAACCCCAACCATGTTATGTCTTTTCTTACAATTTGGAATATGGGGATTGTGTAAAATATTTACAAATCTATTCCACATTAGACAAGTGCTACTTTGTAGGTTATCCCAAATTATTGGGTATTCCTCCCTCACTATACCGAGGCAAAAGTTTGCCACAAAGAATGGTATGATTTTCAAAGAAAATGTTTCTTGCAAAAAGGTGAGTGGGATGACAGTGCAACTCGACGAGATAACGGTATCTTCGTTATCATGACAAAGGAAAGAGACCGCAAAAGCAATTCCAAAGTTTCCTCCTGCGACTGATACGGAAGCCTCTACAATAAAATGTATGGACTTCGGTCGAACTTGCAGCTGAACCACATATGCAAAACTCGTGCAAACCTCTCAGGTGCACAAACGAGATATTGTTGTTAGAAAACAGTATACCTACGATAATCAAGGAAGCGTTGATGGGCCCTGACTCCGGAATTGGCTAAATGCCAATACAATCCGAGATAGTTTCCATATAAATGGTTCAAGATTAAATCTTGATAAACCCTTCGGAAGACTTAAAGTCTAACGAATATTAATGGAACTATAAACTGATATGGATAAAAATATTTTTCCATAAAGCTTGACTTGTTGCTGATAACAAATTCAAGAAATTGACTACAGCGAGATTGTCTCTCCATAGCGATGCTTAAAGACGGTTCGGGTTAAACTAGCAATTGATACATATTTCAATCATGAGATATGATACATGGATGCCAAAAGGATTTCCATGAGATGGAAATACTACCTAGGACTTGCATGTGATATAGTCCAAGGTGTTTTGTCAATCCAGAGGATGCTAGTCAGTATGCAAACTTCAGAGTTCCAGCAATGGACAGAAGAGAGCAAAATGGAGTTGGAATCTTCGTTTTTGATGAAATAGTTAAAAGAGTTTGATTTCATCAATGGGTAACGAAGATGCTTGTGATTACAAGAAAGTAAGTGGGAGCATAATAATATTTCTGAAAACCTTGTGTGCTTGACACATTGTTGATTGGAAATAATATAAATTTCTTGACACAAATTAGGACGTCATTGAAAATAGTTTTTCGATGAAGTGCTTGGGCTAAGTAGCCTTGATATTAGGCATAATTATCTACGGCGATAGAATTGCCTAATAGGGCTAAGCCAAAATACATATTGACAAGATGCTAAAACAGTTTAGCATTAAAAACGCCAAGGAGTGATTCTTGCCGAAGTCACAAGGAAAGAGTTTTTGTAAGACTCAGTGTCCCAAAACACTGATGAGCAAAATACATGATGGATATTCCACACACCTTTGTGTTTGGATTAATCATGTATTCCATGGTATGTAAAACAACCAAATATGTCCGGTACTCCCAAGCGGTTGCGAGTATAGATACCAAAGTGATCGAAGTACTGATCATGGGACAACAGTGAAAAATGTCATTAAATACTAAAGTAGCACTGATGACATGTTTTCTCGCAAGTAGAGATTATGAAGAGTTCATTGTAAAAGGTTACATCGATACAGTCTTCAATAATGCTCCATGCGATTTTCGATTTAACTTAAGGGTTTTGTGTAATACACGATATGGTGGCACGGTAGTTGGAAATTGTTCCAAACAGGTTACTGTGGCGAATTGTATAACAAAGCCTAAGTATGTTGATGCTTTGGAAGCGACAAAGAAGATGTTGAATCATATAGTTCATTCATGAACTTAGTATGGTTCCAAGATGGCTTTGGTCAATGGGACACTATTGCAGATAGTTGCTCCATAGCTCAGTCTGAGGAATCAAGGTTCGACCAGTGATTCACATATATACAAAGCCAAGTCCGCACAAAATATGCATTTTGTGAAAGCGTGAAAACGCGAGGATATGCAAAGGTACACACGGAGCTGAAGTTGTCAGATCCGTTGGATAGGGACTATACCACATGGCGAAGCATATTTTACACCGGTATGCCATAGGTGTAAAGTGCATTATCATTGACTAGATTATTGAATCTAGTGCAAGTGGGAGTCTGTAGGAGATATGCCCTAGAGGCAATAATAAATGTTATTATTTATCCCCATGTTCCTAATTAAGTTTATGTTCCATGCTATAACTGCTATGGTTCCTGAGCCCGTATATCCATAAAGGCTCCGAGGAAAACCCATGTGCACGTGTGGAATAATAAACGGTAAAAAGTATTCCTAGTCAAGCCTCTAAGACTGGCTCAAGTGTTGCATGATGATCACGTTTTCCTGATCATGGGCATGTCTATGCCGGCAACTTTGAGGGCACAATGTTAGAAGAACATTTGTGTTAAATCGACCCGAATTGATGTTATGCTATGAGATACATTCGTCACAAGTTAATGGTTAATAACACAGAGAAAGTTAACATTTGCATAATTCCTTAGACCATGAGAGTATCAAGTTCCTTCATGCTTGATTCATGAACTTTGGGGTTTGTTAAACGTCATCCGTAATTGGGTGGCTATTACGACGGCTTACGGGTTCATGGGAAAGTATGACAAGGGACTTGATTGCTCAAGATTGGGATTTGCTCCTCCGACGATGGAGAGATATTCTTTGGGCCCTCTCGATGTTACGGTATCCATCATCATCTGGCCAGACACAATGTGATTTGATCACAGCAATGCCGGAACGCAAAAATGAGAAAAGAGAACAAAACCGGTAACGAGGTAACTGGCATAGCGGACAAGTGTTGATTCACGGGGATGCCAATAAATCTCACCTCAGGTATTTGTAACATATCGCGAAACAACAGGAATAGCACACGGCAACTGGTGGTTCACTCGAATATTTATTCGTGTGGGTATAGGGGGTCAATATGGGTGTCCACGGCTCCGATGTTGATCATTGATCGGAAAGTGTTCCGGTCATGTCTATACTTCACCGAACCTATAGGGTCACACGCTTAAGGGTCATCTACTGCTGAATACTAGACAGGGAGTCTGAGAGAAAGTCACCGGAAAAGTTTCGAAGACAACGGAAAAGTTCCGGGAGAGAACACGGAAAAAGTTTCCGTAAAACCGAAAAGTTGTTTCGGAGTAAACCATTAAGAAAAATAGGTTTCGCCACGCACCTGGAACTTTTTGGAGGTGGCAGAAATGTTCTGGGAACTTCTGGAATTTTTTCGGAGAAAAAACCGGAAATGTTCCGGAGCAGCCGGAATTGCTTTGGTTGGTTTTCGCTGAAGAAAATTATTGATCCGGAAATGTTTCGGAACGCGTTCTGAATTGTTTTAGTGGGTGCTGCAAATGTTCTGGACCTATAGAAATATTTTTGTATTTAACGGACGCGAAAAATTGTCTTCGTGAATAGTGAAAACGCATTCTTATTTGCTTTTCGCTGAAAATCATTGATCCGGAAATGTGTCGGAACGCGTCCAGAATTGTTTTAGTGGGTACTGGAAATGTTCTGGACCTACATAAATATTTTCGGATTTAACGGTCGCGGAAAAATATTTTCATGAATAGTGGAAACACTATTTGGTAGCTTCTTTGGGAAGCCACCTTTGAGGGCATTTTGGTATTTCCTAATGTCCTCTACCCCTTGGGCTTGACCTATAAATAGGGGTGGAGGGGGCAGCCCAAACACACTCTTTCTCTCATACATTATGCCATGCAATGATCTGGCTTCTTCTCTCCCTCACACGAAATAGTTTCGTAGAGCCAAAAGACTGTCTGTGTTCCGGTGGGAACTAGTTCTGAACGGTGAAGCCCTGCCGGATAGCTGACACCGTATGTGTGCAACCCCGTAGAGAGGTCGTAGGTTCGATCTTTTTGCCCGAGGGGCTGTTCGAGAGTGCCTCCCGAAGGGCTGTCCGAGTGACCGTCCGAGTTTCTGTGAGGCCTCCCGAAGGGCTGTTCGTGACACCGTCCGGGGGACTGTCCGACCGCCTCCCGAAGGGCTGTAAGAGGGACTGTCCGAGGAGCAGACGAGGGAGTACATCCTCGCGGTTGGGAGGTCGTAAATCCTAGCTGCGGGGATCTGGACCGACGATCTTCATCGACTCTACTTCCGCTGCGCTACGAGTCGGTAACGATCAGATCCAAACCTTGTATGCATCTCCATAGTGATCCTGGGCGTGCTCGCTGTACCGAATTTTTTTTGTTTTCTGTCGCGTTCCCCTACAGATGGTTGGGTGCTGGAGTTGGAAGAGATGGGGACGAAACTCAAGAACAAAACTCACCCCACATGTGGATGTTGAACTCATCAGGTTTCGCATCTTGGCAGAAGTGAATGTCCACGAGACATGTTCTACAAAAAAGTTATGATGTAGTTGGTCACATGGATTGAACTCCAAAAATAACCGAACTTCAAAAACAGAAAAAAAAAACTCAATTTCTGCGAACAAGAACTACAAACAACCCCATATCTGAAAAAAAGCATCTGTAGTTCTGGCGAAAAAGAAGTAGATCTAAAAAAACACTAGGTCCACGCAGAAAAGTAGTTGGTTGCGCATTAAACAAATAACAAAAAAAAAGATCTACCATGTAAACCCAAGCAATCTCCTCTAGAACATGAACACACACAGCACACAAACTCCTGCTTATAAGAACAATAAGGCGTTCAGACATTTCTCCCCACTGATCTGAACTCTACACATTTCTACCCTTCATCTACCCTGCATCTGCACCCGTTATTTAAAAGGCTCTCGCCTGGGTGGACTCGTACAAATTCTTCATCGGGGCACAAAAAATGCACGGCAAAAATAAACAAAAAGAACACCCCCCCCCCCCACCAAAAAAAACGACGACATATATGAGCCCATCTGAAAAGAAACGCGAGAACTGTCCGATACAAAACAAATGGGACAAGAGGACGCATGGCATAAAAGAACGAGTTGATGGGCGCGCATGATTGAGTTTGTGCGAACATTAAAGCAAACAAATTGGATGGTTATAGACTTATTGGACGAGACATCACTAAGATTTAGCAAATCCGAATAGGAAAAAATCTAGTTACACTCTTCTCTAACTACACAATCGAACCAAAAATAAAATAAAATAAACAGGGAATAAAATGACATGTGGCCCTCCACTAAAAAACTATAGCCCAGAAAATAAACCCAATACACAAGACATAAAAACGGCTCACTAAAAGTCATATCAGGCCTCACTGCTTCACATGGGATGTACAGAAAATATGACACAACGACAAATGAATACGACTCTTTTTTTGGCAAATAACAAGCACGACTCATAAGCGCTTATATGTAATGGTATACGAGTTAGATGACATTGTCAACTCTCAGCTAGATGAGAATTAGTAAAACCAATCCGAAACAGGACATCCGGATCGCGCCGCGAAAAACGACCCAACAAAAGACACACACGCGGGCAAGTCGACAAGTAGACACAAGACAGACGGCAGGACACGGGACGTGACAAAAAGAACCCGCAATAAAGATTTGCACAATATTTAAAGTAAAAAGATGAAAGAGTGAAAAAGTTTCATGAATTTAAAACAAATAAATAAAGAATAAAGAAATGGAAAAGAAAAAAGAAAAATAAATGGAAAAATAGAGAAAATAAAAATAAATATAAAAACAAAAAATTATGAATTTGAAAGAGTTCATAATTTAAAATAAATAATGAAATAGAAAGAAGAAAATAAAAAGGAAACAGAAACAAACAAAAAAAGCAAATGTATAGTGTCGAATGGAAGTGGACAAAAAAAAATTGGACTGGGCCGTAGCACAGACTTGAAAAGAAAAAAGAAAAACGCAGTCGACGGCCTAAAACACAAAAGCCCACAATAAAAAGGCCCCGGGCCTAGACACGGGGGCACATCCCCGGGCCCAGCTCGGGAGACACATCGACAAGGACTTATCGATAGGTTATTTATCAGTTGCACATTTGCCTAAAAAGGAATTATCAATTGCACAAATCTTATAGCAAGTTTGATCCTGTGGTTGAAGACTTAGATGTGAGGTAAGTATATTACATCTAGATGTGAAATAGCAATCCTGTAAGAAAAAACCATCCTTTTTTACTTTGTAGGATAGGGTGTACCGAAGCGGACCTCTTCATTTAATTACTTCCATTCATGGCACATAAAATAGCATAATTGGGTAACTTCAGCATATTTGAGTGAATACATACTTGGGGAAATTTTAGGCTCAACTTTTAAAATTTCAAACTTTCATAATTTCCAAATGATTTGTGCTATGCACACGACAGAAATTGCACGATTCACACACGGTGCTTAAATCTAGCCGGACATGCATATGGGTTGAAAAGGACACCGGCGGATGGATTTACCCATCGTGCAAACGTCGGGCACATGTATCGTGTGTGGAGCAGTTTCCTTTCCAATTTTTTGAGCAGCAGCAGTGCACCCTAGCGGGTTGGCCTCATTCGCTGATACGTCCTGAATATATTTGTAACTTCTGAAAGAGAATCTCAATTGTATAGTTTTCTGCAATATTTAATATTTATTGAACTAACCTACTAACTATTGCTAGATTGGTAGAAAAGCATGTTTTATGTCATTTGTTTTTGTAACCATCCCAAACTATAAAAAAAAATCTGAGAAGAGGATCATAATTGTCACAGGGAGATAAACAATCCCATTTCGGGGTCTCACTAGTCTTCTCTGGCTCATTAAAAATGTCAAAACCAGTCAACAAGGTCCAAGGTGGTCAACAAACGTCCACCTCAATCAACAAGGGTCAACATAGTGAACAAAAGTCCAAGCAAATTGCCATGGTCAACAAGTCAATTGAGAAGGCAAAAGGAAAGACCAAAGTCTACAAAGAAGAGAGGGGGCAAAGGAGCCCAAGTCCAAATGAGGCCCACCGAGCCGAAAGCACCTTCGTGCATGGATGAAGGAGAGTGGTGCACCATAAACCAAGAACATTTCCACCTTTGATTAGTACTACCCCTAATGTTTAGCACCACCATGGGTAGCCTTGGTCATTTCTCAAGGCACCTTCACCTATACAAGCCCCCCATGGGCATGCACTCTCATTCAATCCCACTTGAATAAACAAAGGAAGGGCACTTGAGATCTCAGAGCTTCCTCCCAAGATGCTCTAGGGCTGAGTCCCGAGGAGTGAAGGCGTGACCTAGATTGGCACTAGCTAGGGATCTCAGAGCTTGTTTCCAAGATGCTCAATCGTCGAGTCCCGAGGAGAGAAAAGGCGACTTAGGCGGGTGTCAGCAAGGAGTTAGGTAGAGGGTTATGAGAAATCGTGATACAACTTGGAGCCTCTGACCACCCGTTGTAGCTCATGCCTTACTAACATAGGTGACTAAACCTATTCAAAAACATCGTTGAGTTATTCTTGTCGATTGTACGACAACCCTCGATGTAAGACCATCGTACGCCATAACTAATATCTACTGCCTAGACAAGAACAGGACCCCTAACTAGAGCGTGCACAACTGGCTATAGCGGTGTTTGACACGCAAGGCGGTAGTACGACGCTGCTTGTAAGTTATTAACAGCGGTGTTCGGGACGCACATCACTGGTATGGCACATACAAGTGGTGAGTGCGCCTTGCACCCCACTAGTAATAAATGAACTACTGGCGTGCTGTTAGTTCGCATGCTGCAGGTATGGCGGAATACTTGTGGAGTTCGAGTGTGCTTGCTCTATCGTAAGAGTGGTTGGGTAACCCCCAAACGTAAGGGTGGAGTAACCTAGCAGTAAGTATTATCCACGCTTGAGAACCAAGATTTATCGAACCAGTAGGAGCTCTCAAGAACAAAAAATCACAGGTACCTGCACACAAAACACAAAACAAACTTGTCCGCAACACGTCAAGAAGATTGTCAAGTTTCTTCTCTTGCTAGTTACAAGATTAAATTGCACGGGATAATGGTAATTGATAGAAAGGTAAAATAAAAGAAACAGTGAAACAAAGAATAATATTTTTTAGGAGTTTTCAGTAATGAATAATAGACCCGGGGGGCATAGGTTTAATTATATAGGAAATAAACCTCAAAAGGTTCAATTGAATTCTTTTTTTTTGCGGGGTAGGTTCAATTGAATTCAATGAAACAATCTGATCATAAAGTGACAATTCATCATATTCAACAAACACACCACCGATTACATCATAGAGAGAGAGAGAGAGAGAGAGAGAGAGATAGAGAGAGAGAGAGAGAGAGAGAGAGAGAGATCTAGCTGCTGCTATGAACACTAAGGTTATAATGAGACTACTCACACATGATCATGGAGGCAAAAAGGTTGATAAAGAAACCTCCATGGACGAATTCCCCCATATGCCAGGAGGCCTCCAGATTGGATCTCCTCGGAACAGGAACTTACGGGCCGGTTCCGAGGAGATGGTCGCCGGCCGGAGTCGTGACGTTCCGGCAGACGACCGTACGAAAGTGGGTGTATGTTTTACCAAAGTCTATATTGCCGAAGCGGGGCTCTTTTATTACAGGAAAACAAACTGAGTACATGATCATAGTTATGTTGACAAATGTAAATGACCTTTTTAGCCCATCGGAATTATTATTAGCAGTTACAATACAGTCAAATGCGATTGATTTGCCTGCTTGATCACTATTTCAAGGAAAGTGGCGGCACGCTCTGTTCGTTTCGGAAGTAGTCGCCGGCGTCAACCTTGCGCTTGATCTTGGCGAGCCTCCTGAAGTTTGTTGGGCCGAAATACCTCTTGCCCCACACCTTGGCAGTTTCGTAGCACGTGACCCCGCCCACCACCTTGTTCACGCCCATGTCAAGGTCCCGGTAGTTCATGTACGCGCCCCTCGGATTCTTGCTCACGTAGGGCGCCATGAAGTCATACAAGCTCCCGATCCAGTTCGGGGTAACGTCGCCCCCCGCCCCTTGGCCGTTCCACAGCTCCACGTACTGGATGTTGTAGAGCACACCGCTCCGGTGCGGGAACGGGGTCTTGTCGGCGGCGATCCTGCCCATTACTCCGCCATGCGGCTCGAGGATGAGCTGCCCCGACGCCGCGCCGTTGAGCCAGAGGAAGATCTTCTTCCAGGTCTCCTTGGTGAGGGCTTTCTTGACGTAGTCGGACTTGTTCTTAACGAAGGGGCCTAGGGTCGTGGACTGGTTGAGGAGGAGCGCCTCCAGCGGCTTGTTGTTGATGGCGTCGCCCAAGTATATGTACGCCGTGTACTGCAGCCAGCTCATCTCCTTGCAGTCGGCTGGCGTCACGCCGAGCTCCGGGAACCGGTTGCGCATCGTCGCCACCACCGCGCTGCAGTTGCCGAGGTACAGGGACTGGAAGTTGGCCTGACTCTTCTGGATAACGACACGTACGCTGAGGTCGTCGGGGAGCACTGGCGCGAGCGTTTGCCATTTGGTCACCGCGTCGACCGCGCCCTGGTCCATGGTCTTGGCGACTTTGAAGAAGGTCACCTTCGGTGGGACCGGCACGAGCCTCACCTTCCACGACAGCACGATGCCGAAGTTCCCACCGCCGCCGCCGCGGATGGCCCAGAAGAGGTCGTCCCCCATGGCCTTCTTGTTCGCCAGCAGGTTCCCGTTAGCGTCGACCATACTAGCGTCGAGGACGTTGTCAGCTGAGAGTCCATACTTGCGCATCATCAGGCCTATGCCGCCGCCGCTGATGATGCCCCCCACGCCCACGGTCGGGCACACGCTAGCCGGGAAGCCCAACCCTGGCGCCGCGGTGGCAACGCGGTAGTAGAGCTCTCCGGTCGTCGCCCCGGTCTCGACCCACGCGGTGGCCTCGTGGGGGTTGACGTGGACGGCGTGGAGCTTGGCGAGGTCGATCACCGCGAACGCCTCGCCGTTGGGGGTGGCTGATCGGTACGAGAGGCCCTCGTTGTCGTGCCCGCCGCTGCGCACGCGGACGCGCACGCTGTGGCGGCGCCCGCAGCACACGGCGGCCTGGACGTGCGACGCGTTTGTGGGCGTCACGATGCACAGCGGAGGATTCGCCGTCGCCGGCGCCACCAACCTGGCGTTCCTGATGGACGACACCAGGAGCGGCTTGAAGGACGGCGAGCTCGGCGTCAGCACGAGCTGGCTGGGGATGTTCGTCGATAGGCACCGGAGGAAGTCGTTGTTGTTGTTGGAGGACGACGCCAGAGAAGGGGCGGGCACGTAAAAGCCCAAGAAGCAAACCGTGAGCAGGAGCGCTATGCTTGCCATTTCGATGGATCTGCCGCAATTGCTACACTGTTGACACGGTGCTTCTGTGCTAATTCACCTCGTTATATAGCATGGAAATCTCTCCCCAAATCAAGTATGAAATTAATGTGCCCCAAAGATAAGACCTCCAATTTAATTCCCTCGCGTTCATTGGAAGTGAATTATTACCTGGTTAAAGATAAAGTTATCGACATGGCTCTAACTATGGTAGAAAGATACAGGGGATGTGTTAGAAAGGAAGGCTTTAAATGAGTTTAAATTATCTCTTTGGATTCATTCAATTACTTTTGGGCTGTCCAGCACCCCCCATTCCAAGCCGATATGTGCGCAGATATGGGGTCGCCCGGACGCGTCCGTCATATTGGACTGACGGTAGGGGCCCACCCCATATCTCTTCAAAACAACCCTGACTTAGCCCGACCTACCCTCTACCTCTCCTATTTTCTGCCTCATCCGCACAGCCACCACTATAGCTCCGCCATCGTCACCAACCCATAGCGCCGCCACCGGAGGCCCCAACCCACAATGCCAGCGACCCTACCGCCACCGGACAAGGTCGCAGACAGACGTGCATGTGCAACTCCTTCGGACGTACACCTCGTGCTTTATGTGTTCGATGAAATGTCCGACCATTTTTTTTATTGTTTTGCTTATTCCTAGGCAAACGATGGATTCGTCGTCGGATGATAAGTATGTTAACAAGAACCTTGACGAATTCATATACACAGAGTTCATCAATTTGTCGGATTCAGACGACTAAGTTGCTAGAATGATGATGATGATGATGATGATGATGATGATGATGATGATGAGCATGCAGAAGAATTGAAGAAGCAAGAGGACCATGTCCTAAATTTCAAGGGTTCGATGAAGAGCAAGAGAGTTATTCCCCGGGATAGATTGCTGGTACAAAGCTTCTCTACAAGGACTACTTCAAACCAGACCCAACGTACCATGAAGGTTTTTTCGACGTCGCTTACGGATGAGCATAAATTTGTTCTTACGCATAGTGAATGCCATGGAGGAGGCTGATCACTAATTCAAGCCGAGGAAGGATTGTTGCTGGCAACTTTCCTTCTCTCCTTTCTAGAAATACACAGCTGCTTTCATGATTCTTACTTATGCTAAGGCCGCAGATGTCATTGATGCTGAAATCCGAATGGAAGAGATCACATGCCTAAATACCACGGTGCAATTTGCAAGCACCATGGTGAAGGTGTTTGGAGTGGAGTACTTGAGAGAACCAATTATCGAGGACACAGAAAGGTTGATGGCAATTGAAGTGACAAGATGTTTTCTAGGTATGCTCGGTTCAGTTGATTGCATGTATTGGCAATGGAAGAACTGCCCCAAGATTTGCGGGGGAAGTAGCATCGAAGAAATTATCATACTTGAAGCAGTAGCATCAATGGAATTATGAATTTGGCATGCTTTCTTTGGCACGCCTAGTTCTAACAATGAAGTCAATGTGCGCCAAGGATCTTCCTTGTTCAAGAAACTTTGTGATGGGCGAGGCTCCGGCGTGCAACTACACTGTCAACAGGCACAACTACAACATGGGGTACTACCTTGCCGATTGTATCTATCCTCAATGGGCGGCGTTTGTGAAGACTACATTCGATCTCCATGTTCGGAAACAAGGTGCTCGGAAGGATGTAGAGAGGGCATTCAGAGAGCACCATGCTCATTGGGGTATTGTTTGTGGAGCTGAAATAATGTGGGAACCTGAGACACTTTGGAAGCTCATGACATGTTGAGTAATATTACACAACATGATTGTGAAGGATAGGGCGAAGGGGCAGCCCGCACACATGATGTTGAGAAGCCCAAAATTCAGGTCCGCCTCCCAGAACAAGAGGTGGAGCTTGTTGTCAACTTTCTTGAGATGCATCGACAGCTTCAGAGCAATAGGTGCACATGGAACCTCTCAATGTTCTCGTGGAGCATATGATGATCCACCGTGAAAATCAATGAACTATGTATTTTATGTTTCATTTATGCATTGTAAACGAATTTTATGTTTAAACTAAGTATTTTTATTTACGAATAATTTTTATTTATGTGCACTACTATTGTTTGTGTGTAATGATCCACGTGCATGTGTTGGCATGGATTTGAGATTTCAAAACTGGTGGTTGTAGTTACAATTGAGGACGTTGGAAGGGCGGACCAGAGCTATCCGTGGACGCATCCGGGCGAGTCCATGGATGTATAGGAACCCGGATTTGCCCGGTCTGGTTGTAGATGCTCTAAAACAATTCGGCACATGCGTCTATCTGGCGGGATTCCTCCCCGGCGGTCACTTTCAGACCTGGTGTTTTTTTACTTGTTGAAAAGTACATGTCGTCAAAGTTTCTCTTATGTGGGTAACTTCTGCATAATTGAATGAATACATATTTTCAGATATTTCAGGCCCAACTTGTGAAATCAAACCTCCATAATTTCCAAAGTTTCGAAAATCTTAATCACTTACAAATTTCAGAAATCGTATGAGAGAGAAGACAAACATAGATGGCATAGATTGGCCTCTTTGACAGGAGAGAGAAACATGAGAGAGAGTGGTTGGCCCCACTATTTTTGAGCAGCACTAGCGCACCCTAGTTGGTTGACATCATTCGATGGTACGTCCCGAATATATCTATAACGTTTGAAAATAAAATCATCTCAATTTCATATAGTTTTTCTGCAATATTTAATACTTATTGAACTAACCTACTAATTATAGCTAGAATGGTAGAAGTGCATGTTTTATTTTATTTCCTTTTGTAACCACCCCAAACTCTAAAAATTCCGAGAAGAGGATCATAAATGTCGTGGGGAGATAAATAATCCCATTTGGGGGTCTCGCTAGTCTTCTGTGGCTTCTCAAAAAAATCAAAACCAGTCAATGAGGTCCAAGGTGGTCAACAAATGACCAACTCAATCAACAAGCGTTAACATAGTCAACAAAAGTCCAAGCAAATTGCCATGGTTAACAAGTCAATTGAGAAGGAAAAATGAAAGGCAAAAGTCAACAATGAAGAGAAGGGGAAAAGAACCCAAGTCCAAATGAGGCCCAACAAGTCAAAGGCCCATTCATGCATGGATGAAGGAGCGTGGTGCACCATAAACTAAGGACATCCCCACCTTAGATTTGGCTTCATGGACTCATGAAACTAGGAGTACCGTGTCCCACTTGAATAAACAAGGGGAGACAAAATCTCGGAGGTTCCTCCCAAGACGCTCTAGAGTCGAGTCCCGAGGAACCAATACGCCACTCAGATTAGGGTGATGCATTGTACTGCTGCAGGTGATTGTGTGTTGCCTGCTTCGGTGCCATGACAGACATCTCAAACTTCATGAATCACTAAGGATCTTTTAATAAAGTTAATGAGTTATTACATTCAATAATCTTACTCCATGTTCTTCATAATCTGAGGTTTCAAACTACGACCTACAACATCTCAAAACTATTTATCACCTCCCTATCTCCTCTAATACATATTTTTGTTGCTTTACGTCACACAAACTATTTCATCTCTGCTCACTTGCTAGAGATAGTTAAAACTTATATGTACTCACTCGCTATGAATCATGGTGAAAAACTACCAAATCGTAGCCATCTTTGAAAAGTTTATATATTCTCTTATATTTTAGTTTGTGAAAAATGGTCACAAACATGAAAATATTATTGAGATAAGAACCAACCTGTGATTGGATGGTTAGGAGGGCGGTGGTACCCCAGCCCATCGGGGATCAAGCCCCAGGTTAGACGATTTGGAGTCTCACAAAGGCAGAATATTCTTTCAGTAGGAAGCGATGTTCCCATCGAGCGAGGCACCTATAGTCACTTCATCAATCGCAAGTCCCACCAGCTCTTTCTCTCGAAGGTGCTCATAGAGGTAGGATATGTGTGCGTGTGTTCATAAGGGTGAATGTATGGACGTGTTTGTGAGCATCTGCATCTATACCGTGTTTCTCAAAATAGAAGATGAAATATTATTGAGATTTTAATAACTTCAAAAATAGTAATCCAATTTTTAATCCATTTGTGAGAAAGAGTGAAAAGACCCCAGCCCGTGCATGTGCACGTACGGGACAATGACTAGTGAGATGGTAATCAGGATCGTGCATTTTAGTTAAAACTCCACAAGTCATGAATTTACAGTGAGTCAAAATTAGAGAGAGCTAAACTATAGCTCCGCCATCGTCACCAACCCATAGCGCCGCCACCGGAGGCCCCAACCCACAATGCCACCGACCCTACCGCCACCGGACAAGGTCGCAGACAGACGTGCATGTGCAACTCCTTCGGACGTACACCTCGTGCTTTATGTGTTCGATGAAATGTCCGACCATTTTTTTTATTGTTTTGCTTATTCCTAGGCAAACGATGGATTCGTCGTCGGATGATAAGTATGTTAACAAGAACCTTGACGAATTCATATACACAGAGTTCATCAATTTGTCGGATTCAGACGACTAAGTTGCTAGAATGATGATGATGATGATGATGATGATGATGATGATGATGAGCATCCAGAAGAATTGAAGAAGCAAGAGGAGCATGTCCTAAATTTCAAGGGTTCGATGAAGAGCAAGAGAGTTATTCCCCGGGATAGATTGCTGGTACAAAGCTTCTCTACATGGACTACTTCAAACCAGACCCAACGTACCATGAAGGTTTTTTCGACGTCGCTTACGGATGAGCATAAATTTGTTCTTACGCATAGTGAATGCCATGGAGGAGGCTGATCACTAATTCAAGCTGAGGAAGGATTGTTGCAGGCAACTTTCCTTCTCTCCTTTCTAGAAATACACGGCTGCTTTCATGATTCTTACTTATGCTAAGGCCGCAGATGTCATTGATGCTGAAATCCGAATGGAAGAGATCACATGCCTAAATACCACGGTGCAATTTGCAAGCACCATGGTGAAGGTGTTTAGAGTGGAGTACTTGAGAGAACCAATTATCGAGGACACAGAAAGGTTGATGGCAATTGAAGTGACAAGATGTTTTCTAGGTATGCTCGGTTCAGTTGATTGCATGTATTGGCAATGGAAGAACTGCCCCAAGATTTGCGGGGGCAGTAGCATCGAAGAAATTATCATACTTGAAGCAGTAGCATCGATGGAATTATGAATTTGGCATGCTTTCTTTGGCACGCCTAGTTCTAACGATGAAGTCAATGTGCGCCAAGGATCTTCCTTGTTCAAGAAACTTTGTGATGGGGGAGGCTCCGGCGTGCAACTACACTGTCAACAGGCACAACTACAACATGGGGTACTACCTTGCCGATTGTATCTATCCTCAATGGGCGGCGTTTGTGAAGACTACATTCGATCTCCATGTTAGGAAACAAGGTGCTCGGAAGGATGTAGAGAGGGCATTCAGAGAGCACCATGCTCATTGGGGTATTGTTTGTGGAGCTGAAATAATGTGGGAACCTGAGACACTTTGGAAGCTCATGACATGTTGAGTAATATTACACAACATGATTGTGAAGGATAGGGCGAAGGGGCAGCCCGCACACATGATGATGAGAAGCCCAAAATTCAGGTCCGCCTCCCAGAACAAGAGGTGGGGCATGTTGTCAACTTTCTTGAGATGCATCGACAGCTTCAGAGCAATAGGTGCACATGGAACCTCTCAATGTTCTCGCGGAGCATATGATGATCCACCATGAAAATCAATGAACTATGTATTTTATGTTTCATTTATGCATTGTAAACGAATTTTATGTTTAAACTAAGTATTTTTATTTACGAATAATTTTTATTTATGTGCACTACTATTGTTTGTGTGTAATGATCCACATGCATGTGTTGGCATGGATTTGAGATTTCAAAACTGGTGGTTGTAGTTACAATTGAGGACGTTGGAAGGGCGGACCAGAGATATCCGTGGACGCATCCGGGCGAGTCCATGGATGTATAGGAACCCGGATTTGCCCGGTCTGGTTGTAGATGCTCTAAAACAATTCGGCACATGCGTCTATCTGGCGGGATTCCTCCCCGGCGGTCACTTTCAGACCTGGTGTTTTTTTACTTGTTGAAAAGGACATGTCGTCAAAGTTTCTCTTATGTGGGTAACTTCTGCATAATTGAATGAATGCATATTTTCAGATATTTCAGGCCCAACTTGTGAAATCAAACCTCCATAATTTCCAAAGTTTCGAAAATCTTAATCACTTACAAATTTCAGAAATCGTACGAGAGAGAAGACAAACATAGATGGCATAGATTGGCCTCTTTGACAGGAGAGAGAAACATGAGAGAGAGTGGTTGGCCCCACTATTTTTGAGCAGCACTAGCACACCCTAGTGGGTTGACATCATTCGATGGTACGTCCTGAATATATCTGTAACTTTTGAAAATAAAATCATCTCAATTTCATATATTTTTTCTGCAATATTTAATATTTATTGAACTAACCTACTAATTATAGCTAGAATGGTAGAAATGCATGTTTTATTTTATTTCCTTTTGTAACCACCCCAAACTCTAAAAATTCCGAGAAGAGGATCATAAATGTCGTGGGGAGATAAATAATCCCATTTGGGGGTCTCGCTAGTCTTCTGTGGCTTGTCAAAAAAATCAAAACCAGTCAATGAGGTCCAAGGTGGTCAACAAATGTCCAACTCAATCAACAAGCGTTAACATAGTCAACAAAAGTCCAAGCAAATTGCCATGGTTAACAAGTCAATTGAGAAGGAAAAATGAAAGGCAAAAGTCAACAATGAAGAGAAGGGGAAAAGAACCTAAGTCCAAATGAGGCCCAACAAGTCAAAGGCCCATTCATGCATGGATGAAGGAGCGTGGTGCACCATAAACTAAGGACATCCCCACCTTAGATTTGGCTTCATGGACTCATGAAACTAGGAGTACCGTGTCCCACTTGAATAAACAAGGGGAGACAAAATCTCGGAGGTTCCTCCCAAGACGCTCTAGAGTCGAGTCCCGAGGAGCCAATACGCCACTCAGATTAGGGTGATGCATTGTACTGCTGCAGGTGATTGTGTGTTGCCTGCTTCGGTGCCATAACCGACATCTCAAACTTCATGAATCACTAAGGATCTTTTAATAAAGTTAATGAGTTATTACATTCAATAATCTTACTCCATGTTCTTCATAATCTGAGGTTTCAAACTACGACCTACAACATCTCAAAACTATTTATCACCTCCCTATCTCCTCTAATACATATTTTTGTTGCTTTACGTCACACAAACTATTTCATCTCTGCTCACTTGCTAGAGATAGTTAAAACTTATATGTACTCACTCGCTATGAATCATGGTGAAAAACTACCAAATCGTAGCCATCTTTGAAAAGTTTATATATTCTCTTATATTTTAGTTTGTGAAAAATGGTCACAAACATGAAAATATTATTGAGATAATTACCAACCCGTGATTGGATGGTTAGGAGGGCGGTGGTACCCCAGCCCATCGGGGATCAAGCCCCAGGTTAGACGATTTGGAGTCTCACAAAGGCAGAATATTCTTTCAGTAGGAAGCGATGTTCCCATCGAGCGAGGCACCTATAGTCACTTCATCAATTGCAAGTCCCACCAGCTCTTTCTCTCGAAGGTGCTCATAGAGGTAGGATATGTGTGCGTGTGTTCATAAGGGTGAATGTATGGACGTGTTTGTGAGCATCTGCATCTATACCGTGTTTCTCAAAATAGAAGATGAAATATTATTGAGATTTTAATAACTTCAAAAATAGTAATCCAATTTTTAATCCATTTGTGAGAAAGAGTGAAAAGACCCCAGCCCGTGCATGTGCACGTACGGGACAATGACTAGTGAGATGGTAATCAGGATCGTGCATTTTAGTTAAAACTCCACAAGTCATGAATTTACAGTGAGTCAAAATTAGAGAGAGCTAAACTATAGCTCCGCCATCGTCACCAACCCATAGCGCCGCCACCGGAGGCCCCAACCCACAATGCCACCGACCCTACCGCCACCGGACAAGGTCGCAGACAGACGTGCATGTGCAACTCCTTCGGACGTACACCTCGTGCTTTATGTGTTCGATGAAATGTCCGACCATTTTTTTTTATTGTTTTGCTTATTCCTAGGCAAACGATGGATTCGTCGTCGGATGATAAGTATGTTAACAAGAACCTTGACGAATTCATATACACAGAGTTCATCAATTTGTCGGATTCAGACGACTAAGTTGCTAGAATGATGATGATGATGATGATGATGATGATGATGATGATGAGCATCCAGAAGAATTGAAGAAGCAAGAGGAGCATGTCCTAAATTTCAAGGGTTCGATGAAGAGCAAGAGAGTTATTCCCCGGGATAGATTGCTGGTACAAAGCTTCTCTACATGGACTACTTCAAACCAGACCCAACGTACCATGAAGGTTTTTTCGACGTCGCTTACGGATGAGCATAAATTTGTTCTTACGCATAGTGAATGCCATGGAGGAGGCTGATCACTAATTCAAGCTGAGGAAGGATTGTTGCAGGCAACTTTCCTTCTCTCCTTTCTAGAAATACACGGCTGCTTTCATGATTCTTACTTATGCTAAGGCCGCAGATGTCATTGATGCTGAAATCCGAATGGAAGAGATCACATGCCTAAATACCACGGTGCAATTTGCAAGCACCATGGTGAAGGTGTTTAGAGTGGAGTACTTGAGAGAACCAATTATCGAGGACACAGAAAGGTTGATGGCAATTGAAGTGACAAGATGTTTTCTAGGTATGCTCGGTTCAGTTGATTGCATGTATTGGCAATGGAAGAACTGCCCCAAGATTTGCGGGGGCAGTAGCATCGAAGAAATTATCATACTTGAAGCAGTAGCATCGATGGAATTATGAATTTGGCATGCTTTCTTTGGCACGCCTAGTTCTAACAATGAAGTCAATGTGCGCCAAGGATCTTCCTTGTTCAAGAAACTTTGTGATGGGGGAGGCTCCGGCGTGCAACTACACTGTCAACAGGCACAACTACAACATGGGGTACTACCTTGCCGATTGTATCTATCCTCAATGGGCGGCGTTTGTGAAGACTACATTCGATCTCCATGTTAGGAAACAAGGTGCTCGGAAGGATGTAGAGAGGGCATTCAGAGAGCACCATGCTCATTGGGGTATTGTTTGTGGAGCTGAAATAATGTGGGAACCTGAGACACTTTGGAAGCTCATGACATGTTGAGTAATATTACACAACATGATTGTCAAGGATAGGGCGAAGGGGCAGCCCGCACACATGATGATGAGATGCCCAAAATTCAGGTCCGCCTCCCAGAACAAGAGGTGGGGCATGTTGTCAACTTTCTTGAGATGCATCGACAGCTTCAGAGCAATAGGTGCACATGGAACCTCTCAATGTTCTCGTGGAGCATATGATGATCCACCATGAAAATCAATGAACTATGTATTTTATGTTTCATTTATGCATTGTAAACGAATTTTATGTTTAAACTAAGTATTTTTATTTACGAATAATTTTTATTTATGTGCACTACTATTGTTTGTGTGTAATGATCCACATGCATGTGTTGGCATGGATTTGAGATTTCAAAACTGGTGGTTGTAGTTACAATTGAGGACGTTGGAAGGGCGGACCAGAGATATCCGTGGACGCATCCGGGCGAGTCCATGGATGTATAGGAACCCGGATTTGCCCGGTCTGGTTGTAGATGCTCTAAAACAATTCGGCACATGCGTCTATCTGGCGGGATTCCTCCCCGGCGGTCACTTTCAGACCTGGTGTTTTTTTACTTGTTGAAAAGTACATGTCGTCAAAGTTTCTCTTATGTGGGTAACTTCTGCATAATTGAATGAATGCATATTTTCAGATATTTCAGGCCCAACTTGTGAAATCAAACCTCCATAATTTCCAAAGTTTCGAAAATCTTAATCACTTACAAATTTCAGAAATCGTACGAGAGAGAAGACAAACATAGATGGCATAGATTGGCCTCTTTGACAGGAGAGAGAAACATGAGAGAGAGTGGTTGGCCCCACTATTTTTGAGCAGCACTAGCACACCCTAGTGGGTTGACATCATTCGATGGTACGTCCTGAATATATCTATAACTTTTGAAAATAAAATCATCTCAACTTCATATATTTTTTCTGCAATATTTAATATTTATTGAACTAACCTACTAATTATAGCTAGAATGGTAGAAATGCATGTTTTATTTTATTTCCTTTTGTAACCACCCCAAACTCTAAAAATTCCGAGAAGAGGATCATAAATGTCGTGGGGAGATAAATAATCCCATTTGGGGGTCTCGCTAGTCTTCTGTGGCTTGTCAAAAAAATCAAAACCAGTCAATGAGGTCCAAGGTGGTCAACAAATGTCCAACTCAATCAACAAGCGTTAACATAGTCAACAAAAGTCCAAGCAAATTGCCATGGTTAACAAGTCAATTGAGAAGGAAAAATGAAAGGCAAAAGTCAACAATGAAGAGAAGGGGAAAAGAACCCAAGTCCAAATGAGGCCCAACAAGTCAAAGGCCCATTCATGCATGGATGAAGGAGCGTGGTGCACCATAAACTAAGGACATCCCCACCTTAGATTTGGCTTCATGGACTCATGAAACTAGGAGTACCGTGTCCCACTTGAATAAACAAGGGGAGACAAAATCTCGGAGGTTCCTCCCAAGACGCTCTAGAGTCGAGTCCCGAGGAGCCAATACGCCACTCAGATTAGGGTGATGCATTGTACTGCTGCAGGTGATTGTGTGTTGCCTGCTTCGGTGCCATAACCGACATCTCAAACTTCATGAATCACTAAGGATCTTTTAATAAAGTTAATGAGTTATTACATTCAATAATCTTACTCCATGTTCTTCATAATCTGAGGTTTCAAACTACGACCTACAACATCTCAAAACTATTTATCACCTCCCTATCTCCTCTAATACATATTTTTTTTGCTTTACGTCACACAAACTATTTCATCTCTGCTCACTTGCTAGAGATAGTTAAAAATTATATGTACTCACTCGCTATGAATCATGGTGAAAAACTACCAAATCGTAGCCATCTTTGAAAAGTTTATATATTCTCTTATATTTCAGTTTGTGAAAAATGGTCACAAACATGAAAATATTATTGAGATAAGAACCAACCCGTGATTGGATGGTTAGGAGGGCGGTGGTACCCCCAGCCCATCGGGGATCAAGCCCCAGGTTAGACGATTTGGAGTCTCACAAAGGCAGAATATTCTTTCAGTAGGAAGCGATGTTCCCATCGAGCGAGGCACCTATAGTCACTTCATCAATCGCAAGTCCCACCAGCTCTTTCTCTCGAAGGTGCTCATAGAGGTAGGATATGTGTGCGTGTGTTCATAAGGGTGAATGTATGGACGTGTTTGTGAGCATCTGCATCTATACCGTGTTTCTCAAAACAGAAGATGAAATATTATTGAGATTTTAATAACTTCAAAAATAGTAATCCAATTTTTAATCCATTTGTGAGAAAGAGTGAAAAGACCCCAGCCCGTGCATGTGCACGTACGGGACAATGACTAGTGAGATGGTAATCAGGATCGTGCATTTTAGTTAAAACTCCACAAGTCATGAATTTACAGTGAGTCAAAATTAGAGAGAGCTAAACTATAGCTCCGCCATCGTCACCAACCCATAGCGCCGCCACCGGAGGCCCCAACCCACAATGCCACCGACCCTACCGCCACCAGACAAGGTCGCAGACAGACGTGCATGTGCAACTCCTTCGGACGTACACCTCGTGCTTTATGTGTTCGATGAAATGTCCGACCATTTTTTTTATTGTTTTGCTTATTCCTAGGCAAACGATGGATTCGTCGTCGGATGATAAGTATGTTAACAAGAACCTTGACGAATTCATATACACAGAGTTCATCAATTTGTCGGATTCAGACGACTAAGTTGCTAGAATGATGATGATGATGATGATGATGATGATGATGATGATGATGAGCATCCAGAAGAATTGAAAAAGCAAGAGGAGCATGTCCTAAATTTCAAGGGTTCGATGAAGAGCAAGAGAGTTATTCCCCGGGATAGATTGCTGGTACAAAGCTTCTCTACATGGACTACTTCAAACCAGACCCAACGTACCATGAAGGTTTTTTCGACGTCGCTTACGGATGAGCATAAATTTGTTCTTACGCATAGTGAATGCCATGGAGGAGGCTGATCACTAATTCAAGCTGAGGAAGGATTGTTGCAGGCAACTTTCCTTCTCTCCTTTCTAGAAATACATGGCTGCTTTCATGATTCTTACTTATGCTAAGGCCGCAGATGTCATTGATGCTGAAATCCGAATGGAAGAGATCACATGCCTAAATACCACGGTGCAATTTGCAAGCACCATGGTGAAGGTGTTTGGAGTGGAGTACTCGAGAGAACCAATTATCGAGGACACAGAAAGGTTGATGGCAATTGAAGTGACAAGATGTTTTCTAGGTATGCTCGGTTCAGTTGATTGCATGTATTGGCAATGGAAGAACTGCCCCAAGATTTGCGGGGGCAGTAGCATCGAAGAAATTATCATACTTGAAGCAGTAGCATCGATGGAATTATGAATTTGGCATGCTTTCTTTGGCACGCCTAGTTCTAACAATGAAGTCAATGTGCGCCAAGGATCTTCCTTGTTCAAGAAACTTTGTGATGGGGGAGGCTCCGGCGTGCAACTACACTGTCAACAGGCACAACTACAACATGGGGTACTACCTTGCCGATTGTATCTATCCTCAATGGGCGGCGTTTGTGAAGACTACATTCGATCTCCATGTTAGCAAACAAGGTGCTCGGAAGGATGTAGAGAGGGCATTCAGAGAGCACCATGCTCATAGGGGTATTGTTTGTGGAGCTGAAATAATGTGGGAACCTGAGACACTTTGGAAGCTCATGACATGTTGAGTAATATTACACAACATGATTGTGAAGGATAGGGCGAAGGGGCAGCCCGCACACATGATGTTGAGAAGCCCAAAATTCAGGTCCGCCTCCCAGAACAAGAGGTGGGGCATGTTGTCAACTTTCTTGAGATGCATCGACAGCTTCAGAGCAATAGGTGCACATGGAACCTCTCAATGTTCTCGTGGAGCATATGATGATCCACCGTGAAAATCAATGAACTATGTATTTTATGTTTCATTTATGCATTGTAAACGAATTTTATGTTTAAACTAAGTATTTTTATTTACGAATAATTTTTATTTATGTGCACTACTATTGTTTGTGTGTAATGATCCACATGCATGTGTTGGCATGGATTTGAGATTTCAAAACTGGTGGTTGTAGTTACAATTGAGGACGTTGGAAGGGCGGACCAGAGCTATCCGTGGACGCATCCGGGCGAGTCCATGGATGTATAGGAACCCGGATTTGCCCGGTCTGGTTGTAGATGCTCTAAAACAATCCGGCACATGCGTCTATCTGGCGGGATTCCTCCCCGGCGGTCACTTTCAGACCTGGTGTTTTTTTACTTGTTGAAAAGTACATGTCGTCAAAGTTTCTCTTATGTGGGTAACTTCTGCATAATTGAATGAATACATATTTTCAGATATTTCAGGCCCAACTTGTGAAATCAAACCGCCATAAATTCCAAAGTTTCGAAAATCTTAATCACTTACAAATTTCAGAAATCGTATGAGAGAGAAGACAAACATAGATGGCATAGATTGGCCTCTTTGACAGGAGAGAGAAACATGGGAGAGAGTGGTTGGCCCCACTATTTTTGAGCAGCACTAGCGCACCCTAGTGGGTTGACATCATTCGATGGTGCGTCCTGAATATATCTATAAGTTTTGAAAATAAAATCATCTCAATTTCATATAGTTTTTCTGCAATATTTAATATTTATTGAACTAACCTACTAATTATAGCTAGAATGGTAGAAATGCATGTTTTATTTTATTTCCTTTTGTAACCACCCCAAACTCTAAAAATTCCGAGAAGAGGATCATAAATGTCGTGGGGAGATAAATAATCCCATTTGGGGGTCTCGCTAGTCTTCTGTGGCTTGTCAAAAAAATCAAAACCAGTCAATGAGGTCCAAGGTGGTCAACAAATGTCCAACTCAATCAACAAGCGTTAACATAGTCAACAAAAGTCCAAGCAAATTGCCATGGTTAATAAGTCAATTGAGAAGGAAAAATGAAAGGCAAAAGTCAACAATGAAGAGAAGGGGAAAAGAACCCAAGTTCAAATGAGGCCCAACAAGTCAAAGGCCCATTCATGCATGGATGAAGGAGCGTGGTGCACCATAAGCTAAGGACATCCCCACCTTAGATTTGGCTTCATGGACTCATGAAACTAGGAGTACCGTGTCCCACTTGAATAAACAAGGGGAGACAAAATCTCGGAGGTTCCTCCCAAGACGCTCTAGAGTCGAGTCCCGAGGAGCCAATACGCCACTCAGATTAGGGTGATGCATTGTACTGCTGCAGGTGATTGTGTGTTGCCTGCTTCGGTGCCATAACCGACATCTCAAACTTCATGAATCACTAAGGATCTTTTAATAAAGTTAATGAGTTATTACATTCAATAATCTTACTCCATGTTCTTCATAATCTGAGGTTTCAAACTACGACCTACAACATCTCAAAACTATTTATCACCTCCCTATCTCCTCTAATACATATTTTTGTTGCTTTACGTCACACAAACTATTTCATCTCTGCTCACTTGCTAGAGATAGTTAAAACTTATATGTACTCACTCGCTATGAATCATGGTGAAAAACTACCAAATCGTAGCCATCTTTGAAAAGTTTATATATTCTCTTATATTTTAGTTTGTGAAAAATGGTCACAAACATGAAAATATTATTGAGATAAGAACCAACCTGTGATTGGATGGTTAGGAGGGCGGTGGTACCCCAGCCCATCGGGGATCAAGCCCCAGGTTAGACGATTTGGAGTCTCACAAAGGCAGAATATTCTTTCAGTAGGAAGCGATGTTCCCATCGAGCGAGGCACCTATAGTCACTTCATCAATTGCAAGTCCCACCAGCTCTTTCTCTCGAAGGTGCTCATAGAGGTAGGATATGTGTGCGTGTGTTCATAAGGGTGAATGTATGGACGTGTTTGTGAGCATCTGCATCTATACCGTGTTTCTCAAAATAGAAGATGAAATATTATTGAGATTTTAATAACTTCAAAAATAGTAATCCAATTTTTAATCCATTTGTGAGAAAGAGTGAAAAGACCCCAGCCCGTGCATGTGCACGTACGGGACAATGACTAGTGAGATGGTAATCAGGATCGTGCATTTTAGTTAAAACTCCACAAGTCATGAATTTACAGTGAGTCAAAATTAGAGAGAGCTAAACTATAGCTCCGCCATCGTCACCAACCCATAGCGCCGCCACCGGAGGCCCCAACCCACAATGCCACCGACCCTACCGCCACCGGACAAGGTCGCAGACAGACGTGCATGTGCAACTCCTTCGGACGTACACCTCGTGCTTTATGTGTTCGATGAAATGTCCGACCATTTTTTTTATTGTTTTGCTTATTCCTAGGCAAACGATGGATTCGTCGTCGGATGATAAGTATGTTAACAAGAACCTTGACGAATTCATATACACAGAGTTCATCAATTTGTCGGATTCAGACGACTAAGTTGCTAGAATGATGATGATGATGATGATGATGATGATGATGATGAGCATCCAGAAGAATTGAAGAAGCAAGAGGAGCATGTCCTAAATTTCAAGGGTTCGATGAAGAGCAAGAGAGTTATTCCCCGGGATAGATTGCTGGTACAAAGCTTCTCTACATGGACTACTTCAAACCAGACCCAACGTACCATGAAGGTTTTTTCGACGTCGCTTACGGATGAGCATAAATTTGTTCTTACGCATAGTGAATGCCATGGAGGAGGCTGATCACTAATTCAAGCTGAGGAAGGATTGTTGCAGGCAACTTTCCTTCTCTCCTTTCTAGAAATACACGGCTGCTTTCATGATTCTTACTTATGCTAAGGCCGCAGATGTCATTGATGCTGAAATCCGAATGGAAGAGATCACATGCCTAAATACCACGGTGCAATTTGCAAGCACCATGGTGAAGGTGTTTAGAGTGGAGTACTCGAGAGAACCAATTATCGAGGACACAGAAAGGTTGATGGCAATTGAAGTGACAAGATGTTTTCTAGGTATGCTCGGTTCAGTTGATTGCATGTATTGGCAATGGAAGAACTGCCCCAAGATTTGCGGGGGCAGTAGCATCGAAGAAATTATCATACTTGAAGCAGTAGCATCGATGGAATTATGAATTTGGCATGCTTTCTTTGGCACGCCTAGTTCTAACAATGAAGTCAATGTGCGCCAAGGATCTTCCTTGTTCAAGAAACTTTGTGATGGGGGAGGCTCCGGCGTGCAACTACACTGTCAACAGGCACAACTACAACATGGGGTACTACCTTGCCGATTGTATCTATCCTCAATGGGCGGCGTTTGTGAAGACTACATTCGATCTCCATGTTAGGAAACAAGGTGCTCGGAAGGATGTAGAGAGGGCATTCAGAGAGCACCATGCTCATTGGGGTATTGTTTGTGGAGCTGAAATAATGTGGGAACCTGAGACACTTTGGAAGCTCATGACATGTTGAGTAATATTACACAACATGATTGTCAAGGATAGGGCGAAGGGGCAGCCCGCACACATGATGATGAGATGCCCAAAATTCAGGTCCGCCTCCCAGAACAAGAGGTGGGGCATGTTGTCAACTTTCTTGAGATGCATCGACAGCTTCAGAGCAATAGGTGCACATGGAACCTCTCAATGTTCTCGTGGAGCATATGATGATCCACCATGAAAATCAATGAACTATGTATTTTATGTTTCATTTATGCGTTGTAAACGAATTTTATGTTTAAACTAAGTATTTTTATTTACGAATAATTTTTATTTATGTGCACTACTATTGTTTGTGTGTAATGATCCACATGCATGTGTTGGCATGGATTTGAGATTTCAAAACTGGTGGTTGTAGTTACAATTGAGGACGTTGGAAGGGCGGACCAGAGATATCCGTGGACGCATCCGGGCGAGTCCATGGATGTATAGGAACCCGGATTTGCCCGGTCTGGTTGTAGATGCTCTAAAACAATTCGGCACATGCGTCTATCTGGCGGGATTCCTCCCCGGCGGTCACTTTCAGACCTGGTGTTTTTTTACTTGTTGAAAAGTACATGTCGTCAAAGTTTCTCTTATGTGGGTAACTTCTGCATAATTGAATGAATGCATATTTTCAGATATTTCAGGCCCAACTTGTGAAATCAAACCTCCATAATTTCCAAAGTTTCGAAAATCTTAATCACTTACAAATTTCAGAAATCGTACGAGAGAGAAGACAAACATAGATGGCATAGATTGGCCTCTTTGACAGGAGAGAGAAACATGAGAGAGAGTGGTTGGCCCCACTATTTTTGAGCAGCACTAGCACACCCTAGTGGGTTGACATCATTCGATGGTACGTCCTGAATATATCTATAACTTTTGAAAATAAAATCATCTCAATTTCATATATTTTTTCTGCAATATTTAATATTTATTGAACTAACCTACTAATTATAGCTAGAATGGTAGAAATGCATGTTTTATTTTATTTCCTTTTGTAACCACCCCAAACTCTAAAAATTCCGAGAAGAGGATCATAAATGTCGTGGGGAGATAAATAATCCCATTTGGGGGTCTCGCTAGTCTTCTGTGGCTTGTCAAAAAAATCAAAACCAGTCAATGAGGTCCAAGGTGGTCAACAAATGTCCAACTCAATCAACAAGCGTTAACATAGTCAACAAAAGTCCAAGCAAATTGCCATGGTTAACAAGTCAATTGAGAAGGAAAAATGAAAGGCAAAAGTCAACAATGAAGAGAAGGGGAAAAGAACCCAAGTCCAAATGAGGCCCAACAAGTCAAAGGCCCATTCATGCATGGATGAAGGAGCGTGGTGCACCATAAACTAAGGACATCCCCACCTTAGATTTGGCTTCATGGACTCATGAAACTAGGAGTACCGTGTCCCACTTGAATAAACAAGGGGAGACAAAATCTCGGAGGTTCCTCCCAAGACGCTCTAGAGTCGAGTCCCGAGGAGCCAATACGCCACTCAGATTAGGGTGATGCATTGTACTGCTGCAGGTGATTGTGTGTTGCCTGCTTCGGTGCCATAACCGACATCTCAAACTTCATGAATCACTAAGGATCTTTTAATAAAGTTAATGAGTTATTACATTCAATAATCTTACTCCATGTTCTTCATAATCTGAGGTTTCAAACTACGACCTACAACATCTCAAAACTATTTATCACCTCCCTATCTCCTCTAATACATATTTTTTTTGCTTTACGTCACACAAACTATTTCATCTCTGCTCACTTGCTAGAGATAGTTAAAAATTATATGTACTCACTCGCTATGAATCATGGTGAAAAACTACCAAATCGTAGCCATCTTTGAAAAGTTTATATATTCTCTTATATTTCAGTTTGTGAAAAATGGTCACAAACATGAAAATATTATTGAGATAAGAACCAACCCGTGATTGGATGGTTAGGAGGGCGGTGGTACCCCCAGCCCATCGGGGATCAAGCCCCAGGTTAGACGATTTGGAGTCTCACAAAGGCAGAATATTCTTTCAGTAGGAAGCGATGTTCCCATCGAGCGAGGCACCTATAGTCACTTCATCAATCGCAAGTCCCACCAGCTCTTTCTCTCGAAGGTGCTCATAGAGGTAGGATATGTGTGCGTGTGTTCATAAGGGTGAATGTATGGACGTGTTTGTGAGCATCTGCATCTATACCGTGTTTCTCAAAACAGAAGATGAAATATTATTGAGATTTTAATAACTTCAAAAATAGTAATCCAATTTTTAATCCATTTGTGAGAAAGAGTGAAAAGACCCCAGCCCGTGCATGTGCACGTATGGGACAATGACTAGTGAGATGGTAATCAGGATCGTGCATTTTAGTTAAAACTCCACAAGTCATGAATTTACAGTGAGTCAAAATTAGAGAGAGCTAAACTATAGCTCCGCCATCGTCACCAACCCATAGCGCCGCCACCGGAGGCCCCAACCCACAATGCCACCGACCCTACCGCCACCAGACAAGGTCGCAGACAGACGTGCATGTGCAACTCCTTCGGACGTACACCTCGTGCTTTATGTGTTCGATGAAATGTCCGACCATTTTTTTTATTGTTTTGCTTATTCCTAGGCAAACGATGGATTCGTCGTCGGATGATAAGTATGTTAACAAGAACCTTGACGAATTCATATACACAGAGTTCATCAATTTGTCGGATTCAGACGACTAAGTTGCTAGAATGATGATGATGATGATGATGATGATGATGATGATGATGATGAGCATCCAGAAGAATTGAAAAAGCAAGAGGAGCATGTCCTAAATTTCAAGGGTTCGATGAAGAGCAAGAGAGTTATTCCCCGGGATAGATTGCTGGTACAAAGCTTCTCTACATGGACTACTTCAAACCAGACCCAACGTACCATGAAGGTTTTTTCGACGTCGCTTACGGATGAGCATAAATTTGTTCTTACGCATAGTGAATGCCATGGAGGAGGCTGATCACTAATTCAAGCTGAGGAAGGATTGTTGCAGGCAACTTTCCTTCTCTCCTTTCTAGAAATACATGGCTGCTTTCATGATTCTTACTTATGCTAAGGCCGCAGATGTCATTGATGCTGAAATCCGAATGGAAGAGATCACATGCCTAAATACCACGGTGCAATTTGCAAGCACCATGGTGAAGGTGTTTGGAGTGGAGTACTCGAGAGAACCAATTATCGAGGACACAGAAAGGTTGATGGCAATTGAAGTGACAAGATGTTTTCTAGGTATGCTCGGTTCAGTTGATTGCATGTATTGGCAATGGAAGAACTGCCCCAAGATTTGCGGGGGCAGTAGCATCGAAGAAATTATCATACTTGAAGCAGTAGCATCGATGGAATTATGAATTTGGCATGCTTTCTTTGGCACGCCTAGTTCTAACAATGAAGTCAATGTGCGCCAAGGATCTTCCTTGTTCAAGAAACTTTGTGATGGGGGAGGCTCCGGCGTGCAACTACACTGTCAACAGGCACAACTACAACATGGGGTACTACCTTGCCGATTGTATCTATCCTCAATGGGCGGCGTTTGTGAAGACTACATTCGATCTCCATGTTAGCAAACAAGGTGCTCGGAAGGATGTAGAGAGGGCATTCAGAGAGCACCATGCTCATTGGGGTATTGTTTGTGGAGCTGAAATAATGTGGGAACCTGAGACACTTTGGAAGCTCATGACATGTTGAGTAATATTACACAACATGATTGTGAAGGATAGGGCGAAGGGGCAGCCCGCACACATGATGTTGAGAAGCCCAAAATTCAGGTCCGCCTCCCAGAACAAGAGGTGGGGCATGTTGTCAACTTTCTTGAGATGCATCGACAGCTTCAGAGCAATAGGTGCACATGGAACCTCTCAATGTTCTCGTGGAGCATATGATGATCCACCGTGAAAATCAATGAACTATGTATTTTATGTTTCATTTATGCATTGTAAACGAATTTTATGTTTAAACTAAGTATTTTTATTTACGAATAATTTTTATTTATGTGCACTACTATTGTTTGTGTGTAATGATCCACATGCATGTGTTGGCATGGATTTGAGATTTCAAAACTGGTGGTTGTAGTTACAATTGAGGACGTTGGAAGGGCGGACCAGAGCTATCCGTGGACGCATCCGGGCGAGTCCATGGATGTATAGGAACCCGGATTTGCCCGGTCTGGTTGTAGATGCTCTAAAACAATCCGGCACATGCGTCTATCTGGCGGGATTCCTCCCCGGCGGTCACTTTCAGACCTGGTGTTTTTTTACTTGTTGAAAAGTACATGTCGTCAAAGTTTCTCTTATGTGGGTAACTTCTGCATAATTGAATGAATACATATTTTCAGATATTTCAGGCCCAACTTGTGAAATCAAACCGCCATAAATTCCAAAGTTTCGAAAATCTTAATCACTTACAAATTTCAGAAATCGTATGAGAGAGAAGACAAACATAGATGGCATAGATTGGCCTCTTTGACAGGAGAGAGAAACATGGGAGAGAGTGGTTGGCCCCACTATTTTTGAGCAGCACTAGCGCACCCTAGTGGGTTGACATCATTCGATGGTGCGTCCTGAATATATCTATAAGTTTTGAAAATAAAATCATCTCAATTTCATATAGTTTTTCTGCAATATTTAATATTTATTGAACTAACCTACTAATTATAGCTAGAATGGTAGAAATGCATGTTTTATTTTATTTCCTTTTGTAACCACCCCAAACTCTAAAAATTCCGAGAAGAGGATCATAAATGTCGTGGGGAGATAAATAATCCCATTTGGGGGTCTCGCTAGTCTTCTGTGGCTTGTCAAAAAAATCAAAACCAGTCAATGAGGTCCAAGGTGGTCAACAAATGTCCAACTCAATCAACAAGCGTTAACATAGTCAACAAAAGTCCAAGCAAATTGCCATGGTTAATAAGTCAATTGAGAAGGAAAAATGAAAGGCAAAAGTCAACAATGAAGAGAAGGGGAAAAGAACCCAAGTTCAAATGAGGCCCAACAAGTCAAAGGCCCATTCATGCATGGATGAAGGAGCGTGGTGCACCATAAGCTAAGGACATCCCCACCTTAGATTTGGCTTCATGGACTCATGAAACTAGGAGTACCGTGTCCCACTTGAATAAACAAGGGGAGACAAAATCTCGGAGGTTCCTCCCAAGACGCTCTAGAGTCGAGTCCCGAGGAGCCAATACGCCACTCAGATTAGGGTGATGCATTGTACTGCTGCAGGTGATTGTGTGTTGCCTGCTTCGGTGCCATGACAGACATCTCAAACTTCATGAATCACTAAGGATCTTTTAATAAAGTTAATGAGTTATTACATTCAATAATCTTACTCCATGTTCTTCATAATCTGAGGTTTCAAACTACGACCTACAACATCTCAAAACTATTTATCACCTCCCTATCTCCTCTAATACATATTTTTGTTGCTTTACGTCACACAAACTATTTCATCTCTGCTCACTTGCTAGAGATAGTTAAAAATTATATGTACTCACTCGCTATGAATCATGGTGAAAAACTACCAAATCGTAGCCATCTTTGAAAAGTTTATATATTCTCTTATATTTCAGTTTGTGAAAAATGGTCACAAACATGAAAATATTATCGAGATAAGAACCAACCTGTGATTGGATGGTTAGGAGGGCGGTGGTACCCCCAGCCCATCGGGGATCAAGCCCCAGGTTAGACGATTTGGAGTCTCACAAATGCAGAATATTCTTTCAGTAGGAAGCGATGTTCCCATCGAGCGAGGCACCTATAGTCACTTCATCAATCGCAAGTCCCACCAGCTCTTTCTCTCGAAGGTGCTCATAGAGGTAGGATATGTGTGAGTGTGTTCATAAGGGTGAATGTATGGACGTGTTTGTGAGCATCTGCATCTATACCGCGTTTCTCAAAACAGAAAATGAAATATTATTGAAATTTTAATAACTTCAAAAATAGTAATCCAATTTTTAATCCATTTGTGAGAAAGAGTGAAAAGACCCCAGCCCGTGCATGTGCACGTACGGGACAATGACTAGTGAGATGGTAATCAGGATCGTGCATTTTAGTTAAAACTCCACAAGTCATGAATTTATAGTGAGTCAAAATTAGAGAGAGCTAAACTAAGATTAGGGAGAGATTATTTAAATAATCTAGGTTTTCCTTACTACCATGACAGATGATGAATTAATAAAAAAATCCCTGAAAAAAGATGTTCAGATTACTAAATGGTAGTGTTCGAATACTAAATGAGTTATAGTTTTTGGATCTAAAGGCAAGCACGCACGTATCCATTTGGACAAGGCTTGCATACATCATACGTGGGTAGCAGCTAGCAGGTAGTATACGCATGCATGCCCGAATTTGCTACGTTTCCTTGTGTCGTAGCTGCAAATGGGACGTCGGCGGAGCGCCTGAATCAGCCGCAGTAGGTGAAGAGAAAAATAAGAAGAGGAATCCAACGGCCAAGACTGAAATCAAAGATAGAACACCTTGCTGCAGATTAGAAACAGAGCAAATTAGCACTGCACAAGATATGAATGAGCATGCAACTTGTATCCTGCTTGAGATTAAACCATGCACCTCCATTAACCAAGAAACTAAGTAACTGGGATATCTTTTGTGTTGCCCAACCATATCGAGAAGCTCGGGCTTGTATTCTTTCAACCGGGATTTGCATATATGGCTCAATGTTAAAATTGTCTTCTCTTCCTCGAGCAAACTTATTCATCAAACTGTGAGCATTGGCATGTGCACATTGGTACATGACTAATATAAATAGTACCTCCTAAGATATGTACTCCCTCCGTTCCTCTATGTAGTGCGCATAGTTTTTTTTTTGGCGTTGTTCCGAAGTGAAGTGCGTATTAGCTACTTTGGGCTCTTTTGGATGAAACTAACCCCGCAGCAGCACTCCCGCACACGCAACATTCACCTTTATCCCCTTCCTCCAGCACAAACGGATTGGACCAGCGGCAGCAGGAATCGACCCGCGGCGGCGGAAATTTGAGATGGAGGGCAGTGTATCCGGCATCTCCTCGTCCACTGCGCGCGTCGTCATGTTTACAACCGGCCTCTCCGGAATCGCCACGTCCGCATCTGGCCTCTCCTGTATCGCCGCGTCCGCAGCCGGCCTCTCTGGCATCTGTGCATCTCCAGTGGCGGCTCTAACGGCGAGCACCACCTCGACCGACGGAGGCGACCACGGCCCCTTCCTCTACCCCCAGATACGGAGGCCACAGCCACCTCTTGTGGGGTAGAGGACGAGGGGGAGTAGCAGGAGCTCAAGGTGTGGGACGACGATGATGAGCGGCAGGATGGCGCGCTGCACGGAGGTGCGCAACCACGGAGGAGCTCTGGCCATTTGCTTGTCGGACGCTCGCGGTCACATGCTCCCTCTGTAAAGAAATATAAGAGCGTTCAGATCACTACTTCTCTTGCGCATGGACTTCATTTTCTCCGCTCATGTGCTGAGCAGGTGGGCATGGGACAGACCAGGGATGCAGGGTATTCTTGTCTAAAGTACACCCTCCAGCTCACTCATTGGTATTGCCGCTGGAAACTATGTGCACTATAAAACGGAATGGAGGGAGTATTATTCTTTTTTTTACAAGTGAGCACAGAACTGAACTATTAACAGTTCATAGTACCTATTACCTTCGTCCCAAATTATTTGTTTTAGATTTGTCTACGGATGTATCTAACACTAAAACGTGTCTAGATATATCCCTATCTAAACAAATCTTAAGACAAGTAATTCGAAACGGAGGGAGTATGAATATATGCACCGTGGTAACGTTTGGCTGCAACGGGCAGCAACACATTATATTATATTATATTATATTAATTGTTGCATATGCTTTGCACTACATCGAAATATCCATCCATATATTTATATATAGATTGAAATTGCAAATACATGGATATGCAACTTGTGATGTTGCTACCTGACTTGTAATGTGATGCATCCATGTATCTAGTCTTGCACGTATCATGCTAAATGTCACATAATGAGATGGCAATCTGGATTGTGCATTTTAGTTAACTCCACAAGTCATGAATTTACAACGAGTCAAAATTAGAGAGAGCTAATTAAGATTAGGAACATATTTTAAAAATAATCTACGTTAGTCAGATCTGGTGAGTGAGGGGCGATGACGGCGGTGTGTCTTTGGCTGGCTCTAGTGCTTGTAATTGTTGCCAGGTGGTCTACAAACCTAGATGTATTTTTTGTTATTTCTAATGTTTCTTGTACTGTAACGACAGACGATGAATAGACAAAAAAGAAGAAGTTAAAATTAGGTTTGGACTCGTTTTTATTGTGTAACTTGTAGTATTTGGAATCCTAAATGAGTTAGTTTAGTAGAAATCTAAAGCCAAGCACGCACGTGTCCGTTTAGACAAGGCTTGCATATATACGTGGGTAGTTGCTAGCTGGTAGTACTGCATGCATGCCCGAATTTCGAATTTGCTACTACGTGTTATATATTGTGTGCCTTTGTCTGATTCAAGTTGAGTCGAGTCCTTAATTATATTATACTAAGTAGTAAGTACGAAGTTATCGTGACAGCTTTTATTGTTAGCTTACGTACAAAGCAAGGGAAGATGCTAAACTAGAGACGATATACGTACCCATATAGGTTCATGCAACGTGAATACTCCCTCCGTTCCTAAATATAAGTCTTTGCAGAGATTCCACTATGATTTTAGAGTGTAGATTCACTCATTTTGCTCCGTATGTGGTCCATAATGAAATCTCTACAAAGACTTATATTTACAAACGAAGGGAATACATACAAAATGCATGTCACCGTGACGTGGCCGTCGCCGTTCATGTCGGAGTTCCAGGAGATCGAAACGGTCGCCGGCTGCGTCTTTCCGGAACCGGCCAGGAGGTGACGGGGTGGAGGAAAATGGCGGGAAATGCTTGACGAGGGAGGGAGAGAGCGCGCGGCCGGACCAATCACAAACAATCGGATTCAAGTGCGTGGTTACCAAGCTAGCAACTTTCTAATCGCACCAGACCGATTGCTATGCAAAGTCCTTTCTCGACCTCACCTCGTTTACAAAACATCTCCATACGCTTTATATCCAGAAGAGTTCATGAAACCTCGATCTATATCTCTCTAAACCTCTCCCTCCTAACACTAGTGGAGAAACGGCCTTTAGTCCCGGTTGGGAAGGGCCTTTAGTCCCGGTTCACCAACCGGGACTAATAAATCGGGCCTAAAGGCCCCCACCCTTTAGTCCCGGTTGACCATGACCCGGGACTAAATCCCTGCCACGTGGCCGGCAGCGCGCGCCGGGGGCTGGGGACATTTAGTCCCGGTTGGTGACACTAACCGGGACTAAATCCCTGCCATGTGGCCGGCAGCGCGCGCCGGTGGAGGGGGGGCCTTTAGTCCCGATTGGTGACACCAACCGGGACTAAAGTTTTAGGGTTTATTGTTTATTTTTCGTTTTCATTTTGTGTTTTTCATTTAATTCTTTTTCATTTCAAACATATTTTACGCTACTACATACTGTACACGGTATGCATATATAATAAAATTTCTCGTAGAACCAATCATATATCATAGAATTTCTCGTACGACCATGCATACACACACATATATATATATATATATATATATATATATATATATATATATATATATATATATATACAATTTGGTATATACAATTTCTCCTACAATTTGCAGATCATTACATGCAGGCATTAGGTGAAATGGTATTCTCCGTCGGGAGATATGACCTGCTGAAGCAAAAATCCCGCCATTTCCTCTTGAAGTGCTCGTATGCGGTCCTTTGGTAGGAGCCTATCCCGCATCTCCACCATCTTTAAAGAAGGAGATCAATATGAATATATTAGTTGTGTGTATATATATTAGATCATGATAAAAAAAATTATGAATAGTGTTTACGTACCCAAAGATGTCTTGCATCTCCGCTCCTTTCGGTCATAAAGTGAATGTTCTCGCAAACGTATGTATTGGTTCTTTCAATAGCCTATGTGTTCTCTTGTTCAATATTTCACGATGATGTTGGATAGTACATACTATTTGTTGGAATACATGGCCTATGCTTCAGCTTGAAACTATACATATCATATATGTGTTGTGAAAATGCAGGGAAATAACAGAAAACAGATAAAAAAGTGGTAATACAGGCACTTTGCCGTCTGCCAGCGGACGGCAAATCCCTTTGCCGTCGGTAGGCTGACGGCAAAGGTGCCACATGGCAGCAACCTGTGCAACCTGGGAGCACCATGCCTGACCCATTTGGTCATTCTGCCGTCAGCTGGCAGACGGCAAAGACAAAGCATAGGCTGACGGCCTGCTGACGTCATTCGGCAGACGGCAAAGGCAAGTGTTTCTTTGTCGTCCGCAGGCAGAAGGCAAAGTCTGCCGTTAGCCACCTGACGGGGCTAACAGCTACACTTTGCCGTCCAGGACCTTTGCCGTCAGCTGTGCCAGGAAGGCGGACGGTAAAAGTCTTTGCCGTCCGCGGCGCTTCTGCAGACGGCAAAGACGCTGATTACCATGACTTTCAGTGCTGAAAGTTGTACCGTCAGCCAGCAGACGGCAAAGATGTTTGCCGTCCGTGGTCTGGTCCTTTGCCGTCTGCTATGACAGGCGGCAAACGACCTGATTCCTGTAGTGCAGTTGCCAGTTAAGGGTGGACTTGCAACTAGGATGAAAATCAAAACACATGCTCCAGTTGCAAGTCAAGGAGATAGCTTGTAACTCGGACAACTACGAGCCCGGTTGCGAGCCGAGGGTGGACTTGCAACTGGAACAACTACGAAACTACGAGACCAGTTGCGAGTCAAGGGTCGACTTGCAACTAGGTTGAACAAACTACGAGCTCAGTTGCGAGTCAAGTATGAACTTGCAACTGCGATGAAAAACAAAACACATGCAAAATAATAGGTGTCAAGGTCGGCCAGTAAGACGATGGGGGATAAGCTTCATCGTCGAGAAGGAAACAACCCGGATCACCAGCTAAGGCCCCCTAAATGACTGCTCAGACCAAAATGAGGTTTTTGATTGGATTCAAAATTCCATCTTTTTTCAATCATGTTCTACTTTTTCTTTTTTTGTATCTCAAACCCACAAGCTTTCTTACGAGTTAAGGGTGACTTGTTGAAACAAACTACGAGCCTAGTTGCGAGTCGAGGGTGGACTTGCAATTAGGACAACTACACAAAACTATGATACGAGTTGCAGGTCGAGCGTGGACTTGCAACTGGGACAACTACAAACTATGAGCCCAGTTGCGAGTCGAGGATGGACTAGCAACTGGGATGAAAAACAAACCATAGGCCCAGTTGTGAGTCAAAGGTGGGCTTGCAACTGGAATGAAACAAACTACGGGCCCCAATATCAGTCAAGGGAGGATTTAGAACTAGAATCACTACACAAAACTACGGGCTACAAGTGGGTGGTGTAGGAGATATGCCCTAGAGGCAATAATAAATGTTATTATTTATCCTCATGTTTCTAATTAAATTTATGTTCCATGCTATAACTACTATGGTTCCCGAGCCCGTATATCCATAAAGGCTCTGAGACTGGCTCAAGTGTTGCATGTGTGGAATAATAAATGGTAAAAAGTATTCCTAGTCAAGCCTCTAAGACTGGCTCAAGTGTTGCATGATGATCACATTTTCTTGATCATGGGCATGTCTATGCCGGCAACTTTGAGGGCACAATGTTAGAAGAACATTTGTGTTGAATCGACCCAAATTGATGTTATGCTATGAGATACATTCCTCACAAGTTAATGGTTAATAACACAGATAAAGTTAATGTTTGCATAATTCCTTAGACCATGAGAGTATCGAGTTCCTTCATGCTTGATTCATGAACTTTGGGGTTTGTCAAACGTCATCTGTAACTGGGTGGCTATTATGGCGGCTTACGGGTTCATGGGAAAGTATGACAAGGGACTTGATAGCTCAAGATTGGGATTTGCTCCTCCGACGATGGAGAGATATTCTTTGGCCCCTCTCGGTGTTACAGTATCCATCATCGTCTGGCCAGACACAATGTGATTTGATCACAGCGATGCCGGAACGCGGAAACGAGAAAAGAGAACAAAACCGATAACGGGGTAACTGGCATAGTGGACAAGTGTTGATTCACGGGGATGCCGATAAATCTCACCTCGGGTATTTGTAACATATCGCGAAACAACAGGAATAGCACACGGCAACTGGAGGTTCACTTGAATATTTATTCGTGTGGGTATAGGGGTCAATATGGGTGTCCACGGCTCCGATGTTGATCATTGATCAGAAAGTGTTCCGGTCATGTCTATACTTCACCGAACTTATAGGGTCACACGCTTAAGGGTCATCTATCTGCTGAATACTAGAAAGGGAGTCTGAGAGAAAGTCACCGGAAAAGTTTCGGAGACAACGGAAAAGTGTCGGGAGAGAAGACGGGAAAAGTTTCCGTAAAAGCGAAAAGTTGTTTCGGAGTAAACCATTAAGCCAAATAGGTTTCGGCACGCACCTGGAACTTTTTGGAGGTGCCAGAAATGTTCTGGGAACTTCTGGAATTTTTTCGGAGAAAAAACTGGAAATGTTCCGGAGCAGCCGGAATTGCTTTGGTTGGTTTTTGCTGAAGAAAATCATTGATCCGGAAATGTTTCGGAACACGTTCAGAATTGTTTTAGTGGGTTCTGGAAATGTTCTGGACCTACAGAAATATTTTCGGATTTAACGGACGCGAAAAATTGTCTTCATGAATAGTGAAAACGCATTCTTGTTTGCTTTTCGCTGATGAAAATCATTGATCCGAAAATGTTTTGGAACGCGTCCAGAATTGTTTTAGTGGGTACTGGAAATGTTCTGGACCTACAGAAATATTTTCGGATTTAACGGTCACGGAAAAATATTTTCATGAATAGTGGAAACACTATTTGGCAGCTTATTTGAGAAGCCACTTTTGAGGGCATTTTGGTATTTCCTAGTGTCCTCTACCCCTTGGGCTTGGCCTATAAATAGGGGTGGAGGGGGCTGCCCAAACACACTCTTTCTCTCATATACATTATGCCATGCAATGATCTGGCTTCTTCTCTCCCTCACATGAAATAGTTTCGTAGAGCCGAAAGGCTGTCTGGGTTCAGGTGGGAACTAGTTCTGGACGGCGAAGCCCTGCCGGATAGCTGACACCGTATGTGTGCAACCCCGTAGAGAGGTCGTGTTGGGGAACGTTGCATGGGAAACAAAAATTTTCCTACGCACACACAAGATCTATCCATGGTGATGAGCATCTACGAGAGGGAGAGTGAATCTACATACCCTTGTAGATCGCTAAGCGGAAGCGTTAATAAACGCGGTTGATGTAGTCGAACGTCTTCGCGATCCAAATCGCCGAGCGTCCCGCGATCCAATCACGATCCTTCCGATCTAGTGCCGAACGGACGGCACCTCCGCGTTCAACACACGTACGGCTTGATGACGCCTTCACCTCCTCGATCCAGCGAGCGATGGTGAAGTAGTGGTTGAGTTCCAGCAGCACGACGGCGTGGTGATGGTGGTGAGGAACAATCTCTGCAGGGCTTCGCCAAGCACTACGGAGATTATGACGGAGGAACTAGAGGGCTAGGGTTGCCGGCACACGGCTTGGGAAATCCTGATGTGTCCCGTGTGCTAGCCCTGCCCCTCTATTTATATGTTGAGCCTTGGGGTCTAAACTTGGAGTAAAAGCCTCCTCCGGGTCGGTTTTGCCCGCACAAGGTCGGTTTGGCCCGCAGGGAAAGAGTCCAACTCGGATCCCTGCCGAACCGTGCACAGCCGCGCACAAGCGGTAGTACCGCTTCACACAAGCGGTAGTACCGCTTGGGCGGTAGTACCGCTTCACACAAGCGGTAGTACCGCTCCGGCGGTAGTACCGCTTCACCAAGCGGTAGTACCGCTTACGCGGCAGCAAAACTACTTTTGCACTTTCCAATACCTCGTGGGCTTTTATCCCTTGGCCCATATAAAGTGTTGCTGCACCCGAACACTTCGGTAAACATCCGGAACCCCTTCCGGTGAACTCCGGAACCCTTCCAGAGATCAAAACACTATTATCACATATATCAATCTTTACCTCCGGACTATTCCGGAGATCCTCGTCATGTCCGGGATCTTATCCGGGACTCCGAACAACTTTCGGTCACCAACATAATAACTCAATTATACTAATCGTCACCAAACGTTAAGTGTGTAGACCCTGCAGGTTCGAGAACTATGTAGACATGACCGAGACACCTCTACGGCCAATAACCAATAGCGGGACCTGGATGCCCATATTGGCTCCTACATATTCTACGAAGATCTTTTATCGGTCGAACCTCTATGTCAAGGATTCAGTTAATCCCGTATGCTGTTCCCTTTGTTCTTCGGTATGTTACTTGCCCGAGATTCGATCGTCGGTATCACTATACCTAGTTCAATCTCGTTACCGGCAAGTCTCTTTACTCGTTCCGTAATACAAGATCCTGTGGCTAACTGTTTAGTCACTTTGCTTGCAAGGCTCAATGTGATGTTGTATTACTGAGTGGGCCCTGAGATACCTCTCCGTCATACGGAGTAACAAATCCCAGTCTTGATCCATGCCAACCCAACAGACACCCTCGGAGATACCTGTAGAGCACCTTTATAGTCACCCAGTTACGTTGCGACGTTTGATACACACAAGGTATTCCTCCGGTGTCAGTGAGTTGCATGATCTCATGGTCAAAGGAACAGATACTTGACATGCAGAAAACAATAGCAATAAACTGACACGATCAAATGCTACGTTTACAGTTTGGGTCTTGTCCATCACATCATTCTCCTAATGATGTGATCCCGTTATCAAATGACATCTCATGTCCATGGCTAGGAAACCTTAACCATCTTTGATCAACAAGCTAGTCAACTAGAGGCTTACTAGGGACACAGTGTTGTCTATGTACCCACACATGTATTTGAGTTTCCAATCAATACAATTATAGCATGGATAATAAACGATTATCATGAACAAGGAAATATAATAATAACCAATTTATTATTGCCTCTAGGGCATATTTCCAACAGGTCGTAGGTTCGATCTTTTTGCCCGAGGGGCTTTTCGAGAGTGCCTCCCGAAGGGCTGTCCGAGTGACCGTCTGAGTTTCTATGAGTGCCTCCCCAAGGGCTGTCCGTGACATCGTCCGGGGGACTGTTCGACCGACTCCCGTAGGGCTGTCCGAGGGAGTGTCCGAGGAGCAGACGAGGGAGTACATCCTCGCGGTTGGGAGGATGTAAATCCTAGCTGCGGGGATCTGCACCGACGATCTTCATCGACTTTACTTCCGCTCCGCTACGAGTCGGTAACGATCAGATCCAAACCTTGTATGCATCTCTATAGTGATCCTGGGCGTGCTCGCTGTACCGAATTTTTTTGTTTTCTATCGCGTTCCCCTACAGTGGCGTCAAGAGCCGTGCTATGCGTCGATGCAGGTTATGATCTAGAATACATAGAGATGTATGGGTGTTGCACAATATAATTTTGTAGTAGATGAGTTCTATTGCTGAAAATTATTTGTGCGGGTAGCAGATGAAATCTGTTACCCGATGTTCTTGTTGCTTCCCTGAAATTTGCGTATTTCTGATCTTGATAACGGCATGGTGGAGTTTCAAAGTTCTGTCAATCCGCGATCCTGATTGATCAACGAAGTGCTAACAGTTCATTGAATTCCACCATAGTTAAAAGAAAGATGAAATTTCACAGACAAAAGGGCAATGCAGATATGATCTGCACGGGGGTCATGCGTATGACGAAGTTTAGTATGGGGCTTGAGATTTTATTATCTCGTGTTTCATACACCCCGCAAAGTTAGAGTGACGTGAATAATCATACTTGATGATAAACGTTGGTAACTGCAGTTAAGTCAAAACCTTAGAAGCCACGTAAAATAAAATTTTGTATAAACCGATTAGAGGCGTCTAACTTGGTTTTGCAGGATGACATGAGATGTGCATGAGATGTGGTATAGTCTTCATCATATTAAATTTGATTATGTATGAGATGACTATATAATGTAAATTAACATGACCTGCGTGTCATGATTCAGCATGATGGCTGGAGCCATATGATTGTCACTTTAATGACCTGCGTGTCAACCTTATGTAATGCACTTATTTTATTAGCTACAAAGATAGCAATATTATCTGGTGCATCGACAAGGTGGTGGCAATCTTCACGAAGGTGAACACCGACGCGAATACCGAAGACGAAGAAACTAAAGACTTCTCCGTCAGAAAGGGCTATACCATATCATGCGATTATGAATTGCCTGAGATGTTTATCCCTCTTGATGTACCCTTCTTGATTGCGCGGTAGTCGCTATTATTAGGGTGATCTCTCACAACAATATCAAGTAGTTAGTGTTCTCCCAAGTGTAGCACCGTAACGGCACCTATCTCTTCGGGGTATCACATGGATACATGGGTACGAACGATTAGAGAAGTGTCAGGGCGGGTGAGTTGAGACGTCGCAGTGAGATCACTTGGTTGTCTTGACGTTCCGGAGGATCTTCCTGAGCTCGGAACACGCCCATCGAAAGATGAACAAGAGTCACATAGAGATGTGATTGGCAAGTTGGCCTACCGATTGCAATTCTCGTCACTTGAGATGGATACATCCTTGGCGTTGAATTTCAATATGGGTTCTGTATCACTCACAATCAATTATGAGAGATATTGATTTGAGTGGGAGCGCACTGTAGAATTAACTTGTCTAATTCTCAGTGCAATTAATTATGAACTTTGTCTAAGTGAAATTTGCATAATAGTTATAGAATAATGCCTCGCGTTTCCACCTTCCCTATTAAAATTGAATAGCTGTTAAATATCTGGTTAAACTTTACAATTGGTAACGTAATGTGAGGATTGTCCTCAAGAGTGCCGAGAAGGACTTTGTCCTATCGCATGCTTTCGGTATTCTCCCGCTAATGCTATGGATAATGTGACTCTCGTCCTTCAATCCAAAAGCTAGAATTCCGTTACGGTCAAAGTGCAATATGTTTGCTTCCATGAGACCCGAACTTCAAAGGTTTGGGATAGTTATGTGATATTCATGGAACTGAAAATTATTTTCAGATACAAACAAAGGCTAAAAAGATATGAGATATCCAAAGCAATGTTTGTTTGCAAAGTATTAATAAAGTGTTTACTGGGCATTTGACTGATAAGAGAGGGATCCAGGAGAACGCCGGTCATATGATGATGGTGAATAAAATAACAACTTAAAAAGAAAGGAAATGTCCAAAGGGTGTTAGTGTGACTTACACGCCTAGGAAGTCCGAGGCTGATGCCACTCTCAAAGTTGGGTGCTTCTTCTGAGAGTAAGAGAAATATTGGAAGTAAAACTGTTAGAAGTATAAAGGCAAGAAGAGAGAAGACTGGAATATCCAGCTCATGTATGAAAGTCATACAAGCTATTGATGTATAGAAGACTGGTCAAAAGAAATAGTTCTTGAGAATTATGATTAAACATGTTAATCACTGATTCTTAGGTATTGTGAGTTGATCACAGAGATACCCGCTCGATTGCATTCTGTTGCGACTCGATGCAAGAACTACTATGGCCTAAAAGACTTGCCGGGAATGAGGTTTAGATACGCGCTGAGAACATAGTAAAAGTTACTATACCTTCCATCGGTGTATTACCTATGTATTTATTTTTATAATTCATTTTTGGAGTTTCATACACTCTAGGCCATTGCATAAGGTATCTTGCAAGAAGGTTGTTCATAAGAGAACTTTTGATGTTCGGTGTTATGAATAACATAAGGGCCATACTTTCATTATGAATGAGATTTATGTTATGAATATTGATAATAATACATTACCTCTGTATTTACTTTCATAATTCATTTTAGAGTTTTATACACTCTAGCCCATTTGCATAATGTTTGTTGCAAGAGTGTTATTCATAAAAGAACAATTGTTGTTTAGTATTATTATGAATAACATAAGGGCCATACTTCCATCATGGATGGGATGTATGTTATGAATATTGATGGTAATATGATACATCCATAACACTGACGCTAAATGTCGCAAGACTAAAAGAATACCACACATGTGTGGCACTGCATTTGGTCACATTGAAGAAACCCGCATAGAGAAATTCCATAATGATGGATTTTGAAGTCATTTGATTATGAATCATCTGACACTTGCAACTTTCCTTCGAAAAGTGAAGTGACTGAAATACCGTTCATAGGCCATAAGGAACGAGCAAAGAACTTATTGGTGATCATACATCATGATGTGTGTAGTCCGATAAATGTTGTTGCTGGCAGTGGATTTGTCTATCTTCTGAAATGACTCAAGTAGATATATGGATATTTACTTGATGAGACGTAAGTCCGGATTTTTTGAAATCATTCAAAATGTTTTCAAAATGAAGAAGAAATTATTGTAAAAAAAATTATGTTTCTGCAATTGGATTGCGGAAAGAAATTTTGAGTTAGAAGTTTAGCGAATGTCTGATGAGTTGTGAAAAGAGTTTCATAAGTTACACCTCCCGGAGCACCACTATGAGTGGTATGTCCGTGAAGATGTAATCAAACCATTTATGACATGGTAAGATCAAAGATGACATAAATCAATTTGCCATTATCTCTTTTAAAGTAATTCTTTAGAGACTGCGGCTTTTACACTGAAAAGAGCGCAATCGGATCTGTTGAAATAACGCCATGGTATGGTAACCCCAACCATGTTATGTCTTTTCTTACAATTTGGAATATGGGGATTGTGTAAAATATTTACAAATCTATTCCACATTAGACAAGTGCTACTTTGTAGGTTATCCCAAATTATTGGGTATTCCTCCCTCACTATACCGAGGCAAAAGTTTGCCACAAAGAATGGTATGATTTTCAAAGAAAATGTTTCTTGCAAAAAGGTGAGTGGGATGACAGTGCAACTCGACGAGATAACGGTATCTTCGTTATCATGACAAAGGAAAGAGACCGCAAAAGCAATTCCAAAGTTTCCTCCTGCGACTGATACGGAAGCCTCTACAATAAAATGTATGGACTTCGGTCGAACTTGCAGCTGAACCACATATGCAAAACTCGTGCAAACCTCTCAGGTGCACAAACGAGATATTGTTGTTAGAAAACAGTATACCTACGATAATCAAGGAAGCGTTGATGGGCCCTGACTCCGGAATTGGCTAAATGCCAATACAATCCGAGATAGTTTCCATATAAATGGTTCAAGATTAAATCTTGATAAACCCTTCGGAAGACTTAAAGTCTAACGAATATTAATGGAACTATAAACTGATATGGATAAAAATATTTTTCCATAAAGCTTGACTTGTTGCTGATAACAAATTCAAGGAATTGACTACAGCGAGATTGTCTCTCCATAGCGATGCTTAAAGACGGTTCGGGTTAAACTAGCAATTGATACATATTTCAATCATGAGATATGATACATGGATGCCAAAAGGATTTCCATGAGATGGAAATACTACCTAGGACTTGCATGTGATATAGTCCAAGGTGTTTTGTCAATCCAGAGGATGCTAGTCAGTATGCAAACTTCAGAGTTCCAGCAATGGACAGAAGAGAGCAAAATGGAGTTGGAATCTTCGTTTTTGATGAAATAGTTAAAAGAGTTTGATTTCATCAATGGGTAACGAAGATGCTTGTGATTACAAGAAAGTAAGTGGGAGCATAATAATATTTCTGAAAACCTTGTGTGCTTGACACATTGTTGATTGGAAATAATATAAATTTCTTGACACAAATTAGGACGTCATTGAAAATAGTTTTTCGATGAAGTGCTTGGGCTAAGTAGCCTTGATATTAGGCATAATTATCTACGGCGATAGAATTGCCTAATAGGGCTAAGCCAAAATACATATTGACAAGATGCTAAAACAGTTTAGCATTAAAAACGCCAAGGAGTGATTCTTGCCGAAGTCACAAGGAAAGAGTTTTTGTAAGACTCAGTGTCCCAAAACACTGATGAGCAAAATACATGATGGATATTCCACACACCTTTGTGTTTGGATTAATCATGTATTCCATGGTATGTAAAACAACCAAATATGTCCGGTACTCCCAAGCGGTTGCGAGTATAGATACCAAAGTGATCGAAGTACTGATCATGGGACAACAGTGAAAAATGTCATTAAATACTAAAGTAGCACTGATGACATGTTTTCTCGCAAGTAGAGATTATGAAGAGTTCATTGTAAAAGGTTACATCGATACAGTCTTCAATAATGCTCCATGCGATTTTCGATTTAACTTAAGGGTTTTGTGTAATACACGATATGGTGGCACGGTAGTTGGAAATTGTTCCAAACAGGTTACTGTGGCGAATTGTATAACAAAGCCTAAGTATGTTGATGCTTTGGAAGCGACAAAGAAGATGTTGAATCATATAGTTCATTCATGAACTTAGTATGGTTCCAAGATGGCTTTGGTCAATGGGACACTATTGCAGATAGTTGCTCCATAGCTCAGTCTGAGGAATCAAGGTTCGACCAGTGATTCACATATATACAAAGCCAAGTCCGCACAAAATATGCATTTTGTGAAAGCGTGAAAACGCGAGGATATGCAAAGGTACACACGGAGCTGAAGTTGTCAGATCCGTTGGATAGGGACTATACCACATGGCGAAGCATATTTTACACCGGTATGCCATAGGTGTAAAGTGCATTATCATTGACTAGATTATTGAATCTAGTGCAAGTGGGAGTCTGTAGGAGATATGCCCTAGAGGCAATAATAAATGTTATTATTTATCCCCATGTTCCTAATTAAGTTTATGTTCCATGCTATAACTGCTATGGTTCCTGAGCCCGTATATCCATAAAGGCTCCGAGGAAAACCCATGTGCACGTGTGGAATAATAAACGGTAAAAAGTATTCCTAGTCAAGCCTCTAAGACTGGCTCAAGTGTTGCATGATGATCACGTTTTCCTGATCATGGGCATGTCTATGCCGGCAACTTTGAGGGCACAATGTTAGAAGAACATTTGTGTTAAATCGACCCGAATTGATGTTATGCTATGAGATACATTCGTCACAAGTTAATGGTTAATAACACAGAGAAAGTTAACATTTGCATAATTCCTTAGACCATGAGAGTATCAAGTTCCTTCATGCTTGATTCATGAACTTTGGGGTTTGTTAAACGTCATCCGTAATTGGGTGGCTATTACGACGGCTTACGGGTTCATGGGAAAGTATGACAAGGGACTTGATTGCTCAAGATTGGGATTTGCTCCTCCGACGATGGAGAGATATTCTTTGGGCCCTCTCGATGTTACGGTATCCATCATCATCTGGCCAGACACAATGTGATTTGATCACAGCAATGCCGGAACGCAAAAATGAGAAAAGAGAACAAAACCGGTAACGAGGTAACTGGCATAGCGGACAAGTGTTGATTCACGGGGATGCCAATAAATCTCACCTCAGGTATTTGTAACATATCGCGAAACAACAGGAATAGCACACGGCAACTGGTGGTTCACTCGAATATTTATTCGTGTGGGTATAGGGGGTCAATATGGGTGTCCACGGCTCCGATGTTGATCATTGATCGGAAAGTGTTCCGGTCATGTCTATACTTCACCGAACCTATAGGGTCACACGCTTAAGGGTCATCTACTGCTGAATACTAGACAGGGAGTCTGAGAGAAAGTCACCGGAAAAGTTTCGAAGACAACGGAAAAGTTCCGGGAGAGAACACGGAAAAAGTTTCCGTAAAACCGAAAAGTTGTTTCGGAGTAAACCATTAAGAAAAATAGGTTTCGCCACGCACCTGGAACTTTTTGGAGGTGGCAGAAATGTTCTGGGAACTTCTGGAATTTTTTCGGAGAAAAAACCGGAAATGTTCCGGAGCAGCCGGAATTGCTTTGGTTGGTTTTCGCTGAAGAAAATTATTGATCCGGAAATGTTTCGGAACGCGTTCTGAATTGTTTTAGTGGGTGCTGCAAATGTTCTGGACCTATAGAAATATTTTTGTATTTAACGGACGCGAAAAATTGTCTTCGTGAATAGTGAAAACGCATTCTTATTTGCTTTTCGCTGAAAATCATTGATCCGGAAATGTGTCGGAACGCGTCCAGAATTGTTTTAGTGGGTACTGGAAATGTTCTGGACCTACATAAATATTTTCGGATTTAACGGTCGCGGAAAAATATTTTCATGAATAGTGGAAACACTATTTGGTAGCTTCTTTGGGAAGCCACCTTTGAGGGCATTTTGGTATTTCCTAATGTCCTCTACCCCTTGGGCTTGACCTATAAATAGGGGTGGAGGGGGCAGCCCAAACACACTCTTTCTCTCATACATTATGCCATGCAATGATCTGGCTTCTTCTCTCCCTCACACGAAATAGTTTCGTAGAGCCAAAAGACTGTCTGTGTTCCGGTGGGAACTAGTTCTGAACGGTGAAGCCCTGCCGGATAGCTGACACCGTATGTGTGCAACCCCGTAGAGAGGTCGTAGGTTCGATCTTTTTGCCCGAGGGGCTGTTCGAGAGTGCCTCCCGAAGGGCTGTCCGAGTGACCGTCCGAGTTTCTGTGAGGCCTCCCGAAGGGCTGTTCGTGACACCGTCCGGGGGACTGTCCGACCGCCTCCCGAAGGGCTGTAAGAGGGACTGTCCGAGGAGCAGACGAGGGAGTACATCCTCGCGGTTGGGAGGTCGTAAATCCTAGCTGCGGGGATCTGGACCGACGATCTTCATCGACTCTACTTCCGCTGCGCTACGAGTCGGTAACGATCAGATCCAAACCTTGTATGCATCTCCATAGTGATCCTGGGCGTGCTCGCTGTACCGAATTTTTTTTGTTTTCTGTCGCGTTCCCCTACAGATGGTTGGGTGCTGGAGTTGGAAGAGATGGGGACGAAACTCAAGAACAAAACTCACCCCACATGTGGATGTTGAACTCATCAGGTTTCGCATCTTGGCAGAAGTGAATGTCCACGAGACATGTTCTACAAAAAAGTTATGATGTAGTTGGTCACATGGATTGAACTCCAAAAATAACCGAACTTCAAAAACAGAAAAAAAAAACTCAATTTCTGCGAACAAGAACTACAAACAACCCCATATCTGAAAAAAAGCATCTGTAGTTCTGGCGAAAAAGAAGTAGATCTAAAAAAACACTAGGTCCACGCAGAAAAGTAGTTGGTTGCGCATTAAACAAATAACAAAAAAAAAGATCTACCATGTAAACCCAAGCAATCTCCTCTAGAACATGAACACACACAGCACACAAACTCCTGCTTATAAGAACAATAAGGCGTTCAGACATTTCTCCCCACTGATCTGAACTCTACACATTTCTACCCTTCATCTACCCTGCATCTGCACCCGTTATTTAAAAGGCTCTCGCCTGGGTGGACTCGTACAAATTCTTCATCGGGGCACAAAAAATGCACGGCAAAAATAAACAAAAAGAACACCCCCCCCCCCCACCAAAAAAAACGACGACATATATGAGCCCATCTGAAAAGAAACGCGAGAACTGTCCGATACAAAACAAATGGGACAAGAGGACGCATGGCATAAAAGAACGAGTTGATGGGCGCGCATGATTGAGTTTGTGCGAACATTAAAGCAAACAAATTGGATGGTTATAGACTTATTGGACGAGACATCACTAAGATTTAGCAAATCCGAATAGGAAAAAATCTAGTTACACTCTTCTCTAACTACACAATCGAACCAAAAATAAAATAAAATAAACAGGGAATAAAATGACATGTGGCCCTCCACTAAAAAACTATAGCCCAGAAAATAAACCCAATACACAAGACATAAAAACGGCTCACTAAAAGTCATATCAGGCCTCACTGCTTCACATGGGATGTACAGAAAATATGACACAACGACAAATGAATACGACTCTTTTTTTGGCAAATAACAAGCACGACTCATAAGCGCTTATATGTAATGGTATACGAGTTAGATGACATTGTCAACTCTCAGCTAGATGAGAATTAGTAAAACCAATCCGAAACAGGACATCCGGATCGCGCCGCGAAAAACGACCCAACAAAAGACACACACGCGGGCAAGTCGACAAGTAGACACAAGACAGACGGCAGGACACGGGACGTGACAAAAAGAACCCGCAATAAAGATTTGCACAATATTTAAAGTAAAAAGATGAAAGAGTGAAAAAGTTTCATGAATTTAAAACAAATAAATAAAGAATAAAGAAATGGAAAAGAAAAAAGAAAAATAAATGGAAAAATAGAGAAAATAAAAATAAATATAAAAACAAAAAATTATGAATTTGAAAGAGTTCATAATTTAAAATAAATAATGAAATAGAAAGAAGAAAATAAAAAGGAAACAGAAACAAACAAAAAAAGCAAATGTATAGTGTCGAATGGAAGTGGACAAAAAAAAATTGGACTGGGCCGTAGCACAGACTTGAAAAGAAAAAAGAAAAACGCAGTCGACGGCCTAAAACACAAAAGCCCACAATAAAAAGGCCCCGGGCCTAGACACGGGGGCACATCCCCGGGCCCAGCTCGGGAGACACATCGACAAGGACTTATCGATAGGTTATTTATCAGTTGCACATTTGCCTAAAAAGGAATTATCAATTGCACAAATCTTATAGCAAGTTTGATCCTGTGGTTGAAGACTTAGATGTGAGGTAAGTATATTACATCTAGATGTGAAATAGCAATCCTGTAAGAAAAAACCATCCTTTTTTACTTTGTAGGATAGGGTGTACCGAAGCGGACCTCTTCATTTAATTACTTCCATTCATGGCACATAAAATAGCATAATTGGGTAACTTCAGCATATTTGAGTGAATACATACTTGGGGAAATTTTAGGCTCAACTTTTAAAATTTCAAACTTTCATAATTTCCAAATGATTTGTGCTATGCACACGACAGAAATTGCACGATTCACACACGGTGCTTAAATCTAGCCGGACATGCATATGGGTTGAAAAGGACACCGGCGGATGGATTTACCCATCGTGCAAACGTCGGGCACATGTATCGTGTGTGGAGCAGTTTCCTTTCCAATTTTTTGAGCAGCAGCAGTGCACCCTAGCGGGTTGGCCTCATTCGCTGATACGTCCTGAATATATTTGTAACTTCTGAAAGAGAATCTCAATTGTATAGTTTTCTGCAATATTTAATATTTATTGAACTAACCTACTAACTATTGCTAGATTGGTAGAAAAGCATGTTTTATGTCATTTGTTTTTGTAACCATCCCAAACTATAAAAAAAAATCTGAGAAGAGGATCATAATTGTCACAGGGAGATAAACAATCCCATTTCGGGGTCTCACTAGTCTTCTCTGGCTCATTAAAAATGTCAAAACCAGTCAACAAGGTCCAAGGTGGTCAACAAACGTCCACCTCAATCAACAAGGGTCAACATAGTGAACAAAAGTCCAAGCAAATTGCCATGGTCAACAAGTCAATTGAGAAGGCAAAAGGAAAGACCAAAGTCTACAAAGAAGAGAGGGGGCAAAGGAGCCCAAGTCCAAATGAGGCCCACCGAGCCGAAAGCACCTTCGTGCATGGATGAAGGAGAGTGGTGCACCATAAACCAAGAACATTTCCACCTTTGATTAGTACTACCCCTAATGTTTAGCACCACCATGGGTAGCCTTGGTCATTTCTCAAGGCACCTTCACCTATACAAGCCCCCCATGGGCATGCACTCTCATTCAATCCCACTTGAATAAACAAAGGAAGGGCACTTGAGATCTCAGAGCTTCCTCCCAAGATGCTCTAGGGCTGAGTCCCGAGGAGTGAAGGCGTGACCTAGATTGGCACTAGCTAGGGATCTCAGAGCTTGTTTCCAAGATGCTCAATCGTCGAGTCCCGAGGAGAGAAAAGGCGACTTAGGCGGGTGTCAGCAAGGAGTTAGGTAGAGGGTTATGAGAAATCGTGATACAACTTGGAGCCTCTGACCACCCGTTGTAGCTCATGCCTTACTAACATAGGTGACTAAACCTATTCAAAAACATCGTTGAGTTATTCTTGTCGATTGTACGACAACCCTCGATGTAAGACCATCGTACGCCATAACTAATATCTACTGCCTAGACAAGAACAGGACCCCTAACTAGAGCGTGCACAACTGGCTATAGCGGTGTTTGACACGCAAGGCGGTAGTACGACGCTGCTTGTAAGTTATTAACAGCGGTGTTCGGGACGCACATCACTGGTATGGCACATACAAGTGGTGAGTGCGCCTTGCACCCCACTAGTAATAAATGAACTACTGGCGTGCTGTTAGTTCGCATGCTGCAGGTATGGCGGAATACTTGTGGAGTTCGAGTGTGCTTGCTCTATCGTAAGAGTGGTTGGGTAACCCCCAAACGTAAGGGTGGAGTAACCTAGCAGTAAGTATTATCCACGCTTGAGAACCAAGATTTATCGAACCAGTAGGAGCTCTCAAGAACAAAAAATCACAGGTACCTGCACACAAAACACAAAACAAACTTGTCCGCAACACGTCAAGAAGATTGTCAAGTTTCTTCTCTTGCTAGTTACAAGATTAAATTGCACGGGATAATGGTAATTGATAGAAAGGTAAAATAAAAGAAACAGTGAAACAAAGAATAATATTTTTTAGGAGTTTTCAGTAATGAATAATAGACCCGGGGGGCATAGGTTTAATTATATAGGAAATAAACCTCAAAAGGTTCAATTGAATTCTTTTTTTTTGCGGGGTAGGTTCAATTGAATTCAATGAAACAATCTGATCATAAAGTGACAATTCATCATATTCAACAAACACACCACCGATTACATCATAGAGAGAGAGAGAGAGAGAGAGAGAGAGATAGAGAGAGAGAGAGAGAGAGAGAGAGAGAGATCTAGCTGCTGCTATGAACACTAAGGTTATAATGAGACTACTCACACATGATCATGGAGGCAAAAAGGTTGATAAAGAAACCTCCATGGACGAATTCCCCCATATGCCAGGAGGCCTCCAGATTGGATCTCCTCGGAACAGGAACTTACGGGCCGGTTCCGAGGAGATGGTCGCCGGCCGGAGTCGTGACGTTCCGGCAGACGACCGTACGAAAGTGGGTGTATGTTTTACCAAAGTCTATATTGCCGAAGCGGGGCTCTTTTATTACAGGAAAACAAACTGAGTACATGATCATAGTTATGTTGACAAATGTAAATGACCTTTTTAGCCCATCGGAATTATTATTAGCAGTTACAATACAGTCAAATGCGATTGATTTGCCTGCTTGATCACTATTTCAAGGAAAGTGGCGGCACGCTCTGTTCGTTTCGGAAGTAGTCGCCGGCGTCAACCTTGCGCTTGATCTTGGCGAGCCTCCTGAAGTTTGTTGGGCCGAAATACCTCTTGCCCCACACCTTGGCAGTTTCGTAGCACGTGACCCCGCCCACCACCTTGTTCACGCCCATGTCAAGGTCCCGGTAGTTCATGTACGCGCCCCTCGGATTCTTGCTCACGTAGGGCGCCATGAAGTCATACAAGCTCCCGATCCAGTTCGGGGTAACGTCGCCCCCCGCCCCTTGGCCGTTCCACAGCTCCACGTACTGGATGTTGTAGAGCACACCGCTCCGGTGCGGGAACGGGGTCTTGTCGGCGGCGATCCTGCCCATTACTCCGCCATGCGGCTCGAGGATGAGCTGCCCCGACGCCGCGCCGTTGAGCCAGAGGAAGATCTTCTTCCAGGTCTCCTTGGTGAGGGCTTTCTTGACGTAGTCGGACTTGTTCTTAACGAAGGGGCCTAGGGTCGTGGACTGGTTGAGGAGGAGCGCCTCCAGCGGCTTGTTGTTGATGGCGTCGCCCAAGTATATGTACGCCGTGTACTGCAGCCAGCTCATCTCCTTGCAGTCGGCTGGCGTCACGCCGAGCTCCGGGAACCGGTTGCGCATCGTCGCCACCACCGCGCTGCAGTTGCCGAGGTACAGGGACTGGAAGTTGGCCTGACTCTTCTGGATAACGACACGTACGCTGAGGTCGTCGGGGAGCACTGGCGCGAGCGTTTGCCATTTGGTCACCGCGTCGACCGCGCCCTGGTCCATGGTCTTGGCGACTTTGAAGAAGGTCACCTTCGGTGGGACCGGCACGAGCCTCACCTTCCACGACAGCACGATGCCGAAGTTCCCACCGCCGCCGCCGCGGATGGCCCAGAAGAGGTCGTCCCCCATGGCCTTCTTGTTCGCCAGCAGGTTCCCGTTAGCGTCGACCATACTAGCGTCGAGGACGTTGTCAGCTGAGAGTCCATACTTGCGCATCATCAGGCCTATGCCGCCGCCGCTGATGATGCCCCCCACGCCCACGGTCGGGCACACGCTAGCCGGGAAGCCCAACCCTGGCGCCGCGGTGGCAACGCGGTAGTAGAGCTCTCCGGTCGTCGCCCCGGTCTCGACCCACGCGGTGGCCTCGTGGGGGTTGACGTGGACGGCGTGGAGCTTGGCGAGGTCGATCACCGCGAACGCCTCGCCGTTGGGGGTGGCTGATCGGTACGAGAGGCCCTCGTTGTCGTGCCCGCCGCTGCGCACGCGGACGCGCACGCTGTGGCGGCGCCCGCAGCACACGGCGGCCTGGACGTGCGACGCGTTTGTGGGCGTCACGATGCACAGCGGAGGATTCGCCGTCGCCGGCGCCACCAACCTGGCGTTCCTGATGGACGACACCAGGAGCGGCTTGAAGGACGGCGAGCTCGGCGTCAGCACGAGCTGGCTGGGGATGTTCGTCGATAGGCACCGGAGGAAGTCGTTGTTGTTGTTGGAGGACGACGCCAGAGAAGGGGCGGGCACGTAAAAGCCCAAGAAGCAAACCGTGAGCAGGAGCGCTATGCTTGCCATTTCGATGGATCTGCCGCAATTGCTACACTGTTGACACGGTGCTTCTGTGCTAATTCACCTCGTTATATAGCATGGAAATCTCTCCCCAAATCAAGTATGAAATTAATGTGCCCCAAAGATAAGACCTCCAATTTAATTCCCTCGCGTTCATTGGAAGTGAATTATTACCTGGTTAAAGATAAAGTTATCGACATGGCTCTAACTATGGTAGAAAGATACAGGGGATGTGTTAGAAAGGAAGGCTTTAAATGAGTTTAAATTATCTCTTTGGATTCATTCAATTACTTTTGGGCTGTCCAGCACCCCCCATTCCAAGCCGATATGTGCGCAGATATGGGGTCGCCCGGACGCGTCCGTCATATTGGACTGACGGTAGGGGCCCACCCCATATCTCTTCAAAACAACCCTGACTTAGCCCGACCTACCCTCTACCTCTCCTATTTTCTGCCTCATCCGCACAGCCACCACTATAGCTCCGCCATCGTCACCAACCCATAGCGCCGCCACCGGAGGCCCCAACCCACAATGCCAGCGACCCTACCGCCACCGGACAAGGTCGCAGACAGACGTGCATGTGCAACTCCTTCGGACGTACACCTCGTGCTTTATGTGTTCGATGAAATGTCCGACCATTTTTTTTATTGTTTTGCTTATTCCTAGGCAAACGATGGATTCGTCGTCGGATGATAAGTATGTTAACAAGAACCTTGACGAATTCATATACACAGAGTTCATCAATTTGTCGGATTCAGACGACTAAGTTGCTAGAATGATGATGATGATGATGATGATGATGATGATGATGATGATGAGCATGCAGAAGAATTGAAGAAGCAAGAGGACCATGTCCTAAATTTCAAGGGTTCGATGAAGAGCAAGAGAGTTATTCCCCGGGATAGATTGCTGGTACAAAGCTTCTCTACAAGGACTACTTCAAACCAGACCCAACGTACCATGAAGGTTTTTTCGACGTCGCTTACGGATGAGCATAAATTTGTTCTTACGCATAGTGAATGCCATGGAGGAGGCTGATCACTAATTCAAGCCGAGGAAGGATTGTTGCTGGCAACTTTCCTTCTCTCCTTTCTAGAAATACACAGCTGCTTTCATGATTCTTACTTATGCTAAGGCCGCAGATGTCATTGATGCTGAAATCCGAATGGAAGAGATCACATGCCTAAATACCACGGTGCAATTTGCAAGCACCATGGTGAAGGTGTTTGGAGTGGAGTACTTGAGAGAACCAATTATCGAGGACACAGAAAGGTTGATGGCAATTGAAGTGACAAGATGTTTTCTAGGTATGCTCGGTTCAGTTGATTGCATGTATTGGCAATGGAAGAACTGCCCCAAGATTTGCGGGGGAAGTAGCATCGAAGAAATTATCATACTTGAAGCAGTAGCATCAATGGAATTATGAATTTGGCATGCTTTCTTTGGCACGCCTAGTTCTAACAATGAAGTCAATGTGCGCCAAGGATCTTCCTTGTTCAAGAAACTTTGTGATGGGCGAGGCTCCGGCGTGCAACTACACTGTCAACAGGCACAACTACAACATGGGGTACTACCTTGCCGATTGTATCTATCCTCAATGGGCGGCGTTTGTGAAGACTACATTCGATCTCCATGTTCGGAAACAAGGTGCTCGGAAGGATGTAGAGAGGGCATTCAGAGAGCACCATGCTCATTGGGGTATTGTTTGTGGAGCTGAAATAATGTGGGAACCTGAGACACTTTGGAAGCTCATGACATGTTGAGTAATATTACACAACATGATTGTGAAGGATAGGGCGAAGGGGCAGCCCGCACACATGATGTTGAGAAGCCCAAAATTCAGGTCCGCCTCCCAGAACAAGAGGTGGAGCTTGTTGTCAACTTTCTTGAGATGCATCGACAGCTTCAGAGCAATAGGTGCACATGGAACCTCTCAATGTTCTCGTGGAGCATATGATGATCCACCGTGAAAATCAATGAACTATGTATTTTATGTTTCATTTATGCATTGTAAACGAATTTTATGTTTAAACTAAGTATTTTTATTTACGAATAATTTTTATTTATGTGCACTACTATTGTTTGTGTGTAATGATCCACGTGCATGTGTTGGCATGGATTTGAGATTTCAAAACTGGTGGTTGTAGTTACAATTGAGGACGTTGGAAGGGCGGACCAGAGCTATCCGTGGACGCATCCGGGCGAGTCCATGGATGTATAGGAACCCGGATTTGCCCGGTCTGGTTGTAGATGCTCTAAAACAATTCGGCACATGCGTCTATCTGGCGGGATTCCTCCCCGGCGGTCACTTTCAGACCTGGTGTTTTTTTACTTGTTGAAAAGTACATGTCGTCAAAGTTTCTCTTATGTGGGTAACTTCTGCATAATTGAATGAATACATATTTTCAGATATTTCAGGCCCAACTTGTGAAATCAAACCTCCATAATTTCCAAAGTTTCGAAAATCTTAATCACTTACAAATTTCAGAAATCGTATGAGAGAGAAGACAAACATAGATGGCATAGATTGGCCTCTTTGACAGGAGAGAGAAACATGAGAGAGAGTGGTTGGCCCCACTATTTTTGAGCAGCACTAGCGCACCCTAGTTGGTTGACATCATTCGATGGTACGTCCCGAATATATCTATAACGTTTGAAAATAAAATCATCTCAATTTCATATAGTTTTTCTGCAATATTTAATACTTATTGAACTAACCTACTAATTATAGCTAGAATGGTAGAAGTGCATGTTTTATTTTATTTCCTTTTGTAACCACCCCAAACTCTAAAAATTCCGAGAAGAGGATCATAAATGTCGTGGGGAGATAAATAATCCCATTTGGGGGTCTCGCTAGTCTTCTGTGGCTTCTCAAAAAAATCAAAACCAGTCAATGAGGTCCAAGGTGGTCAACAAATGACCAACTCAATCAACAAGCGTTAACATAGTCAACAAAAGTCCAAGCAAATTGCCATGGTTAACAAGTCAATTGAGAAGGAAAAATGAAAGGCAAAAGTCAACAATGAAGAGAAGGGGAAAAGAACCCAAGTCCAAATGAGGCCCAACAAGTCAAAGGCCCATTCATGCATGGATGAAGGAGCGTGGTGCACCATAAACTAAGGACATCCCCACCTTAGATTTGGCTTCATGGACTCATGAAACTAGGAGTACCGTGTCCCACTTGAATAAACAAGGGGAGACAAAATCTCGGAGGTTCCTCCCAAGACGCTCTAGAGTCGAGTCCCGAGGAACCAATACGCCACTCAGATTAGGGTGATGCATTGTACTGCTGCAGGTGATTGTGTGTTGCCTGCTTCGGTGCCATGACAGACATCTCAAACTTCATGAATCACTAAGGATCTTTTAATAAAGTTAATGAGTTATTACATTCAATAATCTTACTCCATGTTCTTCATAATCTGAGGTTTCAAACTACGACCTACAACATCTCAAAACTATTTATCACCTCCCTATCTCCTCTAATACATATTTTTGTTGCTTTACGTCACACAAACTATTTCATCTCTGCTCACTTGCTAGAGATAGTTAAAACTTATATGTACTCACTCGCTATGAATCATGGTGAAAAACTACCAAATCGTAGCCATCTTTGAAAAGTTTATATATTCTCTTATATTTTAGTTTGTGAAAAATGGTCACAAACATGAAAATATTATTGAGATAAGAACCAACCTGTGATTGGATGGTTAGGAGGGCGGTGGTACCCCAGCCCATCGGGGATCAAGCCCCAGGTTAGACGATTTGGAGTCTCACAAAGGCAGAATATTCTTTCAGTAGGAAGCGATGTTCCCATCGAGCGAGGCACCTATAGTCACTTCATCAATCGCAAGTCCCACCAGCTCTTTCTCTCGAAGGTGCTCATAGAGGTAGGATATGTGTGCGTGTGTTCATAAGGGTGAATGTATGGACGTGTTTGTGAGCATCTGCATCTATACCGTGTTTCTCAAAATAGAAGATGAAATATTATTGAGATTTTAATAACTTCAAAAATAGTAATCCAATTTTTAATCCATTTGTGAGAAAGAGTGAAAAGACCCCAGCCCGTGCATGTGCACGTACGGGACAATGACTAGTGAGATGGTAATCAGGATCGTGCATTTTAGTTAAAACTCCACAAGTCATGAATTTACAGTGAGTCAAAATTAGAGAGAGCTAAACTATAGCTCCGCCATCGTCACCAACCCATAGCGCCGCCACCGGAGGCCCCAACCCACAATGCCACCGACCCTACCGCCACCGGACAAGGTCGCAGACAGACGTGCATGTGCAACTCCTTCGGACGTACACCTCGTGCTTTATGTGTTCGATGAAATGTCCGACCATTTTTTTTATTGTTTTGCTTATTCCTAGGCAAACGATGGATTCGTCGTCGGATGATAAGTATGTTAACAAGAACCTTGACGAATTCATATACACAGAGTTCATCAATTTGTCGGATTCAGACGACTAAGTTGCTAGAATGATGATGATGATGATGATGATGATGATGATGATGAGCATCCAGAAGAATTGAAGAAGCAAGAGGAGCATGTCCTAAATTTCAAGGGTTCGATGAAGAGCAAGAGAGTTATTCCCCGGGATAGATTGCTGGTACAAAGCTTCTCTACATGGACTACTTCAAACCAGACCCAACGTACCATGAAGGTTTTTTCGACGTCGCTTACGGATGAGCATAAATTTGTTCTTACGCATAGTGAATGCCATGGAGGAGGCTGATCACTAATTCAAGCTGAGGAAGGATTGTTGCAGGCAACTTTCCTTCTCTCCTTTCTAGAAATACACGGCTGCTTTCATGATTCTTACTTATGCTAAGGCCGCAGATGTCATTGATGCTGAAATCCGAATGGAAGAGATCACATGCCTAAATACCACGGTGCAATTTGCAAGCACCATGGTGAAGGTGTTTAGAGTGGAGTACTTGAGAGAACCAATTATCGAGGACACAGAAAGGTTGATGGCAATTGAAGTGACAAGATGTTTTCTAGGTATGCTCGGTTCAGTTGATTGCATGTATTGGCAATGGAAGAACTGCCCCAAGATTTGCGGGGGCAGTAGCATCGAAGAAATTATCATACTTGAAGCAGTAGCATCGATGGAATTATGAATTTGGCATGCTTTCTTTGGCACGCCTAGTTCTAACGATGAAGTCAATGTGCGCCAAGGATCTTCCTTGTTCAAGAAACTTTGTGATGGGGGAGGCTCCGGCGTGCAACTACACTGTCAACAGGCACAACTACAACATGGGGTACTACCTTGCCGATTGTATCTATCCTCAATGGGCGGCGTTTGTGAAGACTACATTCGATCTCCATGTTAGGAAACAAGGTGCTCGGAAGGATGTAGAGAGGGCATTCAGAGAGCACCATGCTCATTGGGGTATTGTTTGTGGAGCTGAAATAATGTGGGAACCTGAGACACTTTGGAAGCTCATGACATGTTGAGTAATATTACACAACATGATTGTGAAGGATAGGGCGAAGGGGCAGCCCGCACACATGATGATGAGAAGCCCAAAATTCAGGTCCGCCTCCCAGAACAAGAGGTGGGGCATGTTGTCAACTTTCTTGAGATGCATCGACAGCTTCAGAGCAATAGGTGCACATGGAACCTCTCAATGTTCTCGCGGAGCATATGATGATCCACCATGAAAATCAATGAACTATGTATTTTATGTTTCATTTATGCATTGTAAACGAATTTTATGTTTAAACTAAGTATTTTTATTTACGAATAATTTTTATTTATGTGCACTACTATTGTTTGTGTGTAATGATCCACATGCATGTGTTGGCATGGATTTGAGATTTCAAAACTGGTGGTTGTAGTTACAATTGAGGACGTTGGAAGGGCGGACCAGAGATATCCGTGGACGCATCCGGGCGAGTCCATGGATGTATAGGAACCCGGATTTGCCCGGTCTGGTTGTAGATGCTCTAAAACAATTCGGCACATGCGTCTATCTGGCGGGATTCCTCCCCGGCGGTCACTTTCAGACCTGGTGTTTTTTTACTTGTTGAAAAGGACATGTCGTCAAAGTTTCTCTTATGTGGGTAACTTCTGCATAATTGAATGAATGCATATTTTCAGATATTTCAGGCCCAACTTGTGAAATCAAACCTCCATAATTTCCAAAGTTTCGAAAATCTTAATCACTTACAAATTTCAGAAATCGTACGAGAGAGAAGACAAACATAGATGGCATAGATTGGCCTCTTTGACAGGAGAGAGAAACATGAGAGAGAGTGGTTGGCCCCACTATTTTTGAGCAGCACTAGCACACCCTAGTGGGTTGACATCATTCGATGGTACGTCCTGAATATATCTGTAACTTTTGAAAATAAAATCATCTCAATTTCATATATTTTTTCTGCAATATTTAATATTTATTGAACTAACCTACTAATTATAGCTAGAATGGTAGAAATGCATGTTTTATTTTATTTCCTTTTGTAACCACCCCAAACTCTAAAAATTCCGAGAAGAGGATCATAAATGTCGTGGGGAGATAAATAATCCCATTTGGGGGTCTCGCTAGTCTTCTGTGGCTTGTCAAAAAAATCAAAACCAGTCAATGAGGTCCAAGGTGGTCAACAAATGTCCAACTCAATCAACAAGCGTTAACATAGTCAACAAAAGTCCAAGCAAATTGCCATGGTTAACAAGTCAATTGAGAAGGAAAAATGAAAGGCAAAAGTCAACAATGAAGAGAAGGGGAAAAGAACCTAAGTCCAAATGAGGCCCAACAAGTCAAAGGCCCATTCATGCATGGATGAAGGAGCGTGGTGCACCATAAACTAAGGACATCCCCACCTTAGATTTGGCTTCATGGACTCATGAAACTAGGAGTACCGTGTCCCACTTGAATAAACAAGGGGAGACAAAATCTCGGAGGTTCCTCCCAAGACGCTCTAGAGTCGAGTCCCGAGGAGCCAATACGCCACTCAGATTAGGGTGATGCATTGTACTGCTGCAGGTGATTGTGTGTTGCCTGCTTCGGTGCCATAACCGACATCTCAAACTTCATGAATCACTAAGGATCTTTTAATAAAGTTAATGAGTTATTACATTCAATAATCTTACTCCATGTTCTTCATAATCTGAGGTTTCAAACTACGACCTACAACATCTCAAAACTATTTATCACCTCCCTATCTCCTCTAATACATATTTTTGTTGCTTTACGTCACACAAACTATTTCATCTCTGCTCACTTGCTAGAGATAGTTAAAACTTATATGTACTCACTCGCTATGAATCATGGTGAAAAACTACCAAATCGTAGCCATCTTTGAAAAGTTTATATATTCTCTTATATTTTAGTTTGTGAAAAATGGTCACAAACATGAAAATATTATTGAGATAATTACCAACCTGTGATTGGATGGTTAGGAGGGCGGTGGTACCCCAGCCCATCGGGGATCAAGCCCCAGGTTAGACGATTTGGAGTCTCACAAAGGCAGAATATTCTTTCAGTAGGAAGCGATGTTCCCATCGAGCGAGGCACCTATAGTCACTTCATCAATTGCAAGTCCCACCAGCTCTTTCTCTCGAAGGTGCTCATAGAGGTAGGATATGTGTGCGTGTGTTCATAAGGGTGAATGTATGGACGTGTTTGTGAGCATCTGCATCTATACCGTGTTTCTCAAAATAGAAGATGAAATATTATTGAGATTTTAATAACTTCAAAAATAGTAATCCAATTTTTAATCCATTTGTGAGAAAGAGTGAAAAGACCCCAGCCCGTGCATGTGCACGTACGGGACAATGACTAGTGAGATGGTAATCAGGATCGTGCATTTTAGTTAAAACTCCACAAGTCATGAATTTACAGTGAGTCAAAATTAGAGAGAGCTAAACTATAGCTCCGCCATCGTCACCAACCCATAGCGCCGCCACCGGAGGCCCCAACCCACAATGCCACCGACCCTACCGCCACCGGACAAGGTCGCAGACAGACGTGCATGTGCAACTCCTTCGGACGTACACCTCGTGCTTTATGTGTTCGATGAAATGTCCGACCATTTTTTTTTATTGTTTTGCTTATTCCTAGGCAAACGATGGATTCGTCGTCGGATGATAAGTATGTTAACAAGAACCTTGACGAATTCATATACACAGAGTTCATCAATTTGTCGGATTCAGACGACTAAGTTGCTAGAATGATGATGATGATGATGATGATGATGATGATGATGAGCATCCAGAAGAATTGAAGAAGCAAGAGGAGCATGTCCTAAATTTCAAGGGTTCGATGAAGAGCAAGAGAGTTATTCCCCGGGATAGATTGCTGGTACAAAGCTTCTCTACATGGACTACTTCAAACCAGACCCAACGTACCATGAAGGTTTTTTCGACGTCGCTTACGGATGAGCATAAATTTGTTCTTACGCATAGTGAATGCCATGGAGGAGGCTGATCACTAATTCAAGCTGAGGAAGGATTGTTGCAGGCAACTTTCCTTCTCTCCTTTCTAGAAATACACGGCTGCTTTCATGATTCTTACTTATGCTAAGGCCGCAGATGTCATTGATGCTGAAATCCGAATGGAAGAGATCACATGCCTAAATACCACGGTGCAATTTGCAAGCACCATGGTGAAGGTGTTTAGAGTGGAGTACTTGAGAGAACCAATTATCGAGGACACAGAAAGGTTGATGGCAATTGAAGTGACAAGATGTTTTCTAGGTATGCTCGGTTCAGTTGATTGCATGTATTGGCAATGGAAGAACTGCCCCAAGATTTGCGGGGGCAGTAGCATCGAAGAAATTATCATACTTGAAGCAGTAGCATCGATGGAATTATGAATTTGGCATGCTTTCTTTGGCACGCCTAGTTCTAACAATGAAGTCAATGTGCGCCAAGGATCTTCCTTGTTCAAGAAACTTTGTGATGGGGGAGGCTCCGGCGTGCAACTACACTGTCAACAGGCACAACTACAACATGGGGTACTACCTTGCCGATTGTATCTATCCTCAATGGGCGGCGTTTGTGAAGACTACATTCGATCTCCATGTTAGGAAACAAGGTGCTCGGAAGGATGTAGAGAGGGCATTCAGAGAGCACCATGCTCATTGGGGTATTGTTTGTGGAGCTGAAATAATGTGGGAACCTGAGACACTTTGGAAGCTCATGACATGTTGAGTAATATTACACAACATGATTGTCAAGGATAGGGCGAAGGGGCAGCCCGCACACATGATGATGAGATGCCCAAAATTCAGGTCCGCCTCCCAGAACAAGAGGTGGGGCATGTTGTCAACTTTCTTGAGATGCATCGACAGCTTCAGAGCAATAGGTGCACATGGAACCTCTCAATGTTCTCGTGGAGCATATGATGATCCACCATGAAAATCAATGAACTATGTATTTTATGTTTCATTTATGCATTGTAAACGAATTTTATGTTTAAACTAAGTATTTTTATTTACGAATAATTTTTATTTATGTGCACTACTATTGTTTGTGTGTAATGATCCACATGCATGTGTTGGCATGGATTTGAGATTTCAAAACTGGTGGTTGTAGTTACAATTGAGGACGTTGGAAGGGCGGACCAGAGATATCCGTGGACGCATCCGGGCGAGTCCATGGATGTATAGGAACCCGGATTTGCCCGGTCTGGTTGTAGATGCTCTAAAACAATTCGGCACATGCGTCTATCTGGCGGGATTCCTCCCCGGCGGTCACTTTCAGACCTGGTGTTTTTTTACTTGTTGAAAAGTACATGTCGTCAAAGTTTCTCTTATGTGGGTAACTTCTGCATAATTGAATGAATGCATATTTTCAGATATTTCAGGCCCAACTTGTGAAATCAAACCTCCATAATTTCCAAAGTTTCGAAAATCTTAATCACTTACAAATTTCAGAAATCGTACGAGAGAGAAGACAAACATAGATGGCATAGATTGGCCTCTTTGACAGGAGAGAGAAACATGAGAGAGAGTGGTTGGCCCCACTATTTTTGAGCAGCACTAGCACACCCTAGTGGGTTGACATCATTCGATGGTACGTCCTGAATATATCTATAACTTTTGAAAATAAAATCATCTCAATTTCATATATTTTTTCTGCAATATTTAATATTTATTGAACTAACCTACTAATTATAGCTAGAATGGTAGAAATGCATGTTTTATTTTATTTCCTTTTGTAACCACCCCAAACTCTAAAAATTCCGAGAAGAGGATCATAAATGTCGTGGGGAGATAAATAATCCCATTTGGGGGTCTCGCTAGTCTTCTGTGGCTTGTCAAAAAAATCAAAACCAGTCAATGAGGTCCAAGGTGGTCAACAAATGTCCAACTCAATCAACAAGCGTTAACATAGTCAACAAAAGTCCAAGCAAATTGCCATGGTTAACAAGTCAATTGAGAAGGAAAAATGAAAGGCAAAAGTCAACAATGAAGAGAAGGGGAAAAGAACCCAAGTCCAAATGAGGCCCAACAAGTCAAAGGCCCATTCATGCATGGATGAAGGAGCGTGGTGCACCATAAACTAAGGACATCCCCACCTTAGATTTGGCTTCATGGACTCATGAAACTAGGAGTACCGTGTCCCACTTGAATAAACAAGGGGAGACAAAATCTCGGAGGTTCCTCCCAAGACGCTCTAGAGTCGAGTCCCGAGGAGCCAATACGCCACTCAGATTAGGGTGATGCATTGTACTGCTGCAGGTGATTGTGTGTTGCCTGCTTCGGTGCCATAACCGACATCTCAAACTTCATGAATCACTAAGGATCTTTTAATAAAGTTAATGAGTTATTACATTCAATAATCTTACTCCATGTTCTTCATAATCTGAGGTTTCAAACTACGACCTACAACATCTCAAAACTATTTATCACCTCCCTATCTCCTCTAATACATATTTTTTTTGCTTTACGTCACACAAACTATTTCATCTCTGCTCACTTGCTAGAGATAGTTAAAAATTATATGTACTCACTCGCTATGAATCATGGTGAAAAACTACCAAATCGTAGCCATCTTTGAAAAGTTTATATATTCTCTTATATTTCAGTTTGTGAAAAATGGTCACAAACATGAAAATATTATTGAGATAAGAACCAACCCGTGATTGGATGGTTAGGAGGGCGGTGGTACCCCCAGCCCATCGGGGATCAAGCCCCAGGTTAGACGATTTGGAGTCTCACAAAGGCAGAATATTCTTTCAGTAGGAAGCGATGTTCCCATCGAGCGAGGCACCTATAGTCACTTCATCAATCGCAAGTCCCACCAGCTCTTTCTCTCGAAGGTGCTCATAGAGGTAGGATATGTGTGCGTGTGTTCATAAGGGTGAATGTATGGACGTGTTTGTGAGCATCTGCATCTATACCGTGTTTCTCAAAACAGAAGATGAAATATTATTGAGATTTTAATAACTTCAAAAATAGTAATCCAATTTTTAATCCATTTGTGAGAAAGAGTGAAAAGACCCCAGCCCGTGCATGTGCACGTACGGGACAATGACTAGTGAGATGGTAATCAGGATCGTGCATTTTAGTTAAAACTCCACAAGTCATGAATTTACAGTGAGTCAAAATTAGAGAGAGCTAAACTATAGCTCCGCCATCGTCACCAACCCATAGCGCCGCCACCGGAGGCCCCAACCCACAATGCCACCGACCCTACCGCCACCAGACAAGGTCGCAGACAGACGTGCATGTGCAACTCCTTCGGACGTACACCTCGTGCTTTATGTGTTCGATGAAATGTCCGACCATTTTTTTTATTGTTTTGCTTATTCCTAGGCAAACGATGGATTCGTCGTCGGATGATAAGTATGTTAACAAGAACCTTGACGAATTCATATACACAGAGTTCATCAATTTGTCGGATTCAGACGACTAAGTTGCTAGAATGATGATGATGATGATGATGATGATGATGATGATGATGATGAGCATCCAGAAGAATTGAAAAAGCAAGAGGAGCATGTCCTAAATTTCAAGGGTTCGATGAAGAGCAAGAGAGTTATTCCCCGGGATAGATTGCTGGTACAAAGCTTCTCTACATGGACTACTTCAAACCAGACCCAACGTACCATGAAGGTTTTTTCGACGTCGCTTACGGATGAGCATAAATTTGTTCTTACGCATAGTGAATGCCATGGAGGAGGCTGATCACTAATTCAAGCTGAGGAAGGATTGTTGCAGGCAACTTTCCTTCTCTCCTTTCTAGAAATACATGGCTGCTTTCATGATTCTTACTTATGCTAAGGCCGCAGATGTCATTGATGCTGAAATCCGAATGGAAGAGATCACATGCCTAAATACCACGGTGCAATTTGCAAGCACCATGGTGAAGGTGTTTGGAGTGGAGTACTCGAGAGAACCAATTATCGAGGACACAGAAAGGTTGATGGCAATTGAAGTGACAAGATGTTTTCTAGGTATGCTCGGTTCAGTTGATTGCATGTATTGGCAATGGAAGAACTGCCCCAAGATTTGCGGGGGCAGTAGCATCGAAGAAATTATCATACTTGAAGCAGTAGCATCGATGGAATTATGAATTTGGCATGCTTTCTTTGGCACGCCTAGTTCTAACAATGAAGTCAATGTGCGCCAAGGATCTTCCTTGTTCAAGAAACTTTGTGATGGGGGAGGCTCCGGCGTGCAACTACACTGTCAACAGGCACAACTACAACATGGGGTACTACCTTGCCGATTGTATCTATCCTCAATGGGCGGCGTTTGTGAAGACTACATTCGATCTCCATGTTAGCAAACAAGGTGCTCGGAAGGATGTAGAGAGGGCATTCAGAGAGCACCATGCTCATAGGGGTATTGTTTGTGGAGCTGAAATAATGTGGGAACCTGAGACACTTTGGAAGCTCATGACATGTTGAGTAATATTACACAACATGATTGTGAAGGATAGGGCGAAGGGGCAGCCCGCACACATGATGTTGAGAAGCCCAAAATTCAGGTCCGCCTCCCAGAACAAGAGGTGGGGCATGTTGTCAACTTTCTTGAGATGCATCGACAGCTTCAGAGCAATAGGTGCACATGGAACCTCTCAATGTTCTCGTGGAGCATATGATGATCCACCGTGAAAATCAATGAACTATGTATTTTATGTTTCATTTATGCATTGTAAACGAATTTTATGTTTAAACTAAGTATTTTTATTTACGAATAATTTTTATTTATGTGCACTACTATTGTTTGTGTGTAATGATCCACATGCATGTGTTGGCATGGATTTGAGATTTCAAAACTGGTGGTTGTAGTTACAATTGAGGACGTTGGAAGGGCGGACCAGAGCTATCCGTGGACGCATCCGGGCGAGTCCATGGATGTATAGGAACCCGGATTTGCCCGGTCTGGTTGTAGATGCTCTAAAACAATCCGGCACATGCGTCTATCTGGCGGGATTCCTCCCCGGCGGTCACTTTCAGACCTGGTGTTTTTTTACTTGTTGAAAAGTACATGTCGTCAAAGTTTCTCTTATGTGGGTAACTTCTGCATAATTGAATGAATACATATTTTCAGATATTTCAGGCCCAACTTGTGAAATCAAACCGCCATAAATTCCAAAGTTTCGAAAATCTTAATCACTTACAAATTTCAGAAATCGTATGAGAGAGAAGACAAACATAGATGGCATAGATTGGCCTCTTTGACAGGAGAGAGAAACATGGGAGAGAGTGGTTGGCCCCACTATTTTTGAGCAGCACTAGCGCACCCTAGTGGGTTGACATCATTCGATGGTGCGTCCTGAATATATCTATAAGTTTTGAAAATAAAATCATCTCAATTTCATATAGTTTTTCTGCAATATTTAATATTTATTGAACTAACCTACTAATTATAGCTAGAATGGTAGAAATGCATGTTTTATTTTATTTCCTTTTGTAACCACCCCAAACTCTAAAAATTCCGAGAAGAGGATCATAAATGTCGTGGGGAGATAAATAATCCCATTTGGGGGTCTCGCTAGTCTTCTGTGGCTTGTCAAAAAAATCAAAACCAGTCAATGAGGTCCAAGGTGGTCAACAAATGTCCAACTCAATCAACAAGCGTTAACATAGTCAACAAAAGTCCAAGCAAATTGCCATGGTTAATAAGTCAATTGAGAAGGAAAAATGAAAGGCAAAAGTCAACAATGAAGAGAAGGGGAAAAGAACCCAAGTTCAAATGAGGCCCAACAAGTCAAAGGCCCATTCATGCATGGATGAAGGAGCGTGGTGCACCATAAGCTAAGGACATCCCCACCTTAGATTTGGCTTCATGGACTCATGAAACTAGGAGTACCGTGTCCCACTTGAATAAACAAGGGGAGACAAAATCTCGGAGGTTCCTCCCAAGACGCTCTAGAGTCGAGTCCCGAGGAGCCAATACGCCACTCAGATTAGGGTGATGCATTGTACTGCTGCAGGTGATTGTGTGTTGCCTGCTTCGGTGCCATAACCGACATCTCAAACTTCATGAATCACTAAGGATCTTTTAATAAAGTTAATGAGTTATTACATTCAATAATCTTACTCCATGTTCTTCATAATCTGAGGTTTCAAACTACGACCTACAACATCTCAAAACTATTTATCACCTCCCTATCTCCTCTAATACATATTTTTGTTGCTTTACGTCACACAAACTATTTCATCTCTGCTCACTTGCTAGAGATAGTTAAAACTTATATGTACTCACTCGCTATGAATCATGGTGAAAAACTACCAAATCGTAGCCATCTTTGAAAAGTTTATATATTCTCTTATATTTTAGTTTGTGAAAAATGGTCACAAACATGAAAATATTATTGAGATAAGAACCAACCTGTGATTGGATGGTTAGGAGGGCGGTGGTACCCCAGCCCATCGGGGATCAAGCCCCAGGTTAGACGATTTGGAGTCTCACAAAGGCAGAATATTCTTTCAGTAGGAAGCGATGTTCCCATCGAGCGAGGCACCTATAGTCACTTCATCAATTGCAAGTCCCACCAGCTCTTTCTCTCGAAGGTGCTCATAGAGGTAGGATATGTGTGCGTGTGTTCATAAGGGTGAATGTATGGACGTGTTTGTGAGCATCTGCATCTATACCGTGTTTCTCAAAATAGAAGATGAAATATTATTGAGATTTTAATAACTTCAAAAATAGTAATCCAATTTTTAATCCATTTGTGAGAAAGAGTGAAAAGACCCCAGCCCGTGCATGTGCACGTACGGGACAATGACTAGTGAGATGGTAATCAGGATCGTGCATTTTAGTTAAAACTCCACAAGTCATGAATTTACAGTGAGTCAAAATTAGAGAGAGCTAAACTATAGCTCCGCCATCGTCACCAACCCATAGCGCCGCCACCGGAGGCCCCAACCCACAATGCCACCGACCCTACCGCCACCGGACAAGGTCGCAGACAGACGTGCATGTGCAACTCCTTCGGACGTACACCTCGTGCTTTATGTGTTCGATGAAATGTCCGACCATTTTTTTTATTGTTTTGCTTATTCCTAGGCAAACGATGGATTCGTCGTCGGATGATAAGTATGTTAACAAGAACCTTGACGAATTCATATACACAGAGTTCATCAATTTGTCGGATTCAGACGACTAAGTTGCTAGAATGATGATGATGATGATGATGATGATGATGATGATGAGCATCCAGAAGAATTGAAGAAGCAAGAGGAGCATGTCCTAAATTTCAAGGGTTCGATGAAGAGCAAGAGAGTTATTCCCCGGGATAGATTGCTGGTACAAAGCTTCTCTACATGGACTACTTCAAACCAGACCCAACGTACCATGAAGGTTTTTTCGACGTCGCTTACGGATGAGCATAAATTTGTTCTTACGCATAGTGAATGCCATGGAGGAGGCTGATCACTAATTCAAGCTGAGGAAGGATTGTTGCAGGCAACTTTCCTTCTCTCCTTTCTAGAAATACACGGCTGCTTTCATGATTCTTACTTATGCTAAGGCCGCAGATGTCATTGATGCTGAAATCCGAATGGAAGAGATCACATGCCTAAATACCACGGTGCAATTTGCAAGCACCATGGTGAAGGTGTTTAGAGTGGAGTACTCGAGAGAACCAATTATCGAGGACACAGAAAGGTTGATGGCAATTGAAGTGACAAGATGTTTTCTAGGTATGCTCGGTTCAGTTGATTGCATGTATTGGCAATGGAAGAACTGCCCCAAGATTTGCGGGGGCAGTAGCATCGAAGAAATTATCATACTTGAAGCAGTAGCATCGATGGAATTATGAATTTGGCATGCTTTCTTTGGCACGCCTAGTTCTAACAATGAAGTCAATGTGCGCCAAGGATCTTCCTTGTTCAAGAAACTTTGTGATGGGGGAGGCTCCGGCGTGCAACTACACTGTCAACAGGCACAACTACAACATGGGGTACTACCTTGCCGATTGTATCTATCCTCAATGGGCGGCGTTTGTGAAGACTACATTCGATCTCCATGTTAGGAAACAAGGTGCTCGGAAGGATGTAGAGAGGGCATTCAGAGAGCACCATGCTCATTGGGGTATTGTTTGTGGAGCTGAAATAATGTGGGAACCTGAGACACTTTGGAAGCTCATGACATGTTGAGTAATATTACACAACATGATTGTCAAGGATAGGGCGAAGGGGCAGCCCGCACACATGATGAGATGCCCAAAATTCAGGTCCGCCTCCCAGAACAAGAGGTGGGGCATGTTGTCAACTTTCTTGAGATGCATCGACAGCTTCAGAGCAATAGGTGCACATGGAACCTCTCAATGTTCTCGTGGAGCATATGATGATCCACCATGAAAATCAATGAACTATGTATTTTATGTTTCATTTATGCGTTGTAAACGAATTTTATGTTTAAACTAAGTATTTTTATTTACGAATAATTTTTATTTATGTGCACTACTATTGTTTGTGTGTAATGATCCACATGCATGTGTTGGCATGGATTTGAGATTTCAAAACTGGTGGTTGTAGTTACAATTGAGGACGTTGGAAGGGCGGACCAGAGATATCCGTGGACGCATCCGGGCGAGTCCATGGATGTATAGGAACCCGGATTTGCCCGGTCTGGTTGTAGATGCTCTAAAACAATTCGGCACATGCGTCTATCTGGCGGGATTCCTCCCCGGCGGTCACTTTCAGACCTGGTGTTTTTTTACTTGTTGAAAAGTACATGTCGTCAAAGTTTCTCTTATGTGGGTAACTTCTGCATAATTGAATGAATGCATATTTTCAGATATTTCAGGCCCAACTTGTGAAATCAAACCTCCATAATTTCCAAAGTTTCGAAAATCTTAATCACTTACAAATTTCAGAAATCGTACGAGAGAGAAGACAAACATAGATGGCATAGATTGGCCTCTTTGACAGGAGAGAGAAACATGAGAGAGAGTGGTTGGCCCCACTATTTTTGAGCAGCACTAGCACACCCTAGTGGGTTGACATCATTCGATGGTACGTCCTGAATATATCTATAACTTTTGAAAATAAAATCATCTCAATTTCATATATTTTTTCTGCAATATTTAATATTTATTGAACTAACCTACTAATTATAGCTAGAATGGTAGAAATGCATGTTTTATTTTATTTCCTTTTGTAACCACCCCAAACTCTAAAAATTCCGAGAAGAGGATCATAAATGTCGTGGGGAGATAAATAATCCCATTTGGGGGTCTCGCTAGTCTTCTGTGGCTTGTCAAAAAAATCAAAACCAGTCAATGAGGTCCAAGGTGGTCAACAAATGTCCAACTCAATCAACAAGCGTTAACATAGTCAACAAAAGTCCAAGCAAATTGCCATGGTTAACAAGTCAATTGAGAAGGAAAAATGAAAGGCAAAAGTCAACAATGAAGAGAAGGGGAAAAGAACCCAAGTCCAAATGAGGCCCAACAAGTCAAAGGCCCATTCATGCATGGATGAAGGAGCGTGGTGCACCATAAACTAAGGACATCCCCACCTTAGATTTGGCTTCATGGACTCATGAAACTAGGAGTACCGTGTCCCACTTGAATAAACAAGGGGAGACAAAATCTCGGAGGTTCCTCCCAAGACGCTCTAGAGTCGAGTCCCGAGGAGCCAATACGCCACTCAGATTAGGGTGATGCATTGTACTGCTGCAGGTGATTGTGTGTTGCCTGCTTCGGTGCCATAACCGACATCTCAAACTTCATGAATCACTAAGGATCTTTTAATAAAGTTAATGAGTTATTACATTCAATAATCTTACTCCATGTTCTTCATAATCTGAGGTTTCAAACTACGACCTACAACATCTCAAAACTATTTATCACCTCCCTATCTCCTCTAATACATATTTTTTTTGCTTTACGTCACACAAACTATTTCATCTCTGCTCACTTGCTAGAGATAGTTAAAAATTATATGTACTCACTCGCTATGAATCATGGTGAAAAACTACCAAATCGTAGCCATCTTTGAAAAGTTTATATATTCTCTTATATTTCAGTTTGTGAAAAATGGTCACAAACATGAAAATATTATTGAGATAAGAACCAACCCGTGATTGGATGGTTAGGAGGGCGGTGGTACCCCCAGCCCATCGGGGATCAAGCCCCAGGTTAGACGATTTGGAGTCTCACAAAGGCAGAATATTCTTTCAGTAGGAAGCGATGTTCCCATCGAGCGAGGCACCTATAGTCACTTCATCAATCGCAAGTCCCACCAGCTCTTTCTCTCGAAGGTGCTCATAGAGGTAGGATATGTGTGCGTGTGTTCATAAGGGTGAATGTATGGACGTGTTTGTGAGCATCTGCATCTATACCGTGTTTCTCAAAACAGAAGATGAAATATTATTGAGATTTTAATAACTTCAAAAATAGTAATCCAATTTTTAATCCATTTGTGAGAAAGAGTGAAAAGACCCCAGCCCGTGCATGTGCACGTACGGGACAATGACTAGTGAGATGGTAATCAGGATCGTGCATTTTAGTTAAAACTCCACAAGTCATGAATTTACAGTGAGTCAAAATTAGAGAGAGCTAAACTATAGCTCCGCCATCGTCACCAACCCATAGCGCCGCCACCGGAGGCCCCAACCCACAATGCCACCGACCCTACCGCCACCAGACAAGGTCGCAGACAGACGTGCATGTGCAACTCCTTCGGACGTACACCTCGTGCTTTATGTGTTCGATGAAATGTCCGACCATTTTTTTTATTGTTTTGCTTATTCCTAGGCAAACGATGGATTCGTCGTCGGATGATAAGTATGTTAACAAGAACCTTGACGAATTCATATACACAGAGTTCATCAATTTGTCGGATTCAGACGACTAAGTTGCTAGAATGATGATGATGATGATGATGATGATGATGATGATGATGATGAGCATCCAGAAGAATTGAAAAAGCAAGAGGAGCATGTCCTAAATTTCAAGGGTTCGATGAAGAGCAAGAGAGTTATTCCCCGGGATAGATTGCTGGTACAAAGCTTCTCTACATGGACTACTTCAAACCAGACCCAACGTACCATGAAGGTTTTTTCGACGTCGCTTACGGATGAGCATAAATTTGTTCTTACGCATAGTGAATGCCATGGAGGAGGCTGATCACTAATTCAAGCTGAGGAAGGATTGTTGCAGGCAACTTTCCTTCTCTCCTTTCTAGAAATACATGGCTGCTTTCATGATTCTTACTTATGCTAAGGCCGCAGATGTCATTGATGCTGAAATCCGAATGGAAGAGATCACATGCCTAAATACCACGGTGCAATTTGCAAGCACCATGGTGAAGGTGTTTGGAGTGGAGTACTCGAGAGAACCAATTATCGAGGACACAGAAAGGTTGATGGCAATTGAAGTGACAAGATGTTTTCTAGGTATGCTCGGTTCAGTTGATTGCATGTATTGGCAATGGAAGAACTGCCCCAAGATTTGCGGGGGCAGTAGCATCGAAGAAATTATCATACTTGAAGCAGTAGCATCGATGGAATTATGAATTTGGCATGCTTTCTTTGGCACGCCTAGTTCTAACAATGAAGTCAATGTGCGCCAAGGATCTTCCTTGTTCAAGAAACTTTGTGATGGGGGAGGCTCCGGCGTGCAACTACACTGTCAACAGGCACAACTACAACATGGGGTACTACCTTGCCGATTGTATCTATCCTCAATGGGCGGCGTTTGTGAAGACTACATTCGATCTCCATGTTAGCAAACAAGGTGCTCGGAAGGATGTAGAGAGGGCATTCAGAGAGCACCATGCTCATTGGGGTATTGTTTGTGGAGCTGAAATAATGTGGGAACCTGAGACACTTTGGAAGCTCATGACATGTTGAGTAATATTACACAACATGATTGTGAAGGATAGGGCGAAGGGGCAGCCCGCACACATGATGTTGAGAAGCCCAAAATTCAGGTCCGCCTCCCAGAACAAGAGGTGGGGCATGTTGTCAACTTTCTTGAGATGCATCGACAGCTTCAGAGCAATAGGTGCACATGGAACCTCTCAATGTTCTCGTGGAGCATATGATGATCCACCGTGAAAATCAATGAACTATGTATTTTATGTTTCATTTATGCATTGTAAACGAATTTTATGTTTAAACTAAGTATTTTTATTTACGAATAATTTTTATTTATGTGCACTACTATTGTTTGTGTGTAATGATCCACATGCATGTGTTGGCATGGATTTGAGATTTCAAAACTGGTGGTTGTAGTTACAATTGAGGACGTTGGAAGGGCGGACCAGAGCTATCCGTGGACGCATCCGGGCGAGTCCATGGATGTATAGGAACCCGGATTTGCCCGGTCTGGTTGTAGATGCTCTAAAACAATCCGGCACATGCGTCTATCTGGCGGGATTCCTCCCCGGCGGTCACTTTCAGACCTGGTGTTTTTTTACTTGTTGAAAAGTACATGTCGTCAAAGTTTCTCTTATGTGGGTAACTTCTGCATAATTGAATGAATACATATTTTCAGATATTTCAGGCCCAACTTGTGAAATCAAACCGCCATAAATTCCAAAGTTTCGAAAATCTTAATCACTTACAAATTTCAGAAATCGTATGAGAGAGAAGACAAACATAGATGGCATAGATTGGCCTCTTTGACAGGAGAGAGAAACATGGGAGAGAGTGGTTGGCCCCACTATTTTTGAGCAGCACTAGCGCACCCTAGTGGGTTGACATCATTCGATGGTGCGTCCTGAATATATCTATAAGTTTTGAAAATAAAATCATCTCAATTTCATATAGTTTTTCTGCAATATTTAATATTTATTGAACTAACCTACTAATTATAGCTAGAATGGTAGAAATGCATGTTTTATTTTATTTCCTTTTGTAACCACCCCAAACTCTAAAAATTCCGAGAAGAGGATCATAAATGTCGTGGGGAGATAAATAATCCCATTTGGGGGTCTCGCTAGTCTTCTGTGGCTTGTCAAAAAAATCAAAACCAGTCAATGAGGTCCAAGGTGGTCAACAAATGTCCAACTCAATCAACAAGCGTTAACATAGTCAACAAAAGTCCAAGCAAATTGCCATGGTTAATAAGTCAATTGAGAAGGAAAAATGAAAGGCAAAAGTCAACAATGAAGAGAAGGGGAAAAGAACCCAAGTTCAAATGAGGCCCAACAAGTCAAAGGCCCATTCATGCATGGATGAAGGAGCGTGGTGCACCATAAGCTAAGGACATCCCCACCTTAGATTTGGCTTCATGGACTCATGAAACTAGGAGTACCGTGTCCCACTTGAATAAACAAGGGGAGACAAAATCTCGGAGGTTCCTCCCAAGACGCTCTAGAGTCGAGTCCCGAGGAGCCAATACGCCACTCAGATTAGGGTGATGCATTGTACTGCTGCAGGTGATTGTGTGTTGCCTGCTTCGGTGCCATGACAGACATCTCAAACTTCATGAATCACTAAGGATCTTTTAATAAAGTTAATGAGTTATTACATTCAATAATCTTACTCCATGTTCTTCATAATCTGAGGTTTCAAACTACGACCTACAACATCTCAAAACTATTTATCACCTCCCTATCTCCTCTAATACATATTTTTGTTGCTTTACGTCACACAAACTATTTCATCTCTGCTCACTTGCTAGAGATAGTTAAAAATTATATGTACTCACTCGCTATGAATCATGGTGAAAAACTACCAAATCGTAGCCATCTTTGAAAAGTTTATATATTCTCTTATATTTCAGTTTGTGAAAAATGGTCACAAACATGAAAATATTATCGAGATAAGAACCAACCTGTGATTGGATGGTTAGGAGGGCGGTGGTACCCCCAGCCCATCGGGGATCAAGCCCCAGGTTAGACGATTTGGAGTCTCACAAATGCAGAATATTCTTTCAGTAGGAAGCGATGTTCCCATCGAGCGAGGCACCTATAGTCACTTCATCAATCGCAAGTCCCACCAGCTCTTTCTCTCGAAGGTGCTCATAGAGGTAGGATATGTGTGAGTGTGTTCATAAGGGTGAATGTATGGACGTGTTTGTGAGCATCTGCATCTATACCGCGTTTCTCAAAACAGAAAATGAAATATTATTGAAATTTTAATAACTTCAAAAATAGTAATCCAATTTTTAATCCATTTGTGAGAAAGAGTGAAAAGACCCCAGCCCGTGCATGTGCACGTACGGGACAATGACTAGTGAGATGGTAATCAGGATCGTGCATTTTAGTTAAAACTCCACAAGTCATGAATTTATAGTGAGTCAAAATTAGAGAGAGCTAAACTAAGATTAGGGAGAGATTATTTAAATAATCTAGGTTTTCCTTACTACCATGACAGATGATGAATTAATAAAAAAATCCCTGAAAAAAGATGTTCAGATTACTAAATGGTAGTGTTCGAATACTAAATGATTTTTGGATCTAAAGGCAAGCACGCACGTATCCATTTGGACAAGGCTTGCATACATCATACGTGGGTAGCAGCTAGCAGGTAGTATACGCATGCATGCCCGAATTTGCTACGTTTCCTTGTGTCGTAGCTGCAAATGGGACGTCGGCGGAGCGCCTGAATCAGCCGCAGTAGGTGAAGAGAAAAATAAGAAGAGGAATCCAACGGCCAAGACTGAAATCAAAGATAGAACACCTTGCTGCAGATTAGAAACAGAGCAAATTAGCACTGCACAAGATATGAATGAGCATGCAACTTGTATCCTGCTTGAGATTAAACCATGCACCTCCATTAACCAAGAAACTAAGTAACTGGGATATCTTTTGTGTTGCCCAACCATATCGAGAAGCTCGGGCTTGTATTCTTTCAACCGGGATTTGCATATATGGCTCAATGTTAAAATTGTCTTCTCTTCCTCGAGCAAACTTATTCATCAAACTGTGAGCATTGGCATGTGCACATTGGTACATGACTAATATAAATAGTACCTCCTAAGATATGTACTCCCTCCGTTCCTCTATGTAGTGCGCATAGTTTTTTTTTTGGCGTTGTTCCGAAGTGAAGTGCGTATTAGCTACTTTGGGCTCTTTTGGATGAAACTAACCCCGCAGCAGCACTCCCGCACACGCAACATTCACCTTTATCCCCTTCCTCCAGCACAAACGGATTGGACCAGCGGCAGCAGGAATCGACCCGCGGCGGCGGAAATTTGAGATGGAGGGCAGTGTATCCGGCATCTCCTCGTCCACTGCGCGCGTCGTCATGTTTACAACCGGCCTCTCCGGAATCGCCACGTCCGCATCTGGCCTCTCCTGTATCGCCGCGTCCGCAGCCGGCCTCTCTGGCATCTGTGCATCTCCAGTGGCGGCTCTAACGGCGAGCACCACCTCGACCGACGGAGGCGACCACGGCCCCTTCCTCTACCCCCAGATACGGAGGCCACAGCCACCTCTTGTGGGGTAGAGGACGAGGGGGAGTAGCAGGAGCTCAAGGTGTGGGACGACGATGATGAGCGGCAGGATGGCGCGCTGCACGGAGGTGCGCAACCACGGAGGAGCTCTGGCCATTTGCTTGTCGGACGCTCGCGGTCACATGCTCCCTCTGTAAAGAAATATAAGAGCGTTCAGATCACTACTTCTCTTGCGCATGGACTTCATTTTCTCCGCTCATGTGCTGAGCAGGTGGGCATGGGACAGACCAGGGATGCAGGGTATTCTTGTCTAAAGTACACCCTCCAGCTCACTCATTGGTATTGCCGCTGGAAACTATGTGCACTATAAAACGGAATGGAGGGAGTATTATTCTTTTTTTTACAAGTGAGCACAGAACTGAACTATTAACAGTTCATAGTACCTATTACCTTCGTCCCAAATTATTTGTTTTAGATTTGTCTACGGATGTATCTAACACTAAAACGTGTCTAGATATATCCCTATCTAAACAAATCTTAAGACAAGTAATTCGAAACGGAGGGAGTATGAATATATGCACCGTGGTAACGTTTGGCTGCAACGGGCAGCAACACATTATATTATATTATATTATATTAATTGTTGCATATGCTTTGCACTACATCGAAATATCCATCCATATATTTATATATAGATTGAAATTGCAAATACATGGATATGCAACTTGTGATGTTGCTACCTGACTTGTAATGTGATGCATCCATGTATCTAGTCTTGCACGTATCATGCTAAATGTCACATAATGAGATGGCAATCTGGATTGTGCATTTTAGTTAACTCCACAAGTCATGAATTTACAACGAGTCAAAATTAGAGAGAGCTAATTAAGATTAGGAACATATTTTAAAAATAATCTACGTTAGTCAGATCTGGTGAGTGAGGGGCGATGACGGCGGTGTGTCTTTGGCTGGCTCTAGTGCTTGTAATTGTTGCCAGGTGGTCTACAAACCTAGATGTATTTTTTGTTATTTCTAATGTTTCTTGTACTGTAACGACAGACGATGAATAGACAAAAAAGAAGAAGTTAAAATTAGGTTTGGACTCGTTTTTATTGTGTAACTTGTAGTATTTGGAATCCTAAATGAGTTAGTTTAGTAGAAATCTAAAGCCAAGCACGCACGTGTCCGTTTAGACAAGGCTTGCATATATACGTGGGTAGTTGCTAGCTGGTAGTACTGCATGCATGCCCGAATTTCGAATTTGCTACTACGTGTTATATATTGTGTGCCTTTGTCTGATTCAAGTTGAGTCGAGTCCTTAATTATATTATACTAAGTAGTAAGTACGAAGTTATCGTGACAGCTTTTATTGTTAGCTTACGTACAAAGCAAGGGAAGATGCTAAACTAGAGACGATATACGTACCCATATAGGTTCATGCAACGTGAATACTCCCTCCGTTCCTAAATATAAGTCTTTGCAGAGATTCCACTATGATTTTAGAGTGTAGATTCACTCATTTTGCTCCGTATGTGGTCCATAATGAAATCTCTACAAAGACTTATATTTACAAACGAAGGGAATACATACAAAATGCATGTCACCGTGACGTGGCCGTCGCCGTTCATGTCGGAGTTCCAGGAGATCGAAACGGTCGCCGGCTGCGTCTTTCCGGAACCGGCCAGGAGGTGACGGGGTGGAGGAAAATGGCGGGAAATGCTTGACGAGGGAGGGAGAGAGCGCGCGGCCGGACCAATCACAAACAATCGGATTCAAGTGCGTGGTTACCAAGCTAGCAACTTTCTAATCGCACCAGACCGATTGCTATGCAAAGTCCTTTCTCGACCTCACCTCGTTTACAAAACATCTCCATACGCTTTATATCCAGAAGAGTTCATGAAACCTCGATCTATATCTCTCTAAACCTCTCCCTCCTAACACTAGTGGAGAAACGGCCTTTAGTCCCGGTTGGGAAGGGCCTTTAGTCCCGGTTCACCAACCGGGACTAATAAATCGGGCCTAAAGGCCCCCACCCTTTAGTCCCGGTTGACCATGACCCGGGACTAAATCCCTGCCACGTGGCCGGCAGCGCGCGCCGGGGGCTGGGGACATTTAGTCCCGGTTGGTGACACTAACCGGGACTAAATCCCTGCCATGTGGCCGGCAGCGCGCGCCGGTGGAGGGGGGGCCTTTAGTCCCGATTGGTGACACCAACCGGGACTAAAGTTTTAGGGTTTATTGTTTATTTTTCGTTTTCATTTTGTGTTTTTCATTTAATTCTTTTTCATTTCAAACATATTTTACGCTACTACATACTGTACACGGTATGCATATATAATAAAATTTCTCGTAGAACCAATCATATATCATAGAATTTCTCGTACGACCATGCATACACACACACATATATATATATATATATATATATATATATATATATATATATATATATATATATATATACAATTTGGTATATACAATTTCTCCTACAATTTGCAGATCATTACATGCAGGCATTAGGTGAAATGGTATTCTCCGTCGGGAGATATGACCTGCTGAAGCAAAAATCCCGCCATTTCCTCTTGAAGTGCTCGTATGCGGTCCTTTGGTAGGAGCCTATCCCGCATCTCCACCATCTTTAAAGAAGGAGATCAATATGAATATATTAGTTGTGTGTATATATATTAGATCATGATAAAAAAAAAATATGAATAGTGTTTACGTACCCAAAGATGTCTTGCATCTCCGCTCCTTTCGGTCATAAAGTGAATGTTCTCGCAAACGTAGTATGCACATAAATTAGTCCCCTTTTCCTGCCTCATACACTTTACGAGAATAGAATTCAATCAGATAATAATCAAGCATGATAATGGTATTGAAACTAGAATTAAAGAGATGCGCGGACGTAGCTAGTACTACTTAGTTACCTTGGACCGTCGCCATTTCAGCTGTGGTTTCCATTCACCGACAACCTCTTTGATGAACTTTTTCCAAACCCTGCCCGGCAAAGAAAATGAATAAATGAGTTATTAATTACTTGATATCAGGAAATGAACTAAAGAGGCCGACATAGTGCGATAATGATTGAAATTACCTGTCGAGCATCAAAAACAGGTTGATGTATTCTTCAGTCTCTTTACCTAGTGAGTCCAGTATTTCAACAGTTCCCTCGTCAACTCTAATGATTAGCAGGATCCAATGAAATCTACGCACACGTTTGTATAAGCAGACATGCATAACTCATCAACTACACTTAACATCGAGTAAGCAAAAATAGAATTTGTAGTACAAGACAGTAAAACTCACCTGAAGTTGTAAGGAAAAAGTATTTCTGATCTGGTATTTAGTTCCTTCAAAAACATTAGCAAGCTATTCTCTGTGTCTTGTTTGTGGTTATTTAACACATTTTCATTAACGGTATTTGGGTCAATGAACCCAATGCCATAGACTATATCTCTTTTCAATTCAAAAATCTTCATTCTGCATAATACCACACAAAAGAATATAGTGGGGATAATTACAGGCAATGAACGAGCTAAGCTAGAGACTTAAATTACAGAAAGAAATCACTTACAGACAATAGCAACTAACGAGATATTTGTCGAGTGCGTCTTGATTGAATAACTGAAAATTTCTGGAAATTCAATCCACACATCTTTTCCATGGAAGTAATGCTCTGGCTTGACTTTCATCATGATGCTCTCTCGCCCGGCCTTTATTTCTCTCAGGTACCAGTCATGCAATCTGCGCATTTGTGTTGATAGAAGCTCCTCCTCGTCAGGCCTGACCAGAGGGTTCCTGGGGACATATTTCCATGCTAGTTCCTTCGGATCCATCGTGGGGACTTCCTCGATGCCTAGGAGTTGTTTAACAGTGATACCCATCTCTCTAGCCATCTCTCTATCAGCATCGGTTACCGCCTTATCGGAACTCACCTTGAGCGGGGGGATCGATTGCACTGCCTGTTCTCCGAGCTGGGGAACAGTTTTCCCGCTTTTATTACTACCTGTAAGGCTCGACTGCTGATTTTTTTGTTGATAATATGACTTGCTAATAGAGCGTTCATAGTCTGATCGCCTTTTCTCCACAGCCGGTTTAGCAAGATCCACAAAGTGTTGTACGACTTTCTCAGGTATTTTCTGCTTCGGCGGCGGGGGCGGTTTCGGTGCAAAATGGGCCTTCACTTGGGCATCCACGACCCCTTTATTTTCCTCCTCAGTCATCTCGTAAGCTAACTTCTTTTTGGCATGAAGCTCGGGTTTCTTCTTTGGTGCTCTCTTCCTTTTTGGAGTCAGTTCACGCGGCGGAGATCGATATCGCGTACTCGCGCTGGGCTCCGTCTCGAGGTGGGGTGGATTCGGCTGACGCGGTGGAGATCGATATGGCGGACTCGCGCTGCGCTCCGTCTCGAGGTGGGTTGGAGTCGGCTGACGCGGCGGACTTGTTGGAGGAGTCGGTGGCCTTGGCACCGAGTTTGGAAACACGATGCATTCCTTTCTCCATACAATGAGACCATGTATGGCTTCTCCCAGTGTCTACTCTCCTTGACCTCCAGGAAAGTCAAGCTCTAGTGAGTCATATCCCGACAAAACTTCATCCACCCCGACACGAGCATAGCCAGGTGGAATCGGATTGCCGTGGATGGTTGCTTCAGGTGCATTCGGTAAAGCAAAGCCGTCCGCCACCTTCATGGATATGTTCTTCATTTTCATGTGTAGCTCACAAGTTGTCGTCTCTTGGATATCATCCACGGGGTAACGAGCCAGCAGTGCATCATCGGCCGGGACCCCCGTGGAACCCACGCTGCTTTTCGGCATAGATGGGATGGTACTATCCAATGCTGGATCTGGTTGCTCCTGCCGCTGAGACGCCCTTTGCTGGCTAATTGTGTCGATCTGCTCCTGCTGCCGTATGAAAGCGCGTTCCAACTCTGCGTTCTTTGATTCTACCTTTTGAAGCCGGTCTGCATCCTGCTTCTTCTGGTCTGCATCCTGCTTCTTCTTTCTCGCACGGCTTCTGTAAGTGTCGTTCCACTCCGCAAACCCCTCAACCCACGGAACAACGCCTTTGCCTCATGTTCGTCCCGCGTGTAAGCTCGTCGTTCTCTCTCTCGGGCTGGAACGCCCCCGTTCGAGACTCTTTTATTGCTTCAAGTAAAGCGTCCGAGGCTTCTTTAAGACTTGCCTATTCAATAATCTCCCCTGTCTTTGGCTTCAACTTTCCCCCATGCGCATAAAACCAAGTCCTGCACCTGTCGGGCCAATCCACTGTTTTGGAGAGACCCCTGCAGCAATCATCTTTTCCTCAGATTCATCCCACTTAGGCAACCCAGTCTTGTAGCCACCTGGCCCCAGAACATGGTGAAACTTTTTTTTCTCAGCATTTATCTTGTTTTTCCTCGACCGTTCCTTAGCTGCTTCCGATTCCTTGAACTCCACAAATAAGTCCCAGTGATCTTTTACCTTCTCTAGTGGTCCAGTGAATTCTGGAGTCTTCTTTTCTGCGTTGACGTAGTTGGTCCATAATCTTTTCTTCCAAGTCTGGAATTGTGTGGCCATCTTCTTAAGAGCACACTTCTTGACTTTCTCCCGTTGGAGATCCGTGAAACCCTCTGATAGGGTGAAATGTGACATGAGTGTATCCCAAAGCAGATTTTTTGCTCTTTCGTCGACAAAACTAACTCCTCGATCTTCCTTTGGCTTATTCCATTCTTGAATGGTGATCGGGATTTGGTCCCTAACAATAACTCCGCATTGACTTATAAATTTGTCCGCATTCTTTTTAGGAGCAATTGGTTCGCCATCTTCTTTGATTTCATCGATGTTGTACTTTATGCCATCGGACAACTTTTTGGCCGGGCCTCGTACTACCCTTGTAGAAGATTTGCTCGATCCGGAGGGCTAAAAGAAGAAAGATTCATTAATATATATATACAAATCAATTAATACATGTAATGATCACCAGAGGCCTTATATATATATATATATATATATATATATATATATATATATATATATACCTCGCCGGACTTTGTTAATTGAAGAACATTTCCTTCGCCATCATTGTTTGTGTGCCCTTCGTCTATTGGTTCTTCCTCAATTCCCTCACCGGACTCGTTCAGATATTGTGAGCTGTCATCTGGTTCAATCTCTGGGTTTTGGGAGCGTATCATGTCGAACATGATATCCTCTTGATCATGGTCGTCTCTGCCGCTATAGTCCATAGCTTAACTAATCCAGAAGAAAGATAAAACAATTTAATATTCAAATTAGAGTGCATTCAATAAGCAAAAACTAATACATTTCGAATAATCCAGTTAATGCATCATCGAATATTATCGAATATTATCACTAATACATCTCAAATATTATCATATAACATCACTAATACAGCTCGAATATTATCGAATAATCCAGTTGACTCGTGGTTCCTGAGGCGCGGGCGGTAGACACCCAAAGAGAAGGAACGATCACAGGTTCATAGCTCGGGTGATATCCCTGAAGAACCTGCCAGGTATTGGAGAACCTGACGTCCAACGCAACCATGTAGCGACGGACGTGCTCATCCTCCACCCTGACACGGCGACGTACCACCTCCTCGGGGGGCGGCTGCCTCCGCACCGATAGTGGCCCACATGACCGCCACCAAAGAAGCTCCGGGTCGACGACGGGAGCCCGATTCCTCACCAAGTTGCACGCCCCAGAAGGTAGCACCTCCCAGTGCCAGCCCGGCGGAGCCCAGTCCCGGACATGGCGCCTCTCAAGCAGGTTGTCGCCGCCGAGTCAACAATGAGGATGCGGGCCGGGCATCGTCGACGTCGAGAACAAATTCTTATGAAAACAAATTCCTATGCAATAATTATCATTTTATTATGCTACTCATATTTAATAAACTTTTACAACTATAGTAGATGGGCAAATTTGAACAACATTTTATAGCATTGATCCAACCATTCTTTTTATAGAGAACCCACACTTGAACAACATTTCTATTCATCTATTTAACATCCATCTATCTAACATTTCTATTCATCCATCATTCTAACATACATCAATATAACATCTATCCATCTACATATCCATCTAACATTCATCTACACACAAAAATGCATAATAAATCCATCTAATTAACATTCATCAACACACAAAAAAATATGAACAAATTAAAAAAATGAAAAAAAGATGAACAAAAGGAGGAGGAGAGGCTCACCAAGCGGGATCGTCGGGGCGGATGGAGGCGGGGAGGACGCCGGAGACGGAGGGAGGCGCGTAGAGGAGCGGCGCTGGCGCGGGCTCGGGCCACGGCGGCGCGTGGAGGAGCGGCGACGTCGGGCAGAGGACGGCGGCACGGCCGGCGTCGGGCAGAGGGGGCGGCCAGCTGTGAGAGGCGTGCTCCGGCGTCGGGCAGAGGGGGCGGAGGTGCGCGTCGGCGAGGTGAGGCCGGCCGGGGCGCGTGGAGGAGAGCGCGCGGCGCAAGGAGGAGAGCGGCGCCAGCGGGCTCGGGCGGCGCGTGGAGGCCGGCGGCGGGAGCTGACGTCGAGGGCGCGGTCGGGCAGCCTGACGGCGTCGCGTGGAGGCTGGCGGCGGGAGCGGACGCGTCGAGGAGCAGCTGGTTGATCGGGCGAGGGAGAGGAAGATTTGGGGGAGAAGGGGGCAGTTTAAATACCCAGAGGCCTTTAGTCCCGGTGTGTGGCACCAACCGGGACTAAAGACCCTTTAGTCCCGGTTGGTGCCACGCACCGGGACTAAAGGCCTACCCTTTAGTCCCGGTTGCCACCACCAACCGGGACTAAAGGTCTGTTTTCGGCGGTCCAAATTACGGGCGGGAGAAGGACCTTTAGTCCCGGTTGGTGGTGGCAACCGGGACTAAAGGTGTTTTTCATGTTTTCTGTTTTTGTTTTTTGCTTTATTTTTTTACTTTTGTTTCTACTAATTAACAGGCAATATTTAGAGTTTTTGAGTGATTTTTTTTGCTTTAGGTCACAAAAATTATAAACTTTTCGCTAGTGCCAGTAGTTTTTTAATTTGAATAGTTTAAATTTGAATTCTTTGAAATTTGTGTGAATCACTAGTTTGTGAATAACTTTAGTTTAAACTTATTTCAACTCCAGACTTTTTGTGCATTCAATATGCACCATTCAAAGCCACATCCTCAAATTTCAACCATTTCTAACTTCATTTGCTATTTTTCATGCATTTAATGATTTTTTTGAGCTAAATGACCCTGAAATTGAAAAGCACTACAAATGAACTCTGAAAAGATTGAAACTTGGCATGGTATCATCATTTCACCCACATAGCATGTGCTAAAAAGTTGAGAGGGTTATGGCAAAATATGGATGCACTTCGTGTACAAACTAGACTATCTCGGCTACTCACTAGAGAAGAAAGTGATGACGGTGAAGCCGATCACATCCCAGAGTGGGATCTTGGGGTATAAAACTTTTTCTTCGCGTGTGTCCCTTTGCGCCGTAACCATGGACAATCTTCTGACATGTCTTCTTGTCCTCCACTCCCACGATGTTTCTTTTCCCTGAAAGAACTATGTGGCGCTTTGGCTCACCGTATGATGTATTCGCTTCCTTATCTTTCCTTTTTCTCGGTTTGGTAGACATGTCCTTCACATAGAAAACCTGCGCCACATCATTGGCTAGGACGAATGGTTCGTCTGTGTACCCAAGATAGTTGAGATCCACTGTTGTCATTCCGTACTGCGGGTCTACCTTTACCCCGCCTCCTGTCATATTGAACCATTTGCACCGAAACAAAGGGACCTTAAACTCACGTTCATAGTCAAGTTCCCATATCTCCTCTATGTAACCATAATATGTGTCATTTTCCCTATTAGTGTTTGTTGCATCAAAGCGGACACCACTGTTTTGGTTGATGCTCTTTTTATCTTGGGCGATCGTGTAAAATGTATTCCCATTAATCTCGTATCCTTTGAAAGTCAATATAGTCGAAGATGGTGACTTGGCCAACAAAGACAGCTCATCTCCAACACTGTCGTCATTCATGAGATGTGTTTACAACCAACCGCCGAAAGTCGCCATGTGTGTACGTTTAATCCAGAGGTCAGACTGCTCCGGGTTCTTGGAGCGTACAATATCCATGTTTTCCTCGATATACGGAGCCACCAAGGTGGAATTTTGTAGAACTGTGTAGTGTGCTTGCGCCAAAGAATGCCCGTCCCTACATATTACTGAATCCTTTCCTAGCGTGCCTTTTCCACTCAGTCTCCCCTTAAGCCGTGATTCAGGAACACCAATCGGCTTAAGGTCAGGAATAAAGTCAACACAAAACTCAATAACCTCCTATGTTTCAGGGCCCTTGGAGATGCTTCCTTCTGGCCTAGCACGGTTATGAAAATATTTCTTTAAGACTTCCATGAACCTCTCAAAGGGGAACATATTGTGTAGAAATACAGGACCCAGAATGGCAATCTCTTCGACTAGGTGAACTAGGACGTGCGTCATGATATTGAATAAGTATGGTGGGAACACCAACTCGAAACTGACAAGACATTGCACCAAATCATTCTGTAACCTTGGTAGGATTTCTGGATCGATTACCTTCTGGGAAATTGCATTGAGAAATGCACATAGCTTCACAATGGCTAATCGAACATTTTCCGGTAGAAGCCCCCTCAATGCAACCGAAAGTAATTGCGTCATAATCATGTGGCAGTCATGAGACTTTAGGTTTTGGAATTTTTTCTCTGCCATATTTATTATTCCCTTTATATTCGACGAGAAGCCAGACGGGACCTTCATACTGAGCAGGCATTCAAAGAAGATTTCATTCTCTTCTTTGGTAAGAGCGTAGCTGGCAGGACCATGATACTGCTTTGGATGCATGCCGTCTTTTTCGTGCATACATTGCTGGTCCTCTCGTGCATGTATCTTTTGTCTTCCCATACACGCCCAAGAAGCCTAACAGGTTCACGCAAAGATTCTTCATCACGTGCATCACGTCGATTGCAGAGCGGACCTCTAGGACTTTCCAATAGGGTAGGTCCCAAAATATAGATTTTTTCTAACAACATGGGTGCGTGTCCGTCAGCGTCATTCGGAACAGATTGTCCGCCAGGACCCTTTCCAAAGATTACTTTTAAATCCTTGACCATATCAATTATATGATCACCAGTACGGGTGGTCAGGCTTCTTCCGGTGATCTACCTCACCTTTGAAATGCTTGCCTTTCTTTCTTAAGAGATGCTTGATCGGAAGAAATCGACGATGTCCCACGTACACATTCTTCTTACATTTATCCAAATATATACTTTCGGTCTCATCTAAACAGTGCGTGCATGCGTGGTATCCCTTGTTTATCTGTCTTGAAAGGTTACTAAGAGCAGGCCAATCATTGATGGTTACAAACAGCAACGCTTGTAGATCAAATTCCTGCTGTTTGTGCTCATCCCACACACGTACACCTTTTATGTCCCACAGCTGTAAAAGTTCTTCAACTAATGGCCTTAGGTACACATCAATGTCGTTGCCGGGTTGCTTAGGGCCTTGGATGAGCATTGTCACAATAATGAACTTTCGCTTCATGCACAACCAAGGAGGAAGGTTATAGATACATAGAGTCACAGGCCAGGTGCTATGATTGCTGCTCTGCTCCCCAAAAGGATTAATGCCATCTGCATTTATACCAAACCATAAGTTCCTTGCGTCACCTGCAAACTCCGGCCACTTTCTCTCGATTTTTCTCCACTGCGACCCATCAACGGGTACTCTCAACTTCCCATCTTTCTTACGGTCTTCTTTATGCCATCGTAACAACTTGGCATGCTCTTTGTTTTGGAACAAACGTTTCAACCGTGGTATTATAGGAGCATACCACATCACCTTGGCAGGAATCCTCTTCCTGGGGCGCTCGCCCTCAACATCATCACCAGGGTCATCACGGCTGATCTTATAGCGCAATGCACCGCATACCGGGCATGCATTCAAATTCTCGTACTCCTCACCGCGGTAGAGGATGCAGTCATTAGGGCATGCATGTATCTTCTGCACCTCTAATCCTATAGGACAGACAGCCTTCTTTGCTTCGTACGTACTGTCGGGCAATTCGTTGTCCTTTGGAAGCATCTTCTTTAACATTTTCAGCAACTTTTCAAATCTCTTGTCAGATACACCATTCTCTGCCTTTCATTGCAGCAATTCCAGTGTGGTACCCAGCTTTTTCTTGTCATCTTCGCAATTTGGGTACAACAATTTTTTGTGATCCTCTAACATGCGCTGCAACTTCAACTTCTCCTTTTCACTTTCGCAGTTTCTCTTTGCATCAGCAATGGCCCGACCAAGATCATCAGCGGGCTCATCTGATGCCTCTTCTTCAGCTTCTTCTTCTTCATTCTCTTCCCCCATTGTAGTACCATCGTATTCAGCGAACCCAGGATAGTTGTCATCATCCTCTTCTTCTTCATTCTCTTCCATTAGAACCCCTCTTTCTCCGTGCTTGGTCCAACAGTTATAACCGGACATGAAACCGGATGTAAACAGGTGGACGTGAATGACTTTTGAGCTAGAGTAATTCCTATCATTCTTACAGACACCACATGGATAACACATAAAACCATTCCGCTTGTTTACCTCAGCCGCACGCAGAAAACTATGCACGCCATTAATGAACTGGGGAGAGCGTCGGTCATCGTACATCCATTGCCGACTCATCTTCATTACACAACACCGAAAAGACCAAATTAATACAAGTTCATACACACTTATTCTCATAAAACAACATAAAACTATCTAGCTAAAGCATTTAAATGCAACAACAAATGCGATCTAAATCGCAACTAAGGTAATAATTGATCCAACAGCATAATGATACCAAGCCTCTTTATTAACGGCATATTTTCTAATGTTTCTAATCTTCAAGCGCATTGCATCCATCTTGATCTTGTGATCATCGACGACATCGGCAACATACAACTCCAATTTCATCTTCTTTTCTTCAATTCTTTTCAATTTTTCTTTCAAATACTCGTTTTCTTTTTCAAATAAATTTAACTTCTCGACAAGAGGGTCGATTGCAATTTCCGGTTCACATACCTCCTAGATAAAAATATCTATGTCAACTTGATGGGCATAATTTTCATAAACACGAAATGCAACAAATAGTTATAAAAGAGAATATACCACATTCGAATCATAAACCGGACGAGGGCCGACGGGGACGAATATCAAAACCATGGCACTATGTATAACAAACAATCATATAAGTAAGAAAATTATACAAGTAACTATCTAAATCATACAAATAATTTGTTTTTTATAAAAATGATAAGAACAAGAGGCTCACCAAGGTGGTGCCGGCGACGGGACGGTGCGGGCGATCGACGGTGGTTAGGACGGGGACGGGAAGGCACTAAGTAAACCACACCTACACATATGCAAACTAAGAAGTTAATTTGAGCTGAAATTGCATATAAATCAAAAAAACTCCCACATAATTACTCTCAAACTAAAACCCAGAAATCACTATACTTATAGAGCATTGCACGAGCTAATCTAGCAATGAAAGATGAAAGGACAAAGTTGCTAACCTTTGTGAACACTTGGATAGATGGGGTGCCTCAAATCTTGACAAATCTTGGCAAAAATGGAGGATGAGCTCGAGCAAGGGGAAGAGAACAGAGGAGAGAAAGTAGAAAATAGAGAAAGGAGAGCTTGGGCTCGGGCTGGACGAAGCACTATATATAGTGATATCTTTCTCTAGTCCCGGTTGGTGATACCAACCGGGACTAAAGGGGCTCGCAGGGGCCCCAGCCTGACGCCAGCCTGCCACCACACCGTTAGTCCCGGTTGGTAATACCAACCGGGACTAGAGGTCACAAATGAACCGGGACTAAAGCCTAGCCGTTGGAACCGGGACTAGTGGTCACATTAGTCTGGTCCAAAACCCGATCGGGACTAATGCTCCGGACGAAAGACCTGTTTTCTACTAGTGTAATCGCCTCTCTAACCTGATCTCCCTCCTAATCACCTCTCTAGCTAAACGCAACCTCTCCTTCCTAGTCGCCGGCCATGGCTACTTTTGCCATGCCAACGCCGGCGCCACTTCACCTCGGCCATCATGCCACGTCGCCGTATATGGCCATGCCCCGGCCACATCCGACGTTCCACCCGTCAAAACGCATCGTGGCGCTTGTGCGCTGGAGCCGCCCTCCGTTGGGTTGGTGCAAGCTGAACTTTGACGGATCGGTGAAGCAGGACGGGTCAGGGCGTGCCATCATATATAGGAGAGGTGATCCGGAACAGCGGTGGCCACGCCATAGTGGCGTACGCGGAGAGGACGGAGCATGCGGGCGTCGGCGTGGTCGAAGCTAGGGCGCTGATGCGCGGGCTTGAGCTTGCGCTCACAATCGGGTGCAGTTCACTGGTGGTCGAGGGAGACGACCTGACTTTGGTCAGGCTGCTGCGCCGTGAGTCCCGGCACACGCGTATCCCGTCGAGGATGCACGACAAGATCGTGCGACTCCTAGTCTGCTTTCGGATTTGCCACGTGCAGCATGTGTATCGTGATGGAAACCAGGTGGCGGACGCCCTCTGCCACGAGGATTACCGGTGCCCTAACGTCTGGACGATGGACCGCTCGCTGCCGCTCCCCGTTTGGGCCAAGGTGGAATGTGATCGTCGTGGCGTTGTGTACGAGCGACTTCGACCGGCATGATCTGGACGACCGGCGGGGACCGAAGTGATTTCAGAAACACGTCCGCATGGCAAGAACTTCAAAAGACGCTAGCAAGACCGAAGTGGTTTCAGCTTTGGGGTAATTCTGCTGGAGCTAGTGTACTGCAATAGGGATGTGGAGCTAAATCGATATCGCCAATGAAGAGCAGGCAAACCAGGAGGATCCGACGATGCAACCAACCATGCTTGAAGTGACACAGATGCTTTTTTTTCTTCGAATAAGTGACACAGATGCTTGATGGAGCAGTCCAAAATCCCCACGTCTCCGTTCATCGGTTTACTTCAGTAGTGTCCTCCTTGTAGTATATGAACGAGATTATGTAATGCAGTCGTATTATATTATAGCTGTCTATTATAGTTTGAAGAATAATGCCAACATTGTATTTCAGGCACAACATGTAGCCTCCTAACTTCTCTATCTTCTCGTCAGAAAATCAAGATGTATATGTATTCATATGCCTATGTATATCTTCGAGATCACCTCAAAAAAAAATGTATATCTTCGAGTCCATTTTAGTCAAGCATACTCAAGAATAACCGCAAGAAAAGAGCAGTCAATCAACTATACGGAGGCATAAGTAACATTGTATTTTGATTACTTTCATAGCAACATTATTCCAAGGCACCGCCTCGCCGATGCCACCATGTAACCAAAACCAAGAGGAATCTGGGACCTGATCTACAAAGCGGCCGCTCGCACCCCTCTGGCAGCCGATGAGATTGCCAAAAGGAAGAGAGGAGGTGGGATGATACGTCCTAAATGCATGTATCATTTCTGAATTTTCATGAAATATTCTTATTAACAATGTCGGTGAGTATGAGTACCTGGTCGAGGACATCATGTGGGCGCTTCGACCCTTTTTCCCTTAAGAGCGAATTCCGAGGATCTCGGGTCCCATGTCCCGCTACACCCGAGTGAGAACACGAGAGGAGATAAGGACGGACACGCTATGTTAGGAGATAAGGATGAACATGCTATGTCCCATGCCCTCCTTATGTGATTTACTTATGGAATGCACTATGTCGCGGTGTGTTTGGGCTCTTGAGGACCAAGACCTGCTATATGTCCATTGTTAAGGAAATCGGTAACTGGTAGCTGCTCGGTCGGCTTGGGAGTAGCGATTAATCGGTGAATCGTCCTATTAACTGGATTAATCGGTAGATTAAATAGGAACCTTTGAACATTTTCTAGTTTTTATTATGTATTATACCCTACTCTCATGCTCTCAGCTATGTAATATACCAAAATATGGTACTGTTTGATCAAATCCTAGCTATTGAGGAGCAAGAGGAGGATGGTAGAGGTTACATGCCAATAATTTGGGCTTTGTTTGCCCAGAAGTTAATAGGCCAGCAACGATTAATCGGCCTACCAACCGATTAATCGGTCTGATATGCTAGTTAATCGGCCTAACAGGCCATTTAATCGGCCCGACAAGTTAACGCGATGAATAGGTGCTATTCGAATCGGCCACCCAACGAGTAGCGATTAACTGGTCCATTAACTGATTAATCGAACGAATTCTTGAACAGTGTATATGTCATAAGCAAAACAAAAGAGCCTGATGCAAAACAGTGGATATTCACTAACATGGAGTCACTCCCTCATATGGCCTTCACCCGGGAGCTGGTCACTTTGTGGGCAATCTGGCACGCCAGACGAAAAGTGATTCATTAGCGCGACATCCAGAGCCCGGCCAACACACATACCATTATTGATCGTCACCTAGTGGTGATCAGCGCATGCAAGCCGACGTCAATACCTCAACAGGCAGCACCCGCCCCGCCCTGGGCGACTCGGGGGCTCTCCAACCCTAGGCGCCGCCGTCGCCCTCTCCTCCTCCCCTCCTCGCGCCGCCACCGGGTGATGCCGCCGGGTGAAACCCGCGTGGCAGACGGCGGCGGCGGGGGGACTCCCTCTCCAGGCTCCCCTTCCTCCGCGGGCGGCGGATCTAGGCAGTTGGCGGCGGTGTCCTGTGGCGCTCGCGGTCGGGTGCGAGGCGGCAGGCCTCGGCGAGCGGTGGCGGGGAGCGGGGCGCGCGGCGGCGGCTCTCGGCAGGCGGTGGCGGGCGTTGGGCTCGCGGCGGCGCTCCGGCGTGTGCAGGCGGCGGTGGCCCCTGTGCGCGGTCGGCGGCTCCCTCTCTGACCCGGACGGCGCGGGTGGTGGCGGCGGCCCGGCGTGACCGGCGATCTGGACGCGGTGGTGCCGGCGGCTCGCTGGTCTGCCGGAGCTCCAGGGGCATCATCGTCTCCGACTCGATCTGCTCCGGTTCGTGCTAACTCCGGTACAGGAGACTGTCGTCATCTCCCGGTGCTGGCTGCATGGATCTGGCGGCGACGACTGGATCCTTTTGGTCTAGTCTTCGACAGAGTAGGCGGCGGTCCGTGCACAAGAAGCGGATGGAGTTCTTCGAATAGATCTGGGTGAAAACCTGCTCTTTGCTAGATGCCAAAGCCGGCGGTGGCGGCGCTCTACGGTGTCGTTCCCTTCTTGAAGGTATCGCCGTGGAGAAGTTCTAGACTTTTATCTACTACCTCCGGGGGAAACCCTAGATCGATAGATCAGAAGACGACGGCGCAATTGCGTCGTTTCTCCCTTGGGGGCGTCTTTCTTGGAGGTGTACGCGGGCTCGAGGGACAAGTGGACGACGTCTTTGGTGGAGCGGTGCTTCATCATACACATTGATGGTGACAGATCTCGATGGCATGGCGCCCTGGAGATTAGGCGTCTGATGTGCGATGATGGACTCGCTTAGGAGGGTGACGTTGTCTGGCGTCGTGGTGGCGTCGACGGCAGCTAGACCAGGCAAGGTTGATGCAGCAGTACAGCTCTGAAGATGGATTGGTGGCAGGTGGCGGCGGCGGCCTCTGAGTGTGCGCCGGACCGGTGGGTGCCCCATACCCGGCAGGCGTCCTAGTTGGGGCCTCAGGTCTTAGATGTTAGGTTTCGCTGCGAGGTCTGTTTGGTATTAGGCCCAGACTATCAGCATCCCTTCATCAACTGGATAGGGGTAGCGACAGATGTTGTCTAGACGGTGGCTTTAGTCTTACTGTTGTATTACTTTGTAAGGTCTTGTGTGAATAATTTATAAAGTGGCTGCATGCATCGTTCAGATGCAGAGGCCGGGGGTCTTCCTCCTTTTCGAAAAAAAAAACAGGCATGTCCCGCACATCCAGTCTCATCTCGTTGGATCCCTCCTTGGGCAGGTTTTGTCAAACTGAAAGTAGATGGTGCAGTCTCGAAGTTGTTTAACCATGGAGACATCAACGCAATTTGCAGGAACAGTGAAGGGACTATCGTACATGGGAGCTTCTGCTCTTGTCTTTATAGGTGTCACCGACCCGGCTACACTAGAAGCTTTAGCATGCACGAAGCCTTGGCCTTGGCGATAGATTTGGCGTAGACACATGTTGTCATCGGGTCTGACTGCAAAGATGTACCCCCTCCGTCTCATAATATAAGAGCATTTTTTTACATTAGTGTAGTGTGAAAAACGCTCTTTTGTTATGGGACGGAGGGAGTAGTTCTAAATATCAAGGAGGTATGATGGTGGGAAGCACGACCACATCATATGCGAAATTCAGTTGCTGTCTTGAGAGTTCCAGCAATGCTCTTTCCTGTTTGAAGAAAGGGCCACGAATATTGAGGCACATAGCCTCGCTAAGTAGGCTCTTAGTCCTTCTGTAGGTCACCATCTTTGACTTCTGCAACCTCCTTATCTCCATTGTATTCCTCTAAACATTCTTGTATAATAATTAAAGCATGTGGTTAGCCTAAAAAAACTAATACAGACTGGGCTTTCCACGCGGTTTTCGTGCATGGGCCAGCGGCAGTTCCTCATTCCGTCTCAAAGCCTGTATCGCTGAAACTTGGCTCGGCACGGGTGGTTTCCACACCGCCTGCGCCAATATTTCACCGCGGGCGGTTTACGTTAATAACCGCCTCCAATGCGCCAACTCCCAGAGGTGACTCTTGTTTTCCATCCACCTCCAATATACTATCGCTAGAGGCGGTTTGTATACCAGAACCGATTGTTCAGTTTTTTCAAAAATAATTATGCTTTTATAGTTCTTGTTACATTACATTCATAGAAGCATACATACTCATTCATCACACAAGTCAATTACATCTCATAATGCATTCAAATATGTTTTAGAATTTGACATAGTTCAAATGTTAGATGTGAATACGTCTTTGATATCTAAATAGCCAGCCCTCACTAACCTATTTCCTGGAAGTACTCTGTCCCAAGTACTCTGTCCCATAAAGGGGGCATAAAACTAAATACAAAGATTCATAAACTACTCATTGTCTCTCAGTAGTCTACCTGCCATGCCTCTTACCAAAGTATAGATAACGTGATAGGGAGGAGATGGCGAGAATGATTACATTCTCTCTTGTACAGTGTAATAAAAACGTAAAATTGTTCCATACAAAAATTCTATAACAATCTTACTAAAATTCATAAATTCTATACTAACAGAATTCTATAACAATTTTACAAAAATTCTATTAAATTTTACGAAAAATCTATACTAACAGAGAGAGAGAGAGAGAGAGAGAGAGAGAGAGAGAGAGATGGACCGGGCCAGCTCACCTTGGGTGGCAAGGACAGGAAGCGGGGGAGGGGCGGGGATGCGGTGGATGGCGATGGGGTGGTGGAGGCCGGCGGGCAGCGGCGTTGGAGGAGGTCGGCGAACGGAGGAGTGGGGCGGCAGCGTGGTGGATGGGGAGGGGGCGGTGGAGGGGGTGGGGTGCAGTGGTTGAGACCGACCGGCGACGGCGCTGGAGGAGGCAGGCTGCGGCGTTGGAAGAGGCTGGTGAATGGAGGAGTGGGGCGGCGGTGCTTTTCTTGATTGGCAGGCGGCGACGTGGTAGATGGGGGGGGGGGCGGTGGAGGGGTAGGAGCCTGCTGGAGGAGGCTGGCGGTGACGATGGAGGAGACCGGCGACGGAGATGGAGGAGTGGCCTGCGGCGCGTTTCTGGATCAGGAAAATGGGGTCGATCGGGATCAATTAGGGTAGGAGGGGTCACCGGTGTTTCTCAAAAAAAAAGGAGTGGACACATTTCTTTTTGTCCACGTCAGCTCTTTGCTGACTGTCGGCAGGTCAGGCTGTCGGCGAAGACCCGCGCTGTTTGTTTTTCGTCAAAACGACATGTGTCCCTGTTCTTTGCCGACAGTTGCTCTTTGCCGTCAGTTAGAATTTGCTGTCAGTTTTCCTCTATTTTGTCATTAATAGCTGACGGCAAAAATGAGTCTTTGCCGTCAGCCCCGATGAAAAGCCGACGGCAAATTTCTTGATTCCTGTAGCGTGTAGTGGCCATTAGCTGGCGTGGTTTATCTCATACCGAATGATCGTCTTCTTTTGTGCATTTTGTACAGTGCAACTAAAATCAAGCTACATTATCATGCATGGTACTTTGTGTATTTGTGCATGTGATCATTGGAATGATTTTGCTTGAATGACATTATTTGTATGTGCGCTTCACAACAGAGTTATCTTTTTTCTTCTTCTCGTTCTAAGGCCCTGCAGGTACTCAAGATCTTGTAGATTGATCAAGGAGGAGGTAAGAAGCGAGGATGTGTCGAACACTATTCTGAACACTAGTGACATAAATGATTAGTATGGTAGCGGAAAGAAATTCTTTGGGGATAAATGAGGTGTAGTCATTAAACGCCCAATGCTTTTGTGTGAAGTAATTCTGAATAACCGAGATACCCCGCGCGACGGCTAGGGGGGTATTTGGAAAACATAGTTGCTGCATTTAATTTTTTTTCTGAAATATGCACGAGAGTGTGTATCATTCAATAAAGAAGAAGGGGGCTACATATAGTTTTTGATAGTCGAAACACATTCTCCAGGTTCCATCTTTCTAATCGGTTGGATAATTAACTCTCAATGCAGGTCGTGACCAGTCGTGACATACTTTGGACACATCCCCAGTTCATCATGTTGTGAGCACATCATAACTGGTGTCTTTCGGGACTATGTTCATTATCAAGATGATATCTCGCGCACAAGTACATGGTTGCGAGAGTAAGACATCAAACCCATGCCTATTTCCATATCATTGTTTACATTCCAAAAGGTTGCTAAAGTTCCGGTCAAAAACTAGAACTTATAACGATAACGATAATTATTTAAGTCTTTGTCGTAGTGCACATCCCCTCGTCGGTTCGATACTCAGGATCACTCATTGGGGGAAAGGTAAGGCGACTTTATGCTATCCAAACCTCATCTCAGAGGGTCATCACCAGCATGCTTGACGTCGGTGCTAGGGTTTGATCGTGGATAGTGGAAGGGCAGAAACATGAAAATAAAGTAAATGTGATGCCTGATAACTCATAGAATATGTCGGGGACACGAGGCAGAAAATAAAATTATAGGGGGGCATGGAGTATGTGAGCTCGAGCTCACATGATCTCAGATGAACAATAAAATCCGAAACAAATAGTAAAAAAATACAAAAAAATCTGATTTTTTTGGCAAGAAACATTGAGGTTTTTTCTACATGCATACAAATTTTCATGATGAAATCACATTAGTGGAGGTGTGGGAAAAAACAAAAAGGTGCTGCAAAAAGTGTGTTTGGAAGCATTTTTGAGCATCAATTTTGTATTTTTTTTCCACACCTCCACAAATGTGATTTCATTCTGAAAATTTGCATGCGTGTAGAAAAAATATTTAGGTTTCTTGCCAAAAAAATTCATTTTTTTACTATTTTTTTGGATTTTACTGTTCATACGAGATCATGTGAGCCCGAGCTCGCAAAAACACTTTCAGTTATAGGGGTGATAGTCATTAAGTTGAAAATGAAGACAAAGAGAAAAAGATAAGGGGAGGTTTTTTGAGACAAAGATAGGGGGGGGGGGGGGGGGGCTGAGAGGGAGAAAGAACGGCTTTACATTAAAACAAGTTGATAATGCCACATAAGTATGACGTGTATCAGCAATATAAAGGTATACACGGTTGGTGTTGAACCATTAGAATATATATACCCCCATTGCACTACAGGAAAAAACTTTAAAGCCGTGTACCCAATACACTCGGCTTATATTGATATAAAAACGGTTTATATATAAGCCGAGTAAAACACCCGGCTTATATGACACGGTTTACACTCCATCGGCTTATAAGGTATACGACGAGTGCCAGTGCAAAAACTCTCGGTTTATGTATAAGCCGTGTGTTTATACGAGGCTCTCGGCTTACTAAAGTAACATGACGGCAGCCGGAAGATAACGGCCACGTGTCACCGTCTGTATAAACCGAGTGCCTACTGGAGCCACACGGTTTATATATAAACCGAGTGCCTACAAGCGCTACACGTTTTATCTATAAACCGAGTGCCGAAATGAGCCGCACGGTTTAAATATAAACCGAGTGCCTACGAGCGCTACACGTTTTATCTATAAACCGAGTGACGAAATGAGCCGCACGGTTTAAATATAAACCGAGTGCCTGCTTGAGCCACACGGTTTATATATAAACATGTAAACCGAGTGCCGACTCCTGCTGTACTCGGCTTATAGATGCCAGCCGCTGTTACAAATATGCCTATAAGCCGGGTGCCTGGCACCTGGAGTACTCGGCTTATATAGCTCCCGTGGCATAATATGCCTATAAGCCGAGTGCCAGGTCCCTGGGACACTCGGTTTATAGGCCAGGTTGCTTTTTTCTGCATGCTTCAGCGAGCAGCGGCAACATGGCTTATATATCCAGTAATATATTGATCCAGCAAGCAACATGTCCAGCAATATATAGATCCAGCAAGTAATATATAGCCAACGAAGGTTCACAACAACAATATATTACAACTTGACAACCATAACAAATTGACCATGAGTCCAAAGTCCACACAGGTACATATCCAACAAGGTTCACAACAACATGCGTGCATATCCAACAAGGTTCACAAACAAAAGCATGAGTTCCAAGTTCACACCAAGCATGAACCTCAAAGATGCAATGAGCTCCAGCGTAGCATGTATGCCCACCGTCAACAGCATCCACGATGCAAACCTATAAGTCCATTACCAAACGCATGAGTTTTCAAAGTTAAGTTTCAAATGATCGATAAGGCACAAGAGTCAACAATATGTTGTCTACAATATAGCAGCAGCAACAGAAGAAGCAGCGGTAACTACTAACTACTAACTATTGTCTACAATATAGCTGCAGCATTAGCACAAATGCACAAGCAACATAAGCAGCAGTAACTACTAACTATTGAATCAATATGAGCAGCCAGCCAGCCACCATCGGCAGCAGCATAGAAGCAGCCAACAGCTAGCAGAAACAAAACTAGCACGGCAGCAGTGCATTAGAGCATCAACAGCAGCAGTACATCTAGAGGCCTAGAGTATCAACAGCAGCAATACATCTAGATTCTAAGTTGGGCTCTACTATCAACAATGCACAAGTTGTAAGTTGAGAAGCACAAAGACAAGACGCAAGCATCAACAATGCACAAAAATAGACAACTACCTCGAGTGATCATTGTTGCAAGGAGGTCGAAGCGCCATGAGCCGTAATGGGAGTCACTGGGCTTGCTTGGGTAGGTATGGATCTAGGTACCACGAAGTTATTTGAGCCTTGTCCCGACTGAGAACACTTCAAGCATGAGAAGGTAAGATGGTAAGATTCATGATCTTTAAGCATGATGGTAAGATGCATTATTAGAAAGTTGGAAGACTTACAAAGCTAAAAGTAGGAAGAGGCGGAAGAGGAGGAAGATCTGGCAAAGTAGAACCCTGCATATTAGCTCTGAACTGAGCGAACGTCTCCTGCAGGGCTAACTGTTGTTTGACCATGAATTCCTGTTGTTGCAAGAGGGCTTGTTGCATTTTCATGGCTTGGTCCTGTTGAAGCTGGGCATTGGCCTGAGCCTCCTGCCGCAACCTGGTTTCTTCCTGCCGCAACCTGTTTTGTTCCTCTAGGCGTGCCTACAATATGCCATCACAACAAGTTCACCATCGTTGCAATGCAATGAAGAAATCACAAGGAATATCAATGAAGCAAAATATACCTCGAATTGATGCAGCATGTCCAGCCCAGGCTGTGGGCGACGCTCTATAGCAGGACCTGAGCTCGAGGTGGTAGCATGGAGGTGGACGAGTTTTGGAATGTCCTTCTTACGGATGGCACCATCACCAACATATAACCGGCCACCCTTCTTGCCTTTTCCCGATATGAGGGAAACCGTGACGTCAATGTCCTGTGAGGCCGGATCAGAGTCGGGCCCGTTGCACTCCTTGAACTTCCCACTATATGCTTTAATCCTCGAACCAGCGCCAGGGTTAACCCACCCCCCTTCAGGTTTCTTTGACGTGCGGGAAAGACATAATCCCATGAAGCTATTGAGAGGTTGTTCTCCCTCGCCTCTCTCCCTATTCTGCAATAGAAGCAATAATATCCATAAGGGCACAAGTTCAGAAGTTCATAAGCCGAATGATATTATTACCTTCTTCTGCACGTAAGCGTGGAGGTTGAGGTTGCCTTGAAGGTGTACCGGACCACCCATCAAGGCACGCCGTTCCGAACACGCTCTATGTGTGACCCTCCACTCCGGGTTTATCCACCTAGATATGATTTGCTGATAGCAAGGAATCTTGTTGTTGCACCACGGGGGAACCACCTGGGGTATACCAAATACATCCAACTTAGGAATGAAATTAAGTTGTTTTGATCCAACCAGTCATAAGTAAATGGAAAGTACCTTCATGTACATTGAACGGGTGAGATGGACTCTCCGGGCTAGTTGCTTTTTGAGAAGCATGTTGCGTTCATGCGCGAAATACTTCACCACGGCATCAACACGCCCCTCGTAGTGCATGTCTTGGACAATCTTCTTGGCAATCGCCTCCACAACCTCATTAGCTTCATCCTTCATACCCTCGGCGCAAGTAAAGAAGTCCTACACAAGTGTATAAAGACGCATAAGATAGTTATCAATGCAATGATTTTGAATATTGGCAAAGAAATAACTATGAAAATTGACAAAGAAATTTTACCCAGAAATCGTTGACCACCCGCTCGGCAGCATTGTTGTACTCCCTGTCCCACTTGTCTTTGGTATCCGGAGCGCGTTTCCAATGCTCCCAAGACCAAGCTGGCTCCTCCTCACCATCTCCTATGGGGACCAGGCCAGGGTAATAATGCCTGCAAAGACATCCAATGATGCTACTTGGCTGGCGTGGCACCTTTATGTCTTCTCCTACAACCAGCAAGGCCCTGCACAATGGAAAGGCAAGTAAGTTAGTATCTACAAAAATCTTGAATGTAAAGACGCAAATGATAGTCCACAGAAGCACTTACCTCACACCGACTGGTTTGACAATGAGCCCCTTATGTGGATATGGTCGCGAAGGGAGCGTGGACACCCCACGCAACCATATTTTGGTCTCCTTAGGAACCGGCCATTCCATGTCCTTTGCCGATTCCTCCACCTCATACTCTCCCTCCTCCAACTCCTCCTCCTCCTCCTCCTCCTCCTCCTCCTGAGTCGCACCACGTGATGACCCTTCCACATGCTGCCAATCACGACGAGGACTCGCCTGCTCCTCCTCCACAACTGGCTCCTCCTCTGCATCCTCCTCTGCCCCCTCCTCTGACTCGTCCTCGGAATGGGCGGAGGGGATAGGGCTAGCAACACGGGATACAGTGGTACGACCACATCGTCTACCCCGGGTACTATCCACCGTGGCTCGCTGAGCAGGTTTGGCCCTGCCCACCTGTGTGGAAGCTGCCGCACCGGTGCCCTTCTTTATGGCCCCTGTCACCTTGCCTAACCTTTTAATCACATTGTCAATGCTCGCAACTTTGTTCTTTTTGTTGCCTGGCATCATTCAGTCACCTGCTATGAGAAAGAGTATTTCTATTAGTTCATGTTGAAAAGTCATAGTCCATGTTTAAAAATTCATATGCATAAGTATAGCAATTCAGAAGTCCATGTTTAAAAGTTCATATGCAAAAGTAGAGCAATTCAGAAGTCCATGTTTGAAAATTCATATGCAAAAGTAGAGCAATTCAGAAGTCCATGTTTAAAAGTTCATATGCTATCATAAAAAAAAATCAAGAGTACAAGTTCATAGTACATAGTTAAGACTTGGCAAAGTTTACATTCGAGAGTACAAGTTCATAGTACATAGTTGGTTTACATCAAAAAGTACATCATCACTATCACGCACGTCGTCCTCATCGTTCATAGTACATAGAGTTGTTACAAGTTTCAAAAGTCATAGTCCTCGTCGTTTGGATCATTAGTTGGCCCGAGAGTTTCATCATCGCTGTCACGCATGTCATCCCACCATTCCGGAGCATAGTCTAGAGGTGGACCATCTGGCTCATCTTCTTCACCTATACGGACTCGTTCAAGTAAATTCAGGTCCATGGGATCTTCAATGATTTCATCATTGTCTGGCTCATCGCCTGCTTCCATGCCCTCATCTTCATCTTCCTCATCGTCTACCTCCATGTCATCGTCGTCAGTGGGCAAGTGAATACTAAATTCACCTGTGAGCCCATCTTCCTGATAGAACTCACCCTCATATGTGTTGGGGTTTATGCGTTAGTAATCTTCATCGGTTGGAGCAGCCGGTTTATTATGCGTGGGTACATTGTACACAACATCCCAGCCCTTTAGGTACTTCACGGTTTGGCACGCGTACGATAGATAGAATACCTGTTTGGCCTGGTTAGCCAAAATATAGACATCATCTCCATCATACTTGTATACCCGCTGAATTTCGACCCACCCAATGTCTGGGTACCGCCTGACTCTGGTTGGGTCAAACCAATGGCATCTGAAAACAACGGGGTTCAGCCGGTTGCCCAAACCATAATCCAGCTGGATCATTTCCTCGATTCTTCCATAGTACTGAAGTCCATCTGTCCCTGGTGTTACAACCCCGCTATTTATTGTTTTTTGACCGGGCCGACTCATGTCGTAAGAATGGGTATGGAAGCGATACCCATTCACATCATAAGCCTTTAATTTCTTGGCGGAACATGTGAAGCCTGTGGCAAAATCTTTCAAATCGGCTCTCATAGGGTCCCTTTTTGCCTACAAGTTTATAACAAGAAAAGTTTGATGTATGAGTTGGAAGTAAGACCAACTTGAAATGTCGGCACTACAAGAAGGTTGGACAGATTGGCATACTTTTGCCGCGAACCAAGGAATGAAACCGCCATTTCCTTTACCGCCTTTTTTAAAGATACGTTCCCTCTCCTCCTCGGTAGGGGGCCTTTCTAGGTTCCAACATTCAAGTGTGAATTCGCTATAGCAATGAGAAAGAAACGAAGTTAGACACAAACTTAATTTTGATTATTTGCGAAAAATATAGGAAGCACTTACTCAATGTACGGTTGTACTTCTGGCATGTTTGTCAACACATACGACATAATAGTTGTCCACTCTGGATGTTTTATGTGCCTGGGCCTTCTGCCACTTGCTCCGCTACCTACCCCTGCGAAGATGCTAAGTGGGGGTAGATCGGCCGGGGTGATGACATTGTAACGAAGGACTGGATTATGCTGAGTGGGAATATTGGGATCCTAGTACTTTGTCGTGTTGTTTGACACCTCCTCGTTGAGGTAGGCCTCGACTATGGATGCTTCAATACGGCATTTATTCTTGCATTTGGCACGAAGATTCTTGTTTTCTCTCTCAGGTGCATACATCCAACGGTACTGCACAGGCCCCCCCAATCGTGCCTCAGACGGAAGATGCAAGATCATATGTTGCATCGGATTAAAGAAGCTTGGTGGAAAGATCTTCTCTAGCTTACACAGCAACTCTGGTGCCTGTTTCTCCAGCTTCTCAATAACTTTTGGGTCTAACTCTTTAGCACAAAGCTGACGGAAGAAATAGCTCAACTCCGCCAGCACTCGCCAAATCTCCTCGGAGACATAGCCTCGAATCATCACCGGCATTACTCGCTCAAGCCAGACATGATAGTCATGGCTCTTGAGCCCCCCTATTCGCAATGTACTCATATTCACTCCCTTCATTATATTTCCTGCGTACCCATCAGAGAACCGCAATTTGTCCAAGACCCACTGCATCATTACCTTCCTGTGCTTCCTTACAGGGTAGAATGGGGCCGGTGGCTTGCGCCACCCTTTTCTTCTGGGTCCAGGTTCGATCATATTTAAACTCGGCCTATCACAGAGTTTCTCTTGATCAAGTCTGGCCTTGACGTTGTCTTTCGTCTTCTCCGTGTCGAATATTGTGCCAAAAAGGGCCTCAGCGATATTCTTCTCAATGTGCATCACATCAATGTTATGTGGGAGGAGGAGATCCTGAAAGTTAGGGAGCTTCCACAGGCATGGTATGTGAGTCCAGTTGTGTGTCTCTCCATATCCCACAAAACCTGACCCGTTGGCATTGGGCTGGAGAGCATCTAATTGAGCCTTGATCATGTGACCGGTCATCACAGGTGGGGGTGGAGCATCGATAAATTTTCCTTTCTTGAAGTTCTTTTTGTCTCGTCTGAATGGATGATCAGGACGAAGGAACGGGCGATGCTTGTCAAAGCAGGTAAACTTCCCACCTTTCTTCAGCCAATAGAATGTTAGATTCTGCATACACACCGTGCAAGGACACTTCCCATGTACACACCAGCCGCAAAAAATCGCACGTGCCGGTAGGTCGTGCAGGGATGTGAAGTACCAAACATACATATCGAAGTGCTTCTTTGTTAGGGCATTGTATGTCCGTATCCCTTTATCCCAAGCGACCATCAAGTCATCCACAAGCGGCTTCAAGTACAAACTCATCTTCTTCCCCGGATATCCAGGACCTGGAATGACCAGCGACAGGAACATGTTCTGTCGTTTCATGCAGAAGCCAGGGGGCAGATTCATCGGAATAACAAACACGGGCCAACAACTATATGTGGCATTAGTCATACCAAATGGATTGAACCCATCAGTTGTTATCGCAATTGCTACACTGTCTTTTTTGCCAGCTTTGTATGGGTATCGCTTAACGAAATCCTTCCATGCTTCAGCATCAGACGGATGTATAACGATTTCAGGGCGGTATCTAGTCCCTTCTGCCGCCCACCTCATGTTTTGGGCAGATTCCGTAGACATAAAGAGGCGTTGGATCCTTGGTATGGGATCAAGATACCGAAGGACCTTTTGGGGGATTGTGAGCTGCCTCTTCTGACCATCATCACCGTCGACCTCAATATATCTAGAGGATTTGCACTCTGGACAGTAATTTGCATTCGCATGTTCTTTCCGAAATAAGATGCATGTGTTTGGACAAACATGTATTCGCTCATATCGCAACTTAAGTTCACGGAAGATTTTGTTCGACTCGTACATGTTCTTTGGCAAAATATTCTCTTTCGGCAATAGAGTGCGAATAACGGTCAAAAGTGTATCGAAGGAAGATCTACTCCAGCCAAACTGGGACTTCACGGCAAGCAGGCGTGCGATGCCATCTAGTTGAGTGACCTCTGTATGCCCGTGTAGGGGCCTCTGTGCCTCATTCAAAGTTTCATAGAACTTGTTAGTCCTTTGCTCCTCATCCTCCTCCCCACGCCCCTCTTCACCTGCGGCTGGATTTTCAGGCGCTGCAGCATTTTCCAGGTCATCTAGCATGAATTCAACATGAGTAACATATTCGGGTGAGCCTGTGCGTTGTCATACCACCTCCTCTCTCGCACGCTGGGGCTCAAACTCACCATGTGCGACCCACCGGTGGTAGTCTGGCATAAACCCATTCTTGAGAAGGTGCCTACCCATTTCATCCTTTGTTTTTTCATTCTTGTTGCCGCAACTGGTGCAAGGGCACCACACTCCACCACGTCCCTTGTGCCTGGCAAATGCTGCTTCCAAGAATTGATTCGTCTTTGTAATCCATTCCGGAAGCACAACCCCCCCACTCAGCCGACCACTATACATCCACTCACGATCCTCCATCTGATGTGTTTACATTGACCAAGTAGTTTCACCCAGTATTAGTTCAATTAATTATAATTATTTAGGTTTTACGGCATGAACTCAAACTACCTAATAGGCAAGGATAGGTCCTAATCCCACCCGAGGATGTGTAGGCTCGCTTCGTTTTCATGCACTACTACGATCCAACACAGAATTTCGGCAGCACCTCCCCGCTGTTCTCCAAATACACGTCTCGACAACAAGTCGAGAGAATGTGCATCCGGAGAACAATGGGAAGACGCTGCCGAAATTCTGTATCGGATCGGAGTAGAGCATGAAAACGAAGCTAGCCTACACACCCTTGGGCTGTCCGTGGAAAACGCTGGACAATTCGAAAGAGTTACGGTTATAAATATGCAAAGAGTTGCATATTTATAAATAATGTAACTCTTTCGAACGGGAGACGCATAGGTAACGCGACTAGCTAGCTACATAAATCCTACGAGGCGAATGATTCTTACCCTAGAAGTGTGTTTGGTGCCGGTCGTCCCTCCAGCAAGAAGCCCTACGACGACGGTCCCGACATCAAACTAATGTGTGTCCTGCAATAAAGTACAATCTAAGATCAAACATAATTCACATGCACAAACCAGAACACAACATATTGCACAATTCCTTAATAAGTCGCTCTTCATTTATTTGCCACCCAGCATGTTTGGTAATCATCCATCTACCTCATGTTATGTCATCCCTAGTTACTAGTACTTCATTATGCAGACTCGTGGTTTTGGGAACTGAAGTAACTTCAGGAAAAGAAGAAACAATGCCAAGGCAACAAAATAGTCAACCTTTTCTCTGTCTTGCATAGATTGGTTAATTAAAATGATGCTTTTAGCATGTAGATATAAGATACCACAGTTTTCAGATATCACAGTATTTTAGAGTATTGAGAATACTTTGAGCTGTTAGTACAATCATTTCATATCATTGAATTTCAATCTTAAGTTATTAAATTTCAAATATGAGGCTGTTGTTGTTCTCGACTCCGCATAGGTACTGTTTCTTCTCGACTCCCATAGCCTAACAATGGTTTCGTCTCGATTCCCATAGCCTAACATAAGTACTGCCATAATTTTGGTTCCTGAAGATGCAATTGGGGGAGGGAGCAGAACCAAGACCTGGTTTGCTGCTGCTGTTGTTGCAGACGAGGAGGAGATCAGCAGGGGCACCTTGCCGCCGGAGCACCTTGCAGAGGAGGAGGAGATCAGCAGGGGCAACTTGCCGCCGGAGCACCTTGCACATTATTTGGCTTATTAGTTTCTACTAGCAGTAGTGTGTATAGTCAAACATCAAGCAAAATTGTTTCTTTTATCATCAAAGCTCTTCACGAGGAAGAACACACTGTATCTCAAACACTTGCTGCTGTGTCCATCAAATTTGCATCAAAATAAAACTGCAAACTACTGTAATGGACAGATGCAAACTGAACCGAATATGTGTATTTACTGAAGATGCAAACTGAACCGAAACCGTGTACAGAGAACACCTTGCCGCTCACCTTGCCGCTGGAGGAGGTGAGCACCTTGCCGCCGGAGGAGCCGAGCACCTTGCGTCTGGGTCACCTTCCCAGCGTCCTTCTCCTCGCCAAGCACCTTGCCGCCGGAGGAGCCGAACCGGATCTGCAGAGAACAGGGCCGGTTAGAGAGAGAGAGAGAGAGAGAGAGAGAGTGAGGGAGAGAGAGAGAGAGAGATGTACCTGCCGGTGGAGGGAAGGTAGCGCCGCGGAGAAGGCCCGGCGACCTCAACCCTAGCAGACGGCGAGGGGCGGCGGGGCGGCGGCCGGTGGGAGGGCCTGCTCGGGGGAGCTCATGCTCGGCGAGGGAGGTGGCGAGGTGTGGATCTGGTGCGTGAGAAGGGGGGCAGCGCGGGGGGGCGTGACGGCGAGGCGGCCGGTGGGCGGTGGGTGGGCGGCGGCGCGAGGAGAGTGCGGCGCCGTGGGCGGGGTGACGTCGAGGCGGCCGGTGGGTGGAGGGTGGGCGGCGGCGCGAGGAGAGGGGCGGCGGGCGGCGCGAGGACAAGGGCGGCGCGGGGGAGAGACAGGGGGCGGCGGGGGAGAGGCAGGGGGCGGCCTGGCTTGGGGCCAAAATGTGCTCTGCGCGGTCGATTTGAGCCAAAAGTTGAGCTCTTCGCGCGTCTATTTTCGCTAAGTCCCGCGCGTAGCAGAAGAGTAAGCCGAGTGTCAAAGAAAAATACACGGTTTATAAAAATAAAAAAATTATTTTATTTCAATAATAAAAGTTTATTATTTTTACTTTTAATAATTTCTGTATTTTATTTTTATTGTATTTGTATTATACTTATTTTATTTTCTTCTTATTGTATTTTTTTTTGTATTTCTATTTCATTGTTTTTATAAATGAAACCCTCTCCCCTTATTTCATTATTTCCACTATTCGATATATTGGCCGATATTTCGATAAACCGACTGATTTATCGCTTTGGTGTCTGCCCGATAAGATAAATCGGCCCATATGCCGATAAACTGGCCGATTTACCCATTATCTCGGGTCGACCGATAAGTTCCCGATAACGATATCCCCAACATTGATTATTTCATACATGGCCCCTGTAGGGTGTGGTAAAAGTTTGAGCGCATTTCGAATAGGTCTCCCATAAGGCTTCTTGTAAACTACACCATCTCCGAGGTAGTCTCTGGGTACCGAGAGGCGGAACATGTCGGGTTTGTGAAGGAAGTGCGGGTCATGTTGCTCCGTTGGACTTGAAACTTCTCGTGCTCTCAAAGGAGGCCATCAAATGACACGTGTCAGGCCCCCGCATTTTTCGGACCCGCATGCAATATTTGAGACATTTATTGCACTGTTACAGTTTCAGCGCCGGAAATTACAGATCTGCAAGGCGCCACATGAAATCATGCCCGGAAGCACCATGGAAAATCCTATGTGATGTCTTTGCGACATGCGTAGGCCTTTTGCGGATGAAGGAGGGGCAGGCCCAGCCACCGAGGGGCAAAATTACCTCGGCGGCATGCCTGATGCAACCGTTTAAATCCTTGAAAAATCGTATGATGCCGAAAATCCTCAGGAGCTGGCATGGTGTCATCACATGGCCCCTATAGGGTGTGGTAAAAGTTTGGGCGCATTTCGAATAGGCCTCCCCTGAGGCTGCTTGTAAACTACACAATCTCCGTGGTGGTCTCTGGGTACCGAGAGGGAAGATGTCGGGTTTGTGAAGGAAGTGCGGTTCATGTTGCTCCGTTGGCCTCGAAACTTCTCGTGCTCTCAAAGGAGGCCATCAAATGACACATGCCAGGCCCCCGCATTTTTCAGGCCCGCCTGCAATATTTGAGACATTTATTGCACTGTTAGGGTTTCAACGCCGGAAATTGCACATCTGCAAGGCGCCACATGAAATCATGCCCAGAAGCAGCATGGAAAATACTATGTGATGTATTTGCGATATGCGTAGGCCTTGTGCAGACGAGGGAGGGGCAGGCCCTGCCACCGGGGGGGGGGGGCGAAATTAGCTCGGCGGCATGCCTGATCCAACTGTCTAAATCCTTGGAAAAACATACGATGACGAAAATCCTCGGGAGCTGGCACGGTGTCATCACATGGCACATGTAGGGTGTGGTAAAAATTTGGGCGAATTTCGAATAGGCCTCCCCCGAGGCTGCTTGTAAACTACACCATCTCTGAGGTAGTCTCTTGGTACCGAGAGGGTACGTGTCGGGTTTGTGAAGGAAGTGCGGGTCATATTGCTCCATTGGCCATCGAATGACAAGTGTCATGCCCCCCGCATTTTTTGGACCCACCTGCAATATTTGAGACATTTATTGCACTACTAGGGTTTCAGCGCCGGAGATTGAAGATCTGCAAGGCCGCACACGAAATCATGCCCAGAAGCGGCATGGAAAATCCTATGTGATGTCTTTGCGACATGTGTAGGCCTTGTGCAGACGAGGGAGGAGCAGGCCCAGCCATCTGCTTACTTCGCATTGCCGAGTGCCCGTGTTTTGGCTCTCGACGAAGAGCCAAGCTCTCGGAGTAGAGTGAATTTTCAGTAGCGACTTTTGCATGTGATCATAATATGCGTACGCTAGGGGGTCGGAAGAGTACAAGGCCATCAAAATATTAAAGTGGAGTTAAATTGAGAGTTTCGGAAATAAGACCCATAAAACTAGTCGGAAGAAAATTAGTGAGAAAAAAAATTAAGTAGTAAAGATAAATGCAATGAAAATCATTTTAAATCAATTTCACATAAATGTCATGGGTCGCAAAAATATAAGCTCACTTCTTTCATTGGGCACACGGCTTATATACCCTATACGCCGAGTGCTATTGCTGGGCACACGGCTTATATACCCTGTATGCCGAGTGCTATCGCAGGGCACACGGCTTATAGGCTGCTCCGTGACGGCACCGTCAGTCCGCTCCGTTGTAGACACGTGGCAGTTGTATTTGCCGAGTGCGGTCTATAAGCCGGGTGCTTTTTCCAGTAGATACCGTGTGTTCCATATAAGCCGAGAGCTTTCTTTGCAACACTCGGCTTATAGATGGCCATAAGCCGAGTCCTTAGTATTTGCCGGGTGTTTTTTTATCCAGACTCGGCTTAGAGGAACATAAGCCGAGTACCCGAAAAATAGCTCTCGGCTTATAGGCTAACACACGGGAAATCAGGATTTTCCCGTAGTGTTGCAATGCAGCAACGCAAGGACATTTAACTAGTGATGCATAAAATGAGGATTGATGAGAGGTCGAAATTTTGAAAGAACAATTAACCAGTTTTGGTTGCCAATGAACCGATTAGCCGGCGGTCCGACCCGTGAAAACATGAACCAACAGCCTTGCCGGATAGGTTGTTGGCTTTTTAACTATGGTTTTATGTGGCATAATGAAAGAAATTTATTGAGTACCAAAGAGATAATTAAAGTTATTAAAGCCTTCCTTTTCTATCGCATTCTAGTCTACGATGTCAACAAATCTATCTTTGACCAATTGATTCGAGGAGAGACTTCCATGCATGTAATGAATCGGCCGGCCCTTCAAAATAAGGATGACTCTGCCGTGCCCGAGGACACCCCCACGACGCGAGCAAGGTCCCCGCCGCCGCCGCTTCGCCCTTAAGATGGCTATATAAGGATGACACATGGCTATATAAGGAGCTGAAAATAGAACAAAGCAGCGTGCCGTGAACGAAGAGCAGCAGATCCATCGAAATGGCAAGCATTGCGCTCGTTCTCACAATTTTCTTCTTGGGCTTGTACGTGCCCGCCTCCTCTCTGCCGTCGTCCTCCAACGACAACAACTTCCTCCGCTGCCTCTCGACGAACGTCCCCAGCCAGCTCGTGCAGACACCGAGCTCGCCGTCGTTCAATCAGCTCTTGGTGTCGTCCATCAGGAACGCCAGGTTCGTGGCGCCGGCTACGGCGAGGCCCCCGCTATGCATCGTGACTCCCACCAACGCGTCGCATGTCCAGGCCGCCGTTAGCTGCGGCCGCCGTCACGCCGTGCGCGTCCGCGTGCGCAGCGGCGGGCACGACTGCGAGGGCCTCTCGTACCGGTCGGGCAGCCACAACAGCAAGGCGTTCGCGGTGCTCGACCTCGCCAAGCTCCACGCCGTCCGCGTCAACCCACAGGAGGCCACCGCGTGGGTCGACTCCGGGGCGGGGATCGGCGAGCTCTACTACCATGTCGCGACGGCGGCACCTGGGTTGGGCTTCCCGGCTGGCGTGTGCCCAACCATCGGCGTGGGGGGCCACTTAAGCGGCGGCGGCATAGGCCTGATGATGCGCATGTACGGTCTGTCCGCCGACAACGTGCTCGACGCCACCATGGTCGATGCCCAAGGGAACCTCCTGGCGGACAAGAAGGCCATGGGGGACGACCTCTTCTGGGCCATCCGCGGCGGCGGCGGCGGGAACTTCGGCATCGTGCTGTCATGGAAGGTGAGGCTCGTGCCGGTCCCGCCGACAGTGACCTTCGTCAAAGTCGCCAAGACCATGGAACAGGGCGCCGTCGACGTGGTGACCAAATGGCAAACGCTCGCGCCGGCACTCCCGGACGATCTCAGCATACGTGTCGTCGTGCAAAACCGTGAAGCCAACTTCCAGGCCCTGTACCTCGGCAACAGCAGCGCGGTGGTGGCGACGATGGGGAGCCGGTTCCCAGAGCTCGGGGTGACGATCGCCGACTGCAAGGAGATGAGCTGGCTGCAGTACACGGCGTACATATTCTTTGGCGACGCCATCAACAGCAAGCCTCTGGAGGCGCTCCTCCTCAACCGGTCCATGACCCTGGGCCGCTTCGTCAAGAACAAGTCCGACTACGTCAAGAAAGCCCTCACCAAGGAGACGTGGGAGAAGATCTTCCTCTGGCCCAACGGTACCGCCACGGGGCAGCTCGTCCTGGAGCCGCACGGCGGAATAATGGGTCGCATTACCGCCGACGACATCCCGTTCCCGCACCGGAGCAGCGTGCTATACAACATCCAGTACGTCGAGTTCTGGAACGGCACAGGGGCCGGAGGCGACGTTACGCCGAAATGGGTGGGGAGCCTGTACGACTTCATGGCACCTTTAGTGAGCATGAACCCGAGGGGCGCGTACGTGAACTACCGGGACCTCGACATCGGCACGAACAAGGTGGTCGACGGTGTGACGAGCTACGAAAGTGGCAAGGTGTGGGGCGAGAGTTATTTCGGTCCGGTGAACTTTAGGAGACTCGCCAAGATCAAGCACAAGGTGGACGCCGGCGACTACTTCCGGAGCGAGCAGAGCGTGCCACCACTTCCCTTGAACCAGTAGTGTAGCTGTGCAAAAACAAAACAATCGTGTTTGACCTAATTTTAACTGCTAATCATTCCGATGAGCTAAAAAGGTTATAACATGTGTCAACATAAAGTCCCTAACTAATGATTTCAGCATGATTTTGGTGCTACAGATATAACGTAACCCGACGGAATTCAAATCAACGAGTTTTTATTTTCTTTTTGAGATATAAAAATAATGGGCATCATCATTCACACATTTGAGATCTGTTCAGTACAGACCGGCTAGGGGCACGGGTGCAACCTATGTACGCATTCCGGCCATGCATGGTAGTGTCAAAAACGGTCTTATATTATGGGATGGAGGAAGTGTGCGTACGTATATTATATGTGTATAAGAGGGCGTCTGTGCTCATCGATGATGGATGAAGATTGTGCATGGTGCATGCGTTAATACATATTTGCATGCAATGGTTAGTGATTATATGCGCAATCTCCCACATGTATATATATTTTTATACATGCATACAATACATATACGCACATGTATATACATACGTATATATCAAATGTATTATTACTATGCAAAAATAAGAATATAATACTGAGATTTCCGCAAAAAAAAAATATTTTTGAAAACATAATGGATTAGTGACATCTGTATTACCCTTGCAACAGAAATATCTGTATTACCCTTACATTAGAATTATCTGTCTTTCGCAACTTCATGAAATAAAAAGTAAAAACAAAATGAAGTGTTCTATGGCAGAATGAATTCGTTGCATTGATATTACCCTTTCAAAAGAAAGAAAATAAAAAAAATAAAACTAAGCTAAAATAATGAAGTTTTCTAAGAAATAATGAAACCCTTTAAGAAGAAAGAAAATAAAAAATAAGAATCTTTCAAAACTTGCACACAACTTTACACTGAAATTGCACTTTTTGAAATATGCAAACAGTAAGCATATAATTGTGTGATTTTTGCATTCTAATATAATTTACCCACATATTATTTAGCACTTGCATTTATACTTACACACACAAAAATAAAAAAATTACGTTTTCTACGAAGGAATTACTATTTAAGAAGAAAGAAAGTGAAAACAATAAAAGTAAATAATGTAAAATTTGCACACAATTTACACAAAAGCTGTGTTTTTTTTATAATATGCAAGAACCATATAATAGTGAAATTTAAAAAAAATGATGTTTATTGGTATTATCATTTAAGAATAAATAAATAAATAAAATAACAAACTTAAAATAATTAAATTTCCTAAGGAAGAATGAATTGTATTACCATTTAAGAACAAAGAAAGTGGGAAAAAGAATCTAAAACAAACACTCACAAAATTTGCATGAAATATACATAAAGATTGCTCCTTTTAAAAATATGCAAGAATATGCAAATAAAAGTGGAACTTTTGCAAAAACAAAAACTAAGAACAAATGAATAGTGGCATTGGTATTAACCTTAAAGTAGAATGAAAATGAAGTAAAGACTAAAACAATATCAAAATAATGTTTTTTCTGAAAAAGAATGAATTAGTGGCGTTGGTATTTCTTTTAAGAAGAAAGAAATGTTTTAAAAAAAACGTGCGCACAACTTTGCACCGAAATTGCACTTTATCGTAATATGCAAAAATAATCATATAATCATGAAATTTTGGCACATATTATACAGTATTTGTATTTATATAATTACACTCAGCCAACAACCCACAAAAAAAAATAACGGAAAGAAAAAAAGAAAAAGAAAAACACATAGAAACTGAAAACAGAAATAAAAAATAAAGCAAAATACCCGCAAAAGAAACAAACAAAGGGAGGGAGAGGAAGGCTGGATCGCACTCTTAATGGGCGTCAGGCCAGTGGCAATCGACTAACCGAGATATGGGTGAGTCGAAACAAACAAACCCAGCGCAATAGGCAGCACAGGTAGAAAAAAAAACACCGCACGAATCATAAAGTAAAAATCAACGGCCAAGAAAATCGACTGATCCAAATTTAAAATTCAGGCAGCTTACAAGTAGCTAAAATGGATTTTCTTACTACTACTGTACGTACAAAAAGCAAGCTACGTGCTAAACAACAGACGATATACGTACACAATATAGGTTCATGCAACGTGAATATATATATACGTACACAATATAACTAGGTCGAACAGAGAGTTGTCGGATCCGACCAGGTTGGCCCTTGCCGCCGAGGACAAAAGGCGGGAAATGATTGACGAGAGGGCGGGAGTGAGCGTGCGACCGCAAAGATCGTAATCATTCGGATTCAAAACGTGTGCGTGGTTTGCAAGCTAGAATTTCTAACTGTACAAGGATTGCTACGCTCCTTAGGAAAACATCTCCATATAGTATTTTATATCAGAATAGAGTTGATGAAACCTCGATCTTTATCTATCTAAGCCTCTCCCTCTTAATCGCCTCTCTGAATCTCTCCTTCCTAAATTCCTCGACAACAAAAAAAAAACCTCTCCTCCTAATCGCAGCAGGTGATGGCTACTCTGGCCGTGCCAACGCCGGCGCCACTTGAGCTGGACCGTGGCAGCACGTCGGCGTATATGCCTCTGCCTCTGCCGCTGCTGCCGGCCGTCGGCACCACGTTCCTCCCGTCCAATCACATCGTCGTGGCCCTCGTGCGCTGGAGCCGCCCTCCTCTCGGATGGTGCAAACTCAACTTTGGCGGCTCCGTCAAGCACGACGGCTCCGGGCGCGCCAGCATCGGAGGGGTGATCCGGAGCTGCAGCGGGCACGCCATGCTCGCGTACGCGGAGAGGACGGAGCATGCAAACATAGGCGTGGTGGAGGCGAGGGCTCTGCTCCGCGGGCTTCATCTCGCGCTCGCGCTCGGGTGCAGCTCGCTGGTGGTCGAGGGAGACGATCTTACTTTGGTGAAGCTGCTGTGCCGCGACCGGGAGCCGGCGGACACGCACATTCCGCGGACGATGTACGAGGAGATCCTGCGACTCCTAGGCTGCTTCCAGATCGCTGTGGTGCAGCATGTGTATCGAGAAGGAAATCAGGTGGCGGATGCCCTCTGCCACGAGGCTTACCGGCGCCCTAACGTCTGGACGATGGACCGCCCGCTGCCGCCGGCCGTTTGGGCCAAGTTGGAGTACGACCGTCGCGGCACTGTGTACGAGCGAGTCCGACCGGCATGATCAAGACAACAGATGGAGACGATCAAGGCACGTAGGAAGCCTTGGCGATTCAAGAACCAGGAGGAAGCACGTCCGCATGGCAAGAAGTGCGAAAGAGGCCTACAAGTCGATTTTGAGCTACGTCTTGTTTGCATATTTGGGGTGATTGATTCTTCTCGGTGATGTTTGAGCTAGTGTACTGCAAGAGGGATGTGGAGCTAGATCGATATCGCCAATGAAGCGCAGGCAAACCAGGAGGATTCGACGATGCAGCCAACCATGCTTGAAGTGACACAGATGCTTGACGGGGAAGTCCAAAATCCCCACGTCTCCGTTCATCGGTTTACTTCATTAGTGTCCTGCCTGTTCAACAAATAAGTTGTAGTACATGAAAGAGATTATGTAATGCAGTCGTATTATATTATAGCTCTCTGTTATGGTTTGAAGACTCATGCCAAGATTGTATATGAAGATGTATATGTATTCATATTCATATGTATATCTTTGACTCCATTCTAGTCAAGCAAGAAAAGAGCTGTATGTCCACTATAAAGAGGCATATGTAACATTGTATTTTGACTAGTACTTTTTTTTTTGCGGGTGTATTTTGACTACTTCAGAGCAACGTTATTCCAATGTGCCATCATCGCCACTGCCTCGCCGATGCCGCCGGGTAATGAGGTAACCAACACCAAGAGGATCTATGGCCTACAAGAACTAATATCTATGAAGCGGCGGGTCTCCACTCCTCTGGCTGACGCCGAGATTTCCAAAAGGGAGAGAGGAGGTGGGAGGATGCGTCCTAAATGCATGTATGGGTCCTTCCTAACGAAAGTTCTGATCTCTGATTTTGGTATTTGTTTTTCTAGAGACCGGTAAAGTTCCTAAAAGACCGACATACAACATGCAACTGTGCCCTTTTCTTACGATAATTAGTAAATTAGTTCACTAAATATTAGAGTAATGCATAAAATACTGTAAGAAATTGTCATGAAAATTTTGAAAATTATACATACAATCATGACGTATCGACGGGCGCGGTCAACCCTCCAGGGCGCATTGCATTGGCTCGAAAACAATGGGACCCACCATGTGGATTTGTCTCCCTCCATGCCCTTCAAGTCTCTCTCCTATGAAACGGGCCCATCTATGTCATGTAGTCTTCTCCGTAATGTGGATTTCAAAATTTCTGCAAGTTTGAAACTTCTAAAAGTTGAAAATTTCCTGAAACTTTATGAACTCCAAAAGTTTTATCCTTATGAATGTTCAAATTTTCAAATTTTAAATTTCAAAGTTTAAAATTGTGAAATTGGGATGTAAATTTCCGAAAGTATCCAAGCAATTATCCAAAAGTTATCCAAAAAAGAGAAATTTGACCTGCATTGCACTTTCCAAAAAAAGCTAGTGTGTCGTGGTTTTATCACGGCAGATGCCCGAAGGCTTAGGTTCGAGGCCATCGCTAAAGAGGTGGACTCAAAGGGGTTGATTGGGACGAAGGACACGAGTTTACCCAGGTTCGGCCCCTCACGGTGGAGGTAAAAGCCTACGTCCTGCTTATATTGTATTGACTGGTGTATTGATTATAAGGGGGCGGCTTGCTTGCCCTAACTCTCGATACATGGTCTCTCTCGCCGTAAGGCTTGTCTGTCTTCTTCCTCCCTACTCGCCGCAAGGTCTCGCCTTTATATACATAGGCCGAGGTCCGGCGGCTTACACGAGTCCGGGTCGGGTTATATGACCTAACCGATCCTGGCTCCAACTCCCTAGTCTTACAGAACAAGTCATCTTATGGCGGCTTATACCTTCTGGCCCATGAGTCGCCTCCTGCCTCTTGGGCCTTGGCCTCAGCCCATCTGGTAAGCCGCCGTATTGCCTGGTCTTCATGTCTTGTCTTCCTCTTGGCCCACTTGGTAACCCGCCATGTGGCTTGGTCTCCGTCTTCTGGCCCACCTTATGGGTCTTGACTATGAACCGCCAAGCTGGTGACCGGGTCTTCAGTGAATCGCCAAGTCCTGGCCGGGTTATACTCCGGCCGGGTTATATCGCGGGGTTATATCCCTGACATTAGCCCCCTGGTTAGCTTGAATTTATTCATGCTAAGCTCTTGAAATAAGAATAAACGTGTTAAGTGACCGGCTCGCTCCACTGGCCGGCTTTAATGAAGTAGTTCCTTTTAAAATCCGGGTTTCTTGTGTACGAGCCGTCTTCTCCATTGTCTTGCTTATCAGTGTCCTCCGAAGTAATATTCTGGGAATACAACACCCATATGCCATTGAGTCGGCCTTCAATACTCTCGGCGGGTCATCACCGCCGGGTTATAATCTTTGACGACGCCGGGTCATGTAATGTTGATGACGCCGGGTCAAATAACCAAACTCCAGCTGACTTTGATAACTCTTTTCAATTTTTTTGATATATCCATATTACCTGTAGCCCCCAAGCTCCAAGTTTATCTATGATGACTTGGCGCTTTGCAATAATATCTTTGACTGTGCAGCCCCCAAGTATCAGGTTGTCTTTGCCTGTAGCAGCCTGGGACTTACAACTGTCTTATACCTTATAAAGCTTCAGCTGGTGTAGCCCCCAAGAGCCGGCTCTTCAGTATGTGATGGGCCGAGTCTTCAATAGGAACCTTATAGTCTGCTTGAACAGCTGAATATTGTAGCCCCCAAGTGCCGGGTCAGTAATATGTACTGGGCCGGGACTTAGAAAGATTATAGAAAACTGGCTCATCTCCTTGAGATAACAGGGTCTTGTTTGATAATGTAATGATTTGAAAACCGGCCTGCATTAGCCCCCAAGTGCCATGGTGCATGCTTACAGCGACATGAGACTTGCATATTTGATATAAACCGGATTTGAATAATGTAGCCCCCAAGTGCCGGGTTGTCTGCCTGCAGCGACTCGGGACTGTGTAAAAATAATATGATTCCTTGACCGTGGTTGTAACCCGGTATGAATAATGAAATCCCTGCTCGTGGTTGCGGTGCAACCCGGCAAATATATGCTTGAGAAGTCCATGAGTGCTGTAGTATACTACAGGGCATCAGTTGAAGAAAACCAAGAGCCGGTCAATTAGATGACCCGGCATTATAATCAATAGGGCGGCTCTTCAAAATATCCAGCCATGCCGGCTATTTAGAGTCTTTATTATGCTTGCAGAGGTTACGATGTAACCCGGTATGGCGGGCGGGTTGAAAAAGCACAACCCGGAGAGGTTAACTCTCACAAACTTGCTTAAAACTCAGGCTTTATCTTGTAAAGACTTAGGCATGATTGCCACTCATGTGCCGGCTCTCACATGGCACAGATTTGTCGTTTTAACCTTAACCAGCTCAGGGTCTTATTACGAGATTAACTGTCAAGAGACAAGTTCAGGGTCTCTAAAGATTGACTGTTAAGAGTACAACAATTTATAAAACCGACTCTTTGACAAGTTCAGTGTCTTATAGATTGACTGTCAAAGAGAGGTAAATCATAATCCGGCTCTTGACAGTTCAGGGTCATATAGATTGACCGTCAAGAGATGTAAATCATAAGCCGGCTCTTGACAGTTCAGGGTCATATGGATTGACTGTCAAAGAGACGTAAATCATAAGCCGGCTCTGGACAGTTCAGGGTCATATGGATTGACTGTCAAAGAGACGTAAATCATAAGCCGGCTCTTGACAGTTCAGGGTCATATAGATTGACCGTCAAGAGACGTAAATCATAAGCCGGCTCTTGACAGTTCAGGGTCATATAGATTGACCGCCAAGAGACGTAAATCATAAGCCGGCTCTTGACAGTTCAGGGTCATATAGATTGACCGTCAAGAGACGTAAATCATAAGCCGGCTCTTGATAGTTCAGGGTCATATAGATTGACCGTCAAGAGACGTAAATCATAAGCCGGCTCTTGACAGTTCAGGGTCATAAAGATTGACTGTCAAGAGACGTAAATCATAAGCCAGCTCTTGACAGTTCACGGTCATATAGATTGACCGTCAAGAGACGTAAATCATAAGCCGGCTCTTGACAGTTCAGGGTCATATAGATTGACCGTCAAGAGACGTAAATCATAAGCCGGCTCTTGACAGTTCAGGGTCATATAGATTGACCGTCAAGAGACGTAAATCATAAGCTGGCTCTTGACAGTTCAGGGTCATATGGATTGACTGTCAAAGAGACGTAAATCATAAGCCGGCTCTTGACAGTTCAGGGTCATATAGATTGACCGTCAAGAGAACGGCGGGTCACCTGTTGGAATGTGACGGCAACCTCCAGGACCAGGTTTTATCTTCTTTGAAAGAACGATCTTTGCCGAGTCATAACTGCATAGCCCCCAAGTCTTTAAGATGACTTGAGGAGTCGGCTTAATAATCTCCACTGAAGGTTGAAGTTGCCCATTCCGGGTTATAAATGATCCCGTTTGAGGTGTTTTAGTAATCCTCGTTGAGGTGTTTCGGGTTCCTCTGATACCCTGACTGGTTATTTTGCTGCTGGCCTCCGCCGCGAGGCTGTTGATTATGACCTCCATGGTTGCCTTGACCCTGGTAACCGAACCCTGAGCTGCCAGCATCAAAGCCGGCTTTTGAGCCGCCCGGACCTGAGCCGCCCGATGGGCCATCACCGTTATCACGATGCTGTTGAATGCTGCAATTCCAGAACTATCGCATAGTATAGAAATCCCTCCATAGATGGTTTGCCGGCTTATTTGGCCGGGTGTACTCTGGACAAGGTTGGCTGAGCCTCTCCTCCAGGTTGAAAGTAGTTTTTCCCTTGTTAAAAGACTGCTCGAAGTTCCCGTTGCCCTTAGTACGGTTGTTCCTGACGTTGGTGTTTGCCACCAGTTCTGACCCGCCATCTGGGTGCTTCCGCTTGCCATTGCTACCTTTCTTCCCCTGACCTGATTTCTCATTATCAGAGTCTGGGTCCTTCGTGTTATCAGAATCTGCGTACTTGGTGAGAGCCGCCATGAGCTCCCCCATGTCTTGGCATGAGCGTTTGAGCCGGCCAAGCTTCTGCTTCAAAGGCGTGAAGTGACAATTCTTCTCTAGAATCAAAACTGCCTGAGAGGCCGTAATCTGCTCAGAAGAGTGAATGATTTTGGAGACTCGCCCTCACGCTGCACACACTGGTCCAAATCCACAATCGTCATGGGCTGCTTGCACGTTCCTTGAAATTTTTTGATGAATTTTGCCCTTAACTCGGCCCAGGAATTAATGGTGTTGGGTGGCAAACCTTTTAACCATGTACGAGACGGCCCTTCCAGCATCATGATAAAGTATTTGGCGCATACTGCATCACTGACGTCTAACATCTCCATGGCTAGCTCATAGCTTTCAATCCAAGCCTCTGGAGGTAAGTCAGCTGTATAATTGGTCACCTTACGAGGACCCTTGAAATCTCTCGGCAGACGCTCATTCCGCAGAGCCGGCACCAAACTTGGTACTCCCACAGCCCTGGAAGTCGCCCCCGCTCCTCCTGAGACGGAAGGGGCGACTGTGTGTTCCTGAGACGCCGCCGCCGCCGGAGCCGCCTCTTCTCGCCGTTCCCTCGCTCGATCCACCAATGTCTGAGCATCCAGAGCCGCCCGATCAGCTTGCGGCGCGTTACGATGTCGTTCACTGCTAGAAACCGCCGGCGACTCATAACGCCGGCTGTAGCTACGGCTGTGGATGGGCGTTGAGTGCACGCGACTCCGGCTGTAATTATACTTCTCCTGCTGGGCCATCGCCGTGTGCAGGTATCCGATGGCATCCCGCACCTCTTCTGCATAAGGCGCCTCATCGGGGATCGGGATCGTATCAAGCCTGGTTGCTGCTGCCACCATGTTCTCCGCCGGGTTAGAATAATGACCCGGCGGTGTCGGATAAAGCGGTGGCGGGTTTCGGTTCCTTCTGGGCGGGTCTTGCTGCTGACGCTGAACCGCCGCCCGGCTCCCAGGTATTTCCGCCGTCCGGGTTATGGCCAAAGGCACACTTCGTCCTGTTCCTGGCGTGTTGAAGAGATTCATATCTTCATACTGTTCCGGCAAGCGGGACTGATGTCTCATCCGCTGAACCGCCGCGGCCGACTGCTGCTCTAACTCGAGGCGAAAAGCGTCCGCCTTAAGGCGCTCCGCCTCAGCATCCATCTGAGCCTTCAGCTCGTTGACTTCCTGCTGGACCGCGGCCATACGATCCTTCAACCTGGTGATTTCTGCATTACGGGCCGCTTGGTTCTCAACAGTGACCTCAGTTGCCATCAGGGCTGTAAGCTCGTTCATCAGATCGAGAAGAACCTGAGCCAGGGTCGTGCCAGACCCGGACCCTGTTGCACCGGCGGGTGTACTGCCCTGAGCCGCAGCATGGCTTGGCGGCTCATAGCCCTCCGGCTCATGGTATTCTGACTCGGGGTAAGGCTCGTCGTAGCCCCCAAGCCCTCCATCCTGAAGCTGATAGATTGATTCCGCCTCCCCACAGGAGGATTCCTCCTCGGAGTAGACGTGAGTCTCTTCCTCTGACACAGAACCCTCAAGCTCCACGCCCTGAGTGACGCTGACGAAGACATGCTTCCTGCCCGGGTCAGCACGGGCGGGTTGCATGCTCTTGACGGGTTGCTTTCGCCGGGCTGGCTCGACGATGTTAATGCAGATGTCCGGCCCGGGTTCAGATCCGCCGATCTTGCCGATGAAGACATGGATTCCACCGAAGGGGACCCGGAAACCGTACTCGATTGAGTCGGCCTCAGGACCCCAGCCGGCGTCGTTGATGTAAAACTTTCCGCGACGGCTCTTAGTCATCTCGCTGACCACGTACCCCTCGCCCCCAAGGAGAGCACCCTTTGAAAACTCAACACCACCGAGCGCTAGCCCCACGGTGGGCGCCAACTGTCGTGGTTTTATCACGGCAGATGCCCGAAGGCTTAGGTTCGAGGCCATCGCTAAAGAGGTGGACTCAAAGGGGTTGATTGAGACGAAGGACACGAGTTTACCCAGGTTCGGCCCCTCACGGTGGAGGTAAAAGCCTACGTCCTGCTTATATTGTATTGACTAGTGTATTGATTACAAGGGGGCGGCTTGCTTGCCCTAACTCTCGATACTTGGTCTCTCTCGCCGTAAGGCTTGTCTGTCTTCTTCCCCCCTACTCGCCGCAAGGTCTCGCCTTTATATACATAGGCTGAGGTCCGGCGGCTTACACGAGTCTGGGTCGGGTTATATGACGTAACCGATCCTGGCTCCAACTCCCTAGTCTTACAGAACAAGTCATCTTATGGCGGCTTATACCTTCTGGCCCATGAGTCGCCTCCTGCCTCTTGCGCCTTGGCCTCAGCCCATCTGGTAAGCCGCCGTATTGCCTGGTCTTCATGTCTTGTCTTCCTCTTGGCCCACTTGGTAACCCGCCATGTGGCTTGGTCTCCGTCTTCTAGCCCACCTTATAGGTCTTGACTATGAACCGCCAAGCTGGTGACCGGGTCTTCAGTGAATCGCCAAGTCCTGGCCGGGTTATACTCTGGCCGGGTTATATCGCGGGGTTATATCCCTGACATAGTGTAAAAGTGGCCGCTGGGGAGGAATCTGGTGGGCGCCGGACAAATGCAACACTGGGTTGTTTTATGCACAATTTTATAAACCGGACCGGACCGGCGGTCCGATTGAAAAAAATAGGAACCGGATCATTGTCTGGTTTTTTAACAAATATATATCTGCAACATCCATACAATCATGATAGTCTGAGCCATAAAATAATTATTCATCACACACTAGTACAAAACGGGCCTCTAGTCCCGGGTCACCAACCGAGACAGCCCAATCGGGACTAAAGGCCCCCACCCTTTAGTCCCGGTTGGTCACAAACCGGGACTAAAGGCCCTCCACGTTGCCGCGCTCGTGCGCTGGGGCTTGGGACCTTTAGTCCCGGTTGATGACACCAACCGGGACTAAATCGGACACCAACCGGGACTAAATCCCTGCCACTTTAGTCCCGGTTGGTGTCACCAAGCGGGACTAAATGTTTAGGGGTTTAGGGTTTATTGTTTATTTTTCCTTTTCATTTTGTGTTTTCCATTTAATTCTTTTTCATTTCAAACATATTTTACGCTAGTACGTACTGTACACGTTATGCATATATAATAGAATTTCTCGTAGAACATCATAGAATTTCTCGTACGACCATGCATACACACACACACACACACACACACACACACACACACACACACACACACACACACATATATATATATATATATATACAATTTGGTATATACAATTTCTCCTACAATTTGCAGATCATTACATGCAGGCATTAGGTGAAATGGTATACTCCGTCGGGAGATATGACCTGCTCAAGCAAAAATCCCGCCATTTCCTCTTGAAGTGCTCGTATGCGGTCCTTTGGTAGGAGCCTATCCCGCATCTCCATCATCTTTAAAGAAGAAGATCAATATGAATATATTAGTTGTGTGTATATATATTAGATTATGATAAAAAAATGTGAATAGTGTTTACGTACCCAAAGATATCTTTCATCTTTGTTCTTTTCGGTAATAAAGCGAATGTTCTCGAGAACGTAGTATGAACATAGATTTGTCCCCTTTTCCTGCCTCATACAGTACTTTACGAGAATAGAATTCAATCAGATAATAATCAAGCATGCATGATAATGGTATTGAAACTAGAATTAAAGAGATGCGCAGACGTAGCTAGTACTACTTAATTACCTTGGCCCGTCGCCATTTCAGTTGTGGTTTTCATTGACCAACAACCTCTTGGATGAACTTTTTCCAAACCCTGCCCGGCAAAAAAAATGAATAAAGGAGTTATTAATTACTTGATATCAGGAAATGAACTAAAGAGGCCGACATAGTGCGATAATGATTGAAATTACCTGTCGAGCATCAACTTCAGGCTTCTGTATTCTTCAGGGTCTTTACCTAGTGAGTCCAGTACTTCAACAGTTCCCTCGTCAACTCTAATGATTAGCAGGATCCAGTGGAATATGCGCACACGTTTGTATAAGCAGGCATGCATAACTCATCAACTACACTTAACATCGTGTAAGCAAAAATAGAATTTGTAGTACAAGACAGTAACACTCACTTGAAGTTGTAAGGAAAAAGTATTTCTGGTCTGGTATTTAGTTCCTTCAAAAACATTAGCTAGCTATTCTCTGTGTCTTTGGAGTAGTCTTGTATCGTATTTTCATTAACGGTATTTGGGTCAACGAACCCAATGCCATAGACTCCATCTCTGTTCATTTCAAAAATCTTCATTCTGCATAATACCACAGAAAAGAATATAGTGAGGATAATTACAGGCAATGAACGAGCTGAGCTAGAGACTTAAATTACAGAAAGAAATCACTTACAGACAATAGCAACTGACGAGAGATTTGTCGAGTGCGTCTTGATTGAATAACTGAAAAATTTCTGGAAATTCAATCCACACGTCATTTTCATGGAAGTAATGCTCTGGCTTGACTTTCACCATGAGGCTCTCTCGCCCGGCATTTACTTCTCTCAGGTACCATTGATGCAATTTACGCATTTGCGTTGGTAGAAGCTCCTCCTCGTCAGGCCTGACCAGAGGTTTCCCGGGGACATATTTCCATGCTAGATCCTTCGGATCCATCCAGAGGAGTTCCTCGATGCCTAGGAGTTGTTCAACAGTGATACCCATCTCTCTAGACGCCATCTCTGTATCAGCGTCGATTACCGCCTTATCGATACTCACCTTGAGCGGGGGGATCGATTGCACTGACTGTTCTCCGAGCTGGGGAACAGTTTTCCTGCTTTTATTACTACCTGTAAGGCTCGACTACTGTTTTTTTTGTTGATGATATGACTTGCTAATAGTGCGTTCATAGTCTGATTGCCTTTTCTCCACAGCCGGTTTAGCAAGATTCAGAAAGTGTTGTACGACTTTCTCAGGTATTTTCTCCTTCGGCGGCGGGGGCGGTTTCGGTGCAAAATGGGCCTGCACTTCGGAAGCCACTTGGGCTTTGGTTTCGTCCTCAGTCATCTCGTAAGCCAACTTATTTTTGGCAGGAGGCTCGGGTTTCTTCTTTGGTGCTCTCTTCCGCTTTGGAGTCGGCCCACGCGGCGGAGATCGATATCGCGTACTCGCGCTGGGCTCCGTCTCGAGGTGGGGTGGATTCGGCTGACGCGGCAGAGATCGATATGGTGGCGGACTCGCGCTGCGCTCCGTCTCGAGGTGGGTTGGAGTCGGCTGACGCGGCGGACTTGGAGGAGGAGTTGGTGCCCTTGGCGTCGAGTTTAGAAACACGATGCAATCCTTTCTCCATACAATGATACCACGTATGGCTTCTCCCAGTGTCTACTCCCCTTGACCTCCAGGAAAGTCAAGCTGTAGTGAGTCATATGCCGACAGAACTTCATCCACCCCGACACGAGCATAGCCAGGTGGAATCGGATTGCCGTGGAAGGTTGCTTCAGGGGGCTTTGGTAAAGCATAGCCGTCCGCCACCTTTATGGATATGTTCTTCATTTTCATGTGTAGCTCACAACTTGTCGTCTCTTCGATATCATCCACGGGCTAGCGAGCCAGCAGTGCATCATCGGCCGGGACCCCCGTCGAACCCACGCTGCTTTTCGGCATAGATGGGACGGTGCAATCCAATGCTGGATCTACTTGCTGCTGCCGCTGAGACGCCCTTTCCAGGCTAAGTGTGTCGATCTGCTTCTGCTGCCGCATGAAAGCGCGTTCCAACTCAGACAGCTGGTCTGCATCCTGCTTCTTCTTGTCTTCCTCCTGCTTCTTCTTTCTCGCACGGCTTCTGTAACTGACGTTCCAGTCCGCAAACCCCTCAACCCACGGAACAACGCCTTTGCCTCGTGTTCGTCCCGGGTGTTCAGGATTCCCGAGGGCGCGTGTAAGCTCGTCGTTCTCTCTCTCGGGCTGGAACACCCCCGTTCGAGCCGCTTCTATTGCATCAAGTAAAGCGTCCGAGGCTTCTTTAAGACTTGCCTGCTCTATAATCTCCCCTGTCTTTGGGTCCAACTTTCTCCCATGCGCATAAAACCAAGTCCTGCACTTGTCGGGCCAACCCAATATTTTTTGAGTGACCCCTGCAGCAATCATCTTTGCCTCAGATTCATCCCACTTAGGCCGACCAGTCTTGTAGCCACCTGGCCCTAGAACATGGTGAAACTGTTTTTCCTCGACCGTTCCTTAGCTGCTTCCGATTCCTTGAACTCCACAAATAAGTCCCAGTGATCCTTTGCCTTCTCCAGTGCTCCAGTGAATTCTGGAGTCTTCTTTCCTCCTTCGACGTACCAGGCCCATAATCTTTTCTTGTGGTTGCGGAATTGTGTGGCCATCTTCTGAAGAGCACTCTTCTTGACTTTCTCCCGTTCTGCATCTGTTAAATGCTCTGGTAGGGTGAAATGTGACATGAGCGTTTCCCAAAGCAGATCTTTTGCTCTTTCGTCGACAAAACTAACTCCTCAATCTCCCTTTGGCTTATTCCATTCTTGAACGGAGATCAGGATTTGGTCCTTGACAATGACACCGCACTGACGAGTAAATTTGTCTGCATTCTTTTTAGGAGCAAGCGGTTCGCCATTTGGTTTGATCTCATCGATGTTGTACTTTATGCCAGCCTGCAACTTTTTGGCCGGGCCTCGTACTGCCCTGCTTGTAGAAGATTTGCTCGATCCGGAGGGCTAAAAGAAGAAAGATTCGTTAATATATATATATACAAATCAATTAATACATGTAATGATCACCAGAGGCCTTAATTATATATACCTCGCCGGTCTTTGTTAATTGAAGATCATTTCCTTCGCCATCATTGTTTGTGTGGCCTTCGTCTGTTGGTTCTTCCTCAAATATTCCCTCAGCGGAATTGTTCAGATATTGTGAGCCGTCATCTTCAGGTTCACCCTCTGGGTTTCGGATCATGTCGAACATGATATGCTCTTGATCATGGTCGTCTCTGCTGCTAGCGTCCATAGCTTAACTAATCCAGAAGAAAGATAAAACAATTTAGTATTCAAATTAGAATGCATCTCGAATAATATCACTAATACATCTCGAATAATACAGTTAATGCATCATCGAATATTATCAAATATAATCTCGAATATTATCACGAATACATCTCGAATATTATCACTAATACATCTCGAATATTATCTCGAATACATCTCGAATATTATCACTAATGCATCATCGAATATTATCGAATATAATGTCGAATACATCTCGAGTATTATCACTAATATATCTCGAATATTATCATATAACATCACTAGCTAATACAGCTCGAATATTATCGAATAATCAAGTTGACTCGCGGTTCCTGAGGCGCGGGCGGTGGACACCCAAAGAGAAGGAACCATCACAGGTTCATAGCTCGGGTGAGATCCCTGAAGAACCTGCCAGGTATTGGAGAACCTGACGTCCAACGCGACCATGTAGCGACGGACGTGCTCGTCCTCCTCCCTGACACGGCGACGTACCACCTCCTCGGGGGCCGGCTGCCTCCGCACCGATAGTGGCCCACGCGACCGCCACCAAATAAGCTCCGGGTCAACGACGGGACGCCGATTCCTCACCAAGTTGTGTGCCCCGGAAGCTAGCACCTCCCAGTGCCAGCCCGGCGGAGCCCATTCCCGGACATGGCGCCTCTCAAGTAGGTTGTCGCCGCCGAGTCGACGATGAGGATGCGGGCCGGGCATCGTCGACGTCGAGAACAAATTCTTATGAAAACAAATTCCTATGCAATAATTATCATTTTATTATGCTACTCATATTTAATAAACTTTTACAACTATAGTAGATGGGCAAATTTGAACAACATTTTATAGCATTGATCCATCTAACATTCATCTAATTAACATTCATCTAATTAACATTCATCTACACACAAAAATACATAATAAATCCATCTAATGAACATTCATCTAATTAACATTCATCTACACACAAAAATACATAATAAATCCATCTAATTAACATTTCTTTCAAAAAAAGAGAACTAGCTAGGATCTTCTCAAAACACAATTGCCATTCACAAAATTCCATCAAGCATTTCTTCTATCTTAGGACAGTACCCAACATCATTTATTTCATTAAAACTTCTTTTATTAATATTCAAACAATTACAAAACCAAATTCTATCAATTCATGACCTCCTTTGGTTTTGCAAAGGAACTATATTCCCCCTAACATTTCTAGTCCAGCAAAAACTATCTCAGCTAGATGCTAGTACCCACACTTCATTTCTCCAAAAATAATCTGTCCACTAGTTCAAAAATTTCAAGTTTCATTCAAATGAAATTTGGACCAGATTCAGTTTCCTTGCTCAAAACCCAATCTCTACTACTCCAAGAATTCTGTAATTTTTACAGCACCACAACCATGCATCAGAGAAGCACCGCAAAAAATTTTAAATTTTTTAAAAATGCCTAGCTACTGTTGGCATTGCTATCGAACACTTGCTGTGCACAAATTCAGAAATTGGGCAAAGTTCAGAGATTGCACTGCCATGCACTTCACTCTTCCTCTCCTTTCTCTCCTTCACAGCTTTGCCTCTGGCTCGTGCACATCCACGGGATGCGGCAGGGGGGCGCGGGGTTGCTGGAGCCGACAGCAACGAGCACATCCGTGGCGGCACGGGCAGTGGAGCGCGACGGGGACAGAGAGGGAGGGGGAGGCCTGGGCCTTCCCGGCGTTGCCGAGGAGAGGGGCGGCGAGGCTCGGAGGAGACCGGCGAGGAGGAGGTCGGAGACGAGGAGCGGCGATGGCGACGAGCGGTGTGGATCGCCGGAGAACTTGGGCAGCCTGGCGGCGTGGTGATCGATTTGTCTCCTGGATGGGGGAAAAGGCTAAGTGACAGTTATATAGGATCGACCTTTAGTCCCGGTTGCAGCCACGAACCGGGACTAAAGGACCTTTAGTCCCGGTTCGTGGCTGCAACCGGGACTAAAGGTCTGCTTTCGGACGCGCGGGAGAGGGCCTTTAGTCCCGGTTACAGCCACGGGCCGGGACTAAAGGTCTGTTTTCGGGCCCAAATTAAGCGCGGGAGGGGGCCTTTAGTCCCGGTTGGAGTGGCTCCAACAGGGACTAAAGGGTTGGTCCTAGCGTGGTGGAAGTTTAGTCCCACCTCGCCAAGCGAGAGGCACTCGCACCAGTTTATAAGCCCCGCTGCGATAGCCGTCTCGAGCGCCTCTCTAAAGCAGGCACTATATGCCTAACGTTTGCCCTGCCCTGTGGGCCCTGCTAGCCCTGCGGGCCTGCATCCTGGCCCATATATGGTTGGGTTTCTAGTCGTATGCAGGCCGTGGTGGCCTAGTAGGCGGGCATTTTTTTCGTTTTTGCATATGTTATGTCAACTTGTTAGTCCCGGTTGGTGGATCCAACCGGGACTAAAGGTCTTTTCCAGTTTTTTTTGCTTTATTTTTTCTTTTGTTTCTATTTACAGCCAAATATTTAGAGTTTTTGAGTGAATCTTTTTGGTTTAGGTCACAAAAATTATAAACTTTCTGTTAGTGCCAGTAGTTTTCAAATTTGAATAGTTTAAATTTGAATTCTTTGAAATATGTGTGAATCACTAGTTTGTGAATAACTTTACTTGAAAAATAGATTTTTGAGTGATTCTTTTTCCTGGTGTTTAATATTAGTGTGTTTTATCAGTATGTTCAATTTGGTAATTTTTAGGTTATCTAAATAGGTGTTTTAATCAAAAACAGATTCTGTTTAGCTCTTTTAGTTCTATAGCTAAAAAAATCATTAAATGCATGAAAAATAGCGAATGAAGTCATAAAGGGTTGAAAATTTATGATGTGGCTTTCAATGGTGCATGTTGAATGCACAAAAAGTCTGGAGTTAAAATAAGTTTAAAAAAATGAAATGCCTTTGTAACAGATGAGTTTTCGTCCGAAACCCTGGTACTTCGAAAGAGATTGTCTAGTTTGTACACGAAGTGCATCCAGTTTTTGCCGTAACCCTCTCAACTTTTTAGCACATGCTATGTGGGTGAAATGATGATACCATGCCAAGTTTCAACCTTTTCAGAGTTCATTTGTAGTGCTTTTCAATTTCAGGGTCATTTAGCTCAAAAAAATCAATAAATGCATGAAAAATAGCAAATGAAGTCAGAAAGGGTTGAAAATTGATGACGTGGCTTTGAATGGTGCATATTGAACGCACAAAAAGTCTGGAGTTAAAATAAGTTTATAAAAATAAAATGCCTTTGTAACAGATGAGTTTTCGTCCAAAACCCTGATACTTCGAAAGAGATTGTCCAGTTTGTAGACGAAGTGCATCCAGTTTTTGCCGTAACCCTCTCAGCTTTTTAGCACATGCTATGTGGGTGAAATGATGATACCATGCCACGTTTCAACCTTTTAAGAGTTCATTTGTAGTGCTTTTCAATTTCAGGGTCATTTAGCACAAAAAATCAATAAATGCATGAAAAATAGCGTTCCTTCGCATTTCAAATGCCAAAACACATATATACCCTAACTATTACAAAGATTCCCTCCGGTTTGTCCGAAATGGGACTTTCCAGATAAGTCCGGAAACTCACTAGAGAAGAAAGTGATGACGGTGAAGCCGGTCACATCCCAGAGTGGGATATTGGGGTATAAAACTTTTTCTTCGCTTTGCGCCGTAACCATGGACAATCTTCATCATTTAGCAGGATGCTTGGGTCAGTCTTCACTGTGAAGGGAGCAATTTCATGAAACTTTTCATAATCTTCTGACATGTCTGTCTTGTCCTCCACTCCCACGATGTTTCTTTTCCGTGAAAGAACTATGTGGCGCTTTGGCTCATCGTATGATGTATTCGCTTCCTTATCTTTTCTTTTTCTCGGCTTGGTAGACATGTCCTTCACATAGAACACCTGCGCCACATCATTGGCTAGGACGAATGGTTCCTCTGTGTACCCAAGATTGTTGAGATCCACTGTTGTCATTCCGTACCGCGGGTCTTCCTTTACCCCGCCTCCAGTCAGATTGAACCATTTGCACCAAAACAAAGGGACCTTCAAATCACGTCCATAGTCAAGTTCCCATATCTCCTCAATGTAACCATAATATCTGTCCTTTGGCCTATTGGTGTTTGCTGCATCAAAGCAGACACCACAGTTTTGGTTGGTGCTCTTTTTATCTTGGGCGATCGTGTAAAATGTATTCCCATTTATCTCGTACCCTTTGAAAGTCGATATAGTCGAAGATGGTGACTTGACCAGCAAGTACAACTCATCTCCAACAGTTTCGTCATGCATGAGACGTGTTTGCAACCAACCGCCGAATGACGCCATGTGTGTACGTTTGATCCAGGGCTCAGACTGCTCCGGCTTCTTGGAGCGTACACTATCCTGGTGTTCCTCGATATACGGAGCCACCAAGCTGGAATTTTGTAGAACTGTGTAGTGTGCTTGTGCCCAAGAATGCCTGTCCATACATATTACTGAATCCTTTCCTAGCGTGCCTTTTCCACCCAGTCTGCCCTCATGCCGCAATTCGGGAACACCAATCGGCTTAAGGTCAGGAATAAAGTCAACACAAAATGACCTCCTCTGTTTCATGGCCCTTGGAGATGCTTCCTTCTGGCCTAGCACGGTTATGAACATATTTCTTTAAGACTCCCATGAACCTCTCAAAGGGGAACATATTGTGTAGAAATACAGGACCCAAAATGGCAATCTCGTCGACTAGGTGAACTAGGACGTGCGTCATGATATTGAAGAAGGATGGTGGGAACACCAACTCAAAACTGACAAGACATTGCACCAAATCATTCTGTAACCTTGGTAGGATTTCTGGATCGATTACCTTCTGAGAGATTGCATTGAGGAATGCACATAGCTTCACAATGGCTAATCGAACATTGTCCGGTAGAAGCCCCCTCAATGCAACCGGAAGCAATTGCATCATAATCACGTGGCAGTCATGAGACTTTAGGTTCTGGAACTTTTTTCTCTGCCATATTTATTATTCCCTTTATATTCGACGAGAAGCCAGACGAGACCTTCATACTGAGCAGGCATTCAAAGAAGATTTCCTTCTCTTCTTTGGTAAGAGCGTAGCTGGCAGGACCTTGATACTACTTTGGATGCATGCCATCTTTTTTGTGCATACGTTGCTGGTCCTCCCGTGCCTCCGGTGTATCTTTTGACTTCCCATACACGCCCAAGAAGCCTAGCAGGTTCATGTAAAGATTCTTCGTCACGTGCATCACGTCGATTGCAGAGCGGACCTCTAGGTCTTTCCAATAGGGTAGGTCCCAAAATATAGATTTCTTCTTCCACATGGGTGCGTGTCCGTCAGCGTCATTCGGAACAGATTGTCCGCCAGGACCCTTTCCAAAGATTACTTTTAAATCCTTGACCATATCAAGTATATGATCACCAGTACGGTGGCGAGGCTTCTTCCGGTGATCTGCCTCACCATTGAAATGCTTGCCTTTCTTTCTTAAGAGATGCTTGATCAGAAGAAATCGACGATGTCCCAGGTACACATTCTTCTTACATTTATCCAAATATATACTTTCGGTCTCATCTAAGAAGTGCGTGCATGTGTGGTATCCCTTGTTTGTCTGTCCTGAAAGGTTACTAAGAGCAGGCCAATTATTGATGGTTACAAACAGCAACGCTCGTAGGTCAAATTCCTGTTGTTTGTGCTCATCCCACACACGTACACCTTTTATGTCCCACAGCTGTAAAAGTTCTTCAACTAATGGCCTTAGGTACACATCAATGTCGTTGCCGGGTTGCTTGGGGCCTTGGATGAGCACTGGCATCATAATGAACTTCCGCTTCATGCACAACCAAGGAGGAAGGTTATAGATACATAGAGTCACAGGCCAGGTGCTATGATTGCTGCTCTGCTCCCCAAATGGATTAATGCCATCTGCACTTAAACCAAACCATACGTTCCTTGCGTCATCTGCAAAGTCCCGCCACTTTCTCTCGATTTTTCTCCACTGCGACCCGTCAGCGGGTACTCTCAACTTCCCGTCTTTCTTACGATCTTCTTTGTGCCATCGCATCAACTTGGCATGCTCTTTGTTTTGGAACAAACATTTCAACCGTGGTATTATAGGAGCATACCACATCACCTTGGCAGGAATCCTCTTCCTGGGGCGTTCACCCTCAACATCATCACCAGGGTCATTGCGGCTGATCTTATAGCGCAATGCACTGCATACCGGGCATGCATTCAGATTCTCGTACTCCTCACCGCGGTAGAGGATGCCGTCATTAGGGCATGCATGTATCTTCTGCACCTCTAATCCTATAGGGCAGACAACCTTCTTTGCTTCATACGTACTGTCGGGCAATTCATTGTCCTTTGGATGCTTCTTCTTCATTATTTTCAGCAACTTTTCAAATCCCTTGTCAGATACACCATTCTCCGCCTTCCATTGCAGCAATTCCAGTGTGGTACCCAGCTTTTTCTTGTCATCTTCGCAATTTGGGTACAACAATTTTTTGTGATCCTCTAACTTGCGCTGCAACTTCAACTTCTCCTTTTCACTTTCGCAGTTTCTCTTTGCATCAGCAGTGGCCCGACCAAGATCATCAGCGGGCTCATCTGATGCCTCTTCTTCAGCTTCTTCTTCTTTATTCTCTTCCCCCATTGTAGTACCATCGTATTCAGGGAACTCAGGATAGTTGTCATCATCCTCTTCTTCTTCATTCTCTTCCATTAGAACCCCTCTTTCTCCGTGCTTGGTCCAACAGTTATAGCCGGACATGAAACCGGACGTAAACAGGTGGACGTGAATGACTTTTGAGCTAGAGTAATTCCTATCATTCTTACAGACACCACATGGACAACACATAAAACCATTCCGGTTGTTTGCCTCAGCCGCACGCAGAAAACTATGCACGCCATTAATGAACTGGGAAGAGCGTCGGTCATCGTACATCCATTGCCAAGTCATCTTCATTACACAACACCGAGAAGACCAAATTAATACAAGTTCATACATAAAGTTCATACACACTTATTCTCATAAAAGAACATAAAACTATCTAGCTAAAGCATTTAAATGCAACAACAAATGCGATCAAAATCGCAACTAAGGTAATAATTGATCCAACAACATAATGATACCAAGCCTCTTTATTAACGGTATATTTTCTAATCTTTCTAATCTTCAAGCGCATTGCATCAATCTTGATCTTGTGATCATCGACGACATCGGCAACATACAACTCCAATTTCATCTTCTCTTCTTCAATTCTTTTCAATTTTTCTTTCAAATACTCGTTTTCTTTTTCAACTAAATTTAACTTCTCGACAAGAGGGTCGGTTGCAATTTCCGGTTCACATACCTCCTAGATAAAAAATATCTATGTCAACTTGATGGGCATAATTGTCATAAACACGAAATGCAACAAATAGTTATAAAAGAGAATATACCACATCCGAATCATAAACCGGACGAGGGCCGACGGGGACGGATATCAAAGTCATGGCACTATGTATAACAAACAATCATACAAGTAAGAAAATTATACAAGTAACTATCTAAATCATACAAATAAGATTTTTTTTATATAAAAAGGATAAGAGCAAGAGGCTCACCAAGCTGGTGCCGGCGACGGGACGGTGCCGGCGATCGACGGTGGTTAGGACGGGGACGGGAAGGCACTAAGTAAACCACACCTACACATATGCAAACTAAGAAGTTAATTTGTGCTCAAATTGCATATAAATCAAATAAACTCCCACATAATTACTCCCAAACTAAAACCCACAAATCACTATACTTATTGAGCATTGCACGAGCTAATCTAGCAATGAGAGATGAAAGGACAAATTTGCTAACCTTTGTGAACACTTGGATAGATGGGGTGCCTTCAAATCTTGACAAATCTTTGGCAACACTACTAGGAAAACAGCTATAGCTAATATGGACATTAATGGCGCACCATGTATGTGGTGCGCCACTGCTATATAGCAGTGGCGCACCAGATATGGGTGCGCCATTAATGGCCATATTACTAATGGCGCACCTGGTGTGTGGTGCGCCATTACTAGTTTTGTCCTGGCCCCACACCCCTCCCCAGACTTAGCAGTGGCGCACCAGGGGAAAGTGCGCCATTACTAGTTTTAACTAGTAATGGCGCACCACACCCACGGTGCGCCACTACTAAGTCTGTCCTGGCCCCACACCCCTCCCCAGACTTAGCAGTGGCGCACCAGGGGAAAGTGCGCCATTACTAGTTTTAACTAGTAATGGCGCACCACACCCACGGTGCGCCACTACTAACAATTTTTTTTTCATTTTTTTTTCAAAACTAGTAATGGCGCACCACACACCAGGTGCGCCATTAGTAACCCTGGTTACCAATGGCGCATTCTTAGGAGGTGCGCCATTGGTAACCTGAGAGCAGCTAGATATTTTTGACAGCCACCTACCACACTCACTTTCCCCACTTCATTCTCTCCACCTCTACCAAGCTTGGTCTCGGCTGCCTCCTCCTCCTCACCTCATTTGCACCATAGATTCACCCAAATTAAGTTGTTAAATTTCCTTTTTTGATAGGTAAGTAAGGGGAAAGCTTTCTTTATGTTCTAGATCTACTTTTTTCTCCCTCCAACGTACACACTTTTTATGGCCTAGATCTACACTTTTCTCATTGAGCTAGATCTACGTATGTTTGTGGTGTTGCATATGTTTGTGTTTGTAGGTACCGGTATTTGAAATGCGATAGTTGCCAATATTTTGCCGGAATGTTGATTCATTTCCGTTTCGGCGAGAATTTGGCACGATGCATTCTTTTTGGTCCTATTTTTAGGCAAAGTCATGCCAAATATTTTTTTGGTTCTAAAATATCATTTTGCTCTACCCCGCAGGCGACCATGGTCCGCACGATGACCGAAGGCATCGTGAATAGGTTTTTGAGCTCCGCGAAGGCCGAGATGCTTCAAAAGAACGAGACGGAGATAAGATGTCCGTGTCGAAGATGCAAGCTGAAGAGCCTTATGGACCCGGATTCCAGACAGGTGCGGGACCACCTGCTCGTGCGTGGTTTCATGGATGACTATCGGTGGCAAGGTGATGAAGATGATTATGAAGTCGTCCATGGGGGTCGGGCAAGAAATAAGGAAGGGCAGCAAGACAATAGCGGCGAGGGCGGGCGAGAAGACGAAGAATCTCCAGGACATGATCACGAAGTAGATGCAGGACACAGTCATCATGTAGAAGATGCCGGACATGATGATGAGGAAGATCAAGACGAAGGGCATGATCATGAAGATGAAGATGCCAGAGCAGACGACGATGGACCATCGATGGACTGGGTGCAGGACCCTCATATTCAAGAGCTGCTTCTCAAGCAGACGGGTAACGCAAGAGCTGCCGCCCGAGAGAAAGCCAAGCTGGATCAACTGGAGATAGACGCGGTTACTCCATTGTATGAAGGATGCAGGCCCGAGGATACCCGCCTGAAAGTAACGCTCATGGCTCTCGAGATGAAGGTAAAACACAAAATGACCGACGCATGCTTCGACGAGAACATGTCACTCTGGCACGAACGTCTTCCCAAGGGAAACAAGTGCCCGACCAGTTTCGAGGAGGCGAAGAAAATCGTGTGTCCTCTGGATTTACCGCACGTGAAATACCATGTGTGCATGAACGATTGCATCATTTATCGGGACGAGCACGCGGAGTCTACCATATATCCGGTGTGCGGCGTCACTCGATACAAGAAGAGGAAGAAAGCTCCTCGAAAAGTGGTGTGGTACTTTCCGATCACTCCTCGTCTGCAGCGGTATTTCGCGGACCCTAAGCTAGCAGAGCTCCTGTGTTGGCACGCGGATAGGGAGGAGAAGAAGCGAGAAGATGACGGAAATGATCCGGAGATAAATAAAAAAGACAAGATGCCGAGTCACCCTAAGGATGCGAGCCAGTGGCAAGCCTTGAACTTCGAACACCCAAAATTTGGGGACGATCCAAGGAACATCATGCTGGGCGCGAGCACCGATGGAGTCAATCCGTTTGGCAGCCAGAGAAGCACACATAGCACCTAGCCTGTGTTTGTGTGGATGTACAACCTTCCCCCCTGGATGTGCATGAAGAGGAAGTACATTCACATGAGTATGCTAATTGAAGGGCCGAAACAACCAGGGAACGACATCAATCTGTATCTGGGGCTGCTGAAAGAGGAGCTAGACACGTCGCGGGGTAGGTGGTCCACGGATTTTGTGCATGCGTCAGGTGCATGGATGACACAACGTATCACCAGCTAGATAGAGATCCCGGGTCTTCGAAAACCGTGTTCATGGGACATCGAAGGTGGCTTCGCGACGATGACGCATGGAGAAAACGCAAGGATCTGTTCGATGGTGAAACCGAACCCCGAAGACCCCCACGTACGAGGAGCGGCGAGGAAATAGACGAGCTGTTGAAAAATTGGAAAGAGTGCCCACCGCCGGGAAAGAAGCGAAAGGCGCCAGAGCCGCTGCTGAAGGTATGGAAAACGAGGTCTGTTTTCTGGGACATGCCGTACTGGAAGATCCTCCGTGTGCCTCACAGCCTTGATGTCATGCATATCACGAAGAACGTGTGTAAGATTCTGCTTGGTACCCTGCTCAACATGCCAGAGAGGACCAAAGATGGGCCGAAAGCAAGGGCAGACTTGCAATCAATGGGCATCAGGGAGGAGCTTCACGCAAAACGTCCTAATGATGATGATGATGATGATGATGAGTCGAAGGACACGGAAAGTCGTCGCAAAGGCAAAAAGGCCAAGAAGATCGAATATGACTGCCCTCCCGCGTGCTTCACTCTAAGTCATAAGGAGATCGAGCAGTTTTTCACTTGCCTCCTAGGAGTAAAACTTCCTTACGGTTACGCGGGGAAGATAAGCAGATACCTAGACTCAGCGAAGCAGAAGTTCAGCGGGATGAAGTCTCACGACTGTCACGTGCTGATGACGCAGATACTTCCAGTTGCAATCCGTGGGATCATGGACGCGCACATCCGTGAAACGCTATTTGGCCTATGCAACTTTTTCGACGTCATCTCTCGGAAGTCGGTTGGCGTGTGGCAACTCAGAAGGCTACAGGAAGAGATCGTGGTGATACTATGCGAGCTTGAGATGTACTTCCCGCCCGCAGTCTTCGACGTTATGGTGCATCTGCTGGTCCATATCGTGGAGGATATCATCCAACTCGGGCCGACGTTCCTGCACAACATGATGCCATTCGAAAGGATGAATGGTGTCATCAAAGGATACGTTCGCAACAGGGCACGTCTAGATGGAAGCATAGCCAAGGGCTTTCTGACCGAAGGGTGCATCTCCTTCTGCACGAATTATCTAGGCATCGAGAACCCCGTTGGTCTGCCCGTCAACAGGCACCTCGGCAGGCTCGCTGGATGGGGTCACCGCGAGGGTCGCCGCGAAATGCATGTCGACTTCAAGGCTCGACTCGCCGACTTTGAAAGAGCAAACCTAGTCGCGCTACAACACATAGACGTGGTCGATCCTTGGGTGGTAGATCACAAAACCTTTATTGAGAAGACGTACAATGACCGAGGCCAACAGAGGATGGACGGAGATATAATCAAAGAGCACAACTCATGTTTCACGCGTTGGTTCAAGGACAAGCTTCTGTCGTACCCTTTACATGAGGATTCTTCCGCGGAAGAAAAACTCATATTCGCCTTGTCACAGGGCGCCGAGCACAACCTGATGACCTATGAGGCGTACGATATCAACGGCTACACATTCTACACCGAGGAAAAGGACATGAAGAGCGATTATCAGAACTCCGGGGTAACGATGGAATCCTACACCGGTAACGACAAGGACAGATACTACGGAAGGATCGAGGAGATCTGGGAGCTGAGCTACGCTGGAGAGAAGGTCCCGATGTTCCGTGTCAGATGGGCCAAGAGCATCCTAAAAGAAGACCGGTATTTCACCACCATGGTTATACCCGAAGCCAAATCCAAGACCGCGGGCGCAAACGTCACCGCGAAAAATGAGCCATGGGTACTGGCTTGCCAAGTGGACCAATGCTTCTTCATTACCGACCCGTCAAAGCCCAGTCGTGTTGTCGTGAGGAGAGGCAAAAGTAACATCATCGGAATGGATGGAGTCGCCAATGAGCAAGACTTCGACAAGTACGGCGACCCGAAGATGGAAGATGACGACGACGATGAAGTACCATACACCACAAGAAGAAGCAGGACCACCCTACCTAAAGGACGTCCGTTCAAGAGAAGAATTCAAGGGGTTCCGGGGCTAAATTATTCAACCGCGAGAAAGAAGGGCAAGAAGATTGTGAAAAGATAGCTAAGATCGAATCACGACGTGTCGGCCGCGTGTGTATGTGGGCATATTATATTATGTATCATTTTTCTATGGAGATGGATATGGCATATTGTTAATCTACACATTTAACGACCTTAATTGTCATATACTATATATTTTCTTTTAGATATTATATTATTTTAAATACACTACATAATTATAATTATGTGTGCTTATTTATTTTAGAGTATTTGGATATTTATTACAAGGTTAAAATAAATTTAAAATAAAAAGAAAAAAAATAGCAGTGGCACACCAGCCAGAGGTGCGCCATTGTTATACGGGTATGTATGGCGCACCAGGCAGAGGTGCGCCATTGCTATACGGGTATGTATGGCGCACCAGGCAGAGGTGCGCCATTGTTATATGTATGTATGGCGCACCCCTCCCAGGTGCGCCATTGTTACCCAGCCCCCCCACTACACAGCCTCTCCTCTCTCCCCGGCCTGACCCTCCCCTCCACGCGTTGTGCCCTCCCTCGACCACCGCCCTCCCCTCCGCCGTCGCCCTCTGCGCGTGCAAGGCCTCCGCCGTCGCCCTCCCCTCCGCCGCCCTCCCCCGACCGCCGCCCTCCCCTCCGCTAGTGTGCGGGGCCGCCGCCGTCTCCGGCCTCCAGCCGCCGCCCACGCTAGGGTTCGGGGCCACCGCCATCTCCGGCCTCCAGCCGCTCGCGCCCTCCTCACCTCCTCCTCGCCGGTCAGCCTCGACTTCCCCTGCACCTCCTCCTCTGCTTGCTGTTGCTAGTGTCATTGAGTTGGAGCAGCATGGAGATCCTCCATGACCCGCAGCCCTTCGTGGGGATTCTGGATATGAATGCTTTGCTTCAGACAAATGATAAGAAATATGTACTAGTAGATTGAGTTAATTAAATCTTAGAAGAGTTGCGCATCACTAACAAGTGTCATGTTCATCATTCCTAGCTGTATTGCAGCAGTAATTTACATGCCACACACTGCCTCTAAAATTAGGTGTGCTAGTTCCGTAGCCTCTAAAATTAGATTTAACAGTTAGCAATTGGCAGTTGCTGATTAGTATGCCTGTTGATGTTCTTCAGGAGGAGTTTGAGGAGTACGCGGAGAAGGCCAAGACGCTGCCCGACACCACCACCAACGAGAGCAAGCTCTGCCTGTTGAAGTAAGTTTTGTGCGTCTGCTGTATAAGCAGAGCACTGACTGTACAATTGGTTTGACATGCTGCTGCTTGCCCTGTCCTGCTTAATTCTGAAGAGTGACTGTTTGATGTTGTTTTTATTGCCAGATTCCTAAAGATGGGTACAAATGTGTAAATATTAATGAATTTTTACTTCTCTAAATGCTAGCTGATGGCCTGATGGATTGATGCGTGCTTGATCTGGCAGATATATACATGTGTGTGTGTGCGTGCAATTGAGCTGGCTAGCAGAAAATCTATGCTAAACACTTATGAAAGTGTTAGTAAATTGTTCAATCTTCCAGTTCTTTGATGTTCATGCATAATCAGTCCGATTGTTCCCATTAAATTTTGTTTTAAATTATCTGTGCTTCTTCTAAAAAAAAATCTGGAATGTGGAGAGCACTTGGATAGCTGTGCTGCCTGAATACTGCAAGTGTGGGCGTCACCATGTGCGCGTATGCTTGATCTGAAGATTTTTTTTCACTTTGGTTGCTGATGGCCGTTGGATGTCTAACAGCCGTTGGATGGCTGGCAGCATGTTACAGCGTGACTGCCTGAAGGCAAGTCACCTGATCCCAGTCCCACCGCTCCACACTCACCAGAACAGCCGCTGGATGGCTAGGTTTGGGGTTTATGTGCAGGTACATTGAGTTGCCAATGTTTTGCCGGAACGTTGATTAATTTCCGTCCGGCAAATTTCTGGCACTCCGGCATGACCTTTTTTAGCAAAGGTCATGCCGAATTTTTCCTAGAATTTATGTTGCCAGCTAAATTACCCCTGTCAGTGAAGTTACCCACCCATTACCACTAAAATGACCCATGTTTGTTTAGCTAAGTTATCCATTTTTCCCTATTTAGAGCGAACATGGCCGACAACGATGAGGCCGGCGGTTCGGGCAAGCCATTTTAGGAGTTGTCCCAGGAGATGGAGGAAGAACCTCACCGCTATGAGGACGCCGCGGAAGACACCGATCCCAACTACACAACCCCTAGTGGCGTCGGGGATGACACCACTGATGGTGCCGCCGGGGATGCCACCACTGATGATGGCAGCGAACCCACAGATGGCAGCCAACCGAAGAGGCAACGGAAGGACCGGCGCCCGAACGTGCTCGGCACCGTCAAGGAGGAATTTACTGAAGTGTCCTCCAGTGGGCATCCAACGGCGCCCAAAGAATTAGTCGGTGGGTACGCGGGACAACTCGGGTGCATTCTCCGGAGCACCGTCTCGATCAACACCGAGAACCTAAGGCATCGTGACCGAGGGAATTTGCGCAACCTCCTCTTCCTGAAGCTGCACGAACGATACAAGTTCCCCGGTGACTTCGCAAACACACGCCTCTCAGGGAATAAAGTGAATAGTGCCGCCCTCACGAAGATGAGCACGTCCCTAGCTACTTGGAGAGCCGCGGTGAAGAGAATGATTCTAAGAGGTGATAGTTATGAGAAGATCAAGGAGAAAAATCCTTCGATCAGTGAAGCTGACTACCTGGAGTTCAAGATCAAGTGCGAGAGCAACGCATCCGCGGAATCAAGTCAGTGGGGGAAAGATATGCGGGACTTGAACTTAGGGGTCCACAAACTCGGTCCCGGCGGTTACAGAGTGGCGGAACCTAAATGGGACAAGGAGGACGCGGAGCGTGCCGAGCAAGGCCTACCGCCCCTCTTCGATAAATACCATGAAAAGCAGACCAGGAACTATGTCAGGGCCCGGTACAAGGTGGACCCGGTAACAAAGGAGCTTACCACGGATCCGAAGGTGAAGGATCTTGAGCGTGTTCTGGTAAGGAATACACCCCCGCGTAATTAGCTCCATATGGTTGCATTCTAATTAATGAAGCCAAATTTCTAAATGGTTCACGTTCCTTCCGCAGGAAACTGAAAGCAGTAGCGCGGGGTCTCAAAGCTCCCCGTCTGCCCCTTGGGACACCACTTTAAATAGGGCGTTGAACGTAATGAAACACAAGGATAAGTTCAGTAAGCCGTCGTCAGTTGGTCGTGTGGCCGGCGAAGGCTTGTCCACGAAATGGTCGGAATACTATAAGGCTGGGCGAAAGGAGAGAAAGACCAGCTCGGAAAGCCAGGAGCGCGAGGTTAAAGAACTCAAGGCAAAAGTGGCACGGATTCCGGAGATAGTCCAAGAGCAAGTGCGAGACCAACTGGGACGACGATCACCGCCATTATGCCTACCTTGCTTGAGGGGCTGCGGGGGTGGATTGCGGGCGGCCAACAGGGGCCACCCCTGATTCCCAGCTTCACGGGCAGCAACTCGCACAACGCGCCGGCATTGGTGTCTCCGGCGGAGGCGGCATTGGTGTCTCCGGCGTCGGCGCCAGTATTGGAGCTTAATGCACCCGGGTGTGGGAAGAATACGCCGGCCGGCACCTCGGCAGCAAGCGGCCCCTCCGTCACTTGCACGCCCGCCGTTGGCGGTGCCTCGACATTAGCCGAGCTCGACGCCATCACGGTAACTAAGCCTCGGCCGATGACTTCATCTCCTTGCCTTTGACTGGGCATCCCTGATGCCCTACATTTTTTCGCAGGGCGCCGCCAACGTTCCATGCACTCTCCTGCACTTCGTGAACGACGAGTTGATCGATGTCGCCAAGGCCAAAATCATTGAACCGGGCAACCGCGTGTTCCACGGTAATCCGATGCCACCCACCGTGTATAGGGTTCAACTGGTTCGGGTGCTGCGGGGCTGCGACGACTTGTTACCTCCGTATCGACCCCCTGGGGCCGACGAAGATGATGTGATGACCCTCAGCGCCTGCTTAAACTGGTCCATGCTTTGGCCGAAGAGCCAGATTCGTTTGGGGGCGGGGGACACCACCCCACAGACAACACCGCCAGTCGTGCCGGCGCCAAGCCATGGCAAGACTGCCGCAACGCTACCGCCGTCAGCTGATCCGGACATGCATAAGGCACAGGATCCGGACGACGACAACGATACATTTTCCAACGTCGATAAGTACATCAACGAACATGGGTACGGTGACGAATTCTTGGGGCCTCCTTCTCAAGAACCCAACCCTGCAAAAGACGATCGCGATCTAGCTGGTACCGCGGAGAAACCCAATTGCAACAGGAGTCGTCTATTCAGTTCTCAGGAGACGCCTCCAGCTGCCGCCTTCACCGAGACTCAAATAGCCGAGGTGCGAAATATTATCAGCCCCAACACACTCAAGAAGGTGGTCACTGAGCAGAACTCGATCCCATTACAGCAGAAGAAGCAGAAGGGACAGAAAAGAAAAAATAACAAGGGTGCGAGCCAGCCGGCACCGAGTACGATCCGTGCTCAGGACGGGCCACCAATACCTAAGGATATCATGAGGAGGTTGCATGTCGCGGGTAGGCCGATGCTACCGACTAATCTGCTAAATGCTGCAAACGGTGCTATGCGGAGTCTGCATGACGGTGTTCTTTCTATGGAGAAGCGGCGTCTCTCCGAGAATGATGTGGCATACCCGGTTTTCGTGGCCAAGGTGCCAGAGGGCAAGGGCTTTGTCGATAGCACCATCGGGCGTATGATCGTCCTGCGGTTTGATGACATCTTCGCTATGTTTAACCTTTATCCGCTGCACTACACCTTCATTCGGTTATTTTCGCTCAGTATGGAGATGCGGATCATTAGAGACAAGACCCCGGACATCGTGATAGTCGACCCCTTCTACATGCGTGCCTAGATCTTGGGCAGCGCTGGGGACCGGCAAGTCGCGAGTTCATACCTCGAAGGCGTCATTCGGGCGGACAAGGATAAGGATAACTTCCTCGTGCCTTACTTTTCCGAGTAAGTCATCCCCTCACCGCCCCGTAACATATGATTTCTTAGATTTCGATCGTTCTTTTTTTTTCTAAGATTCCGTGTTTTGTGCAGTGACACACAGTGCACACTCATCCTCTTAAGCCCGAAATATTCCATGGCCACGTATTTCGACTCGGACCGTCAGTCGAAGAAAGACTACACAAATATCAAGAAAGTTCTTGATGATGCTCTACCAGGCTACGCCAAATCTGGAGGCACCTTCATGAGGCCAATTTGTAGGTACGGCAAGCACGTGTTCACCCACGTAACGACGTTCCCATGCGTCAAGCAGCCGCCTGGCAGTCATAAGGATGCCTACTATGCCCTCCATCACACGCGGGCGATCGTACGGAACCATCATCACCTTATGCTACCAAATAATCTCAAAGAATGGGCCGCACGCTTGTCGGCAATCCAGGACGACGACATCAGACAAGAATTCTTTCGCATCCAGTCGGAGTTTGCGGAAATCATCTATCAAGATGTCCTTCGTACCTCGGGGCAGGTCTACCTCAACTATCAACCCTCCAACAGTGAAATAGAAACAACGCTACAAATGCAGGCTGACAACGACCGCACATTCATGACCATCACGAAAGACGGCGGCTTCATCCACGCTCCGGTCCCTGAGTCGAGTCGAAAGTATTGATGCTATGTAGTTCTGAAATATCGATTAGCTCATGTTGTAATTAAACTTTAATGAACTTGTATGTCTCTTTAGTTTGGACAGTCGTTCAACTTATATGTAATCGATGCTATTTATTAGTAGGACCATGAATCGTGCTATTAATGTGTTGCTTTTCTCTTCCGATCCTTTTGTTGCATACTTATATATTGCTTATATATTATCTGTGAATTGCTACTAACGTTTTGTTTGTCTAGTGCATAGAGATGCCGTCGTATGTCGTGTACAAGGGTGAGGTTCCCGGAGTCTACGACGACTGGGAGGAGTGTCGGAGACAGGTTCACCGTTTCAGCGGTAACAGTTACAAAGGGTACACCACTAGGGCGGAGGCGGAAGCTAGATACGCGCGCTATCTAGCGGGAGAGAGGAGGGAGCGGAGGAGGAACCGGATGAAGACCAGTTTCATCGCGATGATGCTCATCGTGACCGCAGCTCTCTTCTATGTGATGGTAGTTTAGATGATCGATATCGACTTTGTAATGTGACGATAAACTCGCTACTCGCGGTCTCGAGACCTAAACTTCGCTAATGTTTGAAGTTTGTTCACTATTTCGAATTCGGAGACTAATATGATGAATTGTATATATTATGTGATGTTTATACTTGACTAATTGTGGTGCTGTATTGTACTATATATTCTGTGCATATTTTTCTGTGCTGTATATTGTATATTGTAACCTGTGCAAATACCAGAAAATAAAAAAAAATATTTCCTAATATTCATAGTAGTGGCGCACCATATTGAACATTAGTGGCGCACCAAGCCTAAATACCAGTGGCGCATTATGGGGAATAGTAATGGCGCACTTGGGGGCATAGGTGAAGGTATATATGGCCCCCTAGGAGGCATAGTAATGGCGCACCGTTGACATAGTAATGGCGCACTATGTGGTGCGCCACTATTATCTGGGATACTAATGGCGCACGAGTGGTGCGCCATTAGTATTTGTTACTAGTGGCGTGATAATAGTGGCGCACCTATAGTGTGCCATTAATAGCCAAAATAGGTGCGCCACTAACAACCTTTTTTCTAGTAGTGCAAAAATGGAGGATGAGCTCGAGCAAGGGGAAGAACAGAGGAGAGAAAGGGAAAAACAGAGAGAATGGGCTTGGGCTGGAAGAAGAAGGGTTTATATAGGGAAGTCTTTAGTCCCGGTTGGTTATACAAACCGGGACTTAAGGTCCACCTCTAGTCCCGGTTTGTAATACAAACCGGGACTAAAGGGACTCGTGGGGCCCCAGCCTGACACCAGCCTGCCACCACCCCTTTAGTCCCGGTTTGTATCACAAACCGGGACTAAAGGTCAACCTCTAGTCCCGGTTTGTGATACAAACCGGGACTAAAGGGGATCGTGGGGGCCCTAGCCTGACACCAGCCGGCCACCACACCTTTAGTCCCGGTTTGTATCACAAACCGGGACTATAGGTAGAAAATGAACCAGGACTAATGATGCCCGTGCCCCCGACTGCTCCTAGCCGTTGGAACCGGGACTAATGGTCACATTAGTCCCGGGCCGTAATCAAACCGGGACTAAAGGGGCGGACGAAAGGTCTGTTTTCTACTAGTGACATATCAAAAGATTTACTGCAAGGGAATCACATAAAGATGGTAGCAATCACATAGGGAAACTCAGTGCACAATTGCTACTAAGAACCCATAGTCGAAGGGATGGACTACTTACACATCACGGGAGAGGAGCGGATGGCGTTGTTGATGAAGATGATGATGAATTGCTAGCCCGATGGCGAATTCATGTAAGGATCCGCCTTGACGAAAAATGATTGATAAATAGGTCAATGATCAAGGGGTATATACAAGACAGGCACCGGAGACCCAAGGTTAGAGGGCCTTGTGGGCGCCATACGGTTTACGGGCAAGCCGCGTCGTGGAGGCGCATGGGACCTGCTGGCTCCACTTTGGAGGGGTCCTTCCTCAAGAAAGTTATGATCTCTGACTATCATTTTTTGATTTTTATAGTTCTGGAAAGTTCCTAAAAACCGACATAAAACATGCAATTGAGCCCTTCTTGCGATAATTAGTAGGTTAGTTTAATAAATATAAAAGTATTTCACAAAATGCTATAAGAAATTGGCATGAAAATTTCAAAAATTATAGATATGCTATCTGTGGGGGTCTTCAACTCATCAAAGTGCACCGCTGCTCCTCTAAAACCAAGGGGCACACCATTTGTACTTGTCTCCCTCTCTCCTTCATGTTTCTCTCTCCCGTGAAAAGGGCCCATCTATGTCATGTGCGTTAGTCTTCTTTGTCATGTGAATTTCAAAGTTTGGAAAATTTTCTAAAACTTCAAAAAGTTAAGATTTTCTGAAACTTTATGAAATCTAAAAGTTTGATCGTTATCAAAGAAATTTCCAAAATTTTGAAATTTCAAAGTTTCAAGTCGTGAAGTTGGAATTGAAATTTCCAAAAGTAACCACCATATTATTGTAGGAGATATGCCCTAGAGGCAATAATAAATGCTATTATTTATCTCCATGTTTATAATTATGTTTATGTTCCATGCTATAACTGCTATGGTTCTCGAGTCTACAATAACCACGAGGCTCGGAGGGAAACTCATATGCACGTGTGGAATAATAAACAGTAAAATGTATACCTAGTCTGGCCTCTAAGACTAGCTCAAGTGTTGCATGATGGTTCTGTTTTCCTGATCATGGGCATGACTATGCTGGCAACTTTGAGGGCACAATGTTAGGAGAACACTTTTGTTGAATCGACCCGATTGATGTTATGCTATGAGATACATTCGTCACAACTTAATGGTTGTTAACACAGAGGAAGTTAACATTTGCATAATTCCTTAGACCATGAGAGTATCGAGTTTCTTCATGCCTGCTTCATGAACTTTGGGGTTTGTTAAATGTCATCCGTAAATGGGTGGCTATTACGGCGGCTTACGGGTTCATGGAAAAGTATGACAAGGGACTTGATAGCTCAAGATTGTGATTTCCTCCTCTGACGATGGAGAGATATTCTTTGGGCCCTCTCGGTGTTACGGTATCTATCATCGTCTGGCCAGACACATTTTGATTTGATCACATGGATGCCGGAACACGGGAACGAGAAAAGAGAACAAAACCGGTAACGAGGTAACTGGCATAGTGGACAAGTTGTTGATCCACGGGGATGCCGATAAGGCTCACCTCGGGTGTTTGTAACATATCGCGAAGCAACAGGAATAGCACACGGCAACTGGAGGTTCACTCAAATTTTTATTCGTGTGGGTATAGGGGTCAATATGGGTGTCCACGGCTCCGATTTTGATCATTGATCGGAAAGTGTTCCGGTCATGTCTATGCTTCACCGAACCTATAGGGTCACACGCTTAAGGGTCATCTATCTGTTGAATACTAGACAGGGAGTCTGAGAGAAAGTCACCGGAAAAGTTTTGGAGACAACGGAAATGTTCCGGAGAGAACACCGGAATAGTTTCGGTAAAACTGAAAAGTTCTTTCGGAGTATACAATTTAGTTAAATTGGTTTCGGCACACGCCTGGAAATTCTTGGAGGGTGCCAGAATTGTTCTGGAAACTTCTGGGATTTTTCTGGGATAAAAACCGGAAATGTTCCGGAGCTGCCGGAACCGCTTTGCTTGCTTTTCGCAGATGAAAATCACTAATCCGGAATTGTTTTGGAACGCGTCCAAAATTATTTTAGTGGGTACTGGAAATGTTCTAAGACCTACAGAAATATTTTTGAATTTAATACTCGCGGAAAAATGTTTCTGTGAATAGTGAAAATCACTTTATGGTTACTATTTGGAAAGCCACCTTTTTGGGTTTGCTCAAAAGATCTAGGGGATGACATGGATGGATGGGAACCCCTTTGGGGGGCCCACAAGAGGGGTGGCCGGCCAGATGAGGGGCTCCTCCATGGGGCCCCACATGCCCCTTGGCTTCCCCTTTATGCCCTTGTGAAGGACCCCATTCATGGGCATTTTGGGTTTTTGGAATGCCACCCTACCCCTTGGGATTTCCTATAAATAGAGGTGGAGAGGTGCTCTCCACACTCATTCTTTCTCACATACAAATGCCATGCATGATCTGACCTTCTCTCTCCCTCCCCGCGAAATAGTTTCGTTGAGCCGAAAGGCTGTCTGGGTTCCGGTGGGAACTAGTTCTGGACGGCTGTGACGCCCCCGGCCCGACCGTGCACTAGTCATACACGCAAATGCGCACGATCAAGCCCAGGGACTCACGGGAAGATATCACAACACAACTCTAGACACAAAATAAAATAATACAAGCTTTATATTACAATCCAGGGGCCTCGAGGGCTCGTATACATAAGCTCAAGTTACACAAGCGTCAGCGGAAGCACTATTATCTGAGTACAGACATAATAAGACAAAGGTCGCCTTAAGAAGGCTGAGGAAAACAACGACATCTAGATCGAAAAGGCACAGGCCTCCTGCCTGGGAGCCTCCTAAACTACTCCTGGTCGTCGGTCTCCACGCAGTAGTAGGCTCCGTCGGGGTAGTAGTAGTCATCGACGGGATCAGCTGGCTCCGGGGCTCCGTCATCTGATCGCAGCAATCGGGTAGGGGGGGAAAAGTGTAGCAAAGCAACCGTGAGTACTCATCCAAAGTACTCGCAAGACTTACATCTGATCTATGCTAAGTATGCATCGATATCAAAGGGAAGGGCTGTATCTGTGGTCTATACTGCAGAAATGCCAGAATAGAAGGGAAGGCCTAACCTATCGAAGACTAGCATCTTGCAGCGTCTTGCAGCATTAGAAGAGTGCAGATTAGTAGCATATAATAAAGCAATAAGTATGTAGTAGCAAAGCCCAGAGATCCTTCCTCGACTCCCTGCGAGAAAGCGATCCCGGAGCTAACATATTAATTAAAGTAACATGTATCCAGTTCAAGTTGTAGTAGATCGGGATACAACACTGAGCATCTTGTTACCGTGGACACGGCTATTCGAATTGATAACTTCCCTGCAGGGGTGCACTACTGTTACCCAACACGCTCGATTAACTCCGGCCGGACACACTTTTCTCGGTCATGCCCGGCCTCAGCTGATCGACACGACGTAGTCCTACCTAGGCTCCGCAGAGAGATCCCCGCCGGTCTACATCCTAAGTGCTCAGGGGTCTTGGGCCCATCGCCCTTTGCACTCCGGGCCGTTGTGCGCAGGGGCATTCCAACGCCACCTCTGCCTGGATGGCGCGATCCGGCCCGCCCACAATGCTGAACTGGACGTATGACAGAGCTTTCGGCTGATACATACGGCGCCGAGGGCCCCATTAAACCATTATCCCGCGTGGTGGTAGTGCGTATAGGCCAGTGGCCAACTCAGATCAAATACCCAAATCCGTTAGTGAATTATTAGGAGCTCGCGGAGACGACCAGTGCTTCGGCCGTTTCGACTAGGTATCTCGCAGACCACGACCAGGGACTAGGCCCACCTCTCTCTTAGGTAGTCTCTGCCTGCCCTATCGCTCTGACTACAGTGTAAGTTCCGTGTCGGCTGTCGGGACAAGTCAGCCACCACAGGACTCTCTCGCGGGTACCGCTAACAGCCAGCCACCACAGGACTCTCTCGCGGGTACCCTTGGGGTCGGCCCGACTTCAACATTATCTCGCGGATGCTCTTGGAGCCGACCCATCTTTAACAATGGTCTGAGGTGAAGGTCAAAGTACTCGTGTGTCCATAACATCGTGGGGAATCCGAGGAATCACCCTCGATGGATTCCCACTCGATGTAACCGTCAAGGTGAACTTGGAGGAATCACCCTTGATGGGTTCACACTTGAGGGGCTGCACGACAGAGGCATCATCGGAGGTGGTGAAAGAGGAATCACCCTCGGTAACCCACAACCAGCTAGCTAGGCTACAGAGATATCATCAGGAGTGAGGTAGGAGGTATCACCCTCGTCACTCGATGGTAGCTCTGTAGAGTCGTACAACTAAGGGGTGTGCGGTGATGTGTCGGTCTCTGCACGTCGATCACTTGATCGAGTCATCGGTAGTAAAGCATGGAAACAAGGACAAGGGTGCGGGGCCATTGATGGATCATTAACCAGTCTACACTAAGCATATAGGACAACAGGTAAAGTATCAACAGCAGGTTACAAAATCAGCTATGCATCAGAATAGGAGCAATCAATTACAGTAGCAAAATCTAATGCAAGCATGGGAGAGAAAGAATGGGCGATATAGGAATGATCAAGGGGGTTTTGCTTGCCTGAAAGCTCTGCTGAAAAGGAAGAAGGGTCGTCTGTGACGTAGTCGATCACAGGGGCATCAGTAGCAGCCGCAGGGTCTACCGGAGAAGAAAGAGGAGGAAGAAACCAATAAATAATGGGCAAACAATGCACACAGCTGCATGACATGTCAGTATGGGTAGATTATGTGCTCTAGTGCTTCACTAATTATTTTAGACGGAGAGGAAAAATATCCGGGAATATTTTCCCAGCTCCAGGTGCTTATCAGTATATTGATCTGGAGGGGAAGGTTCCATGTTCATCTAGTTAGGAGTGGCGGTCAAGCATTTTGATCACATATTCGGATTCGTCTTATTTTTCTGAACGTTTTTCATATATAAATTATTTTCATCTGAGCTACGGTTTATTTTATATGATTTTTCAAAGTTTTAATGATTTTTTGGAATTTATGGAATTATTTTAATTCGAAATTTAAACAGTAAAATACTTTTGTTACACAGGGTTAGTAGGGTTATTAGCTTGCAGATATTCAAACTCCCTAGCAAAAAATTAAACCACCAAGTTGATTGTTACTGAAACACATATAGAGCAGGTATAGCCTACTTTTAGCAAAACAATGCTACTTGATTTAAGTTGGAACATCTTAAAGGATAGAACAAAATCATGTTCACGGCAGGCTTGGGAGAGAGGACGGTTCAGACTTCAGGCAACTAGTATGACACAATCTGAAACTATGGAATCAAGGTGGCTGGGTTCTAAGTCCTTATATGTGATCTTTTTTTGTTTGTTTGCTGGCATTTTAACTAACTCGATAATTTGGTACAACACATGAATGTATAAACTTGCTATTGACAGCAAGTACGTTTAGAGGATTAAATGAGCGCCTCAATATGGTTGGAGAGCGTTGTATCGATTTTAATCAGGCCAAGATTATGCAGAATCTAATGTACCTCGTGGCTACTAACCTAAGCATTTAGGTGCAACTTCTACCTAACTAGCACATGTGCACATACGCACAGTCAAGCAGGTTCAACACACGTCTGCACACTCAGCGTGCTTGCTGCTGCAAACACGCACACACACATACACCTCCAGTAGCAGTGGCGGCAGCTGGTAGAGTAGCAGCAACGTAGAGCATCAGCAGCAGAGCAGCAGCGGCTAAGCAGCAGCAACTAGCAGTAGCAGTAGCAGTACGCCGCAGCGCAGCAGCAGCAGCTAACAGCAGAGCAGCTGCGGCCGCAAAGCAGCAGCAACGCGTGAGGGCAGCGGCGGCGCGGGCACGCGCGTGGGCGAGGCCAGAGACGCCCAGCGAGCGAGGCAGGGCGCGCGGCACGCGGGCGCGGGGTGGGCGTGGTCTTCTAGAAGCCCCTTAGTCCCCAAGTTTTTCTAGAAGCCTTTCCGGAAAAGCCCTAAAAGGTGGCTTTCCATAAAGTAGCCCAAAAAGCACTTTCACTATTCACGGAAACATTTTTCCGCGATCGTTAAATCCGAAAATATTTCTGTAGGTCTTAGAACATTTTTTAGTACCCACTAAAATGTACCTCGTGGTTCCGAAACAATTTCAGATTAGTGATTTTCATCTGCGAAAAGCAAACAAAGCGGTTCCGGCAGCTCCGGAACATTTCCGGGTTTTTTCTCCGAAAAATCCCAGAAGTTTCCAGAACAATTCTACCACCCTCCAAGAATTTCCAGGCGTGTGCCGAAACCAATTTAACTTAATGGTATACCCTGAAACAACTTTTTCAGTTTTACCGAAACTATTCCGGTGTTCTCTCTCCGGAACTTTTCCGTTGTCTCCGAAACTTTTCCGGTGACTTTCTCTCAGACTCCCTGTCTAGTATTCAGCAGATAGATGACCCTTAAGCATGTGACCCTATAGGTTCGGTGAAGTATATACATGACCGGAACTCTTTCCGATCAATGATCAACATCGGAGCCGTGGACACCCATATTAACCCCTATACCCACACGAATAAATATTCGAGTGAACCTCCAGTTGCCGTGTGCTATTCCTGTTGCTACGCGGTATGTTACAAAAACCCGAGGTGAGAATCATCGGCATCCCCGTGGATCAACACTTGTCCACAATGCCAGTTACCTCGTTACCGGTTTTGTTCTCTTTTCTCGTTCCCGTGTTCCGGCATCCCTGTGATCAAATCACATTGTGTCTGGCCAGACGATGGTGGATACCGTAACACCAAGAGGGTCCAGAGATATCTCTCCATCGTCGGAGGAGCAAATCCCAATCTTGAGCTATCAAGTCCCTTGTCATACTTTCCCATGAACCCGTAAGCCGCCGTAATAGCCACCCAGTTACGGATGACGTTTAACAAACCCCAAATTTCATGAATCAAGGATGACGGAACTCGATATTCTCATGGTCTAAGGAATTATGCAAACGTTAACTTTCTCTGTGTTATTAACCATTAACTTGTGACGAATGTATCTCATAGCATAACATCAATTCGGGTCGATTCAACACAACTGTTCTCCTAACATTGTGCCCTCAAAGTTGCCGGCATAGTCATGCCCATGATCAGGAAAACAGAACCATCATGCAACACTTGAACTAGTCTTAGAGGCCAGACTAGGAATACATTTTACCGTTTATTATTCCACACGTGCATATGAGTCTTCCTTCGAGCCTCGTGGTTATTGTAGACTCGAGAACCATAGCAGTTATAGCACGGAATATAAACATAATTACAAACACGGAGATAAATAATAACATTTATTATTGCCTCTAGGGCATATCTCCTACAGACTCCCACTAGCACTAGAGTCAATAATCTAGTCAATGTTGATGCACTTTGCACCTATGTCATACCGGTGTAAAACATGCTTCGCTTGTGGTATAGTCTGATGTCCAACGGATCTGACAACTTCAGTTTCGTGTGTATCTCTGCATATCCTCGTCACGCTTTCACAAAATTCATATTTTGTGTGGACTTGGCTTCGTATATATGTGAATCACTGGTCAGACCTTTATTCCTCAGACTGAGCTATGGATCAACTATCTTCAATAGTGTTCCATTGACCAAAGCCATCTTGGAACCATACTAACACTACACCACGACACCACATTCCCAACGGACGTGTGTTGGAAAAAGTACAGTGTACCAACGGACTGTCGGTCGGGAAAACTTGTATCAGATTGTTGGTCGGCAATACTCACATGTAGCGTCCAACTGTCGGTCGGGAATACTTTATTATCCTATGTCATATTATCGGTCGGGAATGCTTCACTTCCCTTTGATTGTTGGTCGGCAATGAACGTTGTGCCAGCCAGGTAGCTGTGCGCGTGGGGACGAAAACTTAGCGTGAAAACATCCCACTTCGCGAAAAATCCCTCCCTTTTCCCGTTCTTCCTCCAACCGGTTCCACAGACTGCCCCCAAATATCGTTATGCCTCCAAACCTAAATCCTCATCCTCTGCCGCCGCCGCTCGTGCTCTCTCCCCGTCCGGCTACGTGCTCTCCGGGCGGCGAGGCTGTCGCCCCCTCTCCTGCTCGTTCTCCAGCGTCTCCACCGACGACCCCACACCATCCTTCCACGGCCATGCGCTCGACTGCTGTTCCTCGGCAAGTGCTCTCTCCGGCCAGCCACCGCGTGTAAGCTTACAGCGAGGTTGCCGCCACCCTGCCTGGCCCGTCCTCCCCCATCTACACCGTCATATCCACCATCGCCGTTGGAGTACAAAAGAGAGCTTGGCAGCGGCGCGAGAGAGCTCTGGATAGGGCTGGTGAGGGGCTTTGGATACAGAGGAGAAAAGAGGTCCTCGGCTCCTCCCGCTTCGGCCTTCCCCGGCCGTATCTGCTCACCTTCATCCACCCCGACTCCCTGAGCTCCTCCCTCAGGTAGTTCCTCTGCCCATCCCTCTTCCCCTGCTTGTGATGCTACTTGCTACTACTGTGTGACTGTGCCTGCTTGCTCCTTGCTACTGCTCCTGTGGTGCTTGCTGCTTGTGTGGTTGTGGTGAGCTAGCTGATGTTCTGCTATGAGTGCTTGCTGTCGTGTGAAGTGTGCTGCTAGCCACGGTTGTGCTGCTTGATGTGCTAGTGCTACTGCCGTATTGCTGCTGAATGTTGATGTTCTATTGCGTACTGATTGGTGATTAATCCAATCTTCCATGGAAATGAAGCATTAGACGGTATACATGGTAATATGTTGTCCCCTTGAAAACTGAAACTCCGTTATGAATTGTAATTCTGTTAAACCTTGTAAGCAATGAACTGTACATTATCTGAGACAAACTTTAGATGAAGAGAATAACAAAAATATTTTGTATACCATCAACAGGTAAGAAGTGGCATTGAGCTAAGCAGACATAATAAGAGGAGAATATAGACCAGCATTGATTGTTACTAGTCAATGCACAGAGCTAGATATCGATGTACTTCTTCTGGTTGTTGCTTATTAAAATTTTGTTGTTTGGCACTCATCTCTCTAAACTAACTTTGTGATCTGCAGTTCTGCACTCATTTAGGTATGGCACTAATATATCTCTAGACATGGTTCACTCTTGCTGTAACAGGCAAATGTTAGTAAACAAAACATTGTTCTTCGGGACAAGTGAGAAATAATGTGTTATTTTCAGAAGAGTACAGATGAAATCGTGTTGCTGTAAAGAAATAAGGTGGACCATCTAATACAACATTGTCTCAGAATATGTGGTTTTGGAATGATTATTCAGTTTTTTCTTATGTGACCTGGGTAACTAGATAAAAGTTTCTTAGATGATATTACTATTCTGTTGCTTCTTTTCCCTTTAACTTTTACATTTTACAATGCTATTTACTGCTTAGCAAATGCTTTCGCTGCTACCTGTTCTTAATCATCTGAGTTCTTGCTCCTTTCATTTATGTAGGAATGTCTGAAGAAAGTTATCCCCCTATGGGCACATGGACATTGCATAATCAGTCTTTTCATGGGAATAATTTGCTTAAATAAGGTGAAGTAATCAGCCAAGCAATGAAACTGGAGTCCAGTAAAGAGAAATCTTCCAGTGGCAGTCAAGAGTTGAATCGTAAACATGCCAAAGGAGACAAGTCATCCACCCATCCAGCAGAAAATGTAGACAGTTTAAAGAAACCAACACTTGATCTGGGCAATAACAGCGCATCAGTTTCATCTAGTTCTATACATAAGAAGGTAACCCACTTGTATGTTCCACTAGACATCTATTTTTACATGTATGGCTGAATCTCTATGTCTCTAGTGTCTAGTCTTCACTGTTTACATATATGTCTCTTGCAAGTGTGCTATTCGTTCCAGTGGAAAATGGGTTCCAGTTTGTTCTATTGCTGGTCTGGTGGTTACTGAAATTAAAGGCTTGCCCAGTTTCTGAAATCATCAAAGGATTTCCTACCAGCTGTGTAGATAATCGAAGATTTTTTTTCCTTTTAATTCAAACATATCTTTCCTCATTGGGCTGCAAACTATTTCAGCATCAGTTGTTATGATGCCCAAGTATGTATTTGTAGCTTGAGTTAGCAACACAAATGCGGAATTGTTTTGATACTATGTTCTGGTAAGGAAAACTAGATGTTTTTGAAAGATATCCAATTGCACGTGTGATAGGATTAAGTACAGTCATAGTTCAATGCTATGTGTCGGGCCTTTTGAAGTGGCATGCATATTTAATCTTCATGATTGATCTCCTTGAATATAAAACCCAGTTTTTATAAACGGTCCCCTACATGCGAGTATGTTCTCTGTACATGAACCAAAACGTGATAGTTTTACTGAAAACATGTACTAGCTAGTACCAGTTTATAGCAAGAGATGCATGGCCTTTTCTTATATATGAAAAATGGTGATGATGAGTACTTGTTGTTTGACTAGTTCACTTCCTGCTGGTCCAGATTATATGGTCGTGAAGCTCGGCGTTGAAAAGAGCATCACCGCATCCTTCTTTAACAAGCACTCAAGCACTACCATGACCAGGTTGTGGGTGCGTATGATTTGAATCTGCAGTGAAGACTAGTTCTTTTGTTTGTATCTAGTTTTGACCATGTATGTCTATTGTGTTCCTTGATGCAGGCCGTCGGGCACCAATTTGACTATTTTCACAGGTAGTGCCTCATTGACCAAGGATCTACGGCGATGGCGGCACCAGCGGCCCCATGGAGGCGGCGCTGGAACCCTAGCCGCTGCTGCTCTCCTCCGAGTCCCCTCCTCGTCCGGTACGTGTCTGCTCTCTCTCTCTCTCTCTCTCTCTCTCTCAAGCTAATTTCAATCTCAGACCATCTTGGGGTGCTACTGTGCATGCAATACATGCTCTGCTTCGTCTTCTTTTCTCAGACCTCCCTCGATCAGTTAAGTTAGACTGGCAAAAAAACACCTACATACATAGCGTGTAGTACATGCTCTGCTTCATCTTCTTTTCTCAAACCTCCATCAGTCAAGCTCGATCTTGGTTGGTACTGTGCGTGTAGTACATGCTCTGCTACATCTTCTTTTCTCAAACCTCCATCAGTCAAGTTCGATCGGGAAAAAAAACACCTACATAGATATCACCGGGTAGGGGCCTGACAAAATGTTACGTATCTCAGTTTTGTCATTTAAACCCATTTGATGTCTGTATCTTCATAACTCTGTCTTGCTCTACCTTCAGATAGCCATAAACATTCAGTTCAGAGCCTGATATTGTTTGCTGCTATAATAATACATACAGCACAGTTCTACATTTTTAATCGCAGTCTGGAGATTCATATTCAGATATGAAAAATATATGCTCTTGTTTGCAGCCCAATGCGGAAAGATACCAAGGGTACCTCCTTTCCCGCTAGTGATAATGAATTCTCTTCAGTTGAAGGCAGCTTAGAGAAAATATCATGTTCTCTAGCTTTGGTCTGGAATATTAACTGGGGATTTTGACTTGCAGATGTTCAAGCTGGAGGATGTGGCAATGGGAATATGGATCAATGAGATGAAGAAGGAAGGCTTTGGTGTCAAGTAAGAGACTGATGGAAGGATCTTGGTGGGCATCTAGTGGCCCACTAACAGGAGCCAATGTAGATCATGTGACTCTAGGGCAAATTCCAGAAAACAAAGCGACACATTTTTGCTCTCAAACAATGGACCATAATGTTTTCTCTAGTTAATTAGTTAAATTAGTTTATGGGAAATTTGGATGTGAAAATTAATGAATGTGTTATTATTGTTTGGTTTCGGTTTAATATTGTTGGATGACATGCACGTTATTGTAATGAATTATGTAACTTGATTGATATTTCGTTGCTAACGTGAAATCCAGCTATATATATGGGAGGCCTAATGAATGTTGGTCGGCAAAACAAAACTCCATCTGATAGGTGGTTGGGAAAGGCTAATGCCAGGCCCTACAAAACGTTGGTCGGGAAAGAATGCTCTGTGTGATAGTCGGTCGGGAAAGGACCATGGCAGCCCCAACAGATTGTTGGTCGGGAAAGAATACTCTATCAGATAGTCGGTCGGGAAAGGCCCAATGCAGCCCCAACGGACTGTTGGTCAGGAAAGGCCCACAGCAGGCCCAACAGAATGTTGGTCGGGAAAGATACACCATAGCTGACAAGCAGTCGATCGGGAAAGATATGTCGGTCGGGAAAGGGCTTTCCCATCTGGACTTTCCCCAACAGACAGGGTCGGTCGGCAATAGTCTTTCCCAACCGACTGTCTGTTGGCGTAACTTGTATTCCCGACCAACCTGGTTGTCGGGGATGTGGTGTCGTGGTGTAGTGTAAGTTCATGAACGAACTGTACGATTCAACATCTTCTATGTCACTTTGAAAGCGGCAACATACTTAGGCTTTGTTATAGAATTCGCCACAGTAACCTGTTTGGAACGATTTCCAAACACCGTGCCACCATATCGTGTATTACACAAAACCCTTAAATTAAATCGAAAATCGCATGGAGCATTGAAGACTGTATTGATGTAATTACTTACAACGAGCACTTCATAATCTCTGCTTGCGAGAAAACATGTCATCAGTGCTACTTTAGTACTTAATGACATTTTTCACGGTTGTCCGATGATCAGTAGTTTGATCACTTTGGTATCTATACTCACAACAGCTTTGGGAGTATCGTACATATCTGGTTGTTTTACATCCCATGGAATACATGATTAATCCAAACACAAGAGTGTGTGGAATCTTCATCATGTATTTTGCTCATCAGTGTTTTGGGACACCGAGTCTTGCAAAAACCCTTTCCATGTGACTTCGGCATGAATCACTCCTTGGCGTTTTAATGCTAAACTGTTTTAGCATTTTGTCAATATGTATTTTTGGCTTTAGCTCTATCAGGCAATTTTATCTCGTAGATAATTATGCCTAATACCGAGGCTACCTAGCCTAAGCACTTCATCAAAAACTATTCTCAATGAAGTCCTAATTCGTGTCAAGAAATTTACATCATTTCCAATCAACAATGTGTCAAGCACACAAAGTTTTTAGAAATATTATTATGCTCCCACTTACTTTCTTGTAACCACAAGCATCTTCGTTATCCATTGATGAAATCAAACTCTTTTGACTATTTCATAAAAACAAAGATTCCAACTCCATTTTCCTCTCTTTTGTCCATTGCTGGAACTCTGAAGTTTGCATACTTACTAGCATCCTCTAGATTGACAAGATACTTCGGACTGTATCACATGCAAGTCCTAGGTTGCATTTCCATCACATGGAAATCCTTTTGGCATCCATATATCATATCTTAAGATTGAAATATGTATTAATTGCTAGTTTAACCCGATCTGACTTTAAGCATCGCTACGGTGAGACAATCTCATCGTAGTCAACTCCTTGAATTTGTTATTGCAACAAGTCGAGCTTTATGGATAAAACATTTTATCCACATCAGTTTATAGTTTCATTAATGTTCGTTAGACTCAAGTCTTCCGAAGGGTTTATCAAGATATAATCTTGAATCATTTATATGGAAACTATCTTGGATTATATTGGCATTTAGCCAATTCCGGAGTTAGGGCCCATCAACGCTTCCTTGTGTATCGTAGGTATACTGTTGTCTAACAACAATAACTCGCTTGCGCACCTGAGAGGTTTGCACGAGTTTTGCCTACGTGGTTCAGTTGCAAGCTCGACCGAAGTCCATACATCTCATGTAGAGGCTTCCGTATCAGTCGCAGTAGGAAACTCTGGAATTACTTCCAACGTTTCTTTCCTTCGATCTGATGATGAAGATACTGTTATCTCGTCGAGTCGCGCTGTCATCCCACTCACCTTTTTGCAAGAATCATTTTCTTTAAAAGCATACCGTTCTTTGTGGCAAAACCTTTTGCCTTGGTACAGTAGTGGGGGAAAACCCAATAACTTGGGATAACCTACAAAGTAGCACTTGTCTGATTTTCAATATGTTTGTAAATATTTTACACAAGCCCCATATTCAAAATGTTAAGAAAAGATATAACATGGTTGGGTGTACCACACCATGGAGTCATTTCAACAGATCTGATGGTGCTCTTTTCAGTGTAAAAGCCGCATTCTCTAAAGCATTACTTTAAAAGGGATAATGGCAAATTGATTTATGTCATCTTTGATCTTACCATGTCATAAATGGTTTTATTACATCTTCACGGGCATTCCACTCACAGTGGTGCTCCGGGAGGTGTAAGTTATGAAACTCTTTTCACAACTCATCAGACATTCGCTAAACTTGTAACTCAAATGTTCCTTTCTGCAATATAATTGTAGAAACATAATTTTCTTGTTACAGTAATTTCTACTTCATTTTTGAAAACCTTTTGAATGATTTCAAAAGATCCAGACATACGTCTCATCAAGTAAATATCCATATATCTACTTGAGTCATTTCAGAAGATAGACAAATCCACTGCCAGCAACAACATTTATCGGACTACACACATCATGATGTATGATCACCAATAAGTTCTTTGCTCGTTCCTTATGTCCTGTGAACGGTATTTCAGTCACTTCACTTTTCGGAGAAAAGTTGCAAGTGTCAGATGATTCATAATCAAAGGACTTCAAAATCCATCATTATGGAATTTCTCCATGCGGGTTTCTCCAATGTGACCAAATGCAGTGCCACACATGTGTGGTATTCTTTTAGTCTTGCGACATTTAGCGTCAGTGTTATGGATGTATCGTATTACCATCAATATTCATAACATACATCCCATTCATGATGGAAGTATGGCTCTTATGTTATTCATAACACTGAACAACAATTGTTCTTTTATGAACAACCCTTTTGCAACAAACATTATGCAATGGGCTAGAGTGTGTAAAACTCTAAAATGAATTATGAAAGTAAATGCAGAGGTAATGTATTATTATCAATATTCATAACATACATCTCATTCATAATGAAAGTATGGCCCTTAAGTTATTCATAACATCGAACATCAAAAGTTCTCTTATGAACAACCTTCTTGCAAGATACCTTATGCAGTGGGCTAGAGTGTTTAAAACTCTAAAATGAATAATGAAAATAAATACAGACAGTAATACACCGATGGAAGGTATAGTAACATTTAATATATTCCCAGCGCGTATCTGAACCTCACTCCGGCAAGTCTTTGAGGCCGTAGTAGTTCTTGCATCGAGTCGCAACAGAATGCAATCGAGCGGGTATCTCTGTGATCAACTCACAATATCCAAGAATTAGTGATTAACATGTTTAATCATAATTCTCAAAACTATTTCTTTTGACCAGCCTTTCTATACATCAATAGCTTGTATGACATTCATACATGAGCTGGACATTCCAGTCTTCTCTCTTTTTGCATTTATACTTTTAACAGTTTAACTTTCAGTATTTCTCCTACTCTCAGAAGAAGCACTCAACTTAGCGGAGGTAGTGGTCCATGACGAATACCCCGAATCCACTTGGCGAATGGCACACCAGGTGGAGCATGGTCCCAAGGGTGAGCAACACTAGTAGAAAAACGACTTTACGTTCGCATCATTAGTCCCGGTTTGACTATGGCCCGGGACTAATGTGACCATTAGTCCTGGTTCCAATGGCTAGGGGCAGGGGAATCATTAGTCCCGGTTCGTGTTGAACCTTTAGTCCCGGTTTGTGACACAAACCGGGACTAAAGGGGTGGTGGCACGCTGGTGTCAGGCTGGGGCCCCACGATCACCTTTAGTCCCGGTACGTGTCACAAACCGGGACTAGAGGTTAGCCTTTAGTCCCGGTTTGTGACACAAACCGGGACTAAAGGTCTGGTGGCAGGCTGGGGCCCCACGATCCCCTTTAGTCAAGGTTCGTGTCACAAACCGGGACTAGAGGTTAACCTTTAGTCCCGGTTTGTTACATGAACCTGGACTAAAGGTGTCACTATATAAACCCTTCGTCCAGCCCGAGCTGAAGCTCTTTTTTTTCCTCTTTCCTCTCCTCTCTGTTCTTCCCCTCTTGCTCAATCTCATCCTCCATTTTTGCAAAAATTTGTCAAGATTTGAAGGCACCCCATCAATCCAAGTGTTCACAAAGGTTAGCAACTTTGTTCTTTCATCTCTCATTGCTAGATTAGCTCTTGCAATGCTCTATAAGTATATTGATTTGTGGGTTTTAGTTTGGGAGTAATTATATGTGGGAGTTTATTTGATTTATATGCAATTTGAGCTCAAATTAACTTCTTAGTTTGCATGTGTAGGTGTGGTTTACTTAGTGCCTTCCCGTCCACGTCCTAACCACCGTCGATCGCCCGCACCGTCCCGTCGCCGGCACCACCTTGGTGAGCCTCTTGTTCTTATCCTTTTTATAAAAAAAAATCATGTTTGTTTGATTTATATAGTTACTTGTATAGTTTTCTTACCTGTATGGTTGTTTGTTATACATAGTGGCATGGTTTTGATATACGTCCCCGTTGGCCCTCGTCCGGTTTATGATTCGGATGTGGTATATACTCTCTTTTATAACTATTTGTTGCATTTCGTGTTTATGACAATTATGCGCATCAAGTTGACATAGATATTTTTATCTAGGAGGTATGTGAACCGGAAATTGCAACCGACCCTCTTGTCGAGAAGTTAAATTTAGTTGAAAAATAAAACGAGTATTTGAAAGAAAAATTGAAAAGAGTTGAAGAAGAGAAGATGAAACTGGAGTTGTATGTTGCCGATGTCGTCGATGATCACAAGATCAAGATGGATGCAATGCGCTTGAAGATTAGAAAATTTAAAAAATATGCTGTTAATCAAGAGGCTTGGTATCACTATGCTATTGGATCAATTGTTACCTTTTTTGCAATCTTGATCGCATTTGTTGTTGTATTTAAATGCTTTAGCTAGAGAGTTTGTATGTTGTTTTATGAGAATAAGTGTGTATGAACTATATGTATGAACTTGTATTAATTTGGTCTTTTCGGTGTTGTGTAATGAAGATGAGCCGGCAATGGATGTACGATGACCGATGCTCTCCCCAGTTCATTAATGGCGTGCGTACTTTTCTGGTTGCGGCTGAGGCAAACAAGCGGGCGGATGGTTTTATGTGTTATCCATGTGCTGTCTGTAAGAATGATCACAATTACTCTAACTCAAGAACCATTCACGTCCACCTGTTTACGTCCGGTTTCATGTCCGGCTATAACTGTTGGACCAAGCACGGAGAAAGAGGGGTCCTAATGGAAGAGAATGACGAAGAAGAGGATGATGACAGCTATCCTGGCCATGGGTTCCCTGAATACGATGGTACAACAATGGGGCAAGAAGCTGAGCCGGCAATGGGGGATGAAGCTGAAGAAGAGGCATCAGATGAGCCCGCTGATGATCTTGGTCGGGCCATTGCCGATGCAAAGAGAAACTGCGCAAGTGAAAAGGAGAAGCTGAAGTTGCAGCGCATGTTAGAGGATCACAAGAAATTGTTGTACCCAAATTGCGAAGATGACAAGAAAAGCTGGGTACCACACTGGAATTTCTGCAATGGAAGGCAGAGAATGGTGTATCTGACAAGGGATTTGAAAAGTTGCTGATAATGTTAAAGAAGATGCTTCCAAAGGACAACGAATTGCCCGACAGTACGTACGAAGCAAAGAAGGCTGTCTGCCCTCTAGGATTAGAGGTGCAGATGATACATGCATGCCCTAATGACTGCATCCTCTACCGCGGTGAGTACGAGGATTTGAATGCATGCCCAGTATGCGGTGCATTGCGCTATAAGATCAGCCGCGATGACCCTGGTGATGTTGAGGGCGAGCGCCCCAGAAAGAAGATTCCTGCCAAGGTGATGTGGTATGCTCCTATAATACCATGGTTGAAACGTTTGTTCCAAAACAAAGAGCATGCCAAGTTGATGCGATGGCACAGAGAAGACCATAAGAAAGACGGGAAGTTGAGAGTACCCACTGATGGATCGCAGTGGAGAAAAATCAAGAGAAAGTGGAAGGACTTTGCAGATGATGCAAGGAACGTATGGTTTGGTTTAACTGCAGCTGGCATTAATCCTTTCGGGGAGCAGAGCAGCAATCATAGCACCTGGCCTGTGACTCTATGTATCTATAACCTTCCTCCTTGGTTGTGCATGAAGCGGAAGTTCATTATGATGCCAGTGCTCATCCAAGGCCCCAAGCAACCCGGCAAAGACATTGATGTGTACCTAAGGCCATTGGTTGAAGAACTTTTACAGCTGTGGAGTATAGAAGGTGTACGTGTGTGGGATGAGCACAAACAGCAGGAATTTGACCTGCGAGCGTTGCTGTTTTTAACCTTTCAGGACAGACAAACAAGGGATACCACGCATGCACGCACTGTTTAGATGATACCGACAGTATATATTTGGATAAATGTAAGAAGAATGTGTACCTGGGACATCGTCGATTTCTTCAGATCAATCATGTCTTAAGAAAGAAAGGCAAGCATTTCAAAGGTGAGGCAGATCACCGGAAGAAGCCTCGCCACCGTACTGGTCATGATATACTTGATATGGTCAAGGATTTAAAAGTAATCTGTTCCGAATGACGCTGACGGACACGCACCCATGTGGAAGAAGAAATCTATATTTTGGGACCTACGATATTGGAAAGAACTAGAGGTCCGCTCTGCAATCGACTTGATGCATGTGACGAAGAATCTTTGCGTGAACCTGCTAGGCTTCTTGGGCGTGTATGGGAAGACAAAAGATACACCGTAGGCACGGGAGGACCAGCAACGTATGCACGAAAAAGACGGCATGCATCCAAAGCAGTATCAGGGTCCTGCCAGCTACGCTTTTACCAAAGAAGAGAAGGAAATCTTCTTTGAATGCCTGCTCAGTATGAAGGTCCCGTCTGGCTTCTCGTCGAATATAAAGGGAATAATAAATATGACAGAGAAAAAGTTCCTGAACCTAAAGTCCCATGACTGCCACGTGATTATGACGCAACTGCTTCCGGTTGCATTGAGGGGGCTTCTACCGGACAACGTTCGATTATCTATTGTGAAGCTATGTGCATTCCTCAATGCAATCTCTCAGAAGGTAATCGATCCAGAAATCCTACCAAGGTTACAGAATGATTTGGTGCAATGTCTTGTCAGTTTCGAGTTGGTGTTCCCACCATCCTTCTTCAATATCATGACGCACGTCCTAGTTCACCTAGTCGAAGAGATTGCCATTCTGTGTCCTGTATTTCTACACAATATGTTCCCCTTTGAGAGGTTCATGGGAGTCTTAAAGAAATATGTTCATAACCGTGCTAGGCCAGAAGGAAGCATCTCCAAGGGCCATGAAACAGAGGAGGTCATTGAGTTTTGTGTTGACTTTATTCCTGACCTTAAGCCGATTGGTGTTCCCGAATCGCGGCATGAGGGCAGACTTGGTGGAAAAGGCACGCTAGGAAAGGACCAAGTAATATGTATGGACGGGCATTCTTGGGCGCAAGCACACCACACAGTTCTACAAAATTCCAGCTTGGTGGGTCCGTATATTGACGAACACAAGAACATTCTACGCTCCAAACACCCGGAGTAGTCTGACGACTGGATTACACGTGAACACACGGGGACTTTCGGCGGTTGGTTGCAGACACGTCTCATGCATGACGACAATGTTGGAGATGAGCTGTACTTGCTGTCCAAGTTACCATCTTCGACTATATTGACTTTCAAAGGGTACGAGATAAATGGGAATACATTTTACACGATCGCCCAAGATAAAAAGAGCACCAACCAAAACAGTGGTGTCCGCTTTGATGCAGCAAACACCAATAGGCCAAAGGACACATATTATGGTTACATAGAGGAGATATGGGAACTTGACTATGGACGTGAATTGAAGGTCCCTTTGTTTCGCTGCAAATCTTGACTATGGACGTAAAGGAAAACCCGCGGTGTGGAATGACAACAGTGGATCTCAACAATCTTGGGTACGCAGACGAACCATTCGTCCTAGCCAATGATGTGGCGCAGGTTTTCTATGTGAAGGACATGTCTACCAAGCCGAGAAAAAGAAAAGATAAGGAAGCGAATACATCATACGATGAGCCAAAGCGCCACATAGTTCTTTCAGGGAAAAGAAATATCGTGGGAGTGGAGGACAAGACAGACATGTCAGAAGATTATGAAAACTTTCATGAAATTGCTCCCTTCACAGTGAAGATTGACCCAAGCATCCTGTTAAATGATGAAGATTGTCCATGGTTACGGCGCAAAGGGACACACACGAAGAAAAAGTTTTATACCCAAAGATCCCACTCTGGGATGTGACCGGCTTCACCGTCATCACTTTCTTCTCTAGTGAGTTTCCGGACTTATCTCGAAAGTCCCACTTCGGACAAACCGGATGGAATCTTTGTAATAATTAGGGTATATATGTGTTTTGGCATTTGAAAGGCGAAGAAATGTATCTTTAAGGACTGGATGCAATTTTCAACCCTTTCTGACTTCATTCGCTATTTTTCATGCATTTAATGAATTTTTGGAGCTAAATGACCCTGAAATTGAAAAACACTACAAATGAACTTTGAAAAGGTTGAAAGTTGGCATGGTATCATCATTTCACCCACATAGCATGTGCTAAAAAGTTGAGAGGGTTATGGCAAAAACTGGATGCACCTCGTGTACCAAATGGACAATCTCTTTCGAAGTATCAGGGTTTCGGACGAAAACCCATCTGTTACAAAGGCTTTCATTTTTTTAACTTATTTCAACTCCAGACATTTTGTGAGTTCAACATGCACCATTCAAAGCCACATCATCAATTTTTAACCCTTTCTGACTTCATTCGCTATTTTTCATGCATTTAATGAATTTTTTGAGCTAAATGACCCTGAAATTGAAAAGCACTACAAATGAACTCTGAAAAGGTTGAAAGTTGGCATGGTATCATCATTTCACCCACATAGCATGTGCTAAAAAGTTGTGAGGGTTACGGCAAAAACTGGATGCACTTCGTGTACAAAATGGACAATCTCTTTTGAAGTATCAGGGTTTCGCATGAAAACTCATCTGTTACAAAGGCATTTTCATTTTTTTAAATAACCTAAGAATTACCAAATTGAATATAATGATAAAACACACTAATATTAAACAGCAGAAAAAAGAATCACTGATAAATCTATTTTTAAAGTAAAGTTATTCACAAACTAGTGATTCACACAAATTTCAAATAATTCAAATTTAAACTATTCAAATTTGAAAAGTACTGGCACTAACAGAAAGTTTATAATTTTTGTGACCTAAAGCAAAAAGATTCACTCAGAAACTCTAAATATTTGGCTGTAAGTAGAAACAAAAGAAAATAAATAAAGCAAAAAAAAAAAAGCTCGCCTACTGGGCCGCCACGGCCTGCATACGACTAGAAACCCAACCTCTAGTTGGGCCAGGATGCTGGCCCGCACAGCCCAATAGGCCCCACAGGGCAGCACTAGTTCGGTAGGCCCACAAAGGCCTGCTTAGAGAGGAGCTCGACACGGTAGCCGCGGCGGGGCTTATAAACCGCTGCGAGCTCCTCTCAACTAGCGAGGTGGGACTAAACATTCGACACGGGAAGCCAGGCCTTTAGTCCCGGTTGGTGGCTCCAACCGCGACTAAAGGCCCCCTTTAGTCCCGGTTGGAGCCACCAACCGGGACTAAAGGCCTGGCTTCCCGCCGCTTGGCCTGGGTGAATTTCACCTTTAGTCCCGGTTGGTGGCTCCAACCGCGACTAAAGGGGGGCCTTTAGTCGCGGTTGGAGCCACCAACCGGGACTAAAGGCTTTCATATATAAGCGGCACTTACGAATCCATCCTCTCCATTCTCTCGACGCCAAACACAGAGACGCCGCCAGGCTGCTGCGCTGCCGCCTGCCCCGACGCCAGCTGCCCGCGCCTCCTCCCCGACGCCGCCCGCGCCTCTCCTCTCCGACGCCGCCCGCGCCCGCCGGCCTCGACCTCGCCATCGCTAGCCTCGATCGACCTCGCCGTCGCCGTCCTCGACCTCGCCCGCTGTGAGCTCGCGCCGCCCCCTCCGGCGATTTTTTTTTCACTACATATGTTTTAGATTATTATTAACTAGTATACAATGTATGTATATATGTATATATGTATGTATGTTTTGATGTTTTAGATGATTATTTTTTCACTATATGTATGTATGTTTTAGTTTTTTTTTCACTAGTTTTTTTTATACAATGTATGTATATATGTATATGTAGATGAACGGTGGAATTTGCATAGATTTTCTCTTTTTTAGTTTTTTATACTTATAGAAAAAAGTTGCATAGGAAAAAGTTGCATAGAAAAAAGTCGACCATGTATTAATAATATTTTAATGTTAATATATATCTTAATGTTGTATTTGCAAAAGTTTGTCATGTATTTGCAAAATCAAGTGAAAAAGAATTACAAAAATCACAATCAAGCATTTAAAAAATGTTAAATTTGCATAGAATTTGTTCTCGACGTCTACGATGCCCGGCCCGCATCCTCGTCGTCGACTCGGTGGCGAGAACCTGCTTGAGAGGCGCCATGTCCGGTACTGGGCTCCGCCGGACTGGCACTGGGAGGTGCTACCTTCCGGGGCGCGCAACTTGGTGAGGAACCTGGCTCCCGTCGTCGACCCGGAGCTTCTTTGGTGGCGGTCGCGTGGGCCACTTTCGGTGCGGAGGCAGCCGGCCCCCGCGAAGGTGGTACCTCGCCGTGTCAGGGAGGAGGACGAGCACGTCCGTCGCTACATGGTTGTGTTGGACGTCAGGTTCTCCAATACCTGGCAGGTTCTTCAGGGATCTCACCCGAGCTATGATCCTGTGATGGTTCCTTCTCTTTGGGTGTCCACCGCCCGCGCCTCAGGAACCGCGAGTGAACTAGATTCTTCGATAATATTTGATCTGTATTAGCTAGTGATGTTATATGATAATATTCGAGATGTATTAGTGATAATTAATACTAGAGATGTATTCGAGATTATATTCGATAATATTCGAGACGATGTATTCGAGATTATATTCGATGATACATATTATCTGGATTATTCGAGATGTATTAGTGATATTATTCGAGATGCATATTATCTACTATGATTCAGTTTTTCCTTATTGATTGCATTCTAATTTGAATACTAAATTGTTTTGTCTTTCTTCTGGATTAGTTAATATAAGCTATGGACAATACCGGCAGAGACGGAGAAGGGACCATGTTCGACATCATACGCTCCCCGAGCCCAGATGAGAATGAACCCGAAGATGACGGCTCGCAATATCTGAACATTAATAATTCTGGTGAGGGAGTATTAATATTTGATGATGACGAACGAAGAGACGAAGGCCACAACAATGATGACGAAGGAAATGTTCTTCAAATAACAAAGACCGGCGAGGTATATATATATAAGGCCTCTGGTGATCATTACATGTATTAATTGATTTATATATATTAACGAATCAATCTTTCTTCTTTTAGCCCTCCGGATCGAGCAAATCTTCTACAAGCAGGGCAGTACGAGGCCCGGCCAGAAGGTTGCAGGCTGGCATAAAGTACAACATCGATGCCATCAAAGAAAATGGCGAACCGCTTGCTCCTAAAAAGAATGCGGACAAATTTACTCGTCAATGCGGAGTTATTGTCAGGGACCAAATCCCGATCTCCGTTCAAGAATGGAATAAGCCAGCAAAGGGAGATCAAGGAGTTACTTTTGTCGACGGAAGAACAAAAGATCTGCTTTGGGAATCGCTCATGGCACATTTCACCCTACCAGATCATTTGACAGACGAAGAACGGGAGAAAGTCAAGAAGAGTGCTCTTAAGAAGATGGCGATAGCATTCAACAACCACAAGAAAAGAATATGGGCCAATTACCAAGCAGACGGAAAGAAGACTCCAGCATTCAAGGGAACACTGGAGAAGGCAAAAGATCACTGGGACGCTTTCGTGCAGTTCAAGGAATCGGAAGAAGCTAAGGAACAGTCGAGAATAAACAAGATTAATGCTGCAAAAAAAAAGTGGCACCATACTCTGGGGCCAGGTGGCTACCAGGTCGGCCGGCCTAAGTGGGATCTCGCTGAGGAACAGATGATTGCTGCAGGGGTCACTCCAGTTACATTGAGTTGGCCCCCCAGGTGCAGGACTTGGTTTTATGCGCATGGGGGGAAGTTGGACCCAGAGACAGGGCTGGTTATGGAGCGGGCAAGTCTTAAAGAAGCCTCCGACACTTTACTTGTTGCAATACAAGATGCTCGAACGGGAAAGTACAAGCCCGACAGAGAGAATGACGAGCTTACGCGCGCCCTGAACAATCCTGGACACCCGGGACGAACACGAGGCAAAGGCGTTGTTCCGTGGTTTGAGGGGTTTGCGGATTGGAACGCCACTTACAGAAGCCGTGCGAGAAAGAAGCAGCAGGAGGAGGAGCAGAGGAAGCAGGCAGCAGACCGCCTTCAACTGGTAGAATCAAAGCACGCGGAGTTGGAACACGCTTACCTAAGGCAGCAGGAGCAGATCGACTCACTTAGCCAGGAAAGGGCGTCTTAGCGGCAGCAGCAAGCAGATCCAGCATTGGATACAACCGTCCCATCTATGATGAAAAGCAGCGTGGGTTCCACCCCGGCCGATGATGCACTGCTGGATAGATACCCTGTGGATGATATCAAAGATACGACACCTTCTGAGCTACACATGAAAGTGAAGAACATATCCATGAAGGTGGCGGACGGCTATGCTTTAACAAATCCCCTTGAAGCAAACTTCCATTGCAATCCGATTCCAGCTGGCTATGCTCGTGTCGGGGTTGATGAAGTGATGTCAGGATATTACGAGCTACTGCTTGACATTCCTGGAGATGACGAGGAGCGCACACTGGGAGAGGCCATACATCGTATCATTCTATGGAGAAAGGATTGCATCGTCTTTCCAAGGCCACCGACTCCTCCTCCAAGTCCGCCACCGCGTCAGCCGACTCCAACCCTGCCCGAGACGCAGCGCGGCGCTAGTCCGCCACCGCGTCAGCCGTCTCCACCACCCCACCCCGAGACGGAGCCCATCAGCGCGAGTCCGCCATATCGATCTCGGGCGCGTCAGCCTTCTCCAAAGCGGAAGAGAGCACCAAGCAAGAAAGCCTCTCCTCCTGCCAAAAGGAAGTTAGCTTACGAGATGACTATCGAGGAAAACAAGGCCGAAGTCGCTGCCCAAGTGAAGGCCCATTTTGCACGGAAACAGTCCCCGCCGAAGGAGAAAATACCTGATGAAGTCATACAACACTTTATTGATAATGCTCAACCGGCTGTGAAGAGGACGGACTCAGACTATGAGCGTTCTATTAAGAAGTTATATGTGGCACAAAAAGATAAGGAGTCGAGCTCGAGCCAAGCAAGCAGTAGTAAATGCGGGAAAACTATTCCCCAGCTGGGAGAACAGGCAGTGCAATCGATCCCCCCCGCTCATTGTACAATCACATGGTGTGAGTACCGCCGATCAGCCGGTAATAACCGACGCTCACAGACAGATGGCTAGAGAGGCCGGTGTCACTGTTGAACAACTCCTAGGCATCGAGGAACTCCCCAAGATTCAAGATCACGAAGTAGCATGGAAATATGTCCCCGGCCAAGATCTGGTTAGGGAGGTCGAGAATCTATCAACGAGAATGCGCAATTTGCATGAATGGTACCTGAGAGAAATCAAGAAGGAGCGAGATTCCCTCATGGTGAAAGTCAAGGAAGAGCATTACTTCCATGCAAAAGATTTGTGGGTTGAGTTTCAAGAATTGTTTCAGTTATTCAATCAAGACGCACTCGACAAATCTCTCGTCAGTTGCTATTGTCTGTATGTGATTTCTTTCTGTAATTTAAGTCTCTAGCTGTGCTCGTTCGTTGCCTGTAATTATCCTCACTATATTCTTTTCTGAGGTATTATGCGGAATAAAGATTTATGAAATGAAAAGAGATGGACGCTATGGCATTGGGTTCATTGACCCAAATACCATTAATGAAGAGGTGTGGTCACGTCACCCAAAAGAGACAGAGAAGTACTTGCTAGAGTTTTTGAAGCAACTAAATACCCAACCAGAAATAGTATTTCCTTACAACTTCGGGTGAGTGTTACTGTCTCGTACTACAAATTCTATTTTGCTTAATAGATGTTAATAAGTGTAGTTGATGAGTTATGCACATGCCCGCTTAATTATACAAACGTGTGCCCATGCAGTTTCCACTAGATCCTGCTAATCATTGAAGTTGACGAGGGAAAATTTAAAGTACTGGACTCACTACTTAAAGAACCTAAAGAGTACTTAATCGTGAAGGGGATGGTCGACAGGTAATTTCAATCATTATCGCACTATGTCAGCCAGCTCTTTATTTCATTTCCTGATATCAACTAATTAATAACTCCTTTATTCATTTTCTTTGCCGGGCAGGGTTTGGCAAAGCTTCATCAAACAGGTCCCAGGCGCATGGAAACAAGAGCTGAAATGGGTGCGACCCAGGGTACGTAATTAAGTAGTACTAGCCACGTGTCCGCGCATCTCTTTAATTCTAGTTTCAATACCATTATCATGCTTGATTAATTATTATCTGATTGAATTCTGATTAATTATTTACTAGAACATTCGCATTATGACGTCCGAAATGAGCAGATCTGAAAGACAACTTTGGGTACGTTTGCCAGAACACTATCCACATTTTTTTTATCATGATCTAATATATATACACATAACTAATATATTCATCTTGATCTCTTTCTTTAAAGCTGAGGGAGATGCGGGAAAAGCTCCTACCAACGGACCGCATACGAGCACTTCAAGAGGAAATTGCGGGATTTTTGGTTCACCAGGTCATACATCCCAAAAAAGCATACCATTACACGGCTGAATAAATTGCGGGATTTTTGGTCTACAAATTGTGGGATTTTTGGTTGATCAGGTCATACATCCCAAAAATCCTGCTTTTGCATGCATGTAATTATCTGCAAATTGTAGGAGAAATTGTATATACCAAATTGTATATATATATATATGTGTGTGTATGCGCATATGGTCGTACGAGAAATTCTATGATATATATATGATTGGCTACGAAAAATTCTATTTATATATGCATGACGTGTACAGTATGTATGTAGTAGCGTAAAATATGTTTGAAATGAAAAAGAATTTCTCGCAAAAAAAAAGAATTAAATGAAAAATACAAAATTAAAAGGAAAAATAAAACATAAACCCCTATACCTTTTAGTCCCGTTTGGTGTTACCAACCGGGACTAAAGGCCCCCCCAGCCCTCGGCGCGGGCTCGTGCCACGTGGACCTTTTAGTCTCGGTTGGTGTTACCAACCGGGACTAAAGGCCCCCAGCCCCCGGCGCGGGCTCGTACCACGTGGTTGGCCTTTGGTCCCGGGCCGTGCCGGTTGTTGAACCGGGACTAAAGGCCCTTACGAACCGGGACTAAAAGCTGATTCTGCACTAGTGCAAGTAAGCGTTCTCGTTGTACGGCATTGCGTTGCGACGTCCCTCCGGCATGCCGACCAATCAGGGTGGACGCGTTCGGGCCGGTCGGGTCCTGACCGAGCCGCGCGCGACCGGTCCGAAGCGGACCAGATCGAAGTGGGCATTGGCCTGTTTTCCTGAATCGGGCCGGCGAGGCGAAAGCTCGGTCCCGACCGAGGGACCGAGCAATAGAGGGGGAGCGTGAGCGTGACCCGCGTGCGTGCTCTGTGTGCGTTCGTGCCGTGTGCCCTGTCCTAAAGAGCAACTCCTCCGGCTGCTTGTTGCAGACGAAGAAGCAGTTCATGTACGATAGCGTCTCCACCCTCATGAAGCTCGTCCCGGAGGACTTCGCCAGCACCGTCACCACATACTACTCCGTCAAGAAATACTTGTCGCAGAAATAGATAAATATGGATGTATCTAGAACTAAAATACGTCTAGATACATCCATTTCTCCGACAAGTATTTCTGGACAGAGGGAGTACGTACCTATATCATCCCGTCCAATTTCAGATTACTAATGAGCTTGTAATGCAATACTGACTGTATGTGTATCAATTGATTGCAAATTCAGAAACACAACCATGACAAGATCGACTTCGAGTTCCTGGGGAACGAGACGGGGCAGCCCTAGACGCTGCACACCAACGTGTTCGCCGGCGGCGTGGGCAAGAAGGAGATGCAGTTCATGCCATGCGTGTGTGCAAGCACAGGCTGCACCGCTGTGCCCCGCGTCATGTAGGTGGCGTTGTTGCCCAAATGATCGCGCAGGCAGGACAATGACGATGCCACGGTGTGCTCGGAGACATAGTGGTTCACTTGGGTGATGCCGGTGGCCAACGACGAGGAATGAGGGCACGGTGACTGCGTTTTGTCGGTCCTGCCCGGGCGCTCGGTCAAAATCCGGAACGGACCCTTTGTCGCGCCTAATTCTCATAACCAGACCATCGGGCTAGGACCGAGCAGGCAAAGACCGAGCAGGCCACGATCGGGCCGAAAAGCCTTCTCGAGTGCTCGTAGCATCCACTTGACCGACCAACGACGCCTCGTAGCCGTCCTCGTTGCAAGGGTTTGATGTTGATCAACTTCAGTGGACTGAGCTGTACCATCTCTTCGGGAACTTCTGAGCATTCTCCTTGTCATCATGGTGCTCGATCGAGACTAGCAAGGCACGGGTGTTCAAGTCTGTAAAGCACTTGTAATTCATCTTGTTTGTATTCCAGCAACTATGAGATAAAAGCAAACTGCAGCATGGGTCTGGATTTGGTTTCCTCCAAAATCTCACAATAGCTAAATTTGGAGAAGGCGAAGAATATTATGCCAAAATTACCAAGCGGTGAAGACGTGATATCTCGGATGAAAGATATATATAGAGAGCTGTAAATATCACATCACAGTGGCACAGAGCTCCCTCATTTTTCATGCATATATCTCCTTGTCATGCATATATCTCCTCAGTTTTTATGCGTACATCTGATCTGCATGAGTCTCCCATCCCGTATGGCCAGCCGGTTTCAGGTCAAAAGCATATGACACATGCATGCCTGAGGTGCCCTATTGCTAGATCGTTTTTCCATCTGACAAGTTCTGGTGCTCACACTGTGTAGTGAAGCTTCTGAAGCATGGACGGTTAGCTGCATATGCTTTTGATACAGTATTAGTGCATATCTTCATTCTCCTACTTTTCTTAGTTACATCTTGTTCTGCACGTACAAATACGGTATATATATCCCGATCAAAAATAGAGCTCTTTTAGGGTGATTGGCGTAGTATTGGGAGTACTACCCAGTACTTACCCCTCTGATTTTTATTAGCGGTCCAATCTGGTGGGGGATTAAAAATGATTAAATTTAATTTCCTTAATCCGAGAAGGGCATAATGGTCCAGGGTAAAATATTGTGCTTTCAACCGATCACGTCCACGACCAGAACCACGTCTAGTCGATCCAGATCGAGGTCAAGTCGTCGTCCTCGTCCCCTTCACTGTCTCCGACGTGCCCGGCGAGGGGGACCAATTCACCGTCCTCGGCCTCGTCCTCATCCTCCTCCTCATCCCCTTCACTGTCCTCGACGTGCCCGGCGGCAAGAAGAAGAATAAGGCATCACATCTGCAGCGGTTGAGTCGGCGGCGACGGCGGCGGCGCTATAGAAACTCGCCCCCGGCCGATCCCATCTCTTCCCGACTTCCATCCTAAGGTATGAATCGCACGAATCTCACTTGACTTGGATTCGTAGCCTGCACTTCCTACTTAGATTAGTTTAGTCATCATCAATTTAGGTTTCCCTAGTGCATGCAATACAATTTAGGATTTTTCATCATCCATGGGCAGTTAAGTAGTTTATGGACGTTGATGATCGCTTGGCATAACATATACAACGAGCAAAGTTTAAAATTCCACACAAGATTCCGTACTGGCTTTTGCATGCATTTATCTTTGTCGTTTGAGCTTTTTTTTCATCTGAATGGTGATGCAGGAAGACATGGCGGATGTAAGTGATGAGTCTATGTTGGAGTACTATCATATTGCCAACAAGATGTTTGATAGTGAGGATGAAGGTTATAGATTCTATAACAAATATGGTCTTGAGAAAGGTTTTAGTCTCAGGAGAAGCTATGTTGAGTGGGATGGATCCAACAGCCATATAATTTTAAGGAAAATTGTGTGTAGTCATGAAGGGGTTCGTGAAGAGAAGCTCATGAAGAGGAAGATGGAAGATAGAAAGAGGAGGCCACGGAGTATAACTCGTGTAGGGTGTAAAGCTAAATTGGTCATTGCAAGACAGGAGGAAACAGTTCGGTGGTTTGTGAAGGATTTCATCGATGAACACAATCATCCTCTAGCCCCACGGGATATTTCGTGTCTTTTGCGTTCACACAGAAGAATTAGCGATGAGCACAAAGCGGACATTGCGGACATGGAAAAATCTGGGATCCGGAAACACCATATTATGGATATTTTGTGCATGCAATACGGTGGATATGATGAGGTTGGATGCACGACGAGGGACATTTACAATTGCTGCCATGCTAACAAGCAGGAATCAATCGCTTCCGGTGATGCTCAAACGGTGATCAATCACATGGTGGCGCGGCGAGAGCGAGATTCAGATTTTTTCTTCAGGTACTTGTTTGATGAAGTTGGCCATCTGAAGGGACTGTTCTGGTCTGATAGTCAATTCCGACTTGACTACGAGGCTTTCGGAGACGTTATTGTTTTTGATAGCACATACAGAACCAATGAGTACAATCTGCCATTTGTGCCGTTTGTCGGGTTGAATCACCACCGCATCACTGTTATTTTTGGATGTGGTATCATTTCTCATGAAACACGCCAGGCATACGAGTGGATGTTACGGACCTTTTCTGATGCCATGGGACAGAAGCATCCGATATCTATGATCACGGATGGGGACCTTGCAATGCAGAGAGCAATCAAGGTGGTGTGGCCTGACTCAAACCATAGGTTGTGTATATGGCACATTCAGCAGAACATTGTACGTCATTTGCATGATGACGCGGTAAAGGAGGAATTCAGATCTTTCATATATGATACATCTTCCATTGAAGAGCATGAGAGAAAATGGTTACAATTCTTACAACGGAATAAAGTAACAAGTGAGGAGTCCTGGCTGCATCAGATGTATAAGATGAGAAAGTTGTGGTGTGCTCCATATCTTGAGGGGTGTTGTTTCCTAGGATTGAGCAGTAATCAGCGGAGTGAGAGCTTAAACTCGATGCTACATACGCATCTTGAGGCTAAGATGACGTTGTTTCAAATGCTAGAGCACTATGAGCGTTGCCTTGCTTCGCGATGCTTGAACGAGGCTCTCCAAGACATCGAGGCCTTGCAGTCCGTTCCGTTCATAGAGGAAAATGCTTCAAGTCTTGAGAAACATGCCGCAAAAGTTTTCACTCCTGCTGTGTTTAAGTTGGTCTTATGGAGCATAAATGCTATAAGCAAATGTGTGATCAGAGAGGTACTTGATGCATCAGAAGTTACCACATACGTTGTGTCTAAGAAGGAAAGTTGTTCTTGCTGCAAGTTGGAATGAGTAGGCACACCATGTTCCCACATATTTTACATATTGGTAATTTTACAAGAAGAAAGACTGCCCAGGTGTTGTGTTCCCACTAGGTGGACAATGAGTGCAAAATCTGCATACGCACCAACCAGAAAGAGCGAGATGTATGAATATTCTGCAAGCCTTCAAAGGTACCGTAAGTTGCAGAATTTTAGTCACGCGGCATGTTTCAAGGCATGCCACTCTGATGAGGCGTTTCAGCGTCTAAAGAGGGTTTTGGAAGGACAAGATGTCAGCAAGGAATCAAATATTGAACAAGCTGACAGCAAAGAATCAACTAATGCTCAGAGTAACAGCATTAGGTTTGGCCCGCTGATGCCGCAAGCGGCTAACCTTGATGGTGAAGGTTTGGATAAGGTTCTGGATCCCGTGCATGTGCCAGGCCGAGGTGCTCCGAAGAAAAGGTTACTGGCAAAGATGAAGAAGACAAGATCAAAGGGTAAATGTGGATATTGTCACGTGGAAGGTCACAATCGACGTAGATGCAGCAAGTTGTTAGAGGTACCAAATATGTACAAATTTAATTTTTGCATGTGTCCAAATATATTGCATGGCATTAATTATATTCTTCTGTGTACGATCTCGAAGCAGAACTCTGATAGCTACAGCATTGTGCACACGGTCGGGGAGCATGTACGTTGACGATGAACCTGATGTTGTCGTGTGCATTGTTGTGTATGTTTAGTACCGTGTGACCTGGTCTTTAAAATCTACTTCATTGTGTCAGTTAGTTAGTGACTTCCTGATAATTATTTTTTATGTATGACTCAGCGAATTGGTGCTCCACTCCCTTGTAACAGTATGAGTTTGGGATCTTTGGTTTGCATTTTCTATGTGAGTTTTTGATGTCCAACTTTAAGAATCATGGTGTCTTCGCGGCCAGCATGGAGCTCGTGTATTGTGGAGGAGAATATTTGGAAATAGATGTAGTGGAGGAATTAAATTTTGCTCGCGGAAAAAAATATAGGCCGATACTGCATGCTATCAATAAAATACTTTCCAGACATGACGCAACGTGTGTATGTTGTCGGAATTCGTTGAAATTTTGCATATAGTACTGGGGTGGGCATCCCCACTGGCTGGCAAATTTGGTGTCATTCTGAAGATGACCAAAAATTGACCTTGTTCAGCGGAGGCCGGCAGACCCGAACGGTCCTCCTTGTATATGGTCTCTGTGGTGGCATGCATGAGATGACACAATATGTTGCTTGCAAATGTAGGCCCCCACGCAAGATTTGGACACGAAACACACGTTGCGTCATGTCCGGCCAGTGTTTTAGGGTTTTTCGGCCAGGAAAACCCTAGAAAATGCTTGGAGTGTCAGAAGTCAACCGAAATTGGCATGGATGCTTGTCATGGCCATGTGGTGTGTAAAAAAAATGGGCTCATTTCGCGCAGGTGGACAAAAAAAACTTCTTTCGGAATACCCCTGCCGGCAAACCCTTAAAAAATACATCAGTCATCAATACTCTCTATCTGAAGAATATGCATGATGACTACAAACGGTGATGAATCGCACTGATCCTGCATATCCTCCAAATAGAGTATAGTGAAGACCGACGCTTGCAACAATGAAAAAGATGAAGGTATTTAAGCAGGTCAAGGACGTGGTCGGGGCGCGAGGTGGGATTAAATTATATTAGACGTGTTCGCGGCAGGAGATCGTACGCGACGTGGGTCGGCCGGCGCTGCAATGCTTGGATGTGTCGGGCTTTGGGGGAGTAGGCAGGGCCGACGTGGAAAACGGCCTACGTGCATGCATGGCGCTCGTAAGCACGCGTGCACGATCGGCGCACCCCGCCGCCGGCCAGACATGCCTGAAGACCCACGGATCGCGCGGGGTATCCGCCTGGGTTCCGACAGGCGTACACGTGTGGGGCCCGCACCGAATCTGTCGGTCGGCCTGTCTCCGGGTGACGACGCGCGCGCGTGCGACGGCCTGTCCTCTGGTCACCGCGTCTCGAACGCGGGATGGCGTCATGCGCTTTGCTGGGAATCCGCCTGCGCTTCGATGCGCTCCTGACGCCGCACCGATCCCGAAGCAGAGCTCGTCAGGTCTGAGTCCGCAGATCCCGAGGACGATTCGCCAGCAGTTTTGTCACTTTGTCTCACATAAAATGTCCGTTTGGTTTATTTCCTCCACCGTTTGGCACCAAATTTTTTTCTGTCGCAGTTGTACATGATCCTGCAGCACCTGGCGCGGGATCTTCTGCGGTTAGGTAGACAACCATCGCTAGCACAAGTGCGGCCACATCCACGACCACACAGCATGAATGTACATAAATGTGACTACATAGTTTTTTTTGCAAGGCCTGCTAACAAACAACTATACGGTTTGATATAAACACATGCATGTCGCGTCGAAAATGGAAATCACATTGTAGCAAAAATGTTGTTAAAAGACCTCTATCGTGAATGAATTGTTTCATAACTGCAAACATTCCTACAAAAACAAAAAATGTTTTCTCAAGCTTAAAACGGTTCAAATAACATTAAGCCTCCTACAGAAGCTCGTCTCCGCTGCCAAAATCCAGTGACTTCTTCGTATTGGTCGTTGTAGTTTGCTTCGGGCTTGGCGACGACCCACCTTCTCCCATATTTTTACACGGTACATCAATGTAACCTAAGGAGTCCAGTTGTGCCTGTGCCTCACGCTCTCTAGCCAGACCCTCTGCCTCCTCCATATCTCGGATGCGCAGTTCCTGTCAAAAATCATACGAAGGTATTAGGACAAACTTAAAGATGATATTGCCATAAAATTGATGTAACATGTAGAATAGGAACCTCTGAATCCATGTCCGAATACTCATAATCATCTTTCGGTGGACGATTATACACTAGGTACAAATGACATGTCTTGCTGCCGTTCAGAAGGCAAATCATCTTTGCAAAATCATCTGGTCCTGAAATCAGGAACATTCCTTCTGGTAGTTTGCACGCATACTCAGGTAAGAAGTGGTACAAATCTCAATCCTTTTTATAACCAAATCCAGCCATTTCTTTCATGAGAAAAGCGTAGTCCAATACGCCGGGTTTAAACAATCTCATCTCGTAGGGTCTTCCCTCGAAGTATCCTGTCGGGACATGCGAAAGCTCATAATCCCTATGAATAAAAAATTCCATTACCAGCACCTACATACGAGTATCTCACTTCAGATTTAATACATTGCAATGAGCAAAGGGCCAAACATAATTTTGGATGTGCGTAGCAACATCGCGACATAGTTACCTTATTATATGGCAAGGAATCTTCATCTGGAGTGATTGGGGATTGTGTTGTTTCTGGATGTTTAGCCTACGTATGAATCGCCGACACAGGGTTACACACAAATTAAAAATGGTCATACAAAATGTTGGCTGTGAATGTTTACCATGTGTGCGAGGTACTTACAGGGGGAGAATTGAAGATATGTTGTTTGACTGGAGTGCTGTAGCATTCAACGGGTGACACCGACATCGCAAGGCCTAGACTGATTGGGGACTGTGCCGTCTGACGATGCTTAGCCTACATATGAATCGCTCACATAAAGTTACCCACAAATAACAAATTGTTGGGGAACGGAGCATGAATTTCAAAAAAATTCCTACGCTCACGCAAGATCTATCCATGGAGATGCATCGCTACGAGAGGGGAGAGTGTGTCTACGTACCCTCGTAGACCGTTAGCGGAAGCGTCTCACAACGCGGTTGATGTAGTCGAACAATCCTTCGAGCTCCACCGATCGAGTACCGAACGTACGGCACCTCCGAGTTCTACACACGTGCAGCTTGGTGACGTGGCCTTCTTGATCCAGCAAGACGTCGAGGTAGTAGATGAGTTCCATCAGCACGACGGCGTGGCGACGGTGACGGTGAAGTGATTCCGGCAGGGCTTCGCCTAAGCTCTCCGAAAATATGACCGAGGTGGAAAACGGAGATCGGGGCACCGCACACGGCTATGAGACAATTGTGTGTCTCCAAGGGGTGCCCCTCCTCCGTATATAAAGGAGGGAGGAGGAGGAGGCCGGCCAGCCCCTAGGGGCACACCAAGGAGGGGACTCCTACTAGGAATCCTACTCCTAGTAGGAGTCCACCAAGAGGGGAAGGAAGAGGGGAAGAGGGAGAAGGAAAGAGGGGTGTTGCGCCCCCCCAACCCCTTGTCCAATTCGGACCAGCAAGGGGAGGGGCGCAGCAGCCCCTGTGCCCTGCTTCTCTCTTTCCCGTATGGCCCAATAAGGCCCATAACTTCCCCGGGGGGTTCCGGAACCCCTCCGGCACTCCGGAAAATACTCGGATGACTTGGAACCTTTCCGATATCCGAATACAACCTTCCAATATATCGATCTTTACCTCTCGGACATTCCGAGACTCCTCGTCATGTCCGTGATCTCATCCGGGACTCCGAACTACCTTCGGTCACTCATCACATAACTCATATAATACTATATCGTCATCGAACCTTAAGTGTGCGGACCCTACGGGTTCGGGAATGATGTAGACATGACCGAGACGACTCTCCGGTCAATAACCAACAGCGGAACCTGGATGCTCATATTGGTTCCTACATATTCCACGAAGATCTTTATCGGTGAACCTCATATGTCAACATACGTTGTTCCCTTTGTCCGGCGGTATGTTACTTGCCCGAGATTCGATCGTCGGTATCCAATACCTAGTTCAATCTCGTTACCGGCAAGTCTCTTTACTCGTTCCGTAATACATCATCTTGCAACTAACTCTTTAGTCACGGTGCTTGCAAGACTTCTGTGATGCTGTATTACCGAGAGGGCCCAGACATACCTTTCCGATAGTCGGAGTGACAAATCCCAATCTCGATCCATGCCAACTCAACAAACACTTTCGGAGATACCTGTAGTGCACCTTTATAATCACCCAGTTACGTTGTGACGTTTGATACACCCAAAGTATTCCTACGGTATCCGGGAGTTGCATGATCTCATGGTCAGAGGAACGTGTATTTGACATAGTGAAAGCAATAGCAATAAACTGAACGATCATTTGCTATGCTAACGGTTGGGTCATGTCCATCACATCATTCTCCTAATGATGTGATCCCGTTATCAAATGACAACTCATGTCCATGGTCAGGAAACCTTGACCATCTTTTGATCAACGAGCTAGTCTAGTAGAGGCATACTAGGGACATAGTATTTGTCTATTATCCACACATGTATTTCGTTTCCGGTCAAATACAATTCTAGCATGAATAATAAACCATTATCATGAACGGGGAAATATGATAATAAACACTTTATTAATTACCTCTAGGGCATATTTCCAACAGTCTCCCACTTGCACTAGAGTCAATTAATCTAGTTTACATCTCCATGTAATTAACATCCAATCAGTTCTTGAGCTGATCATGTTTTGCTTGTGTGAGAGGTTTTAGTCAACGGGTCTGTAACATTCAGATCCGTGTGTACTTTGCAAATCTCTATGTCTATGTAGATGTGGTCACCATACTCTGCTTTGGAGCTACTCCAAAATAACTACCCCACTTTATGTATCCAGTCAGAGACTCATAGTCTTCCGGATCGGTGTTTAAAGCTTGCATCGACGTAACCCCTTACGACGAACTCTTTATCACCTCTATTCCCGAGAAATTCTTCCTTAGTCATCTTAAGGATAATTTGACTGCTGTCCAGTGATCTACTCCTGGATCACTTTCGTACCTCTTTGCCAGACACATGGCAAGGCACACAGCTTGGCATACTTTATAGAACCTATGGCTGAGGCATAGGGGATAACCTTCATCCTTTCTATTTCTTCTGCCGTGGTCGAGATTTGAGTCTTACTCAATTTCACACCTTTCACCACAGTCAAGAACTCTTTCTTTGACTGATCCATTTTGAACTTCTTCAAAATCTTGTCAAGGTATGTGCTTTGTGAAAGTCCAATGAGGCGTCTTGATCTATCTCTATAGATCTTGATGCCTAATATGTAAGCAGCTTCTCCGAGATCCTTCATTGAAAAACTTTTGTTTAAATAACCCTTTATGCTTTCCAGAAATTCTATGTCATTTCCCATCAATAATATGTCATCCACATATAATATGAGAAATGCCACAGAGCTCCCACTCACTTTCTTGTAAATACAAGCTTCTCCATAAGTTTGTATAAACCCAAACGCTTTGATCACTTCATCAAAACGAGTATTCCAGCTCCGAGATGCTTGCACCAGTCCATAGATGGATCGCTGGAGCTTGCATACTTTGTTAGCACCTTTAGGATCGACAAAACCTTCCGGCTGCATCATATACAATTCTTCCTTAAGGAATCCATTAAGGAATGCCATTTTGACGTCCATTTGCCAGATTTCATAATCATAAAACGCGGCAATTGCTAACATAATTCTGACAGACTTTAGCATCACTACGGGTGAGAAAGTCTCATCGTAGTCAACTCCTTGAACTTGTCGATAACCTTTAGCAACAAGTCGTGCTTTATAGACGGTGACATTACCATCAGCGTCCGTCTTCTTCTTAAAGATCCATTTATTTTCAATAGCTCGCCGTTCATCGGGCAAGTCTACCAAAGTCCACACTTTGTTCTCATACATGGATCCAATCTCGGATTTCATGGCCTCAAGCCATTTGTCGGAATCCGGGCCTGCCATCGCTTCTTCATAGTTCGAAGGTTCATCGTTGTCTAGCAACATGACCTCCAAGACTGGATTTCCGTACCACTCTGGTGCGGAACGTGTCCTGGTTGACCTTCGAAGTTCAGTAACAACTTGATCCGAAGTTTCATGATCATCATCATCAACTTCTTCTCTAGTCTGTGTTGATGTCACAGAAATTTATTTCTGTGGCGTACTACTATCCAGAGGAGGTACAATTACCTCATCAAGTTCTACTTTCCTCCCACTCACTTCTTTCGAGAGAAACTCCTTCTCTAGAAAGGATCCATTATTAGCAACTAAAACTTTGCCTTTGGATCTGTGGTAGAAGGCGTACCCAACGGTCTCTTTTGGGTATCCTATGAAGACGCACTTATCCGCTTTGGGTTCAAGCTTATCAGGCTAAAGCCTTTTGACATAAGCATCGCAGCCCCAAACTTTCAGAAACGACAGCTTAGGTTTCTTTCCAAACCATAGTTCATACGGTGTCGTCTCAACGGATTTAGACGGTGCCCTATTTAAAGTGAATGCAGTTGTCTCTAATGCATAACCCCAAAACGATAGTGGCAAATCGGTAACAGACATCATAGAACGCACCATATCCAATAGAGTACGATTACGACGTTCGGACACACCATTACGCTGTGGTGTTCCAGGTGGCGTGAGCTGTGAAACAATTCCACATTGTCTTAAGTGAGTGCCAAACTCGTAACTCAAATATTCTCCTCCACGATCAAATCATAAGAATTTTATTTTCTTGTTACGATGATTCTCTACTTCACTCTGAAATTCCTTGAACTTTTCAAATGTTTCAGACTTATGCTTCATCAAGTATACATAACCATATCTACTCAAATCATCAGTGAACGTGAGAACATAACGATATCCACCGCGCGCCTCAACACTTATCGGACCACATACATCGGTATGTATTATTTCTAATAAGTTGGTTGCTTGCTCCATTGTTCCGGAGAACGGAGTTTTAGTCATCTTGCCAATAAGGCACGGTTCACATGTCTCAAATGATTCATAATCAAGAGATTCCAAAAACCCATCTGCATGGAGTTTCTTCATGTGTTTAACACTGATATGACTTAAGCGGCAGTGCCACAAATATGTGGTACTATCATTATCTTTTGGCATTCGTGTTATGAACATATGTATTACTACGATCAAGATTCAATAAACCTTTCATTTTAAGTGCATGATCATCAATGATATTATCCAAATAAATAGAATAACAATTATTCTCTGAAATTGAATAACCGTCTTGCAATAAACACTATCAGATATAATGTTCATGCTTAACGCAAGCACCAAATAACAATTATTTAGGTTCATCACTAATCCTGAAGGTAGAGAGAGCGTGGCGATGGTGATCACATCAACCTTGGAGACACTTCCAATGCACATCGTCACCTCGTTCTTAGCTAGCCCTCGTTTATTCCGAAGCTCCATTTTTCAAGTTGCAAGCAACTGAACAAGTATCAAATACCCAGGTGCTCCTACGAGTACTAGTAAGGTACACATCAATAACATGTATATCAAATATCTTTGTTGACATTGCCAGTCTTATTATCTGCCTTTTACTTTGGGGAAGTTCCGCTCCCTGTGACATTTCACTTTGCAATGGGAGCACTAAGTCTCGGGTTTGGTTCAGCCTTGGGTTTCTTCGCGTGAGCGGCAACTGTTTTACCGTTCTTCTTGAAGTTCCCTTTTCTTTCCCTTGCCCTTCTTGAAACTAGTGGTCTTATTAACCATCAACACTTGATGCTCCCTTTTTGATTTCTACATCCGCAGCTTGTAGCATCGCGAATAGCTTAAGGATCTTCTATCCCTTGCATGTTTATAGTTCATCACGAAGATCCAGTAGCTTAGTGATAGTGACTAGAGAACTTTATCAATCACCACTTTTATTCGGAAGTCTAACTCCCACTTGATTTAAGTGATTTTAAGTACTCAGACATTCTGAGCACATGCTTACTAACAAAGTTGTTCTCCTCCGTCTTGTAGCTATAGAAGTTGTCGAAGGTGTCATACCTCTCGACCCGGGTGTGAGCTTGAAAAACAAACTTTTAGCTCTTGGAACATCTCATATGCTTCATGGTGCTCAAAACATTTTTGGAGCCCCGGTTCTAAGCCGCAAAGTATGGCGCACTGAACTATCGAGTAGTCATCTTTTCTTGTCTGCCAGATGTTCATAACGTCTTCAGACAAAGCCATAGGGGTTGCTCACCGAGCGGTGCATCAAAGACATAAGCCTTCTGTGCAGCAGTGAGGACAATCCTCAGATTACGGACCTAGTCCGCATAGTTGCTTCCATCAACTTTCAACTTAACTTTCTCTAGGAACGCATTAAAATACAGGGGAGCTACAGCGTGGTCTATCGATCTACAACATAAGTTTGCTAAGACACTATTGACTATGTTCATGATAATTGAAGTTCAATTAATCAAATTACTTAAGAACTCCCACTTAGATTAACATCCCTCAAGTTGTCTAAGTGTAACATGATCCACATCAACTAAACCACATCCGATCATCACGTGAGGTGGATTAGTTATCAATGGTGAACATCTTTCATGTTGATCATATCTACTATATGACTCATGTTCGACCTTTCGGTCTCTTGTGTTCCGAGGCCATATCTGTATATGCTAGGCTCGCCAAGTTTAACCCAAGTATTCTGCGTGTGTAAAACTGGCTTACACCCGTTGTATGCGAACGAAAGAATCCATCACACCCTATCATCACGTGGTGCTTAGAAGCGTCGAACCTTCGCAACGGTGCATACTAGGGGAGAACACCTATCTTGAAATTTAGTGAAGGGATCATCTTATAATGCTACCATCGTCCTAAGCAAAATAAGATGCATAAAAGGATTAACATCACATGCAATTCAATATATGTGACCTGATATGGCCATCATCGTCTTGTGCTTTTGATTTCCATCAGCAAAGTACCGTCATGATCTCCATCGTCACCGGGTTGACACCTTGATCACCATCGTAGCGTCGTGACACCTTGATCTCCATCGTAGCGTCGTGACACCTTGATCTCCATCGTAGCGTCGTGGTCGTCTCGCCGACTATTGCTACTACTACTACTGCTAACTCATAGCGGAAAAGTAAAGCGATTACATAGCGTTGGCATTGCATACAATAAAGAGACAACCATAAGGCTCCTGCCGGTTGCCTGATAACTTACAAAACATGATCATCTCATACAACAACTTATATCACATCATGTCTTGACCATATCACATCACCAGCATACCCTGCAAAAACAAGTTAGACGTCTTCTATTTTGTTGTTGCAAGTTTTACGTGGCTGCTACGGGTTTGCAAGAACCGTTCTTACCTATGCAAAACCACAACATGGTGTAGTGATTGCTTTTTGATCTTCTAAAAGAACCCTCTTCATTGAAACCGATTCAACTAAAGTGAGAGAGACAGACACCCGCCAGTCACCTTTATGCAACGAGTGCACGTGGCGGTGAAACCAGTCTCGCGTAAGCGTACGCGTAATGTCGGTCCGGGCCGCTTCATCTCACAATACCGCCGAATCAAGTATCAACTAGTAACGGCAAGCAATATGTATACACCTACGCCCACAACTCGTTTGTGTTCTACTCGTGCAAATCACATCTACGCATAGACCTGGCTCGGATGCCAATGTTGGGGAACGGAGCATGAATTTCAAAAATTTCCTACGCTCACGCAAGATCTATCCATGGAGATGCATCGCTACGAGAGGGAAGAGTGTGTCTACGTACCCTCGTAGACCGTTAGCGGAAGCGTCTCACAACGCGGTTGATGTAGTCGAACAATTCTTCGAGTTCCACCGATCGAGTACCGAACGTACGGCACCTCCGAGTTCTACACACGTGCAGCTCGGTGACGTTCCTCGCCTTCTTGATCCAGCAAGACGTCAAGGTAGTAGATGAGTTCCGTCAGCACGACGGCGTGGCGACGGTGACGGTGAAGTGATTCCGGCAGGGCTTCGCCTAAGCTCTCTGAAAATATGACCGAGGTGGAAAACGGAGATCGGGGCACCGCACACGGCTATGGGACAATTGTGTGTCTCCAAGGGGTGCCCCTCCTCCGTATATAAAGGAGGGAGGAGGAGGAGGCCGGCCAGCCCCTAGGGGCGCACCAAGGAGGGGACTCCTACTAGGAATCCTACTCCTAGTAGGAGTCCACCAAGAGGGGAAGGAAGAGGGGAAGAGGGAGAAGGAAAGAGGAGTGTTGCACCCCCCAACCCCTTGTCCAATTCGGACCAGCAAGGGGAGGGGCGCAGCAGCCCCTGTGCCCTGCTTCTCTCTTTCCCGTATGGCCCAATAAGGCCCATAATTTCCCCGGGGGGTTCCGGAACCCCTCCGGCACTCCGGAAAATACTCGGATCACTTGGAACCTTTCCGATATCCGAATACAACCTTCCAATATATCGATCTTTACCTCTCGGACATTCCGAGACTCCTCGTCATGTCCGTGATCTCATCCGGGACTCCGAACTACCTTCGGTCACTCATCACATAACTCATATAATACTATATCGTCATCGAACCTTAAGTGTGCGGACCCTACGGGTTCGGGAATGATGTAGACATGACCGAGACGACTCTCCGGTCAATAACCAACAGCGGAACCTGGATGCTCATATTGGTTTCTACATATTCCACGAAGATCTTTATCGGTGAACCTCATATGTCAACATACGTTGTTCCCTTTGTCCGGCGGTATGTTACTTGCCCGAGATTCGATCGTCGGTATCCAATACCTAGTTCAATCTCGTTACCGGCAAGTCTCTTTACTCGTTCCGTAATACATCATCTTGCAACTAACTCTTTAGTCACGGTGCTTGCAAGGCTTCTGTGATGCTGTATTACCGAGAGGGCCCAGAGATACCTTTCCGATAGTCGGAGTGACAAATCCCAATCTCGATCCATGCCAACTCAACAAACACTTTCGGAGATACCTGTAGTGCACCTTTATAATCACCCAGTTACGTTGTGACGTTTGATACACCCAAAGTATTCCTACGGTATCCGGGAGTTGCATGATCTCATGGTCAGAGGAACGTGTATTTGACATAGTGAAAGCAATAGCAATAAACTGAACGATCATTTGCTATGCTAACGGTTGGGTCATGTCCATCACATCATTCTCCTAATGATGTGATCCCGTTATCAAATGACAACTCATGTCCATGGTCAGGAAACCTTGACCATCTTTTGATCAACGAGCTAGTCTAGTAGAGGCATACTAGGGACATAGTATTTGTCTATTATCCACACATGTATTTAGTTTCCGGTCAAATACAATTCTAGCATGAATAATAAACCATTATCATGAACGGGGAAATATGATAATAAACACTTTATTAATTACCTCTAGGGCATATTTCCAACACAAATGCCCATACAAAATCTCGGTCGTGAATGTATAGCATCGGTGCAAGGTACTTATAGGGGGAGAATTGAAGACATGCTCTTGGGGTGGATTGTTGTGGCATTGAACGTGGGACTGTAACATTGCACGGTCTTCCATAATCTTTCCTTCCATTTGGACCTGCTCCACCATAGCCTTGTAGTCCATGTCCTGGCGCTCCTTTTGCAGCCTAATGTCCATATCCGCACGTTCATGCAACACATTGGCGTCCATCTTGACACGCTCTGTCTGTATAAGACCGTCGACAACCTTCCGGTCCTTTTGCAAAGTCAGCTGCATCTCCTTGTACGCAAGCTGAAACTTCTTTTCCATCTCCTCACGGTCCCGCTGAAACTTTTGTTCCATCTCTTCACGCATCTGCTGAATCTTTCGGGACATATCAGCACGCTCGTCCTTTAGCATCCTGCCAACGTACGCATGTTCTTGTTTGAGTTTCCTGTCCATCTCATCGCGTTCCTGTTGGACATTCACGTCGATCTGCCGGCGCGCTTCATGCAACAACCTGTCGTACTCCGCACGGTTGTGATGCAGCTGTGAATCCATGGTCCCTACAACACCAGACACAACAATGCAATTAATGAGATTCACATTGTCAAAATATACCGATTCTCATTAAAACATATGACTATTTCAATATCTCATAATGTAAAATAGCATGGTATGTGGGACAAAATGACTCCTAAATTTCCCGCAAAAGCTCAAATCTCCCAACATTCGTATTCCTAAATTTGCTATCAACAACCTCATCCAAATCAGTCGTAAGAATCCAGCAACTCCTTCAACAGTACCTCCTTTACTCATGTATTGTGAACAAGTTTGTGTACGGCACATCTAAATGGCTAAAGCAAACCTCATCCAAATCATTCCTAGTAATCCAACATACCTCAAAGGTCTAGTAAAGTAACTCCACCGAGAAATTATATCCATAACCAGATCGTATGATCACCTACCCCTAACAAGCAATCGCAAAGCTCTTGCATAAAATTCTTTACTCCAACCTCATCCAAATCATTCCTAGTAATCCAGCATAGCTCAAAGGTCTAGAAAATTTACTACACCGAGAATATATATATCCCTAACCAGATCATATTATCAACTACTGTGAACTAGCAATCACATACCTCTTGCATAACAACCTTTACTCCAATTAACGACAACCACCCACAATCTTGCACCCAAACAGTACCTTCCACGAAAAACTAATCTCCCATGAACAACTACCAAAAATCTTGCACACAAGATGGCATCTCTAATCTCATCACAACTGCCTTCTTGGTCCAACCAACGGAAAAATGTATCAACGTTGCAAGAGATGGGAGGAGACGTGGAGGATGAGACCTTTTTACTCCGGCGTCGGCGTGGGCGTCTGCGGAGCGATGGCGCGATCCCGGCGACGGCTACGTCAGGAGACAAAAACTTGATGGGACGGTTAAGATATGAGGGATATGCGCTACGATGGAATGGTATATATTCGTGATTTCAGGGTCAATTATATATTTCCAAGTAATGCGCATGGATGGAACGGTATCCGTCCGTAATTTTTGGGTCAGTTAGTCATTTGGAAGATTTGTTAGTTAGCCTATTTAGAGGGAGCACGATCCTCTGGTGTTGGTGTAAGGGTTTGTTGGGCCAGCGCACAAACATCCCTAGTTCTTCTCTTACCCAAAGGATTAGGGCCACTGTATGCCATTGTCGCCGTCGCCTAGCCCCTAATCAACCATGTCGTCCTCGAGCTCGATTAGGTGTGCGCTGAGGGGCCGATCAGTTGCTGTTCCCCTGATCCCTTGCCCTGACTGTGGCGAGACGGTGAGATTCTATCTCTCCAGTACCGAAGAGCACGATGGTTGGGTGTTCTACAAGTGCAAGCACGACGATGTACAATCTCTTTTTACTTTGGGTTGAAATTTGCTGCAGGAGTAATTTTTTGTACTGTTTCATTAGTGCTGGTTTGATTTGTGCTCATTTGATTCATAGGATACATGTGATTTCTGGCGCTGGGAACTAGAGTACGTGGATCATCTTGTTGGTACAAGTGTCCTTGTTGGTGCTGCTGCCGTTGATGCAATTGGTGCAGCACAGGAAAGAAGGGAAGAGCTACAACGCGCAAAAAAACAGTGGGGAAAGAATGCATGTACCAACAGAGGGAATATTGGAGGCAGGACCAATTACAGTCAGAGCAATGTGCCAACCATTACCAACCACCAAGCGTATACGATGTTAGGATTAGGGAGACAAATTGTTTTTGTGCTGAAGCTGCTGACGACTAGTGTAATGGTGTTGTGTGTGATGTTGATTCTAAAGAAATAATCTATTTGTGATCGTATCGTGGCGATTATCGTGGTCACTTGTAATAACACCTTAAAAAGAAGAGGTTTTCTAGCATGCTCCCTCTTACCCCCCCCCCTTTTTCACATGTGAGGTAAGAGTATGAAATAAATCTGAGCCGATGGTTGCATTAAATAGTTGTTTTGATTAATTCTTACCTTCTTAACTCTTATGTGAAAAGAGGGGGTAAGAGGGAGCATGTTAAAATTTCTCAAAAAAGAATGAATAAAGCGAGTTCCAATGAAGACAATCGAATGGTAAAACATAAACAACCATTACAAGTCTTGCACACAATCTTGTGCAAGAACACAAGAGTTCCATGAAATAGTAATAAAGTACCACATTACAGCAATGACTTAAAAAGCCCTTCATTTATTTTCGCACACTGCGTTTTGCCAAAACTACTCGAGAGGCACATCAGGAACATGGGAAACAAACAGATAAATCCCATGATCTCCCAGGTACAGCAACATCAGCACCTTGTGTCCTAACACCAAGAGTTTTTCCTTCTTCATGAACTCGTTCCATTTGTTGACGCAGACACGACCGTCAATATCAGAAATGGTGTAAGTACTTGACACATTAGTGTGTGGATGACAAACAATGGTTATGGCACCATATTCATCCATGTCTTCGGGGACAACATGATGAGGCAGTTTTTGTTTGAACAACATATTTGTTACATCAGCACATTCGCAACTTATTGGTATGTAGTAAAGGAAAAACAATTAATTTGGAACAAAGCTAAAAACATACTGAAATGACACAAAGTATAGGAAGAACAAGAAAGATGGTTACCGTGAAGTTCTTGTTGCAATCTGACCAAGTCAAGGTATCGAGGAATCCATAAGCTCTTCCTTGATCATAGTTTTCAGCATCATGACGCTCCACTAACTTGTCAAGGTTCATCACTTGGCGTATGACATTCTCCATCATTCTCCAGTTGAAGTTTGTCCCCTCAGTTACAGCGACATTTTCAATAATATCTCTTTTCTCATTGGACAATTGGTAGTATGCTACAATATTATAGCACACACAATTTAATTTACAACCTATGGTATATGATACAGTAAGAGTAATAGAACTTGCAGCAACAAGAAAGTAGTTTACTTGGATGTATGATAGGCAAATTTCCAGTTGTCACAAGGCTACTTGGTAGTTCAGAGTTGTCAATACTGAATGTAATCTCCTGACCCACATAAAGCGTGTAAACTCTAACAAATTCCTTCCAAGAATCCCCAGAAATGTATGTCAACCCATTTTCGTTGGTAATATCACATGGGAATTCAAACCCCTCATTGGTAGTGAAACTTGCATGAAAATTCCCATTTTTTCCCAAGGGCACTCTGAAATTCTGCAAGAAACTGTATCTACTGTAGCAGGGGATAACCTGAGTAGCATATTTACGATTGTTAATAAATATGAAGTACCTACTAATACAAACAGTTGGTCCAATCAAAGTTTGCCAGAAATAGATGACTAGCAAAGTAGTTCACTAGTTCATAACAGAAATATCATATAACCCCATAGAAAATTTTAATTTACATGCACGTACACAAAACCATTTGATCAACTAACAAATCTACATGCAATTTAACTCTTATTTCACTCAACATTACAAACAACTGACAAGTACAATATTACTGCCACCTTTCCAAAATTGTTGACAAAGAAGTGTACATACGGATGTATCTACGACAAAAACATGACTAGAGACATCCGTATTTAGACAATTCCAAGACATTAATTTTGGATCGGATGGAGTACTAAATTTCTCATGATATTTGGTATGAGACATGTCAGACTGGATCTTACTGTCCTGTTTGCAAATCCCGCGCGCAGGGTGACGGTAAAAAACTCCCTCATCCGATGCTCACCGGGGCACAAACCCTTGGTGTCCAAACAAATGCCACACTACGATTCGAGAACAATTACATCATCAGTACTATCGTAAAGATTTGTGCTAATTGTTGACTTCAGATCTGACTGATTCTGTAGTGCAAATACGTACCACGCTCTTCTCTTTAACCATTGTCGCTCGAGGGTGATCGGCATGAAACAATGCCTCGGAGGACGGTCCAAGTAGCGTAGGTAAGAGAGATGGACGCGAGGAGGAGGCGGCGAGAAGAGCAGTGACGTCTGACCCCTCAGGTGACGGTGGCGGTGGCGGTGGCCGGCGACTTCGATAATGCGCATGAGCCCATCGTCTCCGGTCTAATCTTGGAGCGGACGTGGCGGTGGTAGGAGGCCCGGATGCCGTGGGTGGTTATGAGGGAGGAGGTGCAATCACGGGATTTCGGGAGAGGTGGTGTGCGTGAGTTATGGGATCTTCGAACATATATCACCAAGATTACAAAAAAAAACATTATGTTGTGCGAAAAAATACATTTTGTAAGGGCTGAACTAGGTTTCTGGTTTCAAACAAGTATGAACGATATATAATTCAAAATTTGGCCTTATCCATTTTCCAACTTTTTTTCAGTACATGCCATGACCAAATCAAGCAAGCATGCAAAATGGTTTTCAATTTAGCCAAGTTTTCCATTTTCTGGAATTTTTTCAGTCCAAAATGCCCGAATGTGGCCGAACGTGACAACACTTGCAATCATTGCTGAAAATGGTTGAAACTAGGCATGGAGGCCTACAATGGCCATGAATTGTCACCCCAAAAAAGTTGGGTTGATTTAAGATATGTCAAGAAACCATCATGTGCTTTCGGAGGGTGCCAGGCAAGCCCGGAAGGGCGAGTCTAGGAGCACCTCCATATTAACACCATATACAAATGATCCCAACTTTTTTCATGGCCTCCGATGAGCAAATCAAGCAACCATGCAAAAAATGGTTCTCAGTTTAGACAAATTTTCCATGTTCTGGAATTATTTTTATCGAAAATGCCTGAAAACTGGCCGCACGTGACAATACTTGCAAACTTTACTGAAAATGGTTCAAACTTGGCATGGAGGCCTAACATGACCAGGAGTTGTTACCCCAAAAAGTTGGGTTGATTTCAGTAAGGTCAAGAAACCAGCATGTGCTCTCAGAGGGTGCTAGGTTAGCCCCCGGAAGGGCGTGTATTGGAGCACCTCCGTGTTTACAATATATACAAGTGATGCCAACTTTATTTCATGACCTCCCATGAGAAAATCAAGCATGCATTCACAATGGTTTTCAATTTGGCCAACATTTTATTCCTTTTCCAAATTTCGAGCGAAAAAGACCAATAAACATCTCCTGCATGGTGTACCCCCCTAGACACCCATCGAAAGGGGGTGGCACATGATGCATTACACTTTGTTTGTCTTAAGGTGGACTGATGTCTACTACACAACTTATTCTTGTAGACTCGTGTTGGGCCTCCAGGCGCAGAGTTTTGTAGGACAGTAGCAATTTTCCCTAAAGTGGATGACATAAGGTTTATCAATCCGTGGGAGGCATAGGTTGAAGATGGTATCTCTCAAACAACCCTGCAACCAAATACAAGAAATCTCTTGTGTCCCCAACACACCCAATACAATGGTAAGTTGTATAGGTGCACTAGTTCGGTGAAGAGATGGTGATAAAAGTGTAGTATGGATAGTAGATATAGGTTTTTGTAATCTGAAAATATAAAAACAGCAAGGTAGCAAGTAACAAAAGTGAGCCCAAACAGTATTGCAATGCTTGAAAACAAGGCCTAGGGTTCATACTTTCACTAGTGCAATCTCTCAACAGTGCTAACATAATTGGATCATATAACAATCCCTCAACGTGCGATAAAGAATCACTCCAAAGTTCATATTCGCAGAGAACATAAGATAGAAGTTGTTGTAAGGTACGAAACCACCTCAAAATTATTCTTTCCGATCAATCTATTGAGCTATTCCTATAGGTGTCACAAATAGCCCTAGAGTTCGTACTAAAATAACACCATATGATACGCATCAACCAACTCTAATGTCACCTAGATACTCCAATGTCACCACAAGTATCCGTGAGTTGATTATTCGATATGCATCAAACAACTTCAGATTCATAATATTCAATCCACACAAAGAACTTCAAAGAGTGCCCCAAGATTTCTACCGGAGAAAGTAGGACGAAAACGTGCATCAACCCCTATGCATAGATTACCCCAATGTCACCTTGAGAATCCGCGAGTTGAGTGCCAAAACATACATCAAGTGAATCAATATAATACCCCATTGTCACCACAGGTATTCATATGCAAGACATACATCAAGTGTTCTCAAATTCATAAAAATATTCAATTCGATAATAGTGAAACCTCAAAGGTAAAAATTCAATTCATCACAACAAGATAGAGAGGGGAAAACACCATATGATCCAACTATATTAACAAAGCTCGCGGTACATCAAGATCGTGCCAAATCAAGAACATGAGAGAAAGAGATAAAACACATAGCTACTGGTACAAACCCTCAGCCCCGAGGGTGAACTACTCCATCCTCGTCATGGAGACCGCCGGGATGATGAAGATGGCCTACGGTAATGACCCCCCCTCCGGCAGGGTGCCGAAAAAGGGCTGTAGATGAGATCGTGGAGGTACAGAGGCTTGCGGCGCCGTAAAAACTCATCTAGGTTAACTTTCGGGGGTTTCTGAATATATATGATTTTTCAGCGTTGGAATCACGCAAAGAGGTGCCACAGGGGGCTCACGAGGCACCAGGGCGCGTCTGGGGGTGGCTTGTGGGGCCCCTATGGGTCTTCTGCTGCTCCCCTGAAGCTTCCTGGGTCTGTTTCCTTCTAGAAAAAATCGTCAAAAAGTTTCACTGCATTTGGAGTTCTTTTGATATGGATTTTCTGGAAAACCAAAAACAAGCAGAAAACAGCAACTGGCACTGGGCACTAGGTCAATATGTTAGTCCATAAAAATCATATAAAAGTGCACCAAAATCATAAAAACTATAATAAACATGGCATGAATACTTCATAAATTATAGATACGTTGGAGACGTATCAGCATCCCCAAGCTTAATTCTTGCTCGTTCTCGAGTAGGTAAATGATAAAAGAAATAATTTATGAAGTGTGAATGCTAGCATAGTGCATAACTTTGATCAATGGTAATTTCAATCACTTTTCCTAGCATCATTATATATCATAAACAGTAGCTCATCTCATAAAACTTCTCATGATCAAGTAGCAAGCTATTCACATGTTTAAAGTATAGACCATAAACTTTCTTGAAAACCAAAAAACTATGTTCTCAGTCATCAAACAATTACAATTCATCTTATTTTCAGGAGGGGTCTATGTAAGAGCTTTGTTTTAGCAAATTCCACATACTCAACTATCATTTAGTCTTCCATGATTGCTGACACTCAAAGTATATTTTTAGAACAAACCGTTTCAGTCAAACACATAGGAAGATAGGGGCTTAATGTTTCGCCTCCCAACTTATTTATCTCAGGGATAATGTCAACAATAATAACTCATGATCACCTATATTCAACTGGATATATGTGCCTGGATCTTTCCCTACCACATGATGCTTGCCAACTAGAGAATAAATAGAGCGGAATAGGGATGAACATTACTGACTCTTGCATAAAAATAAATATAGAAAAGTAAATACAGAAAAGTAAAAGATAGGCCCTTCGCAGAGGGAAGCAGAGGTTGTCATGCTGTTTTTATTTTTGGATGTGCAAGCTCTTAATGCAAAGGAACGTCACATTATATTGCCCCTTGTGATAGCAACCTTTATTATGCAGTCTATCGCTTTTATTTCTTTACCATCACAAGTTCGTACAACGCTTATTTTCCCTTGCAATAAAAGATCATACATATTTAGGAGCAATTTTTATTGCTTTTTGCACCGATGATAACTTACTTGAAGGATCTTATTCAATCCATAGGTAGATATGGTGGACTCTCATGACAAGAAACTGGGTTTAAGGGTTTTTGGATGCACAAGTAGTATTTCTACTTAGTACGAAGTTTTGGCTAGAAAAAGATCCTAAGCAAGCACCACATGTTAGAGGATCCATGGCAATATAACTTCTATGTGAACATAAACAAACATAACTCATTACGTTGTCTTCCTTGTCCAACATCAACTACTTGATCAAGTTTGAAAATAATTAATGGGGGCTCACAATCATAGAAGATGTCCAAGATAGTATATTTATATGTGAAATCTCTCTTCCTTCAATATTCTTTCATGAATTGTTCAAGTGACCAATGCTATGTTTGCCAACCTTCAATAAATTTTATAACTTATACTTTCTATATGTGAAGTCACTACTCCCCATGGGACAAGCATATAAAGCATATATAATTTCAACTTTATGATATTCAATTCATTCAACAATTTACTCTTAGGATATAAGTGAAGCACGAGAGTAAACGAGAAACTACTCCAAAAGATATAAGTGAAGATCAATGAGTTGTTAAACCATTAAGTAGCTATGTGAAGACTCTCTCCAAATAAAGATTTCAGATCTTGATAATTTTATTCAAACAGCACACAAAATGAAAATAAAAAGACATTTCAAGAATAGCACATATCATGTGAACAAGTAAAAAACTTAGGCTAACCGATAGGTGTTGATGAAGAAAGGTGGGATGCCTAACGGGGCATCCCCAAGCTTAGTTGCTTGAGACTTCTTGGAATATTAACTTGGGATGCCTTGGGAATCCCCAAGCTTGAGCTCTTGTGTCTCCTTAATTCCTCTCATATCATGGCTTCTCCTAAACCTTAAAAACTTCATCCACACAAAACTCAACAAGAACTCGTGAGATAAGTTAGTATAAATCAACTCAAAACTTTAACATTCTCTACTGTAAAAAATCACAAAAATTATAATGAAACATTGCATACTAAATGCCTCTGCATATTTAATACTCCTATCCTCAAATCGAAACATTAAACAAGCAAACATATCCAAACAATGCAACTATAACAACAATCTGCCAAAACAGGACAGTTTGTAAAGGGTGAATAAGAATTCATACTTCCCTAACTCCAAAAATTCTGAAAAATTACCACGTGACAGAGAACTCATGCATGCTTTCTGTGTAAAAATTTCAGATTTTTATCATGTTCTGACTATTCAGAAATATTCTGGACATAAAAGAAAACTTTCTGTTTTCGAACAGCAACACATGAACTTGCAAACTGAGCATGGTGAAGGCTATAATTGGCATTTTATTGAACTAAAAGACACAAAACATGATTATTGATAACAGCAAGAGAATCTCAACAAAATAAAATGACGCTCCAAGCAAAACTCATATTATGTGATGAATAAAAATATAGCTCCAAGTAAGGTTACAGATAATGTTGAAGACGAAAGAGGGGATGCCTTCCGGGGCATCCCCAAGCTTAGATGCTTGAGTCTTCCTTGAATATTACCTTGGGGTGCCTTGGGCATCCCCAAGCTTAGGGTCTTGCCGCTCCGTATTCTCCTCATATCGATATCTCACCCAAGACTTGAAAACTTCAATCACACAAAACTTAACGGAACTTCTGAGATAGGTTAGTATGATAAAAATAAATCATCCACTTAGGTACTGTCAATACAAGATTCATAATTTTTCTCACATAATTCCTACTGTATTACATCATTTCCACAATTTATATTACTTAATATAAGCTATGGAAACACTAAAACAAGCAAACTATGCACTAAAAACACAATCTGTCAAAAACAGAACAACATGTAGTGAGCGATTTAAAAACCAAACTTATGTACCTCCAAACATTCTGAACAATTAGTAAAACGTAAACAATTTGTATCGCAATACTGTGTAAAAATTTCAGAATTTTCTCACGCTCCAGTACATAATAGAAATTCCAGCACTGGACGCAAAAGTTTCTGTTTTTGCACAGAATCAAATCAACAAGCATCCACACTATCCCAAAGGTCTTGCTTGGCACTTTATTGAAAGAAAACATATAAAGCATGATTATTACAGTAGCTTAATCATGTGAACACACAAAAACGGTAGGGGTAAATATTGGGTTGTCTCCCAACAAGCGCTTTTCATTAATGCCTTTTAGCTAGGCAAGATGATTTCAATGATGCTCGCATAAACGTAAAGAATTGAAACATAACGGGAGCATGATGAAGCATATGACTAGCACATTTAAGCCTAACCCACTTCCTAGGCATGGGGATTTTGTGAGCAAACAATTTATGGGAGCAAGAATCAACTAGCATAGGAAGGCAAAACAAGCATAACTCCAAAACTTTCAACACATAGAGACGAAACTTGATATTATTGAGATATGTAAAAGCATATGATCCTCTCTCATAATAATTTTCAGTAGCATCATGAATGAATTCAACAATATAGCTATCACATAAAGCATTATTTTCATGATCTACAAGCATAGAAATTTTATTACTCTCCACATAAGCAAATTTATTCTCAACAATAGTAGTGGGAGCAAACTCAACAAAATAACTATCATGAGATACTTGATTGGCATAATCCAATTGAAAATTAAAATCATGATGACAAGTTTCATAGTTATCATTATTATTTATAGCATACATGTCACCACAATAATCATCATAAATAAGAGGCATACTTTCATCATAATAAATTTTCTCATCAAAACTTGGGGGGCTAAAAATATCATATTCATCAAACATAGCATCACCAAGCTTGTAGCTTAGCATATCACTAGCATCATGAATATTCAAAGAATTCATACTAACAGCATTGCAATCATGATTATCATTTATGCCAAACATTTTATTGAATTCTTCTTCTAACAATTGAGCACAATTTTCTGATCCATCATTTTCAAGAAAGACATTATAAAGATGAATAATATGAGGCAACCTCAATTCCATATTTTTTTAGTTTTCTTTTATAAACCAAACTAGTGATAAAACAAGAAACTAAAAGATTCGATTGCAAGATCTAAAGATATACCTTCAAGCACTCACCTCCCCGGCAACGGCGCCAGAAAAGAGCTTGATGTCTACTACACAACTTATTCTTGTAGACTCGTGTTGGGCCTCCAAGCGCAGAGTTTTGTAGGACAGTAGAAATTTTCCCTCAAGTGGATGAACTAAGGTTTATCAATCCATGGTAGGCGTAGGTTGAAGATGGTATCTCTCAAACAACCCTGCAACCAAATACAAGAAATCTCTTGTGTCCCCAACACACCCAATACAATGGTAAGTTGTATAGGTGCACTAGTTCGGCGAAGAGATGATGATAAAAGTGTAGTATGGATAGTAGATATAGGATTTTGTAATATGAAAATATAAAAACAGCAAAGGTAGCAAGTAAAAAAAGTGAGCACAAAAAGTATTGCAATGCTTGAAAACAAGGCCTAGGGTTCATACTTTCACTAGTGCAATCTATCAACAGTGCTAACATAATTGGATCATATAACAATCCCTCAACGTGCGATAAAGAATCACTCGAAAGTTCCTATTCGCGGAGAACATAAGATAGAAATTGTTGTAGGGTACGAAACCACCTCAAACTTATTCTTTCCGATCAATCTATTGAGCTATTCCTATAGGTGTCACAAATAGCCCTACAGTTCGTACTAAAATAACACCATATGATAAGCATCAACCAACTCTAATGTCACCTAGATACTCCAATATCACCACACGTATCCGTGAGTTGATTATTCGATATGCATCAAACACCTTCAAATTCATAATATTCAATGCACACAAAGAACTTCAAAGAGTGCCCCAAGATTTCTACCGGAGAAAGTAGGACGAAAACGTGCATCAACCCCTATGCATAGATTACCCCAATGTCACCTTGGGAATCCGCGAGTTGAGTGCCAAAACATACATCAAGTGAATCAATATAATACCCCATTGTCACCACGGGTATTCATATGCAAGACATACATCAAGTGTTCTCAAATCCATAAAAATATTCAATCCGATAATAGTGAAACCTCAAAGGTAAAAACTCAATTCATCACAACAAGGTAGAGAGGGGAAAACACCGTATGATCCAACTATATTAACAAAGCTCGCGGTACATCAAGATCGTGCCAAATCAAGAACACGAGAGAGAGAGAGAGAGATAAAACACATAGCTACTGGTACAAACCCTCAGCCCCGAGGGTGAACTACTCCCCCCTCGTCATGGAGACCGCCGGGATGATGAAGATGGCCTCCGGTGATGATCCCCCCCCCCTCCGGTAGGGTGCCGAAAAAGGGCTGTAGATGAGATCATGGAGGTACAGAAGTCTGCGGCGGCATAAAAACTCATCTAGGTTAACTTTCGGGGGTTTCTGAATATATATGATTTTTCAGCGTTGGAATCACGCAAAGAGGTGCCACAGGGGGCCCACGAGGCACCAGGGTGCGCCTAGGGGCTTGTGGGGCCCCTGTGGGTCTTCTGCTGCTCCCCCAAAGCTTCCTGGGTCTGTTTCCTTCTAGAAAAAATTGTCAAAAAGTTTCGTTGCATTTGGACTTCATTTGATACGGATTTTCTGAAAAACCAAAATCAAGCAGAAAACAGCAACTGGCACTGGCCACTAGGTCAATATGTTAGTCCATAAAAATCATATAAAAGCCATATAAAAGTGTACCAAAATCATACAAAACTATAATAAACATGACATGAATACTTCATAAATTATAGATACGTTGTAGACGTATCATGGACGTAGTTGATACACCAACCCTAGTTGGATCATTGGGCTACAACGGTTCCATCCCGTAGAAACGATCAGGTACATCAGCTGCCCCCGTCCAGAACCTTCCTGCTACACTCTCCACTTTGTGAAGCAAGTACATCATCAAAGATGTGAAATTCCCCCAAGCTTTTTTAGTGCATTCCATGACCAAATCAAGCAAGCATGCAAAATGCTATTCAGTTTACACAAAATTTACCATTCACTGTAATTTTTCCGGCTAAAAATACCCGAAAAGTGGCCGCACGTGACAAAACTTGCAAACTTTGCAGAAAATGGTTCAAACTTGCCACGGAGGCCTAACATGGCCTTGAATTGTGACCCCAAAAAGTTGGGTTGATTTCAGACAGGTCAGGAAAGCAGCATGTGCTCTCAGAGGGTGCCAGGCTCGGCCGGAAGGGCGTGCTTCGGGGAACCTCCATGTTCACACCATCTTGATATGATGCCAACTTTATTTCATGGCCTCCCATGACCAAATGAAGCATGCATGCACAATGGTTTTCAGTTTGCACTAGTTTTTCCATTTTCTAAACCCTAAACCCTAAACGGAGGCAGTGGATGTACCTCATCGACTCTATGGGATGGAATCCAGTGTGGACCAATGCTCCAACTTGGTTTGGTGTGTCAATTAGGTCCACCCTAAGGTAAAGAAACTTGAAGGCATCATGTGGTACCCCTTTCGATGGATGTTTAGGGGGGGGGAGACCGTCTGGGAGCTATTTACTGGTCTATTTCAATAGAAAAATGAAAAAAACATAAAAATGTTGTCTAACCTTTAAAGCATTGTGCGTGCATGTTTGATTTGGTCATGGGATGCTATGAAAAGAACTTGGAATCCTTTGTAGATGGTGTAGACAAGGAGGTGGCCCGAGACGCGCCCATCCGGGCTAGCCTGGCTCCCTCCGGAAGCACATGCTGGTTTATTGACCTATATGAAATCAACCCAACTTTGTAGGGTTACAATCCATGGCCATGTTAGGGATACATGCCAAGTTTGAACCCTTTTCAACTAAGTTTGCAAGTTTTGTCACGTGCGGCCAGTTTTCGGGCATTTTGGACCAAAAAATTCAAGAAAATGGAATTCTTGTCTAAACTAAAAAGCATTTTGCATGCTAGCTTGTTTTGGTCATGGGATTACATGGAAAATAGTAGAGATCATTTGTATTTCTATCTGAACAACATATTCGTTTTTTTTGGGAACAATAGCTGCTAATGTTGCAACCTCTCATAACTAACGCCGCCCAACTCTCCCGAAATCCCACGATTACAGCTCCTCCCTCATAACCACCCGCGGCATCCGGGCCTCCTACCACCTCCCATGACCGCTGCAAGATCAGATCGGAGCCACCGGCCACCGCCCACCGGGAACGTGACCAGAGGGGTCGGACGACACTGCTATTGTCGCCGCCTCCTACTCGCGTCAACGCGCCGCTGCTCCCGTTGCAGCCGTCGAGCGCGATACAGCCACCTGTAGTGTGCGACGCACTATCCGCTGGCAGCAATTAGCCACCACCGTCTCTGACAGAAGGTATTACCTAATCATAGCTCTTATTAATCTTTCTCAGCCGCACGTCTACTAGTTAAACCCTCATACGATTTGCACAGTTTATTCCAGTCAGCAAGATATTATCGTAATCATTTTCTCCTAATCAATCTTGCCAATCCGAACACTACACGAACGTGGAAAGAGGTAATACCACAAAAACAGATGGTTATCTCTTGCATGAAATAACACGTCATATGTTTAAGAAATCCGAAACCCTAGTTAAACTATGCTAATTTTATGCATGACCAAAATCGGTAGTGTGCTTATACTTACAAGTGGTTCATATGATTAAAAAAGTCATCCATACCGTCAAGGTTCACCAAAACCATGGACATGTTATCACCAAAACACATAGAGTCCATCATAACAAATACCGGTCTTGGGGGTCTAACCAAGATGCATGACTTTAATCTCTGGCGCATGATGTTGGTAAGACTAGCCAAGAGCTTCGATAGTGAGACGGCGTCGATTACCATAGGTAAAACACCCATTCCTATCACCGCAAAGGACGTGCACCATATATTTGGCCTTGCGATAGAAGGGGAGGATATTGATAAAAAGCTGCAAAGCACAGCAGATCCAAAGTTGTTTTACACATATCAAAACAATGGGGTAATTTCGGTGTCTAACCTTGAGAATGCGATCAGACTTTCCAAAACTCCGGACGAAGATTTCCTGGTGCGGTTCGTTCTGTATGCAATCGGTACTATTTTAGCACCAACAGCACACTCTTATGTCGACGCGAAATATCTTAAACTTGTTGCGGATATTAAAAGCATTCGGAGATTGAACTGGGGATGTTTCACACTGAATAACTTGTTCAAGTCCCTTTACAAATTTAACAATCTTGATCAAGTATCTCTACAAGGAAATCTACCTCTGCTCCAGGTTAGTTCTACATCACTAGTTAACATTCTACAATTGTTGTTCTGTTGTCTATCTCTCTATACTGATGAAGTAATGTATTGTGTAGATTTGGTACTGGGAGCACGTGCGTACTGGCAAATTGATGCATCCTAGTATACCCCCACCATTGGTCGCACGATGGGACGAAAGCATGTCAAAAATAAGAACAGAAGCTTACAACACAGGAGGTCTTCATAAAAGACTGATATGTTTCTAGATTTGACCCTTGTATAACCGGTTATTTATTTGCTACTAATGATTCATTCTACCTGATTCAAAGGCTGTGATGGAAAATTGTGCTCGACAACCACAGGCCGACAATAGAAATGATCCACGGAGCAATAATTTTGTACATGTGGATGAACATGATTCGTATCGAGCACAATCACAGGGTCAAAATATGAGTAGCCAACAAGTAAACCCTTCGAAGACAATTTTTTTTCGAATACCACTAAAAGGTCGCATCGAACCTCATTCATTTAGCTTTGTTCTCAACGGGGTGTTATTTCGTTTGCACAGGTGGAAATGATAGTTGCAGCCATGAATGCACGTTTTTCTGAACAAGAAAAGAAGATAGGCAGACAACTAATGGAACTTGAGCACAGATTTGACGCGAAATTCCTCACCATGAGCAAAGAGTTAATCGACCTTAAGAGTAAATCTGCCAGTAATCCTAGGCTCTCGATGGCCGAGGACGAAATTAAAGACTTAAGGAGGGAACTGCAGGTACGTCATGTTGTCCATTTTTTATTTTTATGAATATGTTCCTCCATATTCATTATTGTTTATATTGTTACAGGAATTAAAAAACCAAATAAAAGGCAGCCAACAATCTGTGTCACAGAAAGCAGGCGTCGAGGTGATAATTATGGCCCCACACGTACCTACTATTAACAAACAACTTCTAAGCTACCATTTTTTATTGTAGGAACAAGTCAATGTGCGCAGTGAATCCTTCACAGCAACTCCTAAGTTTGACGCATCCACGGCACATACTTCGACTCCAACACCAAGTGCAAGACACGTCCTGCTTAACAAGGAGGATCCTCGAATCACACCGTCGAAGCCTCTGTTTCATAATGATTACAAGCTGACAGACGAGGACTTAGAGGCAGCCGTTTTCATACGCGGAACACATGACCCTGTTGAAGTAGCTCTAATCGGAGACATTCCCCTCACAGCGTGAAAACTGAAGCGAAATTTGAAGAACAAATATATCTACGATGATGTAAGCCCCTTGTACTCCATTGTACATTAAGTATTGGAACTGCTGGTGTATTATTATATGATTACAAATTTGGCAGGTTATTATGGCGTATGCTCACATTAGCGGAGTTGAGAATGATACTACGTCAATCATATCCCCCACTGAAACCAGAAAGCTGTTAGAATCAAATGGGGTTAATCCTAGGGGACGTGGAAGCTCGTGTTGCAAATAATTTGTAGGACGCCGAAAGGTACCCGTTTTTCTCACTTTCATATTTCGTATAGATAGTGTAGACAAAACATTTCAGGGGTCCCCCGAACCATAATTGTTTCGCATATGTAAATTATTCCATGCAATGAGTCCGCTTTTATTATACGGCAGGTGCACATCCCGTTGAATGTACATAGTAACCACTGCATGCTAATGCTGTTTAATTTCTACAAAGAAGAGATTCAAATCCTAAACTCCTTGAAAGATCATTTTGACAAGGAGAAGGAAACTGCTCTTATAAGTGTTCTCTTGCTGCCTCTTTACTGTCGCATGGCACATGAACTCCCAAATCACCGTAACCCTTTGTAAAACTCGTATTATCCTAGGTGGAGTCGATTCAGAACTACATCGACGAAGCGGTGAAGGATGGCTTGGTAACGCCAGCTAAGCCCATCAAATTTGCCGAGTGGGAGGTAGTACGCTATGACAACTTACCACAACAGAAGGACGGGTACGTACAACCTCCTAAATTATTTCTCGCCGACACGTCCAAGTTTACTAAACTTAAACTAAACCTTGCAGGCATTCATGTGCGCTGTTCACACTGAAGTACATGTTGACATGGAACGGTGTAGATTTTACCGAGAATTTGGAGCAGGTCAGTCAAACACTATATTTAATTTGAAATATCTTTTGCCTCAATGCTGTGCTGACATATGTGTTACTTATCAAATATAGTCACAGATAGAGATTTTCAGCTGGAAAATAGTTTCAAGCCTGCTGCGTTCAAATTGCAATAGTCTTCGCCTCAATTCATACAAGTACCCCACAACGGTTAGCGATACAACACGGATATTTCATTTTTTTCATAGGTCTCATAATTTGAATGAATGCACCGATGTCTGTTGTACAGAAGGAGGCGTACGAAGCCCACGTTGCATCGCAACCTAAGGGTTCAGAAGACGACGTCCAAGAAATGAACGAACCTGTTCTTTGCAACAAAACAAACACGTCGAGCTCCCAAAAGGATCCCGACACCCCCAGCTCCCCCAAAAGGCGGAGACCACGTGGACGCCCGAGGAAGATTGTCGATGAAGTGCAAGCTAAAAAAACAAAAACTCTTGAAGAGCTCAAACTTAAATTTGATACGAAGACCATTGCTAAACGTGTGGGTTCAATATCAGCACGATCACGCAGACCATCACAAGCTTTGTTGAGCCCATTCAAGGAATGCAAATGGTAGTTTAGGTATGTACTAGATAGCAGTAGAGTTATCAGTTATGGTACATATGTCATTTATGCTATGGTGATCTTAGTTACGCAAGCACTGCTATATTTGGATTTCATCTTTTTGTTGCTATCCATGAAACATCAACTCCCCTAGTCTACTTTTGGTTATAAGTAATACATGGTAAGTTATTTTTCCAAAACTCATAGTAGGTGCTTTTGGCAATCATGTGCATGCTCTACTTTTGGCAATAATTAATACATGCTTTACGTTTTTTTTGCTTCAACTGGCAATAGGCACTCTTGGCAAACATGTTGCATGCTCTACTTTTGGCAACAACTAGTACATGCTCAGTTATTATCAGAATCTGGCAGTAGTAGCTTTTGGCAATCATGGGCATGCTCTACTTTTGGCAATAACTAATACATGCTCAGTTCGTTTGCTTAAAATGGCAATAGGTGTTATTGGTAAACAGTTGCATGCTCTACTATTGGCAACAACTAGTACATGATCAATTCTACTTCTAGCAAACATCCCAACATATTACTAAACATCTTCAGTTAAGAGCTGAACATATTCAGTTTAGGATATAGCAGGAGCATCTTCAATTAGAGATAGAACATCTCCAGTTCAATATATAACCTGAACTTCTTCAGTTTAGGGCAAACTTGTACCACAGATCACCATCGTTAAGTAATTAGGCCTTGTACAATGCAAGGCGATTAGGGGAGGTGCATAGAAAAATAAACCGGTATTTCTTTAAACACCAGCGCTTATTACTACAGGGTAGACGCATAATTACATGTCTCTCCTGTGGAAATAGTCACTCGTGCTCCAGGGAACTCGGTTTATTATCCTACGCATCTCCCTAACCACCTACCATTGTACAAGGCCTTAACACACATCATCAAAGTACTGGCAAACACTTAATTAAGACGGCAGATTAAAAGTTCATAACTTAACCAGTGCGGCGCATAAGTTCAAAGAGTACGTTGGGGCATCAGTTCAAAACCACAACAACCAAAAGACATGATATAAACATAGAGGGCTACGGTGGGACTGGGGCAGCAACAGGCTGGCAGGCAAGCAGGGCATCAGTTCTTCGCCTTCTTGGCCGGGCGAGGAGGGGGCGGGACATAGAACGCCTCATTCCCTACCACGTACTTTCGGAGGAAGGCGCCGAAGGCCGCGTGCCCAGCCTTGACAATTGGCTTATGCTTTCTCTCTGATCCCTTGCCAACGCCTGTGGCGTGCTGGATCATGCTCGTGAAGTCTCTCACGATGTCCTTGGTACAGAAGGGGCAGGATATGTAACCGCAGCGCTTCTGGGTGCGGTACGGGATTTCCCCGTTCCGCAGCCTCCTCAGGATGTACCGACTCTTGTTGTCCCTGCTATCTTTGTCATGGTCCACTTCTTTGTCAGCTTCCTCTGAATTAGTACACACAGAATAACTCGGCTGAAATATTTTACTACTTATAATTTGAAGGTTTGAAAGCAATCATATGAACAATGGCAATTACCACTAGTTGTTAACCTTGTAAGAAGATATCAGGTTGAAGGTGGGTGATTATTATTATATAAATCATTTCTTCTCCAGAAACATGGGTCACGTCACACGGTCAAAGTTGGGGTTTTCGGAATTGTTTGGAATGTGTGCATAGCACCATAGTACTCAACTATGAAATCCCCTTGTTGGAGAGAATAAAAAGGAAAATTACCTTGCTCTTTATATTTACTAATAAGATCCATGTTTTCAAAATAACTAGAGAAATGCCATGTACATGGCTGAGCTATAGCATGTAACTTCAACCGTTTACCGCAAGAGCATGTTGAGCAATCTCTAAACTAGAAAGAGCTTCTGGAGCATTTTGTACCAGTAGTAAGTACATTCTAATACAATGATTACCAAAAAAGAGCATGCAGATGATTCACACTAATCTACCTCTTATATTGTATTATATTTTGTTGTATTCCTTGTTATCTATCTTCAAATTTTCTTTCATTTGCATGTATAGCTCTTTTTCCCTGTTAAGAACTACTCTTATTTGTACTATTTAATTTCAGAAATAATTAAAGGGTTTAGGGTCTAGGGTTAGGCACATTAGTAGATGTGTTATCTAATTATGATAAACCTGCTACGATTACCCAACTAGGTAACAGACAAAGCCTTTTATTTCATCCAGCAGATAAGGTAATTCATATTTAACATAGTTCATTCCATAAACAAGATCCTCTCTTAGCATTTCCTTTGTAAATATTTGTATGATATGGATTTATGATAATGAGATAACAGACCTACAAACTTACCTTCAACACAATCTAGTTACATGAATTTCAAACTATATGACTAGGTACTAATAACTAAAACTATTACAGAAAGAAATTAAAGATTGCGGTCAGTAAATGTTTTGAAGACAGTAAGGCACATGAAGCAAGTCATAAAGTTTTGTATTACAAGAGAAATACTGGATTGAACTCAATGAAGTGGCACATATCAAAGATGTATAGCATGACCAATGTCTAGTTGCTCAAAATATAATGTTGCATGTACTTGACATGCATGATTACTGATGTGGCATAGTTGCATGGATAGATTTCTGCAAGAGAAGAACTAAATAGGCTAAGAGAAGAACTAATGGATTTTTGTTGTCAATGGCAGAAGGTGGCCCTAATTTGTTACTACATGCATCACAAATGACCACATGCATGGCTGAATGATGTGGCACAGTTTCATGAATAGGAAAACCAGATACTGGGTTGCCACAATTGAAGAACAGAGCATAGTTGTAACAGGGGTTCTACTGATTTAAAAGCTTCATCATTGATATTCTTAATGATACTAGTGAGGCACACGTGCATTGCACGTGAGAACTTACATAACAAAAGTATGATGTGATATTGACATATCACATGAAGCAATTATATAAATTTACAGTCACATATGCATCATGTATAAATGTAGATTTAATTCTTCTAGTTCATGGCACTGAAAATAAATATAAATCATTTTATGAAGATACTGTCATAGCCTTGTACAAGAAGTAAATAAAGCAAAAGTTAATGTCAATTCTTCCAGAGGCATTTTACATTGCTATGCTACTGTACCAATGGAGTTTTGTGTGTGTGTTTTCTTTAATAAAGTTATAAGGTTTTTGCATATTATGCATTGATATTCACAAAGTTAAAAAGCATTAGCAATTCATTTAGAAGAAAAAAGTTTGCACTGTTAAAGTATGGAATATTCTAGAACAAAGGAGAAACATAGTGCTATGAGGTTTGTGCATAGGGAGCATTGTGCTTAAGCTTAGTAATGGAATATTCTAGATAGTACGCATGCATGGCAAAATCTTTTGTACTGAATAAGATATCCAATGGCCAACAATGCTCGCATTTGCCAACTTTCCACCGTTGGATTGGCTTCATCCAACAGCCAATATTCGAAGTTATTCCCACACTATATAGTGGTATAGATGTATTTATCATAACCACATAGCAGGGATATTAATCATTGATCCTCTTGATGACTATAATTAAGTAAACTAATTCATCTGTACAACTTGTTACCTAACAAATCCACCGTTTAGTACATCACAACAGATTCATAATCAGTTTGAGAATCATATTCGTACACGTCTTCACAAACAAAATCCAGGCACAGAGGGATTTTAGGCCTCCATGCCTACTTTTGCATGCCAACTTTCAGATTCGTAATGATTTTTTTAAGCAAATCAAGGGGGTTTCCTTCCAAATCTACCAAACAACTTGTAAAAATCTTAACCCTAAGGGAGAGATCGAACATATAACCCTAAACCTATCTGGGCGAAATCAAATCCGTGCTACATGCATTTTAGAAGAAAACCCCATGGGAGAAAACCCCAAAAACAGAGTAGGGGAAAACCCCAAAACAGAGTATTATCTCCGAGAGCTCGTCGAAGACCTCCTCCTCTAACTGGATGGCCTCGTTCTTAACTTCAAGACTGGCGAGCTCGGCCTCCTCGTAGTACGCGTCCACCAGATCGAACTGCTCGTGCTTGCGCTTGGCCCTCTGCTCCTCCAGCGCCACCTCCTCCTCCACCTGCTCCCCGACCGCAGGCTTGACCGCTGCGACGACAGCCGGAGCAGTCACAGCAGACGGTGCACCGCCACCCGTCGCCGCAACGGCGCCCTCGGCCGCGCCAACCGGGGAGGCAACGACGGCAGCAGGCTTCTCCTCTGCTTGTACGGCTGTGTCCTTCTCCGCTGCCGCATCTTCACAGCCGGCCTTCCTCTTCCGACGACGAAGGGACTAGGGTGGTGCAGCAAGGGAGGAGGTTGGTGGCTCGTACGAGGTAGGCTTCGAGGGGAGGGGAGAGGGCTTTTTGCTGATGTGGGGAAGAAAAGCACGAGGCGTGGGGGAGAGGGGGAGACACGGGTGGGGGAGACTGCCAAATAAAGACGTAGGTGGATGTTTGGCGTCGTGCGCTCGTGCACGCTCCCACTACTTTCCTTTTTTTTGTCTTGTTTATTTTTTGACAAAAAATACATATTGGTTTTTTTTACAAGTGCGGAAATTACATCAACGTACTCCCAAACCAATTCTCATTGCATTCCAAAGAAAGTCTTTTTTTTGTTGACCACAACAAGTGGGATACTGACATGTGGATCCCCCATGTCATCCACACACACATAGCACCTACAAAATACTTCCCGGACGTGCAAATGTTACCAAAGTTTTCCTACAGCCTTGTATGAACATGAAAAGCATCCATGAAAAGTTTGGTAGCTTTCTGATGTTGTATGGATTTTCTAGCATTTTCGTGACGATAAAACACTCAAATACTTCCCGAACGTAAAGCAACGTGTGTTCGTTGTCGGAATTGCTTCAAATTTTGTGTGGGGTTGTTGTTGTCAAGATGACCAAAAATTTGGTGTTGTTGTCAAGATGACCAAAAATTGACCTTGTTCATCGGAGGCCGTTTGGGTAGGAGGGAAGGGTCCGCCTCGAATGACGTATTTTCCGACATTCTTAAAATGGACCCAAAATTTTTCTACAGCCTTCTATCAACATGAGAAGCATCCATGCCAGGTTTGGTAGCTTTCTGATGTTGTATGGATTTTCTAGCTATTTCTCGACGATAAAACACTGAAATACTTCCCGGACGTGACGCAACGTGCATTCGTTATCGAAATTGCTTCAAATTTTGTGTGGGATACCGGGGTGGGCATCCCCACTTGCTGGCAAAATTTGGTGTCGTTCTGAAGTAGAGCGGTAGTAAATACGCGGTACTACCGCTTGCGCGGTACTACCGCCCTGGGGCGCGGTACTACCGTTCGTTCACTACCGCGCCACTGCCGCTTAAAAAACGCTTCTGGACCCCAGAGCGGTACTACCGCCCGTAGCGCGGTACTACCGCTTGGCCGGTACTACCGCTTGAGAGCGGTACTACCACTTGCCTTCGCGCAGATTCGGGCAGATTTTGGAGAATCCGAGAATAGATGAGGTGATGGCCGATTGAAACAAGACACAATCGATCTATATCCAATTTTATCTACTGTTTTCATTTATCTTTTACTTTTCGTTTTCCTTCACGCCGAGCTCTAGCAACCCTAGGGTTTGACGAATCTTTGCTGCTTTGTGATGAAAAGCAGTCGGATCTCCTCCACGAAAGTGAGGAACCCCTTTGTTGATTTGCTCGAAAAGCATCCGTCCCTCGCCACAAAAGTGCGAGGATTATCTCTTTGTTGCTTTGCTCGAAAAGCATCCGCCCCTCGCCGCGAAAGTGCGAGGATTATCTTGTGTTGCGCGGTGCGATTTTCCACGCCAACACAAATTGGCGACTCCGCTGGGGAATGAAGAACGCCGAGTACTTCCAATCTGCTCGGCGACAAGAAGAATAAGGGCAACATCCACTCGGACAAGAAGAAGAAAAGGCACATGATGAGTACCGAGTCCAGGAACGGGAGCGACATTGACCCAGAGAACGTCCTCGCCGTTACACTCGACGATCTGTCGGAAGATAATCGGTACGAGCTTGAACAGGAGCTTGAGAGAGAGAAAGCTGAAAAGATGAAACTGAAGTTGGCTGGATACCAGAAGACAAGGAACGGCGTTGTCAAAAAGGTAGTTGCGCCGAGTCCTTCCGATCTACTCGGTGCTGAGATAAAAAAGCCAACCGAAGAAATTGCTCATTTAATTGATGTGTCCGTAGCTAGCAAATTTGGATCCAGCATGACAGATACGATGAACACACTTTCCAAATCTATGGCTGATAAATTTGAAGAGCTTAAAGAGCAACTTAGTAAAGATTTAGGAATTGTTTCATCTCATCATGCTCAATCATTAGGGCAACATGTTGAACGTGCATCGGCTAACGTAGATCAAACTCATGTTGCTCTAAATAATGATCAAAGTGGCCGGAACCATGCTAGTAGTTCGGCCCATAATTTTATCCATAATGTTGCTCCTCCTATGGTTTCTACTTCGGTTGCACAAAATTACGACAGCAACAACCAAAGTAGGGTTTTGAATTCAAATCTGCAGCAACCCTACTATCAAACAGTAGCGTATACCACACCACCGAGTTACAATCAACTCGGAGCAAACTCACCACCGAGTTACAACCAACTCGGTGTAAACCCGCCGGGTTACAATCAACTCGGTATGAACCCTCACCGAATTGTAAATAACTCGGAGACTATGCCGCCAGCTGCCAATACCGGGATTCCATATGGGCCGGTACTTGATTCACATGTTAATGATCCTCCGTTGCAAACTTCATATGCTCAAACAGTTATGCCAGAGTATCCACCACATGCTGCTGTTCCACAAACACATGCTCCATCATCTAATGATAGTTGGAAAAACCAGTTGATTGACATACTGAGTCAATACGGTTTAGCGCCGAAAGGTACAACACGTACCTATCGGAAACCATACCCCGAGTACTTTGACTCCACTCCTTATCCTCGTGGTGTTAGGATCCCTGACTTTGTTAAATTCACCGGGGAAGGTGGTAGATCTACTGTTGAACATGTGGGACAGTTCTTCGCACAATGCAGTGAGTTTGGTAATTCAGATATTTATAGAGTTAGACTATTTCCTTTGTCTCTAACCGGCACTGCATTCACTTGGTTTTCATCCCTTGCTCCTAACTCTATTTCTTCATGGGTATAATTGGAGCAGCGATTTCATGAATACTTCTACAGCGGTGAAACTGAGCTTCGGCTTTCCGACCTAACTATGGTTAGACAGAAGTATAATGATCCGGTGCATGATTACATTAGAAGGTTTAGAGATGTAAAGAACCGCTGCTACAGCTTAACTATAGCCGAAAAGGACTTGGCTGATCTAGCCTTTTCGGGTTTGCTTGCTCACATTAAAGATAAGCTAGAGGGACAGGAATTTTAGATGTCAATCAAGTGTTACAGAAAGCTTTGGCGCAGGAAAACCGAGCTAGGGAAGTTAAGCAATCTAATCGGTTTAGAGATAACAAAAACAAAGATAAGGTTGCTCCTACTGTTAACACTTTAGAGTGTGAAGGTGATTCGGCTAGTGATGATGAGGTAGACATATGTGTAGCCGAATGGATCCAAACGCCAAAGTCCAAACCTTTTGTGTGTCCTGCCTTAAAACCTACGCCTGCTAAGAAAGAGGAGATTAAATATACTTTTGATGTTAGCAAGTGTGATAGGATCTTTGACATGCTATTGCAAGGGAAACAAATAAGATTGAGAGGAGGTCATGTGATCCCATCTCCAGAAGAATTGGGACGAAGAGCTTATTGTAAGTGGCATAATTCTTTTTCACATGCTACTAATGATTGTAATATTTTTCGTCGACAGGTGTAATCGGCCATTAACGAGGGACGATTGACATTCACAGAGGATGCCAAGATGAAGCTCGATAGTGATCCTTTCCCTATTAATGTGATCGATTTTTAAGGCAAGAAGATGCTAATTCGGTCATATCAGACCGAGTCAGCCAAGAAAAAAAATACTGTTGATGAGAATGCTCCACCAAGAATGATTAAACCCAAGAATCCAGAGGTCGGAGTATGGATGGTTAATGGAAGGAAAAAAGCAAGGTCCAAGACCAAAGCCGACTGTTAACATGCTGTTGGAAAAATACACTTCACGTAGAAACAGTAATGTGTTCAATCGGCTTGGAGGGGTTAAGCGTCTGAGATCTCCTTCTGGGTTTGGTCAGGATCATGGCCCCGCAGGAAACGACCCGGCAGGAAACGGCCCGGTAGGAGACGACCCGGCAAGACGACCCGGCAAGGCGACCTGCAAGACGACCCGGCAAGGCAAGCAACAGCTGTGTTTCCCAATGGAACCGGCTTATTGGGGATGCCCACCTCCTATGCATCCATATTTTCCTTCGTGTCCTCCGTGGGGGTTTAATCCTTGGGCAACATACCCTATGGGGCCACCGGGTTATTTTCAACCAGAATGGAATCAGCCAAGTGCTATGTACAGGGGACCAGTGCATCAGAAAAGAACTCGGTTCAATGAAGACACGATTCGAGGGAATCGGTCGCCGGTGCGCCAGGTGGGTGGCAGAAACAGTACTGGTCACGGACTCACTTGGGTGCGCAAACCCGTAGAGGAACTCGGAGAAGGTCAACCGGCTGGAGTTGCCGAAAACAATTCAGGAGGAGAGGACGTTTTCGGGTTGAAAGATAATTCTGTTCAGAGAGAAGATGTCAATGCACATACTGTATCTTCCAGCGTAACTCGGAAAGCTGGATCGGTTGGCGTGATTATCGATCCACTCATCAAAGAAAACAGTTCACGTGCATCCCCTGGTCAGTCTCCAGTTACTTTTGGCTCATTCAATCAAGATGGGAACCCGAATTCTAGCGGGAGCCAGAAGTTTGCAATAGGGGGTGTATCTCGTCATTGGAAAGACATTCCTGTTACTCAGTACAGGCCGGGCTACTCGGGGGGCAGCAAATCTGTCGGCAAGCTCTTTGCCCGGCAAGCTTTCACCCGGCAATTTCTTTGCCGAGATACCCAGGAGGTAGTCAATACAGGCCGAATAACTCGGGGGGCAGCAAATCTGTCGCTCCAGGGACTAAACCGGAACCACAATGGTGTCCGACAGGATTGAATCACACTCAGAAACGCCAGGTGCAGTGACTACGAGCGTTGGAGATCAGAGAGGAGATAGCCGAGAAGGAGCGGGACGAGCTATTCAATAAGGACAGACCAATAATACCCCGACTGGCGTGGAAAGAAAAGCGAAAGGTACAACACGTGCTTATCAGGAACCGTACCCCGACAAGCCCAGCAAGCCTGGCACCGGCAGGTCCGGCAAACCCGTCTCCGGCAAGTCCGAACCCGGCAAGCCCGGCAAGCCCGGCAGGCCTGGCACCGGCAGGTCCGGCAAACCCGTCTCCGGTAAGTCTGAACATGGCAAGCCCGGCAAGCCCCGCGTGGAAAGAAAAGCGCGTATCGAAAGAAAGAAATGCAGTCACCAGTTATTCGGAAGATGCTGCCCAGAACTCGGAAGATGATGACAAGTACTCAGATGATGACATGGCAGACGACAAAGCTGGTGGCGTCAACTCGGAAGGTAGTACCAACTCGGAGGATGGCAACGATACCTTCACGGATATGGATATTAAAATGGTTTTTGCGTTGCCCGCCGAGTTTCGTGCGCCTGAGTCTGAGATTGCCGAGTTAGCTCTTGGGTCGAGTAAGGCTATGTTTGAGAAACCAGAGAAGCCCGACAAGCACTTGAAGCCGTTATTCATTAGGGGACATATTGATGGCAATCCCATTGGGCGTATGCTTGTTGATGGCGGCGCAGGTGTTAATATCATGCATCTTTCGGTGTTTTCCAAGCTGAACCGAAAGGAGAGCGAGCTAATGAGGACCAACATGGGACTCAGTGGGTTCTCAGGAGAGCTATCTGAAGCCAAGGGCGTTATATCTATGGAGCTTACAGTCGGAAGCAAGACATTGCCGACTGCTTTCTTTGTAGTTGATGTCAAAGGCCGATACAATGTTCTGTTGGGGCGTGACTGGATCCATGCGAATTGTTGCATACCATCTACTTTGCATCAGTGCTTGATTCAATGGGTAAATGATGATGTGGAGGTGATTAGGGTAGACGACTCGACTTGCATAGCCTTGACGGAAGCACCGGTTGATTGGCAACTCGGTGATATGCAATGCTTGACCGATAGAGATCTATCGGACTGTGACTACATTAGTATAGGTAGAGATGGTTTTGTACCTGTAAATGTACAGCTTGCTGATGTAGCTCGGCTTAATGATCTATCTATGTAAATGATGAATAAAGAAGATAGCATTAAATGGTTACAAAAACGTACAGAAGAGTATCGTTCCGGAAAGAACGATATGCATGAAACTATTGAAGAATTTGAAGATATGGACAAGTTTGGGCATGGGTTCTCATCAGCTGATCCACTTGAAGAAATCGACATTGGTGATGGAAGCACTCCGAGACCTACATTCATCAATGCTAATTTGAAGGCCGATCAGAAAAGCAAGGTAACCGAGTTACTTAAAGAATTTGTTGATTGCTTTGCCTGGAACTATACCGAGATGCCTGGTTTAAGTAGAGATTTAGTGGAACATAGATTACCTATCAAACCTGGATTTAGGCCGTATAAACAGTCCCGTAGAAATTTTAATCCTGACATGTATGACCGCATCAAAGAAGAAGTTGATCGGTTGATAAAAGCAGGGTTTATTCGGCCATGTAGATATGCAGATTGGGTGTCTAATATTGTTCCTGTTGAAAAGAAGAACACTAGCAAAATTAGAGTATGTGTTGATTTTAGGGACCTGAATAAGGCTACTCCAAAAGATGAATATCCTATACCTATTGCCGACATCCTTATTAATAATGCTTCGGGACATAGAATAATCAGTTTTTTAGATGGTAATGCTGGTTATAATCAGATATTTATGGCCGAAAAGGACATGTCTAAGACTGCTTTTCGGTGTCTTGGCTTTGTCGGTTTGTTTGAATGGGTGGTCATGACTTTTGGGTTGAAGAATGCCGGTGCTACATATCAACGTGCCATGAATCTAATTTTTCATGATCTTCTTGGCATTATATTAGAAATATACATTGATGATATAGATGTTAAATCGGATGGGTTTGAACATCATCTTGCCGATTTACGACTCGGTTTTGAAAGAATGCGCCAGTATGGGTTAAAGATGAATCCCCTTAAATGTGCTTTTGGTGTGTCGGCTGGAAAATTCTTGGGGTTTATAATTCATGAAGATGGTATAGAAATTGACCCTAAGAAAGTGGAGGCAATTAAAAATCTGGAACAGCCGACTTGCAAAAGAGATGTGCAAAAGTTATTGGGGAAAATCAATTACTTGAGACGATTCATATCTAACTTGGCAGGGAAGATTGAATCGTTTGCTCCAATACTTCGGCTAAAGAACGAAGCCGAATTCACTTGGGGGCAGAACAACAGGAGGCTTTTAATAACATAAAGAAATATTTGTTGAATCCTCCGGTATTGCATGCACACAAATCTGGTACGCCGTTCAGATTATACGTTGCCGCACAAGATAGAGTGATCGGCGCGGTGTTGGCGCAAGAAGATGGCGGGAAGGAGTACATCATAGCATACTTAAGTCGCCGTTTGATTGACGCTGAAACTCGGTATGTGTTTATTGAAAAGTTATGCTTATCCTTATATTATGCATGTGCCAATTTTCGACCTTATTTGCTGTCCAGTACTTGTGTAATAGCTTGTCAAGCCGATGTAGTTAAATACATGTTGCAAAAACCGATTCTTAGTGGTAGGATTGGTAAATGGGCTTATGCACAAATAGAGTATGATTTGACATATGAATCGTTGCGTGCTATGAAAGGTCAAATTATCGCCGACTTCATTGTTGATCATGGAGTTAGAGATGAGGAAGATATTAATTATGTTAGCAAATGCCAATGGAAGCTTTATTTTGATGGATCGGTTTGTAGAGAGGGGCAAGGCGTCGGCAACGTTCTGATTTCTCCTAATAATGTTACATATGAGACATCGGTTCGCTTAGAATATCCTTGCACAAATAACCAAGCTGAGTATGAGGCTCTTTTGTTTGGGTTACAAAATTTACTAGATATGGGTGTTAAGGATGTAGATGCTTTTGGTGATTCGCTTCTAGTAGTGCAACAAATTAAAGGCGAATTTCAGTGTTTTGATGGATTACTAAATAGTTACATGCACCGATGTTTAGATATAATTAAGTCCCTGGATACTTTCACTATTAGTCATATACCTAGGAATGAAAATTCTAGGGCTAATTCTTTAGCACAGCAGTCATCCGGTTATAATATCAGTAGAGGAGAGTTTTTCATCTTAGAAAAACCGATGTTGATTGCTGCAAAGGGTGAGACCGAGTTACAAATGACCCAGTCATTACAAATGACCGAGTTATCACCAATGACCGAATTAGTTAATAATTCGGAGGCTGTAGATTGGAGGGTTCCTTTGATTAATCATTTAAAAGATCCAAGTCAAATGAGAGATAGGAAAATTCGGCGACAAGATTTGAAGTATACTCTGTTTAATGACGAGTTACATCGCCGAACTATAGATGGGCTACTGTTAAAATGCTTGGATTCTGACCAATCTAGATTAGCCATGGGTGAAGTGCATGAAGACATATGTGGGACACACCAGTCGGCTCATAAGATGCGGTGGTTGATAAAAAGAGCAGGTTTTTATTGGCCGACTTTGTTAGAAGATTGCTTCCGTTATTATAAAGGCTGTGAGGCTTGTCAGAAGTTTGGCAATATACAATTAGCACCCGCAGCTATGTTGAATCCCATAATTAAGCCGTGGCCGTTTAGAGGATCGGGCTTAGATTTTATTGGTGAGATACATCCTTCGTCTTCTAAACAACATCGCTTCGTCCTAGTAGCCACTGATTATTTCACCAAGTGGACAGAAGCGATTCCTTTGAGAAATATGACTCATAGAGAAGTGATTAATTTTGTTTTGGAGCATATTATTCATAGATTCGGTGTTCCTCAAACTTTGACTACTGATCAAGGTCCTTCTTTTATGTCCCATCAATTTCGTGAGTTTGCCGAATCTTATGGGATTAAGCTGTTGAATTAGTCGCCTTATTATGATCAAGCTAATGGACAGGCCGAATCTAGCAATATAACTTTGATCAAACTTATATAGAAGAAGATTGAAGAACATCCGAGAAGATGGCACAAGTTGCTTTCGGAAGCTTTATGGGCTCATAGAATATCCAAGCGTGGAGCTACTCAAGTATCACCTTTTGAGCTAGTGTATGGCCAGGAGGCGGTATTACCCGTGGAAGTTAAGTTGCAAGCTCTTAGGGTAGCCAGACAAAATGATTTTTCGGCTGTGGAGTACACTGATCTGATGATGGATAAAATAGATGGTATTCCAGAAGAAAGACTAAAGGCTTTGCAAGAGATCGAGAAAGAAAAATTAAGAGTAGCCAAGGCTTATAACAAAAGGGTGAAAGAAAAATTGTTTCAGATAGGAGATTTAGTATGGAAAACGATTTTTCCCATTGGAACTAAAGATAGAAAATTCGGCAAGTGGTCGCCAAGTTGGGAAGGTTCATATAAAGTTGTGGAGATTGTTCCTGGCAATTCATATTTTGTACAATCTTTGCGAGGAGAGAAGTTGTCTAAAGCCCTCAATGGCAAATATTTGAAGAAATACTATCCGAGTATGTGGCAAGAAGCCTAATTGGGCAATGGCCGATATATGATTATCGCCCTTAGCATAAACATGGCCGATACATAGTTATCGCCCTGAGAAATATAGATGGCCGATGGAGTGTCGACATCGTCCTTAGAACAAACATGGTGCAAGTTATTTTTCGGCATACAAGCTTTGCCGAAAAACAGGGGGGCATGTGTTGACACCTGATTTTGGCATGATGCAAAATGCGGTAAAGATGGGCTCAAACGAAAAGGTCTTCTATATGAGAAAGTTCATATTGCCGGATGAAAAGCTTGCCGGCATGAAATCTTGCCGCCTGAGCGAAAAGCTTGCCGGCGTAAAATCTTGCCGCCTGAGCGAAAAGCTTGCCGGCGTAAAAGGCTTGCCGGTTTTGAAGGCTTACCGGTTTTGAATGCTTGCCGATTTCAGTGAAGACCCAAACAGAGGTTGAAGATGACCCGGCAAGGAGACGATCCGGCAAGGAGACGACCCGGCAAGGAGACGATCCGGCAAGGAGACAACTCGGCAAGGAGACCCATCTGAGCGGTGACCAGGCAAAGCGACCGGCAAGATACCCTGGTAGCCCCAGGAAGGTGACAGTCTATCGAAGACCGAAGATCAAGATGGACGTGAAAAGCTTGCCGGCGTGGACAGTTTGCCGGCATGGAAGTTTGCAGGCTGAGTGAAAAGTTTGCCGGCCAAGTGAAAAGCTTGTCGGCGTGGAAAGCTTGCCGGTGTGGGCTTGCCAGCGTGAGAGTTTGCCGGCGTGAAAATCTTACCGGCGAGCAGAAGATGAAGATAGGCTCAAAGGGTTATCTAGATGACCTCGAATGGAAAAGCGATCAAGCATACAAAGTTGGTATTATGATTATCTCAATCGGAGGTCATATGCACGGCCCACGCAAGGAGCAAGACAGAAGATTGGGCCAGATTCGGGCTGAATCCGAGTGGGACTAGAACTAGGACTCTAGGACGTGAATTGATGTGATTTCTTGTAAGGAAAGCCTAGATGAATCCTTTGCTTGTACGGGAAGTCCAGCCGCCTCTTATATATGTTGGGGTGACGGACGATTGAAAAACGCACAATCGAACAAACACATCTACTACTTTTTACGTACTTTTACTTTCGTTTACCATCGAGCTCTAGAAACCCTAGGGCGAGGTTCATCTTTGCTGCTTTGCGCCGTAAAGCAGTCGTCTTTCTCTCCGAAATTGAGGAACCCCCTTTGTTGCTTTGCTCGAAAAGCATCCGTCCCTCGCCACGAAAGTGCGAGGATTATCTTGTGTTGCGCGGTGCAATTTTCTGCGCCAACAATTAATACCACCATTGGATTAGTTGGATTTTGCTACCCCAATTTATATATAACATGCATATGTTCATATATGAAATTGCACAAAACAATATACTGCATAAAAGGGAAACCTAGGACATGCTAGCACTACTAGAAAAAAGGTTATTAGTGGCGCACCTGTTTTTGCTATTAATGGCGCACTATAGGTGCGCCACTATTAACACGCCACTAGTAACAAATAGTAATGGCGCACCAGAGGTGCGCCATTAGTAATCCAGATAGTAGTGGCGCACCAAAAGGTGCGCCACTACTAACCCTTAGGTGCTCCACTGGTATTCCCTCCGGGTGAGCCACTAATAGCCTTATAGGTGCGCCACTAGTAATAAAGGAAGGTGCGCCACTAATAAGGACTGAAATGCGCCACTAGTAATATATTTGGAAAACAAAAAAAAATCCAAATTTACAGAAAACAACCTATAAGGAAAAATAATTTAAAAACAAAAAATGAAATAGAATCATAATTTTTATTACAGTAAGAATATTACAATGTCTTTACAAGTATCCAATAAAAGGAAAATTGCAAGGAAATAAAAGAAAATCCTAAAACTAATCTGCTAGTAATCTTTTCTTCTTTTTCTTCACTTTATCCCTGCAAAATGTAACAAAATAAACAGAAAGACAAACAAACTATTTATAACCGATGAAAGTTGGAAGTGGATATGCTTTACCAGAAGGCTAGTACATTAAAATACATACAAATTATAGGTTGCCAATATTATGCAGCATAACATACACATTGTTTCTTCTTCCAATCTAGTTTTATCCAAAAAATATAAAAAAGCTCATTAGGATAGCAGCAACAATTTGACAGAAGCAGCAACAGCAATTTGAAAGTAGCAGCAGCAGCAATTTGACATAAGCAGCAGCAGTAGTTTGAACCTAACTGCAGAAAGGGCGAAACTGGGGCTGTTATGCTCAGTGTTCCAAATTTTGGGTTTGCAAAAGCTAGTTTAAAATCAAATACATAATTTAGATTTGACAGGTACAGTGCAGAGTTACTATTCATCAATGAAATATTCTTAACAATATTTAGAAAAAACTACTTTCAAGATTATAGAATGAATATATGCAGAGCTGCTGCATATAAGTACTGAATACAAACCATTCATTGCTAAGAAGTTTATGTAAACACAATAGTAACGGAGGACAGCTGTAGCTTCGCCATCACTATATCTTCTTCCATATAGTAGATTCAGAAGGGTGTATGAATAACTTGGACCAAAAGAAATGACCACGAGACCTGCATTGTCACAGGATGATCATATCCAAGGGCTGTTAACACATCTAATATCCACAGAAAACTAGGAGGTTGAAGTTGACAGCAACTAAAACATGTAGATAAATAGATTAATATACACATTGCAGCATTCAGTTAAGGACAGCATACCTATTAGCGTAATAAGTTTAAGAGCTCCGAGCAAAGAACCTTCTAGATTGGATACATTCTCAGGAGTTTGCCCTGTGGAAAAGGATCCATCATTAGCTCTTTCAGAGAAATATAAATCCAAAGATAATGTGCACAACATATTGTTTTAGTAATTTTGCTAAGAGTTCAATAATATTGGCCGCCTATAATTGTAAGGACAAGTTATTAAACAGCAGCAGCAAACTGAAAATATGCCAAAACTTATAATTTCAGATGTCTTGAGATATAGGAATGGTCATATCTAAATTCTAACAACTGGAGAGCAACAGCATTATAAGCCAGAATTCTGTTAAACATTACAATCTAAGATGGCAAGGAATATGCAGAAGGTAATCTTGTTTTGTTGCATTGGCAGCAATGCTTATCTTAGCAATAATAATAATTCATAGTACTTGTAAGAGGCTTACTTCCTGTGAGACAGGTCATGAGTAATTTAAATACTGAACAATGAGAATAGCAAACATGCCAAAAGTGGGCAGAAATATCAAACGACCAGTAGCCAATACACAAAGCAGTCACTTCACAAGAACATAATCAATTCAGCTGACCAAATGGATTTGGAAGGAAAACTATATCTCATGAGAGTTTTTGTTTAACTGGTACCAGCACAACATAGGTTAACCTCCTTTGACTAATCAAGTACAAAGATGCTCAATAGGCAAAACTTACAGACAGATTCTCCAGATCAGTACATTAGCAAAAAAAAAAAAGATTCTCCAGATCAGTAGACCGCAATGATGCAAATGCATGAAATTCAATATTTCAGGCAAAACAGATGATAAGCAATTGTACTTAGATATCATAGTAAAATGAAACTTTATATTCATGCAAAAGAGCAACCTGATGCTAATTGGGTGAATGTAGCATAAGAACTCTCCTCAAATGGCAGGAAAATTATTCTAACAACCAGACTTCCTGCAAACAATTAGAAGATCATTAGAGATTTTTTAGAAGGTGGTTAAGTCAGTATTTTGGATAGCTTCGTCGTATTTTTAGTTACTTAATTTGATATTTTTTGTTGGAGATATTCTAACAAGGTGAGAAAGGGAGGTGGGAGGCATTGATGAACCACGCCTCGCCAACTCCCATTTATCTAAAGAAAAGCACTTGGAACAGAAGGTGCTTGACATACTTGCCTAATTTATCCACAAGACCATATGCAGCCTGGTTAAATGGTGTATCAAACCAAACAAGAACAAATTTTTCGCCTTCTTGGAGGATCAGCTTCCTGATAGTCTGGCCTGTAAACAATATGCACATGTGCAATAACTGTTATTAGAAAATTAGCAGGACAAATAAAGAAGAAACCTGAATGGAAGGAGATCAAAAGTTCTGATATTAGCAAATAAAAGAAAATATGCCCAATATCCAATGAAAATGCAGGCTGCATAAACAACCTGAGACAAAGCAAATACGACCAGCTTCTCCTGCAAAAAAAAAACACTATTATAGTACTGTATTGATCAACAAATGTAATACAAATTAAAATGCCATGGGAAAGCATGAATGGGTATGTGAACAGAAGTGCAGCAGAGAATATTATCAATTGGATACGTCACTTGGCAAAATTATACTGTTTGTCCTGCAAAGCTTTATTATGTTTTAAGACAAACTTAAAATGTATGAGTACAAATGACCATTCAAGAAATCAATATCCAAGAACTAGACTAAGAACCCTAGAATTAGAGGGTGAGGGGAATGAAGAAGAGGAGGAGGAGCGCGGGCTTACAGGTCCACCGTCGGGGAAGAAGCACGTCGGCGATGGGGTCATTGTGGTCGCCACAAAGCTTGCGGCGCCACTGCTCCGGGGCGCCGAGCTCCGGGGCGCCACTGCAGAGGAGGGGGCGCACGGTGAGAGAGAGAGAGAGGGAGGGAGAGAGAGGGAGGGAGGGAGCGGGAGGCTTACCGGAGCGGAGGGGGTCGCCGGAGATGAGCAGGTAGGGGGCGGCGCGGCGGGGACGAACCGAGCACTGGATCTCCGAGAGGGGGCGCCGAGACGGTGACGGATCTCGCGGGGGAGGGGCGCCCGCTCGGGCGAGAGGCGGGGGCTTGGGGGCGTCGGCGGTGGCTTGCGGCGGTGGGGAGGGGGGATTTGGGGGCGTCGGCGGTGGTCTGCGGCGGGGAGGGGGCGCACGGTGAGGAGAGGAAATGGAGTGGGAGGAAAGGGAGGCGCGGGGAGGAGGAGGATAGAAAGCAGGGGAGGGATAGCAATGGCGCACCGTTTAGGGGTGCGCCATAAACACCTTTATATCAATGGCGCACCGTCTCCTAGTGCGCCATTACTACTAGTAGTAATAGGTTAAAAGAATGCGTGTGTGGTTATGGACAGAACCACTTACATGGCCTAGTGGTTGGTCCCTTGATACATTAAGCAAGTCACCCAGGTTCGAATCCTGGCTACCCCACTTTTTGCACCTTTTTTAAAATTTTATTTTAACCTTATGATAAACATCCAAACACTTTAAAATAAACACATGGCAATTTTAATACTCCCTCCATTCCTAAATATAGGGCGTATAATTTAGTTGCATTCATTGGTGAATTGGTAAAACATTTATGAATATGAAAAAATATCATCAAATTTGAAAAAATATTCATGAATTCAAAAAGTGCCCATGAAATTTTAAAATATTCATGAGTTCAAAAAATATTAACAAATCCAATACTTTTTGTGAGTTAGAAATTCAATAACAGAATAAACCTAATTAAATAAAAATTGGTATACTAATGGCGCACCTCCTAGGGGTGCGCCATAAGTACCTTGATAGCAATGGCGCACCAGCTAGGGGTGCGCCATTAGTAACTTTTTTTTTTGGATTTTTAGTTGCATTCATTGATGAATTGGTAAAACATTTATGAATATGAAAAAATATCATCAAAGTTGAAAAAATATTCATGAATTCAAAAAGTGCCCATGAAATTTAAAAATATTCATGAGTTCAAAAAATATTAACAAATTCAATACTTTTTGTGAGTTAGAAATTCAATAACAGAATAAACCTAATTAAATAAAAATTGGTATACTAATGGCGCACCTCCTAGGGGTGCGCCATTACTAGTTTTGAAAAAAAAAATTGAAAAAAAATTTGTTAGTAGTGGCGCGCCGGGGTGTGGTGCGCCATTACTAGTTACCACACCCCGGTGCGCCATTACTAGTTAAAAAAATGTTAGTAGTGGCGCACCGGGGTGTGGTGCGCCATTACTAGTTAAAACTAGTAATGGCGCACCACACCCCGGTGCGCCACTGATAAGTCTGGGGAGGGGGGTGTGCACAGGACAAACTTAGCAGTGGTTAAAAAAAAAATTGAAAAAAAAAATGTTAGTAGTGGCGCACCGGGGTGTGGTGCGCCATTACTAGTTAAAACTAGTAATGGCGCACCACACCCCGGTGCGCCACTGATAAGTCTGGGGAGGGGGGTGTGCACAGGACAAACTTAGCAGTGGCGCACCACACACCAGGTGCGCCATTAGTAATATGGACATTAATGGCGCACCCATATCTGGTGCGCCACTGCTATATAGCAGTGGCGCACCACATACATGGTGCGCCATTAATGTTCATATTAGCTATAGCCGTTTTTCTAGTAGTGTAGATTACGAATATTCCGAAAATGACTAAAAGACAGAAGGGCTGGAATTGCAAGAGGGACACTCGGGTTGGCTAGGCATCAAGGATAACCAGTGGGCCAGGGCCACGTGGCTTGGAGCGTTTGTGTGTCTGACTACCCGGTTTGAAATTTTGCAACAAAAATTGTGGCCTAAGATGAAAGTTGCCTTATTTGATGATTTGTTATACTACCATCAATGGCATAAACATTGACAATCATATTTATGCTTCTTTGACATATATCATTACTATAATGTGGATTTAACTTATATGGTATGCATTACTAGATACGTGCATTAGCCGAAATTGCACTACTGTCTACCTGTGTGTACTGAAACTGCACTACTGAAATATTTCAGTGTCTACCTGTGTGTACTGAAACTGCACTATTGAAATATTTCAGTGTCTACAAGTGTGTACTGAAATTGAACTTGAAATATTTCAGAATCTACAACTGTCTACTGAACTTGCAGTACTGAAATATTTCAGTGTCTACCCAGAGTCTACCACTGGAAATCTATTAATCCAATTTTCTTATCTTTTTTTGGAAATTTAATTAGCCAAATTAAGTTTGATTCAGTAGACAAGGGAAAATTCAGTTAACTAAAAAAATCCAGTTAAATTTACAAATTCAGTTAACTTAACACACATAATTCTGCCTAGGATTCATATACATCAAAATCTAGCACTAAAAGACTACAAATTTTTCCTAGGGTTCATATACATCAAATTATAGCACTAGAATACTACAAATTTTGCCTAGGGTTCATAATTCTGCCTAGGATTCATATACATCATAATCCAGCCCCCAAAGCATGTAGTCAAATCTTCATGCAAATTATTCAGATTAAAATGACATCCTTCCCCATTCAATGACATCTAGCATCCCTTCTCTGAACTATTATCATCACTATCACCATGACTATAACGATCAGCAGAAGGAAGATTAGGAGTGCAGAAGCTTACTCATACCCCTACTACTCCTCGGCCGCAGACCGCCACCCCATGAGACGAGTGGAACGGCGAGGGAACCATGGAGAACAGTGGGGAAGCGACGTCGGCACATATTTGTTCCTCCTCCTATGGTTGCTCGACGAAGACTCCTCCGGCACAGGGTCCCATGGCACGACCACAAGCGGCACCATGAGGAGGCTCGGTTCTCGCTCCTCTGGTTTCTCGATCTTGGAGCGATAGTTCCACCACCTCATCCTCACGTCCGGCCTCGGGGAATCCGACTGCTCCATGGCCCAGAGGAGGTACTGAATGTAGAACAGGGACCCATCCACGGCAACTCCTTTGATCACATCCTTCTCTTTTTGTATCAGATGTGGGCGCATCGACTGCACCGACGCCGCTAACTGCCGCGGGTAGTCAAACCAAGAGACGATCTCCCTCATCCTGCGTAACTTGACCTCATCGCCGCCGGCGATCTGCACGATCTCATCCCTCCATGTGCGTGGCAAAGTTGAACTTCTCGCCGCCGGCGATCTGCACGATCTCGTCCTCCATCGAGGTTTTGGCTTTGGATGGAATAGGGGGGTGGATGTAGAAGAGGAGGGGAGAGGAGCGGCGGTGGTTTTGGAATGCAGGAGGAGAGGGAGGAGAGGAGCGGCGGTGGTTTTGGAGTGCAGGAGGAGAGGGAGGAGAGGGCTGCGATTGTTTAATGCCAATGGAAGAGGAGAGGACCCCTGGGCAGTGGTTCTGCATTGGAGGAGAGGGGCGGCGCGCTCTGGATAATTCCACGGTGACTAAATAGCCCCTCAATTAAGAAGCGAGCCCACATTGTCATTAGTACCGACCCCACACAAATTAGTACTTTCCAATACTTTTTCGTGAGTACTACCTAGTACTAGCTATTTCTTTACCGTTAGATCAAGAGGAACGAACGGCCTCTAAAAACACCAACCACCCTAAAACTTGTATCAAAAATTACATTCCTACAGGTCCAAAGATTTTTTTAATCCAATTAGAGTTAGCCATCAATGTAGAAAGGGGTTGTCTTAAAAATGATTTTTTTCTTAAAAATGATTGTTGAAAGAGACGAGGGTTAAAAGATGGGCGCTTTTTATGCAGCAAGATGATGCAAAATGCTCTCAGCTTGTGAGACAACGCGACGTCGAAAGCCTGTTCAGACCTTGAGTATGCACACCGCCACATGGGGGTCTCAGGCCTGCCCGGGTAAACCTTTTCAACACCACAGGGGTCTCAGGCAGGCCGGCCCTCTTTCGCCGATGATGTTCATCCTTGCTATGGAACCCTTGCAGCGCAACTTGCACAAAGCCACCGATGAAGGGATTCTATCTCAGATTGCGCAGCGCTCTGCCAGTATCCTGTATGCAGATGATGCTCTCGGTGAAGGACAGGCTAAAGAAAGACGACAAGCCTCCAGGATCCAAGGCACCATCCTTCGGGTACTCATCTCCTCTAGGATCGATGGCTTCCCAGAGTAAACTGACCTCGAGCGCCCACTCCATCATGGTCGGCCAGATGTGAACTTTTCACGGTCGAATCATGGGTACGACGTTCTCACCGGAGCAACAATTTCTTTAGCAGCACCAGAGTACTCCGCCAACTGCTTGTTCTTGTCTCTAGTTTATATGTTCATGTCTCTGTCCGTGTAGGACTACAATCAGGCACCGACTAGGCTAGTATATGTTCTCGTCCCCGAATCCCCAATTCCCTCTTAAATACCGACTCTCATATTCCTACCCAAGCAACATCGTGAACTAAAGATGGATCCCACACAAAAGTTACATCATATCTTGCTGTGATAGTACCAGCATGAAAACCTGAAACCTCATAACGAGGATGCCTACATACCTATTAAATGGAAGAAGCAAACCAACCACAACGCACATACGTTGCGATTTGCTATCAGCAAAGACTAAGTATGTATCCAATCCAACAGGGACGTAGCTAAGCTAACTAGCACCACCGATAAATATATATACCGACCGAAGATGAACGTGTCTGTCATATCATGTGCTGCGTGGCGGGCGGCACGATGGAGCCGTCGCCGCGGCCCTGCTGCTTCTGCAGCTCCACGTTGGCGTGCCACCCGATGTCCATGACGAATCCCCGGTTGCGGAGCTCGCGGTACTCCTGGCAGATGGCGCAGGACTCGAGCCATAAGTGGACGCAGCAGTCCGGGCAGGGGGTCTCCTGGAGCCCGTACTGGGCGCGCATCTTGGTGCGGTAGACGCAGGAGTAGATCCACTGGCACTGCCACCCCGTCAGCACCCCCACCGCCACGTACAGCGCTGCGCCGGCGCCGCTTGACGTCGCCCCCTTGTCCAGGATCTCCGCCATCCGCCCCACCACGATGCACGGGCAGCACCAGCCCAGCAAGCACACACCGTGGTCCTCGGCGCAGTCGAACAGGCCCGTGGACCAGGGGGTGGTTCCGGCCTCCATGGTGGCTGGTGGCATGCTCGTACCGGCCGGTGGGCACGCCCGCAAACGAATGAACCTCTTCCTCCTCCTATAGCTATCCGGCCACCGGTGGAGCGAGTGGCAACCGGGTGGCCTCAGCAGGAAGGCTAAGGCTGTATATATCATGATGCCATTATTAATTAGCCTGCACTATTATTAGCTTGACTGGCAAAAATAAGTGGCATATGATTTCCATGTTCCATCTCCCGATAAAAATAGTACAATTCCATGAATATAAGGAAAAGAAAATACTCTGAAATGTGCCCACTATAAGCTACAGCAATAATAGGACAATACCATGACCAACTTCATATTCTTCTGTGCGGAGAATCAATAGCCGCACATTGATCATCAGAAGAAATTTGGCCACTTTCACGAGGACAGACGCATAAGAAATTGATAATAACTTTTCGGTGGTCAATTTCTTAGAAAATGCTGAGTGGGTGAGGTGTATCCTTCTGTTGGATAGTTCGTGAGCAGTGGGTGAGTTGTATCCGGTGGACTGTTGTGTTGCAGGGTGTCTTACCCTCTTCTTCTTTGATAGTACATGATAAGTTCCAGAAAAAACATACTATCGTGAGTCCTTACCAAATGCTAAGTAACGATCTCCGTGAATTAACTTGCAACATCTCTCCGCCGTGGAGTAGTTTGCATCACAATATTTATCCGATAATGTAGCTACTTCGTTTGTGTCACAATACATCCCATTTTAGTTCGGCGTCGTCCAAACATTGTAACAACTGACTATCAGCAATGCCACTTGTAGTTTAACAGGAAACGAAAAGACCCCTCTTAATTAAGATATAAGTTACAAATAGGAGTGTTCCTATGAAAATTACAAAGGCATCTCAAACAACGCATCCGTTAAATTGTCTTTTAAATCCCCCTCCCTCCTTTATTGTTGTTCATTTTTATTAGTTATCCTGGATACCTGGAGGGAGACCCCGCTGCGTAGTATCAACAGGAAAAGAGAAAAACACAACATTGAATGCTTAAAGGAGCTCAAGGAAAGGGAGGTCGGGGACATCATCCAAGCATCTCTTCTCAAAGGTTGAGGATCTCAACCTTGAGGAGCTTGGAGCATTTCCAATTGCTCCTGTGGGTACACAAAAAAACTACACATCGGTTTTGATATTAGCATATCGGCACATGTAGGCCACCGCCACGATAGCCATTATTGCATTATCACTGTCTCAAGAAAGCTGCTTCTTGTCAGAAATCAATTTTGATCGTGACCACTTTGATTATGCCAAAGACAGGGAGGAGGTCGACTATGTGCAAAGTCAAGGATGAGGCGAAGAAGGGAAGGATGGAAGGACTGTATTGTTTGGAAGTGGAGGTGGCTCACTTAAGGATGGTCCTACGAGGGATGAAGAGAGAGCAAAACCGAGCATCAAAAAACAATGTTTCCTACAAGAACTCGCTAATCTTCAAGGGAACAAGAATTGCCTAATCTGTGTCCAAAGTTTCATCTCTCTCTTACTCTTTGAACCATATGTCGTGTTATCCAGCCACACTTCTCGGGTCTTATTTGTGTTGATCAACATCATCTATGCCAAGCTGGCCGAGGACCCCCCCCCCCCCCCCCTACAATCATAGTTCCATTACCAGAAATCACTGTGCCTCCTCGTGCTGAATGGATGATCTGAATGGCCATTGGAAGAAGGGCTTGCTAAAACTTCACAATATTCCATGTCGTGGTGGAAGAATTTATAAGGTGACTCTTCCTTGAGGGAGGGTCACTCTCTAAGAAAGTTGTTGGTCTTAGTGATCCTTCCCTAGGTAGCAAATTATCCTTGGGTCTGTCTCCTCCCCCATGACGATTCATTTGACGATACCTTGTTTCAAAGAATCTCATCCGTCCAACATGGCCCTCTGAATTTGTGAAGGATTATAAGCCGAACTAGTTAAAAGGAAAATTGTCCTTGTATAAATTTGCTTTCAAGAATCTTGCAGTTAAACTTGACACTTGAGAATTGAACAACTAATCATCTTAATGTTTGTGTACACTGAATATCCAAACTGTTAATTCTAGAACAGAACATTTGGCATATAAGGCATATTTCTATTTGATCTTCTGAATCCTCTTGTGTACACTATCTTTATTAAGTCATAACTACCATAGGTATTCCTCATCGTGTAACATCTGCGGTAGGGTGAAATGGCACACGCATGGATCTATATCATTTATAATTACCCGCCGGCTCAATATATTAGTAAATATGCAACTAGGTTACACACACTATTTTATACTCCCTCTTTAAACTAATATAAGACATTTTAGATCACTATTAATATAAGACATTTTGGATCACTACAATACAAATTGACAAAATTATGTTCCCATGTACAAGTCTAACTATGATACCCAACATCTTGTTGCGGGAAGTACTTTACAGGGAACACAATTTTAGTACTCCCTCCGATCCAAATTAAGTGTCGCTGCGTTAGTACAACTTTAGTACAAAGTTGTACTAAAGCAATGACAATTAATACAAATCAGAGTGAGTATATATCTCTAAACATTAAGTTTTCTTTACAGGTGTTAGTTTACTTTGGATTCATTGTATCGTATGGATATTTGCTAGTGCGACCTGGATTTGCAAGTTTGTGACCAATAGTGTGCACATTTTGTAAAAATTCATACACCATGGGGGAAATACACTTGGTTCCTGGTTGTATCTACACCCTATATGGGAAAAAAAAAAGTACTACCTCTGTCCCGTAATATAAGACGCTTTTTGACACTACGCTAGTGTAAAAAAAATCAATATTATGGGACGGAGGGTGTAATAATTACAAAAAATATCAAAATAGTTCAGATGTTTTTTAGAATAAACTTGACTTTCTTTTGCATTAGTATATAATTTTTCACGAATAAAAAACGAGCGTTGACTTCAGTGCAAAAAAACAAAAATTATTTTCTATTATAGGTCACTATTCACACTATTTTGGCCAAAAAATTGTTTTTATAGAAGAAGTCAAAAATGGTTTTCCTTTTTGTGGCATGTTTTTCACAAGTACAATGGAAGGTCAAGTTTATTTCAAAAATATTTTCAGTATTTTTTGATTTTTTATTTAATTACTAATATTTGCACATAGGGTGTAGATACATCCAGGAACCAAACGTCCATGTCCTACACGACGGCTGCTTTTTACTCTTAAAATTTCTCTGCGGATTAGAAAAATATATCAAGTGGGCATATTTTAGGAATGCTGATACAAGAATGTATGTCGTGACGTACTATATGGCAAAACAATTATTTTTCTGTGTGGATACCGACAAAGTGTCACTCACGAGGCACCAAGAAGATGGACCCAAGGGAAGTCCGGTTCCACTTCCGGCCGGGCTCCGACTTGATCTCCCTCTCGGATGTCTGTACGTACACTCCGAACTGAGCTCAAACTCCCGGACAAACATGCCTAGATATACCTACCCGCTGACACGTTCAGGATTTTCCGTCTGGACGCCACAATGGAGACCGCGGAGGCGCGCGACATCAACGTCATCGACAGGGGCTACTTCCGCCCTGGCAACTTCGTCGTGTCTGTCGGCGTCAGATATCCACGGTCGGATCGGTGTCGTCACAGAATCCAACACCACGCTCGACCTCGTGCAGCTCGTCGGCCACGCGGGGGAGCCGCCGGCCATGGCGATGACCGGGGCACCGCCGGGCTGCCTGCGGCACGTCAGAGAGCTCTGCCTCGGCGACTTCGTCATGTCCGCGCCCTGGCTCGGTCGGGTTGTCGAGGTGCCCATCGAGATCGACGTGGTGTTTGACGATGGCGCCCTCTGCAAGGTCATCGGCAGCACACTGTCGAAAAAGCTACGCGTGGCCACTGAGGACGCACGGATGTTTCGCGACATGACGAACCCGGGCTTCTACCCGGGGCTGCGTGTCACCTCGCCAGCCGACGGCTTCAAGGACTGCCGGTGGCTTCGTGGACACTGGAGGCCCAGCCGCAAGGCGGGCACCATCGCCAAGGTTGAGATGGCGGGAATGCTCGTCCACTGGATCGCGTCGGCGCACCAGGGCGCCGCCGACCAGCGATTCGTCCAGGCGTCCGCTCCTCCCCAACTTGACCTTCTTCTGCTCCGCCTACAACTGCTACTGGAGTGTCGGGGATCGCTGCTTCGTTCGAGGCACGGAACAAGCACGGGAGGAGGACACGCTAAACCGGAAGCAGCCGAGCCGGAAGCTCCTCCTCCTGGATGGGCGTAAGCGGACGCGGCGGAGGCAGGCGGCGGACCCATGAGCATCGCCAGCACCCGCACCACCGTCGACGTGCTCTGGCAGGACGGCACGAGGCAGAGTGGGGTACCGTCCACTTGTCTTCTCCCCTACCAGATGACGAGCGAGCACGAGTTCTTCCCGGGGTTCTACGTTGTGGACGGCGTGGCGCCCGGCGCTGCTGATGCTACTGAACAGACGACTGAGAAGGGGCGCGTCGGCGTTGTCCGATGCGTCAATTCCGAGGACCAGAGGGTGTGTCGTGGTTCAAAGAGGCGTCGAGCCCCGATGACGACGAGGCCACAGAGATCAACACCGTGAGCGCCTACGATTTGGCATTGCAACCAGGTCCCCATGCTTTCTACGGACGTGTCGTCGTACGCCGGCCGCCGTCGGGATGTCCTCCTGACGCCGTTGCTACCGATCTTTCATGGGTCGGCCGTGTTGTTGACCTTGTTGACGGGCGTGTCCAAGTAAAGTGGGCCGACAGCACCGTGTCAATGGTATGCACCGCTAATAGTCCAGCATGCATGGTTTTTCCAGCTTCTATTACTACATGCATGTATCTGCACCTGCAGTCTTCTAAGCTGATGTTTAACGAGCACTGATTGATCTGTTGGTCAACTGTGTTTCAGGTGTTGCCCCATGAGATTAGTATTGTCGCTGAGCAATACTACTGGGAACTAGAGGCTGAAATCGGCGGTGACGGCGACGACTGGATGGAGGATGACAGCGTCGATGATGAGCGTGAGGATGAGGATTCAGCTAATAGTGCGGTATCTATCTATCTATCTATCTATCTATCTGGAATTAGTATGCACCTATATAGGTTTGTAGCAAGCAGGCGATTCTCCTGGTCACCTAATATATACTTCTGCTATCAATGATGATTGAACTGCATTCGCCGAAAAAAAATACGAATGAACTGAACTATATGCAATTTCTTATTAAATTATTAGTATTGTTTAGTAATAATCAATTGATGCGACTTTCCAAATAAACATATGATGTTGATGACAGTACAATGAACCACAAAACCCACCTGACGGTAGCAATGTCCAGGGTGACCATGATTCGACGCATGAGGAGGACGACGATTCGGTGGATGAGGATGACAATGCAGCAACAAAAGCAAGCCGGAAGGGTGCTATCGTCCAGTCTATGTACCAAGTGGCAGGCCAAGTGTTGGCTCAAACCATGAGGTATTTTCGCAACAGGTTGTCGTCGTCGTCACGGGGCTCGGAATCAGCTGGAGCGACGGCGAACAAGGGCGCTCATGTGGCTGTAACCGATGGTCATCACAGTACAAGCAATCATGATGCGATTCACGCCATAGCAGCTGCACTAACCAGCAACGACACATGTGCTGATGATGATGACTGTGCCGAGAAGGGCAAAAATATTGAACACCCCACCGGTGATGAAGATCAGTTTCCCTTCCCACATTTTGATGTTATGCATAGCCCACTTGATCACCATTACATCGACAACGTGGGGCAGGTGGGTTCACCACCCAAAATTACATTTCTTTTCTGTTTTCGGATATAAGGCTTGGTTTTCAGATTTTACTTGAATTTGTAAAACTCACCATAATTCAACATCAGAACATAAAATTTTACCGTTCTTTTTCAGGGGGCTAGTGGTGGAAAGAGGTGGGTCAAGGCAGTTCAAAAGGAATGGAAAATACTGGAGAACAACAACTTGCCAGACATCATATATGTGCGCGTGTTCGAGGACCGCATGGACCTGCTCAGGGCCGTGATAGTTGGTGTGAGCGGGACACCCTACCACGATGGGCTCTTCTTCTTCGACCTGCACCTGCCGCCATCCTATCCTGATGTGCCTCCGATGGTGTACTACCACTCATTCGGTCTCCGCCTCAACCCCAACCTCTACAACTCTGGCACGGTGTGCCTCAGCCTTCTCAACACCTTTGGTGGAGAGGCATCTGAAGTCTGGTCACCAGCTACATCAACTCTTCTGCAGGTCGTCGTCTCTATCCAGGGTCTTATACTCAACGACCAACCATACTACAATGAGGCCGGTTATCAGACCCTAGTCGGCAAGCCAGAGGGATGCCGCAACGCACTGCCATACAATGAAAATGCTTACTTGCTCACCCTTCAGACCATGCTCCACCCGCTGCGCCGACTGCCAAGTGGATTTGAGGGATTCGTCAAGGATCACTTCTGCCGCCGCGGGAGGTTTATTCTCAGAGCTTGCGAGGCATACCTGAGAGGGTGTGTAGTTGGCACGCTCGATGGCGATGCATGCGCCACCAAGGGAAGCAAAGAGGATAGATCATGCTCGGCCGGGTCAAGACTGGCGCTTTCCAACGTGTTGCCGAAGCTCGTGGCAGCACTAGCAGAGATTGGCGCCGAGGGGTGTGAGTGTGACCAGTTCCACGAGCTGCATGACCTGCTTATCGGCGGCGATGGAGTAGAACGTGCTCACTAGATCATCAGGTGCAGTAGTTCTTTGGTTGCGTATGTCGCTAGTATATACATTTTTGTAGTGCCGTGTATGTATAATTTTTGCATTATCATTGTAATTTTATCCAACTAGTGATAAATGCCTCTTTACTGTTAATATTTATTTTATATCATTTGTAAATAGCTAAATTACGCGCTCTCCATTTAAAATTTCTGTTTCCCTTTTGGAAACCAAACTTATATTTTATTTTCATTTATTATTACAGGAAAAAAACAAATTAGCTCAATTAGGCCCAAGTAAGAATAAAAAGTGCCCACTAACTGTCGATGAAAAGGAAACTAAAACCAAATAAAACATTAACATCAAACTAAGCATGAGCCTAGATGGTTAGGTTCGTTGTGGTGAAACCAGTCCATCTGGGTCCAAGTACTAGACTTTGCACAAGTGCTCCCATATCGCCTGAATTTAGCGGGACTATTCGTTCAATGATATGACATGTACATCAACTACATGGGGTGCGTGTGTGCATTCATATGAGCGAGCATGCATACATGTTATGAGCACTCTGCTTCCGTATTTTGTTTCTCACAGAAGAAGATTAACAACATCAAGCTACCAAACTCAGAATGCGATACAAAAAATGTAATTTCTTGGTTTACGCAATCATGATATTTTTCTTAACATCTTGTTCTTTTTTCTTTACGCACTTCTTTATGGCCCACAAGAATATTATGTGGCTTAGATGGACCTAGTTGGGTGAATACTGACAAAAAATCATGTTCTGCATATAGTTTGGTTACTTTCGCAAAAAAAAAAAGTTTGGTTTTCTACAATCAAGAGGTTGTTTAATGCATGGTGTTTGGTTGGCAGCAATTGTGGGTTATGGCTGTGAAGATGCAAAACTTGACGTTTGCTTGTGCACGTCCTAATGTTCTGATCATCCTTTCTCAGTAGCTTTGATCTTACCACACATTACGCACGCAAGACCAAATTAACTTTGTTAGTTTGTTACAGTCCTAGCTACTAATCAAATGCAATTCGTCCAAGCTTCTAACAAATGGCAATACTAATTAACAGTCATATGACGGCTCACCTTATGTTACCTTTGTTGGTCCACATTGCCTCAGCCCACTTTAACATTTTGTTCTTCCAAGCTCCAAACTCATGTGCCTCACACCATGGCCGAAGTCTTGAAAATCATCAGTCGTCACATCCTCCTCAGGAAAAAGCTCATCATAACCCCATTCTAAGATCCAGTTATGACTAATGCAACATGCAAGAACAAGCCTCACTTGGGTGGGGAAAGGGTGGAATGCCTTCTGATCCAGGATCTTAAATCTATTCTTCAAAGCACCAGATGCCCTCTCAGCCGTAACTCTAAGATTAGAGTGTCTGAGATTGAACAATTCATGTGCAGTCTTAGGATAGTTCCGAGAAAAGAACTCGTTGAGATTATACCTGATTTTCCTGAAGGGTGGAAGAACACCAGGAAACGTACATTTGAGTACTTCTAATACTGTTTTGCTACTTGCAAAATAGTTTGAGTGTTTTTTTAAACAATTCTAAGCACGTATTTGCTGATTTTGTAGCCGTTTGCAACGCACGGGCCCTTTTGCTAGTACTATGTACCTACAATGTTAACCTACAATGTATCATGTGTATCCCTCCCTCTGCACGGAAATAAATTACCGGTACGCCATCTGCACTATAACTTTACCATGTTCGGCACCGCAGATCACTTTCTCATACTGGTCGCGGTAGAAGGTAAGATCACCTTGGAAGGAGATGGTACGACCATCATCACCATGCCCAGGATCATTTGGAACTTGAAGTCTCAACTTGATTATAAGGAGCGGCTCCAAGTATATCAGAACAGCATTACAGGAATCACGTACTATGCCGACGGCCAAAGCCGTCGGCAAAGGCACGTCAACCATTGGCATAACCTTTGCCGACGGTGGCAATCGGCATATACCCATCAGCATAAATGTCCTCGGCAAACCACCGTTGCTCGTCGGCATAGTAAAGCCGTCGGCATAGATGACCTATGTCAACGGCTTCACTGTGGACGTCGGCATATATGCCCGTCGGCAAAAAAATTGACCGCGCGTCCGTCAAGTGCCGTCCAGACACGTGCACGCTCCAGATGCTGCCACATGGCAGGTCTATGCCGACGGTATAGCCGACGGCCATACCGTCGGCCTCAGCTATACCGTCGTCATAGACCTACCACGTGGCATTGGTACCCTCAAAAGACCCCGGAGCGGCCTAACCCTAGCTAGTATGATCGGGAAAGCTACCCCCTTTGACTTTCACCGGACGGCCTATGACCAATTGACTTTTCCACCTGGTGGTGCGCCCATAGGAACATTTCAAAACAAAGTTTGAGCCCAACCTATCACAAGATTCCATCCGGGGCAGTGTCCCGCTCTAAGGGGGTGACACTCCGGAGCTATGCGTTGGGTGTTTGCACCTCCCACCACACTTTTAGGCATGTATGTGGATTCAATGCAAGTTTTGGTGGCATTTCTACACTCCGAAGACCCCCGAGCGGCCTAGCCCTAGCCAGTTTGACCAGGAAAACTACCCCCTTTGGCTTTCTCTATTGTAGAAAATCATCAAAGTTATAATTAAATATTTCATACTGAACACATGAATTTTAAAATCCTTGGAACTTTCTGATGCAAATAGTTATAAACTTTGCCTCATTTGGCCAAGGAATGAAAAATATACAAACAAATCAAAACAAGAGGGTGTTATCTGGAAATTTTGAAACAAACATGATTTTAGTTTGTTCAAATTTCAAAACATAGTATACTAATAGAATCGCTTCTAGATTCTGATCCAAAAGCATATAAAGTTTGTCAAAATCGATGGAAGTATGAATTAGTTGTGATTTTTACAAAGTATAATGAACTATTTGCAAAAGTACATGAGGTCGCATTTTAAACATTTTGAAAAACATAAACAAAATGTATATTCCTACTCTATGAAAAAGTCTACCCCAAATTTATATATAATTTGTATATGTTTAAGTTTAGCTAACTCAGATTTGAAACCCTCAAATTCAACCTTTTAAAAAAATAGAAAATAAATTTAAATAAAAAAGAATAAAAATCTAAGCTGACAGCCGTCGGCATAGGTGTAACGGCGTCAACATTCCGTCAGCCAATGAATGGGCCATATGCCGATGACCCAGTCTATGCCAACAACCACCGTCAGCGTATATTGGTGTTTTACCAACAGCTACGATGTGCCGACGGTCACCGTCGGTTTATATTAGTGATTTGCCGACGATCACCGTTGGCATATGCGGAACTTTGCCGATGGTTTTCTGCTGGCCGTTGGCTTAGCTTGAGGTATGACGACGGCCCCGACATAAAGCCGTCAGCATACCTTTTGCCGTCGGCATATTCATTGTTTCCTGTAGTGCAGCGCCCAAGGCCGCAGCGGCAGGAATTTGCCATCGCCAACCTCTGCTCCATCGCCTTCTTGACGGAAAAACAGCATGACACTCCCAATGCCGTACAGCTCATGGTGCGCGGTGATCTCGCCGTAGATGTGGCAGATGGCAGCGGCGGGCATTTGAAGATCCAGGCTGGCGCACACATTGGCATGTATGGCACAGTACATGAGCATGAAGGTAACATCTATGTCGCGGTCGTACCTTGCCGACATGGTGTGGGTTATGAGCTGGTTGCACGCGTACGGGTCGACTACGAAGAAGATGTTTGCAATATCAGTTCCGCCGTCGTCCTCCGAGATCTCCACCTTGATTCGGATGGTGTCCTCCATGGCGCCGCCGTCTGCTTGGAGTTAGATTGCCCTGCGCACGCACATGTGTCACTTCGTTAGAGCAACTGTAACCGACCCTTTAAATTTTAGAGTATCCGGCTAAGTATCCTTTAGAGGAGCAGATTTGGTCCTCTAAAATATCACCATTTCTAACGCATCCCCAATATTTAGCCGAGTGAAAAACAATTGAATGGCACAAGATCAAATTTGGTGCACACAAACACAAATTTGGTTCAAACAAGTACATAGAACATACTAAAACAAAATTCGGTGCCGATTCGGAACATTTTACATAGACATTTAGATGAACTTAACCAAAATATAGACTAAATTTAACCGAGTTTCAGACTAAACTTAACCGAAAGTTACTACCTGCTATCCCTCTCTTGCTCGAGCCTCTTCAAATCCACGCGGCTCGGACCATCGGTCAAAGGGTCAGGGCCTTGGCCATCATCGCCGTCATCGCCGCCGTCGCCTTCGTCGTCGCCATCGGAGTAGCTGTTGCAGAGATTGATGAACTCCGTCGCCCCGGCCGCGTACTAATCGTTCAGCCGGCGCTCCGTCTCAACTTGCTTTGGGTAGCGGCTGCGGAGCTCCGCCATGTAATCCTCGTCGGCTTGCTCCGGCGCGATGCGCTCACGGGCCTCCTGGTCTTCCCTCCTCTCCCGTGAGGAGACCACCCGCTGGTTGACAGGCTCCAACCGGGGCAACTACCCAAAAGGGAAGTTGTGGTAGCCGTCGGCACCATGCAGGCGGAACGACCAGATGTCGTGGTCGCGTGCCGCCTGCTCGGCGGAATGGAAGGAACTGATCCAGATTTTCTTGTGGGTGTGCCAGTCGGTTATGTCAGCCACCCACCTTCCCAAATCCGCTGTCGCACACCGATGTATTGCCTCTACGGCGGCTGCGGCGGAAGGTTGGGGAAGCCGGGTAGACATGTGCGGGAGGAACAAGCTCCGGCGCCGCAGGAGGAAGAAGCGCTGACGCAGCCACGGCCTCGGGACTGCTTGTGGCGGCGCGGATCTGCGCTGCGTATGGGCGGCGGGGTGCAGCTGCGGTGGGATCCGGCCATTATTAGGGGCGGACAGACGCCGGAGTGGGTGTGGGTCAGGTTAGGGGCACGCCGATGGAAATTTGGCATCGGAGATTGGGTGGAGGAGAGGCGAAGTTGGATTTTACTCCGCAGCTGCGAGGAGAGTAAATATAGGAGTCACGTGCTGCTCGGAGTAAAAATTTTACTTCTCTAAATTTCTTAGGGCTTCGAGTAGACTACCCACAGTGGGAGTAACATAGGTAGTAACATAGATGCCACCTAAGCGAAAAATGTGATGTAACAGCTAATTAATGAGGAGAGAGACAAATTGAGCAACATAGCTAGTTACTCATACTATGAGTAACATCACACTTATCAAAACAAGATGAGTCTATAAGCTAATAAATGAAGTGTTGCATGACATCACACATGTTACTCCCCACTATAGAGGTAGTAACATAGACTATGTTAACATGCAGGCCCGGTCCTGAGATTTTGGGGGCCCGGGGCGAAAATAAAACACGGGCCCTTTAATATAAGCATCAAAATAGTTAATATATGTCAATATAAATATTTTTTCAATAAAAATTTAAACACATGAAAAGCAATACCATGTCAAGTAATTTATAAAATATTATCAAAAAAAGTCTAACATCCTTAGATGCTAGCGGTCATATTTACCGGTGCGCACGGTGCAGTCTCCTCAACGTGGACGTCTTAGCCAGGAGAAACATGAACTTAAGCGCTGGTCGTTGAAAGTCGCACATGAAATCAAGCCAAATTGTGGCTACCATTTTATGAGCCAAATTACGCCCATGATGGTGTAGGAAGAACTAAATTTTTGGTATGGTAAATTGGTAGCGAAGATATTTCTATGACTTAGAATGTATAATCAACCATACAAAAACTACAATGCACCTATACGAACATATTCAGTTCAAAGTTAGATTTATAAATGTTCTAAATAAATTTAACGCAACAATCAGCCATAAGTTTATAACATGAAATCATCAACTTCTTACAAAATAGTATAAATCATCAATTTATAGGAAAGAAGAGCAACGACAGTGCTCTATTACCGACTGTTTAATTCCTTCTTCCAGAAAAAGGATCACTAATTCGAAAATCCATTTCTGAGCCCAGGCTCATCTGCACCCACTGACGAAAAAAATAAAAACAAATACTAGAAAAATTCAAAAAACTCCAATTTTTTTTTCGTGGTACATATTTTGATGCGTGAGGTCCGCTCCAAATTTCAACTTATTTGGACATCCGAGCAGCTCTCGGCAAAAAAGACAAATCGGGTCAAAAAAATTGGTGAACAGTAAACCTTTTTTTCAGACCCCGATTTGTCTTTTTTGCCGAGAGCTGCTCAGATGTCCAAATAAGTTGAAATTTGGAGCGGACCTCACGCATCAAAATATGTACCACACAAAAAAAATGTGGAATTGTTTGAATTTTTCTAGTATTTGTTTTGATTTTTTTCTTGAGCGCGGGTGCAGATGCACCCGAGAGCCGAAACGCTGCTCTCTCACTAATTATCCTAAACCTGTTTTTTGGGGCCAATTATACTGAACCGGTGTTGTCCCAGCCTAGTGTGACCCACGGCCATTTTCTTTTCTTTTGGAACGGCCCAAGGCCCAGTCTACTAAAGAAATAACGTTTCAGCCTCGTTCTTCTTCGTGAGACCATGCATCGAACAACTTCTAGATCGTTAATGGCTGCTGCAGGTTCCAGCGCGGTTCCGATCCTTCTAGAGAGCTGCTCGCACATGCCTGGGCGGTGCCCCCTTGTTTTTGGGGGCCCGGGGCGGCCGCCCCTCCCGCCCCCCCTCAGGGCCGGCCCTGTTAACATGTGCATGTTACTAGTCTAAGTTACTCCCCATTGTGGGTAATCTTAGGTGCTGGTTAGAGGAGAAAACCCGAATTTTACTTCTCTAACCGGTTATTGGGGATCGATTAGAGTTGCTCCTAGTGGGTTGGATGAAACAAATTCAAGAGGAGATATAACGATGGTACCTGCGGATCGACGTTGCGATGGAGCTGTCCGTTTCGCGTGGAGCAGAGATACACAGATTGATCGTTGAAGGCGACGAAGGTGCCCAGGAAGGGGTGGAAGCGTTGGCGCACGAACAGCAGCTCCACCAGGTCCCGATAGTAGCTGTAGGCCATTCCTAGGTTGTAGCTGTCTCCATCGTAGCCGATTGTGAGACACGGTGGAATCTGCCCTCGACCAATGTCCCCGCCGTCGTCATAGTCGTCGCCATCGCCGTGCTCGTTGTCGTCGTCGTCAGCTTGTTCCTGGTTGTGATCATGATCGGCAGCAGGAGATGCTTTTTCTCCCGTCTTTGTTCCCTCGTCAGCATCATTCGCAGTTTCTCCTCCTTCCAGCGGCATGCTTCTCACGGCCTTGCCTAGTTGGTTACGTTACTAACCCTAGATCGACCTGACGCTGCTGGCCATCGTGATCGATGCTTTACACGGCGGATGCGCAAACCGCCCTTCCCGGCCTGGGTGTCCATCCTTTCCGTATCCCCTTCCAGGCTTCTTTCTTAGCCCACAGCGCAAACTCGTTCCGTAATGCCGTATGTTTGCTGTGCGGCCCGACCCAGTCGTCAGCGCTGAACGGCCCATCCCAATCAATCTCCTTCTTCCCCAAACCGAGCCCTTCCCAGCACGAAGTATCCCCGTCGCAGCTCGTGCGGAGCAATGGTGGCCCGGTCGCCGGAGCAAGGTTGGCAGAGGAGTGGAGGCGAGGCCAGACATCGAGCACCTCAAGGTCTCGCGCGCTGGGTCCTCCACCGCCCCGGTGCTCTGCCGGTTCTTCAAAATCCACGGTAATTTGTATCTCGCTAAAGTTTAACTGGTTAATGGTGAGGCGCCAGCCTGTGAGGGTCCCCAATGCATACTGTAGTTATATGGATGCAACTGTAAATGAATCCAAGTGTGGCCTAAATGACAAAATAATACAGTATGATTGGGAGCATGGCAACAAGTTCTTTGTGGCATCCACATCTACAGTACGAGGCAGAGCCTCGTCTTCGTTGCTTGTGGACAAACATTTTTTCGACAAAGGGAATATATTAATATCGCGCAGATACCAATTACACCCAGCCTCTACAACAACGAAATGTCATAGAGACATTACGGATGCACACAAGCCAAAAGACAAACAGAAGAAGAAGAAAAGAAAGGTCCGGCTAAAGTGATCAATTCCTTGTAGCTGCAACACGAACCACCACCAAGACAACACCCGAAGTCCAAATTCTCCAGAAGCGACGCCTCCAAGAAGGAAACAGTGCACAAGCGCCGTCATCGCCCGATCATATATCTTAGGTTTTCACCCTGGAGAAAATCCGCGCTCTCAAAACAATGCCTTCAACAAGGACACTGCCAGGCACAACCAATTAAGGCCAGACCTTGGGTTTTCACCCCGAAAGCTAAGACTCTGTACTCCACCTGTGTTGCCGCCCCCACTTGCCGATGCCGCTGCTACGAGTCACGAATCACGAAGCAAAGTCCTCATCGCCTCGAAGACTTGATCCGCCATTACTAGGCCTCAGACCTCAGCCACCATGATGTTCTTCGCCACTATCTTCACCACGGAAATCGAAATACCGACATGTCCCATAATGTCAACGGATAACGAAGCTTCGCGTCACACCCTCCGGAAGCCACACGGACTGAAATAGGGGCGCACACGACCGAATCCCATCCGATCCAGCAATCTACAGGCGTCAAGCTCCCAATGAAGATCTTCGGCGGAGCCTTCCGGAACTCGTCAACGGCCAGATCAATGAGGGCCGGCATCAAGCAGAACATTTGCGCTAGAAGACACTACTAGGAAATACCTTATAGGTAGAACCTTAACAGTAGCGTAGGTAAGTCTGTAGCAGTAGCGCGTACTTGCCACCCACCGCTGCTGCTAAATGGTCCCCACCTTATCCACTGGGGCTACCCGTAGTAGCAGCGTGTCCGGCAATTCCCTCGCTACTGCTAAATTTATAGCAGTAGCGCGGGCCTACGACACACCGCTATCACTATGGGTGCACTGTGCCAACAGGTGGGCCCCACTTAGCAACAGCGTGTGCCGCCGGCCCAGCACTACTGCTATGGCCTATAGCAGTAGCGCTGGCACCTAACCCGCGCTGCTGCTAGGCGCAGCTGCCACCTTTCCCCCCTTCCCCTCCCCCCTTTCCCCTCTCCCTCCTCTAGCTCCCTCACTTGGTTCTCCCCCATTATTGCCTATCTTCTCTCTTCCTTCTCCTACCTCTCTTCTCTCCCCATTAATGCCCCCTCCACCATCTCCTCCATTAATGGCCTCTTTCTCTCTTCCTCCTCCTTCCATATATATATATCCCTTTCCCCACTCCTAGCTTTTGTCACTAGCTAGCTCTCTCTTCCTCTCCACTAGTTAGGTAGAGCCATCTCCTCCCAACTAGATCTACCCATTTTAGAAGTAAGCCATCTTTGTCCACTTTCGGTCCCTATAGGTAGCAACACCGGCTCATCTACCGTGCTCGATCTCTCTCGGGATAGGTACGGTGAGTAAAAAGTTGTGCTTTGCAAAAATGGAAATATGTGTGTTTGCATTATGATGGGAATTATGCGTGTGGCATCAGTTGCCGCCTAAGTCTATTTGTCGAATTGTGCATGACATGAGTTGCTTATGTTTTGCCGAAATGTCGATTTATTTCCGTTTCGGTGAATTTCGGGCACAGTCGATATGTCCTATTTTTAGGGAAGGTCATGCCAAATTTTTGTATGACTTTGATGCATGCATGCATTTTGTTTATAATCATTTTGCTTATTATACCGCACAGGCGATCATGAAGGTTAGTGGAAGGATGGTGGAGAGATACTTGCAATCCGCGGTGATCGACATGTATGCAGATAACCGGACTGGGATTTTATGTCCGTGTAGAAGATGCAAAGAAATCGTCATGTTGGACCCCTTTGAGGGTGGCAGTTTGAAGGCGCACCTGCTCATGCATGGTTTTATGGATGGCTATACTCGGTGGATAAGTGAAGATGATGATGATGACGAAGAGATGACTGACGATGGACCCGAAGACGAGGGCGCCGGACATGGCGGCAGAGAAGAGTCCGGACATGGCGGAGAAGAGGCGGACACGCCGCACTCTTCGTCTCTACTAAGTTCAGTCGTGCAGGATCCTCATGTTTGAGACCTGCTTCGCAAGAATACGACTAGCGACTGAGCTGCTACTAGAGAGGAGGCCAAGCTGGTGCAACTGGAGGTAGACTTGAAGACTCCATTGTATGACGGTTGCGATCCCGAGGAGACCCACTTGAGTTTCACGCTCGAACTTCTAAAGACGAAGGCCAAAAACAAATGGACAGACGCAAGCCTCGATGAGCATTTGAAGTATCTACATAATAAAGTTCTTCCCGCGGGGAACCTCTGTCCTACTAGTGTCGAGGAGGCCAAGAAAATCGTGTGCCCTCTTGATCTGCCGCACATTAGATACCACACATGCATCAATGATTGCATCATTTATCGGAAGGAGCACGCGGAAAAAACCAGCTGTCCAGTGTGCAATGCTTCTCGATACAAGAAGGCCGGAAATAAAGCACCTCAGAAATTTGTATGGTACTTTCCGATCACTCCCCATCTGCAGCGGTATTTCATAGACCATAAGACCGACTTCTGCTATGTCCAACAACCGAATGATAGTCTCACTGATGGATTCTACGTCATCCACCACATGCTGGATTACAGAAGGGATCGGCAAATACTTCGCATGTCACCTACTTGCGGCGATGCCGATATTCTGCAATGGGCCAAGAAACTAGGAAACATACCGGATCATCGACTCCGAGCTGAGTTCTATCACATCCAGTGTGAACTTCCCCAAATCATCATGAAGGAGGTCGTCGAAAAAACAGGGATGTTCTATGAAGGGCAAACGTCGCGGGTTGACGTCCGAACATGCTTAGTCGCTCAGCGTCTGGACCTGAACCCTTTCACGAAGCTCGGCGACATCCTCCCTGATTTGGACGGATGGGACGACATGTTGTAGTGATTGACGATGATAATGTGTCCGTTTAGTCACTACTTTCTCTATGACAAAACTTTGAATTTATGCATGATGAAACATTGTGATGTAAACCGTCCTCCTCAACTAGCGTAGATCGCTCTAGTTAATTAGTTTGGGTACGATGAACTTCGTTATTTATGTTTATGATATGTTGCTTGTGTTTGCTAACTCTGTCTCTTCGTGTTGCTCAACTATGTTATGTTGCATATTATCGATGAATTCATCAAGTGACGATGCAGGTATATAGATCATCGATGGTGAAGAAGTGCTACGCCGTGTACACAGGGAGGGTTCCAGGAGTGTACAACGAGTGGCCAGAGTGTCAGGCCCAAGTGTACCGGTTCCCGGGTGGCAGCCAGAAAGGGTTCGATAGCAGAGGCGAAGCGAAAGATAGTTACTTGAGGTTCACGCTAGCGCGAAAGAGGGATCAGAACCGGCACCTCAAGAGCTACTACATTATCACGCTATTGCTCATAGTGATCGCTCTTCTCTTCTATATCATAGTTTAGATAGATGATGAAACATGTGTATGTGATGACCATGCATTTGCTCGTATTCGAGACATGTCACATAATTAGTATCGCTATATCGAGATGATGATGAGACATGTCACATAACTTGTATCGCTATATCGAGCTGTCGCATAACTTGTTGGATGATGATGATACGACGAGACTATTATGTGTATGATATGATGAGAATATTGTATGTTTATGATATGATGAGAGTACTGTATAAAACCTGTACAAATACAACGCAAATAACCACACAAAAAATACAGGAAATTTTAGCAGTAGCGTGGGTTAACTAGTAGCAGCAGCGCAGGGTTATCAACAGCGCAGGGTTATCAGCAGCGCTGGCCAAACAGCCGCGCTACAGGTAGTTAGCAATAGCACTGGCATGACCAACGCTACTGCTAGGTAGGGGTAGCAGTAGCGCTGCAGCAGTAGCGCGGGCCCTAGCGCTACTGCTAGGCTTTTATCCCGCGCTACTACTAGGGTTTTCCCTAGTAGTGAGAACCCAAGGGCCGCCAGCGGAGGGGAATAGATCTGGTCCGGGAACCCCAGATCCGCCGCCGCCGGAGTGCTGCTCGCATGGGTGCATCCCGCAACGTCTCCGGATCACGGTAGTCACCTTAACAACGGTTCACAGCATTCACCTCAACAACGGCCTGCGCGGCAGGCTTTACACAGCATCCGACCACCACCAGATCCGATGAACTTGTTGCAGCCAAACCATGTGGGGGCAGGGCCCTGACCTGGACTGAGGCACACGAGCTGGAGCCCGATGGGGCCGAAAGCCAGCAGTAGAGGAGACTGGTTCGCTGGATCTCACACCACCAACACGAAGCAGCTGGTCCGCTCGAACGCTGCCATGAGCAGTCGTCGCTAGATCTGTGGCGATCCGGGACCAGCAGGCACGGAGGATGCCGGAAGGCAATGTGGGATCAAGAATCAGAAAAGGGAACAGGAGGACGAAGGGGCACCCCGCCGCCACCACGGGCCGGCCAGGCAGCCTCCGGCGGCAGCGGCGAGGGGAAGGAGCGCAGGGAGACATGATACGTCTCCAACGTATCTATAATTTTTGATTGTTCCATGCTATTATAGTATCAATCTTGGATGTTTTATATACATTTACAAGAAATTATATATCATTTTTTGGGACTAACCTATTAACTTAGTGCCCAGTGCCAGTTGCTGTTTTTGCCTATTTTTGGTTTTCCAGAATATCAGTACCAAACGAAGTCCAAATTCTACGAAACTTTTTGTGATTTTTTTCTGGACATAAGAGACACGAGAAGCTTAGGGAGAGGGCTAGAAGACAGAGGAGGTTGCCACGAGCCACCAGGGTGCGCCCCAGGGGGGGTGGCGCGCCCTGGTGCCTCGTGGGCCCACATTTGCTCCGTTTGACCTAATTCCACCTCTATAAATTTTCTAAAATCGGGAAACCAACAGGGGAGTCCACGAAATACTTTTTCCACTGCCGCAAGTTCCTGTTCTCGAGAGATCCCATCTGGAGACCTTTTCCGGCACTCCGCCGGAGGGGGATTCGATCACGGAGGGGCTCTACATCAACCTTGCTGCCCTTCCGATGATGCGTGAGTAATTTACCACAGACCTTCGGGTCCACAGTTAGTAGTTAGATGGCTTCTTCTCACTTTTTGATCTTCAATACAATGTTCTCCTCGATGTTCTTGGAGTTCTATCCGATGTTATCACTTTTTGCGGTGTGTTTGTTGGGATCCGATGAATTGTGAGTTTATGATCAGATTATCCATGAATATTATTTGAGTTTTCTCTGAACTCTTTTATGCATGATTATTATAGCTTCGTATTGCTCTCCGATCTATTGATTTGGTTTGGCCAACTAGATTGATTTATCTTGAAGTGGGAGAGGTGCTTTGTAATGGGTTCGATCTTGCGGTGCTCAATCCCAGTGACAGAAAGGGACATGACACGTATGTATCATTGCTATTAAGGGTAAAAAGATGGGGTTTATTCTTGCGTGAGTTTACTTTGTCTACATCATGTCATCTTGCTTAAGGCGTTACTCCGTTCTTTACGAACTTAATACACTAGATGCATGCTGGATAGCGGTTGATGTGTGGAGTAATAGTAGTAGATGCAGAATCGTTTTGGTCTACTTGTCTCGGACGTGATGCCTATATACATGATCATTGCCTTGGATATTGTCATGATTATTTGCTTTTCTATTAATTGCCCAATAGCAATTTGTTTACCCACCGTATGCTATTTTCAAGAGAGAAGCCTCTAGTGAAAACTATGGCCCCCGGGTCTACTTTTATCATATATTAAAAATCCTAAAATTACCTTGCTGCAATTTTACTTTATTTATTTTATTTTATATTTTTGTTCGATCTATCTATCTATCACCATACAATTTAATCTTGCAATTAACCGCCAAGGGATTGACAACCCCTTTTTCGCGTTGGGTGCGAGGATTTGTTGTTTCGTGTGCTGGTACTGCTAACGAGTTGTTGCGTGATTCTCCTACTGGATTGATAACCTTGGTTTCATAACTGAGGGAAATACTTATCTCTACTGTACTGCATCATCCCCTCCTGTTTGGGGAAATCCCAACGCAGCTTACAAGTAGCAGGAAGGATTTCTGGCGCCGTTGCCGGGGAGACATCATCAACATCTATCAAGTACCTAAGCACAAAACTCTCATCTCCTTGCATTTACTTTATTTGCCTTTGCCTCTCGTTTTCATCTCCCCCACTTCTATTTTTTTTTATAAAAATACAAAAATATTTTCCATTTACCTTTTTCTTATTTGCTTGCTTACTTTACCATTATGGCTAGTTCTTCGCTCATTACTATTACCCCTGAAAATGAAATACTTAATTTTAAACAAAGGGGAGGAGAGAATTTAAAAGATGCTTGGTATAGGATTTGTGATGCTCATAATAGATCAATTCGTAAGCAATCCACCACCGTCCTTCTTCGCAATTTTTATGTGGGCATTACTACTTGGTATAGATTTGTACTTGATACTATTACCAGAGGGAATTTCTTGATGTGTCCCTCTATGGATGCTTTCAATGCTATGGGAAATTTAGTGGGATCACCACCTATCACTATTAATGAAACAACTTTGACCTTGGAACATGTTATGCAAAGATTAGAAGCTATTGAAAATAAAATGCCTACCGTAGAGCATATTGAAAATTTAGATAAAAAGATTCATAACCATGTTACTTAGTTTGTATCAAAGGTAGGGACTACTCTTAAGATGCTAAAAGAGAAAGAACCAATAATTAATGAAAGGATGGAACAAAGTCCCGCTAGGATTGATAAGTTGGAAGAAATTATTAGTGGGTTCCGCTTTTTCTTCCGCTAAAACTATTGAAAAAACTACTCGTAACAAGAATTGCAAGTTTATGTATGTTCCTAAAACCAATGGTGCCACTTATAGTAAGGGAAGTGAGGATCTTAAAATGATTAGCGTGCACCCCAATTTCATTGATGCGATTAAGGAACCTATTCATAAAAGTAAAATTCTTGATTTTGTGCCTAGAAGTGTGATGATGAGAAACACCTACGTTAAATCCACTAGGAAAAATGGATATGTGATTGAGGAATTGGAAATGAAGGATGACAATACTTAAAACTATGCATTATGCCTAGCTAGGGGCATAAAATAATAGCGTTTGTTGGGAGGCAACCCAATGAATAAAATAAATTTTTAATTTTTGTTTCTGTTCTTGTGTGTTTTCATAATTATTCTACTGTTATGATTGTGTTTTTATGTTTTAATTAGTGTTTGTGCCAAGTAATGCCTTTGGGATGATTTGGAAGATAGTATAATTGATGCTGTTTGGAAAACAGAAAGTTTTGCGTCCAGTGCTGGAATTTTAGTTCTGTAATGGAGTGTCAGAAAAATATGAAATTTTTACACAGTATTGGTATATGAATTTCCCACCTTGTCCTAATTTTTCAGAATTTTTGGAGTTATAGAAGTATGGATTTTAAATAGATATTTACAGACTGTTCTGTTTTAGACAGATTCTTTTTTTGTTGCATAGTTTGCTTATTTTGACGAATCTATGGATCGTATCGGGGGGTATGAGTCATGGAGAAGTTGGAGTACAGTAGCATTATGCCAATATTAAATATGAATCAATTTACCACAGTACTTAAAGTTAAAGATTTATTTGTTATAATAACGGATCTCACGAAGGTTTTGTTGAGTTTTGTGTGATTGAAGTTTTCAAGTTTTGGGTGAGATCACGATAGATGAAGGAATAAGGAGTGGCAAGAGCCTAAGCTTGGGGATGACCAAGGCACCCCAAGGTAATATTCAAGGAAGACTCAAGCGTCTAAGCTTGGGGATGCCCCGGAAGGCATCCCCTCTTTCTTCTACCAACTATCGGTAATTTTACTTGGAGCTATATTTTTATTCATCACATGATATGTGTTTTACTTGGAGTGTCGTGTATTATATCAGTCTTTGCTTTGTTTGATTTTTAGTTTGTCACAATCATCTTTGCTGGACACACCTATTTGAGAGAGCCAGACATTTATCATGATTTCTTAGAATACTCTATGTGCTTCACTTAAATTTTTTGAGCTAGGCAGTTGCTCTAGTGCTTCACTTAAATCTTTTTGAGCACGGTGGTGGCTATATTTTTAAGAAATATTTGAACTCTCATGCTTCACTTATATTATTTTGAGAGTTGATAAAGGTTAAATTTTGAAGAAATATTTGAACTCTCATGCTTCACTTATATCTTTTTGAGAGTTGATAATAGTAATGGTAATTTGCACAAGATATGAATTTGGTCCCAAAGTGATGAACATTCAAGAGGGATATAATAAAAACTTTCATGAAAGATCATTGGATATGATAAGTTTGATTCCTTGCAATAGTTTTGCGATATGGAGATGATAATATGTGAGTCAGGTTAGTGAGTAATTGTGATTTAGTAAGAATATTGGTGTTAAGGTTTGTGATTCCCTATGCATGCACATAAAGTCAATAGTTATGCAACGAAATTATATCCTACTTATGGTGCATTATTCGGTGTTAGTTATGTTCAATGCATGTTTATGACCGTTTTCGATTTTTGGTTGGTCGCTTCTCAATCTATTTGCTAGCCTTCATTTGTAATAAGCGGGGATACTGATTGTGCATCCAAACTCCTTAAACCCAAGTTGTGCCAAATGAGTCCACCATACCTACCTATATGTGGTATTTCCATGCCGTTCCAAGTAAATTTGCATGTGCCAACTCTAATTTTCAAAATGATTTTCCGTTTTGTTTGCCCGTACCGCTCATGAAGCGGCAGGGGGTGGCCAATATTTTCCATGCTAGGTGTGTTATTCTCACGCTGAGTGTTTATTCACTTGTCATTGCACGAGAGTGTGGCAGGTAATAGGGATGCCCAGTCCCAAAATGATTTTTTTAATATGTTTATAATAATAAATTCCTTGGAAAGTGTTGGTATGGAGGGCACCCGTGGATACGGCTAGCCATGGATTGTGAAAGAATGGTGGAATGGAAAAAAACTTTATTTTTTGTTTGGGAACCGCCTATAATGTGTCTAGTATGGAAGATATTGGGAATTCTCGGTCGTTTTCGTTGACAGGAAAAGAATGCCTCTAAAAATAATTTTATCTCTCCAATTTAAGCCTTGAGGTCTGGCACATTTCCAAATCTCTGCTTCCCTCTGCGAAGGGCCTATCTATTTACTTTTATGCAATTTTTTATTTTTATTTTTGAGTCTCCATCTTCTCTTACAAAGCACCAACTAGAGAGCATTATTGTCATACTTGTGCATTGTGTGTAGCTAATATTGAGTGTGTTTCATGAATGGATCAATGATTGAGCATATTGGGCTAGGGATAACTTTCTTTAGCGTTGATATTTTGAAAGACATGGTTGCTTGTTAGTATGCTTGAGTATTTATGTCTTCATGTCAAACTATAGACTATTGCTTTGAATCATTCTAGCCCAAATGTCCATGCAACAAAAGAAAAGAGTATATGATGAATATGATAGGTAGCATTCCACATCAAAAAATCTGTTTTTATCATTTACCTACTCGAGGACGAGCAGGAATTAAGCTTGGGGATGCTGATACGTCTCCAACGTAACTATAATTTTTGATTGTTCCATGCTATTATAGTATCAATCTTGGATGTTTTATATACATTTACAAGCAATTATATATCATTTTTTGGGACTAACCTATTAACTTAGTGCCCAGTGATAGTTGCTATTATTTGCCTGTTTTTGGTTTTCCAGAATATCAGTACCAAAGGAAGTCCAAATGCCATGAAACTTTTTGGAGATTTTTTTCTAGACATAAGAGACACTAGAAGCTTCGGGAGAGGGGCAGAAGACAGAGGAGGTGGCCACGAGCCACCAGGGCGCGCCCCAGGGGGGTGGCGCACCCTGGTGCCTCGTGGGCCCACCTCTGCTCCGTTTGACCTAATTCCACCTCTACAAATTTTCTAAAATCGGGAAACCAACAGGGGAATTCACGAAATACTTTTTCCGCCGCCACAATTCCATCTGGAGGCCTTTTCCGGCACTCCGCCGGAGGGAGATTCGATCACGGAGGGGCTCTACATCAACCTTGCTGCCCTTCCGATGATGCGTGAGTTGTTTACCATAGACCTTCGGGTCCATAGTTAGTAGCTAGATGGCTTCTTCTCCCTTTTTGATCTTCAATACAATGTTCTCCTCGATGTTCTTGGAGTTCTATCCAATATAATCACTTTTTGCGATGTGTTTGTTGGGATCCGATGAATTGTGAGTTTATGATCAGATTATCCATGAATATTATTTGAGTTTTCTCTGAACTCTTTTATGAATGATTATTATAGCTTCGTATTTCTCTCCGATCTATTGATTTGGTTTGGCCAACTAGATTGATTTATCTTGCAATGGGAGAGGTGCTTTGTAATGGGTTCGATCTTGCGGTGCTCAATCCTAGTGACAGAAAGGGACATGACACGTATGTATCGTTGCTATTAAGGGTAAAAAGATGGGGTTTATTCATGCGTGAGTTACTTTGTCTAAATCATGTCATCTTGCTTAAGACGTTACTCCGTTCTTTATGAACTTAATACACTAGATGCATGCTGGATAGCGGTCGATGTGTGCAGTAATAGTAGTAGATGCAGAATCGTTTCGGTCTACTTGTCTCGGACGTGATGCCTATATACATGATCATTGCCTTGGATATCGTCATGATTATTTGCTTTTCTATCAATTGCCCAACAGTAATTTGTTTACCCACCATATGCTATTTTCAAGAGAGAAGCCTCGAGTGAAAACTATGGCCCTCGGGTCTATTTTTATGATATATTAAAAATCCTAAAATTACCTTGCTGCAATTTTACTTTATTTATTTTATTTTGTATTTTTGTTCGATCTATCTATCTATCACCATACAATTTAATCTTGCAATTAACCGTCAAGGGATTGACAACCCCTTGTTCGCGTTGGGTGCGAGGATTTGTTGTTTTGTGTGCAGGTACTGCTAACGAGTTGTTGCGTGATTCTCCTACTGGATTGATAACCTTGGTTTTGTAACTGAGGGAAATACTTATCTCTACTGTACTGCATCATCCCCTCCTCTTCGGGGAAATCCCAACGCTACTCACAAGTAGCAAGACGCTCGTTGTAGCGGCGGCTGGGAGTCGCCCCGTGAGACAAACATGGTATCAACAACAATAAAATTCTAACCAGAACTATGTGCTGATGATTACTCTATCTTGTTAGTTTAATTTCAGTTTAATCATTATGGTTGGGAGCATGTCAGCATGTTTTTGTTGCATCTCACTACTAGGGAAAACCTTATAGGTAGAGGCTCAACAGCAGCGCGGGAAAGAGGCACGCGCTACTGCTAATTTATAGCAGCGCTGGTTGGGGAACCGCACTATAGGTAGGACCGTAGCAGTAGCACGGGAACGCCAAAGGGCGCTGCTGCTAAGTTGTCCCCAGAATACCCACCAGGCTACCTATAGTAGCAGCGCGGTCCACTGCACCGGCGCTACTGCTAAATAGGTAGCAGTAGCGTGTGTTACCCACCCACCGCTGCAACTATTGTTGCACTGTGCCACCTGGTGGGCCCCGCTTAGCAGCAGCGCCGGTCCATGGCACCGCGCTACTGCAACGACACTTAGCAGTAGCGCCAGTCCTGGACCCACGCTACTGCTAAGTCAACCTTATCTCTCCCTCGCCCGTCCACTTTCTCCCTCTCCCTCCCTCACTCCCTCTGCCTCATCCGCCTCCCGCCGTCACCACCGACGCCGCCGCATTGCCGCCGCCGTCCTCCCTCCTCCTTCCTAGGTAAGCCGCCGCCCTCCTCCATCCGTCTCCCTCCTGCCTCCCTCCTTCCTTGTACGGCCGCCCTCCTCCTCTCTCCTCCCTCCCTCTCCCTCCTGCCTTCCTCCATCCCTCCTCTCTCCTCCCTCCTCATACGGCCGCCCTCCTCCTCTCTCCTCCCTCCCTCTCCCTCCTGCCTCCCTCCATCCCTCCTCCCTCCTCCCTCCTCGTACGGCCGCCCTCCTCCTCTCTCCTCCCTCCCTCCCTCCTCCACCCTGCCTCTCTCCATCCCTCCTATCTCTGTTCTTGTAGAATGTAGGTTTATTTTAATGTTTTTCGAATACAGTAGAATGTAGATTATTATAATGGAATAGAATTTTTTAGTAAATGTAGGTCTTCTGAATAGAATATAATTTTTTTTAGGTATGTGTAGGTCTTTTGAATAGAATAGAAAATTAGTAAACGTAGAATAGAATAGAAAATTAGAAAATTTTCAGTAAATGTAGGTCTTTTGAATAGAATAGAAAATTAGTAAATGTAGAATAGAATAGAAAATTAGAAAATTTTCAGTAAATGGGGTCTTTTGAATAGAATAGAATTTTTTTTATTTGTTCGGTGTAGGTCTTTTCAACCAAATACTTTTAAGTATTTTAGATTTCAAATGAAATATAAAAATGTTGTATACAAGAATGTTAATAGTGAATGGTGTTGCTCATACAATTTTTATGAATGGTGTATACAAGAATGAAAAATATTAAAACTAGTAATAGAATAGAATATAAAAACTAGTAATAGAATAGAAAATTTTAAGTAAAAAATATTTTAGGTATCGAATAACATTTAAAAATGTTGTTGCCAATTTTATTAATGATCTAAATTTTTCACTTGGTGGATTATGCAGGATTTCTCGTGTCGCGTCTCCCTCTCCTGCTCGGCCCCATCTCACCCACTTGTCTCGGACGTGATGCGTATATACATGATCATTGCCATGAATCCGTCATAATTATTTGCTTTTCTATCAATTGCCCAACAGTAATTTGTTTACCCACCGTATGCTATGTGTTTGAGAAAGAAGCCTCTAGTGAAAACTATGGCCCCCGGGTCTACTTTTATCATATATTAAAATCAAAAATACTTTGCTGCAATTTATTTACTTTTATTTTATTTAGTATTTTAGTTTATCTATCTATCACTATCAGAATTAATCCTTGCAAATAACCGCTAGGAGGATTGACAACCCTCTTATTTGCGTTGGGTGCAAGTGTTTGCTTTTGTGTGTGCAGGTGCGTTTAACGGGATTTTGCTTGGTTCTCCTACTGGATTGATAACCTTGGTTCTTAACTGAGGGAAATATTTATCTCTACTATACTGCATCATCCTCACCTCTTCGGGGAAATACCAACGCAGTCTACAAGTAGCAGGAAGAATTTCTGGCACCGTTGTCGGGGAGACATCATAAAAATTACCAAGTACCTTCGCACAAACTATCATCCACTTGCATTTTTTTTGCCTTTTTATTTGCATTTGCCTCTTGTTTTCATCTCCCCCACTTCTAATTTTTTTTACAAAAACACAAAAATATTTTTATTTGCTTGTTTGCTAGTTTGCTTGCTTCCTCACGATGTCTCAAGAAAACACAAAATTGTTTGACTTTTCCAATACTAATAATAGTGATTTTATTAGTACTGCTATTACTCCTCCCGCCACTTGTGCGGAGTCGTGTGACATTATTGCTGCTTTGCTTAATCTTGTTATGAAAGAACAATTTTCTGGTAGTCCTAATGAAGATGCTGCATCCCATCTAAATACTTTCGTTGAGCTTTGTGATATCCAAAAGAAAAAAGATGTGGATAATGATATTGTCAAGTTAAAATTATTTCCGTTCTCACTACGAGATCGCGCTAAAACTCGGTTTTCATCCTTGCCTAGAAATAGTATTGATTCTTGGGATGCTTTTATTACCAAGTATTTTCCTCCCACTAAGATTATTTCTTTGAGAAATCAAATTATGAATTTTATGAAACTTGAGCATGAACATGTTGCACAATCTTGGGAGAGAATGAAATTAATGATAAAAAATTGCCCAACACATGGCTTAAGTTTATGGATGATCATACAAAAAATTATGCGGGATTAAACTTTGTTTCTAGAAATTTTCTAGACTCTGCCGCAGGTGGTACTTTTATGGAAATTACATTGGGAGAAGCTACAAAACTTCTGGACAATATCATGACAAATTATTCTCAATGGCACATTGAATGAACTCCAACTAGTAAGAAGGTAAATTTTGTTGAAGAAATTAATACTTTGAGTGATAAGATGGATGCTCTTATGAAATTGGTTGCTAGTAAAAGTGCTCATATTGATCCTAATGATGTGCCATTGTCTACCATGATTGAGCAAAATAATGATGCTATTGATGTGAATTTTGTCTCTAGAAATAATTTCAACAACAATGCTTATGATGGTAATTTCAATCCTAGACCGTTTCCTGGAAATTCCTCTAATAATTATGGTAATTCCTATGGAAATCCTTATAATGATAATAAGAGGATACCCTTTGATCTTGAAAGTAATATTAAAGAATTTATTAATTTGCAAAAGAATTTCAATGCTATGATAGAAGAAAAATTGAAGAGTGTTGATGAATTGGCAAGGAACATGGATAGAATTGCTCATGGTGTGGAAAATCTCAAAATTAAAACTTTGCCACCCGAGCATGATATAAATGAGTCTATTAAAGCTATCTATGTCTCCATTAATGAAAGTAAAGAAAAGACCGCTAGGTTGAGAGCTAAGAGAGAATTTCTAGAAAAAGCTACTCCACCCGGTTTCTATCGTAGTAATGATGAAGATATTAAAATGATTGGTGTCACTCCTATTGAATCATTATTTAGTAATATAGAACTTGATGAAAAAGGGACTGAAGAAGAGTCAACTTTAGATAGAAGGAGTCCCAATTGCTTGGAGGGTGAAAATCTTAATGATAAAAATGAAAAAAGTGGGTTTGGAGAGGTCAAAACTTTAAATAGTAATGCACCCACTACTTTGGATTATAGGGTCTTTAATTATGATAGTTGTTCTTTAATTGAGTGCATTTCCTTGTTGCAATCCATGATTAATTCACCAAATGCGTATGAACAAAATAAAGCTTTCACTAAACATATTGAAGAAGCTATGATGAAAGCGCATGAAGAAAAACTTGAGTTGGAAGTTTCAATTGCTAGAAAATTACAAGATGAATGGGAACCTACTACTAAAGTCAAAATTAAAGATTACGAATGTAATGCTCTATGTGATCTTGGTATTAGCGTTTCCACTATACCAAAGTCTTTGTGTGATGTGCTAGGTCTCACCGATATGGATCCTTGTTCCCTTAATTTGCATATTGCGGATTCCACTATTAAAAAACCATTGGGTAGAATAAATGATATGATTATTCTTGAAAATAGAAATTATGTGCCCGTGGATTTTATTGTTCTTGATATTGAATGCAATCCTTCTTGCCCTATAATACTTGTCAGGCCTTTCCTACGAACCATAGGTGCTATTATTGATATGAAAGAAGGTAATATAAGATTTCAATTTCCATTAAAGAAAGGGATGGAACACTTCCCTAGAAAGAGAATTAAGGCACCTTATGAATCTATTATGAGGGCCACCTATGGAATTAACTTGAAACTATGCATTGTGCCAAGCTAGGGGCATAAAACAATAGCGCTTGTTGGGAGGCAACCCAATGAATAAAATGTTTTTTTTTACCTTCTGTTTTTGTGTGTTTACACAATTATAGCCTCTGTTATGACTGGGTTTTTATCTTTTAATTAGTGTTTGTGCCAAGTAATGCCTTTGGGATGATTTGAATGATAGTATAATTGATGTTGTTTGGAAAACAGAAAGTTATGCGTCCAGTGCTGGAATTTTGATTCTTTACTGGAGCGTCAAAAATATCTGAAATTTTTACACAGTATTTGTATATGAATTTTCCACGTTTTCCTAATTATTCAGAATTTTTGGAGTTACATAAGTATGGCTTTTAAATAGATCTTTACAGACTGTTTTGTTTTATACAGATTCTATTTTTGTTTCATAGTTTGCTTATTTTTGATGAATCTATGGATCGTATCGGGGCTATGAGTCATGGAGAAGTTGGAGTACAGTAGCATTATACCAATATTAAATATGAATCAATTTACAACAGTACCTAAAGTTTAAGATTTGTTTGTTATACTAACGGATCTCACGAGGTTTCTGTTGAGTTTTGTGTGCTGAAGTTTTCAAGTTTTGGGTGAGACTACGATGGATAAAGGAATAAGGAGTGGCAAGAGCCTAAGCTTGGGGATGCACAAGGAACCCCAAGGTAATATTCAAGGAAGACTCAAGCGTCTAAGCTTGGGGATGCCCCGGAAGGCATCCCCTCTTTCGTCTACAATCTATCGGTAACTCACTTGGAGCTATATTTTTATTCATCACATGATATGTGTTTTACTTGGAGCGTCTTGTGATATAGTTTGTTTGCTTTTTAGTTTGTCACAATAATCTTTGCTGAACACACCTTTTTGAGAGGGACACATATTATTCGTGATTTGTTAGAATACTCTATGTGCTTCACTTATATCTTTGGAGCTAGGCAGCTGCTCTAGTGCTTCACTTATATCTTTTGGAGCACGGCGGTGGTTATATTTTAAAGAAATAGTTGCACTCTCATGCTTCACTTATATCTTTTTGAGAGTCTAATGAATAGCAATGGTAATATGCACGTGTTACTAATTTGGTGATAATATGATAGGTATTCAAAAGGGATATAATAAAAACTTTCATGTAGATCATTGGACATGATAAGTTTGATTCCTTGCAATAGTTTTGCGATATTAAGATGGTAATATGTGGGAAGTGCTAGTAGATAAATGTGGTTTAGTAAGAATATTGGTGTTAAGGTTTGTGATTCCCGAAGCATGCACGTATGATCTGTCGTTATGCTAAGAAGTTGGAGCATGATTTATTCTTGATTGTTTACCTTATGAGTGGTGGTCGGGGACGAGCGATGGTCTTTTCCTACCAATCTATCCCCCTAGGGGCATCCGTAGTAGTACTTTGGTTCGAGGGCTAATAAACTTTCGCAATAAGTATGTGAGTTCTTTATGACTAATGTGAGTCCATGGATTATGCGAACTCTCACCTTTCCGCAATTTGCTAGCCTCTTTGGTACCGTGCATTGCCCTTTCTCACATCGAGAGTTGGTGCAAACTTCGCCGGTGCATCCAAACCCTATGATATGATACGCTCTATCACACATAAGCCTCTTTATATCTCCACAAAAACAGCCACCATACCTACCTATCATGGCATTTCCATAGCCATTCCGAGATATATTGCCATGCAACTTCCACCGTTATGTTTTTATGACACACATCATCATTGTCATATTGCTTTGCATGATCATATAGCTGACATAGTATTTGTGGCTCAGCCACCGTTCATAATTTTTTATACATGTTACGCTAGTATCATTGCACATCCTGGTACACCGCCAGAGGCATTCATATAGAGAGATATTTTTTTCTAGTTTCGAGTTGTAATTTTTTTTGAGTTGTAAGTAAATATAAGTATGATGATCATCATTATTAGAGCATTGTCCCAGTGAGGAAAAAAAAGAGAGGCCAAAAAGAGCCCACGGAAAAAATGAGAGAAAAAGAGAGAAGGGGCAATGTTACTATCCTTTTCCATACTTGTGCTTCAAAGTAGCACCATGTTTTTCATATAGAGAGTTTCCTATTTTTCCACTTTCATATACTAGTGGTTTTTTTTTCATTATAGAACTTGGCTTGTATATTCCGATGATGGGCTTCCTCAAAATGCCCGAGGTCTTCATGATCATGCAAGTTGGATGCACACCCACTTAGTTTTCATGTTGAGCTTTCATACACTTATAGCTCTTAGTGCATCCGTTGCATGGCAATCCCTACTCCTCGCATTGACTTCAATTGATGGGCATCTCCATAGCCCGTTGATTAGCCTCGTCGATGTGAGACTATCTTCTTATTTTTGACTTCCCATTATTAATCTCCGCCACCACACTCTATTCCACCCATAGTGCTATATCCATGGCTTGCGCTCATGTATTGCGTGGGGGTTGAAAAAGCTGAAGCGCATTAAAAAGTATGAACCAATTGCTCGGCTTGTCATCGGGGTAGTGCATGATAAATATTTTGTGTTAAGAAGATGGAGCATGACAGGATTATATGATTTTGTAGGGATAACTTTCTTTAGCATTTTTATTTTGAAAGACATGATTTGTTTATTAGTATGCCTGAGTATTGATGTCTTTATATCAAACTATAGACTATTGCTTTGAATCATTCGGATCTTATTATTCGTATTGTAAGAGAGAGATTACATGATGAAACGGGAATTAAGCTTATCATTTACTTACTTACTCGAGGACGAGCAGGAATTAAGCTTGGGGATGCTTGATACGTCTCCAACGTATCTATAAATTTTTATTGTTCCATGCTATTATAGTATCAATCTTGGATGTTTTATATGCAATTATATGCCATTATATATCATTTTTTGGGACTAACCTATTAACCCAGTGCCCAGTGCCAGTTGCTGTTTTTTGCTTGTTTTTGTCTTTTCAGAAAATCATTATTAAAAAGAGTCCAAATGAGAAAAAAACTCTGGATTAATTTTTTCTGGACCAGAAGAGACCCACGAAGCTTCGGGAGAAGACCAGAGGATCCACGAGGAGGCGGCAAGCCTGGAGGGCGCGCCTAGGGGGGTTGGCGCACTCCCCAGGCTTGTGGGCCCCTCGTAGCCCCTCCTGACCTAATTCCAGCGCTATAAATTCCCAAATATTCCCAATATACCAGAAAGACAGAAGAGAAAACCTCTCTGCTGCCGCAAGCCTCTGTTCTTCTGTGATCCCATGTGGAGGCCTTTTCCGGTACTCTGCCGGAGGGGAATCGATCACGGAGGGCTTCTTGATAACCCACAAGTATAGGGGATTAATTGTAGCCTTTCTCGATAAATAAGAGTGCCGAACCCAATGAGGAGCTAAAAGTAGAATTAATATTTCCTTCAAGTTCTATCGACCACCGATACAACTATACACACACTTAACGTTCGCTTTACCTAGAACAAGTATGAAACTAGAAGTACTTTGTAGGTGTAATGCTAGAACTACTTTGCAAGAATAAAACTAGGAGTACTTTGCAACAATAAAACTATGAGTAATTTGCAAGATAATAAAAGCTAGTTGTTTAGTCGAAAGCTTTTGTAACACAAGAGAAGGATTTGTCCGTAGGCAATCGATAACTAGACCGGTAATCATTATTGCAATTTTATATGAGGGTGAGGCATGAGCTAACATACTTTCCGTACTTGGATCATATGCACTTATGATTGGAACTCTAGCAAGCATTCGCAACTACCAAAGATCATTAAGGTAAAACCCAACCATAGCATTACACTACTAGGGAAAACCGTAGTAGTAGCGCGGGGATAGGGCCTATCAGTAGCGCGGGTGTGTCGTGGGTACGACCATCTATGGGGCCATCTAGCCCCTTTATGGTTCGGCAGGGGAGATCGACGTGCACAAAGAGCAGAATCAATGGAGGACGCAAAGGATTTACCCAGGTTCGGGCCGCTGAGAAGCGTAAAACCCTACTCCTACTTTGGTGTATTGGTTGTATGAGAGCACAAGTACAAGGAGCGCTTCTTCTGGCATGGTACCGAGAGAGCAGCTATGCGAGACGTGCTGGTGTTTGAAAAAGGATCCAAATACCCCCAACTGTTGCCCTGGCCCTCCTTTTATAGCTCAAGGGGTTACCACAGTGGCAAAACAGTAATTACATAGTGATTAGATAGCAAACAGTGCTATCATACCTAACTCTGCCAGTTTAGGACAACAACATTTAATGCCTCGTTAGGCGTCGTGTGGAGAGGCAGCCCCGGCAAGGTTTCTGCACCGCTCACCCAGCTACCTCGTATGGTTCTGACACGCCTCCTAGACGGGTGTCATTAAAGGCAAATCTTCTCCCTGCGTGCCGAAACGTGCCTGACAAATCTCACCAACCAGCCTGCGCGGTTGACACCTCACCGATTAGTGACTAGCTACCCGGTGAGGTGGAGCGCTGATGAGTTAGCGAAGGCTTGCCGGCACGGAGCTTGGCGGGTCATTACCTTGCCGGTTCAGTCTTGTCGGCAAGAAATATCTTCATCTTCATTACTAGTTGAGTGCTTGTCGACGCTTTGTTTTGAGCTTCTCTCCAGCAGCTTCTGCAACTGGGCCTAGGATCTGGTTATTTGGCGAATCCTGGCAAGCCTTGGCTGGCAAGGAGGCTGCCACCGTCTGTGCATAAGTCAGGGTATAATATAACCATGTTTTGTACACCGACAGGAGCCCCCGGTCCTGGGCCATACACGCGTCCGAAGCGTTGTTGGGCTAGGCCCTAACAATGCACAGACACGCGGCGGGAAAACTGCCGCTGTAATTTTCGTCATGATGGTTATTGCCTCTTGATATCTTCTTTGCTTCTTCATTAATCTGGACTTGAGTGTGTTCTTGGTCATCTTCCAGCAAACCTTGCCGTCGGACGGATAGCCGCTAGGTGAGCCTAGACCAGGAATATGCTCATATGCGGGGCGTCGTTGGTTCAAACCGAACTGGCGCATAGCCACGTGTGGCAAAGGATAACTGCCATATCTCTCTTTACTTCTCCTTTTTCTGCACCCCTCCATCACGCGCATTTGCATGAATGCAGGGCACTGGATTGGTGAAGAGGGGCGGCCGTTGGAGTGACGCACCGGGCCAGGGACGCAGGGCACGGGATTGGCGAACTCGGACGGTCGCTGGAGTAATGCGCCCGGCCAGAGGCGCAGGGCAGAGGATTGGCGAATCTGGGCGGCCGCCCGAAGACAGTGATGAACTAGCTCCCCGCGCTCCACCTATAAAGAGGTGGCTACGGGATGCGATGCTCATCCATCTCCCTTCGCCCCAGTCTTCAGCAACCGTTGCCTCCTTCTTCTATCTTCTTCCTCCGCATCTGGCGACGCCATGGCGAGGGGAAGAGGCCACGGTTGTGCCTCTGCTGCCGCGGCAAGAGCTTCTCCTCGGCTCCATGCCCACGCCTCAGCCACGGCTGCGGAGGCTGGCTCTAGTGCTGAAGGGAGGGCCACGGCCCGTGGTCATGGAAGACACGGTGCTCGTGGTCGAGGCGGCCATGGCGGAGCGCTTGCCGCTTCGTCTTCGGCCCTTCCTCCCTCGACAGAGGGCCATACGGAGGACACGGTGCGGGAATTCGTCATGGAACTACGCGATCGGACGCGGAGCTGGTTGCGGCTTCCTCGTCCTTTTGCCAGGGAGATGGAAGGCCGCCACCTACGCGGCTTGTGGCTGCGCGTGGATGGTTGCTGCAACGGCCCAGTCTGGGTGACCGTTGAGTCCACCAACAACGCCCTCATGTATCTCACGCGCGGGTGGAAATCCTTTGTTCGTGCTCGGTTCTTAGGGCAAGGGCATCTCCTCCTCTTCAGGTTGGACGGACCGGATACGCTCGTCGTGAAGTTCTTCGGGGCTTCGGGCACTCGTCTGGAGTGCTGCGTGGAAAGCTCGAGCGACAGCGACACCGCTTCCTCCAGCGATGCTGAGGATGACGATGATGATGGCGATGACGATAGCGCTCTAGGCGTGAAGATCGAGGACGACGACGAGTCTGGCTGATCGCCGGCAGCACCATCATCTGGCCTTCCGGGAACAAGCCAGGCTTCGCCTAGGCGCCCCTTTTGCCCTCCTTGCACTCGATGTAAACCCTGGGGAAGGGCCAACAAAATGTAATCAAGTACTTTTTTAATGAATATCTATTGCTTGCTGGGCTTAAGTGAATGCATGCCGTTTCCCTTGTTTTATTTTGCCTTTGTATGACTGCGTTCCCTACGCTGTTTGGAAACTTGCCGCTGTGCACACTTGCCGCGAGCGCTCTAGGGAACAGATCCTTAGTAGCCTGCTAGAAGTGCCGCCACCGGCAAGGTAACTTGTCGGTCACAGCGCGGCAACTTGCCGGTACAGACACTTGCCGCGAGCGCTTAGAGGAACATGTCCTTAGCAGCCTGCTGGAAGTACTGCCACCGGCAAGATAACTTGCCGTCGTAATGCAGCTGCATATCTTGCCGAGCGGACTCGAGGCAAAACAAGAGCGCAATCTAATCATGACAAGATTCCTTCGCGTGCAGGTTTCTCATACAAACACCAAATTGTTCAAGGGAAATCACAAATGTAACAAGGAAATTGTTTCGAAGTTTTTCAACTTAGCTTTTCCTTGCGTTGCTTTCCTCGTCGTACGAAATGATCGCTTGAACGTCATTAAAATGGTACCCCATCTCCACTCCCCCCGGGAAACTTGCACGCAAGGAATTCTTCCGTCCTTTTAAGAAAAAGAAAGAAGAGAAAAGAGTGGTTTGGGAACCTTGACGGTTCATCAGCCATTCCATACAAACTAAAATGTAAATCACAACATCACATGCATCCATATATAAATGAATCTGTATGAAGGGTTGCGAAATACTTAGCTTTATTATGCACATGATCTGCGCCTGGCTTTGTACAAAGGGTTACAAGTCTTGCCGACAAAGCTTGTACAAAAGGGGTTGCCGGGGGGGCCCGGCAACCGCGCCTTATGGGTAGAACTTACGAAGATGCTCAATATTCCATGAGTTCTTCACTGGGGTGCCATCTTCGGTCTCCAGACGGACTGCGCCAGGTCTGGTGACTCGTACCACTCGATAAGGGCCTTCCCACTTTGGCGTCAACTTGTTTGATTTCTTGGCAGACTGAACGCGCAAGGTCGCCTTCCTCAAGGCTTGGGGCGTGCACTTTGCGGCTATGATAGCGGCGCAAGGCTTGCTGGTAGCGTGCAGCTCGCACAGCCACCCGAAGACGATCCTCCTCAAGGAGCGTTGCGTCGTCTTGTCATAGCTGCTCTTGCTCAGCTTCATCGTAAGCGAGCACTCGAGGTGACCCGTATATGAGTTCCGTGGGGAGCACCGCTTCTGCACCATAGTTTAGGGAGAAGGGTGTTTGGCCGGTAGCTCGATTTGGTGTTGTTCTGAGTGACCAAAGAACTGCCGGCAACTCATCAATCCAGTGTCTTCCACATTTGTGCAGCCTGTCAAAGGTTCTTGTCTTGAGGCCACGCAGCACTTCAACATTCATCCTTTTCGTTGGCCGTTGCTTCTCGGGTGAGCGACAGACGCAAAACAGATTTTGCTGCCAAGGTCTTGGATATACTGCATGAAGGTGCGGCTCGTGAATTGTGTGCCGTTGTCGGTGATGTTTTTGTTAGGAACCCCGAAACGGCAAACTAATCCTTTGAAGAACTTGACGGCTGATTGCGCTGTCACGTTTCTTACCGGCTCCACTTCAGGCCACTTTGTGAACTTGTCGATGGCAACGTACAAGAACTCAAAGCCCCCGCAGCGCGGGGGAAGGGGCCCAAGATATCGAGCCCCCAGACAAAAAAGGGCTAGGAGAGAGGGATTGTTTGGAGAGCTTGAGCTGGCTGATGTATGTTCTTTGAATGGAACTGGCATACTTCACATTTGGTTACTAGCTCAGTTGCATTCTGGAGGGTAGTGGGCCAATAGAAGCCTTGCCGGAAAGCTTTGCCGGCAAGTGCCCTTGATCCTATGTGAGACTCAGATATGCCCCCATGTATCTCCGCCAACAGCTTTAGTCCATCTTCCCGGCAAATACACTTTAATTTCACACCGTTTGGTCTCTTTCTGTATAGCGTGTCATCCACAAACTGATACATACTTGACTGACGGGCTACTTTCTCAGCTTCTTCTTGCTCATCGTGAAGTTCCTCTGTTTGAAGGAAACAAACTATCTACTGTGCCCATGCCGGAGCCTGCGGCTCGACGACACGGACTAAAGGCATTTCTTCGGCTACGGGAGCGCTTGCCTCTGCGGCAAGAACCTGAGGTTCTGCGCTAAGCTGCTACTCACCGACAACCGTGTTGGTCTCCGGCAACCTTTTTGCCGGCGGCTCCTGGGAGCTCTGCCAGAAAATACTTGTTGTTGTTCAACTTCCTTCTCTTACTGGCCTGTGTTGATGGAGTGACTGTTGGTTGATTCAAATGGAGTACAAAAGTTCCTGGTTCCACAGGTAGCTTTTGAGCGGCACACTTTGACAGGTGATCAGCAATGCTGTTTTCCGCACGAGGGATGTGCTCTGTTTGCAAACCGTCAAAGTGTTCCTCCAATTTTCTCACTTCTTCCACATATGCTTCCATCAACAGGCTCTGATAATCTTTGTTTACTTGCTTCACAACAAGCTGCGAGTCACCGCAGACGATCAATTTTTTGATTCCAAGGTCCACTACGATCCTAAGACCGGCAAGGAGTCCTTCGTACTCAGCAGAGTTGTTTGTAGCTTGCTCCCTGGGAAAGTGCATTTGAACCACATACTTGAGGTGCTCTCTGGTGGGTGCGACAAGAAGCACTCCGGAACCGGCGCCTTGCAGCGAGAAGGCACTGTCAAAGTACATGATCCATTCTTTGGCTGTCTCTTTGCCGGGGAGAGCTGTTTCTTGAGTTTCTTCGGCTTGCGTTGGTGTCCATTATGCAATGAACTCCGCCAAGGCTCTGCTCTGGATGGTTGAAGTGCTTTCAAACTTAAGTGCAAAGCTTGACGTTCCAATGCCCACTCCACTATCCTGCCAGTTGCCTCTGGATTTCTCAAAATTCATTGCAATGGAAAGCGAGTGACGACGGTGACCTCGTGTGCTTGGAAGTAGTGACGCAACTTTCTCGAGGCCATCAGAAGGCAGAAAAGCAATTTCTGCACCCCAGAGTATCTTGATCTAGCCCCCTGCAGAAGGGAACTAACAAAATATACGAGCCACTGTACCACCTACTTCTTCGGCATCACTTGTTGATTAGTTTCATTTGCTTGCGCTGTTTTTGACTTGTCGGCACCGGACTTCACCGAGAAGATTCCGGTTTGTCGCTAGGCGGTCTTGCTGCGGTTACTTCCTTGTCATCGATTTTCCGTTGCGCTACTAACACAACACTAGCCACTTGATTTGTTGCCGCTACATATAGCAGCAACGGTTCTTGTGGTCTAGGTACGACTAGTACTGGCGCGGAGGAGTGGTATCCTTTCAAGTCCTGCAGCGCGGCCTCTGCTTCCAGAGTCCATTTCATCGGACCTGCCTTTTTCAAAATCTTGAAAAACGGCAGGGCGTGCTCAGCAGATCTTGAAATGAACCTACTCAAGGCAGCAGCGCAGACGGCAAGACGCCGCACATCTTTGACGCGTTTTGGTGCTTGAATCTGCTCAATTGCTCTGATCTTGTCGGGATTTGCTTCAATTCCTCGTAGAGATACAAAGAATCCAAGAAGCTTGCCAGATGGAATGCCAAACACGCACTTCTCGGGATTGAGCTTCAGATTGATCTTGCGCAAGTTTGCAAATGTCTCTTCTAAATCCTGAATGAGGGTTGACTTGTCCTTGGTTTTGACCACTATATCGTCCATATATGCTTCCACATTCCTGTGCAGCTGGGGCTCAAAACCAATCTGGACTGCTCTTGTGAATGTTGAACCAGCACTCTTTAACCCGAAAGGCATACGCACGAAGCAATATGTGCTACCTGGAGTAATGAATGCGGTTTTCTCCTCATCTTCCTTGGCCATGAATATCTGATGGTACTCAGAATATGCATCAAGGAAGGAGAGTAAGTCACAGCCGGAAGTAGAGTCTACAATTTGATCAATGTGCGGCAAGGGGAAAGGATCCTTTGGGCATGCTTTGTTAATATTAGTGTAGTCAATACAAAGTCTCCACTTCCCATTTGCTTTGCTCACCACAACTGGATTTGCCAACCAAGTTGGATGTAGTACACCTCTAACCAAACCTGCTGCTTCAAGCTTCTTGATTTCCTCGGCAATGAACTGTTGCCGCTCCAACGCTTGCTTCCGAACTTTTTGCTTGACGGGCTGAGCGTGGGGACAGACAGCAAGGTGGTGCTCAATTACCTCCCTGGGAACACCGGGGATGTCAGATGGTCGCCATGCGAACACATCGACATTCGCCCGCAGGAAGGCAATGAGTGCGCTTTCCTATTTGCTGTCAAGGGTTGCACTGATGGTGAAGGTACCGTCAGTGCCGTCCTCCCTCGCCGGCACTTTTTTGGTTGCTGGTGAAGTAGCTTTGGACTTCTTACCGACGGAGCACTCCGGCAAGTCTTCAACAGGCGCGCAGCACTCCGAAGAGGGGCGCTTCCCGGAATCGTTGCTAGAGGTCTTGCCGGATTTCTTGCTTTCCTTCTTCTTGGCGGGAGCTGGCGTCTTGGCGGCCTCCGCTGCAACCGCATCTCTGTACATCTTATCGACGCAAATGACTGCATCTTTCTTGTCGGAATTGATGGAAATGACACCCATCGGCCCTGGCATTTTCAACGTGTTGTAAGCATAGTGAGATGATGCCATGAATTTCGCCAAGGCTGGGCGGCCAAGAATTCCATTGTATGGAAAAGGGATCTTGACAACGTCAAATACAATCTTTTTTGTTCTGTAGTTCAATTCCCCGCCAAACGTCACCGGCAATGTGATCTTTTCCTTGGGCTGGCTTCTTCCCAGGTTTACTCCTTGAAAAGTGCCTCTCTTCTCGAGCTCCTCGTCGGAAATTACCTCCGGAGAAATCAAGTTCAGGCCGGGCCCACCGTTAACTAACATTTTTGTGACCTGGAGGTTGTGAATTGTTGGCGAAACCAACAATGGCAAACACCCGACCGCGGTTGTGCGATCAGGGTGGTCCTCAGCATCGAAAATGATAGGCGTGTGTGACCACTTGAGTGGCTTTTGAGAGCCCATTGCCGGTTCTGTCGCGTTAACCTCGCGAGCCCACTGCTTAAGTTGGTGGTGAGAGGAGTGCAAAGACGCACCTCCGTCAACGCACATGGCCTCAGTTGCCTTTTGGAATTCTTGTTCACTCGACTCTCCGTCGTCTTCTTCCTCTTCACTTCCATCACCTTCCTCTTTCTTTTCGCGGCCTCTAGCAGGCTTTTCTTTCTGCTGCTTGGCCTTGCCGCGACGGCCACCACGACCCTTTTTGCCGGATCCACCCGCACCATCTTGGCCCTTCTCTTTGTCGTGTTTTTCATATTCAGCCTTTTGTTTCTCAACAAGGTGCTCGACTTGTCGGCACTCTTGGAGGTCATGGCCCTTGGTGCGGTGAATCTTGCAGTACGGCCCATCGGACTTACCGGCCTTCTCGTTTGCCGCCGCCTCCTGGCAAGCGGCACATACAGCTGCCTCCTTGCTGGAGCTCTCAGTCTTAGCTTTCTTGGCGGACTCAGAGTTTCCGGAGCCCTCGACAGCCATAACAGCCTTTCCATTGTGCTTCCTGTTGCGCTTTCGGCCCTTTTTCCTCGGGGTGGCAGCATCATCGTCCTCGGAATCCACCTCGGCACCAACGTCTTCCCCGGGAAGCCTTCTTCCTTCTTCAGCGCGCGCGCACTTATCCGCCAATGTATAGAGCTCGTTAATGGTTTTGGGCAGGTTGACGTTCATCTTCTCCCGCATCCTCCGATTGCGCACATTCGTGTGAAATGCGGCAATGACGGCTGCGGGGTGCACATCTGGAATGTTATGGTGCACATGGCTGAACCTCTCGATGTACTTGCGCAAAGTTTCTCCATCTCTTTGCGGAATCACTTGCAGGTCGCTGGGCTGTCCAGGGGCCTTGTGGCCTCCGGTAAAGGCACCAACAAACTCATTACAGAGATCTGCCCACGAAGAAATGGAGTTCTTCGGCAAGTTCATCAGCCAAGATCTCACGTTGGGTTTCAGCACCAACGGAAAGTAGTTGGCGAGGATTTTCTCATCTCTTCCTCCGGCAGCTTGCACGACAATCGTGTAGATGCCCAGAAATTCTGCCGGGTTCAGCTTGCCGTCGTACTTTTTTGGTACTTCTGGCTTGAAGGCCCGGACGGACGGCCATCGGACTTGCTGCAGCTCACGGGTGAAGGCAGGACCTCGTATGGCAGGTATCCGCCAACCCCTGGCGCAGGCTCACCAACGATCGGGCCGTTGCGCGCGTCGGATTGACGGCACGCCTCCCAGCGCCGTTCGATGGTGGTGCGGACGTCTTCTACCCGCCTGTCTCGCAGCATTTGCCGCTGATCTTGCCGCGCTCATGGATCCAAAGAGGCCATCGACATCTTGTCGGGCTAGAAAGATCGTTGAGCTTGCCGCGGTTGTTGGCATTGCTGCTGTTGAGACTGTCGCCGTTGGGGTGATTGCATCGTTAGTGCAGCACCATCAACGCGGTCACCAGTTGGAACTGCTGGTGCTGTTTGCGGACGTCGTGAGGGCTCCGCTTGCTGTGATTTGATGGCCTCGGCAAACCCAATCAAGCTTTGGATGGTGGCTCTCCACTCATCCATCTTCTCTGCTGCTGGAGGGAAGTTCAGTTGCATCTGGGCTCGCTCCATCACTTCTGCCGCTGTGGCTGGCATGGCCGGAAGCGAAGAGCGTGACGTCGCTCTACTTCTGGCAGAGCCTTCAGGAGCGCCATCGCAATCTTGCTGCCGTGGCGCATGGTCAGCAGTGGGTTGCTGTGGTGGAGGCGGCGCCTGAGGATCTGGGATTTGATCAACAGGGGTCTTGCCATGCGGTCGCCGCCGCGCGGAGTCGTTGATGCCGCTCGGAGCTGTACTGTGCCCGTAGTGCGAGGGGCGCGGCGTCTGTCCTGAAGCAGCATCTCTGGACGCCATCGCGGCGGGGTCTTGGCTCACGCCGGCCCGGGCATTGCTGCTCCGGTGGCTGTGTTCGTTGGCGCGGCGGGGAGGAGGAGGAGGAGGTCGTCCGTCCGCTCCATCCATGCCGTCGAGGCTTCGTTCGCCAGAGGATCGAGGAAGTCGACTGCCTCCAGCGCGCTCATCTCCTGCACCGACCGCGGTGGGCATGGCGACCGCGCCGCCTGCGCTGGTCCTGCCAACCGCGGTATCCGCACCACCCGCATTGGCTGCGCTGCCTGCACTGCCTGCGGATGCATGCAAGGGGGATGTCATCGTGATGCCCTTCTTCTTGGGGGCCATCGATGACGAGGATGATGATGATGAAGTTGACATGCAATCCACTGATTCAGGTTCGCGCCAGCGATCCCCCTACCTGGCGCGCCAAAGATGTCATGAGTACGACCATCTATGGGGCCATCTAGCCCCTTTATGGTTCGGCAGGGGAGATCGACGTGCATAAAGAGCTTAATCAATGGAGGACGCAAAGGATTTACCCAGGTTCGGTCCGCTGAGAAGCGTAAAACCCTACTCCTGCTTTGGTGTATTGGTTGTATGAGAGCAAAAGTACAAGCAACGCTTCTTCCGGCAAGGTGTGGAGAGAGCAGCTATGCGAGATGTGCTGGTGTTTGAAAAAGGATCTGAATCCCCCCAACTGTTGCCCTAGCCCTCCTTTTATAGCTCAAGGGGTTACCACAGTGGCAAAACAGTAATTACATAGTGATTAGATAGCAAACATTGCTATCATACCTGACTCTGCCAGTTTAGGACAACATCATTTAATGCCTCGTTAGGTGTCGTGTGGAGAGGCAGCCCCGGCAAAGTTTCTGCCCCGCTCGCCCAGCTACCTCGTATGGTTTTGACACGCCTCCTGGACGGGTGTCATTAAAGGCAAATCTTCTCCCTGCGTGCTGACACGTGCCCGACAAATCTCACCAACTAGCCTGCGCGGTCGACACCTCACCGATTAGTGACTAGCTGCCCGGTGAGGTGGAGCGCTGACGAGTTGGCGAAGGCTTGCCGGCACGGAGCTTGGTGGGTCATTACCTTGCCGGTTTAGTCTTGTCGGCAAGAAATATCTTCATCTTCATTACTAGTTGAGTGCTTGTCGACGCTTTGTTTTGAGCTTCTCTCCAGCAGCTTCTGCAACTAGGCCTAGGATCTGGTTATTTAGCGAATCCCGACAAGCCTTGGCCGGCAAGGAGGCTGGCACCATCTGTGCATATGTCAGGGTATAAAATACCCATGTTTTGTACACCGACAGGGTGCCGGCGCTACTGCTATGGCACTACATCTAACATTTAGCAGTAGCGCTCATTTCACCGCGCTACTGCTAGTTACTAGCAACGCGCTTGGACCCCTTGGTACTACTACTATTACGTATTCCATTTCTATTTTATTTTATATCATATTTATACACCGTTATACAAGATGGACTAGTATGCAATGAAGACGGTCATTAACAAAATCATACCAAGTTTTTGGCAATGAAGACCGTCATTGACAAAATCATACCAAGTTTTTGGCAGTGAAGTTACCATCCTGCAACTGATGGAATAGTGGCACGTATCCACAAAAATTTGGGCTGATAAAGTGTTTGGTCTTAAAGGTCTCAACATCATCTATAAATGAGACAAGATATCCTTTCTCCTCACAATTAAGCTCGGAGCCATAGCTGTAGTACGTCCTGTCTACAGCCTTCCGAGTATTTCTTGATGATAAGAAATAAGCTGACAATTATAAATAAACAAGTTTTGTAGCGATGAACACCAAATATTTTCAAATAAACAATATAATTACTTAACAAATTTGTTTGACAAACTCACATTTAGGCAAAACTGGAGGCATATCCACATCCACCCAGATGTCGATATTATTTTCAATATCATCATCTTCGGGACAAATATCGAATGTTATTTGCATATTCTCCTCAATTCCATAGGCCTTGCAGAAAGCTTCCCAATTAGAGTAGCCGAAATGTGAGTGATTAAGCACATTGTAGAGCTTAACCCGAAAAGTATAACCTTGTTTAGTCCTCAGGTGAGCCCTCCTCATCTCCATATTCTTAAAGTCTTGGAAACCGAGCTTTTGGAAGACATACGGTCTTGCATGGCACGGGATGTACTAGTCGAATTGAAAAAAAACGGAAATTACACGTTGAAGCAAAGAATCACAAGTCATGGTTAATTATGATGAAATACTTGTCGTTGCGTACCGTACAAACATCGAAGGTCTCTTCCAGCTTCACGGTGAAGAACCTACCATTTTGCAGGTGAGGCTCCCTGTCGCACAAACCCCGGTCATCGTAGCAGTAGTCGCACTCCGGGATCCTATCATCGTCAGATATTTCCTGTTTTCAAAATTCGAAGATTATAAATCGACGGCAACTAACAGGAACTCAACACGCAGATCATTGTTATTCATCACGGGTTGACTGTCGGTCTGTCGAGTCTTTCCTTGAAAACTCTCATCTCACGTGGTGTATATGGTGGACACTCCCTCACTGATTTTTCGACCGTCGGTGATGGTTGCTACTCCTCCTTCCCCTAGTGCATAACAAAGGTCTAGCACAAGGAGAAGAAGGAGAAACGACCCCCACGACAACAGTCGGCATTCTTCTTCTCTCATATATGGTGGACACTCTCCCTCACTGATTTTTTGACTGTCATGTATGGAGCACCGAGAGACTTAAAGTCAACCTGAAATGTCATTTAATTCTCTTTCTGGAAAATCCAGGGCACTTGATATTTCCTATATATTCTAGCATAAGTCATGCTAAAAATCAAGGAAAAATCTGGCATGACCTTCGCTAAAATAGGACATATCGAGCGCCTGAAATTTGCCGGAACGGAAATGAATCAACACTCCGGCAAAACATAGGCCACTCGGATTTTCCTTGCGATACAAAGAGTCAAATGTGGCCATCTTTGGCACCATATACACAGCATCTCAAGATCAACATGTCCATACACATACACATGTTCTTTTTTAAGCATGAACAGAGTCAAGTTCTTTTTCATACAGAAAAGTTTAAACTTGAAATGCTATCCGAATCAATTATCATTTAAAAAAAAAACTAGCTTCACATTGTCACAGCTACTCATCTACTACTACTACATCTATAAAAACATCTATGCAAACTAGCATATAACAAGACCTCTATGCATGTTCATGATTCACATTCACAACAAATCATCATCGACATCAACGACATGGGGATTTGGTTGGTCTAACCTCGAGGTCGGAGGGGGTCAATGACGGGGACGACAGCGGGGACGATGTAGGTGCAAATACTTGATTTGTGTGAAAACAAAATATAAACAAAAAGATTATTATCCTGATTTTAGGACTTAGTGAAACCCTATAAGCTATCAACTAAATATATTAACTTTGTCTAAATTTTTACTAATTCACTCTAAACCCTAAAAAATATTAACTATACCAAAGTGTTACATATCAACTAATCAAAATGACTAAATCTATCAACTATGTCTATACTTTTACTAATTCACTCTAAACCCTAAAAACTATTAACTAAATCAAAGTGTTACATATCAACTAATCAAAATGTAGGAGGGGCTGTGCATGGAGGAGGGGGGAGGAGGGGCTGTGTGGATGGAGGAGGGGGAGGGAGGAGGGGCTGTGGATGGAGGAGGGGGAGTGAGGAGAGGCTATGGAGGGAGGAGGAGCTGTGGATGGAGGAGGAGGGGCGGCTAGAGGAGGGAGGAGCAGGGGGGAGGGAGTAGGTAGGAGGAGGGGCGGCTAGAGGAGGGCGGAGCAGGGTGAGGGAGGAGGACGGAGGAGGGAGGAGGAGGGGGATGGAGGAGGGAAGAGGCAGGAGGAGGGAGGAGGAGGCTTACCGAGGACGGGGGATGGCGGCGACGATGGCGGCAATGCGGCGGCGGTAGGAGGAGGACGGCCGTGACAGTGAGAGAGTAAGACAGGTTGAGTGAGGAACGGGCGGGACAGGGAGGATAAGGTTGGATTAGCAGCAGCGCGGGTCACGGCACAGCGCTACTGGTAACTCAATTAGCTGTAGCGCGTGTTCCTGCCCAGCGCTGCTGCTAAGTGGGGAAGGGCAGCTGGGCCCGGGCTGGCCATAGTAGCAGCGCGGGCCGTGGGCCAGCGCTACTGCTAATGTGTTTAGCAGTAGCGTTGGGCCGAGATCCGCGTTGCTGCTATGGCCAGCCCGTGAGGGGACGGCGGGGCCCTCATAGTAGTAGCGCCTGTTCGGCATGCCCGCGCTACTACTAAACTCCACCTGCAGCGCGTGTGCTAAGCCCGTGCTACTGCTGAATAACAGTAGCGCCGCCCATTATCCCCAAGCTACTGTTAATCCTCTACCTATAAGGTATTTCCTAGTAGTGTTAAGTAACAAGTCCTCTTTACTCCCATACGCAACAACCCCCTTACTAGGGTGTAAGCTTCTATCACTCTAGCCGCACACTATAAGAGAATTATGAACGTATTGCAAACCCTACAACGGGAATCCCTCACGCTTGCGTGACACGGAGGGCACCATAGGACAGCACCAAAATAAAACATACAACTCAAACCAATCACGATCATCAATCAACCCATAGGGCAAAAGAAATCTACTCAAACAACATAGGATTGCCACATATCATTGGATAATAATATATAGTGTTAAGCACCATGTTTAAGTAGATATTACAGCGGGGAGAAGAGGTGTTACACCGCTGCATAGAGTGGTGATGACCCACAAGTATAGGGGATCAATCATAGTCCTTTGGATAAGTAAGAGTGTCGAACCCAACAAGGAGCAGAAGGAAATGACAAGCGGTTTTCAGCAAGGTATTCTCTGCAAGTACTAAAAGTAGTGGTAACAAATAGTTTTGATAGCAAGATAATTCGTAACAAGTAACGAGTATAATAAAGTGCAACAATGTGGCCCAATCCTTTTTATAGCAAAGGAGAAGCCGGAACGAACTCTTATAATAAGAAAAGCGTTCTCGAGGACACATGGGAATTTCATCTAGTCATTTTCATCATGTTTGTTTGATTCACGTTCGCTACTTTGATAATTAGATATGTGGGTGGACCGGTGCTTGGGTGCTGTTCTTACTTGAACAAGCCTCCCACTTATGATTACCCCCTCTCGCAAACATCCGCAACTACGAAAGAATAATTAAGATAAATGTAACCATAGCATGAAACATGTGGATTCAAATCAGCCCCTTACGGAATAGCGCTTAAACTAGGGTTTAAGCTTCTGTCACTCTAGCAACCCATAATCTAATTACTACTCCACAATGCCTTCCCTTAGGCCCAAAGATGGTGAAGTGTCATGTAGTCGACATTCACACGACACCACTAAAGGAAGCACAACATACATAGCATCAAAATATCGAATGAATACCGAATTCACATGATTACTTATGACAAGACTTCTCCCATGTCCTCAAGAACAAAAGTAACTACTCACAAATCATATTCATGTTCAAGATCGGAGGCGTATTGAATAGCATTAAGGATTTGAACATATAATCTTCCACCAAATAAACCAACTAACATCAACTACAAGATCTAATCTACACTACTAGCAACCCACATGTACCAATCTAAGGTTTTGAGACAAAGATTGAATACAAGAGATGAACTAGGGTTTGAGATGAGATGGTGCTGGTGAAGATGTTGATGAAGATTGGTCCTCCCACGATGAGAGGATCGTTGGTGATGTCGATGGCTTCGATTTCCCCCTCCCGGAGGGAAGTATCCCCAGCGGAATCGCTCCGCCGGAGAGCAAAATAACTCCTGCCCAGGTTCCGCCTTGAGACAGCAGCGCTTCGTCCCGAAAGCCTTCTTCTTATTTTTTTCTATGGAAAATGGCTTCATATAGCAGAAGGAGGGGGCCAGAGGCCAGCTGTGGGCCCCACAAGGCATCAGGGCGCGCCAAGGGGGGGTCGTGCCCTGTTGCCTTGTGTGCAGCTGGTGGGTCCCCTCTGGTATTTCTTTTCTCCAGTATTTTTTATATATTCAATAAAAAATCTCCGTGAAATTTCAGGTCAATTGGAGCTCTGTAGAATAGGTATCTCTGATGTGGCTATTTCAAGTCCAGAATTCCAGCTGCCGGCATTCTCCCTCTTCATGTAAATCTCACAAAATAAGAGAGAAAAGGCATAAGAATTGTACCATAATTGAAATAATGATTAAAAACACAATAATTATTCATAGGAAATCATGATGCAAATTGGACGTATCAACTCCCCCAAGCTTAGACCTCGCTTGCCCTCAAGCGAAAAGTCGAAATCGATAATCATGACCACATGTTTAGAGAGAGAGACGTCGATAAAAATAAAATACGGACATGGAGCATCATGATCTTTATTATAACAGAAATTTATCATCATAAAACTTCTCATGAAAAAGTGACAATTCATCCACAAGTTAAAGTATGAACCATAAACCGAATTGAAAACTAACAAACTGCAATCTCAGTCACTGCAGCAATAGCAATTCATCATATTATCAGAAAGAGTCTATGTAAGAGCTTTGATTAGCAAGTTCACATACTCAACTATCATTTAGTCTTCTATGATTGTTGACACTCACGTCATACTTATGGGGCAAAAGTTTCAGTCAAACACATAGAAAGATAGGGGCTTATAATTTCGCCTCCCAACGTATTTACCTCAAGGGTAATGTCAACAATAATAACTCATGATCACCTACATTCAACTGGATATATATGCATGGATCAATCCCCACCACATGATGTTTACCAAAAGAGAAAATAAAAATGGAATAGAAGAGAATAGTATTGGCTCTTGCATGAAAGTAGATACATAAAGTAAAAGATTGGCCCTTCGCAGAGGGAAGCAGAGGTTGTCATGCGCTTTTGTTTTTGGATGTGCGAGCTCTTAATGTAAAGGAACGTCACTTTATATTGCCCCTTCTGATAGCGACCTTTATTATGCAGTCTGTCGCTTTTATTGCTCCACCATCACAAGATCGTAGAAAGCTTATTTTCCCTTACAATAAAAGTTCATACATATTTAGGAGCAATTTTTATTGCTTTTGCACCGATGACAACTTACTTGAAGGATCTTATTCAATCCATAGGTAGATATGGTGGACTCTCATGGCATGAAACTGGGTTTAAGGTTTTAGATGCACAAGTAGTATCTCTACTTGGTGCGGATTTTTGGCTAGCAAAGATAGGGGGCAAACACCACATGTTAGAGGATCCAAAACAATATAACTTCTATGTGAATATAAGCAAACATAACCCATTACGTTGTCTTCCTTGTCCAACGTCAACTAATTGACATAGAATATTTGATGGGGGCTCACAATCATAAAAGATGTCCAAGATAGTGTATTTATATGTGAGACCTCTCTTCCTTTATTACTTTTTCATGAATTGCTACAATGACCAATGCTATGTTTGTCAACTTCCAACAAATTTTATCAATTATACTTCTTTTATGTGAAGTCATCACTTCCCATGGGATTTGCATATGATTTTATTCTTTCTTTATTTCTAAGATTGGATCATCAAAAGCAAAACACGCAACTCAAACTACTCTTTATTATATAACTTTCACACACGATTACATAGATAGAGAGATCACAAAGCAAGCACTCAAAACTAAATCATACTAAAACTTTATTCCTCTAAATCACGAAATAACTAAGGATCGAACTAAGATAGATAATGATGATGAAAAAGTGATGGTGATACGATAGTGGGGCGCCTCCCCCAAGCTTGGCACAAGCCAAGGGGAGTGCCCATACCCGTTTACTCAAGTCTCCTTCTTCGATGATGGTGGTGATGATGAGGTGGTGGACTTGTCCTTCATGACATTAATTAGGATCTCCTTTAGGCTCTGAATTTCCCGGAGCGCATGCTGTATCATCTCTGTATTCTTTTGGACTTCAGCCATAATATGCTTATTCTCTGGCCCCCAAGCATTCTTTCCTGCATCTCTTTCACTTGGACGAGAGATGTCCCAATTGGAGGGTATGTGCATACGAGGAGTATTTTCAACCCCATAATTGTGAACCAAATTATGAAACTTGTTTCGATGTAACCTGTGTAAGGGCCTCCTAGGAGGAAGCCCTTCATGTTTATCTGGACTCCCATGGCTTGTAGTGCTTCTCATGGCTTGATGAGGATTTGGAATTGTGGAGATGCCGGCAAGGGTACCCCTCTCGGAAGCCGGAGGGTGGACCTCTAGCGAATACCCATCATCTTCTTCCTTGGTGACCTCCTCCTCATCCTCTCTCATGAGTTCCATCTGTAGCAACCAAGCATTGTCTCCCACGTTGTTGCAGGAAGAAGAAGACATGATGCCCGGCCTCGAAAATCTGACAGGAATCAGCATAAAACAAGAACAGAGGAGAAACTTGCGATGCGGTGGTCAAAACACCCGTGAGTATATATGAATAATTTTTATCTTGCAAAGAAGCATACGGGAAGAAAACGGAGTCGGGAAGGCACACGTGGGGCCCACAAGGCATCACGGCGCGCCCCAGTTGCCTTGTGGGCGACACGTGGGTCCCCTCGGCTGTTTCTTATTTACGTAATTTTTCTAATATTCCAAAGCTGACATAAATAATTTTTATGGAATTTTTGGAGTCGGTTTTCTTACCGTATCACATACCTACCCCTTTTCAGGGTCCTGGAGCGTTCCAGAAGGATTCTTCTATGTGCTCTTCCGGTGTAATTGTTTCAATAATATTAGTTTCAGCATTAATGGGAGTACCTGAAATATAATGCTTGATTCTTTGCCCATTCACCACTCTCGGATTATTGCCTTCGGAGTTATTTATTTTGATGGCTCCGGAGCGATAAACTTCTTCGATGATATACGGTCCTCCCCATTTAGAGAGAAGTTTTCCTGCAAAGAATCTTAAACGAGAATTGTATAATAGAACATGATCACCTACTTTGAATTCCCGTTTTTGAATTCTTTTGTCATGCCACCTTTTAACCTTTTCTTTAAACAACTTGGCATTTTCATAAGCTTGGGTTCTCCATTCATCTAAAGAGCTAATATCAAATAACCTCTTCTCACCGGCAAGTTTAAAATCATAATTAAGTTCTTTAATTGCCCAATAATCTTTGTGTTCTAATTCAAGAGGTAAATGACATGCTTTTCCATAAACCATTTTATACGGAGACATACCCATAGGATTTTTATATGCAGTTCTATAAGCCCATAATGCATCATCAAGTTTCTTAGACCAATTCTTTCTGGATCTATTAACGGTCTTTTGCAAAATCAATTTTATTTCTCTATTAGTTAATTCAACTTGACCACTAGACCGAGGATGATAAGGAGATGCAATTCTATGGTTAACATCATATTTAGCAAGCAACTTACGGAAAGCACCATGAATAAAATGTGAACCACCAACAATCATTAAATATCTAGGGACTCCAAACCTCGGGAAAATAACTTCTTTAAGCATTCTAATAGAAGTGTTATGATCAGCACTACTAGTAGGAATAGCTTCTACCCACTTAGTAACGTAATCAACAGCAACTAAAATATGAGTATACCCATTGGATTTAAGAAAAGGTCCCATATAATCAAAACCCCAAACATCAAATGGTTCAATAACAAGTGAATAATTCATAGGCATTTCCTGACGTCCACCAACATTACCAATTCTTTGACATTCATCACAAGAAAGGACAAACTTAAGTGCATCCTTGAAAAGAGTAGGCTCATAAAAACCATATTGTAATACCTTGTGTGCAGTTCGGTCTCCCGCATGGTGTCCTCCATAATGCCATCTACTCCTTCTTTATATAGATCTTTCCTAGTGGCTTTATTTAATTTCCTGAAATCAATTACCATCCTATAGCCAGTTACAATTCTTTGTGGGATAAGTTCATTTTTATCCTTAGGAACAATGGTAATACCTTCTTTTTTAGGAACACAATGAACATGACTTACCCATCTACTATCAGCTATGGAATAAATTATACCAGCTTCCAGAAGCTTTAATATTTCAGTTCTTACCATATCCTTCATTCTAGGATTCAGCCTTCTTTGATGATGAACAACGGGTTTAGCATCTGGCTCCATATGAATTTTATGCTGACATAAAGTGGGACTAATGCCCTTAAGATCATCAAGAGTATATCCAATAGCACCACGGTGCTTCCTCAGAGTTTTAAGTAATCTCTTTTCCTCATGCTCTAAAAGGTTAGCACTAATAATAACAGGATATATCTTCTTTTCATCAAGATAAGCATATTTAAGAGTATCAGGTAATTGCTTCAATTCAAACACAGGATCACCCTTGGGTGGAGGTGGATCTCCTAAGGTTTCAACAGGCAAATTATGTTTCAGGACAGGTGCTTGTTTAAAGAACAGCTCATCTATTTCATTTCTTTCATTCATATTCATGTCATTCTCATGCTCAAGCAAATATTGTTCTAATGGATCAGTAGGAGGCACAGCAATAGAGGCAAGACCAATAATTTCATCTTTACTAGGTAATCCTTTATCATGAGGTTGTCTACGAAACTTAGAGAAATTAAACTCATGAGACATCTCACCAAAATTAACACTAACAATTTCTTTAGTGCAATCAATCTTAGCATTAACAGTATTCAAGAAGGGTCTACCAAATATAATGGGACAAACATCATCTTGTGGTGATCCAAGAACAAGAAAATCGGTAGGGTATTTGATCTTACCACACAAGACTTCAACATCTCTAACAATCCCAAGTGGTGAAATAGTATCTCTATTTGCAAGATTAATAGTAACATCAATTTCTTCAATCTCAACAGGTGCAATATCATTCATGACTTCTTGATAGAGAGTAAACGGAATAACACTCACACTAGCACCAATATCACATAAACCATGATAGCAATGATATCCAATTTTAACAGAAATAACAGGCATGCCAACTACAGGTTTGTTTTTATCTTTAGGGTCTGGCTTAGCAATTCTAGTTGCTTCATCACATAAATATATGACATGTCCATCAATATTATCAGCCAAAAGATCTTTAACCATTGCAACAGTATGTTCAACTTTAATTTTTTTGGAAGGTCTAGGTGCTCTAATATTACTCTTATTAACCACAGTTGAAGCTTTAGCATGTTCCTTAATCCAAACAGGGAAAGGAGGTTTCTCAATATAAGCAGTAGGGACAACTGGATCAACATGGTAAACAATTGTTTCTTCTTTAACACCAACAGGTTCTTCTTTCAATTCAATAGGTGGATGATATTTAAACCATTTCTCCTTAGGGAGATCAACATGAGTAGCAAAAGATTCACAAAAGGTAGCTACTATCTCAGAGTCAAGTCCATATTTAGTACTAAACTTACGAAAAGCATCAGTTTCCATCAAAGATTTAACACAATCAAACTCAAGATTTATACCCGACTTATTACCTTTGTCGATTTCCCAATCTTCGTAATTACGTTTAATTCTTTCAAGAAGATCCCATCTGGACTCAATAGTTCTCTTCATAAAGGAACCAGAAGAAGAAGTATCGAGCATGGATTGATCATTATGAGAAAGCCGAGCATAAAAGTTTTGAAGAATTATTTCTCTTGAGAGCTCATGATTGGGGCATGTGTGCAGCATATACTTAAGCCTCCCCCAAGCTTGAGCGATACTTTCTCCTTAACGAGGCCAAAAATTATATATATAATTCCGATCACGATGAACTAAATGCATAGGATAAAATTTCTGGTGGAATTTCAGCTTCAACCAGTTCCAGTCCCATGTTTCAGTATCATCACATAGCCTATGGCATGTCAATGCCTTTCCCTCCAAAGATAAAGGGAATACTTTCTTCTTAACTCCATCTCTGGATAAACCTGCAAGCTTAAACAATCCACAAATTTCATCCACATAGATCAAGTGCATATCAGGATGTACTGTTCCATCTCCTGCATAAGGATTAGCTAGCAGTTTATCTATCATACCCGAAGGAATTTCATAATAAATAATTTTAGTAGGTTCAATAGGTTGAGGAGCAACTCTTATCGCTTCCGGTCGAGGTGAAGATACCCCGAACAAGCCCCTCAAAGGATTACTTTCCATAGTGACAAGTGACTATAAATTTCATCACGTAATATAAATGTTTCCATACCAAATTCCACTCACCAAATTCCATACCAAATTCCACTCACCAAAGGCGCTTCACCCAACGAGGAGCAGAAGGAAATGACAAGCGGTTTTCAGCAAGGTATTCTCTGCAAGTACTGAAAGTAACGGTAACAAATAGTTTCGGTAGCAAGATAATTCGTAACTTGTAACACGTAACAAGTATAATAAGGTGCAGCAAGGTGGCCCAATCCTTTTTGTAGCAAAGTACAAGCCGGAACGAACTTGTATAATAAGCAAAGTGTTCTCAAGGACACATGGGAATTTCATCCAGTCACTTTCATCATGTTTGTTTGATTCGCGTTCGCTACTTTGATAATTTGATATGTGGGTGGACCGGTGCTTGGTGCTGTTCTTACTTGAACAAGCCTCCCACTTATGATTACCCCCTCTTGCAAGCATCCACAACTACGAAAGAAGAATTAAGATAACTCTAACCATAGCATGAAACATATGGATCCAAATCAGCCCCTTACGGAATAGTGCATAAACTAGGGTTTAAGCTTCTGTCACTCTAGCAAACCATCATCTAATTACTACACCACAATGCTATCCCTTAGGCCCAAATATGGTGAAGTGTCATGTAGCCGACGTTCGCACGACACCATTAAAGGAAGCAACAACATACATATCATCAAAATATCGAACGAATACCAAATTCACATGATTACTTATGACAAGACTTCTCCCATGTCCTCAAGAACAAAATTAACTACTCACAAATCATATTCATGTTCAAGATCAGAGGGGTATTGAATAGCATTAAGGATCTGAACATATAATATTCCACCAAATAAACAACCTAGCATCAACTACAAGATGTAATCAACACTACTAGCAACCCACAGGTACCAATCTGAGGTTTTGAGACAAAGATTGAATACAAGAGATGAACTAGGGTTTGAGATGAGATGGTGCCGGTGAAGATGTTGATGAAGATTGGTCCTCCCACGATGAGAGGATCATTGGTGATGTCGATGGCTTCGATTTCCCCCTCCCGGAGGAAAGTATCCCCAGCGGAATCGCTCCGCCGGAGAGCAAAATAGCTGCTGCCCAGGTTCCACCTCGAGATGGCGGCGCCTCGTCCCGAAAGTCTTCTTCTTATTTTTTCTAGGGCAAATGCCTTCATATAGCGAAGGAGGGGGCCAAAGGCCAGCTGTGGGCCCCATAACGCATCAGGGCGTGCCCGGGGGGGGCCGTGCCCTGTTGCCTTGTGGGCAACTGGTGGGTCCCCTCTGGCATTTATTTTCTCCAATATTTTTTATATATTCAATGAAAAATCTCCGTGAAATTTCAGGTCAATTGGAGCTCTGTAGAATAGGTATCTCTGATGTGGCTATTTCAGGTCTAGAATTCCAGCTGCCGACATTCTCCCTCTTCATGTAAATGTTCCAAAATAAGGGAGAAAAGGCATAAGAATTGTACCATGAAGTGTAATAATGATTAAAAACACAATAATTATTCATAGAAAATCATGATGCAAATTGGACGTATCACACCATGAATAAAATGTGAACCACCATCAGTCATTAAATATCTAGGGACTCCAAACCTAGGAAATATAACTTCTTTAAGCATTTTAATAGAAGTGTTATGATCAGCACTACTAGTTGGAATAGCTTCTACCCACTTAGTAACGTATTCAACAGCAACTAAAATATGAGTATACCCATTGGATTTAAGAAAAGGTCCCATATAATCAAAACCCCAAACATCAAATGGTTCAATAACAAGTGAATAATTCATAGGCATTTCCTGACGTCTACCAACATTACCAATTCTTTGACATTCATCACAAGAAAGGACAAACTTATGTGCATCTTTGAAAAGAGTAGGCCAGTAAAAACCAGATTGTAATACCTTGTGTGCAGTTCTGTCTCCCGCATGGTGTCCTCCATATGCCTCGGAGTGACACTTATGTAGGATTTGTTCCTGTTCATGCTCAGGTACACAATGTCTAGTAATATCATCTACTTCTCCTTTATATAAGTGTGGGTCATCCCAAAAGTAATGTCTTAAATCAATGAAAAAGTTTTTCTTTTGTTGGTATGTAAAACTAGGTGGTATATATTTAGCAACAATGTAATTAGCATAGTCTGCATACCAAGGAGTATTACGAGAAGCATTTATCACAGCTAATTGTTCATCAGGGGAATCATCATTAATAAGAAGTGGGTCATCAAGAACATTTTCCATTCTAGACAAATTATCAGCTACGGGATTCCCAGCTCCCTTTCTATCAACAATATGCAAATCAAATTCTTGTAGCAAAAGAACCCACCTAATAAGTCTAGGTTTAGCATCTTTCTTTTCTATAAGATATTTGATAACGGCATGATCAGTATGAATAGTAACTTTGGAATCACCTATGTAAGATCTGAATTTATCACATGCAAATACAACTGCTAAAAATTCTTTCCCAGTAGTAGCATAATTTCTTTGAGCATTGTCTAGAGTTTTACTAGCATAATGGATAGCATTTAATTTCTTATCAACTCTTCTTCCTAGAACAGCACCAACATCATAATCACTAGCTTCACACATAATTTCAAAGGGTAGGTTCCAATCAGGTGGTTGAACAATAGGTGCAGAAATTAAGGCTTTCTTAAGTATTTCAATGGCTTCTACGGAATCATCATCAAAAACAAATGGAACATCTTTTTGCAAGATATTAGTAAGAGGCCTAGAAATTTTAGAGAAGTCCTTTATAAACCTTCTATAGAAATCAACATGACCAAGGAAACTTCTTATACCTTTAATATATTTAGGACATGGCATTTTCTCAACAGCATCAACTTTAGCTTTATCAACTTCAATACCTCTTTCAGAATTTTTTTGCCCAAGGACTATACCTTCATTCACCATAAAGTGGCACTTCTCCCATTTCAAGACAAGATTAGTTTCTTCACATCTCTGCAAAAATTGATCAAGGTTGCTTAAGCAATCATCAAAAGAGGTTCCGTAAACGAAGAAATCATCCATGAAAACCTCAACAATCTTTTCACAAAAGTCAGAGAATATAGCAGTCATACATCTTTGAAAGGTAGCTGGTGCATTACGTAAACCAAAAGGCATACGACGATAAGCATAAGTTCCAAAAGGACAAGTAAAGGTGGTTTTCTCTCGATCTTCAGGTGAAACAGGTATTTGAGAAAAACCAGAATAACCATATAGGAAACAAAAGTGTGTATGCTTAGACAATCTTTCTAACATTTGATCAATAAAAGGCAAGGCGTAATGATCTTTCCTAGTGGCTTTATTTAATTTCCTGAAATCAATTACCATCCTATAGCCATTTACAATTCTTTGTGGAATAAGTTCATTTTTATCATTAGGAACAACGGTAATACCTCCTTTCTTAGGAACACAATGAACAGTACTAACCCATCTACTATCAGCTATGGGATAAATTATACCTGCCTCCAGAAGCTTTAATATTTCAGTTCTTACCACATCCTTCATTCTAGGAGTCAGCCTTCTTTGATGATCAACAACGGGCTTAGCGTCTGCCTCCATATGAATTTTATGCTGACATAAAGTGGGACTAATGCCCTTAAGATCATCAAGAGTATATCCAATGGCAGCTTGGTGCTTCTTCAGGGTTTTAAGTACTCTCTTTTCTTCATGCTCTGAAAGGTTAGCACTAATAATAACAGGATATATCATCTTTTCATCAAGATAAGCATATTTAAGTGTATCCGGTAATGCTTTAATTCAAACACAGGATCACCCTTGGGTGGAGGTGAATGTCCCAAGGTTTCAATAGGCAAACTATGTTTAAGGATAGGTGCTTGTTTAAAGAACAGCTCATCTATTTTATTTCTTTCATTCATATGCATATCATTCTCATGGTATAGCAAATATTGTTCTAAAGGATCAGTAGGAGGTACAGCAATAGAAGCAAGACCAATAATTTCATCCTTATTAGGTAATTCTTTTTCATGAGGTTGTCTATGAAACTTGGAGAAATTAAACTCATGAGAAACCTCACCAAAATTAACACTGACAGTTTCTTTATTGCAATCAATCTTGGCATTAACTGTACTCTGATGGAAATATGCCCTAGAGGCAATAATAAAGTTGTTATTATTTTATATTTCCTTGTTCATGATAAAGGTTTATTATTCATGCTAGAATTGTATTGACCGGAAACTTAAATACATGTGTGAATACATAAACAAATACCGTGTCCCTAGTGAGCCTCTACTAGACTAGCTCGTTGATCAAAGATGGTTAAGGTTTCCTAACCATAGACATGAGTTGTCATTTGATAACGGGATCACATCATTAGGAGAATGATATGATGGACAAGACCCATCTGTTAGCTTAGCATATGATCGTTCTGTTTATTGCTACTGCTTTCTTGAATGTCAAATACATGTTCCTCCGACCATGAGATCATGCAACTCCCGGATACCGGAGGAATACCTTGTGTGCTATCAAACGTCACAACGTAACTAGGTGATCATAAAGATGCTCTATAGGTATCTCCGAAGGTGTCTGTTGAGTTGGCATGGATCGAGACTGGGATTTGTCACTCCGTGTTTCGGAGATGTATCTCTGGGCCCTCTCGGTAATGCACATCATAAGAAGCTTGCAAGCAAAGTGAATAAGGAGTTAGTTACGGGATGATGTATTATGGAACGAGTAAAGAGACTTGCCGGTAATGAGATTGAACTAGGTATGGAGATACCGACGATCGAATCTCGGGCAAGTAACATACCGACGGACAAAGGGAATTACGTATGTTGTCATTGCGGTTCGACCGATAAGATCTTCGTGGAATATGTAGGAACCAATATGGGCATCCAGGTTCCGCTATTGATTATTGACCGGAGAGGCGTCTCGGTCATGTCTACATCATTCCCGAACCCATAGGGTCCGCACGCTTAACGTTCGTTGACGATATAGTGTTATATGAGTTATGTGAATTGGTAACCGAATGTTGTTCGGAGTCCCGGATGAGATCCCGGACGTCACGAGGAGTCTCGGAATGGTCTAGAGGTAAAGATTTATATATGGGAAGTCATATTTTGGGTTCCGGAAAAAGGTGCAGTTTTTTCGGTATTGTACCGGGAAGCTTCCAGAAGGTTCCGGAGGATTCCGGAGGGGTCCGGAAGTCCACAAGTGGGTCCACCACGTCCCAAGGGCTGGCATGGGCTAAGGGGAGGTGCCCTGGCCTTATTGGGCCTGGCGCACCAAGTCCTCAAAAGCCCACGCAGCTAGGGAAGGAAAAAAGGAGAGTCCTAGTAGGAATAGGATTGGACTTTGGAGTCCAAGTCCACGTGTGTACTATTCACGTGGTCATGTTCACGTGGTACTATTCATGTGGTACTGTTCACATGGCACTATTCCTTCTACTCCAAGCCCCTACACATATATAAATAGAGGAGAGGGGGCGCCCCAAACAAGCCACAACATTGTCTTAGCCGTGTGCGGCGCCCCCCTCCACGGTTCCGTCCCTCGGTCATATTTTTGCAGTACTTGGGCGAAGCCCTGCGGAGATAGCATCACCATCACCGTCACCACGCCGTCGTGCTGCCGGAACTCATCCACTACCTCGCCGTCTTGCTGGATCAAGAAGTCAAGGACGTCACCGAGCTGAACGTGTGCTGAACGCGGAGGTGCCGTACGTTCAGTGCTCGGTCGGTTGGATCGTGAAGTTGTTCGACGACATCAACCACGTTGTTCTAACGCTTCCACTTATGGTCTACGAGGGTACGTAGACACACTCCCCCTCTCGTAGCTATGCATCTCCATGGATAGATCTTGCGCATGCGTAGAATTTTTTTTGTTTTCCATGCAATGTTCCCCAACATATTCAAGAAAGGTCTACCAAATATAATGGGACAAAAATCATCTTGTGGTGATCCAAGAACAAGAAAATCAGTAGGATATTTGATCTTACCACACAAGACTTCAACATCTCTAACAATCCCAAGTGGTGAAATAGTATCTCTATTTGCAGGCTTAATAGTAACATCAATATCTTCAATCTCAATAGGTGCAATATCATTCATGACTTCTTGATAGAGAGTAAACGGGATAGCACTCACACTAGAACCAATATCACATAAACCATGACAGCAATGATCTCCAATTTTAACAAAAATAACAGGCATGCCAATTATAGGTTTGTTTTTATCTGTAGTGTCTGGCTTAGCAATTCTAGTTGCTTCATCACAGAAATATATGACATGTCCATCAATATTATCAACGAAAAGATCTTTAACCATTGCAATATTAGGTTCAACTTTAATTTTTTCAGAAGGTCTAGGTGCTCTAATATTACTCTTATTAACAACAGTTGAAGCTTTAGCATGTTCCTTAATCCTAACAGGGAAAGGAGGTTTCTCAATATAAGCAGCAGGCACAACTGGATCAACATGGTAAACAATTGTTTCTTCTTTAGCACTAATAGGTTCTTCATTCAATTCAATAGGTGGATGATATTTAAACAATTTCTCCTTAGGGAGATCAACATGACCAGCAAAAGATTCACAAAAGGTAGCTACTATCTCAGAGTCAAGTCCATATTTAGCACTAAACTTATGAAAAGCATCTGTTTCCATAAAAGATTTAACACAATCAAACTCAAAATTTATACCTGACTCATTACCTTTGTCAATTTCCCAATCTTTAGAGTTATGTTTAATTCTTTCCAGAAGATCCCATCTGAATTCAATAGTTCTCTTCATAAAGGAACCAGCAGAAGAAGTATCGAGCATGGATTGATCATTACGAGAAAGCCGAGCATAAAAGTTTTGAAGAATTATTTCTCTTGAGAGCTCATGATTGGGGCATGTGTGCCACATATAATTAAGCCTCCCCCAAGCTTGAGCGATACTTTCTCCTTCACGTGGCCAAAAATTATATATATAATTCCGATCACGATAAACCAAATGCATAGGATAAAATTTCTAGTGGAATTCCAGCTTCAACCGGTTCCAGTCCCATGTTTCAGTATCATCACATAGCCTATACCATGTCAATGCCTTTCCCTCCAAAGATAAAGGGAATATTTTCTTCTTAACTCCATCTCCGGATAGACCTGCAAGCTTAAACAATCCACAAATTTCATCCACTTAGATCAAGTGCATATCAGGATGTACCATTCCATCTCCTGCACAAGGATTAGCTAGCAGTTTCTCTACCATACCCGAAGGAATTTCATAATAAATATTTTCAGTAGGTTCAATAGGTTGAGGAGCAACTCTCAATGCTTCCGGTCGAGGTGAAGATACCCTGAATAAGCCCCTCAAAGGATTACTTTCCATAGCACTACTAGAAAAAAGGCTGTTAGTGGCGCACCTATTTCTGCCATTAATGGCGCACTATAGGTGCGCCACTATTACCACGCCATTAGTAACAAATACTAATGGCGCACCTCTGGTGCGCCATTAGTATTGCAGGTAACAGTGGCGCACCTCTGGTGCGCCATTACTATTGCTACAGGTGCGCCACTGGTAACTTTTTTTTTAAAATTTATTGATTTTTTTTTTAATTTTGTAGGCGGGAAAATAGTAGTGGCGCACCGTCTAACCCCCACCATGCGCCATTGCTATTTTTGAATTTTGAATTTGGATCTGGATCTAGATCTGGGTCGTTATTTTGGCTCGTTTTTTTGCTCGTTTTTTTTAATTGAATTTTTTTCAAATTTCGTTCTCGACCTGGATCTTTTACGTTCTTTGTGCCAAGGGAGCTCCACATGTGGCCGGAAGTAGAGTAGGAGGGAGGAGAGACCGTGAGGAGGAGAGGAGGGAGGAGGAGGTCGCCGGAGAGGAGGAGGACCGTGAGCAGGAGAGGAAGGAGGAGCACCGTGAGGAGGAGAGGTGGGAGGAGGAGGTCGCCGGAGGAGGAGTACCGTGAAGAGGAGAGGTGGGAGGAGGAGGTCGCCGGAGGAGGAGCACCGTGAGGAAGAGGTCACCGGAGGAGGAGCACCGTGAGGAGGAGCACCGTTAGGAGGAGCACCGTGAGGAGGAGGAGGTCGCCGGAGAGGAGGAGATGGAGTGGAGGAGAGGAGGAGAGGAGGAGAAGAATGAAGGGGAAGGGAGGAAGAAGGGGAAGGGGAAGAGAAGGCGCGACGGGCGGCGGCGCTCCCGTGGCTCGGTCACCGGAGCAGGGAGGAGAAGGGAGGAGGAAGGGGAAGGGGAAGGGGAAACAGAAACGGGGAAGGAGAAGGGAGGAGGAAGGGGATAAGCAGAGAGGAAGGAGAGGGGTGGGTGGGTGCGTACGTGGTGTGCCATGTGTTACATAGTAATGGCGCACCACCCCGAGGTGCGCCATTACTATGTACCTTAGTAATGGCGCACCTAGGTGTGGTGCGCCATTACTATGTACCTTAGTAATGGCGCACCTGGGTGTGGTGCGCCATTACTATTTTTAAATTTTTTTGAATTTTGAAGGCGGGAAAATAGTAGTGGCGCACTATGCACTGGTGCGCCATTGCTAATTTTTTTAAATTTTTGTATTATTTTGCCTCCAGATCTAACAATGGCTGTAACGTTTTTTCTGTTAGGTTTTTGAAGATTCTAAAAAATCGATAACGGGCATAGCCCATCAAATTCGGATGTAACTTTTCGATTAGTATCTTTTTCATATAAAAAACTTTTTCATCGGAGGTCGTATGCAAAAGTTACGACCATTTTACCGAAACACGGCGGTTTTTTTTTTGCAAAAAAATTCAAAATTCATGTTTGTTAATTTTCGTAACAACTAGAACACATAACACATGGGCATCTATTTTTTTGAATTTTTTTGAATCTTTTATCATTTTCTTTTATTTTTTTTTAAACCGAAAAGGCGATCCACTGGGGGGGGTGGGGTGGGTGGGTGTGTGTGTGTGTGGTGGGGTGTGTTTGTGGGTGTGAGAGACATTAGTAATGGCGCACCCTCACCAGACACAACAATGGCGCACCACACCAAGGTGCGCCATTACTATGTAGCATAGTAGTGGCGCACCTAGGTGTGGTGCGCCATTGCTATGTCTGGTGGGGGTGGGGGGTGGAAAAAAATAGCAATGGCGCACTGCTCAGGTGGTGCGCCACTCCTAAAAAAATAACAATGGCGCACCTGTTTCTGGTGCGCCATTGCTATATAGCAGTGGCGCACCACACCCATGGTGCGCCATTACTAGGGATATTGGCTATAGCCATTTTTCTAGTAGTGTAGTGACAAGTGACAGTAAATTTCAGCACGTAATATAAATGTTTCCTTACCAAATTTCACTCACCAAAGGCGCTTCACTCCCCGGCAATAGCGCCAGAAAAGAGTCTTGATGACCCACAAGTATACGGGATCAATCGTAGTCCTTTCGATAAGTAAGAGTGTCGAACCCAACGAGGAGTAGAAGGAAATGACAAGTGGTTTTCAGCAAGGTATTCTCTGCAAGTACTGAAAGTAGCGGTAACAGATAGTTTTGATAGCAAGATAATTCGTAACAAGTAACAAGTAACAAGTATAATAAAGTACAACAAGGTGGCCCAATCCTTTTTATAGCAAAGGACAAGCCGGAGCGAACTCTTATAATAAGCAAAGCGTTCTTGAGGACACATGGGAATTTCATCTATTCACTTTCATCATGTTTGTTTGATTCGCGTTTGCTACTTTGATAATTTGATATGTGGGTGGACCGGTGCTTGGGTGCTGTTCTTACTTGAATAAGCCTCCCACTTATGATTACCCCCTCTCGCAAGCATCCGCAACTACGAAAGAAGAATTAAGGTAAATCTAACCATAGCATGAAACATATGGATCCAAATCAGCCCCTTGCGGAATAGCGCATAAACTAGGGTTTCAACTTCTGTCACTCTAGCAACCCATCATCTAATTACTACTCCAAAATGCCTTCCCTTAGGCCCAAAGAAGGTAAAGTTTCATGTAGTCGACGTTCACACGACACCGCTAAAGGAAGCACAACATACATAGCATCGAAATATCGAACGAATACCAAATTCACATGATTACTTATGACAAGACTTCTCCCATGTCCTCAAGAACAAAAAGAACTACTCACAAATCATATTCATGTTCAAGATCAGAGGGGTATTGAATATCATTAAGGATCTGAACATATAATCTTCCACCAAATAAACCAACTAGCATAAACTACAAGATGTAATCAACACTACTAGCAACCCATAGGTACCAATCTGAGGGTTTGAGACAAAGATTGAATACAAGAGATGAACTAGGGTTTGAGATGAGATGGTGCTAGTGAAGATGTTGATGAAGATTGGTCCTCCCATGATGAGAGGATAATTGGTGATGTCGATGGCTTTGATTTTCCCCTCCCGGAGGGAAGTATCCCCGGCGGAATCGCTCCGCCGGAGAGCAAAATAGCTCCTGCCCAGGTTCCGCCTCGAGACGGCGGCGCTTCATCCCGAAAGTCTTCTTCTGATTTTTTCTAGGGAAAATGGCTTCATATAGCAGAAGGAGGGGGCCGGAGGCCTGCCAGGGGCCCCAAAAGCTTGGGGGGCGCGCCCCCCAGGCTTGTGGCTGCCTGGTGGGCCCCCTCCTGTTGATTCTTTCGCCAGTATTTTTTATATATTCCAAAATAATTCTCTGTAAATTTTCACGTCATTTGGAGTTGTGCAGAATAGCTATCTCTGTTTCACCCCTTTCAGGTCTAGAATTCCAGCTGCCGGCATTCTCCCTCTTCATGTAAATCTTGCAAAATAAGAGAGAAAGGGCATAAGAATTGTACCATAAAGTGAAATAATGATCAAAAACATAATAATTATCAATAAGAAATCATGATGCAGATTGGACTTATCAAGGGGGAGAGAGTTGGTGTTGACGGCGTCGAAGTTGTTGGTGTAGATCGCCGTCACGATGATTGCCCCGGCGGCGCTCCTGCGCCACCGGGAGAGAGGGGGAGAGAGCCCGCCTCCTTCTTCTTCTTCCTTGGCCTCCCCCCTAGATGGGAGGAGAGTTTCCCCTCTGGTCCATGGCCGCCATGGCTCCCGGAGGGGAGGAGCCCCTCCGAGATTGGATCTCTCTTTGTGTTCTCTTCTATTTCGCGTTCCTGTTTTCTGGCCGAAAACCGTTTCTTAAATTCCCGGAGATCCGTAACTCTGATTGGGCTGAAATTCTGAGAGGATTTTCTTCCGGATATTATCTTTCTTGTGGCAGAAGAAGGGCCCCAACCGCCTTACGGGGTGGCCACAAGCCTGCTAGGCGAGCCCTGGGTAGGGGGGCGCGCCCCTCGAGCTTGTGGGCCCCTCGGGCATCGTCTCGCATTGATTTTTTTCACAAAAATCACATATATTCCAAAATAAATCTCTGTAAATTTTTATCGCGTTTGGACTTCGTTTGATATGGATTTTCTGCGAAACAAAAAACATGCAAAAAATAGGAACTGACACTGGGCACTAGATCAATATGTTAGTCCAAGAAATCATATAAAATGTTGCCAAAATTATGTGGAAATTATAGAATATTGGCATGAAACAATCAAAAATTATAGATACGACGGAGACGTATCACTAATTCATCAACCTTGCTGCCCTTCCGATGATGTGTGAGTAGGTTACCACAGACCTACGGGTCCATAGCTAGTAGCTAGATGGCTTCTTCTCTCTCTTTGATCTTCAATACCATGTTCTCCTCGATGTTCTTCGAGTTCTATCCGATGTAATCTTCTTTTGTGGTGTGTTTATTGGGATCCGATGAATTGGGTTTATGATCAGATTATTCATGAGAAATATTTGAGTCTTCTCTGAACTCTTTTATGCATGATTATTATAGCTTTGTATTTCTCTCCGATCTGTCGATTTGGTTTGGCCAACTAGATTGGTTTATCTTGCAATGGGAGAGGTCCTTTGTGATGGGTTCAATCTTGCGGTGCTCAATCCCAGTGACAGAAAGGGACATGACACGTATTTGTATTGTTGCCATTAAGGATAAAAGGATGAGGTTTAATCATATTGCTTGAGTTTACTTTGTCTACATCATGTCATCTTGCTTAAGGCGTTACTATGTTTCATACTTAATACCCTAGATGTATGCTGAATAACGGTCGATGGGTGGAGTAATAGTAGTAGATGTAGGCTGGAGTCGGTCTACTTGTCTCGGATGTGATGCCTATATACGTGATCATTGCCATGAATTCGTCATAATTATTTGCTTTTTTATCAATTGCCCAATAGTAATTTGTTTACCCATCGTATGCTATGTGTTCGAGAGAGAAGCCTCTAGTGAAAACTATGGCCGCCGGGTCTACTTTTATCATATATTAAAATCAAAAATACTTTACTGCAATTTATTTACTTTAATTTTATTTAGTATTTTAGTTTATCTATCTATCACTATCAGAATTAATTCTTGTAAATAATAGCTAGGAGGATTGACACCCCTCTTATTTGCCTTGGGTGCAAGTGTTTGCTTTTGTGTGTGCAGGTGCGTTTAACGGAATTTTGCTTGGTTCTCCTACTGGATTGATAACCTTGGTTCTTAACTGAGGGAAATACTTATCTCTAGTATACTGCATCATCCTCTCCTCTTCGGGGAAATACCAATGCAGTCTACAAGTAGCAATCCCTGAGTGCGACTACTACAGCGATGACCAGAGTATGTGCGATAAGCCTCACCTAGAAGACGATCGGTGCTTCACCATCAAGCTCAGCGAGACCTTCGATGTTTTTACGGTACGTAACGATGACAAGTATTTTTTTCATAATTAAGCATGACTTCTGCTTCTTTGCTTCAACGTGTAATTTACGTTTTTTACAATTCGACTAGTGCATCCCCTGACATGCAAGGCCTTATGTCTTGGATAAGCTCGATTTCGAAAATCGAGAGAATATGGAGACGAAGATAGTTCACCTGAGGACGCAACATGGTTACGCTTTTGCCGTTAAGCTACACAATGCAGTGAACCACTCCCATTTTGGTTGCTCAAATTGGAGAGCACTATGCAAGGTATATGGATTTCAGGAGAATATCCATGTCACCTTCGATATTCGACCTGAAAATGATATTAAAGATAATATCGACATTTGGGTCGATGTGGATACGCTTCCAGTTCTACCTCTATGTGAGTGTGTCAAACAAATATGTTAAGTAATTTATATTGTTTATTTATAAATAGTTGACAGCTTATTTCCATTGACAGCTTATTTTCAATCTCCAAGAAATATAAGGAACGTAGTAGACAAAACCTACTACAGTTATGGCTCCGAACTAAATTGGGAGGAGAAAAACTATCTTATCTCATTTATTAATGATGTTGAGACTTTCAAAGAAAAATCATGACATGAGCCCACATTATGGTCAATATGTGCGACTAGTGCATGTGTTGAACTATGTTAACATCAATGGAGATACCATGGTAACATTTTTTACTATTTTGTCACTAGTCCATCTTTTGCATACATTCTTTTTAAGCTAATTAAACGTTATTGCTAAGTATGTTACTATTATGTTCTTCAACAGAAACTTCCAAAGGAGTGTGTGCCTCAACTGATGTATATCAATGGTGACTTGGATATTATTAGCTTATATCCAAATCCGAGTAAGGCTTGACACTGTTCATACTCGATTTCTCGAAGAGATGAAGACATTACAATCACAGGATTGAGAAAAGTAATGCACACGCGCAGGGTAGTACTTGAAGGCAACATGGTGCGCTACCCACGAGTTGGAGACAGGTGGATCTCTATTCTCCATAATGGAGATGGAGGGGCTCACCTGTTTTATGTTGTTTTACCTAGCCGAGAGGAGTAGGTCCTAACTAGCTAGTACTCATCATGTGCTAAGAACAATTAGCTAGTGTTGGTTATGACTATAATGATGATGAGGAGTTGTTATTATGATGATGATGATGAGTTGTTATTATGATGATGATGATGCATGAGTTCTTATATGACTGACGATGATGATGATGAGTTGTTATTATGATCATGATGAATTATTATATCGTTGGGTGGGAAAAAAGCGGATTAGATTCAAGTGGATGGATCTAAAGTGACCAAAAGTTAGATTAGTCTTCGATTAGTCGTCCGACTAATCCAACTTTTGGTGACTTTGGATCCATCCACTTGAATCTAATCCGCGTTTCTTCCACCCAATGATATAATAACTCATCATGATTATAATGATATAACAATCTCTTAATTGCTACTGTATCAAATTTGTATAACCGTGTATAAATACAGTATAAAAAAATATAGAAGAATAGCAGTAGCGCGGGTCAGAGCCCACGCTGCTACTATTTATCAGTAGCGTGAGTCCTTACCAACGCTACTGATAACAAAATTAGTAGTACCGTGGGGTCAAAACTGCGCTACTGCTAAAAGTTAGCTGTAGCGCCCTAGCAGTAGCGCGGTACCCCGCGGGTTTTCCCTAGTAGTGTCTACATCTCCATCACAACACAGGGGGGCTCATCTTCTGTTATATGTAGCATTGCCGTCGCTCGATTGGATGGAATTTTACCATGGAGTCACACACACACGCACACACGCGCGTGTCCACACGCGCACACACACACACAAACAGAGTATTTGTTGGTTGGTTGGTAGATTGCAAGCTTGAACCCCGACATGGTATTGACAATAACAAAATGGTAACCAGAACTATGCATAGACCTCTTTCCTGTTAGTTTAATTTTGGTTTCATCGTTTACCAACCTTATTGTACTACCTAGAGCTACAGACGAGTGGTAATGGTACAAATTTCCTCCTTAGATGCTTTTGTTGGTTATCTAAGAGGGGCAGGGCTTGGATTGATTGACATCTTTATTTAATGCATTTAGCTGAATAGTATATATTCACTCCTTAAAACAGTTTGTGCATGGCCACACGAAAACAAAAAGATATACAAGAATTGCATTACATGAGTTTTGAAACAAAATTAGATTGGCACTCCTCGTCGCTTCCTCCCTGGCAAGGCATTACCTTCACATGTGCCATGAGCACGGCTTTTAACAAAGCTAGCAAATGAGTAATGAGGGGGGCGGTATCCTTGATTCCCATGAAATTATAATGAAATCTTGTCTGGGTCTAACACTAGGATCTGCTACAAGTTCCCCCAGTGTCAGACTTGGTGATTCCTCCTTTTCTAAAAACTTGCCGTTATGTCCACTGGATGGCCTTGTTCTATAAGCACACTTGGTTGCACACCATATATGGAGATGTTTCTTTTAACGTACATTGCCCCCCCACCCCCCCTTTTTGTTGCGATGACGTACGTTGCCCCCTTGTCCAACATGCAACGCCAGAACTGAACACTGAGGTTCCTTCTCAACATATCCTCAAACATATTTGTCCCGAGACGCTCCAATACCGTCAGGTTCTGAATCTGCTAGTACAAAACTTAGCTTGCATAGAATATGATAATGACAGCATATATCAGACCAGCATCATACATGGCTTATTATTTGAGTCGAACAGTTTCTCCCAGAAAAATAAAGCTTATAGTAACAATCACTGTTTGAGCATCACCATCACTGTTTCTCCTTGTTGTTCAGGTCTAAGCTGGACAGCTAACATCTTCCGGTTCTCCTATCTGAAGAAACAGCATAACATACTACTTCAGTATTGGTAATTTCTAGAAGGACTGGGTCACAGGGATGATAATCCGATGATCATAACTTGATTAATAAAGATCCTGTCTCTAATGCTCAGCTGTCAAATGCTTTTCCGTTTTTCTCCCTAGAGAAAAACAGTGGCAAATATAAAATGTTGCCAGAAAATAGACTTAGGCTGGAGTGTTGTGTAAAATCACATTTTTTGTGTGATAAGTATATAAAGAGTTAGATGATGTTTTAATAAAAGAACAATAAAGTAAAGGCTTTTGAAAGGACAATAAAGAAAAAGATTGTCCCTTGGCAATTGGATATGAAACGATAGTGATAATCATCATACTTATGAGGAAGAAGCCTAAGCTAACATACTATCTGCACTTGGATCATACGTTCTTATGATTGGAACTCTAGCAATCATCTGCAACTACCAAAAATTCATCAAGGTACGTAAAACCGAATCATAGCATTAAGTTCTAAGGCCCCTTTAATCACATATGCAACAACTCACGACCCGGGGTTTAGATTTCTATCACTCCCGCAACTCACCATAAGCAAATCAATCACATATTGCAACACCCTATAACGGGAATCCCACACGTGTGCGTGAAATGCCGGGAACTATAGGACAACACCATAATAACACACAACTCATATCAACCATAGCATATTACAATTAACCCATAGGACAAAAAGAAACTACTCAGACATAATAGATATACAACAAATCATTGGATAATAACATATAACATCAAACACCATGTTCAAGTAGAGATTATAGCGAGGTGAGATACAGTACACCGATGGACGAAGAGGGAGAAGGATGTTGATGACGGCGGCGAAGTTGATGGAGATGATCGTCGTCATGATGGTTCCCCCGGCAGCGCTCCAGCGCTACCGAGAGAGAGGGGGGAGAGGCCCCCTCCTTATTCTTGCTAGGCCCTCCCCTAGATGGGAGAAGGATTCCCCCTCTGGTCCTTGGCCTCCATGGCTCCCGAAGGGCTGGAGTCCCTCCGAGATTGGATCTCCCCTCTCTTTTTCCTCTGTGTTTTCCTCTTTGTTTCGGTACAGTTTTTCTGGCCGAGCACCGTTTATTAAATATCCGGAGATCCGTAACTCCGATCGGGATGAAATTTTGAGCGGATTTTTTTTTGCATAAAATTAGCTTTCTTGCGGCGAAAGTAGATCTCCAACCGACTTAAGGAGCAGCCACAAGGGCCAATGGCGCGACTAGGGAGTGGTCGCGCCCCTGGCCTTGTGGGGCCCTTGGGCATAGTTTTGCATTGATTACTTCGCCCAAAGTTCTGATAATTCCCATAAAAAATTCGCAAAAAATTTCAGGTCATTCCTGCTCCGTGAATTTTTCAACTAAAAACACTAAAACAATAGAAAACAGGAACTGGCCTTTGGCACTAGATTAATAGATTAGTCCAAATAAAAATAATATAAATTGATGCCAAACATATATAAAAGTGGTATGATAATAACAAGAAACAATCAAAAATTATAGATACGTCGGAGACATATCATGCCCTTCTTCCCTCCATCCGCCGGAGCCGCCGCCTTGCGCCCTTCTTCCCTCCATCCGCTGTAGCCACCGTGGATCCATCGGCCCGCCCCTTCTGCCTCCATCCACTCGCCTGCATGTACCGCCATCACCGCAGCTCCATGTCGTCGCATCTGAAAGGAGTTCGGGAGAGAGAGGGAGTTTGGGAGAGAGAGAGAGAGAGGAGATGGAGGCTAGGTAGGCAGATGAATGGGAGGAAGAGAAAATGGACGGCCAGGATGGCAATCCGTGGGACGGTTTCCTCGGCCAATCAGAGCACACCATTTTTGCCATGCCGGATTGCACAAATATGAGTAGCGGGCGCTAGAGTGTGCCCGCCACTGGTAAGATGCCACTTCGCCACTGTACCATATTTACCACTTAGTGCATAACACAATAAATTACTTACTTAGAGACATTACCACTATTACCTCTTAGCACATAATAAAAGAAATTTCTTATTGCATTACTTTACCACTCTTACATCTTAGCACATAACAGTGGAGTGTAAGAGTGTTTAAGCCTCATGCAAGGAAACATTAGGAGTCCTGGACAACAGGTGGGTAATACTCGGGCACCAAATTGATGGTTATTGGCGTATTAATTCTCAACAATTCAATTGAAGCCACAAAATCGTGAAATTTGGCATGGTGTCATGATATGACCCCTAAAGGATAGGTAAAAATTCGAGAATGTTTCACAAAAGTTTCCATGCATGCTGCTTATAAACCGAACCATCTCTCATGAAGGAACTAGGTTTCGAGAGGGAACGGGCTAGATTTGCACGTGAATCGAACACTGCTTTATCTTTTGGGTTTGAAATTTTAGCTACACCCAATACACAACATTACATGTATCATGCCAAAATTTGGCATTTTCCGAGGTCCGTTTACTATATTTAAGCCATGTAATGCATTTCTAGGCATTTAATGGATATAATCCAATTTTGAACTGCATGTACACTAAAAAATAGCAATGAATGAGTTGGAAAATCTTATTAATGGTCTTTAATATATTTTTTGTCCTTGTGTCAGGAAAAATAAGGAGTCTCATACACCAGGTGGCCGAGATCGAGAAACCAATATTGTGGTTGTTGGCATTTAATTCAAGAAAAATCAAACGATGCCTAAAAATTACGAAACTTGGCATGGTGTCTGGGGCGAGCCAAATTATTGGATCTCAACCAAACGCAAGCATCACTCTGGTCGATGATCAAATATTTGGTCCGTCGCGCCAGCACTCTAATCCAGACGGGCTTTTATTTTTGTTGAGATTTAATTAAACACGTGGTAAATTAAAGATAATCCATGCTGGTAAGCGATATGCGTTTTTCTTGTAAATACGCGCACACCCCCTATTCTGTAGGCAATTGATGCATCGCTCCCGTTGCATTCCTTCGAAACGTCGTGCCTGTGCGACGCGCCTCATCTGAAAAACGCCGGACCAACTTGTTGTGCTTTTGACATGTGGGAGCCAAACCGTTCCCGTTTTCCCGTGGGGCCCAAAGTTCAATCCCCGTTGCGCCTCCTGCGGACCCATGATGGTAGCCAACTTCAAGTGCGGGCACGGCGTGAGGGACGGGAGGCGCCTGGCTAGGTCGACTGCGAGCGCCTCAACAGCTGCCGCGAGAGCCTCGTGGATGCAGTGCACCGCGGCGGTGCCCTGCCAGTTCTTCGAAATCCGCGGTAATTTGAGTTCAAACCTGTTTCGACTTCAGAAATTTTGCAAACATTTACTGATTGTTGGGGGAGGCGATGGCCCGGGATCCACACAACACACAGAGCTTCATCCTCTTTTACATGGAGTCGCAACAGCAATTTGGTTGGTACCAACTCTACTACAGTAAAATTCTAGCCAGAACTATGCGACGACAAGGAAATGGTAAATGAGTAGAATTGTGCTGTTGGATAGTTGGTTGGTCAACCTTGAGCGAAGGCGGTGTAGCCAATGCCGCTTTTCTCCTATTTTGCCCAGCTTCAAATTTAGAGCTCCAGTAAACATTCTTTCTTATTTAAGTTCAGTTTTGTCACCTTCGTATATGGGTCAAGATTTGTACAAATACAATGGTGTGAGATGATGTTGGTTATCAGTTTCATCTGATAGAGCATACAGTTTCATTAGAGATCTCCAGTACATTTATTTGAATGGTATACAACCACTCCTTAAAACAGTTTTTCCATGGCCACTTGAACACATCAGTTTCACAACTTCCAAAACAAACAGAAAACAATACAACAGAGTTACATTATAATAGTTTTGAAACAAACTTAGATTGGCACTCCTGTCAAAATAAAAATAAAAACTTAGATTGGCACCCCTCTTCGCTTCCTCCCTGGCAAGGCACTACCTTCATGTGCGCCCTGAGCACGACTTGTAACAAAATGAGGAAATGATTTATGAGGAGGTATCCTTGATTCCCATGCAATTATAATGAAGTCTTGTTTCGGCGTAACACTAGGATCTCTGATCAGTTCACCAAGTGTCAGACTTGGCAATTCCTTCTTGATTGAAACATTAGTTGTACAAGGTATCATGCTAAGTGGATGCAAAGCAAAATCTGTTATGTCCACCAGATGGTCATCTTCTAAAAGCATGCTTGGCTGCACACCATATGCGGAGAGGTTTCTTTTAATGTATTTTAGCCCCTTGTCCAATATGCAACGCCAATACTGAACACTGAGGTTCATTCTCAACACATCCGCGAGTATATTTATTGCGATAAGTGTATCTGGCACATTGTGCAACAGCTTCCCAAATTCATCTGCTAGTTTTACTAGCCGTGGATGTTCTGTGGGGTCTACACTCCCGAATGCCAGTGTCTTGAAAAGGTACTTCAACTCATGGCTAGACATATCACTTAGAAAAATAGGTTTCACCGATCCAAATCGAGCCAATGTTTGAAGTCTACTTAAGATGATGATCTTGCTTCCTCTGCCCATTCTAATGGCAAATAAGTAAAACCCGTTCCAATCATCTTGGCCAATATCAGAAGCAAACTCAATAACTACCAATATCATTCCTTCCATGGTCATTGCATGGTCAGGTATTCTCAAAAGGTTGTCTCCATTCAAGTGCAAAATAGAGGAGAAGCGTGAGCGAACCCTTTCGTCACCACACGCATGAGCAACCAAAGTTTTCTTCCCAATTGCTGCACCACCTATGATCGGAAGAACTGCAGGTGCATCATCACCAGGAGAGTCGCTGTGATGTAACAAGAAGCTCAAGAGCTTTTGCTTCTCAGCGTGTCGGCCGAACATGAAATTGTCAGTGTAAAGATAAACATCATATGGCCTACGGGACATGCGCTCGCATCCACCGAGAAGAACAATAAATTCTGACATATTAGCAATAGCAATTTCTAAGCTTTCCAAGGCACCATGTGACTCGAGGCGTGTGGCCTTATCATTTGTAGTTCGAGAACGCTTGGCTAAATATAAGCTGCTGCCAGATGAGTCGTTGATGCTAACCTCGTCGCAGCCTGCACTGTCTTGGAGGGCACGGTACCTCAACTTTGGATTAATTTTTTCTGGACTAGAAGAGACCTACGAAGCTTCGGGAGAAGACCAGAAGAGCTACGAGGAGGCGACAAGCCTGGAGGGCGCGCCCTGGGGGGTAGGGCGCGCCTCCCAGGCTTGTGGTGTTGGAAATATGCCCTAGAGGCAATAATAAATTGGTTATTATTATATTTTCTTGTTCATGATAATCGTTTATTATCCATGCTATAATTGTATTGATTGGAAACTCAAATACATGTGTGGGTACATAGACAACACTGTGTCCCTAGTAAGCCTCTAGTTAACTAGCTCGTTGATCAAAAGATGGTAAAGGTTTCCTAGCCATGGACATAAGATGTCATTTGATAACGGGATCACATCATTAGGAGAATGATGTGATGGACAAGACCCAAACTATAAACGTAGCATATGATCGTGTCAGTTTATTGCTATTGTTTTCTGCATGTCAAGTATCTGTTCCTATGACCATGAGATCATGCAACTCACTGACACTGGAGGAATACCTTGTGTGTATCAAACGTCGCAACGTAACTGGGTGACTATAAAGATGTGTTGGGGAACGTTGCATGGGAAAAAAAAAAATTCCTACGCACACATAAGATCTATCCATGGTGATGAGCATCTACGAGAGGGAGAGTGAATCTACATACCCTTGTAGATCGCTAAGCGGAAGCGTTAATAAACGCGGTTGATGTAGTCGAACGTCTTCGCGATCCAAATCGCCGAGCGTCCCGCGATCCGATCACGATCCTTCCGATCTAGTGCCGAACGGACGGCACCTCCGCGTTCAACACACGTACGGCTTGATGACGCCTTCACCTCCTCGATCCAGCGAGCGATGGTGAAGTAGTGGTTGAGTTCCAGCAGCACGACGGCGTGGTGATGGTGGTGAGGAACAATCTCTGCAGGGCTTCGCCAAGCACTACGGAGATTATGACGGAGGAACTAGAGGGCTAGGGTTGCCGGCACACGGCTTGGGAAATCCTGATGTGTCCCGTGTGCTAGCCCTGCCCCTCTATTTATATGTTGAGCCTTGGGGTCTAAACTTGGAGTAAAAGCCTCCTCCGGGTCGGTTTTGCCCGCACAAGGTCGGTTTGGCCCGCAGGGAAAGAGTCCAACTCGGATCCCTGCCGAACCGTGCACAGCCGCGCACAAGCGGTAGTACCGCTTCACACAAGCGGTAGTACCGCTTGGGCGGTAGTACCGCTTCACACAAGCGGTAGTACCGCTCGGGCGGTAGTACCGCTTCACACAAGCGGTAGTACCGCTTACGCGGCAGCAAAACTACTTTTGCACTTTCCAATACCTTGTGGGCTTTATCCCTTTGGCTCATATAAAGTGTTGCTGCACCCGAACACTTCGGTAAACATCCGAAACCCATTCCGGTGAACTCCGGAACCCTTCCAGAGATCAAAACACTATTATCACATATATCAATCTTTACCTCCGGACTATTCCGGAGATCCTCGTCATGTCCGGGATCTTATCCGGGACTCCGAACAACTTTCGGTCACCAACATAATAACTCAATTATACTAATCGTCACCAAACGTTAAGTGTGTAGACCCTGCGGGTTCGAGAACTATGTAGACATGACCGAGACACCTCTACGGCCAATAACCAATAGCGGGACCTGGATGCCCATATTGGCTCCTACATATTCTACGAAGATCTTTTATCGGTCGAACCTCTATGTCAAGGATTCAGTTAATCCCGTATGCTGTTCCCTTTGTTCTTCGGTATGTTACTTGCCCGAGATTCGATCGTCGGTATCACTATACCTAGTTCAATCTCGTTACCGGCAAGTCTCTTTACTCGTTCCGTAATACAAGATCCTGTGGCTAACACTTTTAGTCACATTGCTTGCAAGGCTCATTGTGATGTTGTATTACCGAGTGGGCCCTGAGATACCTCTCCGTCATACGGAGTAACAAATCCCAGTCTTGATCCATGCCAACCCAACAGACACCCTCGGAGATATCTGTAGAGCACCTTTATAGTCACCCAGTTACGTTGCGACGTTTGATACACACAAGGTATTCCTCCGGTGTCAGTGAGTTGCATGATCTCATGGTCAAAGGAACAGATACTTGACATGCAGAAAACAATAGCAATAAACTGACACGATCAAATGCTACGTTTACAGTTTGGGTCTTGTCCATCACATCATTCTCCTAATGATGTGATCCCGTTATCAAATGACATCTCATGTCAATGGCTAGGAAACCTTAACCATCTTTGATCAACGAGCTAGTCAACTAGAGGCTTACTAGGGACACAGTGTTGTCTATGTACCCACACATGTATTTGAGTTTCCAATCAATACAATTATAGCATGGATAATAAACGATTATCATGAACAAGGAAATATAATAATAACCAATTTATTATTGCCTCTAGGGCATATTTCCAACAGTCTCCCACTTGCACTAGAGTCAATAATCTAGTTCACATCACTATGTGATTTACATTGTAATGAATTGAACACCCATGCAGTTCTGGTGTTGTTCATGTTTAGCCCTTGGAAGAGGTTTAGTCATCGGATCTGCAACATTTAGATCCGTGTGTACTTTGCAAATATTTATGTCGTCCTCCTTGATGTAATCGCGGATGGAATTGAAACGTCGCTTTATGTGTCTGGTCCTCTTGTGAAATCTTGGTTCCTTGGCTAGAGCAATGGGACCAGTATTATCACAAAACAGAGTCATTGGGTTAAGTGCACTAGGCACTACTCCAAGATCTGTCATGAACTCCTTCATCCAGACACCTTCCTTCGCCGCCTCCGAGGCAGCGATGTACTCCGCTTCGCATGTAGAATCTGCTACCACGCTTTGCTTGGAACTGCACCAGCTAACCGCACCCCCATTAAGAATAAATACGTATCCGGTTTGCGACTTAGAGTCATCCGGATCAGTGTCAAAGCTTGCATCGACATAACCCTTTACGACGAGCTCTTGATCACCTCCATAAACGAGAAACATGTCCTTAGTCCTTTTCAGGTACTTCAGGATATTCTTGACCGCCGTCCAGTGTTCCATTCCTGGATCACCTTGAAACCTTCCGACCATACTTATGGCAAGGCTGACATCGGGTCTTGTGCACAACATTGCATACATGATAGAGCCTATGGCTGAAGCATAGGGGATGACACTCATCTTTTCTCTATCTTCTGCAGTCACTGGGCATTGAGTCTTACTCAACTTCACACCTTGCAAAACAGGCAAGAACCCTTTCTTGGACTGATCCATTTTGAACTTCTTCAAAATCTTATCAAGGTATGTGCTTTGTGAAAGTCCTATTAAGCGCCTCGATCTATCTCTATAGATCTTGATGCCTAATATGAAAGCAGCTTCTCCTAGGTCCTTCATTGAAAAACTCTTGTTCAAATATTCCTTTACGCTTTCCAGCATTTCTATATTGTTTCCAATCAGCAATATGTCATCCACATATAATATTAGAAACGCTATAGAGCTCCCACTCACTTTCTTGTAAATACAAGCTTCTCCGTAAACTTGTATAAACTCGAACGCTTTGATCACCTCATCAAAACGAAGATTCCAACTCCGAGATGCTTGCACCAGTCCATAAATGGATCGCTGGAGTTTGCAAACTTTGTCAGCATTCTCTGGATCGACAAAACCTTCTGGTTGCATCATATACAACTCTTCCTTAAGGAAACCGTTAAGGAACGCTGTTTTGACATCCATCTGCCAAATTTCATAATCGAAAAAGGCAGCTATTGCTAACATGATTCTGACGGACTTAAGCATCGCTACGGGTGAGAAGGTCTCATCGTAGTCAACTCCTTGAACTTGTGAAAAACCCTTTGCCACAAGTCGAGCTTTATAGACGGTGACATTACCGTCCGCGTCCGTCTTCCTCTTAAAGATCCATTTGTTCTGAATGGCCTTACGCCCTTCAGGTAATACTTCCAAAGTCCATACTTTGTTTTCATACATGGATCCCATCTCGGATTTCATGGTCTCTAACCACTTCTCGGAATCCGGGCCCATCATCGCTTCTCCATAGCTCGTAGGTTCATCGTTGTCTAACAACATGACCTCTAAGACAGGGTTGCCGTACCACTCAGGAGCAGTACGCGTCCTTGTCGACCTACGAGGTTCAATAGCAACTTGATCCAAAGCTTCATGATCATCATCATTAACTTCCTCTTCAGCTAATGTAGGCTCCACAGAAACAACTTTCTGCGCTGCGCTACTCTCAGGTTGAAGTAAAGGTTCAACAACCTCATCAAGTTCTATCTTCCTCCCACTCAATTCTTTCGAGAGAAACTCTTTCTCAAGAAATGTTCCGTTTTTAGCGACAAACACTTTGCCTTCGGATCTGAGATAGAAGGTATACCCAACTGTCTCTTTTGGGTATCCCATGAAGACGCATTTCTCCGCTTTGGGTTCCAGCTTTTCAGGCTAAAGCTTTTTGACATAAGCATCACATCCCCAAACTTTAAGAAACGACAGCTTTGGCTTCTTGTCAAACCAAAGTTCATAAGGCGTCGTCTCAACGGATTTCGATGGTGCCCTATTTAAAGTGAATGCAGCTGTCTCTAATGCATAACCCCAAAACGATAGTGGCAAATCGGCAAGAGACATCATAGATCGCACCATATCCAATAAAGTTCGATTATGACGTTCGGACACACCATTACGCTGTGGTGTTCCAGGCGGTGTCAATTGTGAAACAATTCCACACTGTCTTAAGTGACTGCCAAACTCATAACTCAGATATTCTCCTCCTCGATCAGATCGTAGGAATTTAATCTTCTTGTTACGATGATTCTCAACTTCACTCTGAAATTGTTTGAACTTTTCAAATGTTTCAGACTTGTGTTTCATTAAGTAAATATACCCATATCTACTTAAGTCATCAGTGAAGGTGAGAAAGTAACGATAACCACCGCGCGCCTCAATGCTCATCGGACCGCACACATCAGTATGTATGATTTCCAATAAGTCACTTGCCCGTTCCATTGTTCCAGAGAACGGAGTTTTAGTCATCTTGCCCATGAGGCATGGCTCACATGTGTCAAGTGATTCAAAATCAAGTGACTCCAAAAGTCCATCAGCATGGAGCTTCCTCATGCGTTTTACGCCAATATGACCTAAACGGCAGTGCCACAAGAAAGTGGTATTATCATTATCAATCCTACATCTTTTGGCATCAATGTTATGAACATGTGTATCATTACTATCGAGATTCAACAAGAATAAACCCCTCACATTGGGTGCATGACCATAAAAGATATTACTCATATAAATAGAACAACCATTATTCTCTGATTTAAATGAGTAACCGTCTCGCAATAAACAAGATCCAGATATAATGTTCATGCTTAACGCAGGCACCAAATAACACTTATTTAGGTTCATCACTAATCCCGACGGTAATCGAAGAGCGAGCGTGCCAACGGCGATCACATCAACCTTGGAACCATTTCCCACGCGCATCGTCACTTCGTCCTTTGCCAGCCTCCGTCTATTCCGCAGTTCCTGTTTTGAGTTGCAAATATGAGCAACCGCACCGGTATCAAATACCCAGGCACTACAACGAGAGTTGGTAAGGTACACATCAATAACATGTATATCATATATACCTTGTTTGTTGTTGGCCGCCTTCTTGTCAGCCAAATACTTGGGGCAATTCCGCTTCCAGTGTCCAGTTCCCTTGCAATGAAAACACACAGTTTCTGGTTTGGGTCCAGCCTTGGGTTTCTTCACGAGAGGAGCAACTGCTTTGCCACTCTGCTTGGAGTTACCCTTCTTACCCTTGCCATTTTTCTTGAAACTAGTGGTTTTATTGACCATCAACACTTGATGCTCCTTCTGAATTTCAGACTCAGCGGCTTTCAGCATCGCAAACAGCTCGGCGACTGACTTGTTCATCCCGTGCATGTTATAGTTCAACACGAAGCTCTTGTAGCTAGGTGGCAATGATTGAAGAACTCTGTCAGTGATAGCCTCTGGCGGAAGGGGCATCCCTAACTCAGCCAGACGGGTGGAGTACCCAGACATTCTGAGCACGTGATCACTGATAGACCCGTTCTCCTCCATCTTGCAAGCATAGAACTTATCGGAGATCTCATATCTCTCGATCCGGGCATTCTTCTGAAAGATAAACTTCAACTCCTGGAACATCTCATATGCTCCATGACGTTCAAAACGTCTTTGAAGTCCCGGTTCTAAGCCATACAACATTGCACATTGAACTATTGAGTAATCATCAGAACGAGCCTGCCAGGCGTTCACAACGTCTAGAGACTCAACTGGAGCGGGTGGATCACCAAGTGGTGCATCAAGGACATAAGCCTTCTGGGAAGCCGTAAGGATAATCCTTAGATTACGGGCCCAGTCCACAAAGTTACTTCCATCATCTTTCAACTTAGCTTTCTCTAGGAACGCATTAAAATTCAGGGGTGCTACTGCGCGAGCCATGATCTACAACATAAATATAGCAAAGACAATTTAGACTATTGTTCTTAGATAATGAGTTTAGTTAATCATATTTAAAAAACTCCCACTCAAATTGACATCCCTCCGATCATTCGAGTGTAACATGATCCAAATCCACCAACTCAAGTCCGATCATCACGTGAGTTGAGGTGGTTTCAATGGTGAACATCTTCATGTTGATCATATCTACTATATGACTCATGTTCGACCTTTCGGTCTCTTGTGTTCCGAGGCCATGTCTGTACATGCTAGGCTCGTCAAGTTTAACCCGAGTGTTCCGCACGTGCAACATGGCTTGCACCCGTTGTATGCGAACGTAGAGTCTATCACACCCGATCATCACGGCGTGTCTCGAAACGACGAACTTTCGCAACGGTGCACACTTGGGGAGAACACAATTTATCTTGAAATTTAAGTGAGGGATCACCTTATAATGCTACCGTCGTCCTAAGCAAAATAAGATGCATAAAAGGATTAACATCACATGCAAATCATAAGTGACATGATATGGCCATGAACTTGTGCTTTTGATCTCCATCTCCAAAGCACCGGCATGATCTCCATCGTCACCGGCATGACACCATGATCTCCATCATCTTGATCTCCATCAACGTGTCGCCATAAGGTTGTCGCGCCGACTGTTGCTTCCACGACTATTGCTAACGTTTAGCGATAAAGTAAAGCATTACATAGCGCTTAATGATTGACACGCAGGTCATACAATAATTAAAGACAACTCTATGGCTCCTGCCAGTTGCCGTACTCATCGACATGCAAGTCGTGATATTCTATACAAAACATGATCATCTCATACATCACATATATCTCATCATGAAATTGGCCATATCACATCACAACATACCCTGCAAAAACAAGTTAGACGTCCTCTAATTGTTGTTGCAAATTTTACGTGGCTGCTACGGGTTTGCAAGAACCGTTCTTACCTACGCAAAACCACAACGTGGTGTAGTGATTGCTTTTTGATCTTTCTAAAAGAACCCTCTTCATTGAACCGATTCAACTAAAGTGAGAGAGACAGACACCTGCCAGTCACCTTTATGCAACAAGTGCACGCAGCGGTGAAACCAGTCTCGCGTAAGCGTACGCGTAATGTCGGTCCAGGCCGCTTCATCTCACAATACCGCGGAATCAAGTATCAACTAGTAACGGCAAGCAATATGTATACACCCACGCCCACAACTCGTTTGTGTTCTACTCGAGATCTCATCTACGCATAGACCTAGCTCATGATGCCACTGTTGGGGAACGTTGCATGGGAAACAAAAATTTTCCTACGCACACATAAGATCTATCCATGGTGATGAGCATCTACGAGAGGGAGAGTGAATCTACATACCCTTGTAGATCGCTAAGCGGAAGCGTTAATAAATGCGGTTGATGTAGTCGAACGTCTTCGCGATCCAAATCGCCGAGCGTCCCGCGATCCGATCACGATCCTTCCGATCTAGTGCCGAACGGACGGCACCTCCGCGTTCAACACACGTACGGCTTGATGACGCCTTCACCTCCTCGATCCAGCGAGCGATGGTGAAGTAGTGGTTGAGTTCCAGCAGCACGACGGCGTGGTGATGGTGGTGAGGAACAATCGCTGCAGGGCTTCGCCAAGCACTACGGAGATTATGACGGAGGAACTAGAGGGCTAGGGTTGCCGGCACACGGCTTGGGAAATCCTGATGTGTCCCGTGTGCTAGCCCTGCCCCTCTATTTATATGTTGAGCCTTGGGGTCTAAACTTGGAGTAAAAGCCTCCTCCGGGTCGGTTTTGCCCGCACAAGGTCGGTTTGGCCCGCAGGGAAAGAGTCCAACTCGGATCCCTGCCGAACCGTGCACAGCCGCGCACAAGCGGTAGTACCGCTTCACACAAGCGGTAGTACCGCTTGGGCGGTAGTACCGCTTGGGCGGTAGTACCGCTTCACACAAGCGGTAGTACCGCTCGGGCGGTAGTACCGCTTCACACAAGCGGTAGTACCGCTTACGCGGCAGCAAAACTACTTTTGCACTTTCCAATACCTTGTGGGCTTTATCCCTTTGGCTCATATAAAGTGTTGCTGCACCCGAACACTTCGGTAAACATCCGGAACCCATTCCGGTGAACTCCGGAACCCTTCCAGAGATCAAAACACTATTATCACATATATCAATCTTTACCTCCGGACTATTCCGGAGATCCTCGTCATGTCCGGGATCTTATCCGGGACTCCGAACAACTTTCGTTCACCAACATAATAACTCAATTATACTAATCGTCACCAAACGTTAAGTGTGTAGACCCTGCGGGTTCGAGAACTATGTAGACATGACCGAGACACCTCTACGGCCAATAACCAATAGCGGGACCTGGATGCCCATATTGGCTCCTACATATTCTACGAAGATCTTTTATCGGTCGAACCTCTATGTCAAGGATTCAGTTAATCCCGTATGCTGTTCCCTTTGTTCTTCGGTATGTTACTTGCCCGAGATTCGATCGTCGGTATCACTATACCTAGTTCAATCTCGTTACCGGCAAGTCTCTTTACTCGTTCCGTAATACAAGATCCTGTGGCTAACACTTTTAGTCACATTGCTTGCAAGGCTCATTGTGATGTTGTATTACCGAGTGGGCCCTGAGATACCTCTCCGTCATACGGAGTAACAAATCCCAGTCTTGATCCATGCCAACCCAACAGACACCCTCGGAGATATCTGTAGAGCACCTTTATAGTCACCCAGTTACGTTGCGACGTTTGATACACACAAGGTATTCCTCCGGTGTCAGTGAGTTGCATGATCTCATGGTCAAAGGAACAGATACTTGACATGCAGAAAACAATAGCAATAAACTGACACGATCAAATGCTACGTTTACAGTTTGGGTCTTGTCCATCACATCATTCTCCTAATGATGTGATCCCGTTATCAAATGACATCTCATGTCAATGGCTAGGAAACCTTAACCATCTTTGATCAACGAGCTAGTCAACTAGAGGCTTACTAGGGACACAGTGTTGTCTATGTACCCACACATGTATTTGAGTTTCCAATCAATACAATTATAGCATGGATAATAAACGATTATCATGAACAAGGAAATATAATAATAACCAATTTATTATTGCCTCTAGGGCATATTTCCAACAAGATGCTCTACAGGTATCTCCGAGGGTGTCTGTTGAGTTGGCATGGATCAAGACTGGGATTTGTTACTCCGTGTGACGGAGAGGTATCTCAGAGCCCACTCGGTAATACAACATCACAATGAGCCTTGCAAGCAATGTGAGTAAAGTGTTAGCCACGAGATCTTGTATTACGGAACTATTAAAGAGACTTGCCGGTAACGAGATTGAACTAGGTATAGAGATACCGACGATCGAATCTCGGGCAAGTAACATGCCGAAGAACAAAGGGAACAGCATACGGGATTAACTGAATCTTTGACATAGAGGTTCGACCGATATAGATCTTCGTAGAATATGTAGGAGCCAATATGGGCATCCAGGTCCCGCTATTGGTTATTGACCGTAGAGGTGTCTCGGTCATGTCTACATAGTTCTCGAACCCGTAGGGTCTACACACTTAACGTTTGGTGACGATTAGTATAGTTGAGTTGTTGTGTTGGTGACCGAAGGTTGTTTGGAGTCCCGGATAAGATCCCGGACATGTCGAGGATCTCCGGAATAGTCCGGAGGTAAAGATTGATATATGTGATAATAGTGTTTTGATCTTCGGAAGGGTTCCGGAATTCTCCGGAAGGAGTTCCGGATGTTTACCGAAGTGTTCGGGTGCAAGAACACTTTATATGGGCCAAGGGGTAAAAGCCCACGAGGTTTTGGAAGTGCAAAAGGAAGTTTTGCTACTGCCTTAAGCGGTACTACCGCTGGTAAGGCAGTACTACCGCGCTTAAACGGTAATACAGCTTATGAAGCGGTACTACCGCGCTTAAGCGGTAATACCGCTTGTGTGAAGCGGTACTACCGCTCGTGAGCGGTACTACTGCTTGTACGCGGTAATGCTGGAATCCGAGTTGGACTCTTTTCTTGCTGGACAAACCGACCTTGTGCGGGCAAAACCGGCCTGGAGGAGGCTTTTACTCCAAGTTTAGACCCCAAGGCTCAACATATAAATAGAGGGGCAGGGGTAGCACACGGGATACATCAAGATTTCCCCAAGCCGTGTGCGGCAACCCTAACCCTCTAGTTCCTCCGTCATAATCTCCGTAGCGCTTGGCGAAGCCCTGCAGAGATTGTTCCTCACCACCATCACCACGCCGTCGTGCTGCCGGAACTCATCTACTACTTTACCGTCGCTCGCTGGATCGAGGAGGTGAAGGCGTCATCAAGCCGTACGTGTGTTGAACGCGGAGGTGCCGTCCGTTCAACACTAGTTCGTGATCAGATCGAGGGACGACTTGCGATTTGGATCGCGGAGACGTTCGACTACATCAACCGCGTTTCTTAACGCTTCCGCTTAGCGATCTACAAGGGTATGTATATTCTCTCTCCCTCTCGTAGATGCTCATCACCATGGATAGATCTTGTGTGTGCGTAGGAAAAATTTTGTTTCCCATGCTACGTTCCCCAACAGTGGCATCTGAGCTAGGTCTATGCGTAGATGAGATCTCGAGTAGAACACAAAAGATTTTGTGGGCGTTGATATTCAGATTGCTTCCCTCCTTAGTCTTTTCTTGATTCGGCGGTATTGTGGGATGAAGCGGCTCGGACCAACCTTACTCGTACGCTTACGAGAGACCGGTTCCATCGACTGACATGTAACTTCGTTGCATAAAGATGGCTGGCGGGTGTCTGTCTCTCCTACTTTAGTTGAATCGGATTCGACAGAGGCGGTCCTTGTAGAAGGTGAAATAGCAACTTTTATATCACCGTTGTGGTTTTTGCGTAGGTAAGAATCGTTCTTGCTAGATACCCGTAGCAGCCACGTAAAACTTGCAACAACAATTAGAGGACGTCTAACTTGTTTTTGCAGGGTATGTTGTGATGTGATATGGCCAAGTACATGATGAGATATATGTGATGTATGAGATGATCATGTATTGTATAGAATATCACGACTTGCATGTCGATGAGTACGGCAACTGGCAGGAGCCATAGAGTTATCTTTAATTATTTTCGCCGTTTTTGCTTTACTTTATCGCTATGAGTTAGCAATAGTCGTGGAAGCAACAGTCGGCGCGACAACCTCATGGCGACACGTTGATGGAGATCAAGATGATGGAGATCATGGTGTCATGCCGGTGACGATGGAGATCTTGCCGGTGCTTTGGAGATGGAGATCAAAAGCACAAGTTCATGGCCATATCATGTCACTTATGAATTGCATGTGATGTTAATCCTTTTATGCATCTTATTTTGCTTAGGACGACGGTAGCATTATAAGGTGATCCCTCACTTAAATTTCAAGATAAATTGTGTTCTCCCCGAGTGTGCACCGTTGTGAAAGTTCGTCATTTCGAGACACGCCGTGATGATCGGGTGTGATAGACTCTACGTTCGCATACAACGGGTGTAAGCCATGTTGCACGTGCGGAACACTCGGGTTACACTTGACGAGCCTAGCATGTACAGACATGGCCTCGGAACACAAGAGACCGAAAGGTCGAACATGAGTCATATAGTAGATATAATCAACATGAAGATGTTCACCATTGAAACCACCTCAACTCACGTGATGATCGGACTTGAGTTGGTGGATTTGGATCATGTTACACTCGAATGACCGGAGGGATGTCAATTTGAGTGGGAGTTTTTAAGTAATATGATTAACTAAACTCATTATCTTGAACAGTAGTCTAAGTTGTCTTTGCACTATTTATGTTGTAGATCATGGCTCGCGCGGTAGCACCCCTGAATTTTAATGCGTTCCTAGAGAAAGCTAAGTTGAAAGATGATGGAAGTAACTTTGTGGACTGGGCCCATAATCTAAGGATTATCCTCACGGCTTCCCAGAAGGCTTATGTCCTTGATGCACCGCTTGGTGATCCACCCGCTCCAGTTGAGTCTCTAGACGCTGTGAACGCCTGGCAGGCTCGTTCTGAAGATTACTCAATAGTTCAATGTGCAATATTGTTTGGCTTAGAACCAGGACTTCAAAGACGTTTTGAACGTCATGGAGCATATGAGATGTTCCAGGAGTTGAAGTTTATCTTTCAGAAGAATGCCCGGATCGAGAGATATGAGATCTCCGATAAGTTCTATGCTTGCAAGATGGAGGAGAACGGTTCTATCAGTGATCACATACTCAGAATGTCTGGGTACTCCACCCGTCTGGCTGAATTGGGGATGCCCCTTCCGCCAGAGGCTATCACTGACAGAGTTCTTCAATCATTGCCACCTAGCTACAAGAGCTTCGTGTTGAACTATAACATGCACGGGATGAACAAGTCAGTCGCCGAGCTGTTTGCGATGCTGAAAGCTGTTGAGTCTGAAATTCAGAAGGAGCATCAAGTGATGATGGTCAATAAAACCACTAGTTTCAAGAAAAATGGCAAGGGTAAGAAGGGTAACTCCAAAAGGAGTGGCAAAGCAGTTGCTCCTCCCGTGAAGAAACCCAATGCTGGACCCAAACCAGAAACTGTGTGCTTTCATTGCAAGGGAACTGGACACTGGAAGCGGAATTGCCCCAAGTATTTGGCTGACAAGAAGGCGGCCAACAACAAACAAGGTATATATGATATACATGTTATTGATGTGTACCTTACCAACTCTCGTTGTAGTGCATGGGTATTTGATACCGGTGCGGTTGCTCATATTTGCAACTCAAAACAGGAACTGCGGAATAGACGGAGGCTGGCAAAGGACGAAGTGACGATGCGCGTGGGAAATGGTTCCAAGGTTGATGTGATCGCCGTCGGCACGCTCGTTCTTCGATTACCATCGGGATTAGTGATGAACCTGAATAAATGTTATTTGGTGCCTGCGTTAAGCATGAACATTATATCTGGATCTTGTTTATTGCGAGACGGTTACTCATTTAAATCAGAGAATAATGGTTGTTCTATTTATATGAGTAATATCCTTTATGGTCATGCACCCGATGTGAGGGGTTTATTCTTATTGAATCTCGATAGTAATGATACACATGTTCATAACATTGATGCCAAAAGATGTAGAATTGATAATGATAATACCACTTTCTTGTGGCACTACCGTTTAGGTCATATTGGCGTAAAACGCATGAGGAAACTCCATGCTGATGGACTTTTGGAGTCACTTGATTTTGAATCACTTGACACATGTGAGCCATGCCTCATGGGCAAGATGACTAAAACGCCGTTCTCTAGAACAATGGAACGGGCAAGTGACTAATTGGAAATCATAGATACTGATGTGTGCGGTCCGATGAGCATTGAGGCGCGCGGTGGTTATCGTTACTTTCTCACCTTCGCTGATGACTTAAGTAGATATGGGTATATTTACTTAATGAAACACAAGTCTGAAACGTTTGAAAAGTTCAAGCAATTTCAGAGTGAAGTTGAGAATCATCGTAACAAGAAGATTAAATTCCTACGATCTGATCGAGGAGGAGAATATCTGAGTTATGAGTTTGGCAGTCACTTAAGACAATGTGGAATTATTTCACAACTGACACCGCCTGGAACACCATAGCATAGTGGTGTGTCCGAACGTCGTAATCGAACCTTATTGGATATGGTGCGATCTATGATGTCTCTTGCCGATTTGCCACTATCGTTTTGGGGTTATGCATTAGAGACAGCTGCATTCACTTTAAATAGGGCACCATCGAAATCCGTTGAGACGACGCCATACGAACTTTGGTTTGGCAAGAAGCCAAAGCTGTCGTTTCTTAAAGTTTGGGGATGTGATGCTTATGTCAAAAAGCTTTAGCCTGAAAAGCTGGAACCCAAAGCGGAGAAATGCATCTTCATAGGATACCCAAAAGAGACAGTTGGGTATACCTTCTACCTCAGATCTGAAGGCAAAGTGTTTGTCGCTAAAAACAGAACGTTTCTTGAGAAAGAGTTTCTCTCGAAATAATTGAGTGGGAGGAAGATAGAACTTGATGAGGTTGTTGAACCTTTACTTCAAACTGAGAGGAGCGCAGCGCAGAAAGATGTTTCTGTAGAGCCTACATCGATTGAAGAGGAAGTTAATGATGATGATCATGAAGCTTTGGATCAAGTTGCTATCGAACCTCGTAGGTCGACAAGGACGCGTACTGCTCCTGAGTGGTATGGCAACCTTGTCTTAGAGGTCATGTTGTTGGACAACGATGAACCTACGAGCTATGGAGAAGCAATGATGGGCCCGGATTCTGAGAAGTGGTTAGAGGCCATGAAATCCCAGATGGGATCCATGTATGAAAACAAAGTATGGACTTTGGAAGTATTACCTGAAGGGCGTAAGGTCATTCAGAACAAATGGATCTTTAAGAGGAAGACGGACGCGGACGGTAATGTCACCGTCTATAAAGCTCGACTTGTGGCAAAAGGTTTTTCACAAGTTCAAGGAGTTGACTACGATGAGACCTTCTCACCCGTAGCGATGCTTAAGTCCATCAGAATCATGTTAGCAATAGCTGCCTTTTTCGATTATGAAATTTGGCAGATGGATGTCAAAACAGCGTTCCTTAACGGTTTCCTTAAGGAAGAGTTGTATATGATACAACCAGAAGGTTTTGTCGATCCAGAGAATGCTGACAAAGTTTGCAAACTCCAGCGATCCATTTATGGACTGGTGCAAGCATCTCGGAGTTGGAATCTTCGTTTTGATGAGGTGATCAAAGCGTTCGAGTTTATACAAGTTTACGGAGAAGCTTGTATTTACAAGAAAGTGAGTGGGAGCTCTATAGCGTTTCTAATATTATATGTGGATGACATATTACTGATTGGAAACAATATAGAAATGCTGGAAAGCATAAAGGAATATTTGAACAAGAGTTTTTCAATGAAGGACCTAGGAGAAGCTGCTTTCATATTAGGCATCAAGATCTATAGAGATAGATCGAGACGCTTAATAGGACTTTCACAAAGCACATACCTTGACAAAGTTTTGAAGAAGTTCAAAATGGATCAGTCCAAGAAGGGGTTCTTGCCTGTATTGCAAGGTGTGAAGTTGAGTAAGACTCAATGCCCAGTGACTGCAGAAGATAGAGAAAAGATGAGTGTCGTCCCCTTTGCCTCAGCCATAGGCTCTATCATGTATGCAATGCTGTGCACAAGACCCGATGTCAGCCTTGCCATAAGTATGGCCGGAAGGTTTCAAAGTGATCCAGGAGTGGAACACTGGACGGCGGTCAAGAATATCCTGAAGTACCTGAAAGGGATTAAGGACATGTTTCTCATTTATGGAGGTGATCAAGAGCTCGTCGTGAAGGGTTACGTCGATGCAAGCTTTGACACTGATCCGGATGACTCTAAGTCGCAAACCGGATACGTATTTATTCTTAATGGGGGTGCGGTTAGCTGGTGCAGTTCCAAGCAAAGCGTGGTAGCTGATTCTACATGCGAAGCGGAGTACATCGCTGCCTCGAAGGCGGCGAAGGAAGGTGTCTGTATGAAGGAGTTCATGACAGATCTTGGAGTAGTGCCTAGTGCGCTTAACCCAATGACTTTGTTTTGTGATAATACTGGTGCCATTGCTCTAGCCAAGGAACCAAGATTTCACAAGAGGACCAGACACATAAAGCGACGTTTCAATTCCATCCGCGATTACATCAAGGAGGACGACATAAATATTTGCAAAGTACACACGGATCTGAATGTTGCAGATCCAATGACTAAACCTCTTCCAAGGGCTAAACATGAACAACACCACAACTGCATGGGTGTTCGATTCATTACAATGTAAATCACATAGTGATGTGAACTAGATTATTGACTCTAGTGCAAGTGGGAGACAATTGGAAATATGCCCTAGAGGTAATAATAAATTGGTTATTATTATATTTCCTTGTTCATGATAATCGTTTATTATCCATGCTATAATTGTATTGATTGGAAACTCAAATACATGTGTGGGTACATAGACAACACTGTGTCCCTAGTAAGCCTCTAGTTAACTAGCTCGTTGATCAAAAGATGGTAAAGGTTTCCTAGCCATGGACATAAGATGTCATTTGATAACGGGATCACATCATTAGGAGAATGATGTGATGGACAAGACCCAAACTATAAACGTAGCATATGATCGTGTCAGTTTATCGCTATTGTTTTCTGCATGTCAAGTATCTGTTTCTATGACCATGAGATCATGCAACTCACTGACACCAGAGGAATACCTTGTGTGTATCAAACGTCGCAACGTAACTGGGTGACTATAAAGATGCTCTACAGGTATCTCCGAGGGTGTCTGTGAGTTGGCATGGATCAAGACTGGGATTTGTTACTCCGTGTGACGGAGTGGTATCTCAGGGCCCACTCGGTAATACAACATCACAATGAGCCTTGCAAGCAATGTGAGTAAAGTGTTAGCCACGAGATCTTGTATTACGGAACGATTAAAGAGACTTGCCGGTAACGAGATTGAACTAGGTATAGAGATACCGACGATCGAATCTCGGGCAAGTAACATGCCGAAGAACAAAGGGAACAGCATACGGGATTAACTGAATCCTTGACATAGAGGTTCGACCGATATAGATCTTCGTAGAATATGTAGGAGCCAATATGGGCATCCAGGTCCCGCTATTGGTTATTGACCGTAGAGGTGTCTCGTTCATGTCTACATAGTTCTCGAACCCGCAGGGTCTACACACTTAACGTTTGGTGACGATTAGTATAGTTGAGTTGTTGCGTTGGTGACCGAAGGTTGTTTGGAGTCCCGGATAAGATCCCGGACATGACGAGGATCTCCGGAATAGTCCGGAGGTAAATATTGATATATGTGATAATAGTGTTTTCATCTCCGGAAGGGTTCCGGAATTCTCCGGAAGGAGTTCCGGATGTTTACCGAAGTGTTCGGGTGCAAGAACACTTTATATGGGCCAAGGAGTAAAAGCCCACGAGGTTTTGGAAGTGCAAAAGGAAGTTTTGCTACTGCCTTAAGCGGTACTACCGCTGGTAAGGCAGTACTACCGCGCTTAAACGGTAATACCTCTTATGAAGCGGTACTACCGCGCTTAAGCGGTAATACCGCTTGTGTGAAGCGGTACTACCGCTCAAGCGGTACTACCGCTCGTGAGCGGTACTACCGCTTGTATGCGGTAATGCTGGAATCCGAGTTGGACTCTTTTCTTGCGGGCCAAACCGATATTGTGCGGGCAAAACCGGCCTGGAGGAGGCTTTTACTCCAAGTTTAGACCCCAAGGCTCAACATATAAATAGAGGGGCAGGGCTAGCACACGGGATACATCAAGATTTCCCCAAGCCGTGTGCGGCAACCCTAACCCTCTAGTTCCTCCGTCATAATCTCCGTAGCGCTTGGCGAAGCCCTGCAGAGATTGTTCCTCACCACCATCACCACGCTGTCGTGCTGCCGGAACTCATCTACTACTTCACCGTCGCTCGCTGGATCGAGGAGGTGAAGGCGTCATCAAGCCGTACGTGTGTTGAACGCGGCGGTGCCGTCCGTTCGGCACTAGTTCGTGATCGGATCGAGGGATGACTTGCGATTTGGATCGCGGAGACGTTCGACTACATCAACCGCGTTTCTTAATGCTTCCGCTTAGCGATCTACAAGGGTATGTAGATTCTCTCTCCCTCTCGTAGATGCTCATCACCATGTATATATCTTGTGTGTGCGTAGGAAAATTTTTGTTTCCCATGCTACGTTCCCCAACATGTGGGCCCCTCGTAGCCCCTCCTAACCTAATTCCAATGCTATAAATTCTAAAATATTCCCAATATACCAGGGGGACAGAAGAGAAAACCTTTCCACCGCCGCAAGCCTCTGTTCTTCCGCGATCCCATCTGGAGGCTTTTTCTGGTACTCTGCCGGAGGGGGAATCGATCACAGAGAGCTTCTTCATCAACCTTGCTGCCCTTCCGATGATGTGTGAGTAGTTTACCACAGACCTATGGGTCCATAGCTAGTAGCTAGATGGCTTCTTCTCTCTCTTTGATCTTCAATACCATGTTCTCCTCGATGTTCTTGGAGTTCTATCCGATGTAATCTTCTTTTATGGTGTGTTTGTTGGGATCCGATGAATTGTGCGTTTATGATTAGATTATTCATGAGAAATATTTGAGTCTTCTCTGAACTCTTTTATGCATGATTATTATAGCTTTATATTTCTCTCCGATCTATCGATTTGGTTTGGCCAACTAGATTGGTTTATGTTGCAATGGGAGAGGTGCTTTGTGATGGGTTCAATCTTGTGGTGCTCAATCCCAGTGACAGAAAGGGACATGACACGTATTTGTATTATTGCCATTAAGGATAAAAAGATGGGGTTTAATCATATTGCTTGAGTTACTTTGTCTACATCATGTCATCTTTCTTAAGGTGTTACTCTGTTTCATACTTAATACCCTAGATGCATGCTGGATAGCGGTCGATGAGTGGAGTAATAGTAGTAGATGCAGGCAGGAGTCGGTCTACTTGTCTCGGACGTGATGCCTATATACATGATCATTGCCATGAATCCGTCATAATTATTTACTTTTCTATCAATTGCCCAACAGTAATTTGTTTACCCACCGTATGCTATGTGTTCGAGAGAGAAGTCTCTAGTGAAAACTATGGCTCCCGGGTCTATTTTTATCATATATTAAAATCAAAAATACCTTGCTGCAATTTATTTAGTTTTATTTTATTTATTATTTTAGTTTATCTATTTATCCCTATCAGATTTAATCCTTACAAATAACCGCTAGGAGGATTGACAACCCTCTTGTTTGCGTTGGGTGCAAGTGTTTGCTTTTGTGTGTGCAGGTGCGCTTAATGGGATTTTGCTTGGTTCTCCTACTGGATTGATAACCTTGGTTTTTAACTGAGGAAAATACTTATCTCTACTATACTGCATCATCCTCTCCTCTTCGGGGAAATACCAACGCATTCTACAAGTAGCAGGAAGAATTTCTGGCGCCGTTGCCGGGGAGACATCATCAAAATTACCAAGTACCTTTGCACAAACTATCATTCACTTGCATTTATTTTATTTGCATTTTCCTCTCATTTTCATCTCCCCCACTTCTATTTTTTTTTTTACAGAAAACACAAAAAAAAAATTGCTTGTTTGCTAGTTTGCTTGCTTCGTCACGATGTCTCAAGAAAATACAAAATTGTGTGACTTTTCAAATACTAATAATGATGATTTTATTAGTACTCCTATTGCTCCTCCCGCCTCTCGCGCGGATTCATGTTACATTAAAGCTGCTTTGCTTAACCTTGTTATGAAAGAACAATTTTCTGGTAGTCCTAATGAAGATGCTGCATCCCATCTAAATACTTTTGTTGAACTTTGTGATATGCAAAAGAAGAAAGATGTGGATAATGATATTGTCAAATTAAAATTATTTCCAATCTCACTACGAGATCGCGCTAAAACTTGGTTCTCATCCTTGCCTAGAAATAGTATTGATTCTTGGGATAAGTGTAAGGATGCTTTTATTACCGAGTATTTTCCTCCCGCTAAGATTATTTCTTTAAGAAATCAAATTATAAATTTTAAGCAACTTGAGCATGAACATGTTGCACAATCTTGGGAGAGAATGAAACTAATGATAAGAAATTGCCCAACACATGGCTTAAATTTATGGATGATCATACAAAATTTTTATGCGGGACTAAACTTTGTTTCTAGAAATTTGCTAGACTCTGCCGCAGGTGGTACTTTTATGGAAATTACATTGGGAGAAGCTACAAAACTTCTCGATAATATCATGAAAAATTATTCTCAATGGCACACTGAACGAACTCTAACTGGTAAGAAGGTAAATTCTGTTGAAGAAATTAATACTTTGAGTGATAAGATGGATGCTCTTATGAAATTGGTTGCTAGTAAAAATGCTCATATTGATCCTAATGATGTGCCATTGTCTACCTTGATTGAGCAAAATAATGATGCTATTGATGTGAATTTTGTCTCTAGAAATAATTTCAACAACAATGCTTATAGGGGTAATTTCAATCCTAGACCGTTTCCTTGAAATTCCCCAAATAATTATGGTAATCCCTATGGTAATTCTTATAATAATAATAATAGGATACCTACTGATCTTGAAAGTAATATTAAAGAATTTATTAATTCTCATAAGAATTTCAGTGCTATGATAGAAGAAAAATTGAATAGAGTTGATGAATTGGCTAGGAACATGGATAGAATTTCTCATAATGTGGAAAATCTCAAAACTAAATTTTTTCCACCCAAGCATGATATAAATGAGTCTATTAAAGCTATCTATGTCTCCATTAATGAAAGTAAAGAAATGACGGCTAGGTTGATTGCTAAGCGAGAATTTCTAGAAAAAGTCATTCCACCCGGTTTCTGTCGTAGTAATGATGAAGATATTAAAATGATTGGTGTCACTCCTATTGAATCATTATTTAGTAACATAAAACTTGATGAAAAAGGGGCTGAAGAAGAGTCAACTTTAGATAGAAGGAGTCCCAATTGCTTGGATGGTGCCAATCTTAATGAAAAAAAAATGAAAAAAGTGGGTTTGGAGAGGTTAAAACTTTAAATAGTGATGCACCCTCTACCTTGGATTACAAGGACTTTAATTATGATAGTTGTTCTTTAATTGAGTGTATTTCCTTGTTGCAATCCATGATTAATTCACCAAATGCATATGAACAAAATAAAGCTTTCACTAAACATATTGTAGAAGCCATGATGAAAGCGCATGAAGAAAAACTTGAGTTGGAAGTATCAATTCCTAGAAAATTACAAAATGAATGGGAACCTACTATTAAAGTCAAAAATTAAAGATTATGAATGTAATGCTCTATGTGATCTTGGTGCTAGCGTTTCCACTATACCCAAATCTTTGTGTGATATGCTAGGTCTCACCGATATGGATCTTTGTTCCCTTAATTTGCATCTTGTGGATTCCACTATTAAAAAGCCAATGGGTAGAATAAATGATGTGCTTATTCTTGCAAATAGAAATTATGTACCCGTGGATTTTATTGTTCTTGATATTGAATGCAATCCTTCTTGCCCTATAATACTTGGTAGGCCTTTCCTACGAACAATAGGTGCTATTATTGATATGAAAGAAGGTAATATAAGATTTTAATTTTCATTAAATAAAGGGATGGAACACTTCCCTAGAAAGATAATTAAGGCACCCTATGAGTCTATTATGAGGGCCACCTATGGAATTAACTTGAAGGATTACAACACTTGAAACTATGCATTATGCCTAGCTAGGGGCATAAAACAACAACGCTTGTTGGGAGGCAACCCAATGAATAAAATAAATTTTTAGTTTTACCTTCTGTCCTTGTGTGTTTACACAATTATAGCCTCTATTATGATTGTGTTTTTATCTTTGGGATGATTTGGATGATAGTATAATTGATGCTGTTTGGAAAACAGAAAGTTTTGCGTCCAGTGCTGGAATTTTGATTCTGTACTGGAGCATCAGAAAAATCTGAAATTTTTACACAGTATTGGTATATGAATTGTTTACGTTCTCCTCTTTTTTAAGAATTTTTGGAGCTACATAAGTATAGATTCTAAATAGATCTTTACAGACTGTTCTGTTTTAGACAGATTCTGTTTTTGTTGCATAGTTTGCTTATTTTGATGAATCTATGGATCGTATCGGGGGGTATGAGTCATGGAGAAGTTGGAGTACACTAGCATTATGCCAATATTAAATATGAATCAATTTACAACAGTACCTAAATTTTAAGATTTGCTTATTATACTAACGGATCTCACGAGGTTTCTGTTGAGTTTTGTGTCCTGAAGTTTTCAAGTTTTGGGTGAGACTACGATGGATAAAGAAATAAGGAGTGGCAAAAGCCTAAGCTTGGGGATGCCCAAGGAACTCCAAGGTAATATTCAAGGAAGACTCAAGCGTCTAAGCTTGAGGATGCCCCAGAAGGCATCCCCTCTTTCGTCTACAATCTATGCGTAACTCACTTGGAGCTATATTTTTATTCATCACATGATATGTGTTTAACTTGGAGCGTCTTGTGATATAGTTTGTTTGCTTTTGTTTGCTTTTTAGTTTGTCACAATCATCTTTGATGAACACACCTTTTTGAGAGGGACACACATTATCCATGATTTGTTAGAATACTCTATATATGTGCTTCACTTATATCTTTTGAGCTAGGCAGTTTCTCTAGTGCTTCACTAATATCTTTTAGAGCACGGCAGTGGTTATATTTTAAAGAAATAGTTGCACTCTCATGCTTCACTTATATCTTTCTGAGAGTCTAATGATTAGCAATGGTAATATGCATGGGTTATGAATTTGGCCCTAATATGATAGGTATTCAAAAGGGATATAATAAAAACTTTCATGTAGATCACTGAATATGATAAGTTTGATTCCTTGCAATTGTTTTGCGATATTAAGATGGTAATATGTGGGACGTGCTAGCAGATAATGGTGGTTTAGTAAGAATATTAGTGTTAAGGTTTGTGATTTTCGAAGCATGCACGTACGATCTGTCGTTATGCTAGGAAGTTGGAGCATGATTTATTCTTGATTGTCTACCTTATGAGTGGCGATCGGGGACAAGCGATGGTCTTTTTCTACCAATCTATCCCCCTAGGGGCATGCGTAGTAGTACTTTGCTTCGAGGGCTAATAAACTTTCGCAATAAGTATGTGAGTTCTTTTTGACTAATGTGAGTCCATGGATTATACGCACTCTCACCCTTCCGCAATTTGATAGCCTCTTCGGTACCATGTATTGCCCTTTCTCACATCGAGAGTTGGTGCAAACTTCGCCGGTGCATCCAAACCCCGTGATATGATACGCTCTATCACACATAAGCCTCCTTATATCTTCTTCAAAACAGCCACCATACCTACCTATCATGGCATTTCCATAGCCATTCCGAGATATATTGCCATGCAACTTCCACCGTTCCTTTTTTATGACACACATCATCATTGTCATACTGCTTTGCATGATCATATAGCTGACATAGTATTTGTGGCTCATCCACCGTTCATCATTTTTATACATGTTACGCAAGATCATTGCACATCCTAGTACAACGCCAGAGGCATTCATATAGAGTCATATTGTTCTAGTATCGAGTTGTAATTTTGAGTTGTAAGTAAATAAAAGTGTGATGATCATCATTATTAGAGCATTGTCCCAGTAAGGAAAGGATGATGGAGACCATGATTCCCCCACAAGTCAGGATGAGACTCCGGACGAAAAAAAAGAGGCCAAAGAAAAAGAGAGAAGGGGCAATGTTACTATCCTTTTCCACACTTGTGCTTCAGAGTAGCGCTATGTTTTTCATATAGAGAGTCTCCTATTTTGTCACTTTCATATACTAGTGGGAATTTTTCATTATCGAACTTGGCTTGTATATTCCAATGATGGGCTTCCTCAAATGCCCGAGGTCTTCATGAGCAAGCAAGTTGGATGCACACCCACTTAGTTTTCATGTTGAGCTTTCATACACTTATAGCTCTTAGTGCATCCGTTAGATGGCAATCCCTACTCCTCGCATTCACATCAATTGATGGGCATCTCCATAGCCTGTTGATTAGCCTCGTTGATGTGAGACTATCTTCTTATTTTTGACTTCCCCTTATTTACCTCTACCACCACACTCTATTCCACCCATAGTGCTATATCCATGGCTTGCGCTCATGTATTGCGTGGGGGTTGAAAAAGCTGAAGCGCATTAAAAAGTATGAACCAATTGCTCGGCTTGTCATCGGGGTAGTGCATGATAAAAAAATTGTGTTAAGAAGATGGAGCATGCATGACAGGATTATATGATTTTGTAGGGATATCGTACTTTAGCATTTTTATTTTGAAAGACATGATTGTTTATTAGTATGCCTGAGTATTGATGTCTTTATATCAAACTATAGACTATTTCTTTGAATTATTTGGATCTTATTATTCAAACCGTAAGAGAAAGATTACATGATGAAACATGTTAGGTAGCATTCCACATCAAAAATTCTGTTTTTATCATTTACCTACTCGAGGACGAGCAGGAATTAAGCTTGGGGATGCTTGATATGTCTCTAACTTATCTATAATTTTTTATTGTTCCATGCTATTATAGTATCAATCTTGGATGTTTTATATGCACTTATATGCCATTGTATATCATTTTTTGGGACTAACCTATTAACCCAGTGCCCAGTGCCAGTTGCTGTTTTCTGCTTGTTTTTGCCTTTTCAGAAAATCATTATCAAAAAGAGTCCAAACTAGACAAAAACTTTGGAATAATTTTTTCTGGACCAGAAGAGACCTGCGAAGCTTCGGGAGGGCACGCCCTGGGGGGTAGGGCGCACCCCAGGCTTGTGGGCCCCTCGTACCCCTCCTGACCTAATTCTAGCACTATAAATTCCAAAATATTCCCAATATACCAGGGGGTGGAAGAGAAAACCTTTCCGCCGCCGCAAGCCTCTGTTCTTCCGTGATCCCATATGGAGGCCTTTTCCGGTACTCTGCCGGAGGGGGAATCGATCACGGAGGGCTTCTTCATCAACCTTGCTGCCCTTCCGATGATGTGTGAGTAGTTTACCACAGACCTACGAGTCCATAGCTAGTAGCTAGATGGATTCTTCACGCTCTTTAATCTTCAATACCATGTTCTCCTCGATGTTCTTGGAGTTCTATCCGATGTAATCTTCTTTTGCGGTGTGTTTGTTGGGATCCGATGAATTGTGAGTTTATGATCAGATTATTCATGAGAAATATTTGAGTCTTCTCTGAACTCTTTTATGCATGATTATTATAGCTTTGTATTTCTCTCCGATCTATCGATTTGGTTGGGCCAACTAGATTAGTTTATCTTGCAATGGGAGGGGTGCTTTCTGATGGGTTCAATCTTGTGGTGCTCAATCCCAGTGACAAAAAGGGATATGACACGTATTTGTATTGTTGCCATTAAGGATAAAAAGATGGGGTTTAATCATATTGCTTGAGTTACTTTGTCTACATCATGTCATCTTGCTTAAGGCGTTACTCTGTTTCATATTTAATACCGTAGATGCATGCTGGATATCGTTCGATGAGTGGAGTAATAGTAGTAGATGCAGGCAGGAGTTGGTCTACTTGTCTCGGACGTGACGCCTATATACATGATCATTGCCATGAATCCGTCATAATTATTTGCTTTTTTATCAATTGCCTAACAGTAATTTGTTTACCCACCGTATGCTATGTGTTCGAGAGAGAAGCCTCTAGTGAAAACTATGGCCCCCGGGTCTATTTTTATCATATATTAAAATCAAAAATACCTTCCTGCAATTATTTACTTTTATTTTATTTAGTATTTTAGTTTATCTATTTATCCCTATCAGATTTAATCCTTGCAAATAACCGCTAGGAGGATTGACAACCCTCTTATTTGCGTTGGGTGCAAGTGTTTGCTCTTGTGTGTGCAGGTGTGCTTAACGGGATTTTGCTTGGTTCTCCTACTGGATTGATAAGCTTGGTTCTTAACTGAGGGAAATACTTATCTCTACTATACTGCATCCTCCTCTCCTCTTCGGGGAAATACCAACGCAGTCTACAAGTAGCATATTACAAGTGAACTTTTCTTGTGGGACTATTGCATGTGATCTGTGAGACTAGGACCATGGAAATATGGAAGATTTTGGAGGTATGTGATCGAATGTGTGGACAGATATAGAAAATTCCACATATTACAGTTGTGGAGTCCAGAGGATTAAACTCATCATGGCTTGCTAGCCACATGATTTTCAAGAAGACTTCCATGCATCTTTGGCAATATCAATCCTAATATAGGCAAGTCTTCAACAATACTTGGTGGTGCATCTAGAAATCCTGGTTGGCATGTCATCTTGGGAGTCATGTTTGTGTTGATACCTATATGTGAGGAATTCCGATTAGTGAACATGTTGATTGAATCAGATGCCTCAACTTTATTTTGCATATATAGGCCACGAATTTGAATAACAAGGTGACAAAATCAGCTTCACGGCTAGGATTCATATTTTCAGGTCTTTTCGAAAGTTGTGCCACATTGGACCTTGCTATGAGCTAGTGCTACAGGAACCACATGATTGGGCTAGTTTAGAATTCCATGTCTTCATTCAGGCAAGATATTGATATGGAATCAACTAGCTCCATATCCCATCACATCTATGGTGTGCCAACCTCAGAATTTCATTCTTATTCCATGCACACACTTGACATTTGATTTTTACTATTATTACAAGTGTCCTTTTCTTGTGGGAACTATTGCAAGTGATCTGTGAGACTAGGACCACGGAAATATGGAAGACTTCAGAGGTATGTGATCGAATGTGTGGAGATATATAGAAAATACCACATCTGAAAGTTGTGGAGTTGGGTGGATTAAAATCCTCATGTCTTGCTATCCACCCGATTTTCAAGAAGACTTCCATGCATCTTTGGCAATATCAATCCTAATATAGGCAAGTCATTAACAATACTTGGTGGTGCATATAGAAAACCTGGTTGGCACGTCATCTCGGGAGTCATGTTTGTGTTGATATTTCCGTGTTGTGGAATTCCGTTTAGTCAAGACGTTGATTGAATTAGATGCCTCAACTTTAGGTTGCATATATAAGCCATGACTTTGAAAAACAAGGTGACAAAATCAGCTTCACACCAAGGATTGATAATTGGAAGTCTTTTCGAAAATTGTGCCACAAGGAACCTGCTATGAGTTGGTGCCGCAGGAACCACATGATTGGGCTAGTTTAGAATTCCGAGTCTTTTTTAGGCAAGATGTTGATATGTAATCAACTACCTCCTGATGCCATCACATCTATTGTGTGCCAACCACTGAATTTCATTCTTATTCCATGCACACACTTTACCTTTGAATTTTCAACTATAATTACAAGTGTCCTTTTCTTTCGGGAACTATTACAAGTGACCTGTGAGACTTGGACCATGAAAATATGGAATATTTCGGAGGTATGTGATCGAATGTGTGGAGAGATTCAAGAAATTCGACATCTTACAATTGTGGAGTCATGTGGATTCAAATCATCATGTATTTTTTCACCAAAAAAACTCATCATGTCTACTATGCTCATGATTTTCAAGAATACTTCCATGCATCTTTGGCAATATCAATAGTCCTGATATAGCCAAGTGTCTAACAATACTTGGTGGTGCATCCAGGAAACCTGGTTGGCACGTCATCTTGGGAGTCTTGTTTGTGTTCATATCTACGTGTCGTGGAATTCCGATTAGTCAAGAAGTTGATTGAATCATATGCTAAACTTTAGGCGGCATATATAGACCACGACTTTGACAAACAAGGTGACAAAATAAACTTCACACCTAGGATTAATATTTGAAGGTCTTTTCGAAAGTTGTGCCACAGTGAACCTTGCTATGAGTTGGTGTTATTGGAACCACGTGACTGGGCTAGTTTAGAATTCCATGTCTTTGTTCAGGCAAGATGTTGATATGGAGTCAATTACCTCCATGTCCCTTCATATCTATGGCGTGACAACCACATAATTTCATTTTATTCCATGCACAGACTTGCCATTTGATTTTTCAACTATTATTACAAGTGTCCTTTTCTTTCGGGAACTATTGCAAGTGACCTGTGAGACTAGAACCATGAAAATATGGAATATTTCAGAGGTATGTGATCGAACATGTGGAGAGTTTTCGAAAATTCCATATATTACAATCGTGGAGAGTCGTGTGGATTAAACTCATCATGTATTTTTTCACCCAAGAAAATATGATCATGTCTGCTATCCAAATGATTTTGAAGAAGACTTCCATGCATCTTTGGCAATATGAATCATCCTGATATAGGCAAGTCTCTAACTGTACTTGTTGGTGCATCCAGGAAACCTGGTTGGCACGTCATCTTGGGAGTCTTGTTTGTGTTCATATCTACATGCTGTGGAATTTTGATTAGTCAAGACGTTTGTTTGAATCATATGCTCAACTTTAGGCTGCATATATAGGTCATGTCATTGACAAACAGGGTGACAAAATCAGCTTCACACCTAGGATTGATATATGGAGGTCTTTTCAAAAGTTGTGCCAAGGGAACCTTGCTATGAGTTGGTGCTGCATGAAACACATGACTGGCTACATTAGAACTCCAGGTCTTTTGTTTTTGAAAGATTCCAACTCTTTCTTCAAGCAAGATGTTGATATGGAATGAGTACCTCCAAATTCCATGACATATATGACACATCAACTGTAGAATTTCATTCATATTCAATGGACACATTTGTGATTTGTTTTTTTAACTATTACAAGTGACATGTGAGACTGTGACCACCAAGACCCCTGATTCCACAAAATATGGACGGATTTGGAGGTATTTGATACAATTTTTTGAGAGACATGGAAAAGTGCACATCTTACAATTGTTGATTGGGTGGATTGAACTCATCATGCTGTCCTATCAACATGGTTTGCAAGAAGACTTCCATGCTTATTTGGCAATATATGGGCAAGTCACTAACAATATTTGCTGGTGCATCAAGGAAACACGGTTCGGACGTCATCTTGGAGTTTGTTTCTGTTCGTATCTACGTGTTGTGCAATTTTGCTTAGTCAAGACATAGATTGAATCAGATGCCTCCAACTTTTTGGCTACATATGTAGACTTCGACATTGACTAACTAGGTGACAAAATAAGATTTACAGACCACTCATTAGATTTCCCTTTTGTTTTATTTTTATAATGTCTTGTAGTGAAAATGCCAAATGGGCACCGAGTTCCATGGAGACCTTAATTTGAAAACTTCAAAATTCAAACTTTTTAGTTTCAAAAAATTCTTAAAAAATACACATGTACTTAGAGACATAGCATACACGTGTGTACATTTATAGTTTGAAATACGTTAAAATGAGAGCAACCCAAAAAATCCTATGCTTTTTAGCATATGTACTATTCATCCTCAAAGTCCATGATTTTGGTATTTTTTTTGCAGCTTGCAATTCAAGATATTTGTCCTGAAATTTTACACACATATATACTGCATCATTGTAATGTGTATTTTTCCAGAATTTTTTTAGAATGGACAGTTTGAATTTAAAATTTTCTCAATTAAGGCCCCCATGGAGCTCCGTCTCCAAAATTCCCTACTCATTTTGTAGCTCATGCGTATCCTCAATAATCGGCTTCCCGTGAATAACCCATTTTTGTTAGATGTTAGCGTTGCTTTGTTGTTTTAGCAAAAAAACACTGCTAGATTAGTATAGTATTGTTCAATGTGTTTTCGGAAATAAAGTATTATAGAAAGTAATAATCACGTGGTGAAACTATTTTTCGCGCTAAATGAAATGGCACCCTTTATTTATTTATTGAAAAGATAAAGTTTATTGATCCCATCAAATCTATGGAGTGCCAACCACAGAATTGCATTCTTATTCCCTGCATACACTTGGCATTTGATTTTTCAACTATTATTACAAGTGACCTTTTCTTGTGGGAACTATTACAAGTGATCTGTGAGACTAGGACCACGAAAGAGGTATGTGATCGATTGTGTGGATAGATACAGAAAATTCCACATCTTACACTTGTCAAGTCGAGTGGATTAAAATCATCATCTCTTCCTATCCACATGATTTTCCAGAAGACTTCCATGAATCTTTGGCAATATAAATCCTGATATAGGCAAGTATTTAAAAATACTTGGTGGTGCATCTAGGAAACCTGGTTGGCACGTCATCTTGGGAGTCATGTTTGTGATGATATCTACGTGTTGTGGAATTCCGATAAGTCAAGACGTTGATCGAATTAGATGCCTCAACTTTACGCTGCATATATAGGCCACAACATTGACTAACAAGGTGACAAAATGAGCTTCACACCTACGATTCATATTTGAGGTCTTTTCAGAAGTTGTGCCACAGTGAATCTTGCTATGAGTTGGTGTTGTTGGAACCACATGACTGGGCTAGTTTAGAATTCCATGTCTTTGTTCAGGCAAGATGTTGATATGGAATCAATTACCTCCATGTCCCTTCATATCTATGGCGTGACAACCAAATAATTTCATTTTATTCCATGCACACACTTGCCATTTGATTTGTCAACTATTATTACAAGTGTCCTTTTCTTTCGGGAACTATTGCAAGTGACCTGTGAGACTAGAACCATGAAAATAAGGAATATTTCGGAGGTATGTGATCGAATGTGTGGAGAGTTTTCGAAAATTCCATATCTTACAATCGTGGAGAGTCGTGTGGATTAAACTCATCATGTATTTTTTCACCCAAGAAAATATGATCATGTCTGCTATCCACATGATTTTGAAGAAGACTTCCATGCATCTTTGGTAATATGAATCATCCTGATATAGGCAAGTCTCTAACAATACTTGTTGGTGCATCCAGGAAACCTGGTTGGCATGTCATCTTGGGAGTCTTGTTTGTGTTCATATCGACATGTTGTGGAATTTCGATAAGTCAAGACATTTGATTGAATCATATGCTCAACTTTAGGCTGCATATATAGGTCATGTCATTGACAAACAAGGTGACAAAATCAGCTTCACACCTAGGATTGATATTTGGAGGTCTTTTCAAAAGTTGTGCCAAGGGAACCTTGCTATGAGTTGGTGCTGCATGAAGCACATGACTGGCTACATTAGAACTCCAGGTCTTTTGTTTTTGAAAGATTCCAACTCTTTCTTCAAGCAAGATGTTGATATGGAATCAGTACCTCCAAATTCCATGACATATATGGCACGTCAACTGTAGAATTTCATTCATATTCAATGGACATGTTTGTGATTTGTTTTTTCAACTATTACAAGTGACATGTGAGACTATGACCACCAAGCCCCCTGATTCCACAAAATATGGACGGATTTGGAGGTATTTGATATGATTTTTTGAGAGACATGGAAAAGTGCACATCTTACAATTGTTGATTGGGTGGATTGAACTCATCATGCTGTCCTATCAACATGGTTTGCAAGAAGACTTCCATGCTTATTTGGCAATATATGGGCAAGTCACTAACAATATTTGGTGGTGCACCAAGGAAACATGGTTCGGACGTCATCTTGGAGTTTGTTTCTGTTCGTATCTACGTGTTGTGCAATTTTGCTTAGTCAAGACATAGATTGAATCAGATGCCTCCAACTTTTTGGCTACATATATAGACTTCGACATTGACTAACTAGGTGACAAAATAAGATTTACAGACCACTCGTTAGATTTCCCTTTCATTTTGTTTTTATAATGTCTTGTAGTGAAAATGCCAAATGGGCACCGAGCTCCATGGAGACCTTAATTTGAAAACTACAAAATTCAAACTTTTTAGTTTCAAAAAATTCTTAAAAAATCCACATGTACTTAGAGACATAGCATACACGTGCGTACATTTATAGTTTGAAATACGTTAAAATGAGAGCAACCCAAAAAATCCTATGCTTTTTACCATATGTACTATTCATCCTCAAAGTCCATGATTTTGGTATTTTTTTGCAGCTTGCAATTCAAGATATTCGTCCTGAAATATTACACACATATATACTACATCATTGTAATGTGTATTTTTCCAGAATTTTTTTAGAATGGAAAGTTTGAATTTAAATTTTTCTCAATTAAGGCCCCCATGGAGTTGCGTCTCCAAAATTCCCTACTCATTTTGTAGCTCATGTGTATGCTCAATAATCGGCTTCCCGTGAATAACACATTTTTGGTAGATGTTAGCGTTGCTTTGTCGTTTTAGCAAAAAAAACATTGCTAGATTACTATAGTATTGTTCAATGTGTTTCGGAAATAAAGTATTATAGAAAGTAATAATCACGTGGTGAAACTATTTTTCGCGCTAAATGAAATGGCACCCTTTATTTATTTATTGAAAAGACAAAGTTTATTGATCCCATCACATCTATGGAGTGCCAACCACAGAATTGCATTCTTATTCCATGCATACACTTGGCATTTGATTTTTCAACTATTATTACAAGTGACCTTTTCTTGTGGGAACTATTACAAGTGATCTGTGAGACTAGGACCACGAACGAGGTATGTGATCGAATGTGTGGATAGATACAGAAAATTCCACATCTTACACTTGTCGAGTCGAGTGGATTAAAATCATCATCTCTTCCTATCCACATGATTTTCCAGAAGACTTACAAGCATCTTTGGCAATATAAATCCTGATATAGGCAAGTATTTAAAAATACTTGGTGGTGCATCTAGGAAACCTGGTTGGCACGTCATCTTGGGAGTCATGTTTGTGATGATATCTACGTGTTGTGGAATTCCGATAAGTCAAGACGTTGATCGAATTAGATGCCTCAACTTTAGGCTGCATATATAGGCCACAACATTGACTAACAAGGTGACAAAATGAGCTTCACACCTACGATTCATATTTGAGGTCTTTTCAGAAGTTGTGCCACAGTGAATCTTGCTATGAGTTGGTGTTGTTGGAACCACATGACTGGGCTAGTTTAGAATTCCATGTCTTTGTTCAGGCAAGATGTTGATATGGAATCAATTACCTCCATGTCCCTTCATATCTATGGCGTGACAACCAAATAATTTCATTTTATTCCATGCACACACTTGCCATTTGATTTGTCAACTATTATTACAAGTGTCCTTTTCTTTCGGGAACTATTGCAAGTGACCTGTGAGACTAGAACCATGAAAATAAGGAATATTTCGGAGGTATGTGATCGAATGTGTGGAGAGTTTTCGAAAATTCCATATCTTACAATCGTGGAGAGTCGTGTGGATTAAACTCATCATGTATTTTTTCACCCAAGAAAATATGATCATGTCTGCTATCCACATGATTTTGAAGAAGACTTCCATGCATCTTTGGTAATATGAATCATCCTGATATAGGCAAGTCTCTAACAATACTTGTTGGTGCATCCAGGAAACCTGGTTGGCATGTCATCTTGGGAGTCTTGTTTGTGTTCATATCGACATGTTGTGGAATTTCGATAAGTCAAGACATTTGATTGAATCATATGCTCAACTTTAGGCTGCATATATAGGTCATGTCATTGACAAACAAGGTGACAAAATCAGCTTCACACCTAGGATTGATATTTGGAGGTCTTTTCAAAAGTTGTGCCAAGGGAACCTTGCTATGAGTTGGTGCTGCATGAAGCACATGACTGGCTACATTAGAACTCCAGGTCTTTTGTTTTTGAAAGATTCCAACTCTTTCTTCAAGCAAGATGTTGATATGGAATCAGTACCTCCAAATTCCATGACATATATGGCACGTCAACTGTAGAATTTCATTCATATTCAATGGACATGTTTGTGATTTGTTTTTTCAACTATTACAAGTGACATGTGAGACTATGACCACCAAGCCCCCTGATTCCACAAAATATGGACGGATTTGGAGGTATTTGATATGATTTTTTGAGAGACATGGAAAAGTGCACATCTTACAATTGTTGATTGGGTGGATTGAACTCATCATGCTGTCCTATCAACATGGTTTGCAAGAAGACTTCCATGCTTATTTGGCAATATATGGGCAAGTCACTAACAATATTTGGTGGTGCACCAATGAAACATGGTTCGGACGTCATCTTGGAGTTTGTTTCTGTTCGTATCTACGTGTTGTGCAATTTTGCTTAGTCAAGACATAGATTGAATCAGATGCCTCCAACTTTTTGGCTACATATATAGACTTCGACATTGACTAACTAGGTGACAAAATAAGATTTACAGACCACTCGTTAGATTTCCCTTTCATTTTGTTTTTATAATGTCTTGTAGTGAAAATGCCAAATGGGCACCGAGCTCCATGGAGACCTTAATTTGAAAACTACAAAATTCAAACTTTTTAGTTTCAAAAAATTCTTAAAAAATCCACATGTACTTAGAGACATAGCATACACGTGCGTACATTTATAGTTTGAAATACGTTAAAATGAGAGCAACCCAAAAAATCCTATGCTTTTTACCATATGTACTATTCATCCTCAAAGTCCATGATTTTGGTATTTTTTTGCAGCTTGCAATTCAAGATATTCGTCCTGAAATATTACACACATATATACTACATCATTGTAATGTGTATTTTTCCAGAATTTTTTTAGAATGGAAAGTTTGAATTTAAATTTTTCTCAATTAAGGCCCCCATGGAGTTGCGTCTCCAAAATTCCCTACTCATTTTGTAGCTCATGTGTATGCTCAATAATCGGCTTCCCGTGAATAACACATTTTTGGTAGATGTTAGCGTTGCTTTGTCGTTTTAGCAAAAAAAACATTGCTAGATTAGTATAGTATTGTTCAATGTGTTTCGGAAATAAAGTATTATAGAAAGTAATAATCACGTGGTGAAACTATTTTTCGCGCTAAATGAAATGGCACCCTTTATTTATTTATTGAAAAGACAAAGTTTATTGATCCCATCACATCTATGGAGTGCCAACCACAGAATTGCATTCTTATTCCATGCATACACTTGGCATTTGATTTTTCAACTATTATTACAAGTGACCTTTTCTTGTGGGAACTATTACAAGTGATCTGTGAGACTAGGACCACGAACGAGGTATGTGATCGAATGTGTGGATAGATACAGAAAATTCCACATCTTACACTTGTCGAGTCGAGTGGATTAAAATCATCATCTCTTCCTATCCACATGATTTTCCAGAAGACTTACAAGCATCTTTGGCAATATAAATCCTGATATAGGCAAGTATTTAAAAATACTTGGTGGTGCATCTAGGAAACCTGGTTGGCACGTCATCTTGGGAGTCATGTTTGTGATGATATCTACGTGTTGTGGAATTCCGATAAGTCAAGACGTTGATCGAATTAGATGCCTCAACTTTAGGCTGCATATATAGGCCACAACATTGACTAACAAGGTGACAAAATGAGCTTCACACCTACGATTCATATTTGAGGTCTTTTCAGAAGTTGTGCCACAGTGAACCTTGCTATGAGTTGGTGTTGTTGGAACCACATGACTGGGCTAGTTTAGAATTCCATGTCTTTGTTCAGGCAAGATGTTGATATGGAATCAATTACCTCCATGTCCCTTCATATCTATGGCGTGACTACCACATAATTTCATTTTATTCCATGCACACACTTGCCATTTGATTTTTCAAATATTATTACAAGTGTCCTTTTCTTTCGGGAACTATTGCAAGTGACCTGTGAGACTAGAACCATGAAAATATGGAATATTTCGGAGGTATGTGATCGAATGTGTGGAGAGTTTTCACAAATTCCATATCTTACAATCGTGTAGAGTCGTGTGGATTAAACTCATCATGTATTTTTTCACCCAAGAAAACATGATCATGTCTGCTATCCACATGATTTTGAAGAAGACTTCCATGCATCTTTGGCAATATGAATCATCCTTATATAGGCAAGTCTCTAACAATACTTGTTGGTGCATCCAGGAAACCTGGTTGGAACATCATCTTGGGAGTCTTGTTTGTGTTCATATCTACATGTTGTGGAATTTCGATTAGTCAAGACGTTTGATTGAATCATATGCTCAACTTTAGGCTGCATATATAGGTCATGTCATTGACAAACAAGGTGACAAAATCAGCTTCACACCTAGGATTGATATTTGGAGGTCTTTTCAAAAGTTGTGCCAAGGGAATCTTGCTATGAGTTGGTGCTGCATGAAGCACATGACTGGCTACATTAGAACTCCAGGTCTTTTGTTTTTGAAAGATTCCAACTCTTCCTTCAAGCAAGATGTTGATATGGAATCAGTACCTCCAAATTCCATGACATATATGGCACGTCAACTGTAGAATTTCATTCATATTCAATGGACACGTTTGTGATTTGTTTTTTCAACTATTACAAGTGACATGTGATACTATGACCACCAAGACCCCATATTCCACAAAATATGAATGGATTTGGAGGTATTTGATACAATTTTTTGAGAGACATGGAAAAGTGCACATCTTACAATTGTTGATTGGGTGGATTGAACTCATAATGCTGTCCTATCAACATGGTTTGCAAGAAGACTTCCATGCTTATTTGGAAATATATGGGCAAGTCACTAACAATATTTGGTGGTGCATCAAGGAAACATGGTTCGGACGTCATCTTGGAGTTTGTTTCTATTCGTATCTACGTGTTGTGCAATTTTGCTTAGTCAGGACATAGATTGAATCAGATACCTCCAACTTTTTGGCTACATATATAGACTTCGATATTGACTAACTAGGTGACAAAATAAGATTTACAGACCACTCATTAGATTTCCCTTTTGTTTTATACTTATAATGTCTTGTAGAGAAAATGCCAAATGGGCACCGAGCTCCATGGAGACCTTAATTTGAAAACTTCAAAATTCAAACTTTTTAGTTTCAAAAAATTCTTAAAAGATACACATGTATTTAGAGACATAGCATACATGTGTGTACATTTATAGTTGGAAATACGTTAAAATGAGAGCAACCCAAAAAATCCTATGCTTTTTACCATATGTACTATTCATCCTCAAAGTCCATGATTTTGGTATTTGTTTGCAGCTTGCAATTCAAGATATTCGTCCTGAAATTTTACACACATATATACTACATCATTGTAATGTGTATTTTTCCTGAATTTTTTTAGAATGGAAAGTTTGAATTTAAAATTTTCTCAATTAAGGCCCCCATGGAGCTGCGTCTCCAAAATTCCATACTCATTTTGTAGCTCATGCGTATGCTCAATAATCGACTTCCCGTGAATAACCCATTTTTGGTAGATGTTAGCGTTGCTTTGTCGTTTTAGCAAAAAAAACACTGCTAGATTAGTATAGTATTATTCAATGTGTTTTCGGAAATAAAGTATTATAGAAAGTAATAATCACGTGGTGAAACTATTTTTCGCACTAAATGAAATGGCACCCTTTATTTATTTATTGAAAAGACAAAGTTTATTGATCCCATCACATCTATGGAGTGCCAACCACATAATTGCATTCTTATTCCATGCATACACTTGGCATTTGATTTTTCAACTATTATTACAAGTGACCTTTTCTTGTGGGAACTATTACAAGTGATCTATGAGACTAGGACCACGAAAGAGGTATGTGATCGAATGTGTGGATAGATACAGAAAATTCCACATCTTACACTTGTCGAGTCGAGTGGATTAAAATCATCATCTCTTCCTATCCACATGATTTTCCAGAAGACTTCCATGCATCTTGGCAATATAAATCCTGATATAGGCAAGTATTTAAAAATACTTGGTGGTGCATCTAGGAAACCTGGTTGGCACGTCATCTTGGGAGTCATGTTTGTGATGATATCTACGTGTTGTGGAATTCCGATAAGTCAAGACGTTGATCGAATTAGATGCATCAACTTTAGGCTGCATATATAGGCCACAACATTGACTAACAAGGTGACAAAATGAGCTTCACACCTACGATTCATATTTGAGGTCTTTTCAGAAGTTGTGCCACAGTGAACCTTGCTATGAGTTGGTGTTGTTGGAACCACATGACTGGGCTAGTTTAGAATTCCATGTCTTTGTTCAGGCAAGATGTTGATATGGAATCAATTACCTCCATGTCCCTTCATATCTATGGCGTGACAACCACATAATTTCATTTTATTCCATGCACACACTTGCCATTTGATTTTTCAACTATTATTACAAGTGTCCTTTTCTTTCGGGAACTATTGCAAGAGACCTGTGAGACTAGAACCATGAAAATATGGAATATTTCGGAGGTATGTGATCGAATGTGTGGAGAGTTTTCGAAAATTCCATATCTTACAATCGTGGAGAGTCGTGTGGATTAAACTCATCATGTATTTTTTCACCCAAGAAAATATGATCATGTCTGCTATCCACATGATTTTGAAGAAGACTTCCATGCATCTTTGGTAATATGAATCATCCTGATATACGCAAGTCTCTAACAATACTTGCTGTTGCATCCAGGAAACCTGGTTGGCACGTCATCTTGGGAGTCTTGTTTGTGTTCATATCTACATGTTGTGGAATTTTGATTAGTCAAGACGTTTGATTGAATCATATGCTCAACTTTAGGCTGCATATATAGGTCATGTCATTGACAAACAAGGTGACAAAATCAGCTTCACACCTAGGATTGATATTTGGTGGTCTTTTCGAAAATTGTGCCACGGGAACCTTGCTATGAGTTGGTGCTGCATGAAGCACATGACTGGCTACATTAGAACTCCAGGTCTTTTGTTTTTGAAAGATTCCAACTCTTTCTTCAAGCAAGATGTTGATATGGAATAAGTACCTCCAAATTCCATGACATATATGGCACGTCAACTGTAGAATTTCATTCATATTCAATGGACACGTTTGTGATTTGTTTTTTCAACTATTACAAGTGACATGTGATACTATGACCACCAAGACCCCATATTCCACAAAATATGGATGGATTTGGAGGTATTTGATACAATTTTTTGAGAGACATGGAAAAGTGCACATCTTACAATTGTTGATTGGGTGGATTGAACTCATCATGCTGTCCTATCAACATGGTTTGCAAGAAGACTTCCATGCTTATTTGGCAATATATGGGCAAGTCACTAACAATATTTGCTGGTGCATCAAGGAAACACGGTTCGGACGTCATCTTGGAGTTTGTTTCTGTTCGTATCTACGTGTTGTGCAATTTTGCTTAGTCAAGACATAGATTGAATCAGATGCCTCCAACTTTTTGGCTACATATGTAGACTTCGACATTGACTAACTAGGTGACAAAATAAGATTTACAGACCACTCATTAGATTTCCCTTTTGTTTTATACTTATAATGTCTTGTAGAGAAAATGCCAAATGGGCACCGAGCTCCATGGAGACCTTAATTTGAAAACTTCAAAATTCAAACTTTTTAGTTTCAAAAAATTCTTAAAAAATACACATGTACTTAGAGACATAGCATACACGTGTGTACATTTATAGTTTGAAATACGTTAAAATGAGAGCAACCCAAAAAATCTTATGCTTTTTAGCATATGTACTATTCATCCTCAAAGTCCTTGATTTTGGTAATTTTTTGCAGCTTGCAATTCAAGATATTCGTCCTGAAATTTTACACACATATATACTACATCATTGTAATGTGTATTTTTCCTGAATTTTTTTAGAATGGAAAGTTTGAATTTAAAATTTTCTCAATTAAGGCCCCCATGGACCTCCGTCTCCAAAATTCCCTACTCATTTTGTAGCACATGTGTATCCTCAATAATCGACTTCCCGTGAATAACCCATTTTTGTTAGATGTTAGCGTTGCTTTGTCGTTTTGGCAAAAAAAACACTGCTAGATTAGTATAGTATTGTTCAATGTGTTTTCAGAAATGAAGTATTATAGAAAGTAATAATCACGTGGTGAAACTGTTTTTCGTGCTAAATGAAATGGCACCCTTTATTTATTTATTTAAAATACAAAATTTATTGATCCCATCACATCTATGGAGCACCAAAAACAGAATTTCATTCTTATTCCATGCATACACTTGCCATTTGATTCAACTATTATTACAAGTGACCTTTTCTTGTGGGAACTATTACAAGGGATCTGTGAGACTAGGACCACGAAAAAGGAATGTGATCGAATGTGTGGATAGATACAGAAAATTCCACATCTTACACTTGTCGAGTCGAGTGGATTAAAATCATCATCTCTTGCTATCCACATGATTTTCAAGAAGACTTCCATGCATCCTTGGCAATATAAATCCTGATATGGGCAAGTATTTAAAAATACTTGGTGGTGCAGCTAGGAAACCTGGTTGGCACGTCATCTTGGGAGTCATGTTTGAAATGATATCTACGTGTTATGGAATTCCGATAAGTCAAGACGTTGATTGAAATAGATGCCTCAACTTTATGATGCATATATATTCCACAACATTGACTAACATGGTGACAAAATGAGCTTCACACCTACGATTCATATTTGAGGTCTTTTCAGAAGTTGTGCCACAGTGAACCTTGCTATGAGTTGGTGTTGTTGGAACCACATGACTGGGCTAGTTTAGAATTCCATGTCTTTGTTCAGGCTAGATGTTTATATGGAATCAATTACCTCCATGTCCCTTCATATCTATGGCGTGCCAACCACATAATTATATTTTATTCCATGCACACACTTGCCATTTGATTTTTGAACTATTATTACAAGTGTCCTTTTCTTTCGGGAACTATTGCAAGTAACCTGTGAGACTAGAACCATGAAAATATGGAATATTTCGGAGGTATGTGATCAAATGTGTGGAGAGTTTTCGAAAATTCCATATCTTACAATCGTGGAGAGTCGTGTGGACTAAACTCGTCATGTCTTTTTTCACCCAAAAAATATGATCATGTCTGCTATCCACATGATTTTGAAGAAGACTTCCATGCATCTTTGGCAATATGAATCATCCTGATATAGGCAAGTCTCTAACAATACTTGTTGGTGCATCCAGGAAACCTGATTGGCACGTCATCTTGGGAGTCTTGTTTGTGTTGATATCTACATGTTTGATTGAATCATATGCTCAACTTTAGGCTGCATATATAGGTCATGTCTTTGACAAACAAGGTGAAAAAATCAGCTTCACACCTAGGATTGTTATTTGGAGGTCTTTTCGAAAATTGTGCCAAGGGAACCTTGCTATGAGTTGGTGCTGCATGAAGCACATGACTGGCTACATTAGAACTCTAGGTCTTTTGTTTTTGAAAGATTCCAACTCTTTCTTCAAGCAAGATGTTGATATGGAATTAGTACCTCCAAATTCCATGGCATATATGGCACATCAACTGTAGAACTTCTTTCATATTCAATGCACACATTTGAGATTTGGTTTTTCAACTATTACAAGTGCCATGTGAGACTATAACCACAAAGACCCCTTATTCCATAGAATATGGACGATGTTGGATGTATTTGATACAATTTCTTGAAAGACTTGGAAAAGTGCGCATCTTACAAGTGTGTCATGGGGTGGATTGAACTCATCATGTCGTGCTATCCACATGGTTTGTATGAAGACTTCCATGCATATTTTTGAATATATGGGCAAGTCACTAACAATATTTGGTGGTGCATCAAGGAAACATGGTTCGCACAGTCATCTTCGAGTCATGTTCCTGTTAGTATGTATGTATTATGCAATTATGCTTAGTCAAGAGATAGATTGAATCAGATGGCTACAACTTTTTCGCTGCATATATAAACTGCAACATGGAGTAACCAGGTAACAAAATAAGCTTTACAGATCTCTCATTAGATTTCTCTTTTGTAGTGTTTTGATAATGTTTTTAGCGAAAATGCCAAACAGGGACCGAGCTCCATGGAGACGTCAATATAAAAACTTCAAAATTCAAACTTTTCAGTTTAAAAAACTCTGAAAAAATACACATGTACCTACAGACATAATGTATAGGCGTGTAAATTTTTAGGTCAAAATACGTTAAAATGAGAGCTACACAAAAAAACCAAATATATGGCTTTTTAGCATATAGTTATTTTTTATCCTCAAAGTCCATGGTTATTTTTGTAGCTCACAAGTCGGCCAAAAATTTTGCACACGTATAAACTACATCCTTCTATACATGCTTATTTTTTCAGAATTTTTTGAAACTGAAAAGTTTGAATTGAAATTTTCTAAATTAAGGCCTCCATGGAGCTCGGTCTCCAAAATTCCCTACTCATCTTGTAGCTCATGTGTAAATTTAATAATCGGCTTCCCATGAATAACCATTTTGCATTAAATGTTACCACTGCTTTGTTGTTTTGCTAAAGATATACCACTGCTAGATAAGCACATTATTGTTTATTGTGTTTTAAAAAATGAAGTAGTATAGAATGCTCTCACCGAAGGATTTGGGGGCTCGGAAGCAACTCCCACTCATATGAAAAATCATGTTGCAAAGGTGGGTTGGACCCATGTCCTCATGGAAGTGTCCAACATTCGCTGGCCTTCCCCAACACTCCTTGGAGGCGCTGACCTGTACCAGGACCTTGCCTTTGAAGCAGCTGCCTAGAATATCATTCAATGCGACCAACTGGCCTACAGCTGCAGACCACTGTAATGAAGAAGATTAGGCTCAAGACACCGTAGACTACAATATAGTCAAACTGCAATGTGTAGCACCATAACGACGCGCATGTCTAAGACTTTGCGAACCCATCCTCGCACCAATGATCACCCTAACACGTGCACCTCACCTCAGTGAAGATCATCACTCTAGACAGTGTTAATCAAACTGTTCTTCTCCCAAAGTCAAAGTCCCTGCTGGGTTGAGTAGGGAATAGGTGGGATGAGCGTGAGGAGCCATGCCGAGCATCGAACGGCTGGTCGTCCATTCTCTCGTGAGCCATGCTATGGGCCCTTTTTGCATCAGATGGACCATGCTGAGTAGAGCCCATGCACCCTAACAAACACTCAAAAGTGGGTCAAGAAGAGAACTGTTGTCCTCATCCACCCTCCATACACCCTACTAAACACACACTTAGCCTCTCCCAAAACCAACCCTAAATTCATGATAAACTAATGACCCTCAACTACTATGCTCAATGCATAACTGACAATAAAATCAAACAAAACTGAGCCTACACATATTTCTAACAACTGTCTGAATGCAATTTCATAGCAGAACACATGATGATTTTATTTCAAAAATACCTGAAGTTGCAACCGATGGAGCAGATGTTTTCACTGCTACCACGATCGATATCCCCGTCGCCCCAGCCCAAGCACCTTAACAACAGCCCTATTGCTTGTCACCGACCTAGTGCAGATAGGGAAAAGCGAGCTCAACATCCTCTCTCACTGACCGCTGACGTGACCTCTTTTGTGTAACAACGGCAAGCCAGCGGTCATGGCTGCCATCGATGGCAGGCAAAGGAGGCGGCTAGTGTGGTGGCGGAGCGTCGGCAACCATCAGTGGGAACAAGGGTTTTGACAGCGATGGGTGTGAATGATGGTTTGGGTGGTGAGGGAGAGGAGGGGGGGTGATAAAGAGCTCTCAACAACAAATGGCACTCTCTTTTCGTATCCTCGCTTCTTGAGGCGAGGCGTACAGGCGCGCCCATGTGCATCGTCTCCGTTCAACATATGGGGTAGAAGAGTACGGTTTGTATCTGTTCTGCCAGGGTAGCCATAAAGGGCCAAAGCGTGGCGTCTAGACAGGAATGGCAGATGTAGCTCGACACGTTTGGGAGCCGGCTCCTCTCTCTCTCTCTCTCTCTCTCTCTCTCTCTCTCTCTCTCTCTCTCTCTCCCTCCCTCCCTCTTCTGATCCACCTACCCAGCATTTAAAGAAGGTGTACCGACCGCACAACATCCGCAGGACTGGTGCACCACCGTCTAACTAAAAGTCCGTCTGAATATCTCAAGTCAAACACACACTCTAAGGAACAACACTAACATACGCAAGGCCTTGAGCATTGGAACTCTGGCGCAAGCAACGAGGAGGGAAGTTACCCATCCCATCCCACGCAAATCCACCCAGTACGGAGCAAGTCGCAATGAAGAGGAATGTCACCTGTCCAATCACACACTCTCCCACCTCGCATGAACTTGGAGCACAAGGCATGTTTACTCGAGTCAAAATTTGATCGGCTTGGTGACAAACCCTGGACCAGGAAGAGCCGAAAGTCGATTTTATTTTGTTTGGTCACCTGGGCTATGTTGAATCCGTGGCTCGCATGAACTCTGGATATCCTAAGTCGATGGCCCAGCCCAGCCTTGCTGGGGTGAAATGTGGCTTGGGCCATGTTTTGCATGGTGTTTGGTACCCCGCATCCCATCGCTGGTCAATTTGTGCTTGCTATTTGGTCACCTACATCTGTTGTGTTGGGGCGAGAAGATGCAAAGCACACTTTTTTGGGGTTTTGGGCATGGGGCATTCCGCTTACCCTTTTCAACTATGGTGATCTTACCACATTCCATGTACCACACTAACAGACAATTGAGAAACACAAAACAACATAAGCAGATAATAGGATAATTATAACTAATTAGGTTGCACACTATCAACATCAAGGCTTTCAAACCTTGATCAAAATACAAGTCTTGGGAATCCCATGCCCCAAACAACACCATGCACCTGATGATTAGAACATGTTCACGATAGTACTTGAACTAATACTAGTGTTGCTACTTCAGAAGGCATCTGACAACCTATCCATGCCTAGTGCCACAGTAAAGTAGCGACTGTAAGTGGAGATGTCGCGGTCAAAGACCCTCACCTTTAAGCTCTGAGCGCCGAGCTTGAGGATGATGATTTGGCCGGCTCTCACAAGGTGCTTCCGGTAGAAGCCAGCCCAGCCCTGCTCCATCACAACCTCCCCGTTGAACTCCAAGACCCGCACCTATGTCTGGCACCACGGGCTTGCAGTTAGCGCCATGACACGGGGAATGCGGACACGGAACCACTTCCTCAATAGCCCCTAGAAATCGCTCGGGACAACCCAGAAGGCAATGCGTCTTCGTTCTCGATTGGCACGTAAAACCGGCGTGGCACCAGGTCCACTAGAATTTTCCCAAGCACCAACTCCGCAGCCTCCGTCCTTCCTGACACGTTGATTGTATGGTGCCACTGGTTTTGGGGGATCACATCCTCCAGTCCTTTTACTGGAGGCCCGCCTCCACCGGCGATGTCCCAGTCGGTCCTTATCACCTTGGCAGTTAAGCAGTCAAAGGTCAATATCATAGCATAAGCACATTGGTATTATCCTACATTAAAACACATTCACACACATAGGTAAGGATCTACATTGTTATGATCAAGGCTTATGTACGAAGGATAGAATGCGTACCCACATCACTATGAGCAATGCCTATCTATCAAGCATACCATGCAAAGCGAGATTGCTATGATCATCACCTATCTATGAAGCATGGCAGGGTACACTCACACTGGTATGATCAATGCCTATCTATGAAGCATACCATGCACAATTACATTGCTATGATCAATGAATATGTATGAATTATATCAAACACTTTGTTGAATATGATCGAATCAATGCACATGCTACACACGTGGATTTGTACCAATGCAAAACCAGGCCAAAATACTAACTCAACCTCTCCAAAAAAATTGTACTAGGGTCAAATCCCAATGTAGCGTCCCGACCCAATAAGGATCAAAGTCTCTGTGCTTACCGTGCTAGTCCCTGGATCAACTTGCTAGCACACACGGATGGAAGGCGGTACTGAACTCTAGCCTGCTACCCAAAGTTTCATGTAACTAATGCCAAAACTTTGAGGTAAACTGTGTTCCTCTATCTGACACGATGGTCCTCGGAACTCCATGTAGACATACGATCTTGGTCATATATATCTTTGCCAGCTTAGCACTTGTATAGGTGGTCTTCACTGGAATGAAGTGAGCAACCTTCGTCAAACGATCAACTATTACCCAGATGGAATCATAACCTGAACGGGTCCTGGGTAATCCCGTGATAAAGTCCATACCAAGTATGTCCAATTTCCAATCAAGTATCGGCAATGGCTGGTGTAAACCTGCTGGTTTCTGATGCTCTGCCTTTACTCTCTGACATACATCACATATCTCCACATACTCAGCAATTTCCCTCTTCATACCGGCCCACCAAAAACTTTCCTTCAAGTCCAAATACATCTTGGTGTTGCCTGGGTGTATCGAGTATGGTGAGTCATGAGCCTCCTGAAGAATCAACTTCCTGATCTCTGGATCATTGGGTACACAAATACGTTGCACAAACCATATGGTTCCATGCTCATCCTCACGAAATCCTTCCGCTTTCACTTTGCTCATATTTTCCTTTATCTCAGCAATACCTTTGCCCAACTTCTGGGCTTCTCTAATTCTTCCCAACAAGGTGGACTAAACCTCAAGTGCCGCAACATAGCCTCTTGGGACTATTTCCAATTGAAGGTCTCTAAGCTCATCACATAACTCCTGAGGTAAACCTCCTGCTGTAAGGGTGTTGACATAACTCTTTTGGCTCAAAGCATCCGCCACTACATTGGCTTTTCCTGGATGATAATGCAAACTCATGTCATAATCCTTTATAAGTTCCAACCATCTCCTTTGCCTGAGGTTCAACTCCTTCTGCGTGAAAATATACTTCAAACTCTTGTGGTCCGTGTAAACATCACAATGATTTCCAGTAAGATAATGTCTCCAAGACTTGAGTGCATGCACCACGGCTGCTAACTCCAAATCATGCGTGGCATAGTTCAACTCATGAGGTCGAAGCTGTCGTGAGGCATAAGCTACAACCTTTCCCTCTTGCATAAGAACACCTCCAAGTCCCTGACGTGAAGCATCACAATACACCTGAAAATCCTTGTGTATGTCAGGCAGAACTAGCACTGGGGCTGTAACCAAACACTTCTTCAACTCCTGAAAACTGGCTTCACACTCTTCAGTCCAAACGAACTTGGTGTCCTTCTTCAACAACTCTATCATGGGCTTTGCAATCTTGGAGAAATTCTCAATAAACCTCCGGTAATATCCGGCAAGTCCAAGGAAACTGCGAATCTCACTGACTGAGGTGGGTGCCTTCCATTCGGTGACGGCTTCAACCTTGGAAGGGTCCACTGCAATCCCTTCACCCGATACAACATGTCCAAGAAATCCCACTTCCTTTAACCAAAACTCACACTTGCTAAACTTGGCATAAAGTTGATGTTCTCTGAGCTTCTCCAGAACTAAGGTCAGATGTTCGGCATGTTCCTCCTCATTCTTAGAGTAAACCAATATATCATCAATGAATACCACAACAAACTTATCCAAGAACTCCATGAATACCTTGTTCATCATACTCATAAAATAGGCAGGGGCATTAGTCAAACCAAAGGACATGACTGTATATTCATAAAGCCCATACCTCGTGGTAAAAGCTGTCATGGGTATATCCTTCTCACGGATCTTCAACTGGTGATAACCGGATCGAAGATCGATCTTGGAGAAAACACTTGCTCCCTCTAGCTAGTCAAACAAGTCATTGATCATCGGCAGAGGATACTTGTTCTTGATGGTCACCTCATTCAAAGAGTGGTAATCCACACACATCCTCAAGGTTCCATCCTTCTTCTCTACTAAGAGTACTGGGGCTCCCCAAGGTGATGAACTCGGGCGAATATACCCTTTCTCCAGCAACTCCTTGATCTGTTTCTTGACTTCTTCCAAATCATTAACAGGCATCCGATACGGCCTCTTGGAGATAGGTCCGGTGCCTAGCAGCAGCTCAATCAAAAACTCAATCTCCCGATCTGGTGGCATACCTGGTAAATCCTCTGGAAATACATCGGGATAATCCTTCACCGCTCGTACTTCCTCTTGGACAACTCCCGTAAGAGAGTTCACCTAACTCCCTTTGGGTTTAAACCTGGACACATACTTGATCCGTTTTCCCTCTGGGATGGTGAGAAAAATCGATCTACTGGCGCAATCAATGCTTCCCTCATATTTGGACAACCAATTCATGCCTAAGATTACATCCAATCCTTGTGACTCAAGTACGATCATATCTATGGGGAAGACATGTCCCCCTATGTTTAGAGGTAACTGAAAACATCCCTGACTAACCATAGACTCTGCTCCCGGGGAACTCACTAGGATGGGTGACTTAAGAGCTACGGTAGGCAACTCATGCTTATCCACAAATCCCCTCGATATGAATGAATGCGATGCACCAGTGTCAAAAAGAATGAGTGCTGGAAATGAACTAACCAAGAACTTACCAATCACTGCATCAGGCTGCTCATAGACTTCCTCCACATTGACATGATTCACATGCCCCTTAGTGAAAGGATTAGGCATCTTGCCTCCAGAACTCCCATTGCCATTTCCATTCTGCAGCTCGGGACACTCGTTGGAGTAGTCCCCTGTTTTCTTGCACTTGAAGCAGGTGATGTGAGTCAGATCATTCCTCACTGGTGTAGCAGGGCTGGAATGCTGCTGATTGCCGTTTCCTCCATTTCCATTGCCATTCTTATGGCCATTGTGGTTGTGGCCATTGCCTCCATGCTGAAAATGACCACCATGGTTATGATGGTTGTGCCCTCCAAATTTACAGGATCCTGAACCAGCATATCCCGGGTATGGGGTGTATCGGGGCTTCTGCTGAGCTCCAGACTGAAACTTGCCCTGACCATATTTCCTCTTTCGGCTCTCTATCTGCTGATGCTTGCCCTAGAGAATGATAGCCTTGTCAACCAACTCTTGATAGTTCTCAAAAGTCGCCACCATCAACTGAACTCCCAGCTCGTCGTTTAGTCCCTCCAGAAACTTCTCCTGCTTGGCTGCATTTGTGGCCATGTCTCCTGGAGCATAACGGGCCAACTTGCTGAACTCATCAACATACTCTCCCACTGAACGGTTCCCCTGGCGTAAGTTGCGGAACTCCCTCTTCTTGAGATTCATAGCTCCAGCTGAAACATGAGCAGTGCGGAATGCCTGCTGGAACTGAGTCCAAGTCACACTCTCCATGGGGTAAGTGGTGGTGTAGTTCTCCCACCATGAAGCTGCCGGTCCATCCAGCTGGTGAGAGGCAAACCTCACCTTCTCTGCATCATTTCACCCTGCTGTGGCGAGCTCCCTTCCTATCTTGCGAAGCCAGTCATCTGCGATGATCGGCTCCGTGCTGCTGGAGAACATGGGTGGGTTTAGCCGCAGAAAACGGGTAAGACTGTCAACTGGGGGTGGCGGCGGTGGCTTGTTGTTGTTGTTGTTGTTGTTGTTGTTGTTGTTGTTGTTCTGGTTCTGATTTTGGTTCTGGATAAGCATCTGCATAAGGGCATTCTGGTTCTGAATCAACTGAGTGAGATCCGGTGGAAAGTTGCATACCGGGTCGCGTCTCGGAGGCATCTGATGGGTTTAGAGTGGGTGAGAAATTAGAATAGAACAAGGGTCTAATGAGGAAAATCACACTACCCATATGCAAATGATAGCAATAAAACTTCAAATCATACCAATTCAATTTCAAACAAAGAGGTTCACACGAATCATCAAGCTAAGATAAGCCATGTCACAAGATTTGAAATGGTCTCACAAATGAATAAAACTAATCGAATAAAGAAATCGAATAATGAAATCGAATCCCTAAACTCTCATGGTGGACTAAAGTCTAGCTCTCATCGGATGATGATAAGTCAATCATGTTGATGTTGGCTCCTGCTGCATCGCTCTCGGTGTCGTCATCTCCAAGCTCGTCATCCTGGTCCTTGTCCTGGCTGACGTAAGCACCATAAGAGTGATCCTCCTAAATGTTTTCCCCGTTGTCCAGCTTCTCCTCGGCTTCCTCTAGCTGAAGCTTCAGGTCGTCGTACTTGTCCTGTAGCACATCGATCTCCTCCTCGTGCTCGGCGTGAGCGTCCTGGAGCTCCTCCTCCAGCTCTGCCTTGCGGGTCATGAGGTTCTTGGTGACGATCAGACTGTGACTCATCTCCACCTCCATCCTGCGAATCTGCTCCTCCAAGTCCTGGATATGGGAAGCTATCGTCTCGTCCTCTAGAGTACGCACCACTTCTCCATTCGCGCCGCGGCGCGCGTACATGACAAAGGTGGTCTTCTTGAGTTCCTCAGCGTACTCCTCCCGAATGCGGCCAAGAGCAATGAGAGCAGCGATGCCCTTTCCCAAGCCCCATGATCCAACATCCAGATAGAAGTCAATGGGCTCGGTGTGAACTCCGATGATGCGTCCGGGGATATGGACATCAATTCTCCAGCATGTCTCCTCAGGCAAGGTGGCCGTGAAGGTCCCGGTGAGTGTGGACAGCGCGATCTTAAGGTGCTTCACTATCTTCATCAGCTGCCTCCCAAAGGGTATGGTCTCATCGGGCTGCTCAAACTCGACAATGGCGGCCGACATCTACATTTGGAAGAGAGGAGAAATTAGTAATGACGTAGAGAAAAGTACGAGACTAACGGATATATAGAAAAAATTTAAAATAGAATTTTCATCCTATGGTTTTCCATTTTCTAGGGGTCGCGTCCTACAGTCAACGTGTGCTCTGATACCATCTTGTAGCCACCCGACCCAATAAGGATCGAAGTCTCTGCGCTTACCGTGCTAGTCCCTGGATCGACTTGCTAGCACACACAGTACTCGATGAAATAATAGAAATAACACACATCTTTATTACATCGATAGTCCAGGAGTAATACAATTATTACAAAAATATGGCATAAGGCCATTAAACAAATACTGCGGAAGCAAATAAGTAAATGAGTCCATCAACTCCAGGAGCAAAGCTGAGTGCAGAACATCGACCTATCGCACCTCAATCCTCGTCGGATATATCTGCAACATGATAGGTTGCAGCCATGTAGGTCAGTACATGGAATGTACTGGCAAGTCACATCACAAGTAAAATGAACGTATTTGTACATGCAATTTGGCTGGTGGTAGCTCTAAGTTTAACTTTGCATAAAGCTGGTTTTTCCCTATTGTAAAGAAATTTGTTCTACCTCTACAAAATAGCATAGGATGAGTTGGCAACCCCAACTCAATCCATTCCCAAAGTTTATTTAAAACCCAACTGTTTAAATTAAGGGTGATGAGATCTCCCGGCATTTCCACTACTAAAAGCTCAAATTGTCCATAACCGGGGACACGGCTAATCGATTAGGTTTGACACTCTGCAGAGGTTTGCGCACTTTTCCCCACAAGACTCGACCACCTCCTTGATCGGAAGATCGAGACATAGTCTTTCGAAAGCATTCCCTCTTAACCCACGGATAGGCCGGTACACCTACTCATTCTACATCTGCTAGCCTATCCCGGAAGAGGTCACACTAACTACTCAACTAAGCCAGAGCCCATATTGGCTAGTGGCTGCATACGTAAGCTTCTAGACATGAAAATACGGTTGATCCCTTTGAGCCTGGGCGGCAGACCACTAGTGGTGCACCATCATGGATTTCCCATGCATGCTCCCACTGTACTTCGCCACCATTCAAACCAATTCCGCCCAGGTAGTTCATTTAAAAGTCTTGGTCCTGATTACTACTTTGTCACTCATCTCTCACCATGAACACTCCCCAATCCACGTCTACATTAGCGAGGCGAAAATAAACTTACATGGTGGTGACAAAGCTTGTATAGTTCAGACCTATCTCAAATGAACTACTAGGTAAAAGCATAGCCATACGGCATAAATTCCTACCATGCAGTCCTACCACAAAGGACTAAGTGCATAATATAAACATAGGTAATTAAAAGTATGGTCAAATGTGAACTTGCCTTGGTACTGCTGGTTCAACTCTAGAGACAGATAATATTCTGCCTCGCACTCCGGACAATCTATCGCCAATAAATAAACTCACATAAGCAATCATTTCAAAGAACCAAAATAACATGCACAACAAAAGACTCTAAAAAATCCAAATGAAAATCCAACACACTCAACTATCACAAAAATATTCTACGTGCAAAACAACATGTGACATGGGTTCAAAATTTGTGATGTGAACTATAGTGCATACAAGGTATACGAGTAGAAATATACATGGACAGATCCTAGTTGTGTGAAAAGTGCCATGATAAAGTTCAGATCATAGGATTTGGCTATGGTGACATAGTGCAAAAAGAATTAATTCAAACGGAGTTACGATTTAGGAGACATGGCCAAATAGGGTTTAAATTTAAATTTAAAACAATTCAAATTTGAAATTGGCAAAAGTTTGCAAGAATGGGTTCTCTGGATAGATCTAATCAAGATGAACATTTGGATCTACGGTTAAAAAGTTGTGGCTAATCTAAGTCCAGGGACTAATCTGCTAATTAAAGGACAAAACAGAAATAATAGTTTTATCGCAACCGGGTCCCTGGACACGCGGCGCGCCCCGATTGGCTGACGTCAGTCTGCTGCGGGGTTTATACGGCGGACCGATCCTTAGCACTTACCGGTTCGAAAAAAATAAAAATAAAAACAACCTAACTAATCTGAGTCGTTGATCTACGATCTAACGGATGGGAGGCGGGGCGGTGGCTCACCGTGGTAACGGCGACGAACGACGGTGGCACGGCGTCGGTGACGGAGAGGGCGGCGGCTACGGCGGGTTCCGGCATCGGGGAAGTAGTTGGGGAGGTCGAGCGCGACGAGGACGTTCGGGTGGTGGTGGTGGCGGTCGTCGAGGCGTCGGGACGTGGCGGAACGAAGGCGGCGGAGCTCGGTGCTCCGACGAGGCTCGGGGTCGGCGGTGCGGCGGCTCCGGCGAGATCTAGGGGACAAAAACATGTCAATGAGATGCGTCTCGACGCGGGGATTCGAAGAATGGACTTTTGAGGCCTCGGGTGTGCTCACCGGCGACGAAACGGACGGCGGAGTGGCTCGGCTCCGGCGAGATGCGAACGGCGATGGCGGCGGCTAGGAGCGGCGTGGGGAAGAGCGAGACGGCGGGATGAGTAGAGGGGGCTCCGGGGTACTTATAGGCGAGGTGAGGAGCTGCGGCTGCCGCGGATAAGCGCTATCCACGCGAAGGTCGCGGCCGGCGGGTTCGGGAGCGCGGGCGCGTGCTCATCCGCGGGTTGAGCGGGAGGTTGGGGACGATAGGGGCGGGCCCCATGCGTCAGCGAGTGCGGGCGGCGAGGGAGAGAGGGGCGAGACGGCGGGCGACCGATGCGAAGCACCTTCGGTGCGGGAGTGGGCCAATGGCCAGTTGGGCCGGCTGGCTGGCACTGTGCCTGGGCCTGCTGTGCGTGAGTGTGTGTGTGTGTGTGTGTTTTAACAGAGAACAAATGTGGCCCTCAACCAATTCAAATGAATTACGGAAAATACAACAAAAATTCCTAAATTCATGTCTGAATATCTAGAGCACAGTGAACATTAATTTAAGCATAGACAATTTTGAAAGTATTTTCCTAATGGAATTAATGCACTTTTGGCAAATAAAATAAATAACAAATAAACTCCAAAAACGCCAAAATAATATTCTAATAAATTTTCCAACTCTTTATATTTGAGGAAGTCATTTTATCCCCTCTCTTTTATTTTTCTTGAGTGGAAAAGATTATTTGAATATTTCAAAAACTCCAAAATGCAATAAATCATGGAATGCATTGATGATTCTATTAACATCCAAATTTAATAAAATTGGGATGTTACACCCAACTGCACAAACACAGAAGCAATGTGCACTTACAATGTTCTCCATTGCACGAGAGAGGGCCCCCGTAGGCAAAGCGGTGGCGGATGGCACCGGACGAAACCTCGTCGGTCCGTCTAATGCTGGACCAAACCCCGGGGGAATGACAGTATCCACTCGCTCGCCGTGCCACCAAATACAAGGAAACTCGCAATGCCTATAGGCGCGAAGGGAAAGACAATGGACAGTGAGCATGCAGAAGAGACCAAGCACAAGAAAGAAGGAAACCACGCACGGATCTCAGCTAGTTGGCAGGAGAATGATGCAAAAGCTCACATAACTCGTTCCATTGCAGAGGAGCGTAGGGAGATGAATCTGGGGTGCTTTGCTAGATGTGGGATGACAGGGATGAAGGAGAGCGCTTCACTATGAAGAAAATGATACCAGCGTCTAGGGATTCTCCGCTCAAACACCCACTGTGTGCTGCAATGACATCGAACTAATGAACCGAAAATAAAACGTAGTCACACACGCCGGACCAAAAGGATAACAATGGCACCCTGCGAAGCAAGCCGGTACTAAACGCTTGATAAGATGACACACTTTTACCCAGTGTATCAAATGGAAACATGCCGGGCCATTGGACTCAGCCATTCGAACTATCAACCTAACACAGTGACGCATAGACTCAAGCGACGGCCCAGTGCCAACAAGCACCCTGGTAGATTGGAAATGTGTAACAAAGCACCGTCATAGAAAACCATAAGGGGTGTTACACGCCCCATCACATGCCCGCCCGCCATGTACGGAGAAGGAAAGGTCGAAAAACTTTTTCACCAATCGAGCCAAACACTCAACCATTCGAACCATGGGCCAAACACATTGGCAGGCGGGCCCATATGATAACCTGACCTCAGCAAGTAACTAGGTAGATTGTGAATGAGCACCATGGAGGGACTCTAAGGCAGGCAACGTGGAGGGACGTTACCCATTCAATCCGACGCCAGACCATTGAGAACAAAGTAGGAGGCAGGCAAGAAGAACGTTACCCGTCCAATGCCACAATCACCCACCATGCATGGAGCAAGGAATCAAGACATGATTGCACTGAGCGACTTAGACGGCATCACATCCCACACTACAAATGCCCCGAATATAGCCCCCACCGAAAGAACGGAAGAATCAAAAGACATCCGTCCAACGAATACAAATCGCTCAACCAACGAAAAAATAGCGGTCTCCACCAACCGGGTAGTCCCTGCAGTGTACACCAGCCAGGCGCACCTGCAGGCACCGCGCCGCTGAAAGGACAATCTTAGCATCCGGGTAACCGCAAAGGAAACAACCTCAAATGATTGATTAACCCTAGGAACAACAAAGTGCGCAGCAAAGGCCAAGCAACCAACATGGCAACACTCTAGAGCAGGTGGTGCGGTAACCTGGCAATGCCGAACAACCTGGTATCCACAAAGAGGGACGACCATGGTAATCCAACAGCCGGGTGGTCAGAAAGCCCGACCAAGCACCACTTCAACACCTGGGACCAGGCACCCCTCAAACACCCATCCACATATGCAAGGAGACAAAAGGGCACCAGCCGGCATGGCAACCCTAACAATGTCCACCATCCGACCATAAGCAAACAAGGTCGGCCAAGAAAGCCCCTCACGAATCCACACATGTACACAAGAGCTTTGGACCATGCGACGCGGTAATCCGGCAGCGCCGAACAACTAGGTAGCCACTAAGAGGGACGGGCAAGGGAACCCAACAGCCGGGTGGTCAGAAAGCTCAAGCAAGCACCTCTCCAACAAGTGGGACCAGGCTTCCCTCACACATCCACCCACACATGCAAGCAGATGAAGTAGTATCAGCCTGCGCAACAGCCGCGAGAACATCCACCATTCGAGCATACACGAATAAGGCCGGCCAGGCAAACCCCTCAAAACCCCACACGCGTGCACAAGCGCACGAGGAGGGGCACACAGGGCGAGGGCAACTGCTGCCAGAGGAGGTGGACCCGGGCGCACCATTGGCCCACGCGTCATGACCCTCCCGATGTCATCAGATCGGTGAGAAGTGCCCGGGCCCGATCAAACGGCGGGGAGGGCGCCAGGCAGGCAACGGGGTAAGGCGTGTGCGGATCGGATGGCACGGAGCTTGCGGCGCATGGATGACCTTAGAAGGTGGGTACTCCTGCATACTTTATAGGAGAAATAATGACACCACGACATAAACGTTTTTTTGTTGTTGAACTGGGGATAGCCACCAGCATTTGCATAGATGGGCGCATGCAGCTATTATCTTGCATCAGAAGTTCTATTCACTGTTATGCGTCAGTAATCATACTGCTACTAGGGATGGCAATGGGTACCCATTACCCACGTACCGTGCGGGTAAAAACCCTATTAGGGTAAGGATATGGGATAAAAAGTTACCCATGGGTATAGAAATAGGGAAATTTGAAACCCATCGGGTAGAGCGGGTACGGGTATGAGATCGTATAACCCATACCCACATACCCATGTACCCATATAAAATCTATGTGAACTAAAAAATTCTCTATGGTATACACTTTGTCATGAATTTGTGAACTCAAAACGTATGACTATGTGTTGTTGTTTATGATTATGTGATGTTGTTGTGATGTTTGTTGTTTATTATGAGAAAGTGATGTTGTTTATTAAATGTATTGTTCTTCATAATGTGTTGTTGTTTATAAGTGTGTTGTTATAATCTATTGTCGTAAATTATGATTATATGTTGATGTTTATGACTATGAGTTGTTCAAACTGATACTTTGCAAACATGGGTAATTTTACCCACGGGTACCCGTCTACCCAGTCGGGTAACGGGTATGAGAAAAAATTGTACCCATTGGCCGGTATGGGCAAGGGTGATGGGTAAGCTCAGAGGGGACGGGTAAGGGTATGGGGTGGCTCCACCCGTACCCATACCCTGCGGGTGCCATCCCTAACTGTTACCATCATTTAAATTGGCTGAGCATAGTTATAATCGTCTTCAAATCGCTCCACCTAGAGACAAGAAATCTTGCGTCTCCACATCCTCCACATTTATTGATCGTAATATTGCCTATGTTGGTACAAATGTATAGAAAAGAATCATGGGCGTCCTTTAACCAAATGTGCATGTAAGACGGGGATGTATATTATACTTAATTGGAATGCTAAGGAAATATTGAAGTCTTTCGGTAGTCATTAGTCGACGATGCTGCTACACACAAAATTACAATTATTCAGAGTTTGTTTTCAGTTAATAAATCTTGTGGTATCTAGAGCCTTATCTTGGCAGTCGTCGGCTCGAAGTGCGGTCGGGATACGGCTCTATGCATGCATCTATAAAAAACATGTATTGTTCGACCATTCTTGTCATGCATGGATCCATCCACCTCGCAAAGCTAGCTGAAACAGAACCATTTCACATGAGTCATCTCTGATTGATCTTAGTATCACATCAACGGCGCTCGTTCAGGCAGAAAACAAGTGTAAGGTCCCACCTCCCCTCGCGTCAGTGTGATTTCTAAAAAAGGTTCTATTTTACACATATTTCTCCTCTATATTGAGCAATTCACAACTTCTATCCTCAGCGCTATCAGTTAGCATTGAGCGCTGCGTATGCATATGGGCATGGGTCAGATCACAATCCACACGGCAGCATGCTTCACCATAGCATTTGTGTTCCTCACCATGATTTTCTCCAAGATCATTGCAAGAATTAGAACCATTCATGCTACGCGCAAAGGAAATAGATCACCAATTCCTCGGCCGCCGCCACATGTAGTGAGTGGAGCTCCTCCATTGGCAGCTCTGCTAACACTTGTGACGCCCAAGAAGGGTTTACATGCTGCAATCCATGACCTGCACATGAAGATGGGCAATGTTTGCACAGTAAACATTTTTGGGCTGAAGAAGGTGACCTTAATTTTAACTTCGAGTCCAATTTCCTAATTTAACTAATAATTATTTCTACAAATATATATCTCACACATGATCCATTTTAAGGTGACGTTTTTGGTTGGGCCATGTCAGTTTTGAGGCTGTGATCTGCTCTCTCTCTCGATCTGAATTTTTTCTCTGAAGAACCTACACGCACTGAAGGTAGATTGAAAACAGAGGAAACGCAGTCACAGAGAGAGATGAGTTGTCTTGCGACGCGTGAATCGTGCGTCTTTTCTTTCTTTCCTTTTATTCCATTGCATAACAGAAACAGCGAAAATCCTGCCACATCCAATAGTTGCGCGCGCCATCCCACGAGCTTGGATCGTGCCGGGTCTACAGCTAACTAACTGAACTAAAAGTGGACCGGGCCACAGCGAGAACGCAGCTCGCTTCAGGCTTATTCAGTTAACATGTACAGCAACACATGTAACTGAACTGAACTTATTTAACTACTGAAGGAAATAAGCAGCAAACTACAGATACGTCGAGGTTAACCTGACATTCACCTCCTTAAGCTTGATGTATCTGCTCTTCCATACACACACCGATCCTCTCTCTTAGCTCCTGAAATTTTATTCTTCCAAGAGGCTTTGTGAGTATGTCAGCCAACTGATCACCACTACGGACATGCTCCACGGACACTGATCCCGACTCCACCATGTCGCGGATGAAATGATATTTAATATCAATATGTTTACTCCTGTCGTGGTAGACCGGGTTTTTGCAGAGAGCTATAGCTGACTGGTTATCAATTTTCAGCAAGACTTGATCAACCTCCTGCCCGAGCACATCAACTAATAGCCTCGCCAACCATATTCCATGACAAGCAGCAGATGCGCCCGCCATGTATTCAGCTTCACATGACGAGATAGCAACGACTTTCTGTTTCTGTGAGAACCAAGTGATCGGACAAGAACCAAGATAGAACATAACTCCACTTGTGCTTTTCCGATCATCAACGTCTCCAGCCATATCACTGTCGCTGTAGCCATACAGGCGCAATGCTGTTCCTTCCTTCCTCTCATAGCAGCACCCATAATTCAGTGACCCCTTCACATATCTAAGGATGTGCTTGACAGCAGCCAAGTGTTCACTGGTTGGTTTGTCCATGAACCTACTGACAACACCGACGGGGAAAGCAATATCCGGTCGTGTATGAACTAGATATCTGAGACTTCCAATAATGCTACGGTATTCAGTAGCATCTACTGGTGGAGCTGTACTAGTTTTTCTCAATTTCAGTTTGGGTTCCATCGGCACCGGTGCTGGGTAACAGTCCATCATTCCTGTCTTCTCAAGAATTTTTGTAGCATAGCCCGACTGACAGAGAAAGATGTTCCTTGGACTTTGACGTACCTCTATTCCAAGATAATATGACAGCAACCCCAGATCACTCATACTGAATCTGTCTTTCATTTGCCTTTTGAAAGAAGCCACTTCTTTGGTGCTTGTTCCAGTAATGATTAAATCATCTACATATACTCCAACAAGCAACCTGGATGTACCATGACACTTCTTGTACAAGGCGTGTTCCAAAGGACATTTTTCAAAACCCAGCCGCACTAAAGTTTGATCCAACTTTGAGTTCCATGCCCTTGGGGCCTGCTTCAGACCGTACAAAGCTTTGCTCAGTTTCAGAACTTTTCCTTCCTCTCCATTCACTTCAAACCCTGGTGGCTGTGACACAAACACTTCCTCAGCAAGTTCACCATTTAAAAATGCTGACTTTACATCCATATGATGTATTTCCCAACCCTCCTGAGCTGCAAGTGCAATGATAAGTCTGATGGTTTCCAACCGAGCAACAGGTGCATACACCTCCTCAAAGTCAATTCCATGCCTCTGAACATATCCCTTGGCTACTAATCTGGCCTTGTGCTTCACTATGTTGCCATGTGAGTCCTTTTTCAATTTAAAAACCCACTTAAGACCAATTGTTTTGTACCTGGTGGTAGATGCGTGAGCTTCCAAGTCTTGTTTTCTTCAATGGAGCTCAACTCGTCCTGCATTGCACGCCTCCAGCATGCATCTTTGCTTGCCTCCAGGTACGAAGTTGGTTCAGCCATTCCCAACATACACAAGCTATCCTCATCACCATCAACCTCAAGAGTTTCATCATAAATATCGTCGAGCAACCGGTACCTTCGCGGTCCTTCTGACGCTGTTGGTTGTGAAGCATTTGTTGGTGGTGATACAAAGTTTGAGGGTGACTGCACCGCTATTATCGGGGTCTCTGGTTCAGCTGTACCTTCAGAACTTCTCGCCTCGTGGTCAACCTGCAATTTCCCAGGTGTTGGAGATGGCATGGGCACGCCAACGTCCAGATGTGCACCATACTGAACTGTGAAGGTAACACTGCTCGGCTGTGTCGGTTCTGTCTTCTCTGAACCCCAATCCCACTGTCCATCTTCTTCAAATACTACTTCACGAGAGATGTGCAGTTTGTTTGTCTTTGGATCATACATTCTATATGCCTTTGAATTTGGCTCATACCCAATGAAGATCATAACCGAACTACGATCAGCCAGCTTGGGAAGATGTGCACCAATTTTCTTTACATGTCCAAGGCATCCAAATGTGCGCAGAAAATGCACATCCGGTTTCTTCTTGTACAAAGCCTCATATGGGGTCATACCTGGGACACTCTTAGTTGGTGCACGGTTGAGCAGGAAAACTGCAGTGGCTACAGCTTCACCCCAGAAAGTACCCGGAAGATGTTTGTTCTTCAACAGGCTCCGCGCCATCCCCACGACTGTTTGGTTTCGGCGTTCAACCACACCATTTTGTTGCGGCGAGTACGGAGCAGTGAGATGGTGCTTGATCCCCAAATCTTCACAGAACTGAACAAACTCCCTTGAGGTGAATTCGCCTCCCCTGTCTGTTCGAAGTGCCCTTACAGTGAGTTTCAGTTCAGTCTCAACTGATGCCTTGATCTTCTTTACTGCACCTAGTGCCTCATCCTTGCTTTTGATGAGCACAACCCACATATAGCGAGTGCAATCGTCCACTATCAACAAGAAGTACTTTTTCCCGCCAAAAGTTGCCGGAGAAATTGGGCCACAAAGATCTCCGTGCAATAGCTGCAGAGCTTCATCGGCGCGAAAGTTAGCTTCAACAGGAAATGGTCTACGACGCTGCTTAGCGACCAAACAGCCATCACAAAACCGATCACCTTGATCTATCAATGGTAAACCTCTCACCATCTTCTTCTGACCCAAAGTTCTTAGTGCTGAGAAGCTCACATGACCATATCTTGCATGCCAAAGCCATGCGTCATCACCTGACTTGGACAGCAAACACTCTGGCAATGTGATGTCAATATGAAACACATACAGCCGGTTTTTGGTTCTTCTCACTTTAGCTAGCACCTTGCGCTCTCGGTCTTGCACCACCATCACTCCATCCTCAACTGAATATTTGCAGCCTATCTCGTCAAGCTGGCCGAGGCTAATGATATTGTTTCTCAGCCTCGGTATGTAATACACCTCAGTCAAGATACGGTGATCACCAGTGTATGCCTCAAACAAAACTGAGCCTCGACCCTCGATCTCAACAGTGGAGCCATCTCCAAATTTAACTGAACCACGAATGGAGTGATCGATCTCTGCAAATTTGTTTAAGCACCCAGTCATATGGTTGCTAGCCCCAGTGTCCAAATACCAGCCCTTATCCATGGTTCCCTGCAGCTTGGGTTGTACTTTGTCCTCGTGCAGCATCACAGTTTCACTCACCGTCTCTGTCACCTCAGCCAGAGTGCACACCTCTGTCAACAACAGTGCTGGATCCTCATCGACCTGCTTCTGCACAAGATTGGCCTTCTCTCGCTTTGGCTCCGGGCAATCAGAGGCGAAATGACCATGGACATTGCAGTTAAAACACTTAACTTTTGAAATATCAAACTTACGGTGCTTTTTCTGCTTCCCCTTCCCATTGTTCTGGCCACGGTCACTACGACCTTTGTCCTGGTCGCCACCTTGACCTCCGCCTTTCCTTGCACCGGAACCAGAGGCGCCGCCGCTGTCAGCCGCTTTCTTTCCTTTCATCAGCGACTCTAGGGCACGTGTGACAAGCATCAGCTGCTCATCCTTGTCGCCGCGGTTCTGCCAACGCCCGCGCTGGTTCTCCTCAAACGCCGTGAGGCGCCCAACCGCCTCCTGCAGTGTCATTGTCAACACGTCGCCCCACTGCTCAATGGTGTTGATGATGTCGGCGAAGCGGTCCGGGACGGCGCTAAACAGACGCTCCACCACGGCCTCCTCGTCAAGAGTGACGCCGAGGGAGCGGATCTCGCCCACCAACGTGGTGAGCTTCCTAGCGAACTCCGGGATCGACTCCCCGTCCGCCATGTCGAGGCGGTCGAACTGCCTCTTCAGTTGTCGCCTGCGCGCCTTCTTCACGCGGTCCTCGCCGACACGCGCACATCGGATCATCTCCCACGCCTCCTGCGCGGTGCCGCAGTCTGCAACCTGCAGCATGACATGATCCGGGACGGACTGGGAGAGCGCCGCGAAGGCCCCCTCGTCCGCCGCTTGGTCGTACTCGCCGGAGCCGTCAATAGCTGACCAGACGCGTAGCGCCTTCATCAGCACTTTCATCTTGATGGCCCACAAAGAGTAGTTCGTGTCCGTCAGCATCGGGTACTGCACGGGCACGTTGGTGGCTCTCGACGGAGCAGCCAGCACCACGGCGCCTTCTTCGCCTCCGGTGCTCGACCTCCTGGCCGGCGGCGGCGTGTACTTTCCGCCACCGCTGCCGCTCTTGTCGTCGCTCTTCTTAGGAGACGTGTCCCCCATCGCCGCCGCCAAAACTCCTCCGATCACCACCGCCAAACGCCCAAGGTCCTAACCTAAAGCTCTGTATACCAATTGTCAGTTTTGAGGCTGTGATCTGCTCTCTCTCTCGATCTGAATTTTTTCTCTGAAGAACCTACACGCACTGAAGGTAGATTGAAAACAGAGGAAACGCAGTCACAGAGAGAGATGAGTTGTTTTGCGACGCGTGAATCGTGCGTCTTTTCTTTCTTTCCTTTTATTCCATTGCATAACAGAAACAGCGAAAATCCTGCCACGATCCAATAGTTGCGCGCGCCATCCCACGAGCTTGGATCGTGCCGGGTCTACAGCTAACTAACTGAACTAAAAGTGGACCGGGCCACAGCGAGAACGCAGCTCGCTTCAGGCTTATTCAGTTAACATGTACAGCAACACATGTAACTGAACTGAACTTATTTAACTACTGAAGGAAATAAGCAGCAAACTACAGATACGTCGAGGTTAACCTGACAGAGGCCACTACTCATTTCTTCAAAGGGTCACCATCTGAGATCGACTTTGGGGATACAATTAAGGTCATTGTGCCCGTCCTTGGTCCAGGAGTTCTCTTTGGGGTGGACTCGGCTACCAGGAGTGAGCAGATCCGATTTTGTACCAAGGCGATAAAGCCGGCAAGGTTGCGAAGAGACGTTCATTCCATGATTGTTCCCTGGCCTCAGCAACAGGAGGTGCACACAACCTGATTACGGACACAAGTTCCTCTATTTTGACTGATTTGCACTATTAATTTAATCCATTTTATGATTATTAGTTCTTGTATTTTTGTTAATCATATAAACATGTTTTTGAAATGTTTCATATGTAATTTTTTGAATGTAGGACTACTTTGTGAAATGGGGCCAACGTGGCAAGGTTGATCTAAAGCATGAGCTGGGGCACCTAATCGTGCTGATCGCAAACAGGTGCTTGCTTGGCAATGAGATAAAAGGCAACAACTTGGAAGAAATCTCCAGTCTCCTCCATGAACTATTTGCAAACAGCTTCCAAATGATCAACTTATTCTTCCCGCACCTCCCAATCCCGTCACACCGCCGACGGGACGAAGTGCGTTCAAGGCTGGGAGAAATACTCCTTGAGATTGTCAGATCACGTAGAAGAATTGGCCCAGGCCAAGTTGACAATGAAGATGATGAAGGAGATGTGCTGCAGAGCTTCATAGACTCAAAATATAGTGATGGCCGATACATGACCGAGAGTGAGATTGTCGGGCTACTTGTCGCAATCTTGTTCGCCGGGCAGCACACGAGCTCGAGTACCAGCACTTGGACAGGAGCTTGCCTGCTTAGCCATGAAAAGTACTTGGTAGCTGCCATGGAAGAGCAGAAACAAATCATTGAACAAAATGGAGAACTCATAGACTACACCATCTTGTCAAAGATGGGCACATTGCATTGCTGCATCAAAGAGGCATTGAGACTCTACTCTCCAACGCCAATACTACTCCGACATGCACACAAGAGCTTCGCCGTGCAAAGTAGAGAAGGCCTGGAATATGAGATCCCGGAAGGGCACGCCTTGGCATGCTCCATTGCGGTTAGCAACAAGCTTCCTTATATTTTCAAGAACCCTAATGTGTATGATCCATGTCGGTTTGGTCCAGGTAGAGAGGAGGACAAAACCGGTGGCAAGTTCTCGGACATATCCTTTGGGGCTGGGAGGTATTCTTGCTTGCGACAGGATTATGCTTTCATGCAAATAAAGGTGATATGGAGCTATTTGCTGAGGAACTTTGAGCTTGAGTTGATCTCTCCTTTCCCCGAGCTAGAGAATGACAAAATACTGCCGGAGCCTAGAGGAAAAGTGATGGTTACTTACAGGAGAAGATCAATAGTTAATTAGCATGCAAGCACCTAAAGTATGAACTTGTAAGCTAATTGTGTATTTATGTAAATTTTGTATAATGGATATTAATATGCCAAATATATGTCAAAAAGGGAGAATAAATAGATGTGTGCGCAGGCAAATCATGTACGTGGACGTTAGAACACGTTTGTATGCAACTTATGTACTATGTACTATGTATAACCTTAGTAATTGCCATAACTTCTCTGTGTCATCAAATTCCTCAAATGGGCCATTAGTGTAGCTCCTTGCCTCATGGATGAGTAGTTCATGGGCGGCCTCATGATCGACATAGAGTTGCATGAAGATGGAAAATTCTCAAGCTCCTGCTTCGCGGACGAGCACTTCATTGGTAGCCTCGCAGTAACGTAGAGATGCAGCAAATCGAGGTTTCGATTAGTGGCGTCTACGACATAGATGATGAGTGAGTGAGCTGCAAATTCTTTTTTCTTTCTTTCTCATTGTTCTGTGAATTTTAACCGAGACCATTGATCTCACACATGTAGGCAAGTTCATGTTAGACGCCGGACTTACTGGAGCTTTAGTGGGCGGCTCAGGCTGATTGACAAATGCAAGTGGTCTGGCCGGATCCATATGTTGCTCTTACCCGCCATCCAGCCTCGGCAAGCTGGACCAATTCATATGTGACCAACATTGTTGCTTCAGGTCGTGGCCGGTAACTAATACGTACTACTCCCTCCGTTACATAATGTAGTGCGTATAGATTTTTTGAGAAGTCAAACTTTATAGACTTTGATCAAGTTTGTAGAGAAAAACGTATACATCTAGAATACCAAATACATATCCTTATATACATCACAAGATGTACTTTTATATTATATATATTTGGTATTGTAGATATAAATAGTTTTCTATATAAATTTGGTCAAAGTTTGTAAAGTTTGACTTTTTAGAAAATCTATGCGCACTACATTATGAAACGGAGGGAGTACTAAACTTGGCCACACCTAAACCACACGTTGATTGATTCATCTTGAACTTTTTTTGTTTCCATTTTTGTATGGTGCTGATTTAAGGAGAGATGAAAATGGGGAGAGGCTTTGGGGAAGAAAGGGAAGCAAAAAAATGTTGCCAATAACCAACTCACGCTAGTCTTTTAGGAAGAGTAGACGCTGTTTTTGTTATCACCCACGCTAGTTTTTAGAGGAAGAATCCCACGCTAGTTTTTTTTTTCTTTTTTGAATCACCCACGCTAGTTTAGGAAGAGTCCCACGCCTGATCTCTTTCGCTAGTTTTTTCTTTTCTTTTGAATCACACAAGCTAGTTTCCTTAGGAGTTCTCAAAAAAAGCGAACCAACTTGTGGTTGGATGGTTAGGAGAAATGTGTTATCCTCGACTCATCAGGGTTCAAGTTCTAGACTTGACATTGGTGCTTGCATTATTTCTGAATTTATTACAGGCTTGCTATGCTGGCTCAGTCTCTCGGTGGTGCTCATAGGGGTAGGGTGTGAGTGTATGCTCTTGTATGTGAACGTCTTTGATTGTACCATGTTAAAAAAAGGAGTTCTAAAAAAAAGCTAGTTTTCTTACGAAGAGTCACACGCTGATTTTTTTTCCCTATTGTATCAAAGGCTAACAATACGTTTTATTATTATTTAATGGTATTGGTGGGTAATTTTTTCACCTAAATATTTATCTAACGGCTCAAGTATTTTAGTCTATAAACTAAATGGTCGGATGTTTCTGTTTCTATGGGATTTTCTAGTATATTTATCTTTTTTCTGGTGCACCCATCATGTACTTATATAATACATATAATACATAGATTCGTTCACGGTATTGCTCCCTCACAAATAACACCCAGTTAATCAAAGGAGCACCTGAAGCTCAATCGAGCACTCTGCTGAAGACGCAAATATAGCATGGAGTGCCATATGTTTTCGCATGACGGTGTAATCAAACTTATTAATCGTAGCTGGTGATGCCACAGGGAAGTCTTGTCGAAAGTCATGCCACAGGGAAGCTCGCTATGAGCTGGTGATGCAGAACCACTTGACTGAGCTAGTTAATCTTTTCTTTTTGAAAGGTTCGAGCTCGTCTTCTTTTTTTTTCTTTTTTTTTTGCGGGTGAAAAGGTCTTTCTTCAAGTAAGATATTGATATGGAATCAACTACCTTCAAATCCCATGACATCTATGGCGCACCAACTGCAGAATTTCATTCTTATTTGATGCACACGCTAGAGATTTGATTTTTCAACTATTAAAAGTGGCATGTGAGGAACCAAACAAAAAAGTGGCATGTGGGACTGGGACCACGAAGACCCTTGATTCCACAAAATATGGAAGATTTTGGCACTATTTGATCCACGGAGCAGCGAGCGAAGCAGCAGAGATGTCCCGCCTCGCCGCGATATCAGCCGAGAGGTCCCGCCGCGCCGCCGAAGCAGCACGGAGGTCCCGCCGCGCCGCCGAAGCAGCACTGAGATCCCGCCACGCTGCCGAAGCAGTAGATTGGTCCGGCCGCGCCGCGGAAGTGGCACAGATGTCCCGCCGCACCACGGAAGCAGCAGAGAGGTCCTGCCGCATCGCGGTGGCCTGGATGGATCTATCGTGGGCACTCGAGGGCTCTCACAGGCGCATTCGCGCTATGCTCAATAAGCTGATGGACGATGACATCCCCCGCTGGGCGAAGCTGCAAACGGAGAGCTATGCTGCGTTGGATAACTCCACCGGCGTCATCTGGGGACTACGGGGTGACAAGGTGAGGCTCCGCACCGAGCGCGACCTGCTGAGGGCGATGATCGCCGACAGGGCGAAGCAGCACGAGGAGACTACTGCCGTGTTGGAGAAGACTGCCGTCATGGTCAGGAAACTTATAGACGAGAATGCTAATCTCCATATCGAGCGTGACATGCTCCTAGAGGAATCCGTGGTTGCTCGCAAGTGACGGATTGAGGACGTGAAGGAGATCAAGGTTGACGAAATGACGAAGATGGCGTAGTCGATCGAGGTGAAGTAGAGAGCAGCGACCCAGATCGTTGTCTGTGTCTTCCTTCTTTTGCCCTTGTGTCTTTCGGGCGTTGCCGCATGTGGCATCTTTAATTATCTTCCTGAATTTGTAAGACAATTATTATTATCCATTGCCATCGTCTTCATATATATCAGTCTTGCTAAGTCCCGGTCGATGCTATGTCCGTGAGATCTTACATCAAGATCTATGCAAAATTTTATTTTCATATTTTCTTTTCTCTGTCTTAAATCTCAGTCGACTGAGGCCTAGCCACGCCATTAAAACTGGGGCTCATGCGCCATTAATGGAGAAGTTGGGAGCGAGGTGTGCGGCGGATGGAGGTCAAAGGGCTCGCCTCCCGGTGAGCTGCGCGGCGGTCTGCTCCACTCCTCCCGTATACTCAAATAGCTACCCCGCATGTCGCCTCCTAGCCAATAAAAATGGGGATGCGTGGCGGCACGTAAATGGTTAGTACAATGCCCATGGTTTGAATAGCACTTGTGTTTCCGATTGTAACGTGGCAACTCTTTGTTCCAAAATGACTTAGTTGGTTGTTAATCTGTGCGCCTTCAAAAAATTAGACAATTTTTTTACCACAGCATGTTTGTGCCATGTCAAGGCAACATGACAAGTTTCATGATTTTCAGGCAAGTTTTGGATTTACAGGAATATAAAAACCAAGTTTGTCAATGTTTTCGGCCGAGCCACGATGACCGGATGTTTGAAATTCATTCCCATTTCTTGCATGGGACCTAAACATTCACCCAAGGACACATATACAATTTTTCAACCCATTTTGGTACACTGGAGCATGTGCCTGTAGTTCAAATTTGAATTATGCACATTAAATGCCTAGAAAACTCAATTAATGTATAAAAATGCCAAAGAAACCCGGAATAATTCCAAATTTTAGCACGACACTCCTATTGGTCTTTGTTGCCTCTGTAAAAAAATCAAGGCAGGAAGAGGCAGCGTAGGTCGTTTCGTTCACAAAGGTGACACATCCCCCCCCTATCGGAACCATGAGCCTTCTTGAGAGAAGCTCCGGTTTGTAAGAAGCTTACACCAAAACTTGTCCCAATTCGAACAAAAAATTTACCACCGCATGTTGGTGCCATGTCAAGACACCATGCCAAGTTCCGTGATTTTTAGGCAATTTTTGGATTTACAGGAATTTAAAAACCAGGTTTCTCAATGTTTTCGGCCGAGCCACGACGCCCAGATGTTTGAAATTCATTCCCATTTCTTTTATGGGACCTAAACATTCACCCAAGGACACATATACGATTTTCAACCCATTTTGGTGCACTGGAGCATGTGCATGTAGTTCAAATTTGAATTATGCATATTAAATGCCTAGAAACTCATTAAATGTGTAAAAAAGGCCAAACCAACCCGGAATAATTCCAAATTTTAGCACGACACTCCTATTGGTCTTTGTTGCCTCTGTAAACAAAATCAAGGCATGAAGAGGCAGCATATGTCGTTTCGACCACAAAGGTGAGACATCCACTATCAGAACCATGAGCCTTCTTGAGAGAAGCTTCGGTTTGTAAGAAGCTTATACCAAAACTTGTCTCAAATCGAACAAATTTTTTACCACAGCGTGTTGGTGCCATGTCAAGACACCATGCCAAGTTCTGTGATTTTTAGGCAATTTTTGGATTTACTGGAATTTAAAAACCAAGTTTCTCAATGTTTTCGGCCGAGCCACGACGCCCAGATGTTTGAAATTCACTCCCATTTCTTGTATGGGATCTAAACATTCAACCAAGGACACATATACGATTTTTCAACCCATTTTAGTGCACTGGGGCATGTGTCTGTAGTTCAAATTTGAATTATGCACATTAAATGCCTAGAAAACTCAATTAATGTATAAAAAATGCCAAACGAACGCAGAATAATTCCAAATTTTAGCACGACACTCCTATAGCTGCATGTTCACTGCAGATAAATGTTCTAGCAATTCAAACAGCAACTTTTCCTACCGTAACACCATTTTGTCTTTTAAATCAAAATGAAAAAATCAATTACACCACAAACAGTTTGTTAGCAACAATCGTGTGCGACGCAGTATAAAATATCTTGGGGCTCCCTCATGTATGGCTTACGCAGGAAGGTTCGTCGGTTACAATCCACCAGCCGTGCATCAACCACACTTGCGTGCCAGTTTTTCGTTGCACCGTTCGTAAATTTTCGGCAACCGCGGAAATATCTAGGTCCCCGCCCCCTCCCTCCCCCACCAAAAGCCACATTTCCACTTTTTCCTCCTTCCTTTCCAAGTTCAAACCTTCACTGCTTGCTTTGCAGCGCCGCCTCCTCGCCGGCGGCGCTCCTTCCCGCTGCGCGGCCTCGTCCATATAGTCAGGTAATCCACACCCCACCCCCATCCTCCTCCTCCTCCATCCCACAAGCCTCGACCGCCGGCGCGACATCTTCCACCCAAATCACTGCCCCGTCCTCCAAATAAGAGCCGCCCATAGCCATTGTTCACGCATTATAGCCTGGAGCTCAAGGAGCATATGGCACCGGTGAAGCAAATCGCGGCCACACGCGCGAATGAGGTCGCGATGGCTGCCATGCATGCCGACCGCCAGATCTTGTAGGAGCACCTCGCCGTCGAGGCCACCGTCGACCCCTCGCGCGCGGACGCCGCCACGCGGTTGGCTGCTTTAAATGACAGTTCGTGGTGTTTTCTAAAGGCCGCCTCCGGTGCCTTCTAGTGAATTGTCCTCTGTTATGTTAATATGCTATCTGATCTTCTGAAATGTGATGTTCAGTTAACAGTTTGGTTCATTTGTTGTGATGTTCAATTAACTGTTTGGTTCAATTCTGAATAAAATCGAATTTGGATGTACTCTATACATGAGAAACATACACATATGCTATATTTCCTAGTAGTTCTTAAGCACGCTAGGCTTTGTTAACTGTATGATCTTCTAGTATATGTTCTATTCTACAATGTGGTTCTCAGTTAACTGCTTGCTTCATTTGTTGTGGTGTCCAGTTAACTTTTTGTTATAATTCTGCAGTGTGATGTTCATTTGTTGTGGGTACAAGTTTTCATTAATATATTCTACTGATAGTATGCCAACTCTCACTTAAACTGATCAATATCTGCCTTATATGTGTTGCAGGGAAACAATGGGAGGCACTGAGGTTTACCATCGAGGTTTGCACATGCATGGTCCTTTGGCTAATAGCACATTATTGTGCAATTGTAGAAACCATTCTAATATTTAGGATTTTAACAATTTGGTCTTGCACATGTAGGTCCTGCTGTCAGAGGTTTAGACCCACAGTTCGATCCATTTTGCATATGGGGAAATGAGATGGACATGAATATCAGTCAAGTCAAGAAACTCAGAAAGATTGTTACGATAAAGAAACTAGCGTTGAATAACAACAAGATCTTTGTTTGCACAATGAAGATGACATCAGTCAACTATAGGATGGTACTAACTCTTTTACCTTGTGTTTTTTCCTATGCGCCATTTCAAATGTTAGAACAGATATTTATGCATATCTTTGTTTTCAGTCCTTTCCAAGGCAGTTCACCGATGATTACCTCTCAAACCACCTCCATGGTCAAGAGGCGAGGAAGTTACTCATTCAACACCCACGGTACAATATTGAAGTCTCCCTCAAGAGGACGAAGGTTGGGCGGGCAATCATCCGCAGCCACTAGCGTAAAGTTGCAAGGGCATTCAACATCATTGAAGGCTCAATATTTGCCTTTAGATTCAGCAGTTTTCCAGATGAGATTCATCTCTCTATATACCGTATATGATGCTACTTTCCAAAAGTTTTAGATGTTGCATGTGAAACTTCGTGCTGTTGTGTAATTGCATAGCTAGCTATATGCCTATATGGTGTAACTGAGTGCTGAAGGTATGTGATGTTGTGCTCTGATGTCATTCAGCTATGAAATCCTGGTTGCGATAATACGGTTATGAAACATATGGTGTGTTTGATATGAAATATCAATTTGATTACTAAATGCATTATCAATAATCGGCCAATGAGCCTGCTTATTGGGTTTTTGAATTGCAGACGGTTTCTCAGATAACACCGTGTGCGATGACCTCAAACAACGCACACAGTTTCTAGAAAGTAGCCGTGTTGGATCAATGAACAATCACACACGCCTTCCGCCCGACAAATGTTTGTGTTAGGCCACCTTGCACAAACGTTTCCACATAAAAATTGTGTGTGTGATGTACATATGAACGGAAACGTTTTTCTGAGATTCACTGTGTAGGATGAACATACGAACAGAAATGATTGGGCCAGTATAATTGTCTGTGATGGCTCGCCTGATCGCACGCAAGCTCTTTTTGCCCCGCGCGTGTGACCGGAGGCCCTATCGCCGACAGTTTCTGGGTCGTGTGGGAAGGACCCCCTATCGCACACACAGGCAAGGCGACGGTTTAAAACTCCGTCGCGGAAAGGGGTTAAAAACCGTTTGTATAGCAGGTCCCTGTACCAGTGCCCGAAGCGGACGAGACGGAGCCCGCGCCGCACGCCGACGAGCGAGTCCTCCTCGTCACCCGCATTGAGCGAGGTTTTTCGATGCCCCCACACCCTTTCTTCCATGCATTCTTGGATTTTTTCGGGGCGCAGCTTCACCACCTCCCGCCGAATCCGGTTGTTTAATTGGCGGCGTTCATCTCGTTGTGCGAGAACTTCATCGGCTACTACCCCCATTGGGGGTTGTTCAAGCACATCTTCACTTGTCGATCAATGACGGTGAAGAAAGATTCACCTAGAGGGGAGAAGACCAACGTGACCCGCAGTGTGAGGGGTTAGGCATCCAGCTTAGGGGGCACTCGGCCTTCCCCTAGATGAGCTTCCCCGACTCCGTCAAGGGCTGGCAGGACAGCTCGTTCTACTGCAAGGACGTGCCGAGTGAAGGGAATCCGACTGGGCTCCCGCCGTACTTGGCAGTGAGGGTTGATGCTCCGCCGTCCCTCACCGTGGCCAAGGAGGAGATTGTGGAGGTTGGGATCCTGGTGGACGCCCTGGTAGGGGTGGTGCGTGCCGGAGTCGACAGGATGGACCTGCTGGAGGCATTCCTTAGTCGGCGCATCTAGCCGCTGCAAGACAGAAAGCACCCGATGTGGAGGTACGAAGGGCCGATTGACCCCACCCAAGTGCTCCCTGACGACCTGACTGAGAAGGCCGTCGAAGAGAAGATCAAGGCGATCATCCTCTGCGCGTGACAATCCGTGCGGATCCAGAAAAGTGCCTCCGTACGACTCGGGGCACCCGCCCGCAGATGTAAGTTTGCCCTTCATCTGAGTGGTTTCGATAGTGATTCTTCCGTATAACTGACTCCGGTTTCAACATGTGCCTTACTTTCAGCAGAGCTTTCAGAAGATGATCTCGCAGATCCCAATTGTTGACCATGACCCGGAGGATGTGACGAGTGACACCGAGCGGCAGTACCATGAAGATGACGGCGACGAAGAGGAGGAAGACAGCGACGAGGACACCGAGACCGAGGAAGGAGAGGAGGCGGAATCCTCTCCAATTGGGGGAGGTCCTAAGGAGCCCCGCACCAAGGCGCAGCATGATCCGAGTGTTCGAGCGGGTGGAACCCAGGCGCCGAGTGGTTCCAGGCCGACCACCGCGGCCCCCATAACACATGGGGCAAAGCGCGGGCGAGTCGGATCGACGGAGTCGCCTAAGAACCAGCTCAAACAACCCAAGCTTACCACCACCAAGCCCCAGAAGGCCGCTTTTCCCAAGATCAAGGTGACGGTGCCCGTGGCTTCGACGTGAGTGATGAGTGTCAATCTCTTTTGCCGAGTGAGTTTTTGCTGACCAATAACTGAGTGGCTTCGTGAGTGCAGAAACGAGACGTCGACCACGTCACCGGACCCGGATGCTCCTAAGAAGGCGCAACCTGAGGCCTAGGCCGTGGACGCTGCAACTTACAAAGGTACTGTCTGGTCTGTTTGAGTCTGTACCCGGATGCTTGTTCATTTAGCGTGCTGATCTTTCGATGACTGCAGCTCCGAGTGAAATCATCCACCTTGACGATGATGACAAAGCCGACCCGCCGAGCACAGGAGCTGGTGAGAAGGTCCTGCCGAGTGGCGACATCGTCATGCAGGAGGCTGTAGGTGGCCGAGTGGAAAAGATCTCGCCCGCCAAGGTCTTCACCAGGACTAATTCGCCAGCCAAGGGTGCTGCAAAGGCGACTTCCATGCCTCCACTGGCGCCGACCTCGGACCCCGCTCCAGTCACCCTGTTCTCGTTGCAGAGGGTCCCCGAGGACTAGGTGGGAGCTAGCAAGGAAGCCTTGATCCAGGTCGAGGTGGTGTACGACCAGCTGAAGGAGACGTACAATGCCAGCGAGGCCTTGAAGGCCAACGTCCGAGTAAGTGCCGCAGTAAGTACTTTGGCGTCTTTTAATTTTTCGTCTGTTTTCCAAATAGCGATTGACTTTCTGTTAGTGGGTTTGCGTGGGGCACACCCACTTGGTGTTGTTTGTTTGATCCAGTGGGGGCACGCTGAGTGCACCCACTCGGTGTAGTCCCCGAGACTGCCGTCGACTGGAAGTAGTTGGCGGGAGTCTTAGAACTCTGCATTTTTGTTGTTTCTGCTCGAGTTGACCAGGGTCTTAGCCGAATGTCTCTGTTCCGGTGGGGGCACGCTGAGTGCACCCACTGGGTGTAGTCCCCGAGACTGCCATCGATTGCAGGCAATCGGTGGGAGTCTGATAGAACATACACACGTTTTTTAGCTCATCAACATGAGTCATTCTCCAGTGGGGGCACGCTAAGTGCACCCACTGGGTGTAGTCCCCGAGACTGCCGTGGACTGGAAGCAGTCGGCGGGAGTCTTAGAGTTCTTTATTCGATAACACTCGGAGTGCGACCTCCCACTCGGCCGGCCGAGTGAGAGGCTTGGTAGACCAAGAAGCTTCGAACTGATCGAGCTTGTCTACCTTGAGGTCAACGATGAATACAAGAATATTGTTGTCTTCAATCTTCTTCATTGCAGACTCAGTTGTAAGAGGGCATTTCAGGGTCTGGTACTGATCGAGCTTGTTCCTCCCTTAAGAATTGTTTTGTTTCTCGGCTAACTGACTGCTTCATTTACTTGTAGCAGAGGGCCTGCGAGCTTGGCTCCCACTTCACTGCCATGGAAAAGGAGGTGCTGCAGCTCCGAGTGGATTTGGAGGCTGAGAAGCACAAGAGTGACCGCCTCGAGAAGGAGAAGAACATATTGGGAGGTAAATTTCCACACTCGACTATTCACTGAACCTTATATTTTTTTTGATCCGAGTTAATCCGCTTTAGCAGATGTTCGTACCGAGAATGCATCACTTGTAAAGACGCTCAGGACTTCTATTTCTTTAGAAACCATGAAGCAGGCTCTTGAAGACAAGGACAAGCAGTTGGCGCTGGCGTAGAAGGAGGCCAAGAGCAAGACCAAGGCCAGCGACGAGAAGCTGGCTTTGGTCAGCAAACTCGAGGAAGAGAACAAGACTCTGAAGATCACTGTTGAGGCGGCGAAGGGCGAGATCGCTGAGCTAAAGCAGCAGTATGCCGAGTGGAAGAACAAGTACAATGCTTAGGCGAGTGCCTTTGAAGAGGAGAAGAAATCACTGGATTCTCAGATCACAAAACTCCTTGAGAAGAAGGCGGAACTTGAGCAGTACGTCCAGGAGTTCCGCGAGGAAATGGGCAACAAACTTGAAGGTAAGCAACGCTGCCGAGTGAACTTTCTTCATTTTTTATCTGTTGTAAGTGCTGACTTCAAATTGTTTCTCTCGGCAGAATTGTGGCACCCCGATAGAGGGCCGACGCACGCCAGTCCCAGGATAAGACCTGGCGCACGCCTGAGACATGATACAGCAATTCCAGGCACAAAATGGCTTTATTATAGGAAATGGAGTTTTACAACATTGTTGATTATAACAATATTACATGACTCCAAGGCTAACTAAATGGCAGCGGAGGTCTTGGTTCAGTGGCAACGACGTCTCTGGCTGGGCTCCACAACGCACAGGACTGGCTGGGTTACGGTCTAGCACGACGGATCTTCTCCTGCAACTGGCCACGTGTAAGGCCAGGTGAGTACTTTGAATGTACTCGCAAGACAACCAAATACATAGCATCCAAACAAGCAGATAACCAAGCAAGCCCTATGCTCATGTAAGAATCTACTCTAAGCATGGCATAGAATTAACTGGAAAACACGGACCAAACATGGCATAACATGGATCAGGCATAACAACTACATAACATGCCACGGCATGGCAATTAACAGATTAAGTGCTTAAGTTGCTTACTGTTACCAAGTACCAACTTACTCTCTCTTCTGGGTTGTCGCACAACCCTCGGAATACTCTTAACCCATCGAGTACTTTCGAACATAAGACAAGTTCTTCCATCATTATTATCATTATCACGGTTGACCATCCTAGAGAGGCCTAAACGGACTGTCCAATACCGTGGACGCGGCTATTCGAATAGATTCTTACACTCTGCAGAGGTTGCGCACTTTACCCACACCATGGAGTACTTGGCCTCGTGATCCCATTCGGGTGGACCGGTGGTGCTCCAACGAAACATGCCTGACCCGTGACCCCTCTATCGTACCACCGACAATCATACCGTCCCAGGGTCATGTCCTGGGTGGCCCCTGTGTCACCTCGTGACACCTGCCACCGTCGTGGCCAAACTAAACTGTCCCAAACGGGGACTCCCGGGCTAAACAAACAACTAGGCTCACAGGGTTATCGCCGCCTACCTGATCAGGGTAGCACGCGCGCATAACCCTCCCTAGTTTGGTGGTACCGATAAAAGAGCACAAAGCCAGACCAAGTCAAGGCCGTCCCATACCGGCAAATGTGGCTGCACGGATAAGTCCGGGTAGGTGGGTCTTGATCAACCAACTAAGTTTAGTTCACAAGTTCAATTTAATCATTCCATCATCTCATTATAACGTCAACATTTATAAGCAAGAACAATTACTTAGCAACAGCATAGCAAAATCATGACAATCATAGCATTAGATCAAATCATAGCACTAACATGATAACGGTATTGAAAATATTGTTACTAGCATGGGAGAATATGACATGAAAGCAATTAATAATATCACATGGTAAATAACACTAGCATCATGTACGGATGAAATAACAGGGCTATGGCAGTGCAAACTAACAGATGATCTGGAATATACTGCAATACACACACATGGTGCAAGCAAAGTCATCACGCAAGTCCAGAGCTCATGATAAGAGGTTGGCTTGAATTGGGGTAGAGTAATACACCAGGAAGAAGTGCGATGAAACTCCGGAAAGATTTGCCGGGAACGTTTCCCTCTCGGAGGGGCTGATTAAGGGCAAGGGCAAAATGGTCATTTTCATAGTGTGGAAACATTATGAAAATGATGCCATCGGAACGGGCTCGACGAACTGAAGACGTGGGCGTTGGTTTTACCTCAATCGGAGTTACGGTCACGAAGAAACGGCCGTTCGTTCGTTAAGCCAAGAAACGGACAGAAACTGTGCATTTCAGTGCTTAACGAGTGAACGTTTGCTAAATAGACGTTTCGGCCAGTGGCTGAGAAAGTGAAAGCGCCTTTTTGGAAATACGTTTTCGGCAACTGAAAACGTCTTAGACGAACTGCGCCTCCACTTATCCTAACAGCGGTCCCGGCTGGTCAACGCCGTGTGAATGACATGGGGGGCCCACCTCATCCTTTCCTCTCTCCTCCTCCCAGGTCGTCTTCTTCCCCGACGAATCAGAGGCAGAGGCGGGCCGGCGCCGGCGTAGCCGTTGCCTCGCCGCTCCCGAGGGCTGGCCGGCGAGCGAGGGGGCTTGGCCGCGCCTCACCGCGCCCGTGGGTGGCCGCGCAGTCACCGGGGACGGCCTACAGCGCCGATGCCGCGGCTCGGGGCACCGCGGCCGAACAGCAACAGAGGGGCCGCGCCGGCGGGAATGGAGATGGCGGAGACTCCACTGGCTCCTGGGGCGGTCGGGGACGCGGACAGGAAGGAGGGGAAGGGCCAGGGCGCCGGGATGGGACGAGAGGAGTGGCGGCAGAGCTTCGGCCGTCGCGAGGCAGAGAGCTCGGGGAGCTCGAATGGGAAGGGGGCGGTGCTTGCTGATGGACGGGAGGGTCTCGGGGCTCCTTAAATAGCTCGGGGAGGAGCTAGCCGACGATGGACGGAGCTTCCAGAGCTCGTCGTCGTGGCGGCGATCCGATGGCGAATCCATGTCGGCACAGCCGTCCACGGGCGAGAAGACTAGGGGGAGAAGGCTCCAGGAGGTCCACGCGTGTGGTGGGCAGCTCGCCGGCGCTCGCGGACAAGCCGGAGGCCACTAGAGCGAGCTCCCGAAGGCTCTGGTCACGCGGTGCACTGCCTTGGCGTGCATTGCACGTAGTCACCGCGTGGCCACGGCGTTGCCACGCCGCACTCGAGGCCAAATGATGTCTAGGGTCTTCTCCACGCATCTTTGAATTGACTAGTGCATCTGGAAGACACGGGCAAGCTCTGATGAGACTGGACCAGGGTCAGAAAGTTTACAGCAGCAATGTGTTTGATATGAGCCATGCCCACCACAGTGCTCTTCTTGGCTTGATATCTGGCTGAGAGTGACCACTCACTAGGGTGACCATCCTGGCCAAGTTTCAGCACAAATGGACAAGTCTAGCTGGTACTTTCTTCACAAAGCACCAGACTGACCAGAAATGAAGATGACGAAGTAGGGGTCAAATGGCTAGATGGATTTGGATGATTTTTAGTGGAGAGTGATGATTTGGTCATGAGAGATAGCTGCAAAAGTTTCAGCTCAAATTGATCATCCATGAGGGTACTTCCTTCACAGAGGTTCAATCTGAACAGAAACTTAGATAATTTACTGAGGAAAATTGGCTAGATGAAATGGGCTGGTTTTTGGTATCCAATGGTGATTTATCAATGTTAACCACCCTGAAAATCTCAGCCCAAAAAGATCAAGGGTTCAAGCACTTCCTTTGCAAACTGGAATTCTGGACATAATTTGCAAATGGATGTTGTGCTCAAAATTTAATTGTTGGAACTGGATATTTTGATGGAACTGATGAGTATATGGGTAGGAGAAGCTCCACAAATTATTTGGGATTTTTCCTAGCTACCAAAATGGTTGTTCCTTTGGAAAGGCCCCAAATTGAAATATTGGCTTTAAATAGGAAAATGCAATTTCCTTGATTTAATTATGGCCAATATTTTTGTGAGAGCTAAATATGATCACAAAGAATATCTCCACAAGTTTTCCTGAACTTTGGAGATGGGAAGATATTTTTCTAGATTTAATTCCTCAGAAAGGCAGAAAGAGGAATTAATTCTAGATGAGAAATATTGCATATGACTTAGCAATATTTTTGCACATCTAGGGTTTATCAGTGAAGGATGATCTCTGGAAATTTTGGGAGGATTAATAGAGCAAGGAAAATGATAGCTCCTTTGTAAACACAAAGGCAGGATTTCCAGTTCCGAAATTTTGGAACTAGGGTTTGAATGAGGTTCGGGGTTTACTGAAGGAAGCTTGACTGGCACAGAAGCATGGGAAAGGTACGGAGAGGCTGAGGATTGTCTGGATTCACCTGGTCACTCGCCAGATTCCAGTGGAAAAATTCGGTAGAGGAAAGCTAAGAAGGAATAACAGCACAAAAATCGATAACCCGATTTTGGGGGTGTTACAAGAATTCTGCTTTAACTTTGAGCTGCAGACGGACCGAGTCGAGAAGGATCTAGACCCCTCAAGACAGCTTCCCAAGGACAATGCCGCCATGGCCATTCTCCGTCTGGAGGAGCGCCTCGAGAGCGCCGTGGGGTACATCATCCGACTGAGATCCGCCTTGTCCAAGATCGACCAAGAACTTCTCTCGGGTGAAGAGCTTCAGAATGACATGGAGTCTATAATGACCCGACTGAAGGAGATCCCGACTCGAGTACAAGCTTGGAAGAAGTCTGCCGCCCGTTGCGGAGCTGACGTGGCGCTCACACTCGTCCGTGTCCACTACAAGGACGTGAACAAGGAGAGGCTGAAGTCGCTGAAGGTTGCCAGGAAGAAGAGGCTCAAGTTTGAGGACTTCATGGAGACATTCATCGAGGCCGCCACTCGGATCGCATATGGCATTTGTTGGGGATGTTTCCCAGCATAGAAACCCGCCAGGAGGATGACCCGGTTATGAACCCATGAGGCTCAGTGGGACACCGTACTGTTGGGCCTTGAAGATCCATAACGGGCTAGCTTAAGAGAGACCCGGCATCCATGGCCGGCTTATTGTGTGGGCCGGCTCATGAAGAATTGACCAGAGAAGATGGTTTGCCTTGGAGAACAAGATTAGAGTAAGAGTAGGATACGGGTTGATACTATGACCCAGACTTTCATGTAAACCTAGGGCTCAATCTGTTATATAAAGAGGAGCTACTATTTGTTCTATTTGTGAAACAAAGTATATTATAGAAAATTACTAATGTTTTTGTTCCCTTGAAGAAAAAACAAACGTATTGCGAGCTACTTGGGTGGCTCCCAATTCCCTTTCCCAGGTCCTCTCTGCAAGGGCTCCTCCCTCACCAACGATGGCGCAAAGCCCGTGTAGGCGGCATCCAGACGCATGCGGTGGCAACCCCTGTCCGATCTGCCTGCGGTGGTGGCGGCTATCGACCTACAGCAACGGGCGGCAGTGCGAGGCCTCAATGGTAGTGACCGTCTTCCTCGGTGATGTCGATATCGGCAGTGGCTGGGTTGCGGCCACCCCCGTCATGTTCGGCTTAGGGTGGCGTCAGCTGTTGCCCTAGATCCAGGGGCGATGCCGTGATGGTGTGGGGTGCTATGTTGGGAGTCGTCTTCCTTGTCAATGGGAGGCTATGGCGGTTGTGACAACCACTTTTCTGGTCGATGGAGGTGGGGCCTCAGTGTTTGGCCATGAAGCGGTGCTCAGTGTGGCATGTGTGTGTGATATGTCCAATTTGCATCATGATTTCCTACTATTATTTATAATGTATTTGATCATTATTTCACTTTATGATGCAACTCTTATGCATTTTCTCTCTTAATTTGCAAGATTTATATGAAGAGGGAGAATACCGGCAGCTGGAATTCTGGACCTGAAATAGCTACATCAGAGATACCTATCCTACAGAGCTCCAATTGACTTGAAATTTCATGAAGATTTTTTATTGAATATATATAAAATACTGGAGAAAAGAGATACTGGAGGGGACCCACCAGTTGCCCACAAGGCAACAGGGCGCGCCCCCTCCCCCTGGGCACGCCCTGATGCCTTGTGGGGCCCCTGGCTGGCCTCTGGCCCCCTCCTTCTGCTATATCAGGTCTTTTTCCCTAAAAAAATTAATGAGAAGACTTTCGGGACGAAGCGCCGCCGTCTCGAGGTGGAACCTGGGTAGGAGCTATTTTGCTCTCAGGCGGAGCGATTCCGCCGGGGATACTTCCCTCCGGGAGGGGGAAATCGAAGCCATCAACATCACCAACGATCCTCTCATCGTGGGAGGACCAATCTTCATCAACATCTTCACCAGCACCATCTCATCTGAAACCCTAGTTCATCTCTTGTATTCAATCTTTGTCTCAAAACCTCAGATTGGTACCTGTGGGTTGCTAGTAGTGTTGATTACATCTTGTAGTTGATGCTAGTTGGTTTATTTGGTGGAAGATTATATGTTCAGATCCTTAATGATATTCAATACCCCTCTGATCTTGAACATGAATATGATTTGTGAGTAGTTACTTTTGTTCTAGAGGACGTGGGAGAAGTCTTGTCATAAGTAATCATGTGAATTTGGCATTTGTTCGATAATTTGATGATATGTATGTTGTTGCTTCATTTAGTGGTGTCGTGTGAACGTCGACTACATGACACTTCACCATCTTTGGGCCTAAGGGAAGGCATTGTGGAGTAGTAATTAGATGATGGTGAAAGAACATGTGCGGCCCCCATGTTTGGTTTTGGTAATTGATGACAATCTCTATGGACTAATGGTTGCCTTGAGTTATATTTGAAGGGTTTGTCCATAGGCATTTCTTGAAGTACATTTGTTGGTTTCAAGGAGATTATGTGGTGACCAAGGTGTTATTCAAGGATTTATCCAAAAATTGGTCGTGTGAGTGTTGAGCCTATTGCAAGCATGTCTTGACGAAGAAGATTGTGTGAACTTTCATGTTTACCTTCAAGGCATCATCTTGGTGAATCAAGTTGATCTGCACACAAAGCATACAAGATGTATCGAGTGGGATCAAGTGATCTCATAGTATGTTAAGCATTGTTCATTACGCTTTGTGTACTAACCCATGTTCTATGTGAGAGTTGTTTGTGGGGTTAGGTATGTTTCCATGGGCATGCATCAAAAGGAAGATATCATACAACCCAGGGAGGATGACATCAAGTGATGATCGTCATCAAGTTTGCGGTGTGCAATTTCAAGTGGAACATCATGAAGAGATCATGCTTGAAGCTTGCCGTCCATTGTGGTGACAATGTACTTGTGAAGATGTGCCGAAGAGTGGCTCACCCATAGTGGAGCATGGGGGAGCAATCAACTAGTCTTCATCGAGCCAACAATCAAGAAAGGTGGTCCTACTTGAGGAAGTCAAGATCGTCACCATCTAGCTCAAGTGGACTTTGTGCAAGGCAAAGGTTTGCCCTTGATAGGTTTTCTATTTTGCCAGTCTCATGGTGGTAGTTGGGAGACCGGGTTATAGGATTGATAGCCGTACTATCAAGGGGAGCTCTCAAGTGAGTAGCTTGATTGTATCATTCATAGAGAGCTCAAACCATTGCATACTTGCATCATCTTTCTTGGTTCTTGTTTGGTTTTTCTCTGTGTGAGTTTTAGATCTTTGGTCATCTTCATGACAAGCTCGAGTTCATCGAAAACGGAGTTCATATGCTTCTTCTATGATGTTTTCGATGTTGGAATTTTTGCCGGTTCATATTTTGGGAAGGTTCTCTTCCTTATCCTATTGGCATTTCTTCTCCTTTGCTGGTTCTTAATATAACCAACAATCTTGTCATCATCTATCCAACAAGCTTGAGTTTGTTGGATTCGGAGTTCATTTGCAGTAGTTATCGCAGATTCGATCTTCTTGACTGCATCTGTTTTTCTTGGGCAGTATTTCAGTTCCCAAGCGGTAGTTCCGCTCCACTCCACGGTAGTACCGCTCTTGCGGTACTTCCGCTATGAGCTACCGCGGCTACTACTGTTTCTTCTTCGCCCTCTGTAGGTCTTCTGTACATGGGCAACAGTTGTACGGTAGTGGAACACGGTAGCACTACTCGCGCGGTACTTCTGCTTTCTCACTCGCGCTGCCACTACTGCTTATCTTTGTGGTTTTGTTGCGTTTTCTGCTTGAGCGGTACTAGAGCGGTACTAGGTAGCGGTAGTACCGCTGCGTGCAGTACTTCTGCCGTACTATCCTCTAGCACCGCTGATACTTCTGTACCCTGCGTACCCAGGCGGAACTACCGCTCACGGGAGTGGTAGTACCGCTCCGGCGGCACTACCACATCTGTACTCTTGTACACGCAGTGGTCAGCTAGTACTACCGCTCTAGTGGTAGTACCGCTCCTCCGAGCGGTAGTACCGCATGTGTGCGGGCTGAACAGGTAATGGTTGGATTCGGGGGGATCTATAAAAGGGGGTCTTCTTCCCCAATGGTTCTTATCCCTTGAGCTTGTGTTCTTCCCCCATTGTTCGAGCTTGCTTTCTCTCAATCCCTCCATGGATTCTTGCTAGTTTTTGAGGGAAAAGAGAGAGGAGATCTAGATCCACATTTCCACCAATCACTTTCTCCTCTATGTGAGGGGAACCCCTCGGATCTAGACCTTGGAGTTCTTCATGTTCTCTTCTTCATTCTTCCTCTCATTTTCCTCCATAGCATTAGTTGTTGTGGTGGGATTTGGGAGAGAAGGACTTCGGCACTCCGTGTGCCCTTGCCATTGCATTTGGTGCATCGGTTTGAGTTCTCCACGGTGATACGTGGAAGTGAAAGTTGAGAAGCTTGTTACTCTTGGGTGTTTGGGCACCCTAGAGCTTGTTCCTCTTGGGTGCCTTGGTGCCATAGACAGTTGGTGTTGTCAGAGCTCAATCATTGTGGTGTAAAGCTCCGGGCAAGCGTCGGGGTCTCCAATTAGGTTGTGGAGATTTCCCCGAGCAATTTGACGGGTACCGGTGACCGCCCCCAAGAGTTACCAAAGTGTACGAGTTCAGTGACCGCCCCCATGGGTTGCCATTTGTATGGGTTCGGTGACCGCCCTCAAGGGTCCCTTAGTGGAATCACATCATCTTACATTGTTCGAGGGCATGAGGAGATTACGGTGGCCCTAGTGGCTTCTTGGGTAGCATTGTGCCTCCACACCGCTCCAAACGGAGATTAGCATCCGCAAGCACTACTAGGAAAACGGCTATAGCTAATATGGACATTAATGGCGCACCATGTATGTGGTGCGCCACTGCTATATAGCAGTGGCGCACCAGAATCAGGTGCGCCATTAATGTCCATATTACTAATGGCGCACCTGTTGTCTGGTGCGCCACTGCTAAGTTTGTCCTGTGCACACCCCCGTCCCCAGACTTATCAGTGGCGCACCGTGGTGTGGTGCGTCATTACTAGTTTTAACTAGAAATGGCGCACCACACAACGGTGCGCCACTACTAAATTTTTTTTTTCAATTTTTTTTTCCAAAACTAGTAATGGCGCACCTGGGTGTGGTGTGCCATTACTAGTTCTAACTAGTAATGGCGCACCACTCCATGGTGCGCCACTACTAAAATTTTTTTTTTTCAATTTTTTTTTCAAAACTACTAATGGCGCACCCACACCAGGTGCGCCATTAGTAACCCTGGTTACTAATGGCGCATTCTTAGGAGGTGCGCCATTACTAGCCTGAGATCATCTAGATATTTTTGACAGCCACCTACCACACTCACTTTCCCCACTTCATTCTCTCCACCTCTACCAAGCTTGGTCTCGGCTGCCTCCTCCTCCTCACCTCATTTGCACCATAGATTCACCCAAATTAAGTGGTTAAATTTCTTTTTTTTGATAGGTAAGTAAGGGGAAAGCTTTCTTTATGTTGTAGATCTACTTTTTTCTCCCTCCAACGTACACACTTTTTATGGCCTAGATCTACACTTTTCTCATTGAGCTAGATCTACGTATGTTTGTGGTGTTGCATATGTTTGTGTTTGCAGGTACCGGTATTTGAAATGCGATAGTTGCCAATTTTTTGCCGGAATGTTGATTCATTTCCGTTTCGGCGAGAATCGGGCACTATGCATTCTTTTTGGTCCTATTTTTAGGCAAAGTCATGCCAATTTTTTTTGCTCTACCCCGCAGGCGACCATGGTCCGCACGATGACCGAAGGCATCGTGAATAGGTTTTTGAGCTCCGCGAAGGCCGAGATGCTTAAAAAGAACGAGACGGAGATAAGATGTCCGTGTCGAAGATGCAAGCTGAAGAGCCTTATGGACCCGGATTCCAGACAGGTGCGGGACCACCTGCTCGTGCGTGGTTTCATGGATGGCTATCGGTGGCAAGGTGATGAAGATGATTATGAAGTCGTCCATGGGGGCCGGGCAAGAAATAAGGAAGGGCAGCAAGACAACAGCGGCGAGGGCGGGCGAGAAGACGAAGAATCTCCAGGACATGATCACGAAGTAGATGCAGGACACAGTCATCATGTAGAAGATGCCGGACATGATGATGAGGAAGATCAAGACGAAGGGCATGATCATGAAGATGAAGATGCCGGAGCAGACGACGATGGACCATCGATGGGCTGGGTGCAGGACCCTCATATTCAAGAGCTGCTTCTCAAGCAGACGGGTAACGCAAGAGCTGCCGCCCGAGAGAAAGCCAAGCTGGATCAACTGGAGATAGACGCGGTTACTCCATTGTATGAAGGATGCAGGCCCGAGGATACCCGCCTGAAAGTAACGCTCATGGCTCTGGAGATGAAGGTAAAACACAAAATGACCGACGCATGCTTCGACAAGAACATGTCATTCTGGCACGAACGTCTTCCCAAGGGGAAAAAGTGCCCAACCAGTTTCGAGGAGGCGAAGAAAATCGTGTGTCCTCTGGATTTACCGCACGTGAAATACCATGTGTGCATGAACGATTGCATCATTTATCGGGACGAGCACGCGGAGTCTACCATATGTCCGGTGTGCGGCGTCACTCGATACAAGAAGAGAAAGAAAGCTCCTCGAAAAGTGGTGTGGTACTTTCCGATCACTCCTCGTCTGCAGCGGTATTTCGCTGACCCTAAGCTAGCAGAGCTCCTGCGTTGGCACGCGGATAGGAAGGAGAAGAAGCGAGAAGATGACGGAAATGATCCGGAGATAAATAAAAAAGACAAGATGCTGAGTCACCCTAAGGATGCGAGCCAGTGGCAAGCATTGAACTTTGAACACCCAGAATTTGGGGACGAGCCAAGGAACATCATGCTGGGCGCGAGCACCGATGGAGTCAATCCGTTTGGCAGCCAGAGAAGCACACATAGCACCTGGCCTGTTATTGTGTGGATGTACAACCTTCCCCCCTGGATGTGCATGAAGAGGAAGTACATTCACATGAGTATGCTAATTGAAGGGCCGAAACAACCATGGAATGACATCAATCTGTATCTGGGGCTGCTGAAAGAGGAGCTAGACACGCTGTGGAAAACGCCAACCAATACATGGGACGCCGCAGCGAAAGAATATTTCCCTATGAGAGCCGCACTGCTTACGACGGTGCACGACTATCTCGGTTACGGATATGTCGCGGGGCAGGTGGTCCACGGATTTTGTGCATGCGTCAGGTGCATGGATGACACAACGTATCGCCAGCTAGATAGAGATCCCGGGTCTTCGAAAACCGTGTTCATGGGACATCGAAGGTGGCTTCGCGACGATGACGCATGGAGAAAACGCAAGGATCTGTTCGATGTTGAAACCGAACCCCGAAGACCCCCACGTACGAGGAGCGGCGAGGAAATAGACGAGCTGTTGAAAAAATGGAAAGAGTGCCCACCGCCGGGAAAGAAGCGAAAGGCGCCAGAGCCGCTGCTGAAGGTATGGAAAACGAGGTCTGTTTTCTGGGACTTGCCGTACTGGAAGATCCTCCGTGTGCCTCACAGCCTTGATGTCATGCATATCACGAAGAATGTGTGCGAGAGTCTGCTTGGTACCCTGCTCAACATGCCAGAGAGGACCAAAGATGGGCCGAAAGCAAGGGCAGACTTGCAATCAATGGGCATCAGGGAGGAGCTTCACGCAAAACGCCCTAATGATGATGATGATGATGATGATGATGATGATGAGGCGAAGGACACGGAAAGTCGTCGCAAAGGCAAAAAGGCCAAGAAGATCGAATCTGACTGCCCTCCCGCGTGCTTCACTCTAAGTCCGAAGGAGATCGAGCAGTTTTTCACCTGCCTCATAGGAGTAAAACTTCCTTACGGTTACACGGGGAAGATAAGCAGATACCTAGACTCAGCGAAGCAGAAGTTCAGCGGGATGAAGTCTCACGACTGTCACGTGCTGATGACGCAGATACTTCCAGTTGCAATCCGTGGGATCATGGACGCGCACGTCCGTGAAACGCTATTTGGCCTATGCAACTTTTTCGACGTCATCTCTCGGAAGTCGGTTGGCATGAGGCAACTCAGAAGGCTACAGGAAGAGATCGTGGTGATACTATGCGAGCTTGAGATGTACTTCCCGCCCGCATTCTTCGACGTTATGGTGCATCTGCTGGTCCATATCGTGGAGGATATCATCCAACTCGGGCCGACGTTCTTGCACAGCATGATGCCGTTCGAAAGGATGAATGGTGTCATCAAAGGATACGTTCGCAACAGGGCACGTCCAGATGGAAGCATAGCCAAGGGCTTTCTGACCGAAGAGTGCATCTCCTTCTGCACGAATTATCTAGGCATCGAGAACCCCGTTGGTCTGCCCGTCAACAGGCACCTCGGCAGGCTCGCTGGATGGGGTCACCGCGAGGGTCGCCGCGAAATGCATGTCGACTTCGAGGGTCGACTCGCCGACTTTGAAAGAGCAAACCTAGTCGCGCTACAACACATAGACGTGGTCGATCCTTGGGTGGTAGAGCACAAAACCTCCATTGAGAAGACGTACAATGACCGAGGCCAACAGAGGACGGACGGAGATATAATCAAAGAGCACAACTCATGTTTCACGCGTTGGTTCAAGGACAAGCTTCTGTCGTACCCTTTACATGAGGATTCTTCCGCGGAAGAAAAACTCATATTCGCCTTGTCACAGGGCACCGAGCACAACCTGATGACCTATCAGGCGTACAATATCAACGGCTACACATTCTACACCGAGGAAAAGGACATGAAGAGCGAATATCAGAACTCCGGGGTAACGATGGAATCCTACACCTGTAACGACAAGGACAGATACTACGGAAGGATCGAGGAGATCTGGGAACTGAGCTACGCTGGAGAGAAGGTCCCGATGTTCCGTGTCAGATGGGCCAAGAGCGTCCTAAAAGAAGACCGGTATTTCACCACCATGGTTATACCCGAAGCCAAATCCAAGACCGCGGGCGCAAACGTCACCCCGAAGCCAAATCCAAGCCATGGGTACTGGCGTGCCAAGTGGACCAATGCTTCTTCATTACCGACCCGTCAAAGCCCAGTCGTGTTGTCGTGAGGAGAGGCAAAAGGAACATCATCGGAATGGATGGAGTCGCCAATGAGCAAGACTTCGACAAGTACGGCGACCCGAAGATGGAAGATGATGACGACGATGAAGTACCACACACCACAAGAAGAAGCAGGACCACCCTACCTAAAGGACGTCCGTTCAAGAGAAGAATTCAAGGGGTTCCGGGGCTAAATTATTCAACCGCGAGAAAGAAGGGTAAGAAGATTGTGAAAAGATAGCTAAGATCGAATCACGACGTGTCGGCCGCGTGTGTGTGTGTCAGTGGCAAGCTCAATCTTTGATGACTGTTATTTCATGTCACTTGATTTCAACCATGTCATCTAATTCTAAATCTTAGACATTTAATTCAAATGCCTGTCTCAAATCTTAAATTATTACATGCAACTAAAAATCTTATTTTTATAAAATCAGAAATAAATCAATAATATCAAATCTTATTTTTATAAGATTTTATCACTCCATTTGCATTTTCCTTTTCTTTTATCTCAAATCTTAAATTATTACATGCAACTAAAAATTCAAAAAAATAAAAAAATGTTATTAATGGCGCACCCCTAAGAGGTGCGCCATTGCTATGAAGATGTTTATGGCGCACCCCTAGGAGGTGCGCCATTGCTATCATTCCACCTAGATTACTGGCATGCAGGAGGTAAAAATTCAAAAAAATAAAAAAATGTTAGTAATGGCGCACCCCTAAGAGGTGCGCCATTGCTATGAAGATGTTTATGGCGCACCCCTAAGAGGTGCGCCATTGATATAACGATGTTTATGGCGCACCCCTAAGAGGTGCGCCATTGCTATCATTCCACCTAGATTAGGGTATCCTCCCCTCCCCTCCCCGCCTCCCCACACAGTACGCACCACCGGCCCCCTCGACCCCCCCGCGCCCCCGCCTCCCCGTCTCCCCCGTCTCCTCCGGCGACCCCGCGCCCCCGCGCCTGTCTCCTCCGGCGACCCCGACCCCGTGACCCCGCGCCCCCGCGCCTGTCTCCTCTGGCGACCCCGACCCCGCGCCCCCGCGCCTGTCTCCTCCGGCGACCCCGTTCCAGGGGGACAACCCGCTGGACTACGCGCTGCCGCTGGCCATCCTGCAGATCTGCCTCGTCGTCGTCGTCACCCGGGGCCTCGCCTACATCCTTCGCCCGCTCCGCCAGCCCCACGTCATCGCCGAGATCATCGTAAGCTCGCCCTCCTCCTCTGCTCTGTTGTGCTGCTTACCCAAGTATGGCAGAGATGTTGCATGGGCAGTACTAGTACTTGTGTTCTTCTTCATACCATATATATGCTCCTTGAAACATCCTCTGCTGCTTGCTGAAATACTACTTGAGTACTGAATAGTGTAGTTTTCTGACGCTGGAGAAAAATGCAGGATCATATAAAATACATACTCTTGAAAAATAATGTATGTATGTATACAGTAAAGCGTGTAGTACCTCTTATTGTTTCATTCCAGCAAGCAAAATATGCCCAGCCGGTCCAACATTGTGTAGTAGTATTTGTTTCATAAGGGCAGTAAGGATGTCCCTCTTATGGCAAGTTGCTGGCAGGCACATGTAGAGTAGAGATAGATTGTTCAGTTAGATATCTCTCCTCTTTTTAGCTGGCTGGCAGTATATATTAAGATTGAAATGACTGTTACGGTGGTCTCGCTTTATGGACTGAAACTTTCTGTCAATGTATGTACATTATATTACTCATAAATAAATATTCAAGTAATGACTCTGTTTTCAGTGTGTGAAAGAGATGGTTGGCTGAAAGGAGGTGGTAGAACCTGATTGTCTGTTTTACTCACAGCAGGGGGTGCCAAGCGTGACACTCCCACATTTGAGCACTTCTATGCAATACACGCATCTCCTGCTGTTGGGTGAACCAATAGTGGTTCCTTTTGGTTTGGGGTTTATGTGCAGGTAGATTGAGTTGCCAATGTTTTGCCGGAACGTTGATTAATTTCCGTCCGGCAAATTTCTGGCACTCCGGCATGACCTTTTTTAGCAAAGGTCATGCCGAATTTTTCCTAGAATTTATGTTGCCAGCTAAATTACCCCTGTCAGTGAAGTTACCCACCCATTACCACTAAAATGACCCATTACCACTAAAATGACCGAATTTATGTTTGTTTAGCTAAGTTATCCATTTTTTCCTATTTAGAGCGAACATGGCCGACAACGATGAGGCCGGCGGTTCGGGCAAGCCATTCTGGGAGCTGTCCCAGGAGATGGAGGAAGAACCTCACCGCTATGAGGACGCCGCGGAAGACACCGATCCCGACTACACAACCCCTAGTGGCGTCGGGGATGACACCACTGATGGTGCCGCCGGGGATGCCACCACTGATGATGGCAGCGAACGCACAGATGGCAGCCAACCGAAGAGGCAACGGAAGGACCGGTGCCCGAACGTGCTCGGCACCGTCAAGGAGGAATTTACTGAAGTGTCCTCCACTGGGCATCCAACGGCGCCCAAAGAATTAGTCGGTGGGTACGCGGGACAACTCGGGTGCATTCTCCGGAGCACCCTCTCGATCAACACCGAGAACCTTAGGCATCGTGACCAAGGGAATTTGCGCAACCTCCTCTTCACGAAGCTGCACGAACGATACAAGTTCCCCGGTGAGTACGCAAACACACGCCTCTCAGGGAATAAAGTGAACAGTGCCGCCCTCACGAAGATGAGCACGGCCCTGGCTACTTGGAGAGCCGCGGTGAAGAGAATGATTCTAAGAGGTGATAGTTATGAGAAGATCAAGGAGAAAAATCCTTCGATCAGCGAAGCTGACTACCTGGAGTTCAAGATCAAGTGCGAGAGCACCGCATCCGCGGAATCAAGTCAGTGGGGGAAAGATATGCGGGACTTGAACTTAGGGGTCCACAAACTCGGTCCCGGCGGTTACAGAGTGGCGGAACCTAAATGGGACAAGGAGGACGCGGAGCATGCCGCGCAAGGCCTACCGCCCCTCTTCGATAAATACCATGAAAAGCAGACCAGGAACTATGTCAGGGCCCGGTACAAGGTGGACCCGGTAACAAAGGAGCTTACCACGGATCCGAAGATGAAGGATCTTGAGCGTGTTCTGGTAAGGAATACACCCCCGCGTAATTAGCTCCATATGGTTGCATTCTAATTAATGAAGCCAAATTTCTAAATGGTTCACGTTCCTTCTTCCGCAGGAAACTGAAAGCAGTAGCGCGGGGTCTCAGAGCTCCCCGTCTGCCCCTTGGGACACCACTTTAAATAGGGCGTTGAACGTAATGAAACACAAGGATAAGTTCAGTAAGCCGTCGTCAGCTGGTCGTGTGGCCGGCGAAGGCTTGTCCATGAAATGGTCGGAATACTATAAGGCTGGGCGAAAGGAGAAAAAGACCAGCTCGGAAAGCCAGGAGCGCGAGGTTAAAGAACTCAAGGCACAAGTGGCGCGGATTCCGGAGATAGTCCAAGAGCAAGTGCGAGACCAACTGGGAGCGACGATCACCGCCATTATGCCTACCTTGCTTGAGGGGCTGCGGGGGTGGATTGCGGGCGGCCAATAGGGGCTGCCCCCGATTCCCAGCTTCACGGGCAGCAACTCGCACAATGCGCCGGCATTGGTGTCTCCGGCGGAGGCGGCGTTGGTGACTCCGGGGCCGGCGCCAGTATTGGAGCTTAATGCACCCGGGAGTGGGAAGAATACGCCGACCGGCACCTCGGCAGCAAGCGGCCCCTCCGTCACTTGCACGCCCGCCGTTGGCGGTGCCTCGACATTAGCCGAGCTCGACGCCATCACGGTAACTAAGCCTCGGCCGATGACTTCATCTCCTTGCCTTTGACTGGGCATCCCTGACGCCCTACATGTTTTCGCAGGGCGCCGCCAACGTTCCATGCACTCTCCTGCACTTCGTGAACGGCGAGTTGATCGATGTCGCCAAGGCCAAAATCGTTGAACCGGACAACCGCGTGTTCCACGGTAATCCGATGCCACCCACCGTGTATAGGGTTCAACTGGTTCGGGTGCTGCTGGGCTGCGACGACTTGTTACCTCCGCATCGACCCCATGGGGCCGACGAAGATGATGTGATGACCCTCAGCGCCTGCTTAAACTGTTCCATGCTTTGGCCGAAGAGCCTGATTCGTTTGGGGGCGGGGGACACCACCCCACAGACAACACCGCCAGTCATGCCGGCGCCAAGCCATGGCAAGACCGCCGCAACGCTACCGCCGTCAGCTGATCCGGACATGCATATGGCACAGGATCCGGACGACGACGTTGATAAGTACTTCAACGAACATGGGTACGGTGACGACTTCTTGGCGGGGCCTCCTTCTCAAGAACCCAACCCTGCAAAAGACGATCGCGATCTAGCTGGTACCGCGGAGAAACCCAATTGCAACAGGCGTCGTCTGTTCAGTTCTCAGGAGGCGCCTCCAGCTGACGCCTTCACCGAGACTCAAACAGCCGAGGTGCGAAATATTATCAGCCCCAACTCACTCAAGAAGGTGGTCTCTGAGCAGAACTCGATCCCATTACAGCAGAAGAAGAAGGAGAAGGGACGGAAAAGAAAAAATGGCAAGGGTGCGAGCCAGCCGGCACCGAGTACGACCCGTGCTCAGGACGGGCCACCAATACCTAAGGATATCTCGAGGAGGGTGCATGTGGTGGGTAGGATAATGCTACCGACTAATCTGCTCAATGCTGCAACCGCTGCTATGCGGAGTCTGCATGACGATGTTCTTACTATGGAGAAGCGGCGTCTCTCCGAGAATGATGTGGCATACCCGGTTTTCGTGTCCAAGGTGCCAGAGGGCAAGGGCTTTGTCGATAGCACCGCCGGGCGTATGATCGTCCTGCGGTTTGATGACATCTTCGCTATGTTTAACCTTTATCCGCTGCACTACACCTTCATTCGGCTATTTTCGCTCAGTATGGAGATGCGGATCATTAGAGACAAGACCCCGGACATCGTGATAGTCGACCCCTTCTACATGCGTGCCAAGATCTTGGGCAGCACTGGGGACCGGCAAGTCGCGAGTTCATACCTCGAAGGCATCATCCTGGCAAACCAGGATAAGGATAACTTCCTCGTGCCTTACTTTTCCGAGTAAGTCATCCCCTCACCGCCCCGTAACATATGATTTCTTAGATTTCGATCGTTCTTTTTTTTTCTAACATTCCGTGTTTTGTGCAGTGACACACATTGCACACTCATCCTCTTAAGCCCGAAATATTCCACGGCCACGTATTTCGACTCGGACCGTCAGTCGAAGAAAGACTACACAAATATCAAGAAAGTTATTGATGATGTTCTCCCCGGCTACGCCAAATCTGGAGGCACCTTCAGGAGGCCAATTTCTAGGTACGGCAAGCACGTGTTCACCCACGTAACAACGTTCCCCTGCGTCAAGCAGCCGCCTGGCAGTCAGAAGGATGCCTACTACGCCCTCCATCACATGCGGGCGATCGTATGGAACCATCATCAGCGTATGCTACCAAATGAGCTCAAAGAATGGGCCGCACGCTTGTCGGCAATCCAGGACGAGGACATCAGACAAGAATTCTTTCGCATCCAGTCGGAGTTAGCGGAAATCATCTATGAAGATGTCCTTCGTACCTCGGGGCAGTTCTACCTCAACTATCAACCGTCCAACAGTGAAATAGAAACAACGCTACAAATGCAGGCTGACAACGACCGCACATTCATGACCATCACGAAAGACGGCGGCTTCATCCACGCTCCGGTCCCTGAGTCGAGTCGAAAGTATTGATGCTATGTAGTTCTGAAATATCGATTAGCTCATGTTGTAATTAAACTTTAATGAACTTGTATGTCTCTTCAGTTTGGACAGTCGTTCAACTTATATGTAATCGATGCTATTTATTAGTAGGACCATGAACCGTGCTATTAATGTGTTGCTTTTCTCTTCCAATCCTTTTGTTGCATACTCATATATTGCTTATATATTATCTGTGAATTGCTACTAACGTTTTGTTTGTCTAGTGCATAGAGATGCCGTCGTATGTCGTGTACAAGGGTAAGGTTCCCGAAGTCTACGACGACTGGGAGGAGTGTCGGAAACAGGTTCACCGTTTCAGCGGGAACAGTTACAAAGGATACACCACTAGGGCGGAGGCGGAAGCTAGATACGCGCGCTATCTAGCGGGAGAGAGGAGGGAGCGGAGGAGGAACCGGATGAAGACCAGTTTCATCGCGATGATGCTCATCGTGACCGCAACTCTCTTCTATGTGATGGTAGTTTCGATGATATCGACTTTGTAATGTGACGACAAACTCGCTACTCGGTCTCGAGACCTAAACTTGTCTAATATTTGAACTTTGTTCGCTATTTCGAATTCGGAGACTAATGTGATGAATTGTATTATGTCCTGTTTATACTTGACTAACTGTGGTGCTGTATTGTATTGTATATTCTGTGCTGTATAATTAATATATTCTGTGCTGTGCAAATATCAGAAAAGCAAAAAATAAAAAAATCCTATAATTCATAGTAGTGGCGCACCTGCCAGCACATTAGTGGCGCACCGTGCAAAATATCAGTGGCGCACGTATAGAGACATCAGTGGCGCACCAGTTGGTTACCAGGGCCACCTCATCTGCATTAGTAGTGGCGCACCAGTAGCCATATTAATGGCGCATTACAGGTGCGCCACTGTTATACTGAATACACATGGCGCACCAGGGGTGCGCCATTAGTATTTCTTATTAGTGGCGTGGTAATAGTGGCGCACCTATGGTGCGCCATTAATACCCAAAAGTGGTGCGCCACTAATGTGCTTTTTTCTAGTAGTGAAGGGTGTGAACTTCGGGATACATTGTCGTCTTCGCGTGCCTCGGTTATCTCTTACCCGAGCACTTTACTTATGCACTTTACTTTGTGATAGCCATAGTGTTTCATGTTATATATCTTGCTATCACTTAGTTGTTTATCTTTCTTAGCATAAGTTGTTGGTGCACATAGGTGAGCCTAGTTGTTGTAGGTTTTGTGCTTGACAAATTAAGCACTAGTTTTATTCCCCATTTGTTCAAGCCTAAACCGTAATTATTTTAAAGCAACTATTCACCCCCTCTATGCGACATCCACGATCTTTCAGATGGGTTGCTAGAGTGACAAAAGCTTAAACCCTAGTTTATGCACTATTCCGTAAGGGGCTGATTTGGATCCATATATTTCATACTATGGTTAGAGTTATCTTAATTCTTCTTTTGTAGTTGCCAATGCTTGCGAGAGGGGGTAATCATAAGTGGGAGGCTTGTTCAAGTAAGAACAGCACCCAAGCACCGGTCCACCCACATATCAAAGTAGCGAACGCAAATCAAACAAACATGATGAAAGTGACTAGATGAAATTCCGATGTGTCCTCGAGAACGCTTTGGTTATTATACGAGTTCGTTCCTTCTTGTCCTTTGCTATAAAAAGGATTGGGCCACCTTGCTGCACTTTATTATACTTGTTACTATTACTTGTTACGAATTATCTTGCTACCGAAACTATTTGTTACCGCTACTTTCAGTACTTGCAGAGAATACCTTGCTAAAAACCGCTTGTCATTTCCTTCTGCTCCTCATTGGGTTCGGCACTCTTACTTATTGAAAGGACTACAATTGATCCCCTATACTTGTGGGTCATCAAGACTCTTTTCTGGCGTCGTTGCCGGGGAGTGAAGCGCCTTTGGTGAGTGGAATTCGGTAAGGAAACATTTATATTACGTGCTGAAATTTACTGTTACTTGTCACTATGGAAAGTAATCCTTTGAGGGGCTTGTTCGGGGTATCTTCACCTCGACCGGAAGCATTGAGAGTTGCTCTTCAACCTACTGAAAATATTTATTATGAAATTCCTTCGGGTATGACAGAGAAACTGCTAGCTATTCCTTATGCAGGAGATGGAACGGTGCATCCTGACATGCACTTGATATATGTGGATGAAATTTGTGGATTGTTTAAGGTTGCAGGTTTATCCGGAGATGGAGTTAAGAAGAAAGTATTCCCTTTATCTTTGGGGGGAAAGGCATTGACATGGTATAGGCTATGTGATGATACTGAAACATGGGATTGGAACCGGTTGAAGCTGGAATTTCACCAGAAATTTTATCCTATGCATTTGGTTCATCGTGATCGGAATTATATATATATTTTTTGGCCTTGTGAAGGAGAAAGTATCGCTCAAGCTTGGGGGGTGGGGGGGGCTTAAGTATATGTTGCATACATGCCCCAATCATGAGCTCTCAAGAGAAATAATTATTCAAAACATTTATGGTCGGCTTTCTCATAATGATCAATCCATGCTCGATACTACTTCTGTTGGTTCCTTTATGAAGAGAACTATTGAATTCAGATGGGATCTTCTGGAAAGAATTAAACGTAACTCTGAATATTGGGAAATCGACAAAGATAATGTGTCAGGTATAAATCTTGAGTTTGATTGTGTTAAATCTTTTATGGAAACTGATGCTTTTCATAAGTTTAGTACTAAATATGGACTTGACTCTAAGATAGTAGCTACCTTTTGTGAATCTTTTGCTGCTCATGTTGATCTCCCTAATGAGAAATGGTTTAAATATCATCCACTCATTGAATTGAATGAATAACCTGTTAGTGTTAAAGAAGAAACAATTGTTTACAATGTTGATCCAGTTGTGCCTACTGCTTATATTGAGAAACCTCCTTTCCCTATTAGGATTAAGGAACATGCTAAAGCTTCAACTATGGTTAAAGTAATATAAGAACACCTAGACCTTCTGAAAAAATTAAAGTTCAACCTAATATTGCAATGGTTAAAGATCTTTTGGTTGATGATATTGATGGGCTTGTTATTTACTTTTGCGATTAGGCTGCTATAAGCGCTAAACCTGTTAGAAATGAACGAGATATGCTAGATAAGAACAAGCCTGTAGTTGGCATGCCTGTTATTTCTGTTAAGATTGGAGATCATTGCTATCATGGTTTATGTGATATGGGTGCTAGTGTGAGTGCTATTCCGTTTTCTTTATATCAAGAAGTAATGCATGATATTGCACGTGTTGAGATTGAAGATATTGATGTTACTATTAAGCTTGCAAATAGATATACTATTACACTACTTGGGATTTTTAGAGATGTTGAAGTCTTGTGTGGTAAGATCAAGTACCCTATTGATTTCCTTATACTTGGTTCACAACAAGATAATTTTTGTCCCATTATATTTGGTAGACCTTTCTTGAATACTGTTAATGCTGAAATTGATTGTGTTAAAGAGAAAGTTAGAGTTAAGTTTGGTGATATATCTCATGAATTCAATTTCTCTAAGTTTAGTAGACAACTTCATGATAAAGAATTACCCCATAAAGATGAAATTATTGGTCTTGCTTCTATTGTTGTGCCTCCTACTGATCCTTTAGAACAATATTTGCTAGACCATGAGAATGATATGCATATGAATGAAAGAAATGAAATAGATGAGTTGTTCTTTAAGAAAGCACCTATCCTTAAACATAATTTGCCTGTTGAAACCTTGGGAGATCCTCTTACACCGAAGAGTGATCCGGTGTTCGAATTAAAGCAATTACCCGATACGCTCAAATATGCTTATCTTGATGAAAAGAAGATATATTGATGTGGAGCATCCTATGGTCATCCCCATGTACACTACATCTACTCCCCAAGCTCCAAGAGGAGATACGACGAGAGCTCGAGCACGTGCCATTGGACATAAGGTGAACCCGCTCCTAAATGCTTCCCCTTTCCATTCATGCAAGACATGGTTGCTACCTAAGACAAGGACACTACATGTGCTCAGGAGCCGAGGAGACGACCATGGAGATGCTCGGAGCATAGGACAACTCCACACGGAAGCGGATCAAGAAGTGCCTCAAGTGGAGTCGCCACGAAGCTACAGCAGCCGGACATCCGGTAGGAGCCCGGAGATCCGGCGCCACCAAATAGAGGAAGACCAGAGAAGAACGGACGCCAGGCGACTCTACAGCGGCCGGACATCCGGCCGACCCCTAGACATCCGGCGCCCAGCCCCCGGCCGGACATCCGCTTCCTCCCCGGAAATCTGGCCGAGGAGCACAGCAGCGCAGACCAGCATCGGGCCGGACATCCGGCCCCCTGCCCGAACATCCGGCGCCCCAAGTCGGGCCGGACATCCGGCATCCCGCCCGGACATCCGGCGCCTCCACGCAGCTATGGCCCAAGAGCCCATGTAACCTCCCCTCTCTCACCCCTTCGTTCCTAGACTATAAATAGACCTCCTCCTCCCCTTTTCTAGGGTTAGCAAAGACATTGAGACAATTGAGTGTGCTTTGCTCCTTGTACCTCCTTCTTGGAGAATCAAGACATCTTTCGGGAGAAGGATCCCCATCATACGATCATCAAGACCTCCTAAGGGAGAAGGATCTCACAAGAACATCAAGACCTCAACTCCTTCAAGGATTGGGATGAACAAGTTACCTCTTTACCTTCTTGTATTGGATTTCGACCTTTGTATCCCTCTATGTGTATGTGGATTTAGCACATGTGTGATTGGATTTGTGTCAATTGAGTGTTTGTTCTTGTGTTCTTCTCTCAATTTGCCCTTTTCCCCCTCCAAGTGTGAAAAGATCATCACCATAGGGTTCGACCCTACATCATCTTGGATCAGAGCCACGTTGATTCACACTTTGGAGTTTTCCCTCCCCTTTCTGGCCCCAATTTTGTTTGTTTTTGCCCAATTTCGAAAATCCACACAAAAATAACCATACCAATTTTTTTTGTGATTTGTTGGTTTGATGATGTTTTGTTGATTTTGATCCATGAATTTGCTGTGTTTCGACTGGATCTAGCTTCTCCTCAATTTTCACCAACTTCCATCCACGTAATCTTCCCAATTTTAACCTTGAAATCATCTCTTTCCGCCCCAAATCGAGTTTTTGAGACCCAAATCGAGATCTAGAATTTGTCGGGCTGGACATCCGGCACCGGGATCGCCAAAATGGGCAGCGTTTCTGTCCATAGGGCCCGGAAATCCGGCCTACCCCCGGACATCCGGCCCCTGTAGGGTCAGCCTCCCGTGCTTCACCGTTTCGGCCATAACTTTCACATCCGGAGTCCGATTTTGGTGTTCTTTAGCTCGTTGGATAGCTACTGACATCCCCCATGAATCTAGATAGGTTCCAACACCATTTGACTCCATCAAATTTTTGGAACTTTGGCATCTTGGCCTAGGCCCTCCACGATATCATCTGCATTACCAGCATAGCCTTCCGCAACCTAACCCATTTTGCCCCCCATTGCATTTGAGGTTGTTTGAGTTGTGGTTTGTGTCTCCTAAGGTGTTTCGGCTACTTAGGGATGGTGACTTCAACTATGACTCCGCATGGCCAACTCCGAAACCATCACCGCATTCCGCTACCACCATTTGACATTTGCCGTTTGAGATTTTGAGTTTGCGGTTTTTCCGTTTCCTAGGGTGTTTCGGCTAACTAGGAACGGTTCGACATCGATATCACCGTCACTCATCATTGCCACAGACTCGACAACGACCACTTCACCTTTGACACACCAACCGTAAGCAAGGACGGTAAACTCGACGACATCATTGTACATTCTCCTTGCCATTGCCTACCGAGACTAGCCGTTTGAGTATTGTCGGGCAATGCTACTTGTGCACTTTAGTGATACACGTTCCGCATAGCTATCATTGCATGCATATATCATCGTATCATGTCTTGTGTCATCAATTGTTCCCGCATATACAAAATTGCTATATTGGTTCGAGCATTCCGCATAGTGGCCATATCAAAAAAAAAGAGAGAAAGAGAAAGAAAAGCTTTTAAGCAAAGATAAAAAGAAAGCAAAGAGCTTGTGAACAATAGCCATAGCATCGCCACATTGCATAGCATATCAACATCATTGATCACCTTGGATCATCGTGTGCAAGTTCACCGGGAATCATACATACATATAGCATACTTGAGATAGAAAGTCGATACGTTTTGTCTCTTATAGGTTGTGCACAAGTTCGTATCCGCCTATTGAGCAATCGTGCTAGCGTCTCTCTAGTGTTGTGCAACACGAGCATTATCCGTGGATTCCACATTTTGTGCTCATTCCTTGGTTGCACAACCTCACTTATCTATCCGTGTTTGTGTTTCCGTGTGCCATTCTTTGCTATTGGTCTACTTGTTTCACTTGCGAATTTTTGAATCTTTTTCAACATTATTGACTCTTGCGAACAATTGCATCAATTTTTGTGCCACCTATCCTCACCAAGCTACTCCATAAGCTTTACTTGTGTAGGTGTGAGAATTGACAATATCCGGCACTACTAGAAAAAACCCTGTTAGTGGCGCACCTATTTTGGCTATTAATGGCGCACTATAGGTGCGCCACTATTAACACGCCACTAGTAATAAATAGTAATGGCGCACCTCTGGTGCGCCATTACTATTCCAAATACTAGTGGCGCACCATGTGGTGCGCCATTACTATTGCTACAGGTGCGCCACTACTAACCCTTAGGTGCTCCACTGGTATTCCGTCCAGGTGCGCCACTAATAGCCTTATAGGTGCACCACTAGTAATAAAGAAAGGTGCGCCACTAATAAGGGCTGAAATGCGCCACTAGTAATATATTTGGAAAACAAAAAAAATACAAATTTACAGAAAACAACCTATAAGGAAAAATAATTTAAAAACAAAAAATGAAATAGAATCATATTTTTTATTATAGTAAGAATATTACAATGTCTTTACAAGTATCCAATAAAAGGAAAATTGCAAGGAAATAAAAGAAAATCCTAAAACTAATCTTCTAGTAATCGTTTCTTCTTTTTCTTCACTTTATCCCTGCAAAGTGTAACAAAATAAAAAGAAAGACAAACAAACTATTTATAACCGATGAAAGTTGGAAGTGGATATGCTTTAACAGAAGGCTAGTACATTAAAATACATACAAATTACTTTCAAAATAGTAACTACCAATATATTTGAAGTGTTTACATTGGATACTTGCAAAATTTGCGAATAAATATATTTGTGGTATTTACAAATATATAATTATAGAAATTATTTATCAAAGTTGTATTTTGGAGATCATGCAGACGTCCAAAAATGGTAACTGCTGGCATGTGGATAAACTGAAGTACACATAGAAACAGTGGATGCAATCATCACAGAACCACACAATTTACATCTTAACACAACAGAAGAAACAAAATGGCATGTATTAAATATTTGATGCCTTGTTGAGTGAGTCATTGACTATGGGTAGAGACATTCCTGATGCTGACATGTGGTTCATCAGACAATGGAAGAAGAAAGAGAGTAGACAGTTCCCACTCGATGAAGAAAAATTGAAACATTCTCAGTTTATAAACTGGATTTTTTTCTGTCAGTTTATACTGTTAATTAGTAATAGAAACAAATCATTATAGTTCTCTAGAAGTCATGCTCTTGTTCTGGTACATATTACGGTAATAAAAGTATAGCCAAATCAAACTAAAAAAATGAAACCATAGCCTCATATCAACATTATTCTGGTACTTCCAGCCTCATAACACGAATGCATGCAAATGGATTAGCAATTGTTGAGAAAGCTACAGTAAAGACGTCTCCTTTTGCATTATAAAACCCAATGACTGTGAGGATTGTCCTGTCTTCAGTCTTCACATTATACCCAAAGCCTTTTAAGTCGCCCAGAATATGTTCTTCTGGAAGTTCTCTTATCCTATAAGTTGGTATTGCTCTCTTGAAATGCAAGTGTATCTATACATAAAGCATTTGTTCTTTTAAGTTTAAGCAATGTCATCACAACTAACATAGCATCATGAATTCAACATAAGCCCCGACTACTGTATACTCTGAATATCATAAAGATATAGTATGGCAGAGCTGTAAAGTTAGTTCCTCATTGCAATTCAATCAGGTTATAATAAACTTATTTACAACAGGGAGGCAAACCTACTCAGAAGACTCGATTCAGGTAAAATGTATGGCTCAACAAACAATTCTGACCAAGCATTTTACACCATTGCACGGCAACATATCAAAGAAACGTTATAAGAGATTTCATCTCTAAGTTACACAACTCTAAGTTACACTCAGACAAGGAAAAGAATGGCATCTGAAGCTAACCTGCACACCTTTTACTTGCATCTCCTGAATCAACTCAGTGAAAACACCTGCAAGGCATAGGCTCAGGTCAAACATACATATGCGATGTTTAAAACAGTGACAAGAAGATTGCGTAAAGAATCCATCCAATTGTTAGTCTGAACAAAGAACAAAGTCAGTAGACTAAAAAGGTACAAAGCACCCTATGAGTAAATTGTTAGCCAGTGGTTTACTCAAATTACCATGGTGTATGTTTTATTTGCACTTAAAAAGACTTGATTTTTACTCACGAAAATGACAATTTACTGGGTGGCACAACTGACTCAGGGCTTTCTTCAGAACAAGCAATACAGTGAGAGGCAAGTAATCAAGGATCCCTAGCGTAATCAATTCAGGGTGAAGTCACATACTTATCATGGAAATAAAGCAGTCGCAAGAAGATTGCACTGAGAAGTACATAAATAATTTATACAGCTGTTAATCTGAAGAAAGAACAAAAATAGTACACGGACAAAGTATGAAGCTCCCTTGATCAATCAGGATGACAACTAAATCATTGGTACTGCGGTTTACTCAAACTAGCATGATGTATGTTTTATTTACACTTGAAAGACTTGATTGTTCCCTGCGAGAAATAAAATTTGCTGAGCAGCGCAACTGACTCGGTGCTTTCTTCACGGCTAGTTATGTACACTGAGAGGTAAGGAATCAAGGATCCCTAGCGGAACCAAATTCAGGGTGAAGTCACGGGCTTATGATGAAAATGAAAGAGGGGCAAGCCTACACGTAAATGCGCAGCAAACAAATAGCATCAGCCGTCGAATCCGCAAAGTTACTAGTATGCTACTCTAATCCTCACAAGCACAACAGATACTGAAAGTGCAGGGTCTCCACGGCTAGCAATCCAAAGTAAACATCAACACTGATGGGATAACTGAGAGCTAGCAATCTAGCATACCAGGTAATCCAAGTACAATAACTCCACAGGAAAATCGAGGTAAAGGCGAGCCATTGAGGCTTACCGGGATCAGACTCGATCGTGCACCATGACATCCTCGCGAGATCATCCGACGGCACAGCAATGAGAGAGTTCAACCTACAAGCAACAGGAGCAGCACTGTCACTATCACCAACCAGATGACACAGCAGACGCCCCCAAAAATATCGGGGAGATCGAGCTAGAACACGCTGCAAGAGCAACAAAATCAGGCATTTGAAGTTTAATATGCTCCTGTTCCTGAGCCAACGATTAGGCTAGCACAGATTAAGAGCCTCTCTGGATCTTTTAGAGTAGAATAAAGCTACAGGTTCTGATTCCCCTAATTATGCCATTTTCCTACTAATTACTAACCGATGAGCTCCAATACGATGACGACGGAGTAAGAATATGAAACAACAAGGATGATAATTAACATGGAAGACAACTACATGTTAAACCAACCACTAAAGCTAGACAAGGCAAGGCAGGCTGCAAATGTTTAGATCTTTCTGAAAGAAGAAAGAAATGTTCCTTGTTGCGAGTGTTTCACCCATCTTCTGCGGCACCAGTAGGTCCAGGTTATCCACCTCCTCGTCCAGCAGGTCGTCCTGTTCCTCTTCCCCTTCCCGTGGTGGTGGCCGGGCGCCGACGGATAGAATGGGTCAGATCTGCAGCGCCCCGGGAAGGAAGAAACGCAAGCACATCAGAGGAGACTGCTGCAGGCTATGGACTTGGCAGCAGGGGGACAGATGGAGCAGAGCATACCTTGGGCATCTAGGTCATGTGGCTCGCCGGGAGGGGGTCGCCGTGGAGGGACACCGTAGCAGCAAGCGCCCCCCATGTGCTACGGCGCTGCTGCTCCTTGCCGGTGAACGGCGCTGCTGCTCCTCGGCGCGACGGACGGCGCTGCTGCTCCTCGGCGGATGGTGCTGCTGCTCCTTGACTGCGGGCTAAGGGAAGGGAGACCGGGGGCGCGGGGACCAGCGGGCGGGCACGCAGGTGACGGATCCCGCGGGGGAGGGGCGCCCTCTCGGGCGAGAGGCGGGGGCGCTTGGGGGCGTCGGCGGTGGCTTGCGGCGGTGGGGGCGGGCGGCGGGGATGGGGGATTTGGGCCGGCCGCGGTGGTCTGCGGCGGTGGCTTACGGCGGTGGGGGCGGGCGGCGGGGAGGGGGGATTTGGGTCCTCCAAAGTGCGGTGCTGGGAGTGGGAGGAGTGGGAGGAGGAGGAGAGAAAGCAGGGGAGGGTGAGGGGATAGCAATGGCGCACTAGGAGGATATGCGCCATAAACCTGGATAGCAATGGCGCACTTTTACGGGGTGCGCCATTACTATTAGTAGTAATAGGTTAAAACAAATTAAGAAAAATTAAAAAAAAATTGTTAGTAGTGGCGCACCGTGGGTGTGGTGCGCCATTACTATTCCAAATACCAGTGGCGCACCTGGTGGTGCGCCACTACTAACCCTTAGGTGCTCCACTGGTATTCCCTCCAGGTGCGCCACTAATAGCCTTATAGGTGCGCCACTAGTAATGTATTTGGAAAACAAAAAAAAATCCAAATTTACAGAAAACAACCTATAAGGAAAAATAATTTAAAAACAAAAAATGAAATAGAATCATATTTTTTATTATAGTAAGAATATTACAATGTCTTTACAAGTATCCAATAAAAGGAAAATTGCAAGGAAATAAAAGAAAATCCTAAAACTAATCTTCTAGTAATCGTTTCTTCTTTTTCTTCACTTTATCCCTGCAAAGTGTAACAAAATAAACAGAAAGACAAACAAACTATTTATAACCGATGAAAGTTGGAAGTGGATATGCTTTAACAGAAGGCTAGTACATTAAAATACATACAAATTACTTTCAAAATAGTAACTACCAATATATTTGAAGTGTTTACATTGGATACTTGCAAAATTTGCGAATAAATATATTTGTGGTATTTACAAATATATAATTATAGAAATTATTTATCAAAGTTGTATTTTGGAGATCATGCAGACGTCCAAAAATGGTAACTGCTGGCATGTGGATAAACTGAAGTACACATAGAAACAGTGGATGCAATCATCACAGAACCACACAATTTACATCTTAACACAACAGAAGAAACAAAATGGCATGTATTAAATATTTGATGCCTTGTTGAGTGAGTCATTGACTATGGGTAGAGACATTCCTGATGCTGACATGTGGTTCATCAGACAATGGAAGAAGAAAGAGAGTAGACAGTTCCCACTCGATGAAGAAAAATTGAAACATTCTCAGTTTATAAACTGGATTTTTTTCTGTCAGTTTATACTGTTAATTAGTAATAGAAACAAATCATTATAGTTCTCTAGAAGTCATGCTCTTGTTCTGGTACATATTACGGTAATAAAAGTATAGCCAAATCAAACTAAAAAAATGAAACCATAGCCTCATATCAACATTATTCTGGTACTTCCAGCCTCATAACACGAATGTCTTTACAAGTATCCAATAAAAGGAAAATTGCAAGGAAATATTACAATGTCTTTACAAGTATCCAATAAAAGGAAAATTGCAAGGAAATAAAAGAAAATCCTAAAACTAATCTTCTAGTAATCTTTTCTTCTTTTTCTTCACTTTATCCCTGCAAAATGTGGCGAGTGCGCTCCTGCCATATCTCCCAAATTAGCCAGATCTCCCAAATCAATGCATGGCACATCCTGCGATCTCCAGTACATATTATCATGAACAAATTTGCAACAACCACTGCAATAGAACTACTGCTTTTCTTGGAACATTTTAGAAAACAAAACAAACCACTCTTTTACCATGGCATATTAGGAAACCAGACTGAAATGTGAAGATAAATGGCATCAATTAATATATACAAATAACATAAATAATATAGCTTGAGCACACACTTATAAATGGTCCCAAAACAAACATGAATGTAGTAGAAGTGTTTTACTGGATTCTTTGATAATAAACAAGCATGAAACTGCACACAATGCCACCTTGAAGAGAAGAAATATTTCATACATGACACACACAGATAGTTACAGGGAGCCTATACAGGGTCTATAGTATATTTAGGCAAAGGAAAAAATAATGGAAAGCAGTTGCAGCACATTTTGTACGGAGCAAAGAAACAATGTAAAGTAAAGATGCTTTGAATCATATCTACATAGAAGGGGTGAATGCACATATACGTGCATACAAAAATATTAGTACTGGACTACTTGAAACTTTCTTATATCAACCAGGTTTCAACACAGAAAAATTCCGATAAAAGACATCAAGGAAACAAATATGTGTGGCCTGAAAAATTGGATGTGGAGCTACCAAGCAAAGGAGAGGCGCTAATGACAAAGAAACCTGCTGTAGTCATCATCCAATTTACCTTTTGAGCTTTCTCCTTGCTCCAAGCACTCAACTGATATGAGCATACCACTAAATGAGCTGCGGCTCAGATTTGAAATTGCGCATATGATAAATCTTATCGTCATCAGGTAAGCAATATGAATAAAACAAATGATATGCATAGGTGTGGTAGCCAAAAATTACAAACCGAAACATAATAAAATTTTCACTGCATTTCCAAGATCCAATCATAACAAGCAGGGTTAATAATACGCTTCGTAACTTGCAGCTGGTGGTGGGAAAACAAAATATATTGAGAGCAAAATGCCCAGAACATTGAAGTATGAAGCATGCTGCACTTCTTACAAATCTCTGCTCACAATTAGTAACCTCTATCTCAGTGCACATATGAATATTCAACCCTTGTGATTGCTTCTAATATTGAATGTTTCATTTCACAGGAAGCGGTGATTCTTGTGGATACCAAAGTTTACAGGTCGTAAAGTCGAGCCGAGTCGTTGGGGTACCGACTTGTGGATTAGTCGAGACTAGCTAAGATTAGTCGTGACTAATCGTTTACTAGTCGTCGACTACCATACTAGACACTAATATAGTAATATAACACACAAAAATGCATCAACGGACTAGGTAGAGACTAGAGAGTAACTAACCTGCTGCTGTAGGTGTCGAGTGTCCATTTCCCCCTTGCTGCAAGTGTCCTGGGCCTCCACCTCCCCACGCAGCATTGGCGCCAAGCCGCCAACAGCCTGAAAGAAAAACAGGGAAAGTAAGGCGATGTTGACAAATGAAACAAAGGAATTTCAACATATTAACCATCAGCCATGCATGTCATCACCCATCAGTCATGAATGAAATTCAATGAATACAGAACAAACATGTCACACAGTAGTCAACATTGCAAGAAATAATTAAGTGGCATGAGCCTAAGTGCATACGCATAATGCATAATAACGAGGTTCCCAATGACATTAGTACATTACAACAAATAATTAAGTGGCCTCAGCCTAAGTGGCAAAGTGCAATAAGCATAATAAAGAAGTTCCCAACGACAAAAGGCGGCACAATCGAAAAGGTTTAAAGGTATCTCCACTTCATTCATGTCTTCATCCCTGAATCACATCACATCCTTCTGCCCTAATCAAACATCTAGCTGATCATCCAATTGAAATTCACCAGCTTCATGGATTGGTCTAGCAACTCTTAGTGTTTCTGTCATAGCCTGCAGAAATTAGTAGCTGCAGCTAGCATGAGGTGTGGTGTGACTGTCTACAGCAAGCAGTAAAGCATACATCCATGGCAGGCAGAGCAAGAGCAGCAAGCAGTAAAGCATAGGAAATCCCTAAATCGAAGCTAAGAGGATGTCTACAGCAGAGAAGACAGAGCACACATCCATGGTAAAGGCGTACAAAACAGGCATAGCACAAGGATAAGAGCAGGTTACAACTTACAAGAAATCAGAGCAATAGCACAACAAATCACAGCAGATCGAGCAGTACTGGACATGAGAGAGAGAGAGGAGGGAGGGAGACAGTCACCTGCGAGGTGGAGAAGCTCGATGTGGGGCTGTGGGCTGAGGGCGCCGGCAAGCTGAGGCGACGACCGGCGGCGGCAGCGCTGGGTTCCCGCCTACACCCAGATCGAGCAGTGCATGAGAGAAGAAGATGGCAGAGAGAGAGAGGGAGAGCGAGGGAGGGACAGAGAGAGAGTCACCTGTGAGGCCGATGTGGGCATGGGACATGCGGTGGCGCACAGATCTGGTCGCGGGGAGGCCGCTGACTGGCGGGCTCCAGGGGAGGCACGGGGCTCGGCCGAGCTCGAGCTCGAGCCATGGCCATGGCGGCCTCCTGCGCGGGGAGAGAGAGGCAGGTGAGAGGAGGAGAGGAAGGAGACGAGGCGCGGGCAGGTGACCTGCGGCGGGCCGCCGGGGGGAGGGGGGGAGGGGGCGGCGCGGCTGGCGGCAGCGGGCTGGGGGGATGTGGGGTAGGTGGTGGCTGTGGCTGATAGCTCACTGGGTGGATGTGGGGTAGGTGGGGGCTGAGTAACAATGGCGCACCAATGAGGGGTGCGCCATACATACATATAACAATGGCGCACCTCTGACTGGTGCGCCATACATACCCGTATAGCAATGGCGCACCTCTGCCTGGTGCGCCACTGCTATTTTTTTTCTTTTTATTTTGATATCCAAATACTCTAAAATAAATAAGCACACATAAGAATGTTTAGAATTTCAAATTTTGTTTAAATTTTCAAAAAAATGTTTAGAATTTAAAAATATGTGTAAATTTTCAAAAAATGTTCAGAATTTCAAAATTTGTTTAAAATGTTAAAAAAAGTTCAGAATTTCAAAATTTGTTTAAAATGTTAAAAAAAGTTCAGAATTTCAAAATTTGTTTAAAATTTCAAAAAATGTTCAGAATTTCAAAATTTGATGAAATATTCAAAAAATATTTAAAATTTCAAATTTTCTTTAAATTTTCAAAAAAATTCCAGAATTTCAAAATATGTTTAAATATTCAATCACCCTTAGCTCTAGCTGCTCTCAGGTTACCAATGGCGCACCTCCTAAGAATGCGCCACTAGTAACCAGGGTTACTAATGGCGCACCTCGTGTGTGGTGCGCCATTACTAGTTTTGAAAAAAAAAATTTGTTAGTACTGGCGCACCGTGGGTGTGGTGCGCCATTACTAGTTAAACTAGTAATGGCGCACCACACCCACGGTGCGCCACTGGTAAGTTTGGGGAGGGTGGTGTGCCCAAGAGAAACTTAGCAGTGGCGCACCACACATCAGGTGCGCCATTAGTAATATAAACATTAGTGGCGCACCCATGTGTGGTGCGCCACTGCTATTTAGCAGTGGCGCACCACATACATAGTGCGCCACTAATGTCTATATTAGCTATAGCCCTTTTTCTAGTAGTGTCCCACTCATGACAAGTTTGGTCTTTGTGCAAGGATTGACTCGCATTATACATGGCTTGATACATCTTGTCTTTCCACATCTTTCATGATATATGAGCTTGTGCACTTTCTTAGCAAATTTTTTGTGACCTACATTGATGGCATATTTATACATAATGATCACATTGTCCACCGTCAATTGCATGATATCATCATCTTTTTGAGCACCAATTGCCATGTTCATGCTCTTGATAAACCGTACCTCTATGACATCATTTTGCACAATGGTCACATTAATCACGTTAACAACACCTTGTGTGCACAATGAATGAATTTGCTCCCATGAATGCATTACATCTCATTCTATATCATTTTGTGACGCCTCATGTGCCTTGTCAAACACAATCTTGTCGGATGACCTCATGCTTACTTGATGGACACCTTGTGTGCGCTAACCATTCTATTTCCATGTGTCCTTTGTGTTTGCTCTTTTTGCATGTATATCATTCTGGAGACATCTTGGAGTACTTGGATTGCGCCATGACTTCCACTCCGTCCAACTACAAGTCCGTCCACGACTACTGCTTCCATGGTGATGAGGTTCACGATCCGAGAGCGGATCTTTCCCAAGGGTGGAGATGATGCGGAGCATCCTACGGTCATCCCCATGTACACTACATCTACTCCCCAAGCCCCAAGTGGAGATACGACGAGAGCTCGAGCATGTGCCATTGGACACAAGGTGAACCTGCCCCTAAATTCTTCCCCTTTCCATTCATGCAAGACATGGTTGCTCCCTAAGACAAAGACACTACATGTGCTCAGGAACCGAGGAGACAACCATGGAGATGCTTGGAGCATAGGACAAGTCCACCCAGAAGCGGATCAAGAAGTGCCTCAAGTGGAGTCACCGCGGAGCTACAGCGGCCCGACATACGGCAGGAGCCCGGACATCCGGCGCCACCAAACAGAGGAAGACTAGAGGAGAACGGACGCCAGGCGACTCTACAGCGGCCAGACATCCGGCCGACCCCCGGACATCCGGCACCCAGCGATGGGCCGGACATCCGGCTCCTCCCCGGAAATCCAGCCGAGGAGTACAGCAGCGCAGACCAGCATCGGGCCGGACATCCGCCCCCCTGCCCGGACATCCGACGCCCCAAGTCGGGACAGACATCCGGCATCCCGCCCAGACATCTGGCGTCTCCACACAGCTGCGGGCCAAGAGCCCATGTAACCTCCCCGCTCTCACCCCTTCATCCCTATACTATAAATAGACCTCCTCCTACCCTTTTCCAGGGTTAGCAAAGACATTGAGACATTTGAGTGAGTTTTGCTCCTTGTACCTCCTTCTTGAAGAATCAAGACATCTTTCGGGAGAAGGATCCCCATCATAGGATCATCAAGACCTCCTAAGGGAGAAGGATCTCACAAGATCAACAAGACCTCAACTCCTTCAAGGATTGATATGAACTAGTTACCTCTTTACCTTCTTGTGTTGGATTTGGACCTTTGTATCCCTCTGTGTGTATGTGGATTTAGCACATGTCTGATTGGATTTGTGTCAATTGAGTGTTTGTTCTTGTGTTCTTCTCTCAATTTGCCCTTTTCCGCCTCCAAGTGTGAAAAGATCATCACCATAGGGTTCCACCCTACATCATATATCCTGTTATTATTAGTGCTAACCTTTCAGAGCATGAAGAAAAGAGATTACTTAAAACTCTGAAGAAGCACCGTGCCGCTATTGGATATACTCTCGATGTTCTCTCTGAAGAAGCACCGTGCCGCTATTGGATATACTCTCGATGTTCTCTCTGAAGAAGCACCGTGCCGCTATTGGATATACTCTCGATGATCTTAAGGGCATAAGTCCCACTTTATGTCAGCATAAAATTCATATGGAGCCAGACGCTAAACCCGTTGTTGATCATCAAAGAAGGTTGAATCCTAAAATGAAGGATGTGGTAAGAACTGAAATATTAAAGCTTCTGGAGGCAGGTATAATTTATCCCATAGCTGATAGTAGATGGGTAAGTCCTATTCATTGTGTTCCTAAGAAAGGAGGTATTACCGTTGTTCCAAATGATAAAAATGAACTTATTCCACAAAGAATTGTAACTGGTTATAGGATGGTAATTGATTTCAGAAAATTAAATGAAGCTACTAGGAAATATCATTACCCCTTGCCTTTTATTGATCATATGTTAGAAAGATCATCTAAGCATACACACTTTTGCATCCTAGATGGTTGTTCTGGTTTTTCTCAAATACCTGTTTCACCTGAAGATCAAGAGAAAACCACCTTTACTTGTCCTTTTGGAACTTATGCTTATCGTCGTATGCCTTTTGGTTTATGTAATGCACCTGCTACCTTTCAAAGATGTATGACTTCTATATTCTCTGACTTTTGTGAAAAGATTGTTGAGGTTTTCATGGATGATTTTCCGTTTACGGAACTTCTTTTGATGACTGCTTGAGCAACCTTGATCGAGTTTTGCAGAGATGTGAAGAAACTAATCTTGTCTTGAATTGGGAGAAGTACCACTTTATGGTGAATGAAGGTATAGTCCTTGTGCATAAAATTTCTGAGAGAGGTATTGAAGTTAATAAAGCTAAAGTTGATGCTATTGAGAAAATGACATGCCCTAATGATATCAAAGGTATAAGAAGTTTCCTTGGTCATGCTGGTTTCTATAGAAGGTTTATAAAAGACTTCTCTAAAATTTCTAGGCCTCTTACTAATCTCTTGCAAAAAGATGTGCCATTTGTTTTTGATGATGATTGTGTAGAAGCCATTGAAATACTTAAAAAAGCCTTAATTTCTGCACCTATTGTTCAACCACCTGATTGGGACCTACCCTTTGAAATTATGTGTGATGCTAGTGATTATGCTATTGGTGTTGTTTTAGGACAAAGAGTTGATAAGAAATTGAATCTTATTCATTATGCTAGCAAAACTCTAGACAGTGCTCAAAGGAATTATGCTACTACTGAGAAAGAATTTTTAGCAGTTGTGTTTGCATGTGATAAATTCCGATCTTACATTGTTGATTCCAAAGTTACTATTCACACTAATCATGCTGCTATTAAATATCTTATGGAAAAGAAAGATACTAAATCTAGACTTATTAGGTGGGTTCTTTTGCTACAAGAATTTGATTTGCATATTATTAATAGAAAGGGAGTTGAGAATCCTGTAGCAGATAATTTGTCTAGAATGGAAAATATTCTTGATGACCCACTTCCTATTAATGATGATTTCCCTGATGAACAATTAGTTGTGATAAATGCTTCTCGTAACACCCCTTGGTACGCAGACTATGCTAATTACATTGTTGCTAAATATATACCACCTAGTTTCACATACCAACAAAAGAAAAAGTTCTTCTTTGATTTAAGGCTTTACTTTTGGGATGACCCACATTTCTATAAGGAAGGAGTAGATGGTATTATTAGACGTTGTGTACCTGAGCATGAATAGGAACAAATCCTATGGAAGTGTCACTCCGAGGAATACAGAGGACACCATGCGGGAGACAAAACTGCACACAAGGTATTACAATCTAGTTTTTATTGGCCTACTCTCTTCAAAGATGCACATAAATTTGTCCTTTCTTGCGATGAATGTCAAAGAATTGGTAATGTTGGTAGACGTCAGGAAATGCCTATGAATTATTCACTTGTTATTGAACCATTTGATGTTTGGGGTTTTGATTATATGGGACCTTTTCCAAAATCCAAGGGTATACTCATATTTTAGTTGCTGTTGATTACGTTACTAAGTGGGTAGAAGCTATTCCAACTAGTAGTGCTGATCATAAGACTTCTATTAAAATGCTTAAAGAAGTTATATTTCCGAGGTTTGGAGTCCCTAGATACTTGATGACCGATGGTGGCTCACATTTTATTCATGGTGCTTTTCGTAAATTGCTTGCTAAATATGATGTTAATCATAGAATTGCATCTCCTTATCATCCTCAGTCTAGTGGTCAAGGTTAATTGAGTAATAGAGAAATAAAAATAATTTTGCAAAAGACCATTAATAGATCTAGAAAGAATTGGTCTAAGAAACTTGATGATGCATTATGAGCTTACAGAACTGCTTATAAAAATCCTATGGGTATGTCTCCGTATAAAATGGTCTATGGAAAAGCATGTCATTTACCTCTAGAGTTAGAACATAAAGCATATTGGGCAATTAAAGAACTTAACTATGATTTCAAACTTACCGGTGAAAAGAGGTTATTTGATATTAGCTCTCTAGATCAATGGAGAACCCAAGCCTATGAAAATGCTAAGTTATTTAAAGAAAAGGTCAAAAAATGGCATGAGAAAAGAATCCAAAAAGGGAATTTAAAGTGGGTGAGCAAGTTCTATTGTACAACTCTCGTTTCAGATTTTTTGCAGGAAAACTTCTCTCCAAATGAGAAGGACCCTATATCATCGAAGAAGTTTACCGCTCCAGAGCTATCAAAATCAACAACTTCGAAGGCACCAACCCGAGAGTGGTGAATGGACAAAGAATTAAGCATTATATCTCAGGTACTCCTATTAATTTTGAAACTAATATTATTAAAACAATGACACCGGAGGAACACATCAAAGAGTCCTTCCGGAACGCTACAGAACCCTGAAAATGGGTAGGTATGTGATACAGTAAGTAAACCGACTCCAAAAATCCCATAAAAATTATTTTTGTCCGTTTTGAAATATTAGAAAAATTACAAAAATAAGAAACAACCGAGGGGACCCACGAGTAGCCCACAAGGCAACAGGGCGCGACCCCCCCTAGGGCGCACCGTGATGCCTTGTGGGCTCCTCGTTTCCTGTCGTATGCTTGGTTTGCAATTTAAAAATTCTTTATATATACTCATGGGTGTTTTGACCACCGCATCGCAAGTTTCTCTTCTGTTCTTGTTTTGGGTTATTTTTTGTCAGATTTTAAAGCTAGGCATCATGTCTTCCTCCTCCTCGAACAACGTAGGAGACGATGCTTGGCTGCTGCAGATGGAACTCAGGAGAGAAGTGGAGGAAGAGGTTACCATGGAAGAAGATGATGGGGATTCGCTGGAGGTGCAGCCCCCTACTTCAGAGAGGAGTACCCTTGCCGGCATCTCCACAACGCCAAATCCTCATCAAGCTATGAGAAGCACTACCAGCCATGGGAGTCCAGAGGTACAAGATGAGCTTCCTCCTAGGCGGCCCTTACACAGGTTACATCAGAACAACTTTCATAATTTGGTCGACAATTATGGGGTCGAGAACACTTCTCGTATGCACATACCTTCCAATTGGGATATCTCCCATCCAAGTGAGAATGATGCAGGAAAGGGATCGTGGTGGCCGGAAAATAAATATATTATGGTTGAAGTGCAAAAGAATGCCACCGTGATTCAGCACTTGCTTCGGGTGGTCCAGAGCTTGAAGGATATCTTACTAAATATTTTGAAGGACAAGCCTATCACTTCATCACCACCATCACCGAGGAAGGAGACTTGAGTACATGGGTATGGGCACCACCCTTGGCTTGTGACAAGCTTGGGGGAGGTGCCCAGTATCGTATCACGATCACTTTTTATCATCATTATCTATCTTAGTTCGATTCTTAGTTATTTCGTGATTTAGAAGAATAAAGTTTTAGTATGATCTAGTTTCGAGTGCTTGCTTTGTGGTCTATCTATCTATGTAATCGTGTGTGGAAGTATAATCCCATGGGGAGTGATAACTTCACATAAAAGAAGTATAATTGATAAAACTTGTTGGAAGTTGACAAACATAGTATTGGTCATTGTTGCAATTCATGAAAAAGTAATAAAGGAAGAGAGGTCTCACATATAAATATACCATCTTGGACATCTTTTATGATTGTGAGCCCCCATTAAATATTCCATGTCAATTAGTCGATGTTGGACAAGGAAGACAACGTAATGAGTTATGTTTGCTTATATTCACATAGAAGTTATATTGTTTTGGATCCTCTAACAATTGGTGCTTGCCCCCTATCTTTTGCTAGCCAAAATTCTGTACTAAGTAGAGATACTACTTGTGCATCCAAAAACCCTTAAACCCAGTTTCATGTCATGAGAGTCCACTATATCTACCTATTGATTGAATAAGATCCTTCAAGTAAGTTGTCATCGGTGCAAAGCAATAAAAATTTCTCCTAAATATGTATGATCTTTTATTGTAAGGGAAAATAAGCTTTGTACGATCTTGTGATGGTGAAGAAATAAAAGCGACACACTGCATAATAAAGGTCGCTATCACAAGGGGCAATATAAAGTTACGTTCCTTTACATTAAGAGTTTGCACATCCAAAAACAAAAAGCACATGACAACCTCTGTTTCCCTCTGCGAAGGGCCTATCTTTTACTTTATGTATTTACTTTCATACAAGAGTCAATAGTATTCTTCTCTATTCCATTTTTATTTTCTCTCTTGGCAAGCATCATGTGGTGGGGATTGATCTGGGCATATATATCCAGTTAGATGTAGGTGATCATGAGTTATTATTGCTGACATTACCAATCAGGTAAATACGTTGGGAGGCGAAATTATAAGCCCCTATCTTTCTATTTGTCTGACTAAAACTTTTGCTCCATAAGTATGTAGTGAGTGTCAGCAATCATAGAAGACTAAATGATAGTTGAGTATACGAACTTGCTAAACAAAGCTCTTACATAGACTCTTTCTGATAATATGATGAATTGCAATTGCTTCAGTGACTGGGATCATAGTTTGTTAGTTATCAATTTGGTTTATGGTTCATACTTTAACTTGTGATTGAATTGTCACTTTTTCATGAGAAGTTCTATGATGATATATTGTTGTTATAATAAAGATCATGATGCCTTCATGTCCATATTTTATTTTTATCGACACCTCTCTCTCTCTAAACATGTGGCCATGATTATCGATTTCGGCTTTCGCTTGAGGACAAGCGAGGTCTAAGCTTGGGGGAGTTGATACGTCCAATTTGCATCATGATTTCCTACTGTTATTTATAATGTATTTGATCACTATTTCACTTTATGATGCAACTCTTATGCCTTTTCTCTCTTAATTTGCAAGATTTATATGAAGAGGGAGAATACCGGCAGCTGGAATTCTGGACCTGAAATAGCTACATCAGAGATACCTATCCTACAGAGCTCCAATTGATTTGAAATTTCACAGATATTTTTTATTGAATATATAAAAAATACTGGAGAAAATATATACTAGAGGGGACCCACCAGTTGCCCACAAGGCAACAGGGCGCGGCCCCCCCTGGGCGCGCCCTGATGCCTTGTGGGGCCCCTGGCTGGCCTCTGGCCCCCTCCTTATGCTATATAAGGTCTTTTGCCCTACAAAATTTAATGAGAAGACTTTCGGGATGAAGCGCCACCGTCTCGAGGCGGAACCTGGGCAGGAGCTATTTTGCTCTCCGGCGGAGCGATTCCGCCGCGGATACTTCCCTCCGGGAGGGGGAAATCAAAGCCATAGACATCACCAACGATTCTCTCATCGTGGGAGGACCAATCTTCATCAACATCTTCACCAGCACCATCTCATCTCAAACCCTAGTTCATCTCTTGTATTCAATCTTTGTCTCAAAACCATAGATTGGTACCTGTGGGTTGCTAGTAGTGTTTATTACATCTTGTAGTTCATGCTAGTTGGTTTATTTGGTGGAGGATTATATGTTCAGATCCTTAATGATATTCAATACCCCTCTGATCTTGAACATGAATATGATTTGTGAGTAGTTACTTTGGTTCTTGAGGACATGGGAGAAGTCTTGTCATAAGTAATCATGTGAATTTGGCATTCGTTCGATATTTTGATGATATGTATGTTCTTGCTTCCTTTAGTGGTGTCGTGTGAACGTCGACTACATGAAACTTCACCATCTTTGGGCATAAGGGAAGGCATTGTGTAGTAGTAATTAGATGATGGGTTGCTAGAGTGCCAGAAGCTTAAACCATAGTTTATGCGCTATTCCGTAAGGGGCTGATTTGGATCCATATTTTTCATGCTATGTTTAGAGTTATCTTAGTTCTTCTTTCATAGTTGTGGATGCTTGTGAGAGGGGGTAATCATAAGTGGGAGGCTTGTTCAAGTAAGAACAGCACCCAAGAACCGGTCCACCCACACATCAAATTATCAAAGTAGCGAACGCGAATCAAACAAACATGATGAAAGTGACTAAATGAAATTCCCATGTGTCCTCGAGAACGCTTTGCTTATTATACGAGTTCGTTCCGGCTTGTCCTTTGCGATAAAAAGGATTGGGCTACCTTGCTGCACTTTATTATACTTGTTACTTGTTACTTGTTACGAATTATCTTGCTACCGAAACTATTTGTTACCGCTACTTTCAGTACTTGCAGAGAATACCTTGCTGAAAACCGCTTGTCGTTTCCTTCTGCTCCTCGTTTGGTTCGACACTCTTACTTATCGAAAGAACTACGATTGATCCCCTATACTTGTGGGCCATCAGTGTGGCAGATGGATGCTCGGCTTATTGTACGATGGTGGTGAACACGAGGCCTACGACACCGGTTGGATGATGTGAACATCGCACATGGCAATGGACGCTCGGTGATCAGACCCTGGCGAGGCCTCCTAGCCAGTTCCAACTACCTGAATGTTCGGCTTCGTGTCATGAACTGCCGCCGGCTGAATTCGTTGAAGACGCGTGTGGCACCTCAGCTCAGAGGACCAGTTTACCTTGTGTTCCCAACCCAGAGATCATGTCTTCTGGAAACACACAACAACCTGGAGCAGAACAGAACTGAGTTTTATTGATATTGTACAAGTACAAGCTTGGATATTACATTGGATGATGAGGCCAGAAGCACTACTCGTGCTATGACAGTATCTACATTATTTATGAAACATCAAGGGGCCTCAGTACTAGCAGAAAGACTACAGCGTAGTGGAACAATGCGTGGGAAACTCCATCCCATAGGGACACTGCTGGGACACCACCTAATTAGCATAGCACGAACCATCGGTATCTCCATCTTCGGCTTCTCCTGCATCTGGCATGATACGCCAGGTGAGTACTTGGAATGTACTCGCAAGCTCACAGCAACCAAAACAGTGTAGCAAACAACAGCATGGCAAAGATTATGTTAATGCTTAAGGATGCTCGCTTACTGTTACCAACTCACTTTCTTTCGGGTTCACACCTAACCCCCAAAACATTCGTGACCCGTTGGTCACTTCCGAACATGAGACGAGTTCTTCCATCATTATTATTAATACGGTTGACCACACAGTGTGACCTAGTGCGGACTGTGTCCAATATTGTGGACGCAGCTATTCGAATAGATTCTTACACTCTGCAGAGGTTGCGCACGTTACCCACACCATGGATGTGGCGCCCCGCCTGAATACCACTGTAGCCAGACGGGCGCCGCACATACCAACCCAGGAAACTCACACTGGCATGCGCTTTTACAACAAGTATCATGAACACAAGCTTTTCTATTAATGGATATATATGTCTTACATGAGGTTTTACAAGGGTGATGGCAGCGGAAAGCTCTATCTAAGGCAGCATGGTATTGGTGCGGCTCCAATCCACAGGGATCTGACTGGGTTACTCTTCTAGCCCGCGAACACTCCGGCTCCTCGCTAGAGATTGTCGAATCCTTAGGTGAACCTGGCCACATTGAAGGCCGCTGAGTACTTTTGAATGTACTCGCAAGCAAACTAAACCAACATATACACCAAGCAATGCAATCCATGGCATTCAAGCATGCATTCATTATCTTAACAATATTAGCTATCATACTAAGGCAGGATTATCTAGCAAGATTAATCATCTAGCAACATTAATTGTCATAACAGGATCATCTGGCATCATTACTACTGATCATGTCATAACAGTATTTTCTAGCATGTAAACTATCAAAGTAACTGTGGTACGAAGATAAAGCATATCAAGTAATTAATCCAAACCCGGTCCAAATCAAATCCAAGTCATGTGGTCATTCGACCACTCATCCCATAGCCATCGCATGGCCAACATCATATACCTAACATCATCCGATGTCCATGCATCTGCACTATAAGTCTGACAAATCATACCTTTCTTTGGTTCAGTCTTAGCAATAACATTATATAGTTTGTTCCTCCAGACTTGACACAGACCAAATAGTGTGACCTAGTACGAACTGTGTCCCATGACCGAGGACGCGGCTATTCGAATAGATTTACACTCTGCAGAGGTTGCGCACTTTACCCACACCATGGAGCTCCCGGCCTCGTACTTAGTACATGTTCCCATTCGGGTGGACCGGTGCTGCTCCAACAAAACTTGTCTATTGCCTGGCACTCTTTCGGTCCCACCGACAATCATACCCTCCCAGGGTCAAGTCCTAGGTGGCCCATGTGTCAGCCCGTGACACCTGCCACCGTCGTGGCCAAACAAAACTGTCCCAAACGGGGACGTGCGCACATAACCATAAACTGGGCTCACATGATTATTGCCGCCTACCGGGCCAGGGTAGCACGCACGCATAATCCCCCCTATTTGGTGGTACTGACAAGAGGCAGGACAATAGACCAAGCTAGTCACTAGTGCGATAACATGATGAGCATTAGCAGGTAATGTAAATAGCAAATTCAAACTAGCAGGAGTTTAATCACAGGCATAATCATTAATTAAACACGCAAGAATAACACAGAGCAATGCCTTAGGGCACATATCAGATGGTCGGCTTACCTGGGGGTGAAGGAATACTCCGGGAGAAGTGCGATCACCTCGCGGAAAATTTGCCGGAAAGGATTCTCTCTCGGAGGGGCTGATAGAAGGGAAAGGGCAAAATGGTCATTCTAGGAAAGTGTAAACATGGTGAAAGTGAGGTCATCGGAACGGGCTCGATGAACTGAGAAAGTGGGCTTTGGAATCACCTGAATCGGGGTCACGGTTAAAAAGTTGTGGCCGTTCGTTGTTTAGGCAGAAAATAAATAAAATGTATTCATTTTCGCTCTAAACCAGTGAACGTTCGCAAACCAACCATTTCGGCCGGCGGCTGAAAAGAGAAAGCGCACTTTGTTGGGATACGCCTTCGAAGTAGCGAAAACGTATTCCGAGGAGTACGTTTCCACTTAAACCTCGCGGGCCCGGCCTCTGGGTCGATGACAGGCGAGTCCTACCGCGCTCTCTCTCTCCTCCAGCCTCCTTCTTCCTTCTCCTCTGCTCTTCCCCGACAGAGCAACGGTGGGCGGCCGGCCGTGGCTGATGCCGGCGAGGCAGGGCGCTGCGGCCTCGGCCAGCGGTGGAGAAGGCCTTGCGGCTCCTTCCCGCGCCCGTGGGTAGTCGCGGCGGAGGCGGGGGTGCACTGCGGTTGCTGGTAGGGGTGGAGGCAGACGGCGGCAGTGGTGAGCTCGGGCCGGAGCTATGGACTGTCCCTGGAAGAAATGGAGGCTGGGAGGGCTTGCGGGTGGTGGCGGTGGTCGGCTGGTGGAGCTAGAGGAGCAGAGGAGGCCCCGGTGACCAGAATTTAGGTGGGGAGAGCTCCTCGAGCGGCGGGGAGAGCTCCTCGAGCTGGCGGCCATGGCGGCTGTGAGCGGCGGGGAGAGCTCCTCGAGCTAAATCGAGAGGCCGGGGAGGTAGCTGGGAGGGAGAGGGGGCCGTTGTGGGTGGTGTGAGTGCTCGGGGAGGCCTCGTGCCTTGGCTATTTATAGCCTGGCCGCGGCTAGCGGATGAGGACGGCCGTGGTGGCATCCTCATCCTCGCACTGGAGCTCCGGCGAGGTGTCACACACCCGGTGGTGCCGACCAGACGAGCGCCAGAGGGAGGGGACGACTCGAAGGAGAAGACGCCAACGGGAGAGGGAAAACGACGGCGGTCACGGGCGGACAGTGCGGTGGCGGGACTCGCCGTGGTGTGGGGAGGAGGTAAACGAAGGGGGAAAGCGTTGGAGAAGGCGTACGTGGACGGCGCGGAGCCGTGGGACATGCCCGGACGAGCGGAGGCTGGCCGAAGCGAGTTGGCCAACGAGGACAGTGCCACAGAGCACCGTTTCTGCACGGTGGCTGCGTGGTCACCAAGCGCACTACAAGCTTTGGCACTCTACTGCCTGTCCAATCTTGTCAAACAGCTCCCTCACTGCTCAAAGAGATGAGGTCGATCACTGGATGGACCAAGATGGCTCTAGAGTGGTCGAGGGGATCCAGAACAACTTCTGGACAGAAACTTGGGGACCAAGCTGAGGTGAAATGACTTAGCAAGTGAGATTAAAATGTTGTCAAAATAAGATGGGGTATGAAGGAGTAGATGCTGGAAAAATTTGAAGGCCTTTGGACCAAGTTTGCACGCACTTCCTTCACAATGCGGAATTTGGTCCAGAAACTGGATTTTGATGTTGTGCTCAACTGGCTTGGTGAAATGAACTGAATTTTTGTGTAGGGAAGTTATTTTGGTGTATGGAGATACTGGAAAAATTTCAGCTCATTTGGATATACCAAAATGGTACTTCCCTCACAGAGCTTCCTGCTGGACATGAACTAGATGGAATTTTTGAGAGAATTTGGCTAGATAAAATGATGTGAATTTTTGCATGCTCACATCAAATAGGGAATGTGAGGTCCTGGATTAATTTCAAGATTTTTGAAGAAATATAAAATATAGTTGCTTCACAACCTCAAAATAAGTTCAGAGACAAGAATTGGATGATGTGCTCAAAACTTGAACTGTGGAACTCGGGATCTTGATGGAAATGGTGAATATATGGATAGAAGAAGCTCCAAAAATTATTTGGGATTTTTCCTGGCTATCAAAATGGTAGCTCCTTTGGAAAGTGCCCAAAGTGCAATATTGGCTTTATATAGGAAAATGCAATTTCCCTTATTTAATTATGGCCAATATTTTTATGAGAGCTCAATATGATCACAAAGAATATCTCCACAAGTTTTCATGAACTTTGGAGATGGATAGATATTTTCCTGGATTTAATTCCTTTAACTGGCAGAAAAAGGAATTAATTTTAAATGAAAAATATTGCAAATGACTTGACAATATTTTTGCATATCCAGGGTTTATTGATGTGGGATGATCACTGGGAAAAGTTTGGGAGGCAACAGATCAAGGGAAATTGGGGTTCCTTTGCAACGGAAGGAATTAGGGTTTTCCTTCCGATGGACCGGAGAGTAGGGTTTCGGTGGCAAAGTCCTGCGAAAATATTTTGGGTGGCAAGGTTGAACTGGAGAGAGTCTCTGGTTGGGTAGGAAAGGCAAGGCTAAATGACCATCTTCATATACCCAAAGGCAAGAGAAAACCCGATAACATAAAAAAAGACGGGAGTCAAATCTCGCGAAGGAAAAAAAACAAGGAGCGAAAACCAGGGTGTCACAATGGACATTCGTCCAACGAAACTTGTCTAACCCGTGACTCCTCTATCGTACCACCGACAATCATCCCCTGTCCGAGTCATGCCCTGGGTGGCCCCTGTGTCACTCCTGACACCTGCCACTGTCGTGGCCAACTAAACTGTCCCAAACGGGGACGCCGGCAAATAACTCAACTTGGGCTCACGAGGTTATCGTCGCCTACCTGATCAGGGCAGCACACACGCATAACCTCCCCTCTTTGGTGGTACCGGTAAAAGAGCACAAAGCTAGACCAAGTCAAGGCCATCCCATTCCGGCAGATGTGGCTGCACGGGTAAGTCCGGGTCGGTGGGACTTGATCAACCATCAAAGTGAATTTAACATGTAAAGTTACTGGTCACATCTAACTATGTGTTTATGCAAAATATCAACAATATGGAACTTAGCATATTTAAATTAAATTAAATGCAATATAATTCATTATAAGCCAATACTATTGCTATGCCTTATGCAATGGATGATGTGGCTTGCCTTGCTCAAGTGGAGTATCAGCAAACTCCTGGTCTTCAAATCCACATCAATTTCCTTCTGAAAGTATTTTTAAATAGCAAACGGAAATGTCACATAAAGCCTTTTGGTTTGCCAAAAATTCTGTGAGCATTGTAAAAATACCAAACTTGGTCAGAAAATAGAGGGGCTCAATACAAAACCATAGCAAAAAGAATCACTTGATTTGGACTTGTGGTTTAAAAGATAGAGCTGGTCAAAGTTTCTGGTCAAATCTGATTAAAATTGAATTTAAACTAAAAAAAGAAAAAACTCCAGCGGGCCACGTCGAAAGCGTATAATGGAAATACGCTTCCACTTATACCGCTTCGGGCGCAGGCCTGAGCCGCTGACAGGTGGGGCCGGGCGGTCAGATTTAAAAGGAAAAGGGAGGGAGAAGAGAGAGGGTGGCTCACCGTCGGTGATAGCCGGCGATAGCGATGGCGGCGAGGTCAGGCGACTGCGGGGATGGAATGAGCACACGACGGCGGTCCTCCCTGTACCCACAGCGTCTCCAGGGGTGGCCTAACGGCGTCAACCCCTTCCTCTCCGGCGGCAGCTGATCTCGGGCGTCGCCGGAGACGGCGATTCCGGCAGCGTTTCAACTGGGAAGGAATTCGAGGAAGGTCAGTAGGATTCACTAAGCTCAGGTAGGTGGTCGGGCAGGGCTGGGGTGGAGTGGAGCTAGCTGGAACGGATCGGGGCTCGGGCGGCGGAGCTTCGGCCGGAGTGGAGGGAGACGAGCACCCGGCTCCCGACAGAGCCATCTAGTGGTGATTGAGAGAGGGAGGGTGGAGTGGTGAGCTGCGGAGAGGCCGGGCGCAGCCTCTTATAGGCGGGCGAAGGGTGGCCGAGCCGCATGCCACCGTGGATGAGCTGGCGCGGGAAGGACGGCGAGCTGGTCGTCGCGAGGTGGGGCGAGATGACGGGTGAGGTCAGGCGAGTTAATGGGCAAGGCGATGGCAGGCGAGGAAGAGGACAGCCAGCTCACCTCACTATGGCCGCACGGGCGCAATAGTGCGGTGCTCGGTGGCGGCCGGTGAGGGCGTCTCCGGCGAGGGGAAGGTGCTGGAGCAGCTTAGGTGGATGGCGGAGAGGTAGTCGGCACCACTAGACAAAGTAAGGCAACGCGGGACGGCTGGACTAGTCGCGTCCGACGCGGTCCGCGCGCAGAGCGCGTGCACAGGCATGCCAGTGCCGTGCTCACCACGGGTGCTGGCACCTAGAGGCCACGCACGCCTGGCACACCTTGTCCAGTGCATCGACCCTAGATCACACAGCCTTCCTGTGCCTCTGGTTCGGCTAGATACACTCGGAATCGAGTGGTAGCATCAAGTATAGTTTCTGAACAGAAACTTGAGAGGGATCCAGAGCATGGATGAGTTGTGAATGAAGCCAAGTGACTTGTCTGGGATGATCTAGGTTGGAAGGACTATCTGCTGGCAAGGTTTTAGAGATTTTTGCAAAGATTTGCACATAGTTCATGTACAAACCCTATACTGGTCCAAAAACTTGGTGAGGAAGTAGCACTCACATAGATGATTTGCTGAAGCTGAAATTTGGTGTGAGAGCGTTATTTGGTGGTGACAACATGCCACAAAAATTTCAGAGCAAATGGATACCTCTAGCTGGTACTTCCTTTACAGAGGCTTGAAATGAGCAGAAACTTGGCAGAATATTTTTGCTGAAAATTTGTACTGGACTAGGCGATGTTTTCAGATATTGTGGCAAGATATGACTTCGAGTACCTCAGGGAATTATTTGAGAATTCTCTAAGGCATAGAAATATATGTTGCTTCATAAAGGGTTAATTCTGTTCAGAAGGTAAAAGGAATATTCTGGACAAAATTTTGTACTGGCCAATGAAATGTTTTTCAAGATTGTGGGAGTAGATGATCTGAAGGAGATGTGGGATTAATTTGGAATTTTTCTGATCAACAGAACTATAGGTTGCCTCACAACCGATGATGAGCATGAGCATATCCAGAGGGAGGAATGAATTATTTTGGGAGAATAGAAATTAGGGTTTTGATCAGAGGGTATAAGACAAGATTTTGGCAAGATGTTGAGGGCGTTGGATCTCTTAAGGAGAAATCCAAGGAATCCTCAAGTCCAAAGTCAAATGATTTGGGTCCAAAAACCAACAAATGGCAAATAAAACCAGGGAAATTTTGAAAAGAAAAAGTTGCCAAAATCAGGGTGTCACAAACCTACCCCCCTTAGGATGAATCTCGTCCTCGATATTCGGTTCTCAGGGAACAAATACGGATATGCTGATCTCAGAAAATCCTCTCTTTCCCAAGTAGCTTCTTCCTCAGTATGGTGATCCCACAGTACCTTGTAAAACCTGATCACCTTACTTCGAGTAGTTCTTTCCATTTCATCTAGAATTCTGATAGGTTTCTCCTCATAGGTCAAATCCTTGATCAGCTCTAATTCACTAATATCTGCCTGTTTGAACGGAGGTGCAATGCACTTTCTTAGCTGTGATATGTGAAAGACATCATGTACTTTGGACAGTTCCGGTGGTAACACCAACTAATATGCCACTCTGCCTCTTCTAGCTATCACTAGAAAGGGACCAATATATCTGGGTGCAAGTTTTCCTTGAGTATGAAATCTCATTACCCATTTCATGGGAGTTACTCGGAGGTAAGCATACTCTTCGGGTTCGAAAGTTACTTCTCGGTGTTTAGGATCATAGTAGCTCTTCTGACGGGACTTAACTGCTCGAAGTCGTGATGACCCACAAGTATAGGGGATCAATCGTAGTCCTTTCGATAAGTAAGAGTGTCGAACCCAACGAGGAGCAGAAGGAAATGACAAGCGGGTTTCAGCAAGGTGTTTTCTGCAAGCACTGAAATTATCGGTAAAGAGTAGTTTGATAGCAAGATAATTTGTAACAAGTGACAAGTAGCAATAGTAAAAATGAGTGCAGCAAGGTGGCCCAATCCTTTTTATAGCAAAGGACAAGCTGGAACGATCTCTTATAGTAAGTAAAGCGTTCTCGAGGACACATGGGAATTTCATCTAGTCACTTTCATCATGTTGGTTTGATTCGCGTTCGCTACTTTGATAATTTGATATGTGGTTGGACCGGTGCTTGGGTGCTGTTCTTACTTGAACAAGCCTCCGACTTATGATTACCCCCTCTCGCAAGCATCCGCAACTATGAAAGAAGAATTAAGATAACTCTAACCATATCATTAAACATATGGATCCAAATCAGCCCCTTACGGAATAGCGCATAAACTAGGGTTTAAGCTTCTGTCACTCTAGCAACCCATCATCTAATTACTACTCCACATTGCATTCTCTTAGGCCCAAAGATGGTGAAGTGTCATGTAGTCGACGTTCACACGACACCACTAAGAGAATCAACAACATATATATCATCAAAATATCGAACGAATACCAAATTCACATGATTACTTATAACAAGACTTCTCCCATGTCCTCAAGAACAAAATTAACTACTCACAAATCATATTCATGTCCAAGATCAGAGAGGTGTTGAATTGCATAATAGATCTGAACATATAATCTTCCACCAAATAAACCAACTAGCATCAACTACAAGGTGTAATCAACACTACTAGCAACCCACAGGTACCAATCTGAGGTTTTGAGACAAAGATTGAATACAAGAGATGAACTAGGGTTTGAGAAGTGATGGTGCTGGTGAAGATGTTGATGAAGATTAGTCCTCTCACGATGAGAGGATCGCTGGTGATGTCGATGGCGAGGATTTCCCCCTCCCGGAGGGAAGTATCCCCGGCAGAATCTCTCCGCCGGAGAGCAAAAGTTCTCCTACCCAAGTTCCGCCTCGAGACGGCGGGGCACCGTCCCGAAAGTCTTCTCTATATTTTTTCTAGGGCAAATGGACTGATATACCAGAAAATGGGGGCCAGAGGCTGGCTAGGGGCCCCACGAGGTACCAGGGCGCGCCTGGGGGGGGTGGCGCGCCCTGGTGCCTCGTGGGCACCTGGGTGGCCCCCTCTGGTACTTCTTGCTTCCAGTATTTTTTATTTATTCCAAAATAAATCTCCGTTAAATTTTAGCTCATTTGGAGATGTGCAGAATAGGTATCTCTGACATAGCTTTTTCAGGTCCAGAATTCCAGCTGCCGGCAATCTCCCTCCTTGTGTAAATCTTGCATATTAAGAGAGAAAAGGCATTAGAATTGCTCCACAAAGCGTTATATTGATTAAAAACACCATAAATAACAGTAGCAAAACATGATGCAAAATGGACGTATCAAATCGCTCTTGAATTTCCTTAACTTGCTTCTCAGCCTCGAGCATCAAATCTGTACCGAAGATACTGCTGTCTCCTGTCTGTGACCAAATTAAAGGAGTGCGGGATTTCCGCACATACAGTGCCTCAAATGGTGACATCTTAAGACTTGACTGGTAGCTGTTGTTGTAGAAAAATTCCGCATAGGGTAGACTATCTTCCCACTTGGGTCCATAGGTGAGGACACAGGACCGAAGCATATATTCCAATATCTAGTTCACTCGTTCGGTTTGCCCGTGTGTTTGTGGGTGGTATGCCATGCTATGCTTCAATGCTGTTCCCAAAGCTTGATGCAAGCATAGCCAGAATGCCGAGGTGAACAGAGATCCCCTATCCCATGTGATGGATTTGGGTACTCCATGAAGGCTGACTATTCGGGACATATAGAGTTGGGCGAGTTGATCGGCCCGGAAAGTAGTCTTTACTGGAATGAAATGGGCTACTTTGGTAAGTATATCCACGATAACCCAGATGGCATCATGGCCTCTTGTTGACTTAGGTAGTCCAACAATGAAGTCCATGCATATATCATCCCATTTCCATTGGGGAACTTGTAAGGGTTATAACAGTCCGGCTGGTTTCTGGTGCTCAGTCCTAACCTTATTGCATACGTCGCAACACGGGACATAGTATGCAATATCTTTTCGCATTCCTGGCCACCAAAAGGTTTCTCTTAGGTCCTGATACATTTTTGTTCCTCCCGTGTGAATGGAATATGTGGATTCATGTGCCTCTCGCAATAGCTGCTGCCTCAGGTTTTCCTGGTCAGGCACGCATATTCGGCTGTCGAACCATAACGTCCCTTGGTCGTCCACGCGAAAGGACTTGGCTTTTCCTTGATGTATGTTTTCCTTGATCTCCTGTATGCCCTTGTCAGTTTTCTGAGCTTCCTTAATTTCCTCCATAAGTGTTGGAGTAATTTCCAACATATCCGGGCTAGTTGGGCCAAAAAGTACCAAGTTGAGCTCGGCAAACTCTTCTTGTAACCTTGGATGGATACCCTCCATTATTGCATTTACCATGCCTGGTTTCCTGCTGAGGGCATCTGCGACCACATTGGCTTTTCCCGGATGGTAATTGATTCCAAGGTCATAGTCCTCGACCAGTTCAAGCCATCTTCTCTGTCTGTGGTTGAGATCGGGTTGCGTGAAAATATACATGAGACTCTTGTGGTCTGTGTATATCTCACAGCGTTGCCCAATGAGATAATGCCTCCAAATTTTCAGGGCATGAACCACGACTGCCAATTCCAAGTCATGAGTGGGGTTGTTTTCTTCATGGGGTCGTAGCTGTCTGGATGAATATGCTACAACCTTTCCTTCTTGCATTAATACGCAGCCGATTCCACGTCTGGAAGCATCACAGTATATGTCAAAGCTATTGTGAATATCCGGAAGAATTAAGACATGAGCCATAGTTAGCCTTGTCTTTAACTCCATAAAGCTGCTATCGCGTTCTTCCGTCCAGAAAAATTTGTGATTCTTCTTCAACAATTATGTCAATGGCTTTGCTATCTTGGAGAAGCCTTCAATGAAACGACGGTAGTAGCCTGCCAATCCCAGGAAAGTGTGGACTTCTGTTACCGAGGCTGGTGTTTTCTAATTTAGTACTGCAGTCACTTTGCTGGGGTCGAGGGCCACACCTTGTTCTGACAGAATGTGCCCCAGAAATCCAACCTCTCTTAGCCAAAATTCACATTTGCTGAACTTGGCATACAAGTGATGGGTCCTTAATCTTTCCAGGACAGCACGAAGATGTTGTTTGTGCTCCTCTTCATCCTTAGAGTATATAAGGATATCATCGATGAATACCACTACAAACTTGTCCAGAAAGTCCATAAAGACTTTGTTCATCATGCTCAGGAAGTAAGCTGGAGCATTTGTCAGCCCAAACGACATGCCTGTGAATTCATACAGACCATATCGAGTGGTGAAGGCTGTCTTGGGGATATCCCTTTCCTGATTTTCAACTGGTGATACCCCATTCGGAGGTCAATCTTAGAAAATACCCGGGCTCCACTCAACTGGTCAAACAAATCATCAATGCGAGGGAGTGGGTACTTATTTTTGATGGTGACCTCATTTAATTGGCGATAGTCCACACACATCCGTAGACTGCCATCCTTCTTCTTAACAAACAGCACGGGGGATCCCCATGGCGAGATGCTAGGGCGAATGTACCCTTTTTGTAGTAATTCATCCAACTGTTTCTTTAATTCCACCAGCTCTGGGGACGGCATGCGGTAGTACTTCTTGTAAATTGGAGCAGTTCCGGGAACAACATCAATAGCAAATTCCAATTCCTGGTTGGGTGGCATCCCTGGTAGTTCCTCCAGGAACACATCCGGAAATTCACTAACTACCGGAATCAAGTTCACATCCATAACGGTGGTCTTGAATGACATTCCCTTCTTTGACATCATTCTACTGGCGATAAACTGAACTGTTTGTCCTGCCGGGTTAACCAGTGTCACTGCTCTGGTGGCGCAGTTGATGCAGACTTGATGTGGTGTCAACCAGTCCATCCCCAATATTATGTCTAGTCCAGGGGATTCAATGGCAACAAGGGTGGCTGGACACTTAACTCCATGTATCAAGATTTCCAGGTCCTTATATATGACATTTGTTCTGAGCATGGATCCAGGGGATTGTTCCACCATGATTTTATCCAAAAGAGAAGGGGAAAAATTTGTGTATGGTGGCAAAACTCCACGAAATAAACGAATGGGAAGCTCCGAAATCAAATAAAATTATTGCGGGTATGTCATTAACAGAAAACATACCAAGAACCACATCTGGTGCTTCGCGGGCTTCCTCAGCGGAGATATGATGGACTTGGCCGCGGCAGAAGTTGTGATTGGGGCGGCGTCCAATAGTGTTGACTTGTGGCTTGAAGTCGGACTGTGGCTTTCCAGCTCTTGTGGGGCACTGCTTGGAATAATGCCCGCCTTGACCACAAGTGAAGCAAGTGTTGTTGCGGCGGCAGTCCTCCAGCACTAGCTGTTTGCCAATTGTCTTGTCCTGGTTGCTTGGTTTGTTGTTGTTGTTGTTGCCGCCATTCCAAGTGGGCTTGTACTCAGACTGAACTGGTTGCCAGATACGCGGCTTTTGCGTAAACTGCACATGGGCGTCCTTCTTGGGTTCAAACTTATGCTTGCGGTCATCATATCCAGACTTATGCTCCCGTTCAGCAATGAATGCTTTGTTTACCAGAGTCTGAAAGTCCGGAAAATCTAGCATGCAGAGCTGACAACGGAGGGCATGGTTGAGTCCCCCTAGGAATCGGTCTATCTTCCTTTCCTCCGTGGACACATCATGGGTAGAGTATCATGCCAGATTATTGAATTTGTTCAGATACTCACCGACTGACATACTTCCTTGAGTAAGAGCAAGGAATTCCCTCTGCTTCACCTTCATGATGCCAGTGGGAATATGGTACCTCCGGAATACTTCCTTAAATTTCTCCCAGGAAATGTCTTCCCCGGGAGGCCATGCCATTTTTGCATTATCCCATCAGATAGCTGCCGGTCCTTCCAGGTAGTCAGTGACAAAAGAAACCTTGTCTGACTCATCACATCGGGCTATTTCCACCTTCTTTTCCATGGTCCTCAGCCAGTCATCTACTTCAATTGGATCAACCGCTTGACCAAAACTGGGTGGCTTGGTATGCTGGAAATCAGACAGCTTGGAGTGCGTCCCATTGTTCTGATTCTGCCCTTCCATAGTCTGCATACTTTTCAGAAACTCCATCAAATACTGATTTGTTTTCTCTTCGAACATCCTCATGATCTGATCAGTGCTCGGTGGTTGCGATGGAGGAGGTGGCAAATCTTCTGGCGGTTGTACCGCCTGTCTGGCGGATCGATGGATCAGAGTTCCATCACCGCCTTGATTGCTACACCTCTTCATCCTATATCCGTTCCCATTGCAAAACACCGAATTGATGAGCAACATCCATCAGGGAAATATGGCAAAATGACACCAAGAAAGCAAAATCAAAGGAAGAACGAGAAAAACAACATAATTATACAAGGCATTCCAGCATCATACATGGAAAACTAGTAGGGGGTTATCATGATGGGTACTGCTCATACAGCAGTTGACATATGCAAAGATGCTACGATGCATACACATGCAGAACTCAAGCATCCACTCTAGTAGCGCGGGTGGCATGGACACTGGCAGACTGAAGACTCCTCGTCGTCTGATCCTGACTCGGAATCAGAACTAATGATGTGGATCACGTCCTCCGGATCAAAGGAACCACGACGACGCTGTTGGGAAGGTTCTCCCTCGGAGGAAGAAGAAGCACGACGCCTTAGCATCGGAGCAGCTGGAGTGGCTAGCAACGAGGCCCACTCAGCTGGGGTCTCACGTCGGGTACCAGACGAAATGCCTAGCTGTCCGAATGAGCTAGAAGGAGTCTCAGGCATACGTGGAGGTGGAACATGCGGTGTATACATAGGTGAGAAGGAGGAGGAGACTGTGCTACAGTAGCAGCGGCAAGTGCCTCTTGGGCACGAGACAACTCCTCAGCCAAGGAAATGATCATACGATAACTAGCGTTCAGATAGCGGTACAAGACACCAGTCACACGATCACTCGCCGGATCAACAGGCGCAAAAAGGACTCGCCCTGTCGTAGGCGACAGTGTGGGGTAGTGAAAGAAACCTGGGTGTGTCTGCATCTCGACCTCATGGAAGCGCAAGTCCGTGAGAGCCTCCATAGCAGTGAACTAGATTGCCAGATCGGGAGTAGAAGCAGTTCCGCCCTTGGAAGAGCGGGAGTAGCTGCCGATCTCCGAACTCGCAGTAAGGAAAGCCTCTGCGTGATACTCGAACACCGAATCCGCAAGCTGCTCTCGGAACACCTGGTACACTGGTCTTCGCCGTTGGGATACAGTCGAAGCCAGACGCTGCGAAGTAGTACCGGAAAAGTAAATGGTTCCGGCTCGTGGTTGTAGTGGTATGGAACTAGTGCCATCTACACTCACAAGGCTAACGGTTAGTAAAACGAATGAATCAAGATTCATGCTATGCAACAAGCAAATGTAGCAAGCAAAACACACCAAGATTCTACACTAATCGCGTTTCTAGCACGGGGTTAACTAGGGTGTCCTACAGTCAGCACGGCTCTGATACAAAGCGTTGTGGCACCCCGGCTCAGAGGACCGGTTTACCTTGTGTTCCCAACCCAGAGCTCATGTCTTCTGGAAACACATAACAACTTGGAGCAGAACAGAACTGAGCTTTATTGATATTGAACAAGTACAAGATTGGATATTACATTGGATGATGAGGCCAGAAGCACTACTCGTGCTATGACAGTATCTACATTATTTATGAAACATCAAGGGGCCTCAGTACGAGAGGAAAGACTACAACGTAGCGGAACAATGCGTGGGAAACTCCATCCCATAGGGACACTGCTGGGACACCACCTAGTTAGCGTAGCACGAACCATCGGGATCTTCATCTCCGGCTTCTCCTGCATCTGTCATGATACGCAAGGTGAGTACTTGGAATGTACTCGCAAGCTCACAGCAACCAAAACAGTGCTGCAAACAACAGCATGGCAAAGATTATGTTAATGCTTTAGGATGCTCGCTTACTGTTACCAACTCACTTTCTTTCGGGTTCACACCTGACCCCCGGAACATTCGTGACCCATTGGTCACTTCCGAACATGAGACGATTTCTTCCATCATTATTATTAATATGGTTGGCCACACAGTGTGACCTAGTGCGGACTGTGTCCAATACCGTGCACACGGTTATTCGAATAGATTCTTACACTCTGTAGAGGTTGCGCACGTTACCCACACCATGGACATTCGTCCAACGAAACTTGTCTAACCCATGACTCCTCTATCGTACCACCGACAATCATCCCCTATCTGAGTCATGTCCTGGGTGGCCCCTGTGTCACTCCTGACACCTGTCACCGTCATGGCCTAAACTGTCCCAAACGGGGACGCCGGCAAATAACTCAACTTGGGCTCACGAGGTTATCGTCGCCTACCTGATCAGGGCAGAACGCACGCATAACCTCCCCTCTTTGGTGGTACCGGTAAAAGAGCACAAAGCTAGACCATGTCAAGGCCGTCCCATTCCGGCAGATGTGGCTGCACGGGTAAGTCCGGGTTGGTGGCACATGATCAACCATCAAAGTGAATTTAACATGTAAAGTTGCTGGTCACATCTAACTATGTATTTATGCAAAATATCAACAATTTGGAACTTAGCATATTTAAATTAAATTAAATGCAATATAATTCATTATAAGCCAATACTATTGCTATGCCTTATGCAATGGATGATGTGGCTTGCCTTGCTCAAGTGGAGTATCAGCAAACTCCCGGTCTTCAAATCCACATCAATTTCCTTCTGAAAGTATTTTTAAATAGCAAAAGGAAATGTCACATAAAGCCTTTTTGTTTGCCAAAAATTCTGTGAACATTGTAAAAATACCAAACTTGGTCAGAAATAGAGGGTCTCAATACAAAACCATTGCAAAAAGAATCAATTGATTTGGACTTGTGGTTTAAAAGATAGAGCTGGTCAAACTTTCTGGTCAAATCTGATTAAAAATTGAATTTCAACAAAAAATAGAAAAACCTCCAGCGGGCCACGTCGAAAGCGTAAAGTGGAAATACGCTTCCACTTATACCGCTTCGGGCGCGGGCCTGAGCCACTGACAGGTTGGGCCGGGTGGTCAGATTTAAAAGGAAAAAGGAGGGAGCAGAGAGAGGGCGGCTCACCGTCAGCGATAGCCAGCGATAGTGACGGCGGCGAGGTCCGGCGACTGCGGGGATGGAACGAGCGCATGACGGCGGTCCTCCCTGTACCCGCAGCGTCTCCAGGGGTGGCCTAATGGCGTCGCCCTCTTCCTCTCCGGCGGCGGCTGCTCTCGGGCGTCGCTGGAGACGGTGATTCCGACAGCGTTTCAGCTGGGCAGGAGTTCGAGGAGGGTCAGTAGGATGCAATGAGCTCAGGGAGGTGGTCGGGCAGGGCTGGGGTGGAGTGAAGCGAGCTGGAGCAGATCGAGGTTCGGGCGGCGGAGCTTCAGCCGGAGTGGAGGGAGACGAGCTCCCCGCTCCCGGCGGAGCATTCTAGTGGCAATTGAGAGAGGGAGAGGTGGAGTGGTGAGCTGCGGAGAGGCCGGGCGCGGCCTTTTATAGGTGGGCGGAGGGTGGCCGAGCCGCAAGCCGCCGTGGATGAGCTAGCGTAGGAAGGACGATGAGCTCGCCATCGCGAGGTGGGGCGAGATGACGGGTGAGGTCAGGCGAGTTAATGGGCAAGGCAACGGCAGGCGAGGAAGAGGACAGCCAGCTCACCTCACTGTGGCTACACGGGCGCAATAGTGCGGTGCTCGGTGGCGGCCGGCGAGGGCGTCTCCGGCGAGGGGAAGGCTCTGGAGCAACTTAGGTGGATGGCGGAGAGGTAGTCGGCACCACTAGACAAAGTACGGCGACGCGGGACGGCTGGACTAGTCGCATCCGACGCGGTCGGCGTGCAGAGCGCGTGCAGAGGCTTGCTAGTGCCGTGCTCACCACGGGTGCTGGCACTTGGAGGCCACGCACGCCTGGCACACCTTGTCCAGTGCATCGACCCTAGATCACACAGCCTTCCTGTGCCTTTGGTTCGGCTAGATACACTCTGAATCGAGCGGTAGCATCAAGTATAGTTTCTGAACAGAAACTTGAGAGGGATCCAGAGCATGGATGAGTTGTGAATGAATCCAAGTGACTTGTCTGGGATGATCTAGGTTGGAAGGAATATCTGCTGGCAAGTTTTGAGAAATTTTTGCAAACATTTGCACATAGTTCATGTACAAACCCTATACTGGTCCAGAAACATGGTGAGCAAGTAGCACTCACATAGATGATCTGCTGAAGCTAAAATTTGGTGTGAGAGGGTTATTTGGTGGCGACAATATGCCACAAAAATTTCAGAGCAAATGGATACCTCTAGCTGGTACTTCCTTTACAGAGGCTTGAAATGAGCAGAAACTTGGCAGAATATTTTTGCTGAAAATTTGTACTGGACTAGGAGATGTTTTTGGATATTGTGGCAAGATATGACCCCTAGTACCTCTAGGAATTATTTGAGAATTTTCTGAGGCATAGAAATATATGTTGCTTCACAAAGGGTCAATTCTGTTCAGAAGGTAAAACGAATATGCTGGACAAAATTTTGTACTGGCCAATGAAATGTTTTTTAAGATTGTGGGAGTAGATGATCTCAAGGAGATGTGGGATTAATTTGGAATTTTTCTGATCAACAGAACTATAGGTTGCCTCACAACCCATAGTGAGCATGAGCATATCCAAAGGGAGGAATGAATTATTTTGGGAGAATAGAAATTAGGGTTTTGATCAGAGGGTATAAGACAAGATTTTGGCAAGATGTTGAGGGTGTTGGATCTCTTAAAGAGAAATCCAAGGAATCCTCAAGTCCAAAGTCCAATGATTTGGGTCCAAAAATCAACAATTGGCAAATAAAACCAGGGAAATTTTGAAAAGAAAAAGTTGCCAAAATCAGGGTGTCACAACGCGGCATGGCTGCCGGATTGCCCTATGTGGGCTCTTAGCGGCACCAATGACATTTCTTTATACGGTCTGCATCCAATCACTGCCAAAGATATAGGGATGTTTGATGGGCCCTTGCATGGGCTCTTGGCGCTTATTTTAACATAGTACAAGTCACATATGCTCACAAACACGTACATACACTAACCCCTATGAACGAACACACGCAAACTCTACCCCTATGATCACATCCAAGATACTGATCCGACACAAACATCTTGAGATTGACGATGTCACCATAGGTGCCTCGTAGTCGATGGGAATGTCTCCTCCCACTAAACGAATATTGCAGGAAAGCCTGGGATAAATTCAGGAAAATCCAAGCATGAGTGTCAAGTCTAGCTAGGACTTGAACCCTGATGGGCTGGGGATACCACTGTCCTCCTAACCATCCAACCACAGGTTGGTCAAGAAAGGCTCTTAGTGGCTTTGTTGACCTCGTTGATGTTGGTCGGCAACCATGTCAAGACAGTCGTTGCAAACTATTGAGTGCAAAACCATGGCAAGCTACTTCAGAATACATATTGCACTACTAAAATCAGGTCGGTGTCGAGTGCATAAGATTTGTGGAGTATAACACTCGACAAAGAGCACCCGTCCATACCTTGTCATGAAAAGGCATATGTGTCGAGTATTGGCAATGTATTTGATGAGTATTGGCAATGTATTTGCCGAGTGTAAAAACCCAGCACTCGGCAAAAAAAAGTAGAAAGAAGGAACGATGATGGAAACGGAGATGCCATGTGGTAATCTTTTACTGAGTGCCGCGCGGTAGGTGCTACGGATATTCCTTACATTTAAGTTATAATGGAAACCCTATTGGCCCCAGGTGCAACGGTTTGCGCCAGGAGTAAGTCTCAGTAAGAACCAAGTATAAAATACGTGGAGTTCTCATATGAGCTAATGATCAGCGCTATCGCACCTAAGAAACTTTTACTTCGAGCCCATCCCTTCCACCGAGGTTGCCAATCTCACTAGCTTTTCTAGTTACAAGTATTAGTGTATCGAGTGTTTTGGAATTAATTTTTAATCCAAAGTCAAAAAGTATTCATAACATAATGAATAGTTAAACATGAATATAGTGTTAAAGTTACGAGGAACTAATGAGAGGGATCCATAATTTAAATAGTGCCATCTCACCAAATAAGCAAACGCAAGGTAATCAAATTATCAAGCATAGTATTTTTGGTTGATCATACATGTCATGGTTGCATATCGGCACTACGTCCTTATATCTATACACAATTATCAAGCATGTATCTATATATAGCTAATACTCCAGTTCATGACAGAAACCAATCATGCATCTAAAAGTGTTAAATAATAAAATAGAGCACTATATTCAACATGTGACATAATGTTGACAGTATATATTATCTTTACCTTCATTTCATCACCGAGGCAACTAAGAAACCATCTTTTCATCATTGGTGGCAATAATTTAATATAAGACTTTTTCCCTTCCTATCACTTGATTGATTACTTGCAAGACTAAACCCAACCAAGACACACAACTCCCTCTTGGCAATGTTAATCTAGACATGTCCAGCTCACGGCTACTAAATTGGAGAGCATAATCATGCAGCAAAGAACTCGCATGTACCAATAAATAATGCAATATAATATGATCATGAAGTGACAATTCATCACACAACATCAAATGCACCAGGAATGACATCAGATTGATCACAATAAAGTTAGGCAGCCTCATTCTATATTTGTATTGAAAAAAGTGAAAGAGTAGATTCCACATAGATATTGTTATGAATCCATAGTCCAAGGAGGACAACTCACGCATTGTCATCAGAGCAGAAAAGTTCATGAAGGACGTTGCAGCGACATTTCCCCCTCCAGAGTACTAGCTAGGAAAGAACCCCAAACTGGATTACCTAAAATATGATGAAATGGCGGTGCATAAACTCATGGGAATTGCCGAAAACTGCATAAATGCACCAAAATGAAGTTTAGTGTGAAAATATTATTTCCAAGGAAGATAAAGAAAATTCAGGAAGTTAGCTTTATATGGGCAGAGAGTCAGAGGCAAATCCAGGCTTGGGGGTACCTCTGGCTCCGCCTAGCACTGCTGGTCCTATATTACCCTGAAGCCTCCAGAAAGAATTATCCATGATTTTTGCACCACTGTCTTTGAGGGGGAAATAGAGAGGAGAGCTTTTCTCTCCCAGAAGACTGATCTACCGAAATCCTTCCTCTCCGTTTGGGAAAATTGAAGCCATCGACACAACCAACACTCTGATCATTGTGGGGACCATCATCCCCAACTCCATCATCACTAGATCCATCATCAATAGCACCATCATCATCACCCCCACCATCTTCATCTCCATTTTAATCTATGAACTATTACCTCAGGCTTGTTGGTGAGCTCACTTCTTGGTGTTAATTACTTAGGGCGTGTTCTAAGCCTCTCTAAGCTTACCAAACTCCACAAAATCAGCTTCTAGAGCTAGCTTCAAATTTCACCTGGTGATTCCAAATTGTTCGACGGCATTCATAGCTTCTCCAAGTGATTTGGCCCAACTGGGAGGCTACTAGCTTGTTGGGTGCCAGTTTGGGCCGGCTGGAGCACTACAAAAAAAAAACACTTCCGTGATGATACGTCTTTGTCACAGTAGGTCTACTTTTCTGTCATGCATGTACATCCGTGACAAACTTATGACAGAATCAAGATAGTCATACCTGTGCTGTCATAGAAGTGTTCCATGACAATACTGAAATTATCATCACGGAAGTGTCCACTTCCATGACGATAAATGTCGCGTCATGGAAGTGTTTTCATCAAGGGTGACCGACATGTGGCATCGACCGTAACGGGTCGCCGTTAAGCTATCGGGTTCCGGTTTTGTGACACCCCTGTAATTAAGCTACAGTGAATTTTGACTAATGATGCCATGTCACCACTTTTTGCTAAGCTTAATTGTCTCTTAGTTCAAAACCAATTCAAATTCAAATTCAAATGCAAGTTGAATAATTAAATTTTCAAACAATAAAATAAAAATGTAGTTGGGTTGCAAATATTCACTAACTAATTGTCATCTAAGAACCAACATTTTTCAAGATATTTAAGTGCCCCTAAACATTTTAAAGCTGATCCAGCAGCTTTTAGTTGAACCAATTTAATTTAAATAAATATGTAAACTATTCAACAATATTTGAAACTTGATGTGCTAACTCAGAATATTGCCTAGTATTTATGTAATAAATTGCACATTTAACTAAATTCATTTGGAGCAAAAATAAAATACAAAACAGTGGCAGAAAATAGAAAGAAGAAAAAGAAAAGAAAAAGGTTAAGGAACCACTGTGCACTTGGGCCATCCATGCACAGTGTGGCCTGGCCCAGCTACCCCGGGTCATCCCCTTCCTCTGTTCACAGAGGCGGGGTGGACGCCGTGCGCCCGTCCACACCACGGATCCGCTGCGTGGCGGCCATCCGCCGCTCCACGACGGCCAACAAGGCCTGCCCCGCACCCCCCTGGCGAAACCCTAGATCACCTCCCCCTCTCCCGCGCTCGCTCTCTTCTCCCCACTCAAGCCCGATGCCACTGCCGCGATGGCCAAGCTCGCCGGCGTGGCCACCATCCTCCCCGGTGCCTGAGGCCGTGTCCCTCCGCTCCGCCATGGTCGTGTTCGTCGCCTCGACCCACGACCGCAGGGATCGAGCTGTCTTCCTCCTCTGCATCGCCATCACCATTGCCAGAACCCGCCGCCGTCGAGCCCTCCCCGAGCGTACCTTGCTCCTCTACAGGGCCGCTGTGAGCCCCCTACCATTCCCCTCTCTTCCCTCCGTCGAATGCGCCCTCTAGCTTGCCTTGCCGCCGTAGCCGAGCTCGCCGCCGCCTGTCGCTTCGCCGTCACGGCCACAGCCAGCCGAGCTCACTTTCGAGCATGGCAACGTGCTCCTGGCACTACCAGGAGGCCTCCAAGCCCATCGGCGCCTCCTCCCGTGCCCCCTGTCGCGGATCCCGAGCACCCCGTGCTCCGGCCCCGCCCATCGTCGTTGCCGCGACCATTCCTGACCACCCCTGCCGCTGCCGCTGGTGCATATGGACGCGCTCGAGCCTCCGCGTCTCGTAGATGCTCACGGCGCTCGTTTTGGTCGTCGGACGGTGGATCCCGAGACTCTCCGCCGTTCCAGTGGATGTCGGGGCACCGTCGCCGGCGCGTCGCCATGTTCAAACGCCGGTGGGTCCCGCCAGTTGGACCCCGCGTGATTAGCCACTAACCCCGCTCTAATATCCAATGACATGCGGGCCCACTTACTGTAGCGTTTTAATTAACTCAGCCACTCACCACTGGGCCCCACATTCAAATTAACCTAATTAACTTATTTTAACCCACTGTTAAATATATAGTCAGTGACCAGTGGGACCCACTGGTCAGGTTTGACTAGTCAACAGTCAAACTGTTGACTGCTAACTGGGCTGCTGACTCAGCTCACAGGCCCCACCTGTCAGCCACATAAGCACACATCTGGGTACACTTTCTATGTACCCATAGCATTTAATATTCAATATAATTTTTAATTAAATTAAATTCAGAAATTCAGAAAATCATTTAAACTTTGAAAAATCATATAAATTAAACCGTAACTCGGATTGAAATAATTTATATATGAAAGTTTCTCAGAAAAATATAACGAATCCGATTATGCTATCCACATACCTGCTACACCCCTCTAACATAGCGAACATTGATATTTTGCCCCTGGATCAATATACCGAAAAACACCTGGAGCTGGGAAAACATTCCCAGATGATGTTTTCCCTCTTCTTTTAAAATGCCTAGGGATGTATTGGTGCATATCATCATCACATTCTGCCATGTCATGCATTGTTCTACATTTGTTTGCTTTGTATTTATTGTTTCTCCCCCCTCTTCTTCTCTGGTAGACCACAAGACTGCCGGTGACACCCAGTACGACTACGACGTCGACGATCCTTCCTTCCCTCTACTGCGTGCATTAGAGCAGTGTTACTGTTACTAACTTATCAGTTGATCCTATACTGATGCATAGCCTGTTCTTGCTACTACTGTTGATACCATATATGTTATCCTATATGCTTAGTATAGATATGCTAGTATTCCATCAGTGGCCCTACATCCTTGTCCGTGTGCCATGCTATACTATCGGGCCGTGATCTCTTCGGGTGATGATCACGGATATATCAAATACACTATACATGTTACATAATATGACTAAAGTCGGGTTGGCTCGGAGAGTACCCGCGAGTGATTCACGGACTGGGGGCTGAAAGGACATTTTACCCGATGGCCCCCTGAGTGATTCTTTGTGGCAGAACGACAGTGCTGGTAGAGACCACCTAGGAGAGAGGTGGGCCTGGTCCCTGGTCGGTGTCCGCAGTTACTTCATGATAACACGATTAACGAGTTTGGGTCTTTGATCTGAGTTGGCCGCTGGCCTATACGCACTAACCGCCGTGCGGGATAATGGTTATGGGACCCTCGGCATCGTACGATTTCTCCTGAAAGCTCTACAAACGTCACAGTTGAGCGGCACGTGCCCGGGTGGTCCGCGTAAGCACCTGCTTTGTATAAAGAGGTCGCTAGGACTGATCCCGGCCGTCCACGCAACGTGTAGGAGCGCTTAGGGAGATTGGCCCATGACCCCTTCGCGCTTAGGATTTAGACCGGCGTGTTGACCTCTCTGGAGAGCCAAGGTTGGACTACGGTGTGTTGATCATCCGAGGTCGGGCATTACCCACAAAAGTGTGTCCGGCCAGAGGTAATCGAGCGCATCGGGTAATGTGGTGCACCCCTGCAGGGAAGTTATCTATTCGAATAGCCGTGTCCACGGTAATAGGACGACTTGGAGTTGTATTCCAACCCCTTACTTGATAAAACACAGCTAGATAAGTGACAGATACCCCGGAGACCGCTTTCTCATAGGGCAACGAGGAGAGGACCTCCGGGTAGGTTTATTGCTATATGCTGATACATGTTACCTTGCAAGCTCCTCTCTTCTACTGCTTCAAGACGATGGCCGCAGAAGATGTAGTCTTCGATAGGATGAGCTTCTCCCCCCTTATTCTGGCATTTCTGCAGTGTAGTCCACAAATATTACCCTCCTTCATTTGATACCAATGCATATGTAGTGTAGCTCTGATGTAAGTCTTGCGAGTACTTTGGATGAGTACTCACGGTTGCTGTGCTACCCCTTTTCTTTAGACCCGGTTGCTTCAACAGATGGTAGCACCGCGGATGCAGGTTACCCCAGCGGAGCCTACTACGTGGAGACCGATGACCAGGAGTAGTCCGGAGGTCCCAGGCAGGAGGCCTCGCCTTTGGATCTAGCGTCGTTGTTTTGCTCAGCCTTCTTAAGGCAAACTTGTCTAACTATGTCTGTACTCAGATGATGTTGCTTCCGCTGACTCTTGTACCCTGAGCTTATGTATTCAGGTCCTCGTGGCCCCTGGCTTGTAATATAAAGATTTATGTTATCCCTTGTGTCATAGAGTTGTGTTGTGATATCTTCCCGTGAGTCTCTGATCTTGATCGTGCATGTTTGCGTGTATGATTAGTGCATGATTGAATCGGGGGCATCACAAGTTGGTATCAGAGCCGACTGCCTGTAGGTACCCCTTCCACACTCCTTGGTCGAAGTTGAGTCTAGACTTGAAAGAAAAACTATTTTACTAACTGTGTTTTGTGGCTTATGGGCCCACATCACCTATGGGTGGGATTAGGATCTTTTATTCCGCTCCTTTACTCTGGGATTTTGATCACTCTTCTCTTTGGGTTAAAACTTTACTAACTCTAACTCTAGGATCACGCAATGATTTCATTCCGGAGCCCCGACTACTTTCAGTTACCCCTTCGTTATGCTATACCTTCAGTTTCCGAAGTTTGACTCCTTTGAAACATCTTTGTTGTCAGATGGATCCTTCGAGACAGGTCGTGCGCCACATGATGGCTATTGGGGCCTCTGGCTCACCTGATGTGCTAGTTCAGATGATGACCTACCTGGGTTATCGCTGGCATCCTGAGTACACCGTGTACGACCAGTACCAGGACTTTAACCAGGAGCAGTACCGTGCCATCGTCCGTGTCTATTCTTGTGGTGATGACTCCCCCTCTGTGATGCACACCGCTCATGGTGTTGGAGTGGCCATTGATATGGCCGTCCACGATGTTGCTTATGCATGTCTGACACGTCTTTATGGAGAGTATCGGGACTTGGATAACTCCCCTTTTAGACACATTGCAATTGCATCCAATGAGGGTGAACAAGGATACTACACGGCTGCCTACACCACTCTCACTCGCGAGCCTTTCTACCACTAGTCCTTGGTCTAGCATGCTGATGGTCTGGATCGAGCTAACCGAGCTCTTCGCCACATGTTGTACGCCACGTGTGTGCGCCTTTACGACGCTCTGACGCAGTTGCTCCCCTTGGTCATATTTCGGCAGTTGCACCGTTCTGTGCTCTACCCTGCTCGGACTGTGAAGCCCCCTGGTGTCGGTTGGCCTGATGTTGGAGGCTACACTCCCGCTCGTGGTTCTCTTTTGCCACATGAGCGTCAGCTTCCACACCAGAGTATCCACGGACCGTAGGATCCTTCCGTGGAGGATTTCCCGACGCCTCACCAGCAGGTGTCAGGATACACTCACTTCCGTAGTTTCCTCTAGGACCGATGTAGCCTTACTTATTAGTATCAGTTACATTCGTCACGTGCCTGCGTGCCGCCTACGATGTCACTAATCCCTGTACTAAATTCTATGTATGACCCCTTTTGTAAGATATGTAGGAGATATGCCCTAGAGGCAGCAATAACAGTTATTTTGTATCTCCAAGTTTGTAATGGATGTTTATGTTCCATGCTATTGCAATGATTCTCGAGTCTACAATATCCACGAGGCTCGGAGGGAAACTCATGTGCACGTGTGGTATAATAAACGGTAAAAAGTATTCCTAGTCATGCATCTAAGACTAGCTCAAGTATTGCATGATGATCATGTTTTCCTGATCATGGGCATGCCTATGCCGGCAATTTTGAGGGCACAATGTTAGTAGAACACTTGTGTTGAATCGACCCAAATTGATGTTATGCTATGAGATACATTCGTCACAAGTTAATGGTTAATAACACAGAGATGGTTAATGTTTGCATAATTCCTTAGACCATGAGAGTATCGAGTTCCTTCATACTTGCTTCGTGAACTTTGGGATTTGTTAAACGTCTTTCATAACTGGGTGGCTATTACGGCAGCTTACGGGTTCATGGAAAGGTATGACAAGGAACGAGATAGCTCAAGATTGGAATTTGCTCCTCCGACGATGGAGAGATATTCTCGGGCCCTCTCAGTGTTACGGTATCCTTCATCGTCTGGCCAGACACATTGTGATTTGATCACTGGGATGTCGGAACGCGAAAACGAGAAAAGAGAACAAAACCGGTAATGAGGTAACTGGCATAGTGGACAAGTTGTTGATCCACGGGGATGCCAATAAATCTCACCTCGGGTGTTTGTAATATATCGTGAAGCAACAGGAATAGCACACGGCAACTGGTGGTTCACTCGAATATTTATTCGTGTGGGTATAGGGGTCAATATGGGTGTCCACGGCTCCGATGTTGAACATTGATCGGAAAGTGTTCCGGGTCATGTCTATGCTTCACTGAACCTATAGGGTCACACGCTTAAGGGTCATCTATCTGTTGAATACTAGACCGGAAAAGTTTCAGAGACAACGGAAACGTTCCGGAGAGGACACCAGAATAGTTCTGGTAAAACTGAAAAGTTGTTTTGGGGTATACCATTAAGTCAAATTGGTTTCGGCACACGCCTGTAAATTCTTGGAGGGTGCCAGAATTGTTCTGGAAACTTCTGGGATTTTTCCGAGATAAAAACCGGAAATGTTCCTGAGCTGCCGGAACCGGTTTGGTTGCTTTTCGCAGATGAAAATCACTAATTCGGAATTTTTTCGGACCGCATCCAAAATCATTTTAGTGGGTACTGGAATTATTCTAAGACCCACAGAAATATTTTTGGATTTAACGGTCGCGGAAAAATGTTTTCATGAATAGTGAAAATCACTTTATGGTTAATTTTTTGGAAAGCCACCTTTTGGGACTTTTCCCAAAAGGCTTCTAGAAATACTTAGGGACTAAGGAACCCCCTTTGGGGGGCCCCTTGAGAGTGGCCGGTCAAGGAGGAGGCCATCCATGGTGCTCCTCTAGCCTTCCCATTTTACCCTTGTGGAGAATCCATATGATGGGTTTTTTGGTATTTTGGGAGCCACCCTACCCCTTGGGTTTTCCTATAAATAGAGGTGTTGAGGCACTCTCCACACTCACTCTTTCTCAACATACACAAGCCATGCATGATCTAGCCTTCTCTCTCCCTCCCCGCGTAATAGTTTCGTAGAGCCGAAAGGTTGTCTGGGTTCTGGCAGGAACTAGTTCTGGACGGCGAAGCCCTGCCGGATAGCTGACACCGTATGTGTGCAACCCCGTAGAGAGGTCGTAGTTTCAATCTTCTGCCCGAGGGGCTGTTCGAGGGTCCTCCCGAAGGGCTGTCCGAGTTACCGTTCGGGTTTCGAGGGTCCTCCCAAAGGGCTGTCCGTGACATCGTCCGAGGGACTGTCCGACCGCCTCCCGAAGGGCTGTCCGACGAGGGAGTACATCCTCATGGTTAGGAGGTTGTAAATCCTAGCTGCAGGGATCTGCATCGACGATCTACATCGACTCTTCTTCCGCTGCGCTACGAGTCGGTAATGATCAGATCAAACCCTGTATGCAGTCTCCATAGTGGTCCTGGGCGTGCTCGCTGTACCGAAATTTTTTCTTTTCTGTCGCGTTCCCCTACAATGGCATCAAGAGCCGTGCTATGCGTAGATGCAGGTTACGATCTAGAATACATGGAGATGTATGGGTATTGCATAATATAATTTTGGAGTAGATGAGATCTATTGCTGAAAATTATTTATGCGGATGGCAGATGAAATTTGTTACCCGATGTTCTTGTTGCTTCCCTAGCATTTCCGTATTTCTGATCTTGAAACGGCATGGTGAAATTTCACAAAGTTCTGGCAATCTGCGATCTTGATTGATCAACGAAGTGCTATCAGTTCTTTGGGTTCCACCATAGTTGAGAGAAAGATGAAATTTCGCAGACAAAAGGGCAATGCAGATATGATCTGCACGGGGGTCATGCGTATGACAAAGTTTAGTATGGGGCTCGAGATTTTATTATCTCATGTTTCATACACCCCGCGATGTTAATCTAGCGACTTGAATAATCATACTTGATGATAAACACATTGGTAGTTGCGGTTTAAGTCAAAACCTTAGAAGCCACGTAAAATAAAATTTTGCATAAACCGATTAGAGGCGTCTAACTTGGTTTTGCAGGATGTGCATGTGATGTGGTATAGCAGTGCTCATATAAATTCCATTATTTATGAGATGACTATATGATGTAAATTTACTAACATGACCCGCGTGTCATGATTCGGCATGATGGCTGGAGCCATATGATTGTCACTTTAATGACCTGTGTGTCAACCTTAAGTAATGCACTTATTTTATTAGCTATGGAGATAGAAATATTATCTGGTGCATCGACAGGGTGGTGTCAATCTTCGCGAAGGTGAACACCGACGCAAATGCCGAAGACGAAGAAATAAAAGGCTTCTCTGTCAGAAAGGGCTATACCATATCATGCTATTATGAATTGCCTGAGATGTTTATCCCTCTTGATGCACCCTTCTTGATTGCGCGGTAGTCACTTTTTATTAGGGTGATCTCTCACTTAAAATATCAAGTAGTTAGTGTTCTCCCAAGTGTAGCACCGTCACACCATCTTTCCTTTCGGGGTGCGCCATGATCTACATGGGTACGAACGATTGTACGGGTGTAAGGCGGGTGAGGTCAGACCTCACAGCAAGATCACTTGGTTGTCTTGACGTTCATGGCAGGATCGTCCTGAGCTCGGAACACATGCATCGAAAGATGAACAAGAGTCACATGGAGATGTGATCGGCAAGTTTGCCTACCAATTGAAGTTCGCGCCATTAGTGTTCATCTCGAACAATGACGTTGAATTGCAATTTGGATCATGAATCACTCACAATCAATTATGAGAGATATTGATTTGAGTGGGAGCGCACTTTAGAATAAAATTGTTTATTCACTAGTGCAAATTAATTATGAACAAAGTCTAAGTGAAACTTGTGTTTACCGTTGTAGATCAAATGGCTGGCAACACCGCATTCAACTTAGGCCGGATGTTAGAGAAAGAGAAGTTAGCTGTGACTGGAAACAACTATCCGGACTGGGTCTGTAACCTGAGGATTATCCACAGGAGCGCTAAGAAAATGTATGTGCTTGAAACTTCTCTTCCACCTAAACCGGCGGCCACTGCCTCGGAAAATGAACAAAATGTCTGGGCCACTAAGGATGATGATTACAACTTAGTGCAGTGCCTCATGCTAGATTGCATGAGTCCAGAGCTTCAAAAATGTTTTGAATTCCATAACTCCCGTGATATGATCCGGGAATTGGATGCTCTGTACAAGAAACCACACGGTCTGAACGGTTTGATATCATGAAGGCCGTGATGGATTGCAAGATGGCTGAGGGCAGTTTAGTTGGCGAACACGTAGTCAAAATGATTGGCTACGCTGAAAGGCTTAAAACCCTGGAATTTCCAATTCCACCAGCCCATATGATGGACATGTTGCTTTCTTCACTCCCCCCGTCTTACGACGGTTTTGTAATGAACTACAACATGAGTGGGATGGAGAAGACACCAAATGAGGTGCTCGCCATGCTGAAAACTACGGAAGGAGGACTGCGGAAAAATCCTAAGGAAGTGTTGCTTGTGAATAAAACCGCCAGTTTCAAAAAGAATGGCAAGTCCAAGAAGGGCAAGGGCGCCGGTAAGACCGGCTCCCAGAAAAACTCTAAGGGCGGAGCCAAGAATGAAACTGGGTGCTTCTACTGCAAGGGCACATGACACTGAAAGAGAAACTGCAAGAAGTATCTAGAAGATAAGAAGTCCGGGAAAACCGGAAAAGGTATAATTGTTATACAAGTTAATGTCATTGACATTTTGCTTGCTAGCGAAAATTCTAAGTCTTGGGTATTTGATACCGGATCGGTTGCTCACGTTGACAACTCGATACAGGGCCTGCAGAAGGTGTGCAAGCTTGCAAAGAATGAAGTCGTGATTTGCGTCAGGAACGGCGCTGGGATCGCCGCTCAAGCCGTCGGCATTATGCCTCTACGTCTCCCTTCAGGATTTACCTTAGAACTAAGTAACTGTTATTTTGTTCCGGCATTGTGTAGAAACATTATCTCTGGATCATGTTTAGTACACGATGGGTACTCTTACAAGTTTGAGAACAATGGTTGTTCGCTTTATTGTAAGGATATGTTTTATGGATTTGCACCCATTGTTGGGGGCCTTTTCATACTAAATCTTGAATGTGGAAATGATGTCTTTAACATGAATGCTAAACGCCTTAAGAAGGCTGATACCACCACCACTTTCATGTGGCACTGTCGGCTTGGCCACATCAGAAAGAAACACATGCAAAGACTCCATAAAGATGGAGTTTTACCGTCCTTTGATTTTGAATCATTTGACACATGTGAAGCTTGCTTGATGGGGAAAATGACCAAGACGCCGTTCACGGGTCATCCTGAACGGGCGGGTGAATTGTTGGAAATAATACATAGTGATGTATGTGGTCCGATGACCACGGCCGCACGGAGTGGTTATTTCTACTTCATGACTTTTACTGATGATTTAAGTAGGTATGGATATATCTATTTGATGAAGCATAAGTTGGAAACCTTTGAAAAGCTCAAAGAATTTCGGAACGAGGTAGAAAATCATCGTAAAAAAAGGATTAAGTTTCTGTGGTCTGATGGCGGGGGCGAATATCTTAGTCATGAGTTTAGCCAACATTTGAGTGACCGTGGAATTGTTTCACAGCTTACGCCTCCCGGAACTCCACAGAGAAACGGAGTATCGAAAAGATGTAACCAAACCCTGTTAGACATGGTAAGGTTGATGATGTCTCTTACAGATCTGCCGAGATATCTTTTTGGGGTCACGCACTAGTCACTGCCGCTTATACATTAAACAGAGCACCGTCTAAGTCTGTTGAGACAACGCCACTTGAATTATGGTATGGGAAGAAACCCATTGTGTCGCATCTCAAAATTTGGGGTTGTGAGGCATACGTAAAACGTTTACAGCCTAGCAAACTCGATCCCAATGAGACCATTGGGTATTCCTTCTATCTTCCCTCCGAGCACAAAGTGTTTGTCGCTAGAAATGGAGTATTTCTCGAGAAAGAGTTTCTCGCTAAAGAAGTAAGTGGGAGCACAGAACAACTTAATGAGATTAGTGAATCTTCGGCAACCGTTGATATGGCTAAGGAACCGGAAGAACTTCCGCAAATTATCCCTACAACCGAGCCGGAAGTTGTCGCATGTGATGCAAAAACTTCAGACAATGTTGTAACTGAACCGCGCAGATTGGGTAGGGCTATCTAGCCACCTGAGTGGTTTCATAACGAAATCTTCATTCCTGAAGATGATGAACCTGCGCACTACAAGGAAGCAAGGGCGGGCCCAGCTCAAGGGAAAGGCACAAGGCCATGAAATCCGAGATGGAATCCATGTACGAAAACCAAGTTTGGAACTTGGAAGAACTTCCAGATGGCATAAAACCCATTGGTTGTAAATGGATTTTCAAAAGAAAGATGGACGCGGATGGTAACATTACTATCCACAAAGCTAGACTTGTCACAAAAGGGTTCACACAAGTTCCAGGAGTGAACTTCGACGAGACTCTCTCGCCCGTAGCTATGCTTAGGTCTGTTCAGATATTACTAGCAATTGCTGCTTATTTCGATTATGAAATATGGCAGATGGACGTCAAAACGGCTTTCCTAAATGGAAATCTCAAAGAAGATGTATACATGATACAACCTGAAGGTTTTGTCGTTCATAAGGATGCTGGAAAGGTATGCAAACTTCAGAAGGCCATTTATGGTCTGAAGCAAGCATCAAGGAGCTGGAACATTCGTTTTGATGAAGTAGTCAAAGAGTTTGGCTTCATCAGGAATGACGAAGAATCTTGTGTTTACAAGAAGTTTAGTGGGAGCGCAAAAGCATTTCTAATCTTGTATGTGGATGACATATTGTTAATTGGAAATGACGTGAATTTTCTTAGCGAAATAAAAGACTCATTGAAGAAGAGTTTTTCAATGAAAGACTTAGGCGAAGCGGCATATGTATTGGGCATCAGAATCTATAGAGATAGATCAAAACGCCTGATAGCGCTTAGCCAAAGCACGTACATTGACAAGGTGTTGAAAAGGTTCAACATCGAGAACTCCAAGAAAGACCTACTCCCCATGTCACCTGGCACAGTGCTTTGCAAGAATCAGTGTCCTCGGACTCTCGATGAGCGAGTACAGATGAATGATGTTCCATATGCCTCGGCAGTTGGTTCTATTATGTATGCCATGCTATGTACAAGACCGGATGTTTCCTATGCGCTAAGTGTTAGCAGCCGGTACCAAAGTGATCCTGGACTGGAACACTAGGCTGCAGTCAAAGGTATTCTTAAGTACCTCAGAAGGACCAAGGATTTACTCCTTGTGTACGGAGGTGATGAAGAGCTCATTGTAAGTGGTTACACTGATGCAGGCTTCATGACTGACCCAGATGACTTCAAATCTCAAGCAGGCTATGTTTTCATATTGAACGGCGGTGCAGTTGATTGGAAAAGTTCCAAACAAAAGACTGTGGCGGATTCTACGACGGAGGCGGAATATGTTGCAGCTTCAGAAGCCTCCAAGGAGGCGGTATGGATCAAGCAATTTCTTGAAGACCTTGGTGTGGTTCCAAGTGCTCTGGACCAGGTGGAGATCTATTGTGATAATAGTGGCACCGTGGCTCAGGCAAGGGAGCCAAGTTTGCACCATAAGACAAGACATATTGAGCGCAAATATAAACTCATTCGACATCATGTCGAAGCGGGTTTAGTGAAAGTACACAAAGTTCACACGGATCTGAACGTGTCAGACCCGATGACAAAGCCTCTACCACGAGCAAATCATGAGCAGCACCGGATAGCCATTGGTGTTAGGGAAGCCATGTAACTGGATTATGACTCTAGTGCCGAGCAAATCATGAGCAGCACCCTAGAGGCAGTAATAACAGTTATTTTGTATCTCCAAGTTTGTAATGGATGTTTATGTTCCAAGCTATAACTGCAATGATTCTCGAGTCTACAATATCCACGAGGCTCAGAGGGAAACTCATGTGCACGTGTGGTATAATAACCGGTAAAAACTATTCCTAGTCATGCCTCTAAGACTAGCACAAGTATTGCATGATGATCTTGTTTTCCTGATCATGGGCATGCCTATGCCGGCAATTTTGAGGGCACAATGTTAGTAGAACACTTGTGTTGAATCGACCCAAATTGATGTTATGCTATGAGATACATTCGTCACAAGTTAATGGTTAATAACACAGAGATGGTTAATGTTTGCATAATTCCTTAGACCATGAGAGTATTGAGTTCCTTCGTACTTGCTTCGTGAACTTTGGGGTTTGTTAAACGTCATCGTAACTGGGTGGCTATTACGGCAGCCGACGGGTTCACGGAAAGGTATGACAAGGAATGAGGTAGCTCAAGATTGGGATTTGCTCCTCTGATGATGGAGAGATATTCTCGGGCCCTCTCGGTGTTACGGTATCCTTCATCGTCTGGCCAGAACGCGGAAACGAGAACAAAACTGGTAACGAGGTAACTGGCATAGTGGACAAGTTGTTGATCCGCGGGGATGCCAATAAATCTCACCTCGGGTGTTTGTAATATATCGTGAAGCAACAGGAATAGCACACGGCAACTGGAGGTTCACTCGAATATTTATTCGTGTGGGTATAGGGTTCAATATGGGTGTCCACGGCTCCGATGTTGATCATTGATCGGAAAGTGTTCCGGGTCATGTCTATGCTTCACCGAACCTATAGGGTCACACGCTTAAGGGTCATCTGCTGAATACTAGACAGGGAGTCTGAGACAAAGTCACCGGAAAAGTTTCCGAGACAACGGAAACGTTCCGGAGAGGACACCGGAATAGTTCCGGTAAAACTGAAAAGTAGTTTCGGGGTATACCATTAAGTCAAATTGGTTTCGGCACACGCCTGGAAATTCTTGGAGGGTGCCAGAATTGTTCTGGAAACTTCTGGGATTTTTCCGAGATAAAAACCGGCAATGTTCCGGAGCTGCCGGAACCGGTTTGGTTGCTTTTCGCAGATGAAAATCACTAATCCGGAATTGTTTCGGAACGCATCCAAAATCATTTTAGTGGGTACTGGAATTATTCTAAGACCCACAGAAATACTTTCAGATTTAACGGTCGCGGAAAAATGTTTCCATGAATAGTGAAAATCACTTTATGGTTAATTTTTTGGAAAGCCACCTTTTGGGACTTTTCCCAAAAGGCTTCTAGAAAGACTTAGGGACTAAGGAACCCCCTTTGGGGGGCCCCCTAGAGAGTGGCCGGCCAAGGAGGAGGCCATCCATGGTGCTCCTCTAGCCTTCCCATTTTACCCTTGTGGAGAATGCATATGATGGGTTTTTTGGTATTTTGGGAGCCACCCTACCCCTTGGGTTTTCCTAATGTTGGACCACCAATGTGACACCTAATGTCTCCACTGAAATTGAAGGACTACAGTTCTTTGCCTCTCCCATTGTTCTCTAGTCTTCGAACATCGATGTCATCCTTGGTATGGATTGGTTGAAAGCTCATTGTGCTTTGATCGACTATGCCGCTAAAACAGTCTAACTCTTTCACCCCTTCGACCACATAGTGAGCTACTCAGCTCGAAAGATCAAAAATGCCAAAGCCCAGATATATGCCATAAATGCTTTGAATGCAACACCGTTGCTTAACATCAAGAACATTTCGGTCGTCCGTGACTTCCAGGATGTCTTTCCAGAAGAACTTCCAGGGATACCCCCTGCTCGAGCCGTGGAGTTCGTCATCGACTTGAAACCAGGCACCGCTCCTATTGCCAAGAGCCCCTACAAGATGTCGCCACATAAACTTCTCGAGCTTAAGAAGGAAATCGAAGAATTGCTTCGCAAAGGATTCATTCGCTCCAGCTCCTCTGCTTGGGGAGCACCTTCTCTCTTTGTTAAGCACAAGGATGGTACGAACCGGTTGGATCAATATTACCGATCTATCAATCAGGCGACGATTCAGAACAAGTACCCCCTTCCTAGGATCAATGACTTGTATGACCAACTTGCTGGATCATCAGTCCTCTCTAAACTTGATTTGAGGTTAGGATACCATCAGATCAGGGTCCGCGAAGAGGACATTCCGAAAACTGCCTTTGTTACTCGTTATGGTTCATACGAGTACACCGTCATGTCCTTTGGCTTAACCAATGCTCCAACCACCTTCTCTCGATTGATGAACTACATCTTCATGGATTACCTCGACAAATTCGTCGTGGTTTACATTGATGATATTCTGGTCTATTCCAAGAATGAAGAAGAACATGCCGATCATCTTTGGCTTGTACTGGAGAAGCTTCGTGAACACCAACTTTATGCCAAATACTCCAAGTGCAAGTTTTGGTTACCTGAAGTGACCTATCTTGGCCATGTCATCTCTGCAGAAGGCATTGCTGTTAATCCTGAACGAATTCAAGCTATTCTTGACTGGACTCCTCCTAAGAATGTCAAGCAAGTTAGAAGTTTTCTCGGACTCGCCAACTATTGTCGTTGTTTTGTCGAGAACTTCTCCAAGATTGCTAAATCGTTGACTAACCTGCTCCACAAGGGCAAGAAGTTTGAGTGGACATCCAAATGTCAGGAAGGTTTCCAAACTCTGAAAGACAAGTTGACTACTGCCCCAGTGCTTGCTCCCCCTGATACATACAAAGACTTCATGATCTACTGTGACGCCTCTCGGCAAGGATTAGGCTATGTCCTGATGCAAGAGCGCAAAGTGATTGCTTATGGCTCTCGCCAGTTGCGTCCTCATGAAGAGAACTATCGAACGCATGATCTCAAACTTGCTGGAGTTATCTATGCTCTGAAGTTATGGCGACAATACCTCCTTGGTAATCGTTGCGAGATCTTCATAGATCATCAAAGTCTGAAGTACTTATTCACTCAGCCGGATCTGAACCTTCGTCAGCAAAGATGGATGGAGGCCATATCAGACTATTACTTGGGCATTTCATATACCCCAGGCAAGGCTAACGTAATGGCTGATGCCTTGAGTCGCAAGTCCTATTGCAACAACCTCATGGTACAACAAGCTCAGCCCCTTCTTCATGAAGAACTCCGCAAGCTGAACCTCCATATTGTTCCGCAGGGTTCACTCAACACCATGGTTGTTAAACCAGATCTCATGGGCTCCATCAAGAGAATTCAGAAGTTTGACTCTGACATTCAAAAGATTAAGAATTACCTCGGAGAAGGGAAGCCCTCATTCTTCACCATTGATAATGATGGCACCTTGTTCTTCAAGGGACGCCTAGTGGTTTGTAGCAAAGATAACCTGGACATGAACCAGGATGTCATGAAAGAAGCTCACGATACACCTCTGTCTATCCATCCGGGTAGTACCAAGATGTACCAATACATTCGTCAGAGATTCTAGTGGCCAAACATGAAGCAAGACATTGCTCGCTATGTTGCTGAATGTGACGTTTACCATCGTATCAAGGCAGAACATCAAAGGCCTACTGGAACTCTGCAACCCCTTACTATTCCTGAATAGAAATGGGACAATGTTGAGATGGACTTCATCACCGGTTTTCCCAAATCGCAGAAGGGTCATGATGCCATTCTTGTCGTCATTGATCGGCTTTCCAAGGTTGCACATTTTCTGGCCGTCAAGGAAACCATCACTGCTAGTCAGTTGGCAGATCTGTATGTTTCAAGAATTGTTTCACTACACGGTATTCCATTGGTAATCAGCTCAGACCGTGGCAGCCTTTTCACTTCAAGATTTCGGGGAAGTTTTCAGGAAGCTATGGGAACTCATCTATCCTTTAGCACTGCTTTTCACCCTCAGACCCAGGGTCAAGTTGAACGAGTCAACCAAATTCTTGAAGACATGCTTCGAGCTTGTGTCATTTCCTTTGGCAAGAAATGGGAGGAATCTCTCCCGTATGCTGAATTCTCATACAACAATAGCTACCAAGGTAGTCTGGAGATGGCCCCCTTCGAAGTGTTATATGGACGAAAGTGCCGAACTCCTCTGAATTGGTCAGAAACTATGGAACAGCCCCTCTTCGGTCCGCATATTATCCAACATGCTGAAGAACAAGTCCGCGTTATTCGCGAGAATCTGAAGACTGCCCAGTCTCATCAGAAGAGTCAGTATGACCGTCATCACAAAGATATGGTCTATCAACCTGGCGAAAAGGCTTATCTTCAAGTCACACCGATGAAAGGTGCTCACCGTTTCGGGATCAAGGGCAAGTAGCTCCTCGCTACATTGGTCCTTTCCCCATACTCGAAAGCCGTGGAAAAGTGGCATACCAATTGGAACTGCCGTCGAACCTTTCTCAGGTTCACGATGTCTTCCATGTGTCACAGCTCCGCCGCTGCTTCAAGGACCCAATCCGAGTAGTGGACCATGAAGTGCTTGAATTGCAACAAGACCTCTCTTATAAGGAGCATCCGGTCCGCATTCTTGATCAAGCTGAGCATCACACCCGTCAGAAGACAATCAAGTTCCTAAAGGTTCAGTGGTCAAACCAATCTAAAGATGAAGCCACTTGGGAACGCGAGGATTGTCTCCGTGATGAATACCCTGCTTTGTTTCCGTCTACCTCCTAAATCTCGGGACGAGATTTCTTTTAGTGGAGGAGATTTGTGACACCCCTGTAATTAAGCTACAGTGAATTCTAACTAATGATGCCATGTCACCACTTTTTGCTAAGCTCAATTGTCTCTTAGTTGAAAACCAATTCAAATTCAAATTCAAATGCAAGTTGAATAATTAAATTTTCAAACAATAAAATAAAAATGTAGGTTGGGTTGCAAATATTCACTAACTAATTGTCATGTAAGAACCAACATTTTTCAAGATATTTAAGTGCCCCTAAACATTTTAAAGCTGATCCAACAGCTTTTAGTTGAACCAATTTAATTTAAATAAATATGTAAACTATTCAACAATATTTGAAACTTGATGTGATAACTCAAAATATTGCCTAGTATTTATGTAATAAATTTCACATTTAACTAAATTCATTTGGAGCAAAAATAAAATACAAAACAGTGGCAGAAAATAGAAAGAAGAAAAAGAAAAGAAAAAGGTCAAGGAACCACTGTGCACTTGGGCCATCCGTGCACAGTGTGGCCTGGCCCAGCTACCCCGGGTCATCCCCTTCCTCTGTTCACAGAGGCGGGGTGGACGCCGTGCGCCCGTCCACGCCACGGATCCGATGCGTGGCGGCCATCCGCCGCTCCACGACGGCCTACAAGGCCTCCCCCGCACCCCCTGGCGAAACCCTAGCTCACCTCCCCCTCTCCCGCGCTCGCTCTCTTCTCCCCGCTCAAGCCCGACGCCACAGCCGCCATGGCCAAGCTCGCCGGCGTGGCCACCGCCCTCCCTCCGCTCTACCGTGGTCGTCTTCGTCGCTTGGACCCACAAGATCAAGCCGTAGAGCCCCACACCGCAGGGATCGAGCCGTCTTCCTCCTCTGCGTCGCCATCGCCATCACCGGAACCCGCCGCCGTTGAGCCCTCCCCGAGCCTACCTTGCTCCTCTACTGGGCCGCTGTGAGCCCCCTACCATTCCCCACTCTTCCCTCCATCGAATGCTCCCTCTAGCTCGCCTTGCCGCCGTAGCCGAGCTTGCCGCCGCCTGTCGCTTCGCCGTCGCGGCCACAGCCGGCGGAGCTCACTTTCGAGCAAGGCAACGTGCTCCTGGCACTGCCAGGAGGCGTCCAAGCCCAACCGCGCCTCCTCCCGTGCCCCCTGTCGCCGATCCTGAGCACCCCGTGCTTCAGCCGCCGCCCGTCGTCGTTGCCGCGGCCATTCCCGACCACCCATGCCGCTGCCACTGGTGCATATGGACGCGCGCGAGCCTCCGCGTCTCATAGGTGCTCGCGGCGCTCGTTTTGGTTAAACCGTTGACTGCTGACTGGGCTGCTGACTCAGCTCACAGGCCCCACCTGTCAGCCACATAAGCACACATCTGGGTACACTTTCTGTGTACCCATAGCATTTAATATTTAATATAATTTTGAATTAAATTAAATTCAGAAATTCAGAAAATCATTTAAACTTCGAAAAATCATATGAATTAAACCGTAACTCGGATTAAAATAATTTATATATGAAAGTTGCTCAGAAAAATATAACGAATCCGATTATGCTATCCACATACCTGCCACACCCCTCTAAAATACAGAACATTGACCTTTTGCCCCTGGATCAATATACCGAAAAACACCTGGAGCTGGGAAAACATTCCCAGATGTTTTCCCTCTTCTTTTAAAATGCCTAGGGATGCATTAGTGCATATCATCATCACATTCTGCCACGTCATGCATTGTGCTGCATTTGTTTGCTTTGTATTTATTGTTTCTTCCCTCTCTTCTTCTCCGGTAGACCCCGAGACTGCTGGTGACACCCAGTACGACTACGGTGTCGACGACCCTTCCTTCTCGACAGAGTTTCCAGGCAAGCAAAACCCCCTTGATCATTCCAATATTGCCCATTCTTTCCCTATACTGCTTGCATTAGAGTAGTGTTACTGTTACTGCCTTATCAATTGATCCTATACTGCTGCATAGCCTGTTCTTGCTACTACTGTTGATACCATATCTGTTATCCTATATGCTTAGTATAGATATGCTAGTATTCCATCAGTGGCCCTACATCCTTGTCCGCGTGCCATGCTTCTCTTCTGGTGATGATCACGGATATATCAAATACTCTATACATGTTACATAATATGACTAAAGTCGGGTCGGCTCAGAGAGTACCCGCGAGTGATTCACGGACTAGGGGCTGAAAGGACATTTTACCCGATGGCCCCCTGAGTGATTCTTTGTGGCAGAACGACAGGGCAGGTAGAGACCACCCAGGAGAGAGGTGGGCCTGGTCCCTGGTCGGTGTCCGCGGTTACTTCATGATAACCCGATTAACGAGTTTGGGTATTTGATCTGAGTTGGCCGCTGGCCTATACGCACTAACCGCCGGGCGGGATAATGGTTATGGGACCCTCGGCGTCGTACGATTTCTCCCGAAAGCTCTACAGACGTCACAGTTGAGCGGCACGCGCCCGGGTGGTCCGCGTAAGCACCTGCTTTGTATAAAGAGGTCGCCAGGACCGATCCCAGCCATCCACGCAACGTGCAAGAGCGCTTAGGGCGATTGGCCCATGACCCCTTCGCGCTTAGGATTTAGACCGGCGTGTTGACCTCTCTGGAGAGAGCCTATGTTGGACTACGGCGTGTTGATCATCTGAGGTTGGGCATTACCTAGAAAAGTGTGTCCGTCCAGAGGTAATCGAGCATATCGGATAATGTGGTGCACCCCTGCAGGGAAGTTATCTATTCGAATAGCCCTATCCACGGTAACAGGATGACTTGGAGTTGTATTCCGACCTCTTATAACTAAAACCGGATACTTGATAAAACACACCCAGATAATTGACAGATACCCCAGAGATCGCTTTCTCACAGGGCGACGAGGAGAGGATCTCCGGGTAGGTTTATTGCTATACGCTGATATATGTTACCTTGCAAGCTCCTCTCTTCTACTGCTTCAAGACGATGGCCGCAGAAGATGTAGTCTTTGATAGGATGAGCTTCTCCCCCCCTTATTCTGGCATTTCTGCAGTGTAGTCCACAGATACTACCCTCCTTCATTTGATACCGATGCATATGTAGTGTAGCTCTGATGTAAGTCTTGCGAGTACTTTGGATGAGTACTCATGGTTGCTTTGCTACCCCTTTTCTTTCGACCCGGTTGCTGCAACAGATGGTACCACCGCGGATGCAAGTTACCCCAGTGGAGCCTACTACGTGGAGACCGACGACCAGGAGTAGTCCGGAGGTCCCAGGCAGGAGGCCTCGCCTTTCGATCTAGCGTCGTTGTTTTGTTCAGCCTTCTTAAGGAAAACTTGTCTAACTATGTCTGTACTCAAATGATGTTGCTTCCGCTGACACTTGTACCCGAGCTTATGTATTCGGGTCCTCGTGGCCCCTGGCTTGTAATATAAAGATTTATGTTATCCCTTGTGTCATAGAATTGTGTTGTGATATCTTCCCGTGAGTCTCTGATCTTGATCGTGCATGTTTGCGTGTATGATTAGTGCACGATTGAGTCAGGGGCGTCACAGGTTTGGATCCGATAACCCGTTAACAGCCCTGATCAATGGCGATTTTCCACGTGTAAAATTCTCATTCGCCAACAGATCCACGTGTCAGCACGATGTCGCGACAGATGTCAACCATCCACTAGACGATACGTGCCTATGGAACAGTGACACATGGCGCGGTCCAACAGTGGCCCATTTGACCTAAATGGGCCGGCCCAGCTAAAGGCCCACAAGATTTTGTCAGACACTAGTGGACCGGCCCGTTAACAGCCTGCCATGGTTTGGGCCAAATTATGGCCCATATAGATCGTGTTTTGGGCCAAATTACGGCCCATATAGATCATGTTTTGGGCCAAATTACAGCCCATAACTGATCCGGACCGTTAACAGGCCATTGTTCTTCTGGGCCCACTGTAGGCCCGGTTTGTATCTCGGCCTGTTAAAGGCCTGTTTAACAGTTCGGCCTGATATTTGTTTCGGCCTGTTAGTCGTCGTTGCTGTAAGTGGGCCGTTTTTGGCATGATTTAACTTTCGGCCATTTAACGGCCCGTGCTGCACCTGGGCCTATTTCTAGGCCTAACTGACTTTCGGCCTCTTAACGACCAGTACTCTTCGTGGATAAATTTCAGCCCAACCTGACTAACGGCCTGTTAAAGGCCCGTGACATAGTTGGGCCAAATTATGGCCTACTTTCCATCCGGCCTGCTTACAGCCCATAATTTTATTGGGCCAACCATGGCCCGTGATAAATTTTGGCCTGTTAACGGCTCGTATGTAATTGGGCCAATCATGGGCCTAAAATGGTTTCGGCCTGCTATCGGCCCATGAATTGTTCGGCTCAATTCAGGATCAATCTACGTATTGGGCTGTTGAGCTCCGTTGAAGCTACCGGCCTAAATTACAGCATACCGACTAAGAATAAACCTAGACTATACAATAACGAAATTACAGAATATTACATCCACTGGGCATCAAAGTTTGCCACCAATGATAATAAAGGGCAACCAGACCGCAGATTACATACACTGGGCATAAATGGTCGCCACCAGTGCAAAAAAATGCACCGACAAAATAATATGCAAAACCAACAGCACTTCAACATAGTTCAAGAAACGTTAGTCCTACCCCGGTGCTGCAGCGCAAGCAGCTGAACAAGCTGATGAGACCTCAGTTGTCTGAACATTAAATCTTCTATCTCTAGCCGCGTAGCTATAAAGCACGCACGGGTGTCCTCTTTGATCTTCGTTAGAGATTGTACTTCAAGTCGGACCTGAGCTGCACCAAGTCTTTGAGCTTGAAGTTGATACTGAAGAAGGCGAACTGATTCAGGCAGCAACTTAACCAAGTTTGTGTCACACCTGCTGGTGAGTAGCTTGAACTCACTGTCTTCATCAAGACATAACCTTGGGGTCATCTCACACTCTTCAAGATTGTTTACCTTCTTCGCTGCAATATAAGTGATAGGTACCAGTAATGGGTTTGGCTCACTATCTTCCCTAAAGTTCTGCCTGGCGTCAGAGATATTAATCTGAAAGAGAAAGGAGACAGAACAAGTTTCACAAATATATAATCAACGATGCTTTGTGTGTGACAATTCCATCCCTTTTTATATTGGCAAATTCAGAGATACAATTTAAAATACCATTAACATAATACGGCATTGTCCGTATCATCGGCAAAATCAATTAAGATAAAGCAGCAAATGAGATGATGCAGGCATGGGCAGCTTCACCACACCACCGCATTTGAGATCTAGAACACATGCATACATGCAGGGCTAAAGAAAATCAATGCATCTGTCTTGATTAATGTTAATGGTATGAATAAGGAACATGTTTTTACAACTACAATTTGAAACTGGTAGTTGTTGCAAACATGCAATCTGATGCAAACACCAAAGTAAAAAGCAGTGGAGGAAATGATGCCTATCCAAATCTATACTAGAACAAATTTTGAAGGCTTGAGGAGGATGGACTTACATTACATGTTAACATGGGCTCGGCAAAGCCCTTCTCCATGTCAATGGAATGATAACTCATGAAATTCCCCAAAGAAACTTCTTCATAAGCGTTGCCTTTATTCTACATTTTTTAAAGAGTAAATATAGATCTAATAATACTGGAAGAAATAGAGGATAATGAAGCTCAGATGCAGAATGATGATACACAATCAAATAGCTATCAATTAAGTACAGCGTTACAAGGCAAATGGTACTGACTAGAGGAATGCAGACCTCAACTTGTGCAATGGCATTGGCTTTATTCAACATTTTGGTAAGAGTAAATGTTGATCTGATAATTTGGAGAAAATGGAGGGCAGGGTAGATAAGATGCAGAGTAATGCCAAACAATCAACTATCTCTCAATGTAAGTACAGTAATACTACTTCCGTCTAGAATTACTTGTCGCTGAAATGACTGTATCTAGCATTATTTTAGTTCTAAATACATCCAATTGAATAACAAGTAATTCGATACGGAGGGAGTACATGACAACAGGTAATTACAAGAGCAATCCAGAACTTCATAACCATTGGGATTATTCTACATTTATGTAAGAGTAAATATAGATCTTATAATTTCGAGCAAACCGTGGATAAGGAAGCTAACATGCACAGTGATGCTACATAATCAAACAGCAATGAGTGTAAGTATGGTGATAGAGGGCAAGAGGTACTGACAAGAGCAATGTAGTGCGTAGTATTTTTGTGAGAACCTATGATCCCTTAAGAATGGATCACTGCCTTTTGCAAATACTTTGTTTGTACTCCTTCAGGATCTGCAATCACCCTCTTCCTTTTGGACATCTATTACGAAAGAACAACATTTGAGTGGAAAAACCTAATATGATGACACATGGTATAGGTACAGAAAATGGATAGGCATGGCATATTCTCATATATGATGTGTAATCTAAGCAGATGGTGGTGTAACAAAGTAGAAGTTATGCAAGATACGTGCGACCAATACAACCTTGCCAAGTTAGAGCAAGCACCTTGGTTGGTGAATAAGATAGGCCATCCGACTCTGACTCATCTGGAGAGCTAAATAGACTTGGGTATCTATCTAGGTCAGAATCGTCTTTAGGATGATATTCTGCAATGGAATTTTGTGGCACCCCGGCTCAGAGAGACCGGAACACCGCGTATTCCAGCCCAGAGATCAAGTCTTCTGGAATACGGCACTGCTTGGCATAGAACAAATCAGCTCTTTATTACGAATAAACGGGGTACAAGGGTCCGATATTACAAAGGTTACAGGGGCACGGCGACACTACGCCTGCTCAGATAGCTCTATGCTAGCAGCGGAACAACTCGTAGCGGAATAACTTCTAGCAGCGGAACAACGGCGACGGTAATGAACTCCACTCCACAGGGACTCTGGCTGGGACGTATCCTAGAGCGCAACCTCGGGGTCCTCGACAAACAAGCAATCACGGCATCACCTGCAATCTGGCATGACACGCCAGGTGAGTACTTTGAATGTACTCGCAAGCTCACAGCAACCAAAGCAATCAAGACATACAACAGCATGGCATTTACAGGTTAATCATCAAAGATGAACACGATACTACTAGAACAACATGAGCATGGCAACAACATGAACATGGCAATAACATGAGCATGGCAACAACATGAACATGGCAATAACATGAGCATGGCAACAACATGAGCATGGCATGTAAATATAATTCATGAACATGATGATACTAGCATGCAAGCGGGTCGACGTTTAAGGTCTCATGGACCAACTTACTCTGCTCGGGGGTTATCTTGTAACCACCAACTCACCATCGTGATCATCACATGACCACACGGAGCTTGATCTCTACCTGTGATCATCGCATGACCACATAAAGATCAACCAACTTCTTTCCTCATGGAACCGGGGTTGTTTATTATTCAGATTTTTATTACTGTTGACCCATAGTGTGACCTACTACTAACTGTGTCCATGACCGATGACGCGGCTATCGATAGATTATACACTCTGCAGAGGTTAGTACACTATACCCACACCACGAAACTCATGGCCTCGTGCTCCCATTCGGGTGGACCAACGATGTTCTGACAAAACCAGTCTATTGCATGACACTCTCCCGGCCACTCCGACAAACTCCCCTTTGGGGCTATGTCCTGGGTTACCCTGATGTCAACATGTGACATCCGCCACCTCTGTGGCTGCCACCGTCGTGGCCAAACCAAAACTGGCCCAAACGGGGACCTGAGCTCAAAACCAAAACTGGGTACTCAAGGCTTATGGCCGCCTACCTGATCAGGGTAGCGCGCGCACATAACCTTCCCTAGTATGAGGCACCGGCGAGAGGCATGACAATAGACCGCATTGGGGCCTCCCCATCCAGGCAAGTGTGGTTGCACTGGTGAGCTCGATTCGGTGGCACCATGACTCAGCCAACAGATTTGTTCAAGTTCGATTAATGTCAGGTTCAACTTGAAAGGTGATGAGCTGAGTCATAATGAAATAACAATGCATATGAGTATGATAACAGTGTAACCATGGATGGGCAACATAACCATTTAACATCATGACATGAACAATGATAAATCATTTATGCTAGGGGATGCAAACGAGCATGGTATAACGATGATCACGAATATCACAAGTATTTTCATATCCAACCATAATGATTCATATGAGCATATCGTTATCACTAGCATCAGAAATAAATCCAAGGACTAACATGATAAAAATACTACTAGCAAATAATCATTAAACTTTCTGGATGCAACTGAACAAGGCATAAGAACGAGCATGGATTCACAAGCATAAATTATTCACAAAAATAATTAAATGAGTAAAAAATTATTAAACATTCAAGTGGGAAACCATGGCTACTGCAATTCCATCATGCAAGTGGCTGTTGTGGCTTGCCTGGGGATGGAGGAACCATCAGGGAGAGGTGCGATGAACTCGCGGAAAGAATCGCCGGAAAAGTTTCCCTCTCGGCGGAGGTGTTTTAAGGGCAAGGGCAAAATGGTCATTTTCACAGTGTTACAACCTCATGAAAATGATACCATCGGAACGAGCTCGACGAACTGAGACCATGGGCTTTGGAATCACCTGAATCGGAGTTACGGTTGCCGAGATACGGACGTTTGTTCGTTAGTCAGAAAACAAACAGAAAAGTGTCCGTTTCTGCCCTAAACTGACAAACGCCCGCAACTTAAGGGTTTCGGCCGGCGGCTGGAAAAACAGAAGGTGTATTTCAGTGAATACGCTTTCCAACCGAGAAAGCGTACTCCAGGCAGAAGAAAAGACAGAATACGCTTCCACTTAGGACTGCGCGGGCCCGGAGTTTAGGTCGCTGACGGGTGGGGCCGCGTTGACCTTCTCTCTCTCCTCCCACCTCCTTCTTCTTCCCCCGTGCTCGCTCACAGAAAAGAGAGAGGCTGCCGGCGCCGATGCTCTCCCGGGCGACTCCGGCCATCTCCGGCCGAGGTCCGGCCACCGGGATGCTCAGGACGAGGAGCCGCATCCATCCCGGCAGGGCACGGGCCGCGGGGAGGTCGAGCACGAGTGCTCCTTTGAGCGCGGCAGAGACCGGCGACGGGCGAGCTCGGGCTCGGAGGCACGGCCCACCGGAGGAGGAGAGGAGAGGCCATTGGTGAGGTCGGGGAGACTCGAGGAGGGCTTAAATAGCCGCAGAGGAGGGGCGCGGCCCGGATGCCGCCTTCACCGAATGGACGAGCTCCAGTGAGGGGGGCCAGGCGCGCGTGCGAGTTCGGACAGCGACGAGAGAGAGACTGAGGAGTGGGGCCGCACGCGGGATGGCAGAAAGCGCGGACGCGGGATGGCAGGGGAGGAGCACGCGCGGGTGGCCACAGTGCACGCGTGCCCGTCGATTTGGCTTGGTCCGGCGATCTTCTAGCGGGGGAGGGCCATCCGGGGAGGTGAGCGTGGCAAAGGGGAAGATGCTAGACACGGTTTGGTGGCGATTCCTCGAGGAAACGGACGAGGCCGAGGGCCCCAACTGCCAGAGCACGCGTTCTGCCTGCAGTGCACGCGCTCTCCGCGTGGTCACCGCGTGCACAGGCGCACGCGGGACTTTAGGGCCAGCAACAGGATGTCTAGCGTGTAGTCCTTTCAACATGGGTCCTCCTTGAGGTGATGGGTCGACTAAAAGCACTTTGGGTTGATGGGAAGGTTCAGCTAAAGTTTGCTGTAGCAAACTTTGACCAATAGCTATGGTAAAATGGTTTGGTTAAATGGTCAAATAAGATGTCACACAGGTTTAGGGTAGGAAGGACTACAGTTCTGTGGATTTTGAGGTCATTTGGACAAGGTTAGAGTGCAGTTGCTTTACAACTGCCAAAAATTGGCCAGAATCTAGATCAGGAAGTAGCACTCATATAGGGTGTTGGATTGAGCTGAAAATTGGGGGATCATGATCATTTGGGCATATGAAGGTACCATAAAAATTTCATACCAATTGTATGAACAAAAATGGTACTTCCTTCACAATGATCCACACTGGACAGAAACTTGGGGGAATTTTTCAGAGAAAATGGCTTGACAAAATAATGTGAATTTTGTCATTCTCACATTATTTATGGATATTGAGGTCCTGGATTAATTTCAGAATTTTTTAAGCAATATAAAATATAGTTGCTTCACAAACTGAAATTATGACCAGAAACTAAGATTTGAAGTTGTGGTCACATAGATTGTTGGATGGAGATAAAATTTGGTGGAGAGTCATGATTTTATCGCATGAATGATCTCCAAAAATTTCAACTCATTTAGATAAGCCTAACTAGTACTTCCTTCACAAAGCTTCTCTCTGGTCAGAAACTTTGGGAATTTGCTGAGGAAGATTTACTAATTAAATGAAGCTGGATTTTGGCTTGAGGCAATAATTTGGATAGGAAAGAGTGCCCAAAACTTTTGAGGGCAATCAGGAACATATAAATAGCACTTCCTTCACAAAGTGCCATTCTGGAGAGAATAGGAAATGAATATTCCTGAATTATTTTTGAACTAGGCAAGGATGGGTTTTGACATGTTGGTGGGAGATATGATCCAAATAATTTATGAGAATTTTTTGGGAATTTTATGGAAGACAGAAATGTAGGTTGCTTCACAACCTAGGGCAAACAGGGTTATTCCTTTAATAGAAAAAGGAATATTCCCAAGAAATAAAATTGGGAGTTGGGATATGTCGGTGTACTAAAGTATGCGCCTTTTTAGTACCCCTTACTTGTGCACGGGCAGTTGTAGCCATACAGTGGCAAGCCTTGCCGGGGAATAGCTGGGTGTAATCACAAGACCAAGATGCCAAGAAGGCGTTCAAGTCAACGATCAGACAATCCAGAAGACAGAAGATCAAAGGGTTGCGGAGGCCCGGCAAGACCCTTGCCGGCAAGGTCCCGCGCCCGGCAAGACCCGGTCCCGGCAAGCCCCGGGCCCGGCAAGGATTCAGCCCTGGCAAAGCTCTGCACAGTGCAGCGCTATCGCTCCACTGCAGCGGCCAGCCTTGTCGTTTAGGGCTTGTCCTCATGATGACGTGGCGCGATGCTGGCCATGAGTTGCTTAAGCGGTGCTGATGGGACGGCCCCTTTTCCCATCCCCCGTAAAGCTTTTCCAAGCCCAAGACGCTAAGGGACACCTCAACGGACACCTCACGGTGCATTTAATAGGTTTGTCCTAAGCCGTCAGGGTTAGGTATGATAACACTGTGATAGCACTGTAGCTGCTTTCCACCTCATTCCTTATCTCCTATGCCACCTATGGTAGCCCCTTTTTCATATAAAAGGAGGCCCAAGGCGTACTGAGAGAGGGATCGATCCTTGGACATTCGGCCTATTCTGCATGCGTAGCTGCTAAAGTACTGTAGCTCCCAGAGTTGGCCAAGAACATAGATAATACAATCCAAGCAGGAGTAGGGTATTGCGCATCCGTGCGGCCCGAACCTGGGTAAATCCCTTGCGTGCTGTTCGGTAGATCTGCTCTTTGTGCAATCCTCTCCCCTTGCCGAACCGTAAAGGGATCCCTGATCCCATAGGTGTTCGTTTCCCACGACATCTTTGGCGTGCCAGGTAGGGGGATCGAGGTTGTGCGCACCTGATCTAGGGATCAGCGCATCAGATCTTTGATCTTCATTGCTATGGCCCCCAAGAAGAAGGGTTTCATGGCGGTTGGTCCGTCCGCGTCCGCTGTGCCTGATGCTACGCGCACAGGCGACGGAGTAGACGCGGGTGGAGCAGGTGGAGGCTCCGAGCTTCCTCGACGTTCCGGCGATCCAAGCCGGACGAGCAACAGGTCCAAGGACGGAGCTGTGCAGCCTGCGGGTGGTGCAGCGACCACCAAGGACGGAGCGGCGCCTTCCAGGACGACCGCGTCGGCGCATGCACCGCGGCCTTCTCAGGTCGCGCGTGACGTGCAGCCACATGACGTTGGTGGTTCTAGGCGTCCACATGAGAAGACTCATGCGCTTCACTCTCAGGGTGCGCAGGGCCAAGATCCGCGTCAACGTGATGGTGGAAGCCGCGCGCGGGTGCAGAGTCGTGATGGCGCTCCTTCTAACCCTGTTAGGAGTTTGAGCACCTCACGCTCTTCGCATCTGCGCCGCCGCCCACACGAGCAGAAGCACTGGCGCGAGCGCAGCTGCTCCTCGACTTTCCTCCCGCTGCGGAGAAGCTCGACGAGTGGCGAGCTACAATCGAGAGCCTCCTCAGCCTAGCCGACAACGGCGTGCCGCAGCAGGGTGAGCCCTCGTAGCGGCAGTCGTCTGCGCTGGTGCGTGGTGGCGGAGAGAAGACCGGAGCTGGAACAACCACGTTGCGTTCCCCTCTGCTGCACTAAGAGCGGTCGCTAACCCGGCGGGCCGATGCCCGTGACGACGGTTCCACGACGTCGTCTGATCCGCGGGTTCGCCGCGATCAACGTCACGTTTTTTGGGAACGGAAGAAGGAGGACGCTCGAACCACCATCGAGCGCCGAAGGGAAGCGCGTCGCCAGTCCGACAAGCGCGCTGGAACCACTGTAGATGAGCCCGCGCCAGGGTACCCTGGCTGCCTGCCTTACGAGGCGGGTTGCCCGACGTTTACTCATGAGCTGCGGCAAGTCCAGTGGCCCAGTTCCCGCTCCTTCAAGCCGGAAGTACCGGAGAAGTACGACGGTAAAACTCATCCGTCCGAGTTCTTGAGCATCTACACCATCGCGGTGCAGGCTCCCGGAGCTCGTGACGACAAGGTGCTGGCCAACTACTTTTCGTTGGTGCTGAAGCCCAACGTGAGATCATGGTTGATGCACCTGCCCGAGAATTCCATCTCTTCTTGGGCCGACCTGTGCCACCAGTTTGTTGGTGCCTTCACCGGCGGCCATCAAGCTCCTGGTCAGGAGAGTGATTTGCACATCATCCCTCAGAAGGAGGGCGAGACCCTGCGCAAGTATATCCAGAGGTTCCGCCGCATCCAGCACAACATTCTTGACGTTCATCCCGCCGCCGTTATCAGCGCCTTTCACCAGAATGTGCGCAATCGCAAGATGCGGGAGGAGCTGGCGATGAACAAGGTCAAGGATGTCGCCGAGCTCTATGCTCTGGCCGACAGGTGCGCCCGGGCAGAGGAAGGAAGGAGGCTCCCCGGCGAAAACGCTGGCGCCGGAGTCGACTCCAAAAGCGACGACGTTCCTGCCCCGGCAAAGAAAGGGAAGCGGAAGAACAGGAAGCGCAAGGGCAAGGCCATGCTTGCCGTTGAGGGTTCCGGCAAGTCTGACACCGCCAAGAAGGCCAAGACCGACGACCCCGGCAAGGAGGTTGCCGGGTGCGCCGCGTGTCAGGCCTTGGCGGCTGCCGACAAGCCAGAAGGATCCGGCAAGCAGTACTGCAAGATCCACCATACCAAGGGCCACGATCTCCAGGACTGCCGGTAGGTTGAGGAGCTTGTCGAGAAGCAGCGCGCCGAGTACGAGCGGCGCATCAAGGAGAGGGCCCAAGATGGTGCCGGAGGATCCGGCAGGAAGCGCGGTCGAGGAGGACGCCGCGGCAAGCCTGGACAGCGGCAAGAGAAGCCTGCTCGAGGCCGCGACAAGAAAGAAGGGGATGATGATGGAGAGGAGGACGATGACGAGTCTTGCGAGCGAGAGTTCTAGAAGGCCACGGAGGTCATGTGTGTCTTCGGAGGCGCCTCGCTGCATCTTTCTCACCGCCAGCTCAAGCAGTGCGCGCGTGAGATTCTTGCGGCCGAGCCCTCTATTGATGCGCAGAGGCCACTGAAGTGGTCCCACACGCCCATCATTTTTGACGCCGAGGATCACCCTGATCGCACCACCGCGGTCGGGTGCTTGCCGTTGTTGGTTTCGCCAACGATTCGCAACCTCCAGGTGACAAAGATGTTGGTTGACGGTGGTGCCGGCCTGAACTTAATCTCGCCGGACGTCCTCAAGAGGCTGCAAATTCCTGACAAGGACCTCGAGGAGACAGGCTCTTTCCAAGGGGTCAATCCAGGGAGATACCAGCCAAAAGGCAAGATCACGCTGCCGGTGACATTCGGCAGCGAGCTGAACTTTCTGACGGAGAAGGTCATCTTCGACGTCGCCAAGATTGTGTTGCCATACAATGGGATCCTCGGTCGCCCCGCGCTGGCCAAGTTCATGGCAGCATCGCACTACGCCTACAACGTCCTGAAGATGCCCGGTCCGATGAGCGTCATCACTGTCCACTCCGACAAGAAAGACGCGCTCATTTGCACCGACAAAGTGTACCGGGAAGTAGTTGCAGCGTCCGCCGCCAAGGCGCATGCTCCTGCCGCTCAGAATCCCGGCAAGAAAAAGAGGAAGCCCGGCAAGACCTCCTGCACCCACTCCGGCAAGTGCGCCTCTTCGGAGTGCTGCGCTACCGTTGAGGACGTGCCGGAGAGCTCTACCGGCAAGAAGTCCAAGGCTGCTCCACCAGAAACCAAAAAGGTGCCCGCCAAGGAGGACGGGACGGGAGGGACCTTCACCATAAGTTCCACCCTTGACGACAAATAGGAAAGCGCGCTCGTTGCTTTCCTGCGGGCGAATGTCGACGTGTTTGCATGGCAGCCGTCTGACATCCCCGGTGTTCCCAGGGAAGTAATTGAGCACCACCTAGCCGTCTGTCCCCACGCGCGGCCCGTGAAGCAGAAGGTGCGCAAGCAAGCATTGGAGCAGCTAGAGTTCATTGCCGAAGAGATCAAGAAGCTTGAGGCAGCAGGCCTGGTTAGAGGGGTCCTCCATCCTACATGGTTGGCCAATCCCGTCGTAGTGCGCAAGGCAAATGGTAAATGGCGGCTTTGTATTGACTTTACTGATATCAATAAAGCTTGTCCAAAAGATCCGTTTCCCTTGCCGCGCATCAACCAGATTGTGGACTCTACTACCGGCTGCGATTTGCTGTCGTTCCTCGACGCATACTCAGGCTACCACCAGATCTTCATGGCGAAAGAAGAAGAAGAGAAGACCGCATTTATCACCCCATGTGGCACATACTGCTTCTTGCGTATGCCTTTCGGGTTGAAAAGTGCTGGTTCGACCTTCGCGAGCGCTGTCCAGATTGGTTTTGAGACCCAGCTCCATAGAAATATGGAAGCCTACATGGATGACATAGTGGTCAAGACCAAGGACAAGGCCACGCTCATTCAAGATCTGGAGGAAACATTCGCAAATCTGCGCAGGATCAACTTGAAGCTCAACCCCGAGAAGTGTGTGTTTGGTGTCCCATCCGGCAAGCTTCTCGGGTTCTTTGTGTCTCAACGCGGAATTGAAGCCAATCCCGACAAGATCAAAGCCATTGAGCAGACTGAAGCGCCAAGACGAGTCAAGGATGTGCGCCGCCTTGCCAGCTGCGTCGCTGCCTTGAGCAGGTTCATCTCAAAATCTGCTGAGCGCGCCCTGCCCTTTTTCAAAATTTTGAAGAAGGCAGGTCCCATGAAGTGGACTCCGGAAGCAGAGGCAGCGCTGCAGGATTTGAAGAGGTACCTCTCCTCTCCGCCAGTACTAGTCGCGCCTAGGCCGCAAGAGTCGTTGCTGCTATATCTAGCGGCAACGAATCAAGTGGTTAGTGCTACGCTGGTGGCAGAGAGAAGTAGAGGAGGATGCAGCGGCAACGGCAAGCCCGCCAAGCGGCTTGCCGGGGCTAGCCCCGGCAGAGTCTGGCGCCGACAAGGAAGGATCCGCGCAGTCAAGCCAAGTTGTGCAGAAGAAGAAGATGGTGCAGCGCCCAGTCTATTTCGTCAGCTCCCTGCTGCAGGGGGCTAGGTCGAGATATTCTGGTGTGCAGAAGCTGCTCTTCGGCCTTCTCATGGCCTCGAGGAAGCTGCGCCATTACTTCCAAGCACATGAGATCACCGTCGTCACTCGCTTTCCGCTGCAACGGATTCTGTGGAACCCAGAGGCAACTGGCAGGATTGTCGAGTGGGCGCTGGAGCTGTCATGCTTTGGTCTAAAGTTTGAAAGTTCTTCAACTATCCAGAGTAGAGCCTTGGCAGAGTTCATTGCAGAATGGACCCCAACGCCAGACGACGAAGTGCAAGAATCAGTGATCCCCGGCAAGGAATCAGAGCAAGCGTGGGTTATGTACTTTGATGGAGCTTTTTCGCTGCAAGGCGCCGGTGCCAGCGTGCTGCTTATCGCACCCACCGGAGAGCACCTCAAGTACGTCATCCAGATGCATTTTCCCCGGGAGAGATCAACCAACAACACGGCTGAGTACGAAGGACTGCTTGCCGGTCTCAGGATCGCGGCAGACCTCGGAATCCGGAAGCTCATCGTCAGAGGCGACTCCCAGCTTGTTGTTCGGCAAGTTAACAAAGATTACCAGAGCCCGTTGATGGAGGCATATGTTGATGAAGTGAGGAAGCTGGAGGAGTGCTTTGATGGTCTTCAGACAGAGCATGTTCCTCGATCAGAGAACAGCATTGCCGACGACCTGTCGAAGCATGCCGCACTCAAGCTTCCTATGGAACCAGGGACTTTTGTGCTCCGCTTGACTCAGCCATCCGTATCCCCATCGATAAGGCCCGACAAGAGAAGAAAGTTAAGTACCGGCGAGTACTTCCCGGCAGGGCTTCCCGAAGCCCCCGGCAAGGACCTTGCCGGGAACGACACAGTTGCCGGTGAGCAGCGGCTTCCCGCAGAACCCCAGGTTCTTGCCGGGGAAGCAATCGCCCCGGTAACCGAAGAGATACCAGTTGCTGGTGAGTAGCTGCTCCGCCAAGAACCCCAGGTTCTTGCCGTAGAAGCAAATGCTCCCGCGGCTGGAGAGATGCCTTTAGTCCTTGTCGTCGAGCCGCAGGCTCCGGCATGGGCACAGCAGATAGTCCATTTCCTTCAGACAGGAGAACTCCCCGAAGAGCAGGAAGAAGCTGAAAAAGTAGCCCGTCAGGCAAGTATGTACCAGTTCGTCGATGACGTTGTGTACAGAAAAAGGCCGAACGGCGTGAAATTGAAGTGTATTCCTCAGGAGGATGGACTAGAGCTGTTGGCAGAGATCCATGGGGGTATATGTGGATCCCACATAGGCTCAAGAGCTCTTGTCGGCAAGGCGTTCCGGCAAGGTTTCTTCTGGCCTACTGCCCTCCAGGATGCGACGGCACTAGTAACCACGTGTGAAGCGTGCCAGTTCCATTCAAAGCAACTTCATCAGCTAGCTCAAGCTCTCCAGACGATACCTCTCTCTTGGCCCTTCTCGGTCTGGGGGCTCGACATACTGGGTCCCTTCCCCCGCGCTGCCGGGGGCTTCGAGTACTTGCACGTCGCCATCGACAAGTTCACGAAGTGGCCAGAAGTGGAAGCAGTGAGGAAAGTCACAGCTCAGTCAGCAGTCAAGTTCTTCAAGGGAATTGTGTGTCGTTTTGGTGTGCCGAACAGGATCATTACCGACAACGGTACGCAGTTCACTAGTCGCGCCTTCATCCAGTACGTCCAAGACCTTGGCAGCAAGATTTGTTTTGCCTCTGTTGCTCACCCGAGAAGCAACGGCCAAGCGGAAAGGGCAAACGCTGAAGTGTTGCGCGGTCTTCGGACCAGAACTTTCGACAAGCTGCACAGGCATGGAAGGCGCTGGATTGATGAGCTGCCGGCGGTTCTTTGGTCGATCAGGACGACGCCAAATCGAGCCACCGGCCAGACACCGTTCGCTCTGGTCTACGGAGCGGAAGCAGTTCTCCCCACGGAACTCATATACGGGTCACCTCGAGTGCTCGCTTATGATGAGCTCGAGCAAGAGCGGCTGCGGCAAGATGACGCGCTGCTCCTTGAGGAGAACCGTCTTCGGGCTGCTGTGCGATCCGCTCGCTACCAGCAAGCTTTGCGCCGCTATCATAGCCGCAAAGTTCACGCCCGGAGCCTTGAGGAAGGCGACCTTGTTCTTTGGCGCGTTCAGTCGGCCAAGAATTCCAACAAGTTGACGCCGAAGTGGGAAGGCCCTTATCGGGTAGTGCGAGTCACCAGGCCTGGCGCTGTCCGCCTGGAGACCGAAGAGGGCTTGCCGGTGAGCAACTCCTAGAATATCGAGCACCTTCGCAAGTTCTACCCGTAAGGGGCAGTTGTTCGGGCTTCTTGCCGTGATAGCGATACGGCCAGCAGGCTGCTGATGCCCCGAATCCAGCGCTCGCGGCAGCATAACGCTCCGGCAAGATCCCGGCAACGCCATTCTGTACAAGTGTTGCCGGATGGCATGTAATCCTTTGTACAGAGCAGGCACATCTTTTGTGCATAGTTAATAAGATTGTGTGCATTACATTTCTTGTCGATTTCATGTTATATGTGCATGTTTATCTGCGATGTGTATTGCACCTGACCCCGGTAAGAGTTAACGAACCGTCAAGGTTCCATACCTTTATTTTCTCTTCTTTCTTTTTCTCAAGAGACAGAAGATTCCCTCGCGCGCAAGTTTGCCGGGGGGAAGGAGGATGGTATGGATACCGCCAAGTGACGTTCAAGGTTGGCACCTTGCCGGAAGAAGAAAGAGCAGCGACGAAAAGCAGAGCTAAGTTGCTGAACCCCTTAAGTAGATTTTCAAATTTTTGTAGGGCTGTATCCCTTGAACGATTTCGGCTTTGTATGGAAAACCTGCACGCGATGGAATCTTGTCGTGTTTAGGTTGCGCCCTTATTCTGTTTCGAGTCCGCTCAATAGTCTAAGTGGCCGCGCCGAAAGCATCAAGATTTCTTGCCGTGAGCAGTACAGCGCCAGCAGGCTGCTGTCGGACCCAGGTCCAGCACCGCGGCAAGGTTATGCTCCGGCAAGTTCCCAGCAAAGTGTAGGGTATATGCCATACAGAAAGAAATTGAACAAGGGAGATAGCATGCATAGATTTAAGCAAAGCAAGTTACATACAAGATAGTTGCCGCGTTACTAACATAAGGCAAAATGTTGTCTTTACATGTGATGCTGGCGGCAAGACAAAAGGAGAAAGATAAAAGGCTGCATTCAGTCTCGGCGGTCGCCTTCGACCCTCTTCACTTGGCCCACCCGATCGACGATGGGCGCGACAAGTTGCTGCAGAGCCTTGACGTCCGCATCCTTCGGCAAGCCCTTGAAGATTTAGGAGAAGTCGACGCCGGGATTTCTGGCCGCCACCTTCATCAGCAGCTTCTGGATCACGTCCTGGCAGAGCTTCCTGGACTCGTTGGCGAGCTTGCTTGTGTGGGTTGCCTGGAGTTGCTTGAGCGCGTCGATGAGGCCCTCGAAGAACATGGTTATCCTGGCGCTTTCGGTTATTCTGTCGGTTGTAGAGTACCCGAAGCCCTGTAGGTTCATGGCCTCCAGCTCCGCGGCAAGCTTCTTGGCGACGTCCACCAGCTTGGCGGTCCATAACTCTGTGCCGGTGACATAATCTTTGTGCGTGACGTAGGTGTTCTTTAGCAGCTCCTGTTCGTCATGGAGGTCTTTGATAAGAGTCCTCTCGCGATCTCGGGCAGCCTCAAGAGACTCCTCTAGCGTGGACAGCTTCAGCTTCAGATCTTCGATGGAGTCCTTGGCGGAAGACAGCTGCTGGATCTTCTCGGACGTGGCAAACTGCGCCTCCATTAGGCTATGGAGAGCCTTGTCATTCTCGGACTCGAGTGCGGAGACCTTCTTGCCGTGGTCCTCGAGAGTGGTCTCCAGCTGCTTCGTCTTCTCTTCCAGCAAGTTCTTGGCGGCCTCCGTAGCTCCGGCAGCGTCGAGAGCCTCCTTGAGCTTGCCGGCGTGGTCTTCAGTAAGAGCCACGAGCGCTGTCGCATGCTTCTGCTCGAGCTCCTGGACCCGCCGTGCGACAAGACCCTTCAGCTCTTCATCCTTGCTGCGCAGCTTGGCGGGAAGCGCCGCCTCGCGCGCGACAAGGTCTTCCTCTTGGGCGTCGAGGCCGATGCGGCGCGCCGTCAAGAGGGCTGCAGCGGCAGCAGCTTGTTGGGCGGCCTCCTCCTGCGCCTTCTCGAGGTCAGATCGCTGTAGCAGGAGGTTGTTCCGCTCCTCCGACAGCTGCTCCCGATAAGCACTCAGCTCCTGGAGGGCCCCCTGATACCAAGTTCGCGTCTCGTCCAGGCGCTGCCGGAAATCTCCTTCCGCCGCCTCGACGATCGCAGCCCGTGAGTCGAGCTTCTCTTTCCGGGTCTGATGGAACGCCAGAAGCTTCTGGTAGCTCTCCTGGAAGGCTCGAAGGAGCTGCTCCTCCTTGGGTTCGCCGGTGGCAGTGGCGGTGACGATCTCCCCGTCAAGCCTCTGCCCTTCAACCAGCTCCTCGATATTCGCCGACCCCGGCATGCTGACGACGTTCTTGCCGGCCCTGACGTACTGGCTCGAGGGTGGGGCCTCCGAGGACGACGGCTGATCTTCGGCAAGTCCCTTGGTGGCCTCCTCTTCGGCAGCCTTGGCGGCAGCGGCCTCGGCAGCAGCAGCTTCAGCGGCAGCTCTGGCAGCTTCGGCGGCAGCCTCCTTGGCGGCCTCCTCAGCGGCAACCCTCTCGGCCTCGGCGACGGCGTCCTTGGCAGTCTCTTCAATGACGGCGTCCGTATCCATGAGGACTGTCGAAAGAAGATTGACAGCCAAGAAGACAAGTGAGATGAAGTTGGGAAAGAAAATTCAAAAAGGAAGAAAGACAGGAAAGAGAAATCAAGGCGATAGGTTCTTTGAGGCGAGTGGCTTACATGCGTCAAGGCCGTCGTGGTGGAGCCCGCCCGAAGACTCCTCCATGGGCAGCGTGGTCAACGGAGACGGCAAGTTAGGGGCGCCCCTTGCCGGTGCTCCCTGCTGCTGCTCTGCTCCTGCGCGCCCCAAGATGTTAACTGTGAAGATTACCACCCCGGCACTCGCCAGCGGAAACAGAGTAACAGACTCACGCTGGGGGCTGTGCCGGGGGCTGCGGCGAGGACTGTGCCGTGGACTTGGCTCCGGGCTTATCTCAATGGCCACCGACGCACCAGAGGTGCTTGCCGGCGGCTCGTCGCCCGTTGAAGTCTTAGTCCTCTTGGCCACCCTCTCCGCAAGGGTCTCCTCATCCCTGTGGAGACAGAGTCAGCAAAGATTAATCAAGGAGAACCAGAAAAGCAAGAATGGAAGCAGCGGCAGGACTCTTACTCTTCTTCCTCCTCCTCGGACTCGAGGATGGACAGGTCGAAGCCGGCCTCCGTCGCGGTGCTTGACGGGGGAGGGGGAGGAGTCGTCCTGGGGCGCTTGCCGGCAGCGGTTTGCCGCGCTGTCTCCGCGGCAGCGGCTTGCTGCGCCTCTTCGCCAGCCGCCTCCGTGCCGGGAGCTTCATCACTTGGCACTGGCTGGCGAGCAGGAGCACCGGTGCTGGCCTTCCGAAGGACGCGCCTCTTCGTGTGTCGAAGAGCTGGGGGCTCTTCCTCCTCCTCCTCTTCCTCCTCGATGGCGCCTCCAACAGAAGGGCCCCCGGCAGCGGCTCCACTTGGCTCCCCGGCAGCCTCATCCTCCCCGGCAAAATCCTCTTGCAGCAGATCCTCGTCTTCGCCAGAGTCTTCCCCCGCGAAGCCAGAGCCGCCAGCCTCCTCGGCAAGGTTTGCCTCCCTCGCCCTGTCGGCGATGTAGGCAAGCTCCGCCTCCGTGGTAGCGCGGACGAGGTCCTCCTTGTGGATGGCCACATCCACCAAGTTGTCAAAGAACGCCTGCACTTGATCTGCAGGCGGCTCAGCCCATCTCGCGTCGATGCTATGGGCATCCAGTACCGGCATCATAGCGACGATGGCAGACATTGAAGAATTGTTGCACAGCGGGACGACACCCGCCGGCAACTCGCCAGTTACTCCAGATTGGAACGGCTGCTGGAAGAGGACGCCGTGCCCCATGGCCGTCAGGTCATTGTCGAGCACTGGCCGCAACCTCATCACATCAGCAGCGTTTTTGTATTCCCACGCCGGACGCCCCTTGTTCTGCAATGGGGCGATGCGCCGGCGGATGAAATCTGATGCGACCATTTCCACCTTCAACCCGGCAGCCCGAAGACGAAGGATGCGGGTGGTGGCGATGGTGACCTTCTTGTCGTCAGGGTCTGCGGCACTCCAGTCCTTGCCGCGGACCGGCTTCTCCTTCCGCACCTCGCAGAAAGCTAGGGGTTTCTCCTCCTGGACCCACAACCACTTGCCGCGCCATTCTTCCCATCTTTCGCGGTAAGAGCCTTCTAGGTATGTATCCTTGGTTGCCGTCTTTGGAATCCAAGTGATGCTACCGGAGAGGGCATCGCCCTTTTGGATGCATGGAGTGAAATAATGGCGGAAAAGTGCCGTGCTTGGGTGGACCCCGACAAAATTCTCGCAGAGGTGTGCGAAGACGGACATGCACGTGACAGCGTTGGGAGTGAAATCTAACAACTGAAAGCTGTACGTGTTCATGATGTCTACGAAGAACTCAGAGTATGGTGGGCAGAGGCCGCACCAGAAATAGTCAGCGAAGAAGGGGTACTCTCCTAGCTTCGCCGCTGCCGACGCCGCTCTCACTTGGGTGGCCGGGTGCGCGCGAGTCTCGCTCGCCCAGGTGAACTTGTACTTCATCATCAGCGTCTCCTCGTCGAGCACTGGAGGGAAGACGGCCATCTCCTTCCGCATCCTGGCCAACTTGCTCTCCGCGGCGGCCGCCGCTTCCTTAGCCTTGGCCTTGCCCTTGCCCTTGCTCGGCTTCGGCGGTATGATGGCTGGGGAGGTGGGCGCTGGAAGCGTCGAAAGCGCGATGGAAGCGGACAGGGAAGGCAAAGCTTTGGTGCGGGTGCGAGGAAGAAGGCGACTGCGACGGTTTGGGATTGGAAAGGTGAAAGCGATGGGGCTAAATGAGCAGCGCCTCTGCAGATTCCTTTTTATGGGGAAGGCACGGGGCTGGCTCTTTACCGCCCGCTTTTACTGCGCGCCCACGTCTCCCACGTCACGCGATTAATGCACGTAGTGGAGGGGTGTGGTAAAAGATATCATAATTACAGACAGTTATTCCCTGCCATGCGTGCCCGTGCACTGTTTTGGGCCTAGCCCAACAGGCCTGGCAGCCGTGTATGGCCTAGGCCCGGGGGCTCCTGTCGGTGTACTAAAGTATGGGCCTTTTTAGTACCCCTTACTTGTGCACGGGCAGTTGTAGCCATACCGCGGCAAGCCTTGCCAGGGAATAGCTGGGAGTAATCACAAGACCAAGATGCCAAGAAGGCGTTCAAGTCAACGATCAGACAATCCAGAAGACAGAAGATCAAAGGGTTGCGGAGGCCCGGCAAGACCCTTGCCGGCAAGGTCCCGCGCCCGGCAAGACCCGGTCCCGGCAAGCCCCGGGCCCGGCAAGGATTCAGCCCTGGCAAAGCTCTGCACAGTGCAGCGCTATCGCTCCAGTGCAGCGGCCAGCCTTGTCGTTTAGGGCTTGTCCTCATGATGACGTGGCGCGATGCTGGCCATGAGTTGCTTAAGCGGTGCTGATGGGACGGCCCCTTTTCCCATCCCCCGTAAAGCTTTTCCAAGCCCAAGACGCTAAGGGACACCTCAACGGACACCTCACGGTGCATTTAATAGGTTTGTCCTAAGCCGTCAGGGTTAGGTATGATAACACTGTGATAGCACTGTAGCTGCTTTCCACCTCATTCCTTATCTCGTACGCCACCTGTGGTAGCCCCTTTTTCATATAAAAGGAGGCCCAAGGCGTACTGAGAGAGGGATCGATCCTTGGACATTCGGCCTATTCTGCATGCGTAGCTGCTAAAGTGCTGTAGCTCCCAGAGTTGGCCAAGAACATAGATAATACAATCCAAGCAGGAGTAGGGTATTACGCATCCGTGCGGCCCGAACCTGGGTAAATCCCTTGCGTGCTGGTCGTTAGATCTGCTCTTTGTGCAATCCTCTCCCCTTGCCGAACCGTAAAGGGATCCCTGATCCCATAGGTGTTCGTTTCCCATGACAGGATAAGGTGGAAATGACATGGCCTAGGGATAGATTTGAGAGTGACAAGCCACTAGGAAGTGGCAGGAGAGAAGATCTTCCAGGTTTCAAGACCACATAGCCACGGAAAAAGGAACTCCAAATAAAAATTCGAAGAAATTCAAAAGAAAAAGAACGGGCGAAAAATCGGGGTGTTACAAACCTACCCCCCTTACGATAAATCTCATCCTCGAGATTTGGTTGCTCAAGGAACAAGTATGAATATTCTGACTTAAGGAAACCGTTTCCAACTCGGGTATCCTTTTCCTTTAATGTTTCCTCTGGATTTCATCTGACTGGCTGCCTTGCTCTGGGGTGGTTTGCTTCACTGTATCCCACATTCTGACACGCCTCCCTTCATATGTTCATCCTTGCTCTGACTTCAATTCTTTTATGTCTGCTAGCTTGTCTGATATTATCATGAACGGGATTTCTATACGTCCGGGAGTGACTTTCATTCGACGTGATATTCTTCTATCCGGCACCGATAGTATCTATGGAGTTGTGAACGAATTTCCTCGGTGGACATGAAACATTTAATTTTTGCATCAGGTTACTAGATGCATGTCCTCCGGGTTCAAAACTATTCTAAGAATCATAACCGTTCTTTTGGCAGAATCTGACTGCTAGCAGGGATCTTCTGAATCATCTTGGCTGACTTCTTTGTCTCAGATCCGTGCCGATGATTCCACTGTCACCTTGATATGAGGTCCTTACAAATAGAGTAGACCCCTTGGGTGTGTGTTCATGGTGATTAATACGGAATCAGACTGTCTTGGGTATCCGTACCGTTGTTCGGGCAACGATTATCACACTTGTATCGCCAGTCTTGCTCCTTCATTATTGTTCTCTTGAGTCCTTTGCCGAAAGAGCTTGGCCATATATATCCTTAATTCTTCGTGTGACCAAGGGTGCTGTCAGGTGCAATATTCTGGCAGTCATACCTTATCCTTATCCTCAGGCAGTGCAGCGGCGTTTAACTGGCAAGTTTATCATCTCACAAGCTCTAACTATAAGGCAATGATCATCCGAACCTTTGCATGAAATCGGCAAATAAATCAGTAGCCACCAGAACAGTCTTTACAACTCAGATCAAGGACATTACCGAAATAACTCAACCATGGCTCACGACGGCTGAAAAGCAGCTCAGAGCATGAGACAGTGTTGATAAGAAGAATGTAGCAGTTCCCTAAGACGGCCGAAGATCAGCTCAGAACATAGGGTCGCTGCTACAAAAAGAAACTCAACAGATGCCCGAGACGGCCGAAAAGCAGCTCAGAACATGGGCCAGTTGTTGAAAAGAGAAATGTAAAGGCGGCATCCACCCTGGACGGCCGAAAGCAGCTCAGAATACAGGCGTGGTGCCGTTACCAGGAAAAAGGTAGGCACGGGTTCATCATGATCATATACCAGGTTCCCAGTTACTTGTGTAGAGCTTACTGCTGTGGTCAATCATACATGACAGTAACAGAGGTTAATGATATCACTTTGTCAGGTGTGAGGAAGCTGGCCTTGATATCCATTGTCAAGATTTGTTGTCCCAATGTTGCCTTGCTTCATAGCTTGTTGGTCCTTGCATCACACTGAGGTGTATAACTAGCTTTCTTTCTTTTACATAACTCATGGGTTTGCTGATTCTCATCGTGCTTGCATCATCATACGAGTGGCTTGAATGACCTTGGCAGCATGTTCACAATATATATGGGAGCATGTGTATCTGAGCATTTGATTCCTGAGGCAGACTTGTGTCCTGACTGATTCTTGCTTCTGACAAAACTGTTGTGGATCTGATTCTTGAGAGGCACTGCCATATACTACCAAATTGTTGTGTAACATCTTGATGATTGTTGGTAGTGCCGTACTGACGAGGACCGGATAGCTTGTGTTGGAACCATCAAGAGTAGCATGCTGAGGAAGGCTGGATAGCTTACACTCGAAGCTTTTAATGGGATAGCGTACCGAAGAAGACTGGGTATCGTACCTCAGAAGTTTCTCCTCCTAGTTGCTTGCTGAGGAAGATTCGGTGCCTTATGCCGGAAGCTTTCTGCGGTGGCTTACCGAAGAAGACTGAGTATCTTACACTGTAAGCTATCCACATGAGGAACCTTGCGTCGTAAGCTTCCCTGGTAGCGTGCGGAGGAAGATTGGGTTGCCTATACCAGAAGCTTTTCTCTGTAGTGTGTGGACTGAATGCCATATATATACCCTTGATATTCCTTTGACTGGAAATGTACTGTTGTCTTGCACACAAATTGTCTTCCAGCTGGTTTATTATGATTGTGATGGCTGCACACTGAGTCAGTCTTGATGCTGATAGTTATTCCAGAATATCATTTGTATTTAGACCGAATATTCTCAATATAATGCAGTCGACTGAGAATTCCATACTGTATGCTGCGCTTCAAAATATTTGAAATATTTACTGATTCTTTGATTCCGGTGTTGGTTGATGAGCAACTTTCATAAGGGGAAATATGGTAACACCGAGGGCCCAAAGAAAGAAGCAAAAGAAACTACTGAACAAAAGCACACACAGCATTAAGATTACATACAAGCAACATCACATTTTACAGCTATTCACCTCACTATGCATGCCTACTTAAGCACACAATTCTCGAGGGAACTCCGGTACTACGATCTAACATGCTGTGACGGTGTGCACGAAAATGGATAAGTGTGTGGAGGGATTGGCGTGAGCAGAGCTACACCAAGCACTGGATCAGCACCGGTTGCATCTGGACAGCTTAGGAATGAGGACGGACTCGGTGATGATGTAGCGAGACACGGATGTCACGACCACATCATCATCAAGCGTACTACGGGAACCGTACTCGTCCAGGAAATGGGTGACAAGGTAGGATAGCGGTGGAAAGCAGGGTCTGCTGGCATTGCCCTTTGCTGATAACAAAGATCAGTAAGGGTTGCCAAGGCGACAGGTTGGATGGCAAGACCCGGGGTAAAAACATGTCTACCACCGAAACGATAGGTGGCTGGCGGAAAAAAAATTGGTGCGATACCTATGCATCAATCCTGCGAGTGATCGACACCACAAGGTACCTCGGTATCACTCCGCTGGGACAGAGATGACGCCAAACACCAAAGAGCAAGTATGCAAAGCTGGAGGGTGCAGGTAGTGGATCGAAACCGATGCCACCTACACTCACAAGATCAATCGTTAGCGACAAGATAATAAGTCTATATGCATGCTATGCAGCAAACAAATGCAACAACCAAATGCAACAAGCTGACTAGACTCTATACTAACGATTTCTAACGCTCGCGCGGACTAGGGCGTCCTACAGCCAGACCTGCTCTGATACCAAGCCTTGTGGCACCCCGGATCAGAGAGACCGGAACACCTCGTATTCCAGCCCAGAGATCAAGTCTTCTGGAATACGGCACTGCTTGGCATAGAACAAATCAGCTCTTTATTACGAATAAACGGGGTACAAGGGTCCGATATTACAAAGGTTACAGGGGCACGGCGACACTACGCCTGCTCAGATGGCTCTATGCTAGCAGCGGAACAACTCGTAGCGGAATAACTTCTAGCAGCGGAACAACGGCGACGGTAATGAACTCCACTCCACAGGGACTCTGGCTGGGACGTATCCTAGAGCGCAACCTCGGGGTCCTCGACAAACAAGCAATCACGGCATCACCTGCAATCTGGCATGACACGCCAGGTGAGTACTTTGAATGTACTCGCAAGCTCACAGCAACCAAAGCAATCAAGACATACAACAGCATGGCATTTACAGGTTAATCATCAAAGATGAACACGATACTACTAGAACAACATGAGCATGGCAACAACATGAACATGGCAATAACATGAGCATGGCAACAACATGAACTTGGCAATAACATGAGCATGGCAACAACATGAGCATGGCATGTAAATATAATTCATGAACATGATGATACTAGCATGCAAGGGGGTCGACGTTTAAGATCTCATGGACCAACTTACTCTGCTCGGGGGTTATCTTGTAACCACCAACTCACCATCGTGATCATCACATGACCACACGGAGCATGATCTCTACCTGTGATCATCGCATGACCACATAAAGATCAACCAACTTCTTTCCTCATGGAACCGGGGTTGTTTATTATTCAGATTTTTATTACTGTTGACCCACAGTGTGACCTACTACAAACTGTGTCCATGACCGAGGACGCGGCTATCGATAGATTATACACTCTGCAGAGGTTAGTACACTGTACCCACACCACGGAACTCATGGCCTCGTGCTCCCATTCGGGTGGACCAACGACGTTCCGACAAAACCAGTCTATTGCATGACACTCTCCCGGCCACTCCGACAAACTCCCCTTTGGAGCTATATCCTAGGTTACCCTGATGTCAACATGTGACATCCACCACCTCTGTGGCTGCCACCGTCGTGGCCAAACCAAAACTGTCCCAAACGGGGACCTGAGCTCAAAACCAAAACTGGGTAATCAAGGCTTATGGCCGCCTACCTGATCAGGGTAGCGCGCGCACATAACCTTCCCTAGTATGAAGCACCGGCGAGAGGCATGACAATAGACCGCATTAGGGCCTACCCATCCAGGCAAGTGTGGTTGCACTGGTGAGCTTGATTCGGTGGCACCATGACTCAGCCAACAGATTTGTTCAAGTTCGATTAATGTCAGGTTCAACTTGAAAGGTGATGAGCTGAGTCATAATGAAATAACAATGCATATGAGTATGATAACAGTGTAACCATGGATGGGCAACATAACCATTTAACATCATGACATGAACAATGATAAATCATTTATGCTAGGGGATGCAAACGAGCATGGTATAACGATGATCACGAATATCACAAGTATTTTCATATCCAACCATAATGATTCATATGAGCATATCGTTATCACTAGCATCGGAAATAAATCCAAGGACTAACATGATAAAAATACTACTAGCAAATAATCATTAAACTTACTGGATGCAACTGAACAAGGCATAAGAACGAGCATGGATTCACAAGCATAAATTATTCACAAAAATAATTAAATGAGCAAACAATTATTAAATATTCAAGTGGGAAACCATGGCTATTGCAATGCCATCATGCAAGTGGCTGTTGTGGCTTGCCTGGGGATGGAGGAACCATCGGGGAGAGGTGCGATGAACTCGCGGAAAGAATCGCCGGAAAAGTTTCCCTCTCGGCGGAGCTGTTTTAAGGGCAGGGGAAAAATGGTCATTTTCACAGTGTGACAACCTCATGAAAATGATACCATCGGAACGGGCTCGACGAACTGAGATTGTGGGCTTTGGAATCACCTGAATCGGAGTTACGGTTGCCGAGATACGGACGTTTTTTCGTTAGTCAGAAAACAAACAGAAAAGTGTCTGTTTCTGCCCTAAACTGACAAACGCCCGCAACTTAAGGGTTTCGGCCGGCGGCTGGAAAAACAGAAGGCGTATTTCAGTGAATACGCTTTCCAACCGAGAAAGCGTACTCCAGGCCGAAGAAAAGACAGAATACGCTTCCCTTAGGTGAAAACGTACTTATGGAAATACGCTTCCACTTAGGACTGCGCGGGCCCGGAGTTTAGGTCGCTGACGGGTGGGGCCGCGTTGACCTTCTCTCTCTCCTCCCGCCTCCTTCTTCTTCCCCGTGCTCGCTCACAGAAAAGAGAGAGGCCGCCGGCGCCGACGCTCTGCCGGGCGACTCCGGCCATCTCCGGCCGAGGTCCGGCCACCGGGATGCTCAGGACGAGGAGCCGCATCCATCCCGGCAGGGCACGGGCCGCAGGGAGGTCGAGCACGAGTGCTCCTTTGAGCGCGGCGGAGACCGACGATGGGCGAGCTCGGACTCGGAGGCACGGCCCACCGGAGGAGGAGAGGAGAGGCCGTTGGTGCGGTCGGGGAGACTCGGGGAGGGCTTAAATAGCCACGGAGGAGGGGCGCGACCCGGATGCCGCCTTCACCGAATGGACGAGCTCCGGCGAGGGGGGCCAGGCGCGCGTGCGATCTCGGACAGCGACGGGAGAGAGACTGAGGAGTGGGGCCGCACACGGGATGGCAGAAAGCGCAGACGCGGGATGGCAAGGGAGGAGCACGCGCGGGCGGCCACAGTGCACGCGTGCCCGTCGATTTGGCTTGGTCCGGCGAGCTTCTAGCGGGGGAGGGCCGTCCGGGGAGGTGAGCGTGGCAAAGAGGAAGATGCTAGACACGGTTTGGCGGCGATTCCTCAAGGAAACGGACGAGGCCGAGGGCCCCAACTGCCAGAGCACGCGTTCTGCCTGCAGTGCAAGCGCTCTCCGCGTGATCACCACGTGCACAGGAGCACGTGGGACTTTAGGGACAGCAACACGATGTCTAGCATGTAGTCCTTTCAACATGGGTCCTCCCTGAGGTGATGGGTCGACTAAAAGCGCTTTGGGTTGATGGGAAGGTTCAGCTAAAGTTTGCTGTAGCAAACTTTGACCAATAGCTGTGGTAAAATGGTTTGGTTAAATGGTCAAATAAGATGTCACACAGGTTTAGGGTAGGAAGGACTACAGTTCTGTAGATTTTGAGGTCATTTGGACAAGGTTAGAGTGCAGTTGCTTTACAACTGCCAAAAATTGGCCAGAATCTAGATCAGGAAGTAGCACTCACATAGGATGTTGGATTGAGCTGAAAATTGGGGGATCATGATCATTTGGGCATATGAAGGTACCATAAAAATTTCATACCAATTGTATGAATAAAAATGGTACTTCCTTCACAATGATCCATACTGAACAGAAACTTGGGGGAATTTTTCAGAGAAAATGGCTTGACAAAAAAATGTGAATTTTGTCATTCTCACATTATTTATGTATATTTAGGTCCTGGATTAATTTCAGAATTTTTGAAGCAATATAAAATATAGTTGCTTCACAAACTGAAATTATGACCAGAAACTAAGATTTGAAGTTGTGCTCACATAGATTGTTGGATGGAGATGAAATTTGGTAGAGAGTCATGATTTGATCACATGAATGATCTCCAAAAATTTCAACTCATTTGGATAAGCCTAGCTAGTACTTCCTTCACAAAGCTTCTCTCTGGTCAGAAACTTTGGGAATTTGCTGAGGAAGATTTACTAGGAAAATGAAGCTGTATTTTGGCATGAGGCAATAAGTTTGATAGGAAAGAGTGCCCAAAACTTTTGAGGGCAATCAGGAACAGATAAATAGCACTTCCTTCACAAAGTGCCATTCTGGACAGAATAGGAAATGAATATTCCTGAATTATTTTTGAACTAGGCAAGGATGGGTTTTGACATGTTGATGGGAGATATGATCCAAATAATTTATGAGAATTTTGTGGGAATTTTTTGGAAGACAGAAATGTAGGTTGCTTCACAACCTAGGGCAAACAAGGTTATTCCTTTAATAGAAAAAGGAGTATTCCCAAGAAATAAAATTGGGAGTTGGGCTAAAGTGGAAATGACATGGCCTAGGGATAGATTTGAGAGTGACAAGCCACTAGGAAGTGGTAGGAGAGAAGATCTTCCCAAGTTTCAAGACCACATAGCCACGGAAAAAGGAACTCCAAATAAAAATTCGAAGAAATTCAAAAGAAAAAGAACGGGCCAAAAATCGGGGTGTTACAAATTTGTAGATGGGGAGCGTGTGTGTTCCATTGCATCCAGATAGGATCTCAATCCCTTGATGCCAAGTTTGTTAGCCAGTGGATTGTTCCGCAATATTCCTCTGGTGCGCCCATTGTCATACTCATTATTATCATGTTCAATACCTGACATGCATAAAAACATAAAAATAAGTGAGATTATCTTTGTAATGCATATGGGATTCTAATCCAATAGTGCCTCCCTGTAAACCCCTATGTGCTATCTCTGTGCAATTCTTCCGGGAGATGCCATGTGTGATGTAATTTGGTGTGTGCATTAATATAGTATGGCCTGCTACTCAAAATATAGGCTCCCTATTGAGAGCTCCAGAAGTAATGATACTTCGCAGATGAAAGCTTCAAAATATACTAAGGAAGAACAACTCGACCTGACCTGTCGACCACAAATGTCTCTGCTCCTCTTCCCAGAGAAGATGATCATGTTAAAGAAGAGCAGAAGAGCAAGCAGATTGTAGATATTACAAGTCTTTCTATACAATGTTTGTTGCCCACCCATGATGAACCAGAGCGCACAGAGAAATACTATTCCTTTCTGTTTCTCTATATGTGCCTCACATGCATTTCTAAACTAAAGTAGGAACATTTAGCTGACCAATTAAACCAGTCTCGGTCTTACTAATATCAACATCATATCAGATTCGAATTTGTACAACTAAGCTTGTTTAGTTTGATGGGTGGAGCAGTGCTCTTACGACACGAATCACGTAGGTCGTAGTGATCATAAAAGGGGGAAACCCTAAGCATGATGAGTATAGTGTTGACCGTGGCATGGCAGATCTGAAGCTGCAAACTGCACAAAGGCTACTTAGCAACCGATGTTTGCTTTCAACTAACTAAGATTTGGTATGGACAAGATAGTACAGTAAACAAGAGACAAAGAAATGCAATTCCCTGATGTCTCTCTATATGTTGCCACATGCATTTGGAAACTCAAGTGGGAGCATTAGCTGACCAATTAAATGTGTGCCTGCTAACTAATATCAGTATCATATCACATTCGTATTTGAACAACTAAGCTTTGGAATTATGAGGGTCTGTTGTTTAGCTTGAAGGGTGAAATGCTGCTAGTACGACACAAAGCACCTCCACAGATCATAGTAGTGTAGATAAAAGGGGAAAACCCTAAGCATCACGAGTAAAATTGGGAAAGTGGAACTAGCTGGAACATATGGGCTTGTATTGCTGGTATGGCTGGAAATGCTTTGGATCCCCTACAGGGGCAGCTCTATTCAACTGAAGGCGCAATACTATTACTATCAGTCTAGACTCTCAAAGGCGACACAGCTCGAAGCATTTCCTGGATATTATGGCAGACCAACTAGAATAGTTGAAAGCATCCATCAGAAGCGACCCAATATAACTGTCGACTGCAAATATCCCTGCTCCAGTTCCTGACAAGGAACATACTATACTACTATACTTATTAAGAAGAATAGAAGAGGAACATGTTAAAGAAGAGCAAGCAGATTTTGGATAATACAATGTGTGTTGCCCACCCATGATGAACCAAAGCGCACAGAGAAATACTGTTCCTTCGTGTCTCTCTATATGTGGCTCACATGCGTTTCAAAACTAAAGTAGGAACATTTAGTTGAACATTTAGTTGACCAATTAAACCTGTCTCTGACTTACTAATATCAGCATCATATCAGATTCAAATTTGTAGAACTAAGCTTGTTTAACTTGATGGGTGGAGTAGTGCTCTTATGACATGAATCACGTAGGCTGATTGTAGTGATCATAAAAGGGGGAAACCCTAAGCATGATGAGCATAGTGTTGACCGTCGCATGTGCTACTTGTAGACTACGTTGGTATTTACCCGAAGAGGAGAAGATGATGCAGTATAGTAGAGATAAGTATTTCCCTCAGTTAAGAACCAAGGTTATCTATCCTGTAGGAGAACCAAGCAAGATCCAGTGAACAGCACCTACACACACAAAAGCAAACACTTGCACCCAACGCGAATAAGAGGGTTGTCAATCCTCTTAGCGGTTACTTGCAAGGATTAAGTCTGATAGAGATAAATTGATAAAGTAAATTACTAAACTAAATAAAAGTAAATAAATTGCAGCAAGGTATTTTTATGTTTTTTATATGATAAAGATAGACCCGGGGGCCATAGTTTTCACAAGAGGCTTCTCTCTCGAGCGCAGAAACATACGGTGGGTAGACAAATTACTGTTGGGCAATTGATAGAAAAGCTAATAATTATGACGGATTCATGCAATGATCATGTATATAGGCATCACGTCCTAGACAAGTAGACCGACTCCTGCCTGCATCTACTACTATTAATCCACTCATCGACCGCTAACCAGCATGCATCTAGAGTATTAAGTTAATAAAAACAGAGTAACGCCTTAAGCAAGATGACATGATGTAGAGAAGCAAATTCAAGCAATATGAATAAACCCCATCTTTTTATCCTTAATGGCAACAATACAAATACGTGTCATGTCCCTTTATGTCACTGGGATTGAGCACCGCAAGATTGAACCCATCACAAAGCACCTCTCCCATTGCAAGATAAACCAATCTAGTTGGCCAAACCAAATCGATAGATCGGAGAGAAATACAAAGCTATATTTAATCATGCATAAAAGAGTTCAGAGAAGACTCAAATATTTCTCATGAATAATCTGATCATAAACTCACTATTCATCGGATCCCAACAAACACACCGCAAAAGAAGATTACATCGGATAGAACTCCAAGAACATCAAGGAGAACATGGTATTGAAGATCAAAGAGAGAGAAGAAGCCATCTATCTACTAGCTATGGACCCGTAGGTCTGTGGTAAACTACTCACACATCATCGGAGGGGTAGCAAGGTTGGTGTAGAAGCCCTCCATGATCCATTCCCCCTCCGGCAGAGTACCGGGAAAGGCCTCCAGATGGGATCGCGGAAGAACAGAGGCTTGCGGTGGCGGAAAGGTTTTTTCTTCTGGCTCTCTGATGGTTTCCGAATATTTGTGAATTTATAGGACTGGAATTAGGTCAAACGGAGCCACAAGGGCCCCACAAGGCACCAGGGCGCCCCCCTTGGGCCGCACCCTGTTGCATTGTGGAGGCCTCGTGAACCTTCTGGCCTCCTCTCCAAGTCTCCAGGGTCTCTTTTGTGCAGAAAAAAATCTCCAAAAAGTTTCGTGGCATTTGGACTTCGTTTGGTATTGATTCTCTGAAAAGCCAAAAGTAAGCAGAAACCAGCAACTGGCACTGGGCACTAGGTTAATAGGTTAGTCCCAAAAAATGATATATGATTGCATATAAAAACATCCAAGATTGATACTATAATAGCAAGGAACAATCAAAAATTATAGATGCGTTGGAGACGTATCAGCATGGTACATCTGAAGCTGCAAACCGTACAAAGGCTACTTAGCAACCGATGTTTGCTTTCAACTAACAACTAAGATTTGGTATGGACAAGATAGTACAGTAAGGGAAATACAACAATGTGACACCAAGGAAAACAAAATCAAGGGAAAAAAAAAATGAGCAACATAATTATACAAGGCAACCCAACATCATACATGGCAAACTAGCAGGGGGGATATCATGACTGGCACTGCTCATACGGTAGTTGACATATGCAAAGATGCTATGATGCATACACATGCTGACCATCCACTCTAGTAGTGCGGGTGGCACGGACACTGGCAGACTGAAGACTCCTTGTCGTCTGATCCTGTCTCAGAATTGGAACTGATGATGTGAACCACATCCACTGGAACAAAGGAAACACGGCGACGCTGACTGGAAGGCTCTCCGTCTGAAGGAGAGGAAGCACGACGCCTCAGCATCGGAGCAGCTGGAGTGGCTAGCAGCGAGGCCCACTCAGCTAGGGTCTCACGTCGGATACCAGACGAAGTGCCTGGCTGTCCGAATGAGCTAGAAGGAGTCTCATGCATACGTGGAGGTGGAAAAGATGGTGTATACATAGGTGAGATCGCAGGAGGAGGAGGAGACTGTGCTGCAGTAGCAGCTGCAAGTGCCTCTTGGGCACGGGACATCTCCTCGGCCAGGGAGATGATCATACGATAGCTGTCATTTAGATAACGAGATAAAACACCAGTCACACGATCACTCGCCGGATCAACAGGCACAAAGAGGACTCGCCCCGTCGTAGGCGATGGGGTGGGGTAGTGAAAGAAACCTGGGTGTGTCTGCATCTCGACCTCGTAGAAGCGCAAGTCAGTGGGAGCCTCCATAGCAGCAAACTGAATCGCCAGATCAGGAGTAGAAGCAGTTCCACCCTTGGAAGAGCGGGAGTAGCTACCAATCTCCGAACTCGTAGTAAGGAAAGCCTCAGCGTGGTACTCGTTTACCGAATCTGCAAGCTGCTCTCGGAACACCTGATACACTGGGTCTTCGCCATTGGGATAGAGTCGAAGCCAGATGCTGCGAAGCAGTACCGGAAAAGTGAACGGTGCTGGCTCATGGTTGTAGTGGTACGGAACAGGTGCCATCTACACTCATCAGACCAGCAGTTAGTAAAACAAATGATTCTAGATGCATGCAATGCAACAAGCAAATGCAGCAAGCAAAACACACAACAAGACTCTAGGCTAATTGAGGCTCTAGCACGGGGTTAACTAGGGTGTCCTATAGTTAGCACGGCTCTGATACCAAGCGTTGTGGCACCCCGGCTCAGAGGACCGGTTTACCTTGTGTTCCCAACCCAGAGATCATGTCTTCTGGAAACACACAACAACTTGGAACAGAACAGAACTGATCTTTATTGATATAATACAGGTACAAGCTCGGATGTTACATAGGATAGTGAGGCCAGAAGCACTACTCGTGCTGTGACAATATCTACATTATTTATGAAACATCTCGAGGGCCTCAATACTAGCGGAGATACTACGGCGTAGCGGAACATCGGGTGGGACACTCCATCCCATAGGGACACTGCTGGGACACGACCTAGTTAGCGTAGCACGAACCATCGGGATCTCCATCCTCCGCTTCTCCTGCATCTGGCATGATACGCCAGGTGAGTACTTGGAATGTACTCGCAAGCTCACAGCAACCAAAACAGTGCAGCAAACAACAGCATGGCAATGGCTAGAATAAATGCACAGAAAATAGTCATGCATTGAAATGCTTAACTTACTGATACCGGTTATCAACTTACTCTCTTCCGGGTTCATACCATGACTCCCGGAATACTCATGATCCACATATCACATTGGAGTTTAAGACGAGTTGTTCCATCATTATTACTATTGACCATACAGTGTGACCTAGTGCGGACTGTGTCCAATACTATGGATGCAGCTATTCGAATAGATTCTTACACTCTGCAGAGGTTGCGCACTTTACCCACACCATGGACATTCGTCCAACGAAACTTGCCTAACCCGTAACTCTTCTATCGTACCACCGACAATCATTCCCCATTCGGGTCACGTCATGGGTGGCCCATGTGTCACTCCTGACACCTGCCACCGACGTGGCCAACTAAACTGTCCCAAACGGGGACGCCGGCAAATAACTTAACTTGGGCTCACAAGGCTACCGTCGTCTACCTGATCAGGGTAGCACACATGCATAACCTTCCCTCTTTGGTGGTACTGGTAAAAGAGCACGTGGTCAGACCAAGTCAAGGCCGTCCCATTCCGGCAGATGTGGCTGCATGGGTAAGTCCAGGTCGGTGGCACTTGATCAATCATCAAAGTGATATTCAACGTGTAAAGTTGCTGGTCATATTAGTTATGTTGGACAAATGAACTATCATGGCAGGGTTATTGCAATATAACAAACAATATGAATTATGACATATTTAAATTGAATTAAATGCAAAATAATCTACTATGAAGCCAATACTATTGCAATGCCTTACGCAATGGATGATGTGGCTTGCCTTGCTCAAGTGGGTTGTCAACAAACTCCTGGTCTTCAACTCCAAAGTAATTTCCCTCTGAAAATATTTTTAAATGGCAAAAGAAAATGTCACATAAAGCCTTTTTGTTGCCCAAATGTTCTGTGCACATGGGAAAAATACCAAAGTTGGCCAGAAAATAAAGGAGCTCAATACAAAACTATTGAAAAAAGAATCAGTTGATTTGGACTTATGGTTTAAAAGAAATGGTTGGTCAAAGTTTCTGGTCAAATTGGAAGTTAAAACAGAAAATAGAAAATCTACCAGCGGGCCATGTCGAAGGCGTAAAGTGGAGGGGTGCCTCCACTTATACCGTTTTGGCCGCGAGCCTGGGCCGCTGACAGGTGGGGTCGGGCTGAGTTTAACCAGAGAGAGAGACGGAAACAGAGGCGAGGCTGGGGTGGAGTGGAACTAGCTAGAGCAGAGTGGGGGTCGGGCAGCGGAATTCTGGCTGGAGCGGAGGGAGACAAGTTCCCGGCCCTCGCTGGGGCTCTCTGGTGTCAACTGGGTGATGGTGGAGTGGAGTGGTGAGGGAGGGAGAGGCCGGGCGAGGCCTTTTATAGGCGGGCGGGAGGTGGCCGAGCCGCTTGGCGCCGTGGACACGTCGCCGGAGCAAGTACGGCGAGGTGGCCGTCGTGGAGCGGGGTGAAGTGATGGAGGAGGTCAGAGAGTTATGGCGACACGATGGCTCAGCGGGAGGAAGAGGACAGCCAGCTCAGCCGCTGTACCTCCACCGTGCCGCCCGTGGCACACGGTGGCTGTATCCGGCGAGCTCGCTGCCGGTGAGGGGGAAGGTTCTAGAGGGGCTACGTGGACGGTGGAGAGGTCGGCGGCGCTCGTAGACAACGTACGGCGACGCGGGTGTCTCGCTCCGACGAGACCCGAGCCGGTCGGCGCTCAGAGCGCGCGTTTGGCAGTGTTGGCCGTGTGGTCACCGCATGCCTTGGTGCACACGGCGCGAGCTGGCCTGCCAGACCGTGTCTGGTACGTCGACCCTGGGTCTGGTAGTCTCCCCGTGACACTGGTTCGACAGATACACTCTGAGCTGAAGGGTAGCATCAGCAACGATTTCTTATCAAAAACTTGGGAGGGATCTAGAGAGTAGATGAGTTGTGCTCCAAGCCAAATGAGTTGTCTGGGGTGTTCTGGGTAGGAAGGAGTACGTGCTAGAGAAATTTGAGCACCTTTTGCAAAGAATTGAGTATAGCTCATGTACAACTCATATTCTGACCCCGAAACTAGCTAGGGAAGATGCACTCACATGGGTGATCTTCTGGAAGTGAAATTTGGTGTTTGGGAGTTATTTGGTGATTATAAGATGCTATAAAAATTTCAGAGCAAATGAACACTTCTAGCTGGTACTTCCTTCACAAAGGTTGGAGATGACCAGAAAATTGGCAGAATGTTTTTGCTGAAAATTTGCACTGGACTAGATGATATTTTTGGATATTGTGGAAAGATATGACTCCTAGTATCTCAAGCATTTATTTCAGAATTTTATGAGTCATGGAAATATAGGTTGCTTCATAAAGGCCAATTCTGTCCAGAATGGAAAAGGAATTTTCTGGGCAAAATTTTGTACTAGCCAATGAAATATTTTTGGAGATTGTGGGAGTAGATGATATCAAGAAGATGTGGTATTAATTTGGGATTTTTCTGATCAACAGAACTATAGGTTGCTTCACAACCCATAGTGAGAATGAGCATTTTCAAAGGAAGAAATGAATTATCTTGGAGGAATAAAAATTAGGGTTTGGTCCAGCAGGGTTTTAGAGAGATCATGAGAGCCTTGGCACACTTTGAAAAAAGAAATGAAAGTGTGCTCAAGTCCCGAGTCGAATGAATTGATTTAAAAACCAGCAAATTGCAAATAAAACCAGAAAAGTTTTGAAAAGAAAAAGTTTCAAAAACCAGGGTCTCACAAACCTACCCCCCTTAGGATGAATCTCGTCCTCGACATTCGGTTGCTCAGGGAACAAATACGGATATGCTGATCTCAGGAAATTCTCCCTTTCCCTGGTGGCTTCTTCTTCGGTGCGGTGTTCCCACAGTACCTTGTAAAATCTGACCAGCTTACTCCTGGTGGTTCTTTCCATCTCATCCAAGATTCTGACAGGCTTTTCCTCATATGTCAAATCCTTGGTTAACTCTAGTTCACTCATATCTGCCTGCCTGATCAGAGGTGCAATGCACTTTCTCAGCTGTTATATATGAAAGACGTCGTGAACCTCGGACAACTCTGGCGGTAACTCTAACTGGTAGGGTACTCTGCCTCTTCTGGCAATCACTGGAAAGGGGCCAATATATCTGGGCGCAAGTTTTCCTCGGGTATGAAACCTCTTTACCCCTTTCATGGGAGTTACTCGGAGATAAGCATATTCTCCGGGCTCAAAAGTTACTTCCCGGTGCTTTGGATCATAGTAACTCTTTTGATGGGATTTGGCTGCTCGCAAGCGGTCTTGAATTTCCTTCACTTGTTTCTCAGCCTCTAGCATCAAATCTATGCCAAAGATACGGTTGTCTCCTGTCTGTGACCAGTTCAAAGGAGTGCGGCATTTACGCCCATACAGTGCTTCAAATGGTGACATCTTGAGACTCGCCTGATAACTATTGTTGTAGGAAAATTCTGCATAGGGTAGACTATCCTCCCACTTGGGTCCATAGGTGAGGGCACAAGACCGAAGCATGTCTTCCAATATCTGGTTCACTCGTTCAGTCTGCCCGTCCATGTGTGGATGATATGTCATGCTATGCTTCATCATGGTTCCCAGAGCTTGGTGCAAACATAGCCAGAATGCTGAAGTAAACAAGGATCCTCTGTCTGATGTGATGGACTTAGGCACTCCATGAAGGCTAACAATCCGTGACATGTAGAGCTACGCAAGTTGGTCAGCCCTGAAGGTAGTCTTTACTGGAATGAAGTGAGATGCTTTGGTAAGTATATCCACGATAACCCAGATGGCATCATGAACTCTTGTTGACTTGGGTAGCCCAACAATGAAGTCCATGCATATGTCATCCCATTTCCACTAGGGAACCTGTAAGAGTTGTAACAGTCCAGCTGGTTTCTGGTGCTCAACCTTGACCTTATTGCATATATCGCAACATGCAACGTAGTAGGTGATGTCTTTTCACATTCCTAGCCACCAAAAGGTTTCTCTTAGGTCTTGGTACATCTTTGTTCCTCCCGGGTGAATGGAATATGCGGATTCATGTGCCTCTTATAATATTTGCTGTCTCAGGTTTTCTTGGTCAGGCACGCATATTCAGCGGTCAAACCATACTGTTCCCTGATCGTCAACACGGAAGGATTTGGCCTTTCCTTGTTGTATGTTTTCCTTGATCCCCTGTATGCTCTTGCCTACTTTCTGAGCTTCCTTAATTTCCTCCATAAGTGTTGGAGTGATTTCCAACGTATCCGGACTAATTGGGCCGCAAAGTACCAGGTTGAGCTTGGCAAACTCTTCTTGTAACCTCAGATGGATACTATCAGTTATTGCATTCACGGTGCCTGGTTTCCTGCTGAGGGCATCTGCGACCACGTTGGATTTTCTCGGATGATAATTGATCCCGAGGTCATAGTCCTTGCCCAGTTCAAGCCATCTTCTCTGCCTGAGGTTGAGATCGGGTTGTGTGAAAATATACTTGAGACTTTTATGGTCCGTGTATATTTCACATCGCTGCCCAATGAGATAATGCCTCCAAATCTTTAGGTCATGTACCACGGCTGCCAATTGTAAATCATGAGTGGGGTAGTTCTCTTCATGGGGTCGTAGCTGTCTGGATGCATACGCTACAACCCTTACTTCCTGCATTAATACACAGCCGATTCCATGCCTGGAAGCATCACAGTATATGTCAAAACTCTTGTGGATATCCGGAAGAATTAAGACCAGGGCCGTGGTTAGCCTCGTCTTTATCTCAATAAAGCTGCTATCACATTCCTCCGTCCAGACAAACTTATGATTCTTTTTCAACAATTCTGTCAGTGGCTTGGCTATTTTTGAGAAGCCTTCAATGAAACGACATTAGTAGCCAGCCAATCCCAGGAAACTGCAAACTTCTGTTACCGTAGCTGGTGTCTTCCAGTTTAATACAACAGTCACCTTGCTGGGGTCGACGGCCACACCTTGTTCTGACAAAATGTGTCCCAGAAATCCCACCTCTCTTTGCCAAAATTCACACTTGCTGAACTTGGCATATGATGTCTACTACACAACTTATTCTTGTAGACTCGTGTTGGGCCTCCAAGCGTAGAGTTTTGTAGGACAGTAGCAATTTTCCCTCAAGTGGATGACCTAAGGTTTATCAATCCGTGGGAGGCGTAGGTTGAAGATGGTATCTCTCAAACAACCCTGCAACCAAATACAAGAAATCTCTTGTGTCCCCAACACACCCATTACAATGGTAAATATTATAGGTGCACTAGTTCGGCGAAGAGATGGTGATAAAAGTGTAGTATGGATAGTAGATATAGGTTTTTGTAATCTGAAAATATAAAAACAGCAAGGTAGCAAGTAACAAAAGTGAGCACATATGGTATTGCAATGCTTAAAAACAAGGCCTAGGGTTCATACTTTCACTAGTGCAATCTCTCAACAATGCTAACATAATTGGATCATATAATCATCCCTCAACGTGCGATAAAGAATCACTCCCAAGTTCCTATTAGCGGAGAACATAAGATAGAAATTGTTTGTAGGGTACGAAACCACCTCAAAGTTATCCTTTCCGATCAATCTATTGAGCTATTCCTATAAGTGTCACAAACAGCCCTAGAGTTCGTACTAGAATAACACCATATGATACACATCAACCAACTCTAATGTCACCTAGATCCTCCAATGTCACCACAAGTATCCATGAGTTGATTATATGACATGCATCAAACAACTTCATAATCATAATACTCAATCCACACAAAGAACTCCAAGGAGCACCCCAAAGTTTCTATCGGAGAAAAGATAATGAAAACGTGCATCAACCCCTATGCATAGATTACCCCAATGTCACCGCGGGAATCCGCGAGTTGAGTGCCAAAACATATATCAAGTGAATCAATATAATACCCCATTGTCACCACGGGTATTCATATGCAAGACATACATCAAGTGTTCTCAAATCTGAAATATTCAATCCGACAATAACGAAACCTCAAAGGGAAAAGATTCGATTCATCACAACAAGGATAGAGAGGGGAGAAACACCATATGATCCAACTATATTAACAAAGCTCGCGGTACATCAAGATCGTGCCAAATCAAGAACGCGAGAGAGAGAGAGAGATAAAACACATAGCTACTGGTACAAACCCTCAGCCCCGAGGGTGAACTACTCCCTCCTCGTCATGGAGACCGTCGGGATGATGAAGATGGCCTCCGGTGATGATTTCCCCCCTCCGGCAGGGTGCCAGAAAAGGGTTGTAGATGAGATCGTGGAGGTACAGAGACTTGCTGCGGCGGACTCGAAGTTCTAGGGTTATTTCTGGGGGTTTCTCTATTTATAGGATTTTTCAGCGTTGGAATCAGGTCAGACGGAGCCACGTGGGCCCCACGAGGAACCAGGGCACGCCTGGGGGGGTGGTGCACCCTGGTGCTTCGTGGGCACTGGGTGGCCCCCCTCCAGTGGGTCTTGGTTCTAGTATTTTTTATTTATTCCATAAAAAATCTCCAAAAAGTTTCATCCAATTCCAAGAACTTTTATTTCTGCACAAAAAACAGCACCATGGCAATTCTGCTGAAAACAGCGTCAGTTTGGGTTAGTTCAAATCAAATCATACCAAAACCATATAGAATTGTTATAAACATGGCATGAATACTTCATAAATTATAGATACATTGGAGACGTATCAGCATAAAAGCGGTGGTCCCTTAGTCTTTCCAGGACAGCTCGAAGGTGTTGTTTGTGCTCCTCTTCATTTTTGGAGTATATAAGAATATCGTCGATGAACACTACCACAAACTTGTCTAGCAAGTCCATGAAGACCTTGTTCATCATGCTCATGAAGTAAGTTGGAGCATTAGTCAGCCCGAACGACATGACTGTAAACTCGTACAGACCATATCGGGTGGTGAAGGCTATCTTGGGGATATCTTCTTTCCTGATTTTTAGCTGGTGATACCCTGTTCGGAGGTAAATCTTGGAAAATACCCGGGCTCCACTCAACTGGTCGAACAAGTCATCAATGCGAGGGAGCGGGTACTTATTTTTAATAGTGACCTCATTCAGTGGACGATAGTCCACACACATTCGTAGACTGCCATCCTTCTTCTTGACAAATAGTACGGGTGACCCCCATGGTGAGATGCTTGGGCGTATATACCCTTTCTGTAGCAATTCATCCAGCTGTTTCTTTAGTTCCACCAGCTCTGTGGACGGCATACGGTAGTACTTCTTGTATATTGGAGCAGTTTCGGGAATAACGTCGATAGCAAATTCCAGTTCCCGGTCAGGTGGCATTCCTGGTAATTCCTCAGGGAACACATCTGGAAACGCACTAACTACCGAAATCAAATTCATATTTGTAGCGGTAGCCTTGAATGCCATTCCCTTCTTTGACATCATCCTGCTAGCGATAAATTGGACTGTTTGGCCTGCCGGGTTAACCAATGTCACTGTTCTGGTGGCGCAATTGATACAGACCTGGTGCGGCATCAACCAATCCATCCCCAATATTATATCCAGTCTAAGGGATTCAATGGCGATAAGGGTGGCTGGAAACTTCACTCCATGTATCGAGATTTCCTGGTCCTTATATATGACATTTGTTGTGAGCATGGAGCCAGGGGATTGTACCACCATGATTCTGTCCAAAAGAGAGGGAGAAAATTTGTGTATGGTGGCAAAACTCCGCGAAATAAACGAATGGGAAGCCCCGGAATCAAATAAAATTACTATGGGTATGTTGTTAACATAAACATACCAAGGACCACGTCTGGTGCTTCGCGGGCTTCCGCAGTGGAGATATGATGGACTTGGCCGCGACGGAAGTTCTGGTTGGGGCGGCGTCCAATATTGTTGAACTTGTGGCTTGAAGTCAGACTGTGGCTTCCCGACTCTGGTGGGGCATTGCTTAGAATAATGCCCGCCTTGTCCACAAGTGAAGCAAGTGTTGTTGCATCGGCAATCTTCCAGCACTGGCTGCTTGCCAAAGGTCTTGTCCTGGTTACCTGGCTTGTTGTTGTTATTGCCACCGTTCCAGGTAGGCTTATACTCAGGCTGAACTGGTTGCCAGATACGTGGCTTCTGCGTGAACTGCTCACGGGTGTCCTTCTTGGGTTCAAACTTACGCTTGCGGTCTTCATATCCTGACTTATGCTCCCGTTCAGCTATGAAAGCTTTGTTTACCAAGGTCTGGAGGTCAGGAAAATCCAGCATACAGAGTTGACAACGGAGGGCATGGTTGAGTCCCCCCAGAAATTGGTCTATCTTCCCTTCTTCTGTAGACACATTGTGGGTTGAGTACCGTGCCAGATTATTGAACTTGTTCAGATACTCACCGACTGACATGTTTCCTTGAGTAAGAGAAAGGAATTCCCATTGTTTCACCTTCATTATGCCAGTGGGAATATGGTACCTTCGGAACACTTCTTTCAATTTCTCCCAGGAAATGTCTTCTCCAGGAGGCCACGCCATTTTTGCATTATCCCACCAGATGGCTGCCGGTCCTTCCAGGTAATGGGTAACAAAAGGAACCTTGTCTGACTCATCACAGCGGGCTATTTCCAGCTTCTTTTCCATGGTCCTCAGCCAGTCATCAGCTTCAATTGGATCAACAGCTTGACCAAAACTGGGTGGCTTGGTATGCTGAAAATCAGATAGCTTGGAGTGTGTCCCATTGATCTGATCCTGTCCTTCCATAGTTTGCATACTCTTTAGAAATTCCATAAGATCCTGATTTCTTTTCTACACAAACATCCTCATAATCTGATCAGTGGTCGGTGGTTGTGGTGGTGGAGGTGGCAAATCTTCTGGTGGTTGTCCTGCCTGTCTGGCGGATCGACGAACCGGAGTTCCATCCCCGCCTTGATTGCTACACCTCTTCATCCTATATCCGTTCCCATTGCAAAACACCGAGCTGATGAGCACCATCCATAAGGGAAATACAACAATGTGACACCAAGGAAAACAAAATCAAGGGAAAAATGAAATGAGCAACATAATTATACAAGGCAACCCAACATCATACATGGCAAACTAGCAGGGGGATATCATGACTGGCACTGCTCATACGGCAGTTGACATATGCAAAGATGCTATGATGCATACACATGCTGACCATCCACTCTAGTAGCACGGGTGGCACGGACACTGGCAGACTGAAGACTCCTCGCCGTCTGATCCTGTCTCGGAATCGGAACTGATGATGTGAACCACGTCCTCCGGAACAAAGGAAACACGGCGATGCTGACGGGAAGGCTCTCCCTCTGAAGGAGAGGAAGCACGACGCCTCAGCATCGGAGCAGCTGGAGTGGCTAGCAGCGAGGCCCACTCAGTTGGGCTCTCATGTCGGATAACAGACGAAGTGCTTGGCTGTCCGAACGAGCTAGAACGAGTCCCAGGCATACGTGGAGGTGGAACAGGCGGTGTATACATATGTGAGATCGCAGGAGGAGGAGGAGACTGTGCTGCAGTAGCAGCTACAAGTGCCTCTTGGGCACGGGACAGCTCCTCAGCCAGGGAGATGATCATACGATAGCTGGCGTTTAGATAACGAGATAAAACAGCAGTCGCACGATCACTCGCCGGATCAACAGGCGCAAAGAGGACTCACCCCGTCGTAGGCGACAGGGTGGGGTAGTGAAAGAAACCAGGGTGTGTCTGCATCTCGACCTCGTGGAAGCGCAAGTCAGTGAGAGCCTCCATAGCAGCAAACTAAATCACCAGATCAGGAGTAGAAGCAGTTCCGCCCTTGGAAGAGCAGGAGTAGCTGCCAATCTCTGAACTCGTAGTAAGGAAAGGCTCAGCGTGGTACTCGTATACCGAATCTGCAAGCTGCTCTCGGAACACCTGATACACTGGGTCTTTGCCATTGGGATAGAGTCGAAGCCAGACGCTGCGAAGCAGTACCGAAAAAGTGAACGGTGCCGGCTCATGGTTGTACTGGTACGGAACAGGTGCCATCTACACTCATCAGACCAGCAGTTAGTAAAACAAATGATTCTAGATGCATGCTATGCAACAAGCAAATGCAGCAAGCAAAACACACACCATGACTCTAGACTAATCGAAGCTCTAGCGCGGGGTTAACTAGGGTGTCCTATAGTCAGCACGGCTCTGATACCAAGAGTTGTGGCACCCTGGCTCAGAGGACCGGTTTACCTTGTGTTCCCAACCCAGTGATCATGTCTTCTGGAAACACACAACAACTTGGAACAGAACATAACTGATCTTTATTTATATAATACAGGTACAAGCTCGCATGTTACATAGGATAGTGAGGCCAGAAGCACTACTCGTGCTATGACAATATCTACATTATTTATTAAACATCTCGAGGGCCTCAATACTAGAGGAGATACTACGGCATAGCGGAACATCGGGTGGGACACTCCATCCCGTAGGGACACTGCTGGGACACGACCTAGTTAGCGTAGCACGAACCATCGGGATCTCCATCCTCGGCTTCTCCTGCATCTGGCATGATACGCCAGGTGAGTACTTGGAATGTACTCGCAAGCTCACAGCAACCAAAACAGTGCAGCAAACAACAGCATGGCAATGGCTAGAATAAATGCACAAAAAATAGTCATGCATTGAAATGCTTAACTTACTGTTACCGGTTATCAACTTACTCTCTTCCGGGTTCATACCATGACTCTCGGAATACTCATGATCCACAGATCGCATTGTAGTTTAAGACGAGTTCTTCCATCATTATTACTGTTGACCATACAGTGTGACCTAGTGCGGACTATGTCCAATACCGTGGACGCAGCTATTCGAATAGATTCTTACACTCTGCAGAGGTTGCGCACTTTACCCACACCATGGACATTCGTCCAACGAAACTTGCCTAACCCGTGACTCTTCTAACGACCGACAATCATTCCCCTTTCGGGTCACGTCCTGGGTGGCCCCTGTGTAACTCCTGACACCTGCCACCATCGAACTGTCCCAAACGGGGACACCGGAAAATAACTTAACTTGGGCTCACAAGGCTATCGTCGTCTACCCGATCAGGGTAGCACGCACGCATAACCTTCCCTCTTTGGTGGTACCGGTAAAAGAGCACGCGGTCAGACCAAGTCAAGGTCGTCCCATTCCGGCAGATGTGGCTGCGTGGGTAAGTCCGGGTTGGTGGCACTTGATCAATCATCAAAGTGATATTCAATGTGTAAAGTTGCTGGTCATATTAGTTATGTTGGACAAATGAACTAGCATGGCAGGGTTATTGCAATATAACAAACAATATGAATTATGACATATTTAAATTGAATTAAATGCAAAATAATCTACTATGAAGCCAATACTATTGCAATGCCTTATGCAATGGATGATGTGGCTTGCCTTGCTCAAGTGGGTTGTCAACAAACTCCTGGTCTTCAACTCCAAAGTAATTTCCCTCTAAAAATATTTTTAAATGGCAAAAGAAAATGTCACATAAAGCCTTTTTGTTAACCAAAATTTATGTGCACATGGGAAAAATACCAAAGTTGGCCAAAAAATAAAGGAGCTCAATACAAAACTATTGCAAAAAGAATCAATTGATTTGGACTTATGATTTAAAAGAAATGGCTGGTCAAAGTTTCTGGTCAAATTGGAATTTAAAACTGAAAATAGAAAATCTACCAGCAGGCCACGTCGAAGGCGTAAAGTGGAGGGGCGCCTCCACTTATACCGTTTCGGCCGCGGGCTTGGGCCCCTGACAGGTGGGGTCAGGCTTGGTTTAAACAGAGAGAGAGAGTGAAATAGAGGCGAGGTGGCTCACCGACGGCGATCACCGGTGATAGAGACGGCGGCAAGCTCGGGAAATGGCGAGGATGGATCAAGCGCTCGACGGCGTGTCTCCCCGTACCCATGGTTTCTCCGGAGATGGTCGGACGGCGTCGCCCCCTTCCTCTCCGGCGGCAGCTGCTTTCATTGGTCGTCGGGGACGGCGGCTCTGGCAGCACCTCGGCCAGGGAAGAGGTCAGGGAGGACCAGGGGAGTGCACTGAGCTCGCGGGTGGAGTTAGTCGAGGCTGGGGTGGAGTTGATCTAGCTAGAGCAGAGTGGGGCGCTCTGGTGTCAATTGGGTGATGGTGGAGTGGAGTGGTGAGGGAGGGAGAGGCCGGGCGGGGCCTTTTATAGGCGGACGGGAGGTGGCCGAGCCGCTTGGCGCCGTGGACACGTCGCCGGAGCAAGTACGGTGAGGTGGCCGTCGCGGAGCGGGGTGAAGTGATGGAGAAGGTCAGAGAGTTATGGCGACTGAGCGTGTCCCGGACTAGGCGGGACTCGGGCTGCCGGCCTATCTCTCGCAAGCCGGACTAGTGGGCCGCTCTTTACTCATCAAAGGAAGGCCGGATTGCGGGTGACCCCGTGCACCAGAAGGAAACCTCCGAAGACTTGCCTCCTCCAAGAAATAATTAGCGGCATGTTTATCCCCTGATGGCAACCGACCATATGTAACCCTAGGTCCCTCTGGTGTCTATATAAACTAGAGGGTTTAGTCCGTAGAGGGGGGAATCATCATACCCACCTAGGGTTTAACCATCCAATCTCGAGGTAGATCAACTATGTAACCTTCATACAATCACATCAATACAATCTGGCAGGATGTAGGGTTTTACGTCTTCGAGAGGGCCTGAACCTGGGTAAATCGCTGTCTCTACGTTCCCTATTACTCATTGATTCCTAGATCCACAGTTCGGACCCCCTACCCGAGATCTGCCGGTTTCGGTACCGACATTGGTGCTTTCATTGAGAGTTCCGCCGTTGGGTCACCAAGGATCAATGGCATCTGCAGCGGGGACATCTTCGTCCTCGGTCAGCTTTTCGCGTTCAGCAGCATTGTGCTGCATGCCGACCCGACCGGTCACCTTGGCCAGGTAGACAGCTTCGCCCTCGAGTAGGAAATTAGGTACGGCAACCTGGAGTACGTCGCCGATTCTCGGGGCGATCTGGCCCTTACTGGGTTCTCAGCTTTACCTAAGGAGCCTAATAATCATGAGGCCTTAACCTCAGATTCTCTCCTCGGCCCCGTCTATGGGCCGGTCCTCAGTTCGGATCTGGCCTCGAGTTTGGATCCGACCCCGACGCCAGAGAACCAAGGGTCACCCTTGGCCGAACACACTTCCGTTGCTGGCACACCGAAATTCGACTCCGAAGTATGCCCAAGGATGGGTCCGGTGGACCTCCCGCTCTTAAGCGAGATGCTAGATCGAATCCAGAAGATGAGTATCGCGGATGGCCCATCCTCAGCCCATGAGCAGATCGGACTTGTGGCTAACCGTGAGGAATTTTGCGTCCCACCCACCACCCACTTAGTAGCCATTGTCGAAGATTTAATCGACATGCTGGACTACGCCTCCGAGGAGGCTGATGACATGGACGAGGATATCGACGTCCCACCTTATATGGCTCCCTCCCTTGCCACCTCCAACACCGGAAAGTGGACCGCCACCTCCACCTATGACGTTTATATGGTCGATACCCCCAAGAAGGATGGCGACACGACCAAGAAGGACGGCGATGGCCCCGCCGAGGAACCGCCCAGACGCCGACGAAGGCGAGCCAGAGGGCGAGGAAAGGGCAAGGAAAACAACATAGACACAAACGGTACCGGAGATAACGAGACTTCGGACAACATGGGGGAGCCCGGCGACAACACCCCCGAACAGCACCACGACGCCCCTGAAAGGCACGAGGATCAGGGCAACCCTGAGGACCCCGAGGATTCCGAGGACAGTAATTATCTCCCTCCATCTGAAGAGGAGGATAGCCTCGGACCTGAGGATTTCGTCATCCCAGAGGACCCCCTGGAGCAGGAAAGATTCAGGCAGCATCTTATAGCCATCGCCCGGAGCTTGAAGAAGAAGCAGCAGCAGCTCAAGGCCGAACAAGACACCCTTAATGATAGGTGGAAGATGGTCTTAGCAGCCGAAGAGGACTTTGACAATCAGCGCCAGGTTCAATACAAGAGATACCCACGGCGGCATTTGCTCCCGTCATTCGAGGACGAGGTCCTTGAGCCCATACCTCCCAGATGGACTCAGACAAACCAGCCCGACGGTCCCCCTCGAGGACGAGACAGGACGGCTGGAGAAACCGAATACCCACCCGCGCCTCCTCGCCGGGCAGGCAAAGACCCGGTTCAACCGGATGACCCATATGATCTGCGGCACGACCGGAACGCCAGGGGGACACAGTCAAGAACCATCTATGGATCCAGAGGATATACACCCGCTGGACGGTACGGATACCAAGCCTGGCGTGATAGGAACGATAGAGCTCAGGAGCAGCACCGTGCCCGGATGACAACCGATTCCCGGCGCCGCACACCCAATGTGTTTTACAGATGAGGGAATGCAGCATCAGTTCCCCGAAGGGTTTAAACCCATGAACATAGAACAGTACGATGGGACAACTGACCCAGCTGTGTGGATCGAAGATTTTCTTCTCCACATTCATATGGCCCGAGGAGCTGACCTCCACGCCATTAAATATCTATCGTTGAAACTCAAAGGACCAGCAAGGCATTGGTTGAATAGCCTACCCGAAAAATCCATCGGGAGCTGGGAAGAGCTCGAGGATGCATTCCGAGCCAACTTTCAAGGCACCTCTATTCGGCCACCGGACGCCGACGACCTGAGCCATGTCATTCAGCAGCCCAGGGAGTCAGCTCGGCAATTCTGGAACCAGTTTTTGACTAAGAAGAACCAGATCATCGACTGTCTAGATGCCGAAGCAATCACCGCATTCAAACACAGTATTCGGGACGAGTGGCTCGCCCGCCAGCTCGGCTAGGATAAGCCGAGAACAATGTCGGCCCTCACCTCCCTCATGACCCGCTTTTGCGCGGGTGAAGATAGTTGGTTAGCTCGTCGAAGCAACCATCCCGAAGACCCCGGCACGTCAGAGGCCCAGGACAGGAACGGGAAACCCCGACGCAACAAGAATAATAAGCGCCGGCACACAAATAACAGCAGTGAAGCCGATGATGCAGCGGTAAACGCCGGGTTCAGTGGCTCGAAATCTGGACCGCGGAAAAAACCTTTTAAAGGGAACATGAACAGGCCATCTGCACTGGACAGAATCTTGGATAGGCCCTGCCAGATCCATGGCACCTTAGATCAGCCCGCCAACCACACCAACCATAACTATTGGGTAATCAAATAGGCCGGCAAGATCACAGCCGAAGAACAAAGCAAGGGTCCCCGCAGTGAGGACGACGCCGAGCCTCACGGGCCGAACAATGGAGGCCAAAAGCAGTTCCCTCCCGATGTAAAAACTGTGAACATGATCTACGTCATGCATATACCCAAGAAGGAGCGAAAGCGCGCACTCCGGGATGTCTACGCCTTAGAGCCGGTGGCCCCAAAATTCAACCCAGGGTCGGCTTACCCGATCACTTTCGACCGTCGAGACCATCCGACCAGTATCTGTCATGGAGGAACAGCGGCTCTGGTGCTCGACCCCATTGTGGATGGATATCACCTCACCAGAGTCCTTGTGGATGGAGGCAGTAGCCTCAACCTGATTTACTCAGATATAGTGAGGAAAATGGGGATCAACCCGTCAAGGATAAAACCAGTAACACCAGCTTTAAAGGTGTAATCCCAGGTGTCGAGGCATGCTGCTCGGGATCCATGACATTGGAAGTAGTCTTCGGTTTGCCCGATAACTTCCGTAGCAAAGACTTAATCTTCGACATTGTCCCCTTCCGCAGTGGTTACCACGCACTTCTCAGCCGGGCAGCATTCACCCGCTTTAACGCCATCCCGCACTACGCATATTTGAAGCTCAAGATGCCAGGACCGAAGGGTGTTATTACCGTTAATGGTAACACCGAGCGCTCACTCCGAACAGAGGAACACACAGCAGCTTTAGCCGCCGAAGTCCAGGCCGCCGAAGAAGCGTCGCAGCGCCAGTCTACCACCAAGGCACTGGACGCACGCAAACGCACCCGAGCTACGGCCTCGGTCCCGGAGCACTCCCGTGCTCACCCTAAATAGGGATACGCGCCCCACAGCACGGCTCACCCAGCCGCAAAATACGTGCCTCGGGTGCACAACTTCGCGCTCAAGATCCCATGGGCAGCTGTGGGGGCACATGACACAAAGGCCGAGAGCTCGGTTTGACCGAGCCATGGCCAAAAGATGTTCTCGGATTAACATCAATTACAGGCACCATCTAGGGCCTGATCAGCGTTAAGCTGAAATAGTGCGGCGGCTTCTCAAAACCCTTCCCCAAGGGCTCATCTGCCAAACATTACTACTTCCGCCGAGCATATAGTCGACAACCACACTCATCCGGAAGCTTCATAAAGAGCAAAGGCGCAGACGTGCAGCAGGACGTAGTAGGGACGTTAAACCACTCATGAAGGCCCTATGTAAACCTTTCCTCTAATGTATTTATTTCTTAAAGTATCTGTAAAAGTTACTTCGGCAATTCAGATTGTACGGATAGACGTCACGCATTTAAAGGACATAACGACCATGTTTTCCTGTCATACTACGGTTAATTATGTTGCACCCTCCTTTCTGCGATTCGGCCGAAGTAAACTACTATGATATGTTTCCTTTTCAAATGTGATCGGCTCATAGACCGGGGTCATGAACCTCACTCTAGCCCCAAACATCATTCCGGCACCAATTTTTATATGTGCTCGGCGTCATGGTTATTGCATTATATGAATCAGTTCCGAATTGTGTCTTTGGTCAATAGTTGGGTTGCCCGGCTCCTGTGTTTGCCCTCTTATGTTCCGCATTGTTCGGCTAGGAGGGTAAAGGGAGAACCACTGCGATTGTACTTCTAGCTAGCCTTGTTAAGTACCTCAGTGGAGAAAGCCAAAAACTGACTGTCATAATAAGCAAGAACTGGTCGGCGATCCAGTGACTAGCTTTAAACTAAAAATTGTTGGAGGTTAGCCCGTGTCAAACAAAGGGTTCTCTATCACAGGAACCACGTGATAATGGTGTTAACCGCGGTACGTCCGGATATCACATACACTGGGGGCTAGTCACCAGCCCCCACAGTTAAGCTCCTATGGCTAAGTGAAAGCAATAAAGCCGCATAGTTTGATTGCCTCGTTTTTCCTTACACATAACCGCCTCCGGGCACCGAGACGTCGGCTAAGGGTTAAGGTGTTCGGGACAAACAACCCATGCAGTATCTGCAAGGGGGTTGAAGCCGATGACTGGTAACTTTCAGTCTTAAACGGCCGCACAGGAGTCAAAATAAAACACATGAGGCATTATATTACAGCCAACCAGTTGCATTTCAACAGCACAAAAGTTTCAACTCCTCGGATACAAGGAAAATAAAATTACTCATAAATTACATCTTTTGAGCACTGGGCCTCTATTGCCCGAGCACCATCCATCACGATGGGAAAATACTGCTCGGGGCGCCTATGCACCTTCCCAGGGGGAGAAGGTCCGGTGGCCATCTCAGCTGGCTTGATCTTCGGCCAGTGCACCATGGTCTTGCCGAAGGCCATCCGAGCTCCCTCAATGCACGCGGAGCGCTTCCAAGCATCAATCTGGGGCGTGGCGTCGTACAGCCTTTGCACCAACCCAAAATAGCTGCTCGGCAGTGGCTCTGAAGGCCACAGCTTGACGCAGAGGTCCTTCATCGCAGGCTCCGCCATCCGATGCAGCTCCATCAGCTGCTTCATTTGGTTGTTGAGGAGGGGAGGGTATTCGGGCGCATGAAATTGCGCCCAAAACAGCCTCTGCTCGGCACGCCCCTCCTGGGTGGCAAGGAACCTAGCTGCATCTGCTGTACTCCTCGGGAGGTCCGCAAAGGCGCCTGGGGAACGCCACACATGCGTAAGCAAAGCAAACCTGTTACTACCAAAGACACTTTGCAGCAAATACGGCTTACCATCCGCAATGAGTTTCACTTAGCGGAGTTCTTCTTGGTAGCCGCGCGCCTCCGTCCGTGCTTCCTTGGCCACCAACCCCAGTGAGGTTAGCTCGGCGGCCTGCTCTTTATTCTTCTGCTCTTGCTGCACTTCAGACACTCTAGCCTCGTGCTTCTGGCTAGCGGTTCTCACCGTAGCCAGTTCGGCAGCTGCCTGTTCGGCCGCCGCCCTTTGCTCCACCGCTTCCAGCTGAGCTTTCTTCAGCTCGGCCTTGAGGTTCTCGACCTCCGCGGTAGCAGCTGCAGTCATATCAATTGACTCCGTTTAGGCTACTTACTTCAAACCTTACTCAAACAACAGAAAGCTGCTGTAGTAAACATTATAGTTCGAACTTGCCTTGCGCTTCGTCGAACCGTTTGTTCAGCAGGCCGAGGTCGTCCTCGAAGCTCTTGAGCTTCCGATTCAGCTCGGCCAACTCCTCGGCATTGGCGGCTGCCGCCGAGGACGACGCATGCACATCACTCTACGCACATTAGCATCCTAGTTATCGATTTTCGATCCTCCGACCAGCTTTACTCAAGCCAGTCAGAGTCTCGGGGGCTACGGTGTATCAGGTTATGCATTCATATAAAAGAAATTTTCTAAGGAAAAAACATTACTTGGCCTACCTTGAAGCCTGTGAGATGGCCACTGAAGGCCTCCTTCAGTCCGTTGTCCACGGACCAAAGACTTTTCAACACTGCACCCATAAGGACACGGTGCTCTTCAGCGATAGAGGAGTTGGTTAAAGCGTCCTCCATCTCGTCCGGCCACCCAGTCGAAGCCCGCTCTGGGGCGGGCGGGGGTGGCGGGGGCACCTCGGCTCCTCCTCTCGAGGAGTCCGGAATACTTGACTCCGGGTACCATGATGGCTTCGGAGCCATTCTCGGAGAGAGCCCAGATCGTCCGGGCTCCTCCTCTTCATTTACCAGAGGGCTCCTCCCTCCTGGTCTTCGGTGGCCGAGGTATGCACCTCGGCCATTACGGTGTCGCCCCCTCCCCCTGTGTGCGGCAAGGGAGGGGTCCTCCTTGATAGAACCTCCTCGGCCTCCTTGACGATCGGAGGAGGTGAGGCGCGTGACTCGGTCCCGCTCTCTGCCAGCATGGCCGGTGGAGAATCCCCCTCTGAGACTCGATCGGTGGGGAGGTCGCACAACGGGCTGCAATATTAAAAGCAGAGGCACGGTTAATAGCAGACTTAGCTCGGCTGAAGGTGCACAGGTGAATCTTAAAGATATGTACCTTTGGGTCAGCGGTTTGACCCTAGGGGTCCTCCGAGGAACCTCTTCGGAGGCCTCGGAGTCCTCGGCAGAGGCCGAGCTATTGCCGGACATGGCCACCATGGCCCTGCATGGACTTTTGGGGTGGGATGAGGCTGTTCCTCCTTGGCGTCCTCGGACACCGCCCTCTTCCTTGTTCGGGAGGAATCACTTTCCTCCCCATCCTCTCCCTGCTCCTTCTCCTCCTCTTGTGCGGAGGGAGCACGGGTCTCCCCGGATATAGTGTCCAGGGGTCCTCGGGAGCGGAGGCCCTCTCTGGCCTCCCTCTTCTTTTCCTTCTTCTTCTCCTTCCTCTCCGGCGCCTCGTACGGCTCCACAGCCAACATGGCCGTCAGCAAGGGCGTCCTGGGGCCCTCTGGCAGCGGGGCCGGGCTATCGATCCGCTCGGCCTTCTTTAGCCAACTCGGCCTTATCAAAAGGGAATAATCCGAATACAAGAGTAACACTTAACGTACCTCTCGAGGGGGGTTTGCGGCATCAAGGCCGATGTCTTCCTCCTCGGCTGGCCAGTCCTTCTGCGGCTTGAACAGCACCTTCCACAGCTGAGCGTGGGAAGTGGGTAGAAGCTGAGCACGGTGGCGGGGTCCTCGGGCTTGTAGGCCCACATGGGGGAAGCCCGGTCCTGGAAGGGAAGGATACGGCGGCAGAGCATGGTCTGGATCACGTTGGGCAGCTCGACTCCCAGCTCTATCATCTTTGCTATCCGGCTCTGCAGCAGCGCCACCTCCTTGTTTGACCCCAAGTCGAGGCCTTTCTTGGTCCATGAGACCAGCCTCGTCGGGGGTCCGGATCGGAAGGCAGGGATCGCCCCCCAATCTGCGCTCCTTGGCTCCGTGATGTAGAACCTCTCCTTCTGCCAGATCTTGACAGTCTCGATGAAGGTGCCCTCTGGCCACTCCACCCGGGGAAGCTTGCTGACCATCGCTCCCCCACAGTCCGCATGCTGGCCGTCAACAATCTTTGGCTTAACGTTGAAGATCTTCAGCCACAGGCCAAAGTGTGGTCGGACCCGAAGAAAGGCCTCACAGATGATGATGAAGGCCGAGATGTGCAGGAAGGAATTTGGGGCAAGATCATGGAAATCGAGCCCATAGAAAAACATGAGGCCCCTGATGAAGGGGTGGAGGGGAAAACCCAAACCTCGGATGAAATGGGGTAAGAACACCACCTTCTCGCCCTGCTGCGGCGTGGGGATGACCTGGCCCGCCTCTAGAGCGCGGTGGGCGACGTTGGCTGGGAGATAGCCCGCGCTCTTCAGCTCCAAGATAGCGCTCTCGGTGAAGATGGAAGCCTCCCACTTGCCCTTGGACCCGGAACCGGCCATTGCTGGATTGAACGGGTGGCTGGAGAGGTTCTTGTAAGGGAGAGCAGATCTGGGCGCTGGAGCTCAAGAGATTGGGAGGGCAACGTCGAAGGGAGAGGTGAGAGCATGCGAAGGAAATGGAGGCCGCTCCCCTTTTTTGGGTTGTAAAACCTAAGGTCCCTTTACTGCGCCGCAGTCCTTGCCGTTTCCCCGTGTAATCGTGCCATTATGTCCGTGTGGGATGAGGCAAATTATTGATCATATCCCTTGAAAATAGGGCACGATCTCCATATCGATGGGACGCGCCAATGAAGGAACCACCTCGAACCGCTAATCGAGTTTTCATAAACCAACTCGTGGTCGTGGAAGGCTGTGACCCTTCGGTAAAAGTTGTCAGATGGGGTCACTGTTCAGACCAATGCGACTAGCCTTCGGGGCTAAGTTATCGGTACTCCTCGGCAACTGAAGCATAGTTCGGGGAGCATGCGGCTAGGCGACACAAGTATCACGGAAAGGGAAGGAACTGGTCCACAAAGCTGATGGTGTTCGGCATATACCTCAGCTTCAAAGACTAGTTCGGGGGCTACTGAGGGTGTCCCGGACTAGGGGGGACTCGGGCTGCCGGCCTATCTCTTGCAAGCCGGACTAGTGGGCCGCTCTTTACTCATCAAAGGAAGGCCGGATTGCGGGAGACCCCGTGCACCAGAAGGAAACCTCCGAAGACTTGGTGCCTCCTCCAAGAAATAATTAGCGGCATGTTTATCCCCTGATGGCAACCAACCATATGTAACCCTAGGTCCCTCTGGTGTCTATATAAACCAGAGGGTTTAGTCCATAGAGGGGGGATCATCATACCCACCTAGGGTTTAACCATCCGATCTCGAGGTAGATCAACTATGTAACCTTCATATAATCACATCAATACAATCTAGCAGGACGAAGGGTTTTACCTCTTCGAGAGGGCCCGAACCTGGGTACATCGCTGTCTCTACGTTCCCTGTTACTCATTGATTCCTAGATGCACAGTTCGGACCCCCTACCCGAGATCTGCCGGTTTCGGTACCGACAGCGACGCGATGGCTCGGCAGGAGGAAGAGGACAGCCAGCTCAGTCGCTATACCGCCACTGTGCCGCCCGTGGCGCACGGTGGGCGTATCCGGCGAGCTCGCTGCCGGCAAGGGGGAAGGGTCTGGAGGGGCTATGTGGACGGTATAGAGGTCGTCGGCTCTCGGAGACAACGTACGGCGACGCGGGTGTCTCGCTCCGACGAGACCCGAGCCGGTCGGCGCTCAGAGCGCGCGTTTGGTAGTGCTGGCCGTGTGGTCACCGCGTGCCTTGGTGCACACGGCGCGAGCTGGCCTGCCAGACCATGTCTGGTATGTCAACCCTGGGTCTGGTAGTCTCCCCGTGCCACTGGTTCGACCAGATACACTCTGAGTTGAATGGTAGCATGAGCAACAGTTTCTGATCAGAAACTTGGGAGGGATCCAGAGAGAAGATGAGTTGTGCTCCAAGCCAAATGAGTTGTCTCGGGTGTTCTGGGTAGGAAGGAGTACATGCTAGAGAAATTTCAGCAACTTTTGCAAAGAATTGAGTATAGCTCATGTACAACTCATATTCTGGCCCAGAAACTAGCTGAGGAAGATGCACTCACATGGGTGATCTTCTGGAAGTGAAATTTGGTGTTTGAGAGTTATTTGGTGAGTATAAGATGCTATAAAAATTTCAGAGCAAATGAACACTTCTAGCTGGTACTTCCTTCACAAAGGTTGGAGATGACCAGAAACTTGGCAGAATATTTTTGCTGAAAATTTGCACTGGACTAGATAATATTTTTGGATATTGTGGAAAGATATGACTCCTAGTATCTCAGGGATTTATTTGAGAATTTTATGATTCATGGAAATATAGTTTGCTTCACAAAGGACAATTCTATCTAGAATGGAAAAGTAATATTCTGGGCAAAATTTTGTACTGGCCAATGAAATATTTTTGGAGATTGTGGGAGTAGATGATATCAAGAAGATGTGGTATTAATTTGGGATCTTTTTTATCAATAGAACTATAGGTTGCTTCACAACCCATAGTGAGAATGAGCATTTTCAAAGGAAGAAATGAATTATCTTGGAGGAATAAAAATTAGGGTTTGGTCCAGCAGGGTTTTAGAGAGATCATGAGAGCCTTGGCACACTTTGAAAAATAAATGAAAGTGTGCTCAAGTCCCGAGTCCAATGAATTGATTTAAAAACCAGCAAATTGCAAATAAAACCAGAAAAGTTTTGAAAAGAAAAAGTTTGAAAAACCAGGTGTCACAATGTTGCCACATGCATTTGGAAACTCAAGTGGGAGCATTAGCTGACCAATTAAATGTGTGTCTGTTAACTAATATCAGTATCATATCACATTCATATTTGAACAACTAAGCTTTGGAATTATGAGTGGTGTGTTATTTAGCTTGAAGGGTGGAGTGCTGCTAGTATGACAAAAAGCACCTACGCAGATCATAGTAGTGTAGATAAAAGGGGAAAACCCTAAGCATCACGAGTGAAATCGGTAAAGTGGAACTAGCTGGAACATATGGGATTGTATTGCCGGTACGGCTGGAAACGCTTTGGATCCCCTACAGGGGCAGCTCTATTCAACTGAAGGTGCAATACTGTTACTATCAGTCTAGACTCTCAAAGGCGACACAGCTCCCAGCATTTCCTGGATATTATGGCAGACCAACTAGAATAGTTGAAAGCATCCATCAGAAGCGACCCAATATACATGTCGACTGCAAATGTCCCTGCTCCAGTTCCCGACAAGGAACATACTGTACTACTATACTTATTAAGAAGAACAGAAGAGAAACATGTTAAAGAAGAGCAAGCAGATTTTGGATAATACAATGTGTGTTGCCCACCCATGATGAACCAGAGCGCAGAAAGATATGCAATTCCCTGGTGTCTCTCCATATGTGGCGCACATGCTTTTCAAAACTAATGTAGGAACATTAGCTGACCAATTAAACGTTCTCTATTTTAGTAATATCAGCATCATATCAGATTCGTATTTGAACAACTAAGCATTGGAATTATGACTGGCATGTTGTTTCGCTTGAGGGGTTGAGGAGCAGTGCTAGCACGACACGAAGCACCTAGGATGATGGTAGTGAATATAAAAGGGGAAAACCATAAGCATTGCGATTATAGTGTTGACCGTGCCATGGCGGATCTGAAGGTGCTAACCGGACAAAGGCTACTTCGCAACCAATGTTTGCTTTCAACTAACAAATAAAGAATAGGTATGGACAAGAAAGTACAGTAAACAAGTGATGATCTATTTTCCGGGTGAGATCAATAACTTAAGCAGATATGAAAGAGTACCACCTCTCTTGCGACGCCGTGTAGCCCTCTGCTGATACGTTGAGGGTGCTGCGGGTGCTATGGCTATCGGCGGCACGGAAGCAAATCTGAGATGGCAGACGGTGGCATCGGGGGATAAGTCCTATTGCCGTGGACGGGACGGTCGTAGGAGCGGCCACGGCAAGGTGGACGACGGCGTGGATGAAGCGAGAGGATGCGATCCTAGGATCCTGATCCGGCGCGGTGGATGAGAGACGTCAATCTCTTGTAATGGACGACGGCGTCGGGGTAGCTGCTCCGGCATGGTGGAGGAGGCCGCCGGTGAATGGGGTGGCAGACGGAGGAGGCTGGGGTGGAGAGGGTGTTTTGGCGCCCACGAAGTACGAATGGGGAAATGGGGCGAGAAAGGAGGGGGGAACCATGTATTTGGGACGCGCTTGTCTGAAATATGGGGAAGTTACCAACTAAGCCCCCGTTTAAAATTTCGGACATCTCGTTGGTTGGGGATAGGACGGTAATCTCGCATCTCCCCAATATTTGCTGAGAGCGATTTCGGGCGAGGAGAGGGTGTTTTGGCGCCCGCGGTGTATGAACGGGGCTAACAGGTAGGGCGGTTGTGTCACGTATGAGTGAAGTTACAAACCTGCCCCTACTTAAAATATTAGCCTAGATCGATTTCGGCCGAGGAGAGTTTGTTTTGCCGCCCACCGTGTATGAATGGGGAAATGGAGGGGGAGAGAGAGGTCTTTGGGACGAGCTTGAATCAAATGTGTTTTGCCGCCCACGTTTGGCGCCCACCGTGTCTGAATGGGGTGAGAGGCGGTCGTGTCAAGTCTGAGTGAAGTTACAAACCTACCCCTATTTAGAGCAGTGGAAATCAGCCAGATAGGTTGTGCGTGTCAGGGGTAGACAGTAATTTCCATCTCCCAAACACTGGTTTCGGGTAGCCAACGTGGGAGTGGGTGTTTTGCCGCTTCTTTCGAATTTTGGGAGAATAAGCATTCAAGTTTACCCTGGCAACTAAATTCGAACCCATTTTGTATTCAATTACGAATCTTTATAAATCATTCTATGTTTTTTTAGATATCTTCAAAAGCACAACAAAGATGTATTCCACCTTTATATATGAATATGATTTACAAATGCCATGATACTCGAATTCAGAAGGTTGAATCCACTTTGAGTCAAACAGTTATTTCATCCAACACAATCTGCTCACACGAAAAATAGTTCACCTTATGTCCACTCCTACAAGTACTGAGCATTGCCTCGCCTAAGAAAATCAGATCATTACAAGCCATGGACAACAAATAAGGGGTCTTACAACATAATCCATTCACAAACATGACACAACATGCAAATATACAAATCTAATGACAATTTCAACTGGTATCTAAAGAAGAACAAGGATTAGCCTGGGCTTCAGATAGCAGAAGCAGTAGGACTTTCTCCGTCTCCAAATGCAACTGTCTTACTTGCTCCACATCTTTGTTTGCTTGCATAATGCGTGCAGCTAATTGAATAATTTCTAGCCTCATGATCAGGATTACCTCATTCATGGTAGCCACACCCTCTCTTTATACCTCTAGTAGAGCCTCAAGAACTATAATATTTGTGCTCTCCAATGGGGTTGCCTCTGAATTGCTACCATCTGGTAACATGGATGGCGCACTGCTTCCACAAATAGATCCTGGGGGTGTACATTGTGTCCTAGTTTGAACTGCATCCTGAAAGGTTTCCGCTGGACATAAGTAACAGATAGTTATCGCATGATCCAGGCAGTTAACTTACATGGTAAACTACATATGAATTATTGCCGAGCATGGCAAGCTATATTTAAATGGTTCGAAGTTGCATCAGCCGAAAACAAATTAAAATGGTTAGCTGAAAGGCAGTGTGCCACAGCTGTATTTAGTTGCCCAAGCATATAAACAGTTGAAATATTCTAACAAAGCACTTAAACAGGGTGGCCTCATATAAACTAGCAAGACAGTCCTGTGATGGAGTTCATAGGAAAAGTTAAGGAGTCAAATGAAGTATGCATGCATTTCTTTACGATAGTACAGCAGGCACTTCTGACACATTGGCCAACTCAGGTATAGCCTAACAAGTACTCCCTCTGTAAACTAATATAAGAGCCTTTAGATTACTAAAGTAGTAATCTAAACGCTCTTATATTAGTTTATGGAGGGAGTAACAAACAAGCATTCTAATCAAGCAATACAGCAAAGTAGGCAGCTGAACTATTTGTAATTCACTAGGATTACAGGTTGAGGGCACAAGCCAAGAAAGCAGCCCACACGCATGACATTTCACAGTAACTAAAACACACTAGCTTACCATATGTCGCTGTGAAGGCTCACTGCTGTTGCAATGTTCTTTGAAGATGTCGTCAGCATCCCGTGCATGCAAATCTAGTCGTTGTAGTTTATTCTTCCCCCTCTATTTTGGTAAAACTAATTTTAATCACATGCACTATTCAAATTGAACATCAATGATTCATCTAAACTAATGAAAGAAGGGTGTGTGCTTACACGACAATATCTGTGCTTCACTCTATTTTTGTGCTTGTTCGAGGTGCCAGCCCCAAAAGAAAAAGCATTTTGCTTAATGCGGTTGGCAGCTCCATAATGAATAAAAGCAAAAAATTAGTCATGCAACTTGGGAAGATCAATAACGCACAAAAAATTTATAAACAGAGGCTCGGAGCAGTGCGGTAATAGCTAGCATTGAAAAATGTAGGTTAAGACGAACCAAAAGCAGCGGAACCACAAGCTAGTTTGTTGATGTGTCATTTAGCATAGAGAACATAGAAGCAGTCCAGTACAATAATTGTAACCAAGAGGTGACATCAGAACAACACCATTATCATAAATATAGCATGCAAGAAGTAAAATAGAAGGCAGTAATATCTAGGAAGTATAGTAATAGTTAGGACAAAGAAAAAGCATTGTAACTACAGGTGCACTGATTTGTAATTTAGCACATAACCTGTTCACTACCACACGTTTGGACCTACAGGTGCAAGCAGAATAACGCCTCTTAGAAAAAATTGAATGATGCCCTGAAGAAATTCGAAGGTGCGGTGCCTATGCTAAGAAGGTGAACGTAGGTGCCGGTCGTTGGAGAATAGTACCTTATTCTCGGCGGCGTATGGGCATCATTGTTATACTGAAAACTAAGTGTCGTCGATGGTGCTCGTGTTGCGGTTGAGTTGGGCCGGCTGTCGCCATTGGTGAAGCGGCTCTGGTGCTTAGGTGTGGTGCCTGTCGACATCCAAGAAAGCTGATCTGTGGTAAGTGAACTGTTGTACAATAAAGACGAGAAAAACCAAAGGAGTACTAATTGAAATAACCTGATGAGGCGGCGGCAGCAGTAAAGCTGGGCCGGTGGAGTTGAATATGGCGTCCGTGGAGCGGGTCCGGTGCAGTGGACGAAGGCATCGGCGATGCACATCCGGGGCGGTGTACAGTGCTTTCGGTCAGGTGGATCTGTTGCAGCGGACGAGGGCTTCTATGAAGGGCCAGCGATGTGGCAAACGAGGGCGTCGGTGAAGGGCCTACACTATGGTGGACGAGGGCGCCGATGAAGTAGATCCGGTGCACTGGAGCATGATGGCGGTCAAGGAGATCTGGTGCGGTGGACAAGCCAGTCGCTGAAGCGGCTCCGGTGTAGTGGTGACTGGCAGTTGGGGGTTCCAAGGTGCGGAAGGTAGATCCGGCAGGGTGTGAGGTGCATCGCCACGGCGGAGGACTAGATTCGGCGGCTTGGGGGAGGGGAGGGAGGTGGGGAGGGGAATGGTTCTGGTTTAGAATGTTGGGGGCAAAGAGGGGAAAACAATGGAGTTACCAAAGCAGCCCTTTTCCGTTGATGTGGCAGGGGTAAAAGAGGAATATCATAGGGCTAAACTTTCGGGCGTGAGAAATTTCGATGTGAGCGGGAAGTTTGAAAGCTTTTGGTGGCTGAAATTATGTCTTCTTGTCTTGTACAACCGACTATGATATCATGGCCGAGTATTTATTTGTTGTGCACGCGAGAAAAAAAAAGGTGCAAGTTTCGAAAATCAATGTCTCCAACTCGAAACTTAGATTGTCCATTCAATTCAAATATGGATCATTGAGCTATTGCAAGCAAATACCATCATATGCTCCAATTCAAATGAAATTTCGAATGTGTTTCTCCTAAATATGATGACACAAACAAATATTAATGTGTATGAATAAAGTGGATGATTACAAGGTTTGAACACGACCGTATGTATATATCTATAGGTTTGATATATGAATTTGAAATCACGCAATCGGGTTAAAAATTGTACACCCATTTAAATGAATTAAAAAAGCTAATAATGCAGTCGAATTTAGAATTTCCAATCTTAGGTCAGAAATTCTAGTACTTCAAAATATACCTCGCATGTTCAAAAGTATCGCTATCTCATAGTCCAAAAATATGAAGAAAAAAATGATCAAGCATGAGTGCACACACTCTTGACCATGTATTTTAATTACGTCTATATATCTCACACATACACCCCTCACTCTTTATCTGAAGCACACCACCCCGGTCCCTCTACCCCCCCCCCCCACACACACACACAGCCTTTCTCTCCCCCGGACACAAACACACGCACACATTATCCCCTCTCTCTCTCTCTTCTAGGTCTGAACTCCAATATATGTCTCGATCTCTTTCTCTCTCGGACATGCACACATCTGTTCCCCCACTCTCTAGGTCTCCTGGCATCTATCTTTCCCAAGCACACACTCTATAGCCGTGTATCTTTCCTATGCACACAAAACACACTGCCCCCAACATCTTTCTCCCTACATATATCTGGCTCTCGCACGCTCTCCACCATCTCTCGCTCTCACATTGACACACATCTCACTCACCACCCCCACTACACACAAACACCCTCCCTCTCCTTGTGCACCTCTCGCCTCTTTCCATCTCTTCACATGCGGACCCGACCCTTCTTCCCACTATATGTCGCGACTCTCTCCATAAATCTCTAGCGTATCATCGATCTCAAACTCGCGCGATGTTCTCTCCACCATCTATTTTGATCTCTCATGAAGTCTCTCTGACGCACGCAATGACTCGCTTTACTTGTGTCTCCCTACATAGGACACTTTCAAACACCATCGACCTCCTCTGCCTACCTATAGGCCACTTTTCGCACACAATCGACCTCCATCTCTCTCTCTCTCTCTCTCTCTCTCTCTCCCGCTCTCTCTATCCATCTCTCTCTCTCTCCCTCTCTCTCTCTCCCTCTCCCTCTCCCACACTCTCTCTTTCTCTCGCACCCTTCTCTCACACACACTCGATGTCTCTTTCAAATATATAGGACGCACCCCCGCCCGCACCCATGTTGTCCCGCTACTAGACATGCCTCTCTCTCTCTCTTGGACACACATGCCATATCATCCCCCCTCCCCCTGCTAGGTTTACATCATCAGTGGTCTCTCTTCTCCACACACACACTCCCTTTCCCACACACGCGCGCACAAAACAGACACACACACACACACCACGCCATCTATCTAGATCCCTCTTTTAAGACACACACCCTTGTATATTATCTCCAGCTCTAGGTATATATATATATATCCCTATCTCTCTCTCTCTCTCTAACTCACATGCACACCAAAAATCCCCGTCTCTCTAATTCACACCTCTCTCTCCCTATGTCCGCATGCATATCTCACACACTCACTCTGTGACTATGTCTATCCGCCTCCACGTTACACAACACAATGTCCCATATAGGTCTCTCTCTCTATCTTCCACACACACAAAAACATGCAATGAATCTCTTATCTTTGCCTTAGTCTCTCCGTATCACACACACGCACGATCTCTCGCTCGCGCACACACACACAACCAAGGTTTTCTTGCGAGATACTTACGATCTATTCATCAGTCGTGGCAGTACAAAGAACACGAGACGTGGAAAAAAATACATCTACACGTTCGAAGACCACCTAGCGATGACTACGAGCACTAGAGCCAGCCGAAGGCGCGCCGCAGTCATCCTCCTCCTTACCGAAGAGGGGAAAACCTTGTGACATCACAGTACAGGTCATGTAATACAAGGTGTTCATACATACATACACATCATATAAGAATTATAATATATTCATACATCATGATTGATTTACAATTTTGCATAGCCTGGGGCGAGGAGAGTGCACACAAAGATAATTAATGTTCAAATCGAATAAGAAAGAAAACCATGACACATGATAAGTTAAACAACAGTAGATAATTGTTATCATCCAAGGTAAATAACTCGTCATCATTCTAGCACATGACAAGTACTAGCTATGACCTACTCCTCTTTCTTAGGTAAAATTGTATAAAACAGGTAAATCCCCCCATCTCCGCAATGGAGAATGGAGATCCACCTGTTTCCAATACGTGGCCTGCGCACATCCATGTTGTCTCCAATTGGTTGTATGCGCGCGTTCATTATTTTGGCCCATCCTTTGATGTTGATGCGTACATCTGTTGAAGAAATCAAGTATGCACTAGAGAAAGACACCGGCGGACTTGGCGGTAAGCTAACAATATGCATGTTACCTTCCATAAACATCAGGTCAGGCAGAACATCCCGCAGGAGCTTCTGTTGAAGAAAATAATAGTAATATAGTTAGTAATGTAGTTTTGCTTAAGAAGAATGTATGCGAAAGATAGACTACTGAGACAATAATACAAAATCTTACCATGCTATGCGCACGGATGTTACCATGGTTCAACACGTGGACTAGAGGCACGTATCCAGTATAATTGTTGCCAATTTGATAATTGATCTTAAAAGTCTCAACATCATTAATAAATGTGACAAGAGATTTTTTTTTCTCTTCACAAGTTAGTTCTGAGGCATAACTATAGTACGTCTTATCTATTGCCTTCCTTGTATTTCTTGGAGCTAAGAAATAAGCTGTTAGTTGAAAATAAACAACTTTAGTACAGATGAGTACCAACTATTTTTAAGTAAACAATATAAATTACTTAACAAATTAGTTTGATGAACTCACATAGAGGTAGAACTGGAATCATGTCCACATCCACCCAAATTTCGATATTATCTTCAGGATCATCTTCACCACCAATATCGAATGTTATTTTCATATCCTCCTCAAATCCGTAGGACTTGCAAAGTGCTCTCCAATTTGGACAACCAAAAATGGGAATCATTTAATCCATTGTAGAGCTTAACCTCAAAAGTGAAACCATGTTTCGTCTTGAGGTGAGCTTTCTTCGTCTCCATACGCTCTCTATCTTCGAAACCGATCTTGTCTAAGACATAAGGTCTTGCATAGCAAGGGATGCACTAGTCGAATTGTAAAAAATGAAAATAACAAGTTAAAATAGAAACCACTAGTCATTTTCTTAATTACATACTAGCCGTCATTACATACCGTCTCGTATTCGAAGCACTCCTTCAGCGTGAGGGTGAAGCGCCTACCGTTTTCCAGGTGAGGTCTATCGCACATACCAGAATCGTCGGAGCAGTAATCACACTCGGGGATGCGATCGTCGTCAGACATTTCCTGTGGAAGGCACGTCGGAGCAGTAGTTACGATTGCAAGTATGTCAAAGTTTGCAAACAACCGAAAGCTTGAAGCATTCGCAAGGTTTGCAAAATGCATACTTTGTGTGGCTAATTTGTATTGCAATATATGTAAATTAACCTAGTGCTTGTCAGGATACATTTACGTATATTTTTGTCAAGTATCCGGTTTAAATATCATACTTTATACCACAAGTCATGCCGAAATTTCGGCATAACCTTTGCTAAAAAGAGGACATATGGAGCGCCTGAAATTTGCCAGGACGGAAATGAATCAACATTCTGGTAAAACATAGGCCACTCGGAGGTGTTCCCTGCAAAATGATACTTCATTTCATCCACTAGCGGAGCTAGGCAATATCTTTTCGGGGGGGGGGGGGGGCAAACATAAATATGGATGTTTGGGGGGCCAAAAGACTCTACTTTTCCTCATCTTTCTCCCCCAAAAAATTTCCTTCACATATTATACCAAAGCTTTTTTTTGTGTGGCAAACATATTATACCAAAGCTGGGGGGCCATGGCACCTTCAGCTTACAACATAGCTCCGTCACTGATTTCATCCATCGCTATTATCTATTTATGTAAAAACAAAATAAACTACACAAACCCTACCAAAAATTGGATCTATCCATTTTTGTGGCAATTTCATCCATCTAATAAAAAACTAAACCTAGCTTCGGAAATGAATCAATGCTTCGCCAAAACTTTAGCACTTATAGCATGTATACCTATAATTAACTGAAGGCATCTACTGCAGCATATTATTGAACTTGGTATGAACAGAAATAATGTAAAGAATAATAGAATATATATATATATGTGAGACTATATAATTGACCTCTAATATGAAGAATTTGGGTTTCCTCATTGATGGTTACGTATGTGGCTGCTGCAACTATAATTATTTTGATGTGTGCGTTCAAAACTATAGAACTAGAAACTACAACTATAATTGAACTCTAGTATGAATAAATTGAGCTCATTAACGATTATGAACACACAATAATAGAAATATATACCCTAACCCTAGTCGAACGTCCGTGTGCCTGTACGTGGTTGCTGCCACGGCTGTCCATGTGCGTGGCGACCATTGCCGCGGGTGGCGAGGAGGAAAGCCGGCCGGAGAGAGAGGCGGGGACGGCGGGGATGGCGATGTATTACCGAGTGGATGGCGATGGGGCGGATCGTCGGCGAGGGCGATGGAGGCAGCAGACGGCGACGGAGGCAGCGGATGGAGGGCGATGGAGGCAGCAGACGGCGACGGAGGCAGCAGACGGCGACGGAGGCAGCAGACGGCGACGGAGGCAGCAGACGGCGACGGCGGCTGCGGACGCCGAGGCCGACGGCGAGGGCGATGGAGGCAGCGGACGGCGACGTGCGGAGGCAGCAGACGGAGGGTGATGAACATAGCGGACGGCGCCGGCGGCAGCGTGGATGAGCCGACGGCGACGAGATGGGGGAGAGTGAGAGTGAGAGAATGAAGTGGGGCAGGGGAGGGGGCGTGCGCGTGTGGATAGTCGATTGAGTTCATCATGTGCGACGGGCGCGCCAACCCGCCCGCCATTGCTACCTTGGGGTGGCGGGCGGCAAAGCCGATTTGATTTGTGGACAACCACACAGCTAACTTAGTTGTGGCGGTTGCTGGCAGTTACCCGCCACAGATAATATCTATATAAATTTTTTTTTCGATGCCGGTTGCAGGCACTAAACTGTGGCGAGCAGTATAGTGCGCCCGCCAGTGTTGCCTTCCAGAGCAGTGGCGAGCAATTATATACACCCGCCACTGACCACATTCATCACGTGGCCATGCTCAGCGGTGCTTATTTGTGGCGGGCAATTTACGGCACCCGCCACTACTAGTCCAGTAGCTCTGGCGGTCGCGTTGTGTCACCCGCCACTGCTTGCTTTCAAAAATAGTTGTGGCGGGTGCCCTGCCATGCCCGCCACTAATTGCGGTTCACCTATAAGCCCTTTCCCAGTAGTGTATGTAACTAGCCGTGCTTATAGACTTCCAAAGCTTAGCTTTCATTCCTACTTACAATATGTAGAGTATTTAACAAAAGACTACCACTTTCAACCAGCCCTAGCAAGAAACTATTGTACAAAAAATAGCAAAAACATACCAAAAAATTCTCAATCCGTGCCAAAAAACTACTACCAAACTCTTAAAAAAACTAGTACCAAGTGCCTAGTAGGCTCGTTTAAACCCATTTATGACAGGGTTGGCCCACACTTCCGTGCTGACGACGCACCTTAAGTCAACATCGTATGTTTCACCGTAGAGTTGACTGTTACAATAGGTGGGACCCACATGTGAGCATCTATCCTCTTCTTCAAACAGTTCGTATGCGTGTTCGTCGTCGGCGCCGGTGATGGGCGAGCTGGCCGCCGCTCCGGCGGACGGGCCGGCCGCCACGTTGGTCTCCGCACGGGCTGGTCGGCTGGCCCGAGCACGTCTCATGCGCGAGCAAACCACCGCGCTGGCCTCCGCACGGGCTGGCTGGCTGGCCCGACTGCGGCTCACGCGTGAGCAAGCCGCCGCGCTGGCCTCCGCCCGAGCCAGATGGCTGGCCCAAGCGCGGCACACGCGAACAATCCGCCGCACTGGCCTCCTCCCGAGCCGGATGACTGGCCTTAGTGCGGCACGTGTGAGCAAGCCGCCGCACCGCCGTGCCAAGCTAGCTAGCAAAGCTTGCACACAAGCAGCTGGATGCATCCAACAGGTTGTGTGCTAGCTTGGCTAGCTAGCGGCCGCGAGCGCCGCGTCGAGCTGGCTTCCTGTTGACGCAAGATGGGCTCCTCGCCGCTGGCGCTTTTGACCTCGCTTTCAGCCGGCGGCGATGGCTGCCTCCCATGGTCGAGGATGACTAGGTGGACGGGCCGGAGGTAGGAGGTGACTCGTGGATTTTTTTTAGACTGACATGTAGGTCCCACAAGTCATAACGCCTAAGTTGCCGGTCAAACAGACGGCGTTGACTAAAGGTGCCACATGGGTTTAAAAGAGCCTAATCGGCACTTGATAGTTTTTCACGACGGTTTAAGAAATTTTTGGTATGTTTTTGGTAATTTTTGTAGAGTGGTGGTTTCTTGGTATGGCTGGTTCGAAAGTGGTAGTTTTTTGTTAAATACTCCAATATGTATAAGGAAGAATCTACTAGCGACAAATAGGAATTCTACGTTGCGTTGTACTCCGTACCGGATAGCCCAGCCATGTGCACGGGTTTTCCCTCCCGTATATTTTGCACGCACCATCATCTCGTGACTCGCGTAGAGTAGAAGCTGCCCTCGCCTGCTGCTTCCTCAGCTGCCATCTTTAATGCCGCCTCCCAATTAAGCCCGAGGAGCCGGAAAAGCCTGGCACCGCATTGGGAACTGTGCAATATGGCCCTGGACCTGGACCGAATGTAAAAGTACCCTGTAGCTTGTGGCATTGCACGCATGGACTTCGCTCCTTATAGTACAAAATTAGCTTGAAAAACGTTTTCATAATCGCACGCCGCTAGGAGACCTTGGACGACGATTCTCTGGGAGAAATCGCATGCCGCTCTGACTTCCTCACCGCCGCAAGACTCGGTGCTTCCTGCACCAACTATTTTAAGACGGTGCGTAAATAGGCTTGGGAGAAGGCCATGCTTGTTGGTCTTCCATGCGTCCTCGAGGAGAAGGTTATTCAATGGGACTCTAGTCCACTGCAACGTGGCCGCAGTTGCATCTTGGCGCCGCTTGAGTTGTCGACGTTGAGAGGCGGTCGGATTTTGTCCGATGAGAAGGTCAGTCATTGTGTTTGATCATGTAATGTATATTCTAAAAATACTTAGTTATTCCATCCCGTAATTTCTCCGCTGCCCACCGTCCCACAGGTTTGGGTTGGTGCCAACCGAGATTGGCTTGCATACCTACGGCCGGATACCACCATTATTTTGCACAACATCCATAGCAGTGCGTCCGTTCCCGTAGACCCCTTAAGTATGATGAAGCCACCATGAGATTGAAGAAGATAGCAATTGTGGACCCGCCGACCAAGCACCGCAGCTACGACGATTACTATCTCATCGTGGTGTTCGACATAAGGATTGCCATCAATAAGAATGGCCCTGACGGCAGAGGCTGGCACATGTTGGCCGCGGCAGATATGTACCCGCACAAGTTCGAAGACTCCGTGTGCCATGTAGGCCGCATCTTCGCTGTGACAAGCCAGGCGACTTGTTTCATCTGGGTGCCATCCTACGATACGGGAGATAACAAACGGAATACACTAACCATCATTTGCATTCCTAACGGTACTCCATTATTTTGCAGGGACCACGCATCCCCCGATCAAAATCAGATCGCCGATCCTAGATGTGTTGGATTATGTGCATCCGCCATTCGGTCTAACCTAGAACCTTGTAGTTGACTTTGGCAAATTGGGATCAACTATCTTAGCAGTGGTTACCCATGGTACCATTGATGTGCAACAAGGTGCCACGATCTACCATGATCGGACCCTCACCATGTACCCAGGTATTCCATTCTCTCATCGCCTTCTCTTTCATTGTACTAGTAGTAGTAGTACTGCTACTACTACTACTTCGGATCCATAGTACTAGTGGGTCGCACGGATCGGAGGGAGTAGTACTTTTTACCTACGAGTACGCGTATAGCTGGCTCTTGAATCCACTCCCACCATTTTTGTTTTTCCATGTCTTATCTCCTCCGTGTAGCCAAAAATGGCTATATATAATCAGTCGGTTATTTTACTACTCGCTGCACAATATTACTGCGCGCCATATTTGAGCACAACATTATCCTGCATGGACCTTGAGCATGTACGTCACCATGTGTCCAGATCTGAGATGCCACGTGTACCAGATGGACGGCTCCGAGTTCGACCCCCGTGATGCTATGTGGGATCCGAGGGACACTCTTGGAGAGTACTCGCTTTTCATTGGGGACAGCTACCCCATTGTCAAACAGATGCCACCTTCCGTGCACGACACCGAAGGCCTGCCGTTCATGAAGCATGGTTGTGTCTTCAGTGTGCACCGCCGGTTGAACATGTTGGGACACGCAATCCCTGATTTATGCCGCTTCAGCTTGGATGAGTCTCCATCGTGTGGAACCGGACTAGAAAGCTGCAACAATGATTCCCGTTGCCCACCGCTATGAATCGTGCCATCTATGAAGAACACCTGGGACTGGAACCTGGAGGATGACATGGAGCCCATCTATAACGTGTAAGTGGAGTATGGTAAATTGTGAATGGTAGCACTGTAAATATATGTAGAGTAGTCGTGCACAAATTTATCACATGAAGTGGAGATAAACTTGTGTGGCATGTTGGCATTTGTCCTTCAGAATTTACTAGTAGATGTGTTATGTGTACGTGCAACTTGTGTGGCTTTTCCACGGGCACCAACATGCTTTGTGAGGAAAAAAGGTGGCACAGCTTTGGTTATAGGTGATGTGGCAGCATCATACAGTAGCGGTTGTTCGCTATAGTTGTACGACTGCTCGTACTCCTATAAACCTTGCGCTTGGCTCTTTGCCTCTTCTGGAGGTCCAAGTTCAACAATGATGGTACTACAGTACTATATGCTTCTGACAATCTGACACCGAATGAACTACCGCACGTCCACCACGTGAGCGAGGGCGAGGGAGAGCGCGCTGTAGTCAAAAGCTTCTCCTCATCCTACGAGCCACGGCATGTGTGGGCGAGGGAGAGGGTGTGGGCGTACTAAGCAAGCTTCTCCTCGTCCTGCGATCCACCGCGCGCACGGGCGAGGGAGAGGGCGTAGTAAGCAAGCTTCTCCTTGTTCTGCGAGTTGACAGGACACAGTAGTACTAGTAGTCCATACCGCCTCCTTTCCGGTTAATATGGCTTAATTTGAAACGAGATAAATACAGTGGCGGTCACTGTATTTGTAACAATATGGTCACTAGACTTCATAATACGCTCATTACGGTCACTATATACGTTTTGCGGTGATTATACGGTCACTAGCTCACCATAGAGCACTGTATTGCACTTCGCTGACCGGCCAAATAGTGTACGTGGCACTTTCTTCACTGGTTAAATTGGCACGTGGTTTCTGGGTCCCACCTGTCAGTTGGCAGAGCAAAGAAATAAGTTAAACAAAACTTTACACAGGCGCGAGAGGAGTCCAACCCTTGCGCGCGAACCACCCTCGCTGTGTATGTGTGTGCATGCACGTGTAGGTTGAGGACTTGAGCGTGAGCGTGTGTGTTGCGTCGTGTGCTGTGTGCCGCATGCATGGCTGCGTGAGTGTTGCGTGCGTGCATGTGTACGTGTGAGTGTTGCATGAATGTGTGAGGGTTCTAGTCACTCTCATTCACATGTTCATATTTCAAGCTTCATTAAAACGTTGCATGCGAGAATTACTCCAATGCATGTAAAAGTCCTGGTCATTTGTTGTTCACGCATGCACGCATGCATTGCAATTAATACGTTCATAAACACAATTTTCTTGAGGAAAATGAGCCCATTAATTGAGTACTTTTGCAAAGTAGTACTACCTCCGTCCTGGTTTATTAGTCCTCATTGTATTTTGTGCCAAATTTTGACCAAAGATTTAACTAATAAAATATTAATGCATGTCACCAAAAATTATATCATTGGATTCGTATTTCAACATAGTTTGAGATGATATTATTTTTTATGACATGCATTAATATTTTGGTAGTTAAATCTTTGGTCAAAAGTTGGTACAAAATACAATGAGGACCAAAAAACCAAGACGGGGGTAGTACTACAGTAGTATACTAGTAGTACAAAAAATTCTTCTGGCACTCATCATCTACTATTACCTTGGTTGATGAATCTTTTCTATTGAGCTGTATATAAACCGGAATGAGGAAGTAGGTACTACTACATAATTGGCGCCGGGAGCCATGGCCAATGGTTCTTAATGTTGGACAGGATGAGAGTAGAGGCATAGATAAGAAGTCTTGGCGATCCATTATTCCCCATCGGTCTATTCAACTACTAGTCTTCACAGTGAAGTGACAATACACGCTCCAGCAGATGGGACACTTGATTAATAAGCTGAGCCAGCGTGCTGGTGTTACTAAATCAGCCTTACCCTGTAGTGCCATGATGTCTGCTAGTGGAGCACGCTTCCGCAATTACGCGTACGCACCTCTCTCTTCCGTTGACTGACATATGGGCCTGCTTGACGTAGACCCACATGTCATCCGCTTAACTATTTACACTCGTGTATACTAGTAGTACTAGTTGAATTGAGATTTAATGCACCTTCTTCCCCGTCTCTCCCTCTTCTTCCTCCTCTCTTCCCCATGGACTTCCCTTCCCCATCTTCGTCCGCACACCATTTTCCAGTGCTCACTGCTCGCCCGCCCGTGCCATCTTCCTCGGTAGCTCGCGCGCACCATCTCCCCCCACTCACTGCTCGCCCACACATGCCATCTTTTTCTCTCGCCCGCCCACATCCACTTCCCCACTCGCCCGCATGCACCGAAAACCCCAATCACTCAGCGCCCTAAAAAACCCAATGGCAGAACCAACTGACACTCAGAGCCGCGATTGGAATTCCCTCCCTGATGTTCTCTTGGAGCAGATCTGTAATCTTATGGACCTGCTCAGCACCGTGCGTCTGGCCGCATGCTCGGTGTCTATGCACCGTCTACTCATCGGCAGCCGGTCGGCCCTTTTCAAGGCACCCTGCTTGCTGATGCCCGATCCACGCAACTGGCCCAGACACCGACGTGACGATCCTACGGAGGTTGCCGCCGTGCCCATCGATATGCTACCACTCCCCGCCCACCTGCCCTTCATGCACCGCCACTACTGGGCGGGCATGAAGGCCAACTGGATCGTCCTCATCCACCAATCAGGTAGTCCGTGGCGTCTCGTGGATATCTAGACCCAGCGAGAGATCACCCTTCCATCGTTGAATACTGCCGACATCCAGCCTCACGGCCCGCCGGACACTCCTGCCTACTATGCACGAGATGCGTCGGGCACTTGGTTGGACCTTTGTTTGCTGAAGGTTGTAATCTGCGAAGTACCAACACCATCAGAAGACTACATAGATTACAAGCTCATTGCCTTGTTCGACGGGGGATTAGCCTATCTGGAATCCGGTCGCCATACATGGTTATGGCTCATCATCAATCCTATTTACCCTCCATTTCTGTCTGATGCTATAGTTTATGATGGCATCGTTTACGCGGTGGACGGATAGATTGGCTGCATATACTGGTGAAATCCATCATCGTGTAATTGTTCTATCTCATCTCATCTTTACCATATGAATACAACTGCCTGTTCATTGTTAGAAATTTAGAATAGATAGTATGACTATAACCACATCATTGCTATATGTTCCTCTCATTTCCTAGATTTTTATGACCACACATGTTATTGTTAGAGTTGATATGAGAACAATTGGCATCTAATGATTGTTAGAATAGATAGTATGAGTATAACCACATCATTGCTATATGTTCCTCTCATTTCCTAGATTTTTATGACCACACATGCATGTTATTGTTAGAGTTGATATGAGAACAATTGGCATCTAATGATTGTTAGAATAGATATTATGAGTATAACCACATGATTGCTATATGTTACTCTCATTTCCAAGATTTTTATAACCACGCATGTTATTGTTAGAGTTGATACGAGAACAGTTGGCATCTAACTGTTATGGTAGAATATGAGTAGGCCCTGGCATAGCTGTTTTCCTCTCATTTTTACATCATCTTTGAACCATGACATATTGCTAGAATATCAAAGCCATTGGCATTTTTAAAAAATTAGGGTATGATTATGACCACGGCATTGTAATTCTCTGGCTATGATCTGTGTCACTGTTATAATAATCTTAATTCCACACATACTCTGAACATGATTGTATATTTTTGTCCTTTTGGTCTCCAATTTGATTTGTTGCAGCAGACGCAAATGCGCTGGCCTTTATAATTCTAGCACCTGGAAATATAAATGTCAATGGGTGGTGGTTTATCGCTCGTTCAGCTGACGGTGGGCATTTGATGCTCATTCGCACGTATCAAAGTGACCAAACCATTTCATCAAACCACATGCAGTACAATGCGTGGGGCGTTCGCGACTGTGATGGCTATGGCTGCTTTGTCTTCGAGAAAGATCCGAGCTCCATTGGGCCAGGCGTATTCAATTGGAGGCGGGTTTACAGCCTCAGCAACCACTCCCTGTTCCTCGGGCTCAATTATCCGATCAGCCAACCAATCATCGAACATATCACCGGCGATGATTATAATTCTATGCAAGTTCCATTCGCCAGGGGGAACTTTGTTTACACATCGTACCATGGATTTCGTGAAGCACCATATCCAGAGATTCATCGACACAGCTTGTTGCCAGATGAACTTCAGTGTGTGAAAGGCATCAAGCTTCCAAGTGATGAATGGCTTTTGCAAACTCGACATGCGGCGATGTGGTTTATGCCAACAGCTAATATGTACAACTTGATTCGTAGTGATATCTAGACTGAGCCATGTATCCTGCTAGTTGTCGCATGATCTTGTTCTGTTGGTTATATTGTACTGTAGTTAGTTTGATGGTTAAATACCTTTCTGGGATCAAGTGCACCCTACATCACCTACGTAGCATGTATTTTGATAATGATGATGGAAATCCTGTGCAGAAGCCATATATAGCAATTAAGCTTCAAGTGCGTACTTGTCCGTGAAAGTGTTGTCCAATGAGAATTATATTTTGTATTACTCATGTAGTCTACAAGTCTGTCGCACAGCCTTGTAACTTTGTAGGCACCTATTTGTAAGCTCCTTCTAAACACTCTTGCATAATGCCCTTAAAACTAAGGCTTTAGCAACGCCCCTCTAATATTATTTAAAGCAATATGGACGCAACATGGAGATTGGATGAATGTATACCATTTGTAAAATTTGTACTACTAGTAGTCCTCTATACCGTATATTGCGCTAACTAGGTAAGTAGTACTTGTATGACTAGTAGTACTAGTACACGTCGGTCAAATTATTCATCATGCCCTCACATTGAATTGACGTGACAACACGCTGCGCGAGAGGTGACACAAGAGTCCCGGCCGCGTGTTCGGTTCACCGAAGTGAGCCTCACCCCTCTGGTTGTCCAGCAGCACTCTCCCGTTCTCTCCCATTCTCTCCCGGTCTCCCCGCCTCCCAGCTACCGCCTTGTTCCAATCCAGTTGGTACGATGGGCGATGAGCTAGTGGAGCTGCTATACTTCATTGCAAGTAGTCAAAAGGAAGACGCTGAGAAATTTGATCTCAACAAGGAAGCTCTTCAAGATAGCCGCATGAAGGGTGGAACTAGCGAGGATGCTCATGTGAGTATTCGTCCCGTTGCCCTGTATGTTGATTTCGATCTTTATGGGGTTTTTCAAGTCTTTAGAGTATGCATGTAATAATGAAGCTGAGACCCAGTTTGTTCAGGCGTCATGGATTTTAGATTTGGACTAGCACTTATCTGTCGAAATCTTTCATCATTTACTTAAACAGTTGATTGATCATACATTGAGTGCCATTTAACTGGAATTAACCACTGCAAGTCCAAGAAGGATTGGCTAGTGCTGTCGGCTGGCGTCAAGTTCGATCCCACGGATCACGAGCTGATCGAGCACCTTGAGGCTAAAGTGAGTGCTGACAGCGCGAGATCTCACCCTCTCATCGATTTGTTCATACCGACCATTGACAACGAGCACGGCATATGCTCCACCCATCCTAAGAAACTTCCAGGTGAGACACCGATCGACCGTCTACTTGCACAAAATATATTCCTTTCTTTTTACAAATTTCTAATGTATGCTGCCCGGCCTGGGATTGTATTTCGCCAATACTGCAGGTATCACACTGAGTGGCCTAAGCAAGCATTTCTTCCAGCGCAACTCAAGGGAGTTCAAAAGGGGTACGCGGACGCGTCGCAAGATACAATCGGAGTGCGGCATGCACGCGATGTGGCACAAGACCGGCAATACCATGTCGATGATGGTCAACGGCCGGTAGAAGGGCAGCAAAAAGGTTCTGGTGCTGCACACCAACAAGAACTTCAACCAGCAGAGGACCAACTGGGTGATGCACCAGTACCACCTCGGGGACCTCGAGCAAGAGAAGGAGCGGGAGCTGGTCATCTGCAAGATCTTCTACCAGACAAAAACGAGGGCCAGGACTAAAAGGATTATAAGTTAGTTTGGTAGTACTAGTTCTACCTGGTCATCTGCAAGTTGGTGTTGTTGTTAAGGATCTTTTGGTCTGAACTTGGCATTTCCTTCCAACCATCATGTCGAGGGTCGACGTGGATATAACGCTGAAGTAATTGTTGTGAAACGAATTTTCAGGCACCTGATATAAGTAGCAAAAGCACCTGCCGTTCGAATTCCCAGTTCTCCAAAATTTTACTAACATCTTCCAGTATGCAAGGGATCCATCAGGTTTCACAGGCTGACAGTTGGACGTAGCATGTAGGGACTGGGCTGTGGCACGCCAAGCCCAGCTGCAAATTGTTAAACAGAGGAGCGATGGATTTGGGCCTTTAAGAACAGTTAAGTGTCGGGACCTCGATCGCGGGAAGCGCCACCCATGCCATCCCTCTAACCCACATACCACATACAGTATCATTAAAAAACCCGCATACGACATGTTCTCTCGTTCGAGTTCTCAGTTAACCAAAAATCTTAACAGGCGTGAGAAACGGGAGCCACCGCTTCCAGCGATCATTTTTGGACTAAAAAAAGGCCTATTCGCCTATCGTTTAGTTGAAATATGTAAAGTGTTCCATAAGAAAAAGAAACATGTAAAATGTAATGAATTTGGTCCGGTTTCAATGAAAATCATCCGATTTGCATGAAATTCGTCCGTGGAACCAGAAGAAGGCTGTCCATACAGAGGCTAACAGTACGGACCCAGCAGGTCCATGGCCGTACGCAAGCAAGTGCACACACTTATTATCACGATGGCAAAAATATGCTGACGTCTGAGACCCATGAAATTTTCAACGTAGTCAATAAACGAGAGAATTCTACAAGGCGAGACTGAAAACTGGGATCCAGCAGGTAGTATATTTTGTTTAGGTCGAGCAAATATTTACTGGGCTGTAGACTGCCTAGGTTATGTTTTGTTTATTAACAGGCGCAGCCCATGATGACATGCGGACACAAGGATCTAGCAGGTATTAACTGGCCTCTGGGCCGCCCAGCCTTGGTTTTATTTTTTTTCTTAGAACATCAGCAGCCCAGCTGATTTTTACTGAAGAAAAAGTACAGCCCAATTCTATTTTTGTCTCGATTCTGGAAAAAAAGTCTATTTTTGTCATCTCTACTTTATATATATAGTTTTATTAGTTTATATATTATATTCGCAAAAAAAAATAGTTTATTTATTAAGTTGTGGGCCTACTAAGTTGATGCGTATGCAAGGCTATGTCAACTTAGTCAACAAATCGACTCTACCAGCGTGATACCGTTAGATGTCAATCCAACTGCCGGCGTGCTTCTTCAATCTCTGATCTTCCTGCTCCAGCCGCACAAACCAGCGCCGGCGTCGCTTGCTCCCGCCTTCCGTGGCCGGCTGTTCTACCGCGCAGGCCTCACCGCCCCACCCTACTCCCATCGCTTGCCAGGTCATCCCTGTACTGACCCACACCTCCTGTTATTCTCCGGCGACGGTAGCCTCACACCGCAGCCGAGCCAGTAAACGCTCGTATTCCCCTCCGCATGAGCATCCACTGCCGAGTCTTCCCCGGCTCCGGGTCGTTCCCTCCCTAGGCCTCGCCGTCGTCCACCGCCTTGGTGCTCTCGGCACGGCGTCGTAAACATGGTCAACGAATGACAGCCATCGGAAGAGGACTGTACGTGGATAGGCTGACAGCTGGGACCCACGAGGTCCATGGTTGCACGCAAAAAGTGCCTCCTTATTACGTGGAAGAAAAATGATTCCACTCCCTGACAGCTGGGACCCACCAGCTACATCTTCGCACGCAAGGAAGCTCCCCCTTATTACATGAAAAAAAATGCTTCCTCCCATTGGTTTGCTGACATCTGGGACCTACGACATTGTCAACGTACTACGAGCGAATTGCACATGGAGCGGCTGACACGTGGGACCCAGTTGCTCGAGCAGTTTTGTTGTTGTTGTTGAGACGGAGTAGGTTATCAACTGGATTGTGCGGTGTCTGTGGCCCGTCCAGCCCATGCTATTATTTTTTGTTTACAATATGACGAGCCCAGCTGTTTTTTTTTCTCGGTGAAAATGACTAGCCCACCTTTTTTCGTAGAATAGCCTACACAGGCCGATTTCTTTTTCTCCGTCCTGGTGGGCTGCAAATCTTTCAAGACGACGAAGGATACATTCAGCCTGCCCAGACAAAAAGGGCTGTGAATCATATAAGTAATATGAAACGGGCTGTATATATATAAAAACAAAGAAAATTGGCAATTAATTTCAAATTGCGAATTTTCTTTTATTTTTTGATATTTCAAATTTCATTGGATTTTAACATAATTTATATATATTTTAAATTTAGTTATTATCGGGCTCGAAATTTCGGGATTAAAAATAGTTCGGCAATTTCAATGAAATATCATTGAAATTTTTAATCCTGTTCTTGGAGAAAATGGTCAGGTATTCTAGAAATATAATATGGGCTGCAATAAATTACGTAATAATTAGCAATTGGTCTATAAATTTAGGAAAAATAGCAAATGGGCTATATGTTGTCCGCCACAGATGTTATGCTGACTTGTGGGTCTACTAAGTTGACGCGTATGCAGGGCTTTGTCAACTTATAGTCAACAAACGATTCTAGCAGCAGTGGCCGTTGGATTCTAATCCAACGGCCGTGCTGCTTCTTCAATCTCTAATCTTCTTGCTCCAACCGCCCAAACCAGCGCCGGCGGGACCGCCTGCTCCCGCCTCCCGTGGCCGGTTGTGTTGCCGCGTAGGCCTCATCGCCCCACCCTACTCCCATAGCTGGCTAGGCCATCCATCTACTCACCCACACCTCCTGTTATTCTCCGGCGACGGCAACCTCACACCGCAGCCAAACCAGTAAACCCTCGTACCCTCGTCCGCGTGGGCAACCACTGCCACGTCTTCCCCGGCTCCGGCTCGTTCCCTTCCTAGGCCTCGTCGTCGTCCACCGCCTTGATGCTCTCGGCACGACGTCGTCAACGCGGTCAATGAACGACAGCCATCGGAAGAGGACTGTACGTGGAGAGGCTGAGAGCTGGGACCCACGAGGTCCAAGGTCGCATGCAAGGAAGTGCCTCCTTATTACACGCAAGAAAAATGATTCCTCCCCTTGCTTACTAGGACCCACCTTATTTGGAGGCTAACTTGTGGGCCTACTTAGTTGACCCATACGCAGGGCTTTGTCAACTTAGTCAACAAACGATTCTAGCAGCAGTGACCGTTGGATGACCGTTGGATTTTCATCCAACGGCCGTGCTGCTTCTTCAATCTCTGATTTTCTTGCTCCAGCCGCCCAAACCAGCGCCGGCAGGACCGCCTGCTCCTGCCTCCCGTGACCGATTGTGCTGCCGCGCAGGCCTCACCATCCCACCCTACTCCCACCGCTGGTCAGGCCTTCCCTCTACTCACCCACATCCCCTATTATTCTCCGGCGATGGCAGCCTCACACCGCAGCCGAACCAGTCAACCCTCGTACTGCCCTCCGCGCACTAGTAGAAAAAGGACATATAGTCCTGGTTGGGAACCCCCTTTAGTCCCGGTTTTCCCAACCGGGACTATGGAATCGGGACTAAAGGCATAATCCTTTAGTCCCGGTTGTGTCTCAACCGGGACTAAATGTCATCCGGGCTAAAAATGATAATGCCTCCCGTGGGATTCGAACCCAAGACCTCATGTATTGCCTCGCGCGCAGCTTACCACCCCACCTACACAGCACATGTGACTTTGGATGGGATGCTTTCCTTTTGAACTAGCCTATGGAGGACCTTTAGTCTGGGTTGGTGTTATCAACCGGGACTAAAGGGTCCTTTAGTCCGGGTTGGTAATACCAACCGGGACTAAAGGTAGACCCTTTAGTCCGGGTTAGTGTTATCAACCGGGACTAAAGGGTCAAGGCCTTTAGTCCCGGTTGGTAACACCAACCGGGACTAATGTAGGACCTTTAGTCCGGGTTGGTGTTACCAACCGGGACTAAAGGTCCTCTAACGGCCATGAAATTTGGAACTGGGACTAATGCTCATATTAGTCCCGGTTCCAACTCTAGCCGAGACTAATGTGCTGAACAAAAGGTCATTTTTCTACTAGTGGCGTGGGCATCCACTGCCGCGTCTTCCCCGGCTCCGCGTCATTCCCTTCCTAGGCCTCACCGTCGTCCATCGCTTTGGTGCTCTCGGCGCGGCGTAGTCAACGTGGTCAATGAACGACAGCCATCGGCAGAGGACTGTACGCGGTGAGGCTGACAGCTGGACCCACCAGCTACATCTTCGCACGTAAGGAACTGCCTCCTTATTACGCGCAAAAAAAATGATTCCTCCCCCTGACAGCTAAGACCCACCTGCTATATCTTCGCACGCAAGGAAGTGCCTCGTTATCCTCTCTGACAGCAAGGACCCACCCGGTCGAAGCGTACATAGCGTTGTCTGTCTCGTCGCGAAAGTGTACGTACATACTGGTCGATCGGTCTCTCTGCAAGGATGAACCGTGGCCGAATAAGTAGCGGCACGTGCCGTAGTTGAGCCCCCGACGTAGCAGTTCAGACAGTCCTGCCTAAATCGTGTACACGTACGTACAGCCACACGGCAAAGAATACAGCCACGTACGTACATACGGGCGGGGTCTGGAACGCGTACTCGCGCATACGTACGGCCAGGTCTCGTGTACATGAAGAGAGGCAACGGACGGCAGCAACGGCCTCCTGTTCATCGGCAACCAACCGACTGGGTCGGAACGCGTCCTGTTCATCGGGAGCCAACCTGCTTGGACGGAACAGCCGAAACGGGGTCCCGTTCATCGACTCGGGGTCTGGCGTACCGCAAAACGGAGGAAACGGCCTTCTGTTCGACCGCCTACGGTCAAAACGGGGTCCTGTTCATCGGCTGGGGGTCTGGCGTACCGCAAAACGGACGAAACGGACTTCCGTTCAACCGCCTACGGTCGAAACGGGGTCCTGTTGATCGGGAGGGGTCTGGCGTACCGCAAAACGGAGGAAACGGACTTCTAACCAACTGCCTACTGTCGAAACGGAGTCCTGTTCATCGGGAGGAGTGTGGCGTACCGCAAAACGGGACTCCACGGCCTACTGTTCATCCACCGTCGACTTCATCTAGACTCCACCGGCTACTGTTCATCCAGCCTCCATGGGGTCCTGTTCATCCACCCCCAACCGGCTGGGGTATGGCGTACCGCGGCACGGCCTTCTCGGGGTCTTGTTCATCCAGCGTCAACCGCCTACACGGCCGGGTCCTGTTCATCCAACCCCCACCGGTTGGGGTGGGGCGTACGAGCGGGCGGCAGCAACGGGAACTGTTCATGCACAGCCAACCAACCGGCTCGATCGATGCAAATCTCGACTCGTTCTACGTGTATCGCGCGCGCGGCAGTAACAGGCATTGTTCATCGAGAGGCAACCCAGCACCGGCTGGCTACATCTCGCACGGTGGCTAGATCGGCTTCAGTAAGCAGTGAGAAGAATTGATCGGGTTCAGTTAGCAGCGAAGGGATCGCTCGAGTTCAGTTAGCAATGAAGGGATCGCTCGGATTCAGTTAGCAGCGAAGGGATCGCTCGGCCGGGTTAAGTTAGCAGCGAAGGGATCGATCGGGTTCAGTACGTAGTGCGAGGGATCGATCGCTCGTGTTCAGTACGTAGTGCGAGGGCGATCAATCGCTCGGGTTCAGTAAGCGAACGTACGCCTCGCTCGGGTTCAGTTAGCGAGCGCCTCGCACACACGCGCGCGTACGAGAGATAAACGCGCAAAACCACACTGCATCGCTCGGCCCGATCACCCACTGTAACCGGGAACTCCCCGAAAATTTCCTCGCCCTCACTTCTATCACGATTTTTTACGTCATAGACGGCCCAAAGAATGTCATGCGGGTGCGTCTCCGGCCCGCCCAGGACGAAAAGCCCATTTTCTGTCATAATTTTTTGTCATAGAAGTAGGAGTCCATCATATCTATGATGATACGTGTTTTTGTCACAATTATTGTCATAGAAGTGTCACAACCATGACAGAAAAAGTTTTCGTTCGGGCCATAATGTCACGGATGTGTCTTTTTTTTTAGCGGAGGCAGCCTAAATGGTTCCATGTTGTATCATTTTGTGGAGGAGGGTTGGCCATCGTGCGCTCACACATAATAGAAGCGAGGCGAGCAGACCACATGCGTTGGGAGAACTGTTTCACGAATCATTTTTTCAACTTGGCGGTGGCATCCCCTTGTAATTATTACGGACTCCTCGCTTCTCCATTTCATGAAGCTGGCCTTTAGCAGCTTCAGCATTTTGCACTACAAGCTGACAACGTTTCGCCAAGCTAACTCCGTTGAGCTCAGACGTTCTGTTCGGCTCCACGCCTGGAGTTAGAGAAGCGCGGAGTGGGAGGACTTCAAAACATGCCCTTATTTGTAGTTTATGCTTAGTGATAATTTGGTAGAAATATTTTTTTCCTTTGGAAGCATCTTCACCACCGGCCCAGATTCAGGAAGAGGGTGCATTGACATGAAATGCAAACAGGTCTACCACCAGAAGAATCAAAGACCGAATCATTTGGGAGAAGATGCAAAAAGGAAAAAATGTGGACACTTACACTCGACAAAGGATGATCCATGCTATATAGCTTGATGTGTGCCTCTTTATCCAGATCACTGTCTTCCATGGTCAGGCTCTTCAACTTACGCATGAACTGCTCGACGCTAAGTTCTCGCTGTGAAATCCTGGTCCACTCTAAACGCCCGATTACGACCACATGGATGAACCCTAGAATAGACTGACGGGATACACCGGGCCACCAAGTCCTGATGAGACAAACCCCGGTCAGAACTTCCGCTTGTAGCTCCTGGACTCGATTCAACACTTAGTCAACCTCAGGTTTCTCTTCAGCTGAAAGCTTCGCATTTGAGCTGATTGTCCCGAAGGAGACCCGTCTACGAACTGAGGGAGACCCTCATGGCCACTCATCGCATGGCTCATCTTGGAGATAACACCATCCCTCATCCCGTCAGGTGACGGTCTCCGAGAGCTTTCAGATCAAAATATCCAGAGGGCGATAAGGGTTGGATGCTAGCGCCACCACACGTCCTCATTCATCAGTCGTGGCCTCATGGAGAAGTGGAATTTCCAAACCCCCAATGAGGATACACCCCCAAGAAGCATTGTGACAAATCAAGAGATATGCAAGTCACTATTTGGACAGAGGTGATGGAGTTGCGCGCGGATTATAAAATAAATAAAAGAAGCCATCGCACAAAATCTCATGAAGATGGTAGGTCAATCCACGCAATGTGGGCCAAGACGAGCACCCTCTCACATATGCAAATAGTAGCCTTCATCTCGCCCACCAACGGTCTCTATTGAATAAAAACACACATAGGAATCAATCTGGTGCCTTCATACATATTCAACATTGTTTCATCAACCAGCAATGGCAGCCAATCCCCCTGTTTCCAACAACTCGGAGGAGGAATGGCAGTAGCTGATCCGCTGGTGGTAGCACTGTCCGCGCCCTTCCTCGTAACGTGATGCATGATTGAGGGAAAGGGCAGCGAAGGGCAAATCTAGTGTAGCACCTGCTTGACTTGGTCTTAAGAACATAGGAGGCGAGAGGAGGAAGAAGCAATGTGGGTGGGGCAAACTACCTAGCTCCCATGGTGTGCGCCTTTAAATAGGCAAGCGGAGGTGAACCGCTTGCCTAGCAACCGCACTAATCATGGGAATTTAAAACCCATTATATAAAAACCGGCAAGGAATCGCGTGCCACGCAAAAAATCGCATCTGCAATAGCATAACTACGTGTACTAGTAGAGTGTCCGTGCGTTGCCACGGGCTCTTGAAATAGTTTGCAAGAGTTACATGTTAAATTTTAAATGTACAAACAATATAATACAAACACAATTATTGAATAATTGAAGTCCATTTTTGCAATGTAAATTGATAACAAAAAGAAAAATTAACGACATGTCCATGTAACAAACTGAGCGATGTTCCAACTAAACATCTATTACAAAACTATCAATATCTAGATGATGCGCTTAAGAAATTCTTTCACAATATCAGGAAAGTTGTCTTTAGCTTCATTCCCACGATATTTTAGCAAGTATAATAAAAACCGCTTCCTCAACTCATACCCATCCTGCACAAACAATATATGTAGTTGGTATGAAAATTTCACGCCGAAGGTCTTAAAACATGTAACGGACAATACTTACCGCGCAAACCGGCTTGACCAATTCTTTACCGTTCCACCAGAGCATAAAATGAAAAACAAAATAGCCAGATTTCTGCAATTTTTTAAATTAATAATATAAAGAATATAATGATAACAAAAATAAATGTTTTTATTATAAATTCATTACCCGTCTATACTCGTTGGAATACCAAACGGAAATAAACGTTGCCATTTAGATATATCGGAATTCCAACCAGGCAGCTTTATTTCGAGTGCTTCTTTGAAATCCCTTGCAAAACTTTTTAATTTCAGTGCATGCCTCAAATTTTTATCCTCTGACGATTGTGATGTTTGAATAGGGTCCATAATATATAGACGATGTGCCTCTTTGTCGATGACATACAAGATGTATCGGCCCATGGATGCATAGGGAAGATAAATCTACAAGTGGAGCTATTAGAAACAACAATAAACCATGATAACAATAGACAAAATACTTTACTTACCATGTTGCACGATGAGATGTCGTTGTCCATCCCAGGCCAGCTATCAAATAATGTTGCCAACGTCTGGATAGTTTCCTTCTCGCAAAACTTCTGACCTCGTGTCGACTCTAGCATCATGGACTAAGTAAAAAAAGAAATATTGTTTCAACATGTTGATACTAATGCCACATAGAATGAAGAGTTACGATAAATTACACAAAAATCTTAGATCCATGTAGTATATAGGAGGGTCTGTGAACAATACTCCCTCGTCACATGCCAGTATACGCATGGCGGTGTTGAAGCAATCATTGTCCATAGGCTGCTCCATATTAAGTATGCACTGAAGTTTCTTAAGACTTAAGCCCATCGGATGGGGTGTCGAGCTCCGGACCCATTCCTTCCTAAAAATTGGATGGTAAGAAGAATAATAATGTACATGCGCACATTAAATATTGATACATGATACTTACTCCAAACACCCGGCATCATCGATCGACATGATGTAGTTGCAGAGGCTGGCAAGTAATTCACGTTGGTCCGTGGACATGATAGTGATTGGGGCAGGACGTTTGTCTTTGACTACGTCAGGTGGATTCTCCAGGATCTCGAGATCAGAATTAGCTAAAGTCTCTTCATCGTCAGGTTGATGATATATGGGACCTCCTTTTAGCTTATTCAGCTCTGAATCGAGCAAAATGACAGCCAATTTTCGTCGAAAGTGTTTCATATCCTCCTACAAAATATATATAAAAAAATTGATATAATATTTTGAGATAAAATAATGAGATAATGTATAAAAATGAAATACCTGGGTGAACTCGTCTGATAGTGCATCTGATGTCCAATATTCCATATAATTTAGCATAAACAGTCCACATGATACGCTATAATATTATAAAATAATACTTTAGACTATCACCCAGATGAATCAAATAAACAAACCATTGTAACAAGCGCTTACCCATCGGTTTGTATTGCCTCATGAAACTGCTCTACGGCCGTCCATTTTGTAACATTGAGATCGGGCCACTTATGATCTTTGTTAAACTCCGGACTATTCTCTACAAGTTTCAGACGTTTCTCGAGTCCTAGTAACTGTTTTATATATGAGAAATATTAGGGATTAAGGCAAACAAAACATATGTTAAGATGAGCGAAAACAATAGATGGTTACCGTAGTAGCAAGGTCATTGCGTTTGACCCGAGAACCAAGTGAGTCCAATACTTGAATCTCACGTTTTTTCGCATTGGCGACTGCTAGATACCAATGGTAGCCCGGAATGTTAATCGGAATGAATAACTGTTGTAAATATCATACAAGTCGCAGTCACAATTAGATATAAATATTAATAAATCATTATACATATGAATTAAATAAAAAAAATCCATAATTATATGCATGGATAACGAGACAAGACTAACCATATCTTGCTGTAGATAAGTATTAACATGATGTACGATGTGACGATATTTTGATGGGTCTATGTCTTTTTCCCGTCTTCTTTCATCTGGCCAGATACAAACGTGCTAATAATGTGTACCTTTTTAAGAGATCTGATCGATCCCGAGAAACATATGCTTGACAACGACTGGCAAAGCAACAACTATAAAAAAAATGGTCTGGAGTATGGAAAAACCTAGCCTGCTAGCATTGGTACCCCACAAATTGAGAAAAGTAAAATAAGAATTAGAATGGATCAACATAATACATAAATGAGTACCGCCGTATTTCTTTCTCCAATACTTTCGGCACTTAGATACGATCTAATGGTTGCGGCTCTACTCGGGGTATATACTTAAAGAGATTCTTTTTTGAAATTATACTTAAAGAGATTTAGCAACCAGGCAACTGATCTTTTTGACAAAAAAAAACGAGAACGCGTCCCTGGCTGTATGGGCCCCACCTGCTTACGCGGCCTCATCCATTAACAGTCAGCCTTAACTGGTAAACTGGCCTGGACTTTACCTGGATTTGTACTGGGCAGTAGCCCATTTTCTCACCGACCTCTCCTAAAAAATAATTCTCTCACCGACCAAGCTACTCACTCTGTCACTCCATTCCCCTCTCTCGGCTTGCCCCATTCTCGCCGCACAGCACAGCAGCCATCATCCGCTCCCACAGCCTCGACCAGCCGCCTCCTTCTGCTTCTCGCAATAGCAACAGGGAAGCCCCACAGAGGCTTGCTTCAATCTTTCATGACACCTCCCTCCACATGCCTTCCTTCCCTCCTCACTTCTCGCCTTCATCGGTGTCTCAGTTGTGCCGGAGTGGACGCTTCAGCACTCACTTAGCGGCTATGTTGAGATCAAATTGATGGATCGATGGGCAGGAGGTTGAGGACGACACATGGCGGTGGGGATGGATGTGCCGCCGATGGGGACGCTGTTGTGGGTCCGACGCCAACAGGTCGCGTCGCGGCTCGACGTTCCCGACAGCTGCCCACGGCACACAGGTCACCCGCGACCCCGTCGTGCTCCTGGACCGCCACAACGGTGGAACGACCCCGCCTCCATGTACACCCCGTCCTCCTCCCACTCAGCTTGTTTGCTTCATTTCCATTCTCCTCTGTGCGCGTGTGTGGGTTGGGGCAGCGACTGGTGTAAGTTGGACAGGGTCAAGGGCGCCAATCAATTCCGATGCGGTGAGCTGGACAAGGAGGCCTGCATCCGCAAGGCAAGCAGGAGGCCGTGCTCAGGAGGGACCGGAGGTCTACGCCACGATGCCGGTAGGTACGCCCGCAAGGAGTGAATTAAATGATCCACGGTCGCTGTCAGTTTTACACCCATAGAAAACTTCAGTTTTGAGCAACACCTGTTACCTGATTATCGCTGAATCAGTTACAAGCTTGACTATCTGGAAAAGATCAACGTGATTCCACTGTTTAGTAGTAAACCAGATCACTTAATGTCCATTGTTCACTCCAAGTGAATCTCACATCGAAACACCAAGTTTGCATCTATAGAAACTGTAGTACTCAACTAAAAAACTATTTGACATCATATCTATACTAAATAGGGAATAATTAAGGTGTCGGAGAATTAGCACAGGACTACCGCAACTCTAGTAAATAGGGAATAGTTAATATTTCACAGCATCTCTACTACAATAGGGAATAATTATCTCTATCAATAAGCACAAGCAAACAACTTTTGATCATATAAGAAAAAAATTAAAAAAAGATAATTATCTCATTTCAGTCCTTACAGCAACATACCAATTTGATCATTTATATGCATTGTAGTAAATTATTAGCATGCATCAGAGGGGACATTCAGTGTTGGCTAGATTTTGACATGGTTTCCTTCAAGTGCCTTTTGCAATTATGATGTCTACTATAAGATATAAACATCTTAATAAGATAGAGCTGTATTATCTATATCCAGAACATGTGGCTTCTTTAGAATCGAACGTTAATATGAGGTGGCGTGTGGTAGAGAAGGAGGAAGAAACTTCCCTACTGCATGCTATCCCAAGCAGTAGCCAGCCGTGTGACATTCACCTTCTTTGCATCACCCTGCCATGTAATCTCGTGGCAGAGCAGTAGAGGAGATCAACGCGTGATAAGATGGTTGATGGAGTCGAAGAAAAACAGGCCGAGCTGGGCACCACCCCGGAGGAAGCCGTTGCACCAGCTGCCTGCCAAACACAAAACATGATGATTATAGGAGACATGTTTCTCTAACGAATTATTGAACTTGTACCTCCAAGCCTCGCACAGCAAAACCAAATCATACATATTAATTAGATAACCTCACAATTATGAAGGTATGACAACTTCCTAACATAGTACCACTTGCAACTCTAAGCGCATATCAGATCAGTAGTTAGTTTCATCTTATCGCAAAATTCTAAACTAACAGGTGCCTACACATCTCTCCAGCTCCATAAACAAATGAGATAGTAGGAACATACCATCTAGCATGAAACTTTAGACAATGAAATAGATTGGAATTCCTCTGAGATATCCACCCTTACAAACGACCAATCCTCCGATATTTTTTGTTGCAAACTGCGCGAAAGAGCTTTTTGAATCACGCGGCAGATCAAAAGGCCCTGGAAAAATCCCAAACAGTATCAATGAATCGATGTGCAGACAGGAACATAGTTGATGGGGCGGGGGGAGACGAACCAGTGCTAGTCTTCTCCTTGTGATCATCTGCGTAGCCACCTTCTTGACCTCATCTTCCATGGGCATCCCATCAACGTTCATGTCCCACCTGTTAATGTGACACACCCAAAGGAAAAATTTCATCAGTATGTTAGATAGATTTAAACTGAACATAGCTTAGTCCAACAATATGCATAGCTACGACCTATGAGTCAAAGATGTGGTCAGTAATCTCCGTCTAGATCTCCTTGCCGATCCTTCTTAATGCCTTCCTCCGGCTCAATGTTCCTCTGCCTCGACATGTCCCGAACAGCTTGTCGGCAAACTCCTTGGAGTTCTCCATGCCCTGGATCGAGAAGCAATGCCCATTAGTCCACCCTCCAGCATATTATAACTTTATAAGATTCCAATACTTGTGGCCATTTTGTCAGGCTTCACTGTGTAGTTCTAATTAGTATAAATCAACTGCTTGTGTCTAATAATTTACTACCATTCTCAATCACACCGCTGGGGGACACGATTGGCACACAGTCGATCAACCGTTTAGTATGCACGGCTGCACTTGCCGCTGCTCTCATGGTCAGCTCTATAGGACCTTCGTCAGATCTCTGTTTGGCTCACTGTTGTGTTATGCTGGAAGAAATAACAAAAAAAAGCATATTGGGTATTCTTGAGATTTTGATCTAGAAAGTTTAACAATTAAATGGCACTGCAAAAGTAAATAGAAAGTCGAGCAGAAATCAACTGCTTGTGTCTAATAATTTACTGCCATTCTCAATCACACCATTGGGGGACACGATTGGCACACAGTCGATGAACCGTTTAGTACGCACTGCTGCACTTGCTGCCGCTCTCGTGGTCAGCTCTATAGGACCTTTGTCAGATCTGTTTGGCTCACTGTTGTGTTATGCTGAAAGAAATAACAAAAGAAAGCATATTGGGTATTCTTGATATTTTGATCTAGAAATTTTAACAATTAAATGGCACTGCAAAATTAAATAGAAAGTCGATACATTTGCACAATTACTGTATTATGAAACCTATAAAAACTGAGTTAGTGGACGAGCATACAAACTGAAAATCCTACTGTTTTATATAATCTTCACATTCCATTCATCAACCTGATAGTAGCAATCATTCTAATAAATGCAATCAAAACTTGGAGACTCCCAATTACGGAAAGCACAAGCATTGAACAAAATGAGATGGAACATACATGGCATAATTTGTTCTGCCCAATTCAGCCGAAGCAGTGGCGGATCCAGGAATTCAAGTTTGGGTGTTCAATTTATTTTTTCACCTTAACATCGATTTTTTTTTACGTTCCAGCCTACCGTTAGCCTTCAAAAATTCATTTGTTGTTTTTTACTAATGAATCAATCAAAGCAGCAGTGGGCTATATCTCTGTAAATCCAAACAGAAACTACACATGTACATGTCAAGGAATGTAATTTCAGATTGGAAGTTTAGAGGGGATTCACCTTGCAGATTGCAGAAACTACACATGTAGGCTTGCAGATTGAAATTGTTGGCAGCTGGAACAAGACCGAGACATGCCCCGTGATCCCCTGCCCGACGTCAATGACCTCGGCGGCCTTCGCACCGGTCATCCCCACAGCCTGACCCTTATGTGTGGATTTGGATTGAAGCTGAGCAGAGTAGTCTCTCCTGCGTGAGTACATTGGGCTCTGGGCAAAAGTTGCTAGTTGCTGCTCCTGGGCTGCTGCGTAGTGGGCTGCTCTCAAACATGTTTGCTAGTAGTATTTTTTGCAGTAACCGGCCGGTGATACAATCAGTTGTAGCAGTCAAGCAGCTTACAGATCTATTTAATTAACTGCAAAGAGGACAGAGCATTCTTACCTGAAATCAGTGAAATCACTACCAGATCAGTCTAGCAGAGGGCCAGTATCTGTCATGCACTGCGACTGACCCACGGATACTTGGAGATGGCACAGCCTTTTGGCCGATGCATCTATTCAGAAAATAGGCAGACCATCATGTTAGTGAAACACATAAACAGAGAATACTCACCGTGTGGCCCGGTCGAACATCAGTGTGTCCTCGCCGGCTAGCGCCCGCACGTACCTGGCCGCTGCCCATGCCATGCTTGCGCCCACCATTGCCGTGAGCATCGACCACGCGCTCCGCTGCGATCCGCCTTGTGTTGTCGCCTGCCGCGCCCTCTAGTAGGCCCACAGCCCGTCGGCCGCCGTCACCGTCCGAGATACGTGTGGAGCAAGCGCAGGGAGAAGGATGGGACTGCGAGAGGACGAGGAGGTGCCACCGTCAGAGATAGAGGTGGCTAGGGTTAGCCGTGGGGCCGCACGCGGGGACAGAACAGCAAGGCGGCTACGTATGTTGGAAAGAGGAGATCTTGTCGGAGTCGGTAGCGCCATGGGGGCACCAATCGGCGGCGGAGGCGGCCAGTAGTGGGCAGTGGCAGCGATGATGCGCGAGAGAGAGATGGGGAAAAGGGAGAGATGCCAGCGAACCAGAAACGGAAAGGGACGGCAATCTCGGACCTTGGCGGCGGTGATCTCGGATCTCGGCGGCGGCGATCTCGGATCTCGGCGGCGGTGAAGGACTCCACGATGGCGGCGGTTTGTCAGTGAGGTCGACGGCGGCGGCTAGGAACCTGAAAGAGGGCAGCGGACGCACGAGATCGGACGGCGGCTTGTCCGTGAGGTCGGCGGCGGCGGCTAGGAACCTGAAAGAGGGCAGCGGATCGGGATCGCACGAGGGGATAGGGAGTACGGGATCGGTCGAGCGTGCGGGGTTTTTTTTTTGGTCCGTGCGGGTTTTTTTTGTGTGTGCGGGTGGGGGGCGGGGCGGGGGTTGGGAGGGGACGAAAAAAAACCTGTCGAAATAAACCGGTTGAAAGGTGAAGGTACGATCCTACCAACTGAGACATTAGGAGTAGAGATTACGTGTGGTAATCGATCAGGCATCATTGCATGGCGGCTTCCCTATGTGCTTCGCCCCGCCGATGGTAGTGACAGCAATCCACTCGATGGCTCACTTTAAATGCACGCAGCCGATGGGACATCATGGTTGACATTTTATCTGACGACTGCAACTCGTCATGCAGCCTGCATGTCACTTGGACTAAAATATTGACTTTATCAGGATGGAAGACGTACAGTGGATGAACCAGGCAAGGGATTCACTTTATCCTCCAGGCAGTTTGGCGAAATCATCCGGCTTCATGCCAAATCAATTTACTCGGGTGATTGTCGCCCTTGAGAAAAGGCATAGAAGACCGCCTCCCACAAGTCCCAGATCACTCGACAACGCCTCGGCAAAGAACGGACTCGACATTCTCAACGACACAAGTTGGTTTCCGAACCAAATGCCCAAGTCTGATGACTTAGTTCTGAAGATGAAGATCGAAGGAACGCACCGTCTCTGCTCCATAGCTGGCAATGACACACTCAAATAAGCCCAAGCGCTCCTCGATATCACTCGGAATTTATGATACGCTCCCTGACAAGCCTCAAGCCAAGTTCCCCGCCGAACACGCTGGGTATTTCTAAGTCTATTGTACAAACTGCCTCTTCATAAACTTTTGAGGTACCTTTTGTGAGTCCATCAATGCCTCTTGTCAGGTCGCCCGATGACAATAGCAGTTTTTTTTTTTTGAGAATTGATGACAATAGCAGTTGGTTTCTCCACGGGAACCTTCCACATACGAGGAGTCGCTATCCTCGATACATTGAAGCACTCATGGGTTACTGGCGGTGGGATCCCCCGAGGTAGCCCATGACATGGATTTGGCCTAGCAGGCCCAACGGCCCCAGCCTTCGTTAGGAGAATCACTCGGATGGGCTGACATCAATAAAGCCCATCCGGCTCAACACCGCAAAGCCCATCCGCCAAACACCATGGTTTTCATCCGACTAGACCAAGACGTGTGTTACCTGCGGCGCCATGAAGACGACTCTTATGCAACGTCATAATTACACGTGTAACTGCCACCATTATGGTCGTTACTACACCACGGCTCATAACAACCCTTGTAACTCCACCTTCTTACCGTAGTATATATGGTGAGAAGGGAGAGAGACATAGACAGGTTCATTCAAGTCTATAAACTAAACAAATTGTCGGTTATCATTTGGATCACACAAGAGAGGAAACATCCAAGCAGGGCTATGGTATTACCCCTATAACAGGAGGCCCTAACCTAGGTAAAAACCCACACTGTGCGAAATATCGTTCCTAGATCCTCCACGCGTGCCTTGCTTCCACAAAATTTCCAAATCATGAGTATTGCCGCGAAATCCTACAAACACACATGAATCAAAATACACGGATCTTAAACCAAACGACGGCGCATATTTCCCAAGAAGTCCATTGAATGCTAGAATATAAAGGACTTCTATCCTAATCAAAAGAAAAAAAAGGACGTCATCCTTTCCACCCTCAAAACACAATTGAGGGTTCAGTAGACTGCGATGTATTACAGGACCTCCTATTGGCATGTGCGACACGCGCGCGCGGGGGGGGGGGGGGGGGGGGGGGGGTGATTGGGCGGCCCACTGGGATGCACCGCGAGTTGTGTTTATAGCAATATAAATCACAAAAGGCAATGTAGTTGCAAGGAATCAAAATCGTGGCGTCCCTCTCCTCTACGCGAGCTGGTAGCCACTAGAGCTGATGGCTCCTGGTGGTAGATGGCAGCACGAATAATTTAAAGAAGTCAGTTTAGCGGGGAAGGGCCGTTTTGGCTCTTGGGTGCATATGCTCCCTAATGAACAGTAAATTCAAAATAAATAGTAAATAAAATTTAAAACTTCTGAATTTTTTCGTAGATGTTCTTGTTAGTGTAACAAGTGTGTTTGCCAATTTTCATGCGAAACGGGACGCCGGTGCATCGTCGGTGAAAAAACAAAAATAAGTGTAACATTTCACTACTAGGGAAAACCCTACCAGTAGCGCGGGTAAAAGGCCTAGCAGTAGCGCTGGGGCCCGCGCTACTGCTACGGCGCTACAGCTAAGTCTTAGCAGTAGCGTGTGTTTTCCAGCGCTACTGCTACCCAACCTAGCAGTAGCGTGGGTTAAGCCAGCGCTACTGATAACTACCTGTAGCGCGGCTATTTAGCCAGCGCTGCTGATAAGCCCGCGCTGCTGCTAGTAGTTAACCCACGCTACTGCTAAAATTTCCTTTTTTTCTGCATATTTACGCCGTATTTGTACAGGTTTTATACACTAGTCTCATCATATCATACACAAATTTTTATACAGTGGCAATGAAGAGGTTGTGGAAGAAACACATATTAGATTAAAGTGGATGTATACAAGTGACCAAGTTGAATATGTAGGAAGATATGATGGTGGGACGGCACAAAGTGTCGACGACACTTTGTGCCGTCCCACCATCATATCTTCCTACATATTCAACTTGGTCACTTGGATCCATCCACTTTAATCTAATATGTGTTTCTTCCACCCCAATGATATACAACTCATATCATCATCATAATGATATATATATAACAACTCATCATCATCGTAGTCATACAACTCATCTTGATCATAGTGATATAACAATCTCACCATTATGATCATCATAAGTTAACCACTACTAGGTAAGTGCTAGTGATATAACAATCTCACCATTATGATCATCATAAGTTAACCACTACTAGGTAAGTGCTAGTGATATAACAATCTCACCATAATGATCATCATAAGTTAACCACTACTAGGTAAGTGTTATCATCCTACATGACAAGTACTAGCAGGACCTACTACTCTCTCTCGGGTAGCATAGCATAAAACAGAAAAACCCCTCCTTCTCCGTTATGGAGCATAGAGATCCAACTGTCTCCATTTTGTGGCCTTCGCTCAGCCACTATTTTTCTCCAAGCCTTGATTTTGAGGCCTCCATATGTTTTAGAAGTCGAGTATGCATATTTGACACCCTCCGACCATGATCGTACGCAAACAACTGTCATCTCACCTTCGACAACCATAAACGGAGGCACAACCACATCCGGGAGCTTCTGTTGAAGAACATAATAGTAACATATATAGTTAGCAATGTAGTTTATTTCAGAAGAATGTATGAAAAAGATGGACTAAGTAGTGACACAATAGTAAAAATCTTACCATGATACTTGCACGAATGTTAGCATCTCACAACTCGTGGACTAGTGGCATGTATCTACTATAATTTTTGCCAACTCCAAGGAGGATCTTAAATTTCAGAACATCATTAACAAAGGAGATAAGATAATTCTTCTCCTCGCAAGTTAGCTCTGAGCCATGACTGTAGTAGGTGTCGTCTATTATCTTTTGTGTTTCTTTGGAAGAGAGAAAATAAGCTATCAATTATTAAAAAAAACAAGTTCAGCAGGTATGAATAACAAGTATTTTAGATAAGAAATATAGATCATTTAACAAATTTGTTTAACAAACTCACACGGAGGCAGAATCGGAATCATGTTCGGATCCAGCCAAATGTTTTCATCTTCAGGATTGCCAATATCGAATGTTATTTTCATATCCTCCTCAAATCCATAGGCCTTGCATAATCCTTCCCAATTTGAACATCCAAAATGAGTGTGACCTACTTCATTTATGATCTTAACCTCGAAATCAAAACCATGTTTCGTTTTAAGGTGAGCTATCTTCGTGTCCACCTTGTACATCTCTTCGAAAGATAGCTTCTCAAGGACATATGGTCTTGCATAGCAGGGTATGCACTAGTCGAATTATAAAAAATGGAAATTACACGTTAAAGCAAAAATCTTAAGCCATGCTTAATTAAGAAGAAACACGTGCCACTGAAGTTACATACCGTAAAAACTTCGAAGCCCTCCTTAAGCGTGAGGGAGAAGCATGTACCGTTATCTAGGTGCGGTCTGTCGCACATACCCCCGTCGTCGGTGCAGTCATCGCACTCGGGGATCCTATCGTCGTCAGACATTTCCTATGTTCATAATTCAAAGAGTAAAAATTAGGGCATGACCTTTGCTAAAATAGGACATATCGAGCGCCTGAAATTTGCCGGAATGGAAATGAATCAACATTCCAGCAAAACATAGGCCACTCGGAGGTGTTCCCTGCAAAATCATACACATGTCCAAAGGGACAACCAATACATGTACAAATATCATCATACACATGTCCGAGGAGAAGACAAGGAGGAGGTGGACTTTTAGCTCACCGACTAGGTTGTAGAGGAAGTAGAGGAAGCTCCGACGACGATCACGACGCGACACTACAAAGCTTGCATATTCCACCGAGTGAAAATTTTAGATCACCAAATGTCATATAGCATTCTTTGATGACAAAGTGATAATGACATAAAAATAATTAAATTGTCAAATACTTTTCTTTATTAAAAAATAATTACTAAAAATTTCTATTCTATACCTAAAACATTTTATTCAATACCTAAAACATTTTTATATTCAAAAAACCTATGCGATTACTAGTTTTCTATTCTATTCAAAAGACCATTCTACCTATGACATAAATAACCTATGCAAATCCAAACTACTGCCTACTACCATTCTAACTATTTATTCTATTTAAAAAACCTATGTTCTACCTATATTTTCTATTCTATTGTATTCAAAATACCTACATTCTATTCAGAAAACCTAGATTTTCTATTCTATTCAAAAAACCTACATTCTACAAGAACAGAGGGAGGAGGGAGGGAAGGAGGGAGGGAAGGAGGGAGGAGGAGGAGCAAGGGAGGGAGGGAGGTGGAGGGAGGAGGGAGGGAAGGAGGAAGAGAGGAGCAAGGGAGGGAGGGAGGTGGAGGGAGCTCGGAGGAGGGAGGGAAGGAGGGAGGTTGGAGGAAGGGAGGGAGGGAGGGGGAGGGAGCTCGGAGGAGGGAGGGAGGTGGAGGGAGGAGGGATGGAAAGAGGGAGGAGGGAAGAGCTACCTCGGTGGAGGAGCGGAAGCGTCGGTGGCGGCGTGCGACGGCGGCGAGGAGAGGAGAGACCGCGAGAGAGTGATGAGAGAGAGGAAACAGACGGCTCCATCGGAGGGGATAAGATAAGCTTAGTAATAGCGCGGGGTAGGGGGACAGCGCTACTGCTAAGTGGGCCACAAGGCCACCCCCGGGTCTAGCATTAGTAGCAGCGTGGGCTTCGGGCCCAACGCTACAGCTAATATTTTAGCTGTAGCGCTGGGCCCGAAGCCCACGCTGCTACTAATGCTAGACCCGGGGGTGGCCTTGTGGCCCACTTAGCAGCAGCGCGGCCTAGGTGTCACACGCTACTGCTACGACCTTACTTGTAGCATTGGGGAAGCCCCAACGCTACTGCTAATTAGCAGTAGCGCTGGCCCGTTAACCATCGCTACTGCTAAGATTCTACCTATAAGGTATTTCCTAGTAGTATTTGGAGGTAACATTTGTCGTTCGACTTGTTTTTTTTGCACAGATCAAAATACTTAAGCTTTCCACCTAAAAATTTGCAGGTAGCGTTTGGGTGTGACAATGATCACATCTATTTTTTTCAACAAATTTTAGCGGGATATTCACTGTAGGATGCTATTTTCAGTATCATGTACTATAGCGCATGGATTTTTGAATATTTGAACACATTTTGGAAAATAAGAACAATTTTGTGAAGAAATGTGAACAAAATTTGAAATTCTAAAATAGTTTTTGAAAAACAACAAATTTTAGAACTTCAAACATATTTTGAGAAGTTGCAAAGATTTTTTAAACAACAAGAACGAAATTTGTGAACGTGATGTTTGAAAATTTCAAAAAAAAATTGAATTTTTTTTTGAAAATCTGATTTTTTTTAAAACCTGAACAAATTTTGAAATCCCAAACAATTTTTAAAAGCATGAACTAAAATTTGCAATTGAGAACATGTTAAGTAATTTACAAACAAATTTTGAAGATTTGAACATTTTTTGAAGAAGTGAACAATTTTCAAATTTAGAAACAGATTCAAAAAAAGCGAACTAAATGAACTTTCTGATCATTTTTAAGATGAGATTATTTTTTTGAAATTCTGAACAATTTTCTAAGATTTCAACATTTTTCAAAATATCCGAAGAAACTTTGAAAACAGAAACATTTTTTGAAATTTTGACATTTTTTTAATTTGTTTGCATTTCTTAAAATACATAAAAATAAACTTGATAAAAAAAGTAAATATAATGAAAAAAGAAAAAACACAAACAGAAAAACTAAAAACATTGGGCCAGTCCAGTCGGGGGCTTCCTGTGCGAACCCCGATTATATTCTGCACTGGGCGGCACATAAGATTTTCCCTGTATTACGGCCAGTGTCAACAACGTACCGTGCGCTACTGCGTGCGTATATAAACACGCCGAACGCACAGAGCTCTTAGAGGCGCCCAACCAGCAAGCCCACGTTTGCGCTTGCGCCGATGGCAGGGGAGACCGCGACGTTGGTGGCGCGCCGCGGCAGCGTCTACGGCGAAGATGACGAGGAGGAGAAGCTGCCGACGTACGACGCCAGGGGCAAACGCTACGCGGCGGCCGAGGAGGTGGACATCACCAACCTCGACGCACGCGGTGGCCGCGAGCTCATGGAGCGGGTGTTCAAGGCCGTCGACGACGACGGCGAGAGGTTCCTCCGCCGGTTCAGGGACCGCCTCGATATGTAAGCCCAGCACCGCGTGCACTCGTAAATCGATCATCCTTAGCGTTTATTAACCATGCATGCACAAGAAGAAGAAGCAGGAGAAAATCGAACTGTTTCATGGTTGAGCCGTAGCGATCATCTGACACAGCGGTTTGGATGCTGCAACACCGATGCAGGGTGGGCATGGAGCTTCCGCAGATCGAGGTGCGGTATGAGCACCTGTCCGTGGAGGCGGACGTCCACGTCGGCAAGCGCGCGCTGCCCACGCTGATCAACGCTGCCATCAACACACTCGAGGTATATCAGTTCAAAGATTGGCATATGAAGTTAAGAAAAGAATCACTTGAAATAAGCCGATTGGCATCTCCATCCTGTTCTTTCTTTCTACTCCCTCCGTGCCATAATATAAGAGCTTTTTTTTACACTAATGTAGTGTCAAAAACACTCTTATATTACGGGACAGGGGGTATTTTTCATCGCGAGGATTAAAGCACGCATGATTATCTTGAAAATTTCGTAGAAAACAGATGACATTTCTCATTGAACAAGAGAGACTTTTTCTTTTCCATTTCTTTGGGAGACAAGAGAGCAATATTTAATGGCCCTCATAAAAAAGAGAGCTTACTCCAGAAAAAGAGAGAGAGAGCCAATTTCATGGATACAAATACAAATACAAATACAAATAATCAGAAATAGCGATGGGTGTGTGTGAGTGTAGGGGGCAAAAAGGTGACACGATAGCCAACCTCGTTTATTCCTTTTGGTACCGGCCGCCACATATTAATGCTCCGCCGTGCTCCACTCAAGTGACTGAAGTCCCGGTCAAACCGAAAAGGACGTGACTCGCGCCAGAGAATATCCGATGAAACCAAGTTACGTACAATGGAAACTTCGTGGAAATCATATTTTAAAAGTTTCTGCAAATTCTATTAAAAAACAAAGTATATTAAGTTGGTGGTATTCTATTAGCATGTGAAATTCCAAGTTGAAACAAAGTCATTTACGAGGTAGAATAAAACCAATTCAGCAATGAATAATGGCATTTACTATTCTTTTCTTTTTCTGCGAGATAGTGGCGTTTACTATTCGGCACTATTTATTACCAGATTAGTTTTTCTTTCACACCACGTAAATGAATTAGAGTTTGAACTTGGGATTTTACACATGCTAGTAGAACATCACTCTCTGAACATAATATTTTCTTTTAAGATTTTTTCAAAACTTCGAAACATAATTTTCACGTAGTTTTCATCGGTTTCAATCATAACTTTGGTTTCCACATGATATTCTCTCAGTTCACGCTAGCTGATAGCGACAAGGGTATCTCCGGTGGTCACTTGCGTGTCTGGTTCGCACCTAGCTTCCCTGTGTGACAACAAGTGAGGCCTGGACACAGCCTGGGAATTAAAACATGTCTGCGTCGTACAATGTTTGGATGTAGACCTCGTCTGAAAAATGCTTACTGTAATTGCGTATTCATTTGGGACTTGGCCCACCGTAGAAAGCGGCTGACTAGAGTAGGATTAGCCACTAGGCAGCATAGTTTAGAAAACTCGACCGGTGATCGAACCGGTGAGGCGGTGAGCCTGCCGGTTCTGGTTTTCCCCGGTCGAAACAAGCATGGTTAAAATAATAAATATTAAGTAAAGATATAAGTTAATATAGTACTAAAAGCTGGTCAAATAGAAATCTTTCCTAGTAGTAGACAACAACGGAGCCCAGCCGTGGTGGTTATTGGGCCAAGGGTATCTACCACCTTCAAGGTGACTTGTGTTTGACTCCCACTTTGTATTATTTTTTTAAACATTTTTCCGGTTCAACCTCCCGGTTTTATTCCTGGTTTTATCAGAAAACCGCCCGCTTCATTCGGTTTTTACCGGTCTAATTGCAAAACGGTCCGTGTAGCTTAAAAAACTGATGGGATCACCGGTCCCCGTTTTTTCCCGTCCGACCGCCGGTCCGGTCCGGGTTTTTAAACTATGGTAGGCAGTGCTCAATTTGCTAGTTGGGGCAGCGTCGTCTTTTCTGCAGCGGAGCCAATGGTTGGAGTACTCAACCATTTTTCTCTTGTATTTTCAAATTTAAAAAGTACAGTTAGACAAGTATTCTGTTATCTATAGTGCACACCATGAAACAAGCATGGTTAGCCTGTTCGACCTAGACATGCGCACTTTCTCTCTATTCCCTTCTTCTAGTACAGAAAAGCCCGACTTCCCGAAACCACCCGCGAGGGCCGAAGCACAAATAAAAGGCATGGAGCCGCCCGCTGGGTGCGACTATATAGTACCTGGCCTGCAGCGAATCCAAGGACATGTCGCGTACTGGCACCGACACAATGGGCGCCCCAATGTCTCGCTTCTAGCGAAACATAGGGAAACCTCGCCCAAGGGGAGAGCGAGATGGGCCAGCCCACGCGCACGGAAGGCCACAACCTCTTTTTTCTGTTTTTTATGTTTTCTATTTTTGTTTTTTGCTTTACTTTTGTTTATACTTTAAAATATTCTAAATAAATATATTACAAAAACAATCTAAACAATATTTGAAAAAATGTTTACCAAGCATTTGAAAAATGTTAAATGAGTATAGAGAAAATGCTTATCACGTATACGAAAAATGTGTAAAAAACAATGTGTATGAATTTTTTTGATCCTGTATTCAAAAAATATTAATCAAGAATTTGAAAAAAATGTTAATCAAACATTTGTAAAATATTAAATGTGGATAGAAAAAATGTTGATCATGAATTATAAAAATGATGAAATGTTTTGATCATCTGTATAAAAATGTTAGTCAAGCATTTGAAAAAATGTTGAACAAGTATTTGAAAAATATTAATCAAGCATTTCAAAAATGTTAAATTAATATTTTTCACGAAAAATGTTGAACAAGTATTTGTAAAATATTAAATGTGGATAGAAAAAATGTTGATCATGAATTATAAAAATGATGAAATGTTTTGATCATCTGTATAAAAATGTTAGTCAAGCATTTGAAAAAATGTTGAACAAGTATTTGAAAAATATTAATCAAGCATTTCAAAAATGTTAAATGCATATAGAAAAATGTTGACCATGTATTAAAAAATGATGATTTTTTATCGTGTATATAAAAATGTTAATCAAGCATTTAAAAAAATGCTGAACAAGTATTTGAAAAATGTTAATAAAGCATTTCGAAAATGTTAAATGTGTATAGAAAAATGTTTACCATGTATTAAAAAATGATAATTTTTTTGATCATGTATATAAAAATGCTAATCAAGCATTTCAAAATATGTTGAACAAGTGTTTGAAAAATGTTAATCAAGCATTTGGAAAATGTTAAATGTGTATAAAAAAACGTTGACCACGTATTAAAATATGATGAATTTTTTTATCATGTATATAAAAATGCTAATCAAGCATTTGAAAAAATGTTGAACAAGTGTTTGAAAAATGTTAATCAAGCATTTGGAAAATGTTAAATGTGTATAGAATAAATGTTGACCATGTGTTAAAAAAATGATGAATTTTTTTTATCATGTATATAAAAATGTTAATCAAGCATTTGAAAAAATGTTGAGCATCAGTTTGAAAAATGTTAATCAAGCATTCGGAAAATGTTAAATGTGTATAGAATAAATGTTGACCATGTGTTAAAAAAATGATGAATTTTTTTATCATGTATATAAAAATGTTAATCAAGCATTTGAAAAAATGTTGAGCATCAGTTTGAAAAATGTTAATCAAGCATTCGGAAAATGTTAAATGTGTATAGAGAAAATCTTGACCATTTATTAAAAATATGACGAATTTTTTTTTATCATGTATATAAAAATGTTAATCAAGCTTTTCAAAAAAATATTGAACAAGTGTTTGAAAAATATTAATCAAGCATTTGGAAAATGTTAAATGTGTATAGAAAAATGTTGACCGTGTATTAAAAAAATATCAAACAAGAAAATGTCTCTGTCATTAAAAACATGTTCACATGTTTGAAAAAAGGTTCAAGACATTTAAGAAAATCTATGATAAAAATGTATAATTTTGTTCGCATAATTTTTAAAAACTGTTCGTACGAATTAAAAATTGGCCATGACATTTAAAGAAATGTTCACATGTTTAAAAGTAAATCATGAAATTTTCGAAAAATGGTTATTAAATGTAAAAAAGTGTTCACATAATTTTTCAAAAAGTTATTAACATATAGAAAAATGAAAAATGTTGGTGTCATTTAAAAATTGTTCATAAAATACTTAAGACATGTTTTTGCATGTTTTTTGAAAAATGTTCAACGTGTATTTAAAAATGGTCATTGTGTATTGAAAAAATGTTCAATGTACATTTTACAAACACTCAGCATGTACTGAGATGAATATTCAATAAAAAAATATTCAACGTGTATCTGGAAAATGTTTAACATGTATACGAAATAATGTTTTGTTTGTATTTAAAATAGTCGAGATGTATTTGAAAAGAAAAGAAATGAAAAAAAATGACAAGGAGCAAAAAAATATGAAATATATATAAAAAATAAAAAAAGGAAAAAAACAAAAAAAAGGGATCATAACCTTCCTATCACTGTATGGAAGGTTCCCTAGACCGCTTTGTTACTGCATAGCTGGTAGCGTTGTTAGGCCAGCCTAATAGGACACAATAGCGAGAAAAGCTTGAGGCAATGTGGTGCTCTATCTTGCAGTAAGCGAGATATAGCATTCGCGCCCGTTGGCCGCCTCCTTCAGCGTCTTTGCCAGCAGTGGTGGTGCGGCGAGCTTGGCCGACCATACCCTTGGGCCTCACGCATCAGCCCACAGTGTTCCCTACGCCGTTGTATCGTGTCGTAGAACTTCTAGGACTCGCCCTTTTCTGTTCTATGGGCTAGCGTCGGCGCTAGTCACACAACATGCCAAATTTTTTGTCTCACACAAATTCACAAAAAGGTGGTAATTTCTTTAATGTTGTGCATTTGTAAAGTGGCAGCACTAGCGGGTTTTATTTTCCAAGAAACACCTATAATATATTTATACTCGCAAACATCTTATCTGGGGTATCAACGTTTTCAAAACGAAATACAAAGTAACTCTTACCACTACCACCCACCTACCTCCCAATGCCAAGATGGAAACTGGAGGCAAGGGGACCGGAAGTATCTCCAACGGCGGCTGTTGTGCCAACCGCACCCTCAAACCCTAACTCTCTTTTTAGAAAGGCTGATTGGGCTACTTCAAAAAGACCACCTACTTGGTGTATTTTGTTGCTTGTTATCTATGTCTCAAATTCGCTACCCTTGATGCTTTATTATAGGGGCTCATAAGCATATTTGGTTTGTCAAACAAAAGGAGGATTGAGATACTCAAAGATGTCAGTGGAATTCTCAAGCCATCGAGGTAATTAATTGTTCTTGCAAAACTCGATTGAGGAAATGTTTTATCTTTTTCAAATTAGACAAATCTTGTTTGTGATTTACACACTAAAATAATCTAACATTAGTCAAGATACCATTTACCCAAGAGCTATATCTTATAATTGCCAACAATGTAGTTACTTTTACTCTTATATTTGAATAAACTATAGCATTGTCGTCGTTCTTCTGAGCTATTTGTTGAATTAAACTACTTATGACAGGTTGACACTTCTTCTTGGACCCCCATCATCGGGGAAAAGCACACTTATGCAAGCACTAACTGGGAAGCCTGAGAAAAATCTCAAGGTTGCATTTTTGTTCAAGAAATTTAAAATACCAACTTTTGATTATGTGTTCTTGTTGTATGCTAAATCACCAAATGACCACAGGTATCCGGCAATATCACATATTGTGGTCATACCTTTTCAGAGTTCTATCCCGAGAGGACTAGTACATATGTTAGTCAGTATGATCTACACAACGGAGAAATGACAGTTAGAGAGACATTGGACTTCTCTAGACTATGTCTAGGCACTGGTGTTCGATATGATACGCTCTTAGAATTAGAAAGGAGGGAGAGGAATGCAGGCATTAAACCTGACCCTGAGATTGATGCTCTCATGAAGGCAACTACAGTACAAGGAAAGGAGACTAATGTTATCACGGATCTTACTCTTAAGGTGAGGGTCTATTGTTTGTTATCCTTTTAGATGTTAAGAGTTAAAACTACAAGGTTTAGATAATTAGTTTGGGCATTTATTTATTTTAATGTATGATAATGAGGTTGTGCAAGAATTTGGTTTTCTATTACTTCTCATAAGGATGAGTGCACATGGATGTATCATTTTTACAGTGACGCCCATTTAAAAACTTAACACTTCTATTCCTGATGTAAACTGGATCTCAAGTTTCTCAACAGGCATTCATGATTCACTCTACTAATTGAGCATACAAACCTCTGCAGGTGCTTGGGCTTGACATTTGTGCTGATACTATTGTTGGAGATGAGATGAGAAGAGGCATTTCTGGTGGACAAAAAAAACGTGTAACAACTGGTATGCGTGAAGTGATGCATATCATGTACAATTAAATATAACATAAAGGATTGGTCATTGTCTTCATGAAATTTTGTTTGCTCAGTACATCTTAAATCCTAATAAGTATAACCTATAAAGAGGATACATAATTCACATGAATTTGCAGCCTAAATAGCTGTTATTTCTTTCAAATAGCTTATTTTCTTTTCTCCGGTGATAAGAGTTAGTAGTTTGCTCTGTGAGACCTATAATTACACATGAGAAAACAATGCATCTTAGTCTACCCCTTGCATTTCTCTCCGTACCTCTATTTACAAGGTATCTACATCACTGTTTTCCCCTGTTAAATTATTGATAAATGTAATTTTCTCACAAATATTGTGCATGAAATAATTTATCACCTGCATAAGGAATAATATATTACATTGTTGACATATCAATAATCCTAAGCTTTGCTTTATTATTCCTTGTTACCGTAGGAGAGATGCTAATTGGACCTGCCAGAGCTTTGTTCATGGATGAAATATCTACTGGGCTTGATAGTTCTAGCACATTTCAGATTGTCAAGTACATCAGACAGATGGTCCATGTGATGAATTATACAGTAATGATCTCTCTCCTCCAGCCTCCACCTGAGACATACAATCTATTCGATGACATCATTCTTCTCTCAGAAGGGTACATAGTTTACAATGGACCACGAGAGAACATCCTCGAATTCTTTGAGAGTGCTGGTTTCCGATGTCCTGAAAGGAAAGGAGTGGCCGACTTCCTTCAAGAGGTGACTTCCAGGAAAGATCAACAACGATACTGGTGCCATGACTATGAGAATTATCGTTATGTCTCAGTCCTGGAGTTCTCTGAGCTTTTCAAGAGTTTCCATGCTGGAAAGAAGCTCCAGAAGGAGCTGCAAATTCCTTATGACAAATCTAAAACACATCCTGCTGCGTTGGCTACAAAGAAGTATGGATTATCTAGTTGGGAGTCCCTCATGACAGTGCTGTCAAGAGAGTGGTTGTTGATGAAGCGCAACTCCTTCCTCTACATATTCAAGTCATTTCAATTGCTTGTCCTAGCAATCGTAACCATGACTGTGTTTCTCAGAACACAGATGCCCCACGAGAAATTTTCGGATACCATCAAATTTAGTGGTGTTTTGACAACCTCTTTGATTACCATCATGTTCAACGGGTTTTCCGAGGTACAGATGACAATTAAAAAACTCCCAGTATTCTACAAACAGAGAGACTTCTTGTTCTTTCCAGCATGGACCTTTGGTGTTGCAAACATAATCTTAAAGCTTCCTTTTTCGCTCCTGGAAACATCTGTTTGGACATTTGCTACATATTATGTGATAGGTTACGCACCTGCTCCAGGAAGGTAGATGGTTTCGTTTCTTTCCAAAAGGTTTCATTTTAACGATTTCTTATGAGTATAATTTACCGTATTAACTTCACTGGAAAAAAATAGCGCCGCTAATAGCACTCTACAGCGTGTAGAGAATAGTCTCGCTAAATTGATCATTGTACAATGTCTACTTATTTCAGGTTCTTTAGTGCGTTGCTAGCATACTTTTGCACGCATCAGATGGCTGTGGCTCTGTTTCGGTTGCTAGGTGCAGTTTTACAAACGATGGTTGTAGCCAATACGTTTGGAATGTTTTTCATGCTCCTTGTTTTCTTGTTCGGAGGATTTGTCATCCCCAGAAGTATGTTCTTTCGCCCAAGGAGTTATCTAGCCAGTTATTGTTTGTTAAATGCAGAACAACTACTGTTGAAAATTTTGTTTTATTTCCCCTGATATATATGTATATGCACAGATGATATCGAACCCTGGTGGATCTGGGCATACTGGATATCTCCCATGATGTATAGCAACAATGCTATATCAGTCAATGAATTCCTTGCCAGTAGGTGGGATATTGTAAGTTTTTTTGTCACCACACTGTTTTCTTCTTCTTGTTTTACTTATATCAACTGCACGCAAGAGGACAAAACCATTATTGTTCACATGATAAATATTTTTGATTGATATTGTTTGTTAACATCAAAGAAACCAGAACATCTCATGAGTTTTTCACCTCTACTTTCTAGGATGTTCATATACCTAAACAATAAACATAATATATTCTGGAACTTATATTATACCACCTGTTTAATTGCAGCCAAATGTTGACATAAGCATTTATGCATTAACGGTAGGGAAGGCTTATCTCAAATCCAAAGGCTATTTTACGGGTGAATGGGGGTATTGGCTCTCCGTTGGAGCTATGATAGGATTTATGATTCTCTCTAACATTCTCTACATTTGTGCTCTTACATTTCTGAGCTATAAGCACTTCCCCTTTTCTTAGTATTTTCCTTGTATTTACACCTTTTTGATACCCACTTATATAATATTTTTCATACAGCCCCTAACAGTTCAAAGAGTGTGGTTTCTGATGATGCCACTGAAAATATGTTGAAAACAGGATCAACAAATCAAAAACAGATGGACCAGGTTACCCATGGTATGGCAGTAGCATATATGTTTCTCATAAATTATCTTTAATCCATATTGTTTATCAAATCTCCGCTTTTCTCAAACTGTTGATGTCTATTTTTTTCAATAAGGTTCCATTTGAATGGTAATTCTATGGTATGCTTTGTGGAAAGGGAACATCGTTTCTTATCCTACATTCCAAATGGGCCATAAATAATATAAGATAGATCCATCATCCATATATACAGCTCACACTGTTATATTATATATCATGAAGCATAAAGTTTTCTTTACACTACTTTTCATCTATCTACCATCTCATTATTTATCCTATGACCTTATCATCATGTTAGGAACAGAAGAAGCAGCAAGCAGAAAAACTGAGACAGGAATGGTGTTGCCATTCCAGCCTCTTTCACTTTCTTTCAACCACATGAACTACTATGTCGACATGCCCGCTGTAAGTTTATATTGTAAAAAGATGTTCCAATTTTTTGATGTAACCAGCTAGCGCAAAGTTGATAAGACACGTCATAGCTGGACTAGAAATTAGCTTGCCTCTCTTCATCTTGTATAGATAGGTATATGCATCTTTGTCTAGCATGTACATTACCTCTTGAGCAGTGTGAACTAAGAACACCTGCAATATCATACCTAAATTTCGTTACCTAAATGTAGTTTTAGGTATAGCTAGGAGAGAGAAGAATCAAGGAATATTTTTTTTCTCTTCTCCAAAAGCATATCTAAAACTGGTTACCTATTTTCATCCCATTGCTTCTACCTCTACCAATTGTGCAAATACACTCCAAATAAACTCTAAAGCACATCAACCAATGATTCAAAAAGTTCCCAAAAAAATCAATGATTCAAACATTTTCCATCACGCACCACACATTTGCAAACATAATTTATGAATTTTAAAGTTTTATTCAAATCCATATTCAAACATAAATCATAGTGCATTGTCAACACAAATCGTAGATGGTCTCGTCAAGCAAACAAGAAGGAAACATCAAACAAGCATGAAGCAAAGATCACTCAGGCTGGCCATGGTTTGCCCACAACTCCTCCACAAGATCTTCTCCTTCTAGAATCTAGTTGGGCCACGCACAATAGCAAATCTAGATTGCAACACCCTGAATGCCCACTCCACATCTTTCCTGGCACCTGCTTGAGCCCTCCCAAAGTGAGTTTCACAAAACGCTGCAATCACTGCCCGACATGGAGGGATGGCGGGTGGTCATGGAGGGCAGCGCGGTTCTCCTGTAGGCGAAGGCCACCGGCGGGCGAGGTGGACAGCAGCAAGGTCGCGTGGCCGCGGTGCTAGGGCGAGGCAGGGAGTGTATCAGAAAGTTCCATGTGGCCTGATTTGCTTTTAGGCAACAGCTCTGTGGGTACCCAAAGATGTGTACGAGCAGAGAGAAAATAGGCCGTGGCCCCCAAAAATTAGGGAAAGGTCACAGGATGGGTATGCTGTTGGAGCAAGTTTTCAGCCCATTTTTGCAAAAAAAAATTGGGATAGGTGAGGGCTTTTAGCAATATTATTGGAGATGCTCTAAGTTAGTAATTATAATGCTTTTTCAAAGAATGTAGTTGAGACATGAATAAAATTTATATATTACTATGTAGGAAATGAAGTCACAAGGATTCACAGAAAGCCGACTCCAACTATTATCTGATATTTGTGGTGCATTCAGACCTGGTGTTCTGACTGCCTTAGTTGGGGTTAGTGGAGCTGGAAAGACCACTCTAATGGATGTACTGGCAGGTAGAAAGACAAGTGGAACCATTGAGGGGGATATCAAGCTTTCTGGCTACCCTAAAAAACAAGAAACTTTTGCCCGTATCAGTGGTTACTGTGAGCAAACTGATATCCATTCACCAAATGTTACCGTGTATGAGTCTCTCGTTTATTCTGCTTGGTTGCGCCTCTCCTCGGAAGTGAATGAGAATACCAGAAAGGTTTGTGCTCTATTTCTTAGTTTCGTTGCTTCCACGTGCATGAATTTTTTATGCTGCTGGAGCAAATCGCAATGTTAACTGTAGAATTGTGTGTATGTATGTGTTGTCCGTTAAGCACTAAGTGACACCATGCTTGTTGATGCATAATTGTTTTCTTAATGTGCTTATTGAAAGTAAAGAATAACATTTTTATTTTTTCGTTAAAGAAGAGTTATGTCCCTGACTTAGAAACTACATATTGAACACAGAGCCTCAATTTAGAATTTGCTGATACATTCTGTAAAGGTTGTCTAACGCGAGATGATCTTGGGATAAAATGGATTGATTATTTGGTATTTCGACATGTTTGATATACAATACGGTCTGAATTACAAGTGACGCCCATAGTTTTAAATAGCGGGCATATGCCTCTTAGCGGCAGACCTCTTCTAAACACTATTTAAAATGTTTGTTCATGTGTTTGGACACAAGTCCCTTAGCGCAGGACTATAGCGGAGCTATAGCGTGATATTTAAAAACCATGGTGACACCTCATGGGATGAGATATTGCTTTACAAATACATCAAATATACATATTTCTTATCACGTTCTTATCGCAACATTGTTTGTTTTATTTGAGTTTCTAAGCTCTGCTTAGCATTCATGATGCTGAGAAAAGATGTATATTTCATATCTTGGGAGTTCTAAGAACTAACTATTTCTGACAAAATTGATTTTGTTGTAGGCATTTGTGGAGCAAGTGATGGCACTTGTTGAGCTTGATGTAGTGCGTGATGCTATGGTTGGTCTACCTGGTGTCAGCGGGTTATCAACTGAACAAAGGAAACGGCTGACAATTGCTGTTGAACTTGTTTCAAATCCTTCAATTATCTTCATGGACGAGCCAACTTCTGGCCTTGATGCTAGAGCTGCAGCTATTGTTATGCGCACTGTGCAAAACACAGTTAACACAGGACGAACTGTGGTTTGCACAATCCATCAACCGAGTATCGATATCTTCGAGTCTTTTGATGAGGTTCTTGCAACAATGTTAATGCTATCTCTAATCTGCTCTGATTTTTGTCTCATGTGGTTAACTCTGCATGTCTATACTGAAGAGGTTCTATTTTTCAGCTTCTATTGATGAAGAGGGGAGGACGGGTAACATATGCTGGCAAGCTTGGTCGGCATTCTAACATACTAGTTAAATACTTTGAGGTAAATAGTAAAATGCAAAATTTAAGACTACTATAAGACACCACTAAAAGAAATAAGAAAATAAGAAAACAATTTAAATGATTAAATTACTGCTCTGGAATATTGATTGACCAATTAATTTATTATAACACACCCTATTTTTCTTTGTCGAATAAGCCTAATTGGTTATGGTAACCAAGTTCTAATATGAGCACAGCTGAATTCAGTTAGCATTCCAGAACTAGTGTGGATCGATGTGGTTATTCTGGGAAAAAATTCATGAGATTAGTATGAAAATATGCCAATCATTTGAAGCTATTTTCAGCCATTTCTAATAGTTCACAACGATGCAAAAATAGAAGATGTAGATAAATTTGGTTTCCATGGCTGTATATACCGTATGTGCACCAACTACGTACCTGGGGTACATTGTAATTCAAAGTTGATACAATTTTGGCCATCGGGTGGATTCTTGATCATCCCTCACTAGTAGAAAACAGGGCTTTAGTCCCGGTTCCAGAGGGCCTTTAGTCCCGGTTCTGGAACCGGGACAAAACGATCGGGACTAATGCCGATACCCTTTAGTCCCGGTTGGCTTACGAACCGGGACTAAAGGTGCTCCACGTGGGGCGCGGGATGGAGGACCTTTAGTCCCGGTTGGTGTTACCAACCGGGACTAATGGAATTTTTTTGAATTTTTTTTTTGAAATTTTTTTTTGAATTTTTTTTAATATTTTTTTGATTTGTTTTTAAGTTTTATTCCGATTTTCAAATCTTTGAATTATTTGACAATTTATCTCTAATCATCCCTCCTCACTGCTCCAAATCGTCTAACTTCCCGGCCGGTCATCCATCCTCTCACTGCTCCAGCGCCAGCACACTTAACTTCCTGGTTCTATCGCCCTTAGTTTCCAAGTCTGCACTTGTTGTTTTCCTGATAATAGTAAGCTATCAATTCTATTAACCCTTAGGTCTTGATGTCACATGATTTAATTTTTTGAATTCCAAACAATTATTAAAATAAACAAAATAAGTAATGATAATATTGAATTTCAATGAAATTAAATAAGTAATAATATTATTCATTTTTTTGCCATTTATTCATTTAATATGGCATAATTAATATCTTTAAATCTGTAAATCGAAATTCGACAAATAATATGTCCATTATTATCAGAAAAATGTGAGGAATCCAAATATGACATCATTTATTTATTTTTAAATAAAATTAATTTTTAAAATTATTAAAATTATTATTTTTTGATTTTGTAGGAAAAAATCTTCCTTTTGAAATAACTTTTTTTACTTTTGGAATTTTGAGAATCTGAGAAAAGTTCACCGGGTAAACCCCGGTGAAATCGAGTCCCAATTTTTCTCTAGTTTTTTTTTTATATATTAAACTTTTTTTTCCGACGTCGTATGCAAAAGTTATGGCCGTTTTACATTTTTTTTTCTGTTTTTTTTGCAAAAACGGTCAAAATTCATATTTCAAAATTTCTATACCAACTAGACACTAAAACCTAACTACATCTCAAAGGATTTTATTTTTTGAAGATTTTATCATTTTTGTTTATTTTCTACACAACTAAAAAAGGCGGTCCACGCGGGGGGGGGGGGGGGGGGGGGGGGGGGTAGGCATGAGAGAAAGAACCCCTTTAGTCCCGGTTGGTGTCTCCAACCGGGACTAAAGGTCTAACGACACCAACCGGGACTAAAGCCTCAACCCCTTTAGTCCCGGTTGGTGTCTCCAACCGGGACTAAAGGACTAAAGGGTGCCCCTTTAGTCCCGGTTGGTGTCTCCAACCGGGACTAAAGGTCCCATTTGAACCGGGACTAAATGTCTGCCGAGCCCCGACCGGCGCCCTAGCCGCTCGAACCGGGACTAATGCTCACATTAGTCCCGGTTCGTAATGCAACCGGGACTAATGTGAAAAGCGAGCTGGGACGAAAGCCCTGTTTTCTACTAGTGCCTTTACAACTTTAGGAGAGCTCTTTCAATGAAAGTTTCATATACCACCTCAGCATGCAGTTACCTAGATCTGAGATATAATTATTTTTCATTTGTGAAGATATACCATGTTTAATATGCAAATAAGAGGAACTTATTTAAGACAACGGCGGCTATTTTTAATGTATAGTATCTTAATGCAGGCTATTCCAGGTGTTCCAAAAATAGAAGAAGGATACAACCCAGCTACATGGATGCTCGAAGTTACCTCTCCTCTAGCCGAGGCTCGCCTGAATGTAGACTTCGCTGAAATTTATGCCAATTCTGCACTTTACCGGTAAACATATTAGATATGCAATTCTATTAACAGTTTCTTACTGCAATTATATTACATTGATGGCATTTAAACTGTGAATTGTGAATGTTCAAACAAACAAAACAACAATTCCTCTTTTTATGCTCTTAAACTTATTTTCATAAATATGTGCAGGAGCAATCAAGTCCTTATAAAGGAGATGAGCAATCAACCGCCAGGCAGACAGGATATCTCATTTCCTACAAAATATTCACAGAATTTCCTAAATCAGTGCATGGCAAATGCTTGGAAGCAATTTAGATCCTATTGGAAGTATCCACCCTATAACGCTATGCGTTATCTGATGACGGTTCTCTATGCTGTTGTGTTTGGTACAGTCTTTTGGGGCAAGGGAAAGAATGTGTATGGTTCTACTTTGTATTCCAATTTATCCTCAAATTCCATTTATTTATCTGTTCTACTGCAATAAATCTGTTAATGCATCTTTTTATTTCATCTTCTGATTTACCATCTGCAGGGAGTCCGAGCAGGATCTGTACAGTTTACTTGGAGCCATCTATGCTTCTGTTTTCTTCCTTGGAGCTTCTACTGTGTTTTCAGTTCTCCCAGTTGTGTCTACCGAGAGGACAATTTTCTACCGTGAAAAGGCAGCAGGGATGTACTCTCCCCTGTCTTACGCGTTTGCACAGGTAATTTTCTTATAACTTCAGTAGTCACATATTAACTGAAATACTCCCTTCGTACCATGTCTATGCAAAAACAGAAGATAGATGGACAGAGGAAGTAGTATCATGTGGATATACTTTAATCTTGTTCCAAACAGAAGTACTTAACATCCAAGCTAAGACAAGGCCAACAAACTAAACAGCAGAGCATCTTCATTTTCCTTCACAGTTCTCAGTGACGAGGGAAGAAAAACAAACGATTGAAAACTGTTCTGCTGAAATTCAAGTAACTGAAATGTGTAAGCCGATTCATAAGCTATAGTTAAGTACTATTCTCTACACAAGAAACACGTGCCCCTTCAAACCTCGGAAAGATACAGTTTCTATAATTTGATTGGATGTCATCATGAGCCCCCAAAATATGTCTAAATCATTAAAACTACCTCAATTTTGTAATTAGTCTGGCTTAAAAGTTCAGGGACAAGGGTAAAAAATTGGACTTTACTGACAGATGAGGGGGCGGGGGTATAATATGGATTTCTCCCAAGTGGGCACATCTATTTAGCTTCCGAGATATTGTTATCTTTTGAAGTAGTTACAATTTACAAAGATATGTTACAATTTACAAATTCTTACCTGCACACAAAAGTACTCAAAACTTGTCTCCTGAAACTGAGTGGTGTTTACAGGCACTTGTCGAGTTCGTGTACAGTGCAGCTCAGGGTGTTCTATATACCGTTCTCTTCTACGGCATGGTTGGCTTCGAGTGGAAGGCAGACAAGTTCCTCTACTTCACATTCTTTCTTGTTGCGTGCTTCGTCTACATCACATTGTATGGCATGATGCTTATTGCATGCACCCCCTCCTACATACTCGCGAGCGTTCTCGTCTCATTCTCTATAATGCAGTGGAACATTTTCGCTGGGTTCCTCATATCCCGACCGGTACGTGCTTCAACGAGCTCTGTTCTTACAGCACTCCCCTCTCGGGACTAACCATTCCAGGTCCCGAGCTTGTGATGCAGCACCTAATACCTTTTCTCTGTTGCAGATGATACCTGTTTGGTGGAGGTGGTTCTACTGGGCTGACCCGGTTTCCTGGACCATCTACGGTGTCATCGCGTCGCAGTTTGGCGATGACAACCGTACCTTGACAGCCCCTGGCCAAACTGGTGGCGTGGTGGTGAAGGATTTCTTGAACGATCAGCTGGGCTACAGGCACGACTTCCTTGGCTACGTTGTGCTGGGGCATTTCACCTTCATCCTTCTCTTCTTCTTCCTCTTCGCGTACGGCATCAAGAAGCTCAACTTCCAGAAACGGTAGGAGGGTGGCAACAGCCGGTGTGTGAATCCAAAGTCACCTCTTGTCCCGCCATTTTCCTTTTGGTGCGAAGTAGAAAATGCGTTGCTGCGGAGATGTACTGGTCTCGCTGAGAGCAGCTTGTAGTACTATATTGCATATATAAAATGTAATTTCTTCATGCACGAAATCATGATATCTTCTTGCTTAACATATTATCCTTTCTTTATTCTTTTTTGCTTGCGAACTTCTTTATGGCCCGCTAAAAATTACAGCGACGTTACAAATTTAGAAAGATTTATTTGGTGTATTCTGCCCTCGTACTTCCTGCCGTGGAGGCGTGGATGAAGGGGCGTTCACGAGGATATGACGAATGGAGCCTCAGATCCCCGGACCTGAAATATGACGAGGGAGAGGGCATATGTCGGGACCGAGATCAGCATCGACCATATGATCATATCGCATACAGAATGCATCTCCAACTCCTATAGCTAGCAAGCTAATCAATGTTGCGTGCGTGAGAGATGAGATCCAAGATAACGTACCGGCTGGCGGCTGGCACGCAACTCCTTGGCAAACTCATGATACTCATCTGCTATTTGTACTAGTCGTGGATGTTCTGTGGAGTCTACGCTCCCGAATGCCAGTGTCTACCTCAACTCGTCATAAGACATAACACTTGGGAAAATAGGCTGCACTGATCCAAAGCAGGCTAATGTTTTAAGTTTACTTATAATGATGATCTTGCTTCCTCTGCTGATTCTTATTGGAAACGAGTGAAACTTTTTCCGGTCATTGTCACTTAGATCAGAAGCAAACTCAATAACTACCAGTGTCATCCCAAACATGGTCCTTCCATGGTCAAGTATCGTCAATAGGCTGTCTCCATTCAAGTGCAAAATAGAGGAGGAGCGTGAGCGAACCCTTTCATCGCCACACACATGAGTAACCAATGTTTTCTAGCTCAACCGGTTGTAACATGGGAGTCCTTGTGTACAAGCATCCACCTCCTCCTTTGCATTGAAATGATCTTTCTCTAGCTCAACCAAATCACTGTATTCTCTGAAACAAAATGCCACCCCAGTGTTTTCATACTGCCCAAATTTAGAACTATGGGAAATATAGTATGCAGAAGTGCATTTTTGTTCACTCAACCAAAATCTTGCTACTATACATTTTATAACCAGCACCCATGCTAGCATTACAAAGCATAGCTACCATGCAACCAAGTAATGGATGATGAACAGTTTCATTTCCCACCAAAATCTGCAGTCAACTGCTTCTTGACCGTGTTTTACCTCCAGGCTCCAGCAAGTTATGCATCAGTTTTGCGTAAAAGCTGACGTGGAGAAGATTAATTGGGCCAGGATTAGCAGCTGGGGCCCACCCCGGGTGAAAATCAGGGGGGCCAAGAGGATTTGTTTAGAATGTTACGTAAGTCTTCGTAGTCTATTCGTAGATGTAGCATTATTGGTTTTGTATGCCTAGAAACCAAAGTGGTGGTCCTCAAAAAAAAAAAAACCAAAGTGGTGGGATAGCAATTTTCCAGATGTCATACCTGAGACTGATAACAATATGTGACGGTTGAGATGTGTAAGCCCTCTGATACTGTAGCACAGGTAGAAGTATCACCATTACTATTTATGTTCAACAAAAGTAACGATTTCCTTCGGAACAAGAATAAAGCTAACAGTTTCCTGGAGCTCAAACTATCTACATTCAGAAATGGTTGTTAGAATAAATCCGAGACGCACAGTCGATCTACCGAGGACCAAACTATCACACGAGCATCACACAGAGATTTGTTAACGAGGTTCACCGATATGGCTACATCCTGGGGCCTGACTACGGGCGCTACTCCCCGTGACACCTCTACAATACCACACCCCGGCCGCCCGGACGCCGACACATGCCGCAGGCTCCCCCTACATGTTTGTGTTATTATGTTGGCATAGGTTAGATCATGTGTCTACCCCCACATTATACTGGTAGAACGACCATGCGTTGCTACGGGCTACAATGTATATAAATGAATCAAACAAATGATTAAGGTCGTCTTTCGAAGCTCATTTCTTCCTCATACGTAAGAACGTGTTCGGACATCAACTGGCACCCAACGGACTCCCCAGAATTCAACCGTCTGGATAGCCCGGGCTCCCCAAAATCCAGCCCCTGTGTGGAGGAGAAATGTGGTTGTCCAGACTGTCCGTCATGTTATCTCACACACAGTCCCAACACAAAAACCCGACCCTACGACGCACCCTTCCTTTCCTGCCAGATTCTCGCTCGGTTTCCCACAGTAGCGGGACATTTCTCGCCGGATCCCTCTCCTTTAAAATTGGATGACGCCCACCTCACCTTTCCTATGGAGCCCTCTCTCCTTCACACCATACCTTCCTTTGGACCGCCATGGAGGAGTCCCCCGCCAACCGCCCAGCTCTCCGCCCTGATCCCCTCCCCTGTGTTTGTGTCGATCCGCCACCGCCATCAAGAGGGAGGAGACGTGTACCACCGGTGACTCCCCCAGATCCAAGAAGGCAGATCCAATCTCTCCTGAGCCATTGACACGTTGTAACATAAAGTTGAATGCCGTGCATTATCATAAAACAAAAATATGATGTCTGTTGTTGGACATGCAACTGATACGCCATTGTGTCCGTTAACTCTTAAAGCAACCAACCAATACATTTACCTTTCTATGCTAACTAAAATATTGTATGATTTGATGAAAAATATATATGAATCGCTCGCTCATGCAATTTGCTGCAAAAACATCTCTAATGAAATGTAATTTGGCACATTTTCTAAAGTAGGAAAATTATTTCGCTCAGACATCCATAACAAAACAGACCAACCTCAACCCCCATCCCACTCATTCTCAATCCTCACTCCTATCACAAAATCCACAAACTTGTGTTCTAAGTGAGCCAGTGATCGACGGCGCCATGGCAGGCCAACAGCAAGGGACACTACCTCCTGGTTCTATACTGGACCCACCCATTATCCCGTGCTCTACCATGACGACGCCCCGCTCATGCGTTGCCACGGAAAAAGAAAGTTATGAATAGAAATGTCTGTCCGCGCTGTTGAAAAATGTCAATGTTTCTCTCTTCTTCCCTCCCTCGCGAGCACATGTCTGATTCGTGGTACAAATTTATGTATCCATTTGAGAAGAGCGAAAAAAAAAAGATTCCCCATCACTTTCTATCTTCGTGACCTAAAACTGCTTTTAGGTCACCAAATTTACCAACTCTATGCTCTGATAAACCAAATGAAAGAGTGGGCATATCAAGTTGTAACATTGAGTTAAGTTCAAAAAAAAAGTTGGAACATTGAGTTTCGCTTCAACAAAAGTTGGAGCCGTGAGCTAAATAGGAGAACCTAAAGAGATAACATTCAAAATGGTCTGAGGTACCGGGGAAAATCATCTAAAACCTAATAAACAAAATTTAACTGAAATGTAGTATTTGATTAATATTGCATGGATACAACTCAAGAAAATATAATGAACAAAGAGAAAATTTAAAGCGCATGGGGGCATACATAATGTAGTGGTTCAGTGAAGACTTTATAAACAACATTGTCTTATTTTAACTCTAAATTGTTCCATTTTCTTCTTTCACCCATTGCCAGCGCCTCTCTGCTTCACCAATCCAAGCTTGCCGCCACCTATATCATTGCCGGAAAGCATACATGCAGTACTATTAAGTCATGGTAAACTTATCCCTCCCCCGCCTCGTCCTCATGCTCTCCCTCCACCTCCTCCTCCTCCTCTCTCTTAAATATATACAACCATATTAGCAAACAATATCCTCACCCCCACAACAAACTGTGCTCGGGCATAACCATGGGAGCCGAAAAAATTTCAACACGATAAAAGCATGAGAAATAGAGATGCAGGCGGGCGCATCCGCGACCGTCCGCATTAATCATTTTTGTTTTATCATCTTTATTAAGCTAGCAGCGATTAGCTTATTTTCAACAGCGTGGATGGTCCCAGACATCATGGACGTGTTCGCCTACATCCCTACTGAAAATTCATGGTATTCTGATATCACCAAAGACAACAATTCACCTGATGCTAAAAAAATATGCATCAGATATATGTAAAACTGCCAAAGCAAGCATCAACAAAAGACACTAAACACATAATTCGGAGTAGACACACACGTGAAGACCTCATGGGAAGGGGACGGCCATCTATCGAGAAGCTAATTAAGGTGTGTCATTTGGCAAAAAGAATTTTCTTAAGGCGTGTCCTTGGTAGAGCGTTGATAGCGAGTGCATCTATGATGGGTTGATCGATGTAGCTTGTATACCTAATAATAGCGAGTGTGTTGCTACGGGCAACAATGCAAAGTTAAACGTTCATGCGTTGCTACAGGCAATAATGTAGGCAAAATGAATCAAACAAATGATTAAGTAGTATATCAGCAGTCACCTTGGAGTGTCAAAATAAATAAAGTAAAAGGATTACTGATTGTGGAAATAGTCGAGCCGTTGTCCTAAATGCATCCATTGCCTGCCCACCCTCCACTTGAGCAGCATAAGCAATACCAGTACCAAACCAGGTAGGAGGAAATGTTCCATACTAACCCTGTAGCTTTTATGATAGGAAAAATATAGTAATAGTGTAGAGTATATTTGGTAACTTTGAGGGCACATTTGAATATCACAAAGCATATCCTGATTCCTCAACATCTAAAATATTGGGAGCAGCATGTGTATTCTTCTAATCAACAAAAACAAGAGAAATAATAAAGAAAGTGCCAGAGTTCTTCCAACCATAAAAACAACAATTAGTGCTAGAGTTTCCACACTAAGAAAGTGCCAGAGTGAAAAATGAAATAATAAAGCTTCAAATGAAGAAGGTGATGACAATTTTAGAGGACAATATGTTTATCCAAAGTATCTCCTTGCTGGATGATGATTCTTAATACAGTAATAATAGCACCCCACAGCAAACCAGGAAATAGCCTTGCTGATGGTTCAGAAAACAAATTAGAATATATGCTTTACACATGGTTGACTGCAAACTACCAGTATAATATCTTCCAAATGCACATATTGTATAAGAATGTCATTATATGTCTCAAGCTGTTCGATACACAAATAAACTGTTGAGTTTGTCTTATGGCATCATGTAGAACAAATTCTTGTTTATAATTGCTCGGTCAATTATTAAGGTAGATACTCAGTTTTCAGGATAGTCCTTCAACAAATTGCATGGGACAAAAAATAGTAATCCTCTCTATTCACGATTCACCACAACAACCAATATATGTGAAGGCAGAGAATTGTTAGGCAATACTCGGCATATATTACATTGGCACGTTACCAAATAAACTCCATTTCCAAGTTAAACATCATCGCTTTGGTATATGTCTGCCCAAAATGAAAGTCAATTTTTGAAACTAAAAATAACAAAAAATAGTGTTCCACAGAAAATAGAGGTCATACTTGCAGGCATATTTGGTGGCTCTAGAGATATACGGAAATTTCTACAATTCGTAAGTATTTATCAAATCTCAGCAGGGCGTAACCATCAATGTTGAGCCTCCTTCAGTATCAGTCATTGACATGTAGAGTTAGAAAAATCAAGATAATATAGCATCCAAAACAGTTTACTCCTCCTCGGGCAGCCTTGCGGCAACATCCCATCCTGTCTGCTCCTTTCGGCACCACCATCGGAATCGGCGCCTCCGCTACGGGTTTTGAACCGCCCTGCGGCGTGCCAGAAGACGCATCCGCAGCCGTAGCAGGACCTCAAACCCCCTTGCGCCACGCCAACAACAGCGTCGGTCAAGAAGAAACCCATTGATGTTCTCAGCGCGGCGACCTGCCGCACGGATCGCCGCACGAACAAGACACACGATACTTTAGCAGCAGAAGAGGAACAAAAACATATTATTTGAATTTTCAGTAGCATTTCATTTGTATGAGCAACACAAACAATTATAATGTACAATTCTAGGCGAAATTATTTCCCTTTGCAAACTTTGCAAACATCAAATTTGCTTGGGATTCCTAGCAACTTTTTAAAATCGATTCAGTACACAGAATCTGCATTACCTTTGTACCATGCTGAGCATTACAATAAAAATTTGCATCAAGTCGATATATACAGGCTACATATGGATTGCATTGTTTCTACTAAGCACAGATTCAGCAAGCTACACAGTCAAGCATTCAGGTGAGAAACAACACCTTGGGTGGCGACGGAGAGAAGCACGGGTCTCGCCGAGCATCTGCCCGTGGGGATGCCCATCAATGATCGCCACCGCGCCCCCTAAAGCACCGCCTCTGCACCAAATCAGTCATCGCTAGCCGCTGCTCCGCACCAAATCAGCAGGCCGCCGGGGGGCGGTGCTGCATGAGGGAGGCGACGAAAGGCAGGCGGACGGGGACGGCGCTATGTGAGGGCGGGGGAAGCGGATTAGGCAGGCGCCGAACTGCTGGGCGACAACGGCTGCTAGGAGAAGGGCAACACAGTAGCGGGACGTGGACAGAGAAGGGGAATCGATTTCGTACCTTGAGGAGAAGAAGACGCCGATGGATGATCTGTTGCTTGCCGCCGCTGCGTGCTTTCTTTGCTGCTAGCCCACAGCCGATCCTCCTCTTTGCTTCCGTCTGCGCCGCTGCGTTTGCTCTGTCGTGCGGCGCCGCCGCCTATACGAGACTACGAGAGACAGGGAGAGATGACGGGTGATTCATTGTGGAAAAAGGAATGTAAATAGCAGTAGGAATATAAAATCCTAAATCCTAAAAAGTGCAGCTGTGCTCGTTTGCGTCCTCGAGCACATACGCCTCCGCGCCGTCGGATGTTGATCCTGGACACCAGGTGCCGCGGTGTCTTTTCGCGTCGCGCGCGCAGGTGGCACCTGGTCGGCTTGTGGCCCGTTGGGTGGGAGCGGCGGTTCCGGGCCCCACCACATCCCCTCGTCTCGTTCACCCCCTCCCACTACCGGCTCTCATTTCGAAACTGCAATCCTCGCCCTCCTCGCCCGTTTCTCTCATCCCAAATCCCCCAACACCCCAAATCAAGCGAGGTTCAATCCCGCGGGCGTCAACGTGTTCGGCAAATCCGCGGCCGATTTTTCTGCCGGAGGTGGAGCGATTCATCATCATCCACAAGGTGACCAGTGGCGCGCGACCACCAGGTGCGTGCGGCGCGTTCCGGAAGAGGAGAAGCAGGGGGGGGGGGAGGTAGCCTGGGCTGCGGTGAGGAGCAGGTCGTCTGTAGGGATGCAGCAGCCGAGGCGCGACAGGGGAGGAACGGCCGCCGCGAGCGCCGTGCCGTTCGCGCAGAGGGCAGAGTCGCGCAGAGGGCGAGCATTCCTTCCTCGCAATCCTTGGGTAAGCACATCTGGTCTTGATTTTGCGCTTTTCCCCGTGTTCAAATCGACTAGTACATTTGTGGATGATGATGTTCTCGTTATGGTTGACGACATTTGGGAATTCGGTGCGCAAGGGGATTGGCTACTCGTGGATGTAGGGTTTGAAGGCAGTTGGGGCTGCTGTGGTGTTGACATGATGTACGAGTGTTCCACGAGTGTTTTGGGTTAGGATGCTCACTACAGGGATAGTTTAGGCGAGTTGGTTGTTGTAGATTTTTGTGTTTCAGATTCACGTTTGCTTGTTACTCTAGTTTTGTGAATGACTTGCCTGTATGTTGTCAGAAGTTTGCCCACACACACTCAATGGTGTAAGTAGATTTTTGTGTTTCAGATTCACGTTTGCTTGTTGCTCTAGTTTTGTGAATGACTTGCCTGTATGTTGTCAGAAGTTTGCCCACACACTCAATGGTGTAAGTAGATTTTTGTTGCAGTTAGTACTGCACTGTTTGAACATTGTAAATCTAAAGGAAGTAATTCACTACAGGGGAAATTGTTTCAGTTTAATGTATTTTTTGAATTTTTTCCGAATTGCATGATGTAGTTTTAGTCTTGGATGATATGTGCGAACAATGCAAATCCAGAGGAAGTAATTGCCTGATTGAAATAGAGGTAAATAGTTTTAATTTTAACGGACAATCACTTTGGCAACAGAGATAAATTCAGTTATCGCACAATCATTTTGACACTTTTAGTTGCCTGTCATGGTTCCCTGTTTTGCTTCAGTTTGTTATTTTTTTTTTGCCTCACATGGTGTGTGAGCTTGCCTGATACCTTGTTTTTCAACATTTTTTACAGTTAGTTGTCTGATATGGCCTTTTTTTTCCCTCAGTGATATGGTGTGTGAGATTTTTACAGGATTAGGCTGCAATATACAGTTACATTTTATTTTGAGGCATTTTTTTCTCGCAAGGTGATGTTCTTTCTCTTTATATGCAGTAGGAAAAAAATGGCTGGAACAAGCAAAAAGGGCCTTCAGGCAGACCCTCCTGCATTTAATCCTGATGACGATCTATCTCATGCCACTGAAGAACATAGGACAGAGGTGTGCAGAATATTTTGAAACATGCTACTATTTTCCTCTTCCTTTTTTCTTTTTCTTTTTTCTGATTATGTTCTTTGTGATTTATGTCTTCTCTTCCTTCAGCCACAATGCAGCAAACCGATAGTTGGGTACAAGCGCCAGAGGAGTAAGGTAGTTATTTCTCGAGGGAAGCGCCCTTATGATATTGTGAGCAACGAGAGTCTTCCTGGAGACGCTGAAAATGCCAGTGACAAAAGTGCTGGTGTGGATCAACCCCCAAATCCAAAGCGCCAGAAGACCGCAGGAAATGAGGTATACTTGCTTCATCTTTGTTGAAACAGTTGCCTAGCAATGCTGTCTAAATTTCCTGTCAAACATCACAAAATATCCGTGCTTATTTTTTCTTTTTACAAACTGTTTTCCAACAGGGTCGTAGGAACAGGGCATCGCCTGCAAGGTGATGGAAATATGCCCTAGAGGCAATAATAAAGTTGTTATTATTTTATATTTCCTTGTTCATGATAAAGGTTTATTATTCATGCTAGAATTGTATTGAACGGAAACTTAAATACATGTGTGAATACATAAACAAATACTGTGTCCCTAGTGAGCCTCTACTAGACTAGCTCGTTGATCAAAGATGGTTAAGGTTTCCTAACCATAGACATGAGTTGTCATTTGATAACGGGATCACATCATTAATAGAATGATGTGATGGACAAGACCCATCCGTTAGCTTAGCATATGATCGTTCTGTTTATTGCTACTGCTTTCTTGAATGTCAAATACATGTTCCTCAGACCATGAGATCATGCAACTCCCGGATACCGGAGGAATACCTTGTGTGCTATCAAACGTCATAACGTAACTGGGTGATCATAAAGATGCTCTACAGGTATCTCCGAAGGTGTCCGTTGAGTTGGCATGGATCGAGACTGGGATTTGTCACTCCGTGTTTCGGAGAGGTATCTCTGGGCCCTCCCGGTAATGCACATCATAAGAAGCTTGCAAGCAAAGTGACTAAGGAGTTAGTTACGGTATGATGTATTACAGAACGAGTAAAGAGACTTGCCGATAACGAGATTGAACTAGGTATGGAGATACCGACGATCGAATCTCGGGCAAGTAACATACCGATGGACAAAGGGAATTACGTATGTTGTCATTGCGGTTCGACCGATAAGATCTTCGTGGAATATGTAGGAACCAATATGAGCATCCAGGTTCCGCTATTGGTTATTGACCGGAGAGGCGTCTCGGTCATGTCTACATCATTCCCGAACCCGTAGGGTCCGCACGCTTAACGTTCGTTGACGATATAGTGTTATATGAGTTATGTGAATTGGTAACCGAATGTTGTTCGGAGTCCCGGATGAGATCCCGGACGTCACGAGGAGTCTCGGAATGGTCGAGAGGTAAAGATTTATATATGGGAAGTCATATTTTGGGTTCCGGAAAAATGTGCAGTTTTTTCGGTATTGTACCGGGAAGCTTCCAGAAAGTTTCGGAGGATTCCGGAGGAGTCCGGAAGTCCACAAGTGGGTCCACCACGTCCCAAGGGCTGGCATGGACTAAGGGGCACCAAGTCCTCAAAAGCCCACGCAGCTAGGGAAGAAAAAAAGGGAGAGTCCTAGTAGGAATAGGATTGGACTTTGGAGTTCAAGTCCACGTGTGTACTATTCATGGTTACTGTTCACGTGGCACTATTCCTTCTACTCCAAGCCCCTACACATATATAAATAGAGGAGAGGGGGCGCCCCAAAGGATACAACATTGTCTTAGCCGTGTGCGGCGCCCCCCTCCATAGTTCCGTCCCTCGGTCATATTTTCGCAGTGCTTGGGCGAAGCCCTGCGGAGATAGCATCACCATCACCGTCACCACGCCGTCGTGCTGCCGGAACTCATCCACTACCTCGCCGTCTTGCTGGATCAAGAAGTCGAGGACGTCACCGAGCTGAACGTGTGCTGAACGCGGAGGTGCCGTACGTTCGGTGCTCGGTCGGTTGGATCGTGAAGTTGTTCGACGACATCAACCGCGTTGTTCTAACGCTTTCGCTTATGGTCTACGAGGGTACGTAGACACACTCCCCCTCTCGTAGCTATGCATCTCCATGAATAGATCTTGCGTGTGCGTAGAAAATTTTTGTTTTCCATGCAACGTTCCCCAACAGTGGCATCATGAGCCAGGTCTATGCGTAGATGATATGCACGAGTAGAACACAAAGAGTTGTGGGCGGTGATCGTCATACTGCTTACCACCAACGTCTTATTTTGATTCGGCGGTATTGTAAGATGAAGCGGCCCGGACCAACCTTACGTGTCCACGTACATGAGACCGGTTCCACCGACAGACATGCAAATTGTTTTGCATAAAGGTGGCTGGCGGGTGTCTGTTTCTCCTACTTTAGTTGAATCGAATTTGACTGCGGCCGGTCCTTGTTGAAGGTTAAAACAACAAACTTGATAAATCACCGTTGTGGTTTTGTGCCGTAGGTAAGAACGGTTCTTGCTAGAAGCCCGTAGCAGCCACGTAAAACTTGCAACAACAAAGTAGAGGACGTCTAACTTGTTTTTGCAGGGTATGTTGTGATGTGATATGGTCAAGACATGATGTGATATACGTTATTGTATGAGATGATCATGTTTTGTAATTTATCGGCAACCGGCAGGAGCCTTATGGTTGTCTCTTTATTGTATGAAATGCAAGCGTCATGTAATTGCTTTACTTTATCGCTATGCGTTAGCAATAGTTTTAGAAGCAATAGTTGGCGAGACGACCACGACGCAACGATGGAGATCAAGGTGTCGAGCTGGTGACGATATAATTATTTTTCATTTGTGAAGATATACCATGTTTAATATGCAAATAAGAGGAACTTATTTAAGACAACGGCGGCTATTTTTAATGTATAGTATCTTAATGCAGGCTATTCCAGGTGTTCCAAAAATAGAAGAAGGATACAACCCAGCTACATGGATGCTCGAAGTTACCTCTCCTCTAGCCGAGGCTCGCCTGAATGTAGACTTCGCTGAAATTTATGCCAATTCTGCACTTTACCGGTAAACATATTAGATATGCAATTCTATTAACAGTTTCTTACTGCAATTATATTACATTGATGGCATTTAAACTGTGAATTGTGAATGTTCAAACAAACAAAACAACAATTCCTCTTTTTATGCTCTTAAACTTATTTTCATAAATATGTGCAGGAGCAATCAAGTCCTTATAAAGGAGATGAGCAATCAACCGCCAGGCAGACAGGATATCTCATTTCCTACAAAATATTCACAGAATTTCCTAAATCAGTGCATGGCAAATGCTTGGAAGCAATTTAGATCCTATTGGAAGTATCCACCCTATAACGCTATGCGTTATCTGATGACGGTTCTCTATGCTGTTGTGTTTGGTACAGTCTTTTGGGGCAAGGGAAAGAATGTGTATGGTTCTACTTTGTATTCCAATTTATCCTCAAATTCCATTTATTTATCTGTTCTACTGCAATAAATCTGTTAATGCATCTTTTTATTTCATCTTCTGATTTACCATCTGCAGGGAGTCCGAGCAGGATCTGTACAGTTTACTTGGAGCCATCTATGCTTCTGTTTTCTTCCTTGGAGCTTCTACTGTGTTTTCAGTTCTCCCAGTTGTGTCTACCGAGAGGACAATTTTCTACCGTGAAAAGGCAGCAGGGATGTACTCTCCCCTGTCTTACGCGTTTGCACAGGTAATTTTCTTATAACTTCAGTAGTCACATATTAACTGAAATACTCCCTTCGTACCATGTCTATGCAAAAACAGAAGATAGATGGACAGAGGAAGTAGTATCATGTGGATATACTTTAATCTTGTTCCAAACAGAAGTACTTAACATCCAAGCTAAGACAAGGCCAACAAACTAAACAGCAGAGCATCTTCATTTTCCTTCACAGTTCTCAGTGACGAGGGAAGAAAAACAAACGATTGAAAACTGTTCTGCTGAAATTCAAGTAACTGAAATGTGTAAGCCGATTCATAAGCTATAGTTAAGTACTATTCTCTACACAAGAAACACGTGCCCCTTCAAACCTCGGAAAGATACAGTTTCTATAATTTGATTGGATGTCATCATGAGCCCCCAAAATATGTCTAAATCATTAAAACTACCTCAATTTTGTAATTAGTCTGGCTTAAAAGTTCAGGGACAAGGGTAAAAAATTGGACTTTACTGACAGATGAGGGGGCGGGGGTATAATATGGATTTCTCCCAAGTGGGCACATCTATTTAGCTTCCGAGATATTGTTATCTTTTGAAGTAGTTACAATTTACAAAGATATGTTACAATTTACAAATTCTTACCTGCACACAAAAGTACTCAAAACTTGTCTCCTGAAACTGAGTGGTGTTTACAGGCACTTGTCGAGTTCGTGTACAGTGCAGCTCAGGGTGTTCTATATACCGTTCTCTTCTACGGCATGGTTGGCTTCGAGTGGAAGGCAGACAAGTTCCTCTACTTCACATTCTTTCTTGTTGCGTGCTTCGTCTACATCACATTGTATGGCATGATGCTTATTGCATGCACCCCCTCCTACATACTCGCGAGCGTTCTCGTCTCATTCTCTATAATGCAGTGGAACATTTTCGCTGGGTTCCTCATATCCCGACCGGTACGTGCTTCAACGAGCTCTGTTCTTACAGCACTCCCCTCTCGGGACTAACCATTCCAGGTCCCGAGCTTGTGATGCAGCACCTAATACCTTTTCTCTGTTGCAGATGATACCTGTTTGGTGGAGGTGGTTCTACTGGGCTGACCCGGTTTCCTGGACCATCTACGGTGTCATCGCGTCGCAGTTTGGCGATGACAACCGTACCTTGACAGCCCCTGGCCAAACTGGTGGCGTGGTGGTGAAGGATTTCTTGAACGATCAGCTGGGCTACAGGCACGACTTCCTTGGCTACGTTGTGCTGGGGCATTTCACCTTCATCCTTCTCTTCTTCTTCCTCTTCGCGTACGGCATCAAGAAGCTCAACTTCCAGAAACGGTAGGAGGGTGGCAACAGCCGGTGTGTGAATCCAAAGTCACCTCTTGTCCCGCCATTTTCCTTTTGGTGCGAAGTAGAAAATGCGTTGCTGCGGAGATGTACTGGTCTCGCTGAGAGCAGCTTGTAGTACTATATTGCATATATAAAATGTAATTTCTTCATGCACGAAATCATGATATCTTCTTGCTTAACATATTATCCTTTCTTTATTCTTTTTTGCTTGCGAACTTCTTTATGGCCCGCTAAAAATTACAGCGACGTTACAAATTTAGAAAGATTTATTTGGTGTATTCTGCCCTCGTACTTCCTGCCGTGGAGGCGTGGATGAAGGGGCGTTCACGAGGATATGACGAATGGAGCCTCAGATCCCCGGACCTGAAATATGACGAGGGAGAGGGCATATGTCGGGACCGAGATCAGCATCGACCATATGATCATATCGCATACAGAATGCATCTCCAACTCCTATAGCTAGCAAGCTAATCAATGTTGCGTGCGTGAGAGATGAGATCCAAGATAACGTACCGGCTGGCGGCTGGCACGCAACTCCTTGGCAAACTCATGATACTCATCTGCTATTTGTACTAGTCGTGGATGTTCTGTGGAGTCTACGCTCCCGAATGCCAGTGTCTACCTCAACTCGTCATAAGACATAACACTTGGGAAAATAGGCTGCACTGATCCAAAGCAGGCTAATGTTTTAAGTTTACTTATAATGATGATCTTGCTTCCTCTGCTGATTCTTATTGGAAACGAGTGAAACTTTTTCCGGTCATTGTCACTTAGATCAGAAGCAAACTCAATAACTACCAGTGTCATCCCAAACATGGTCCTTCCATGGTCAAGTATCGTCAATAGGCTGTCTCCATTCAAGTGCAAAATAGAGGAGGAGCGTGAGCGAACCCTTTCATCGCCACACACATGAGTAACCAATGTTTTCTAGCTCAACCGGTTGTAACATGGGAGTCCTTGTGTACAAGCATCCACCTCCTCCTTTGCATTGAAATGATCTTTCTCTAGCTCAACCAAATCACTGTATTCTCTGAAACAAAATGCCACCCCAGTGTTTTCATACTGCCCAAATTTAGAACTATGGGAAATATAGTATGCAGAAGTGCATTTTTGTTCACTCAACCAAAATCTTGCTACTATACATTTTATAACCAGCACCCATGCTAGCATTACAAAGCATAGCTACCATGCAACCAAGTAATGGATGATGAACAGTTTCATTTCCCACCAAAATCTGCAGTCAACTGCTTCTTGACCGTGTTTTACCTCCAGGCTCCAGCAAGTTATGCATCAGTTTTGCGTAAAAGCTGACGTGGAGAAGATTAATTGGGCCAGGATTAGCAGCTGGGGCCCACCCCGGGTGAAAATCAGGGGGGCCAAGAGGATTTGTTTAGAATGTTACGTAAGTCTTCGTAGTCTATTCGTAGATGTAGCATTATTGGTTTTGTATGCCTAGAAACCAAAGTGGTGGTCCTCAAAAAAAAAAAAACCAAAGTGGTGGGATAGCAATTTTCCAGATGTCATACCTGAGACTGATAACAATATGTGACGGTTGAGATGTGTAAGCCCTCTGATACTGTAGCACAGGTAGAAGTATCACCATTACTATTTATGTTCAACAAAAGTAACGATTTCCTTCGGAACAAGAATAAAGCTAACAGTTTCCTGGAGCTCAAACTATCTACATTCAGAAATGGTTGTTAGAATAAATCCGAGACGCACAGTCGATCTACCGAGGACCAAACTATCACACGAGCATCACACAGAGATTTGTTAACGAGGTTCACCGATATGGCTACATCCTGGGGCCTGACTACGGGCGCTACTCCCCGTGACACCTCTACAATACCACACCCCGGCCGCCCGGACGCCGACACATGCCGCAGGCTCCCCCTACATGTTTGTGTTATTATGTTGGCATAGGTTAGATCATGTGTCTACCCCCACATTATACTGGTAGAACGACCATGCGTTGCTACGGGCTACAATGTATATAAATGAATCAAACAAATGATTAAGGTCGTCTTTCGAAGCTCATTTCTTCCTCATACGTAAGAACGTGTTCGGACATCAACTGGCACCCAACGGACTCCCCAGAATTCAACCGTCTGGATAGCCCGGGCTCCCCAAAATCCAGCCCCTGTGTGGAGGAGAAATGTGGTTGTCCAGACTGTCCGTCATGTTATCTCACACACAGTCCCAACACAAAAACCCGACCCTACGACGCACCCTTCCTTTCCTGCCAGATTCTCGCTCGGTTTCCCACAGTAGCGGGACATTTCTCGCCGGATCCCTCTCCTTTAAAATTGGATGACGCCCACCTCACCTTTCCTATGGAGCCCTCTCTCCTTCACACCATACCTTCCTTTGGACCGCCATGGAGGAGTCCCCCGCCAACCGCCCAGCTCTCCGCCCTGATCCCCTCCCCTGTGTTTGTGTCGATCCGCCACCGCCATCAAGAGGGAGGAGACGTGTACCACCGGTGACTCCCCCAGATCCAAGAAGGCAGATCCAATCTCTCCTGAGCCATTGACACGTTGTAACATAAAGTTGAATGCCGTGCATTATCATAAAACAAAAATATGATGTCTGTTGTTGGACATGCAACTGATACGCCATTGTGTCCGTTAACTCTTAAAGCAACCAACCAATACATTTACCTTTCTATGCTAACTAAAATATTGTATGATTTGATGAAAAATATATATGAATCGCTCGCTCATGCAATTTGCTGCAAAAACATCTCTAATGAAATGTAATTTGGCACATTTTCTAAAGTAGGAAAATTATTTCGCTCAGACATCCATAACAAAACAGACCAACCTCAACCCCCATCCCACTCATTCTCAATCCTCACTCCTATCACAAAATCCACAAACTTGTGTTCTAAGTGAGCCAGTGATCGACGGCGCCATGGCAGGCCAACAGCAAGGGACACTACCTCCTGGTTCTATACTGGACCCACCCATTATCCCGTGCTCTACCATGACGACGCCCCGCTCATGCGTTGCCACGGAAAAAGAAAGTTATGAATAGAAATGTCTGTCCGCGCTGTTGAAAAATGTCAATGTTTCTCTCTTCTTCCCTCCCTCGCGAGCACATGTCTGATTCGTGGTACAAATTTATGTATCCATTTGAGAAGAGCGAAAAAAAAAAGATTCCCCATCACTTTCTATCTTCGTGACCTAAAACTGCTTTTAGGTCACCAAATTTACCAACTCTATGCTCTGATAAACCAAATGAAAGAGTGGGCATATCAAGTTGTAACATTGAGTTAAGTTCAAAAAAAAAGTTGGAACATTGAGTTTCGCTTCAACAAAAGTTGGAGCCGTGAGCTAAATAGGAGAACCTAAAGAGATAACATTCAAAATGGTCTGAGGTACCGGGGAAAATCATCTAAAACCTAATAAACAAAATTTAACTGAAATGTAGTATTTGATTAATATTGCATGGATACAACTCAAGAAAATATAATGAACAAAGAGAAAATTTAAAGCGCATGGGGGCATACATAATGTAGTGGTTCAGTGAAGACTTTATAAACAACATTGTCTTATTTTAACTCTAAATTGTTCCATTTTCTTCTTTCACCCATTGCCAGCGCCTCTCTGCTTCACCAATCCAAGCTTGCCGCCACCTATATCATTGCCGGAAAGCATACATGCAGTACTATTAAGTCATGGTAAACTTATCCCTCCCCCGCCTCGTCCTCATGCTCTCCCTCCACCTCCTCCTCCTCCTCTCTCTTAAATATATACAACCATATTAGCAAACAATATCCTCACCCCCACAACAAACTGTGCTCGGGCATAACCATGGGAGCCGAAAAAATTTCAACACGATAAAAGCATGAGAAATAGAGATGCAGGCGGGCGCATCCGCGACCGTCCGCATTAATCATTTTTGTTTTATCATCTTTATTAAGCTAGCAGCGATTAGCTTATTTTCAACAGCGTGGATGGTCCCAGACATCATGGACGTGTTCGCCTACATCCCTACTGAAAATTCATGGTATTCTGATATCACCAAAGACAACAATTCACCTGATGCTAAAAAAATATGCATCAGATATATGTAAAACTGCCAAAGCAAGCATCAACAAAAGACACTAAACACATAATTCGGAGTAGACACACACGTGAAGACCTCATGGGAAGGGGACGGCCATCTATCGAGAAGCTAATTAAGGTGTGTCATTTGGCAAAAAGAATTTTCTTAAGGCGTGTCCTTGGTAGAGCGTTGATAGCGAGTGCATCTATGATGGGTTGATCGATGTAGCTTGTATACCTAATAATAGCGAGTGTGTTGCTACGGGCAACAATGCAAAGTTAAACGTTCATGCGTTGCTACAGGCAATAATGTAGGCAAAATGAATCAAACAAATGATTAAGTAGTATATCAGCAGTCACCTTGGAGTGTCAAAATAAATAAAGTAAAAGGATTACTGATTGTGGAAATAGTCGAGCCGTTGTCCTAAATGCATCCATTGCCTGCCCACCCTCCACTTGAGCAGCATAAGCAATACCAGTACCAAACCAGGTAGGAGGAAATGTTCCATACTAACCCTGTAGCTTTTATGATAGGAAAAATATAGTAATAGTGTAGAGTATATTTGGTAACTTTGAGGGCACATTTGAATATCACAAAGCATATCCTGATTCCTCAACATCTAAAATATTGGGAGCAGCATGTGTATTCTTCTAATCAACAAAAACAAGAGAAATAATAAAGAAAGTGCCAGAGTTCTTCCAACCATAAAAACAACAATTAGTGCTAGAGTTTCCACACTAAGAAAGTGCCAGAGTGAAAAATGAAATAATAAAGCTTCAAATGAAGAAGGTGATGACAATTTTAGAGGACAATATGTTTATCCAAAGTATCTCCTTGCTGGATGATGATTCTTAATACAGTAATAATAGCACCCCACAGCAAACCAGGAAATAGCCTTGCTGATGGTTCAGAAAACAAATTAGAATATATGCTTTACACATGGTTGACTGCAAACTACCAGTATAATATCTTCCAAATGCACATATTGTATAAGAATGTCATTATATGTCTCAAGCTGTTCGATACACAAATAAACTGTTGAGTTTGTCTTATGGCATCATGTAGAACAAATTCTTGTTTATAATTGCTCGGTCAATTATTAAGGTAGATACTCAGTTTTCAGGATAGTCCTTCAACAAATTGCATGGGACAAAAAATAGTAATCCTCTCTATTCACGATTCACCACAACAACCAATATATGTGAAGGCAGAGAATTGTTAGGCAATACTCGGCATATATTACATTGGCACGTTACCAAATAAACTCCATTTCCAAGTTAAACATCATCGCTTTGGTATATGTCTGCCCAAAATGAAAGTCAATTTTTGAAACTAAAAATAACAAAAAATAGTGTTCCACAGAAAATAGAGGTCATACTTGCAGGCATATTTGGTGGCTCTAGAGATATACGGAAATTTCTACAATTCGTAAGTATTTATCAAATCTCAGCAGGGCGTAACCATCAATGTTGAGCCTCCTTCAGTATCAGTCATTGACATGTAGAGTTAGAAAAATCAAGATAATATAGCATCCAAAACAGTTTACTCCTCCTCGGGCAGCCTTGCGGCAACATCCCATCCTGTCTGCTCCTTTCGGCACCACCATCGGAATCGGCGCCTCCGCTACGGGTTTTGAACCGCCCTGCGGCGTGCCAGAAGACGCATCCGCAGCCGTAGCAGGACCTCAAACCCCCTTGCGCCACGCCAACAACAGCGTCGGTCAAGAAGAAACCCATTGATGTTCTCAGCGCGGCGACCTGCCGCACGGATCGCCGCACGAACAAGACACACGATACTTTAGCAGCAGAAGAGGAACAAAAACATATTATTTGAATTTTCAGTAGCATTTCATTTGTATGAGCAACACAAACAATTATAATGTACAATTCTAGGCGAAATTATTTCCCTTTGCAAACTTTGCAAACATCAAATTTGCTTGGGATTCCTAGCAACTTTTTAAAATCGATTCAGTACACAGAATCTGCATTACCTTTGTACCATGCTGAGCATTACAATAAAAATTTGCATCAAGTCGATATATACAGGCTACATATGGATTGCATTGTTTCTACTAAGCACAGATTCAGCAAGCTACACAGTCAAGCATTCAGGTGAGAAACAACACCTTGGGTGGCGACGGAGAGAAGCACGGGTCTCGCCGAGCATCTGCCCGTGGGGATGCCCATCAATGATCGCCACCGCGCCCCCTAAAGCACCGCCTCTGCACCAAATCAGTCATCGCTAGCCGCTGCTCCGCACCAAATCAGCAGGCCGCCGGGGGGCGGTGCTGCATGAGGGAGGCGACGAAAGGCAGGCGGACGGGGACGGCGCTATGTGAGGGCGGGGGAAGCGGATTAGGCAGGCGCCGAACTGCTGGGCGACAACGGCTGCTAGGAGAAGGGCAACACAGTAGCGGGACGTGGACAGAGAAGGGGAATCGATTTCGTACCTTGAGGAGAAGAAGACGCCGATGGATGATCTGTTGCTTGCCGCCGCTGCGTGCTTTCTTTGCTGCTAGCCCACAGCCGATCCTCCTCTTTGCTTCCGTCTGCGCCGCTGCGTTTGCTCTGTCGTGCGGCGCCGCCGCCTATACGAGACTACGAGAGACAGGGAGAGATGACGGGTGATTCATTGTGGAAAAAGGAATGTAAATAGCAGTAGGAATATAAAATCCTAAATCCTAAAAAGTGCAGCTGTGCTCGTTTGCGTCCTCGAGCACATACGCCTCCGCGCCGTCGGATGTTGATCCTGGACACCAGGTGCCGCGGTGTCTTTTCGCGTCGCGCGCGCAGGTGGCACCTGGTCGGCTTGTGGCCCGTTGGGTGGGAGCGGCGGTTCCGGGCCCCACCACATCCCCTCGTCTCGTTCACCCCCTCCCACTACCGGCTCTCATTTCGAAACTGCAATCCTCGCCCTCCTCGCCCGTTTCTCTCATCCCAAATCCCCCAACACCCCAAATCAAGCGAGGTTCAATCCCGCGGGCGTCAACGTGTTCGGCAAATCCGCGGCCGATTTTTCTGCCGGAGGTGGAGCGATTCATCATCATCCACAAGGTGACCAGTGGCGCGCGACCACCAGGTGCGTGCGGCGCGTTCCGGAAGAGGAGAAGCAGGGGGGGGGGAGGTAGCCTGGGCTGCGGTGAGGAGCAGGTCGTCTGTAGGGATGCAGCAGCCGAGGCGCGACAGGGGAGGAACGGCCGCCGCGAGCGCCGTGCCGTTCGCGCAGAGGGCAGAGTCGCGCAGAGGGCGAGCATTCCTTCCTCGCAATCCTTGGGTAAGCACATCTGGTCTTGATTTTGCGCTTTTCCCCGTGTTCAAATCGACTAGTACATTTGTGGATGATGATGTTCTCGTTATGGTTGACGACATTTGGGAATTCGGTGCGCAAGGGGATTGGCTACTCGTGGATGTAGGGTTTGAAGGCAGTTGGGGCTGCTGTGGTGTTGACATGATGTACGAGTGTTCCACGAGTGTTTTGGGTTAGGATGCTCACTACAGGGATAGTTTAGGCGAGTTGGTTGTTGTAGATTTTTGTGTTTCAGATTCACGTTTGCTTGTTACTCTAGTTTTGTGAATGACTTGCCTGTATGTTGTCAGAAGTTTGCCCACACACACTCAATGGTGTAAGTAGATTTTTGTGTTTCAGATTCACGTTTGCTTGTTGCTCTAGTTTTGTGAATGACTTGCCTGTATGTTGTCAGAAGTTTGCCCACACACTCAATGGTGTAAGTAGATTTTTGTTGCAGTTAGTACTGCACTGTTTGAACATTGTAAATCTAAAGGAAGTAATTCACTACAGGGGAAATTGTTTCAGTTTAATGTATTTTTTGAATTTTTTCCGAATTGCATGATGTAGTTTTAGTCTTGGATGATATGTGCGAACAATGCAAATCCAGAGGAAGTAATTGCCTGATTGAAATAGAGGTAAATAGTTTTAATTTTAACGGACAATCACTTTGGCAACAGAGATAAATTCAGTTATCGCACAATCATTTTGACACTTTTAGTTGCCTGTCATGGTTCCCTGTTTTGCTTCAGTTTGTTATTTTTTTTTTGCCTCACATGGTGTGTGAGCTTGCCTGATACCTTGTTTTTCAACATTTTTTACAGTTAGTTGTCTGATATGGCCTTTTTTTTCCCTCAGTGATATGGTGTGTGAGATTTTTACAGGATTAGGCTGCAATATACAGTTACATTTTATTTTGAGGCATTTTTTTCTCGCAAGGTGATGTTCTTTCTCTTTATATGCAGTAGGAAAAAAATGGCTGGAACAAGCAAAAAGGGCCTTCAGGCAGACCCTCCTGCATTTAATCCTGATGACGATCTATCTCATGCCACTGAAGAACATAGGACAGAGGTGTGCAGAATATTTTGAAACATGCTACTATTTTCCTCTTCCTTTTTTCTTTTTCTTTTTTCTGATTATGTTCTTTGTGATTTATGTCTTCTCTTCCTTCAGCCACAATGCAGCAAACCGATAGTTGGGTACAAGCGCCAGAGGAGTAAGGTAGTTATTTCTCGAGGGAAGCGCCCTTATGATATTGTGAGCAACGAGAGTCTTCCTGGAGACGCTGAAAATGCCAGTGACAAAAGTGCTGGTGTGGATCAACCCCCAAATCCAAAGCGCCAGAAGACCGCAGGAAATGAGGTATACTTGCTTCATCTTTGTTGAAACAGTTGCCTAGCAATGCTGTCTAAATTTCCTGTCAAACATCACAAAATATCCGTGCTTATTTTTTCTTTTTACAAACTGTTTTCCAACAGGGTCGTAGGAACAGGGCATCGCCTGCAAGGTGATGGAAATATGCCCTAGAGGCAATAATAAAGTTGTTATTATTTTATATTTCCTTGTTCATGATAAAGGTTTATTATTCATGCTAGAATTGTATTGAACGGAAACTTAAATACATGTGTGAATACATAAACAAATACTGTGTCCCTAGTGAGCCTCTACTAGACTAGCTCGTTGATCAAAGATGGTTAAGGTTTCCTAACCATAGACATGAGTTGTCATTTGATAACGGGATCACATCATTAATAGAATGATGTGATGGACAAGACCCATCCGTTAGCTTAGCATATGATCGTTCTGTTTATTGCTACTGCTTTCTTGAATGTCAAATACATGTTCCTCAGACCATGAGATCATGCAACTCCCGGATACCGGAGGAATACCTTGTGTGCTATCAAACGTCATAACGTAACTGGGTGATCATAAAGATGCTCTACAGGTATCTCCGAAGGTGTCCGTTGAGTTGGCATGGATCGAGACTGGGATTTGTCACTCCGTGTTTCGGAGAGGTATCTCTGGGCCCTCCCGGTAATGCACATCATAAGAAGCTTGCAAGCAAAGTGACTAAGGAGTTAGTTACGGTATGATGTATTACAGAACGAGTAAAGAGACTTGCCGATAACGAGATTGAACTAGGTATGGAGATACCGACGATCGAATCTCGGGCAAGTAACATACCGATGGACAAAGGGAATTACGTATGTTGTCATTGCGGTTCGACCGATAAGATCTTCGTGGAATATGTAGGAACCAATATGAGCATCCAGGTTCCGCTATTGGTTATTGACCGGAGAGGCGTCTCGGTCATGTCTACATCATTCCCGAACCCGTAGGGTCCGCACGCTTAACGTTCGTTGACGATATAGTGTTATATGAGTTATGTGAATTGGTAACCGAATGTTGTTCGGAGTCCCGGATGAGATCCCGGACGTCACGAGGAGTCTCGGAATGGTCGAGAGGTAAAGATTTATATATGGGAAGTCATATTTTGGGTTCCGGAAAAATGTGCAGTTTTTTCGGTATTGTACCGGGAAGCTTCCAGAAAGTTTCGGAGGATTCCGGAGGAGTCCGGAAGTCCACAAGTGGGTCCACCACGTCCCAAGGGCTGGCATGGACTAAGGGGCACCAAGTCCTCAAAAGCCCACGCAGCTAGGGAAGAAAAAAAGGGAGAGTCCTAGTAGGAATAGGATTGGACTTTGGAGTTCAAGTCCACGTGTGTACTATTCATGGTTACTGTTCACGTGGCACTATTCCTTCTACTCCAAGCCCCTACACATATATAAATAGAGGAGAGGGGGCGCCCCAAAGGATACAACATTGTCTTAGCCGTGTGCGGCGCCCCCCTCCATAGTTCCGTCCCTCGGTCATATTTTCGCAGTGCTTGGGCGAAGCCCTGCGGAGATAGCATCACCATCACCGTCACCACGCCGTCGTGCTGCCGGAACTCATCCACTACCTCGCCGTCTTGCTGGATCAAGAAGTCGAGGACGTCACCGAGCTGAACGTGTGCTGAACGCGGAGGTGCCGTACGTTCGGTGCTCGGTCGGTTGGATCGTGAAGTTGTTCGACGACATCAACCGCGTTGTTCTAACGCTTTCGCTTATGGTCTACGAGGGTACGTAGACACACTCCCCCTCTCGTAGCTATGCATCTCCATGAATAGATCTTGCGTGTGCGTAGAAAATTTTTGTTTTCCATGCAACGTTCCCCAACAGTGGCATCATGAGCCAGGTCTATGCGTAGATGATATGCACGAGTAGAACACAAAGAGTTGTGGGCGGTGATCGTCATACTGCTTACCACCAACGTCTTATTTTGATTCGGCGGTATTGTAAGATGAAGCGGCCCGGACCAACCTTACGTGTCCACGTACATGAGACCGGTTCCACCGACAGACATGCAAATTGTTTTGCATAAAGGTGGCTGGCGGGTGTCTGTTTCTCCTACTTTAGTTGAATCGAATTTGACTGCGGCCGGTCCTTGTTGAAGGTTAAAACAACAAACTTGATAAATCACCGTTGTGGTTTTGTGCCGTAGGTAAGAACGGTTCTTGCTAGAAGCCCGTAGCAGCCACGTAAAACTTGCAACAACAAAGTAGAGGACGTCTAACTTGTTTTTGCAGGGTATGTTGTGATGTGATATGGTCAAGACATGATGTGATATACGTTATTGTATGAGATGATCATGTTTTGTAATTTATCGGCAACCGGCAGGAGCCTTATGGTTGTCTCTTTATTGTATGAAATGCAAGCGTCATGTAATTGCTTTACTTTATCGCTATGCGTTAGCAATAGTTTTAGAAGCAATAGTTGGCGAGACGACCACGACGCAACGATGGAGATCAAGGTGTCGAGCTGGTGACGATGGAGATCATGACGATGCTTTGGAGATGGAGATCAAAAGCACAAGATGATGGCCATATCATGTCACATATTTTGATTGCATGTGATGTTTATCCTTTATGCATCTTATTTTGCTTAGAACGACGGTAGCATTATAAGATGATCCCTTCACTAAATTTCAAGATAAAAGTGTTCTCCCCGAGTATGCACCATTGCTAAAGTTCGTCGTTTCGAAGCACCTCGTGATGATCGGGTGTGATAGATTCTACGTTCACATACAACGGGTGTAAGCCAGTTTTACACAAGCAGAATACTTGGGTTAAACTTGACGAGCCTAGCATGTACAGACATGGTCTCGGAACACTGGAGACCGAAAGGTCGAACATGAGTCATATAGTAGATATGATCAACATGGAGATGTTCACCATTGATGACTATCCCATCTCACGTGATGATCGGACATGGGCTAGTTGATTTGGATCATGTATCACTTAGTTAACTTAAGGGATGTTAATTTAAGTGGGAGTTCATTAGTAATTTGATTAATTGAACTTAATTTATCATGAACTTAGTCTTGATAGTTTCTTTGCATATCTATGTTGTAGATAAATAGCCCGTGCTACTGTTCCGTTGAATTTTAATGCGTTCCTAGAGAAAGCTAAGTTGAAAGATGATGGTAGCAACTACACGGACTGGGTCCGTAACTTGAGGATTATCCTCATTGCTGCACAGAAGAATTATGTCCTTGATGCACCGCTAGGTGATGGACCTGCTGCAGGAGCTGCTGCAGACGTTGTGAACGCCTGGCAAGCTTGATCTGATGACTACTCGATAGTTTAGTGTGCCATGCTCTACGGCTTAGAACCGGGACTGCAAAAGCGTTTTGAACGCCACGGAGCATATGAGATGTTCCAAGAGCTGAAATTGATATTTCAAGCTAATGCCCGGGTTGAGAGATATGAAGTCTCCAACAAGTTCTTTAGCTGTAAGATGGAGGAGAACAGTTCTGTCAGTGAACACATACTCAGAATGTCTGGGTACCACAACCACTTGACTCAGCTGGGAATTGATCTTCCGGTTGAGAGTGTTATTGACAGAGTTCTTCAGTTACTGCCACCAAGCTATAAAGGCTTCGTGACGAACTACAATATGCAAGGGATGGAGAAGACAATTCCCGAGCTCTTCGCGATGCTGAAATCAGCGGAGGTAGAAATCAAGAAGGAGCATCAAGTGTTGATGGTTAACAAAACCACTAGTTTCAAGAAAAAAGGCAAGGGAAAGAAGGGGAACTTCAAGAAGAACGGCAAGCAAGTTGCCGCTCCCATGAAGAAACCCAAAGCTGGACCCAGGCCTGAAACAGAGTGCTTCTACTGCAAAGGGACTGGTCACAGGAAGCGGAACTGCCCCAAGTATTTGGCGGATAAGAAGGATGGCAAAGTGAGCAAAGGTATATTTGATATACATGTTATTGATGTGTTCCTCACTAATGCTCGCAGTAGCGCCTGGGTATTTGATACTGGTTCGGTTGCTCATATTTGTAACTCGAAACAGGAGCTACGGAATAAGCAAAGATTGGCTAAGGACGAGGTGACGATGCGCGTCGGGAATGGTTCCAAGGTTGATGTGATCGCCGTCGGCACGCTACCTCTACATCTACCTTCGGGATTAGTTTTAGACCTCAATAATTGTTATTTGGTGCCAGCGTTGAGCATGAACATTATATCTGGATCTTGTTTATTGCGAGACGGTTATTCATTTAAGTCAGAGAATAATGGTTGTTCTATTTATATGAGTAACATCTTTTATGGTCACGCACCTTTTGTGAATGGTCTATTCTTGTTGAATCTCGATCGTAGTGATACACATATTCATAATATTGATGCCAAAAGATGCAAAGTTGATAATGATAGTGCAACATACTTGTGGCACTGCCGTTTAGGTCATATTGGTGTAAAGCGCATGAAGAAACTCCATGCGGATGGACTTTTGGAATCTCTTGATTATGAATCATTTGATACTTGCGAACCATGCCTCATGGGCAAGATGACTAAAACTCCGTTCTCCGGAACGATGGAGCGAGCTACTGATTTGTTGGAAATAATACATACCGATGTATGCGGTCCGATGAATGTTGAAGCACGCGGCGGGTATCGTTATTTTCTAACCTTCACAGATGATTTGAGTAGATATGGGTATATCTACTTGATGAAACACAAGTCTGAAACATTTGAAAAGTTCAAAGAATTTCAGAGTGAAGTAGAGAATCATCGTAACAAGAAAATAAAGTTTCTACGATCTGATCGCGGAGGCAAATATTTGAGTTACGAGTTTGGCCTTCATTTAAGAAAATGTGGAATTGTTTCACAACTCACGCCACCTGGAACACCACAGCATAATGGTGTGTCCGAACGTCGTAACCGTACTTTATTGGATATGGTGCGTTCTATGATGTCTCTTACCAATTTGCCACTATCGTTTTGGGGTTATGCATTAGAGACAGCTGCATTCACGTTAAATAGGGCACCGTCTAAATCCGTTGAGACGACACCATATGAACTATGGTTTGACAAGAAACCTAAGCTGTCGTTTCTTAAAGTTTGGAGATGCGATGCTTATGTGAAAAAGCTTCAAACTGATAAGCTCGAACCCAAAGCGGAGAAGTGCGTCTTCATAGGATACCCTAAAGAAACAATTGGGTACACCTTCTACCACAGATCCGAAGGCAAGGTCTTTGTTGCCAAGAATGGGTCCTTTCTAGAGAAGGAGTTTCTCTCGAAAGAAGTGAGTGGGAGGAAAGTAGAACTTGATGAGGTAATTGTACCTTCTCTCAAATTGGAAAGTAGCTCATCAGAGAAAACCGTTCCCGTGATGCCTACACCAATAAGAGAAGAAGATAATGATAAAGATCATAAAACTTCAGATCAAGTTACTACTGAACATCGTAGGTCGACCAGAGTACGTTCCGCACCAGAGTGGTACGGTAATCCTGTTCTGGAAGTTATGTTGTTAGACAACAGCGAACCTACGAACTATGAAGAAGCTATGATAAGCCCGGATTCCGACAAATGGCTTGAGGCCATGAAATCTGAGATAGGATCCATGTATGAGAACAATGTGTGGACTTTGGTGGACTTGCCCGATGATCGGCAAGCCATTGAGAATAAATGGATTTTTAAGAGGAAGACAGATGCTGATGATAATATCACTGTCTACAAAGCTCGACTTGTCGCGAAAGGTTTTCGACAAGTTCAAGGGGTTGACTACGATGAGACTTTCTCACCCGTAGCGATGCTTAAGTCTGTCCGAATCATGTTAGCAATTGCCGCATTTTATGATTGTGAAATCTGGCAAATGGATGTCAAAACTGCATTCCTTAATGATTTTCTCAAAGAAGAGTTGTATATGATGCAACCAGAAGGTTTTGTCGATCCTAAGGGTGCTAACAAAGTGTGCAAGCTCCAGCGATCCATCTATGGACTGGTGCAAGCATCTCGGAGTTGGAATATACGCTTTGATGAGGTGATCAAAGCATATGGTTTTGTACAGACTTACGGTGAAGCCTGTATTTACAAGAAAGTGAGTGGGAGCTCTGTAGCATTTCTAATATTATATGTGGATGACATATTGTTGATTGGAAATGATATAGAATTTCTGGATGGCATAAAGGGATACTTGAATAAGAATTTTTCAATGAAAGACCTCGGTGAAGCTGCTTATATATTGGGCATCAAGATCTATAGGGATAGATCAAGACGCTTGATAGGACTTTCACAAAGCACATACCTTGACAAAGTTTTGAAGAAGTTCAAAATGGATCAGTCAAAGAAAGGGTTCTTGCCTGTCTTGCAAGGTGTGAAGTTGAGTCAGACTCAATGCCCGACCACGGCAGAAGATATAGAGAAAATGAAAGTCATTCCCTATGCCTCAACCATAGGTTCTATTATGTATGCCATGCTGTGTACCAGACCTGATGTGTGCCTTGCCATAAGTTTGGCAGGGAGGTACCAGAGTAATCCAGGAGTGGATCACTGGACAGCAGTCAAGAATATCCTGAAGTACCTGAAAAGGACCAAGGACATGTTTCTCGTTTATGGAGGTGACGAAGAGCTCGTCGTAAAGGGTTACGTCGATGCAAGCTTCGACACTGATCCGGATGACTCTAAGTCACAAACCGGATACGTATTTATATTAAATGGTGGAGCTGTCAGTTGGTGCAGTTCCAAGCAGAGCGTCGTGGCGGGATCTACGTGTGAAGCGGAATACATAGCTGCTTCGGAAGCAGCACATGAAGGAGTCTGGATGAAGGAGTTCATATCCGATCTAGGTGTAATACCTAGTGCATCGGGTCCAATGACAATCTTTTGTGACAACACTGGAGCAATTGCCATAGCCAAGGAGCCCAGGTTTCACAAGAAGACCAAACACATCAAGAGACGCTTCAACTCCATTCGTGAATATGTTAAGGATGGAGACATAGAAATTTGCAAAGTACACACGGATCTGAATGTGGCAGACCCGTTGACTAAGCCTCTTCCACGAGCAAAACATGATCAGCACCAAGACTCCATGGGTGTTAGATTCATTACTATGTAATCTAGATTATTGACTCTAGTGCAAGTGGGAGACTGATGGAAATATGCCCTAGAGGCAATAATAAAGTTGTTATTATTTTATATTTCCTTGTTCATGATAAAGGTTTATTATTCATGCTAGAATTGTATTGACCGGAAACTTAAATACATGTGTGAATACATAAACAAATACCGTGTCCCTAGTGAGCCTCTACTAGACTAGCTCGTTGATCAAAGATGGTTAAGGTTTCCTAACCATAGACATGAGTTTTCATTTGATAACGGGATCACATCATTAGGAGAATGATGTGATGGACAAGACCCATCCGTTAGCTTAGCATATGATCGTTCTGTTTATTGCTACTGCTTTCTTGAATGTCAAATACATGTTCCTCAGACCATGAGATCATGCAACTCCCGGATACCGGAGGAATACCTTGTGTGCTATCAAACGTCACAACGTAACTGGGTGATCATAAAGATGCTCTACAGGTATCTCCGAAGGTGTCCGTTGAGTTGGCATGGATCGAGACTGGGATTTGTCACTCCGTGTTTCGGAGAGGTATCTCTGGGCCCTCTCGGTAATGCACATCATAAGAAGCTTGCAAGCAAAGTGACTAAGGAGTTAGTTACGGGATGATGTATTACGGAACGAGTAAAGAGACTTGCCGGTAACGAGATTGAACTAGGTATGGAGATACCGACGATCGAATCTCGGGCAAGTAACATACCACTACTAGAAAAAAGGTTGTTAGTGGCACACCTATTTTGGCTATTAATGGCGCACTATAGGTGCGCCACTATTATCACGCCATTACTAATAAATAGTAATGGCGCACCGCTGGTGCGCCACTGTTAATCTACATAACAGTGGCGCACCACCTGGTGCGCCATTACTATCCCTCCCAGTGCGCCACTGATAACCTAGCAGGGGGGCTACTGGTGCGCCACTCCTAACTCTAAAGGTGCGCCACTGGTATAAAATATGGGTGCGCCACTAATATCTATATGGTGCGCCACTACTATTAATTCCAGTAAATTTTTTTTTGCTTTTCTCTTATTTGCACGGGTTACAGAATACAATAAAGCACATAATATACAGTTTGCATTACAGTATAAATTACCATCAGTCAAGTATAAACATCACATAATACAATTCATCACATTAGTCTCCGAATTCAAAATAGCGAACAAAGTTCAAATATTAGACAAGTTTAGGTCTCGAGACCGAGTAGCAAATTTATATCACATTACAAAGTCGATCATCTAAACTACCATCACATAGAAGAGAGCTGCGGTCACGATGAGCATCTCGAGCTAGCACATGTACAATAGTCCAACACAAATGATGTCTCCTGTCATCATGATCCTAATTGTTCACATCACTACTACTAGCTAGGACCTACTCCGTTAGATTTTCGAAGCCCCACCTAAGCGTGAGAGAGAAGTATCTTCCTTCGTCCAACACCGGGTTGTCGCACGACCCGAGTCGTCGTCACAATCGTCGCACTCGGGGATCCTATGGTCGTCGTCAGCCATACACTGCCTGGTTTTAACGGGCACAAATCCCTGCACGGAATGTACATATAGAAATGGACATGGGCATGCTAACCAAAAAATAACTACACTGCCCGGTTTTCATCCAAATAAGAAAACAGAGCACAGACGATTTTTTCACATATTCACTTCATTGATACATGCATGATGACATTTGATCGAGTGATGCAGTGGTGGAAGAATAGAGTAATTGTTGTCCATCAGCTCATAAATGATTAGTGGTATACTGAACCCCTTTTGTTATCTTAAAAAGTATACTCAATGGACAACTGCAGGAACTGAAAAGCAGCAACAAATCTCTACAATTAATTGAGATTACTAAACACATTTAATTTTCCCCCCATGGGCTGCACATTCAGAGATCAAATAGCATATTGCAACAGCACAACACCACCAGCATGCTACCAGATTGCAACAGCAACTGCTATTTAGCATAGACAGTACTCCCTCCGTATCTTAATATAAGACTTTTTTGATAATGTGACAGTGTCAAAAAACATCTTATATTAAGTTACAGAGGTAGTACTATATAAAACCATGATAAAAGATAAAACAGAGCTGGGAAACCATGGACAGTCAAGGCCAAGGCTATATTCATATCTTCACCAAGTTTAAGGAATTTCAGTCCCCAGAGTTGACCTTTAATATCCACAACAGCTACTATTACATTACATGTGACCAAGCAAGAGGGAAAGTAAACCTTAGTACTGGAAAGAAGCTGCGAGGAGGAGCAGTCAAACCACAAGAAGTCAAACCACAAGAAGAAGGTTGTCTAGAATCAAGAAGAACAAGCTTCAGAAGCCTATTAGGTAGGAGAAACAACCATTAGTTATCATAGAGTTATGCTGCCCAAGTTAGCAACTTTATGCTATAATAAAAACTGCTAGGAGCCAACAAAAATAATTGGGATAGATATGGCATAGTACATGTTCATAACAGCTGGGATAAGAGGGCATGAGAAAGAAGTAAAATAAAATAACACTAACAGCAGCAGCCACATGTTCACCTTAGCAGCAGCATTAGTATCACTTAAGTATCACAGGAGATGTATCTACCAGGAATCACTTAAGTATACATTCCCAATTTGATGGAACAGCAGCATTAGTAACACTAACAGCAGCAGCATTAGGAATCACTAACAGCAGCAGCAGCATTAGTAACACTAACAGCAGCAGCTCAAACTTAATAGCCTGATAAATCTTGCAGGCATTTAAAGTTATTCAATCAGATGCCATATTATTTATTAACATGCTGCCAAGAAGCTTGAACATGCCATTAGTAATGTCTAGCAGCATGGTAGAAAGAAAAGAAGTTAACATCTGAATGTTTCCCATGCTTATTTAATCAAACATGATTTAATACCTAAATCTACCTATATGGAACATTCAGGACATGCAAATTCAGTTGATTCCTGGTATAAGAAACATTTTCACACCAAGAAAAGTAAAACGAATTCAGCCCTTATAGGCAGAAAAACTAACCATCACAGATTTGACTATCTAAAGAACCGTGAATTATACTTGAGCACATATGTTACTTCGACAGTTGTTCCATGCAACTGTAAACTAGGACATTACTATCAAATTGGCAGGGACAAAGACTAGCTAGCTAGGACATTACTCTAAGATAAACAATTCTAAACATATTAACTAAGTGTTCATAGCTTTGTCAGCCCAATTATACAGGTTTGCTACTTTTTTTATACAGGTTTTTTTATACAAACCAAATGCAATCATAGCTTTTTTTATACAGCTTTTTTTATATAGTGACATAGCTTTTTTTATACAGGTTTGCTACTTTTTTTATACAAACCAAATGCAATCAGAAGATTTATACAAAAAATCAAGGTGCAGGGGAGGAGGTACAGGCGCACCAGGAAGAGTTGCTTACCTTCCTTCTGTAGCCGAAGCAGAGGAGGAGGTGCAGGGGAGGTCGAGGCTGACCGGCGAGGAGGAGGTGAGGAGGGCGCGAGCGGCTGGAGGCCGGAGACGGCGGTGGCCCCGAACCCTAGCGTGGGCGGCGGCTGGAGGCTGGAGACGGCGTCGGCCCCGCACACTAGCGGAGGGGAGGGCGGCGGTCGGGAGAGATGGGCACGGGGGCGCGGGGTCACCGGAGACGGGCGCGGGGGCGATGGACCGGTGGGGAGGGTGGAAGCGGCAGGGGCGGTGGTGTCAGGGCCCTTCCAAGTTGCAAGAGCTGCGGCAGCACCAGCACGGGCCTGTGGCGGGCGGCGACGGCGGATCCCCGGGGAGACAAGGACGGTGGGAGGAGGGAGTTGGGGGCGGGGAGGAGGAGGAGGGAGGAGGGAGTTGGGAGGAGGAGGACGGAGCCGGGTACGCCGGCGCCGCCGGCCGGCCGGCCCTGTGCATCGAGAACAGAGGAGGACGGGGGGAATGGAGGAGCAGGGAGGAGTGAGGAGGAGGGAGGAGAGTACCTGTGGGGGCTGAACGGGCGGCGGCGGGGGGTCGCCGGAGCGGGCGGCGCCGGTGGCGGGCTGCGGCGGCTGCCAACCCTAGCTGATGCGTGAGCGAGCAGAGAGGGGATGAGGTGTTTGCGTGTGTTTCCTGTGTATAGATCGAGAGGAAGAGTTAGCAATGGCGCACTAGGCGGGGTGCGCCATAAACAAGGATAGCAATGGCGCACTGTTGCGAGGTGCGCCATAAACATCGTGATAGCAATGGCGCACCTTCTCCTGGTGCGCCATTACTAACTTTTTTTTATTTTTTTGAATTTTTAGTTGCATGTAATAATTTAAGATTTGAGATAAAAGAAAAGGAAAATGCAAATGGAGTGATAAAATCTTATAAAAATAAGATTTGATATTATTGATTTATTTCTGATTTTATAAATTGAAAAAAAAAATTACTAGTTTTGAAAAAAAAATTGTTAGTAGTGGCGCACCGTGGGTGTGGTGCGCCATTACTAGTTAAAACTAGTAATGGCGCACTTTCCCCTGGTGCGCCACTGCTAAGTCTAGGGAGGGGTGTGGGGCCAGGACAAACTTAGTAGTGGCGCACCGTGGGTGTGGTGCGCCATTACTAGTTAAAACTAGTAATGGCGCACTTTCCCCTGGTGCGCCACTGCTAAGTCTGGGGAGGGGTGTGGGGCCAGGACAAAACTAGTAATGGCGCACCACACACCAGGTGCGCCATTAGTAATATGGCCATTAATGGCGCACCCATATCTGGTGCGCCACTGCTATATAGCAGTGGCGCACCACATACATGGTGCGCCATTAATGTCCATATTAGCTATAGCCGTTTTCCTAGTAGTGTACCGATGGACAAAGGGAATTACGTATGTTGTCATTGCGGTTCGACCGATAAGATCTTCGTGGAATATGTAGTAACCAATATGAGCATCCAGGTTCCGCTATTGGTTATTGACCGGAGAGGCGTCTCGGTCATGTCTACATCATTCCCGAACCCGTAGGGTCCGCACGCTTAACGTTCGTTGACGATATAGTGTTATATGAGTTATGTGAATTGGTAACCGACTGTTGTTCGGAGTCCCGGATGAGATCCCGGACGTCACGAGGAGTCTCGGAATGGTCGAGAGGTAAATATTTATATATGGGAAGTCATATTTTGGGTTCCGAAAAAGGTGCAGTTTTTTCGGTATTATACCGGGAAGCTTCCAGAAGGTTCCGGAGGAGTCCGAAAGTCCACAAGTGGGTACACCACGTCCCAAGGGTTGGCATGGACTAAGGGGAGGCGCCCTGGCCTTATTGGGCCAGGCGCACCAAGTCCTCAAAAGCCCACGCAGCTAGGGAAGAAAAAAAGGGAGAGTCCTGGTAGGAATAGGATTGGACTTTGGAGTCCAAGTCCACGTGTGTACTATTCACGGTTACTGTTCACGTGGCACTATTCTTTCTACTCCAAGCCCCTACACATATATAAATAGAGGAGAGGGGGCGCCCCAAAGGATACAACATTGTCTTAGCCGTGTGCGGCGCCCCCCTCCACAGTTCCGTCCCTCGGTCATATTTTCGCAGTGCTTGGGCGAAGCCCTGCGGAGATAGCATCACCATCACCGTCACCACGCCGTCGTGCTGCCGGAACTCATCCACTACCTCGCCGTCTTGCTGGATCAAGAAGTCGAGGACGTCACCGAGCTGAACGTGTGCTGAACGCAGAGGTGCCGTACGTTCGGTGCTCGGTCGGTTGGATCGTGAAGTTGTTCGACGACATCAACCGCGTTGTTCTAACGCTTCCGCTTACGGTCTACGAGGGTACGTAGACACACTCCCCCTCTCGTAGTTATGCATCTCCATGGATAGATCTTGCGTGTGCGTAGAAAATTTTTGTTTTCCATGCAACATTCCCCAACACAAGGCTGTTCAAATTGAACAAAGACTTGGTTTCTGGCCAAAAAGGTGTTATTATTGGAAAAGAGTTTGGCGGCCTGTTGGACCTTGCAGCGAACAGCATGCCCGGTGATCTTAGTCAATGGATAATGAAGCAATATGATCCAGAGATGTCACAGATAGTTATTCCAGATAGGGGGAAGATTCCAGTAGATGTCGCGAGTGTTCGGAGGATATGGGGTTTGCCAAATAGGGGGAGGAAGGTGTGCTATGATAACCGCCCTGAGATCACAAAGGCAATGTACAACATTTACAATATCACCTCAAAGAATTCACCAACTCTCACAGCATGGTGCAAGATGATCAAAGACATGAATGGAGCTCATGATGATGATTTCCTCCGCGCCTGGCTGTCTCTTGTTTTTTCCTGCTTCCTTGCTCCATCTACAAGTTTAAGCATTTCACCAAAAAGCTTTCCTGCGGTCATGGATGTTAATGGAATAACTGAAACCAACATATGCCAGTTTGTTGTTGATCAACTAAAGCTAGCATTCAAAACGGGTCGTGGCAAGAAGGCTGTTTGTTGCTGTGTTTTCCACCTCGTAGTAAGTTCATCGAAGCATGAATCATTATTTTTTTCTCACTGTCCTTATGTTTTTTTTTAAAATCAGCAGTGGACTCAAACTTTGTGTTTTTTCTTATCTCACACAGCTGCTATATCTAGACTCATTGGATGTTGACGAACCAATTCCCAGTTTGATACCAAGGGTTTCAGTTTGGAATTCAGATTTAATTGCTAAAGTTATCAAGATGGACGGGAAAGCCCCGGGGGAATACGGAAACCTGCGGGTAAGCTCATTTTTTTGTCCAGTAATGCCATTTTTTGCTTTAAAAGACATAAGGTTAGACAACTCCATTTGTTATAGAGGAGGCAATTGAATTACAAGTTCCAAGCAAGTTGAAAGTATTTTCTGGGCAATTTGTAGTTCTCAGTCTTGGTGTACCCTGGCAACTGTCCCAATATGATAGGAAGGACTTTTTGGGGGCCAGTAATAGCAGCTGATGTACAACATTTTAAAAAAAAATAGGCAAGTCCAGCATATAACCATAGCAACTTATATACTGAACAGTAGCAAGTTTTGTTTTGCAACTATAGCAAGTTCTATACTGAAAATCAGGGAAGCTACATGCTAAAACCCTAACTGCGCATTACAGGATTAATAGGCAACAAGGATGCCCACAATGTGTTCAAAGCATACATGTTTTATGTAAACTATCAAGTTACTTCTTTTTAGTTTTTTGAATAAAAAATGCAGTCAAAATCAAAATAATGAACAGTAGCATTTTTCCTCTTCTGTTGTCAAGCAAGTGCCACAAATCACTCATTCATGTTCATCTTTTTTGCCAACACAACAAAACAGCTGAAGACTGAGTTCTCGCGGTGTGCGGATGATAGCTTGTTTGGCAGCATGGACCACGTCACAAAATTTGTCGCCGCAAGATTACCCGAGTCATACGACAAAATTGTAAGTCATCTAGTGGCTGTTATCCTCACTAGTGTTTCCCTTTTCATTCTCAAACCAAACAGATTTTATGAAACTTATCATGTTTTCTCTTTTTTTTCTACTTTTGTGTTTTTGCAGAAACAAAAGAAGCTGACAGGTATGGTGCACGAAATGTGTTCCACTATTTCACATGCAGTTGGAAAGCTTGTTACTGGCATTGGGAGGATAGATGATGATGAGGAGGGGACAAGAAGGACAGAGCCTGTTCATGCGGAACAGAGCAGGCAACAGTCTAAGAGGAGACCCAAACAAGTTGCAGGCGTCAGAGACAGCTTATCAAGTGAAGAAGAGTCATTTAAATCTGACAGTGATGGCAGTGAGGAAGATGAAAGCGAAAGTGACGAATCTGACGATGACAGAGGGAATGATGAGAGCGACAGCGATGGCCACTCAGGCGATGATGTTGCTGACGACCTTGTAGTGGAAAATACTGGACGCAATGACAACGAGGAGGGAAATCATCGCGATGAGGGGGAAGCAACTTTTGAGGAGAGGGGAACGGTAATGGTTGAAAACAAGGAGGATAAGGAGGACGAAGAGGAAGAGGATGAAGAGAAGGAAGATGATGACAATGAAGAAAGTGAAGACAATGATGAAGACAAGGTAGATGATGATGGGCAGGGCGATGAGGATGATGATGATGACAAGAACGGGGGTGGTAACAGCAGCCCTAGTGGTGAAGGTGGCAACAATGGCGGGAACGAGGATGCTGCAGCTGGAAAACCAGACAATGATGATGAAGATGAATGCACACTACAATATTTGATTGAAAAGAAGGATAGGAAGCCAAAGGGACTTGATGAGGCAGTTAGCATCTCTGTCAGAGATGTTGTTATGATGGAGCAGGAAAGTGATTGCAAATTTCCATGGTTCCCCAGGTTTGAAGTGAAAGAAATGATGGATTTTGACGAGGAGCCTATTGCAGTGCAAGCGAGGAAGATTTTTGATGAGCTGTTGAGGGGAAAAGAGATGGAACTGGGTATGACATTTAACTTGGAGGAGTTATGCCCCAAGTGGATTCGCCGAAAAATCATGAGGGAAATAGGTGCTCTAAATGAAGTGGGCGAAGCAAAGAAAGTTGGTATACCACCGTTTCCACCACCAAAGAAGAAAAAGAGTGTCAGTTTTATATTAGAACCAATGGTGGTCACAGAAACAGCAGAGGAACTGCGAGCTATGCGTGACCAAAACGCTGAACAAGTGCAAGAGGGAAAGGAAACAAAGTCAGCCATGAAGAAATCTGGGCATTTTCAGTTGCAACAGCAGGCAATACCTCTGACAAAAGAGGCAAGTTATGGCACAGCCAAGACTCAGCTGGAAACCAATACAGCATCAAGCACAGCAGCAGGACTTGATGCACTCCCCCGCGGCAAAGATGCAAATGATGCAGTATCACCAGGGGCAGTTTCAAAGCAGGACGGTAATTCTTATCCCAAATGCCAGGCAAGTAACTCACATATTATGGCAACTCAGTCCAAGGAGGAAGCAAGCTCATCTGTTTTTGAGGCAAGTATTGCACAGGCAACATTACACCCAACAGAAGGAGAAGAAGCTCAATTGAAACAGGGACCACCACTGGGATTAAGCAGAGCAAACCCTAGTGGAAGGCAACCGCTTAGTGATTTAAATGGTCGAGCACAACATCTTGCTCGAGGAAATGGAATGCAATCAGGCAATGCCACCCAGAGGGGCAAAGTGCAACATTTGAAGTCATCACCACATGCTGTATCATTAGATGCAGGTCAGGAAAACATCCCTCCAGCAGAGATGACATTGGTGGAAGATGACATTGGTGGGAATATGAAACAAAGTTCGGATGCAAAGTTGCTAATAGCTCAGGGCAAGTTGCCTGCTAAAACACCTACAGTTGCCCAAGCATCCACCCCCCAGAAGCAGGCCATCAATTTGTCTGATGCGAACAAGGAGGACAGTCTGCCCATGCGATTTAGCGGGTTCACAAGGCAAGGAGGACCGTCTGCACTAGAAATAAATGTTCTAGATGTCAGTGAGCTCTTAGCAAGGTGTGTTGCTACATCTAGCAACAATCCGCAAAGCAAGTCATCAAATCACATACCAGCAGAGATGGATGGACGCCATTTTCATCACAGCAAAAGTGAAAGCTCAGATGTTTTTTGCAGTGAATACTGCCCAGCCCCAGGTTTTGATCTCTTTATAGATGATTTTCCTACATCAGATGAAGACGATGGAGCACATCAAGATATCAGGCCAAGCAAATTTGTTGAGCATGAGTCCATGCAATATCAAGTACCTCCCCAACCAGTCATTGAAATAATCGACGACGATTATGCTGTGGATCTCGAAGGCATAGATGAAGCATGTGCACATGTACAAGAAAAGGATATGGAGTTTGGTGCAGGCTGTTCAGTTGGGAACATTTACCAGACACCTGAAAAAGTTTCCAACCAAGGAGAAGTGGGATCAGGCAGCAAGATTTATAGTAGCAGTAGCTCAGGAGAGATGGTCTCACATCAATTTGAGAGAAGGATTATCAAGCCACCTCCTTGCAAGAGGTCACCATTCATGGACTACAACGAGAAGAAAGTGTACCTGTGCAAACCTGAAGCAAACATGCTATATGCATCGGTTATTTTGCATGGGAGGTTGGATGAAGAAGCATCACCAGATGCAGATACCAGGTATGACAATTTCAGAGGCATTTTTTATATTTATGTTTTTTAGGCAATCACAATGCACTTTCAGGCAACCCAGACTGTATTCCCAGGCAATCCAAAGTAAAAAAAGGCAACATGGCACAGTAGAGCAGTAACATAATCCCCCATACAAAATATATGCTAACCAGAATGCACTTTTAGGCAAGCCCAAATTTCTCTGGTCTTTTTTAGGCAACCCAGATTGTGTTTACAGGCAATACAAAGTACAAAAGCAAGCAATTTGGCACAGTAGAGCAGTAACATAATCTTTTACATGCAAAATTATATGGTAGCCACAATGCACTCGTAGGCAAGCCAGAATATAATTCTAGGCAATCCAAAATACAGAAGCAGGCAATTTGGCTACTGTTTTTTTCCATGTAGCCAAAATGAGATGCATTCTTTTCCCATTTTTTTATCATGGACATGGTGATAAAATAAAGAACGAATAGATAACACATCTCTCTGTTTTTGTGCTTTCTATTTTCTTTTGCTCGCAGCCCAAAGGTAATTGACTATAATGGATACTATGTCACGGTGAGGGAGCTCGCAAACTCTATGAAAAAGGAAGGATATGTCTTGACCCATGCAATGGAAATCGGCATACAGTCCATAATGATGAATTTTCCACCAGACTCTAAGAAGGTTGTGATGCCCCTCAGGTTCTCGGTAAGAAAAAGGAGAAGCAGTCCTTAGTACTTCAGGTTTTCCACTCTTGGTTGCTACTTGGTCATTTTTTTCCCCATTTTTGTTTCCAGACAAGGTTGCAACAGATGCATTTTACCTCTAAAGATATGAACAGCAAAGAGCTTATTTCCCGATTCAACAAATCAAATCGCTTGGACCGCAAAGATATGGTAAGTCATTCTTTCTTCAATTTCCAAGGTTGCAACAATTCAAAGTTGCCCACTCACATGTAAATATCAGAGTACAAATTCTTCACTGTTTACACCAATGCTTCACCAAATTTTTTTACACAAGTTGCTTACACGCATGCACAAATTTTGCCTGAGTATATGCTCTGCAAGTTGCTTACACACGTGGATCAAGTTGCCATAAATCTGCACTTCCGGCATTTTTTTTGCTTCAGTGCATGTACCAAGTTGCCAGAGTGCAGAATCATAACATAAGTTTCTGTAACATCCAGTTTTTTGCATAGTTTTTTTACGAGGAAACTTGCATGTTTTATAGCTATTCAAGTTGCCTACAAATCATGTTCTTACCCCAGCTTTTTTTCTACTTTTTTTTGCACAGATCATGTTCCCTGTGTTAGAGAACATTGACAAGTCAAAGCCAGTTGTAGGGAACCATTATTGGGTCTTTAACGTGAATACAAGGGATCGAAAGTTCGAGGTGCTTGATTCATGGAGGACGCTTCAGGACAAGCGTCTAGATGACTGTGCAAGGACTATGGTTGCCAGTTTTCGGGCTCTGTGGGAAGAGCACTATGCCAAGTCGCATGTCTCATTGGATGATTTTGAACTTACCAACATTGATGTGCCAAAACAAACTAATGAGTAAGCATCAATTCCCACACACTCCTCGACAAACTCATACTTGTTTTCCCATTATTTTACTTTCTTTTTACATGCGTAAGTACATACAGCAGTCTAGCTAATTAGAAACATACTGTATTTTTGCATAGATTCGACTGCGGTATTTTTGCCCTCACACTTGCAAATGGTTGGGAGGCATGGAACATTCCAAGATTCACAGCACAGGATGTTCCAAACATCAGGAAGAAGCTGACTAACACGTGGGTTAACACCGTGCACAACAAGGCTCCATGGAAAGATGTATTGAAATTAGCTTAGGTCAGTTTTTTTCACTCATGTTTTATTAAGTTTATTGGTACATAAAGACTGTAGTTGCCAGCATCATTTACACGAAGATTCATTGCATCATCAACATTTTTGCCTGTAATTTTTGAACAACCAAGGAGTTGCCTGAATCCATTTCCTAACTTGCAACAATACCAAACAGAAATTGCCTACAGATTTTCAAAATGAAACACCCAGAATTACCTACAATATTTTTGCCAGTAGGCAATTCAAACTGTAGTATCAGGCAATCCAAACTGTAGTATCAGGCAATCCAAACTGCAAAATCATGCAATCCAAACTGTAGAACAAGGAAGTACTTAAATAAAAAACAAAAACACAATAGAGTTATCTAGAGCATTTTTGAACCTTACATACTTAAAAAGCATCTTGTCCTTGCCTGAATGGTAACACAAAACACAAATGATAGTCAACAAGAAGGTGCATACAGAAAATAGCAAATATTGTTCCTAACATATCTTTTGGGCTTCTTTTTTGCTTTTCCTCACCCATCGTCTTGACAATGAAAATCCATATGTTCTTTTTCTGGTGCCCATCACGCCAATCTTGTGGGGCACAGTGCACCATTGTGGCTCACAGACCCACAATAGCTGCACTTGTTTTTCCTCTTTGGATGCAGCTCAAGTGCTGATTGCATCCTTTTCGACTTCGCTCTTCCTTTTGTAGTCGATTTTGGGGGGTCCCTAGGAATTGGAGGGTCAGGTGTGGTAGTAGGATTTCCGGAATGTGGTACAACCATAGAAGCACCTTGCGCGGCTGCAACATCTGCATGTAGGGATGCTATGTTGAGTGGTTGGTGCGCATGTCCACCAGGAGGTTGCGCCAAAGAAGATGAAAGTGGGGCGACATGTTTTTCTTGCACGTTAGAAGAAGTGGGACGCTGCACAGAACCACCAGCAACTGTTGCAGGCAATGGTGCAAGGCCAGCACTCGTCACATGGCTCATGTTTGTTGTTGTAGGTCCCCTGGATGGTGGTGCATCCCCCCTAGGTGGTGGTGCAGGCCACCAGCTTGGTTGAGGAGCCCTCATCATTGTTGGTGCAGGCGCTCTGGTTAGTGTTGCAGCTCCCAACAGTTGTTGCGGAGTCCCCCTCAGTGTCTGTGCAGGCCCACTGCTTAGTGTTGGAGCCCCCAACAGTCGTGGCGCAGCCCCCCTGGGTTGTGGTGCAGCCCCCCTACTTTGTGTGACATATCCTGGCGGTTGCTGTGCAGCCCACCAGCTTGGCACTGCAGGCCCCCTAGGCAGTGGTGCAGCCCCCACTATTGCTTGCGGATGTACACCTGGACCCATAGAGTTTGCAGTTAGCGATGCTGCATTTTTCGGCTGCGGGGCAGAAGTAGTTTCACGCTGCCTAGAACTAGCAGGGGCTTGCGCAGGTCCAGCAGGTGGCGGTGCGTTGCCACTACTCGCCGGAGCATTACTCGTTGGTGGCGCAGAACAAGCTGATGGCGGAGGACCACCAGTGGGCCCACTGGTAGGTGCTGCTGGTTTCTTCTTCCTTGACAGGTTGAGATTTTTTATTTCATGACGTGCTCCACGCATATGCTTCCTTACAATATCTGTCGCAACATCTGACGCACTAGCAACCCGAGCAAGGCTACCAAAATCCATCATCAAATTTGTATGCCGAAGTTCTTTCTTCGATTGTGGTGGCATCTCATCGGGATGATCCTCGACAGCAGGGGGTGCATCGGGGATTGCCAAAGGTGTCCATCTTCTAATGATGTACTGCGCTGGGATTTCATCGATCCCAAGCTGGTTGAAAACATTCAATATATGGCAGCAAAGCATACCGTCCCTCTCAATCTTGCAACACTCACATCTGTAGTCTCCAGCACTAGCTTCAACTGTCACAAAATAGCTCCTAGAACAATATCAGAAAATCCAAACACACATACTAGTTCGAGAGGGTGCGGATGACCACACATACTTCCTGTAATCTTCCGCACCCTCTCGAACTAGTATGTGTGTTTGGATTTTCTGATATTGCTTCACGAAGTTCAAGATGGACTTGTGTGGGTTCACATATCTCTTAAGGACAGCGTTGAACCCCTCGCTGCATTGAGTTGACTGCAAGAAGGGGAAGAATTGGTGCTTGAAATAACAGGGAACCCATGTTTCCCGGTACTTGTATAGAGTCTCAAAGTGGGAGTCAGTCATAGCTTCATACTTCAACAGCAGCTCAGCCCATCCTGCCTCAAACTCCTCTGGTGTCAAGCTAAAGTCAACACATTTGTTGAAATCTTGCGACAAACCAGGGTTTCGCCCCAACAATCCTCCTAGCTTCTCTTGTGCTTTTTTCATAATATGCCAACGACAACAGCGGTGCACACTTGTAGGGAAGATCTTTTTAATGGATTGTGCCATTGCGATGTCTTGGTCGGTTATGATGTTGGTGGGTGCTATACCATGCATTGCCTCAAGGAAGGTCTGGAATAGCCAATCAAAACTAGACGCCAACTCTTGCCTAACAAAACCACAGCCCAACATAAATGACTGCCCATGTCGATTAATTCCAATGAATGGTGCAAGGGGCATGTTGTACATGTTAGTCATATATGTTGTGTCAAAGGAGATGCAATCGTGGTAAGCTTCCGTGTAAGCCCTCCTTGCTGCACCATCGACCCAAAAAATATTCTCCACTCTATCCTCCTCATCATACTTTATCTTGTAGAAAAAATCTGGATCCTCTGTTTGCTGATCTTTAAAGTATGCAACTGTCTCTATCATATCGCCTTCTCTTGTAGCATCCTTGTTCAAGACCGTCTTGAGGTTCGTAATGTGCTTAGTACCATAAGGCACAATGAGCTCTGTCCCATAGAATTCTGACATGACGTGCATCATACGACCTGCAGTCAATGAAGTCGGAATGGTGGTTAATCCCTTTTACCCAAAAACAGTAGGAAAACAGTACCAAAAACAGGCAACTCAAATGGATATTTTAGGCAATTCATCAAGCTATACAAGCAAGTAACACAAAACATACATGCAATTCAGCAGTGGGTAAAAATACTAGAAGCAAGCTACATGAAACCAACCAGGGAAGTACTACTATGCATTTCAGCAAGAAAAAATTGAATAATAGGCAAGTGCAGCTCACACAGAAACAAGTGTTATCACAGGCATTTTCTTTTCTTCAATTTTACCAACAAGCAGATAGGCAAGTAGTAATTATACATTGAGCAACAAACAGATAAATACTAGGCAAGTCATTAAATAACAAGCACAAGGCAACACAGGCAGTAACTTGCTTGTTTTTTGAACAAACCAGGCAACTACTACTTAAAAATAAGGCAAGTCCAGGGGGGAGCAGATTTTTTATTTTGACAACCAAGTAAGTCATATGTGTTGTGTACTTTTTGTCTGGCAAACCAGGCATATGTTTCAAGCAACAAAGATACAATACTTAGGCAAGTCTAGGGTGTTAAAGTTGGAGGGGAGGGGGGTGTGGTCATAGACCTGTAGTCAAATTGCAGTTATGAAGGTGGGTAAGGAAGGCCCTTTCTTCTGCTGGGATCCCTTGGTGTGATCTCAAGTACTTAGTCAAAGATGGTTTGTCAACCAATGGATGGTTGTGCTCGCCAACAAAGTATATCACTTTCCATCTGCCATCTATTAGTTTCACAACCATCTTAGCTTTGCAACCTGTTTGCAATATTGTATCTCTCTTGCGCTTCTTGCTTATCTTTTTTGTTTTACTCTCATCATCAACAAAGACAATATCCTCGTCTTCATCATCATCTTTTGTTTGTTCAACAATATCATCTAGCACAGGAATCTTTTCCGCCCCTCCGTCATCGACTTTAGGCTTTCAAAACTTGTTGCAAACAAACTGTTGCTTTATCAACTCTCCAGTCTTAACAGACTTCCTTGAAGTATTCATTTTGATTGAAAACCCAATCTGCAAGGAATATGCATTGTAGTGTTCTTTGGCGCCTTCCAAAATGTCAAACCTCATGCCCACATAAGGCTCCTTGGGCTGTGACCAAGCTTCATCATCATTTTCAGCACCCAAGCCTGTCAAACCATTACCAACGGTCCCACCAGTATCACCCGCGGCACCCGTGCCATCAAGGGTATGACCATCAGTCTCAGTTTCTTGTGCTGTAGGTGCTTGTTTATTGCCTGAAGCACCTATCCCATGAATTGAGTGCCCATCTGTCTCCATTGTTTTTGTTGCAGTAGCAGTGACATTTTGCATTATAGGAGGATTAGGAGATTCAGCCACAAACTCAGTATTTTGAGCACCCTGTTGTGCACAGTACACTGGATCACCAATATTCATACCATCAACAATATTTCCATCTGGTTCCTCATTTAGGTCAATCATCTTTTCAACCTGTGCATTTTTCAACCAGTAAAAACAAAGCAAGTTAGCTTGATGAGACAAGCAAGTAACAAACTAAATTCAGGCAAGCAGGAAACACACCAACACAATCACACCAAAATCATAAGATAGCATCCATTTTTGTTACTTGCTTGAATTGTTTTTGTGTGTATCATAATTTTTTTCTTTCTTTATTGTTTTTTTTAATTGCAGGCAACTTCTATCTCTGCATGTTTTCCAAGGACTTTTTAGGTGAAGCAAGCCAACTGCCACAGAAATGTTATTCGAAGTGTTTTCAGCATGAATTTCACACCAAAAAACAGAGAGAGAGAGAGAGCAGCAGCATGTTTGTGTTAGAAGAAACTTAAAGAATAGCAGTAGTAATGGGCAACATTGTCCTTTATGTTCACCTATACTGTACTAGCAGCAACCTTGGTGATCACTATGTTCAATGTGTTCCCATTCGTGTAGTCGGTTCAAGTAATCTGTTCTCTAGGTCATGGTTTTTTTCTCGTGCAAGGTGATGCATTTGCTTGTTGTATAGGACATTTCTTTGCCCTTTCTTTTCTGCAGGATCAAAATACCAAATTTTTTGAATCCGCCTCATTTTTCCTGCCAAGTGCGAGAACACAACAACAGTGGAAACACATTTTGGATCATGCTGAAGGATATAATGGAAAGGTAAATTAAACCTCAGATCAGACTCTCCACTATTTTTTTGTTGCACATTTTTGTCCTTTTTCATTTTTTACACTGCTGAACCAAAGTACAATGGAAACAATTGCTCAGTAGTAGTATTTTTTAGCCTCTATATGAGTTGCTTTTTGACAGTAGGTTTTGCCCAATCTTTATAATACAAATTGCTACCATCAACAATGACTTTTGCCAAATCTTTATAATGCAAGTTGCTCCCATCAGACATGCCTTTTGATGTATAAGTTGCTTGTACATGTGTTGCTTCTGACAATAGAAATTTTTGCCTAATCTTATAATGCAAGTTGCTCCCATCGGCCAGAATGGTTGCATAATCTCACAATGCAATTTGCTACCATCAGTCCATTGTTTGTTGCATGAGTTGCTTCAACATGAGTTTATTTGATAGTAGAATGTTTTTGCCTATTCTTTATAATGCAAGTTGCTCCCGTAAACCATGATTTTTGCTTCACAATACCTTTTTGATTTGCTACAACAGATTTTTTTTGTTATTTTTACCTAGTGAGCACACTATTCATCCCTTTTGTAAGGTGCAAAAGGTTCATGTTTTACATCTTAAATTCTCTAAATTTGTGTGTAAACCAGCAGATTGTTTGCTCATTTTTCACCATTTGCTAGTTGCTTCATGCTAACACTGTTTTCGCTCAAACATAATGTCTAAATTGCCAGAACTATGACTTTAGTGTTTGATTTTTGTTCCCAGCACTAGTAGATGGTGAAAATAGGGTTAAAAACCGGCTCAGTAGTTGCTTACAACGTGTTGATATGCAACAGGATGGAACACAGAAGCAGCAAATCAAAGGCATGTTGGATCAAGAAGAGCCAGTTTCTACAGGCTTGGATAAGGGCAAAAGTGGGGGGAAAGGTGAGCAAATCTGTTGTTTTTACCTTTGTGACTTCCTGCTTCTCCTGCCTGTCCTGCTTTTCTAGCTGTTCTAGATCAACAGTTTCATGGATGCCGCCATTGCAGGGCTGTGGAGCTTTTTGGATCTGGGAAGGATGAACTGTGCCCTTTCTTGGGGGAGAAGAAGATGGGGGCGATGCTCTGGCGGCTGGCGCCTGGAATAGGAGGGGGAGGGAAGGTGGGGATTGGGGGATCACGTGATGGCCGGACGGGGACCAGGTGCTTTATCGAAGGGGATCGCGGCGGAGGGTCGACTGGGCACTTTCCTTTCTTTCGATGCGGGGGGACAGGAACTTTCCTGTTCGGGCAGGCCGCTAGGGAACGCTAGGGAGCAGCCGGTTGCTCCCTAGACGCGTCCATATAAAATTACGCGATTTGGTGATTGATGAATGGTAGTGTGGAATAATAAGGAATATAAATTACGTGCTTGATGGGGCGTGCACTAGGGGAGTTCTTCGATCGATGGGGTGGGGGTAGGAAGCGAGGATACCACCTACCAACTCCCCAATCAGGAGTAGAGATGAGAGACCTAAGATACAAGTGTTCTACTAAGACACGACTCCATGCCCTGTCAACACAATACAATTTAGAGTCCAACTGTAGCCTACCTCGTACACAATATTCGACACAACTCTAACAAACTCCACATTGGCGAATATTCTTCACCACCTTGAATTCGTCCATGCGTCAAACTTTCATGTACATTAGACTTGAGCTTATCTCACGAGTACCGCTGCTACTTCAAAGACTCCGTGTGACTCCACCTACAACTTGTAGTCCTTCTTTTCTTGATCACAGTCAACACTCGAGCAAAATTAAGTTCTTCTTTACTCTTGTCTGTGCTCCCGACTTCCAGAATATCTGTTCAACATCATCACACATTGATCACTGACCTGCGTGAAAGTGAACAACTCACATATCGTGTGTCACACATAAGAGTTAACTGAACTCAACATCATCGCTCTTCCTTGACTGTCTGTCTGAAACTTGAAGGGATTTCACCGTTGCTTGTAGTCATCCCGAGTCAATTTTGCAGTTGTCTCACCACATGTATGACCACCAGAGCCCTGGCCCGTCTCCATGTCCCGTGCATACCGCACGCCTCGCCGCTATTACCGCATCGAGCCTCTGCTGTCCTGGTCGAGTCTCAACGGTCGGAAACCCACACCATTCAACCCCCACTGCAGAGTACCACCGATCATCACCGACCGATGACGAGTTTCACGTTTCCATCAGACCGCTGGGCTCTAGTTCCAACTACGTGTCACTCACGTTTTCCCCCCGCTGAATAGGATTCGACTCTCTGTGCATTTACACCACAGCCCCTCAATCAACACCGACTGAAGTTTTTCATCAGACCACAACCCCACCTTCAACATGCCTCCATGCAGGGGCGGAGCCCATTGGGCTGACCCGTATGCACAGGAATACGGGTGAAAAAAATCGCTAGCAGTTGGAATTCCCTAACGGACGCTCGTTGCGTCGAAATGTCGCCGTTTCGCACAGGGAGATCGTGCGATCGCTCGTCTTGGGCCGGCCCGTTTAATGTTTCAGCGATCCTGGTTTCGGGAACTCTCTATAGGTTTCTGTATGGGTTTTTTCCGGTTTTTGGAACCTTCTAGAAGGTTCCTGAACCGGTTTTTATTTTCTTCTTGTTATCTTTTTTCTTTCTTCCTGTTTCTATTATCTACTTTTTCCTTTTTTCTGTTTATTTTTCTTTCCGTTTTTTCTCTTTTTTATTTTCTTTCATATTCATTTTCTTTTTCCAAGTTTTATTTTTGTTTTCTTCTTTTCTTTCTTTCGGTTTTTTCTCTTTTTTATTTTCTTTCATATTCATTTTCTTTTTCCAAGTTTTATTTTTGTTTTCTTCTTTTCTTTCCTTTTTCTGTTTATTTTGTTCCAAAATTTCAAATATTGTTTGGAATTTCAAAAAATGTTCTTGTTTTTGAAATTTGTTCATTGTTTTCGAAAAATGTTCGTGTTTAAAAAATGTTCTCGTTTTCAAAATTTTGTTCACATTTTCAAAAAATGTTCGTCTTTCAAGAAGTTTAGGGATTTCAAAAAATGTTCTCGTTTCCAATATATGTTCACAATTTCAAAAAAATGTTTGTGTTTCAACAAATATTCAGGAATTTCAAATAATGTTCTTGTTTTCAAAATTTGTTAACAATTTTTCATAAAAATGTACATGCTTAAAAACATGTACGCGGTTCCAACATTTTGTTCGCAATTTAAAAAAATGTTCCCATGTTTTGAACTTTGTTCACGTTTCCAAATAATGTTCGTGTTTTTCGTAATTTGTTCGTTTTTCAGAAAATGTTATTTTTTGAAAAATTGTTTGCGTTTTTGGAAACTGTTTGGCATTTGCAAATTCTGTTCGTGTTTCATTTTTAAATTGGAATTGCAAAACATCTTCACTTTTCCAAGAAATGCGGCATTTTAAAACTGCTCGCAATTTTCAAGAAATGTTTTCAACATGTTTTTTTTCTTTCATATTCATTTTCTTTTTCCAAGTTTTATTTTTGTTTGCTTCTTTTCTTTCCTTTTTTATTTTTTCTTTTTCTGTTTATTTTGTTCAAAAATTTCAAATATTGTTTGGAATTTCAAAAACTGTTCTTGTTTTTTAAATTTGTTCATTGTTTTCGAATACTATTCGTGTTTCAAAAATGTTCCCATTTTCAAAGTTTTGTTCACATTTTCAAAAAATGTTCGTCTTTGAAGAAGTTCAGGGATTTCAAAAAATGTTCTCGTTTCCAGTATATGTTCACAATTTCAAAAAAAATGTTCGTGTTTCAAAAAATATTCAGGAATTTCAAAAAACGTTCTCGTTTCCAAAATTTGTTCACAATTTTTCATAAAAATGTACATGCTTAAAAACATGTACGCGGTTTCAACATTTTGTTCGCAATTTCAAAAATTGTTCCCATGCTTTGAACTTTGTTCACATTTCCAAATAATGTTCGTGTTTTTCCTAATTTGTTCTTTTTCAGAAAATGTTATTTTTTGAAAAATTGTTTGCGTTTTTGGACCTGTTTGGCATTTGCAAATTCTGTTCGTGTTTCATTTTTAAATTGGAATTGCAAAACACCTTCACTTTTCCCAGAAATGCGGCATTTTAAAACTGCTCGCAATTTTCAAGAAATGTTTTCAAAATGTTTTTTTTCTTTCATATTCATTTTCTTTTTCCAAGTTTTATTTTTGTTTTCTTCTTTTCTTTCCTTTTTTATTTTTTCTTTTTCTGTTTATTTTGTTCGAAAATTTCAAATATTGTTTGGAATTTCAAAAAATGATCTTGTTTATGAAATTTGTTCATAGTTTTCAAAAAATGTTCGTGTTTCAAAAATGTAATCGTTTTCAAAATTGTGTTCACATTTTCAAAAAATGTTCGTCTTTCAACAAGATCAGGGATTTCAAAGAATGTTCTTGTTTCCAATATATGTTCACAATTTCAAAAAAATGTTTGTGTTTCAAAAAATATTCAGGAATTTCAAAAAATGTTCTCGTTTTCAAAATTTGTTCACAATTTTTCATAAAAATGTACATGCTTAAAAACATGCACGCGGTTTCAACATTTTGTTCGCAATTTCAAAAAATGTTCCCATGTTTTGAACTTTGTTCACATTTCCAAATAATGTTCGTGTTTTTCGTAATTTGATTGTTTTTCAGAAAATGTTATTTTTTGAAAAATTGTTCGCGTTTTTGGAAACTGATTGGGATTTGCAAATTCTGTTCTTGTTTCATTTTTAAATTGGAATTGCAAAACATCTTCACTTTTCCAAAAAATGCGGCATTTTAAAACTGCTCGCAATTTTCAAGAATTGTTTTCCAAATCTCAACGCTGCTGGGTGTTCTTATAGTGTTTTGCACCTGGATGTTCAGTTGGTGCTGTGTGGTGTAGTGGCCAATGGCTCGTGCTTGGAGTGTGAGGTCGGGGGATCAATTCCTGGGACGCGCTGCTTGTTTTTCACCTTTTTGTGTGTCGCGCGATATAGGAAACGAAACAGCGAGCGGGTTGGTGGGCCGGCCCAGTCGTTCGTTGACCCTGTGCGTCGAGCTCCTGTATGACGCAGAATGCGTCGTATAGGAGGTCCCCTAGCAGTACCTATTAATATTAATTAATAAGGCCCAGTGCATCAGGGTGGCCCAAGAGCTGTGCATCAGGGTCAGCCCGTTTCGGCCACGTCTGACGCCTCCGGACTGGCCCAACGCAGCAGGACACGCACGCACGACGGTTCGCTTGCGGGTCCATCTCATCATGTAGTTTGTCTCAAAAAAAAAGAGAATCACCTCACGTAGTCACGTACGCAAGCCTAATCGATCCACCTTTTTTTTCCACTAAAAAAAACTAATCCATCCATCGATGGATTTCTGCGTTACGCGTACGAAGCCAGCCTACCATACTCCATACGCCCCCTGCGCGTCGCCGTCCCGCACACAGGCGGGAGACGGAAGCGGCAGCGCGCCGGCCGCCGGACGCCACGCCCACGCAGCCTGGGTCCTCACACGGTGACGACGCGACGCACACGAGCAACGCTGCACGCCGTCGGCCGGTCCAGCGCTCGCTAATTTCGCATCCTTTCCAAATTCCAATCTTGAATGTTCGTCTCTGTGTGCGTCCATAGATGATAGATTACAAAAGGCCACAATTGTGATAGCGCCTTTGTCTTGCCTTTTCTAATTTTGTTAAACTGCAACAATCATGTATAGACTTGTAGCGAATATAATAAATCACTATGTTTTGGCAAAAGCGTGGGGCATTTTCTAGGGTTATAATTTCTAATTAGGTTATATTTTATTTGTCTATACAATTCTTCATGTCTCATTTATAATTTGTATTTGTCAAATACAGATACTATGGACAACTTTCTTCTCAAAAGAAATGAACCATCACAGGCCAGAAGACATAAATTGGGAAGAGGAGACCCAATATGATCCGGGCAATCGCCTCAATGATGAAACTTTGAGTGATTATGTTATTTGTTATGTGGAGAAGGAAGAAATGAAAAAGGTCACCAATGCTCAAGTGGTTGAGCATTTCATAACTTGGAGGAATAGAAACATACTAAAGGTAATTTCCAATTTTTAGCCATCTAAGTACTTTCATTTGGGCATTTTATTATGTTCTGCTAGTAAGCTAAATTCTATCTGTATCTCGTAGGTTAAAGAACCTTGTTGTCCGACCTTGTATTTTGGAATTTGCAAATGCAAGACATCCTTTTCAAGTAATTGTGTCCCTTGTTTTATCATTATAGTAAGCAATTGGATTGCTACATTTTGTTTTTACAAATCGCTTCTATTATATCTAATAATGTGTGCTAGAACCTATGAAACACACCTTTATTCAATACATCCATGCTTGAAAATTTTATGCCTTGTTAAAGTGGTGCATCGGGTAACATTTGCTCCAGCTCCGCCCCTGCCTCCATGGTGGTTGTACGTGCCACCCCGCGCCCCCGTTGACTCCAAGCTCACATGCGTACGCCGCCTTGAATCAACCCCGCATCATAGTCTTGTCGAAGCCACACAAGCCCTCGGGCATGTGCCACGTGTTTCCTCGCCCCCAGAAGCCAGTCACCATCAGCATCACGCTCCTACGTCGTCGTCGTCGTCGCCGTTCCCACCACCGTCTTCTGTACCGACCGACTCACATCGATCCGTCAGACTGTTCAGTCTAACCCAGCCGAATGTTATCCAACTGCACGACACAAATCAAGGCTCCCAAATCATCTTTGCGAAGTCTAATCCATCACATGATAATTCCATCTAAGCTGGCTTGACATCCTGTAGCAACGCCTTCAAGCATCTCTGTTGTGGAACCGGCTCCTCTACCGTGCAGTGAGCACGGTAGGGACGCTACAGTACCCTGCCTTGGGGCATCTACCAGCTGTCAGATGCAGTATAAATGGCTCAGATCTCTTTGCTATAGTGCGTAAACAGTAACATACTACAGGACGGGAACATTGCATCCCTCTACAGCGCGTAAACAGTACTTCGTCTACAGTGCACCCTGCCGTGCCTTCTGTGTTTACACTGCCCCCGGGTACTGTAGCATCCCTGCCGTACCCACTGCACGGCAGAGGAGCCGGTTCCCTCCAACAAATCTTTCACCCTTGTCAATCATAACCCAAAGCTTCGAGTCCCGTCGAATTTCTTCACCTCAAACCGGATACCCGACGGCGCCATGGTTCTTTATATGGCTGACCAGTGAAAGAAAAATACATGAGATCTTCTCACGTGATGCCCAAGTACACGAGATGCTAGCAGCAAAATCCAATCAAAAAATCACTTCTGATCTTCACGTGTAAAATCTCTGATCTTGGCTCAAGTTTCCAACGCTAGCTAATTGCTTTGCCCAAGCCTATGCTTTCCGATGCCAAATTTTTTATTATTGATAATTAATTTTCCAGTAATTCTGAAACTAATAAACATTGGTGAGAAATTTGAAAAATAGGAAGGACGCAAGGAATAACAACGTCCAAGGCTGGACGCCAGTACCAACAACGTCCAAGGTTGGACACTCTTATAACCAGCGTCCACTGTTTGGTTTTACCAGACCCTAGCTGGCTACCTCCGGCCTTTGATTTGTACCCTCGGCCACGTCCACACGGCCAAAGCTAGACTCCGCCACCTCTAACCCGCCGAAAATGGCGCTCTAATGCACCACCCTCCTATCGACCGCCGTTATCCCTCTTTGCCAATTCTCATTGTCGTGCCTCGCTCGCGATGGTGATCCGCTGAACCCCCTTGCTGCCGGGGCCACAGCTGTCCAACTCCGGCAATCATATCCTCCTTGGCAAGGACCGCACCGGCACCCAAGACCACCACTCCAAGGCCACCATGGCATGAAGACGCCGCCGACCGTTGAAGGATAGAAGGCCCCTCCTTCCACCCCCAAAACGAACCCTTGGCAGGAAGGTGGCCCAGCCGCAGCCGACCTGCACCGGGCAGGGGAGGTCAACGGCAGCCGACAGCCATGCCGCAGCCACCCCACCGCGCCACCGGGGACCAAGGCCCCCCGACACGACCCATCTGGCATCCACATGTTTCGGCGTCGGCAAGGTAAGGGGGCCTCTTGCCTCCCTCCCCAAATTCTGTGTTAGAAATACATACATTCATGTGTTTTAATCCGATTTCTCGTCTAATTTGGCAAAAGCAAACTGTGCTAGAATGGTTCAAATGGGCGTTTCAGTGATTTGTTATCGACGCCTCACAACCATCACAAAATATCCAAAGCTCGCATATAAATATATTAGATGAATACTCTCAATATAGTTAAATATAAGAGCACCTGACCGAACCACATAACTGAACGCTGTTTATAATAGCATCCAACCATGGACATCGTTCGTAATAGCGTGCAGCCTGGACGCCGCTGTCCATAGCGTCCTTCCTAGTTTTCAAATTTCGACCAAACCATTATCAATTTTAAAATTGCTGCATTACTAATTACTATTAATAAAAAAAATCGGTTTCCGATGTACGCGTATCAATGGATTTTTTTTTTCTGCCGATTGATCTGCTCCTGCCTCTGTGTCTCATGAGATGACTCGGTCCTCTTTTTGTCTTCAAACAAAACTCACGTACCTAGCCCTCAGGTGCGGCATCTATATGTCGCCTTCAGCGAGTTGGTTGGATCTCTCGCTGAAGGCGAGACCAGCACGGTGGGGAATCGAACCGTGGTCTCCACTAGGAACACCGCAAGCCACTGCGCTAGGCTTGGGTCAGTGATTTATTAGAAGGGCGGTAATACTTAAGTCGAAATGAGCCGGGTTTTCACTGTTTTCTTCTCCGTTTATTCAGGTTATTTTTGTTATTTTTTCACCGGTTTTTCACTGTTTTCATTTGATTTTTTTTCTTTTCTTTTCTTTTTTGTTGTTATTCTTTCATTTTCTTTCACGGTTTTTTCCTTTTTTCTTTTTTCTTAGGTTTTGTTTCTTTCTTTCTCGTTTTTCATCGGTTTTTTGTTTTCTTTTTTTGTTTCTTTGATTTTTGTTTGGTTTTATTTTTTCTTCTCCTTTTTTCTTTTTTTCCTTTTGGAATTTTTTTGTTTTATGTTTCTTTTGATTTTTACTCTATATTTTTCGTATATGTCAAATTTTTTTCTAATACATGCTTAACATTTTTCCAAAACAAATTCTCCATTTTTTATTACAAGAGCAACATTTTTCTATGCACATTTTCAATATTTTGAAATGTTTGATTAACATTTTTCAAATACAAGAGTAACATTTTTTAAATACATGGTCAACATTTTTTCTATAATTTTTTAAAATGCTTGATTAAGAGTTTTCAAATAAAATGATAAACATTTTTTGAATACATGGTCAACATTTTTTCTGTACACATTTAACATTCTCCAAACGCTGATTAACATTATTCAAACACTTGTTCAACATTTTTTTCAAATACTTAATCAACATCTTTATATTCATGATCAATATTTTTCGTCATATTTTAATACATGGTCAACATTTTTTCTATACGCATTTAACATTTCTCAAATGTCTGATTAACATTTTTCAAATACTTGTTCAACATTTTTTTCAAATTCTAAATTACATTTTTATATACATGATTAAAAAAATCAATATTTTTTAATACATGATCAACAATTTTTCTATACACGTTCAACATTTTCCGAATGCTTGATTATCATTTTCCAAGTACTGTTCAACATTTTTTCAAATGCTTGATTAACATTTATACATGATAAAAAAAATCATCATTTATTTAATACATCATCAACAATTTTCCCATACACGTTCAACATTTTCTGAATGCTTGTTCAACATTTTGCAAAGACTTGTTCAACATTTTTCAAATATGTTTTTGTAAAGTGTTTTTAAAGTATAAACAAAAAATAAAGCAAAAAACCAAAACATAAAACATAAAAAAATAGAAAAAATAGGTTGCGGCGTCCCGCACTCGTGGGCCAGCCCATCCCGCTTGCCCCTTCAGCGAGTCAGAAGCCAGACTCGTTGAAGGCGAGATATAGGGGCACCCGCCCTCCGGTTCCAACTTGCTATCGGCCAACTCCGCTTAGGCCTGCCCGCGCTGCCCCACATGGGCCAGCCCATGTCCTGACCTAAAAAGGCCACACGCCTTTGGACCACATTGGCTTCGCCTGGCTTCAGCCGCCTGCGCGCGCGGCTGTACATCGCGTACTGCTGCATCTTCCGCCACCGCTGCGACGCGCCGAGAACTTCAATCTCGCCGGCAACTTCTTGCGAACCGATCGCTCCTATCTCGTACCAGATCGCCTTGCTGCTCCGTGCGGTCATGTCCTGCGCGATCACAAAGACGAGATCATGCCGACCAGACCAGATTCCATAGCCACGATCTCCTCTAGATCAACACAACACCACCTCCGAACAACCTAGCTCATGATATCACTTGTTAGAATAAATCCGAGACGCACAGTCGATCTACCGAGGACCAAGCAATCACACGAGCACCACATCGAGATTTGTTAACGAGATTCACCGATATGACCACATCTCCGGGGCCTGACTACGGGCGCTCCTCCCCGTGACACCGCTACAATACCATACCCCAGCCGCCCGGGCACCGGCACATGCCGCCGGCTCCCCCTGCGTGCTTGTACTATTATGTTGGCATAGGTTACATTGTGTATCTACCCCCGCATTATATGAGAGGCTTAGGATACAAGTGTCCTACTAGAACACGACTCGATACCCTGTAAACACAATACAACTCAGAGTCCAATTGTAACCTACCTTGTACACAATACTCGACACAACTCTAACAATGGTTCTCAAAGATATTTCAGATCATTCCCATCCCAATTGTCCCTGATGGTTATCACATTTTCATTGTGAAACACATAGAGGTCCCAAAAAAGTGAATAGGAAGAGAAGCATTTCCCGAAGCGCACTTTCAGTCCACGGCGGCATTGACGCACTTTATCTCGGCGTGTCCTGCATGCATCGAGATGGAAACAACCAGTGCCAGCGTGTACTATAGAGGATATACCGGTCTCCATATGTTTTGTATTGATGGAGCAATAGACTCATGTTACTGTCCGGAATCCAAAGTTCTGCAACTATCTTGTCGCACGTACATGTGCCTTAATTTGTTGTGGGATCCGATGCCAAACTCAGCACAAGTCCAAGTTGCATGCAGTAGATTCGTATTCCTCAATTTGTGCCGGGCAGCTGTTGTCTGTGCATGGCGTTCTGCTAGGCCCCACTCGTTTGATATAACTAAAACGAACCAGCCCGGGGCAACGACCCAAAACACTAGCAGCAAGGAGGATAGGTGCGCGCGGATCTGAATTCATCCATCTTCGAGCTGCAAGAAAGATGGAGTTCATTGACATGGACGGGTAGCTAAGGTTTGATTGTTTTCTGCTATTATTGGTTGGTTTAAGATTTTTAAAATATTCTGATAGACTGATTGCGGCTTAGATCAACTGCTAGCCTCATCCCTCGCCCCATGCCGGCGTCGCTGCGAGTTCGTGATGTTTTGGGTCCGTAATCAAATTGTTCATTTAGATCCTCTAGAGCGTGCCAGAGGGAAGAACAACTGCTCGTCCGCCCTACGCATGATGCAGCTGGTGCCGTGCGTGAGGCCAGAGGCGCATTTGAAGGGAAAGAATGGACGACAGCAGTTCTGAGGGATCAGCTTCTTGTGCCTTGGGGGCAGCGCGCGAATGTCGAAGGGGGGAAGAAGAACAGGAAATGATGGAGTTCTGCGCGGTGGTGTGATGCTTTTGGTGGGTGAGGCACTCGCAGGGTGGAAGAAGAACTGTAAATGTTTTGAGCGGTGGGGTAGTACACCTAGTGGGATTACCTGGTCAGATAGGAGGCAGAAACATCTGTCAATTTGCTTGCACCGGCTACAGTACGGGGTGTAAATTGTGCATGTCGATGTAGGTGCATGTGGACCAGATCGATTTATTAATGCAAAACCATGAGCGTCTGTGTAAACAAAACGTGGTAATGACGATTACCATTGGTGACTGACTATATGAATGCTTGCGTGGATGCCGTGAACAAAACTAAAATGAAAAATAATATGCAAAACCGTGATTAGCACATGTCGAGATGATTACCACGGTGTCAAAAAGGATTAGCACATGTCAATAATTATTAGCGCACTCGCCAGGGTTAAAACTGTGAGGTTCTAGTATTGCGATGAGGTAATTAAAATCAGACAACAAATATATAAATATGCTTATGATCCGATGGAGCGCGCGTCAAGCATGCTGGCCCATCATGACGCATCGATGACTTGTACCGACCTTGGTACTGCATGCAACCAGGGCCAGTTTGCTGCCTATTAAGGTGCTGGAGCGGGCATCGACTCGTCTGGCTAGGGGAATCCAGCAGGGCCAACAATTCTACATCGGATATCGGGTGTCAAATACTTCCTGGTGTAACTGAGAGAGAAAATTGCTATACACAGACTCATAAATGCGGTTTGTTGATCCACATGCATGCAGATATATGGTGGGGATAAGCATACCAGTGGACGCCATGCACTGAAGGAGCTTTTCGAGCATTTCCCCCAAACTGCATATCCTGTTAAGCCTTACTTCACCCGCAATCCATTTATAACCCTGTTTCTGCCTGAGCAGCAGCCATCACCAGCGGAGGCCACTGCTAGCTACTAAGTGTAGTGTATGGTCAGCAACTCACCATCCCATCATTATTAGTAGAAAGCTAACTACTTTCACCAATTAAGTACGCATTAGATGGTGAGAGATCGCACATGCGGTTGTGGTCATTACAATAACATGGCACCGGGAGCATCTTGCAGACGAACCCATCATTGGTAACTTGTCAATACTTAATTAGAAAGGAACCAATGGGATTAGGTAGATAAATAGTCTCAAACATGTGCGTACTTGTCGATCCCCTTCCAGTTAAGCCCCAGCTTGCTCCAGATCTCCATCCCATGCTTGTACTCCCTCCGTTCCTAAATATAACACCTTTTAGAGATTCCACTATGGACTACATACAGAGCAAAATGAGTGAATCTACACTCTAAAATACGTCTATATATATCCGTATGTAATCTGTATTGAAATCTCTAAAAAGTCTTATATTTGGAAACGGAGGGAGTAGTTTCACAGCAACGTACTGGGCGGGACCAGCAGACTGTGTTCAAGTTTTTGTAGCATCCATGTCTACAACTCAACACAACACACAGCTTCATCTTTTGTTATATAAAGCATTGCCGTTGCTCGATTGGATGGAATGGTAACATGCATGGAGTCACACACACACACACACACACACACATAATATTTGTTGGTTGGTTTGTAGATTGCAAGCTTCAATCTCCAACATGGTACAACAATAACAAAATGTTAACCAGAACTATGCATTTTTTCGAAAAGGAACCAGAACTATGCATAGACCTCTTTCCCGTTAGTTTAATTTTGGTTTCATCAATTAGCAATTGCACAGATTTCCTCCTCAGAATCTTGTGTTGGTTATGTAAGAGGGGCAGGGAGGGGTTGTATTGACTGTGATCTAGAAGCTAATTAATACATTTATGGCCACATGAAACAAAAGGATATACACGAGTTACATTACATGAGTTTTGAGACATAATTATATTGGCACTTCTCGTCGCTTCCTCCCTGGCAAGGCATTACCTTCATGTGCCTCCTGAGCATTACTTGTAACAAGACGAGCAAATGAGGTATGAGGGGGCATCCTTGATTCCCATGAAATTAGAATGAAATCTTCTTTGGGTCTAACATTAGGGTCTTTTAGAAGTTCCCCCATTGTCACACTTGGTAGTTCCTCCTTGATTGAAACATTAATTGTATAACGTCTCATGCTAAGTGGATGCAAAGCAACGTCCGTTATGTCCACTGGATGGCCTTGTTCTAGAAGCCTGGTTGGGTGCACACCATATATGGAGAGGTTTCTTTTAATAAATCTTCTTCCCTTGTCCAATATGTAATGCCAGAACTGGACATCGAGGTTCCTTCTCAACACATTCGCGTATATATTAGTTGCAACAAGTGTGCCTTGCATACTGTGCAGCTCCTTGGCAAACTCATCTGCTATTTGTACTAATCGTGGATGCTCTGTGGAGTCTACACTCCCGAATGCCAGTGTCTTGAAAAGGTACCTCAACTCGTCATAAGACAGAACATTTAGGAAAATAGGCTGCACTGATCCAAACCGGGCTAATCTTTTAAGTGTACTTATAATGATGATCTTGCTTCCTCTGCTGATTCTTATTGGAAATGAGTGAAACTTTTTCCAGTCATCGTCACTTACATCAGAAGCAAACTCAATAACTACCAACGTCATCCCAAACATGGTCCTTCCATGGTCAAGTATCGTCAATAGGTTGTCTCCATTCAAGTGCAAAATAGAGGAGTAGCGTGAGCGAACCCTTTCATCGCCACACACATGAGCAACCAATGTTTTCTTCCCAACTCCAACACCACCTATGATTGGAAGAACTGCCAATGCATGATCACCAGGAGATTCATTGTGCACCAACAAGAAGTTCAAGAGCTTTTGCTTTTCAGCATGTCGGCTGAACATGAAGTTGTTGGTGTAAAGATAAACATCATATGGCCTACGAGACATGCGCTCGCATCCACCCAGAAGCACTACGAACTCTGCCATGTTAGCAACAACAATTTCTAAGCTTTCCAACGCACTATCTGAATCAAGGCGCATGGCCTTGTCATCCTTCTCAGTATTTGTTCGAGAACGCTTGAAAGGAATGGCTAAATACAAGCTGCTGCTAGATGAGTCATTGATGCTAACCTTGTCAAAGCCTGCAATGTCTTGGAGGTTTTGGTACCTCAAGGTGTCCAACACACGGTATCCTTTGTACATGGCCCCTGAGAGCATCTTGAGCTGCAACAACATCCCAGAGTTGGTTATGTACCGCCCATCCGCCTCCTCGACGACGATGCTGACTCTCATCAGGAGGTGCTGCAATCTCTCCACCATCTTCTCTGATTGTGCATGGCCCAAGGAATGGTACTTATTTTTCAGAAAGGAGATGAAACGACTCACTAGTTCACCCGTGACTGCAGATATGACAACCTCCATGGCAAGCAAGAAGACGATCAATGAGGGAAGCTGCTGGCCTGTTTATTTGGAGTCTGGACAAATTGGTTAACCTCTGTCAAGTCATACAGAGATTCTTCACAAAATAGAAAATTCTCCAAACTATTGACTGCGACGAGTTCAAGGGTGGGTGACACACGGCTGCTAACATGTATCGTTATAAACTACATGTACTTGTCATGTATATGGCTTGGTGCCCCATGGAATATACAAGTTGTTCCTTGCAAAATTACGCGAGAACGACATGCCAACTGCCCAAGCGTCATGAAAACATTGACTTATATTTTTTATGTTCATAGTAGGTAGCTCCCAAATAATATTGTTCCACACCAACATGTATATTTTAATTATCTTTGCATTTGTTTTTCATTAAACTGGTTTCACATTTTACATGGCATCCAGTATATGTGTGCTCCTACTTTAGCAAAGTTTGTTGGTCGATCTTGTTTGAGTTTTTCCAGATGAACTTTACTAGAGAAAGCATGGCAATACTCCTTGGCAAGGAAACAGTATGCGCCCTTTTTACCTTGGTCAGTGATGATGATAATTACAACTGCATACTTTGAATCCTTGTGCACAAATAAATCTTTTTCTTTTGAACACAAGGGTGGCGCCTTTGATTGAGCAGCCACAGTTTACAACCAGGGAGACTACAGCTTGCCTTAGATTGAGAAAACAGAGGCTAGGAGGAGGCTAGGAGTCTGTAGTACTATATTCTGATACAATAGATGTAGATAGAAAATGATTCAATTTATCTAATAGCCGGAAGTCCTTATATTTCACTCCTTTTGGTTCACTAGTACTCCTTATAGAATGCTCCAAAACTTTTATAATGGTTCTTAAGGGCTCTCTTTTTAGGGAATCTTCTAGAGCTCCTTCAATTTATCTACTTAAAATGTTTACTTAGTTCAGCAAACAACTGCACCAGCCACTTACTTGCCAGTCCAGTTTCTTCCATATCTGGTCGCACAATTAATCAAATCCTGTGCTGAAATCAACATGATATATATTATCAGATATTGCATATGCAATTTAACTAGTCGCATACTCAAAATGCATCTACAACGAGCTAGCTAATGAATGTTCCATGCATGATGCATCTGCATGCTTGAGGGATCAGCATGAGCTATGATCGATCGATGAATTAATCTCTCTCAAGTATGTGCAAGAAGTAATGAAGCTAGTAGCTACCTTTAACAAGGGAGCTCTAACATGACAACGATCCACTGGCTAGCTAGTGCATGCGCAACTCTGCAAGCATGTGAGATTTCAGAGGTTTGTGCTTAGCTTTGATCTAGTTTGTAATGGGGGTAGCAGAATATTCCTTGTTATCTTTGTAAAAAAAACTGTATTTAGGCCACTACGGATTGCACTTATTTTTTTGCTAAACACAATTGCACAGGTGTGTTCTTGTTCTTACTTAAAGTACAATTCTGTATATTATCATATTGCTACAAGGATTAGATTTTTTGTAAGGGGTTACATTCACTGGTATCAATGTTTCTGTATTTGTAAATTTTTATTAGGTTTTGTTACCCCTTAGTAAATAACCATTCAGCATGGCTGAAAGGCTTTCCTAACTCCACAAAAAGCCTGCTACTGTAGTGTCCCATATCTAGCACACACGTGACATTAAAGTGTATGAGACAATTGATTCCATAACCTGATAGCCACCACACAACGAAGAATGTTGATGATAAACTGGTTTCAGAATGTCTCTCTTCAGCAAGTTATGTTATACTCGTTGGTTTATTATGGCCTAGAAGTCCTGTTGCTGGGACAAAAAAAGACCAGATAAAGGGCTAAAATATTAACCCCACACCTCTAGAAGTAGAACTGATAACAGCATATAAATGTGAGTTTTGCAAGTCCCTTCAGTGCTATGTCCTGCAAGATGAGAGCATCACCATTGCAAATTAAGTTCAGAGAGCTCACAATTTGCTACCGAAAAAGAACAGTTAACAGGTTCTTCTGAAGGTTTTTGGCGAAGCAACTGAAAAGTGAAAAACAGAAGAATGGCAATTCTTATGACAGGACAGATGAACAGAGCCCGCTACAGTGCCCTACTAGCAAAGAAAGCTCTAGATGATGCCAAGCGCAAATACCTGATCCTCCTGATGCTGCTACGAATCCTGTTGGCCAATTCACCCCACTTATGCATGAGCATGCCCATTGTGTTTATATCACCCAGCCAGACCAATTTATGAGACAACTCGTGCGTTTTATTAAGAGCATGCAAATGTTGAACACTTGCTCTGTAACTGCCTGATCACAGCACAACTATGAGATGTTCTCTCTGATTTATTTTTTTCAATGCAGGATTGGCGTAGATATGTCAATCTATTGACTGTCACCGGACGAATCATAAGGTTTCTACTCTGAACTTCACCTCTCCAGCTGCTGTTCGGTTCTTACAGTGCCTTCAGAACGCTCTTTGTTTTCAGGTCGCGAGGTGATCGAGCATGACACAATCTGGGGGAAGATGGTGAAGTCACTCTGCAAACCATCTTGGATCCTCCTGCTCATTGCCTGGACCTGAACCTGAAGCCCCATGCTGCAGCTCCTGTACCCATCGCTGCCAGCTCGCCAGTACAGGAACTCAACCACGAGCTCAACTGATATGCACATGCTACACTGCCCAGAGCTTAGACCTTCGGTACAGCATCCATCTTCAGCTTGTTCAATTTTGATCACACAATCATCATTGCAGCCAAAACCTGTAAAAGCATATACTACAATTTGTTCACCGAATCATTGCTCCTAGCTAAGCAAGCATGTAGCCACAAATAGTGTAAGAACTAAGGCTGGATGCTGAATTTTTAAGATATATGCTTACAAAATACATACAGAAAGTGAAGGTATTGCTGGAGCACAAAACACATTAGTAGGGTGACACTCTGCCTGGTCCTACCCCCCTTCTTGTGTCTTCTTTTATTTGGCAGAGGTCTTCTATATAAAGCCGGAGGACAGGTCCACCGCTGCTGAGCTTCCTCACATGCGCCTCACTGCTGCAACAAATAAAAGGGATTTCAAGCAAGCAAGCAGGCTATGAGAGAACGCATAGTGATAAGATGTACCCCATTGAGTAGAATAGCAATCAATGATGCTCAACCAATATGCCGATGCACTGGCTACAGCTCAGGCCTTCAGAGCTATCTGTTTTGGACTACATATATAACCCTGATCACAAACAATTGCCAAAAAAAAAAAGTACAGTACAATCTAGTCACTGGATCATTTCTCCTAGCTACCATTCTAAATGAGCACTCTGCTGCAGTATTCTTCACAAGAAACCACAAACTGAGTGCGTGCGAAGAAAGGGTGGTGAACTGAACATCATCCATTTGTTTACAGCAGAGAACCAGAGATGAGGGTGCCTCTACATTATCCGTGGATCGGTACAGATGAACTACTAAAATGAACTATACATGGCTCTGCTCCTATTGTGGGACTTCTTTCAATTGGCGGAGGTGTTCTATCAGAAGCCATACGATGGTTGTGAACTCACCGCTGCTGATAAGCCTCCTGGCATGTGACTCCCTGCTGCACCGGTTGGCTGCGTAAGCAAGGAAGTCGGTCCACAGGTCTAGCAGCAGACGCACCTTATCATCTACTATCTCCCTCTTCGGTATTATATCAGAAATTCTGAGTGCATACTTGACCCGAGGAGTTTCAGGGCCAGAGGGTGTATTGTCCTTCCGCAACTCTAATGTGTGGTCAGCGGGCTTCTTCTCCCGCCCAGAAATTTTCAAGTCTCAGTGATTGCAGGACAGCCATGGAATGTTCTCTGAATTTAGTTTTTTCAATATGTGCAGGACTGGTAACTTGCTGTAGACATTCAATCTATTGACCGTCACTGGACGGACCATAAGCTTTCTAGCCTCAACATCGCCTCTTCGACTGCTGTTCGGTTCTTACGCTGCCTTCCGAATGCTCTTTGTTTTCAGGGTGTCGAGGTGGTCAGGCATCGAAACAACCTGGGGCAGGATGGCGAAGTTACTTACTCGAGCAGTGGAAGCCTCTCCGCGGACCATCTTCGGCTCTCCTTGACAGCTGCAACCTGATGTTGGAGGCTGGAGCGATAACAAGGCAAACTCCTGCCCATTGCCTGGCCCAGAAGCTCCTCTCCCCATAGCTGTCAGTAGAGGAACGCCGCCCGAACCTGCTACTGCACACCACATCAACTGGGCATGATAACTTATTCAGAATTTTGGTCACAAAACATCGTTGCAACAAAACCCTGTACATTTACAGCACAATTTATTCACTGCATCATTGCTGGGCTAGCAAGCAAGAACCCTGTACAAACATACAGCAATTTGTGCTCCAACGTATTCGTCATCAGAAACCACAAAGTGAGCCAGAACAACGGGTGCTAAACTGAAGAATGATATGCTTACAAAATATAGAAATTGGAGATATTTCTGGACATTCATTAATACAGTGAACTATACAAGGCTCTGCCCCTTTTTTGCGCCTTCTTTTACTTGGTGGAGGTGTTCTATACAAAGCCAGAGGACAGTAAGCAACTCGCCGCCGGTGCTGAGTTTCCTGGCATGGGCCTCCCTGCTGCACCGGTTGGCTGCGTAGGTCAGGAAGTCCATCCACAGCTTTAGCAGCGTCTCAACCGGATTCTCATTCCTCTTAAGCAGTGTCTTAGCAATGGCACCCGCATAACCGAGCCGAGGATTTTCAGAGTTGGCGGGTTCCAGCTCCCTCAGTATGTCAATGGCGATCTTCTTCTCGAGCTTAGAAGGTTTCCAGCCACGGTGATGGTGTGGTCGGAACAAGTTCTTGAGCACGGTGCAGATGCTGTTGCCAGAAGAACCGGCCATGTGTTTAGTGCATATCTTGTCCAGTTTTTTGCAGGTTTGCTCGTACAGCCAGTTTTGGGGAAGGCCTGGTAGCATGTCGGGGGAGTCAACCAGGAGAAACATCATGTAGTTGGACACTACGCTGACTATCTCCACATAGTCGTCAGGCGCATGACGGCCCCTTCGATCTTCTGCAGCAAGGATCAAGTCAGTGGCAATGTGCCAGCTGATGACACTCTCATGGAAGTCAACTCCATGATAATCGTCCAAGTCCTTCAACAGACCAGGGTAGGCGTCATTATTCAGTGCCCGTTCACCCCATTTATGCCTGAGCATGCCCATTGTGTTGATTTGGCCGGGTAAGACCATCGATTTCACCTTCTGTACATACTTCTCGACCTTCTCCGGGACATCAATGGTCCACGAGTAGTGCCGCCTGTCCCACCACTCAAGTATCAGCATGTTGCACAGATTGCCAAGGGGTTGACTCATCAGATCTACCTGTCCGGAACGAAACCGGACCATGTTGTGCTGCCCCATGGTGCCTGACCACCTCCTCGAATTTCCTTTCATGAGCATCTTGCCAGGCCAGGAGCGTCGAAAAGAAACAAGTGCGCGCCGAAGCCGGTGCCATCTTCCATTGCACAGAGCTGAATGCCGGAGCCAATCGCATCGCGTGGCACTCAAGAAGCCAAGCGCCCAGCTCGACCCTAGTGTGCCAAGGAGCGATTTCATCTCCAGGACCAAGGCAAAACCCAACAAGATGTACGTGATATAAACATTGACTCGCCTGTAACCACCTGTGCCGTTCAACAGGAACAACACAAGTGGGGCAACGATGGCGAGCGGCGAGATGACACGGATGCAGTAGCCAACCAAACAGTGGATCACACTTGCTTTGGTGTACAGGATGTCATACATGAGGGAGAGCTCCATCTCCATCACCCTCCACATGAGCTCACGGTCTTTGATAAGGCCCTGGATTGCTTCCCTTTCCCCAGAATCCCCCTCACTCGGGCTATCTGAGTCCACCTCGATAACCGAATCAACTATCCCACGCTTGCAGATATGAAACAGGGAATGAGCACGCTGCAGGACGAACTCATCCTGCAAGTCGGTGTACCAGTCTTGATGCTGAATGTAAAAATGTTTGTGCTTGTCACGTGCCAGTACCTTAAGAGATCTCCGGATGCTGCCGGAGGTTGCGAACCAGAGCGCAAATATCCTCTCAGCATACTTTGCAACACCAACACCAAATATCAAGAAGGCAGCCAGCGTGAGCAAGATGCTGCTGCCGATGACGTGCTGGTAGAGCACATATGTAGCTCCCAGAACCTGCACCACAAGGCTCAGCAAGTGGCGCTTCCAGAGCTTGCTATCTTCAAGGGCATAGGCGGTGATGTTGTCCGGGCCGCCGAGGTGCAGCAGGAGGAATGGTGCCCAGAAGGCAATGAGCTGGTGGTCTTGCGGTGTGCTGCTGCTGTAGAGGAGCTGGCCGGCGGCGTATGTCGTGGTTGTGTCCGCCAGCTGGTACGCCAGCCAGAGGGAAGCCCTCAGCTTAATTGAGCTATTACGCCGGCGTATGTTGGCGAAGAGATGGAGAATGACCTGGAAGACGAGGCTGGAGACAACCCCAATCTGGCTCGCCCAGTTAATCCAGAAGTCCAGAGCCCCTCGAGCCATTGCTGACAGCTTGATCCTGGAATGCAACAAGTATACACAGATAAAATCAGTAACGACAATTAAACAAGGTAAAAGCGCGGTGTAATTGCACAATATTGAGCTAGGAGATCACAAAGTGGCGGCATGATACCTCCCAAATCTGAAGTGCTCACCTGAACTGAAGAGTATGGCACTGCTACTTAGTGTAACTGCAGAGCAACTGATCGAGTAGTAGTAGTAGTAGTAGTACACTGTCAAGTCAACATACATGTGATTCTGATTTTCATATTGCAGAAGCTAGCTAACAAGGATGCCAACCAGCTGTCCACTTTCCAACAAGTAGCCAAAGCCAAGAAATTAAGAATACTTATAATGGCGAGGAATCAAATTTGAAGGTACGTGCTGGAGCTGGATGCATCCATCAGACCAACTCATCATTTGTAAGCTTGTCATACTAAATTAGGAAGGGAAGGCGAATTAGGTGGATAAATACAGTCTCAAGCATGTGCCTACTTGCAAATTCTCATGAGTTTTTTATTGTTGAGACCATGCAGTGTACAAGCTGCATTCAATCAACCAACAATATTGTACTCCCATAGCATGTTATGGCAACCAGGAGGTAGTTAACAGCCTGGCTGGGTCGAGCAATGGCAGGGAGGCGATGAGGGTGAATCCCCATCTGCGACCTGGAGCAGGAGCGTGGCTGCAGTTGGAAATTAGGGGTTGATTCCAGGCAACAGGCGCTGAACACTTTGGTCCCATGAAGAAGATTGGTAGAAACTAATGGGTTAACCGCAATGTTTTTATTACTAACATAAAACATATGCTCCTTAGACAGGCCAATATAAGTGTCATAGATACAATCAGTAATCGAAGTGCATATATACGAGTGCAGTGAAATGTAACAGTGGCAATATCTGTAACGGCGGCACTATTGCCAGTGGTACTGAAGTCCAAGCATGAAGTAGAAGCAGAGAGAGATGAGCGATTAGAACAGAATTATTGGAATAGTATGCACCCTTTTTTCTGTATTACAAAAAAAAGTGATGCGCACGGAAGCCTCCAACCGTGCTTAATTAGAAGTAATGTCACAGTGGCTTAATTAATTGAGACATGCACCAGCCACTCACTTTTGCTACATACGTACTTCAGTAGAGAAAATGGCTCCAACAAGGCTAGGTTATGAATTATACCATGAGCATACCTTGGTTTGCGTCGGAGTCTATGTCGCATGGGAAATAATCTCACCAGAACAAACCTTCCCAATTCCCTCTACAGGAAAAAACACTCCAGTGTCGTCTATCTCTAGAGTCATGTATCTCTAGTTTCAGTGTTTCCCCACCAACTACTCAGAATTCATGCCAGCAAAAACCAACAAAAATTAGGAACCTACCATCACAAATAATTTCTCAATGAACAACCTTGCCCCTCCTCTAGTTTTCCTTTTCAAACCAATTCCTATTGGGCATTTCTACTTCCACCAGAGGGCCCAACCAATAATACTAAAATGCGTGGAAATACAATTATCCACTCTGGGGGGGCATGGTTTGAATATAAGAAGTAATCATGATTGTCATGAGCATTTCTTATTATTGAGACCATGCGATGCAAGGACCAACCAACAATATTATATGTGTAATCTTTAAGATTTTATCCAATCAGCTACTGCTTTAATTCTAGATCATACAATGTCTGCTGTACAAGGAGGCGGATGGCACTACAAGTGGAGTGTGGCAGGTGTGCCAAGTGAAGAACTTTTGTGTGTTTTTTTCTCGAAAGAAAAACAAAAAAAAGTTGCACATGTGCATGTCTGCCTGGATAGATGCCACCAAAAGTGATTGACAAGTTGCTAGGCTGGCTTGGACTGGCAGACTATACCACATTTGCATTTCCAGGTTTTGATTAGATTAAGGAAAGTGCTACACCAGTTCTATCCAATCAACCAATGGTTTATTTCTAGATCATGCGACACCAGCCTTACGAGGAGGTGGATTGCACAACAGACTGGATTAGAAGGCACTTTTTTGCGAAAATACATAGACTGAAACAAGTTCAGATTGAAATACTGAAAACATGCCTGTCATGAGCGTTTGTTATTATTGAGACCATGCAAGGACGGACCAACAATATTGTATGTATGTAATCTATATAAGGTTCTATCCATTATCCAAACAACTAATGCTTTAATTCTACATCATGCAATGCCTGCTCTATGAGGAGGTGGATGGCACAGGCACCACAAACTGGAGTAGCAGGCGTGCCAAGTGCAGAGCTTTTTTTGTCAGGATCAGGGACCTGAAACCTGAAGAATCAACAGTTAACTCTGAAGAATCGAAGACACATCTTGTTTGGTACAGAGCCGAGTACAGCTTACCGTTCTGCGCCGCTGGACAATCTCACTGCGATCGGAAATCATGCATCCTATGGCTACCGGCTTTCTAAACATCAATCACTGTTAACTTTTCGACAGCCTTAGTGCACTTTAGCTTTACTTTTACCATTTTCTTTTGCCTCTAGTTGTAAGCTTAATGGGTTGGGAGCCGCACTGGGCATCTCTCCTTGTATTGGGTTAAAAATCCTGGCTGCCCCTTGTATTGGCTGGGCCTCAACTTTGCTCTGTAATTTGAATCTATCTCAGTAAAATCACTCCCAAACTTATCTGTTTTCTCTGTGTTATTGTCTGAAACTCTGAATCCTGCAACTAGGCTCTGAAAATCAGTTGCGAAAATAGATACAGAAACTGAAACCAGCCCAGATTCAATACCGAAAAAGGAGAACTCACAGGGAGCGCCCATCACGGCGGGAGCACCAGCCTTCGCACCTCCCCTCCCTCCACGCGCTGCACTGCGGCGATGACGACCGCCGTCGGCGACCAGCCGACCACAGGCTCCGCGAGGCACGCGGCCGCAGCAGGGGAAGGAGGGCCGGGGATGGCCCGTGGCCAGGGCCGGTCCTGAGATTTCAGGGGCCCGGGGCGAAACTATAATCCGGGGCCCTTCGGGCCTTAAGTATAAATGTTTAAATAGTAATCAACATAAGTCGGTATAAATTTGTGTCTACGAAAACAATCAAGTGCATCCAAAATCGGTGTGCATATATCAAATATTGTATGTTCATTTCTCCGACAAGTATTTTCGGACGGAGTGAGTACATAATACCTTAAAAAATTAACCATTTTCTATCACGAAAACTCTCAAGTGCATCCAAAAACACCTTATTCACATGTTTAGAAAAAACTAACCATTTTCTATCACGGGCCTCTCCATTGCTCATTTTTCTTGAGTAATGGTTTTACGAAAATTTTCATCAATTTTCATCCAAAGGATATTTAGTAGTTTCTTCTTCCCGTTTAGGCCCCTTCTCCACTAATATGCCCCTCGCTTTATTATCAAGATTACCCCAATTGCTTGGATCTTAAATGTCCATAGTAATAACTGGTTCCTCATCAACACTAGCAGATTCTGGCGCAGATGAATTAAATGTGTGCTCAGGATCACTCACATTGGTATCATCTATGTTGATGTCAACATAGTCTTCTGTAGGAGTTGGACCATTATCTCCCTCATTAGCATTAGTTTGGTCATTTGGCAAGAACTATCTCCAACTCTTCTGGATTTCTTGAAGTGCTTGTATCACTCTTAAAATATTTACGAAGGGATCCTCTCAATGATCCTTTCATCTCCTGTAGCTCCTTCTTCCTTTTTCTTTTATCACTGCCGGATGGCTATTTTCTACCTGAGCCTGGCATGACAGTGCTGACATTAAAAGGAACAATTAGCTTTTATAATTAGGACAAAGCTATGTAGATATAAGATCAATTACATAAAATCTCAGGCATAGTAGAGTACCTTCTCTCTAATCTAATCTGGCTATAATTTTATTGTGTACCCAATGATTCGAGCGCCGGACAATGCGACAATTTGACAATTCCCTGTTCAATCGACCAAGATTCGAGAATTCAGGATTAGAAAAGAAATAGGAAGAACACTAGAACAGTACAGGCGAGGTCAGAGGGCGCGAGGAGATGTAGTTGTAGCTGGCGTAGTCGTCGTCGTTCGTCAGAAAGAGTCGTCGGACTGTTGAACTTGAAGACGAACATGCAAAACCGCAAAAGAAGGAAGGGATCAAGGGAACGATCGCAATCAGGGTCCTCTGATCCCGTGATCTGAACGATCTACAGGAAACAACTTATTCCTTTCTACGCTCGTCTCTGCCTGTGGCCTGCTTATACATGGGCTTCATTTTTTTTTGTTCTAAATCTGGGCCCTATCACTACGTTTGCATACCTGGAACGGGGCCCCTGACTTTTGGGGGCCCAGGGCGGCCGCCCCGTTCGCCCCCCTCCAGGGCCGGCCCTGCCCGTGGCCGCCGCCATGGGTAGTTCTCCCCTGCAGCCTCAAGCAAGAGCAGTAGAGCCCCTCGTGGTTAGAGATTGAGGATCGGTTCTTACTACTAAGAGCAGGCACTGAATGCTGGGTCCCACAGAAATACTACTACTCCCTCCTTTCCGGTTTATAGGGCTTAAATCTGAAATCTCATCAACCAAGGTAGATGGTGGGTGGAGGAATGTATCTCGTAGTTTACAAAATTACTCAAACTTTAATCTGCATTAACTACGATGTATGCATGGATGACCACTAAATGAGTAGGAATGGTTATATGCATTGGTCGGTTTTCTTTAATCCTTGCATGCACCAATTTAATGCGCCTCGGAATATGAACATGTGGTGGAAAGAAGTGAAAACAAGACTTATAAAATGAAAAAACTAAGAAAATGAGATGAGTCCAATAAACCGGAAAGGAGGGAGTACTTCTTACTTCCATTTTTTTTTTTTGCATGTTTGACTTGTCACCGTCTCTTGATGTACTGTATTATCTGAAAAATGGAAACAGTCAAACAATCTTGCATGTCTTTTCACTAGTCAGTAGTATATTACACAGGATAAAAGAAACAGAGGCACCTGGCCGATATCACCATCCCAGGAATTTTCCAAAACTTTTGACCCATACAGCGTTCTTAATTGCTTAATACTTGCAGCTGGAACAACAACAAAAATAACAGTGAAATCCATGTTATTTCACAATACTGCTACTACGAAAAGAAAAGACAGTATGTGTGCTTCTGTAAAGAGAGCAATCACCACTCACAGTATCTACTCTCTTTGCATCACTTCATGTTGTTTCAGAAACCATCTGGAAGAGCCCTTGCTGCGCTGGTATATTCCGTGACCTGGAGGGGCAAAAGGACCGGCGAGCTTCCGGCGGGGAGGAGCTGTTGCCGGCTGTAGTAGAGGGTAATAGTGTAGAGAGAAAGAGCAGAGGTAGGGAACTAGATCTTTATTAATTCTCCGTGCCTAGCCTTCACGTGGCTACCACCTTATGTAGAGCTTTGCCTTACAGATTCCAGATAGAAAACAAATTGTGTTTTGCTAATACTGACTGCTGATTCCTATACATACACAACTAGGGTCTCCAGAAGTGACTTTTTCATCTTTTAATTAACTAGGATCGAATCCCTGACTGCATCTGCTGTCAGCCATAGCCTGGCTCCTAGGAGAAGACCCACATGACACCATCAACCATGCATGAGCATGAACTGTCTAGGCTTAGTGCAATTGAAATCATGTTCAGAGAAGAAATTAAAGACTAGACAGCTAGTCAGTTGCTACTACATATTCTGACAGCGCTTGTTCCTGGCGGCCATGCGATGTGGCCTCTGTATCTCACAGTGAAGGATGTAATTGTAGTGAGGCGGCAGGTGTGATGTCCACGCATGGACCTTGAATTTCCCTCTGGGCCTAACACTTCCCAAGAGAAGATCTTGCATGCTCATCATCTCCGGATCTTCGGGTCCGGTTTCGGCAGAACATGTCTTACCAAACATCACCAAGCATTCACAGGAAGTTCCCTTTGCTTTCCTAAGATACACCGGCTCTGCCATCTGCCAAGGGTCACTGAACTGCTCACCATACAGCGGTAAATTTATCTGCATCATAGTCCTGAGGGTTGCAAGGGCCATGCTCCAGAAACTGGGATCAAAATTCGCTTTCAGTAGTCCACTGAAGATGCTTGCACACATGAAACAACCATTCATCATCCTCGCCATGTCCATGGCCATTGCTGCGAGCTTCGGGTGGTCCTCCGAGCTTGTGCTCCCAAAAGTACGCACTTTGAAAAAGTACCAGTATGCCTCCTGGGTACAGAACTTTAATCTGAGGGGCTGTGTGGTTCCAAACCTTGCGATCTTGTCGGATCGGCTCGCGATTATGATTTTACTTCCGCTCATGGTGCGGCTTCTGGCTGATGAATACAACTTCTTCCATACATGCTCGTCGAGGTCCAGAAGCAGCTCAATGATGATCAGTGTCCTTCCACCGCCCATGCCACGGTTTTGATGCTTGATTCTACCTCCACATCTTAGGGTCTCTATGCTTGCATCTTTAAGATCATCTCCGGTGAAACACAAAACCCGAGAGAAGTGGTTGCGAACCCCTTCATCATCGCAAGCATGCTCGATCAGGGTGCTCTTTCCAACTTTCGCAGGACCGATGATCGGCAGGACGGCCAGATTTCCAGCGGCACCTGGAGAAGTGTCTGCTTGCAACAGGAAGTTCATCACAAGTTCCATCTCCATTTGGCGTCCGAACATGCACTTGTCCAGCAGCAGATACATGCTGTACGGTTGGCGCTGCAGACGTGGGCATGCGTTTAGAAACATGACGAACTCACTGACATCTTCAATGGTGTCCCTTACGCTGCCAAGAACTTGCTCCAGCAGCTCAGCTTGTGCCGCACCCTCACTGTTGCCACTGCAGAAACATACACGCTTGGCAGGGTTGAACTTAGATGGGGCAAAGGAGTAATTGACCAAATGATCTTTTGTCCTGTCATCTCCATGGACTCGGCAACTGAAGATATCTAGGGTGTAATATCCTCTGTACATCTCCTTTTTCAGGATGCCGAGTTGATGCAGCATGGCCTGGTTTGTGATGAGCCGGTCATCTGCCTCCTCGACCATGACACGAACCCGCAAGACAAGCCGTTGCAGGCTGTGAAGCCTCTCCTCCTCGGTTGGCGCCGGCCTCCACTTCAGGTATCTGTCCACCAGGAAAGATATGGATCTACTGGCAAGCTCACCCATAGCAGCAGAAAAAATTACCTCCATGTATGTGTGCTTGAGAACCCCCTGGCCTTTGTGCTTCTTGACTCTTGAGGAATGTGGGGCTGCAATGGATCAATTGCTAAAGCAGGGTGAAGCTATATATAACTGAAACTTCTAAGAGGACTCATCTAATAACACTGTGAGTGTTACTGTGTTAGTCTTGCTTCTCTATTGAAGTCGTGTTATTATTTTCCTTGATCAAATACTTGAATATGAGGCTATCTAAAGCGATTTATCGAAAGAGACATAAGTGGACAAGTTTGTCTCATGTCTTGTCTGGCCTGGAAGAAATTTGGAGATGGTCCTCTAGTGACGAGTGACGTGACAGTAGGCGTGAAACCAAGACTTGACGGGTTTGAACATTCAATCCCATAACGACTTGACGCCGTTCCTTTTTCTACTCAACCTGCCACCACCACTGGACAGCACATATCCCTTTCCCTTTTGGCAGAAAATTTCAACTATGAAAGTGACCCTGCAACACGCCACGCCTTGCAAACCAGCCAACCAGGAGTAATATAGGAGCCACGTTCGGACACGGCCTGCTTGATAACTACGGAACGCCTAAGATTGCAGTTCAGAATTCTCTCAAGAACCACGGAATATTCAGAATTTTCTTTGTTTGCTCTCTTGACAGATGACGGTGATCCACAAACATGCCAAAGACCAACAAACTGGGGGATTTTTAGTTGTCCAAAGACCACAAATGACGACCTGCTAGATTCTCCAATGCTCTAACATTGGGCGTTGAAAAATTCGTTCATAGTTGTCCACTGAAGACGATTAAGCAGCTTGCATCCATGAACCTCTTATTCTTGTTGATGTAAGAACAGACTAATACGAGGGTAGGTCGCCAGTCGGTCTCCGTCATGGGTGAATCCCCCCACGGTCTGGAGCAGGAGGAGCGCGACGCGTCGCTGCCATGGGAGGTTCGAGAAGGAGATTGGGATCGATTCATAGTTTCGTACGGAGAGGATACGACCACTGGCACTGGGTCCCACGAATCAGCCGAATTTTAATGAAAGTTCATTTCGCAAAAAAAAAAATTCCATTTACATCTCTGCTGTATTAGGGCATCTCCAACGCTGACTCGCATATTTGCTCCGCATCCGTCCGTGGATAGGGGGACTAATTCATGGACACGGATGCGAGAGCCGGCCATCCAACGCTGTCCGCATACAATTCAAACAATTTTTAAACAAACCGGACGAACGTCATGCAAACCGGCCCATTCATACAAACCGAAGCACATTCATTACAATTCGGACATTTTTCATTAAAAAAAAAGCGGCCGGACCTAAACCTATCCTACCGTGACATCGGTTGTCCACTTCCTTTGTATTCCGCATCGGCGACCACGTCCTCCATCTGCTGTCTCCATGAGCGCCGGCGGGGTTTAAGACCTGTGAAATGAAGGTGCGATCTCTCGCTAGGAAGTGTGGGACATGGGAGATGGACCGGCCCACTTGGAAAACAAATCCCTGCCGCCTCCCATGTACTACTCATCCTCAGAAGAGTCCGCGACATGTCCGTTGCTTGTGCCGGTGGACGTGAGGTCCATGATGAACGTGGACGGTCCGTCATAGTCCACCTGCCACATGCGGCCGCGAAAGTTGGACGGCGGCGCGTACGACGCGCAGCTGGCGGCATTATCGTCCTCGGCCGCCTAGGCCGCTAGCGCGTGTGCGTGTGCTACCGCGTCCGTGTCCGATTGCACCGGCTGTTCGTTGCAACCGCCGCTTTGAGAACACGCGGCCTCGTAGAGCGCTCGCTGCTCCGCAACGAAGTTCGGGTTCGCCGTGACCACGGCGTCCTCGCTTGCATGCTCGTCATAGATCTGGCCCTCCGCCAGCCGGTGCTGCTTGAGGAGGAACATGTTGTACCTCTGTTCCTCCTGCGCCTGCCGGAACGCCGACATAGGAGCCGGCGCATGCTGCTCCTCCTCCGCCATGGCGGCGTCGTATTGCGCCTACGCCTGCTCCATGGTCAAGACAGCACGCACAGGCTCGGGCTCTGGGGCGGTGTCGTTGTCCGAGCCCGTCTCCATCGTGGGATCGTCGTCGGAGACCTCGGGCGAGCTAGCCGGCATGCCCTGCTTGATCCGCCTGGCGCGGCGGGGCTGCCAAGGCTGCAAGGGCGGCCAGCTCGTGCTTCATCTCTGACAAAAGACTATCCCATAGAGCATTCCCGCTCGCGGTCATGGTGGATGTGGTGCAAGGAAGAAGGATGTTGAGCCGATATGTTGTGGTGTGGAGTTAGCGGGTGTGGCGGCATTTAAATAGCGGATTCCGGTGAGGCCAAGCATCCGAGTGCGTCAATGCGCAGCGCCAGAGTTGGTTCCTCGGCCAGCGAGCCTGCTTAATGCCGGCATACGGACGGACGGGCTTTGAACGGACGTGGTAGATATCCGTCCCGTCTCGTCCAGCAAACTTCTCTCCGGCATTGAACAAACGCGGACACCGGGAACGCTTCGCGAGCGGCGCTCTCGACCGGCGTGCCGCATCAATGACATCACCAGTGAAAGGCCGCGTGGCCGGCGTCAATGCGGAGCAGCCGCTCTACAACGACATCAATGCGAGCAACTGGCGAAAGGGCGGGAACGCGCGCGGGCACGGGTGGAGGTTTTTTGATGGGTCAGGATAATCAGGCACGGGCGTGTCAGCGGTCCGGACGCCCGCAGGTAGACTTACTACATCCATCTGGCGAGGAGACAAGAGGAGGACCGGAGGATGGTGAAGACGGCGAGGAGAGAGCGATCGGATCGAACTGCGACTCCTGTAACTACACTACGGCGACTACAGCAATTCCAGCGAGCACGGGGGCGGCAAGTCCAGCGACAAGCTCACCCTAACCCTAGTTTCCCCCTTTATCTTCGATTTCAGTCTCAATTTTGGTCGCTCACCCTCTCCGTTCCTGTACATGCCGCATGTCGTCTGCAAGACCGCTTTGTGGAAGCGACCAATAATCTGGAGTTAATTATTGGCTGTGACCATGGCCGGTGTTGCTATTATCATCAACTTTCACACCAAGTGAGCAAAACGCAAACATTGAATTACTGATCCGATAAAAAGCAATACAGAGGTTGATCCCGGGGAAAATACACAGGAGCCATCTTCCCACCTCTACGCTGACCATCTGCCGTTCGACAAGGCGACGATGCTGATGTAGGACGACCCGGGCCTAACTGACTCCTAGATGCTCGACATCCTGACATTGAAGTAGGCCGGCTGCTTGGGCTCTGACAGCATGATCCCCTCGCTGCCGAGCATGAAGACGATGTCGAAAATGTTGGGTCGGCCGTTGGCGCTGGCCTGGATGCAGAGCAGCGCCACCTAGACTCACTTCATCACCTTGGACACCGGGTAGTCAATCCCAAGTACCATGTCGGCGAATGCATGCCCGTTCGCCTCTTGCCACGGCATGTATACCTGAAATAAACGGGGTTTGCGGTGATCATTAGTCGCTTCGATTTTAGCTTTCAGCACAACTGAAGTGGAATCTTTTGTTGCATATTAAGTGGATCTAGTGCATTATATATGTACTTACGTGTCCTGTGAGATTGAAGAAGCTTGCATTCCTTTTCCCGCTTATAATCTCGAGAAGTAAGACGCCCAAATTGTAGATGTCTGACTTGGTCGAGAAAAAACCCTTGGAGGCATGCTCCATAAAAATTCCTTCAGGCTTCTTCATTACTACATTCATGCAAAAGTAAGGCGTGCTCGAATGTGGAGCCTGTGGAAATCAAAGTGCATCGTGTGTTTCCAAACTTTTGGTTCCTCCAATGTCTCAGATAATTAAATATCCTAGGCAAAAATATTGTATGTACATGAACTAACGACGCGTTTGGTTCAGGACAAGTAATCAGGATACACCGCCTGTGCGGGGGGTTTCGGTAATTACCTGATTTGTTTGGTTCATCACAGGATTGGTGGAGGGAGTATCGGACTGAGAACAGAAAAAAAGGAACATGCGCTGTTATTCCAAACCGGAGGGGACGGCCGGTTTCGCTCATGTGAGTCGTCGTATCCGATTACAGGGGAGCGGAAACCAGCCCAGCCCAAAACAAACGCATGTAACGGTTTCGTGAGCCGGTGTAATCAGAAGACGATACATTACCACGAACCAAACGCGTCGTAAGTCTAATGATGAACTGACATCTTAAATGTCACTCGTATATATATGCATATCCATCTACTAGTGTCCACTTCCCCTCACACAAATTGCCAACGCCAACCACCAAGGATGCATCTTGTATGCATGCCTAGAATAGGGGGCACCATGTTTTTCAATTGCTCGTGACATATCTACTCATATATAGAGAAAATTATTTTTTGGCATCTCATTTTAATGAACTTGTCTTTCATTCTTCATATAGATTAAGGGTGTGTCTAACTAACAGTCGACTGATTTTCATTTAATCATAAGTCAAATTTTGTGTCCAATCATTTTGCACCACGTGTGCAGGCTTTAGTCCTTTGTCCTCAACCCATTTCCGATTGTTTCTGATTTAGTTTGCAGTCTAATTTGACTGGAGTGACCACCCAAAAGACATAAAGGGGGGAGTGAGCCTAGCTCAACTGGTTGGGAGAGTGGATGTACGGACTCAACACCTGGGTTCAAATACTCACGGAGGTGAATTGATGTTCCTATTTATTCTTGAGGATCAGGCTTTTCTGGTACTCACGCATTTATCTTTGAGGACTAGGCTTGGTGCGTAACCAAGATTGAAAATCCTAGTACTCATGCTTAAAAGGTTGTGTGCATCCTTAGTTGGTGCAGAGGCCGGGGAAGTGAAATTATCCCCCCATTTTTTTTAACAGGTATTGTTGGGACTTGGCGACTGAACCGCCCCCGCGTCGTCCGCCTGGGCGAGTTGGGAGGCCTCCCGATCCGCTTTTCTCGGTGACCTTTCCTTTGCGTCCTCTCCTCGCCGCCGCCGGTCGGCGCCGTCGGGCTTGCCCACGCGGCCGACGGCGGCGGCGGGGCTCTGTTCCCTTGGCGGTTTAGGCGGCATTTGGCGAGGTGCGAGCAGCGGCTAGACGCGTGAAGGTGGGAAGTTGCAGCGGCAGCGCCAGATCGTGGATGTGGCCGGCGGCCTCGTCGCTGGCACACTACGCGGGGGCAGCTAGATCTTGGCAGGACGGTGGCCTTGTTGAAGGCAGGAAAACCTGCACAGGACGTGCAGCTGCCATGATTCAACATAGGTAGCACGCCCATGCCAGTGTTGTTGCTCCTGGGTGTTCCTTTGACGATGGGACAAGCTTGCGCACTACGTTCAGACATAGCCAAGCAACAGTTGCCGCGGTTTTCGCCCGGCATTGCCCTGAAGTTGCATCATCGGCCGGACGAAGACCTTCTGATCTGGCGGCTATGTAGGCTAGTGACGAGCCAGATTGGTCTAGCTCTGCAGTCGGCGTTGTGGAGCTATCGATGGTTCCTTTATGCCACTAGTAGAAAACATGGCATTAGTCCCGGTTCTAAGGGCCTTTAGTCCCGGTTCTGCAACCGGGACTAAGCAATCGGGACTAAAGGCCCTCACTTTTAGTTCCGGTTGTGTTATGAACCGAGACTAAAGGAGCTCCACGTGGCCGCTGTGGGGCGCCCAGGCAGGAGGACCTTTAGTTCCGGTTAGTAACACCGACCGGGACTAAAGGGTCTCCACGTGACCGCTGCGCGCGCTCAGGCAGGAGGACCTTTAGTCCCGGTTGGTAACACTAACCGGGACTAAAAGGCCGCCACGCGTCAGCCCCTGCTGAGCGTTGTTGTTTTTTTTTTTTTTGAAAGGAGGGGTTTAGGGTTTAGGGGTTTTGGAGGGTTTAGGGGTTTCATATTGTGTTTCCCCCTTTTCTTTTTGTGTTTACCATTCAATTCTTTTACATTTAGGGTTTTCGTTTTTATTTTACGTTTTTCATTCAACTCGACGCTGGCTACTACATATAGCAATGAAGGAATCATTACACGAATCGTCATGAATATAGAGAGAAGTGACCTCTCTTTCTCCGTACTTGGTCGAACAACAAGTTTTCGTATATCTATTCGACGCTACTACGTATAGTATACGTTCATGCATATATACAATGTAACATCTCTTACGATCCCTAATATCTAATTACCAAGATTCACATCCAATTCTCGATGGTATACTCCGGTTTTAGCTATGATCTCTTGAAGAAAGAATCCCGCCAATTCCTCTTGAATTGCTCGTATGCGAGCCTTTGGTACGAGTTCGTCCCGCATCCGTTGGATCTAATTTAAAGAAGGGTGTCAATATATATGAATGAAACTCAACACAATTGATGGTAATAAAATAAAATTGTAAATATTGTTTACGTACTTCAAGTTGTTGTGAATTTCTGCCAGTCTCACTGGTCGTCATGCGAATGAACTCGTAAACGATGTATCCACATAAATTAGTCCCCCTTTCCTGCCTCAAGCACTTTAAGAGAGTAGAGTTCAATCAAAATAATAATCAAGCATGATAATGGTATTGAAATTAACTAGAATCAAAGAGATGCGCGGACCTAGCTAGTACTACTTACAGTGAGTTGTCGAAATTGCAGCTCCTCTTTCCATTCACCCCTAGCCTTCTTGGTGAACCGTTTCCAAACCCTGCCCGGCAAAGAAAATAAACTCATCAATTACACTTAACATCGAGTAAGCGAAACAGAATGATGTGTACAAGACAGTATAACACTCACTGGAAGTTGTAAGGAAATAGTATTTCCCTTTTGGTTTGTTGTTTAATTAACGCCCTTAGCAAGATCTTCTCTGTATCCTTGGCGTTCCATTTTACCGTACCTTCATGAATAGTATTTGGGTTAATGAATCCAATGTCATAGATTTGTCCTGTTTTGCATTCGAGGATCTTTTATCTGCATAATATATATAGTGAGGATAATTATACATGCAATGAACGAGCTGAGCTAGAGACTTAATTATAGAAATAATACTTACAAACAATAGCAACCGACGATAGATTTGTCGATGGCGTCTTGATTGTATAACTGAAATAATTCTTCAAATTCAATGAAAATCTGCTCGTCTCCATTGAAGTAATGCTCATCTTTAATTCCCACAATGATATAGTTGCTCCCTTGCTTTGAGGCTTCCAAGTACCAGTCATGCAATCTTCGCATCATCGTTGGTAGAAGCGGGAGCTCCTCAGGTCTGACGAGACGCTTCCCGTGCTCGAATTTAAAGGCTAACTCAGCCATTTCGAACTGTACCTCATCGCCTAAGTAATCACCAAGAGTGAAACCAGGATCAGCGGCCGCTACCCCCGGATCATTAGCGATATCGATAAACACCTTGAGCGGGGGGCACAATTGGTTTTTCTGTTCGCCGAGCTGGGGAATTGTTTTCCCCCTTGCACTACTGCTACTTCCCATCCGCTGCTGTGGATCTCTATATGACTTTACAATAGAGCGGTCATAGTTTGATAGCAGCGGAGGCGGCGGTGGTTTTGTAAGGTTTTCCAGCAAGCGCCTCGCTTTTACCGGATTTATTTTCTCCGTTGGATCTGGACGGGTCGGTGCAAGCTGGCGTTTCACGTCGGCAGCCACGGTCTCCTTGGTTTCCTCCTCAGTCATGTCGTATGGTAACTTGACAGAAGCCTTCTTGACGCTACCTGCTCTGGATTTCTTCGCTGTTGTACTACTAGCCGCCGGAGCAGCGGCGGATCTCTTTCGCCGGTGCTGAGGCGACGGAGGAGGCGTAGTCAGCTGACGCGGCGGATTCTGCTAAGGGGCCTCCTCCGGCGGAGTCCGCTGACGCGGCAGAGACAGCTGAGGCGACGGAGTGTGCTGACGCGGCGGAGACGGCTGAGGCAACGGAGATAGAGCTGGACTGTGATGAGTCTGCTGAGGGGCCTCCTCCGGCTGAGTCTGCTGACGCGGCGTCCAGTATGGAAGCACGATGTGTTACTTTCTCCATAGAATGGTAGTCCTTATGGCATCTCCCAGATGAGTCTCCCCTTCACCTGTAGGGTACTCAAGCTCCAGCTGCTCAAATCCGTTGGTAACTTCATCCACCCCGATAACAGCATAGCCATCTGGAATCGGAGAGCAATGGTAAGTTCCATCAGGTACAAGAGGTAAGGCATAGCCGACCGCCACCTTCAAGGTTATGTTCATGCATTTCGCATGTAGATCACAATGTTCCCTCTCCGTGATATCATCCACGGGGTAGCGATCAGGAGCCGTGATATCATCTATGGGCGGCCGAACGAGCTGCGTGGAAGCCACGCTGCTTTTCTGCTGAGATGGTGGGGTAGCTCCGTGGGAAGTATCGAATGAAGGATCTTCGTGCCGCTGAGATGATGGGCCGGTAGCTCGCTGGCTGTTAAGTGCCTTTATCAACGCTAATCTTTCTTCTACCTTCCGCAGCCGGTCTGCATCCTCTTTCTTCTTTCTCCCTCGGCTTCTATAAGTGTCTCTGCTGTCGGGAAACCCATCCTTCCACGGAACGGAGCCTGATGTGCCTCGTGTTCGTCCAGTGTGTTCAGGATTCCCGAGGGCGCGTGACAGCTCGTCCTTCTCTCTGTCGGTATGGAACTTCCCTTCCTGCCTTGCCTGGATTGCATCCTGAATGTTTTTGACGGGTGTTGCAAGTTGAGCTTTCGTATAAACACACTTCCCTGTTTCTGGGTGCAAAGTTCCCCCATGCCCGAAGAACCAAGTCTTTGCCCGTTCGGGCCAGTTCAATGTCTCTGGATGGATCCCTTTATCAAGCAGGTCGTTCTCAGCTTTGTCCCACGTAGGGCGGGCAACCTTGTAGCCACCTGACCCCGTAACATGGTGATATTCCTTCTTTGCAGCATTTTGCTTATTCATCAGTGACCTTTTCTTACCTTTCTCTGATGTCTTGTACGTCACAAATGCGGGCCAGTGATCTTTCATCTTCTCATATTGACCGGTGAATGCTGGAGTCTTCTCTTTCAGGACAAACTTTTCGTGCAATCTTTTGTTCCAGTTCTTGAATTGTTCGGCCATCTTCTTAAGAGCCCATGCCTTGACTTTTCGCTCTACAACATTGCTATTTGGATCCACCTCTGGCGGTAGGCTGAAATTTGTCATGAGCGTATTCCAAAGCTCATCTTTGGATCTATCGTCGACATAAGAAACTCCATCGTCCGCCTTTGGCTTATTCCATTCTTGAATGCTGATCGGGATGTTGTCCCTAACAACAACTCCGCACTGACTTATAAATCGGTCTGCGGTCCGCTTGGGAGCAGTCGGTTTGCCATATGCAGTGATTTCTTTGATCGTGAACCTTTCATTCTCGCCCAACCTTTTCTTTGGGCCTCGTCTCTTTACAGAAGGTTGGCTCGATCCGGAGGGCAAAAAGAAGAAAGAAGCGTTAATATATGTACATACAAATAAATTAATGCATCTAGTCAGCAGGCTTAATTAATATACCTCGCCGGACTTTGCAACAGTTAAGGCTCCAACACCGTCGGAGCCGTCATCTTCTCCCTCAATTCGATCACCGGAGCCGTCATCCTCTCTTCCCTCACCATCGGAGTCGTTGAGAAATTGTGAGGTGATATCATCATCACCTCCGTCGCAGATTATATCCCCCAACATCTCTTCTTGTTCTAAGTCTCTGTCGTGTTCCATAGTTTCTGCAAATATTACAACATGGCAATATACAACCATGAGAGATAAGCTATTTTTCAGACTTAATGAAATCTGGGAATGCAAAACAGTAACATTATGATGACAACTTGAGAGCAAGATTGAGTCATGCTACAACAACTTTACATGGCAACCAAGGGCATGGCATCAAAGTACACATTACATAGACCAAATCACAAGAAGGAATCATATGCATATGAGCAATGGATTAGTGGCAAACATCATGCAAAGTTGAAAAGTTTTATAACAGTCAGTTACACATCTCGAATAATCCAGTTAATGCAACAATAATATCACTAAACATCTCGCCCAATCAAACTGGACGTCGACTCCCGGTTCCTGAGCCGCGGGCGGTGAACACCCAAAGAGAAGGAACCATCACAGGATCATAGCTCGGGTGAGATCCCTGAAGAAACTGCCAAGTATTGGAGAAGCTGTCGTCCAACGCAACCATGTAGCCAGTCTCATGTCGAAGTTATACTGCCAGGTATTGGAGAAGCTTATCGGGGTTATGTTTTAACGACCCCCTCCCCCCTCATGTCGAAGTTATACCGAAATTATCGGGGTTATGATTTAACAACCCCCCCCTCATGTCGAAGTCAATGAACAACATGAAAATTTGTAAGTGATTGCTAAACTTTTATGCTTCATTTATATGAAGATCAATTATCCAATATAACTATGTTCGCGATATGAGGCATTGGACATTATCTAGAATCATATCTGATGAGTCCTCCTATCTTTCGGGAGAGGATACTTTGCGGACCGCCTCTCTCATGCCTGTCCGACGTGCAAATCAGGTTTTCATATGCCTCAAAATCAAATTTATCGGGGTTATGTTTTAACGACCCCCCCTCATGTCGAAGTTACGACGATATTTGTACAAGATGAATACAAGATTTATACACAAGATGAATACAAAATGAATACAAGATTTATACACAAGATGAATACACAACTCAACAAATGAACCAACCATCATCCTATGAACAAAACTCAACATACAACAAATGGACACCTTTTGTCGAACAGCAAAGGGACGATCAGGGACCAACTCCACGGAGATGCAACACCACAACCTGTAATTCCACGGAGATGTAACACATGGCAAAACATGCTTACTGAACTAATTCAAATGACCCCTAGATCAATGGCAATCATCATGATCAAGTTGACAAGTATTAATAGATTTTCAGACTTAGTGATATTTGCATAGTGGCAGAAAACAGATTCATGATGCAACCTTTGAGGCAAGTAAAATATATGCTACAGCAGTTTTTCATGGCAACAAAGAGCATGGCAAGCATGTACTAATTACCCTCAACAAAACACCCTTACTGATCATGATCCAAAGATGCACAGATTTGTTGCAAACCTCAAGGCAAAATGCAAAGTATTAATACTGCCAGTTTCAGACTTAGAGAAAAATAGCATGGCATATATGGCAGAAATGAATAGATAGCAAGTTTACAAGCTTGTAGCACTCACTACAGGTCCTAACATGGCATGAACTAAAATCTACTAGCAAGATGACATCAAAATGCTCCTACTTCATGTTCAAAGATTGCCCAAAAGATGCTTGCATTAAAACATACAAAAAAGACAAAATGAACTCTAATGCAAAAAATTTGTTCTTCAATTTGTTTATATGCTCACTGGATTTCTATCACCATTTCTATGAACAAAAATTCCACACTAATTTCTATGACCTAGTTTATATGCTCACTGGATTTCTATCACCATTAATTTCACACTAATTTCTATGACAAAAAATACAAAATGAACACTAATTTCACACTAATTTCTATGAACAAAAATTTCACAAAAATTTCTATGACTAATTTCTATCACCATTAAGATCACTCCTTCTTCAACATTGATAATATGCTCACTGGAAATCACATTAACAAAAATAACAAAAAGAGGGGCAGAGAGGCCGGAGCGCGGGCGGCGTCAGCGTCGGGGCGGGCGGCGGCGTCGGGGCGCGGGGGGGGGGGGGAGGAGGAGGGGTACGGCGCGGCGGCTCACAATGTGTTGCAGGGGAGCGGGGGACGGCGTCGGGGCATGGCTCGGCGACGGCGACGTCGGGGCAGGGCGCGGCGAGGGCGTCGGGGCAGGGCGCGGCGAGGGGGGAACGGCTCGGAGGCGACGGCGATCTTCGGCGCAGCAGCCTGGCGGCGTCGTGCTGTGGTTCGGCGTCGGGGGAGAGAATAGGAGAAAAATTCTGAAGTGCTGCTTATATACCCAACCCTCCAACCGGGACTAAAGGCCCCCCTTTAGTCTCGGTCCGAGCCACCAACCGGGACTAACGGTGAATTTCACCAGCCCAAAGGGCGCGAAACCCAACCCTTTAGTCCCGGTTGGTGGCTTGGACCGAGACTAAAGGGGGCCTTTGGTCCCGGTTGGAGCCACCAACCGGGACTAAAGGGTTGGTCCTGGCACAGCCGAGGGGCGGTGGGAGTTTAGTCCCACATCGCCAAGCGAGAGGCGCTCGCAGCGGTTTATAAGCCCGCCTGCGGCTACCGTTGCAAGTTCTTCTGAAAGCACAGATAGCTCATCGTCTGACCTGTCCCCTCTCTGCCCTGTGGGTCCAACTGACAGCAGAAATTCGTGCCCCGCGGGCCTGCATCCTGGCCCATATATAGTTGGGTTTCTAGTCGTATGCAGGCCGTGGTGTGTGAATTCTCCTGCTAGTAGGCGGGCATTTTTATTTTATTTTTTATTTTTTGCATATGTTATGTCAATTTTTTGACCTTCTTCAAATCACATCCTAATTTTTATACATACTCACTTATGTGTAATACACATGATTATCAAATAATTTCAACAAAATATATGAAATCCTAAAAAATGCAAAACTTTCATATTTTTTTTGTGTTAATGAAAGAGATCATGCCTATTTTTGGTTTTAATTCTAAAGTTTTCTTTTAAACAGATGCATACATGCATGCCTAGTTTTCATTTAATTCTTTTTGCCAAATGGTGTTTTAATCAAAACAGATTATGTTTCTTTTAATTTTATACCTTTTTCCTTTGTTTTAATTATTTTAGTTTATGTTTTCTTGTTATTCTTTTGCCAAATTATATTATGTTTCGGTTAGTCAACATGAGGATATTTTAAATAGGTGTTTTAAAATTATTTTAATGTTTTGATTTAATTCTTTTTGCTATTAAAGTTTTTAACAAAAAATACTTTATGAAAATTTTAGTTGGATAAATTTTATATAATTTTAAGTTAATATTATTTTGATCATAACTAGAGTTTTATAAAAGCTTTTTAGTTGATTCTTTTTGCTATTGAAGAATATTATAAAATACTTTTTGTTAACCTAATAATGTTATATTTTCTTTTCTGTTAAGTTATTAGTTTAGTATTTTGTTTTGTTTTCTGTTTGCTTTTTCTTATTGTTTTCTTTATTGCTTTATTCATTGATTGTATTTTGATTTCTAGAATGCTTGCTAGAGTGAATGCTTATATGAATGCAATGTTTGATTATATAGATTTTCATCAGATAGTGACAAAAAGTTCTATCAAGTTATTTTTCATACGTACCATTGCCGCAACATTTCGCATTGACGGGCCAGCATCAGGTGGTGGTTTGTCAATATGTTTTTGAAAATATGACACAAGGCGATCAATGCTGTCAAAATCTTTCTTCCGGAATCTAAAGCCCAACATACTCATGATGTGGGTTTGTACTCCTGATGTAAGATAATACTCCCTCCGTTTCTAAATATAAGTCTTTTTAGAGATTTCAATACAAACTACATACAAATGTATATAGACATATTTTGGAGTGTAGATTCACTCATTTTGCTTCGTATGTAGTCCCTTATTGAAATCTCTAAAAAGACTTATATTTAGGAACGGAGGGAGTATAAAGGTGCCTGGATGTTCATGAGATATGCCTGCATATTTGTACAAGGAAAGAAATATACATTTACCAAAAATTAAAACAGATACCAATCTTGCCAGTCAATACTTCGCCTTCATGTAATTGTAGTGATTCTAGATCAAAGCCATCATGAGAATAGTTGTGGAGCATAACTATGTCCTCAGTTTCACCAGAAAGCAACCAGAACTCCTCTCATCTGGACTTGGCTCGGCATAAGGGGTCCTCCGATCAGAGAAACCACACAGTAGGGGTGGAATCTTGCAAAACTTGGGATTTTCCAGCTATAAGTCCGGAAACTCACTTGAGAGAAAGTCTTCACTTTTTCTTCGTGTGTGTCCCTTGCTTATTGCGCCGTAACCATGGATAATCTTCATCATTTAACAGGATGTTTGGGTCAGTCTTCACTGTGAAGGGAGGAATTTCATGAAACTTTTCATAATCATCTGACATGTCTGTCTTGTCCTCCACTCCCACAATGTTTCTTTTCCCTGAAAGGACTATGTGGCGCTTTGGCTCATCGTATGATGTATTGGCTTCCTTATCTTTTCTTTTTCTCGGTTTGGTAGACATGTCCTTCACATAGAAAACCTGCGCCACATCTTTGGCTAGGACGAATGGTTCGTCTGTGTACCCAAGATTGTTGAGATCCACTGTTGTCATTCCGTACTGCGGGTCTACCTATACCCCGCCTCCTGTCAGATTGACCCATTTGCACCGAAACAAAGGGACCTTAAAATCACGTCCATAGTCAAGTTCTCATATCTCCTCTATGTAACCATAATATGTGTCCTTTGCCCTATTGGTGTTTGCTGCATCAAAGCGGACACCACTGTTTTGGTTGGTGCTCTTTTTATCTTGGGCGATCGTGTAAAATGTATTCTCATTTATCTCGTACCCTTGGAAAGTCAATACAATCAAAAATGGTGTCCTGGCCAACAAGTACAACTCATCTCCAACAGTGGTGTTACCCATGAGATGTGTTTGCAACCAACCGCCGAAAGTCCCCATGTGTTCACATGTAATCCAGTCGTCAGACTGCTACGGGTGTTTGGAGCGTAAAATATTCTTGTGTTCATTGATATACGGGGCCACCAAGGTAGAATTTTGTAAAACTGTGTAGTGTGCTTGCGCCCAAGAATGTCCGTCCCTACATATTATTGCTTTCGGTCCTAGCGTGCCTTTTACACCCAGTCTCCCCTCATGCCGCGATTCAGAAACACCAATCGGCTTAAGGTCAGGAATAAAGTCAACACAAAACTCAATGACCTCCTCTGTTTCATGGCCCTTGGAGATGCTTCCTTCTGGCCTAGCACGGTTATGAACATATTTCTTTAAGACTCCCATGAACCTCTCAAAGAGGAACATATTGTGTAGAAATACAGGACCCAGAATTGCAATCTCGTCGACTAGGTGAACTAGGACGTGTGTCATAATATTGAAGAAGGATGGTGGGAACACCAACTCAAAACTAACAAGACATTGGACCAAATCATTCTGTAACCTTGGTAGGATTTCTGGATCGATTACCTTCTGAGAAATTGCATTGAGAAATGCACATAGCTTCACAATGGCTAATCAAACATTTTCTGGTAGAAGCCCCTCAATGCAACCGGAAGCAATTGCGTCATAATCACGTGGCAGTCATGAGACTTTAGGTTCTGGAATTTTTTCTCTGCCATATTTATTATTCCCTTTATATTCGACGAGAAGCCAGACGGGACCTTGATACTGAGCAGGCATTCAAAAAAGATTTCCTTCTCTGCTTTGGTAAGAGCGTAGCTGGCAGGACCTTGATACTGCTTTGGATGCATGCCGTCTTTTTCGTTCATACGTTGCTGGTCCTCCCGTGCCTCCGGTGTATCTTTTGTCTTCCCATACACGCCCAAGAAGCCTAGCAGGTTCACGCAAAGATTTTTCGTCACGTGCATCACGTCGATTGCGATTATGATCGCATTTGTTGTTGCATTTACATGTTTTAGATAGTTGTATGTTGTTTTATGAGATGTATGTATGAACTATAAGTATCTATTATTTGCAGTAATAACATTTGGTCACTGCTAGCTCTACTTTTGGTTGTAATGTGATGATGAAGTTGTATTAATTAATTTGGTCACTTCGATGTTGTGTAGTGAACATGAGCCGGCAATGGATGTACGATGACCGACTAAGTCCAGGGTTTCTTAATGGCCTGCATGATTTTCTTCGTGTGGCTGAGGCAAACAAGCAGAATGGTTTCATGTGTTGTCAATGTCTTGACTGTAAGAATGATAGGAATTACTCTAACTCAAAAACCCTTCACGTTCACCTGCTTGAGAAGGGTTTCATGCCACACTATAATGTTTGGACCAAGCACGGAGAAAGAGGGGTTATAATGGAAGACAATGAAGAAGAAGAGGATGATGACAACTATCCTTTCGCCGATACAACAATGGGGGAAGCTGAAGAAGAGGCATCAATGGGGGAAGCTGAAGAAGAGGCATCAGATGAGCCCGCTGATGATTTGGGTCGGGTCATTGCTGATGCAAAGAGAAACTGCGAAAGTGACAAGGAGAGGTTGAAGTTGAAACGCATGTTAGAGGATCACAAGAAATTATTGTATCCAAATTGTGAAGATGACCAGAAAAAGCTGGGTACCACGCTGGAATTGCTGCAATGGAAGGCGAAGAATGGTGTAACTGACAAGGGATTTCAAGAATTGCTGATAATGATAAAGAAGATGCTTCCAAAGGATAACGAATTGCCTGAAAGTACGTACGAAGCAAAGAAGGTTGTCTGCCCTCTAGGATTAGAGGTGCAGAAGATACATGCATGCCCTAATGACTGCATCCTCTATCGCGGTGAGGAGTACGAGAATTTGGATGCATGCCCGGTATGCGGTGCACTGCGCTATAAGATCCCCCGCGATGACCCTGGTGATGTGGAGGGCGAACGCCACAGGAAGAGGGTTCCTGCCAAGGTGATGTGGTATGCTCCTATAATACCACGGTTGAAACGTTTGTTCCAAAACAAAGAGCATGCCAAGTCATTGCGATGGCACAAAGAAGAACGTAAGAAAGACGGGATGTTGAGAGCACCCGCTGATGGGTCACAGTGGAGAAAAATTGAGAGGGAGTTCGAGGACTTTGCAGCTGACGCAACGAACTTATGGTTTGGTCTTAGTACAGACGGCATGAATCCTTTTGGGGAGCAGAGCTCCAGTCACAGCACCTGGCCCGTGACTCTATGTATCTACAACCTTCCTCCTTGGTTGTGCATGAAGCGGAAGTTCATTATGATGCCAGTGCTCATCCAAGGCCCTAAGCAACCCGGCAACGACATTGATGTATACCTAAGGCCACTAGTTGATGAACTTCTACAGTTGTGGAAAAAACCAGGTGTACGTGTGTGGGATGCGCACACACAGAAGGAAATTGACCTACGAGCGTTGCTGTTTGTAACCATCAATGATTGGCCTGCTCTTAGTAACCTTTCAGGACATACAAACAAGGGATACAATGCATGCACGCACTGTTTAGATGATACTGAAAGTATATATTTGGATAAATGTAAGAAGAATGTGTACCTGGGACATCGTCGATTTTTACCGATCAAGCATATCTTAAGAAAGGCAGGCAACCATTTCAAAGGTGAGCCAGATAACCGGAAGAAGCCTGGCCTCCGTACTGGTGAATATATATTTGATATGGTCAAGGATTTACAGGTAATCTTTGGAAAGGGTCCTGGCGGACAATCTGTTCCGAATGACGCCAATGGACACGCACCCATGTGGAAGAAGAAATCTATATTTTGGGAACTTGAATATTGGAAAGCCCTAGAGGTCCGCAATGCAATCGACGTGATGCACGTGACGAAGAATCTTTGTGTGAACCTGCTAGGCTTCTTGGGCGTGTATGGAAAGACAAAAGATACACCGGAGGCACGGGAGGACAAGCAAAGAATTAACGAAAAAGACGGCATGCCTCCAAAGCAGTATCAAGGTCCTGCCAGTTACGCTCTTACGAAAGAAGAGAAGGAAATCTTTTTTGAATGCCTGCTCAGTATCAAGGTCCCGTCTGGCTTCTCGTCGAATATAAAGGGAATAATAAATATGGCAGAGAAAAAATTTCAAAATCTAAAGTCTCATGACTGCCACGTGATTATGACGCAATTACTTCCGGTTGCACTTAGGGGGCTTCTACCGGAAAATGTTCGATTAGCCATTGTGAAGCTATGCGCATTCCTCAATGCAATTTCTCAGAAGGTAATCGATCCAGAAATCCTACCAAGGTTACAGAATGACCTGGTCCAATGTCTTGTCAGTTTCGAGTTGGTGTTCCCTCCATCCTTCTTCAATATTATGACGCACGTTCTAGTTCACCTAGTCGAAGAGATTAACATTCTGGGTCCTGTATTTATACACAATATGTTCCCCTTCGAGAGGTTCATGGGAGTCTTAAAGAAATATGTTCATAACCGTGCTAGGCCAGAAGGAAGCATCTCCAAGGGCCATGAAACAGAGGAGGTCATTGAGTTTTGTGTTGACTTTGTTCCTGACATTAAGCCGATTGGTCTTCCTGAATCGCGGCATGAGGGGAGACTTGGTGGAAAAGGCACATTAGGAAAGAAAGAAGCAATAAATATGGACGGGCATTCTTTCACTCAAGCACACTACACGGTTCTACAAAATTCCACCTTGGTGACTCCATATATGGAGGAACACAAGGATATTGTACGGTCCAAGAACCCGGAGCAGTCTGACACCTGGATTGAACGTAAACACATGGAGACTTTTGCCGGTTGGTTGCAAACAAAGCTCATCAATGACAATGATGTTCCAGATGAACTGTACTGGTTGGCCAAGACACCAAGTTCGACTGTAACGACTTTCAAAGGGTACGAGATAAATGGGAATACATTTTACACGATCGCCCAAGATAAAAAGAGCACCAACCAAAATAGTGGTGTCCGCTATGATGCAACCAACTTTCAAGACACATATTATGGTTACATAGAGGAGATATGGGAACTTGACTATGGACCTGATCTTAAGGTCCCTTTGTTTCGGTGCAAATGGGTCAAATATACTGGAGGCGGGGTACAGGTAGACCCGCAGTACGGAATGACAACAGTGGATCTCAACAATCTTGGATACACAGACGACTCATTCGTCCTAGCCAATGATGTGGCTCAGGTTTTCTATGTGAAGGACATGTCTAGCAAACCGAGGAGAAAAAAAGATAAGCAAGCGAATACATCATACGATGAGCCAAAGCGCCACATAGTTCTTTCAGGGAAAAGAAACATTGTGGGAGTGGAGGACAAGACAGACATGTCAGAAGATTATGAAAAGTTTCATGAAATCCCTCCCTTCAGAGTGAAGACTGACCCAAGCATCCTGTTAAATGATGAAGATTCTCCATGGTTACGGCGCAATCATAAGCAAGGGACAAACACGCAGAAAAAGTCTTACACCGCGAGATCCCACTCTGGGATGTGACCGGCTTCAGCGTTATCGCTTTCTATGTGAAGGACATGCATGCATTTTCTAGCATGGTATCTTTGTAACAAATGAAGTCAGAAAGGGTTGAAAATTGATGATGTGGCTTTGAATGGTGCATTTTGAACACACAAAAAGTCTGGAGTTCAAATAAGTTCAAAAAATGAAATCCCTTTGTAACAGATGAGTTTTCGTCTGAAACCCTGATACTTCGAAAGAGATTGTCCATTTTGTACACGAAGTGCATCCAGTTTTTGCCGTAACCCTCTCAACTTTTTATAACATGCTATGCAGGTGAAATGATGATACCATGCCAACTTTCAACCTTTTCAGAGTTCATTTGTAGTGCTTTTCAATTTCAGGGCCATTTAGCTCAAAAAAATCAGTAAATGCATGAAAAATACCAAATGAAGTCAGAAAGGGATGAAAATTGATGATGTGGCTTTGAATGGTGCATTTTGAACACACAAAAAGTCTGGAGTTCAAATAAGTTCAAAAAAATGAAATCCCTTTGTAACAGATGAGTTTTCATCTGAAACCCTCATACTTCGAAAGAGATTGTCCATTTTGTACACGAAGTGCATCCAGTTTTTGCCGTAACCCTCTCAACTTTTTATAACATGCTATGCAGGTGAAATGATGATACCATGCCAACTTTCAACCTTTTCAGAGTTCATTTGTAGTGCTTTTCAATTTCAGGGCCATTTAGCTCAAAAAAATCAGTAAATGCATGAAAAAGACCAAATGAAGTCAGAAAGGGTTGAAAATTGATGATGTGGCTTTGAATGGTGCATTTTGAACACACAAAAAGTCTGGAGTTCAAATAAGTTCAAAAAAATGAAATCCCTTTGTAACAGATGAGTTTTCGTCTGAAACCCTCATACTTCGAAAGAGATTGTCCATTTTGTACACGAAGTGCATCCAGTTTTTGCCGTAACCCTCTCAACTTTTTATAACATGCTATGCAGGTGAAATGATGATACCATGCCAACTTTCAACCTTTTCAGAGTTCATTTGTAGTGCTTTTCAATTTCAGGGCCATTTAGCTCAAAAAAATCAGTAAATGCATGAAAAATACCAAATGAAGTCAGAAAGGGTTGAAAATTGATGATGTGGCTTTGAATGGTGCATTTTGAACACACAAAAAGTCTGGAGTTCAAATAAGTTCAAAAAAATGAAATCCCTTTGTAACAGATGAGTTTTCGTCTGAAACCCTCATACTTCGAAAGAGATTGTCCATTTTGTACACGAAGTGCATCCAGTTTTTGCCGTAACCCTCTCAACTCTTTAGAAGTTGCTATGTGGGTGAAATTATGATGTCATGCCAAGTTACAACCTTTTCAGAGTTCATTTATACTGCTTTTCAAACTCGAGATATGACATTTCAAATGCCATTTAATCAAATTGTCTTATACAGCAGTTGAAGTTGTTCAAACATGCATGGAAATGCCATAAACAGATTCTTTATATTTTTCTGATATTTTTTCGTATATTATTTATTTCCATTGGAGTCATAGATTTTGTTCTATGATTTTTTAAAGTTTAGGGGTTTTCCTGAAAATAATAATGAATATTGAATTAAAAAACCTTTAGTACCGGTGCGAGCCACGCACCGGTACTAAAGGTCCACCGTCCCGCGCATATTTTGGGGAGGACCTTTAGTACCGGTGCGTGTCTCGCACCGGTACTAAAGGGAGGACCTTTAGTACCGGTGCGTGTCTCGCACCGGTACTAAAGGGTGCCTAGGTATAAATACTATCCCTCTTCGTCCCGGGCCGACCCACGCACCGGGACAAGGACAAATCCACGCCGTCAGGCTGCCGAAATCCGCAGTCGCCGCCGCCCGTCGCCATCGTCGCTGCCCGTCGCGCACGAGCCCGCCGCCCCGACGCCGCTTGCCGCCCCGAGCCCGCCGCCCCGACCCCGCCGCCCCGACGCCGCGTGCCGCCCCGAGCCCGCCGCCCCGACCCCGCCGCCCCGACGCCGCGTGCCGTCCCGACCTCGCCGCCCCGACGCGTCCTTCCCCCTCCAGCGAGCTCCCTCGGTGAGCCTCTCCCCTCCCCCTTGCCCCTCTACGCGCCCACCCGATCCAGTCAACTCCGGCGCGGCTCGCCGGAGCAACTCCGGCGCGGCCTACTGACGTGGCCGGTGGGACCCCCTAGCTAATTAGTTTTAGTTTAATTAGTTTTAGTTTTAGTCTATGACAGGTGGGACCCCCTAGCTAATTAGTTTTAGTTTATTTTAACTCTAGATTAACTCTGTGTCTATGATAGGGTTACTTGGCTTAAAGGAAAAATAAAATGTTAATGTAAAAAAAACCTAGAAGAAAAAAAAAGAAGAAAAGAAGAAGGAAAAAAAGGAAAAAGAAAAAAGGAAAAGAAGAAAAAATAATAAGAAGAAGAAGAATAAGAATAAGAAAAAGAAGAAGAGGAGGGGACACCCCGACACGGCACCCCCGACACCCCGACCCCGACCCCGGCCGACACGACACCCCCCGACACCCCGACCCCGACACGACACCCCCGACCACGACACAGCACCCAGACCCCGACATGACACCCCCGACACCCCGACCCCGACACGACACCCCGAGGTTCTTAGGTTATTAGGGTATGTGTTAATTTTGTTAGATGCTAATTAAGTGTTATTTAATTTGTTAAGTGTTATTTAATTTGTTAAATGCTAAGTGTTAATTTTGCTAAGTTTTATTTAATTTGTTTTCATAATTAAGTGTTTCTTCTCGACGTCGACGATGCCGATCCCGCATCCTCGTCGTCGAGTCGCCGGAGGAGGTCACTTGCTTGAGCCGAGGGGCCCTGTCAGGGACTGGGCTCCGCCGGGCTGGTACTGGGAGGTGCTGCCTTCCGAGCGGCGCAGCTTGGTTAGGAGCCAGCCCGTCGTTGACCCGGAGGTTCTGTGGTGGCGGCCGCATGGGCCACGGACGATTCGGAGGCTTGAGTCCCCCGCGGAGGTGGTACAGTACCATGTCAGCAAGGAGAACGAGCACGTTCGTCGCTACATGGCAGCTTTGGAGGCCAGGTCCGACAATACCTGGCAGATTCTTCAGGGATCTCACTGGAGCTATGTTCCTGTGATGGTTGCTTCTCTTTGGGTGTCCACCGCCCGCCCCGATATCCGTCGGGCGCTAGGGTTCTAGCTAGATCGATATATTAGCTACTATATATGTATTATTATGATGTATTTTGCTTCTTGAATGCATGCTAATTTGAATACTAATTTATTTTATCTATATTATTATGGATTAGTTATTAAGCTATGGACAATACCAGTAGAGCTCATGAAGAGGACATCTTCGACATGATACGCTCCTCCGAAAACCCAGCGGACCTTCAGGGTGAATCACATGATGATGACGGCTCACAATATCTGAACGATTACGGTGATGGATGTGAGGCCGAGGAAGAACAACTTATGTTCCAAAATCCGGAACAACTAACAATGTCCGGTGAGGTATATACACATATTAGCCTCTGGTGATCATTACATGTGTATTAATTGATTTATATATATATATTAACAAATCTTTTTTCTTTTAATTATCAGCCCTCCGGATCGAGCCAATCTAGTAGAAAGGTACGAGGCGGTGCCAAAATATTGGACGGCAACGTAAAGCTCAATCTTGATGCTTTCAAACCTAATGGCGAACCGACTCACCCTGATGCCAATGCCAAGACATTTGTGCGTCAATGCGGAGTGGTTGTTAGGGATGGAGTCCCGATCACAATGCAAGAATGGATTCAACCAAACAACCCAATACCAGGAGTGAATTATGTCGATACAAGAATTAAAGATGCCCTTTGGCGAGATCTCATGGAGCATTTCATCCTACCAAATTCTCTCTCGGAGCGCCAAAGGAACAAAGTCAAGGAGTTTGCTCTCCATAAGATGGCCGACGCGTTCCAGACTTGGAAGAAAAGATTATGGACCGAGTACAACGCTAGAGGCCAGAAGGCGCCCGAATTCATAGGAATATATGAGAAGGTAAAGAATCACTATGACGCATTTATCGAGTACAAGACATCGGGAGCTGCTAAGGAGAAGTCGGCAAAGAATCAGATAAATGCGAAGAAAAAAAAGTATCACCATAAACTAGGGACAGGTGGATACAAGTCAGCCATTCCTAAGTGGGATGCATTAGAGAATAAGATGCTTGCTGAAGGGATCACTCCAGTAACCTTCAAGTGGCCCAAGAGGTGCAGGAATTGATTTTTTGCGCATGGGGGGAAGTTGGACCCAGCAACAGGGAAGATTATTGCACTGGCCAGTCTGAAGTATGCATCAGATGAGTTGATTAAAGCAATAAAAGCTGCCCAAGAAGGACGGTTTCACCCCGATAGAGAGAACGACGAGCTTACACTCGCCCTCGGGAATGCCGAACATGGAGGACGAACACGAGGCGTGGGCGTTGTTCCGTGGTACAAGGGGTTTGCGGGATGGAAGGACAGTTATAAAAGCCGTTCGAGAAAAAAGAAGGTGGAAGCAGACCGACTTTCAAAGTTGGAACAGAAGTACGAGGAGCAGCAGAGGCAGATACAGTTACTGACCCAGCAAAGGGAAACTCCGCAGCAGGAGGCAGGGGAACCCGTCCCATCTACACTGCCGAAAAGCAGCGTGGGTTCCACGGGGGCACCGACGCTGGGTCACACCCCCGTGGATGATATCACCGAGAAGACATCTTGTGAGCTAATCCAGAAAATGAAGAACATACCTGTGCGGGTCGCGACGGGCTATGCTTTACCAAATACACCTGGTGTTCTCTGGCATTGCAATCCGGTTCCAGCTGGGTATGCTCGTGTCGCGGTGGACGCAATAGAGCCAGGATATGATGAACTATTGCTTGACATCCCTGGAGGTGAGGGGGAGTCCACACTGGAAGAAGCCGGCCGTGGTCTCATTCTATGGAGTAAGGACTGCATCGTCTTTCCACAAACGGCGGTAAGTCCACCGGCTCCTCCGAGTATCGATGTCCAGCGCGAGGGATCCCAGCCAGAGGCATCGCAGCGCCAGCAGTCCTCCCCACCTCGCCAGCAGTCCTCCCCACCTCGCCAGCAGTCCTCCCGGCCTCCCCAGCAGTCCTCCCCACCTCGAGAGGCGTCCCACCTCGCCAGCAGTCCTCCCCACCTCGCCAGCAGTCCTCCCCACCTCGGGACGGAGCACGACGCGAGTCCATATCATCGATATCGATCTCCGCCGCGTGAGCCGACTCCACCCCGGCAGCGGTCCCGCCAGCAGGGCTCCCAAAAGAGGAAGGCCACCAGGAGTCCTCTTCGGAGGAAAGCAAAGAAGAAACCCGAGCCTCCGGCCAAAAGGAAGCTGCCTTACGACATGACACCAGAGGAAAACGAAATTGAATGCGATCGCCAAGTGAAAGCCTTTTTTGCGAAGAAGACCGTGCCGCCAAAGGAGGTAATACCCAAGGAAGTCCAAGAGCACTTTATGGAACACTTTATTGATCGACCCCCGGCATATGTCGAGCGTATGCCGACACACTATGAGCGACAGATTCAGAAGGCAAGTGAGCAGAGAAGTCGGCCCAGCCCAAGGAAGAAGTCGGGAAGTACGGCATTAACGACAGGTGGTACTACTATCGGGAAAACAGTTCCCCAGCTCGGAGAACAATCCAAGCAATCGATCTCTCCGCTCAAGGTGAGTACCAATCCAAGCAAGCAATCGATCCAACCAGTCGACGTGCAAGGCAACCCAATCGACCTTGAAGAAGTAGAGGCTGCAGGTCTCACTCTTGGCCAAATCCTTGGCACCGAGGAATTCCGCCGGTACGGTGCAACTGAGTACGCAATGCAATATGCCAAAGGAAAACCACTTTTCACACCCGAGGAGTACAAGGAACTACCAACTGCGATGCGACGGTTGCATGATTGGTACCTGCGTGAAGTAGAGCGAGGGGAGACGGCGGTCATGGTCAAAGTAAGGAAAGAGCATTACGTCAATGCATGTGACATATGTCTTGAATTCTCAGAACTTTTCCAGTTATACCACATGGACTCTATGGACAAAACTCTCATCAGTTGCTATTGTCTGTAAGTGATTTATATCTTTAATAATTTAAGTCTCTAGCTAAGATATCGTTCATTGGTTTATCCTCACTATATATGTTCTTTTCTACGCTATTATGCAGATTGACGATGTGGGAATTGAAACAAGAGGGAATCGATGACATTGGGTTCATCGACCCAAATACCGTTAATGGTCATGTGGTAAAACATTTTGCCAAGGACACAGAAGATATCTTGGAAAATTTTCTAGAGGCACTAATGAATACCAAATCTACTATAATATTTCCTTACAACATGGGGTGAGTGTTTACTCTCTTGTATACTACAAATTCTATTTTTGCTTACTAGCTCGCTGTCAAGTGTAGTTGATGAGTTATATGCATGCCTGCTTTATTATATAAACTTCTGCGCAGAGACCACTATATCCTCCTAAATATTATCCTCGCGGATGGACTTGTTCAAGTGTACGACTCACTAGATACACGAGAACAATCATACGTGGACTTGTATTTTATGATAGAACGGTAATTTCAATCTTTATCGACCTCGCTTTCTTTCATTATTTCCTGATATCAAAAGTAATTATAATAACTCTTTCGTTTTTTTTCTTTGCCGCGTAGTGTTTGGAAAAAGATGATAGAAAAAAACCATCACGGTCGTCAATGGAAACCGAAGCTAAAGTGGAAAAGGATGCAGGTAATTAAGTAGTACTACTAGGTCCGCTCATCTCTTTAATTCTAGTTTCAATACCATTATCATGCTTGATTATTAATTATCTTATTGAATTCTATTCTTTTTGCAAAGTGCGCGAAGCAAGAGCAGGGGACAAATTTATGTGGATACTTCCTCTGCGAGAACATTCGCCTCCAGACCCAAGGCCGTATACATCGCAGAGCAGCACGTGAAAGACAACTCGAGGTTTGGCAGATGATGTCGAAGCTCTCACCCCAGCAACGCTTTGTAGCACTTCAAGAGGAATTTGCGGCATTTCTTCTTCAACATGTCATTGATGTAAACGGAGAGCACTATTACTTACCGCCGCCTCAATAATGCCAGCAAATCAGTAGTAGAAAACTGAGATTTCCTCCGGAGCACTAGCTAGCTAGTCCCGGCCGGGTTTTGGGCCTTAAGTTATAATTAAGTCCAGAATATATATATATGGATGTGTAATTCCATTTGTATGTATACTGTGTATGAGATATTGTATATTATATTACATATATATATATGCATCAACTTGTGTAATTAATGTTTACAGTATGTAGCACCGTAAAATAAATTTGAAATGAATGAAAAACACAATAAATAGAGAGGAAAACTAAAACCTAATTAAAAGCGAAAACAAAAAAAAACAGAACACTTAGTACCGGTTGGTATCACCAACCGGTACTAAAGGTCCTCCACCACCAGCCCTCGCAGGCAGCCACATGGTGGGCCTTTAGTACCGGTTGGTATCACCAACCGGTACTAAAGCCTTTAGTACCGGTCCGTGGTCCAACCGGTACTAAAGGTCTGGACCTTTAGTCCCGACCCTTTAGTACCGGCTGGGGAACCGGTACTAAAGGCCCTTACCGACCGGGACTACTGGTCCACGTTCTACTAGTGTGAGGAGGAGGGTTCTGGAGGGGAGGGTGGTGGTGGAGGGGAGGGTTCTGGAGGGGAGGGTGGTGGCGATGTGTGGGGTAACTTGTCGCCGGGTGATCCGAAGGGGTGGCTGCGTGGTGTTGCAGAACTACCTACAGCTCCTGCTACCGAGGAGAGGAAGTGGCTCATTGAACCCGCGGGGACAGAGTAAGTGCCTCTCAATCATAGTTTGAACACATACTAACATTTTCATTGTACACATGCTAATTTTTTTGTTTCTTTTGCAGCAATTGGAAAGTTCTTGGAGAGGGCCGTAAACTGAACGGCATTATCACTATCCCGTTGAAGGATTTTTGGCCGGACCTATTCTGCCCGCAGCCAGACAGGGACCCGGAGCTGCGGGTTTTGGCCACGAGGTGGGACCACTACGAGGCTGCCAGCCTCGCGGAGTACGGGACGGCCGCTAAGGCCGTGATCAATAAATTTTGGGTAACTTCTCTTCAGAATCACTTGTCTTCAGTTTCGTTCATAGTTTATCATCGAGTCACTTAACTCATGCCTTGTTTCATTCTGGTTTTATGCATGATTGTAGCAATTCTATAAGGTTCTTGAGGAGCACAAGGCCAGAGCCGACGTGGTCTTGGTGGCGGCTGTGAGGAAGAAAACTCGCCAGATTCAGTACGAGGTGCGCTGGGTTGCCATCTCGCACTACTACCACAACTACCTTGGTCAAAAGATGACCAAGAAAGAAGCGCAGAAGCAGCGGCTTACCTTGAGCAGGGAGCAGTACATGATGGTAAGTATTACAGACTTTTCATTCCGACGTATAAACAGTCAATTTCATTGTTTTGTGATGACATGTCATGCTTCCATTATTTAGGTTATTCCTACTTGGTGCTACGGAAAGGATGACGGATGGGCGAGTTTGGTGGATAGGTGGCTCGGTGAGGATGCAGAGTTTGCTACCAAGAGCACAAAGAACCGGGCTAATCGTGGAACCGACGGAACACACGGCCAAGGAAACAGGAACCACTGGGGCTACAAGGCCATCCAGGTTTACCAGGATACATTCTTTTTCTTCTTGTTTCCGTCATGTTCTTATGTATGGCTAACTTCTGTTTAACGTTGCAGGAGGGCAAGTTGAAGAAGCCGCTCTCACACATGGAGTCGTGGAAGCTGGCCCGTGCGCGGAGTAAGCGCAAGGACGGCGAGAGCGAGTACTGCGGCAATACCGAGAAGAACCTGGAGTCCTACTTGGAGTCGTTTACCAAGTTAAATCCTGGTTCGGATGTTGCTGACCCCATCCTGTGTTAGACCGACGAGACGGCGGTGGTGGCCATCCGACCGAAGTATCATGGCCGCTACCCGTGCCTCGATGGCGTGATCAGTCCTTCTGTCTCCTACACACGGCTCCGAGCTACCAACCCGAGCCCGAGCGGCAGTACGGGCCATTCGCAACCTAGCTTAGCCAGCCAGCATGCTGTAAGTATTTCCTCCCTTATCTTCTTTCTTTCTCACTTTCTCACTTTATTTTCAGCATTGCCCACGTACAAACAACCTAAATTTTGTAGGCATATAAGGCCTTTGTCGAGCTTAAGCATGTCGAGGTGTGGGAGTACTTGCAATGAGTAAAGGCAAACGAGGATTACAACTGTCTGATGATGGCGGTTAGTTTTGCCCACTTAGAACCAAGCTAAATTTTGCACTTTCATTTCTTCTAACCTCCGTGTTTGCTTGGTTAACTAACAACCAGGCTATGTGGTCGTCTATGCAAAACCGCACGGATCCACCACCAATGGGACCCGCACCACCACCTTCTGGAGAACCCCCACACGTGCCCACGTTCGATGAATGGGTGGCACTAGGCAGTGAGACTCCGGTTCGTACATTGCCTAACTATTCACCAACTAGTTCTCGTTGATTCAACACTATTATATTTTCCCTTACAATCTCTTTTGAAACATGTAGGGAACCGGTGCAGAGAGCCCAGCCACTCCGGTCTGGCGAGGTGGTGCTGGTCTTGGCGGTGCTAGCGGCGATGATCCTAGTCTTGGATGAACGATAATGTTTTCCATGTCTTGCAAAGCTTTCCATGTTCCATTCTTCTTAGCGTTCTTTAGATGACGATGATGATGATCCATGTCTTATACTTATGTCTATGAAGTTTCGACGATGATGATGTTGATCTTTAGACGATGTGATGTTGATGATCTTTAGATCATGATGATCTTTAGATGGTGATGTTGATGATCTTTAGATGATGATGTTGATGATCTTCAGATGGTGATGTTGATGATCGTTAGATGGTGATGTTGATGATGATGTGATGTTGATATATGCTTTGCTGTCAATATATGAATATATGCTTTGCTGTGAATTTGAGTGAGAACAGCAAAAACAGAGCAAATTTTTATAAAACAGAACAGATCTATGCCGACGGCCTAGCCGTCGGCATAGATAAGGCCAGGATGTACCAGTTGACGACACGTGGCAGACGTATGCCGACGGTGAGGCCGTCGGCATAGACGAAATTATATGCCGACGGCCTAGCCGTCGGCATAGCCCGCTGCTAGAAGGCGCCCAGGAGGTGACACCTAGCGCGTATAAGCCGACGGCCGTCGGCATAGATGAAAATATATGCCGATAGCCTAGCCGTCGGCTTCTACGTGCCACGTGCCACCTCCCCATTCGTGACACTTGGTGACGGCGATGTCAGTTGACGGCCGGTGATTTTCTGTGCCGACGGGTATTCTATGCCGACGGCCGTACGGACACCGTCGGCGTATCTAGGTATGCCGACGGCATTTCTATGCCGACGGTCTGATAGGACTACGCCGTCGAGATCGACGCCGACGGGTCTATGCCGACGGCTGCCGTCGGCATAGTGGTATATCGACGGTATACGGCCTATGCCGACGGCCTTGCATAGTGGGTTATTCCGGGAGTGATTCAGCGGAAAGAAATATGTGCGCCAGGCAGACGAGGCTGGAAGGCCCTAGCAAACCCCTGCGAGGTTCAGAGGAAGGAATACGCGCTGGTCTTCTTCAATCATTGCCCTAATGGATCTATGCAACCGCATCATCGTTGTATTGGATCTACGCAACCTTAGACTGCATCAAAACTATTCATCTACGTACAAAGGTATGCATATTCTTCAATCTCCATGCTAATTTAATCTGAAAAGCTACTTTCTTCGGTTCTTAGTTGAACTACAATGACTAACTATGGCTAGACAAGAACAGCCAGCGTTGTGTCTGAGTACCTTCAGAGATAGGGAAACTTGAGCCCCATTTGTAATTAAAGAGTTTTACTGCTGGCTTACATGGTTCTTCCATGGACGTACTTCAACCTGACAGATCAATCATGCTTGCTAATCCACAGACGCGTTCGAATTATTAATGGCACACATAGGAGTTGGTATGTAAAATATTTTTTGAGATGGAGGTACACAATTACAGCAAGCTTCTGTAATTGCTGTCAACACAACGGACAATCATCTCATATGACGAAACCAGGAATTCGACCTTGCAGAAAGTTCAGGTTGAAACTTGAAACGAAATTGTACTAAAATCAAGGAAAGAATAGCGCACTATGTGACTTAGCGTCGGCCTCCTCCAGACGTTGTAGATGCTATAGCACGATATAGCAGACGCTAAATAAAATAGGGTTTCTCCAGAAAAATAAGTAGATATGTCCCACTTTTTTAGTATTTCACTGATTATGTAGCTAAATCACTGCTAATTGCGATGCTACATCTGTACATCTCCAAACCACAACATCGAGAATTGGAGAGTAGCATACTAGCACTTGCTTGTGGGTGTCGGTGACTCACTTGCAGGTCAGCAGATGGCTGCAACTACAACATCGTATCGCCTCCTAGCCGTGTTGGTTCTGAGAAGAGGACAAGGGACGGAGCGGCGGAGTCGTCGGCGTGGATGAGCTTTCCCTACGTGATGACCCTCACCAGCTCCGTTGTCGCTCCACAAGTCTCGGCTGCTAGCGTGCGCGCCACGGCGAGCATCTCAGCGCGCCATGAGAGTAGTTAATTAGGAGGGGTTAGGTCAATTTGGGACTTTCAGAGCTATTTTAATCAATCTCAGGGTGAGATCAAGTGCACAAGTTCTCGAGATGTGTGGAGAGCCAGTTTGTATTAGCAATACTCATTAGTTTTGGGTTAGGGTGCCTTTCATAAACCAAGTCTTACATGTCTTTCTGAGTTCCTAGCTATATTAAAACTGGAACTATAAAGTATTTGTGTAAAGATAAGTCCGTCTATTGTGTTACCAAATCTTGATCTCATGGATAAATCTAGAAACTGCCAACAGGTTTTTGGTGCTAAAATTTGTTTTTCTCTATGAGGATGCACTAGAGTTCAGATCATGGGCGATACATGCATGTGTCTGACTGCGTGCAACTCCTTTGATTCAAATTACTTTCTCACATGCAAGAGTTGTCATCATTTTAATAGTTATAATAAGTATAGAATTTAGTATGTGTTATGTTTGTACCAATACTTTTCTATTAGGTAGTACTAAAAGTCTCATAAGCCTTAAATGGTCGTAAATACATATAAGTGGGCATATTTTATTACGAGAGAGCATCTACCAACACCGGAACTTTTATTGTACATCATCGTTTTATGGATTCTGGACTAATGGGTTAGAAGATTTTATATTAGACACAATTCATCTTCTGGTATCGTGATTGTAGGTTTGAATTTATTCCCTTTGGTTTTATTTAATCTCATATTTGGTGGAGTAATCTAGAAGTTTGATTTCTTATGAAAATGAAGTTCTACAGCCCCAATGTCACATAGACAATGAAAATGGCATTGTATGCCATGATGTTCTCATTCACAATGATTATTACTTCTTCACACCTGAAATTGTGAATGTAAAAAAAGGTAAGACGGGATAGTCAGTTCATTTGTAGTAAGTTCTTATTTTTATATAACAAATGTAATTTCCATACATTATAGAAGGATCACGATGAACTGTGGTGCATTCATGCTTTTAGTTGTGTTAGCATTACGAAATTAAATACAAATGGTGCTTGGTATTGTGGTATGCCTTTGTGGACCATATGGTGTTTTATAGCTCTGGTACAGTTAGATAGCTGCTAAGGTGTCACACGATTTAGTGTGCTGGCTATGAACAAAATGTGAAAAGTATAAGCATATACGAACTGAAGCACCCCATGGAAATTGTAGTGGTACTGAAAATATACAATGGCACATGTGGATAGATGGCGAGTAAGAAAACTATGATGATGGGAACATTGAGACTGCATAGGGTGCCAACGCGAGTTTCAGATATGCAATTAATTGATTAAAAAAACAATTACTCTTACATGTTTACCTACCATCACATTGTGTCTAATCAATACATGCCAAAGAAAAGTTTTAACACCAACATCTTTAATTACCATTAGGATGCTTAAAGTCAATAGTATTTGTTCTAGGAAATTCATGCCGAGTGTTTTGTTTGCATGAAACTAACAAAGTAACAATGGATCTGGCACCAAAGTTCCTATATACCCATTTGTGTCATTGTGATGTTTAGGCCCATCCGCCCTTGTGCGGTTGGTGCATCTGCAATTCCTCTCCTCCATTTTGTACGACCGCCTTCCACTGATGTTATTTTTGCATAAAAAACTATTTTGTTCATTCATGCCTTTTGTGTTCTATAGGACTGCGAATATACGAGGCGTTGGATTATAGTTTAGATCTTTATTCTAAGATGTGTAATCGTGAAGAGACATTGACCTAACATGAACTTTCTTAGCACATTAAATATGGTCATATCGGTTCTGCAGATTTAGATTCGTGTGTCACTATCGCTACCACTAGCATTTTCCCCCGAGATTAACCATATGTAGGTATCTAATATGATTTTGCAAGCTAAACTAATGTGATCTTATTCTCTTTTGAAAGCATATGGATTTAAAGATGCACCGGAGTTACAATCAAATTTCTTATACTCTACAAGTACAGTTGCGTGTATAATATAGACCATTTGGTACTCTAAATGTCTTAATGTACAGTATGCTATATGTTTGTTTTTCTATGGAAATAAAAGATATTTTTGTTCATGGGTGATGTCATTGGTGGAACTCTGCGAAGCCCAGAAATATTCATCGCTCTTTACTGCCTGTTTCAGAATGACTGCGTGAGACAAACCATGCATGTGCTATTCATTGTTACTTCTACCGTGTCCCTTAGAAGTTCAAACTCAAAGCTATGGTAGAGTCGTCGTACTACTAAGTGTCTGGTGAATCATTTTCTAATGATTGCACTATGTTGCATGTCACCAAAGTAAGGAGCAATTGCTTACAATAAGTATCTTCTCTGTTCTCTCAAATAAATTAATTTTAGTTGCATACTAAAAATACCATAAGTTCGTTTATAAAAAAGAAGGATCAGTTAAATAGTTTCAACTTGTCATTTTCACGCAAACATAGAATTCGGATTAACAATCTGCTACCAATTACTTTCGAGGGCTTCCGTAAGAATAAGAAAAAAAAACCTTATAGAGATAGCATGAAACAAGATAAATGCTCACATAAGATGTTAACTTATTAGAAATCAAACTATATATAATAAGAAGTTAACAATGAGAACAATAAATTTTTTGTCTAAACAAAAAAAATGTTACAATAGAATATGATAAAAAATGCTGGGAAAATGCTACAAAGATAATTTTCCCAAAACTATTGATCATAAAAAATACAGTTATTATGGCATGCATAATCAGAAGGTAAATGATGAATGAATAAAATTTAAATGTATATATTGAAATAAATAAGCAAAAATAGCCAAGACAAAACTATGTTCGCAGAAATCTTATATCTGTAAATGTCATCATATATAGTTCCTATTTTGTTTAGGCAAATCAAATAATATGTTCTCATTATTAAACTTCATAAAATTCTAGCCCGCGTATCAAGCGGACCACTTTGCTAGTTTACAACAAAAATAGTGCTACAGTCTGGCTATACAGAGAAGTACTAGCTACGGCAGCATGGCATGAGTAAAGAGAGAGAAGGAGCAGGACATCTAGAGGGGCTAGATGGAACGTGCTTGACTTCTCCTGATTATCGCAACACAGCAGCAAGATTTCTAGCGTCTGCTCTGCACCAACGGCTACGGCGCTACTACTACTCCGTCCAGTGAAGAGAAAAACGATGGTTGTGGTGTGAGGTCTAGCTACCCGGCCCTCCGCCCTTTATATAGGTGTGCAACCGTGCAAGGGATAGCGATGCATGCGGTGTTATCTAAAATATCTACCACCCATCTGAGCTCTTGCACACACGTATGTCTTTATGACGATAAAGGGTTTCCCCGTTTTATATTATAAAGCAACTAACCGATACATCAAACACGATGGGACCGCAGCACAAACTAGCCCAAAGGAAAAAAACAAGAGAAGAAAGAAAGAGAAACAAATACCGACAACAATGCGAAGATGACCGGCAACCGCTGCACCCTCCGGAGAAGTACCACTGCGCTCCTAGCACTCCGAAGCGTCGCGTACCAAGCAACACCTTCAAGAAGGAATGCGATGACGATGCCGCTGCTGCACGGACTAGTCCTATGGTTCCCCCGATACGCGGATGGTAGTGGGGGAGGGGCAAACCCGACGCCCTTCGGGAAGGCCCTGCAGTGCCCGCAGGCGTCGCCGCGTCGGAGCCGGACAAGCCGCCAGGGATTTATCCCGACCCAAACACCCACCACCACCCCGGACGCTCCGTAGTGCACCGCCCAACCTACCGCCCACCAGCATGTGCCACCACGGTCACCGAACCAACTCCGCCGTCTCACTGAGTGTACCGACGCGGGACCTGGAGGACGGAAGAGGAGACAATGGGCTCGGGAGCATCCACAACACAACCGACGGGAGGGGACAACCTCGACCGCCGTCGCGAAGCCGACCGGACGCGGCGACAGGGACCTACTGGCCCGGCCGGACCCAAAAGGATCCGGAGAGGCCCTGCCGCCACGCTTCAGCTCGCCGGCCGACGAACTCGCCACCGCCCGCAATACACCGCCTCCTCGCCACCCCACCAGGGAGCAGCGCCGCCGCGCGCCGACCCGCCCCAACCCAGATGGAGCCGGAAAGGACCCAGATCTGTGTCGCGCGGGCGCCGCCGGCCGCCACCGCCACCGCCACGACACCCCGCGACCAACGGCCGCGCCGCCGCATCAAGGGCACGCGAGGCCCGCGGGATCCGCACCACCGAGCCACACCGCCACCATCAGGAGGCCCCCGCGCCTCCCTACGCGCGCGGGGAAGGAGCGGCCCACCGCCGCCAGCGCCGCGCGGGGAGGGCCCGGCGGACCACGCCGGTGGCGGCGGCAGGGGAGAACGGCGGGGAGGGGGCTGGAGGAGAAGGGGGGTTCGCCCGCCGCCCGCGGGGGGGGGGGGGGGGGGGGGGGAGGGGGCTATGGCTTTATCGACAGGAATAGATAAGCTTGCTGGCCTGTACCTGTGTCAGCAGACTAATCATTTCCATGTACTAGACAGATGTTGCATTTGCCACCTCGACACTTCCTACCGCCGGCTACTTGCTCAGCAAAATATCTGGTCTAACCCTTCTCACGGTTTAAGGAAAATAAAAGTCTGCCTTGACCCTTACGTGTACATGCATTTGGGTTCTAACCAACTAGTACTAATTGTTAAACAATGGCATCCATGATATATTTTATTAGGCCAAGCTATCAATCCATCCAATAATCTCTATAATTAGCTTAAAATATTACTACTGTATTTCTTTGCTTAATCTAATTATCACGGGTGTTACAGGCCGGGCCGCGAGCCATCAAATTTGATGCATTGAGCGGCCGAACGTTACTATCCACCATTGCAACACATGTTAGAATAAAACCGAGGTACGCAGTCGATTCACCGAGGAACAAGCAATCACAGCACGATGACGACACCGAGATTTGTTAACGAGGTTCGGCGAACTCGCCTACTCCCCGGGGCAATGACTACGGGCGCTCCTCCCCGAGATACCGCAACACCGGCCACCCGGGCGCCGGCACAAGCCGCCGGCTCCCCCTTGCGAGCCTGTCGCTATCTAGTCGTCATAGGTTACAACGTGGGGTGCCTCCTCATATATAAGAGGCCAAGGGTACAACGTGTCCGACTACGACACTACACGTATCCTACCCACAATACAACACCAAGTCCAAACGTAACCCAACTCGTACACAATATTCGACACAACTCTAACAAACTCCACCTTGGCGAATATTCTCCACCACCTTGAATTTGTCCATGCGTCAAACTTCCATGTACTCCGGACTTGTGTTGTCTTCTTCATAGCTTACCGGGAGCTACTCGACGAGTCTGCCCCAGACCCGCCGCCACCGTGGGACCCCGCTGCTACTCCCGCAACTCCAGTTTCCGTGACTCCACCTGCAATAGTGCTCCCTTGCAACTTGTAAAGATGTGAAGCCGTCCTCGCTCCAATCATCACGGTCACCTCATCCTCCATGATTTTCATGGTCCTCCTATCCCGATCACAACGGAATACCATACCACTATCATGAAGAACTCCAAGCGAAATTAGATTCCTCCTTAGCCCTGGCACATGCCTGACTCCCCGAAGCATCCGCTCAACTCCGTCAAACATCTTGATTTTGATGTCACCTACTCCATCAACACGATAACCAGTGTCATCGCCCATGTAGGCTAAACCAAACTCACCAGACTTATACGAAGAGAACCACTCCCTGTTGGGTGTCGCATGAAAAGAGCAAGCTGAATCCAACATCCACGCTTCACCTTTGGTTGACCGCTTGTCTGATACTACGAGGACATCACTACTGCTATCCGAGTCATTACCATGAGTTGCCACATTAGCACTTGTCCCACCATTGAGATCTGGACAGTCCTTTCTCATATGTCCCCACTGCTTACACTTGTGACACTGTATTTTCTTTTTCTTTTTCTTGTTCTTTCCTGCCTCATATCCCTTCCGCCACTCTTCACCCTTGACTAGCAAACCTTCACCATGAGAGACTTCCACCGCGTTCTTCTTTCTCATATGATAAGATAGCAATGCCGCAGTAATATCCTCATTCTTGACGGTCTCCTTGCCGTGTGTCAAAGTAGTGATCAAATGGTCATAGGACGATGGCAATGAACAAAGAAGCAGAATTGCCCTATCCTCGTCGTCAACCATCGCACCCAAGCGTGCTAGATCCGTCACGACTTGATTAAAGGCGTTCATATACTCCACAAGATCCGACCCCTCCTGCATCTTCATCCCATACAACTTTTGCTTCAGATACACCTTGGTCGTCGCACTTTTGGACATAAATTGACTCTCCAGCTTCTCCCAGATCTTCTTCGGCGAATTCTCATCCATCACATGATAAATAACCTGGTCCGACAGACACAGCCGTATAGTTCCGGCTGCCCTCAACTGTAACTCCTCCCAGTCCTCAGCCTCCATCTTAGCTGGCTTGGCTTCCTGCAACAACGCCTTCAAACATCCCTGTTGTGCCAACAAATCTTTCACCCTTGTCTGCCATAACCCAAAGCTTCCAGTCCCGTCGAACTTCTCCACCTCAAACCTGGTACCCGATGGCGCCATGGTTCTTTGTACGGCTGATTGTGTGAAAAAATACCTGAGTTATCCCCGCGATGCCGAAGTACACAAGCAAAACCCACCTGGTCTCGCCTCCGTGCACTAATAGCAATCCACCAATAAATTGGCCTTCACGTGGTCTACTCCCAGGCACAAATCAGGATGCTAGTTAATTGCTTCGCCTCGCCCTTGCCTTCCCGATGGATGCGTAGCTCCTGTTCAAAATCTGATGGATTTTTCTCTTCCCGATTGGATCTGCTGTGCATCTCGTCCCTTGCCCGGCTGCCTGCTTTTATAATGTGCTTGCACGTCTCCAGCAGACCAGCAGTCCGGCTCGGCTACGAGTTCTCTCGGGACTCGGTCCCGTTTTTGTCTCCAAACAAATCTCACGTACACACGTACGATGCCTTGCTGTACACGGCCCCGATCCAAACCGCCTCTGCGTACGCACGCGTAGGCCTGAGCACCAAGCGCCGCTTTTCCCGTGACTTGCCTGCCTGCTACCGTCCGGCTTCTCCTGGGCCGCAGCCCACGCACGTGCCTTGCGCTTCGCAGCCTGCTGCTGCCTACCGCGCGCGACACGCCGCCGCAACTGCGTCTCGCCGAGTCGCCGAACTCGCCTGCTGCTGCAAACCACGCGATCGCTTCTCTGATCCTCTGAATCAACGCACAGCGACCTCCTCGTAACCTTGCTCATGATACCACTTGTTAGAATAAAACCGAGGTACGCAGTCGATTCACCGAGGAACAAGCAATCACAGCACGATGACGACACCGAGATTTGTTAACGAGGTTCGGCGAACTCGCCTACTCCCCGGGGCAATGACTACGGGCGCTCCTCCCCGAGATACCGCAACACCGGCCACCCGGGCGCCGGCACAAGCCGCCGGCTCCCCCTTGCGAGCCTGTCGCTATCTAGTCGTCATAGGTTACAACGTGGGGTGCCTCCTCATATATAAGAGGCCAAGGGTACAACGTGTCCGACTACGACACTACACGTATCCTACCCACAATACAACACCAAGTCCAAACGTAACCCAACTCGTACACAATATTCGACACAACTCTAACAACACATGCCTTGTTGCAAAACTTTTAGGCAATAGACATCTTGTTGCGGAATTTTTTGCAACAGACGACTTATCGCAGATTTATATTAGATTTTTTTTGTTACAACCGTCTTGTTGCAGATTTTTTATGCAGCAAGGTCTTGTTGCAGGATTATTTCTACAAAATAGAGCCGTGTCACATCAAAGTAGTCGTTCACCGCCGAGATTTGCAACAACACCGTTGTTACAGAAACGGGTGTCTGCACTTGCCTTCATGCTGCGGGAGCAGCTGCTGTAGCGCGAGGCCTCATGAAAAGTGCGTGAGCGGAGGGCAAAGGGGAAAAAAGAAGTGTTCACCGGCCGCCGAGAGGCGGCAACGCGCGCCCTCCCCGCACGAGCTCGAGCACAGTAAGCCACCACGCGATCTGGAGAGGACAGAGGGCTGCGAGGGTAGAGGGAGATGGAGGAGGGAGGAAGAGGGGGAGGCGAAGAAGAAGAGGAGGCTGGGCATAGGGTCTCACGGTGGGGCAACGACACGAACATGGCGCGGCGCAAGGGATCCAACGGCAGCGACGAACGAGTAGAGAAACAGGATAAGGTGTGCGACGTATGTGGGGTAGATTTTTTAAGAATACTGCGCATGGTTCTTAGAATCAATGTGGTGGTTGGTCCCATAGGAGGACCAGTGGCGAGCGCACGTGGCGGCGGATGCACCGTGATTATCAGCTGGTTGAGGGGGAATCGTTGGTGCTATGGTGTTGCATTTTGGCATTTATTTTGGTCAGATGATGCGAGCGTACGCGATACTGATATATTTTTGTAAGCTGGTTTTTGTCAATTTATTTGAGAAATCATTGGCCAGTCAAGATCATGAATCAAATTTAAAATTAAACACCTCATTTGAATGAGAGAGCTCCTTCAAAAAATCATTGATCAAGTCAACTACTGCGAACATAATCCAAAATCAATGTCCTGAGTTAAATGAGAGGCTTGAGCTTAGTTTCTTTTCTAGGTAACCCTAGAAGCTTAGAGATACGGTAGTACATTAGATATGTAAAAGAAACTCTCTTTTTTGCAAAATGAACTTTCATTAAAATTCGGCTGATTTGTGGGACCCAGTGGTTGTCTCCTCAGTACGAAGAGAATCGATCCCAATCTCCTTCTTGAACCTCCCATGGCGGCCACGCGTCGCTCGTGCTCCGGGCCACGGGGTGATTCGTCATTGACGGAGACCGACTGGCGACTCCCTGCCAAGGTCGGACAGGCCGCCGCGCTGCCTAGCCGAGTCCTGCTGCACCATATAGCCCCACCGTCGCTGTTCTTGGTTGTTGACGTAGTTGGTCGCCGACCGCGGACTTTATGACTTGGGAGGGGCGGAAACTAGGTCGGCTCGTAGTTCCTAGGAAGACCAGGAGGACGGATGCTGCTCTCCGGCCGGCGGGCCGGTCGGATGCTGCGGCCGGCCACGCCGTGGACGCCATCGTGCTTCAGTGAGTTTCCGAAAATTCAGTATACCTTCATTTCAGTGTGTGACGCCTCCGTTTATAATGGTGCTCTAATGATACACGCATCATGCACGATCACAAACGGTGACTCACGTCAATATCACAACACAACTCTATGACACAAAGGATAAACATAAATCTTTATATTACAAGCCCGGGGTCACGTCGACCCATAATACATCAGTCATCAAAGCAAATATTATCTGAGTACAGACATAGTTAGACAAGTTTGCCTTAAGAAGGCTGAGCAAAACAACAGCCTCCTTCCTGGGACCTCCTAATTACTCCTTGTCATCGGTCTCCACGTAGTAGTAGGCAACATAGGTGGTCTCCGACTCTTGGGCTCTAACATCTGATCGCAACAAATGGGAAAAGGAAGAAAAGAGGTAGCAAAGCAACCGTGAGTACTCATTCGAAGTACTCGCAAGACTTACATCAGATCTATACTAAGTATGCATCGTTATCAAAGGAATGGGGCTATGTCTTTGGACTATACTGCAGAAATGCCAGAATAAGGGGGAGAAGCTCATCCTATCGAAGACTAAGCATCGGCGGCCATCATCTTGCAGATGTAGAAGAGAGGAGCATATAATAATATGTAGTAACATGTTTATATCAACAATGCTTTGAGATCCTTCCTCGACTACCCTGCAAGAAAGCGATCCCGGAGTAGAACATCATTTAAGTTTCAATATAGTATCCAGTTCTAAATGTAGTTGATCAGGATACAATTCCTAGCGTCCTATTACCGTGGACACGGCTATTCGAATAGATATATCTTCCCTGCAGGGATGCACCACATAGCCCAACACGCATGATTACCCCTGTCCAGACACACTTTTCTGGGTAATGCCCGGCATCAGGGTGATCGACACGCCGTTGACCAACCTAGACTCACCAGAGAGGTCAGCACGCCAGTCTAAATCCTAAGTGCGAAGGGCTCATGGGCCCATCACCCTTTGCACTCCTGCACGTTGCGAGACTGGCCGGGGACCAATCCTGGCTACCTCTTTATACAAATCAGGCGCTTCCAGATCACCCCAACAATCAGCCCGCATCTATGAACTGTGACATTTGGATCGCTTTCGGAAGGAATGTACGACGTGGAGTGCCCATAACTTATCCCGCGTGGTGGTTAGTGCGTAAAGGCACGTAGCCCAACTCATATCAAATACCCAAATCCGTTAGTGTATTATTAGCAACTCGCGGAGACGACCAGGGCCGTCGCTCGGACTAGGTAACTCGCGGACCAAGACCAGGGACGAGCCCCAGCTCTCTCCTAGGTGGTCTCCACCTGCCCTGTCGTTCCGCCACATATCTCTCGCGGGTACCCTTGGGGCCGACCTGCCTTTAATCATAGTAACTGTCGGGGTTCAGGTCCATGCCATCGAGGTGAAACCGGAGGAATCACCCTCGATAGGTTTACACTTGATATACCGCATGACAGAGACATCACCGAGAGTGAAGTACGAGGAATCACCCTCGATAGATCACACTAGATGTGCTACACTACAAAGTCGTCATCGAGAGTGAAATACAAGGAATCACCCTCGGTAAATCACACTTGATACGTCTCGGTAGAGTCATATATACTACACGGCAGAGTCATCACCTAGGGTGAAATACGAGGAATCACCCTCGGTAGATCACACTAGATGTGCTACACTACATAGTCGTCATCGAGAGTGAAATACAAGGAATCATCCTCGGTAGATCACACTTGATACGGCTCGGTAGATTCGTATAATGGTAAGGGCCTTTAGGGGTTGTTTGGGTCTCGGTACAATGATCCAATATCTCGGACAACCCAACTGGTATCTCAAGGAAATACGGACAAGGGTGTAGAGCCACTGATGGGACACTAACTCAGTTATACTAAGCATATAGGACAACATGTAAAGTATCAACATCAGGTTACAAAAATAGGCTATGCATCAGAATAGGAGCTACCGGAACATCAACAGTAGCAAAATCTTTTACAGGAATAAGAGGGAAAGAATGGGTGATATCTGGATGATAACGGGGGTTTTGCTTGCCTGGAAGCTCTGTTGAGAAGGACGGGTCGTCATCGACGTAGTCGTACTGGGTGTCACCGGCAGTCTCGGGGTCTATTGAAAGAATAGAGGGGAAGGGGGAAACAGATAAATAACGGAGCAATCAAATGCAACACAATGATTGTCATGGCAATATGTGATGGTGATATGCTCTAGTGCATCCTAAACAATTTAAAAGAAGAGGGAAAACATCCGGCAATGTTTTCCCAACTCCAGGTATTTTTGCGGTATTTTGATCCAGGGGCAAAATGTCGATGTTCACTATGTTAGAGGGGTGTGGCAGGTATGTGGATGGCATATTGGGATTCGTCGTATTTTTCTGATCATTTTTCATATATAAATTATTTTCATCTGACTTACGGTTTATTTTCTATTAATTTTCAAAGTTTTAATCATTTTCTGTATTTTTCTGTAATTTATTATTAATTCGAATTAAAATAGCAAAAACGCTAAGTGCACCCGGTGTAGTGCACCCAGAGTGCACCGAGGGGCTGACCAGTGGGTCCGGTTGACTGGGTCAACAGCCCAGTCAGCAGAGGCTGACTGGTGGGCCGGGGGGCTGAGTCAACAGGTCAGTGTTGACCGCTTACCGGTCAACATGGTCCACTTGGACCCAGCTGCCAGTGACCCAGAGGGCCCAGTGGCAGGGCCATGTGGCGGTGGCGCCGGAGTTTCGCCGCCGGCGAACAAAATCGCGGTGGCTGGTACGGGAGGCGATCGGGATTTGGCCACAGGCCTCCATTTGGAGCGCGGCCGGTGGCGTTCGATCAAAGATGTCCGACCGCATCGACTGGGGCAAACGGCGGCACCTGGGGGGTCCACAGCGGCGGCGGTGACCAGTGCGGCGGCAGTCGGAGCTCGGTCGAGCTCGGGATTGTGGCTAGAGCGCACGAGGAGGGGATCTGGTGGTCGCGTTGCGTTGCAGGGAAGGCCGGTAGCACAAAGACGTGCTCGGACGCGAGCGTTTGCAGCAGTGGCCGCGGCTGCGACATGCCCGGCGGCGAGGAGATCGGGCTATGCGGCTACGGGAGCTAGAGGGGGCACGGCAAGGGGAAAATAGGGGGTACAACGCGGAGGCTCACCGCGAGCCTGTAGCGGTGCAAAGCGAGCTCGGGGGAGGCTCAGAACAGATGGCACGGCGACGGCGATCCCCGGCGACCGAGGGAAAGAAGGGGTCGGGGACGGCGTTCGGGGGCGTCCGGCGCCGTGCAGCTTGATGGGGAGGCGTAGCCGACGGAGGCGGAGCGATCGGACAGGTCAGAGAGGCGAGGCGACGGCTGTGGCCATGCAAACGACGGTGGCGTGGCCATGGCAGCGCTCGAGCGTTCGTCCAGATCATACAGGAGAGTGATGGGGGCGAGGAAGAGGGGTCAGTGGGGGCTAGGGTTTCCAGGGGAGCGAGGGGGAGCCTTGTAGGCACGGGAGAGGCTTCAGATGGCTGCCCCGTGGCCATCGGCGCCGTGGACGTGCGCCCTGCGTCCACGAGGTGCACTGTGAACAGAGGAAGGGGACAACTCGGCTGGTGGGCTGGGCTGGCTGGGCCTGTCCCTGTGGACTAGAGCCCAGTGAACAGGTGAGCCCTTTCCCTTTTTCTTTTTCTTTTGCATTTCTGTTTTCTGTATTTCTTTTCTGCTTTGTATTTTATTTTCATTTCAAATGAATTTTGTTACACATGGAACACATGAGAACTAATGTCGCCTTCTTTAATAGAGGTAAGCTTATTATTAGAGACAGGCGTACAACTAGGTTTTTGGAGGATGCTTGCCCTCGAGACACGCCTTTCAGGCGAGCACTTGTTGGGGACAGAGGTGATCAGTGACAGCATTTAGTTTGAAGGTTGATGGAGGTCACCTTGCCTAATTAGCCAGATGCATTCAGATGAACTATTTTATTTTAGGAGTGTTTTCCATTAAATCTATGTACTTGATTTATACTGCACCAATCCCCCGGTGTATTCATATCTTGAAAACAGAAATACCTTAAAGATTAAGATTTTCATAGGGTTTGTGCATAAGTGCGTGATTCTAACAAAGGACAATTTGGCAAAGCATAAGTGGGAAAGGAGTAAACGTTATTGTTTCTATGATCGCGAGGAAACGATTCAACATTTATTTCTTAAGCGCCTACTAGCCAAGTTATTATGATGTACAATAAATGTATCCTTTAACATACCTCCACCTAATAGCACATACATTATGTTTGGGAACTGGTTAGGGTGGTAGAGCCCAATACAGCGTCAGAAATTTGTGTGGGAGTTTGTGCATTACTTTGCCTATTTGGAACAGTCGAAACGATTGTGTGTTTAATAGGAAATTAGAACTTTTTTGCTGGTCATCCACCGAGCGTCTGGATGGATCCATATGTGGTCATTACTATACCATGCGGAAGCGAGGGAACTTATGCCCTTTGGGTGCAACCGATGGGAGACGGCAGCATGGGGTACACACAACCGGTTGGATGGCAGTCCAATAATAGGATAAGAGTTTAGGTATGGTGTCCTATTTTTGCTGGGTGTGGCTATTCGTTTTCTGTTATGCCTTTGTTTGGCTACTTGAGGTGTTCTAGACACTCTGATAGTTTATTCATTTTAGTAAATGGCTGTGTGTATCCCTTGATGCAGAAGCCAAAAAAAAAACCAGCTTTCTACCGCTACGTACCGTGCTTGCTGGAGACTATTTTGCAGACACTCTCTTGTCTCTATTTCGCATTTGTACGTCTAAAAGTGTTGGCTGCCTATTGTGTTGTACCAGCGCTTGACACTGAGTTGCTGCTGACTAGCCAGCTGCCGCCTCTAGGCCTTCATCTTAGCAGAGCAAACTTGTTTAAACCCAGAAGGATGTAGAAGCAATGGCCTGGAAGTCGTCAATTTAGACCAGAAGACACCGATGACAATGGTCTGCGTAGCATATCAACAACCCGAAGAAGAAAATGCTGAAGATAACCGTCAAATATTCAAAAGACCAAGAGTGTTGCCCAAATCCACATGGATCAAGTGGAGACCAAAACCAACCGGATGTAGGAAGATCCGCCAGAGACACAACTTCACAAGACATCCACCAGCACTAAGCGCACCAACGGAATAAATATAGAACATGAAGGACATTATTCCAACATAGAGATGACGCTGCCGTCTCGTCACCCTAACCATGACACTGAGATTACCTAAAGCCCACCGCCACCTAGGATCACATCTCAGCACCCTCTTCTCAAATGACCAGGCAGTTGGGTCACCGCCAAGGTTGACGACACGCTATCTGAGCCGCAATCCCGGACCGCCTTTATGCACCTGGATCTAAGCGATCTTTCGTTATATGCCTAGGATATAAATTGTGACCATCGATCCTCCACCTCTATGCACATGTTTCACTCGACTTCGTAATAACTGATTAAATATTAGCCATAAATTAGAGATCTAACGATCAAAATAATTCAAATGATCTTGATTAACTGGTGCCTTGAAATGGTCCCCATATTGTGATTTTAGTATATAATACTCTCTCTGATCGATAATAAGTGTCATGGATTTAGTTCAAAACCATGACACCTATTATAGATCGGAGGGAGTAGATAAATATAAATTTCCAGAAAACAAATTAATAAATGACTAAGATTTTGCTCATGTATGTATGTGGGCCGCCATAAAAAATGAAAAGATAAAAATTCTTAGTTATCATTCCGACTGATATACTGATTGTAGTACAGTTAACTTTTGTAATCTACCCCGTAAAAAAATGTTAGCAGTAATCTTGTCTCAGCACGTATCCAAAAGTCATAGTGTAAGTTAGCTTTTGGTGTCCATGTTGATTTAGGAAATAACTAGGCAGGTTGCCGTAGAGTTATAGACTAGGAAGTATTAGACGTGTTATGTTAGGTCTACATGGTGATCAGCGTGGCCGTGTAATTAGCTTAGGAAAGCTTGTGATCAATGTCGCCGTGTAATTAGATCAGGAGAGTCCGGTTAGGACTTCAGTCGTGTACGTGTCCTAGTAGGATGTCTAGGTCAAGTCGGCTTACTTGTTAGCCAGCACGATGCATATATATATGCACCGTTGCGTGAAGATTGTAACCGTGACGAAAAAACAGAAAAGCAATAAAGAGAAAAGAGAGGCACGACACGTGCCGTTGGCAAAAGTTTTTTGTGTGCGCGTGTTCGTCGTGATTTGATGTGATCGATCCTGTGGTCGAATCCCAACAATTGGTATCTGAGCTAGGTCGATTGAAGCCGCGCTTGCCCCGGGGTGGCGACCCGACTAGCGCCTCGGGGCGGGCGATATGGTCGTTGGGTGGTGTAGCGACGAGGAGGATCGGGTGATTGTCGTTCGGCGAGCGACATGGAGGAAGACAGCGGGTTGTCGTCGGCAAGGTTGTGGAAGGTGATCGTTAATGATTGCGGTGGTGCCGAGGTGCGGTGCAGGAGCTCATCAAGATCGTGTTCCGGGGAAGATAGAGGAGTCAAGTGCGTGCGATTTTGCACGTTTGGTCGTCGTCATGTCCAAGTGCTCGTCTGTGTGAGGAGGCGTTGAAGATGAAGTGTGCTCAAGTCGTCTATGTGTCTCGACGGGAGGATTAAGTTCAACTATGTGGGGGCGGTAAACCAGTGAAGGTGAGTCTCTTCAATGAGGCCATGTCTCTACATGAGGCTGGAGTGCATGGTGTAGTGCACGGGGTGGTGTGATTCACAAGGAGTCGGCATGTATCTCGCTAGGGTGGATGGTGAAGTCCACAGGGTGGTGTATTCCACAGGTTACTAGTGAGGCTGGGTAGTCCATGGCATATTTGAGGTGGTCTGTAAATTCGCCAAGTTGAAATTGGGGAGAGATTGTTGCGATCAATGAAGCCTATCAATTTAACTTGTCGTGGTGCGAGACGGATGAGTCGACAAGGGGTGAATCGGCAACGTGCCAAGATCAGAAGGAGCACATAAGACAAGCGTCAAGATTAGGGAGAGATTGTTAGCAGTAATCTTGTCTTAGCACGTATCCAAAAGTCATAGTGTAAGTTAGCTTTTGGTGTCCATGTTGGTTTAGGAAATAACTAGGCAGGTTGCCGTAGAGTTATAGACTAGGAAGTATAACACGTGTTATGTTAGGTCTACATGGTGATCAGCGTGGCCGTGTAATTAGCTTAGGAAAGCTTGTGATCAATGTCGCCGTGTAATTAGATCAGGAGAGTCCTGTTAGGACTTGTTAGGACTTGAGTCGTGTACGTGTCCTAGTAGGATGTCTAGGTCAAGTCGGCTTACTTGTTAGCCAGCACGATGCATATATATATGCACCGTTGCGTGAAGATTGTAACCGTGACGAAAAAACAGAAAAGCAATAAAGAGAAAAGAGAGGCACGACACGTGCCTTTGGCAAAAGTTATTTTGTGTGCGCGTGTTCGTCGTGATTTGATGTGATCGATCCTGTAGTCGATTCCCCAAAAAAAAAAAGTCACATTACTAATGTACTCCCTCCGTCCAAGACCGTTGTGCAAGCTCTTTAGTAATGTACTCCGTCCGTCTCATAATATAAGATCATTTTGCAAGCTAACATAGCTTGCAAAATGGTCGTATATTATGGACGGAGGGAGTACTAAATTAATGTCATAGGTAATAACAAGATCCGTTAAAGGAGAAACTAGAGTAACATACAAATTTCATGCGCACGACAAACACAAACCAAAAACTAAATATATTGAATGAATGTGTCTGCTTTCCGTGCACGCTCACATGCATGACTTCTTTTTCTTTACTAGTCTCTCGTGTTATATATACTACAACTTCCTTGTCACGCCCACACAGATATATACGAGCTTGGTCTTCCATAGCAGCAATCAAACAATAAGCCAGAAATATAATTCAGTCTTGGAGCTGAGTAACAGTTGTTTGAAACATGGAAAACACTCGTAATCATGAGGGATGCAATCGAGTCCCCAGATAAAGAGAGATTTAACATAACAAATTAGAGTGCAACATTTCCTGGAAATGAGAGGAATATGGGAACACAACCGTTGCGACTATCTGAAATCAAGTGGTGAGAATTGGGCCCTTGATGCTGCTGCCGATCCTCCAGTTCATCAACTTAGCTACATGGCGTCAGTTAGCAACCCTGTTGTAGCCTTCATGGCTGGAACGTGAGGATCGCCCACTTTGGGATCTAGCAAGACCAACAGAGTCTGCTGCCATCGTTGCCCCCGAACCCAGTGCAGTGTGCACAAGGCAAGGCCACGGATGACGTGGTACCGGTGAAATGCGAAAGAAGGTTGTCACTGGGCAAGAACGCAGGAGACTCTTCAACTCATGTCAATGATTTTACTACTTCATCTTTTCTGCCGCCTCAAATATGATTTTGAGTCAATATTCAGCCGTTGTTTTTGAATTGAACTAGTACTTCGCTTAATTCTTCTCTTTTTTATGATAGTGTCATTGTCAGCAGTCCAATGCGTGCCTTAATTGGCTATGTGATCTTTGTGTTTGTTCAAAAGAAAATATGAGTATCCCTGTCACACCCCAAATAACATAGCAGTGACAATTGGCACATACTTATAAATTTGGAATTTATAAGCATGGTAGGCCAACAAGTAAACGAAGGTAGTACACTGGAGCATTTTATTCATTATCATAGGAATGACTACAAGTGTTCTTGCTACATGCATGCAAATTTCTTTATTCATTCCCTCCCGTGGTACAACTTCTACTGTTTACCATCATTTCCATTGCTCACCGCTGCAAATAAATAAGATAGCAAGAATGAGTATGATGACATACTCAGCAAGCACACATGTACCAGGGAAATAAATGACACCAGAAACAAGTATATGGATTAGCAGTATGAGAAGAAAATCAAGAATAGTAGAGAAAATAGAGATTTGCTTAAAAAAATTGGCATCACATATGACCGCAAGCTTCCCGACCCGGGAGTCACAGGAGTGAAATTTCTCGCTTTTACACACTTGAGAGGGGTACTCCGACGTCGACAGTCTCGACTAGAACCACACAGGCTCTCGTTGAGCAGGATTCTTTTATCCGCTAAGACCCGACTACCCGACTTACTAGTGTCGATCGCTCCCACGGATCCATCATTGACACGCTTCCGAACGAGTGTCGTTCTTAGCGGAGAACCCCGACAGTCCCATACCTGCACTGTGACGGGTACAATGTTTTTGCCGCCGTGATGCCTTAGTTTTATCAATTTTATAGAACTGGACATTAGAAGAGGAAATATTATCTCAAACGATCACCAAGATACCATCTCTATCTTCTGCAAAAGATTAGCTAGTCTTGCATGTGCTATTCTTAGCATAATGAGTGTACAGATCCAACAAGCAAAAGTGATGTGTACAGTACACAGTGTACTTAGTCAGAACAAGGCATGTGGTACATGATAGAAAGGGAGAAAGAACAAAATAAACTAGAGGAGTTCTTGGGAGATAGGACGCATGCATCTTCCACAAACTAGCATGCAGCACCAAACAACCATGCGTACTGTACAAGGACACGTTAGCATTAGCTGATGTGAAGGAATTAACAACAAAAATAGTGCTACAGTCTAGCTATACAGAGAAGTACTAGCTACTGCAGAATGGCATGAGTAAAGAGAGAGAAGGAGATGGAACGGATGCTTGACTTCTCCTGATTCTCGCAACACAGCAGCAAGATTTCTAGCGTCTGCTCTGCACCAACGGCTACGGCGCTACTACTACTCCGTCCAGTGAAGAGAAAACTATGGTTGTGGTGTGAGGTCTAGCTACCCAGCCCTCCGCCCTTTATGTAGGTGTGCGACCGTGCAAGGGATAGCGATGCATGCGGTGTAATCTAAAATATCTACCACCCATATGAGCTCTTGTACACACAGCTTTCTTTTAATTGCCGACTAAAAAAAAAGTGATCTACTAGCTGACACATATGTCTTTATAACGATAAAGGGTTCCCCCCACTTTATATTATAAAGCAACCAACCAATACATCAAGCACGCTGGGCCGCAGCACAAACTAGCCCAAAGGAAAAAACAAGAGAAGAAAGAAAGAGAAACAAATGCCGACACCGGCAGATCAACGAAGCGAAGATGACCGGCAACCGATGCACCCTCCGGAGAAGTACCACCGCGCTCCTAGCACTCCGAAGCGTCGCGTACCGAGCAATACCTTCAAGACGGAATGCGACGACGACGCCGTTGCTGCACGTAGGGTTTCCCCCGGTACGCGGACGGTAGTGGGGGAGGGGCATACCGGCGCCCTTCAGGAAGGCCCGGCGGCGACCGCAGGTGTTGCCGCGTCGGAGCCGAACAAGCCGCCAGGGATTTCTCCCGACCCTAACACCCACCACCACCTCGGACGCTCCGTAGTGCACCGCCCAACCTGCCGCCCACCAGCATGTGCCACCACGGTCACCGAACCAACTCCGCTGTCTCACTGAGTGCACCGACGCGAGACCTGGAGGACCAAAGAGGGGCAATGGGCTCGGGGGCATCCGCAACACAGCCGACGGGAGGGGACAGCCTCCACCGCCGTCATGAAGCCGACCGGACACGGCGATAGGGACCTACCAGGCCCTACTGGCCCGGCCGGACCCAAAAGGATCCGGACAGCCCTCGCCGCCACGCTGCAGCTCGTCGGCCGACGAAGCCGCCACCGCCCGCAATCCACCGCCTCCTCACCACGCCACCAGAGCTTAGCACCGCCACGCACTGACCTGCCGGCCCGCCCCAACCCAGATGGAGCCCGAAAGGGCCCGGATCTGCGCCGCGCGGGCGCCGCTAGCCGCCAACACCGCCACGCCGCCCCGCGACCAACGGCCCCGCCGCCGCATCAAGGGCACGCGAGGCCCGCGGGATCAGCGCTGCCAAGCCACACCGCCGCCATCAGGAGGACCCTGCGCCTCGCTACACGCGCGCGGGGAAGGACCGGCCCGCCGACTCCAGCGCCGCGCGTGCAGGGCCCAGCAAACCACGCCGGCGGCGGCAGGGGAGAATGGCGGGGAGGGGGCTAGAGGAGAAGGAGGATCGGGGGGTTCGCCCGTTGTCCGCGGGGGGGGGGGGGGGGGGGGGGGGGGGGGGGGCGCGAGCCAGCGAACAAGAGTGGCACACGTATGTCTTTATCAACAAGAATAGATTAGGCTAGTCATAGTGGGGAGTAACTTAGACTAGTAACATACATATGTTACTAATCTATATTACTACCTTCATAGTGGGAAGTGTCATAAGTGTAGTAACATACATATCTTCATTTATTACTTTGTAGACTCATTTTGCATTGGGAAGCGCTATGTGATGGTAACATATTATGCTACTCTATTTGTCTCTCTCCTCTTTAATTACATGACACATCATCATTTTTTGCTTATGTGGCATGTATGTTACTATCTATGTTACTCCCACTATGACTAGTCTTAGCTTGCTGCCCTGTAGCTGAGTCAGCAGCCTAATCATTTCCATCTACTAGACAGATGTTGCACTTGCCACCCCGACCTTTCCTACCGCCAGCTACTTGCTGAGCAAAATATCTGGTCTAACCCTTCTCACGGTTTAAGGAAAATAAAAGTCTGCCTTGACCCGTACGTGTACATGCATTTGGGTTCTATAAGCAACTAGTACTAATTGTTAAACAATGGCATCCATGATATATTTTATTAGGTCAAGCTATTAATCCATCCAATAATCTCTATAATTAGCTTAAAATATTACTATTATATTTCTTTGCTTAATCTAATCATCACGGATGTTACAAGGCCAGGCCGCGAGCCGTCTAATTTGACGCATTGAGCGGCCGAACATTACTGTCCACCATTGCAACACATGCCTTGTTGCAAAAATTTCTGGCAACAGACATCTTGTTGCGGAATTTTTTGCAACAGACGTCTTAGTGCAGATTTATTTTAGTTTTTTTTTGTTACAACCGTCTTGTTGCAGATTTTTTATGCAGGAAGGTCTTGTTGCGGGATTATTTCAACAAAATAGAGCCGTGTCACATCAAAGTAGTCGTTCACCGCCGAGATTTGCAACAACACCGTTGTTACAGAAACAGGTGCCTGCACTTACCTTCGTGCTGTGGGAGCAGCTGCTGTAGCGCGAGGCCTCACGAAAAGTGCTTGAGCGGAGGGCAAAGGGGCAGAAAGAAGTGTTCGCCGGCTGGCGAGAGGCGGAAACGTGCGCCCTCCCCGCACGAGCTCGGGCACAGTAAGCCACCACGCGATCTGGAGAGGACAGAGGGCTGCGAGGATAGAGGGAGATGGAGGAGAGAGGAAGAGGAGGCAGGGCATAGGGTCTCACGGTGGGGCGACGGCACAAACATGGCGCGATGCTCGGGATCCAACGGCGGCGACAAACGAGTAGAGAGACAAGATAAAGTGTGTGACGTATGTGGTGCAGATTTTTTAAGAATACCGAGCGTGGTTCTTAGAATCAATGTGGTGGTTGGTCCCATAGGAGGACGCGTGGCGAGCGCACGAGGCGGCGGATGCACCGTGATTATGAGCTGGCTGAGGGGAATCGTTGGTGCTATGGTGTTGCATTTTGGCATTTATTTTGGTCGGATGATGCGAGCCTGCGCGAGACTGATATATTTTTGTAAGCTGGTTTTTGTCAATTTATTTGAGAAATCATTTGCCAGTCAAAATCATGAATCAAATTTAAAATTAAACACCTCATTTGAATGAGAGAGCTCCTTCAAAAAATCATTGATCAAGTCAACTATTGCGAACATAATCCAAAATCAATGTCCTGAGTTAAATGAGAGGCTTGAGCTTAGTTTCTTTCCTAGATAACCCTAGAAGCTTAGAGATACAGTATTACAGTAGATATGTAAAAGAAACGGAAGCAGAGTTTCTATTGCTCGAGCACATGTGTGCTCGGTATCTGGTCGCTTCGTTACTCCCCTACAGTAGTCGTGCATTCAAATTCGTGGGCCAGCTAGGAGGCGAGGTTATGGGCCTGAAACGTTGTTTGCGAAATAATGTGGTCCTGGACGGAGCGTCTGGTGACGGAGGTGGGTCAATCGCCGTAACGCCATCGTAGTTGACCCGTGGACCTGATCGTCAGTCGCCGATCTGATCCGTGGTTCAGAAGATTTACTTTTCCGTCTCTGCCGACCAGAATTCCTCGCCCCCACGCCCGGGAAGGTAGTACTTGGGTGGGTTAATTGCTGGGGCGAGCGGTGGGAGGTGCCGACCACCGGCGGCGCACAGGAAGGGCCTCTCCTCGCTCATCTTGCTCATCGCCTGGTCCATTTGGAAACACCGCAACTCTTGCGTCTTCGACGGCGGCACGCCCTCATCCGCGCAGCTGTGCCTTGACATTCGCGAAGAACCGCACTCCTGGATCAAAGCAGGGGCTAAGGGTTTAGTGTCCATCGTATCGTAGACGACCGATGATTGTACTGGGCCTGAGTATACCCATTCCCTTTCATGCTCGCGCTAGCGACTACGCCATCCTTGTGTACGTAGCACTCCCCCCCCCCCCCCCCCCCCCCCTCTATGTATGCTCAATTCTCTACCTATCAATGAATGATACGCAAGCTTTATGTATTCACGAAAAAGGAGGTGCCTACCACATCCGTTCCACAGTGCGAACAGGGATGGCGGCGGAGAGGATCTGCGATCCATTTCAGGGGAGAAGCCGAGGTCGTCTCCGTGGAATTTCTAATGTGGCCGATACGGAGGTACATATTCGCGGCATAGTTGATTAGAGTTTTATTTTTGTGCGTTTTTACTTTTCGATTCGCGGCCAGCTAAATCCCTCTCGGTCTTGTGCGAGTGGACAGGACAACAGTGCTCGAGCAGGTCAACGACAACGAAGTACCCATGGAGCCGCTGAGATAACCTATGCCAGTTCGAATGGTACCGCAGCAGGAAGCGGCGACGGCAGCGAATAGCGGGGACGACCAGATCTGTGTTCAGCAGAAGACGCTTGCGGAGGAGCTGTCTTCTGGAATGGTGAATCCACAAGCCCCAGGATGGGTCAAAAGGCGCGATTCCAGTGTTAACCCTTCCAGAATCTGATGGATTCAGAACACTTACACGGGTGTCTTAATTTGGGATAAATGTTGACTCTGTTCCATAAAAATCAGTAGGCAGTGCTCTTGCATTGTTGTAGAAAAATGTATTATTACTGGCGGCCCTGGAAATTGCAAGAGCGCGCTATCAAAAATGATGCTCAGGAAGACCTGGTTATGGGGAGACAGATTTGGTTTTGGGGAATGGTGGTGAGTCGTTGCATGATGTAGTGCTTCAGGGAGAGAGGCATTAGAGGTTTTGTTGATAATCGTTTACAGTTATTGGTCTGTCTTCAGATTCCAGAAATTTGATGTTGAAGTTGTTCTGTCGGTTAGGTTTTCAGAGGAATTCCTGTTTTGTTGCAGATGCAATAAAGCCGCGGTAATCATGGTGGTTTTCTGTGTGTCCTGTGTGTTTGCAGGGTGCGTGTCGGTGCTGCTGCCCCAGGGAGAACTCCATGTCCAACCCGAACATCAGCATTGGAGAAGACAATTCGTACATTTGTGGAAGACCCAGGTGATAATGTTGTCATGAGAGGGTTGAAAGTTTTGAGTGGGGTTTCACGGAATTCATGAGGATGATGGGGAGCAGCGCGCCGAAGACCATATTGACAGGTTTTCATAACCTGGATTTTTTCATTAAATGTGGCTTATGTGCAGTTATGTGTGTGAATATGGTATAATGTATTCCAAATGTGGTGCAGATCAGTGCAGAGCCATGGAGGTGGCGATCAAGAATGATGCCGGACACAACTCACTGGTGGTACAAGTGGCATGTGTTGAAGAAAGCGAAGGAAACACTAGGTCCACTGTATAGTAAGAAAAGCGATTTCCGAGCTGAGTTGCACAAAGCAGTGAATCACATGCTCACGGAGGATGAGTTCGAGGAAGGGTGGCGCCTACTCATGGAGAAGTACAACTTGGTAAATCATTCATACGTGGTCCAGCCATATGAGATACGACATAAATGGGCGAAGCCATACTTCAAAGGGGTGTTTTGTGCTAAGATGACAAGCACTCAACGCAGTGAGAGTGCTAACCATATGTTGAAGAAATATGTCCCCTGCCCAATGCACGTTTTTGTGAAGAAGTACATGAAGCTTCAGTTTGATCGCGAGTCCAAAGAGAACTATGAGGAAAAGCGAACGAGAATAGTAAGTGCTTGCTATCTCGCGTATGTCATGTTTTAATTTCCAGTTTCGGATGTAGCTGGTACTCTCTCTGTCCACGAATAAGTGTACATCTACCTTTTGTATCAAGTAAAACTTTTAAAATTTTGACCAACTGTATAGAAAAAAGTAGTGACCTATAGGACATCAAATTGTATATTACGAAAGTACATTTCAAAACGGATCTACTGATATTAATTTAGTGTCATAAATGCTACTAATTTTCCCTATAAAGTTGGTCAAAGTTTTAAAACTCTAACTTAGGACAAAAGCTAGATGTACACTTATTCGAGGACGGAGGGAGCATGTCATTTACTGTGTGATCTAAAATTCCAGGGGAGGCCACTTTTCAAAGCTAACCTGGCAATTGAGAGTAAGGGTGGACGACACGAGCAGGCTTTTTGGCCCGCTCGGTCCCGCCCAGCTTGGTCCTGGCTCGGTCAAAAAAATAGCCGGTCCGGTCCATGAAATATGGACCGAAAATTCTTCGGTCCGGTCCAATTAAAGCCCGGTCCGCTCGGTCGGACCGAAGAAGAACGAGAGAAACGGGGTGATCCAATAATCACGGCGCAATCACGCGATAATTTGTTGCTACACCTATATGGGAATAACTGCCCAGGATTCTTCAATCGATTCTCCCCTTATTTCCACGTAACTTGGATGCTCCTTCCGTAATAGTAGTTACCCTAGCAGGCTAGCACGGTCGTGTCAATCCCACGACTAACTCCACGCTCTTGTTTCGTTTTATTCGCAACTAACGAGAGAAACCGCTACGATCCAATAATTATGGCGCCATCCCATAATTAACTCCATGTCCAATTTTATCCACTCATCCACGGCAACCAGACATGGATAATCCACTGCTAGGAAACCCTAGTATTAGCGCGGGGTTTTTCTAGTAGTAGCGCGGTACTGATAGGGTGCTACAGCTAAACTTTAGCAGTAGCGCTGGTCTACCCGCGCTACTCCTAAGTATGTTAGCAGTAGCGTTTTCCCTACCAGCGCTACTGCTAAGTAGTAGCAGCGTGGGCTTTACCCGCACTACTACTATTTATCTGTATTTCATTGAGCGGCCGAACGTTACTATCCACCATTGCAACACATGCCTTGTTGCAAAACTTTCAGGCAACAGACATCTTGTTGCGGAATTTTTTGCAACAGACGTCTTATTGCATATTTATTTTAGATTTTTTTTGTTACAACCGCCTTGTTGCAGATTTTTTATGCAGCAAGGTCTTGTTGCAGGATTATTTCTACAAAATAGAGCCGTGTCACATCAAAGTAGTCGTTCACCGCCGAGATTTGCAACAACACCGTTGTTACAGAAACGGGTGTCTGCACTTGCCTTCATGCTGCGGGAGCAGCTGCTGTAGCACGAGGCCTCACAAAAGTGCGTGAGTGGAGGGCAAAGGGGAAAAAAGAAGTGTTCGCCCGCCGCCGAGAGGCGGCAACGCGCGCCCTCCCCACACGAGCTCGAGCACAGTAAGCCACCACGCGATCTGGAGAGGACAGAGGGCTGTGAGGGTAGAGGGAGATGGAGGAGGGAGGAAGAGGGGGAGGCGAAGAAGAAGAGGAAGCAGGGCATAGGGTCTCATGGTGGGGCAACGACACGAACATGACGCGGCGCTCGGGATCCAACGGCAGCGACGAACGAGTAGAGAAACAGGACAAGGTGTGCGAGGTATGTGGTGTAGAATTTTTAAGAATACTGAGTGTGGTTCTTAGAATCAATGTGGTGGTTGGTCCCATAGGAGGACCAGTGGCGAGCGCACGTGGCGGCGGATGCACCGTGATTATCAGCTGGCTGAGGGGACTCGTTGGTGCTATGGTGTTGCATTTTGGCATTTATTTTGGTCAGATGATCCGAGCGTGCGCGAGACTGATATATTTTTGTAAGCTGGTTTTTGTCAATTTATTTGAGAAATCATTGGCCAGTCAAGATCGTGAATCAAATTTAAAAATAAACACCTCATTTGAATGAGAGAGCTCCTTCAAAAAATCATTGATCAAGTCAACTATTGCGAACATAATCCAAAATCAATGTCCTGAGTTAAATGAGAGGCTTGAGCTTAGTTTCTTTTCTAGATAACCCTGGAAGCTTCGAGATACGGTAGTACATTAGATATGTAAAAGAAACTCTCTTTTTTGCAAAATGAACTTTCATTAAAATTCGGCTGATTTCTGGGACCAGTGGTCGTCTCCTCTCAGTACGAAGAGAATCGATCCCAATCTCCTTCTTGAACCTCCCATGGCGGCCACGCGTCGCTCCTGCTCCGGGCCGCGGGGTGATTGGTCATTGACGGAGACCGACTGGCGACTCCCTGCCAAGGTCGGACCGGCCACTGCGCTGCCTAGCCGAGTCCTGCTGCACCATACAGCCCCACCGTCGCTGTTCTTGGTTGTTGACGTAGTTGGTCACCGCCCACGGACTTTATGGCTTGGGAGGGGCGGCAACTAGGTCGGCTCGTAGTTCCTAGGAAGACCAGGCACACGGATGCTGCTCCCCGGCCGGCGGGCCAGTCGGATGCCGCGGCCGGCCACACCGTGCACGCCGTCGTGCTTCGGTGAGTTTCCGAAAACTTAGTGTACCTTCATTTCAGTGTGTGACGCCCCCGTTTATAATCGTGCACTAATCATACACGCATCATGCATGATCACGAATGGTGACTCACGTCAATATCACAACACAACTCTATGACACAAAGGATAAACATAAATCTTTATATTACAAGCCCGAGGTCATGAGGACCCATAATACATCAGTCATCAAAGCAAATATTATCTGAGTACAGACATAGTTAGACAAGTTTGCCTTAAGAAGGCTGAGCAAAACAACGTCACTAGATCGAAAGGCAAGGCCTCCTACCTGGGACCTCCTAACTACTCCTGGTCATCGGTCTCCACGTAGTAGTAGGCACCATCAGTGGTCTCCGGCTCCTGGGCTCCAACATCTGATCGCAACAAACGAGAAGAGGAAGAAAAGAGGTAGCAAAGCAACCGTGAGTACTCATCCGAAGTACCGCAAGACTTACATCAGATCTATACTAAGTATGCATCGTTATCAAAGGAATGGGGCTATGTCTTTGGACTATACTACAGAAATGCCAGAATAAGGGGGAGAAGCTCATCCTATCGAAGACTAAGCATCGACGGCCATCATCTTGCAGCAGTAGAAGAAAGGAGCATATAATAATATGTAGTAACATGTTTATATCTACAATGCTTTGAGATCCTTCCTCGATTACCCTGCAAGAAAGCGATCCCTGAGCAGAACATCATTTAAGTTTCAATATAGTATCCAGTTCTAATTGTAGTAGATCAGGATACAACTCCGAGCGTCCTGTTACCGAGGACACAGCTATTCGAATAGATATATCTTCCCCCAGGGGTGCACCACATAGCCCAACACGCACGATTACCCCTGTCCGGACACACTTTTTTGGGTAATGCCCGGCATCAGGGTGATCGACATGCCGTAGACCAACCTAGACTCACCAGAGAGGTCAGCACGCCGGTCTAAATCCTAAGTGCGAAGGGGTCATGGGCCCATCACCCTTTGCACTCCTGCACGTTGCGAGACTGGCCGGGGACCAATCCTATCTACCTCTTTATACAAAGCAGGCGCTTCCAGATCACCCCAACAATCAGCCCGCATCTGTGAACTGTGACATCTGGATCGCTTTCGGAAGGAATGTACGACGTGGAGTGCCCATAACTTATCCCGCGTGGTGGTTAGTGCGTAAAGGCACGTAGCCCAACTCAGATCAAATACCCAAACCCGTTAGTGTATTATTATCAACTCGCGGAGACAACCAGGGCCGTCGCTCCGACTAGGTAACTCGCGGACCATGACCAGGGACGAGGCCCAGCTCTCTCCTAGGTGGTCTCCACCTGCCTTGTCGTTCTGCCACATATCTCTCGCGGGCACCCTTGGGGCCGACCCGCCTTTAATCATAGTAACTGTCGGGGTTCAGGTCCATACCATCGAGGTGAAACCGGAGGAATCACCCTCGATAGGTTTACACTTGATATACCGCATGACAGAGACATCACCGAGAGTGAAGTACGAGGAATCACCCTCGATAGATCACACTAGATGTGCTACACTACAGAGTCGTCATCGAGAGTGAAATACAAGGAATCACCCTCGGTCGGATGCCGCGGCCGGCCACGCCGTGCACGCCGTCGTGCTTCAATGAGTTTCCGAAAATTCAGTATACCTTCATTTCAGTGTGTGACGCCCCCATTTATAATGGTGCACTAATGATACACGCATCATGCATGATCACAAACGGTGACTCAGGTCAATATCACAACACAACTCTATGACACAAAGGATAAAAATAAATCTTTATATTACAAGCCCGGGGTCACATCGACCCATAATACATCAGTCATCAAAGCAAATATTATCTGAGTACAGACATAGTTAGACAAGTTTGCCTTAAGAAGTCTGAGCAAAACAACGGCCTCCTGCCTGGGACCTCCTAACTACTCCTTGTCATCAGTCTCCATGTAGTAGTAGGCACCATCGGTGGTCTCCGACTCTTGGGCTCTAACATCTGATCGCAACAAACGGGAAAAGGAAGAAAAGAGGTAGCAAAGAAACCGTGAGTACTCATTCGAAGTACTCGCAAGACTTACATCAGATCTATACTAAGTATGCATCGTTATCAAAGGAATGGGGCTATGTCTTTGGACTATACTGCAGAAATGCCAGAATAAGGGGGAGAAGCTCATCCTATCGAAGACTAAGCATCGGCGGCCATCATCTTGCAGATGTAGAAGAGAGGAGCATATAATAATATGTAGTAACATGTTTATATCAACAATGCTTTGAGATCCTTCCTCGACTACCCTGCAAGAAAGCGATCCCGGAGTAGAACATCATTTAAGTTTCAATATAGTATCCAGTTCTAAATGTAGTTGATCAGGATACAACTCCTAGCGTCCTATTACCGTGGACACGGCTATTCGAATAGATATATCTTCCCTGCGGGGATGCACCACATAGCCCAACACGCATGATTACCCCTGTCCAGACACACTTTTCTGGGTAATGCCCGGCATCAGGGTGATCGACACGCCGTTGACCAACCTAGACTCACCAGAGAGGTCAGCACGCCAGTCTAAATCCTAAGTGGCCCATCACCCTTTGCACTCCTATACGTTGCGAGACTGGCCGGGGACCAATCCTGGCTACCTCTTTATACAAATCAGGCGCTTCCAGATCACCCCAACAATCAGCCCGCATCTATGAACTGTGACATTTGAAACGCTTTCGGAAGGAATGTACGACGTGGAGTGCCCATAACTTATCCCGCGTGGTGGTTAGTGCGTAAAGGCACGTAGCCCAACTCATATCAAATACCCAAATCCGTTAGTGTATTATTAGCAACTCGCGGAGACGACCAGGGCCGTCGCTCGGACTAGGTAACTCGCGGACCACAACCAGGGACGAGCCCCAGCTCTCTCCTAGGTGGTCTCCACCTGCCCTGTCGTTCCGCCACATATCTCTCGCGGGTACCCTTGGGGCCGACCTGCCTTTAATCATAGTAACTGTCGGGGTTCAGGTCCATGCCATCGAGGTGAAACCGGAGGAATCACCCTCGATAGGTTTACACTTGATATACCGCATGACAGAGACATCACTGAGAGTGAAGTACGAGGAATCACCCTCGATAGATCACACTAGATGTGCTACACTACAAAGTCGTCATCGAGAGTGAAATACAAGGAATCACCCTCGGCAAATCACACTTGATACGTCTTGGTAGAGTCATATATACTACACGGCAGAGTCATCACCTAGGGTGAAGTACGAGGAATCACCCTCGGTAGATCACACTAGATGTGCTACACTACATAGTCGTCATCGAGAGTGAAATACAAGGAATCATCCTCGGTAGATCACACTTGATATGGCTCGGTAGATTCGTACAATGGTAAGGGCCTTTAGGGGTTGTTTGGGTCTCGGTACAATGATCCAATATCTCGGACAACCCAACTGGTAGCTCAAGGCAACACGGACAAGGGTGTAGGGCCACTGATGGGACACTAACTCAGTTAGACTAAGCATATAGGACAACATGTAAAGTATCAACATCAGGTTACAAAAATAGGCTATGCATCAGAATAGGAGCTACCGGAACATCAACAGTAGCAAAATCTTTTACAGGAATAAGAGGGAAAGAATGGGTGATATCTGGATGATAACGGGGGTTTTGCTTGCCTGGAAGCTCTGTTGAGAAGGACGGGTCGTCATCGACGTAGTCGTACTGGGTGTCACCGGCAGTCTCGGGGTCTATTGAAAGAATAGAGGGGAAGGGGGAAACAGATAAATAACGGAGCAATCAAATGCAACACAATGATTGTCATGGCAATATGTGATGGTGATATGCTCTAGTGCATCCTAAACAATTTAAAAGAAGAGGGAAAACATCCGGCAATGTTTTCCCAACTCCAAGTATTTTTGCGGTATTTTGATACAGGGGCAAAATGTCAATGTTCACTATGTTAGAGGGGTGTGGCAGGTATGTGGATGGCATATTCGGATTCGTCGTATTTTTCTGATCATTTTTCATATATAAATTATTTTCATCTGACTTACGGTTTATTTTCTATTAATTTTCAAAGTTTTAATCATTTTCTGTATTTTTCTGTAATTTATTATTAATTTGAATTAAAATAGCAAAAACGCTAAGTGCACCCGGTGCAGTGCACCCAGAGTGCACCGAGGGGCTGACCAGTGGGTCCGGTTGACTGGGTCAACAGCCCAGTCAGCAAAGGCTGAGTGGTGGGCCGGGGGGCTCAGTCAACAGGTCAGTGTTGACCGCTGACCGGTCAACATGGTCCACATGGACCCAGCTGCCAGTGACCCAGAGGGCCCAGTGGCAGGGCCACGTGGCGGTGGCGCCGGAGTTTCGCCGCCGGCGACCAAAATCACGGTGGCTGGTACGGGAGGCGATCGGGATTTGGCCACAGGCCTCCATTTGGAGCGCGGCCGGTGGCGTTCGATCGAAGATGTCCGACCGCATCGACTGGGGCAAACGGCGGCACCTGGGGGGTCCACAGCGGCGGCGGTGACCAGTGCGGCGGCAGTCGGAGCTCGGTCGAGCTCGGGATCGTGGCTAGAGCGCACGAGGAGGGGATCTGGTGGTCGCGTTGCGTTGCAGGGAAGGCCGGGAGCACAAAGACGTGCTCGGATGCGAGCGTTAGCAGCAGTGGCCGCGGCTGCGACATGCCCGGCGGCGAGGAGCTCGGGCTATGCGGCTACGGGAGCTAGAGGGGGCACGGCAAGGGGAAAATAGGGGGTACAACGCGGAGGCTCACCGCGAGCCTGTAGCGGTGCAAAGCGAGCTCGGGGGAGGCTCAGAACAGATGGCACGGCGACGGCGATCCCCGGCGACCGAGGGAAAGAAGGGGTCGGGGACGGCGTTCGGGGGCGTCCGGCGCCGTGCAGCTTGATGGGGAGGCGTAGCCGACGGAGGCGGAGCGATCGGACAGGTCAGAGAGGCGAGGCGACGGCTGTGGCCATGCAAACGACGGTGGCGTGGCCATGGCAGCGCTCGAGCGTTCGTCCAGATCATACAGGAGAGTGAAGGGGCGAGGAAGAGGGGTCAGTGGGGGCTAGGGTTTCCAGGGGAGCGAGGGGGAGCCTTGTAGGCACGGGAGAGGCTTCAGATGGCTGCCCCGTGGCCATCGGCGCCGTGGACGTGCGCCCTGCGTCCACGAGGTGCACTGTGAACAGAGGAAGGGGACAACTCGGCTGGTGGGCTGGGCTGGCTGGGCCTGTCCCTGTGGACTAGAGCCCAGTGAACAGGTGAGCCCTTTCCCTTTTTCTTTTTCTTTTGCATTTCTGTTTTCTGTATTTCTTTTCTGCTTTGAATTTTATTTTCATTTCAAATGAATTTTGTTACACATGGAACACATGAGAACTAATGTCGCCTTCTTTAATAGAGGTAAGCTTATTATTAGAGACAGGCGTACAACTAGGTTTTTGGAGGATGCTTGCCCTCGAGACACGCCTTTCAGGCGAGCACTTGTTGGGGACAGAGGTGATCAGTGACAGCATTTAGTTTGAAGGTTGATGGAGGTCACCTTGCCTAATTAGCCAGATGCATTCAGATGAACTATTTTATTTTAGGAGTGTTTTCCATTAAATCTATGTACTTGATTTATACTGCACCAATCCCCCGGTGTATTCATATCTTGAAAACAGAAATACCTTAAAGATTAAGATTTTCATAGGGTTTGTGCATAAGTGCGTGATTCTAACAAAGGACAATTTGGCAAAGCATAAGTGGGAAAGGAGTAAACGTTATTGTTTCTATGATCGCGAGGAAACGATTCAACATTTATTTCTTAAGCGCCTACTAGCCAAGTTATTATGATGTACAATAAATGTATCCTTTAACATACCTCCACCTAATAGCACATACATTATGTTTGGGAACTGGTTAGGGTGGTAGAGCCCAATACAGCGTCAGAAATTTGTGTGGGAGTTTGTGCATTACTTTGCCTATTTGGAACAGTCGAAACGATTGTGTGTTTAACAGGAAATTAGAACTTTTTTGCTGGTCATCCACCGAGCGTCTGGATGGATCCATATGTGGTCATTACTATACCATGCGGAAGCGAGGGAACTTATGCCCTTTGGGTGCAACCGATGGGAGACGGCAGCATGGGGTACACACAACCGGTTGGATGGCAGTCCAATAATAGGATAAGAGTTTAGGTATGGTGTCCTATTTTTGCTGGGTGTGGCTATTCGTTTTCTGTTATGCCTTTGTTTGGCTACTTGAGGTGTTCTAGACACTCTGATAGTTTATTCATTTTAGTAAATGGCTGTGTGTATCCCTTGATGCAGAAGCCAAAAAAAAAAACCAGCTTTCTACCGCTACGTACCGTGCTTGCTGGAGACTATTTTGCAGACACTCTCTTGTCTCTATTTCGCATTTGTACGTCTAAAAGTGTTGGCTGCCTATTGTGTTGTACCAGCGCTTGACACTGAGTTGCTGCTGACTAGCCAGCTGCCGCCTCTAGGCCTTCATCTTAGCAGAGCAAACTTGTTTAAACCCAGAAGGATGTAGAAGCAATGGCCTGGAAGTCGTCAATTTAGACCAGAAGACACCGATGACAATGGTCTGCGTAGCATATCAACAACCCGAAGAAGAAAATGCTGAAGATAACCGTCAAATATTCAAAAGACCAAGAGTGTTGCCCAAATCCACATGGATCAAGTGGAGACCAAAACCAACCGGATGTAGGAAGATCCGCCAGAGACACAACTTCACAAGACATCCACCAGCACTAAGCGCACCAACGGAATAAATATAGAACATGAAGGACATTATTCCAACATAGAGATGACGCTGCCGTCTCGTCACCCTAACCATGACACTGAGATTACCTAAAGCCCACCGCCACCTAGGATCACATCTCAGCACCCTCTTCTCAAATGACCAGGCAGTTGGGTCACCGCCAAGGTTGACGACACGCTATCTGAGCCGCAATCCCGGACCGCCTTTATGCACCTGGATCTAAGCGATCTTTCGTTATATGCCTAGGATATAAATTGTGACCATCGATCCTCCACCTCTATGCACATGTTTCACTCGACTTCGTAATAACTGATTAAATATTAGCCATAAATTAGAGATCTAACGATCAAAATAATTCAAATGATCTTGATTAACTGGTGCCTTGAAATGGTCCCCATATTGTGATTTTAGTATATAATACTCTCTCTGATCGATAATAAGTGTCATGGATTTAGTTCAAAACCATGACACCTATTATAGATCGGAGGGAGTAGATAAATATAAATTTCCAGAAAACAAATTAATAAATGACTAAGATTTTGCTCATGTATGTATGTGGGCCGCCATAAAAAATGAAAAGATAAAAATTCTTAGTTATCATTCCGACTGATATACTGATTGTAGTACAGTTAACTTTTGTAATCTACCCCGTAAAAAAATGTTAGCAGTAATCTTGTCTCAGCACGTATCCAAAAGTCATAGTGTAAGTTAGCTTTTGGTGTCCATGTTGATTTAGGAAATAACTAGGCAGGTTGCCGTAGAGTTATAGACTAGGAAGTATTAGACGTGTTATGTTAGGTCTACATGGTGATCAGCGTGGCCGTGTAATTAGCTTAGGAAAGCTTGTGATCAATGTCGCCGTGTAATTAGATCAGGAGAGTCCGGTTAGGACTTCAGTCGTGTACGTGTCCTAGTAGGATGTCTAGGTCAAGTCGGCTTACTTGTTAGCCAGCACGATGCATATATATATGCACCGTTGCGTGAAGATTGTAACCGTGACGAAAAAACAGAAAAGCAATAAAGAGAAAAGAGAGGCACGACACGTGCCTTTGGCAAAAGTTTTTTGTGTGCGCGTGTTCGTCGTGATTTGATGTGATCGATCCTGTGGTCGAATCCCAACAATTGGTATCTGAGCTAGGTCGATTGAAGCCGCGCTTGCCCCGGGGTGGCGACCCGACTAGCGCCTCGGGGCGGGCGATATGGTCGTTGGGTGGTGTAGCGACGAGGAGGATCGGGTGATTGTCGTTCGGCGAGCGACATGGAGGAAGACAGCGGGTTGTCGTCGGCAAGGTTGTGGAAGGTGATCGTTAATGATTGCGGTGGTGCCGAGGTGCGGTGCAGGAGCTCATCAAGATCGTGTTCCGGGGAAGATAGAGGAGTCAAGTGCGTGCGATTTTGCACGTTTGGTCGTCGTCATGTCCAAGTGCTCGTCTGTGTGAGGAGGCGTTGAAGATGAAGTGTGCCCAAGTCGTCTATGTGTCTCGACGGGAGGATTAAGTTCAACTATGTGGGGGCGGTAAACCAGTGAAGGTGAGTCTCTTCAATGAGGCCATGTCTCTACATGAGGCTGGAGTGCATGGTGTAGTGCATGGGGTGGTGTGATCCACAAGGAGTCGGCATGTATCTCGCTAGGGTGGATGGTGAAGTCCACAGGGTGGTGTATTCCACAGGTTACTAGTGAGGCTGGGTAGTCCATGGCATATTTGAGGTGGTCCGTAAATTCGCCAAGTTGAAATTGGGGAGAGATTGTTGCGATCAATGAAGCCTATCAATTTAACTTGTCGTGGTGCGAGACGGATGAGTCGACAAGGGGTGAATCGGCAACGTGCCAAGATCAGAAGGAGCACATAAGACAAGCGTCAAGATTAGGGAGAGATTGTTAGCAGTAATCTTGTCTTAGCACGTATCCAAAAGTCATAGTGTAAGTTAGCTTTTGGTGTCCATGTTGGTTTAGGAAATAACTAGGCAGGTTGCCGTAGAGTTATAGACTAGGAAGTATAACACGTGTTATGTTAGGTCTACATGGTGATCAGCGTGGCCGTGTAATTAGCTTAGGAAAGCTTGTGATCAATGTCGCCGTGTAATTAGATCAGGAGAGTCTTGTTAGGACTTGTTAGGACTTGAGTCGTGTACGTGTCCTAGTAGGATGTCTAGGTCAAGTCGGCTTACTTGTTAGCCAGCACGATGCATATATATATGCACCGTTGCGTGAAGATTGTAACCGTGACGAAAAAACAGAAAAGCAATAAAGAGAAAAGAGAGACACGTGCCTTTGGAAAAAGTTATTTTGTGTGCGCGTGTTCGTCGTGATTTGATGTGATCGATCCTGTAGTCGATTCCCAAAAAAAAAAATCACATTAGTAATGTACTCCCTCCGTCCAAGACCGTTGTGCAAGCTCTTTAGTAATGTACTCCGTCCGTCTCATAATATAAGATCATTTTGCAAGCTAACATAGCTTGCAAAATGGTCGTATATTATGGACGGAGGGAGTACTAAATTAATGTCATAGGTAATAACAAGATCCGTTAAAGGAGAAACTAGAGTAACATACAAATTTCATGCGCCCGACAAACACAAACCAAAAACTAAATATATTGAATGAATGTGTCTGCTTTCCGTGCACGCTCACATGCATGACTTCTTTTTCTTTACTAGTCTCTCGTGTTATATATACTACAACTTCCTTGTCACGCCCACACAGATATATACGAGCTTGGTCTTCCATAGCAGCAATCAAACAATAAGCCAGAAATATAATTCAGTCTTGGAGCTGAGTAACAGTTGTTTGAAACATGGAAAACACTCGTAATCATGAGGGATGCAATCGAGTCCCCAGATAAAGAGAGATTTAACATAACAAATTAGAGTGCAACATTTCCTGGAAATGAGAGGAATATGGGAACACAACCGTTGCGACTATCTGAAATCAAGTGGTGAGAATTGGGCCCTTGATGCTGCTGCCGATCCTCCAGTTCATCAACTTAGCTACATGGCGTCAGTTAGCAACCCTGTTGTAGCCTTCATGGCTGGAACGTGAGGATCGCCCACTTTGGGATCTAGCAAGACCAACAGAGTCTGCTGCCATCGTTGCCCCCGAACCCAGTGCAGTGTGCACAAGGCAAGGCCACGGATGACGTGGTACCGGTGAAATGCGAAAGAAGGTTGTCACTGGGCAAGAACGCAGGAGACTCTTCAACTCATGTCAATGATTTTACTACTTCATCTTTTCTGCCGCCTCAAATATGATTTTGAGTCAATATTCAGCCGTTGTTTTTGAATTGAACTAGTACTTCGCTTAATTCTTCTCTTTTTTATGATAGTGTCATTGTCAGCAGTCCAATGCGTGCCTTAATTGGCTATGTGATCTTTGTGTTTGTTCAAAAGAAAATATGAGTATCCCTGTCACACCCCAAATAACATAGCAGTGACAATTGGCACATACTTATAAATTTGGAATTTATAAGCATGGTAGGCCAACAAGTAAACGAAGGTAGTACACTGGAGCATTTTATTCATTATCATAGGAATGACTACAAGTGTTCTTGCTACATGCATGCAAATTTCTTTATTCATTCCCTCCCGTGGTACAACTTCTACTGTTTACCATCATTTCCATTGCTCACCGCTGCAAATAAATAAGATAGCAAGAATGAGTATGATGACATACTCAGCAAGCACACATGTACCAGGGAAATAAATGACACCAGAAACAAGTATATGGATTAGCAGTATGAGAAGAAAATCAAGAATAGTAGAGAAAATAGAGATTTGCTTAAAAAAATTGGCATCACATATGACCGCAAGCTTCCCGACCCGGGAGTCACAGGAGTGAAATTTCTCGCTTTTACACACTTGAGAGGGGTACTCCGACGTCGACAGTCTCGACTAGAACCACACAGGCTCTCGTTGAGCAGGATTCTTTTATCCGCTAAGACCCGACTACCCGACTTACTAGTGTCGATCGCTCCCACGGATCCATCATTGACACGCTTCCGAACGAGTGTCGTTCTTAGCGGAGAACCCCGACAGTCCCATACCTGCACTGTGACGGGTACAATGTTTTTGCCGCCGTGATGCCTTAGTTTTATCAATTTTATAGAACTGGACATTAGAAGAGGAAATATTATCTCAAACGATCACCAAGATACCATCTCTATCTTCTGCAAAAGATTAGCTAGTCTTGCATGTGCTATTCTTAGCATAATGAGTGTACAGATCCAACAAGCAAAAGTGATGTGTACAGTACACAGTGTACTTAGTCAGAACAAGGCATGTGGTACATGATAGAAAGGGAGAAAGAACAAAATAAACTAGAGGAGTTCTTGGGAGATAGGACGCATGCATCTTCCACAAACTAGCATGCAGCACCAAACAACCATGCGTACTGTACAAGGACACGTTAGCATTAGCTGATGTGAAGGAATTAACAACAAAAATAGTGCTACAGTCTAGCTATACAGAGAAGTACTAGCTACTGCAGAATGGCATGAGTAAAGAGAGAGAAGGAGATGGAACGGATGCTTGACTTCTCCTGATTCTCGCAACACAGCAGCAAGATTTCTAGCGTCTGCTCTGCACCAACGACTACGGCGCTACTACTACTCCGTCCAGTGAAGAGAAAACTATGGTTGTGGTGTGAGGTCTAGCTACCCAGCCCTCCGCCCTTTATGTAGGTGTGCGACCGTGCAAGGGATAGCGATGCATGCGGTGTAATCTAAAATATCTACCACCCATATGAGCTCTTGTACACACAGCTTTCTTTTAATTGCCGACTAAAAAAAAAAGTGATCTACTAGCTGACACATATGTCTTTATAACGATAAAGGGTTCCCCCACTTTATATTATAAAGCAACCAACCAATACATCAAGCACGCTGGGCCGCAGCACAAACTAGCCCAAAGGAAAAAACAAGAGAAGAAAGAAAGAGAAACAAATGCCGACACCGGCAGATCAACGAAGCGAAGATGACCGGCAACCGATGCACCCTCCGGAGAAGTACCACCGCGCTCCTAGCACTCCGAAGCGTCGCGTACCGAGCAATACCTTCAAGACGGAATGCGACGACGACGCCGTTGCTGCACGTAGGGTTTCCCCCGGTACGCGGACGGTAGTGGGGGAGGGGCATACCGGCGCCCTTCAGGAAGGCCCGGCGGCGACCGCAGGTGTTGCCGCGTCGGAGCCGAACAAGCCGCCAGGGATTTCTCCCGACCCTAACACCCACCACCACCTCGGACGCTCCGTAGTGCACCGCCCAACCTGCCGCCCACCAGCATGTGCCACCACGGTCACCGAACCAACTCCGCTGTCTCACTGAGTGCACCGACGCGAGACCTGGAGGACCAAAGAGGGGCAATGGGCTCGGGGGCATCCGCAACACAGCCGACGGGAGGGGACAGCCTCCACCGCCGTCATGAAGCCGACCGGACACGGCGATAGGGACCTACCAGGCCCTACTGGCCCGGCCGGACCCAAAAGGATCCGGACAGCCCTCGTCGCCACGCTGCAGCTCGTCGGCCGACGAAGCCGCCACCGCCCGCAATCCACCGCCTCCTCACCACGCCACCAGAGCTTAGCACCGCCACGCACTGACCTGCCGGCCCGCCCCAACCCAGATGGAGCCCGAAAGGGCCCGGATCTGCGCCGCGCGGGCGCCGCTAGCCGCCAACACCGCCACGCCGCCCCGCGACCAACGGCCCCGCCGCCGCATCAAGGGCACGCGAGGCCCGCGGGATCAGCGCTGCCAAGCCACACCGCCGCCATCAGGAGGACCCTGCGCCTCGCTACACGCGCGTGGGGAAGGACCGGCCCGCCGACTCCAGCGCCGCGCGTGCAGGGCCCAGCAAACCACGCCGGCGGCGGCAGGGGAGAATGGCGGGGAGGGGGCTAGAGGAGAAGGAGGATCGGGGGGTTCGCCCGTTGTCCGCGGGGGCGGGGGGGGGGGGGGGGGGGGGGGGGGCGAGCCAGCGAACAAGAGTGGCACACGTATGTCTTTATCAACAAGAATAGATTAGGCTAGTCATAGTGGGGAGTAACTTAGACTAGTAACATACATATGTTACTAATCTATATTACTACCTTCATAGTGGGAAGTGTCATAAGTGTAGTAACATACATATCTTCATTTATTACTTTGTAGACTCATTTTGCATTGGAAAGCGCTATGTGATGGTAACATATTATGTTACTCTATTTGTCTCTCTCCTCTTTAATTACATGACACATCATCATTTTTTGCTTATGTGGCATGTATGTTACTATCTATGTTACTCCCACTATGACTAGTCTTAGCTTGCTGCCCTGTAGCTGAGTCAGCAGCCTAATCATTTCCATCTACTAGACAGATGTTGCACTTGCCACCCCGACCTTTCCTACCGCCAGCTACTTGCTGAGCAAAATATCTGGTCTAACCCTTCTCACGGTTTAAGGAAAATAAAAGTCTGCCTTGACCCGTACGTGTACATGCATTTGGGTTCTATAAGCAACTAGTACTAATTGTTAAACAATGGCATCCATGATATATTTTATTAGGTCAAGCTATTAATCCATCCAATAATCTCTATAATTAGCTTAAAATATTACTATTATATTTCTTTGCTTAATCTAATCATCACGGATGTTACAAGGCCAGGCCGCGAGCCGTCTAATTTGACGCATTGAGCGGCCGAACATTACTGTCCACCATTGCAACACATGCCTTGTTGCAAAAATTTCTGGCAACAGACATCTTGTTGCGGAATTTTTTGCAACAGACGTCTTAGTGCAGATTTATTTTAGTTTTTTTTTGTTACAACCGTCTTGTTGCAGATTTTTTATGCAGGAAGGTCTTGTTGCGGGATTATTTCAACAAAATAGAGCCGTGTCACATCAAAGTAGTCGTTCACCGCCGAGATTTGCAACAACACCGTTGTTACAGAAACAGGTGCCTGCACTTACCTTCGTGCTGTGGGAGCAGCTGCTGTAGCGCGAGGCCTCACGAAAAGTGCTTGAGCGGAGGGCAAAGGGGCAGAAAGAAGTGTTCGCCGGCTGGCGAGAGGCGGAAACGTGCGCCCTCCCCGCACGAGCTCGGGCACAGTAAGCCACCACGCGATCTGGAGAGGACAGAGGGCTGCGAGGATAGAGGGAGATGGAGGAGAGAGGAAGAGGAGGCAGGGCATAGGGTCTCACGGTGGGGCGACGGCACAAACATGGCGCGATGCTCGGGATCCAACGGCGGCGACAAACGAGTAGAGAGACAAGATAAAGTGTGTGACGTATGTGGTGCAGATTTTTTAAGAATACCGAGCGTGGTTCTTAGAATCAATGTGGTGGTTGGTCCCATAGGAGGACGCGTGGCGAGCGCACGAGGCGGCGGATGCACCGTGATTATGAGCTGGCTGAGGGGAATCGTTGGTGCTATGGTGTTGCATTTTGGCATTTATTTTGGTCGGATGATGCGAGCCTGCGCGAGACTGATATATTTTTGTAAGCTGGTTTTTGTCAATTTATTTGAGAAATCATTTGCCAGTCAAAATCATGAATCAAATTTAAAATTAAACACCTCATTTGAATGAGAGAGCTCCTTCAAAAAATCATTGATCAAGTCAACTATTGCGAACATAATCCAAAATCAATGTCCTGAGTTAAATGAGAGGCTTGAGCTTAGTTTCTTTCCTAGATAACCCTAGAAGCTTAGAGATACAGTATTACAGTAGATATGTAAAAGAAACGGAAGCAGAGTTTCTATTGCTCGAGCACATGTGTGCTCGGTATCTGGTCGCTTCGTTACTCCCCTACAGTAGTCGTGCATTCAAATTCGTGGGCCAGCTAGGAGGCGAGGTTATGGGCCTGAAACGTTGTTTGCGAAATAATGTGGTCCTGGACGGAGCGTCTGGTGACGGAGGTGGGTCAATCGCCGTAACGCCATCGTAGTTGACCCGTGGACCTGATCGTCAGTCGCCGATCTGATCCGTGGTTCAGAAGATTTACTTTTCCGTCTCTGCCGACCAGAATTCCTCGCCCCCACGCCCGGGAAGGTAGTACTTGGGTGGGTTAATTGCTGGGGCGAGCGGTGGGAGGTGCCGACCACCGGCGGCGCACAGGAAGGGCCTCTCCTCGCTCATCTTGCTCATCGCCTGGTCCATTTGGAAACACCGCAACTCTTGCGTCTTCGACGGCGGCACGCCCTCATCCGCGCAGCTGTGCCTTGACATTCGCGAAGAACCGCACTCCTGGATCAAAGCAGGGGCTAAGGGTTTAGTGTCCATCGTATCGTAGACGACCGATGATTGTACTGGGCCTGAGTATACCCATTCCCTTTCATGCTCGCGCTAGCGACTACGCCATCCTTGTGTACGTAGCACTCCCCCCCCCCCCCCCCCCCCCTATGTATGCTCAATTCTCTACCTATCAATGAATGATACGCAAGCTTTATGTATTCACGAAAAAGGAGGTGCCTACCACATCCGTTCCACAGTGCGAACAGGGATGGCGGCGGAGAGGATCTGCGATCCATTTCAGGGGAGAAGCCGAGGTCGTCTCCGTGGAATTTCTAATGTGGCCGATACGGAGGTACATATTCGCGGCATAGTTGATTAGAGTTTTATTTTTGTGCGTTTTTACTTTTCGATTCGCGGCCAGCTAAATCCCTCTCGGTCTTGTGCGAGTGGACAGGACAACAGTGCTCGAGCAGGTCAACGACAACGAAGTACCCATGGAGCCGCTGAGATAACCTATGCCAGTTCGAATGGTACCGCAGCAGGAAGCGGCGACGGCAGCGAATAGCGGGGACGACCAGATCTGTGTTCAGCAGAAGACGCTTGCGGAGGAGCTGTCTTCTGGAATGGTGAATCCACAAGCCCCAGGATGGGTCAAAAGGCGCGATTCCAGTGTTAACCCTTCCAGAATCTGATGGATTCAGAACACTTACACGGGTGTCTTAATTTGGGATAAATGTTGACTCTGTTCCATAAAAATCAGTAGGCAGTGCTCTTGCATTGTTGTAGAAAAATGTATTATTACTGGCGGCCCTGGAAATTGCAAGAGCGCGCTATCAAAAATGATGCTCAGGAAGACCTGGTTATGGGGAGACAGATTTGGTTTTGGGGAATGGTGGTGAGTCGTTGCATGATGTAGTGCTTCAGGGAGAGAGGCATTAGAGGTTTTGTTGATAATCGTTTACAGTTATTGGTCTGTCTTCAGATTCCAGAAATTTGATGTTGAAGTTGTTCTGTCGGTTAGGTTTTCAGAGGAATTCCTGTTTTGTTGCAGATGCAATAAAGCCGCGGTAATCATGGTGGTTTTCTGTGTGTCCTGTGTGTTTGCAGGGTGCGTGTCGGTGCTGCTGCCCCAGGGAGAACTCCATGTCCAACCCGAACATCAGCATTGGAGAAGACAATTCGTACATTTGTGGAAGACCCAGGTGATAATGTTGTCATGAGAGGGTTGAAAGTTTTGAGTGGGGTTTCACGGAATTCATGAGGATGATGGGGAGCAGCGCGCCGAAGACCATATTGACAGGTTTTCATAACCTGGATTTTTTCATTAAATGTGGCTTATGTGCAGTTATGTGTGTGAATATGGTATAATGTATTCCAAATGTGGTGCAGATCAGTGCAGAGCCATGGAGGTGGCGATCAAGAATGATGCCGGACACAACTCACTGGTGGTACAAGTGGCATGTGTTGAAGAAAGCGAAGGAAACACTAGGTCCACTGTATAGTAAGAAAAGCGATTTCCGAGCTGAGTTGCACAAAGCAGTGAATCACATGCTCACGGAGGATGAGTTCGAGGAAGGGTGGCGCCTACTCATGGAGAAGTACAACTTGGTAAATCATTCATACGTGGTCCAGCCATATGAGATACGACATAAATGGGCGAAGCCATACTTCAAAGGGGTGTTTTGTGCTAAGATGACAAGCACTCAACGCAGTGAGAGTGCTAACCATATGTTGAAGAAATATGTCCCCTGCCCAATGCACGTTTTTGTGAAGAAGTACATGAAGCTTCAGTTTGATCGCGAGTCCAAAGAGAACTATGAGGAAAAGCGAACGAGAATAGTAAGTGCTTGCTATCTCGCGTATGTCATGTTTTAATTTCCAGTTTCGGATGTAGCTGGTACTCTCTCTGTCCACGAATAAGTGTACATCTACCTTTTGTATCAAGTAAAACTTTTAAAATTTTGACCAACTGTATAGAAAAAAGTAGTGACCTATAGGACATCAAATTGTATATTACGAAAGTACATTTCAAAACGGATCTACTGATATTAATTTAGTGTCATAAATGCTACTAATTTTCCCTATAAAGTTGGTCAAAGTTTTAAAACTCTAACTTAGGACAAAAGCTAGATGTACACTTATTCGAGGACGGAGGGAGCATGTCATTTACTGTGTGATCTAAAATTCCAGGGGAGGCCACTTTTCAAAGCTAACCTGGCAATTGAGAGTAAGGGTGGACGACACGAGCAGGCTTTTTGGCCCGCTCGGTCCCGCCCAGCTTGGTCCTGGCTCGGTCAAAAAAATAGCCGGTCCGGTCCATGAAATATGGACCGAAAATTCTTCGGTCCGGTCCAATTAAAGCCCGGTCCGCTCGGTCGGACCGAAGAAGAACGAGAGAAACGGGGTGATCCAATAATCACGGCGCAATCACGCGATAATTTGTTGCTACACCTATATGGGAATAACTGCCCAGGATTCTTCAATCGATTCTCCCCTTATTTCCACGTAACTTGGATGCTCCTTCCGTAATAGTAGTTACCCTAGCAGGCTAGCACGGTCGTGTCAATCCCACGACTAACTCCACGCTCTTGTTTCGTTTTATTCGCAACTAACGAGAGAAACCGCTACGATCCAATAATTATGGCGCCATCCCATAATTAACTCCATGTCCAATTTTATCCACTCATCCACGGCAACCAGACATGGATAATCCACTGCTAGGAAACCCTAGTATTAGCGCGGGGTTTTTCTAGTAGTAGCGCGGTACTGATAGGGTGCTACAGCTAAACTTTAGCAGTAGCGCTGGTCTACCCGCGCTACTCCTAAGTATGTTAGCAGTAGCGTTTTCCCTACCAGCGCTACTGCTAAGTAGTAGCAGCGTGGGCTTTACCCGCACTACTACTATTTATCTGTATTTCATTGAGCGGCCGAACGTTACTATCCACCATTGCAACACATGCCTTGTTGCAAAACTTTCAGGCAACAGACATCTTGTTGCGGAATTTTTTGCAACAGACGTCTTATTGCATATTTATTTTAGATTTTTTTTGTTACAACCGCCTTGTTGCAGATTTTTTATGCAGCAAGGTCTTGTTGCAGGATTATTTCTACAAAATAGAGCCGTGTCACATCAAAGTAGTCGTTCACCGCCGAGATTTGCAACAACACCGTTGTTACAGAAACGGGTGTCTGCACTTGCCTTCATGCTGCGGGAGCAGCTGCTGTAGCACGAGGCCTCACAAAAGTGCGTGAGTGGAGGGCAAAGGGGAAAAAAGAAGTGTTCGCCCGCCGCCGAGAGGCGGCAACGCGCGCCCTCCCCACACGAGCTCGAGCACAGTAAGCCACCACGCGATCTGGAGAGGACAGAGGGCTGTGAGGGTAGAGGGAGATGGAGGAGGGAGGAAGAGGGGGAGGCGAAGAAGAAGAGGAAGCAGGGCATAGGGTCTCATGGTGGGGCAACGACACGAACATGACGCGGCGCTCGGGATCCAACGGCAGCGACGAACGAGTAGAGAAACAGGACAAGGTGTGCGAGGTATGTGGTGTAGAATTTTTAAGAATACTGAGTGTGGTTCTTAGAATCAATGTGGTGGTTGGTCCCATAGGAGGACCAGTGGCGAGCGCACGTGGCGGCGGATGCACCGTGATTATCAGCTGGCTGAGGGGACTCGTTGGTGCTATGGTGTTGCATTTTGGCATTTATTTTGGTCAGATGATCCGAGCGTGCGCGAGACTGATATATTTTTGTAAGCTGGTTTTTGTCAATTTATTTGAGAAATCATTGGCCAGTCAAGATCGTGAATCAAATTTAAAAATAAACACCTCATTTGAATGAGAGAGCTCCTTCAAAAAATCATTGATCAAGTCAACTATTGCGAACATAATCCAAAATCAATGTCCTGAGTTAAATGAGAGGCTTGAGCTTAGTTTCTTTTCTAGATAACCCTGGAAGCTTCGAGATACGGTAGTACATTAGATATGTAAAAGAAACTCTCTTTTTTGCAAAATGAACTTTCATTAAAATTCGGCTGATTTCTGGGACCAGTGGTCGTCTCCTCTCAGTACGAAGAGAATCGATCCCAATCTCCTTCTTGAACCTCCCATGGCGGCCACGCGTCGCTCCTGCTCCGGGCCGCGGGGTGATTGGTCATTGACGGAGACCGACTGGCGACTCCCTGCCAAGGTCGGACCGGCCACTGCGCTGCCTAGCCGAGTCCTGCTGCACCATACAGCCCCACCGTCGCTGTTCTTGGTTGTTGACGTAGTTGGTCACCGCCCACGGACTTTATGGCTTGGGAGGGGCGGCAACTAGGTCGGCTCGTAGTTCCTAGGAAGACCAGGCACACGGATGCTGCTCCCCGGCCGGCGGGCCAGTCGGATGCCGCGGCCGGCCACACCGTGCACGCCGTCGTGCTTCGGTGAGTTTCCGAAAATTTAGTGTACCTTCATTTCAGTGTGTGACGCCCCCGTTTATAATCGTGCACTAATCATACACGCATCATGCATGATCACGAATGGTGACTCACGTCAATATCACAACACAACTCTATGACACAAAGGATAAACATAAATCTTTATATTACAAGCCCGAGGTCATGAGGACCCATAATACATCAGTCATCAAAGCAAATATTATCTGAGTACAGACATAGTTAGACAAGTTTGCCTTAAGAAGGCTGAGCAAAACAACGTCACTAGATCGAAAGGCAAGGCCTCCTACCTGGGACCTCCTAACTACTCCTGGTCATCGGTCTCCACGTAGTAGTAGGCACCATCAGTGGTCTCCGGCTCCTGGGCTCCAACATCTGATCGCAACAAACGAGAAGAGGAAGAAAAGAGGTAGCAAAGCAACCGTGAGTACTCATCTGAAGTACCGCAAGACTTACATCAGATCTATACTAAGTATGCATCGTTATCAAAGGAATGGGGCTATGTCTTTGGACTATACTACAGAAATGCCAGAATAAGGGGGAGAAGCTCATCCTATCGAAGACTAAGCATCGACGGCCATCATCTTGCAGCAGTAGAAGAAAGGAGCATATAATAATATGTAGTAACATGTTTATATCTACAATGCTTTGAGATCCTTCCTCGATTACCCTGCAAGAAAGCGATCCCTGAGCAGAACATCATTTAAGTTTCAATATAGTATCCAGTTCTAATTGTAGTAGATCAGGATACAACTCCGAGCGTCCTGTTACCGAGGACACAGCTATTCGAATAGATATATCTTCCCCCAGGGGTGCACCACATAGCCCAACACGCACGATTACCCCTGTCCGGACACACTTTTTTGGGTAATGCCCGGCATCAGGGTGATCGACATGCCGTAGACCAACCTAGACTCACCAGAGAGGTCAGCACGCCGGTCTAAATCCTAAGTGCGAAGGGGTCATGGGCCCATCACCCTTTGCACTCCTGCACGTTGCGAGACTGGCCGGGGACCAATCCTATCTACCTCTTTATACAAAGCAGGCGCTTCCAGATCACCCCAACAATCAGCCCGCATCTGTGAACTGTGACATCTGGATCGCTTTCGGAAGGAATGTACGACGTGGAGTGCCCATAACTTATCCCGCGTGGTGGTTAGTGCGTAAAGGCACGTAGCCCAACTCAGATCAAATACCCAAACCCGTTAGTGTATTATTATCAACTCGCGGAGACAACCAGGGCCGTCGCTCCGACTAGGTAACTCGCGGACCATGACCAGGGACGAGGCCCAGCTCTCTCCTAGGTGGTCTCCACCTGCCTTGTCGTTCTGCCACATATCTCTCGCGGGCACCCTTGGGGCCGACCCGCCTTTAATCATAGTAACTGTCGGGGTTCAGGTCCATACCATCGAGGTGAAACCGGAGGAATCACCCTCGATAGGTTTACACTTGATATACCGCATGACAGAGACATCACCGAGAGTGAAGTACGAGGAATCACCCTCGATAGATCACACTAGATGTGCTACACTACAGAGTCGTCATCGAGAGTGAAATACAAGGAATCACCCTCGGTCGGATGCCGCGGCCGGCCACGCCGTGCACGCCGTCGTGCTTCAATGAGTTTCCGAAAATTCAGTATACCTTCATTTCAGTGTGTGACGCCCCCATTTATAATGGTGCACTAATGATACACGCATCATGCATGATCACAAACGGTGACTCAGGTCAATATTACAACACAACTCTATGAAACAAAGGATAAAAAAAATCTTTATATTACAAGCCCGGGGTCACATCGACCCATAATACATCAGTCATCAAAGCAAATATTATCTGAGTACAGACATAGTTAGACAAGTTTGCCTTAAGAAGTCTGAGCAAAACAACGGCCTCCTGCCTGGGACCTCCTAACTACTCCTTGTCATCAGTCTCCACGTAGTAGTAGGCACCATCGGTGGTCTCCGACTCTTGGGCTCTAACATCTGATCGCAACAAACGGGAAAAGGAAGAAAAGAGGTAGCAAAGAAACCGTGAGTACTCATTCGAAGTACTCGCAAGACTTACATCAGATCTATACTAAGTATGCATCGTTATCAAAGGAATGGGGCTATATCTTTGGACTATACTGCAGAAATGCCAGAATAAGGGGGAGAAGCTCATCCTATCGAAGACTAAGCATCGGCGGCCATCATCTTGCAGATGTAGAAGAGAGGAGCATATAATAATATGTAGTAACATGTTTATATCAACAATGCTTTGAGATCCTTCCTCGACTACCCTGCAAGAAAGCGATCCCGGAGTAGAACATCATTTAAGTTTCAATATAGTATCCAGTTCTAAATGTAGTTGATCAGGATACAACTCCTAGCGTCCTATTACCGTGGACACGGCTATTCGAATAGATATATCTTCCCTGCAGGGATGCACGACATAGCCCAACACGCATGATTACCCCTGTCCAGACACACTTTTCTGGGTAATGCCCGGCATCAGGGTGATCGACACGCCGTTGACCAACCTAGACTCACCAGAGAGGTCAGCACGCCAGTCTAAATCCTAAGTGGCCCATCACCCTTTGCACTCCTGCACGTTGCCAGACTGGCCGGGGACCAATCCTGGCTACCTCTTTATACAAATCAGGCGCTTCCAGATCACCCCAACAATCAGCCCGCATCTATGAACTGTGACATTTGGATCGCTTTCGGAAGGAATGTACGACGTGGAGTGCCCATAACTTATCCCGCGTGGTGGTTAGTGCGTAAAGGCACGTAGCCCAACTCATATCAAATACCCAAATCCGTTAGTGTATTATTAGCAACTCGCGGAGACGACCAGGGCCGTCGCTCGGACTAGGTAACTCGCGGACCACAACCAGGGACGAGCCCCAGCTCTCTCCTAGGTGGTCTCCACCTGCCCTGTCGTTCCGCCACATATCTCTCGCGGGTACCCTTGGGGCCGACCTGCCTTTAATCATAGTAACTGTCGGGGTTCAGGTCCATGCCATCGAGGTGAAACCGGAGGAATCACCCTCGATAGGTTTACACTTGATATACCGCATGACAGAGACATCACTGAGAGTGAAGTACGAGGAATCACCCTCGATAGATCACACTAGATGTGCTACACTACAAAGTCGTCATCGAGAGTGAAATACAAGGAATCACACTCGGTAAATCACACTTGATACGTCTCGGTAGAGTCATATATACTACACGGCAGAGTCATCACCTAGGGTGAAGTACGAGGAATCACCCTCGGTAGATCACACTAGATGTGCTACACTACATAGTCGTCATCGAGAGTGAAATACAAGGAATCATCCTCGGTAGATCACACTTGATATGGCTCGGTAGATTCGTACAATGGTAAGGGCCTTTAGGGGTTGTTTGGGTCTCGGTACAATGATCCAATATCTCGGACAACCCAACTGGTAGCTCAAGGCAACACGGACAAGGGTGTAGGGCCACTGATGGGACACTAACTCAGTTATACTAAGCATATAGGACAACATGTAAAGTATCAACATCAGGTTACAAAAATAGGCTATGCATCAGAATAGGAGCTACCGGAACATCAACAGTAGCAAAATCTTTTACAGGAATAAGAGGGAAAGAATGGGTGATATCTGGATGATAACGGGGGTTTTGCTTGCCTGGAAGCTCTGTTGAGAAGGACGGGTCGTCATCGACGTAGTCGTACTGGGTGTCACCGGCAGTCTCGGGGTCTATTGAAAGAATAGAGGGGAAGGGGGAAACAGATAAATAACGGAGCAATCAAATGCAACACAATGATTGTCATGGCAATATGTGATGGTGATATGCTCTAGTGCATCCTAAACAATTTAAAAGAAGAGGGAAAACATCCGGCAATGTTTTCCCAACTCCAAGTATTTTTGCGGTATTTTGATACAGGGGCAAAATGTCAATGTTCACTATGTTAGAGGGGTGTGGCAGGTATGTGGATGGCATATTCGGATTCGTCGTATTTTTCTGATCATTTTTCATATATAAATTATTTTCATCTGACTTACGGTTTATTTTCTATTAATTTTCAAAGTTTTAATCATTTTCTGTATTTTTCTGTAATTTATTATTAATTTGAATTAAAATAGCAAAAACGCTAAGTGCACCCGGTGCAGTGCACCCAGAGTGCACCGAGGGGCTGACCAGTGGGTCCGGTTGACTGGGTCAACAGCCCAGTCAGCAGAGGCTGAGTGGTGGGCCGGGGGGCTGAGTCAACAGGTCAGTGTTGACCGCTGACCGGTCAACATGGTCCACATGGACCCAGCTGCCAGTGACCCAGAGGGCCCAGTGGCAGGGCCACGTGGCGGTGGCGCCGGAGTTTCGCCGCCGGCGATCAAAATCACGGTGGCTGGTACGGGAGGCGATCGGGATTTGGCCACAGGCCTCCATTTGGAGCGCGGCCGGTGGCGTTCGATCGAAGATGTCCGACCGCATCGACTGGGGCAAACGGCGGCACCTGGGGGGTCCACAGCGGCGGCGGTGACCAGTGCGGCGGCAGTCGGAGCTCGGTCGAGCTCGGGATCGTGGCTAGAGCGCACGAGGAGGGGATCTGGTGGTCGCGTTGCGTTGCAGGGAAGGCCGGGAGCACAAAGACGTGCTCGGATGCGAGCGTTAGCAGCAGTGGCCGCGGCTGCGACATGCCCGGCGGCGAGGAGCTCGGGCTATGCGGCTACGGGAGCTAGAGGGGGCACGGCAAGGGGAAAATAGGGGGTACAACGCGGAGGCTCACCGCGAGCCTGTAGCGGTGCAAAGCGAGCTCGGGGGAGGCTCAGAACAGATGGCACGGCGACGGCGATCCCCGGCGACCGAGGGAAAGAAGGGGTCGGGGACGGCGTTCGGGGGCGTCCGGCGCCGTGCAGCTTGATGGGGAGGCGTAGCCGACGGAGGCGGAGCGATCGGACAGGTCAGAGAGGCGAGGCGACGGCTGTGGCCATGCAAACGACGGTGGCGTGGCCATGGCAGCGCTCGAGCGTTCGTCCAGATCATACAGGAGAGTGAAGGGGGCGAGGAAGAGGGGTCAGTGGGGGCTAGGGTTTCCAGGGGAGCGAGGGGGAGCCTTGTAGGCACGGGAGAGGCTTCAGATGGCTGCCCCGTGGCCATCGGCGCCGTGGACGTGCGCCCTGCGTCCACGAGGTGCACTGTGAACAGAGGAAGGGGACAACTCGGCTGGTGGGCTGGGCTGGCTGGGCCTGTCCCTGTGGACTAGAGCCCAGTGAACAGGTGAGCCCTTTCCCTTTTTCTTTTTCTTTTGCATTTCTGTTTTCTGTATTTCTTTTCTGCTTTGTATTTTATTTTCATTTCAAATGAATTTTGTTACACATGGAACTTGGCAGAAAAATAATAGGCTATGTGTTGAGTTAGACCATCATGTTTCAATTTATTTGGAATAGTTTGAATATTTGTTTAAATTAAATTGGTTCAATTAAATGCTGCTGGGTCAGCTTTAAATAGTTTAGGGGCATTTAATTATTCTGAAAACTGTTGGTTCTTACATGACAATTAGTTAGTGAATATTTTCAACCCAACCTACATTTTTATTTTATTGTTTGGAAATTCAATTATTTGACTTGCATTTGAATTTGAATTTGAACTGGGTTTGGATCAAAGTGAGGTTTAGCAAAATTAATTGTGATCACATGGCACCATTAGCATGGATTTACTGCAGCATGACATCAGGGGTGTTACACAGTGGATCCTAACACTCTTCTTTTTTTTCTAGGTAGCATGGATGCAAGAATCCCAGCATCAGCAGATCTTGTTATGCTTCTGTTTCTTACTGAAAGTATTTAGTTAGCACGGGTTGCTGTGTTAGTTATGGTAAAACTAATCATGTATCTGTCACTTCTTACATCAACTAGAAAAAGAGGTTCATGGATGCAAGCTTAAGCATCTTCTGTGGACAACTATGAACAAACAATTTCAAAGCCTAATGTTGGAGCAGGGGAGAATCTAGCAGGCCCTCATCAGTGTGGTCTTTGGACAACTAAGAATCCCACATTTTGTTGGTCTTTGGAACACTGTCATCTGTGAAGACATCAGCAAACAAAGAAAATTCTGAATATTCCGTGGTTCTTGAGAAAATTCCGAACTGTAATCTGAGGAGTTCCGTACAGTGGCCCATATATCACTCCTGGTTGGCTGGTTTGCAAGGAGTGTTGCAGGGTCACTTTCATAGTTGAAAGTTTCTTCCAAAAGGGAAAGGGATATGTCACTACTAGGGAAAACCCTAGTAGTAGCGCCGGCTTTTTTCCTAGCAGTAGCGCGGGAACTTTTAGCAGTAGCGCAGGTTTGACCCCACGTTACTGCTAATATGGTTTTGCCTCAATCCTCTTGGTGAATTTGTTGACCATAACCGGCAGATACTTTTTTCCAGTCTTACCTTTACAGTGTGGTCCGACCATATCCAGCCCACAGACCACAAACAACCAAGTAATTGGGATTATTTTGATGGCTATTGCTGGCAAATTGCAACTTTTGCAAAGAGGTGGCATCCAGCACACTTGTCCACCAAGTCCCGCGCATTGGATCGTGCTTGGGCCAATAGAAGCCAGGTCGGAATGCCTTACTCTCCAAGGTCCGAGGAGCTGCATGATGGCTAGGTGCCAGTGGATTTCCAATAGGAGTTGCTTTCCTTCCTCTTCGGAGATGCAGCGCTGAAGGACGCCGGTGACGCTGCACTTGTAGAGTTTTCCTTCGTGAACTTTCTAAGCGGCGGATCGTCGAATAATGCGTCGTGCATCCGTCTGGTCCTCTGGCAACTCCTTGTGCATCACGTATGCAAGGAAATGTTCGGTCCATGGTGCAATTATTGTCATAATTTCATGAGCCGAAGAGGTCTCTTCTAGCTCTGAGCCCCCAACTGTGTACACGTCCGGCTCTATGGCAGGCGGGGTGAACACTTTGGTGCTCGGTTCGTCAGTTGGTTTGTCGGGCTCGGCATCATCTTTCCACTTGACGGATGGTTTAAACCACCATTCAAGGAAGGTGTTATGGGGCACGGGTACACCTCGTGCACCCATCTTTGCCAGTTTGTTTGCAGTTTGATTGTTGTCCCGCTGCATGTGATGGAATTCTAGGCCCTCGAAACAAGCCTACATGGTTATTACTGCGTCTTGATAGGCTGAAATTTTTGGGTCCTTGGCATCGAAATCGCCATTGAACTGGGAGATCACAAAGTTGGAATCGTCTCGGACCTCAAGGCGTTGGAAACCCATTGAAACTGCCATCCAAAGTCCATGGAGTAGTGCCTCATATTCCGCTGCATTGCAATTGAGCCTTTTATTTTAGTTCAGCCGTCTATATGGGCCAAGCCCAGTAATTGAGCCTTTTATTTTATTTTAGTTGCTGTAAATTTTGGTTGCCTACATGGGCCAACCCAACAATTCAGCCTTTTATTTTATAGGCCTTTGGCCTTTTTGCTGTCCATTTCTTGTTTGGGCCTCGGCCTTTTTACAGTCCATTTTGGAGCAGGTCCCACTAGTCAGGTCATCCAGTTAGGTCCCACTTGTCAGTTTTCTTTTGTTTCTTTCCCATTTTAAAGGACCCACTAGTGAAATGGCCCATGTGTGTTGTTTAGGTCCCACGTTTGAGTTCCCAATTCGTGCAATAACCAATAACTTGATTCAAACAGAGCCAATAACACGTAATATTTCATACGACAGCCAAATTAAGTATTTTACAACCATGGCAGTAGAAATAAGGTATTCAGCTACAAAACACAGCTAAAAATTAACATGACCAGCTCCAGTGAGCTAAAACAGATTGCTGGATTCTTCTCCTGGAGTTCTTGTACACCAACTTTTGACGAATGAAGGCCTGCATCTGCAGGTTATAAATAAGAAAAGTTAGGAACATAATTAAGTATAGCCGTGCAGATAACATTCTCCTAACAATGAAAAATAGCTGTAGAATTTGAGATCTAATAAGAAACCGTGCATATAACATTCTCATAACAGCAAAACTGAGATATATTTGTAAAAGGGCAAATGATAAGTAGCGAACCCAGTGCATTTGGTGAGAATATAGCAACAGATTAAGAGCATATTGTTCAGCATCACATAGATACTAGCAGTGTAGCACAATGCTATAGGCAACTATTGGCATAAAGTAGAGATTCTACAGTACATAGTCAGATATGAAGAACTAAGCAAACTATTCAGAAATAGATAAATTACAGAGCAAGCATGTATTGACCATCCTACTGGTAGCAACGACATAAACATAATCACTTAACAAGCAGCACGAACATGAATAAATCACATAACTAAGTACAATCGAATTTCCTAGCTGAGAGCGAACATGTATTCAACATTTATGCATTCAATACATGCAGTCTTACCACGACACAAGTCAGAGATGTCCCCGGAGATGCCCTGCTTCTCCAGGTCGCACTCAAGGCTCAACCAACTCCATGTGTCTCAAATTTTCTTCAACATGGAGCTACTTCAGTCCTTCTATAGCAATCACAGGCTCTCCTGCTCCTGTCAATCTACTTTTGCATGGAGCTCCTGTGAGAGGAAATGGACATTGTTAGTACTACTAACAATAAAAGAACAATTAAGAACAAAATACATAACAAGTATACAAGCAGTTGGATACAGATCTCTTTGCAAAGCACAAAAGCTCATTTGATGGGCATGAAAATCATACTATTAACCACATTAACAGTCTTTAGTTGCAGGGTCAACAATGACATAGAAGCATAATTAACAGCTCTAAAATCAATGAGAATCATAATTAAGAACCCATAAAAGGTATATGTAATTGACAACAAGCACATAACTAGACACTTGTTATTAACATGTAAATTGTTTTGATCATATAACTAAATGCCAAAAGACATTACACACCTACCTCACTGTACAGAGCATCCACTAATCACTATTAGCCCTAGTTGAGCATTTAAGTTGGCACATGACAAAGTAAACATTCGGTGAACATGGAATATCCAGGAGTTAAAGATTTAGCATGTAGTGAACATGGAATCTTTCACAAACACAACAACTCTAAAAATAGACAATGCATGCCATTCCCAGGACCAACGACACATAAACAACAACCTCCCCCATGAGCATCTCAGTATCACTTACATCATAGACTCCAAACAGAAAGCAACATGTACAACGGTGAGCATGTAAATCGGGACACACACGTACTGCTGTACAGCATGTAGCCACCGTGGCAGAGGCCATGCTGCATGTGTGCCTCCCTTGTGAGTGGGACTGCATCTATACAATTGTACAGTGGAAAAGGAATTAGAACTAAACAACAATTATTAGTATAACAGAAGGCAGAGACTGTACTGTGCTCTGTGCAATTTTATCAGTAAAAACTGAAGTTATAGAACAAAATTTAACAGTATAAACAGGTAGAGACTATGCAAGTTTATCAGTACAAACTAGATATATAAACAACATTTAACTGTATAAACAAAAGGCAAAGACTGTACTGCACAAGTGTATCACTATAAACTGAATCTATAAACAAAATTTAATAGTACAGATAAAATGCAGACTGTACTAAGTGTAGTACTATTGTGCTAATTTATCAGTATAAACTGAACTTTGTTCAATGATGCATCGTGTGCTTCAGTGCTTGTTCTAGCCGAGGAGAACCTGTGTAATTGACTACTGACGTGTACTAGCAAGTGAGCTATATACTAGCAAGCTGGCATGATTATGTGCATCGTGTAATTGACTATTTGTGCTTCAGTGCCGCAGTGAGCAGTGAGCTATGTACAAACATGAACTCTAGTAGCCGGCAGATCAGAAGAGGAAGGACAGAACATGAACAACCTTCCATGGCGTCATGTACTAAACCTACAACATTCTGGTTGTCCCATTGGAAACAAAAATTCCAATGGATTAAGCCACGTTTGTACTAAACCTACCATATATTCCCATCTAATTTATTCCAATCGATTAAGCCACGTTTGTACTAAACCTACAACATTCTAATTACCTGCAACAAATCAGTAGCATACATGACATTAAAGGGATGCAAACTAGATAATTTAGTAGTATTCTACAGCACAGAACAGTAGGCATTCTAACTTGCAGCAGGAAATCAGTAGCCAGATGACCACCAACAACACAAATCATCTCCAACACTCGGTCCTCGACGCGGCGGTCAGCAAGTAATCAGCCATGGCATCGAGGCCAAACCCTAGCATCGCAGAAAGCAGAGGGCAACAAAGGGGTGGAGGGGCTCATCATGGGGGTGCTGCTGCTGCTGCTCATCCATGGCTGGTCGTCCTACATCCATCCGGCTACAGCTGCTCATCCATGGCAGGAAACCACATCACATCTCAGTCAAGGGAATGGAGGGTAAGGGAATAAGAAGAAGAAACTAAAGGGAAGAAGACCTGGATGGCTTCGGAGCATTGGTGGAGGGGCGTCCTCCATGGCGTCGTGTAGGGGGGATAAAGACGGCGTCCTCCATGGCATCGGGGCAGGGGATGCGGCGTCCTCCATCCACTCCATGGCGTGCTGGATCTGGGAGGATGGAGAAAAGAAGAGGTGAGAAAGAGAGGGGTGCTGTGAGAAAGAGGAGGAGGAGTGGAGGGACTCACCTCATTCGCCAGAGACAAGCCGGTGACGCAGTGACCGAAACCCTAGCCATGGGAGGGGGTGTGGGTGAGGGAGCAGCGTAGGCAAGGGAGCTCGAATCTGTCCTGCACGCCGGGGAGGGATGATGGAACTCGCCGGAATCGGGCCGGGAGAGGGCAGGGCGGCGGCTGTGGGTGGGAGGCAGAGGAGTCGTGGGGATAGGGCGGGGGACGCCGGCCAGCCCAAGCCCCGCCGGTTGAGAGCTCCTGCTCGATCCAAATCGAGGTCCCGATTGGCGTAGGCTTTCCTGCGAATCCCCGCTGCACCCATCGCGAGTCTGGGCATGGGCTCGATCTTGGGTCAGCCTCGACCTCGTCTACGGTGAGGGTCTTCGACGGTGGGGGTGGGGTTGGGGGCGGCGACGGATCGAGATCAAAGGGAGGGAGATGGTTTGGGGCGGCGACTGTGGGTGCGTAGGAGAGATGGGCGACGAGAGGAGGAGGAGTGCGGGCTGTGGGGTTGAGCTACGTGGGTGAGAGGGTGAGGGGGTGAGGGCTGCCGTTGGATCTGGGAGCATCCGACCGTGTTTGATGCACGATCCGCGTGAGACCAATCAGAACATAATACACACTTTGACGACGTTATGACCATCTAAATTGATCGTAATCGATTAAAACCACGGTGCTAAATCATGTCAGCTATTTTATGAATTGATAAGTATAGAGAAAAATTAAAAATAGAAAAACTTCACATTGTGTCATCATAATTTCGTCCGTTTTTCATCCGTCCACCTCGCCGGTCCTTTTTTCCTCGTTTGGTCTCTTATTGTACACAAGTTTGCATATAGAGGGTGTCCTAGCAGCCCACCCTAACCATGCAGCACATGTGGAGGCTGGAAATTGGCAGACTTCGCATCCGCTGCTAATTTACTGATAATAAATACACAAAAGGTTAAGATGTCTTCCAAGGAAGTTCTCGAGATATGTACATGCATTAGTAGTCGCTAAGCATAGAAATTTATAAATTGTACATTATGAAAACTGAAAAAACTAATGTTCAAGCTTGTAATGATCCCAAACTCGTAATATAAGGACACAATTTTGCTTAAAACACAGAACGTGAAGAATGAAACATGTGCAAAGCAAAGATAAAATGAAAATTAGAAGACATGAAATCTATCCCAATGCAAAATTAAATTTGGCAACTCAGAGTAACAAGAGGTATGCCGATTTACAACAGGTTTACTGTGGTCATTCAAACAAAAGTTCACTCCATCCATTCATTAAGAATAGTGTGTAACGCATAAAGAATAGAGATCATACTGGAGGAAATCCAGAACGATCATTGGCTTATACATATTTAGTTCAAAATGATCATATGAACCACCTATTGTAACACCAACATGATAACCCATATAACCTGCAATATCACAAATCCAAACAAGAGTTGCTTACTATATTAAAAATGAATCAAGGGGAATTCCTTATAGGGGAGGATTTAATTATTTGTCATGTTTTGCTTCATAGTTTAATACTACCCACGTGGAAGTTTCAAATGGGTTAATTGATCCAATCTTTCCAAATGGGTTTGGAAAGGAGTCGCGGTCGACATCATTGAAGAATGATCGAGGACTAGCAGTACTATTTTTCGCTTTGAAAACAACGATTAGTACTTGTAGTATATCAGGTTTTCATTCGTGTTATGCGTAGACTAACTGGTGTCAAACATTCACCTTCATTCTCCCTGTTTAATTGATCAAAAGTTCTGTTTTAGGGTCCCAAAATGAGAACACCACTTTCACAACATGTAAAAAATCCACTTTTAGGGTACCAAATAGAAGTATAGATAAAAAGAGGTAAATGACATCTTTTTCAACTTACTTTGGTTGTGTTCAAGTGAATATTCATTAGAAAAATAGCCATCTGTTTTCTCTATTAAGTCATTACTCAAGGGTGTGCCTTTATTAGACGAGGAAAATGGCCTGGTAGATGCCAGACCACTGGCATTGCTTGCACTTATCTCCTTAGTTTACTCCAAATTGTTGGCATCTCCAATGACGTCGTCGTTGACGTCCATAGTAAATGATCTTGGTTCACTCACATTCGTGGAATTAGCACCAACACCTTCTGACACATCAGACCCCTGTCTTGAAGGTAATATGCTAACAGATGAGTCATCCTTAGGTACAGATGAGGCCTGAATAGTGACATTTGGTAATTTATCAGCTGTGACATGGTCCCCTTATGATGAAAAAACTCTGCTAAGATCTGATGCATTGGCAATGACTGAACAACCAACAACTGTCATGCCAACATTATTTGCAACCGGTGTGCTCCTAGATTTAGCTTGAGGTCTGCCCATCTTCACTATTTCAGCCATAGAGGGTGTCCTAGCAGCCCACCCTAACCATGTGGCAATGTGGAGGCGGGAAATTGGTAGACTTCGCATCAGCTGCTAAATTACTGATAGTAAATACATAGAAGGTCCGGATGTCTTCCAAGGAAGTTCTCGAGATATGTACATGCATTACCAGTAGTCACTAAGCATAGAAATTTATAAATTTTACATTATTAGAACTGGAAAACTAATGTTAAAGCTTGTAATGATCCCAAACTCCTAATATAAGGACACAATTTTGCTTAAAACATAGAACATGAAGAATGAAACATGTGCAAAGCAGATATAAAATGAAAATTAGAAGACATGAAAGCTATCCCAATGCAAAATGGAAGTCATCACAGTCTTGCCAAGGCACAACTAGTTTAATGTTATATCATCCGAATTAAATTTGGAAACGCAGAGTAACAAGAGGCATCCGGATTTAGAATAGGGTTTACTATGGTCATTCAAACGAAAGTTCACTCCATTCATACATCAAGCATCGTATTTAACGCATATAGAAACATTAAAACATTAAAACAAGCAAATTATGCATTGAAAACAGAATCTATCAAAAACAGAACAGTCTGTAATGATCTGAGCAACTACCATACTTCTGGAACTCTAAAAATTCTGAAAAATTAGGAAAACGTCAACAATTTGCATATCAACACTGTGTAAAAATTTTAGAAATTTTTTACGCTCCAGTAAAATCTGGGAAATTAAACACTAGAGGCAAAAGTTTCTATTTTTGCACAGAATTGAATCAACAAGTATCCACACTATCCCAAAGGTTTTACTTGGCACTTTATTGAAAGAAAACACATAAAACATGATTACTACAGTATCTTAATCATGCAAACACACAAAAACAGTAGGTATAAATATTGGGTTGTCTCCCAACAAGCGCTTTTCTTTAAAGTCTTTTAGCTAGGCATGATGATTTCAATGATGCTCGCATAAAAGTAAAGAACTGAAATACAAAGAGAGCATCATGAAGCATATGAATATCATGTTTAAGCCTAACCCACTTCCTATGCATAGGGATTTTGTGAGCAAATAGTTTATGGGAGCAAGAATCAACTAGCATAGGAAGGCAAAACAAGCATGACTTCAAAACTTTCAACACATAGAGAGGAAACTTGATATTATTGAAATATGTAGAAGCATATATTCCTCTCTCAAAATAATTTTCAGTAGCATCATGAAGAAATTCAACAATATATCCATCACACAAAGCATTCTTGTCATGATACATAAGCATAGAAATTTTACTACTCTCCACATAAGCAATTTTCTTCTCATTCATAATAGTGGGAGCAAGCTCAACAAAATAATTATCATGAGATACTTGATTGGCATAATCAAATTGAACATTAAAATCATGATGACAAGTTTCATGGTTATCATTATTCTTTATAGCATACAAGTCATCACCATAATCATCATAGATAGCAACTCTGTTGTCATAGTCAATTGAAACCTCTTCCAAAATTTATATCTAATCCAAAGTACTCGCAAGACTTACATCAGAACTATACTAATTATGCATCAGTATCAAAGGAATGAGGCTATATCTATGGACTGAACTGCAGAATTGCCGGAACAGAGGGGGAAGGGCCTAGCCTATCGAAGACTAGCATCTTGAAGCAATCTTGCAGCATCAGAAGAGAGTAGAACAAGATAATATATAATCAATCATATTTTAGTAATGCCCTGGGATCCTTCCTCGACTACCTTGTGAGAAAGTGATCCCAAGAGCAGTAGTAATAGTTTAACATTGTAACAGTATCCATTTGTAGTTGTAGCAGATCAGGATACAACTCTAAGCGTCCTGTTACCGTGGACACGGCTATTCGAATAGATAACTTCCCTGCAGGGGTGCACTACTATTACCCAGCACAATCGATTACATCTGGCCGGACACACTTGCTGGGTAATACCCGGCCTCGGGTAATCGACACTCCATAGACCAACCTAGACTCTCCAGAGAGGTCAACATGCCGGTCTAAATCCTAAGTGCGAAGGGGTCTTGGGCCCATCGCCCTCTGCACTCCTGCACGTTGCGTGGGTGGTCGGGGCCCAGGTGCGACACTGTATACACAAGTGACGTAACCAGCCCACCCCAAAAATCAGCCCGCATCTCTGAACCGTGACATCTGGATCGCTTTCGGAAGGAACGTACATCGTAGAGGGTTCCATAACCATTATCCCGCGTGGTGGTAGTGCGTATATGGCCAGCGGCCAACTCAGATCAAATACCCAAATCCGTTAGGCGTGTTTACTAACTCGCGGAGACGAACATGATCCCTGTCGCTCCGACTTGATAACACATGGACCACGACCAAGGACCAGGCCCACCTCTCTCCTAGGTGGTCTCCGCCTGCCCTGTCGTTCCACCACAATATCACTCGCGGGTGCTCTTGGAGCCGACCCATCTTTAATATTATTCTCTCGTGGGCACTCTTGGAGCCTGCCCGACTTTAACAGTTTAAAGGATCTTCGCCGGAAAGGCTCGAAAACGCGGCACAGACGGCCGTTCGATGCGCGGGTGGGCTCGTTCGAAAGCTGGGACTCGCCCGCGTCGAATGGTGGTGGTGCCGTGGCCGGAGACGGCATGTAGCGACGGCGACGAGCTCGCAAGCGGCGGCCGGAGTTCAGGTGGTGGTGGAATCAGCGATGCGGTGCGCAAATGAGCGAACAAAGCGGCTAGCGGGGTTCTACTCGTTGTGGCGAGTACGACTGGCACGGGTACATGACCATTTGGTCACCAGAGCCACGCCGGCGATGAGCTCGTGCGGCGATGGGCTCGGCCTCATCGGGTACGGCAGCTAGGGGACGAACGAGAGGGAGAGAGATGAGGGGAAAAGTTGCGGTGCTCACGGCGAGCCTGTAGGTGTGCATAATGGGCTCAGGGGAGGCTTGCTGGCGACGTACGGCAACGGCGATCCCGGGTGCCCGAGGAAGAAGACGATGGCATGGACGGTGCTGCGGTGGCTGCCGTCTCGAGGTCGTTGGCGCGGACGAAGTAGCGGATGGTGACGGATTGAACTGGCACGGAGACGAGGCGAGGCGGCGATGGTGGCCGTGTGATCTAGGGAGGCGTAGCCATGCCTGCGTCGAACGAGGTGAGGGGAGCGAGGGAGAGAGGGGGGGAAAAGATCTGGGACGGTCCAGGGTGTCCGCGGTGGCCTTCTTATCTACCCGGCGCCCTGTAGCGACGCAAACGTTTTAAATAGCGGGCTATGCTAAATAGCGGCGGTTCTCTAGATCAGCTATAGCGAGGCTATAGCCGGCAATTTCATAACTTTACCGATCAATTGTACAGGGTTATAGCCTGCTATTTCAAACGTTGGTTAAAACTTGGGAGGTTCTTGCTGACACCAAATGCCGACTTGTACATAAGCAGAAACCCGAATCATAACCAGAGAGCCTAGAGCCACTCACTCTTGTTACAACGCTGCGTAACTTGGCTGTCATGGACAACTACATGTTCCTCAATCTAGCTTAGAATTATCATAAGGAAGCACCTCCGGAGTTGATAACCCATGGGAAAAATGGTGTTTCATCCACACCACCATTACCTTCCTCTAGGAAGAAATCATGCCGGACAAGGCTTTCTCTGAACTTAGCCCTTTGAAGATAGAGATTGGCGTTCCATTCAAGCCGTGTCAACGCACTGCCATCAGTTCCAGACAAGTGTAATGTCCACCCTCCCTTTTTTCACAGAAGTAACAAACAAATCCCCTTCGGCATCTGGTATCAGAAAAGAGATGATTGGCATCTACAATTTGAAGGTAGGTCTGGTGCTAACTACACGTCTCGTCGCCTCTCCCACCTCCCGTACCGAGCGGTGTCACCTCCTAGGCGGCGCAGTCCGACGCGCCCCCGCCCTTGCTACCCTAAGATGTCCTCGGAGGCTGCCCCTCTGGCTGCCCCACAAGCTAGACCTCCTACTTGGAGGCCCTGCTTGCGCCGGGTGAGACAGATGCACATTCAATGCGGTGGGCTCGGATGGGCATTCAAGGCCACGACTGGTTGGGAGTGTTGGGGAACGTTGCATGGGAAACAAAAATTTTCCTACGCACACGCAAGATCTATCCATGGTGATGAGCATCTACGAGAGGGAGAGTGAATTTACATACCCTTGTAGATCGCTAAGCGGAAGCGTTTAAGAAACGCGGTTGATGTAGTCGAACGTCTCCGCGATCCAAATCGCAAGTCGTCCTTCGAACCGATCACGAACTAGTGCCGAACGGACGGCACCTCCGCGTTCAACACACGTACGGCTTGATGACGCCTTCACCTCCTCGATCCAGCGAGCGATGGTGAAGTAGTGGTTGAGTTCCAGCAGCACGACGGCGTGGTGATGGTGGTGAGGAACAATCTCAGCAGGGCTTCGCCAAGCACTACGGAGATTATGACGGGAGAACTAGAGGGTTAGGGTTGCCGCACACGGCTTGGGGAAATCTTAATGTGTCCCGTGTGCTAGCCCTGCCCCTCTATTTATATGTTGAGCCTTGGGGTCTAAACTTGGAGTAAAAGCCTCCTCCAGGTCGGTTTTGCCCGCACAAGGTCGGTTTGGCCCGCAGGGAAAGAGTCCAACTCGGATCCCTGCAGTACCGCGCACAAGCGGTAGTACCGCTTGGGCGGTAGTACCGCTTCAAACAAGCGGTAGTACCGCTTGGGCGGTAGTACCGCTTCACACAAGCGGTAGTACCGCTTACGCGGCAGCAAAGCTACTTTTTGCACTTTCCAATACCTCGTGGGCTTTTTCCTTTTGGTCCATATAAAGTGTTGCTGCACCCGAACACTTCGGTAAACATCCGGAACCCCTTCCGGTGAACTCCGGAACTCTTCCGGAGATCAAAACACTATTATCACATATATCAATCTTTACCTCCGGACTCTTCCGGAGATCCTCGTCATGTCCGGGATCTTATCCGGGACTCCGAACAACCTTCGGTCACCAACAAAATAACTCAACTATACTAATCGTCACCAAACGTTAAGTGTGTAGACCCTGCGGGTTCGAGAACTATGTAGACATGACCGAGACACCTCTACGATCAATAACCAATAGCGGGACCTGGATGCCCATATTGGTTCCTACATATTCTACGAAGATCTTTATCGGTCGAACCTCTATGTCAAGGATTCAGTTAATCCCGTATGCTGTTCCCTTTGTTCTTCGGTATGTTACTTGCCCGAGATTCGATCGTCGGTATCTCTATACCTAGTTCAATCTCGTTACCGGCGAGTCTCTTTACTCGTTCCGTAATACAAGATCTCGTGGCTAACACTTTAGTCACATTGCTTGCAAGGCTCATTGTGATGTTGTATTACCGAGTGGGCCCTGAGATACCTTTCCGTTACACGGAGTAACAAATCCCAGTCTTGATCCATGCCAACCCAACAGACACCCTCGGAGATACCTGTAGAGCACCTTTATAGTCACCCAGTTACGTTGCGACGTTTGATACACACAAGGTATTCCTCCGGTGTCAGTGAGTTGCATGATCTCATGGTCAAAGGAACAGATACTTGACATGCAGAAAACAATAGCAATAAACTGACACGATCATATGCTACGTTTATAGTTTGGGTCTTGTCCATCACATCATTCTCCGAATGATGTGATCCCGTTATCAAATGACATCTCATGTCCATGGCTAGGAAACCTTCACCATCTTTTGATCAACGAGCTAGTCAACTAGAGGCTTACTAGGGACACAGTGTTGTCTATGTACCCACACATGTATTTGAGTTTCCAATCAATACAATTATAGCATGGATAATAAACGATTATCATGAACAAGGAAATATAATAATAACCAATTTATTATTGCCTCTAGGGCATATTTCCAACAGGGAGATCTGGTGGACGGCTGCAGTCCATCATTGTTATCCCACCCCGGGCACCTACGCCCGTGCTCTCAAGCTCATTCAATCCGACTGGCCGCATTGATGAGGGTGGGTGGAAGATGGTGGGGAGGGGAAGACAACAACCTTTTTACCAGCGTCCCCCGCCGCGGTCCAAGCAAAAGTTGTCCCAACTCAAAGTGCTCCTGCTAAAGAAAGCTTGGGGGAAGTGCTTCAAGTGTCTTGAGCCAGACCACAAGATTGCGGAGTGCAAGAATCGTGCAAAGTGCTTGATCTGTGGTGAGGTTGGGCATAGAGCAAGGTGGTGTGGAAGGCAAGATCCAGCGCCGGCGGGCGGGAGCTGTGAGAGGGCGGAGCCGCTGGTTGTTCTTCCACCTCCTCCCCCAGGCCCCCACCAAGCTCATTGGCGTGGATTTGGGGTTGGAGGCGCGTGTTGCCGTGGAGTGCCATTCTTGCGCCCTCCTCACTCGCGTGGATTTTGGGGTCGAGGCACATGTTGCAGCGGTGTGCCCTTGTGGGCCCCCACGCTGGTGTGCAATTGGAGATGGAGAGAAGGCTGCGGTGCCAGGTCAACTCTGTGCCCTCCTTGGATTTGAGAGGAGGCACCGGCTAGACCTAGATCTAGCAGATGGAGGGGCAAGGTTCTCAGAGTGGGGGAGGATCTAATCATTTGTCGTGTTTTACTTCGTTGTATAATCCTACCTACGTGGAAGTTTCAAATGGGTTAATTAATCCAATCTTTCCAAAAGCATTTGGAAAGGAGTCGCACTCTGCATCATTAAAGAATGATCAAGGACAAGCAGTACTATTTTTTGCTTTAAAAACAACAATTTGTACCTGTAGTATATCACATTTTCATTCATGTTATGCGTATAGACTAACTGGTGACAAAAATGACCTTCATTCTCCCCTTCTAATTGATCAAAAAGTCTATTTTAGGGTCCCAAAATGAGAACACCACTTTCACAACATGTAGAAATCTACTTTTAGGGTCCCAAACAGAAGTACAGATAAAAAGTGGTAAATGACATCTTTCATAACTTACTTTGGTTGTGTTCAAGTGAATGTTCATTAGAAAAATAGCCATTTGTTTTCTCTATTAACTCATTACTCAAGGGTGTGCCTTTATCAGATGGGGAAAATTGCTCAGTAGATGCTAAACCACTGGCTTTGCTTGCACTTATCTCCTTAGTTTGCTCAAAATAGTTGGCATCTCCAACGGCGTCATTGTTGACCTCCATAGTAAATGATCTTGGTGCACTCACATTCGTGGAAGTAGCACCAATGCCTTCTGGCACATCAGACACCTGTGCTGGAGGTAATATGCTAACAGATGAGTCATCCTTAGGTACAGAGGAGGCATGAATAGTGACATTAGGTAATTTATCAACTGTGACATGGTCCCCTTATGATGGCAAAACTCCATTAAGGTTTGATGCATTGGCAATGACTGAACCACAAACAGCTGGCATGCCAACATTATTTGCAACCGGTGTGCTCCCAGATTTAGCTTGAGGTCCGCCCATCTTCACTATTTGAGCCATAGAGGGTGTTCTAGCAGCCCACCCTAACCATGTTGCACATGTGGAGGCTGGAAATTGGTAGACTTCGCATCAGCTGCTAAATTACTGATAAAAAAATACACAAAAGGTTAGGAAGTCTTCCAAGGATGTACATGCATTACCAGTAATCAATAAGCATAGAAATTTATAAATTATACATTATGAAAACTGAAAAAACTAATGTTCAAGCTTGAAATGATGCCAAACTCCTGATATAAGGACACAATTTTGCTTAAAACACAGAACATGAAGAATGAAACATGTGCAAACCAGAGATAAAATGAAAATTAGAAGACATGAAAGCTATCCCAATGCCAAATTAAATTCATCACAGTCCTGCCAAGACACAACCAGTTTAAAGTTATATCATCTGAATTAAAATTGGCAACTCAGAGTACCAAGAGTATGCCGATTTACAACAGGGTTTACTGTGGTCATTCAATCGAAAGTTCACTCCATCCTTTCATTAAGCATAGTGTGTAACGCATAGAGAATAGAGATCATACTCGAAGAAATCTAGCAACAATCATTGGCTTATATATATTTAGTTCAAAATGATCATATGAACCACCTACTGTAACACCAACATGATTACCCATATAACCTGGAATATCACAAATCCAACCAAGACTTACTTACTATATTAAATATTTACATTAAAAATAAGTCAAGGGGAACTCCTTATAGGGGAGGATTTAATGATTTGTCTTGTTTTACTTCGTAGTTTAATCCTACCTACGTGGAAGTTTCAAATGGGTTAATTGATCCCATCTTTCCAAAAGGGTTTGGAAAGGAGTCGCAGTCAACATCATTGAAGAATGATCGAGGACTAGCAGTACTATTTTTTCGCTTTGAAAACAAGGATTAGTACCTATAGTATATCAGGTTTTCATCCCTGTTTAATTGATTGAAAGTTCTGCCTGTTTAATGCGTAGACTAACTGCTATCAAACATGCACCTTCATTCTCCCTGTTTAATTGATTGAAAGTTCTGTTTTATGGTCCCAAAATGAGAACACCACTTTCACAACATGTAAAAATCCACTTTTAGGGTCCCAAATAGAAGTACAAATAAAAAGTGGTAAATGACATCTTTTGCAACTGACTTTGGTTGTGTTCAAGTGAATATTCATTAGAAAAATAGCCATATGTTTTCTCTATTAAGTCATTACTCAAGGGTGTGCCTTTATTAGACGGAGAAAATGACACGGTAGATGCTAGACCACTGGCGACGTCATCGTTGACGTCCATAGTAAATGATCTTGGTGCACTCACATTCGTGGAATTAGCACCAATGCTTTCTGCACATCAGACCCCTGTCCTGGAGGTAATATGCTAATAGATGAGTCATCCTTTGGTATAGAGGAGGCCTGAATAGTGACATTTGGTAATTTATCAGCTGTGACACAGTCCCCTTATGATGGCAAAACTCCATTAAGATCTGATGCATTGGCAATGACTGAACCACCAACACTTGGCATGCCAACATTATGTGCAACCGGTGTGCTCCTAGATTTAGCTTGAGGTCTGCCCATCTTCACTATTTCAGCCATAGAGGGTGTCCTAGCAGCCCACCCTAACCATGCAGCACATGTGGAGGCTGGAAAGTGGCAGACTTCGCATCAGCTGCTAATTTACTGATAATAAATACACAAAAGGTTAAGATGTCTTCCAAGGAAGTTCTCGAGATATGTACATGCATTAGTAGTCGCTAAGCATAGAAATTTATAAATTGTACATTATGAAAACTGAAAAAACTAATGTTCAAGCTTGTAATGATCCCAAACTCGTAATATAAGGACACAATTTTGCTTAAAACACAGAACGTGAAGAATGAAACATGTGCAAAGCAAAGATAAAATGAAAATTAGAAGACATGAAATCTATCCCAATGCAAAATTAAATTTGGCAACTCAGAGTAACAAGAGGTATGCCGATTTACAACAGGGTTTACTGTGGTCATTCAAACAAAAGTTCACTCCATCCATTCATTAAGAATAGTGTGTAACGCATAAAGAATAGAGATCATACTGGAGGAAATCCAGAACGATCATTGGCTTATACATATTTAGTTCAAAATGATCATATGAACCACCTATTGTAACACCAACATGATAACCCATATAACCTGCAATATCACAAATCCAAACAAGAGTTGCTTACTATATTAAAAATGAATCAAGGGGAATTCCTTATAGGGGAGGATTTAATTATTTGTCATGTTTTGCTTCATAGTTTAATACTACCCACGTGGAAGTTTCAAATGGGTTAATTGATCCAATCTTTCCAAATGGGTTTGGAAAGGAGTCGCGGTCGACATCATTGAAGAATGATCGAGGACTAGCAGTACTATTTTTCGCTTTGAAAACAACGATTAGTACTTGTAGTATATCAGGTTTTCATTCGTGTTATGCGTAGACTAACTGGTGTCAAACATTCACCTTCATTCTCCCTGTTTAATTGATCAAAAGTTCTGTTTTAGGGTCCCAAAATGAGAACACCACTTTCACAACATGTAAAAAATCTACTTTTAGCTAGGGTACCAAATAGAAGTATAGATAAAAAGTGGTAAATGACATCTTTTTCAACTTACTTTGGTTGTGTTCAAGTGAATATTCATTAGAAAAATAGCCATATGTTTTCTCTATTAAGACATTACTCAAGGGTGTGCCTTTATTAGACGAGGAAAATGGCCTGGTAGATGCCAGACCACTGGCATTGCTTGCACTTATCTCCTTAGTTTACTCCAAATTGTTGGCATCTCCAATGACGTCGTCGTTGACGTCCATAGTAAATGATCTTGGTTCACTCACATTCGTGGAATTAGCACCAACACCTTCTGACACATCAGACCCCTGTCTTGAAGGTAATATGCTAACAGATGAGTCATCCTTAGGTACAGATGTGGCCTGAATAGTGACATTTGGTAATTTATCAGCTGTGACATGGTCCCCTTATGATGAAAAAACTCTGCTAAGATCTGATGCATTGGCAATGACTGAACAACCAACAGCTGTCATGCCAACATTATTTGCAACCGGTGTGCTCCTAGATTTAGCTTGAGGTCTGCCCATCTTCACTATTTCAGCCATAGAGGGTGTCCTAGCAGCCCACCCTAACCATGTGGCAATGTGGAGGCGGGAAATTGGTAGACTTCGCATCAGCTGCTAAATTACTAATAGTAAATACATAGAAGGTCAGGATGTCTTCCAAGGAAGTTCTCGAGATATGTACATGCATTACCAGTAGTCACTAAGCATAGAAATTTATAAATTTTACATTATTAGAACTGGAAAACTAATGTTAAAGCTTGTAATGATCCCAAACTCCTAATATAAGGACACAATTTTGCTTAAAACATAGAACATGAAGAATGAAACATGTGCAAAGCAGATATAAAATGAAAATTAGAAGACATGAAAGCTATCCCAATGCAAAATGGAAGTCATAACAGTCTTGCCAAGGCACAACTAGTTTAATGTTATATCATCCGAATTAAATTTGGAAACGCAGAGTAACAAGAGGCATGCGGATTTAGAATAGGGTTTACTATGGTCATTCAAACGAAAGTTCACTCCATTCATACATCAAGCATTGTATTTAACGCATATAGAAACATTAAAACATTAAAACAAGCAAATTATGCATTGAAAACAGAATCTATCAAAAACAGAACAGTCTGTAATGATCTGAGCAACTACCATACTTTTGGAACTCTAAAAATTCTGAAAAATTAGGAAAACGTCAACAATTTGCATATCAAAACTGTGTAAAAATTTCAGAAATTTTTGACGCTCCAGTAAAATCTGGGAAATTAAACACTAGAGGCAAAAGTTTCTATTTTTGCACAGAATTGAATCAACAAGTATCCACACTATCCCAAAGGTTTTACTTGGCACTTTATTGAAAGAAAACACATAAAACATGATTACTACAGTATCTTAATCATGCAAACACACAAAAACAGTAGGTATAAATATTGGGTTGTCTCCCAACAAGCGCTTTTCTTTAAAGCCTTTTAGCTAGGCATGATGATTTCAATGATGCTCGCATAAAAGTAAAGAATTAAAATACAAAGAGAGCATCATGAAGCATATGAATATCATGTTTAAGCCTAACCCACTTCCTATGCATAGGGATTTTGTGAGCAAATAGTTTATGGGAGCAAGAATCAACTAGCATAGGAAGGCAAAACAAGCATGACTTCAAAACTTTCAACACATAGAGAGGAAACTTGATATTATTGAAATATGTAGAAGCATATATTCCTCTCTCAAAATAATTTTCAGTAGCATCATGAAGAAATTCAACAATATATCCATCACACAAAGCATTCTTGTCATGATACATAAGCATAGAAATTTTACTACTCTCCACATAAGCAATTTTCTTCTCATTCATAATAGTGGGAGCAAGCTCAACAAAATAATTATCATGAGATACTTGATTGGCATAATCAAATTGAACATTAAAATCATGATGACAAGTTTCATGGTTATCATTATTCTTTATAGCATACAAGTCATCACCATAATCATCATAGATAGCAACTCTGTTGTCATAGTCAATTGAAACCTCTTCCAAAATTTATATCTAATCCAAAGTACTCGCAAGACTTACATCAGAACTATACTAATTATGCATCAGTATCAAAGGAATGAGGCTATATCTATGGACTGAACTGCAGAATTGCCGGAACAGAGGGGGAAGGGCCTAGCCTATCGAAGACTAGCATCTTGAAGCAATCTTGCAGCATCAGAAGAGAGTAGAACAAGATAATATATAATCAATCATATTTTAGTAATGCCCTAGGATCCTTCCTCGACTACCTTGTGAGAAAGTGATCCCAAGAGCAGTAGTAACAGTTTAACATTGTAACAGTATCCATTTGTAGTTGTAGCAGATCAGGATACAACTCTGAGCGTCCTGTTACCGTGGACACGGCTATTCGAATAGATAACTTCCCTGCAGGGGTGCACTACTATTACCCAGCACGCTCGATTACATCTGGCCGGACACACTTGCTGGGTAATACCCGGCCTCGGGTAATCGACACTCCATAGACCAACCTAGACTCTCCAGAGAGGTCAACATGCCGGTCTAAATCCTAAGTGCGAAGGGGTCTTGGGCCCATCGCCCTCTGCACTCCTGCACGTTGCGTGGGTGGTCGGGGCCCAGGTGCGACACTGTATACACAAGTGACGTAACCAGCCCACCCCAAAAATCAGCCCGCATCTCTGAACCGTGACATCTGGATCGCTTTCGGAAGGAACGTACATCGTAGAGGGTTCCATAACCATTATCCCGCGTGGTGGTAGTGCGTATATGGCCAGCGGCCAACTCAGATCAAATACCCAAATCCGTTAGGTGTGTTTACTAACTCGCGGAGACGAACATGATCCCTGTCGCTCCGACTTGATAACACACGGACCACGACCAAGGACCAGGCCCACCTCTCTCCTAGGTGGTCTCCGCCTGCCCTGTCGTTCCACCACAATATCACTCGCGGGTGCTCTTGGAGCCGACCCATCTTTAATATTATTCTCTCGTGGGCACTCTTGGAGCCGGCCCGACTTTAACAGTTTAAAGGATCTTCGCCGGAAAGGCTCGAAAACGCGGCACAGACGGCCGTTCGATGCGCGGGTGGGCTCGTTCGAAAGCTGGGACTCGCCCGCATCGAATGGTGGTGGTGCCGTGGCCGGAGACGGCGTGTAGCGACGGCGACGAGCTCGCAAGCGGCGGCCGGAGTTCAGGTGGTGGTGGAATCAGCGATGCGGTGCGCAAATGAGCGAACAAAGCGGCTAGCGGGGTTCTACTCGTTGTGGCAAGGACGACTGACACGGGTACATGACCATTTGGTCACTGGAGCCACACCGGCGACGAGCTCGTGCGGCGATGGGCTCGGCCTCATCGGGTACGGTAGCTAGGGGACGAACGAGAGGGAGAGAGATGAGGGGAAAAGTTGCGGTGGTCACGGCGAGCCTGTAGGTGTGCATAATGGGCTCGGGGGAGGCTTGCTGGCGACGTACGGCGACGGCGATCCCGGGTGCGCAAGGAAGAAGACGATGGCATGGACGGTGCTGCGGTGGCTGCCGTCTCGAGGTCGTTGGCGCGGACGAAGTAGCGGACGGCGACGGATTGAACTGGCACGGAGACGAGGCGAGGCGGCGACGGTGGCCATGTGATCTAGGGAGGCGTAGCCATGCCTGCGTCGGACGAGGTGAGGGGAGCGAGGGAGAGAGGGGGGAAAAGATCTGGGACGGTCCAGGGTGTCCGCGGTGGCCTTCTTATCCACCCGGCGCCCTGTAGTGACATGAGGGCGAGCGGGCGCGGCTGGGATGATGAGCGCACGCGGCTGGCGCCACGGCCTCGGCCTCTAGCGTGAGGTAGGGGAAAGGCCGGCCAGGCTAGGCTGTGCCGCACTGTGCGCCACTTAGGCCCAGTCCAGCAGTGCGTTTCTGTCTTTTTCTTTTTCCTGTTTCTTTTATTAGTTACTATTTTGTCTTTTCTTTTCACACCAAATGACTTTTGTAAAATGTGAGACTTGGCTCAATCATGCAATATTTACCATTTCCAGAAAAAGGTTTGGAGCCAAAATGATTTCATTTGAATTTTTATTAAATGAAATGGGATTAAATGGTACTGTTTTAGTACTGTTTTTGGATGATAGAGTCATGTAGTGAATTTAGGTGATGTTGTTTTCCTGAATATTATTTATAATGGAATATTTCAAAAATTATGAACTTTTTAGTTTTCAAATTTGAACAACTTTTATTTTTATTTCATATTTGAATTTTCAATATCAATTGGAATTTGAAATGAGATATGACTCAAATGATGATCAAGCACTACTAATCATGGTGACTTGGCATTATCAAAAGGGTGATCACTGTAGCTTAATACATGGGGATGTTACAATTCTCCTCCTCTAAAAGAAATTTTCGTCCCGAGAATTAAGAGGTAGGCTGAAAGAGAGCAGGGTATTCTTCATGAAGACGATCTTCGCGTTCCCAAGTGGCTTCATCTTTAGAATGATTTGACTGCTGAACTTTAAGGAACTTGATTGCCTTCTGACAGGTTCGACGTTCGGCTTGATCAAGAATGCGGATCGGATACTCTTGATAAGAAAGATCCTCTTGCAGCTCAAGCATTTCATGATCCACTGCTCGGATAGGATCCTTGAAGCAGCGACGGAGTTGCGACACATGGAAAACATCATGAACTTGCGAGAGATTCGGCAGCAATTCCAATTGATATGCCACTTCTCCTCATCGGGCGAGGATACGGAACGGGCCAATGTAGCGAGGAGCTAACTTGCCCTTGATCCTAAATCGATGAGTGCCCATCATCGGAGTGACACGAAGGTAAGCTTGTTCGCCAGGTTGATAGACCATTACCTGGTGTTTTCAGTCATAATTGCTCTTTTGACGAGACTGAGCAATTTTCAAATGTTCACAGACAATGCGGACTTGTTCTTTAGCTTGTTGGATAATGTTTGGACCGAAAAGTGGCCGTTCCCCAGTTTCTGACCAATTCAGAGGGGTTCGGCACTTACGTCCATAGAGAACTTCAAAGGGTGCCATCTTCAAACTAGCCTGATAGCTATTGTTGTATGAGAATTCAGCATATGGGATAGATTCCTCCCATATCTTACCGAATGAGATGACACAAGCTCGAAGCATATCTTCAAGCACTTGATTGACTCGTTCAACTTGTCCCTGGGACTGGGGGTGAAAAGCGGTGCTGAAGGACAGATGAGTCCCCATAGATTCTTGGAAGCTGTTCCAAAATCTTGAGGTAAAGAGGCTACCACAGTCTGAACTGATCTCCAACGGAACATCATGGAGTGACACAATTCTGGAAACATACAAGTCTGCTAACTGACTAGCAGTGATTGTCTCCTTGACTGGCAGAAAGTGAGCAACCTTGGAAAATCGGTCAATGACGATAAAAATAGCATCATGACCCTTCTGCGATCTGGGAAAACCAGTAATGAAATCCATTTCGACTTTGTCCCATTTCCATTCAGGAATAGCAAGTGGTTGCAGAGTTCCAGCAGGCCTTTGATGTTCTGCTTTGATGCGACGGCAAACGTCACACTCAGCAACATAACGAGCAATATCTCGCTTCATATCGGGCCACCAATATCTCTGTCGAATGTCTTGGTACATCTTGGTACTACCAGGGTGAATTGAAAGAGGTGTATCATGAGCTTCTTTCATGACATGCGGGGTCACATCCAGGTTGTCCTTTCTAGGAACCACTAGGCGATTTTTGAAGAACAAGGTGCCATCATCATCAATAGTGAAGAATGAGCGCCTTCCTTCTATGAGATAGCGCTTAATCTTCTCGACCTTAGAGTTAGCTTTCTGTATATGCTTGATGAGGTCCTCGAGATCTGGTTCAACTACCTGGGTATTGAGATAACCCTGAGGCACAATATGAAGGTTCAACTTGCGAAGTTCTTCGTAGAGAAGGGGTTGTGCTTGCTGAACCATGAGGTTGTTGAAATAAGACTTGTGACTCAAAGCATCGGCCATTACATTAGCCTTGCCAGGGGTATAAGAGATATCCATGTCATAGTCGGCTATTGTCTCGAGCCATCTTTGTTGACGGAGGTTCAAATCTGGTTGAGTATACAGATACTTCAGACTTTGGTGGTCCGTGTATATCTCGCAACGATTACCGAGAAGGTAATGTCGCCATAGTTTCAGAGCATAGATAACTGCTGCTAACTCAAGATCACATGTTGGATACTTATCTTCATGAGGACGCAACTGACAAGAGCCATAAGCAATCACCTTGCTCTCCTGCATTAGGACACAGCCTAATCCTTGACGAGACGCATCACAGTAGATCATGAAGTCCTTTCGGGAATCCAGGGGTGCTAGCACTGGGGCAGATGTCAACTTATCTTTAGGTGTCTGAAAACTTTCTTGGCACTTTTCCGTCCACTCAAACTTCTTGCCTTTGTGAAGCAAATCAGTCAGTGGCTTAGCAATCTTGGAGAAGTTTTCGACGAAACGGCGGCAATAGCTAGCGAGACCGAGAAAACTTCTGACTTGCTTAACAATTTGCGGAGGAGTCCAGTCAAGAATGGCCTGAACTCGTTCTGGATTAACAGCAATGCCATCTTTGGAAATCACATGACCAAGATAGGTCACCTCAGATAACCAGAATTCACACTTGGAAAATTTGACATACAGTTGATGTTCTCGAAGTTTCTCCAATACAAGCCGAAGATGTTCAGCGTGCTCTTCTTCATTCTTGGAATATACAAGGATATCATCCAGATAAACCACGACGAATTTGTCGAGGTAGTCCGTGAAGATATAGTTCATCAATCGAGAGAAGGTTGCTGGAGCATTAGTTAATCCGAAGGACATGACGGTGTACTCGTATGATTCATAACGGGTAACGAAGGCGGTCTTCGAAATATCCTCTTTACGAACTCGGATCTGATGGTAACCCAACCTTAAGTCGAGTTTAGAGAACGCAGAGGATCCAACAAGTTGATCATAGAGATCGTTGATCCGGGGAAGTGGATATTTGTTCTGGATTGTTGCTTGGTTAATAGACCGATAGTCCTGGACCAATCGGTTAGTTCCATCCTTCTTCTTAACAAAGAGAGAAGGTGCTCCCCAAGCGGAGGAACTTGGATGAATGAAGCCTTTACAAAGCGATTTGTCGATCTCCTCCTTATGTTCAAGGAGTTCATGCGGCGGCATCTTATAGGGACGTTTAGCAATAGGAGTGGTGCCTGGTTTTAAGTCGATGACGAACTTGACAGCTCTAACAGGGGGTATTCCTGGAAGTTCTTCTGGAAAGACGTCTGGAAAATCACGAACGACTGAAACATTCTCGGTGCCCTCAAGAGGTGAAGCATTCAAAGTATTCAGAGCATATATCTGAGCTTCGGCATTCCGGATAACTCGGGCGGTGTAGTTCACTATCTCATCGGAGGGGTGAAGGAGTTGGACGACTTTAGTGGCACAATTGATCGAAGCAATGTGAGCTTTCAACCAATCCATTCCCAGAATGAGGTCTATGGTGGAAGATTTCAAGATGATAGGTGAAACAAGGAATTCCAATCCCTCAATTTCGACGGTGATGTTATGTGCCATCATGGAGGTTTGACATCGGCCTCCAGGAGTGCGAACAACTATTGGTAGGTTCATCTTTTCAAATGTAATGTCATGTGATAATGCAAATGCTTCTGACATGAATGAATGCGATGCTTCTGAATCAAATAAAATAGAAGCATGTACTGAGTTAATGAGAAGGGTACCCATCATAGTATCAGGTTGATCCTGAACTTCTTCAATATCGATGTGGTAAGCCTGTCCACGACCATAAGTAGAAGACCCGGTATTATAATTGCGGGTCTGGTTGTTACCACGGCCATTGCCACGGCCAGTAGGAGGAAGTGCCAACTGATTCTAATTCTGGCGGCAGTCTTTGGCACGGTGACCTGGGCGGCGACACTTGAAACATAGTCCATCTTCAGGATGAAGAGCAGTAGCATTTGGTGGAGCAGCTTGAGCTCTCGACTGCCTCGGTGGTGGAGGACGCAGACGAGGTGCCGCATAAGAAGGCCTTAGCACTGGAGCAGCTGGACGGTACATGTTGTGGGGGATCCAGATTTTTCGCCTTTGTCCTGAGCTTGAAGATGAGCCAACATCACGATAATGCTTCTGTGACTCCTTGTGCTCCATCTGAGCGGTCTCTGCCTGGATAGCCTTGTTCACCAGGGTGGCAAAGTCGGTGAAGTCATGAACAGCAAGTGCAAGCTTGAGGTCTGGGTGGAGTCCATTATGGAATTTCTCCTGTCTACGAGCATCAGTGGCAATGTCTTCTTTAGCATAGCGGGATAGGTTAAGGAATTCCCGCTGATAAGCTTCGACAGTTCTATTGGCCTGAGTGAGGTTGTGAAACTCTGTTTTCTTCCGGTCCATGATTCCCTGAGGAATGTAATGGGCACGGAAAGCAGTCTGAAAATTGATCCAGGTAATGACTGTCCCAACAGGTAGTGAACGCCTATGGGTGTCCCACCATTGAGCAGTGGGACCCTTCAAGAAGTAGGACACGAAGGTGACAAGGTTGGCAGGGGCGACATTGGCAGATTCCATCTCGAAGGCGATGTCACGAAGCCAGTCATTAACATTCAGTGGCTGTTCAGAGTTGCGGAAAATAGTAGGGCTGAGACGAACAAACTCCTGCAGAGTTATTGGTGCAGGTTGCTGATTCTGAGCATTCTGGTTCTGGTTTGGAAACTGAGCCATGATTCCAACCATGAACTGGCGGTTCAGCTCGAATTGCTGCATCATAGCTGCCATATAGTTTGGCGGTGGTGGCCGTTCGGGAGCACGGCCATGACCACGACCACCTGGTCTAACCATCCTGCTAAAGATTTAACAGGGGGTAGTTTAGTAAAAGCAACCGCAAGTGTTTAGAGACAAGCATGATGTAATACGACAATGAACAAGTAGTGCAATATATTCATAACAGTAGTCATTTAGGACATACAGATCCATACACAGAGTCGGTTACACGCGGACGGCATAAGTTTGGAAAATTAAATAACTAGACATACTAGGTGGCGCGCAGGCACGCGGTGAGGAATACAACAACGGGACATAGCAAAGGCTACATCAACGTCGGGGAAAACCACTGAAACCAGGTAACTGCAGGTGCAGATGATGAGTGCTCACGGTAGAAAGGTCCTGCGCTCCGTAACTACTCTGATGCAGAACCCGATCTCTTACTGGGAGAAGAGGTCCAAGTGCGGGTGTGTGAGCTCCAACAGCAGGCCAATCGATACCTGCAGGCATCTGAGTCCTGCGCGGGTAAAGGACGTACTCTGGGTGTATCCCTACCCGGACAGCGCGCAGCAACTGTGTCATAGCATCGTAGAGACGTGCGCAAGTGGCAAGCAACTCGACGGCGAGAGCCCGGGCAGTGCGATCCAGAGCCTGAGTGCACTAAATCAAAACCCGCGGGTCATATCGACGTCGCTCGTAAGGAGCACAAACTGTTGGGGAACGTTGCATGGGAAACAAAAATTTTCCTACGCACACACAAGATCTATCCATGGTGATGAGCATCTACGAGAGGGAGAGTGAATCTACATACCCTTGTAGATCGCTAAGCGGAAGCGTTAATAAACGCGGTTGATGTAGTCGAACGTCTTCGCGATCCAAATCGCCGAGCGTCCCGCGATCCAATCACGATCCTTCCGATCTAGTGCCGAACGGACGGCACCTCCGCGTTCAACACACGTACGGCTTGATGACGCCTTCACCTCCTCGATCCAGCGAGCGATGATGAAGTAGTGGTTGAGTTCCAGCAGCACGACGGCGTGGTGATGGTGGTGAGGAACAATCTCTGCAGGGCTTCGCCAAGCACTACGGAGATTATGACGGAGGAACTAGAGGGCTAGGGTTGCCGGCACACGGCTTGGGAAATCCTGATGTATCCCGTGTGCTAGCCCTGCCCCTCTATTTATATGTTGAGCCTTGGGGTCTAAACTTGGAGTAAAAGCCTCCTCCGGGTCGGTTTTGCCCGCACAAGGTCGGTTTGGCCCGCAGGGAAAGAGTCCAACTCGAATCCCTGCCGAACCGTGCACAGCCGCGCACAAGCGGTAGTACCGCTTCACACAAGCGGTAGTACCGCTTGGGCGGTAGTACCGCTTCACACAAGCGGTAGTACCGCTCGGGCGGTAGTACCGCTTCACCAAGCGGTAGTACCGCTTACGCGGCAGCAAAACTACTTTTGCACTTTCCAATACCTCGTGGGCTTTATCCCTTTGGCCCATATAAAGTGTTGCTGCACCCGAACACTTCGGTAAACATCCGGAACCCCTTCCGGTGAACTCCGGAACTCTTCCGGAGATCAAAACACTATTATCACATATATCAATCATTACCTCCGGACTATTCCGGAGATCCTCGTCATGTCCGGGATCTTATCCGGGACTCCGAACAACTTTCGGTCACCAACATAATAACTCAATTATACTAATCGTCACCAAACGTTAAGTGTGTAGACCCTGCGGGTTCGAGAACTATGTAGACATGACCGAGACACCTCTACGGCCAATAACCAATAGCGGGACCTGGATGCCCATATTGGCTCCTACATATTCTACGAAGATCTTTTATCGGTCGAACCTCTATGTCAAGGATTCAGTTAATCCCGTATGCTGTTCCCTTTGTTCTTCGGTATGTTACTTGCCCGAGATTCGATCGTCGGTATCTCTATACCTAGTTCAATCTCGTTACCGGCAAGTCTCTTTACTCGTTCCGTAATACAAGATCCTGTGGCTAACTGTTTAGTCACTTTGCTTGCAAGGCTCAATGTGATGTTGTATTACCGAGTGGGCCCTGAGATACCTCTCCGTCATACGGAGTAACAAATCCCAGTCTTGATCCATGCCAACCCAACAGACACCCTCGGAGATACCTGTAGAGCACCTTTATAGTCACCCAGTTACGTTGCGACGTTTGATACACACAAGGTATTCCTCCGGTGTCAGTGAGTTGCATGATCTCATGGTCAAAGGAACAGATACTTGACATGCAGAAAACAATAGCAATAAACTGACACGATCAAATGCTACGTTTACAGTTTGGGTCTTGTCCATCACATCATTCTCCTAATGATGTGATCCCGTTATCAAATGACATCTCATGTCCATGGCTAGGAAACCTTAACCATCTTTGATCAACGAGCTAGTCAACTAGAGGCTTACTAGGGACACAGTGTTGTCTATGTACCCACACATGTATTTGAGTTTCCAATCAATACAATTATAGCATGGATAATAAACGATTATCATGAACAAGGAAATATAATAATAACCAATTTATTATTGCCTCTAGGGCATATTTCCAACAGTCTCCCACTTGCACTAGAGTCAATAATCTAGTTCACATCACTATGTGATTTACATTGTAATGAATCGAACACCCATGCAGTTCTGGTGTTGTTCATGTTTAGCCCTTGGAAGAGGTTTAGTCATCGGATCTGCAACATTTAGATCCGTGTGTACTTTGCAAATATTTATGTCGTCCTCCTTGATGTAATCGCGGATGGAATTGAAACGTCGTTTTATGTGTCTGGTCCTCTTGTGAAATCTTGGTTCCTTGGCTAGAGCAATGGCACCAGTGTTATCACAAAACAGAGTCATTGGGTTAAGCGCACTAGGCACTACTCCAAGATCTGTCATGAACTCCTTCATCCAGACACCTTCCTTCGCCGCCTCCGAGGCTGCGATGTACTCCGCTTCGCATGTAGAATCAGCTACCACGCTTTGCTTGGAACTGCACCAGCTAACCGCACCCCCATTAAGAATAAATACGTATCCGGTTTGCGACTTAGAGTCATTCGGATCAGTGTCAAAGCTTGCATCGACGTAACCCTTTACGACGAGCTCTTGATCACCTCCATAAACGAGAAACATGTCCTTAGTCCTTTTCAGGTACTTCAGGATATTCTTGACCGCCGTCCAGTGTTCCATTCCTGGATCACTTTGAAACCTTCCGACCATACTTATGGCAAGGCTGACATCGGGTCTTGTGCACAGCATTGCATACATGATAGAGCCTATGGCCGAAGCATAGGGGATGACACTCATCTTTTCTCTATCTTCTGCAGTCACTGGGCATTGAGTCTTACTCAACTTCACACCTTGCAATACAGGCAAGAACCCCTTCTTGGACTGATCCATTTTGAACTTCTTCAAAACTTTGTCAAGGTATGTGCTTTGTGAAAGTCCTATTAAGCGTCTCGATCTATCTCTATAGATCTTGATGCCTAATATGAAAGCAGCTTCTCCTAGGTCCTTCATTGAAAAACTCTTGTTCAAATATTCCTTTACGCTTTCCAGCATTTCTATATTGTTTCCAATCAGTAATATGTCATCCACATATAATATTAGAAACGCTATAGAGCTCCCACTCACTTTCTTGTAAATACAAGCTTCTCCGTAAACTTGTATAAACTCGAATGCTTTGATCACCTCATCAAAACGAAGATTCCAACTCCGAGATGCTTGCACCAGTCCATAAATGGATCGCTGGAGTTTGCAAACTTTGTCAGCATTTTCTGGATCGACAAAACCTTCTGGTTGCATCATATACAACTCTTCCTTAAGGTAACCGTTAAGGAACGCTGTTTTGACATCCATCTGCCAAATTTCATAATCGAAAAAGGCAGCTATTGCTAACATGATTCTGACGGACTTAAGCATCGCTACGGGTGAGAAGGTCTCATCGTAGTCAACTCCTTGAACTTGTGAAAAACCCTTTGCCACAAGTCGAGCTTTATAGACGGTGACATTACCGTCCGCGTCCGTCTTCCTCTTAAAGATCCATTTGTTCTGAATGGCCTTACGCCCTTCAGGTAATACTTCCAAAGTCCATACTTTGTTTTCATACATGGATCCCATCTCGGATTTCATGGCCTCTAACCACTTCTCGGAATCCGGGCCCATCATCGCTTCTCCATAGCTCGTAGGTTCATCGTTGTCTAACAACATGACCTCTAAGACAGGGTTGCCGTACCACTCGGGAGCAGTACGTGTCCTTGTCGACCTACGAGGTTCGATAGCAACTTGATCCAAAGCTTCATGATCATCATCATTAACTTCCTCTTCAGCTAATGTAGGCTCCACAGAAACAACTTTCTGCGCTGCGCTACTCTCAGGTTGAAGTAAAGGTTCAACAACCTCATCAAGTTCTATCTTCCTCCCACTCAATTCTTTCGAGAGAAACTCTTTCTCAAGAAATGTTCCGTTTTTAGCGACAAACACTTTGCCTTCGGATCTGAGGTAGAAGGTATACCCAACTGTCTCTTTTGGGTATCCTATGAAGACGCATTTCTCCGCTTTGGGTTCCAGCTTTTCAGGCTGAAGCTTTTTGACATAAGCATCACATCCCCAAACTTTAAGAAACGACAGCTTTGGCTTTTTGTTAAACCAAAGTTCATAAGGCGTCGTCTCAACGGATTTCGATGGTGCCCTATTTAAAGTGAATGCAGCTGTCTCTAATGCATAACCCCAAAACGATAGTGGCAAATCGGCAAGAGACATCATAGATCGCACCATATCCAATAAAGTTCGATTACGACGTTCGGACACACCATTACGCTGTGGTGTTCCAGGCGGTGTCAATTGTGAAACAATTCCACACTGTCTTAAGTGACTGCCAAACTCATAACTCAGATATTCTCCCCTTCGATCAGATCGTAGGAATTTAATCTTCTTGTTACGATGATTCTCAACTTCACTCTGAAATTGTTTGAACTTTTCAAATGTTTCAGACTTGTGTTTCATTAAGTAAATATACCCATATCTACTTAAGTCATCAGTGAAGGTGAGAAAGTAACGATAACCAGCGCGCGCCTCAATACTCATCGGACCGCACACATCAGTATGTATGATTTCCAATAAGTCACTTGCCCGTTCCATTGTTCCAGAGAACGGCGTTTTAGTCATCTTGCCCATGAGGCATGGCTCACATGTGTCAAGTGATTCAAAATCAAGTGACTCCAAAAGTCCATCAGCATGGAGCTTCTTCATGCGTTTTACGCCAATATGACCTAAACGGCAGTGCCACAAGAAAGTGGTATTATCATTATCAATTCTATATCTTTCGGCATCAATGTTATGAACATGTGTATCATTACTATCGAGATTCAATAAGAATAAACCCCTCACATCGGGTGCATGACCATAAAAGATATTACTCATATAAATAGAACAACCATTATTCTCTGATTTAAATGAGTAACCGTCTCGCAATAAACAAGATCCAGATATAATGTTCATGCTTAACGCAGGCACCAAATAACACTTATTTAGGTTCATCACTAATCCCGACGGTAATCGAAGAGCGAGCGTGCCGACGGCGATCACATCAACCTTGGAACCATTTCCCACGCGCATCGTCACTTCGTCCTTTGCCAGCCTCCGTCTATTCCGCAGTTCCTGTTTTGAGTTGCAAATATGAGCAACCGCACCGGTATCAAATACCCAGGCACTACAACGAGAGTTGGTAAGGTACACATCAATAACATGTATATCATATATACCTTGTTTGTTGTTGGCCGCCTTCTTGTCAGCCAAATACTTGGGGCAATTCCGCTTCCAGTGTCCAGTTCCCTTGCAATGAAAACACACAGTTTCTGGTTTGGGTCCAGCCTTGGGTTTCTTCACGAGAGGAGCAACTGCTTTGCCACTCTTCTTGGAGTTACCCTTCTTACCCTTGCCATTTTTCTTGAAACTAGTGGTTTTATTGACCATCAACACTTGATGCTCCTTCTGAATTTCAGACTCAGCGGCTTTCAGCATCGCAAACAGCTCGGCGACTGACTTGTTCATCCCGTGCATGTTATAGTTCAACACGAAGCTCTTGTAGCTAGGTGGCAATGATTGAAGAACTCTGTCAGTGATAGCCTCTGGCGGAAGGGGCATCCCTAACTCAGCCAGACGGGTGGAGTACCCAGACATTCTGAGCACGTGATCACTGATAGACCCGTTCTCCTCCATCTTGCAAGCATAGAACTTATCGGAGATCTCATATCTCTCGATCCGGGCATTCTTCTGAAAGATAAACTTCAACTCCTGGAACATCTCATATGCTCCATGACGTTCAAAACGTCTTTGAAGTCCCGGTTCTAAACCATACAACATTGCACATTGAACTATTGAGTAATCATCAGAACGAGCCTGCCAGGCGTTCACAACGTCTAGAGACTCAACTGGAGCGGGTGGATCACCAAGCGGTGCATCAAGGACATAAGCCTTCTGGGAAGCCGTAAGGATAATCCTTAGATTACGGGCCCAGTCCACAAAGTTACTTCCATCATCTTTCAACTTAGCTTTCTCTAGGAACGCATTAAAATTCAGGGGTGCTACTGCGCGAGCCATGATCTACAACATAAATATAGCAAAGACAACTTAGACTATTGTTCTAGATAATGAGTTTAGTTAATCATATTACTTAAAAACTCCCACTCAAATTGACATCCCTCCGGTCATTCGAGTGTAACATGATCCAAATCCACCAACTCAAGTCCGATCATCACGTGAGTTGAGGTGGTTTCAATGGTGAACATCTTCATGTTGATCATATCTACTATATGACTCATGTTCGACCTTTCGGTCTCTTGTGTTCCGAGGCCATGTCTGTACATGCTAGGCTCGTCAAGTTTAACCCGAGTGTTCCGCACGTGTAACATGGCTTACACCCGTTGTATGCGAACGTAGAGTCTATCACACCCGATCATCACGGCGTGTCTCGAAACGACGAACTTTCGCAACGGTGCACACTTGGGGAGAACACAATTTATCTTGAAATTTAAGTGAGGGATCACCTTATAATGCTACCGTCGTCCTAAGCAAAATAAGATGCATAAAAAGGATTAACATCACATGCAAATCATAAGTGACATGATATGGCCATGAACTTGTGCTTTTGATCTCCATCTCCAAAGCACCGGCATGATCTCCATCGTCACCGGCATGACACCATGATCTCCATCATCTTGATCTCCATCAACGTGTCGCCATAAGGTTGTCGCGCCGACTGTTGCTTCCACGACTATTGCTAACGTTTAGCGATAAAGTAAAGCATTACATAGCGCTTAATGATTGACACGCAGGTCATACAATAATTAAAGACAACTCTATGGCTCCTGCCAGTTGCCGTACTCATCGACATTCAAGTCGTGATATTCTATACAAAACATGATCATCTCATACATCACAAATATCTCATCATGTAATTGGCCATATCACATCACAACATACCCTGCAAAAACAAGTTAGACGTCCTCTAATTGTTGTTGCAAATTTTACGTGGCTGCTATGGGTTTGCAAGAACCGTTCTTACCTACGCAAAACCACAACGTGGTGTAGTGATTGCTTTTTGATCTTCTAAAAGAACCCTCTTCATTGAAATCGATTCAACTAAAGTGAGAGAGACAGACACCCGCTAGCCATCTTTATGCAACGAAGTTACATGTTAGTTGAAGGAACCTGTCTCGCGTAAGTGTACGCGTAATGTCGGTCCGGGCCGCTTCATCTCACAGTACCGCCGAATCAAATATCAACTAGTAACGGCAAGCAATATGTATACACCCACGCCCACAACTCGTTTGTGTTCTACTCGAGATCTCATCTACGCATAGACCTGGCTCTGATACCACTGTTGGGGAACGTTGCATGGGAAACAAAAATTTTCCTACGCACACACAAGATCTATCCATGGTGATGAGCATCTACGAGAGGGAGAGTGAATCTACATACCCTTGTAGATCGCTAAGCGGAAGCGTTAATAAACGCGGTTGATGTAGTCGAACGTCTTCGCGATCCAAATCGCCGAGCGTCCCGCGATCCAATCACGATCCTTCCGATCTAGTGCCGAACGGACGGCACCTCCGCGTTCAACACACGTACGGCTTGATGACGCCTTCACCTCCTCGATCCAGCGAGCGATGATGAACTAGTGGTTGAGTTCCAGCAGCACGACGGCGTGGTGATGGTGGTGAGGAACAATCTCTGCAGGGCTTCGCCAAGCACTACGGAGATTATGACGGAGGAACTAGAGGGCTAGGGTTGCCGGCACACGGCTTGGGAAATCCTGATGTATCCCGTGTGCTAGCCCTGCCCCTCTATTTATATGTTGAGCCTTGGGGTCTAAACTTGGAGTAAAAGCCTCCTCCGGGTCGGTTTTGCCCGCACAAGGTCGGTTTGGCCCGCAGGGAAAGAGTCCAACTCGGATCCCTGCCGAACCGTGCACAGCCGCGCACAAGCGGTAGTACCGCTTCACACAAGCGGTAGTACCGCTTGGGCGGTAGTACCGCTTCACACAAGCGGTAGTACCGCTCGGGCGGTAGTACCGCTTCACCAAGCGGTAGTACCGCTTACGCGGCAGCAAAACTACTTTTGCACTTTCCAATACCTCGTGGGCTTTATCCCTTTGGCCCATATAAAGTGTTGCTGCACCCGAACACTTCGGTAAACATCCGGAACCCCTTCCGGTGAACTCCGGAACTCTTCCGGAGATCAAAACACTATTATCACATATATCAATCTTTACCTCCGGACTATTCCGGAGATCCTCGTCATGTCCGGGATCTTATCCGGGACTCCGAACAACTTTCGGTCACCAACATAATAACTCAATTATACTAATCGTCACCAAACGTTAAGTGTGTAGACCCTGCGGGTTCGAGAACTATGTAGACATGACCGAGACACCTCTACGGCCAATAACCAATAGCGGGACCTGGATGCCCATATTGGCTCCTACATATTCTACGAAGATCTTTTATCGGTCGAACCTCTATGTCAAGGATTCAGTTAATCCCGTATGCTGTTCCCTTTGTTCTTCGGTATGTTACTTGCCCGAGATTCGATCGTCGGTATCTCTATACCTAGTTCAATCTCGTTACCGGCAAGTCTCTTTACTCGTTCCGTAATACAAGATCCTGTGGCTAACTGTTTAGTCACTTTGCTTGCAAGGCTCAATGTGATGTTGTATTACCGAGTGGGCCCTGAGATACCTCTCCGTCATACGGAGTAACAAATCCCAGTCTTGATCCATGCCAACCCAACAGACACCCTCGGAGATACCTGTAGAGCACCTTTATAGTCACCCAGTTACGTTGCGACGTTTGATACACACAAGGTATTCCTCCGGTGTCAGTGAGTTGCATGATCTCATGGTCAAAGGAACAGATACTTGACATGCAGAAAACAATAGCAATAAACTGACACGATCAAATGCTACGTTTACAGTTTGGGTCTTGTCCATCACATCATTCTCCTAATGATGTGATCCCGTTATCAAATGACATCTCATGTCCATGGCTAGGAAACCTTAACCATCTTTGATCAACGAGCTAGTCAACTAGAGGCTTACTAGGGACACAGTGTTGTCTATGTACCCACACATGTATTTGAGTTTCCAATCAATACAATTATAGCATGGATAATAAACGATTATCATGAACAAGGAAATATAATAATAACCAATTTATTATTGCCTCTAGGGCATATTTCCAACACAAACAGCTGTGTAGTATCCGGTATCATCCAAGCGACTATGCTCGCCACGAAGACGTGCGACAACAGAATGGGCAGCATCATGGACTGCCATATCAATCGTCACGCCGATACCGTGAAAAGTGTGCAACTCAATGACGGAGTCGTCCTGCTGATCAAAGATACGAACATCGGCATGATATTGCTCCTGGTTGAACTCACGGAAATTCTCGTAAACCATGTACTCGGGGTACCAACGGTAGCCCAATCTGGTCAGGAGGGCGATCGGGATAGCTGGAAAACCAGGCGCATCACGAGCCCAAGTCCGAAGTACCAGCTGCGTCGCAGGGCGCGGCGGAAACAAGCGATCCATCTGAAACAGAGGAAATTCAAGATTGTCAAATGACAGTGAGGGAATTCTTGCATCGTGCATTCAAGGAAATAATTTGCAGATAATCAAAGCTCCGGGTGGACATGATCACGAGAACCTAGAGTCAGAGTTAGTAAAATTTTAACCCAAATAGAAGAGAGAGTAGAATCCCAGAGTGAGGAAGAGGAATAAAAGATTCTAATCCCATCCATGTGCAATCGTGGGCCCGTAAGCCACACAACACTGTTAGTAAAATATAGTTTTTCAAAGACTAGACTCAACTTCGACCAAGGAATCGGAAGGGGGCTTCCTACAGGCAGTTGGCTCTAATACCAACTTGTGACGCCCCTGCTCGACCGTGCACTAATCATACACGTAAACGTGCGTGCTCGAGATCAGAGACTCACGAGAAGATATCACAACACAACTCTAAACTCAAATTTAAACATAAATCTTCATATTACAAACCAGGGGTCACGAGGACCCGAATACATAAGTCTTACAAACAAATAATATCTGGGTACAGACATAGTTAGTCAAGTCTGCCTTAAGAAGGCTAGCACAAACAACGACACTGATCGAAAAGGCGAAGGCCTCCTACCTAGGGCCTCCGAACTACTCCTGGTCGGTGGGCTCAACGTAGTAGTAGGTGCCTCCGGGGATCTCCTGCTCCTGGGCTCCATCGTCTGATCGCAGTAATCGGGTATGGGGAAAAGAGGTAGCAAAGCAACCATGAGTACTCATCCAAAGTTATCGCAAGACTTACATCAGAACTATACTAATTATGCATCAGTATCAAAGGAATGGGGCTATATCTTTGGACCGAACTGTAGAATTGCCGGAACAGAGGGGGAAGGGCCTAGCCTATCGAAGACTAGCAATCTTGCAGCATCAGAAGAGAGTAAAACAAGATAATATATAATCAATCATATTTTAGTAATGCCCTGGGATCCTTCCTCGACTACCCTGTGAGAAAGTGATCCCGAGAGCAGTAGTAACAGTTTAACATTGTAATAGTATCCATTTGTAGTTGTAGCAGATCATGATACAACTTTGAGCGTGTTGTTACCGTGGACATGGCTATTCGAATAGATAACTTCCCTGCAGGGGTGCACTACTGTTACCCAGCACGCTCGATTACATCTGGCCGGACACACTTGCTGGGTAATACCCGGCCTCGGGTAATCGACACTCCATAGACCAACCTAGACTCTCCAGAGAGGTCAACACGCCAGTCAAAATCCTAAGTGCGAAGGGGTCTTGGGCCCATCGCCCTCTGCACTCCTGCACGTTGCATGGGTGGTCGGGGCCCAGGTGCGGCACTGTATACACAAGTGACGTAACCAGCCCACCCCAAAAATCAGCCCACATCTCTGAACTATGACATCTGGATCGCTTTCGGAAGGAACGTACGTCGTAGAGGGTCCCATAACCATTATCCCGTGTGGTGGTAGTGCGTATATGGCCAGCGGCCAACTCAGATCAAATACCCAAATCCGTTAGGCGTGTTTAGTAACTCGCGGAGACGAACAGGATCCCTGTCGCTCCAACTTGATAACACATGGACCACGACCAAGGACCAGGCCCACCTCTCTCCTCGGTGGTCTCCGCCTGCCCTGTCGTTCCGCCACAATATCACTCACGGGTGCTCTTGGAGTTGACCCGTCTTTAATATTATTCTCTCGCGGGCACTCTTGGAGTCGGCCCGACTTTAACAGTTTAAAGTATTGCAATATGTAAACATTTCCATGATCATCACCCAGAGTGATCACGGCCCGATAACATGCTTGGCAAATGGACAAGGGTGAAGGGCCAACTGATGAAACATAGCATACCTAGCTAAGCATCATAGGATGACAGGTAAGGTATCAATAGTAGGCGACGAAATCAGGCTATGCATCAGAATAGGAGCTATCGGAACAACAACAGAAGCAATTCTAATGCAAGCATAAGAGAGAAAGAATGGGCGATATCTGATGATCAAGGGGGTTTTGCTTGCCTGGAAGCTCAGCTGAAGGGGTCTGGTTGTCGACGTCGTAGTCGTACTCAGTAGTGTCATCGGCAGTCTCGGGGTCTATCGGGAGAGAAGGAGGGGGGAGAAACAATAAATACACGGCAACAATGCAACAGGGATGCATGCCATGTCAACATGCTATGCTAGGGGTGTTCTAATGCAGTGCTAAGCATGTTAGTCGGAGCGGGAAATTATCCGGAAGTGTTCTCCCAGCTCCAGGTGATTATCGGTATATTAAACCGGAGGGGACAGTTCCATGCTCAGTAGGTTAGAGGGGTGTGGCAGGTATGTGGGTGGCATATTCGAATTCGTCATATTTTTCTGATCATTTTTCATATATAAATCATTTTCATCCGAGTTACGGTTTATTTTATATGATTTTTCAAAGCTTTATTGATTTTCTGAATTTTCTAGATTTATTTAATTCGAATTATCCAAAACAGTGATCTGTGATGTCAGCATGACGTCATGGTGACGTCATCGGTCAAACCTAGTTGGCCAGGGTCAAATATGACCAGTGGGTCCCACTGGTCAGTGATTGTTTTAATTAAACATGGGGTTGATTTATCTAATGACGTTAATCTGCTAGCGGGACCCACATGTCAGCGGCTAATTAGTAATTAAATTAATTTATAGATTAATTAACAGATTATTTATTTATAAAAAACATTTTAAACAGTGCGGGGCCCACATGTCAGTGGCTGGGCTGCCCTGTCAGCACAGTTAACTGGTCAACCCAGTCAACTAGGGCCCGTGGGGCCTAGCGGTCAGTGGCACAGGGCGGCCAGGTGGCAGCCACGTTGGATGCTGGCACCGGAGTTACTCCGGCAAGCTCTCCCGCGGTGGATCTGCGCCGGAGAGGCTCGGAAACATGGCACAGACGGCCGTTCGATGCGCGGGTGGGCTCGTTCGAAAGCTGGGACTCGCCCGCATCGAATGGCAGTGGTGCCGTGGCCGCAGACATCGTGCAGCGATGGCGGCGAGCTCGCAAGGGGCGGCCGGAGTTCGGGTGGTGGCGGAATCAGTGATGCGGTGCGCAAACGAGCGACCGAAGCGGCTAGCGGGGCTCTACTCGTTGCTGCGAGGATGACTGGCATGGGTACGTGACCATTTGGTCACCAGAGCCATGTTGGCGACGAGCTCGCGCGGCGATGGGCTCGGCCTCATCGGGTACGGCAGCTAGGGGACGAACGAGAGGGAGAGAGATGAGGGGAAAAGTAGTGGTGCTCACGGCGAGCCTGTAGGTGTGCGTAATGGGCTCGGGGGAGGCTTGCTGGCGACGTACGGCGGCGGCGATCCTGGGTGCCCGAGGAAGAAGACGACGACGTGGACGGCGATGCGGTGGCTCCCGTCTTGATGTCATTGGCGCGGATGAAGTAGCGGACGGCGGCGGATCGAACTGGCACAGAGACGAGGCGAGGAGGCGACGGTGGCCGTGTGATCTAGGGAGGCGTAGCCATGCCTGCGTCGAACGAGGTGAGGGGAGCGAGGGAGAGAGGGGGGGAAAAGATCTGGGACGGTCCAGGGTGTCCGCGGTGGCCTTCTTATCCACCCGGCGCCCTGTAGCGACGTGAGGGCGAGCGGGCGCGGCTGGGACGGCAAGCGCGCGCGGCTGGTGCCACGGCCTCGGCCTCTGGCATGAGGTAGGGGAAAGGCCGGCCAGGCTGGGCTGGGCCGCACTGTGCGCCACTTAGGCCCAGTCCAGCAGTGCGTTTCTGTCTTTTTCTTTTTCTAGTTTCTTTTATTAGTTACTGTTTTGTCTTTACTTTTCACACCAAATGACTTTTGTAAAATGTGAGACTTGGCTCAATAAATAACATGCAATATTTACCATTGCCAGAAAAAGGTTTAGAGACAAAATGATTTCATTTTAATTTTTATTAAATGAAATGGGATTAAATGGTACTGTTTTGGTACTGTTTTTGGACGATAGAGTCATATAGTGAATTTAGGTGATGTTGTTTTCCTGAATATTATTTATAATGGAATATTTCCAAAATTATGAACTTTTTAGTTTTCAAATTTGAACAACTTTTATTTTTACTTCATATTTGAATTTTCAATATCAATTGGAATTTGAAATGAGATATGACTCGAATGATGATCAAGCACTATTAATCATGGTGACTTGGCATTATCAAAAGGTTGATCACTGTAGCTTAATACTTGGGGATGTTAGACATAAGAAGCATAATCATTAACTTTCAAAATATACGATCCTTAACGAGTGTTATCCCTACTCACTTTCTCATATTAATCATGGCATGACTCTATCTTCACCGCAAATATATAAATATTGAGCACCCCGGTGTTAAATCAGGCAATTGGATCGTACTTCTAATGCACTTTAGTATTTTCAACTCTCATGCAATACATGAGCGCAAGCCATGGATATAGCACTAGGTGGAATAGAATGCGGTGGTAGGTATCAAATAATGTAAAGGAGAAGAAGAAAGTCTCGCATCAACTCGGCGGATCAACGGGCTATGGAGATGCCCATCAATGGATATCAATGCGAGGAGTAGGGATTGCCATGCAACGGATGCACTAAGAACTATAAGTGCATGAAAGCTCAAACTGAAAACTAAGTGGGTGTGCATCCAACTTGCTTGCTCATGAAGACCTCGGGCATTTGAGGAAGCCCATCATCGAAATATACAAGCCAAGTTCTATAATGAAAAATTCCCACTAGTATATGAAAGTGACAACATAGGAGACTCTCTATATGAAAAACATGGTCCTACTTTGAAGCACAAGTGTGGAAAAGGATAGTAACATTGCCCCTTCTCTCTTTTTCTCTCATTCATTTATTATTTTTTCTCTTTTTCTTCTTCTTTTTTTCTTCTTTTTTTTCTTTTCTTTTATTTTTCGTCCGGATCCTCATCCCGACTAGTGGGGGAATCATAGCCTCCATCATCCTTTCCTCACTGGGATAATGCTCTAATAATGATGATCATCACACTTTTTTTACTTACAACTTGAAATTACAACTCGATACTAGAACAAATATGACTCTATATGAATGCCTTTGGCAGTGTACCAGGATGTGCAATGATCTAGCATAACATGTATGAAAAATGATGAACGGTGGCTTTGCCACAAATACTATGTCAGTTATATGATCATGCAAAGCAATATGACAATGATGATGTGTGTCAAATAAACAAAACGGTGGAAGTTGCATGGCAATATATCTCGGAATGGCTATGGAAATGCCATAATAGGTAGGTATGGTGGCTGTTTTGAGGAAGGTAAAAGGGGTTTATGTGTGAAAGATCGTATCATATAACAGGGTTTGGATGCACCAGCAAAGTTTGCGCCAACTCTCGAGGTGAGAAAGGGCAAGGCACGGTACCGAAGAGGCTAGCAAATTACGGAAGGATAGGAGTGCGTATAATCCATGGACTCACATTAGTCATAAAGAACTCACATACTTATTGAAAAAGTCTACTTAGCCCTCGAAGCAAAGCACTTACCGCATGCCCCTAGGAGGAGGGTTGGTAGGAGTTAACCATCGCACGACCCCGATTATAACAGCACTCAAGGATTTCATTTCAGACCTATAAATGCTCCAACTTCCTCGCCATGCCACAACTAATATTTAGGCGAATATGTCATAACAAACTTTAATACCGATATTTCTACTAAACAATGATCATGAACCTATATCCTTTCATATTACGGCATTAATAAAATTAACCATGCACTTCATACTTAGTGATCTACATGAAGGTTTTTATTATATCCCCCTTGGATACCTTATCATATCAGGACCATTCTTTTAACATGTGCAAATTGCCATTACTATATATTAGACTCTTAAAAAGATATAAGTGAAGCATGAGAGTGCAACTATTTATTTAAAATATAATCACCGCCGTGCTCTAAAAGATATAAGTGAAGCACTAGAACAACTGCCTAGCTCAAAAGATATAAGTGAAGCACATAGAGTATTCTAACAAATCACGAATAATGTGTGTCCCTCTCAAAAAGGTGTGTTCATCAAAGATGATTGTGTCCAACTAAAAATAAAATGAAGAAAATAAAACAATAGCACAAGACGCTCCAAGCAAAACACATATCATGTGATGAATAAAAATATAGGTCCAAGTGAGTTACCGATAGATTGTAGACGAAAGAGGGGATGCCATCCGGGGCATCCCCAAGCTTAGATGCTTGGGTCTTCCTTGAATATTACCTTGGGGTGCCTTGGGTATCCCCAAGCTTAGGCTCTTGCCGCTCCTTATTCCTTTATCCATCATGATCTCACCCAAAACTTGAAAACTTTAGCACACAAAACTCAACAGAAACCTCGTGAGATCCGTTAGTATAATAATCAACTCTAAGTACTGTTGTAAATTGATTCATATTTAATATTGGAATAATGCTACTGTAATCCAACTTCTCCATGACTTATACCCCCCGATACAATCCATAGATTCATCAAAATAAGCAAACTATGCAACAAAAACAAGATCTCTCTAAAACAGAACAGTCTGTGAAGATCTGAATTAAAGTCATACTTAGGTGACTCCAAAAATTCTAAATAATTAGGACAATGTGGGAAATTCATATTAAAATACTTTGTAAAAAATTCAGAATTTATAGACGTTCCGGCAAAAAATAAAAATTCCAGTACTGGACGCAAAAGTTTCTGTTTTCAAACATCATCAATAATACTATCATCCAAATCATCCCAAAGGCATTACCTGGCACAAACACTAATTAAAACATAAGAACACAATCATAACAGTAGCTAAAATTGTGTGACACAAGAAAATAAAAAGGTTCAATGAAAATAAATATTGGGTTGCCTCCCAACAAGCGCTATTGTTTTATGCCCCTAGCTAGGCATAATGCATAGTTTCAAGTATTATCATCCTTAGTCTTGGCATCCTGAGGTGTGTGATTTTCAGGAGGCTTTTCAAAAACAATGGGGAACACATCATCAACCAAAATTTTAGGGTTATTAAGGCAACCTTCTTCAAACCCTTTTTGGTTCACTTTTACAATCCAAGAATATTTCTGATTAATACCATTGAAAACTTGTTGGATGATATGTAGAGGAGGAACTTCCTTTTTAGTATTTTCATCAAAAGCATGGTGATCATGAAAAACATATCTCAACATATACTCCTCATTATATAAAATTTCATCTATCACATGATTTTCTTGGCTCATATTATAGAAATCAAAGATCTCTCTAGCTTCTTGCACTATGTAATCAAATTCATTTATGAGGATAAGAGTAGCTATTTTTTAGCCTTAGAGTTGTTTATAATAGGTAACTCATAAAAAAACCTTTGCAAAGTAGGATGAGTACAAATAAATCTTCTTTGAAGTTTAAGAACGAGTGCGAAGATAGCTTCCCCATAACTATTGGTTCTTTTAAGAATAGGAGTATCATTGCAAACCAAAGTTCCCGTACAGTTAAAGAATTCTTGAATAATGTTTTTCCCTATGATATTTCCACTCCCTACTACAAAAAGTTTTGTATCCAAATTTGAGGGAATTTATCTTTTTGGGGTCTCACCATCCTCACTCTTTTCGATAAAAATTCAGACATGATAGCAACTTCAAGCAAGCAAGCGAGCAAGAAAGCAAATAAAATATTTTTGTGTTTTTGTAAATTATTTTTTTAGAAGTGGGGGAGATGAAAACGAGAGGCAAATGCAAACAAAAAGGCAAATAAAAATAAATGCAAGTAAGGGATAGTTTGTGCGAAGGTACTTGATAAGTTTTGATGATGTCTCCCCGGCAACGGCACCAGAAATTCGTCCTGCTACTTGTGAGCTGCGTTGGGATTTCCTAGAAGAGGAGAGGATGATGTAGTATAGTAGAGATAAGTATTTCCCTAAGTTTAGAACCAAGGTTATCAATCCAGTAGGAGAACCAAGCAAAACCTCTTTAGCAGCACCTGCACACACAGAAGCCAATACTTGCACCCAACGCGAACAAGGGGGTTGTCAATCCCTTCGGCGGTTAATTGCAAGGATTAAATCTCATAGCGATAGATAAATTGATAAAGTAAATTGCAAAATAAAATAAAATTAAATAAATTGCAGCAAAGTATTTTTAGGATTTTTATTGATATAATAATGATAAATGACCCGGGGGCCATATTTTCACTAGAGGCTTCTCTCTCAAGTGCATAACATACAGTGGGTAGACAAATTACTGTTGGGCAATTGATAGAAAAGCACATAGTTATTATGATATTCAAGGCAATGATCTTGTATATAGGCATCACGTCCTAGACAAGTAGACCGACTCCTGCCTGCATCTACTACTATTACTCCACTCATCGACCGCTATCGAGCATGCATCTAGAGTATTAAGTATAAAACAGAGTAAAGCCTTAAGCAAGATGACATGATGTAGACAAAGTAAACTCAAGCAATATGAATAAACCCCATCATTTTATCCTTAATGGCAACAATTCAAATACGTGTCTTGTCCCTTTCTGTCACTAGGATATAGAACACCGCAAGATTGAACCCATCACAAAGCACCTCTCCTATTGCAAGATAAATCAATCTAGTTGGCCAAACCAAACGGATAGATTGGAGAGAAATAAAAAGCTATAACAATCATGCATAAAAGAGTTCAGAGAAGACTCAAATATTTCTTATGAATAATCTGATCATAAACCCACAATTCATTGGATCCCAACAAATAGGCCGCAAAAGAAAATTACATCGGATAGAACTGCAAGAACATCGAGGAGAACTTTGTATTGAAGATCAAAGAGAGAGAAGAAGCCATCTAGCTACTAACTATGGACCCGTAGGTCAGTGGTAAACTACTCACACATCATCGGAGGGGCAGCAAGGTTGATGTAGATGCCCTCCGTGATCGATTCCCCCTCCGTCAGAGTGCCGTAGAAGGCCTCCAGATGGGATCTTGAAAGAACAAAAGCTTGCGGTGGTGGTAGGTTTTTCTCGTCTGGCTCTCTGTTGGTTTCCCAATATTTGAGAATTTATAGAAGTGGAATTAGGTCAAAAGGAGCCACGAGGGGCCCACAAGGCATCAGGGCGCGTGATACGAATCCAACATATATATAATTTTTGATTGTTCCATGCTATTATAGTACCAGTCTTAGATGTTTTATGTGCAATTATATGCCATTATATATCATTTTTGGGACTAACCTATTAACCCAGTGCCCAGTGCCAGTTGCTGTTTTCTGCTTGTTTTTGCCTTTTCAAAAAATCATTATCAAAAAGAGTCCAAACGAGAAAAAAACTTTGGATTAATTTTTTCTGGACCAGAAGATACCAACGAGGCTTTCGGAGAAGACCAGAAGAGCCACGAGGAGGCGACAAGCCTGGAGGGCGCGCCCAAGGGGTAGGGCGCTCCCCCCCAGGCTTGTGGGCCCCTCGTTGCCCCTCCTGACCTAATTCTAGCGGTATAAATTCCCAAATATTCCCAATATACCAGGGAGACAGAAGAGAAAACCTTTCTGCCACCGCAAGCCTCTGTTCTTCTGTGATCCCATCTGGAGGCCTTTTCCGGTACTCTGCCGGAGGGGGAATCGATCACGGAGGGCTTCTTCATCAACCTTGCTGCCCTTCCGATGATGTGTGAGTAGTTTACCACAGACCGACGGGTCCATAGCTAGTAGCTAGATGGATTCTTCTCTCTCTTTGATCTTCAATACCATGTTCTCGATGTTCTTGGAGTTCTATCCGATGTAATCTTCTTTTGCGGTGTGTTTGTTGGGATCCGATGAATTGTGAGTTTATGATCAGATTATTCATGAGAAATATTTGAGTCTTCTCTAAACTCTTTTATGCATGATTATAATAGCTTGGTATTTCGATCCGATCTATCGATTTGGTTTGGCCTACTAGATTGATTTATCTTGCAATGGGATAGGTGCTTTGTGATGTGTTCAATCTTGCGCTGCTCAATCCCAGTGACAGAAGGGGACATGACACGTATTTGTATTGTTGCCATTAAGGATAAAAAGATGGAGTTTAGTCATATTGCTTGAGTTTACTTTGTCTACATCATATCATCTTGCTTAAGGCGTTACTCTGTTTCATACTTAATACCCTAGATGCATGCTGGATAGCGGTCGATGGGTGGAGTAATAGTAGTGGATGCAGGCAGGAGTTGGTCTTCTTGTCTCGGACGTGATACCTATATACATGATCATTGCCATGAATCAGTCATAATTATTTGCTTTTCTATCAATTGCCCAACAGTAATTTGTTTACCCACCGTATGCTATGTGTTCGAGAGAGTAGCCTCTAGTGAAAACTATGGCCCCCGGGTATACTTTATCATATATAAAAAACCTAAAAATACCTTGCTGCAATTTATTTTCTTTTATTTTATTTAGTATTTTAGTTTATCTATTTATCACTATCAGAATTAATCCTTGCAAATAACCGCTAAGAGGATTGACTACCCTCTTATTTGCGTTGGGTGCAAGTGTTTGCTTTTGTGTGTGCAGGTGCGCTTAACGGAATTTTGCTTGGTTCTCCTACTGGATTGATAACTTTGGTTCTTAACTGAGGGAAATACTTATCTCTAATATACTGCATCATCCTCTCCTCTTCGGGGAAATACCAACGCAGTCTACAAGTAGCAGGAAGAATTTCTGGCGCCGTTGCCGGGGAGACATCATCAAAATTACCAAGTACCTTTGCACAAACTATCATCCACTTGCATTTATTTTATTTGCCTTTTTATTTGCATTTGCCTCTAGTTTTCATCTCCCCCACTTCTAATTTTTTTTTACAAAAACACAAAAATATTTTTATTTGCTAGTTTGCTTGCTTTGCTTGAAATTGTTATCATATGTCTGAATTTGAGAAAGTTGTGGTTGAAAGTGCTAGCGAGGATAGTGGTAGTGAATCACTTGGGGGGAAAACACACTCTTTTGATCTTAATCATGACCCTCGAGAGACTAAGCCCCCCGCTAATTTTAGGACTAAAGTTTATCATGTGGGAACTGGTAATATTTTTGGGAAAAATATTATTCAGGAATTCTTTAATTGCACGGGAGTTATACCAATAATTAGTGGATCTATTCTTGATAAAACAAATTTTTATGTGGATGCTATTGCCATGCTTGTGGTTAGATTAGAAAGGAAATTTTTACATATCCACCCTGCCTTACAAAAGATATTTTATGAACTTCCCAACATACATGATCCTAGGGCTAAGAAAATTGCCACTATAATCCTTATGCATGAATTTGATTATATAATCCAAGAAGCTAGGGATATTTTTTCCTTTTTCAAAATTAATTTTGAGCATCCTCCTATAGAGGAGATTCTTCATGATAGAGATACTATTCGTAGGTTGGAATCTAAAGATTACTTTGCTTATGGTTAAAATATTAGAAGGAGAGTTCCATACGCCAAAATAATTAAAACTATATACCACCATGCTTGTGATAAATTTGAGTGGGTTACTAAAGGAATTGATCAGGGATTTAGTGACGAATGGTTTGAGGGTACGGCTAGAGATCCTATTGATGATGAGATACATGTTTTATATGAGGACGTTTATGGTGATGATCCTGAGTTTGATGTTATGAATGTTAAAGTTACTAATCAAAGGCCCTTCAATTACCTAAGCTCACCCACTAGAAAATAAGATCAAGAGAGTAGAGAATTAATGAGAAATTTTTTGGAAGATTTAATCAAAAAGGACTTGGGGATGAAGGATGACAACACTTGAAACTATGCATTATGCCTAGCTAGGGGCATAAAACAATAGCGCTTGTTTGGACGCAACCCAATGAATAAAATAAATTTTTGTTTTTACTTTCTGTTCTTGTGTGTTTACACAATTATAGCCTTTGTTATGATTGTGTTTTTATCTTTTAATTAGTGTTTGTGCCAAGTAATGCCTTTGAGATGATGTTGATGATAGTATAATTGATGCTGTTTGGAAAACAGAAAGTTTGCGTCCAGTGCTGTAATTTAATTCTGTACTGGATCATTAGAAGAATCTGAAATTTTTACACAGTATTCGTATATGAATTTTTTGCGTTGTACTAATTTTTCAGAATTTTTGGACTTACATAAGTATGGCTTTTAAATAGATCTTTACAGACTGTTCTGTTTTAGACATATTCTGTTTTTGGTGCATAGTTTGCTAATTTTGATGAATCTATGGATCGTATCGGGGGGTATGAGTCATGGAGAAGTTGGAGTACAGTAGCATTATGCAAATATTAAATATGAATCAATTTACAACAGTACCTAAAGTTTAAGATTTGTTTGTTATACTAACCGATCTCACGAGGTTTCTGTTGAGTTTTGTGTGCTAAAGTTTTCAAGTTTTGGGTGAGACTACGATGGATAAAGGAATAAGGAGCAGCAAGAGCCTAAGCTTGGGGATGCCCAAGGCACCCCAAGGTAATATTCAAGGAAGACTCAAGCGTCTAAGCTTGGGGATGCCCCGGAAGGCATCCCCTCTTTCGTCTACAATCTATCGGTAACCCACTTGGAGCTATATTTTTATTCATCACGTGATATGTGTTTTATTTGGAGCGTCTTGTGATATAGTTTGTTTGCCTTTGTTTGCTTTTTAGTTTGTCACAATCATCTTTGCTGAACACACCTTTTTGAGAGGGACACACATTATTCTGATTTGTTAGAATACTCTATGTGCTTCACTTATATCTTTTGAGCTGGCAGTTGCTCTAGTGCTTCACTTATATCTTTTAGAGCACGGCGGTGGTTATATTTTAAAGAAATAGTTGCACTCTCATGCTTCACTTATATCTTTTTGAGAGTCTAATGAATAGCAATGGTAATATGCACATGTTATGAATTTGGTCCTGATATGATAGGTATTCAAGAGGGATATAATAAAAACTTTCATGTAGATCACCGAATATGATAAGTTTGATTCCTTGCAATAGCTTTGCGATATTAAGATGATAATATGTGGGAGGTGCTAGTAGATAATTGTGGTTTAGGAAGAATATTGGTGTTAAGATTTGGGATTCTCGAACCATGCACGTATGATCTGTCATTATGCTAAGAAGTTGGAGCATGATTTATTATTGATTGTCTACCTTATGAGTGGCGGTCGGGGACGAGCGATGGACTTGTCCTACCAATCTATCCCCCTAGGGGCATGCGTAGTAGTACTTTGCTTTGAGGGCTAATAAACTTTCGCAATAAGTATGTGAGTTCTTTATGACTAATGTGAGTCCATGGATTATACACACTCTCACCTTTCCGCAATTTACTAGCCTCTTCGGCACCGTGCATTGCCCTTTCTCACATCGAGAGTTGGTGCAAACTTTGCCGGTGCATCCAGACCCCGTGATATGATACGCTCTATCACACATAAGCCTTCTTATATCTTCCTCAAAACAGCCACCATACCTACCTATCATGGCATTTCCATAGCCATTCTGAGATATATTGCCATGCAACTTCCACCGTTCCATTTTTATGACACACATCGTCATTGTCATATTGCTTTGCATGATCATATAGCTGACATAGTATTTGTGGCTCAGCCACCGTTCATCATTTGTATACATGTTATGCTAGAATCATTGCACATCCTGGTACACTACTAGAGGCATTCATATAGAGTCATATTTTTGTTCTAGTATCGAGTTGTAATATTGAGTTGTAAATAAATAAAAGTGTGATGATCATCATTATTAGAGCATTGTGCCAGTGAGGAAAGAATGGTGGAGACTAATGAGTCCTCGAAAAAGTGGGGATGAGGTCCATGAGACCGTTCTAAATAAAAAAAGGCCAAAAAGAGCCCACGAAAAAAACGAGAGAAAAAGAGAGAAGGGGCAATGTTACTATCCTTTTTCCACACTTGTGCTCCAGAGTTGCACTATGTTTTTCATATAGAGAGTCTCCTATGTTGTCACTTTCATATACTAGTCAGAAATTTTCATTATAGAACTTGGCTTGTATATTCCGATGATAGGCTTCCTCAAATGCCCGAGGTCTTCATGAGCAAGCAAGTTGGATGCACACCCACTTAGTTTTCATGTTGAGGTTTCATACACTTATAGCTCTTAGTGCATCCGTTGCATGGCAATCCCTACTCCTTGCATTGACATCAATTGATGGGCATCTGCATAGCCCGTTGATTAGCCTCGTCGATGTGAGACTATCTTCTTATTTTTGACTTCCCCTTAGTGATCTCTACCACCATACTCTATTCCACCCATAGTGCTATATCCATGGCTTGTGCTCATGTATTGCGTGGGGGTTGAAAAATCTGAAGCGCGTTAAAAAGTATGAACCAATTGCTCGGCTTGTCATCGGGGTAGTGCATGATAAATATTTTGTGTTAAGAAGATGGAGCATGACAGGATTATATGATTTTGGAGGGATAATGTTCTTTAGCATTTTTATTTTGAAAGACATGATTGTTTATTAGTATGCCCGAGTATTGATGTCTTTATATCCAACTATAGACTATTGCTTTGAATCATTCGGATCTTATTATTCATACCGTAAGAGAAAGATTACATGATGAAACATGTTAGGTAGCATTCCACGTCAAAAATTCTGTTTTTATCATTTACCTACTCGAGGACGAGCAGGAATTAAGCTTGGGGATGCTTGATACATCTCCAATTGTCGGGGTATGACCATCTATGGGGCCATGCAGCCCCTTGTGGTTCGACGGGGGAGGTCGACGTGCACAAAGAGCATGGACAATGGGAAGCGCAAGGGATTTACCCAGGTTCGGGCCGCTTAGAAGCGTAAAACCCTACTCCTGCGTTTGGTGTATTAATGGTGCTGAAACACAGTACAATGAGCGCTTGTCCCGGCAAGGCGCGGATAGAGCAGCTATGCGAGACGTGCTTGTGTTTGAAAAGGGGTCCGACCCCTCTAAACTATTGCCTTGGCCCTTCTTTTATAGCTCAAGGGGTTACCACAGTGGCAAAATAGTAATTACATAGCGATTAGATAGCAAACAGTGCTATCATACCTAACTCTGCCAATTTAGGACAAAGGCATTAAATGCGCCGTTAGGTGTCATGTGGAGAGGTAGTCCCGGCAAGGTTTCTGCACCACTTTCCTAGCTAGCTCGTATTATCCTGACACGCCTCTTGGACGGGTGTCGTTAGGGACAAATCTTGTCCCAGTGTGCTGTCACGTGCCTGGCAAGCCTCACCAACCAACCTACGCGGTCGACACCTCACACATCAGTGAACACCTGTACGGTGAGGTGGAGCGCTGGAGGGCTGGCATAAGCTTTCTGGGTCCTCACCTTGCCGGTTCAGCCTTGCCGGCAAGGAATGTCTTCATCTTTGGTACTAGTTGAGTGTTGTGCTTGGAGCTTCTTTCTGGTAGCTTCTGCGGCTGGACTCCGAATCTTGATCTTGGCTGTTCCCGGCAAGGCCTTGGCCGGCGAGGAGGCTGCTACTGTCTGTGCATAAGTCAGGGTATAAAATACCCATGTTTTATACACCGACAGGAGCCCCCGGGCCTGGGCCATACGCGCGTCCGAAGCATCGTTGGGCTAGGCCCAAACAATGCACAGACACGCGGCGAGAAACTGCCGTTGTAATTTTTCATCATGATGGCTATCCTCTTTTGAGATCTTCTTTGCTTCCTCATTAATCCGGCCTTGAGCGTGCTCTCAGCCACCTCCCGGCAAACCTTGTCGTTGGGTGGCCAGCCTACAGGCGTACTCAGGTCAAGGGTATGTTCATATGTGGGATGCTGTTGGTTCAAATCGAATGGGCGCTCAGCTCCGCGTGGCGAGGGGTAACTGCCCCGTCTGTCTTTACTCCTCCTTTTTCTACGCCCCTCCATCACGCGCGTCTGCATGCATGCAGGGCAGCGGATTGGTGGAGAAGGGTGGCCGTTGGAGTGATGCGCGGGCCAGGGGGCGCAGGGCGCGGAATTGGCGATCGTGGGCGGTTGCTAGAGTAATGCGCCCGTCAGAAGCGCAGGACGTGGGATTGGCGATCGTGGGCGGTCGCCCGAAGATGGTGAAGGGCCAGCTCTCCGCACCCCCCCTATAAAAGTGGGGGGGGGGGACATGCGGGATCCTAAGCTCACCCATCTCCTCCTGTCTCGACTTCCAGCAACTGTTGCCTTTTTCCCATTTCTTCTTCTCCTCCCGCGTCCGATGACGCCATGGCGAGAGGGAGAGGTCGCGGCCGCGCCCCCGCCACCGCGGCGAGGGATTCTTCCCGGCTCCATGCTCAAGCTTCGGCCATGGCTGCGGAAGCTGGCTCCGGTGCTCAAGGGAGGGCTGCAGCCCGCGGTCGTGGACGGCGTGGTGCCCGCGGCCGGGACGGTCGCGGTGGGACGCTCGCTGTTCCGTCTTCGGCCCCTCCTCTGCCAGTAGAAGGCCACACGGTAGACACGGCAGAAGAGTTTGTCTTGGAGCTGCGTGACCAGCTGCGGAGCTGGCTGCGACTTCCTCGTCCCTTTGCTAGGGAGATGGAAGGCCGCCACCTGCACGGCTTATGGCTGCGTGTGGACGGTTGATGCAACGGCCCGGTGTGGGTTACCGTCGAAACCTCCAACAATGGCATCATGTACCTTACGCGTGGGTGGAAATCCTTTGCCCGTGCCCGCTGCTTAGGGCAAGGGCACCTCCTTCACTTCAAGCTGGATGGACCAGACATGCTTGTCGTGAAGTTCTTCGGGGCTTCAGGCGCTCGTCTGGAGTGCTGCGCGAAGAGCTCGAGCGACAGTGACACCGCTTCCTCCAGCGATGCTGAGGATGATGATGATGACGGCGATGACGACGGCTCTCCGGGCGTGAATGTCGAAGACGACGGCGAAGAGTCTGGCTGATCGCCGGCAGCACCATCATCTGGCCTTCTGGGAACAAGCCGGACCCCGCCTAGGCACCCCTTGTGCCCTCTTTGCACTTGAGATAGACCCTGGCAAAGGGCCAATAGAGTGTAATCAAGTACTTTCTTAATGAACATCTAGTGTTTGCCGGGTTTAAATGACCACATGTTGTTTCCCTCGTCTTATTTCACCTTTGTATGATTTGTGTTCCCTACGCTTATCGGAAGCTTGCCGGTGCGCACACTTGCCGCGAGCGCTTCGAGGAACGGGTCCTTAGCAGCCTGCTGGAAGTGCCGCTACCGGCAAGGTGACTTGCCGAGCCAGAACACAGCCGCCAAGCTTGCCGAGCGGACTCGAGGCAACCTAGGGCGCGGACTGATTGTGACAAGGTTCCTCTCGCGTGCAGGTTTCTCATACAAAGCTCAGAACTGTTCAAGGGGGAATGTGAATGTAACAAGGAATTTTTTTTCAAAGTTTTTGCAACTTAGCTTTTCTTTGTGCCGTCTCTCTCGTTGTACAAAATGATCACTTGAACATCATTAAAAATGGTACCCCATCTCCACTCCCTCCGGGAAACTTGCATGCGAGGGATCCTTCTTATCCTTTTAAGAAAACGAAAGAAGAGAAAAGAGCGGTTTGGGAACCTTGACGGCCCACCAGTCATTTCATACAAACTAAGCGTAAATCACAACATCACATGCATCGACACATAAATGAACATGTACGAGGAGTTGCGAAACACTTAGCTTTATTATGCACAGGATCTGTGCCTGGCTTTGTACAAAGGGTTACATGTCTGGTCGACAAGGCTCGTACAAAAGGTGTTGCCGGGATATGACCCAGCAACTACGCCTCACAGGTAGAACTTGCGAAGATGCTCAATATTCCATGAGTTCTACACTGAGCTGCCATCTTCGGTCTCCAGACGGACTGCGCCAGGCCTGGTGACTCGTACTACCCGGTAAGGGCCTTCCCACTTCGGCGTCAACTTGTTTGATCCCTTGGCAGACTGAACACGCCGAAGAACAAGGTCGCCTTCCTTAAGGCTTCGGGCATGCACTTTGCGGCTATGGTAGCGGCTCAAGGCTTGCTGGTAGCATGCAGCTCGCACAGCCGCCTGAAGACGATCTTCCTCAAGGAGCAACGCGTCGTCTTGCCGCAGCTGCTCTTGCTCAGCTTCATCGTAAGCGAGCACTCAAGGTGACCCATATATGAGTTCCATGGGGAGCACCGCTTCTGCACCATAGATTAGGGAGAATGGTGTTTACCCGGTAGCTCGATTTGGTGTCGTTCTGAGTGACCAAAGAACCGCCGACAACTCATCAATCCAGTTCCTTCCACACTTGCGCACTTGTCAAAGGTCCTTGTCTTGAGGCCACGCAGCACTTCAGCGTTCATCCTTTCCGCCTGGCCGTTGCTTCTCGGGTGAGCAACAGGTGCAAAACAGATTTTACTGCCGAGGTCTTCGATATATTGCATGAAGGTGCGTGTCATGAATTGTGTGCCGTTGTCGGTGATGATCCTGTTAGGAACCCTGAAACGGCAAACTAATCCTTTGAAGAACTTGACGGCTGATTGCGCTGTCACCTTCCTCACTGGCTCCACTTCAGGCCACTTTGTGAACTTGTCGATGGCGACGTACAAGAACTCAAAGCCCCCGGCAGCACGGGGAAAGGGGCCCAACATATCGAGCCCCCAGACCAAAAAGGGCCATGAGAGAGGGATTGTTTGGAGAGCTTGAGCTGGTTGATGTATGCTCTTTGAATGGAACTGGCATGCTTCACACTTGGTTACTAGCTCAGTCGCATCCTGGAGGGCAGTGGGCCAATAGAAGCCTTGCCGGAGAGCTTTGCCGACAAGAGCCCTTGATCCTATGTGAGAGCCACATATGCCTCCGTGTGTCTCCGCCAACAAATTTAGTCCATCTTTCTGGCAAATGCACTTCAATTTCACACCGTTTGGTCACTTTCTGTATAGGATGCTATCCACAAACTGATACATACTTTACTGACGAGCTACTTTCTCTGCTTCTTCTTGCTCATCGGGAAGCTCTCCTGTTTGAAGGAAACGGACTATCTGCTGTGCCCATGTCGGAGCCTGCGGCTCGACGACAAGGACTAAAGGCATCTCTTCGTCTATGGGAGCGCTTGCTTCTGCGGCAAGAACCTGTGGTTCTGCGCTAAGCGGCTACTCACCGGCAACCGTATTGTTGTTCCTGGCAACATCCTTGTCGGCCGCTTCCGGGAGATCTACCGAAAAATACTTGCCGGTACTTAACTTCCTTCTCTTGCTGGCCTACCTTGATGGGGCGACTGTTGGTTGATTCAAATGGAGCACAAAATTCCCTGGTTCCACGGGAAGCTTTTGAGCGGCACACTTTGACAGGCTATCATCAACTCTGTTTTCCGCACGAGGGATGTGCTCTGTTTGCAAGCCGTCAAAGTGTTCTTCCAATTTCCTCACTTATTCCACATACGCCTCCATTAACGGGCTCTGATAATCTTTGTTCACTTGCTTTACAACAAGCCGCGAGTCGCCACGGATGATCAATTTTTTGATTCCAAGGTCTACTGCGATCCTAAGACCGGCAAGAAGTGCATTTGGACCACATACTTGAGGTGCTCTCCGGTGGGTGTGATAAGCAGCACTCCGGCACCGGCGCCCTGCAGCGAGAAGGCACCATCAAAGTACATGACCCATTCCTTTGCTGTCTCCTTTCCGGGGAGAGCTGTCTCTTGAATTTCTTCATCTTGCGTTGGCGTCCATTCGGCGATGAACTCCGCCAAAGCCCTGCTCAGAATGGTTGAAGTGCTTTCAAACTTGAGTGCAAAGCTTGACAATTCCAACGCCCACTCCACTATCCTGCCGGTTGCCTCTGGATTTCTCAAGATGCGTTGCAACGGAAAGCGAGTGACGATGGTAATCTCGTGTGCTTGGAAGTAGTGGCGCAGTTTTCTTGAGGCCATAAGGAGACTGAAAAGCAACTTCTGCACCCTAGAGTATCTCGATCTATCCCCCTGCAGAAGGGAACTAACAAAATACACTGGTCGCTGCACCACTTTCTTCTTCGGCACTGCTTGTTGATCAACTTCATTTGCTTGCTCTGTTTCTGACTTATCGACACCAGATCTTGCCGGAGAGGACTCTGGGTTGTCATTGGACGGGTTTTTCGTGGTTGCTTCCTCGTCACCGAGTTCCCTCTGCGCCACTAGTGCAGCACTAGCCACTTGATTCATTGCCACTACGTATAGCTGCAACGGCTCTTGTGGTCTTGGCACAACTAGTGTTGGCGCGGAGGAGAGGTATCTTTTCAAGTCCTGTAGCGTGGCCTCCGCCTCCGGAGTCCATTTCATCGGTCCTGCCTTTTTCAAAATCTTGAAAAACGGCAAGGCGCGCTCAGCAGATCTTGAAATGAACCTACATAAGGTAGTAACACAGCCGGCAAGGCGCCGCACATCTTTGACGCTTTTTGGTGCTTGAATCTGCTCAATCGCCTTGATCTTGTCGGGATTTGCTTCAATTCCTCATTGAGATACAAAGAACCCGAGAAGTTTGCCGGATGGAACACCAAACACACACTTCTCAGGATTGAGCTTCAAGTTGATTTTAAACAAGTTCGCAAATGTCTCTTCCAAGTCTTGAATAAGGGTAGATTTGTCCTTGGTTTGACTACTATATCATCCATGTATGCTTCTACATTCCTGTGCAGCTGGGGCTCAAAACCGATTTGGACCGCTCTTGCAAATGTTGAACCGGCATACGTATGAAGAAGTACGTGCCACATGGAGTAATGAATGCAGTTTTCTCCTCATCCTCCTTGGCCATGAATATCTGTTGGTATCCAGAATATGCATCAAGGAAGGAGAGCAAATCACAGCCGAAAGTAGAGCCTACAATTTGATCGATGCGCGGCAAAGGGAAAGGGTCCTTCGGGCATGCTTTGTTGATATTTGTGTAATCAATACAAAGTCTCCACTTCCCGTTTGCTTTGCGCACCACCACTGGATTTGCCAACCAAGTGGGATGTAGCACTCCTGTGACCAAGCCTGCCGCTTCGTGTTTCTTGATTTCTTCGGCAATAAATTGATGCCGCTCCAAAGCTTGCTTTTGCACTTTTTGCTTGACGGGCCGAGTGTGGGGACAAACGGCAAGGTGGTGCTCAATTACCTCCCTGGGAACACCGAGGATGTCGGATGGCTGCCATGCAAACACATCGACATTCGCCCGCAAGAAGGCAACGAGCGCACTTTCCTATTTGTTGTGAAGGGTGGCGCTGATGGTGAAAGTACCTGTCAAGGCCGGTTTTCCAAATAAAACATTTATTGAAAAATCGCCCCTTCAGTCAAACCAGTACAGAAAATCCTTCTTACTGGTAGACAAATCTTTGATGCAGAAATCCAGTAGAACTTAATATATTACATGGTTGAGCGGAGGCTGCTCAACAATTTATTACAAGCACGCTCATAATATACATAAAGGCGGATATGACACAATGGATGTGGTTGCATAACTAATGACTCGCAGAAATAAAAAGAATGGTGGATATGTCACAGTGGAGTGGGTGACATAACTCTAACATCTTACAGCTCATCAAGCGTCGGGGTGAGGCTTGATGATTTTATTTGGCTGGCGGAAGCGTATATAATACAAGTGGCAACTCCAGGATCGCAAGAGACTGACTGGGACTCCTCTAGGCGTCGGACTCGCTATCGTACTCTTCATCCATAAGATCGCCTTCGTCAACATCTGGCCAAATCAACAAGCCAGGTGAGTACTTTGAATGTACTCGCAAGACAGTTTGGACATAAGATATAACAAATGCAAACATGATGCGCATGAGCAGATTAGTAATACACACACAGGCATTTAAAATTTTCACAGCAAGATAAAAGAAAGGAAGTCAGGCGGTAGTCCTCCCGAAATCCTAATAAAAATAGAAGAAGACCGATCGGGTGTCTGAAGCGACGCCTCGAAAGGTAAGAAATAAAAGACATGCCTCAGTCGGGCGTCGGGGCGACACCACATAAAGGGCTTATATAAAAATTAAATAACAAGAATGCCACAGTCGGACGTCTGAGCGACATCACATAAAGGGCTTATATAAAAAATTAAATTACAAGCATGCCACAGTCGGACGTCTGAGCGACATCACATAAAGGGCTTATATCAAAACTAAATAATGAGAATGCCATAGTCGGACGTCTGAGCGACATCACATAAAGGGCTTATATCGAAAAGTAAATGACAAGCATGCCACAGTCGGATGTCTGAGCGACATCACATAAAGGGCTTATATAAAAAGTAAATGACAAGCATGCCATAGTCGGACGTCTGAGCGACATCACATAAAGGGATTATATAAAAATTAAATGACAAGCATGGCACAGTCGGACATCTGAGCGACATCACATAAAGGGCTTATATAAAAATTAAATGACAAGCATGCCACAGTCGGATGTCTGAGCGACGTCACATAAAGGGCTTATATTTCAACATTCAAATACGAGTAATCCAGGAGGTAACACCGTCCCAGGGAATACTCGGCATATCATAAAAACAACAGGTTAGTCCATCCACAGGAGTAATATTCGGCCAAATTTACTTCTGTTGTTTAACATATTAGTTCTCCAGAGACTGACACTGAGACCGACACTTGACCTGTCAACCAACGTCCTTGACCGTGGACACGGCTACTCGAATAGTTTTGACTCTGCAGAGGTTGTACTCTTTACCCACAGCCAACGGATTTCAGTAGTCACAAAGGACTAGTTCCGTCTACGGTATGTTAGAAGAAAACACATCTGACCAGTACACACCCATTTTTACATCCCGATGCCAGGAATCACCCTAGGCAACGTTCAAGAAAAACTTTAAGGCGGGGAGGCCACTACCTCGAGTAGCATGGGATCAAATTTATATCGCACGCTCTAAGGGGTGCCCCCCTCTCGGTCCCAACCGGAAACACCCATGCCCCCTGACCGGATGACTGGCTTTAATCCAGGGCCATGGAACCCTCATCACGGCCCCTCTATTTGGTGTGTACATGGAAAGAGGTTTGCAACTTACTAAACCGTATTCTTTGCAGAAAACATGTGGCAGCACGAAAAGGAGGTGAACGGGGACAAGACTCGATCTATGTCAACACTGGAGTTAAACAGTTTCTTTGATCGTACCGGCATGCTCCAACAATACCGGCATACAACCTATCATGTCACCACATGACTAGGCTGCCTCATATCTCAAGATCACATCAAGTTTGCAGCTCACTTGCAACTTAACTTGTATGGAATAAAACATTTTTCAAATGCTTACATAAACATGTCATGAAAAACACCATGCAAGCAAACATGAAAAACACTCGTCATATCAAAGGTTCAAACATGCTTGCCTGGTTCCGAATAGTCGGAGTCTAACTCGGCGAAGTTGACGGCACCGTCTCCTCCTTCGGTATCTACGACATACAAATATTCGAATTCTAACATAAATACCGTGCGTGAATAAAAGTTGTTCCAAGTATTTTTCAAATAAATACTAAAAAAACTAGACAGAAAAATAAAGATGACAGAAAAAGAATCAACTCAAAATCAGTTTTTGTTTAAAAGTTATTAAGGTTTTAAAACCAGGGACCAATCTGCTATAAACAAAAAACTTTCCAGGGGTTTTCTGAGTAAAACAGAAAAGGTTTTGGCTGAAATACGCAAACTCCAGAAGAAAACGTACTTTGCCCGAAGGCACTTTCAGAAAACGGTTTGAATATAACTAACAGAGGCTGACAAGAGGGTCCCGCCTGTCAGGTTTAAAACGAGCTCGCCGGCGCTAGAAGCATGCGGCGATCGCCGGCGACGAACCGCTGCGAGACAGAGAGGGGGAGAAGTACCGGCGTGCTCAGGGAAGTGGCCCACGCCGGGGAGAGGTGGAAGGGGTCGACGGGAAGCACCACAGCGACGGCCTCTTCCTCTCCAGCGGACGGCGGCGTCGGGCGATGATGGATCTCCCCAGATAGAGCTTCTGCCACCAAATTGAGACTTGGGTTAGAACGGGTGGTGGATTAGAAGGTTACTGGCAAAGTTTGGGCGGCAGGGGCGCACTCACTAGAGAGGATTTTGCCGGAGCCCAAAGCGGATCGGGGCGGCCGGAGTCGGGGAAGAAGGCTCTCCCGAGGCCCTCTGATGGGTGTGGCGAGGTTCTAGGGGAGGAGGAGAGGTGCTGGATCGATGGGAGGCTCGGGGCCACTATTTATAGCCGGCTCAAGGTGGTTGCCGAGAACGGGATAACGCCGACGAGCAATTACGGTGAGGCAGGGGCTGGACGGAGGGATTAGGCGACTGGGCGTCTTCGGATTGGTCTGCAGGTACCATTTAGGGGGATAACTTGGTCCAATTTGGCCTGCACCTGAGGTCTCAACGGAACGGAGCGTACGGGCTCGTCGGCGGCAGAGAGCGCGCTCTGCGCTTCTCAGGCCATGGTGATGGTCCTGCAGCGTGCTCAGAGGAAGGGACGAACACACGTAGGCCACTGGTGGTTCGGTCGGTGCGGAGGATGGCGTTCTGCAGCGCTGGCTCCTGCCGTCCGCCACAGGAGGTTCTGCCGCCGTGGTAGACACCGGAGTTGCAGGGACAGGACGCCACCGACGCTCGCAACCGGCCAAGCAACCATGCGGAGATCTGGATAAGAAGGAGGAATAGCGAGGAAGGCGCCAACGCGAGCACTGGCGAGATCGACGACGAGCTCTGACGAAAAACGACACTGAACTCTTAGAATCTCTGAACTTTTCTGAATCCTTCGACAGAACAGTGCACTTCACCTGCTCGACGAAATGTTTGAAGCACGTGGAAAATTTTTCTTGAGCTGAAACTTGGAGGGGTGGTCTCTTGATGCATCCAGAGGCTTCCTGATTTTTCTCAGAATTTTTGGAAGAAAGAAATAATGAATTCCATCAAAAACAGCAAATCTGGTCCAAACTTGCAGTGAACATATTTTGAAATTTTTGAACTGTGGACCAGCAGGTTTTTGGTGATCTTGGTTGAGGGTACTAAAGAGAAGCTAGGGTAATTTTCTTGGGGTCAAAGCTCAAAGGAATTTGGCACTTCCTTTGTAAACCAGAAGGATCCAGAAAAATGACAGAAAAAAGTTTGAGGAAGAATTAAATAAGAATATGTTTGAATAGAAAAGGATAAATCAAAAATTAAATAAATCCTTTTTAATAAAAGAAAAAGCAAAATAGCCCAAAAGTAATTGTGTTGAAACAACACAAGAATAAAAACCCTCAAGACCAGAACCAAATTTGAGAAAAGCCTCAAGAAGAATTGTCATCAAATGTTTTTTTAGAAGGAGATTCTTTTGGAAAAATAAAAAAAATTCAAATAACCTCCTCCAAAACCAATAAAGAATTTTGGCAAAAACCAAATTAAAATTTTTGGGGTGTTACAACACCTACCCCCTTAGGAAAAATCTCATCCCCGAGATTTCAGCTGATTCTCAAACAGGTGTGGGTGCTCTGCTCGAAGAAAAACCTCTCTTTCCCATGTTGCCTCATCCTCGGTGTGATTGCTCCATTGAACCTTGAAAAATTTGATTGTATTCTGACGGGTCCTTCTTTCAGACTCTTCCAAAATTTTTATTGGACATTCTCGGTATGTGAGGTCTGGTTGAACATCAATACTCTCATGAGGTACTCGCTTCTCTGGGTTGCTCACACACTTCCTCAACTGTGAGATGTGAAATACATTATGAACGTCTGACAGTTCTTCGGGTAGGTCTAGCTGGTAGGCTACAGTGCCTCTTCATGCAAGTATACAGAAGGGTCCAATAAATTGTGGTGCCAGCTTTCCTTTAACTTTGAATCTTTGCAGGCCCCTCATAGGGGATACTCGTAGGTACACGTAATCACCGGGTTCGAAACTGATTTCACGATGTTTTTGATCATAATAACTCTTTTGTCGGCTCTGGGCTGTCTTGAGTCGATCCCTGATTAGTTTAACTTTTTCCTCGGCCTCCTTGAGCATGTCTGGGCCGAAGATATGGTTGTCTCCTATCTCTGACCAATTTAATGGGGTACGACATCTTCGCCCGTACATGGCTTCAAAAGGTGCCATTTGTAGACTGGCTTGGTAACTGTTGTTGTACGCGAATTCGGCGTATGGCAAGCTTTCTTCCCAATTGGTTCCATAGGTGAGAACACATGCCCTTAGCATGTCCTCTAGAATTTGGTTCACGCATTCAGTCTGTCCTCCAGTCTGGGGGTGGTATGCTGTACTGAATACTAGTTGAGTTCCCAGAGCTTGTTGTAGATGATACCAAAATCTGGAGACGAATTGAGTGCCTCTGTCGGATATTATAGTCTTTGGAACTCCATGCAGACAGACAATACGGTTGAGATAAAGTCTGGCAAGCTGCTGTGTGGTGTGGGTTGTCTTTACTGGAATAAAATGTGCCACCTTGGTTAACCTGTCAGTGATGACCCATATGGCATCATTTCCGTGTCGTGACCGAGGTAGCCCAACAATAAAATCCATACCAATCTCGTCCCACTTCCATTCAGGTATCCTGTTTGGCTGTAATAATCCTGCTGGTTTTTGGTGCTCGACTTTAATACGCTGACATGAATCACAACATGCAATGAATGTGGCTATATCCCTTTTCATACCGTGCCACCAAATTTTTTCCTGAATGTCTTTGTACATTTTAGTTCCTCCTGGGTGGATTGAATATGGAGCGGTATGGGCTTCAGCTAAAATTTGTTGTTTAAGGTTCTCTATATTTGGTACGCATAGCCTGCTTCCGTAAAGTAATATTCCTTTGTCGTCTATGACAAATTCTGAGGCCTTGCCCATACTCACTTTTCTTTTTATGCCTTCAATGCTGGGATGTCCGTGCTGAGCTGCTTTAATCTGTTCCATCAAAATGGGCTGAACTTCCAAATTTTCCACAGTGCCTTCTGTGACTAAAACCATGTTGAGTTTTGCAAATTCCCGCTGAAACTCAGGTCTTAAATTTTGTACACTGCCGCTGCTTGAGCTTGGGTTTCTACTGAGAGCGTCAGCCACGACATTTGCCTTGCCTGGATGGTAGTGAATACCAACATCATAATCCTTTACTAATTCCAACGAGCGGCGTTGTCGTAAATTCAGTTTCGGCTGTGTGAAAATATATTTGAGACTTTTATGGTCCGTATATATTTCACAACGATTTCCAAGCAGAAAATGCCGCCACTCCTTGAGTGCGTGTATAACTGCTGCTAATTCCAAGTCATGGGTAGGATAATTTTCTTCATGTCGTCGAAGCTGTCTTGAAGCATAAGCAACTACTTTACCTTCTTGCATTAGTACACATCCATGACCTTTCCTGGATGCATCGCAATATATTTCAAAATTTTTGTGTATGTCTGGTATGACAAATACTGGTGCTGTTGTTAATTTTTTCTTTAACTCTTGGAAACTTTTCTCACAGGCATCAGTCCATTCAAATTTCTTATCCTTTTTTAGCAGTTGGGTCATAGGTTTTGCTATGGTGGAAAATCCCTCAATAAACCTCCTGTAATATCCAGCCATTCCCAGAAAGCTTCGAATATCTGTTACGTTGGCTGGTTGTTTCCACTCAAGTACAGCTTTAACTTTTTCTGGGTCCACGGCAACACCTTCTTGGGTTAGTACGTGGCCCAGAAAACCAACTTGTTTTAACCAGAATTCACATTTGCTGAATTTGGCGTACAATTTATGTTTCCTTAATTCTCCCAGTACAATTTTGAGATGTTCAGCGTGTTCTTCTGGTGTCTTGGAATATACCAAAATATCATCAATGAACACCACAACAAATTTGTCCATATATTTCATAAACACCTTGTTCATGAGATGCACAAAATATGCAGGGGCATTTGTCAGTCCGAACGGCATTACTGTAAATTCATATAAACCGTATCGGGAAGTGAATGCTGTCTTAGGAATATCTTCTGTCCGTATCTTTAATTGATGATATCCTGACCTCAAATCAATTTTTGAGAAAACCTTGGCTTGTGCGAGCTGGTCAAATAAATCATTTATTCGTGGCATCATATATTTGTTTTTGATGGTGACCATGTTCAGTGCTCGATAGTCCACACATAATCTCAGAGTTCCATCTCTTTTCTTGGCAAATAATACTGGTGATCCCCAAGGTGAGGAGCTGGGCCTGATATAACCTTTATCCAGTAATTCTTTTATCTGCTTCTTTAATTCTACCAACTCGGATGGTGCCATCCTGTATGGTTTCTTGTAGATAGGTTTGGTGCCAGGTGCTAGTTCAATGATGAACTCTATTTCACGGTCTGGTGGCATACCTGGTAGCTCTTCTGGAAAAACATCCGGAAATTCACAGACCACCGGAACTTTGCTTAATTCAGAAATATCTACCTTGTTCAATCTTGGTTGAAGTGATATTGGTATTTCTAGAGCTGCAATCCTTATGGTCTTTCCGTGATGATGAGTAAGAGTCACTGTCCGATTGAAGCAGTCAATAAAACCCTTATTTGTTGTTAGCCAATCCATTCCAAGAATAACATCCAGTCCCTTGTTTTTCAGTACAATGAGGTTTGCCCAAAATTTCAGTCCTTTAATTTCAATAACCACACCTTGGCAGTAACTTTGAGTGATTTGCTTAATCCCGGGGGACTTGATAGTCATAGAATTTTCCAAGGGGAGAATCAAAAAATCATGTTGCAAAGCGAATTTCTTGGAAATGAACAAGTGAGAAGCTCCAGAATCAAACAAAACCGTGGCAGGTATTGTGTTGACAAGGAACGTACCAAGTACGATATCTGGGGCATTCTGTGCTCCATCCTTGGTCATATGGTTCACGTGACCCTTCCTGTGGTTGTTATTGGGGTTGAAATTGTTGCGTTTGGGAGCTGAATTATTTCCATTGTTGTTCGGCTTGGGAGCCGAGTTTCTTGGCTTTGGACACTACTTGGCATAATGTCCTTCCTCTCCACAAGCGAAGCAGGTAACACCTGGGCGATATGTAAATTCCTTGTCCCTTGCATGGAAATTTTTATTTGGGCGAGGAACATTAGTTGAGGATTTGTTCGCCCCATTTTTCTGGAAATCATTCTTGTTCTTGATGTTGCGAGAATGAGCAGTCTTTACCCTTTTGCGCTTGCGAAAATCATCCAAGCTGCGACGCTCATTTTCCAGTGTAATGGCCTTGTCCACAAGCGTCTTGAAATCTGGAAAGGTGTGAACGACCAGTTGGCATTTCAGTGCTGGTGCCAGGCCGTCCAGAAATTTTTCCATCTTTTTATTTTCAGTCATATGTTCTTCATTGGCATAGCGAGATAATTGAGTAAACTGACTGTTGTACTCAGTCACTATCATGCTTCTCTGCTTGAGGTCGTCAAACTCCCTTTTCTTGATCTTCATAATACTTTTGGGAATGTGCGCCCCACGAAAATTTTCCTTAAATTCCTCCCAGGTGATGTTGTTTTCATTGGGGTGCATGTGTAGGAAATTTTCCCACCATGATGCAGCTGCCCCAGTAAGGTAGTGAGGTGCATAAAGTACCTTCTCACGGTCCGAACATTGAGCAATAATTAATTTCCTCTCAATGTCTCGAAGCCAATCATCGGCCTCAAGAGGTTTATCAGTGTGAGAGAAAGTTGGGGGACGTGTCTTCTGTAGCTCGGATAATTTGGAATGCTGCTGGAATGGTTCGCGGTGATTTCCCATATTGATAATACGATTCATCATTTCTTGATGCTGCTGCTGGCTTTGCTCATAAAGACGACAGACTTGAGAAAATGCTGTTTCGCTGTCTTGCTGACTTGACTGTCCCTGTGTGAAATTGTTACCTGTCTGCGTACCATGATTTTCTTCTGGCGGACTTGGCATAGAACGAGTCCAGGGACGATGCATTTTGCACTCTGGGGTATATTTTTGCAGAACGCATGAGAAAAACAAATCTGAGAGGCAAAATAAATAAATTTTGCAAAGGCAGAAATTTCAAATATTCCAAGATTTTTCAAGAAAATATTTGATTGCGCACGGAGAAGGACCGCTCAGTCCATATCTTACAAGCAAGCATAATTATACATCATATCACTCAGGATGCGCGTACACAATCCTGACATGTTATTTAGGCTAGTGCACTTCTCCGAATTCCTACATGATGCGCATACAAACTACTTCTCACCAAGCCTATATACATATAGACATATCATACAAGCTGCTACATCACATCACTGCTCGGCGCACTCAGTCGGAGATGGTAAATACTTCCCTCGGCCTGCCGAGGGAAAGTCCCAGAGGTGCTGGAGACTCAACCTCCTCCTCACGAATAGGCTCTAGGCACGGAGTACTGGGCTGCGGAGCTGGTGCGGGTGTGGCAGGTGGTGCAATGCTAACTGGAGTAGGAGCAATGACTTGGTCAAACTCCTCAGTAGTAGGCAGGCGGCGCGCGGTGGCTAAGATGGCAGGCGTATATGATGCTGCAGACGAGATGTATGACAGTGGTGGTGCTGTATGGAGGAGCTCCCTTCTGTTGGCGACACAACCCTGAACCGAGTCCATACGAGCAGCCACAAAGTCGTCCACGAGGTTATCAAAAGCTGCCTCAAGAGCTTTGAGATACTCAACAAGCATCTCGATAGCCTCATCTCGCTCGCCCCTAGTGCAAGCAAATGCATAGTGACATGTGTACGGCACGTGGCATGGGAGGTAGCGGTAGCGACGAGCCTTCATTGAAGGAAGAGCATCCCAGAGACGTGCAATTGCCTCGCTAGCAGCCATCTGCATAGCATGCCTCTCCGTAGGCATAGCCCTCCCAACAAATCGGAAGTGGCGTGTTTCAGTACGCCCTCCCTTAAACTGCACTGCGGCCTGGTGCATAGACACACTGTCGTTGAGCTTGTGCTGGTAGAGTGTGAACTCCGGACGAGTCTATGGCCCGATCGCGATCTTGGCGATGGAGACGAGGAGCTTAATAAACCCCTCGGGCACATTGGCGAACACCTGTGACTCACAGTCGCCGCCAGCCATCTACAAAAGTAGACAAAAATTCCAGATAGTCAAATCATAAATTTATGATGACTAACAGAAAAATTGCTACAATTTGTATAAAGCTAAAACTAACTACACTAATAACCGATTAGCGATCGCACCTAGTGGCTTCCTACAGTCAGCCTGGTTCTGTTACCAAGGTTTTCAAGGCCGGTTTTCCAATAAAACATTTATTGAAAAATCGCCCCTTGAGTCAAACCAGTATAGAAAATCCTTCTTACTGGTAGACAAATCCTTGATGCAGAAATCCAGTAGAACTTAATATATTACAGGGTTGAGCTGAGGCTGCTCAACAATTTATTACAAGCACGCTCATAATATACATAAAGGCGGATATGACACAATGGATGTGGTGGCATAACTACTGACTCGTAGAAATAAAAAGAGTGGTGGATATGTCACAGTGGAGTGGGTGACATAACTCTAACATCTTACAGCTCATCAAGCGTCGGGGTGAGGCTTGATGATTTTATTTGGGTGGCGGAAGCGTATATAATACAAGTGGCAACTCCAGGATCACAAGAGACTGACTAGGACTCCTCTAGGCGTCGGACTCGCTATCGTACTCTTCATCCATCAGATTGCCTTCGTCAACATCTGGCCAAATCAACAAGCCAGGTGAGTACTTTGAATGTACTCGCAAGACAGTTTGGACATAAGATATAACAAATGCAAACATGATGCGCATGAGCAGATTAGTAATACACACATAGGCATTTAAATTTTTCACAGCAAGATAAAAGAAAGGAAGTCGGGCGGTAGTCCTCCCGAAATCCTAATAAAAATAGAAGAAGACCGATCGGGTGTGTGAAGCGACGCCTCGAAAGGTAAGAAATAAAAGACATGCCTCAGTCGGGCGTCGAGGCGACACCACATAAAGGGCTTATATAAAAATTAAATAACAAGAATGCCACAGTCGGACGTCTGAGCGACATCACATAAAGGGCTTATATAAAAAATTAAATTACAAGCATGCCACAGTCGGACGTCTGAGCGACATCACATAAAGGGCTTATATCAAAACTAAATAATGAGAATGCCACAGTCGGACGTCTGAGCGACATCACATAAAGGGCTTATATCGAAAAGTAAATGACAAGCATGCCACAGTCGGACGTCTGAGCGACATCACATAAAGGGCTTATATAAAAAGTAAATGACAAGCATGCCATAGTCGGACGTCTGAGCGACATCACATAAAGGGCTTATATAAAAATTAAATGACAAGCATGCCACAGTCGGACATCTGAGCGACATCACATAAAGGGCTTATATTTCAACATTCAAATACAAGTAATCCAGGAGGTAACACCGTCCCAGGGAATACTCGGCATATCATAATAACAACAGGTTAGTCCATCCACAGGAGTAATATTCGGCCAAATTTACTTTTGTTGTTTAACATATTAGTTCTCCAGAGACTGACACTGAGACTGACACTTGACCTGTCAACCAACGTCCTTGACCGTGGACACGGCTACTCGAATAGTTTTGACTCTGCAGAGGTTGTACTATTTACCCACAGCCAACGGATTTCAGTAGTCACAAAGGACTAGTTCCGTCTATGGTATTTAAGAAGAAAACACATCTAACCAGTACACACCCTTTTTTACATCCCGATGCCAGGAATCACCCTAGGCAACGTTCAAGAAAAACTTTAAGTTGGGGAGGCCACTACCTCGAGTAGCATGGGATCAAATTTATATCACGCGCTCTAAGGGGTGCCCCCCTCTCGGTCCCAACCGGAAACACCCATGCCCCGTGACCGGATGAATGGCTTTAATCCGGGGCCATGGAACCCTCATCACGGCCCCTCTATTTGGTGTGTACTTGGAAAGAGGTTTGCAACTTACTAAACCGTATTCTTTGTAGAAAACATGTGGCAGCACGAAAAGGAGGTGAACGGGGACAAGGCTCGATCTATGTCAACACTGGAGTTAAACAGTTTCTTTGATCATACCGGCATGCTCCAACAATACCGGCATACAACCTATCATGTAACACATTTTTCAAATGCTTACATAAACATGTCATGAAAAACACCATGCAAACAAACATGAAAAACACTCGTCATATCAAAGGTTCAAACATGCTGGCCTGGTTCCGAGTAGTCGGAGTCTAACTCGGCGAAGTTGACGGCACCGTCTCCTCCTTCGGTATCTACGACATACAAATATTCGAATTCTAACGTAAATACCGTGCATGAATAAAAGTTGTTCCAAATATTTTTCAAATAAATACGAAAAAAAACTAGACAGAAAAATAAAGATGACAGAAAAAGAATCAACTCAAAATCAGTTTTTGTTTAAAAGTTATTAAGGTTTTAAAACCAGGGACCAATCTGCTATAAACAGAAAACTTTCCAGGGGGTTTTCTGAGTAAAACAGAAAACGTTTCGGCTGAAATACGCAAACTCTAGAAGAAAAGGTACTTTGCCCGAAGGCGCTTTCAGAAAATGGTTCGAATATAACTAATAGAGGCTGACAAGAGGGTCCCGCCTGTCAGGTTTAAAATGAGCTCACCGGCGCCAGAAGCATGCGGTGATCGTTGGCGACAAACCGCTGCGAGACAGAGAGGGGGAGAAGTACCGGCGTGCTCAGGGAAGTGGCCCGCGTCGGGGAGAGGTGGAAGGGGTCGACGGGAAGCACCACAACGACGGCCTCTTCCTCTCTGGCGGACGGCGGCGTCGGGCGATGATGGATCTCCCCGGATAGAGCTGCCGCCACCAAATTGAGACTTGGGTTAGAACGGGCGGTGGATTAGAAGGTTACTGGCAAATTTGGGCAGCGGGGGCGCACTCACCAGAGAGGATTTTGCCGGAGCCCGAAGCGGATCGGGGCGGCCGGAGTCGGGGAAGAAGGCTCTCCCGAGGCCCGCTGATGGGTGTGGCGAGGTTCTGGGGGAGGAGGAGAGGTGCTGGATCGATGGGAGGCTCGGGGCCTCTATTTATAGCCGGCCCGAGGTGGTTGCCGAGAATGGGATAATGCCGGCGAGCAATTACGGCGAGGCAGGGGTTGGACGGAGGGATTAGGTGACTGGGCATCTTCGGATTGGTCTGCAGGTTCCATTTAAGGGGATAACTTGGTCCAATTTGGCCTGCACCCAAGGTCTTGACGGAATGGAGCGTACGGGCTCGTCGGCGGCAGAGAGCGCGCTCTACGCTTCTCAGTCCACGGCGACGGTCCTGCAACGTGCTCAGAGGAAGGGACAAACACGCGTAGGCCACTGGTGGTTCGGGCGGTGCGGAGGACGGCGTTCTGAAGCGCTGGCTCCTACCGTCCGCCACGGGAGGTTCTGCCGCCACGGTAGACGCCGGAGTTGACGGGACAGGACGCCACCGACACTCGCAACCGGCCAAGCAACCGTGCAGCACTCTGGATAAGAAGGAGGAACGGGGAGGAAGGCGCCAGCGCGAGCACTGGCGAGATCGACGACGAGCTCTGACGAAAAACGACACTGAACTCTCTGAATCTCTGAACTTTTCTGAATCCTTCGACAGAACAATGCACTTCACCTGCTCGACGAAATGTTTGAAGCACGTGGAAAAATTTTCTTGAGCTGAAACTTGGAGGGGTGGTATCTTGATGCATCCAGAGGCTTCCTGATTTTTCTCAGAATTTTTGGAAGAAAGAAATAATGAATTCCATCAAAAACAGCAAATCTGGTCCAAACTTGCAGTGAACATATTTTGAAATTTTTGAACTGTGGACCAGCAGATTGTTGGTGATCTTGGTTGAGGGTACTAAAGAGAAGCTAGGGTAATTTTCTTGGGGTCAAAGCTCAAAGGAATTTGGCACTTCCTTTGTAAACCACAAGGATCCAGAAAAATGACAGAAAAAAGTTTGAGGAAGAATTAAATAGAATAAAAATCTAAAAGAGGTTGAAACTTGCCGGAATTGATGCTTGGCTTGATCCAAAGTAGGGAGGGGAGTTTGTGGAAGAAATTTTTTAATATAGGTTATGGCAAGAGAGTGACATAAGAATATGTTTGAATAGAAAAGGATAAATCAAAAATTAAGGAAATCCTTTTTAATAAAAGAAAAAGCAAAATAGCCCAAAAGTAATTATGTTGAAACAACACAAGAATAAAAACCCTCAAGACTAGAACCAAATTTGAGAAAAGCCTCAAGAAGAATTGTCATCAAATGTTTTTTTAAAAGGAGATTCTTTTGGAAAAAGAAAAAAAAAGTTCAAATAACCTCCTCCAAAACCAATAATGAATTTTGGCAAAAACCAAATTAAAATTTTTGGGGTGTTACAGTACCGTCAGTGCCGTCCTCCCTCGCCGGCACCTTCTTGGTTGCCGGTGCAGTGGATTTGGATTTCTTACCGGTAGAGCACTCCGGCAAGTCTTCAACAGGTGCGCAGCACTCCGAAGAGGTGTGGTTCCCGGAATCCTTGTTAGAGGCTTTGCCGGATTTCTTGCTTTCTTTTTTCTTGGCAGGAGCTGGTGCCTTGGCGTCTTCTGCTGCAACCGCATCTATGTACATCTTGTCGATGCAGATGACCGCATCTTTCTTGTCGGAGTTGACGGAAATGACACCCATCGGCCCTGGCATCTTCAACGTGTTGTAAGCATAGTGGGATGCTGCCATGAATTTTGCCAAGGCCGGGCGGCCAAGAATCCCATTGTACGGCAAGGGGATCTTGACGACGTCAAAGACAATCTTTTCCATCCTGTAGTTCAGTTCCCCGCCAAACGTTACCGGCAACGTGATCTTTCCCTTGGGCTGGCTTCTTCCCGGGTTCACTCCTTGAAAGGTGCCTGTCTTTTCGAGCTCCTCGTCGGGAATCTACAGCCTCTTGATTACCTCCGGAGAGATTAGATTCAGACCAGCCCCACCATCAACTAACATCTTCATTACTTGGAGGTTACGAATTGTTGGCGAAACCAACAAAGGAAAACACCCGACCACAGTTATGCGATCAGGGTGGTCCTCAGCATTAAAGATGATAGGCGTGTGTGACCATTTGAGTGGTTTTTGAGAGCCCATTGCCAGTTCCGCCGCGTTAACCTCACGAGCCCATTGTTTAAACTGGCGGTGAGAGGAGTGCAAAGATGCGCCCCCGTCAACGCACATGGCCTCAGTTGCCTTTTGGAATTCTTGTTCGCTGGTGTCATCATGGTCTTCTTCTTCTCACGGCCTCTAGCAAGCTTTTCTTTCTGCTGCTTGGCCTTGCTGCGGCGGCCTCCTCGACCACCACGGCCCTTTTTGCTGGATCCACCGGCACCATCTTGGCCCTTTTCCTTGTCGCGCTTCTCGTATTCAGCCTTCTGTTTCTCAACAAGGTGTTCGACTTGTCGGCACTCTTGGAGATCATGGCCTTTGGTGCAGTGAATCTTGCAGTATGGTCCATCTGACTTGCCAGCCTTCTCGTCTTCCACCGCCTCCTGGCAAGTGGCGCATACAGCAGCCTCCTTGCCGGAGTTCTCAGTCTTGGCTTTCTTGGCAGACTCAGAATTACCGGAGCCTTTGACAGCCATAACAGTTTTGCCTTTGTGCTTCCTATTGCGCTTCTGGCCCTTCTTCCTCGGGGTGGCGGCATCGTCATCCTCAGAATCTACTTCGGCACCAGCATCCTCCCCGGGAAGCCTTCTTCCTTCCTCAGCCCGTGCACACTTATCCGCCAACGTATAGAGCTCGTTGGCGGTCTTGGGCAACTTGACGTTCATTTTCTCCTGCATCCTCCGATTGCGCACATTCGTGTGAAAGGCGGCAACGATGGCTGCGGGGTGTACATCTGGAATGTTGCGGTGCATGCGACTGAATCTCTGGATGTACTTGCGTAAAGTTTTGCCATCTCTTTGCGAGATCACTTGCAGGTCGCTGGGCTGTCCAGGGGCCTTGTGGCCTCCGGTAAAGGCACCGACGAATTCGTTGCAGAGATCTGACCACGAAGAGATGGAGTTCTCCGACAAGTTCATCAGCCAAGACCTAACATTTGGTTTTACTACCAACGGGAAGTAGTTGGCGAGGATCTTCTCGTCTCTCCCTCCGACAGCTTGCACGGCAATAGTGTAGATGCCTAGAAACTCTGCCGGGTTCAGCTTGCCGTCATATTTTTCCTGCACTTCTAGCTTGAAGGCTCGAACGGACGGCCATTGGACTTGCCGCAGCTCGCGGGTGAAGGCAAGACATCCAACCTCGTAAGGTAGATATCTGCCAACCCCTGGCGCAGGCTCATCAACGACGGGGCCATTGCGCGTGTCGGATTGACGGCGCGCCTCTCAGCGCCGTTCGATGGTGGTGCGGGCGTCTTCTGCCCGCCTATCTCGCAGCACTTGCCGCTGATCTTGCCGCGCCCATGGATCTGAAGAAGCTATCGACATCTCGTCGGGTCCAAGAGATTGCTGGGCTTGTTGCGGCTATTGGCGTTGCTGCTGTTGAGGCAGTTGTCGCGGTGGCGATTACACCGTTAGTGTAGTACCGTCAACGCGGCCACCGACTGGAGATGCCGGTGCTGCTTGTGGACGCCGTGAGGGCTCTGCTTGCTGCGATTTGCTGGCTTCGGCAAATCCAATCAAGCTTTGGATGGTGGCTCTCCGCTGATCCATCTTCTCTGCCACTGGAGGAAAGTTCAGCAGCATCTGAGCTCGCACCATTGCTTCCGCTGCTGTGGCTGGCATGGCCAGGAGCGAAGAGCGCGACGTCGCTCTACTCCTGGCAAAGCTAGCAGGAGCGCCATCGCGGTCTTGCCGCCGTGGCACATGATCAGCAGCAAGTCGCTGTGGCGGAGGCGGTTCCTGAGGATCTGGGATTTGATCCACAGGAGTCTTGCCGTGAGGTCACTGCTGCCCAGAGTTGTTGGCGCCGCTCGGAGCTGCACCGTGCCCATTGTGTGAGGCGCGCGGCGTCTGTCCTGAAGCAGCATCCTTGGACGCCGCCGCAGCAGGATCTCGGCTCGCGCCGGCCCGGGCATTGCTGCTCCGGTGGCTGCGTTCGTCTGCGCGGCGAGGAGGAGGAGGAGGAGGAGGTCGTCCATCTGCTCTGCCCGCGCTGTCGTGGCTCCGTCCGTAAGAGGACCGAGGAGGTTGACTGCCTCCGGCGTGGTCGCCCTCTGCGCCGACCGTGGTGGGCATGGCGACCGCGCCGCCTGCGCTGGTCATGCCAACCGCGGTATCCGCGCCACCCGCATTGGCCGCACCGCCTGCGGATGCGTGCGGGGTGGCCGTCATCGTTATGCCCTTCTTCTTGGGCGCCATCGGCGACAAGAAGGACGATGATGAAGTTGATGAAGATGATGAAGAAGACGCGCAACCCACTAGTCAAGGTTCGCGCAAGCGACGCACCCCCTACCTGGCACGCCAAAGATGTCGGGGTACGACCATCTATGGGGCCATGCAACCCCTTGTGGTTCGGCAGGGGAGGTCGACGTGCACAAAGAGCATGGACAATGGGAAGCACAAGGGATTTACCCAGGTTCGGGCCGCTGAGAAGCGTAAAACCCTACTCCTGCTTTTGGTGTATTAATGGTGCAGAAACACAGTACAAGGAGCGCTTGTCCCGGCAAGGCGTGGAGAGAGCAGCTACGCGAGACATGCTTGTGTTTGAAAAGGGGTCCGACCCCTCTAAACTGTTGCCTTGGCCCTCCTTTTATAGCTCAAGGGGTTACCACAGTGGCAAAACAGTAATTACATAGCGATTAGATAGCAAACAGTGCTATCATACCTAACTCTGCCAGTTTAGGACAAAGGCATTAAATGCGCTGTTAGGTGTCATGTGGACAGGTAGTCCCGACAAGGTTTCTGCATCGCTTGCCCAGCTACCTCGTATTATCCTGACACGCCTATTGGACGGGTGTCGTTAGGGACAAATCTTGTCCCAGCGTGCCGACACGTGCCCGACAAGCCTCACAACCAACCTGCGCGGTCAACACCTCACACATCAGCGAACACCTGTGCGGTGAGGTGGAGCGCTGGAGGGCTGACATAAGCTTGCCGGGTCCTCACCTTGCCGATTCAGCCTTGCCGGCAAGGAATGTTTTCATCTTTGGTACTAGTTGAGTGTTGTGCTTTGAGCTTCTTTCTGGTAGCTTCTGTGGCTGGACTCCGAATCTTGATCTTGGCGGTTCCCGGCAAGGCCTTGGCCGGCGAGGAGGCTGCTACTGTCTATGCATAAGTCAGGGTATAAAATACCCATGTTTTATACACCGACACCAACGTATCTATAATTTTTGATTGTTCCATGCTGTTATAGTATCAATCTTGGATATTTTATATGCAATTATATGCCATTATATATCATTTTTTGGGACTAACCTATTAACCCAGTGCCCAGTGCCAGTTGTTGTTTTCTGCTTGTTTTTGCCTTTTCAGAAAATCATTATCAAAAAGAGTCCAAAGGAGAAAAAAAATTTGGATTAATTTTTACTGGACCAGAAGAGACCCACGAGGCTTCGGGAGAAGACCAGAAGAGCCACGAGGAGGCGACAAGCCTGGAGGGCGCGCCCCCAGGCTTGTGGGCCCCTCGTTGCCCCTCCTGACCTAATTCCTGTGCTATAAATTCCCAAATATTACCAATGTAGCAGGGAGACAGAAGAGAAAACCTTTCCGCCGCCGCGAGCCTCTGTTCTTCCGTGATCCCATCTGGAGGCCTTTTTCGGTACTCTACCGGAGGGGGAATCGATTACGAAGGGCTTCTTCATCAACCTTGCTGCCCTTCCGATGATGTATGAGTAGTTTACCACAGACCTACGGGTCCATAGCTAGTAGCTAGATGACTTCTTCTCTCTCTTTGATCTTCAATACCATGTTCTCTTCGATGTTCTTGGAGTTCTATCTGATGTAATCTTCTTTTGCGGTGTGTTTGTTGGGTTCCGATGAATTGTGAGTTTATGATCAGATTATTCAAGAGAAATATTTGAGTCTTCTCTGAACTCTTTTATGCATGATTATTATAGCTTTGTATTTCTCTCTGATCAATCGATTTGGTTTGGCCTACTAGATTGATTTATCTTGTAATGGGAGAGGTGCTTTATGATGGGTTCAATCTTGCGGTGCTCAATCCCAGTGAAAGAAGCGGACATGACACGTATTTTATTGTTTCCATTAAGGATAAAAAGATGGGGTTTAATCATATTGCTTGAGTTTACTTTGTCTACATCATGTCATCTTGCTTAAGGCATTACTCTGTTTCATACTTAATACCCTAGATGCATGCTGGATAGCGGTCGATGGGTGGAGTAATAGTAGTAGATGCAGGTAGGAGTTGGTCTACTTGTCTCGGACATGGTGCCTATATACATGATCATTGCCATGAATCCGTCATAATTATTTGCTTTTCTATCAATTGCCCAACAGTAATTTGTTTACCCACCGTATGCTATGTGTTCGAGAGAGAAGCCTCTAGTGAAAACTATGACCCCCGAGTCTACTTTATCATATATAAAAAACCTAAAAAATACCTTTCTGCAATTTATTTACTTTTATTTTAGTTAGTATTTTAGTTTATCTATTTATCACTATCAGAATTAATCCTCGCAAATAACCGCTAAGAGGATTGACAACCCTCTTATTTGCGTTGGGTGCAAGTGTTTGCTTTTGTGTGTGCAGGTGCGCTTAACGGAATTTTATTTGGTTCTCCTACTAGATTGATAACCTTGGTTCTTAACTGAGGGAAATACTTATCTCTACTATACTGCATCATCCTCTCCTCTTCGGGGAAATACCAACGCAGTCTACAAGTAGCAGCGCGCCCCCTTGGGCCGTGTCCTATTGCCTTGTGGCCTCCTCGTGAGGCTTCTGGCCTCCTCCCGAAGCTTCCAGGGTCTCTTTTGTCCAGGAAAAAATCATCAAAAAGTTTTGTGGCATTTGGACTTCGATTGTTACTGATTTCCTGAAAAACCAAAAACAGGCAGAAAACAGGAACTGGCACTAGGCACTAGGTTAATAGGTTAGTCCCAAAAAATAATATATAATTGCATATAAAACATCCAAGATTGATACTATAATAGCACGGAACAATAAAAAATTATAGATACGTTGGAGACGTATCACTAACACCGGCTCCTAAATCACATAAGGCAGTTTTAACATAATTTATTTTAATGGAGCAAGGTACAGTAGGTATTCCTCGATCTCCTAACTTCTTAGGCACTCCACCCTTAAAAGAATAATTTGCAAGCATGGTGGAAATTTCAGCTTCGGGTATCTTTCTTTTATTAGGTACAATATCTTTCATATATTTAGCATAAGGAGGCATTTTCAACATATCAATCAAGCGAGTGCGCAAAAAGACCGGTCTAAGCATTTCAACAAATTGCTCAAAGTCTTCCTCATCCTTATTTTTAGATGGTTTAGTAGGAAAAGGCATGGTTTTTTGGACCCCTGGTTCTCTTTCTTTTCCATGTTTTCTAGCAATGAAATCACTTTTATCATATCTTTTATTCTTAGGAGGTGGGTTATCAAGATCAACTGCAGGTTCTATTTCTACATCATTATCTGGTTGAGCATCATGAACATCATTATCATTATCATTTTCATTAGGTGGGTGTTCATTACCAGATTGTGTCTCAGCATCAGAAATAGAAACATCATTTTGGTTCTCAGGAGGTTTTTCCATCACAGATTCACTAGAAGCAGGAAAAGTTTTATCATTTTTCTTTTTCTTTTTCTTCTTAGATGAACTAGGTGCATCAGTGTTAATTCTTTGAGAATCTTGCTCAATTCTGTTAGGATGACCTTCAGGATATAGAGGATCCTGAGTCATTCTACCTCCTCTAGTATCAACTCTAACAACATGATCATTCATTTTATTATTCATCTCATCAAGCAAATCATTTTGTGACTTAGCAATTTGTTCTAGCTGAGTATGAACCATAGAAGCATGTTTACTTAAGCCTTTAACATCATTAGCAGTTCTGAACATCAAATCACTCAAGCGATCTATCATGAAGGCATTTCTTTTTAGCTGATTGCTAACATATAAATTGAAGTGTTCTTGCTTAATGATGTAATTATCAAATTCATACAGGCATTGACTAGCAGATTTATTATATGGAATATCACCTTCATCAAATCTAGTGAGAGAATTTACCTCCACTACCTATGTCGGGGTGTCGAGCCCATGTATTTCTTCAATAGGTGGTAAGTTCTTAACATCTTCAGCTTTAATACCCTTTTCTTTCATAGACTTCTTAGCTTCTTGCATATCTTTTGGACTGAGGAATAGAATATCTCTCTTCTTCGGAGTTGGCTTAGGTGGTGGCTCAGGAAGTGTCCAATCATCGGCATTTCTCAACATATTATTCAATAGTTCTTCAGCCTATCCAACAGTTCGTTCCCTGAAAACAGAACCAACACAACTATCTAGGTAGTCCCTAGAAGCATCAGTTAGTCCATTATAAAAGCTATCTAGTATTTCATTTTTCTTAAGAGGATGATCAGGCAAAGCATTAAGTAATTGGAGAAGCCACCCCAAGCTTGAGGGAGATTCTCTTCTTCAATTTGCACAAAGTTAAATATTTCCTGTAAGGCAGCTTGTTTCTTATGAACAGGAAAATATTTTTCAGAGAAGTAATATATCATATCCTGGGGACTACGCACACAACCAGGAGCAAGAGTATTAAACCATTTCTTAGCATCACCCTTTAATGAGAAAGGAAACAACTTAAGGATGTAATAGTAACGAATCTTTTCCTCATGAGCAGATAGGGTGGCTATATCATTCAATTTAGTAAGGTGTACCACAACAGTTTCAGATTCGTAACCATGAAAAGGATCAGATTCAACCAAAGTAATTAACTCAGGATCGACAGAGAATTCATAATCCTTATCAGTAACAAAAATAGGAGAGGTAGCAAACTTAGGATCATATTTCATTCTCTCCATCATAGACTTTTCTTTAAGCTTAGCAAGTAATTTTCTAACATCATCTCTATCATTACAAGCAAGAAATTCTCTAGCTATTTCTCCATCTATGACATAACCATCAGGTATCTTAGGCATTTCAACTCTAGTAGGAGAGCTAGGCATAATTGGTGAATCACAATTTTTAGGAGTTTCAATAGTTTCAACATTCTCAGTTTCTTTAGCTTTAGAAATTTGTTCATCAAGAAATTCACCTAGTGGCATAGTATTATCAAGCATAGTACTAGCATATCATAAGTATCATTCATAGCAGAAGTAGTATCATCAATTACTTGCGACATATCAAAATGAATAGCAGGTGGCGGTGTCGCAAGCTTACTCAAAACAGAAGGTGAATCAAGTGCAGAGTGTGATGGCAGTTCCTTACCTCCCCTCGTCTTAGAGGGAACGATATTGGTCTTAGCGTCTTTCAGATTCTTCATAGTGATCAATAGATATAAATCCCAAGTGACTCAACAAATAAAGCTATGCTCCCTGGAAATGGAGCTAGAAAAAGGTCATGATAATCCACAAGTATAGGGGATCGCGACAGTCTTCGAGGGTAGTATTTCACCCAAATTTATTGATTCGACACAAGGGGAGCCAAAGAATATTTGTGAGTATTAGAAGTTGAGTTGTCAATTCAACCACACCTGGAGAACTAAATATCTGCAACAAAGCGTTTAGTAGCACAGTAGTATGATAGTTTTGATAGCAGTAGTAACAGTAGCAATAGTAGCGGAAACAGTAACAGTAGCAGTTTTGTAGCAATTGTAACAGCAGCAGCAAAGAAAGTAACTTAGCAAAGATCAATATGCAAAAAGCGTAGGCATTGGATCAGTGATGGATAATTGTGTTAGATGACATTCACCATGTAACAGTCACAACCTAGAGCAATACACAATAGCTCCAATTCATTAATGTAATGTAGGCATGTATTCCGTATATAGTGATACGTGCTTATAGTAAGAACTTGCATGCCATCTTTTGTCCTACCCTCCCGTGGCAGCGGGGTCCTTAAGGAAACTAAGGGATATTAAGGCCTCCTTTTAATAGAGAATCGGAACAAAGCATTAGCACTTAGTGAATACATAAACTCCTCAAACTATGGTAATCACCGGAAAGAATCCCAATTATTGTCACCATGGGGTATGCGGATCATAACACATAATAGGTGCATACAACTTGCAAGATAGGATCAAGAATACACATATATTCATGAAAACATAAAGGGTTCAGATCTGAAATCATGGCACTCGGGCCCTAGTGACAAGCATTAAGCATAGCAAAGTCATAGCAACATCAATCTCAGAACATAGTGGGTACTAGGGATCAAGCCCTAACAAAATTGACTCGATTACATGATAAATCTCATCCCACCCATCACCGTCCAGCAAGCCTACGAAGAAATTACTCACACACGGCAGTGGGCATCATGAAATTGGTAATGGAGGATGGTTGATGATGGCGACGGCGTCGAACCCCCCTCTTTGGAGCCCCGAATGACTCCAGATCAGCCCTCCCGATGAAGAACAGGAGGTGGCGGTGGCTCTGTATCGTAAAACACGATGATTCTTTCTCTCTGATTTTTTTCTCCATGAAGAGGTATATATAGCGTTGGAATTAGGTCAAACGGAGTTTCCAGGGCCCCACAAGCCTGGAGGGCGCGCCCTAGGGGGGTAGGCGCACCCCCTGGGCTTGTGGCCCCTGGGTGGCGCCCCTCCAGTGGATCTTTCCGCCAGTATTTTTTATATATTCTGAAATAATTCTCCGTAAATTTTCAGGTCCATCCGAGAACTTTTATTTCTACACAAAAATAACACCATGACAATTCTGCTGAAAACATCGTCAGTGCGGGTTAGTTCCATTCAAATCATAAAAATTTGAGTCCAAAACAAGAACAAAAGTGTTTGGAAAAGTGGATACGTTCAGGACGTATCAGATGCTAGACCATTGGGATGTCTGGCACTTAGCTCCTTAGTTTGCTCAAAATTGTTGTCATCTCTAATGACGTCGTTTTTTACCTCCGTATTAAATGATCTTGGTGCACTCACATTCGTGGAAGTAACACCAATGCCTTCTGGCACATCAGACCCCTATCCCGGAGGTAATATGCTAACAGATGAGTCATCCTTAGGAACAGAGGAGTCCTGAATAGTGAGATTTGGTAATTTATCTGCTGTGACATGGTACCCTTTATGATGGCGAAACTGCGCTAATATTTGATGCATTGGCAACGACTAAACCACCAACAATTGGCATGCCAACATTATTTCTAACCGGTGCGCTCCTCGATTTAGCTTGAGGTATGCCCATCTTCACTATTTCAGCCATAGAAGGGTGTCCTAGCACCCCACCCTAACCATGCTGCACTTGTGGAGGCTAGAAATTGGTAGACTTCACATCAGCTGCTAAATTACTGATAATAAATACATAAAATATTAGGAAGTCTTCCAAGGAAGTTCTCGAGATATGTACAAGCATTACTAGTAGTCACTAAGCATCGAAATTTATAAATTGTACATTATGAAAACTAAAAAAAAAACTCATGTTCAAGCTTGTAATGATCCCAAACTCCTAATATAAGGACACAATTTTACTTAAAACACAGAACTTGAAGAATGAAACATGTGCAATGCAGAGATAAAATGAAAATAAGAACACAGGAAATCTATCCCAATGCAATACTGAAATTCATCGCAGTCCTGCCAAGGCACAACTAGTTTAAAGTTATATGACCCTATTTAATTTTGGCAAGTCAGAGTCACAAGAAGTATGCCGAGTTATAACCGGGTTTACTGTGATCATTCAAACAAAAGTTCACTCCATCCATTCATTAAGCATAGTGTGTAACTCATAGAGAATAGAGATCATACTCGAAGCAATCCAGCAAATATCATTGGCTTATACATATTTAGTTCAAAATGATCATATGAACCAACTATTGTAACAACAACATGATTGCCCATATAACCTGTGATATCACAAATCCAAACAAGACTTAAATAACATATTAAATATTCACATTAAAAATAAATCAAGGGGAATTCCTTATAGGGTAGGATTTAGTCATTCGTCGTGTTTTTCTTCATAGTTTAATCCTACGTACGTGGAAGTTCCAAATGGGTTAATTGATCCAATCTTTCCAAAAGTGTTTGGAAAGGAGTCGCACTCAGCATCATTGAAGAATGACCGAGGACGAGGAGTACTAATTTTCGCTTTGAAAACAATGATTAGTATCTGTAATATATCAGGTTTTCATTCGTGTTATGCGTAGACTAACTGGTGTAAAAAATTCACCTTCATTCTCCACTTTTAATTTATCGAATGTTCTGTTTTAGGGTCCCAAAATGAGAACACCACTTTCACAACATGAAGAAATCCACTTTTAGGGTCCCAAACAGAAGTACATATTAGAAGTGGGAAATGACATTTTTCATACTTACTTTGGTTGTGTTCAAATGAATGTTCATTAGACAAATTGCCATCTGTTTTCTCTATTAAGTCCTTACTCAAGGGTGTGCCATTATAAGACGGGAAAAATGGCCCGGTAGATGCTAGACCACTGGCATTGCTGGCACTTAGCTCCTTAGTTCGCTCAAAATTGTTGGCATCTCCAACAATGTCGTTTTTGACCTCCATATTAAATGATCTTGGTGAATTCACATTCGTGGAAGTAGCACCAATGACTTGTGGCACATTAGAACCCTGTCCTGGAGGTAATATGCTAATAGATGAGTCATCCTTAGGTACAGAGGAGTCCTGAATAGTGACATTTGGTAATTTATCAGCTGTGACATGGTACCCTTATGATGGAAAAACTGCGTTAATATTTGATGCATTGGCAACGACTAAACCACCAACAGCTGGCATGCCAACATATTTGCAACCGGTGTACTCCCCGATTTAGCTTGAGGTCTGCCCATCTTCACTATTTCAGCCATAGAAGGGTATCCTAGCACCCCACCCTAACCATGATGCAATTGTGTGGAGGCTGGAAATTGGTAGACTTCGCATCAGCTACTAAATTACTAATAACAAATACACAAAAGGTTAGGAACACTTCCAAGGAAGTTCTCGAGATATGTACATGGATTACCAGTAGTCACTAAGCATAGAAATTTATAAATTGTACATTATGAAAATTATAAAAACTAATGTTCAAGCTTGTAATGATCCCAAACTCTTGATATAAGGACACAACTTTGCTTAATCCATGGAACATGCAGAATGAAACATGCACAAAGTAGAGATAAAACAAAAATTAGATGACAGAAAAGCTATCCCAATGCCAAACTAAAATTCATCACAGTCCTGCCAAGGCAGAACGAGTTTAAAGTTATATCATCCGATTTAAATTGGGCAAGTCAGAGTAACAAGAGGTATGCCACGTTATAACAGGGTTTACTGTGGTCATTCAAACGAAAGTTCACTCCATCCATTCATTAAGCATAGTGTGTAATGCATAGAGAATAGAGATCATAGTCGAAGCAATCCAGCAACAACCATTGGCTTATACATATTTAGTTCACAATGATCATATGAACCACCTATTGTAACACCAACATGATTTAATTATTGTTGCATGCGAGAAAAACGACGGATTAATCAAGTGGGAAACACACACTCCCGCCAAAAGGGGCAAACACACCCACGTACACACTTGGAGGCCAAGAGATTTACTGAAAGCGACATTATTTTTTGAAATGGAAGTATTAGCAACGTGTCATACACATACATGGTCACATATGCATGCACAAGGAGAACACGGTGCATCCTTTTCACAAACTCATTGTAACCATATTTCTTTAGTATTCTTGTGACTATAATCATACGCTGATTGACTCAGAAAACGGTAGCGTTATATATGCTGGATGAAAATGAATATTTCAAATATCAGATTACTTATTATTGTAAGAAACTCTTTCGCAGGGCCTCTTTGGTAGGACCAAGTACGAAAGAAAAGCAACGTATCCAGAGCCGTAGGGAGATGCTAATCAAATGTAGCTCTTGGTTGCACCTTTCTCAATGCACGCTTCACGTTGGTTATATGACAATTTGGCCACGTACTACCGGTTTGAATCATCACTTGCTTATGCTACTAAATGATACGATGTATGGAATACACGAATTGATTAGATAACACTATAAACATTATGTGATTTTCTATAGTGGAAAATGGCAATACAAATTTCTTTTTGTTCATGAACAGACACACAAATATATTTCGTTTTGTATTAGAAGAAAACAAGGTTATTCTATTTAGCAAAGGGACAAATGTTGATTGAAATAAAGTTGTCAATGACTTAAGAACCAGAATATAGACATTTGAACAACCATTTATGAAGCATAACTATAATATGGCTACTAAGGATGAGCAATCACCTAGTGCGTAGAAACTTGTGAAAGGATGGTAGTTAAAGATAAAGTTTGTTTCATAAAATCTCTTGGATTGCATATACTTAATTTTTTTGTCCGCATCCTCCGAATATCCCAATATAGCTTCCATACCTCTCATGACTCCCATAATCCGAGGAGGGAGCCAAAGAATGTTATGCATTCAATAGCCTTATCAAGCACCCATGTGGCAACACCATGCCCGTTGACGTCCCCCTACCACATTTGGACTAGTGGGCATGACAATATTGCCAAGCGAAAAACATCATCAGCAACCCAAATTACCTGAAGGGTGACATTGTCCAAATCATTTGTTGCAGGAAGCCCCTTGATCAAACCTAGGTTTTGACCAGCCAAATTAAACTCAAGGATGCTACCACTTTTGGACAACTAGTAAATAGCATTACCAAGTGACCCAGGCCTACCAACTGCAAGAAACTCAAATGGAGCGGGCGTTGAGATTTTATTGACCCATAAATCAGTCACTGAGGTGTAAAAATATGTGATGGGTCGATGATCTTCTCTGTAAATGGTCACCAAGACAACCTTGAAGGGGTTGGAGTGACATGCATCATGCACATGGCCCTTGTCGCCGCCATCGCATATCACTGCCCCGTTGAGGTAGGCCATGACAAACTTTGGAGAACGGAAACGCAAAGCCTCCCACCGGTAATGGGATCACCTATAATAACGTCTTTCTGCCACCAATCTTTGACAATGACACAACCGTGGCAGCAATGAGTAGTGGGTTGCTCTGAGAAGCACATCGTAACCATTGCGACGCTGGAGCAGTTTTCCTAATATCAGGGATTCACAAGTCAAAGTGCTCAGGTTGGAGCATTTGGGAGCTTCAGTGATGGGGGTAATAACAATATTTCCACGGTACTCGAACACATCGAGGAGGGGCAGCTTCAAGTTGTGGATGCGCAAGCCGTGGAGGAACCTGGGATCGGTGGTGACGCATCGCCGCTGCTTGTAGACGACAAAGGTACGTGGGAGGGGGATGGTTGCAATGGGAGGCGGAGGAGGATCTCCAGGAGGAGATCGACATCGTCCGATAGGGAGGAAGGGCCTCGATAGATATACTGGAATGACGACGACGACTGCGGCCGATCATTCCGGAGCTCTCCTCACTGGTCTGGGTTTGGGAGTGGAGGTGCGTATTGCGGCAGCGTGCCATTCAAGGGCCCTCCTCACTGGTCTGGGTTTGGGGATGGAGGCACGTGCCGTGGTGCCGTGCCATTCGTGCGCCCTCCTCAATTGCATGGATTTGGGAGTGGAGGCAGGTGCTAAGGTAGTGTGCCATTGTGGCCGCTCCTTGCTAGTTTGGAATTGGGGATGGAGGCGTAGGCTACGGTGGAGGGTCATCTCTGCATTCTCCTTGGATTGGAGTGGAGGCACCACTGAGACCAAGATCTAGAGGATGCAGTGGTGAGGTTCTCAGAACATGGTGGACTTAATAATCATACCTATACATGGAAGTTTCAAATGAGACAAATGATCAAATCTTTCCAAAAGGTTTTGGAAAGGAGTCACACATTTCAACACTGAAGAATGAATGAGGATGAGTAGTACTATCTTTCATTTTGACAACAACGATGAGTACCAGTAGTATGCCTGGTTTTTTGCATGTGTTATCTTCAGACTAACTTATTACACAAAATCACCTTCATTATCCCCTTTTAATTGCTCGAAAGTTGTATTTTTGGGTCGCAGGAAACCACTTTCACAACATGTAGCAAAAGTATCTTCATCCCTGATGCTTATTCTGTACATGTCATCACTCTTTTGTCCTCCTTGTCAGTAGCATTGGCAAGATGCGAAGTGCCAGCTCAACTGCCTCATCAAGCTCGCGAGCCGTCGCTAAATATGGTGTGCCATTTCGGGCCCTCCTCACAAGTGTGGATTTGGGGCAGGATTTTCGGGCTGCGGCGGTGGGTCAACCACTCTCTATTTCCAAAAGGTTTTGGACAGGAGTCAGACTATATGTGACATTAAAGAATGGACTACTATTTTTATTTTTGACAACAACAATGAGTACAAGATTACCAGTAGTATAACTTGTGACAAAAATTGATCTTCATTCTCTCTTTTTAATTGCTCGAAAGTTGTGTTTTTGGGTCGCAAAATGAGAAAACCACTTGCATTACCCCCTTTTTATTTACTCCCCATACTAGCTTTGACTAAAGTCGAACTTCAATTTTTTTTACCAAATTTATAGAAACAACATGAAAATTTACAATAACAAACATATATGACGTAAAAATATATCCATTCATGAATCTAATATGGTACTGATTACGTGGTGTATACAATATGTTCTCCATAAACTTAGTCAGTGTTTATAAAGTTAGACTTTAGACAAAGCTAATACGCGAAGTAAATAAAAACGAAGAGAGTGATATGCCCGGTTGCATCACGCTTTAGTCCTCCTCGTTGGCGGCGTTGGCAAGATGCCAAGCACGAGCTCGACCGCCTGGTTGAGCGCGCGGTCCACCAAGGACAGCAGGGACCACTGACCGTTGTTTGTAAACGCCTATCTCAGGGAATGGGGCCCGCTCAATGCCGCGAACAGCAATGGCTGTGCCTCCTGCAACTTGTCCCACCCGCAGCAGCGTCCCTAGCGGCACGCCCGAGCCGGTGCACACGGTCAGGTACTCACACCGTGCGGGCACCGTCTCGGCGCCCTGCAATAATACAATGCCCATACAACGAACAAACTACAAATGCAGCTAGTTCAAGGGGCTCACCCATAGTTCTATGGGAGCATCACTGTTAGCACTAATCTTGATATTATTGTATCAGCATTTTAGTTTGCTTTCATTATGCATGTAGCATAGTTTAGAGAGTAGCAAGTCCGGCAAAGTTACATCAAAGATAAGCGGAGAAGGCGAGATGCCAAGCCGCTGTGTGATACAGCAAGCACGGTGAGATGCCCGACGACCGTGCGATGCTGTGTGTAGGCGTGATGCTGTGGTGCCGTGTGATACGGCAGCGTCGTGTGAAGCGGCGAGACGTGTGCGGGACCAGACCGGCTGGATGGATCAGTTGAAGCTGAGAGACACTGTGAGTTAGTTAGTTAGTTAGTACATGCGAGATGCTAGCTAGACTCCCGCGTGTGTTTGCATGGTGGCCGGGTCCTGTGGATATCTTGGAGTGATTCTAGGATTAGTTAACAGGTAGTGCATGCATGTACGTGTGTTAGTTGTGTGAGTGGGCTTGGTGATGGCCGGGTGCTTAGAGGATAAGGCCACGATGTGGTAGTGGCCTGAGTTATGCCGGTTGAGTGCCAGCCCCTGGTGTATATATATGTGTTGCAATTGAGAAATGAAATGGAGCCGTGAGGGCTGGGAAAAGCAATGTAGCCTTTGTTGTAGCCAAGGAAGAGTGACTCGGCAAAGCTGTGTGTTCTTCCTTGGTATGTGTGTGTGTGTGTGAGAGAGAGAGTTTCTCCTTCTTGTGTGTTCTTGAGAGAAACAAATCACAAGAGAGTTGTGAGAGGAAGAAGAAGAAGCGGCGCTGCGTGGAGGCGGCGCCAACAATCACAACAATAGATGAAACATTCATTTTTGTACCCTGTTGTCAGCCCATGCCACATCATATAGCAGCTCGACAAACCATCAGTAGGCAAATCTAAAACCGTTTGCTGCGCAGTACATGGCATTGCAAAATTAACAAAGCTTACAGAGAAGAACCAGGCATGCTAATATGATTGATGGTCCCATTGCGGGCGCTAAATTCAGAAGTGGCCTGGGCTTACACAGAACAAAGCTTATAGAGAACAAACAATAGTAAATTAGCAATACAAGAGAAGAACAAGTGGACACCTAAATAAGAGAAGAACAGTAGAAAATACAGAAGTCACCTGCGCCACCAGCTTCCTCTGCCACGGCTACGAGGAGCAGCATGGCGGCGACGCAGATGGGGACTTGGGGAGGAAATAGAATGAGCCCGACGCCTCGACATGGAGACTGGATGAAGAGAGGATGCTCTTACCTTCTGGCTGACTTGCCGGCACCAGCGGCGTGGCTGACATGGACGTTGAGCCGCTGACTCGCTAGAGTTGGAAGCATGACCGACTCAAAGACGGGTTGAAGCAAAGTGGGTTGAAGGGAAGCCGCTGCCGTTTACAAACCGCCACCGTCGCCTTCACTCGGGAGTCATAAGACGCCGCCGCCTCCGCCCTTCAAGAGCCGCCGCCGCCTAGGTTTAGGTCACGAGCTATCGAACTGGTGGAAACTGGGAAATGAGGGTGACGAGTTGGCTAGGTTTAGGTCGATGGGCTATTACGCCTGCGAGAGAGAGTTAGAGTGGGTTGAGCCGATGCCTGATGGGTTGGGTACATGCAAAAAAGGCTAAAAATTCTTTTCGTTTAGCGCCAAAATAGCACGCTTTAGCGTGATTAGCGTCATAACGAGGCCCTTTCAGATATGCTATAACGCCAAATAGTGGGCTATTGTTTTCACTGATATCATCGCCCCGTCGAGGCAGTCGTGTCAAACTCCATGGGAATGAACCCGCTCTACTTTTCAAACATAACGGAATCGCATATATAACCTCTTTCCTCCCCAATCTACATTGCATGCGGCGTCATAGGGTGGGGGCAAGGCCACAGTGGAGGGAGCACTGACTAAATGGTAGCGGGAGGGATATAGGGTCCGAGGATGAAAATGATAGTGTCTTTTTCATGGGAATGAAAATGATAGTGGTGACCAATGAACCGTAATGGCCTCAAAGTATTGGGCTACTGGGCTATGTGCAATACCTCTAAGGCCTTTGCGGGAGGAGGGGTGGGGTGGGGAGGGGGGGGGGGATTAGCAAGAAAGGCTGTGCCGGATTCCGAAGCTTTGGGGGTTTCCCAACTTCTCAACTGCAGCTTAGGGTCCTTTCCCTTCAAATATCTGGGTCTGCCCATCTCCCCCTTACCATCTCTGTGCTAAAGAATTTAAGCCTCTGGTCAATAAAGTACGTAACCGGGTTATGCCTTGGCTTGGCAGATATAACACGTCTGCGGGAAAGGTTTGCCTCATTAATCCGTGTCTTTCCTCCCATCCTATGTTCACCATGGGCTTCCACCGGTTATCTCAGGGAACCCATGAGGGTTCTGACAAACATGGAGGTTCCTTCTATTGGAATGCGGTGGATAACAAGCGCAAATACATATTTGTCAAATGGAAAGTCATTTGCAGGCCCAAAAACCTTGGGGGGTTGGGAATCCTGAATACGGCCGTTATGAACAAATGTTTGATCGTTAAGTGGTTGTGGAGGATCATGACGGCTTCTCCTGGTACTCTCTGGCTTGATCTTCTTAAAGCCAAGTATTTCCCCTCTGGCAGTCCCATGTTTGCCTCAGCAGCTAGGGGCTCCCAGTTCTGGAAAGACTTGGTCAAAGTTCGCGAAGTGTTTCGTGCTCATGTTAAGTTCATAATAGGGAATGGTGCTTCCACCCGGTTTTGGTTAGATTGGTGGTCCGCTGATGCTCCATTAGCGTCTTCTTTTCCTGTGCTGTTTTCCTATTGCTCGGATCCTGAGATACCAATCTCTGAGCTCTTTCACAATAACTGGGACTTGGGGCTCAGGAGATTCCTCTCTCCTGTATAGTTGGGACACTGGCATCGCCTTGCTGCCGTGTTCCCTATGCTCTCGGAGGAGGAGGACACTGTGGTTTGGCCTCATGTTGCCTCTGGGAAGTTTTCCGTCAAGTCCCTCTATTCTCGTCTCATTTCCGGGACCCCACCTCCAAGTTTAAGCATGTTTGGGCGGCCAAAGTCCCCCCCATGATCAAAGTCTTTTTGTGACAGGCTATCAGGGGACGGCTGGCTTCGGCTGATCAAATCCGTAAACGGAATGGGCCGGGATCTGATCGATGTACTTTATGCTCTAATATGGAAGATACCAACCACATCTTTTTTGGGTGTGTGTTGGCCTAGTTGGCCTGGTGCTGTGTGCGGTCGTGGTTAGGGGTAACCTGGCCCCCAATTCTTTTGATGAGCTCCGTATGCTTTCCTCTGGGCTCTAGGGTGTTTCTAAACGTCTATTCTGGGTTGGCTTTGGTGCCCTGTGTTGGGCTCTCTGGACGACTAGGAACAAATTCACCATTGAGGGTGTTTTTCCTAACAAGCCTGTTGACTTCTTGTTTAAAATGTCTATCTTCTTGCAGCAGTGGAAATTATTGACTAAACCGGCTGAGCGGGACACCTTGGAGATGCTGATCACTAAAGTTCGGGCCTCTGCCAATCTGTTATCCTCTCCAACTGGTGCTGCTCCTGCTTAACCACGTCGTCTTGCGAGCCTTAGGTTGTTGGCCTGTGTGCCAGTTTGGATGTTGTTTTGTGGGCCTGTGTGCCTGTGAATTCTGGCCTGCGTGCCCCTGGCTGTTTGTAGGTTGTTGGCCTAGTACTTTCTTTATTTATAAAGTCGGGCATATGTCTTTTCTCTAAAAAAGAGTGCCGTCAATTGTTGGCATCTCGTTTAGTCCGCCGCGGAGGCAAGGGCGCCGCCAGCCACGTCTGCCGCTCCATCTCCCCCGATTCCGGCTGAGAGCTCCCTAGTCCGTAGGGACCCCATCTCTGCTCGGCCATCTCGTCCCATTGATCCCTCTCCCTGTGTGTTTTAGCGATAATTTGACCAATGCATCAAATAAGAAATATCTCAATAAGCGGTAAATAGCATTTGCGAGGCCAGACCCCATATTCCATGCCTTGTGTGTCTCTGAGCGGCCCCGTTAACAGTTTCGAGCTGCCTTTAAAAAAATAAAAAGTCAAAAAGATATATTTATTTCATGGATTTTAAAAAGGAAAAAAGATTGTCAGTTCAAAAATGAGAAATAAATATAATATTCAGAAAAACAAATATGTTCATGCGCGTACATATAGAAATGTTCGTCACATATTAAAAAAAATGTTAATACCAAACTTTAAAATTGAAAATAGTGTATTATCAAAATATTTGTTGCAAATTTAATTTTTTTGTTACGAATTTGAAAATACTAATTGCATATTTGAAAAATGTTAACCGTGTTGCATTGTGTATTTAAAAATGTACATAACATATTGTGAAAAATGGCCATCCTATTATAAGAAGTTCATGTATATAAAAACATTGAAAGGAAAAGAAATGAAAAACAAAAAATAAATTATGCTCATCATGTATGGTTGAAATGTTCATCATGTATTGTAAATGTTCAACTATAAAATAAGAACTTAGAAAAAAAAAGGAAGGAAAAAACGAAATAAAAAAAGATAGAAAATCCTGTAAGAAAAAAAGAAACAAGTGAATAAAAAACAAAACTGGCAGACAAAAGCTATAAATTGCAGGTAAGATAGTATTGCTAAGTAAACAACATCATCATCAATGTGAATTATTTGAAGGCTGACATTGCCCAAATCTTTTGTCATAGGAGGCCCCTTGATCACTGCTAGGTTGTGCCCATCCAAATCAAAGACAAGGATGTTACCACTCATAGACAACCAGTACAGTGCATTACCAACAAGGCAACAAGTGACCCATGCCTACGGGTATCAAAAAGCTCAAATTGAATGGGTGTTGAGATGATATTGTCCATACACCAATCTCCGACGAGTAAACACAGGCGATGGGTTCATGATCATCCTTGTACATGTTCACCAAGATAATCGCAAAGGGGCTGGGGTTAGAGGCGTCCTGCATGTGGCCCTTGTCGACATCAACGCATAATACCTCCATGTTGAGGCAGGGCGTGTCGAAGTCCAGGGGATGGACATGCGGTGATGCTCGACTATAATGGGGTTCCATATAACAACCTCTTCCTGCTCCCAATATTTGATGAGGTCGCCAACGTGGAGGCAACTGAGCAATTTGTTATCATGGCCGCCGACAAGCACAAGATTATCATTGCCAACCTAGAGCAGTTATTCGAGTTCTCCGGTGTCGGGGATTTGCAATTCGATGCGCTCAGAAGTGATGCGGTTCGTAAAGGATTGGGCCAAAGACAATGTTTATGTGATATACGAAGACATCAAAGAAGGGAAGCTTTCTGTGGTCGATGCAGAAGCGACGGAGGAACCTGGGATCGGTAGCGGCGCATCGCCACTGCTTGCATACGTCAGAGGTGCAAGGAAGTGAGGATGGTTGTGGTGGGAGGCATATGAGGATCTCTCGGAGCAAATTGTCATCATCTAGCAGGGAGGTAGGTCCTTCGGTTGAGATGATGCGGTGACGGCAGCGGCTGCGACGAATCGTTCCAGACAGTGGCGCAGGCAGAATTATTTTCAAGGTATGGCCGAGTAGGCAGGCTAGCGCATGACAAAACCGAGTGTGAAGCGCCACTGATTCTGGTACCCTCCTCGCTCTCTTGGATTTGCGGGTGGTAATACACGTGGCGGAGGAATGCCATTCTGCACCTCCTCACTGGCATGGATTCGGTGGTGTGTCCACTCCATGCCCTACTTGGATGGGAGTCGATGGGCCGCCCAGATCCAGAAATATAGGACGCATGGGAGAGGTTCTCAGAAAGTGGGTGATTTGTATTTGACCCAGTTTACTTCGTGGTTTGATCATTTTCCCTAGCCTTCTCTCAGTGCAAATTGGACCTAGGCCCCATATGGAAGTTTAAAACATGGCAAATGATCAAATCCTTCCAAATTTTTTGGGGAAGAACCGGCACTCCATGACACTGATGTGGCGAGTATTGCTACTATTGTTATTATTATTATTATTATTATTATTATTATTATTATTATTATTATTATTATTATTATTATTATTATTTTGCATCACATTTTTCATTTTGACATCAATGATAAGTAACAGTAGCATACAGATATTTTGCGTGTTATCTTTACATTAACTTGTGAAGAAATTCACCTTCATTTGCCCCTTTTAATTGCTCAAAAGTTGTGTTTTTTAGTCACAAAGTGAAAAAACCATTTTTTGCGACAAATGAGAAAACCACTCGCAGAGGGCGCTTACTATGTACAAAGGTATTTTACGGTACATCTCCTACAAAATTATGTGTATTATTAAGTTGACCCAATGGTTAATATGGTCTATTCAGATTTTGGTTTGACGAAAGATTGATAATTTCCTATTAGGAGTAGATTTGGCATTTCAGACCCTAATAAATCTAGTTAATGAAACCGAATCTATAATTGGGAGTGATGAGAAATTGCGAGAAGGCTGCCGCCAACTAGAATAATGAACAAGACACGTACATGTACATCGCATCAATCATATGCAATTAATCAGAACTAGGACAATGACCGTGAGTTGCTGTGGGCAACATGTAGTAATTTCATCAACGAATCAGTGAAGAATACTTGATAACATAGTTGAACGTCCATGCATTACGAAAAAATATATATTACCGTGATGACTAAAGGCGTAGGACAGATGAAAATCAAGCATAACCAAATATTTCCCCAACAACTGCCAAAAAAAGTGCTTGGAGCTTAGAAATTAAAGAAACCAATAACATGATTTTGAACTTGGTTCCTGAACGCATGCATCATTTAAATTCACATTCTAAGTATGCTAAGTATAATGTTGTATAATTTATTACCTCATGAGATCATCTTATTCGGAGACATCAGACAACTCCGGGTGATATGAAATTTAGACAGCCCTAAATGACATACAACTATATGAAATGTTGGCATTGTTCAACGGGTTTTAGATCAGTCTTAACTGAAGCCTGCCTTTGACTAATTTCTCCGCGGATAGAAAAATATGAGAGAAATCAGTGTGACTTATATGAAACAAACTACACAAAAAATAGACACAACAGCATGACCTTACTCGTTGACCCCCCACCCCCACATCCACGAATCTGCCTCCCAGCCTGAAATCCACAGGAAAAAACAAAACCAAAATCATAGATTATCTCACGAAATATGCACCTAATTGAATAGGAAGCAAAGTTGAAAAGTTCCATCACACACATAATGTTCGATAGAAATCCTAGTTATTTTATTCTTTGCCAACAAGAGTCTTATTGCAGCAATCCTTTCTCCCTGAGATCTCTTGAGTAATTGTGTGTATCAATATGGAACTAAATTGGCTTGTGGATGTTGTGCGAAAGACCTTGGTGGGCACTAGGCTCCTGAACACCTTCTCGCTCTTCATCTTCCCGGCACACTGCTTCAGCGCCTGCAGCCTCGCCGCGGCCCTGTACCCATCCTCACTGGCGGCGGTCGGCCACTTGACACCCACTGGAGCGAACCTCGCCTTGGACGAGGAGGAGGAGGAGGAGGAGGAGGAGGGCTCTAGCACCATGGTGGCAGCATCAACGAGGGCCGGAAGTTGATGCAGTCTGTTGGGATAAACCCGGACGAACCTCTCTCTCACACTCAGCTCGGACGAAGGTGAAAGAAGGAGAGGAGCACACAATTTTTTCTTGCGACAAACGCCTCGCCGCACGAACGGCGCCACGCCGCACGAACGGCGGCTCGGCCGCACGAACGGCCTCACTTTTCTTAACTGGGCACATACCCCGGCTCGGCAACACGCTGGCGCTTACATGGGAGACTACACGCCATGGAGACTAACTCCGGCTACTATTCCTCATGGTGAGCGCACACACGCACCTGAAGACTACATCTCTCCTCAGGCTCTTACGCTGCACACACAGCTCTGGACTCTATCCTCTTAAGTAGACTCACGTACATGGAAGGCAACAGCCTGCCCAGAAGTTATGCAACTAACACACGCACTAACCCATGACCCCATATCCTTCTCCTAGATATGCTCAGGATCCTAACTACTAGGCACATGACGCCCATGCAGCTAACTACTACAACGTCACACCGGCCAGTAATTCCATCCACTAATCTCCTTCCTAGATTATCTCCAGGTCCCCAAGACTAGGCATGTAGCATCAACAACTCACGCATCCATGTAGCTGCACAACGGTCCGGCCGCCACTCACGCACGAACGTGACTCGGCCAGCTCGCCGCACGACGCCGTCGTCAAGATTAGTGCTTACACAGTCGTGGTGCCGCCCATGGCCTCGGCCACCGTGCACACCACCTCGAGACCGGCGTGGCGGAGGCCTAGGCATGAGTTAGTTTGGGCACGTAGCTGGCTACAGCGTTGGCGAGATCTTTGGCGGTGTGGTGCTGTGGGCAGGAGTGTTGTATCAGAAGGAGGAGCACGTCGAAGATGCAAAGGAACGCCCAGACATGGGCCAACGCCAACCGATTTTGGCCGTGGTAGGAGGCCGACGAGATTTTCGCTGTCCGACGGGGAGTAAGGCGCCATGGCCGAGATGTGGCCCCGACTGCAGCGGATAACTCAGAGCTCTCCTCGCGCACATGGATTTTGGGATGGAGGTGCATGCTATGGTGGCGTTCCATTCGAGGCCCCTCCCTACTAGCATGGATTTGGGGGTGGACACAAGCGATGGGACAATGATCGTCTCTTTACATGATTAACAAGAAAACCTTGGAGGGGTCGAAGTGACATGCGTCATGCCCATGGCCATGGTCGCTGTAGAAGTGCATGCTCTAGCCAATGCAACCAAAAGACCGATCTTATGAAAGAGACTAGGCAATACATTTATACGTCAACACTCCCCCTCACGTGTGGCTCTCTCAGGCCTAAACGTGGACCGAAAGTGGGCTGCAATTTAATTGCGCCAGCCGGGTCTTGAACTCAAGACCTCTTGGCTCTGATACCATGTAGAAGTGCATGCTCTAGCCAATGCAACCAAAAGACCTTTATTATGGAAGAGACTAGGCAATACATTTATACGTCAACAGTCGCCAACATCATATATCACCACCACGGTGGGGCAGGGTGTGTCGAACTCCAGGAAAACGGGCACATTGTGCTTCTCGTAGGTAACGAAGTTGCATATAACAACCCCTTTCCGCCCCAATGTTTAACGAGGGCGTGACCATGGAGGCAACTGAGCACAATTTTGGTGTGGTTGCTAGCGAGTACATCATAACCATTGTGACCCCGGATTCAGTTCTCCTAATTCTTTGATGCCAGGGATTTGCAACTCGAAGCGCCCAGTTGGGATGTAGTCGGGAGAGTCAAGGATGGGGCTGAAGGCAATATTTCCGTGGTACTCGAATATGTCCAGGAGGGTCAGCTCCGTGTTGTGGATGAGTAAGTGGTAGATGAACCTAGGGTCATTGGTGGCACATTCCGACTACTTGAAGACGACAGAGGCAAGTGGAAGGGAGGATGGATGCGTCATGAGGAGGAGGAGGATCTTCCGGAGAAGACCGCCATCGTCCGGTAGGGAGGAAGGGGCCTCAGTCGAGCTATTGCGGCGACGATGGCGGTTGCGGTGCCAGGTCATCCGCGGTTGAGGCATATCATTTCGAAGCTCTCCTGGCTTCTGTGGATTTTGGTATGAAAGTGTGTGGTCCGACGACGTTCCATTAGTGGACCTCCTCATTGGCGTGGAATTGGGTTGGAGGTTCCTGTTGCCGTGTAGTGCCATTCTTGTGCCTTCCTCACTCGCATGGATTTTGGGGTGGAGGCACATGTTGCGACGGTCTGCCCTTATGGCCTCCTCGCTGGTGTGGAATTGCAGATGGAGAAGGCTGTGGTGACAGGTCATCTCTGTGCGATCCTTGGACTTGAGAGGAGGCACCGTCTAGACCTAGATCTAGTGGACGCACGGGCAAGTTTCCTAGAGTGGGAGGATTTAATCATTTGCCGTGTTTTACTTCATAGTTTAATCCTACCTACGTGGAAGTTTCAAATGGGTTAATTGATCCAATCTTTCCAAAAGGGTTTGGAAAGGAGTCACACTCTACATCATTGAAGAATGATTGAGGACAAGCAGTACTATTTTTTGCTTTCAAAACAACGATTAGTACCAGTAGTATATCAGATTTCATTCATGTTAGGCGTAGACTAAATGGTGACAGAAATTCACCTTCATTCTTCCCTTTTAATTGATCAAAAGTTCTGTTTTAGGCTCCCAAAATGAGAACACCACTTTCACAATAGGTAGAAATCCACTTTTAGTGTCCCAAACGGAATTACCGATAAAAAGTGGTAAATGGCATCTTTCATAACTTACTTTGGTTGTGTTCAAATGAATGTTCATTAGACAAATAGCCATCTGTTTTCCATATTAAGTCAGTATGTGCCTTTATCAGACGGGGAAAATGGCCCGGTAGATGCTAGACCACTGGCATTTCTTGCACTTATCTCCATAGTTTGCTCAAATTGTTAGCATCTCCAACGACGCCGTTGTTGACCTCCATAGTAAATGATCTTGGTGCACTCACATTCATGAAAGTAGCACCAATTCCTTCTGGCACATCAGGCCCCTATCCTGGAGGTAATATACTAACAGATGAGTCATCCTTAGGTACAGAGGAGGCCTGAATAGTGACATTTGGCAATTTATCAGTTGTGACATGGTCCCCTTTGATGGCAAAACTGCGTTAAGATTGGATGCATTGGCAACGACTGAACCACCAATAGCTGGCATGCCATCATTATTGCAACCGGTGTGCTCCCAGATTTAGCTTGAGGTCTGCCCATCTTCACTATTTCAGCTATAGAAGGGTGTCCTAGCACCGTACCCTAATCATGCTGCACTTGTGGAGTCAGAAATTGGTAGACTCCGCGTCAGCTACTAAATTACTGATAACAAATACACAAAAGGTTAGGATGTCTTCCAAGGAAGTTCTCGAGATATGTACATGCATTACCAGTAGTCACTAAGCATAGAAATTTATAAATTGTACATTATGAAAACTAAAAAACTAATGTTGAAGCTTGTAATGATCCCAAACTCCTGATATAAGGACACTATTTTTATTAAAACACAAGAACGTGAAGAATGAAGCATGGGCAAAGTAGAGATAAAATATAAATTAGAAGACATGAAAGCTATCCCAATGCCAAACTAAATTTCTTCATAGCCCTGCCAAGGCACAACCAGGTTAAAGTTATATCATATGTTTTAAATTTGGCAAGTCAGTGTAACAAGAGGTATGCCAATTTATTACATGGTTTACTGTGGTCATTTGTGACGCCCCCGACTTAATCGTGCACTAATCATACACGCAAATGCACACGATCAAGTCTAGGGACTCACTTGAAGATATCACAACACAACTCTAGACACGAATAAAATAATACAAGCTTTATATTACAAGCCAGGGGCCTCGAGGGCTCGAATACAAAAGCTTGATGCACACAAGCGTCAGCGGATACAACAGTATCTGAGTACAGACACAAAGTTAGACAAGGTGCCTTAAGAAGGCAAAAACAAACAACGACTCTGATCGAAAGAGGCGAGGCCTCCTGCCTGGGAACCTCCTAAACTACTCCTGGTCGACGGGGATCTTCACGTCGCAGCAGACTCCTGCAGTGGCGTCTGGCTCCTGGGCTCCATCTTCTGGTGTATCATCAATTTGGTATGGGGGAAAAGAATAGCAAAGCAACCGTGAGTACTCATCCAAAGTATTCGCAAGACTGACATCAGATCTATTCTAAATATGCAGCATTATCAAAGGAAGGCTGTATATGTGGACTAGTTTGCAGAAATGCCAGATTAGGGGGGGGGGGGGAAGGCCTAGCCTATCGAAGACTAGCATCTTCAGAGTCTTCAGCATCTTGCAGCATTAGAAGAGTGTAGATTAGTATATAATTAATGTAGCAAACATGTTGTAACGAAGCCTAGAGGTCCTTTCTCGACTCCCTGCGAGAAAGCGATCCCGGAGCTTCCAATTAATTAACCTGTTTCCACTTCAAGTAGTAATAGATCCGGGCACAACACTGAGCGTCCTGTTACCGTGGACACGGCTATTCGAATAGATATCTTCCCTGCAGGGGTGCACTACTGTTACCCAACACGCTTGATCAACTCCGGCCGCACACACTTTTCTGGGTTATGCCCGGCCTCGGAAGATCAACACACCGCAGCCCTACCTACAGCTCAGCAGAGAGGTCCCCGCCGGTCTACATCCTAAGCGCTCAGGGGTCTTGGGCCATCGCCCTTAGCACTCCGGGTCGTTGTGCGCAGGGTGGATACCAGCGCCATCGGCACGATCCGACCCGGCCACAATGCTGAACTGGACGTCTGACAAAGCTTTCGGCTGATACATACGGTGCAGAGGGGCCCATACCCATTATCCCACGTGGTGTTAGTGCGAAATGGGCGCGATGACCCACTCAGATTAAACACCCAAATCCGTTAAGCTCATTTCATAACTCGCTCACCAACACGCGCGATTAACCTCGGCCGCATACCCTTGTTCCTGGTGATGTCCGGCCTTGGCTGATCGACACGTAGCAGGCAAGCCTGGCTTTACATTGTTTTCTCGCTCGACCAACATGTTCGATAAACTCCGGCCGCACACCCTTGTTCCTGGTGATGTCCGGCCTCGGCTGATCGAGACATAGTGGGTCAGCCTGACTTTACATTTCCCCCGCGGGTACCTCTCAAGGTGGACCTGCCTGTAAAAGGTCATAGTAACAGTGTGGCTAAGTATCGGGAAGGGATCCGAGGAATCACCCTCGATGGATTCCCACTCGATGTAATTCGTCAAGGAGAACCAGGAGGAATCACCCTCGATGGCTCACACTTGAAAGGTTGCACGACAGAAGCTTTGCCGGAAGGGGCGGAAGAGGAATCACCCTCAGTATCACACTTCCAGGTAGCTATCCTACAGAGGCACCATCGAAAGTGAGCTTAGAGGTATCACCCTCGGCACTCGATGCCAACTCTGTAGTGTCGGGCAATTTAGGGGGTGTGCAGTGATGTGCTGTTCTCAGCCCGACGATCATTCGATCGGGGCACAGATACTAAAGCGGAGCAAGTACAACAAGTGAGAGGGGCCACAGATGGTTTTCCATCCAACCTATACTAAGCAGTTTAGGATAATAGGCAGGTATCAATAACAGTTTACAAAAATTATGCTATGCATCAGAACTGGGATCAAACAAATGCAGTAGCAAATTCTAATGCAAGCAGGAGGGAGAAAGAATAGGTGATATAGGCATGCTCAAGGGGGTTTGCTTGCCTGGTTGCTCTGCGGCAAATGAGGGGTCAACTGGAAGCTGGTCGGCGGGGACGTAGTCGAAGTCGGTAGCAGCAGCGTCGGCGGGCACCAGGTCTATCGGTAAAGAAGGGGGAGAGGAAAACAAATAAATACACGGCAAAAGCAATCAATATGCATGACGTGTAGATGGGTACTACGGTTTACCGGGTTAATGCCGTTAACTCTTGGGAATTAATAAAATATTATTTGGATTTATTTTATTAACGCAGTGCACTATTCATCTACTGCAATCGGTCAAAAAGTTGCATGTTCGGGTAGCTAGAGGCATATGACAGATCATTGGATGGCATATTCAGATTCGTGACATTTTTCTGATCATTTTTCATATATAAATTATTTTCATCTGAATTACGGTTTAAAAGATATGAAATTTTAAAGTTTTAATAATTTTCTGAATTATTTTTATTTACCTAATTCCAACATTATCCAGAACAGTGACTTGCTGACGTCAGGGTGACGTCAGCATGACGTCAGCATGCAACAGTGCTGTTGACCAGGTCAAATCTGACCTGTGGGTCCAGTGGGACCCACTGGTCAGTCTCACATTAGACTAACCAGAAATTAAATCAATTTAATTAAAGGTGGGGCCCTATGTCAGTGAGTAATTAGGGAAAATTAATTATTTTAATTAACCTAAACACTAATTAGGCTTCTGACACGGGGGCCCCACATGTCATAGACACTGGGGGAGGGGCCCCATATGCCAGTGACTGGGCAGCCCAGTCAGCCGAGTTGACTGAGTCAACTCGGTCAACTGGGGCAGCGGGGCCCACTGGCAGCCTCACAGGGGTGGCCCCAGGCCTGGCCACGTCGGCGGCCGCCGGAAAACGGCTCCGACGAGCCTCCCGCGGCGGCGTTTTCACCGGCGAGGCTCGGATTTTCCCCACACAGCGCCAAATCGGGCGCTCTCGGGTGCGTTCGAACGGGCAAAGAACGCCGCGTCGAACAGGAGCTACGGCAGGGGCGGAAGCGGTCGGAGATGGGCTCAACGACGGCGACAAGCGGCGCCGGAATTCGGGCTTCTCTGAAAACGCGGCTACGCGACACAATCGAGCAAACTAGCTACGCGGGCGAGCTCTACGGTTCACTAGGAACATGCCGGAGTGGTCAAGCGAGCTTGCCACTGCTCGGGAGCTCGGCTACGACGGCAATGGCGGCGGCGGCGATCGGGCTCGAGGGGAGCGATGGCTACGCGCGTGGGGAAGAGCGGAGAAGAGAGAGGAGAGGAGGTGGCTCACCGTGCGGGCGCAAGATGGCCCCTCGAGTGGTCGGGAGCGCAGAGGGAGGCCGGTATCGGCGGCGACCGCCGGAGATGCCGAAAACGGAAGCGGCCCGATTCGGCTAATGCGGTGACCTCGGGCTTGAGCGCGTGGTCGGTGAAGAAGAGGAGGACGCCGGCGGAGCGATTGAGCTGATCGGGGAGGCGAGAGGGAGTCGGTAGCCGTCGCAATGGAGAAACGGCGACGACGGCGACGACTCGGGAGAGAGAGGGGGAAGGAAGGGCTCGCGCGAGTGGGAGACAGAGGGGGAAGTGGAGCAGGGCGGCCAGGGGAAAGGAACGAGGACAGTCCTTATCCCCTCCGCGGCGTCGGTGGGCATCGCCGGGTCGCGCAACGGCCGGAGGAGAGGCGCTCGTCCATGAAGGAGGCGACAGCACGAGGGAGAGAGAGGAAGGAGAGAGAGAGGGGCCGGCTGGGCTGGCTGGGCCGCACTGTGCACTCAGGCCCAGCCAGTCTGGCCTTTCTATTTTTCTTTTTCTTATTTCTTTTCTTTTCCACTGTTTGCAAATTATTCTAACACTAAACGAATTTTATTAAATGTGAGACCTGGCCCATAATTCACAGTGCATTTTTCTCACCCACTAGAAATTGGTTTTGAAAAATTATGATTTCATTTTTATTTCCCATTAATTATTTTAGTGTTAATTGTTGCTGCTTTCTACTGTTTTAATTAGCTAGGGACATTTCTAGAATTTTGGTGATGTTGTTTTCCTCAACATTACTCATCTTAGATTATTTCACAAATTTGGAACATTTTAGTTTCTGCTTTGAGTAACTTTTATTTCCCACTTTAGAATTTAATTGAATTTTGAGTTTGAATTTTAATTGGGCCTAAATGCAAATGATGATTAGGCTTGACAAAATATGATGACATGGCATTTAACAAGGGTGATCACTGTAGCATTTACAGGGGGGTGTTACAATTCTCCTCGTCTAACAAGAATTCTCGTCCCGAGAATTAAGACGAAGACTGAAAGAAAGCAGGATATTCTTCACGAAGACGGTCCTCGCGTTCCCATGTGGCTTCAGCCTCAGAATGATTAGACCACTGAAGTTTGAGGAACTTGATCGACTTCTGACGAGTCCGACGTTCAGCTTCATCAAGAATGCGGATCGGATATTCTGGATAAGACAGATCTTCCCGCAATTCCAGTACTTCATGATTGATAGCTCGAATTGGATCCTTGAAGCAGCGACGAAGTTGCGATACATGAAAGACATCATGCACCTGAGATAGGTTTGGTGGCAACTCCAATTGATACGCCACTTCTCCTCGACGAGCGAGAATGCGGAACGGGCCAATATAGCGAGGAGCTAACTTGCCCTTGATTCCGAACCGATGAGTGCCCTTCAACGGAGTTACACGAAGGTATGCCTGCTCACCAGGTTGATAGACCATTGTCTTGTGCTTTCGGTCATAGTTGTTTTTCTGATGAGACTGAGCAGTTTTGAGCAACATAAGATGGCCTTGGTGTTGGAGCTGGTCGGTGAAAAACATTGTGCGGAATCCAGACTCGACGCTTCTGAGCAGGCTGACCCGAGGATGAGCCCATATCTCGAGTACGCTTGAGCGTCTCCTGGTACTTATTCAAAGCAGTTTCAATTTGGTAAGACTTGCTGACAAGTGTTGCAAAGTCTGCAGCTTCATGAGTAGCAAGTGCGAGCTCGATATCAGGATGCAGTCCTTCACGGAATTTCTCCTGCTTGCGAGCGTCAGTGCAGACGTCATCCTCAGCATAGCGGGATAAATCAAGAAATTTCCTCTGATATTCATCCACAGTCATCTTCCCTTGTGTGAGTTTGCGAAATTCCTGCTTCTTCTGGTCGATCAGACCTTGAGGAATGTATCGCACACGGAAGGCTGACTGAAAGTCCTGCCAAGTAGTTTCAATTCCAGCAGGCAGCGTACGCCTGTGACTTTCCCACCATTGAGCAGCTGGGCCCCTCAGATGATACGTCGCATAGACGACGTAACTGTCAGGGGCAACTTTTGCCGACTCCATCTGAAAAGCAATGTCATGGAGCCAATCATCAGCATCCATTGGATCAGTCGAGCTGCGGAAGGTGGACGGATTGAGGCGCACGAATTCTTGCAGAGTTATTGAGACAGATTGTTGCTGAGCATTCAGAGTTGGAAACTGAGCCATTACTCCAGTCATAAACTGACGATTCAGCTAAACTGCTGGCGGTTCAGCTCAAACTGTTGCATCATGGCGGCAATATAGGGCGGAGGTGGAGGATCGTTAGCCATCCTACCAAATCAACAGGACAGTTCAGCAAGAACAACTGCATGAGTTAGAGATCATTTATGACACATTGTAAGAAATGAACAAGGAGTGCATTAGATAGATAATAGCAGTCATTAAAGACATACAGATCCAGGCACAGATTTGGACAACGGCGGATAGCGCGAGTCCCGAAATACACACAGCTAGACAAGCTAGGCGGCGCGCAGGCACGCGGTGAAGAATTACACAACGAAGACATAGCAAAGGCTACGTCAACGTCGGAGAAAACTTTTGGAGCGGGGAATCTGCAAGGAACAACGCAGGGGGTCCTCGATAATAAGGATCATGCGGTCCGTGGTGTTGAGCAGCAGAACCTGGCCCATCTGGAAGCAAGGGGGGGGGGGGATATATTCAGAACTCCGGGTGGATGTGATCACGAGAACCTAATGTTAGAGTTAGCAAAATCTTTAACCCGAAAGGAAGAGAAGTTCAGAGCCCCAGAGCAAGGATGAGGAATAAAAGATCCTAATACCACCCATTTGGCGACGTGGGCCCGTAAGCCACACAGCCATGTTAGTAAATCAGTTTTCGGAAATTCTAGACTCAACGTCGGCCAAGGAGTTGGAAAGGGGCTTCCTACAGGCAGTCGGCTCTGATACCAACCTGTGACGCCCCCGACTTAATCGTGCACTAATCATACACGCAAATGCACACGATCAAGTCTAGGGACTCACTTGAAGATATCACAACACAACTCTAGACACGAATAAAATAATACAAGCTTTATATTACAAGCCAGGATCCTCGAGGGCTCGAATACAAAAGCTTGATGCACACAAGCGTCAGCGGATACAACAGTATCTGAGTACAGACACAAAGTTAGACAAGGTGCCTTAAGAAGGCAAAAACAAACAACGACTCTGATCGAAAGAGGCGAGGCCTCCTGCCTGGGAACCTCCTAAACTACTCCTGGTCGACGGGGATCTTCACGTCGCAGCAGACTCCTGCAGTGGCGTCTGGCTCCTGGGCTCCATCTTCTGGTGTATCATCAATTTGGTATGGGGGAAAAGAATAGCAAAGCAACCGTGAGTACTCATCCAAAGTATTCGCAAGACTGACATCAGATCTATTCTAAATATGCAGCATTATCAAAGGAAGGCTGTATATGTGGACTAGTTTGTAGAAATGCCAGATTAGGGGGGGGGAGGCCTAGCCTATCGAAGACTAGCATCTTCAGAGTCTTCAGCGTCTTGCAGCATTAGAAGAGTGTAGATTAGTATATAATTAATGTAGCAAACATGTTGTAACGAAGCCTAGAGGTCCTTTCTCGACTCCCTGCGAGAAAGCGATCCCGGAGCTTCCAATTAATTAACCTGTTTCCAGTTCAAGTAGTAATAGATCCGGGCACAACACTGAGCGTCCTGTTACCGTGGACACGGCTATTCGAATAGATATCTTCCCTGCAGGGGTGCACTACTGTTACCCAACACGCTTGATCAACTCCGGCCGCACACACTTTTCTGGGTTATGCCCGGCCTCGAAAGATCAACAAACCGCAGCCCTACCTACAGCTCAGCAGAGAGGTCCCCGCCGGTCTACATCCTAAGCGCTCAGGGGTCTTGGGCCATCGCCCTTAGCACTCCGGGTCGTTGTGCGCAGGGTGGATACCAGCGCCATCGGCACGATCCGACCCGGCCACAATGCTGAACTGGACGTCTGACAAAGCTTTCGGCTGATACATACGGTGCAGAGCGGCCCATACCCATTATCCCACGTGGTGGTAGTGTGAAATGGGCGCGACGACCCACTCAGATTAAACACCCAAATCCGTTAAGCTCATTTCATAACTCGCTCACCAACACGCGCGATTAACCTCGGCCGCACACCCTTGTTCCTGGTGATGTCCGGCCTTGGCTGATCGACACGTAGCAGGCAAGCCTGGCTTTACATTGTTTTCTCGCTCGACCAACATGTTCGATAAACTCCGGCCGCACACCCTTGTTCCTGGTGATGTCCGACCTCGGCTGATCGAGACATAGTGGGTCAGCCTGACTTTACATTTCCCCCGCGGGTACCTCTCAAGGTGGACCCGCCTGTAAAAGGTCGTAGTAACAGTGTGGCTAAGTATCGGGAAGGGATCCGAGGAATCACCCTCGATGGATTCCCACTCGATGTAATTCGTCAAGGAGAACCAGGAGGAATCACCCTCGATGGCTCACACTTGAAAGGTTGCACAACAGAAGCTTTGCCGAAAGGGGCGGAAGAGGAATCACCCTCAGTATCACACTTCCAGGTAGCTATCCTACAGAGGCACCATCGAAAGTGAGCTTAGAGGTATCACCCTCGGCACTCGATGCCAACTCTGTAGTGTCGGGCAATTTAGGGGGTGTGCAGTGATGTGTTGTTCTCAGCCCGACGATCATTCGATCGGGGCACAGATACTAAAGCGGAGCAAGTACAACAAGTGAGAGGGGCCACAGATGGTTTTCCATTCAACCTATACTAAGCAGTTTAGGATAATAGGCAGGTATCAATAACAGTTTACAAAAATTATGCTATGCATCAGAACTGGGATCAAACAAATGCAGTAGCAAATTCTAATGCAAGCAGGAGGGAGAAAGAATAGGTGATATAGGCATGCTCAAGGGGGTTTGCTTGCCTGGTTGCTCTGCGGCAAATGAGGGGTCAACTGGAAGCTGGTCGGCGGGGACGTAGTCGAAGTCGGTAGCAGCAGCGTCGGCGGGCACCAGGTCTATCGGTAAAGAAGGGGGAGAGGAAAACAAATAAATACACGGCAAAAGCAATCAATATGCATGACGTGTAGATGGGTACTACGGTTTACCGGGTTAATGCCGTTAACTCTTGGGAATTAATAAAATATTATTTGGATTTATTTTATTAACGCAGTGCACTATTCATCTACTGCAATCGGTCAAAAAGTTGCATGTTCGGGTAGCTAGAGGCATATGACAGATCATTGGATAGCATATTCGGATTCGTGACATTTTTCTGATCATTTTTCATATATAAATTATTTTCATCTGAATTACGGTTTAAAAGATATGAAATTTTAAAGTTTTAATAATTTTCTGAATTATTTTTATTTACCTAATTCCAACATTATCCAGAACAGTGACTTGCTGACGTCAGGGTGACGTCAGCATGACGTCAGCACGCAACAGTGCTGTTGACCAGGTCAAATCTGACCTGTGGGTCCAGTGGGACCCACTGGTCAGTCTCACATTAGACTAACCAGAAATTAAATCAATTTAATTAAAGGTGGGGCCCTATGTCAGTGAGTAATTAGGGAAAATTAATTATTTTAATTAACCTAAACACTAATTAGGCTTCTGACACGGGGGCCCCACATGTCATAGACACTGGGGGAGGGGCCCCACATGCCAGTGACTGGGCAGCCCAGTCAGCCGAGTTGACCGAGTCAACTCGGTCAACTGGGGCCAGCGGGGCCCACTGGCAGCCTCACAGGGGTGGCCCCAGGCCTGGCCACGTCGGCGGCCACCGGAAAACGGCTCCGACGAGCCTCCCGCGGCGGCGTTTTCGCCGGCGAGGCTCGGATTTTCCCCACACAGCGCCAAATCGGGCGCTCTCGGGTGCGTTCGAATGGGCAAAGAACGCCGCGTCGAACGGGAGCTACGGCAGGGGCGGAAGCGGTCGGAGATGGGCTCAACGACGGCGACAAGCGGCGCAGGAATTCGGGCTTCTCCGAAAACGCGGCTACGCGACACAATCGAGCGAACTAGCTACGCGGGCGAGCTCTACGGTTCACTAGGAACATGCCGGAGTGGTCAAGCGAGCTTGCCACTGCTCGGGAGCTCGGCTACGACGGCAATGGCGGCGGCGGCGATCGGGCTCGAGGAGAGCGATGGCTACGCGCGTGGGGAAGAGCGGAGAAGAGAGAGGAGAGGAGGTGGCTCACCGTGCGGGCGCAAGATGGCCCCTCGAGTGGTCGGGAGCGCAGAGGGAGGCCGGTATCGGCGGCGACCGCCGGAGATGCCGAAAACGGAAGCGGCCCGATTCGGCTAATGCGGTGACCTCGGGCTTGAGCGCGTGGTCGGTGAAGAAGAGGAGGACGCCGGCGGAGCGATTGAGCTGATCGGGGAGGCGAGAGGGAGTCGGTAGCCGTCGCAATGGAGCAACGGCGACGACGGCGACAAGTCGGGAGAGAGAGGGGGAAGGAAGGGCTCGCGCGAGTGGGAGACAGTGGGGGAAGTGGAGCAGGGCGGCCAGGGGGGAGGAACGAGGACAGTCCTTATCCCCTCCGCGGCGTCGGTGGGCATCGCCGTGTCGCGCAACGGCCGGAGGAGAGGCGCTCGTCCATGGAGGAGGCGACAGCACGAGGGAGAGAGAGGAAGGAGAGAGAGAGGGGCCTGCTGGGCTGGCTCGCCCGCACTGTGCACTCAGGCCCAGCCAGTCTGGCCTTTCTATTTTTCTTTTTCTTATTTCTTTTCTTTTCCACTGTTTGCAAATTATTCTAACACTAAACGAATTTTATTAATTGTGAGACCTGGCCCATAATTCACAGTGCATTTTTCTCACCCACCAGAAATTGGTTTTGAAAAATTATGATTTCATTTTTATTTCCCATTAATTATTTTAGTGTTAATTGTTGCTGCTTTCTACTGTTTTAATTAGCTAGGGACATTTCTAGAATTTTGGTGATGTTGTTTTCCTCAACATTACTCATCTTAGATTATTTCACAAATTTGGAACATTTTAGTTTCTGCTTTGAGTAACTTTTATTTCCCACTTTAGAATTTAATTGAATTTTGAGTTTGAATTTGAATTGGGCCTAAATGCAAATGATGATTAGGCTTGACAAAACATGATGACATGGCATTTAACAAGGGTGATCACTGTAGCATTTACAGGGGGGTGTTACATCATTCAAACGAAAGTTTACTCCATCCATTCATTAAGCATAGTGTGTAACGCATAGAGAATAGAGATCATACTTGAGGCAATCCAGCAACAATCATTTGCTTATACACATATTTAGTTCAAAATGATCATATGAACCACCTATTATAACAACAACATGATTAGTACATAATGTGGTTTACACACAGGTCCAATCAGGTATCAGAGAGATCTTGCGGTCCATGTCTGTTGCACGACCTGTAGGACATAAGAAATCACTCGAGCACTTCGCACGCGCAGCACGACAGCAAAACGAAACACAACAAAACTCTTGCCTAGTCTCTGTGTTGTTTGAGCCAGCGGGCAGTGCGGAGGAGCCTGTCGGAGAGCCTGTGGTAGGGGAGCAAGAACAGGCTATGGAGCCCGGTGATGGGTGGTCCCCCTTGCCGGGGGCCTCGCGACGAAGTCATGGAGGTCCTTGGGAAAGAAGCGATCGGCCATGGCTGTTGGGAGGGATTGCGTGGGCTAAAGGGGAATCAGAGGAGGGATTATTTAGAACAAAGCTTCCCTACGGAGGAAACTCTCCACGAGACAAACACGCAACGTCCCAAATCGCTTGTGCACCCTTTTTTCTCCCTTCGGCACAGTACCCTGATGATGTGGCTAGTCCAGAGTGCGCCATGTCTTTCTCCATTATTGGGTTGAACTTGTTGCTCATGCATCAAACTAAATTCATTTTAGCTATCACATTAATGTGTATTAAAATTATATATTAAAAACAGAGAATTTGTATTGCTATCTCTCTGTAGTGGTTATGTGGGGTACAGAATGCAGATTTTTTTTATTCATGAAAACGAAGTGGAAACGTACCAGGCCGAGTGTTGTCACATCTGTTTCCATATTTACTGTAGGACGGTAAACAAAAAGTAAACCTCGGAAACAAACTTGTAAAAAGATATTGCCAGAAACGAATGCACATCGGATATGACACGGGCACATATACCAAAGGGACATTCCCCACAGGTCCAAAACCTCTTGCCATTGTGGGCCCCCTCATTGGTGCGGAATTGGCGATGGAGGAGCAGACTGCGGCGGCGGGTTATCTCTGGGCCCTTTTTCTATCGGAGTGGAGGCGCCGCTGAGACCTAGATCTTCAGGATACAGGGGCGATGTTCCCAGAATAGCGAGGATTGACTCATTTGCCATGTTTTAGTTCATGGTTTAATCCGACCAGCATGCAAGTTTCATACGGGGAAAATGTTCAAATAATTCCTAAAGGAATTGAAAAGGAGTTGCGCTTTGTGAGAGTCAAGAAAGGACGTGGATGAGTAGTACTTGTTCTTACAGCAACGTTAAGTATCAGTAGTATATTCTAATCCGTAGATAAACTTGTTACAAAATTTAACCTTTATTCTCCACTTTAATTGCTCGAAAGTATTGTTTTAGGGTCACAAAATGAGAAAACCACTTTCAAAATATGTAACCAAAGTCTTTATCTTTTTCTAGTGAGCAGAAACTTGGGAATATATGGTAGTACACCAGCGCCCACCACACCGAAATCGACCTCATGGCATTAAATATCTATTACCAAGGAGATGTATAGGCACTAGTACAAAACGGGCCTTTAGTCCCTGTTGGGAAGGACCTCTAGTCCCGGGTCACCAACCGGGACAGCCCAATCGGGACTAAAGGCCCCCACCCTTTAGTCCCGGTTGGTCACAAACCGGGACTAAAGGCCCTCCACGTGGCCGTGCTCGTGCGCTGGGGCTGGGGACCTTTAGTCCCGGTTGGGAAGGGCATCTAGTCCCGGGTCACCAACCGGGACAGCCCAATCGGGACTAAAGGCCCCCACCCTTTAGTCCCGGTTGGTCACAAACCGGGACTAAAGACCTTCCACGTGGCCGCGCTCAAGCGCTGGGGCTGGGGACCTTTGGTCCCGGTTGGTGACACCAACCGGGACTAAATCCCTGCCACTTTAGTCCCGGTTGGTGACACCAACCGGGACTAAAGGTTTAGGGGTTTAGGGTTTATTGTTTATTTTTTCTTTTCATTTTGTGTTTTCCATTTAATTCTTTTTCATTTCAAACATATTTTACGCTACTACGTACTGTACACGTTATGCATATATAATAGAATTTCTCGTAGAATCAATCATATATCATAGAATTTCTCGTACGACCAAGCATACACACATATATATACAATTTGGTATATACAGTTTCTCCTACAACTTGCAGATCATTACATGCAGTCATTAGGTGAAATGGTATTCTCCGTCGAGAGATATGACATGCTTAAGCAAAAATCTCGCCATTTCCTCTTGAAGTGTTTGTATGCGGTCCGTTGGTAGGAGCTGATCCCGCATCTCTTTCATCTTTACAGAAGGAGATCAATATGAATATATTAGTTGTGTGTATATATATTAGATAATGATAAAAAGAATTGTGAATAGTATTTACGTAACCAAAGATTTCTTACATCTCTGCTCCTTTCGTTCACAATAATGCGAATGTTCTCGCAAACGTAGTATGCACATAAATTATTCCCCGGTGCCTGTCTCAAGCACTTTACGAGAATAGAATTCAATCAGATAATAATCAAGCATGATAATGGTATTGAAACTAGAATTAAAGAGATGCGTGGAAGTAGCTAGCTAGCTAGTACTACTTAACTACCCTTGGTCGCCACCATTTCAGGCTTGGTTTCCATTGACTGACAACCTCTTTGATGAACGTTTTCCAAACCCTGCCCGGCAAAGAAAATGAATAAAGGAGTTATTAATTACTTGATATCAGGAAATGAACTAAAGAGGCCGACATAGTGCGATAAAGATTGAAATTACCTATCGAGCATCAACTTCAGGTCGTAGTATTCTTTAGGGTTTCTAGTTAGTGAGTCCAGTACTTCAACTTTTCCCTCGTCAACTCTAATGATTAGCCAGATCCAGTGGAAACTGCGCACACATTTGTATAGGCGGGCATGCATAACTCATCAACTACACTTAACATCGAGTAAGCAAAATAAAATTTGTAGTACAAGACAGTAACACTCACTTGAAGTTGTAAAGAAATACTATCTCTGGTTTGGCATTTAGTTCCTTCAAAAACATTAGCAAGTTGGCCTCTGTGTCTTTGGGTTCTTTTTTTAACACTTGTTCATAAATGGTATTTGGGTCAATGAATCCAATGCCATAGACTCCATCTCTTTTCATTTCAGAAATCTTCAATCTGCATAATACCACACAAAAGAATATAGTGAGGATAATTACAGGCAATGACCGAGCTGAGCTAGAGACTTAAATTACAGAAAAAAATCACTTACAGACAATAGCAACTGATGAGAGATTTGTCCAGTGCGTCTTGATTGTATAACTGAAAAAGTTCTGGCGATTCAATCCACACATCTTTTCCATGGTAGTAATGCTCTGGCTTGACTTTCACCATGAGGCTCTCTCGCCTGGCCTTTACTTCTCTCATGTACCAGTGATGCAATCTGCGCATCTGCGTTGGTAGAAGCTCGACCTCCTCAGGCCTGACCAGAGGGTTCCCGTGGACGTATTTCCATGCTAGATCCTTCTCATCAATATTCGTGGGAAGATCCTCGATGCCTAGGAGTTGTTCAACAGTGACACCGGCCTCTCTAGCCATCTGTCTAGCAGCGTCGGTTATTACCGGCTTATCGGTGGTACTCACCTTGAGCGGGGGATCGATTGCACCGCATGTTCTCCTAGCTGGGGAACAGTTTTCCCGCTTTTATTACTACTTGTTGTAAGGCTCGACTCCTTATATTTTTGTGCATGATATGACTTCTTAATAGAGCGCTCATAGTCTGAATCACTTTTCTCCACAGCCGGTTTAGCAAGATCCAGAAAGTGTTGTATGACTTTCTCAGGTATTTTCTTCTTCGGCGGCAGGGGCAGTTTCGGTGCAAAATGGGCCTTCACTTGGGCATCCATGACCCGTTTGTTTTCCTCCTTAGTCATCTCGTAAGCTAACTTCTTTTTGGCAGGAGGCTCGGGTTTCTTGTTTGGTGCTCTCTTCCGCTTGGGAGTCCGCTGACACTGTAGAGTTCGATATTGCGAAATCGCGCTGGGCTCCGTCTCGGGGTGGGCTGGAGTCGGCTGACGTGGCAGATTTGGAGGAGGAGTCGGCTGACGCGGCAGACTTGGAGGAGGAGTCGGCTGACGCGGCGGACTTGGAGGAGGAGTCGGCTGACATGGCGGACTTGGAAGAGGAGTCGGTGCCCTTGGCGTCGAGTTTGGAAAGACGATGCAATCCTTCCTCCATACAATGATACCACGTATGACTTCTCCCAGTGTCTGCTCCCCTTGACCTCCAGGAAAGTCAAGCTGTAGTGAGACATATGCCGACAGAACTTCATCCACCCTGCCACGAGCATAGCCAGGTGGAATCGGATTGTCGTGGAAGGCTGCTTCAGGGGGATTTGGTAAAGCATAGCCGTCCGCCACCTTCATGGATATGTTCTTCAGTGGAAGGTGTAGCTCACAACTTGTCATCTCTTGGATATCATTCACGGGGTAGCGAGCCAGCAGTGCAAAATCGGCCGGGACCCCCGTGGAATCCACGCTGCTTTTCGGCATAGATGGGACGGTGCTATCCAATGCTGGATCTGCTTGCTGCTGCCGCTGAGACGCCCTTTCTAGGCTAAGTGTGTCGATCTGCTCCTGTTGCCGCATGAAAGCGCGTTCGAACTCCGCGTGCTTTGCTTCTAGCTGTTGAAGCCGGTCTTCATCCTGCTTCTTCTTGTCTTCCTCCTGCTTCTTCTTTCTCGCACGGCTTCTGTAACTGACGTTCCAGTCCGCAAACCCCTCAACCCACGGAACAACGCCTTTGCCTCATGTTCGTCCCGGGTGTTCAGGATTCCCGAGGGCGCGTGTAAGCTCGTCGTTCTCTCTCTCGGGCTGGAACGCCCCCGTTCGAGCCGCTTCTATTGCACCAAGTAAAGCGTCTGAGGCTTCTTTAAGACTTGCCTACACCATAATCTCCCCTGTCTTTGGGTTCAACTTTCCCCCATGCGCATAAAACCAAGTCCTGCACCCGTCGGGCCAACCCAATGTTGCTGGAGTGACACCTGCAGCAATCATCTTTTCCTCAGATTCATCCCACTTTGGCCAGCCAGTCTTGTAGCCACTTGGCCCCAGAACATGGTGAAACTGTTTCTTCTCAGCATTGATCTTGTTTATCCTCGACCGTTCCTTAGCTGCTTCCGATTCCTTGAACTCCACAAATAAGTCCCAGTGATCTTTTGCCTTCTCCAGTGCTCCAGTGAATTCTGGAGTTTGCTTTCCTGCTTCGACGTACCAGGCCCATAATCTTTTCTTGTGTTTGCGGAATTGTGTGGCCATCTTCTGAAGAGCACTCTTCTTGACTTTCTCCCATTCTGGATCTGTTAAATGCTCTGGTAGGGTGAAATGTGACATGAGCGTTTTCCAAAGCAGATCTTTTGCTCTTTCGTCGACAAAACTAACTTCTCGATCTCCCTTTGGCTTATTCCAGTGTTGAACGGAGATCGGGATTTGGTCCCTGACAATAACTCCGCACTGACGAGTAAATTTGTCCGCATTCTTTTTAGGAGCAAGCGGTTCGCCATTTGGTTTGATCTCATCGACGTTGTACTTTATGCCAGGCGGCAACTTTTTGGCCGGGCCTCGTACTGCCCTGCTTGTAGAAGATTTGCTCGATCCGGAGGGCGAAAAGAAGAAAGATTCGTTAATATATATATATATACAAATCAATTAATACATGTAATGATCACCAGTGGCCTTATATATACCTCGCCGGTCTTTGTTAATTGAAGATCATTTCCTTTGCCATCATTGTTTGTGTGCCCTTCGTCTGTTGGTTCTTCCTCAAATATTCCTTCACCGGCGTCGTTCAGATATTGTGAGCCGTCATCTTCAGGTTCACCCTCTGGGTTTTGGATCATGTCGAACATGATATGCTCTTGATCATGGTCGTCTCTGCCGCTAGCGTCCATAGCTTAACTAATCCAGAAGAAAGATAAAACAATTTAGTATTCAAATTAGAATGCATCTCGAATAATATCACTAATACATCTCGAATAATCCAGTTAATGCATCATTGAATATTATCAAATATAATCTCGAATATTATCATATAACATCACTAGCTAATACAGCTCGAATATTATCGAATAATCCAGTTGACTCGCGGTTCCTGAGGCGCGGGCGGTGGACACCCAAAGAGAAGGAACCATCACAGGATCATAGCTCGGGTGAGATCCCTGAAGAACCTGCCAGGTATTGGAGAACCTGACGTCCAATGCAACCATGTAGCGACGGACATGCTCGTCCTCCTCCCTGACACGGCGACGTACCACCTCCTCGGGGGCCGGCTGCCTCCTCACCAATAGTGGCCCATGCGACCGCCACCAAAGAAGCTCCGGGTCAACGATGGGAGCCCGATTCCTCACCAAGCTGCGTGCCTCGGAAGGTAGCCATTCCCAGTGCCAGCCCGGCGGAGTCCATTCCCGGACATGGCGCCTCTCAAGCAGGTTGTCGCCACCGAGTCGACGACGAGGATGCGGGCCGGGCATCGTTGACGTCGAGAACAAATTCTTATGAAAACAAATTACTATGCAATAATTATCATTTTATTATGCTACTCATATTTAATAAACTTTTACAACTATAGTAGATGGGCAAATTTGAACAACATTTTATAGCATTGATCCATCTAACATTCATCTAATTAACATTCATCTACACACAAAACTACATAATAAATCCATCTAATTAACATTCATCTAATTAACATTCATTTACACACAAAAATACATAATAAATCCATCTAATTAACATTTCTTTCAAAAAAAGAGAACCTAGCTAGGATCTTCTCAAAACACAATTGCCATTCACAAAATTCCATCAAGCATTTCTTCTATCTTAGGACAGTACCCAACATAATTTCTTTCATTAAAACTTCTTTTATTAATATTCAAATAATTACAAAACCAAATTCTATCAATTCATGACCTCCTTTGGTTTTGCAAAGGAACTATATTCCCCCTAACATTTCTAGTCCAGCAAAACTATCTCAGCTAGATGCTAGTACCCACACTTCATTTCTCCAAAAATAATCTGTCCACTAGTTCAAAAATTTCAAGTTTCATTCAAATGAAATTTGGACCAGATTCAGTTTCCTTGCTCAAAACCCAAACTCTACTACTCCAACAATTCTGAAATTTTTACAACACCTCAACCATGCATCAGAGAAGCACCACAAATTTTTTTGAAATTTTGAAAAATCCCTAGCTACTATTGGCATTGCTATCGAACACTTGCTGTGCACAAATTCAGAAATTGGGCAAAGTTCAGAGATTGCACTGCCGTGCACTTCACTCTTCCTCTCGTTCCTCTCCTTCACAGCTTTGCCCCTGGCTCATGCGCATCCATGGGATGCGGCAGGGGGGCGCGGGGTTGCCGGAGCCGACAGCAGCGAGCACATCCGTGGAGGCGCGGGCGGCGGAGCGCGACGGGGACAGAGTGAGGGGGAGGCCTGGGCCTTACCGGCGTTGTCGAGGAGAGGGGCGGCGAGGCTCGGAGGAGACTGGCGAGGAGGAGGTCGGAGACGAGGAGCGGCGATGGCCACGAGCGGTGTGGATCGCCAGAGAACTTGGGAAGCCTGGCGGCGTGGTGATCGATTTGTCTCCTGGGCGGTGGAAAACGCTAGGTGACAGTTATATAGGATCGACCTTTAGTCCCGGTTGCAGCCACGAACCGGGACTAAAGGACCTTTAGTCCCGGTTCGTGGCTGCAACCGGGACTAAAGGTCTGTTTTCGGGCCCAAATTAAGCGCGGGAGGGGGCCTTTAGTCCTGGTTACAGCGACGGGCCGGGACTAAATATCTGTTTTCGGGCCCAAATTAAGCACGAGAGGGGGCCTTTAGTCCCGGTTGGTGGCTCCAACCGGGACTAAAGGGTTGGTCCTGGCATGGTGGAAGTTTAGTCCCACCTCGCCAAGCGAGAGGCACTCGCACCAGTTTATAAGCCCCGCTGCGATAGGCGTCTCGAGCTCCTCTCTAAAGCAGGCAGTACATGCCTAACGTTCGCCCTGCCCTGTGGGCCCTGCTAGCCCTACGGGCCTGCATCCTGGCCCATATATATTTGGGTTTCTAGTCATATGCAGGCCGTGGTGGCCTAGTAGGTGGGCTTTTTTTCCCTTTTTGCATATGTTATGTCAACTTTTTAGTCCCGGTTGGTGGATCCAACCGGGACTAAAGGACTTTTCCAGTTTTCTTTGTTTTTTGCATTATTTTTTTTCTTTTGTTTCTACTTACAGCCAAATATTTAGAGTTGATCGCCTTGCGTCATATTTTCAAAAACATATTGACAAACCTGATGCTGGCCCTTCAATGCGAAATGTTGCGACAATGGTACCTATGAAAAATAACTTGATAGAACTATTTGTCACTATCTGTTGGCTATATTGGGGCACTAACCATGAAGATCTGATCCCCAAACGAAATTTTTAGGTTATTTAAATAGGTGTTTTAATCAAAAACAGATTATGTTTAGCTCTTTTAGTTTTATAGCTCAAAAAAATCATTAAATGCATGAAAAATAGTGAATGAAGTCAGAAAGGGTTGAAAATTTATGATGTGGCTTTGAATGGTGCATGTTGAATGCACAAAAAGTCTGGAGTTAAAATAAGTTTAAAAAAAATGAAATGCCTTTGTAACAGACGAGTTTTCGTCTGAAACCCTGATACTTCGAAAGAGATTGTCCAGTTTGTACACGAAGTGCATCCAGTTTTTGCCGTAACCCTCTTTACTTTTTAGCACATGCTATGTGGGTGAAATGATGATACCATGCCAAGTTTTAACCTTTTCAGAGTTCATTTGTAGTGCTTTTCAATTTCAGGGTCATTTAGCTCAAAAAAAAAATCAATAAATGCATGAAAAATAGCAAATGAAGTCAGAAAGGGTTGAAAATTAATGACGTGGCTTTGAATGGTGCATATTGAACGCACAAAAAATCTGGAGTTAAAATAAGTTTAGAAAAATAAAATACCTTTGTAATAGATGAGTTTTCGTCCGAAACCCTGATACTTCGAAAGAGATTGTCCAGTTTGTACACGAAATGCATCCAGTGTTTGCCGTAACCCTCTCAACTTTTTAGCACATGCTATGTGGGTGAAATGATGATACCATGCCAAGTTTCAACCTTTTCAGAGTTCATTTGTAGTGCTTTTCAATTTCAGGGTCATTTAGCTCAAAAAATCAATAAATGCATGAAAAATAGCGTTCCTTCGCGTTTCAAATGCCAAAACACATATATATATACCCTAACTATTACAAAGATTCCCTCTGGTTTGTCCGAAGTGGGACTTTCTAGATAAGTCCGGAAACTCACTAGAGAAGAAAGTGATGACGGTGAAGCCGGTCACATCCCAGAGTGGGATATTGGGGTATGAAACTTTTTCTTCGTGTGTGTCCCTTTGCGCCGTAACCATGGACAATCTTCATCATTTAACAGGATGCTTGGGTCAGTCTTCACTGTGAAGGGAGCAATTTCATGAAACTTTTCATAATCTTCTGACATGTCTGTCTTGTCCTCCACTCCCACGATGTTTCTTTTCCCTAAAAGAACTATGTGGCGCTTTGGCTCATCATATGATGTCTTCGCTTCCTTATCTTTTCTTTTTCTTGGCTTGGTAGACATGTCCTTCACATAGAAAACCTGCGCCACATCATTGGCTAGGACGAATGGTTCATATGTGTACCCAAGATTGTTGAGATTCACTGTTGTCATTCCGTACCGCGGGTCTTCCTTTACCCCGCCTCCAGTCAGATTGACCCATTTGCACCGAAACAAAGGGACCTTCAAATCACGTCCATAGTCAAGTTCCCATATCTCCTCTATGTAACCATAATATGTGTCCTTTGGCCTATTGGTGTTTGCTGCATCAAAGCGGACACCGCTGTTTTGGTTGGTGCTCTTTTTATCTTGGGCGATCGTGTAAAATGTATTCCCATTTATCTCGTACCCTTTGAAAGTCGATATAGTCGAAGATGGTGACTTGGCCAGCAAGTACAGCTCATCTCCAACAGTGCCATCATGCATGAGACGTGTTTGCAACCAACCGCCGAATGACGCCATGTGTGTACATTTGATCCAGGGCTCAGACTGCTCCGGGTTCTTGGAGCGTACACTATCCAGGTGTTCCTCGATATACGGAGCCACCAAGCTGGAATTTTGTAAAACTGTGTAGTGTGCTTGCACCCAAGAATGCCCGTCCATACATATTACTGAATCCTTTCCTAGCGTGCCTTTTCCACCCAGTCTGCCCTCATGCCGTGATTCGGGAACACCAATCGGTTTAAGGTCAGGAATAAAGTCAACACAAAACTCAATGACCTCCTCTGTTTCATGGCCCTTGGATATGCTTCCTTCTGGCCTAGCACGGTTATGAACATATTTCTTTAAGACTCCCATGAACCTCTCAAAGGGGAACATATTGTGTAGAAATACAGGACCCAGAATGGCAATCTCGTCGACTAGGTGAACTAGGACGTGCGTCATGATATTGAAGAAGGATGGTGGGAACACCAACTCAAAACTGATAAGACATTGCACCAAATCATTTTGTAACCTTGGTAGGATTTCTGGATCGATTACCTTCTGAGAGATTGCATTGAGGAATGCACATAGCTTCACAATGGCTAATTGAGGAATGCAACCGGAAGCAATTGCGTCATAATCACGTGGCGGTCATGAGACTTTAGGTTCTGGAACTTTTTCTCTGCCATATTTATTATTCCCTTTATATTCGACAAGAAGCCAGACGGGAGCTTCATACTGAGCAGGCATTCAAAAAATATTTCCTTATCTTCTTTGGTAAGAGCGTAGCTGGCAGGACCTTGATACTGCTTTGGATGCATGCCATCTTTTCCGTGCATACGTTGCTGGTCCTCCCGTGGCTCCGGTGTATCTTTTGTCTTCCCATACATGCCCAAGAAGCCTAGCAGGTTCACGCAAAGATTCTTCGTCACGTACATCACGTCGATTGCAGAGCGGACCTCTAGGTCTTTCCAATAGGGTAGGTCCCAAAATATAGATTTCTTCTTCCACATGGGTGCATGTCCGTCAGCGTCATTCGAAACAGATTGTCCGCCAGGACCCTTTCCGAAGATTACTTTTAAATCCTTAACCATATCTAGTATATCATCACCAGTACGGTGGCGAGGCTTCTTCCAGGTACACATTCTTCTTACATTTATCCAAATATATACTTTCGGTCTCATCTAAACAGTGCGTGCATGCGTGGTATCCCTTGTTTGTCTATCCTGAAAGGTTGTTAAGAGCAGGCCAATCATTGATGGTTACAAACAGCAACGCTCGTAGGTCAAATTCCTGCTGTTTGTGCTCATCCCACACACGTACACCTTTTATGTCCCATAGCTGTAAAAGTTCTTCAACTAATGGCCTTTGGTACACATCAATGTCGTTACCGGGTTGCTTGGGGCCTTGGATGAGCACTGGCATCATAATGAACTTCCGCTTCATGCACAACCAAGGAGGAAGGTTATAGATACATAGAGTCACAGGCCAGGTGCTATGATTGCTGCTCTGCTCCCCAAAAGGATTAATGCCATCTTCACTTAAACCAAACCATACGTTCCTTGCGTCATTTGCAAAGTCCCGCCACTTTCTCTCGATTTTCTCCACTGAGACCCGTCAGCGGGTACTCTCAACTTCCTGTCTTTCTTACGGTCTTCTTTGTGCCATCGCATCAACTTGGCATGCTCTTTGTTTTGGAACAAATGTTTTAACCGTGGTATTATAGGAGCATACCACATCACCATGGCAGGAATCCTCTTCCTGGGTCGCTCGCTCTCAACATCATCACCAGGGTCATCGCGGCTGATCTTATAGCGCAATGCACTGCATACCGGGCATGCATTCAGATTCACGTACTCCTCACCACGGTAGAGGATGCAGTCATTAGGGCATGCATGTATCTTCTGCACGTCTAATCCTAGAGGGCAGACAGCCTTCTTTGCTTCGTACGTACTGTCGGGCAATTCGTTGTCCTTTGGAAGCATCTTCGTTAACATTTTCAGCAACTTTTCAAATCCCTTGTCAGCTACACCATTTTCTGCCTTCCATTGCAGCAATTCCATTGTGGTACCCAACTTTATCTTGTCATCTTCGCAATTTGGGTACAACAATCTTTTGTGATCCTCTAACATGCGCTGCAACTTCAACTTCTCCTTTTCACTTTCACAGTTTCTCTTTGCATCAGCAATGGCCCGACCAAGATCATCAGCGGGCTCATCTGATGCCTCTTCTTCAGCTTCTTCTTCTTCATTCTCTTCCCCCATTGTAGTACCATCGTATTCAGGGAACCCAGCATTAGTTGTCATCATCCTCTTCTTCGTCATTCTCTTCCATTAGAACCCCTCTTTCTCCGTGCTTGGTCCAACAGTTATATCCGGACATGAAACCAGACGTAAACAGGTGGACGTGAATGACTTTTGAGCTAGAGTAATTCATATCATTCTTACAGACACCACATGGACAACACATAAAACCATTCCGCATGTTTGCCTCAACCGCACACAGAAAACTATGCACACCATTAATGAACTAGGGAGAGCGTCGGTCATTGTACATCCATTGCCGACTCATCTTCATTACACAACACCGAAAAGACCAAATTAATACAAGTTCATACATAAAGTTCATACACACTTATTCTCATAAAACAACATAAAACTATATAGCTAAAGCATTTAAATGCAACAACAAATGCGATCAAAATCGCAACTAAGGTAATAATTGATCCAACAGCATAATGATACCAAGCCTCTTTATTAACGGCATAGTTTCTAATCTTTCTAATCTTCAAGCGCATTGTGTCGGGGGGATGACCCCCGGGTAGGCAACGGAGCCCGAATCCCCTTCGGAGAAATCAACGGAGCAAGACAACTTCCCCAGGCCGGCTGGCCGCGCACACCGGCTCCCCCGCATGAGCCGGCTTCGCACGGCGGCCCGGTCTGGCCTGGCCGGCTGGCCGAAGCCGGCCAGCCACGAGACGGCAGTGCCTTAGCGGCGAAGAAAGCATCGAACCGCGCACCGGCCTTTACACTGGCGGTGCAGACGAGGCTGCAGCTTTATCCTGCACGCCCGCCCGAGGCGGGCGGTGTCAGGCGGCGTGTCCCTGTACAAACGACGGCGCCGCCCTCCTGTAGCCACAGTGGCACCGACTTCCTGTAGCCACGATGGCAACCGACCCGACGAGGGACAAGACCTCGAGCCCAGACTGACGAGACAAGACTCATCATGAAGCCCGCGCCGGCCAGGTTCGGCGCACCTGGCAACCCGGCATTCGGCGACCCGGCAACCCGGCGTCCGGCGACCCGGCGAACCGACGTCATGGCGACCCGGCCTCCGGGTCCGGGTCAATGACAGCAGGGGCCCACGCCCTTGTAGCGTTTACCATTGTAACCCTGGGTGCCGGCCTATAAGACCCCCAGGGAGGCCTCCTTGCAGAGGGGTCGATCACCAGTTCTATGATCAGCGGATTCACACTCGTTCCAGTGAGCTCCCCTACGAGCAAACACCCGCACCGGAGGGCAGAACGGTGGCCTAGCCCCTTCTCCCTTCACTCCAACAGCTCCAGGAGCGACCTTGTAGCCCTTGTGCTTCTCATACTACATACGGCAGGATTAGGGGTATTACCTCCCCGGAGGGCCCCGAACCTGGGTACGTCTTGCGTCCTCGCGCCAGCTCGTATCAACCTCGCTTCCAGAACCCACCGACATCCTATCGTAGCCCCACCATCAAGCCATCTCATGGCATCTGCCGTGAATCACGCACCCCCTGTGAGAATACCACGACAGTTGGCGCCCACCGTGGGGCCGCTCGCGGCGTCGGCTGGAGTTAAGTTCTGGACGAGGCCCTTCACCAGCTCCGGCGAGCGCATCGTGCACGGTGTGGTCTGTGCGCCTCGCACGGCCGGTCCGGCCGGCTGCAGCGCTGCGCCGGGCGCTGACGTCGCCTGCCCTGCCGGCTGCTCCATCGTCCCTTTCGGCTCACTGCGCGTCTTCGTCGCGCTCGTCCCCGACGTGTTCCCTGGCGTGGTGCGCGTCTTCTCCGACTCGCCTGTTCCCGTTAGCCGCGTCGTCCCCGCCGACGTCGCCGCTCTCTGCGTTCGCGCAGAGGTGCTCACCATCGGCACCAGCGCCGGCTCCCCGCGCGCCAAGGAGAAGGCTACGGCAGCGGCTGCCGCCTTGGCTGCGGCTCCGCCCCGCCGGGCTGACCCGCTCCGCGACACGATCCGGAGTCTGCAGGCCCCCATCACGCCCGACGCCGACGTGGCAGCTGCTGCGGTCCAGCTCAACGAGGACCGCGAGCATCTGCTGCTCGAAGCCACGGCGCTCGCGGCAACCCGGCGCCAGCTGGAGTCCTCCCAGCGAGAGTACGACAGCGCCCACGGCCTCACACCGCCTTCCGCCGAGCCCAGCCGGGTCGCGAAGGTGCGGGTTCGTGGGGGCGCCCTCGGTCGTGCGCTAGGCGCAGGCCGACCCGTCTACGACACCCCCGTCAAGAACAGGCGCGCGGCGCAGGCCACGATCGCCGACCTTGAGTTCCTGGAGGGCGAAGAGCTGCTGCAGCAGCAGCAGCGCATCCGCGAGCTCATCACCGCAGCGAACGAGCAACAACAACGCCTCGACCCGGCCCGGCCATCCGGCTCCGAGAGGACCGGGGACCCGGAGAGGGCTCTCCGGAACGCGCGGCAAACATCTTCGCACGCCACTAGCGCGAGCCGCTCCAGCCGGCACCAGTCCGGACGGAGCCGGCAAAATCGCGTCGCCACCGCGGGAGACCGCAACGCTGGCGAGACGGCCGGCGATGGCCGGGTTCAGCAGACAGAGCCCCCCGTTCAGCCGGCTCGGCGTCCCGAGCCGGCCTCGGAGGCCCCTGCTCCCCGCGGTCCCGTGGCCGACCGAATCGGCCTCCGCGTCCCAGTGGCGGATCGGCTCACTCCCCGCGAGCCCTATGACGAAAGCGACGCCCGTCACCGCATCGACCGGCTGGCGCGCTCCACCGCCTTGGAGGAGGAAAGCTCCGTCGGCCCGGCATGTTTCGGCCCCCGCATTCGCGGCGAACCCTTCCCCAAAGGCTTCTCGCTGCCCCGCGACTCGCCAAAATACACCGGCGCCACCAAGCCAGAGGACTGGTTGACCGACTACACCACAGCCGTCGGCATAGCCGGCGGCAACCGGCGTGTGGCCGTCCGCTACGTTCCCCTCATGCTGCTCGGCTCGGCCCGGACGTGGCTTAACAGCCTCCGAGCCGGCAGCGTGAACTCCTGGCTGGATTTCGAAGATGCGTTCGTCCGCAACTTCACCAGCACCTACAAGTGCCCCGGCAAGCCTCGCCAGCTCTCCATGTACGTCCAGAAGCCGGGCGAGCCCCTGCGCGATTTCCTCACACGATGGACGGAGCTTCGCAACTCCTGCGAAGGCGTCCACGAGGTCCAAGCGGTCCAGTACTTCATCGACGGGTGCCTAGACGGCACTCTGGTCAAGCACCGGCTGGTGTGCGACGAGCCAGAAACCCTGGCGGAGCTCCTGGTCGTGGCGGACAAATACGCCACGGCCGACTCCGCGATGAATATAAAGGTCTCGGTCGACACGAGCGGCCGGCTCCTCCCGGTCCAGCCGGCTCCCGCCAAGCCGGCTGGCGACGGCGACCGGCGTCGGCCAGACGGCAACACCAGTGGCAAGCGCCGGCTCGACCAGCCGGCTCCACGCTACGATAACCGGCAAGTCGCCGCTGTGGAGGGGGAGCAGCCGGCCCAGCAGGGCGCCGGCCAGCGCCCACGCACTGGCACCGGCAAAGCCGTCTGGCAGCCCAAGATGACCTTCGAGGAGTCTCTCGACAAGCCCTGCAAAAACCACAGCGGCGCGAAGCCATCAACGCACACGCTCCGGCAGTGCAGCTTCACTCAGCGCTTCCTGAAGGGCAACCTTCCGCCCCCGCCGCCTGGAGCCGGCGCGCAGCAGCCGCCGCCGCCGCCTCCGGCACCCGGCGCCCTCGCCAACAACTCCTATCCGCAGGAGGACGCGGCCTACGTCGTCTTCACCAGCGAGGGCAACGACAAGCACAGCAAGCGCAAGCACTCGGCCGAGGTAAACGCCGTCGTCCCTCCGGTCCCCCAGTACATGCACTGGTCCGACCGGCCGGTGGGCTGGACCCGGGAAGATCATCCGGCCGTCATGCCCACGCCGGGTGGCTACGCCCTCGTGCTCGACCCCACCTTCGTCTCCGACAAACGCACCTGCCGCTTTTCGCGGGTGCTGATCGATGGCGGCTCCAGCATCAACATCCTCTACCGCGACACAATGATCAAGCTCGGCATCGAGGCGCGGCAGTTGGAGCCGTCTCGGACGGTGTTCCACGGCATCGTGCCGGGGCGCTCCTGCTCGCCGATCGGCCGGATCCGGCTCGACGTCCTGTTCGGCTCCAGCAGCCACTTCCGCCGCGAGCCGATTTGGTTCGAGGTGGCCGACTTGGCCAGCCCCTACCATGCGCTGCTGGGCCGGCCTGCGATGGCCAAGTTCATGGCGGTGCCCCACTACGCCAACCTGAAGATGAAGATGCCGGGTCCCCAGGGCCTCATCACCATCGCCGGCGACTACAAAAAGTCCATCGAATGCGCCAAGGCCGGCTCCCAGCTGGCCGAGTCGCTGGTCATCAACGAGGAGAGGCGTCAGCTTGACCGAATCGTCGCGCTGGTTGGCGCGCAGTCGGCCGTGCCGGCTCCGCCCCAGTCGGCCGACGAGGCTTCCTTCAAGCCGGCCAAGGACACGAAGCGAGTCCTGCTCAACCCGGCCGACCCCAGCTCCCGCGAGTACGTCGTCGTCGGCGCCGGCCTCGACCCCAAATAGGAAGGCGAGCTCGTCGATTTCCTCCGTGAGAATCTGGACATCTTTGCATGGTCTCCGAAAGACATGCCGGGTGTCCCAAGGGAATTCGCCGAGCACAAACTCCACGTCCGCAAGGACGCCAAGCCGGTCTGGCAGCCGCTACGCCGCTTCTCCAAGGAGAAGCGAAGAACCATCGGCGAGGAGATCGCCCGGCTGCTCAAGGCCGGGTTCATCATGGAGGTGTTCCACCCCGAGTGGCTGGCAAACCCGGTCCTCGTCCTCAAGAAAAACAAGACTTGGCGCATGTGTATCGACTACACCAGCCTGAACAAGGCATGCCCCAAGGACCCGTTCGCTCTACCCCGGATCGACCAAGTCATCGACTCCACTGCCGGCTGCGAGCTCCTGTCCTTCCTGGACGCCTACTCCGGCTACCACCAGATCAAGCTGGACCCGGCCGACGCTCTCAAGACGTCCTTCATCACGCCCTTTGGGGCGTACTGCTACATCACCATGTCGTTCGGGTTGAAGAACGCCGGCGCAACCTTCCAGCGCTGCATGCAGAAGTGCCTGCTGCCACAGCTCGGCAGGAACGCGCACGTCTACGTCGACGACATCGTAGTGAAGACCAAGCGGCACCTCACGCTCTTGGCCGACCTCAAGGAGACCTTCGCCAACCTCCGCCGGTTCCAGATCAAGCTCAATCCGAAGAAGTGCGTTTTCGGCGTGCCGGCTGGCCAGCTCCTCGGCTTCCTCGTCTCGGAACGCGGCATCGAGGCCAACCCGGAGAAGATCAAGGCGATCGAGCGCATGCGCAAGCCGGCCCACCGGCCCTTCGCCAACCTCCGCCGGTTCCTCGTCTCGCGCACTACTGCTCCGCAGCCGGCATCCGGCTCGACTTGGCCTCCGTCGCACATCCCCAGTCGAACGGCCAGGTCGAGCGGGCCAACGGCCTCATCCTGGCCGGCATCAAGCCACGACTCGTCGAGCCGCTCGTGCGCTCACCCGGCAGCTGGCTCGACGAGCTGCCAGCCGTCCTCTGGAGCCTTCGGACGACGCCGAACCGCTCCACCGGGTTCACCCCGTTCTTCCTCGTCTACGGAGCCGAAGCCATCATCCCGACCGACGTCGAGTTCGACTCGCACCGGGTCACGATGTACACCGAGGCCGAAGCAAAAGAAGCGCGCGAAGACGGCATCGACCTGCTCGAGGAGGCACGCCTCCTGGCCCTTAGCCGGTCCGCCATCTACCAGCAGGGCCTGCGCCACTACCACAGCAAGAAGATCAAACCCCTCGCGTTCCGCGAGGGCGACCTCGTGCTCCGGCTCGTCCAGCGGACAGCCGGCCAGCACAAGCTGGCTTCCCCTTGGGAAGGCCCCTTCATCATCAGCAAGGTTCTCTACGACCGGAACACGTACTACCTCATCGACGCGCAGAAGCCGAACAAGCGCAAGCGAGATACGGCCGGCGTGGAGTCCAGCCGGCCCTGGAACGCGGAGCTCCTCCGCCCGTTTTACAGTTAAACCCATGTATGTATGTATCGCCATCTTTTGGACTTAATCAAAGCAGGCAGCTCCCCCGATCTGTTCCCTGCCAAGTCAGCTCAGCCGGCTCGGGGGCTCGGGGGCTCCCTTTTTTACCGTTTTAAATCTGTGTCTACACACCTGCGTTTGTACGCTCACCCTGCCAAGCCGGCAAAACCGGCTGGAGGGCTCGGGGGCCAGCCGGCTAGACCATGTCCCGCTTCTTTCCTTAGTCCGTCTCGAAGCATACGATCCACCAAAGCCCTCTCTTCGCCGGTCACAGCCGGCTCCCGGTTGTCTGGCCGGCAAGAGCCAAAGGCCGGAAGCGTTGTTACGCAAAGAACGCCTAAGAAGATCGCCCGGCATGCCCAACTCGGCTCAACCCGCTCTTTATCCTGTTCACCGCACGACCGACTGCGTGCCAGGCGGCCTCGCCGCCCACCGCCAGTCGGCCCAGTGGGTGTTTCGCTCGCGCTCAACGTCCGAAAAAGCCTAAGTACTGTGCGTTCGCTCCCGAAGCCGAGTTCCCGTCCTAGCCACAGTCCGCAACCCGGCTGTCCGGCTAGCGGGAAGGAAGCCTAGAGAAACAACAAACAAGAAAGGGCCCGACGCCGAACAGCAAAAGCAAACTCATCACGACAGTTGGCACCACATCGCATGTAAATTTTCGTATATTAACAAATGGGCCCTCGGCCACAAGTTCATTACATTCACTACACCCCCAGTGGGTGGACCTGCTACCTAACAAAATTCTAAAGAGACAGAAAAGATAAGGGCCCTACGCGGCGCCCGGGTCGCCTCCTTCGCCTCCAGCCGGCGTCGGCTCTGCCGGGGTGGACGGGGCCCCCGGGCCGGGTCCAGTGCTCTCCGCCGTCCTCTCCGCCAGGTCGTCGTCCGCGTCGGCGTAGGCGCCCGACTCGGCCGAGCTGCAGTCCGGATCGTCAAGCAGCAGGCCAAGCGCGTCGGTGGGGAGCTCCTCGCCGTCCTCCGTCCGCTCGACGACGAACTCGTCGTGCGGGGCGAACGCGGCCAGGTAGCTGCCCCGCCCGGCGATCCGCCGCGCCTTCGCCGCCAAGTCCTCCGCAGCGCCGGCTCGCTGCGCCGCCAGCCGGTCGAGGTCCAGGCCGGGGTACCACGACACCACGAAGCGCAGTGCCGTCTCCGCACCGGCCCGGGCCGCGGACGCCCTCCAAAGGCCAAGCCGCTCCACGCCGGCCTCCAGCCACCGCGCCAGCCGGCTAACGGTGCTCGGCACGACGGCGTCGGGCCAGAGGCCGCTCACCATGCCCAGCCCGGCGTCGACGAGCCGGCGCATCTGGTCCTCCACGGCCCGGAGACGGCTCTCGCTGGCCAGGACCAGCTCCGGGAACGACCACGCGGCGTATGCGCCGATCTCGGCCCCGAGCCCCCGCTGCTCGGCCCGATGGGCGTTCAAGGCCGCGTCGGCCGCCTCCTGCGTGTCCGGGAAGAGCCCTGGCCAAAGAAGGAACACAATCAAGTTACTGAAGAAGTTCGTCGGCTTCGCATGTCGGCCCAAAGGGGGGAACGGCACTTACGGGCGAAGGTCTCGTCCAAATGCTGCGCCTCGCCCAGCATTCCGTTCTCCCGAAGCACCGACGCCTCGAGATCTTGCTCGAGCTGCGCGATCCTCCTGCGGGCGTCGGCGAGCTCCTCGACCGCCTTGCCGCGATCGCCTGACTCCGAGCGGCCGGCCCAGCTCCGCCTGATGGGCCTCCTCCGCGCGGGCCTTCTCGGCCACCGCCCGGTCCACCGCGGCCTGGAGCTGGTCGCGGCTGCTGACGGCGTAGTCACGCTGCTGGCTGGCTGACGCAAGCCGGCCCCGGAGGCCTCGCACCTCGGCCGCCTCGGCTGCACGACAAGTTTCCCCGTTCAAATGTTGAAGACGAAGATTACAAGGAAAAGCCTAAGATTCGACCCGACTGCTTCGCAGTCCGGCCCGAATCTCGGGGACTACACCCAGTGGGTGCGCTAGCGCGCCCCCACTAATGGCGTGCGAGACATACCTCGAACCCGGCACAGCTCCTCCTCCCTGGCGGCGAGCTGGGCCTCAGTCTCGCGAAACCGGCCTCGCAGCCGGTGGAACGCGGCGGCCCGCAGATCGTACAAGTGCTGCATAAAAACAGAAGGTTAGAAGGGCGCCAAGTCAGCCATAAGATTCGACCCGGCTGCTTCCCAGCCCGGCCGAACCTCGGGGACTACACCCAGTGGGTGCGCTGGCGCGCCCCCACTGATTCAACAATCGAAAGCAAAAAATAACTTACCGCGATCGCCTGCTCGATCTGGCGAGCCCGGTCCTGCTCCTCCCGGACGAAGGCCCGCAGGTGCTCGTCCCGGCCGCGGAGCTGCGAGCGAAGGGCGGCCGCCGCGGTTTCCTCCTGAGTCCGCGGCCCCACCACGGCGGCCTCGCCCGAGCTCTCCCACGACTGCTGGGCCGCGGCCCCCGCGCCGTTTCCGCTCCCAGCCGGCCGCTCGGAGTCCGGGGCGGTTCGGGGCGGCACGACTGCCACGGTACCGGCGCCTCCTGTCGCGGCCCCCGCGGTCGACGCCGGCTGCGTTCGGCCGGATGGCGCTCCGGCCTCCTCGCGCCTCTCCCCGCCGCCTTCGCCTCCCTCCGCCGGGGCGGCCCGGGGCGGCGAGTCCACGACGATATCCTCATCGACATCCAACCCGCCCCCGGCCGGCTCCGTCCCCGCCGGTTCGCTGGTCCCCGCCGGCTGCGGCTCGATCACCGCCGTCGTCGGCTCCCACGCCGGATCCACGGCGGGTCCAGCTGCAGCCGCCGCGGCCCTATCCCACGCCTCGGCTGAGGCCTGCCGCATCGCCTCCTCAGCCGCGGCCCGGTCCCGCCAGGCGGCTTGCGTCGCCGCCTCAAGGTCCTGGCCGGCCTGGCCGGCTTCGGGTTCTCCCTCCCCGGACCGACTCGGCGGAGGGTCGACGGCGCTGCTCCTGGTCTTCCGCCAGGTGACCTCGCCCGCCGCCGCCGCCGTCGCCGCCACCGCCAGGTCGAGGGCCGACCTGCTCCCACCAGGCTCGTCACGACAAGATACGACGAGGTAGAAACACAAACAACAGACAACAACACTTACCCGACGGCCATCGGTGGATCCCGTCTCGGCCCCACGGACGGGTCGAGCCGGCGCTTCTTCTTGACAACGGCCCTCTCGCGCGCCGGCCCCGCCGCCGGGCGCTTCGAGGCCGCCCTCGCCTTGGCCGCCTCCGGCCCTCGCGGCCGGGTGGCCGCCGCCGCCGCGCGGGCCGGCCCGGCGCCGGCCGCCTTCCGCAGCCGTCTTGGGGGGTCAACGCTGGCGTCCCCCTCAGTCGTGGGCGCTGCACCGGCTGCGTCCGTCAGGTCTTCTTCCTCGTCATCCGGCCAGTCCCGCAGTAGGTCTGGAGGCGGAGACTTACCTGCGACCCGTGCCCCGCCGGCTGCGACGTCGGCCAGGCGCGCCTCGACGGCCCCTTCATCCACCTCGGCCCCGACCTCCTCGACGTCCGAGTCGGGCAGGTCATCCAGCAGGATCGGGGCGCTCGGGCCATCCCGGCTCCGCTGGGCGGCGAACAGCTGCGGCCATCGCGCGGCGTCAGGACGCATGAGTAACTCGGAGGCGGCAAAATTCCAAGACCAGGGACTCACCAAGGGCGCTGGGTCGTCTCGGCGATACGGCTCCAGCCCGAAGCTCCACCCGTCCTCCTTCAGCGCCGCCTTCGAGATGAAGTTGACCCGCTGAACGACCCCGGCCACCGACAGCGCCGCGGTCGACATCCGGGTCGGGTCGTGCCGGTCGCTCATCTCGTAGATCCGGTGGGCCCGGCGCTGCAGCGGCAGCACCCGGCGGGCGATGAAGGCGGCGATGAGGTCGACCGGCTTCAGCCCCTCCCTCGCTAGCTCTGCGACCCGGTTGCAGATCTTCGCCATCTCCTTCATGCCGGTGTCCGCCGCCGGTCTCTTGGGGCAGTACCCCCAGTTCGGCTTCTCGCGAGGCGGCGCGTTGTGGAACTCCGGGAGGTTGATGACGTCGACGGCCGGGTTGGCGTTCCGGACGTAGAAGAAAGTTGTTTGCCACTTCTTGATGGAGTCCTCGAGCGGCAGCTTGGGAAACGGCCCGTTCGGCCGGCCGGTGACTACCGCTGCCCCGCAGTCGGACATGGCGCCGGGTGCCGCGCCCTGCTTCTTCAAGAAGAACATTTTCCCCCACAAGTCAACCGTCGGGAGGAGCCCGAGATAGCCCTCGCAAAGGGTGACAAAGCCGGCCACCTGCAGGACGGCGTTGGCTCCAAGATGGTGTGGCTGCAGCCCGAAGAAGTCCAGCCACGCCCGAAAGAAGAGAGAAGCCGGCAGGCCGAGGCCGCGCTAGAAATGAGAGAAGAAGATGACCCTCTCTCCCTCCTACGGCGCCGGCACCCTCTCCGGTCCCGGCGCACGCGCGACTAGCGCCTCCGCCGACGGCAGCCGCCTCGTGCGGCGGAGGTACTGGATATCTGCCTCCGTAATAACGGAACCCTCCCACGAGCCTTTCGGCAGCGCCATGGCGAGGGTCTCCGCGGGCGCTCGAGAAGAGAAGGCGAGGAGGACGCGAGAGAAGCGGCGCGCTACGGACCTCGGGCCGCGGTGTGCGGCAGGCGAGGAGGCGTGCGGCGACGGCTGGTTCGTTTCGGGCGCACGGGGGCGGTGTGTGTCGCTCGGGCGCGCAAGGACGAAGAGCAGAGCGAGGGGGCGAGGGTGTGGGCGTGAGTGTTTCCGCCGCACTCCCCCTCCCACCCATTTTATAACGACGACCAGGTCGTGGGGGAGTGGGATCGTTTGCACCCACTCCCCGCACGGCGCGCGCACGTTCCCCACGCGCATTAACTGCGCGGGGAAGCGCAATCGATCGGTAACGGCCGCAGTAAATCCCCGCGCACGGGCCGAGGGCGCGTGGTGACGGGCCCAGGCCACGGTCGCGTCCCATCACGCGCGTGGGCTGGCAGGCCTCGCCTGGCACGTGGCGGACTGTTAGGCTGCGGCGGACGCAAAGTGGCGTCCATAGCAAGATTCATACGGCGGGCGGTTCCGTTTCCCGCTCCGTTCGGGGTGCCGCAGCCCGGACCCCGGCGGCCAGCGTTCCGGCGTCCACTTCCGCGAAGCCGGCATCCGGCCAGCCAAGCCGGCCCGGTCGGACCCCGGCGCTCCATCGACAAACCGGCTCGACAGGGCGGGAAGCTGCGAAGGCCCCCCTGCCTGAGGCCGGCAAACCTTCACAGCTTCGGGGACTACTGTCGGGGGGATGACCCCCGGGTAGGCAACGGAGCCCGAATCCCCTTCGGAGAAATCAATGGAGCAAGACAACTTCCCCAGGCCGGCTGGCCGCGCACACCGGCTCCCCCGCATGAGCCGGCTTCGCACGGCGGCCCGGTCTGGCCTGGCCGGCTGGCCGAAGCCGGCCAGCCACGAGACGGCAGTGCCTTAGCGGCGAAGCAAGCATCGAACCGCGCACCGGCCTTTACGCTGGCGGTGCAGACGAGGCTGCAGCTTTATCCTGCACGCCCGCCCGAGGCGGGCGGTGTCAGGCGGCGTGTCCCTGTACAAACGACGGCGCCGCCCTCCTGTAGCCACAATGGCACCGACTTCCTGTAGCCACGACGGCAACCGACCTGACGAGGGACAAGGCCTCGAGCCCAGACTGACGAGACAAGACTCATCATGAAGCCCGCGCCGGCCAGGTGCGGCGCACCTGGCAACCCGGCACTCGGCGACCCGGCAACCCGGCGTCCGGCGACCCGGCGAACCGACGTCATGGCGACCCGGCCTCCGGGTCCGGGTCAATGACACCAGGGGCCCACGCCCTTGTAGCGTTTACCATTGTAACCCTGGGGGCCGGCCTATAAGACCCCCAGGGAGGCCTCCTTGCAGAGGGGTCGATCACTAGTTCTACGATCAGCGGATTCACACTCGTTCCAGTGAGCTCCCCTACGAGCAAACACCCGCACCGGAGGGCAGAACGGTGGCCTAGCCCCTTCTCCCTTCACTCCAACAGCTCCAGGAGCGACCTTGTAGCCCTTGTGCTTCTCATACTACATACGGCAGGATTAGGGGTATTACCTCCCCGGAGGGCCCCGAACCTGGGTACGTCTTGCGTCCTCGCGCCAACTCGTATCAACCTCGCTTCCAGAACCCACCGACGTCCTATCGTAGCCCCACCATCAAGCCATCTCATGGCATCTGCCGTGAATCACGCACCCCCTGCGAGAATACCACGACACATTGCATCCATCTTGATCTTGTGATCATCGACGACATCGGCAACATACAACTCCAATTTCATCTTCTCTTCTTCAATTCTTTTCAATTTTTCTTTCAAATACTCGTTTTCTTTTTCAACTAAATTTAACTTCTCGACAAGAGGGTCGGTTGCAATTTCGGGTTCACATACCTCCTAGATAAAAATATCTATGTCAACTTGATGGCCATAATTGTCATAAACGCGAAATGCAACAAATAGTTATAAAAAAGAATATATATACCACATCCGAATCATAAACCGGACGAGGGCCGACGGGGACGGATATCAAAGTCATGGCACTATGTATAACAAACAATCATACATGTAAAAAAATTATACAATTAACTATCTAAATCATACAAATAAGATTTTCTTTTAATAAAAAGGATAAGAACAAGAGGCTCACCCAGGTGTGGTGCCGGCGACGGGATGGTGCGGGCGATCGACGGTGGTTAGGACGGGGACAGGAAGGCACTAAGTAAACCACACCTACACATATGCAAACTAAGAAGTTAATTTGAGCTCAAATTGCATATAAATCAAATAAACTCCCACATAACTTATAGAGCATTGCACGAGCTAATCTAGCAATGAGAGATGAAAGGACAAAGTTGCTAACCTTTGTGAACACTTGGATAGATGGGGTGCCTTCAAATCTTGACAAATCTTTGGCAAAAATGGAGGATGAGCTCGAGAGCAAGGGGAAGAACAGAGAAGAGAAAGGGGAAAACAGAGAGAATGGGCTCGGGCTGGACGAAGGGTTTATATAGGGACGTCTTTAGTCCCGGTTTGTATCACAAACCGGGACTATAGGGTCCACCTCTAGTTCCGGTTTGTGATACAAACCGGGACTAAAGGGGATCGTGGGGCCCCAGCCTGACACCAGCCTGCCACCACCCCTTTAGTCCCGGTTTGTCTCACAAACCGAGACTATTAGGTCCACCTCTAGTCCCAGTTTGTGATACAAACCGGGACAAAAGGGGCTCGTGGGGGCCCCAGCCTGACACCAGCCTGCCACCACCCCTTTACTCCCAGTTTGTATCACAAACCGGGACTATAGGTAGAAAATGAACCGGGACTAATGATGCCCGTGCCCCCGACCGCTCCTAGCCGTTGGAGCTAGGACTAATGGTCACAGTAGTCCCGGGCCGTAATCAAACCGGGACTAAAGGGGCGGACGAAAGGTCTGTTTTCTACTAGTGAGGGGACGAAATCATAGATGTGGAAACCAAACATGAGTGGCGAAGGTCAAAGAAGGTTAAGCGGACCTGAGAGCAGGAGTCCGGCGAAGCCGGAACCGGCACCGGCAAGGTCATGTTCGACAGTAAGGTGGACGGCATCGGTAACTTGGAGGTGCCTCACTGTAGAGGCCACCGGCGATGGCGATGGAGCCAGTAGTGGGCGGATGGATACGGGAGGACGGAATCAAAGGCTGCTGTTCGGATGGATACAGTTTGTTTCAAAAAAGTGTTTGTGGTTGCATAGATTTAAGATAAACCATGTAGACATTGTTGTCGACATATGTACAAATTTCGTCTGCACCCTCTGAATATCCCAATATATTTTTCATCCTCTCATGCCTCCCTCACAATGAGGAAGAGGCCCAAGAATCTTATGCATTTAAATGGTCTTATGCAGCATCCATGTTATAACGCCACGACCATTGATGTTCCACTGCGACACTTGGACTAGTGGGTAAGACAATACTGCCAAGCGAACAACATCTCCAACAACCTGAATCATCTGAAGGGTGAAATTGTCCAAATCATTTGTTGTTGGAGGCCCCTTGATCACTGCTTTTTATGACCATCCAAATATTACTCAAGGATGCTACCACTCATGGACTACCAGTCAAGTGCATTACCAACAAGTGACCCAGGCCTACTAGCGTCAAGAAGCTCAAATGCAGTAGGTGGTGAGATTACATTACCTCATACAGTCTCTAAGCAGTTAACACCGGCGATGGGTCGATAATCATCTTTGTACTTCATCATTGAGTCATCCTTAAAGGGTCTAGAGCGAACTGCACTGTGGATGTGGCCATATTCGCTGGCAAAGCATATCTTTAGAAAACGTTTATATTTCTCGTCAAAAAGAAACCTTAAAAAGTAAAAAAAAGTTAAAAGGGGGAAACAGAAATAGAAAATATGTATTAAGAAAGCATGAAATAATATACGGAAAAATTAAATAAACCGGAGTCATGTATCATTCCCGCTCCGCTAGAGTCCTCTCCCAGCGTAACGGGTGACACACCACTATCGCGTGCAATAAGTGGAAAATAGCATTTGCGGAGCGAGATCCCCTATTTTGTGCCTAGTGCGTCATTGACACAACCATTGGCAGTTCTGAGCTGCCTTTTGAAAAAAAAGATATTGTCATTTCACATGTTTTAAAAAGGAAAAAAGATTGTCAACCAAATTAAAAAATGAAAATATAAAACATTACCGACAATGATATGTTCACACTTGTACATACAAAATGTTTTTCACATATTTAAAAATGTTCATTGCATATTTAAAAATGGTAATCATGCATTTTTAATATGTTCATTGCATATTTAAAAATGGTTGCTAAGTATTTGAAAAATGTGCCCATCACATATTTGAAAAGATGTTTCGATCATATTTAAAAATCATCATGGCATATTTAAAAAATGTACATCATTCCACAAAGTTCAAAAAGACGTTGTGCTATAATTTCTGTTTGGAGTCCTACTCGCACACAACCCACCTCAGGACTGCCTAGGCGCGCCTCGGCATTTGGTACGGAATGGCTATAGCGTGAAGAAATAATGTAGTGACCCATCTATCCTATTCTCCTATTAAAGGCTCTCATACATGCGCGGTATATAGAAAATTAGAGATCCTCCTCACGCAGCCTCTCTCCCTGTTCCTCTCACCCTTGCTGCATCGATGGAAACTAGTCAATGAAGCTCGATTTCTTCTCGGAGGAGCTCGATCCCTCGTCGACATCAGTTGGTTTGTCGCCAGAGTGGTTGAATCCTCGTCGGGGAAGTTGGATCCCTGATGCTGAGGTCAAAATCTGACTGCGGAGATTGATTTGTCGCCTGAGAAACGTGACTCCTTATTGGAGAATGATGATTTGTAACATCCCAAAAATTTAACCATATTTTTATTAAGTAAAATTTGGTCAGAAATAAAATTTTGAATTATATTAGATATTTTATTAATTTTAGAATATTTTCTGTTTTCTGTTTTTCAAAATTCTTCCCTCCATATAGAATTTATTGTAAAATATTGTGAGATTTGGTAGTTGTCTTAAATCATTTCATTTATATTCTAATAACAGTAGGAATTATGTTTTCATTATAAATTTTTTTCCTAGATAATCATTTTTATAGTATTTTCAATTCTATAAATGCCTCTGTTGCACTACAACTAATTTAAATAATTATTTTTAAATGCCACAAAAATTATGGGAGGTCATGTGATGCCTATAGATCATTTTTATGCAAAAACCCAACTTGGTGTTTTGGAATTTTTGAGTGAAACATCCTCTTTTCAATTATGTTCCAATCTTGGGTTATAACTACAACCCTAATTTCTTTTGCTCCAAAAATTCTGAAAATTTTCCACCTTATTGTCCTTCCAACCAAACCCTTAAGTCCAGAAGATCAGCTCCAATTGCGTCTTTTTAGTCTACCAAATAAACCCCCCCAAGTTTCTGTCCAGAACAGAAATTCCTCCAAACTTGCACTATAAAGTTTCCCATTTTCGCAAACCAACTCCACCACCATCACTAACATCTAAGGCGACACCATTCTGCCAATTTTCACTTCCAACAAAATCATCTAGATAGCTCTGGCATTATGTCAAACACTCTGTGGGCATGGCAGAAATTTGGCATCTCTCTGGACTGCATTGGGAACTTGATCAGCTGACCAAACCAGCTTGTCCATTAGCTCTCCCATAACCAAGTGCATAATCCTGCTAAGTTTTACTTCCAGCAGACCCCTCTAGGTCCACTTGGCAATTTGTCGAGCACCTCGAGTGCGTGTCCCGAGCTCGGCCAGAGTGAGCCCATCGCAGGTCAGAGCACTGCAGCGCCCGCGCGTCGCCTGCACCGCAGCTGTTGCCTCCCCTGGGCCGTTCCTCACTCCCCCGCACTTCACCTTCACCAACAAGCATCTCCCCCGCGCCGGAGCTCATCCGGAGCAACAACCCCGCCGACCTGCGCCGTCCGCCGCTCGGGCACGGCACCGTCCAGGAGCCCCTGGCCAATTCCCGAATGCCAGCTCGCCCTCGCCTTAACCCTCACCTACCTGAGCATATCCACAGCTCGCTGACCATTGCCACCGACCCCAACCACCTCGGCGACGCCATCAATGGCCGCCCACAGCCATGGCTTTCTCTGGAAGCCGCAGCACCTCCTGGAACACCCACAAGTCCATACCCTTCAAAAATTTCACCAACCGGAGCTCGTGGACGGAGTTCGTCTTCCGTCCGACACCGTCGACCACCAGGGAGCTCACCGCCGTTGACCCCGTCCACCTCAGGCACCAAGACGGGTACCCAGAGGACCGTCTCCGCCTCCTGGTCACGCTCGTGGCCTCAGTTCATCGTGGGGCGCCGCCGTTCGCCAACTAGCCTCGTCGGAGCTCCGCTCTGTTCGGCCAGAAGAGAGGCGGGGAAGACCGCGGTCAAACCTGACCGGTGGGCCAGACGGGGCCCACCGTCAGTAACCTGAGGAAGCGGCCGCGTGTATAAGTAGAGACGGGTACCTAGGACTTGTCTTCGCGCAGGGGAAACGTATTCGCAGAATACGCTTTCGACGTTGACCGCCCCAGCGCAGCCAAATGACTGGGCTCGGCCCAGTGGAGACAGATGGCTAAATCGCGCTCAGGGCGCACCTCTAACCTTTTCCTTTTTCTTTTTGATTTATAATAATTTCCACAGCAGCCAATTCAAATCCAAATTTGATTATTCAAATTTCTGTAGACTCATAAAATCATTATCTATTATTGTAGATAGGGTGAACATTTTTACTAGGCTCTGTTTTTGTAATATTTATTAAACAGTCCATTTGGTCATTTATTCCAGCTTAGGAAATTCCTAGGAAATTCATATGAACTCCAAATAAATTGATTCTTTTTCTGTAATTCATCATTTTTCATCAAGTTTATTTTAGGATTTATTGTAAAATTTTCCAGACAACTTTTTAGCACTGTTTTTGTAGTAATTTCAATATTTTTGAAAATAGGAAATGGAGGGAAGATAAAATTTTCAATTTTTTGGAGTGCACCCGACACTTCTGCATGCTCAAGGCAAGCATCTTGAACACTTGATATGGTGATTGCATGGTTAAATGTTTGCTAAAATAATTGAATCATGCCTATGGTGAATTCAAATAAAATTTGCATGCATGCAGTGTTGGCATGTTTTCCTCGTACCGTGCAACGTGTGCTTGTCATGACTAACTAGAAGCAGCAGGTATGAGAGAATTACCGTTACCCGCAGAAGGGTGATCACGTCGGAGCGTGATCATGCCTTGTTAGTTATGCATGTGGGGACATGCAAGGGCTGTGGCCCTGTTTTGGTGTTACTGTGAAAGAACACTTTATTGTGCTAACCACTGCAGGAAAACTTAATCCTCTTGAGTCGACCGTAGACCGAGTCTTGTTCCGGTAACCCCCATACTTGTTTCGTGCTGCCACTTGTCCCTACCACAGGTAGGGCACAGTTCAGTATGTTGATAAGCCCTTTCCCTGCACACGCCGTACATACGGCCATGATGAGGGTTTCCATGGCCATGGACTAAATCCTGGCATCCGGTCAGGGGGCATGGGTGTATCCAGTCTGGGACCGAGGGGGTCGCACCCCTGTTTGTGCGCCGATATAAATATAGTGATCCCATGCAGGACGTGGTCTCCCCGTCTTAGAGTTTTTCTGAAACGATGCTTTGGGTGATTCCTGGCATCCGGAAGGTTAATCTGGTGTGTGCTGGTTAGGTGTGTTTTGAACCCAAAGATCGTAATTGGAATTAGTCAGCGTCTTGGTATTGACTAAAGAAATCCTTTACTTGTGGGTAAAGAGTACACCCTCTGCAGAGTTATATCTATTCGAATAGCCGTGTCCGCGGTTAAGGACTACAGTCTGGGTTGGGCAAGTGTCGGTCCTAGAGTCGGTCTTCGGAGGAAATAATTTAAAATTTGAGCATATATTATTTTGCAGGATAATTATTGTCACAACTAATGCAGTCATGGATATTTTGTTATCATGAATATTATTATTATTGCAAGCATGAATATTATTATGGAATAACTCGTTTCTCGTATTTTATTTTCTGAGAGTCTCATGGGCTGGCTAGACTACCCGGGCACTCATTTATTTTCAAGACCTCTCCGTGGCGTCTCTCGAGTCTCGGATGGTCCTGTCTCGTTCGATTCTCTTGTGGATACTCGATTGACATTTCTTTTCAAGACCTCTCCGTGGCGTCTCTCGAGTTCTCGGATGGTCCTGTCTCGTCCGACTCTCTTGTAGACACCCGATTGGCATTTCTTTTCAAGACCTACCGTGGCGTCACTTTTAGACACACGACTGGCATTTCTTTTCAAGACCTCTCGTGGTGTCGCTTGAGTTCTCGGGCGGTCCCGTCACGCCCGATTCTCTTTTAGACACCCGTTTGGCATTTCTCTTGGATTCTCGGGCGGTCCCGTCTCGCCCGATTATCCACTTTTAACTCTCTTTGTTTGTCACTAATATTTTATTTATTCATACCTCTGCACATGCTAATATTTATCATGCCATAATGTAATTTCAGTCAACATATGCATATCATTTAATTCAGCATGTGCATATAATTTAACCCATCATAATCATATGCATTCGGTATAAATTTTGTTCATGATGTTTGCGAGTACATTCAAACGTACTCACTGGCTTGTCCCTGGCTATTTACTTGGCCAGGTCAGGATTTCAACAAGGAGTATTACCACGGCGTCCATGCGGAGCCTAGGATAGCAGCCACGCGGGATAGGAGTTATCCAGGTCAGCCGTTCCTGTGGGAATGGAGCCCCATCGACATTGGAGAACCACGAGTCGCTTCCGTCACCCTCACTAGATATCATTGTTGTATCATCAGACCTTTATGGTCTTGTATCAAACTCTTGTAATTGCTTGGTAATCAGTAACAAGGACGTGTCCACCAGTAACAGTAATCCTGGGGCTGGTGATGACACGAGGGGTTAATTTCTGGGATATTATGACCCAGAAATCCGGCCCCGACATGATTTCTCCTGGAGGACCTTGCTGCAACGTTTTTGAGCGCCTAGGGCCAAAGCGATAACATACATGTATTGGGACGCGCTAGCTTTACTGATTTTATGCGCCAATGGTGGGCCCCCAAGCCGAGCGGACATGCCATGATGACCCTTGATGTGACAACAAACCCAGACGGTAAGAGGAGGCGGTCAAAGTTGTCAGAGTAGGACTGAACCATCGTCCTTACCCACGCGCGGGAATGCTTCGCCGTTAAGGCAACTCTACGCGGGAAAAAAGTCCTCAAATCTGATGAGTAACACGGAAATGGCAAAAGTTAACTTTGAAGTGGCTCCTCGGATGCTCGAGGTGGAGATTATTCGGCCAGACTCAGCCATCTCGCAATAGCGTAGAAAGGACTTGATGAACCAGTTTCAAGACCAACAACCGAAGATGAAGAAGCAGCTCGAAAGAACCGAGGAATATCCTTGACTTGAAGACTTGTTCAGGGGCTACTGATGGTTTCCTGAACTAGGGGGTGCTCACCATGTCGTCCCCCGGCCATGTGGGCCAGGCCGAGGACCCCCATGATAATTTACCAGTGGGCCACGCTCGTCGATCGTCTCAGGAGCGCAGTGATGGATATCTTCCGAAGAGTTGGCACGTACTCCAGGACTTAGAGGTCGTCTATGCCATGATTACCCTAGATGTAACCAACTTATATGTAAACCCTAGACACCGTCGTTACATATATAAACCGAGGGGTAAGTCTCGGAGACGACACCTCGTACACACACGATCTCGTGGTAGATCAACTTGTACTTTGTAATCCCTCGAAAATCAATACAATCGAAGCAGGGCGTAGGGTATTATCTCTTCGAGAGATCTCAAACCTGAGTAAAATCATTTGTCTCTGTTACCATCGCACCAAGGCTACTTGTTAGGGACCCCCTACTCAAGATCTTTTGGATTTGACTCCATCAGCCGGGCCCCCGAAATCTCAAGACCGGTCCTAGGCTCAAAAGTTAGAGGGCGTGAGTGATACCTACCACGATGAATTTTTGTGCTAGCTTAGGTGTCTCATACCTTTGTTCTAGATGGGTCATGAGAGTAATGGGTCAAAGGAAACCTAAACTAGGGCACTTTTTCCTTTTCTATTGAGCATTTTGCTGGACTTACCTCTAAGATTTAGCAAAACGATTGGATAGTCATTAAGACCTACCAAGACTACATCTTGGTCCACCCATGGATTTTCACACCGTCATATTCTAACATGTTCGTCCTCGCTGGATGAAGTGAGTGTGGTTGAAAAGATGAAGTGGCACCAGCACATCTGAAGTTAAACCAATTAATGAGAACTTAATTAGTTGCTTCAGATATATCTTACCTCACCCATGCAACTGGCACCAGCCTCCGCCATTCACTCATTCTTGTAATGCCATCTCGTCTTCTTCCTCTCCTCTTTGGTCAACCAGCGAAGCAAAGTCACTCCAAACCAGACGCAATTGCTCATCCGAGTACTATTTCTTCCCCGAGGAAAGGGAAACTCCTCCTCGTCTTTCCCCCCTCCTCTTTGCCTAACCAAGGAAGCAAAGTCACACAAAAGCAGACGCAATTGCTTATCCGAGCACTATTTCTTCACCAAAGAAGGTGAGCAGCTTCATTGACCAAACTAGCCTAATCGCTGTATTCCATGCATTTTATTTGGTTTGTTTCTCCATTTATTTTGGAATTTCTCCTCCATTGTGATGCCCCTGACTAAATCGTGCACTAATCATACACGCAAATGCACACGATCAAGCCTAAGGACTCACTTGAAGATCTCACAACACAACTCTAAACACAAATAAAAGTCATACAAGCTTTATATTACAAGCCAGGGGCCTCGAGGGCTCGAACAAGCTCGATGTCATACAAGCATCAGCGGAAGCATCAGATATCTGAGTACAGACATAAAAGTTAAACAGATAAGCCTTAAGAAGGTGGGGCAAAACAACGACACTGGATCAAAAGGCGTAGGCCTCCTGCCTGGATGCCTCCTATCTACTCCTGGTCGTCGGAGGACTGGTTGTAGTAGTACTATCCGCCATAGGGGTAGTAGTAGTCATAGTCGCCAGCTGGGGCAGCTGGCTCCGGGGCTCTGTCATCTGGTCGCATCAATCGAGTATAGGGGGAAAAAGGGGAAGCAAAGCAACCATGAGTACTCATCCAAAGTACTCGCAAGACTTGCATCAGAACTATTCTACTTATGCATTGGTATCAAAGGAAGGACTGTATCAGTGGACTGGACTGCAACAATGCCAGAATAGAGAGAAAAGCCTAGCCTATCGAAGACTAGCATCTTCTGGGTCTTCCAGCATAAGAAGAGTGCAGATTAGTACATAAATGTGTTAGTAGCAACAGGTAGTAAGCGCCCAAAGATCATTCCTCGACTCCCTGCGAGAAAGAGATCCCGGAGCTAACATATTCAACCCATTTCTAGTTGTAGAAGATCGGGATATTTTTGGAGCGTCCTGTTACCGTGGACACGGCTATTCGAATAGATATAATTCCCTGTAGGGGTGCACCAACTTACCCAACACGCTCGATTAACTCTGGCCGGACACACTTACTCAGTCTGTGCCCGACCTCGGCTGATCGACACGTCGTAGCCCTACCTAGGTTCAACAGAGAGGCCAGCACGCCGGTCTACATCCTAAGCACTCAGTGGTCTTGGGCCCATCGCCCTTTGCACTCCTGCGCATTGCGTACGCAGCTGGTGAGCAGACCTAGCCCCCTTAATAAAAGCGCAGGCTTTCCCAGTCCAACCCGGCGCGCGCCGCACAACTGCTGACATCTGAAGAGCTTCAGCTAATACATACGACGCCGAGTGCCCATACTTATTCATGTGTGGTGGTTAGTGCGAAAAGGGCAGAGGCCTACTCAGATTACATATCCTAACCCATTAGTGTGTTGGGAGCTCGCGGTGATAAGCAGAGACTCATGATCATGTGACCCCGTCGCCCCGTCTCGTGGACTTACGGCAAGGGCTAGGAATGCCCGGCCGTGCCACCTAATCATCTCTCGGGTACCCACTTGGTCAACCCGATACCACATCTCTCGCGGATACCCCTCGGGGCCGACCCGACTTTAACAGGTATCATCAGTAAAGTCAAAGTAACCGTGTGTCCATAACATCAAGATGGGATCTGAGGAATCACGCTCATTGGAATTCCCACTCGATGTACCCGTCAAGGTGAACCCGGAGGAATCACCCTCGATGGTATTCACACTTGTGGGGTTGCACGACAGAAGCGTCATCGGAAGTGGTGAAAGAGGAATCACCCTCGGTAACCCACAACCGACTAGTTGTACTACAGAGGCAACATCAGGAGTGAGATAGAGTCGGGCAACTTAGGGGTGTGCGGTGATGTGCAGGTCTCAGCCCGTCGATCACATCGAACGGGGCACTTAGTAACTAAGCGGGGCAACTAGGACATGGTAGAGGGGCCACAGATGGTTTACTCCCAACCTATACTAAGCATTTAGGATATCATGTAAAGTATCAAAAAGCAGTTTACAAAAACAGGCTATGCATCAGAATAGGTATTCAGAACAATAACTGTAGCAATTCTAATGCAAGCAGGAGGGAGAGAGAATAGGCGATATAGGCATGCTCAAGGGGGGTTTGCTTGCCTGGAAGCTCTACGGCAAAGGAGGGGTCATCAACGGTGTAGTCGGACTCTGGAGCTGCGTCGGTCTCGGGGTCTACTGGATAAGAAGAGGGGGAAGAAATAATAAATAAGGCAAACAATGCAACACAGATGCATGACATGACGATATGCAGTGCTGGTGGTGACCTAATGCAATGCTACATGTCGCAGACGAAGCGGGAAAATATCTAGGATATTTTCCCGGCGTTTAGGCAGATATCGGTATACTGAACCGGGGGGTAAGGTTCCATGTTTGCTTGGTTGTGGGCATTTGACAGATAAACGGAGGGCGTATTCAGATTCGTCTCGTTTTTTTGATCAACTTTCATGTTAAAAAGTTTTAGATCCGAGCTACGGTTGAATTTCTACGAATTTCCGAAGTTTTTAGCATTTTTCTAAAATTTAAATCAAATTCGAAATAACAGAAAATAGCTTATTGCGTCAGCATGACATCAGTGTGATGTCAGCGGTTAACCCAGCTGGTCCAGGTCAAACCTGACGGCTGGGTGCCACATGTCATACACAGTGGGTTAAACCAGTAGTTTAAATTGCTAAACAGAGGTTAATTAGGGTTGGGCCCCACATGTCAGTGACTATTTAGCTAATCAAATTAGGTTTTAATTATAAAATGGTTTAATTAGTTTAGTTAATAGAGGAGGCCCATGCGTCAGTGGCACAGTGCTGCCACGTCAGCATAGTTGACTTAGTCAACTCGGTCAATGTGGCCCTGGGGCCCACTGGTCAGCGACCCAGGGTGGGTCCCAGGTCGTGCCACGTCGGCTACACCAGAATTTTGCCGCCGGCAACTTGAAAAGCGACGGAGGGCCTTGGGCCATGCCAGAAAACCGCTGTGGTGCTCCATTTGGACCGCGGCCTGGCGCGTTCAAAAGCCTGCGACCTCGCGCGTCGAGTGGTGCTACTGGTTGGACTAGGGGATGGCCAGAATGTCGCCGGCGTCGAGGTTTGGCAGCGGCGGTCTTCGGGTGAACACGGTCGCGCGGCTACGGTGTGCTAATGAACTAATGGAGCTCACCGGCGAGCTCTATGGAGCATCGGGAACACGACCGGCAACGTGTGACAGCTCAGGCAGTGGTGCTTCGAGCGGTTCGCCGGTCATGGCGCTGCCGAGGTCGGCCTCATGCGGAATCGGCGTCAGAGCGAGCAGATGGGCAAGAGAGGGGAAGGGAGCGACGCGTAGGCTCACTGGGCGGCTTAAGGAAGCCGGCGAAAGGCTTAGGAGCGCAGGGGGTGGCCGGAGTTGCCGATGGTCGCCGGAGATGCCGAAGAAGGGGGCAGCTCGATCCGGGCGATGGAGGGCTCCTCGAGCTTGAAGTGGTGGTACAGGAGGTATGGTCGAGCTCGGCGGAGCCTCCTGACACGTCGGAGCAGAACGAGGACAGCGGTCGCCGCGGCGGAGACGGACGGTGGCGACGGCCGCGCTCGGGCACGGAAGAGAAGCGGAGGGGAAAGTGGCCGAGCGAGGGAGAGAGGGAGAGGAGAGGCGCGGCGTCCAGGGGGGATGCAAGGGAGAGGCCTTACACAGGGGTGTTACAATTCTCCTCCTCTAAAAGAAATTCTCGTCCCGAGAATTCAGGAGGTAGAAGGGAAAAGGTCGGGATATTCCTCCCGAAGACGATCCTCACGTTCCCAAGTGGCTTCATCTTCAGTGTGGTTCAACCACTGCACTTTAAGGAACTTGGTTGGCTTTTGGCGGGTCCGACGTTCAGCTTGATCGAGAATGCGGATCAGATGCTCTTTATAAGATAGATCTTCTGGCAAATCGAGCAATTGATGATCCACTGCTCGGTGCGGAGATTCCTTGAAGCAACGGCGAAGTTGCGACACATGGAAGACATCGTGGATGTGAGAGAATTGCAGCGGCAACTCCAATTTATAAGTCACATGTCCATGTCTGGCGAGAATGCGGAAGGGGCCAATGTAGCAAGGAGCTAACTTGCCCTTGATTCTGAAGCGATGAGTGCCCTTCATAGGAGTGACACGCAGATATGCTTGCTCACCAGGTTGATAGATCGATCCCCAGTGTTTACGATCATAATTGCTCTTCTGGCGAGACTAGGCTGCTTTGAGATTCTCCCAGACAATACAGACTTGCTCTTCAGTGTGTTGGATAATATCCGGACCAATGAGCGGTCGTTCCCCAGTTTATGACCAATTCAGAGGGGTTCGACACTTACATCCGTATAATACCTCTAAGGGGGCCATTTTCAAGCTAGCTTGATAGTTGTTGTTGTAAGAGAATTCGGCATACGGGAGAGATTCCTCCCACTTCTTGCCAAATTAAGTAACACAAGCATGCAACATATCTTCAAGCACTTGATTCACTCGCTCGACTTGGCCTTGGGACCGGGGGTGATAAGCTGAACTCCAAGTTATATGAGTTCCCATAGCTTCTTGGAAACTTGCCCAGAACTTAGAAGTGAAGAGGCTGCCACGGTCTACATTGATCTCCTTCGGAATACCGTGGAGTGATACAATTCTGGAGATATACAGATCTGCTAACTGACTAGCAGTGATCATCTCCTTGACTGCCAAAAAGTGTGCAACTTTGTAGAGTTGGCCAATGACGACAAGAATATCATCATGACCCTTCTGTGACCTGGGAAGACCAGTGATAAGATCCATTTGCACTTTGTCCCATTTCCACTTAGGGATAGGGAGCGGTTGCAGAATTCCAGCACGCTTCTAATGTTCTACTTTAACGTGACGGTAAACATCACATTCAGCAACATAGCGAGCAATGTCCTGCTTCATCTTAGACCACTGGTACCTTTGACGGAGATCACAATACATCTTGGTACTACCCGGATGAATAGACAGTGGTGTATCATGTGCCTCCTTCATAACTTTGTTGGTCATAAGCTCGAACCGAGGTACCACAATGCGGTCTCTGAAATACAAAGTTGCATCTTCAGCAAGCGAGAAATCTGTGTACTTTTCAAGGTCAAGATCTCTTTTCATCTGATCAACTTCAGCATCTTTTGCTTGCGCACTCTTAACAACTTTCACAAGATCTGGCTGTATAACAAGGGTATTAAGAGAAGCCCGTGGAACGATATGAAGGTTCAACTTACGAAGTTCTTCATACAGATGAGGTTGAGCTTGCTGAACCATGAGGTTGTTACAATAGGACTTGCGGCTCAAGGCATCGGCCATTACATTGTCCTTGCCAGGGGTATATGAAATACCATAGTCATAGTCCGTAATCATTTCCAACCATCGCTGTTGGCGGAGATTGAGATCTGGCTGAGTAAACAAATACTTCAGACTTTGGTGATCAGTGTAGATCTCGCATCGATTACCGAGAAGGTAATGTCACCATAGCTTCAATGCATATATCACTGCATCAAGTTCAAGATCATGCACTGGGTAATTCTCTTCATGAGGACGCAACTGTTGGGAGGCATAGGCAATTACTCTTCGTTCTTGCATCAGGACACAGCCTAACCCTTGACGAGAGGCGTCGCAATAAATAACGAATTCCTTGCGAGAATCCGGAGGAGCAAGCACTGGAGCAGAGGTCAGCTTGTCCTTGAGGGTCTGGAAACTTTCCTGACATTTGTCTATCCACTCAAACTTAACGCCTTTGTCAAGCAGATTAGTCAGAGGCTTGGCAATCTTTGAGAAGTTCTTGACAAATCGACGGCAATAGCTTGCGAGTCCGAGAAAACTTCTGACTTGCTTGATATCCTTCGGAGGAGTCCGGTCAAGAATAGCCTGAAATCGTTCTGGGTTGACAACAATGCCATCCTTGGAAATCACATGACCAAGGTAGGTCACTTCGGATAACCAGAATTCACACTTGGAATACTTGGCACATAATTGGTGCTCTCGAAGCTTTTCCAGAACAAGACGAAGAAGTTCAGTGTATTCTTCCTTATTCTTGGAAAACACCAGGATATCATCCAGATAAACCACAATGAATTTGTCGAGGTAATCCATGAAGATATAATTCATCAGACGGGAGAATGTTGCTGGAGAATTAGTTAAGCCGAATGACATGACGGTGTACTCATAAGAGCCATATCGAGTAACAAAGGCAGTCTTAGGGATATCCTCTTCGCGGACACGGATTTGATGGTAACCCAACCTCAAGTCGAGTTTAGAGAACACTGATGATCCAGCAAGTTGATCATACAGGTCATTGATCCGAAGAAGCGGATACTTGTTCTGAATGGTGGCTTGGATGATAGGCCGGTAATCTTGGACCAATCGATTTGTACCATCTTTCTTCTTGACAAAGAGAGAAGGTGCTCCCCAGGCAGAGGAGCTTGGGCGAATGAAACCCTTGTGAAGTGATTTATCGAGTTCCTCCTTAAGCTCAAGAAGTTCATGCGGAGGCATCTTGTAGGGACGCTTCACAATAGGAGTTGTGCCTGGTTTTAGGTCGATGACAAACTCGACAGCCCTAACAGAGGGTACTCCTGGAAGTTCTTCCTGGAATACATCTTGGAAGTCGCGAACGACTGGAACGTTTTTTATCCCCTCAAGAGGAAAAGCACTCAATGCATTCAGTGCATAAATCTGAGTCTCGGCATTTTGAACGATATGAGCATGGTAATTTACTAGCTCATCCGATGGGTGCAGGAGGTGTATGACTTTGGTGGCACAATTGATCAAGGCGGTGTGAGCCTTCAACTAATCCAGTCCCGGAATAAGGTCAACTTTGGAAGACTTCAAAATAATGGAAAAAGCACGGAACTCCAACCCTTCAATATCAATAGTAAGATCAGGGCCGAACATCAAGGCTTGACATTGGCCCACGGGAGTGTTTACCACTAGCGGTTGGTGCAGTGTTTCACATTTAATATCATGCGTGGATGCAAAATGTTCTGATATGAAAGAATGCGATGCTCCTACATCAAATAAAACAGATGCTGGTACTGAATTAACAAGAAGAGTACCCATCACTGTTTCTGGTTGGTCTTGAGCTTCAGCCATGTTGACATGATAAGCCTGTCCACGACCATATGAAGGCCTGACATTAAAGTTGTGAGGCTGATTATTGCCACGGCCATTACCACGGCCAGCAGAGGGAAGCACAAGCTGATTCTGACTCTGGGAGGAGTCTCTGGCATGGTGACCTGGATGGCCACACTTGAAGCAGAGTCCATTGTCGGAACGGGGAGCAGGAGCTCGAGGCATTGGAGCTTGAGGTCTGAGCTGACCCGGAGGTGGAGGAGGCATACGAGGTGCAACATACGATGGCCTATGAACATGCATAGTTGGACGGTACATGCTGTTAGGGATCCATATGCGGCGCTTCTGGGAAGACGAGCCTGAAGATGAGCCTGCTTCACGGGTGCGCTTAAGAGCGTGATCCTTCAGACCTGTCTCAACCTGGATGGCCTTGTTCACCAAGGTGGCGAAGTCGGCAAAGTCTTGAACTAGCAGTGCAAGCTTGATGTCATGGTTGAGTCCGTCACGGAACTTCTCCTGTCTGCGTGCATCGGTAGCAATGTCCTCTTCGGCATAGCGAGATAGTTCCAGAAATTCCTGCTGATAAGCTTCCACAGACTTCTTGCCCTGAGTAAGATTGCGGAACTCACGCTTCTTCTGGTCCATGACTCCTTGCGGAATGTAACGGGCACGAAAAGCAGCTTTGAACTCCATCCAGGTGATGACGGTTCTAGCAGCTAAGGTTTGCCTATGAGTGTCCCACCATTGGGCTGCGGGTCCCTTCAAGAAGTATGATGCGAATGTGACATAACTGGCAGGGGCCACATTGGCTGACTCCATCTCAAAGGTTATGTCGCGGAGCCAGTCATCAGCATCGAGTGGCTGAACTGAGTTGCGAAAGATGTTTGGATTCATGTGCACAAACTCTTGCAAAGTGATTGCGGCTGGCTGCTGGTTGGCGTTGGGACGAGGAAACTGATCCATGAGTCCTTGCATAAACTGGCGGTGCATTTTGAATTGTTGCATCATTGCAGCCATATAGTCGGGCGGTGGTGGATTGTTGGCACCATGGCCACGACCCGCGGGTCTAACCATCCTGCTAAAAATTCAATAGGGGGGTAGTTTAGCAATGAGCCTTGCAGAAGTATGGATTCATTCATGAAGTAACATGCATAATAAGAGGAAGTGCAATAGATACATCAACATAGTCAACATGACATACATATCCATACATAGGTTCGGTTACAAGCCAGCGTTACAACAGCGAAAAGGAAAGCTAGACAACTAGGCGGCACGCAGGCACGTGGTGGAGGGATACAACAACGCGACATAGTGATATGCTACATCAACGTCAGAGAAAACCACTGAAGCCAGGCAGCTGCAGGTGACGACGCAGGGTACCCTCGATATAGGGATCCTGCGCTCCGTGAAAACTCTCGTGGAGAACCTGGTCCCGAACTGGTAGAAGAGGACCACGTGGAGGGGTAAGACCTCCAACAGTAGGCCACTCAAGACCTGGTGGCATCTCCGTCCTGCGCGGGTAAAGAATATACTCTGGGTGCATCCGTGCACTGACTGCTAGTAGAAACTGTGTTAGAGCATCGTAAAGACGAGCACGAGTAGCGTACAACTCGACAGCAAGCGCTCCACAATCAGAGTGTACTATACCAAAACCTGCAGGTCATAACGACGCGGCACATAAGGTGTACAAACAGCAGTGTAGTATCCAGTCTCATCCCCAGTGGGGGCATAGGGGATATATCTGAAAGCAGTCTCCTCCAAGCGACTGTTGTGCTCTCCACGGAGACGGGCAATAGCAATATAGGCAGCATCATGGACGGCCATGTCGACAGTCACTCCAACAGCATGAAAGATGTGCAACTCAGTGATGGAGATGTCCTGCCGGTCAAAGATGCGAACCACAGCGTGGTACTGCTCCTGGTTGAACTCGCGATAATCCTCGTAAACTATGTACTCGGGGAACCAGCGATATCCCAGCCTGGTCAAGAGGTCAACCAAGATAGCCGGGAACCCAGTCGCATCAAGAGCCATAGTGTGGTGTACGAGCTGTCTTGCTGGACGCATCTGAAACAAGGAGTGCAAGATGTCAAATGACAGTGTGAGAAGCATAAAATAGCATTGGAAAGAATTGTTGCAGATAATCCAGCTCTCCGGGTGAATGTGATTACGAGAAGCTAGTATTAGAGTTAGCAAAATCATTTAACCCGAAAAGAAGAGAGATCAGAGTCCCAGAGTATGGAAGAGGAATAAAAGATCCTAATACCACCCATTGGCGACGTGGACCCGTAAGCCACACAGCCATGTTAGTAAAATCGTTTTGCAAAGACTAGACTCAACTTCGGCCAAGGAGTTGGAAAGGGGGTTCCTATAGGCAGTCGGCTCTGATACCAACTTGTGACACCCCCGACTTAATCGTGCACTAATCATACACGCAAATTGTGGCGCCCTGCCTGAATACCACTATAGTCAGACGGTCACCGCACATACCAGCCCAGGAAATCACTCTGGCATGCACTTTTACAACAAGTGTCATGAACACAGGCATTTCTATTAATGGATAGATAAGTCTTACATGATAACTTTACAAGGGTACTGGCAGCGGAAAAAGCTCTATCTAAGGTAGCATGGTCTTGGGCGGCTCCAATACATAGGGATCTAACTAGGTTACTCTTCTACCCCGCGAACACTCCGGCTCCTCGCTAGTGGACGTCGAATCCTTAGGTGAACCTGGCCACATTGAAGGCCGCTGAGTACTTTTGAATGTACTCGCAAGCAAACCAAACCAACATATACACCAAGCAAAGCAATCCATGGCATGCAAGCATGCACTTGTTATCTTAACAGTATTAACTATCATGTTATGGCAGGATTATCTAGCAAGATTAATCATCTAGCAGCGTTAATCATCATGTCATAGCAAGATTATCTAGCGATATCCAATCATAACAGGATTATCTAGCATGTTAACTATCAAAGTAACTGTAGTATAACAAAGATACATCATATCAAGTAATTAATCCATACTCCGAATAATCTTAGGATCCAATCCAAACTCGATTCCAATCAAATCCAAGTCATGCGGTCATCCGACCACTCATCTCATAGCCATTGCATGGCTAACATCCCATATACCTGACATCATCCGATGTCCCTGCATCTGCACTATAAATCTGACCAATCATACCTTTCTCTGGTTCATTATTAACATCATATGGTTCATTCCTCCAGACTCGACACAGACCAAATAGTGTGACCTAGTACGAACTGTGTCCCATGACCGAGGACACGGCTATTCGAATAGATTTACACTCTGCAGAGGTTGTGCACTTTACCCACACTATGGAGCTCTTGGCCTCATGCTCCCATTCGGGTGGACCGGTGCTGCTCCAACAAAACTTGTCTATTGCCTGGCACTCTTACGGCCCCACCAACAATCCTACCCTCCCAGGGTCAAGTCCTGGGTGGCCCCTGTGTCACTCCTGACACCTGCCACCATTGTGGCCAAACAAAACTGTCCCAAACGGGGACCTGGTACCATATAACTTAACTGGGCTCACAGGATTACCTCCGTCTACCAGGCCAGGGTACCACGCACACATAATCCCCCCTCTTTCGTGGTACCGACAAGAGGCAAGACAATAGACCAAGCTAGGGCCTTCCCATAAAGGCATGTGTCGCTGCACTGGTAAGCTCGGTTCGGTGGCACTATGACTCGATCCAGCCGACGGAGGAGGTTGTCATTATTAAGTCACATTTTAATCATTGTGATAACCACGGTAATGCACGATGAAAACATAACAACCTATCTCCATATTATTACATATGAGTCACTAGTACAATAACAAGATGAGCATTAGCAGGTAATGTAAATAACAAGTTCAACCTAGCAGGAGTTCAATTATTTCTAACACAGGCATATTTATTAATTAAACACGCAAGAATAACACAGAGCAATGCTTTAGGGCATATATCAGATGGTCGGCTTGCCTAGGGGTCGATGAATTCACCGGAGAGAAGTGTGATCACCTCGCGGAAAAAATTCGCTAGAAAGGATTCCCTTTCGAAGGGCTGGATATAGGGCAGGGGCAAAATGGGCATTTTCAAAAAGTGTCAACATGGTGAAAGTGACATCATTGGAACGGGCTCGACGAACTGAAGAAGTGAGCTTTGGAATCACCCGAATCGCAGTTGTGAGCAAAAAGTTATAAAGGTTTTTCTGTCAGGGACCTATCTGTAAAAAGAATATTTCCAACTTTGTCCTTGGCAGCTCAGCGGGTCGCGCACTCCAGCAGAATACGCTTTCCCGCAAGGAAAACGTAAGCGTGCCGAGGGCGCTTCCACTTATCCAGCGTGGCAGCGGCTGCTGTCACCGACGAGCGGGGCCCGCACTTCCTCTCTCTCCTCCTGTCCTCCTTCTTCCTTCTCTGCTGCTCCCTGATGGCCGCGACAGGGAGCACGGGCTCCGGTGGCCGGCAGCTCTCTGGCGAGCTTCTTGGGCAGCCGAGCAGACGGGCGGGCGTGCCGGCGAGGGCCTCTTCCAGGAGAGGGCTCAGGCGAGGCTAGGGACGGCCGCCGGCGAGTCTGCGCGGTGCGGTCGCGAGCGGCGGCTCCGATCGATGCGGACGTTGCGGTGGCCGGAGAGGTTGGCCGAGGGCACGGCAGGGCCACGGGAGAGTGGCGCATCCGGCGGTGAGGTCCATGGGTACCGGGGATGACTGGAGGCGAGGTTTGTAGGCAGAGGCAGTGGGTAGAGCCTGCCGGCAATTCAGTTGCTCCGGCGAGATATCCGAGCGGGCATGAGCACGGGAGTGGGTTAGGGGAAGAGGAGAATGGATTGGCGAGCTCGGGGATGCCCGGGGAGGGCTCGGGCCATGGCTATATATAGCCGGCCGGCGAGGGGGATAAGCACGGCCGCCGTGGCGTGCTTATCGCCACACTGGAGCTCCGGCGAGGTGCCAAGCACTTGGTGGTGCCGACCTGACGAGCTCCAGAGGGAGGGGACAGCTCGGGAAGAAGAAGCCAGGGGAAGAAGACGATGGCCGTGACACGTGCGCGTACGGCGGCGCTTGTCGCCGTCCGGCGAGGAAGAATCCGGCAAGGGGAAAGGCCTGGAGAGGGGCGCGTGGACGGCGGCGACGTAGTTGGCACTAGGGGACACGCTACGGCGGCCTGAGCTGGCTTGCCCGAGGTGACGACCGCGTAGAGCACTGACTTGTCCAACAGGTTCTGCACTGCTCAAACGGGTGATATGGATCACTAGATGGACCAGGATGGGTCTGGAGTGGTCAAGCTGATCCAGAGTAGCTTCTGGACAGAATTTTTGAGGAGTCGCTGAGGTGAGATGGTTTGGTAAATGGAGCTGAGTTATTGCCACACTGAAATATAGTAGGAAGGTGTAGATGCTGGCAAAATTTGAAGTCATTTGGACCAGATTTGCATATACTTCCTTCACAATGCAACATTTGGTCCAGAAACTGGATTTTGATGTTGTGCTCAATTGGCTGAAATTTGGTGGAGGAAGGTTATTTGGGTGTATGGAGATACTGGAAATTTTTCATACCATTTGGATATACCAAAGTGGTACTTCCTTCACAGTGTTTTTCTCTGGACAGAAAACAGATGGAATTTTTGAGAGAAATTGGATAGATAAAATGATGTGAATTTTTGCATGGTCGCATAATATAGGGAATGTGAGGTTCTGGATTAATTTAAAGAATTTTGAAGCAACATAAAATATAGTTGCTTCTCAACCTCAAAATGGGTCCAGAAACAAGAATTGGATGATGTGCTCAAAACTTGAACTACGGAACTTGGGTTCTTGATAGAAATGGTGAAGATATGGATAGGAGAAGCTCCAAAAATTATTTGGGATTTTTCTTGGCTACCAAAATGGTAGCTCCTTTGGAAAGTGCCCAAGTTGCAATATTGGCTTTAAATAGGAAAATGCAATTTCCCTTATTTAATTATTGCCAATATTTTTATGGGAGCTCAATAGGATCACAAAGAATATCTTCACAAGTTTTCATGAACTTTGGAGATGGATAGATATTTTCCTGGATTTAATTCCTTTAACTGGCAAAAAAAGGAATTAATTTTACATGAAAATATTGCAAATGACTTGGCAATATTTTTGCATATCCAAGGTTTATAGATATGGGAGAGTCTCTAGGAAAACTTTGGGAGACAGCAGAGCAAAGAAAATTGGGGTTCCTTTGTAACTGAAGGAATTAGGGTTTCCCTTCAGGTAACTCGGAAGGTAGGTTTTCGGTGGCAAAATCCTGAGAAGATGTTTTGGGTAGCCAAGTTGGACTAGGGAGAATCTCTGGTTGGATAGGAAAGGCAAGGCTAAATGACCATCTTCATATACCCAAGAGCGAGAGAAATTTCGATAACATTGAAAAAAAGACAGGAGTCAAATCCCGCGAAGAAAAAATCGGGGAGCGAAAACCAGGGTGTTACACAAATGCACACGATGAAGCCTAACGACTCAATTGAAGATATAACAACACAACTCTAAACACAAATAAAAGTCATACAAGCTTTATATTACAAGCCAGGGGCCTCGAGGGCTCGAATACATAAGCTCGATGTCATACAAGCATCAAGGGAAGCATCAGATATCTGAGTACAGACATAAAAGATAAACAGATAAGCCTTAAGAAGGCGGGGCAAAACAACGACACTGGATCGAAAGGCGCAGGCCTCCTGCCTGGATGCCTCCTATCTACTCCTGGTCATCGAAGGGTTCGTCGTAGTAGTAGTATCCGCCAGAGGAAGGCCTATTCTACTTATGTATCGGTATCAAAGGAAGGACTGTATTAGTGGACTGGACTACAGCAATGCCAGAATAGAGAGAAAAGCCTAGCCTATCGAAGACTAGCATCTTCAGGGTCTTGTAGCATAAGAAGAGTGCAGATTAGTACATAAATATAGTAGTAGCAATAGGTAGTAACAACGCTCTGAGATCCTTCCTCGACTCCCTGCGAGAAAGCGATCCCGGAGCTGACATATTCAACCCATTTCTAATTGTAGAAGATTGGGATATTTTCCCAGTGTCCTGTTAGCGTGGACACGGCTATTCGAATAGATATAATTCCCTGCTGGGGTGCACCAACTTACCCAACACGCTCGATTAACTCTGGCCGGACACACTTACTCAGTCCATGCCCGGCCTCGGCTGATCGACACGTCGTAGCCCTACCTAGGCTCAACAAAGAGGCCAGCACGCCGGTCTACATCCTAAGCACTCAGGGGTCTTGGGCCCATCGCCCTTTGCACTCCTACGCGTTGCGTACATGGCCGGTTAGCAGACCTAGCCCCCTTAATACAAGCGCAGGCTTTCCCAGTCCAACCCGGTGCGCGCCGCTTAACTGCTAACGTCTGAAGAGCTTCGGCTGATACATACGACGCCGAGTGCCCATACTTATTCCCGCGTGGTGGTTAGAGCAAAAAGGCCAGACGCGTACTCAGATTACATATCCTAACCCATTAGTGTGTTGGGAGCTCGCGGTGCACAATCAGAGACTCACGATCATGTGACCCCGTCGCCCCGTCTGGTGGACTTACGGCAAGGGCTAGGAATGCCCGGCCGTGCCATGTAATCATCTCTCAGGTACCCTCTTGGTCAACCCGATACCACATCTCTCGCGGGTACCCCTCGGGGCCGACCCGACTTTAACATGTATCATCAATAAAGTCAAAGTAATCGTGTGTCCATAACATCAAGATGGGATCCGAGGAATCACCCTCGTTGGAATTCCCACTCGATGTACCCGTCAAGGTGAACCCGGAGGAATCACCCTCGATGATATTCACACTTGTGGGGTTGCACGACAGAAGTGGTGAAAGAGGAATCACCCTCGGTAACCCACAACCGACTAGCTGTACTATAGAGGCAACATCAGGAGTGAGATAAGAGGTATCACCCTCGGCACCTGATGGTAGCTCTGCAGAGTCGGGCAACTTAGGGGTGTGCGGTGATGTGTAGGTCTCAGCTCGTCGATCACATCGAACGGGGCACTTAGTAACTAAGCGGGGCAACTAGGACAAGGTAGAGGGGCCACAGATGGTTTACTGCCAACCTATACTAAGCATTTAGGATATCAGGTAAAGTATCAAAAAGCAGTTTACAAAACAGGCTATGCATCAGAATAGGTATTCAGAACAATAACTGTAGCAGTTCTAATGCAAGAAGGAGGGAGAAAGAATAGGCGATATAGGCATGCTCAAGGGAGGTTGCTTGCCTGGAAGCTCTACGGCAAAGGAGGGGTCGTCAATGGTGTAGTCGGACTCCGGAGCTGCGTCGGTCTCGGGGTCTACCGGATAAGTAGAGGGGGAAGAAACAATAAATAAAGGCAAACAATGCAACACTGATGCATGGCATGACGATATGTAGTGCTGGTGGTGACCTAACGCAATGCTACATGTCGCAGATGAAGCGGGAAATTATCTGGGATATTTTCCCCGTGTTTAGGCAAATATCGGTATACTGAACCGCAGGGGATGATTCCATGTTTGCATGATTGTGGGCATGTGACAGATAAACGGAGGGCGTATTCGGATTCGTCTCATTTTTTTATCAACTTTCATGTTGAAAACTTTTCGATCCGAGCTACGGTTGAATTTCTATGAATTTCCGAAGTTTTTAGCATTTTTCTGAAATTTAATTCAAATTCGAAATAACAGAAAATAGCTTATTGCGTCAGCATGACGTCAATGTGATGTCAGCGGTTAACCCAGCCGGTCCAGGTCAAACCTGACGGCTGGGTGCCACATGTCATACACAGTGGGTTAAACCAGTAGTTTAAATTTTCTAAACAGAGGTTAATTAGGGTTGGGCGCCACATGTCAGTGACTATTTAGCTAATCAAATTAGGTGTTAATTATAAAACGGTTTAATTAGTTTAGTTAACAGAGGGGGCCCACACGTCAGTGGCATAGTGCTGTCACGTCAGCACAGTTGACTTAGTCAACTCGGTCAACGGGGCCCTGGGACCCACTGGTCAGCAACCCAGGGTGGGTCCCAGGTCGTGCCACGTCGGCTACGCCGGAATTTCGCCGCCGTCGACCCAAAAAGCGGTGGAGGGCCTCGGGCCTCGCCGGAAAACCACTGTGGTGCTCCTTTTGGACTGCGGCCGGGCGCGTTCGACAGCATGCGACCTCGCGCGTCGAGTGGTGCTACTGGTTGGACTAGGGGATGGCCGGAACGTCGCCGGCGTCGAGGTTTGGTGGCGGCGGTCTTCGGGTGAACACGGTTGCGCGGCTACGGTGAGCTAATGAACTAATGGAGCTCACCGGCGAGCTCTACGGAGCATCGGGAACACGACGGGCAACGTGTGACAGCTCAGGCGGCGTTGCTTCTAGCGGTTTGCCGGTCATGGCGCTGCCGAGCTCGGCCTCATGCGGAATCGGCGTCAGAGCGAGCAGATGGGCGAGAGAGGGGAAGGGAGCGACGCGTAGGCTCACCGGGCGGCTCAAGGAGGCCTGCGAAAGGCTTAGGAGCGCAGGGGGGTGGCCGGAGTCGGCAATGGTCGCCGGAGATGCCGAAGAAGGGGGCGGCTCGATCAGGGCAATGGAGGGCTCCCCGAGCTTGATGTGGTGGTGCAGGAGGTGTGGTCGAGCTCGGCGGAGCCTCCTGACACGTCGGAGCAGAACGAGGACGGCGGTCGCCGCGGCGGAGACGGACGGTGGCGACGGCCGCGCTCTGGCACAGGAGAGAAGAGGAGGGGAAAGTGGCCGAGCGAGCGAGAGAGGGAGAGGAGAGGCGCGGCGTCCAGGGGGGATGCAGGGGCGATGCCTTATCCCCTCGCTCACTTGCCCGGCGCCATGGCGGCCTGTGGCCAGAGCTGCGCGCTCTCGGCCATGGTTGCGGCGACAGCGAGGCGGGAGCAGGTGGGCGACGCTGTGGAGGTGGGCTGGGCCGGCTGGGCCGAAGGCCATGTGAGCACGAGGTAAGCTTTTGCCCTTTTCCTTTTTCTCTATTTTTCCATTTAATTAATAAACCTTTTTGAAAAATGTGGAACTAAGCCACATAATTCCTTTGTGATTTATGGTACTGCCACAAAAAGTTTGGAGGCCATTTGAATTCATTTGAAATTTTCATGAATGAATTTGCATTTTAAATTGCTGGAATGGCACTGTTTTAAATGCTAATGCTCATTTTAGCAACATGGTGATGTTGTTTTCCTGAACAAGTATTTGTTTAGGAATATTTACTAAATGATGAACATTTTTCCAGCAACTTTTATGCAATTCCAAAATTCACTTGCAATTTGAATTGAATCCAGTGGCAGAATTTGAAATGAGATATTAATTCACATTGATCAAGCATTGCAAATTAAGATGACTTGGCATTAACATGATGGATTACTATAGCTCATTACACAGGGGTGTTACATCCACGTAGCACGCACACTAAAATTCACCTCCCTCCTCTTTGTTTCCAAATCAATCTGAATTGATTCAAGGCACCATTCGGATGCTACCGTAGCTATCTACCCCCATTGATCTTCCTCCATGTATTCCACGGTAATATGTCCATAAGTGTGATTTCCTACCTTGTTTCTTAATCTAAGTACACTGATTGTGAAAATGCGTTAGTGTTTCTAAAATGTCGTTAAAATACAACTGGGATAGCCTACATTTCCTAATTTTGTTATTTTGGTTTTCTATTTGACCGAATGACCAAAACAATTGCTTAAATTTGAAAAAAAATAACCAAAGTCTGAGGTAGTTTTATTATTCTTTGGACTCTATTTGACTCTGATCGAATTCATGTGCCACAAAAAATATTTAACCAAAATACAAAAAAAATTGGCATGTACAATTTTGATTTGGTAAGTTTCATGTGAAACGAGAACCCAATCTTCACTTCTTTAATTGCTCCCAAACTCCTTCATAGGTATACATATCGTAGCATTGTTGCATCTAAAAGTATAACTCAGCTCCACCATCCCATAAGTACTAACGTTCATCTCTTTTTAGTTGGACATCACTCAAGGATCCAAGGAATCCATGGCCATGACTGATAGCATCTACGTAAATGTTCTTGATGATTTGTCTGAGACAATCAGCATCAAAGAGATACTCATTAGGTTACCAACAGAGGACGTTTTCCGGTGCCACATGGTCCGCAAGTTGTGGTTTCACGCCACCTCCACCAAAGACTTCCTCGTTGCGCACCACTAGCGCCAACCCTCGCTTCCAGTCATCAACCAAATCAAGTGCAACAATAACCACTATATTTTAGCATTATGTGAATCTAGTACGATTGCTGCCAGATAAGCTTTGTTGTCGACCCGTCATGCAATACCCTATCCCACACCTAGATAGTGCAAGATATTTTATCTATGCTATCTGTGATGGCCTCATCATCATGGCTATAGGACTCTTCGATGTTTGCAATCCAACTGCTCGTCAGCATTCTCCCGTGTGGTTGCTTCAGGGACACATGCTACCAAATAGACCTATCTAGATATCCGCATTCTACAAACATCTCCCATTGGGAGAATACCGGGTGCTCTGTTCGATCTGGACAAGGAATGAGGTTCTTTGAAATTTCACTATTGATTTCTATGTCCGCACAGTGGGATCCGATGAGGCAAGGCCCATCGGAGAACTACCAATATATTACAAGGTATTAAATCTAGTCACATGTTCTTCAAATGCCCTAGTACTACACTGCGGTAACCTGCATTGGAAGTTGGGAAGATACCTATACTATGATGCCGGCAACATAATGGTGTTTGACACTATAGTCGAGGCATTCCGGTGGATTCTCGGACCCACCAATACCTACCATTCGATGTCATTGTTGGAGATGGAAGGTGCTCTTGGTATGTGTTGTACTCAGGATTTCATCTTCATAGATATCTATGTTATCCAGGACTATAAGGTTGAAGTTTGGGACTTCATGTATCGAATTAACATATCAGAATTGGAGGAGTCGCCGCCAATCGATGACAAGATGAGATGTGTTGAAAAGATTGCTATGCTCGATAAGAGTGAGTTACTGATCGAGCTATTGGGTGGGAATGTTCTGCATTGTGACATTGGTGGCAAGTTTCTAGGAATTGTTGAATGTGATGAAGGTGAAAAAAGCATCATGCATATTATGACATTTCGCTTTTGGGAGAACATTATTCCACCTCCATTCTTTGAGATGCAAGATGGTTTTGGGAAGAACATAATGTATTCTTGAATTGTTGTATTTTGGTATCTAGAGGTGAGGTTCTGCTATGATAGGACTGGACATTTTGGATGGTACTTATATCCTCAACTTCTGCCATCGTCATATGCTAAATGTTACAAGCTAGGATTTTATGGAACTATAGCAGTTTTTTGCCCATTTGACTTCATCCTAGCTTACTGCGTTGTTTGAACCCGACTCTAGCAAAATTAGAATCATAGATGAACAAATAGAAATGCATGTACAATTGTAAACTCATGACGCTTCAAAGTTTGCTAGGATACTTTTGACCTCAAATGCAACTTACTATGAACTAACAATTTGAACGCTCTTTAATTGCACACTTTCCAACTCCAAATGTGTTTTTTTAATCCAGTGCTAGCTTACTAGGTAATAATCATGCATGAACTCATGCCTTTCTACAACAAATTCAGCTAATTTGTGATGAACTCAGATTTCTCCATAATTAGGTGACTAATTCTCTATTCAGTTATTTTTACCATCTTTTTACCATCTGTCGGAGAGCCTGTGGTAGGGGAGGGAGAGCAGGCTATGGATCCCGGCAGCGGGTGGTCTCTACTGTCGTGGGCGTCGGGAACGAAGTCATGGAGGTCCTTGAGGAAGAAGCGGTCGACCATGGCTGCTAGGAGGGACTGCGTCGGCTCAAGGAGAATCAGAGGAGGGATTATTAAGAACAAAGCTTCCCTACGAATGGAACTCTTCAAGAGACAAACACGTAATGTCCCCAATCGCTTGCGCACCCTTTTTCTCCCTTCGGCATAGTACCCTTGATGATGTGGCTAGCCCAGAGTGTGCCCTATCTTTCTCCCTTATTGGGTGCAATATGTTTGAGATCAAAAACTATCTCTTTCCATAAGATGATGTGCTATATATAGCACTGGAACAGGCATTTACAAGGGGTGTCGTTTCGGATGGAACCGACGCAATGGTTGCGTAAAGCAACCGCCAATGGTTATTACAAGCAGGGATTAATCCCTTAATAACTATGTTAATTAATCTTAACACTCCCCCTAATCCATGCTTGTCCAGGTAGCATCATCATCTTGAAAGAGTCTCCTCTAAAAACCCTGTGAGAAAAATATGAGGAGTATAGTGTTTAATATGTTGCCAAAACTCCTGAAAACCCAGTGGGAAAAATAAGGAGAAAATGCCGCAACATACAATAGTCATTGTCTCATTAAACTCAATATCTGAGAACCATAGAGTTTGGAGAACAATAAACATGTCGTATATACTTTCCTAAAAACCCCGGTGGGGAAAACAGAAAGTATGACATATTATCTCATGTTGATATTACCTCATTAAAAACTTCATGAGAACCTACAAAGTAAACTCATGAAGGGAAAAAGAGTATAATATGATGCATTGAACAGGAACAATTCAGGAAGATACTCCCCCTGATTCTTGCAAATTTCGAAGCCATCACATACCAATTCCATGAACATATTCACGGAATGTAGAAGTTGGTAGAGACTTCGTGAGCAAATCAATCACATGATTTGATATGCAAGATATGGAATAAAGTGATATTGCTTACTACGTAACCTGTTTGCATCCGGGCAACACAAGAAACATTATCGTTGAGATAATGGTTGGTGGATGTAGCCATGAGGTCTACTTTGAAGACTCTTCATGAGAGGGCCACCACACCTAGTAGGAATACTAAGCTTGTCAACGATCCAACATAGTGGGGATCTGATCGATGTATCCAATGATATCGGTGTTCACATTTCTGTGAAACTGAAAACCAGGACAAGATGTATGACGCCTTTGGAGATATCGATAGATATTCTTGAGTCCCAACCAATTGTGTTGGTGGATCCAATGGCATTATGGAACGTTGAGTCCCAATATCTCATTTCCATCATCTCTTGGTCTATATAGATCTTTCTCTACGTCTAGAGAATGAACTACCATGAGAGTTATGGATGGATAAGATTTGTCCACAATGAATTTCTCTAATATATGTTGGATATAGACAACATAGTATACCATAATGTATGAATGAAGGTGTTCAAGTTGTAGTAACGAGCGGTATTTTGGTTTACCCAAATCCTTCATTTTAAACTCCGTCATTTAGATGATTACATGTGTCGTCATTACAGATGCACAAACATGAATAATCATTATTGTAGGAGTAATCCTTGTGTATAAGGATCTCACTACGTCGGTTGTACCATATGTACCGACAACAATAAGTCGTATGGTGACTTACTGATTTTACACAATGTATGTTGCGTTTTGCATTTCGATTCAGAATGAGATTCCATTGGGAACCATCTATGTCTGGATCTAGTGATCTATATGAATATGTGATCACTACATCTATCAACTGCAGAGATAGATGATTTTGTACTGCCAGTGATATAATTTATCGAAAAGAAATTCCACCTCTGGAGAATAATTGGGTATCTGCGTGAACCCTTGTGCTACAATACTTGCTCTATGTTTCACCACCTCGTTGTTCTCAATTCTGTTTCCAGAAGAAAACTGGTGTAGGTATTGCTTATGTGAATACCTTCCCTTTATTGAGCAAGATTATTTCTACCTAGATTATACCCTTTGCTTGAGTTCAGTCCGAGTGTTGTTCACACTTTGCCATGGCCATGGTCTTTGGATCTGAATCACTTGAAAGGCTTTGCAATCTAGTAGAGAAATATATGTCGACAATTGTAGACTTCCGGTTATATGATTCTCCAGAATCTATATATGTATATATAGTTGATGGAAATATCATTACCCATGGTGACTGCTCGCGATTTCCCAATGCGATTGAGTCGGGTATTCCGATGTCCCGGTCATTGTGTGCATTATGACCTGGGTTGGTGGAGGCTTCCCATCCACTGGGTGTATACTACCCATTAGGTGTTTGTCAACGTGAAGTCGACTTGCATTTACTGATATCCTTGCTTGCGAGAAGCTGAATCCTGATGCACTATTGTCGTACTTCTCCCCCCTGTTGCTTTGAACGGGGAATTGAGTGGTTTTAGTTGGTACCTCCACTCTTTCCGACATATTTTTGCAGGATTGTGTGACACCTTTATAGTCAGTTAATGAATCTGGCAGGTTATTTGCAATGTGTTGCAAATCTTCTGAACGCATGATTCAGATCTTTGAGTACGTGGATTTGAGGCAGAAATATATTGAACATTCCACTAATTTCCTGGCATTCTTTATGGTACTTGAACTCTCCCCCTAATGCCTGGAAATGTTCCTCATTGAATCGGCATACTGGCCTTGAATAACTCCCCATATGAGGGGCTTGAGGTATTGATGGAAATACAATTATCCCTCACATAGATCCCAACTATATGCTGAGGGGCCAATGATGTATGTCGGGGTGGTGATATCGGTGTGTAACCGAATTACCGCAGATGGGAAATACTTGATAGATTTCCACGTATCAAAGATAGAGGGGAATAATAGTATGCAGTTTGGTCATGAGTGTGTAAAACTGCATGACGCCAACGTAAAGTTGGTAAGTTGCAACTCCAAAGTAAAGATAATGCAATGAGCTTAACTCTTTGGATATAGGATTCTACCAAACCATTTTGAGTCTAGACATTAGGACAAATTGCTAAGACTCAATCCAAGGGCCATAGAGAAGGCACTCAAGGAGAATTCTGCAATGTTATCCATTCGATTTGCTTGAAATCGATGTCAGGATAATGAGCCAATGGTTTCGTGTGGATAAACCACAGTTGAGACCATCGTATAGATGTGTCTTTTCGAACCATGGAACACCTGAATAGTCTAGTCAATGGATGAGAAGAGCCACTTACCTCAACTTGATGCGTTCAAGGAGTTTGGGTGGTTCAGCGTAGATATTAAGGTGCGTGAGCCTTAAAATTAGTTTCCCTGTGTCACATGTAGTGCACATAAAATCCAAATATTATTTGAATTTAGCATCATAATAATCATAAACTATTGGAATTGCTGATAGTTTCGGTTTCAACCCAATGTCTCGATGACCAAGGCGAGTATGCCAAGTTTGTCATGTACAAGACATTTTGGAAAACTATCTTGGGCGCAACATGTGCTACGGGTTTTGTAGTATGCGTAGTACAATCCAGATGATACATAGAGAATGTGCTTGCCATATCCGTTGCATATGGTAAAGAGAAGTTATTTCTCCTTGTTGTCATCATAAGTTTCGCTATGGAAACTATTTTGACGGATAACTCTATAGTTTAGTAGGGTACGAGTTAAACCTGGGAAGCAATAAAGAATCCCGACGTTACTCGAGTACCCACAGGGATAGTAAATATGACTCAAGTTGAGCCAACAAACAAATACCTCATCGCGTCTAGCGATTTTAAAACATCTCCTTTCTCTCGATGAGAGTGGAAACACCAGGATATCATCCAGATAAACCACAATGAATTTGTCGAGGTAATCCATGAAGATATAATTCATCAGACGGGAGAATGTTGCTGGAGAATTAGTTAAGCCGAATGACATGACGGTGTACTCATAAGAGCCATATCGAGTAACAAAGGCAGTCTTAGGGATATCCTCTTCGCGGACACGGATTTGATGGTAACCCAACCTCAAGTCGAGTTTATAGAACACTGATGATCCAGCAAGTTGATCATACAGGTCATTGATCCGAAGAAGCGGATACTTGTTCTGAATGGTGGCTTGGTTGATAGGCCGGTAATCTTGGACCAATCGATTTGTACCATCTTTCTTCTTGACAAAGAGAGAAGGTGCTCCCCAGGCAGAGGAACTTGGGCGAATGAAACCCTTGTGAAGTGATTTATCGAGTTCCTCCTTAAGCTCAAGAAGTTCATGCGGAGGCATCTTGTAGGGACGCTTCACAATAGGAGTTGTGCCTGGTTTTAGGTCGATGACAAACTCGACAGCCCTAACAGAGGGTACTCCTGGAAGTTCTTCCTGGAATACATCTTGGAAGTCGCGAACGACTGGAACGTTTTTTATCCCCTCAAGAGGAAAAGCGCTCAATGCATTCAGTGCATAAATCTGAGTCTCGGCATTTTGAACGATATGAGCATGGTAATTTACTAGCTCATCCGATGGGTGCAGGAGGTGTATGACTTTGGTGGCACAATTGATCAAGGCGGTGTGAGCCTTCAACTAATCCAGTCCCGGAATAAGGTCAACTTTGGAAGACTTCAAAATAATGGGAAAAGCACGGAACTCCAACCCTTCAATATCAATAGTAAGATCAGGGCCGAACATCAAGGCTTGACATTGGCCCACGGGAGTGTTTACCACTAGCGGTTGGTGCAGTGTTTCACATTTAATATCATGCGTGGATGCAAAATGTTCTGATATGAAAGAATGCGATGCTCCTGAATCAAATAAAACAGATGCTGGTACTGAATTAACAAGAAGAGTACCCATCACTGTTTCTGGTTGGTCTTGAGCTTCAGCCATGTTGACATGATAAGCCTGTCCACGACCATATGAAGGCCTGACATTAAAGTTGTGAGGCTGATTATTGCCACGGCCATTACCACGGCCAGCAGAGGGAAGCAGAAGCTGATTCTGACTCTGGGAGGAGTCTCTGGCATGGTGACCTGGATGGCCACACTTGAAGCAGAGTCCATTGTCGGAACGGGGAGCAGGAGCTCGAGGCATTGGAGCTTGAGGTCTGAGCTGACCCGGAGGTGGAGGAGGCATACGAGGTGCAACATACGATGGCCTATGAACATGCATAGTTGGACGGTACATGCTGTTAGGGATCCATATGCGGCGCTTCTGGGAAGACGAGCCTAAAGATGAGCCTGCTTCACGGGTGCGCTTAAGAGCGTGATCCTTCAGACCTGTCTCAACCTGGATGGCCTTGTTCACCAAGGTGGCAAAGTCGGCAAAGTCTTGAACTAGCAGTGCAAGCTTGATGTCATGGTTGAGTCCGTCACGGAACTTCTCCTGTCTGCGTGCATCGGTAGCAATGTCCTCTTCGGCATAGCGAGATAGTTCCAGAAATTCCTGCTGATAAGCTTCCACAGACTTCTTGCCCTGAGTAAGATTGCGGAACTCACGCTTCTTCTGGTCCATGACTCCTTGCGGAATGTAACGGGCACGAAAAGCAGCTTTGAACTCCATCCAGGTGATGACGGTTCTAGCAGCTAAGGTTTGCCTATGAGTGTCCCACCATTGGGCTACGGGTCCCTTCAAGAAGTATGATGCGAATGTGACATAACTGGCAGGGGCCACATTGGCTGACTCCATCTCAAAGGTTATGTCGCGGAGCCAGTCATCAGCATCGAGTGGCTGAACTGAGTTGCGAAAGATGTTTGGATTCATGTGCACAAACTCTTGCAAAGTGATTGCGGCTGGCTGCTGGTTGGCGTTGGGACGAGGAAACTGATCCATGAGTCCTTGCATAAACTGGCGGTGCATTTTGAATTGTTGCATCATTGCAGCCATATAGTCGGGCGGTGGTGGATTGTTGGCACCATGGCCACGACCCGTGGGTCTAACCATCCTGCTAAAAATTCAATAGGGGGGTAGTTTAGCAATGAGCCTTGCAGAAGTATGGATTCATTCATGAAGTAACATGCATAATAAGAGGAAGTGCAATAGATACATCAACATAGTCAACATGACATACATATCCATACATAGGTTCGGTTACAAGCCAGCGTTACAACAGCGAAAAGGAAAGCTAGACAACTAGGCGGCACGCAGGCACGTGGTGGAGGGATACAACAACGCGACATAGTGATATGCTACATCAACGTCAGAGAAAACCACTGAAGCCAGGCAGCTGCAGGTGACGACGCAGGGTACCCTCGATATAGGGATCCTACGCTCCGTGAAAACTCTCGTGGAGAACCTGGTCCCGAACTGGTAGAAGAGGACCACGTGGAGGGGTAAGACCTCCAACAGTAGGCCACTCAAGACCTGGTGGCATCTCCGTCCTGCGCGGGTAAAGAATATACTCTGGGTGCATCCGTGCACTGACTGCTAGTAGAAACTGTGTTAGAGCATCGTAAAGACGAGCACGAGTAGCGTACAACTCGACAGCAAGAGCTCGAGCAGTGCGGTCCACAATCAGAGTGTACTATACCAAAACCTGCAGGTCATAACGACGCGGCACATAAGGTGTACAAACAGCAGTGTAGTATCCAGTCTCATCCCCAGTGGGGGCATAGGGGATATATCTGAAAGCAGTCTCCTCCAAGCGATTGTTGTGCTCTCCACGGAGACGGGCAATAGCAATATAGGCAGCATCATGGACGGCCATGTCGACAGTCACTCCAACAGCATGAAAGATGTGCAACTCAGTGATGGAGATGTCCTGCCGGTCAAAGATGCGAACCACAGCGTGGTACTGCTCCTGGTTGAACTCGCGATAATCCTCGTAAACTATGTACTCGGGGAACCAGCGATATCCCAGCCTGGTCAAGAGGTCAACCAAGATAGCCGGGAACCCAGTCGCATCAAGAGCCATAGTGTGGTGTACGAGCTGTCTTGCTGGACGCATCTGAAACAAGGAGTGCAAGATGTCAAATGACAGTGTGAGAAGCATAAAATAGCATTGGAAAGAATTGTTGCAGATAATCCAGCTCTCCGGGTGAATGTGATTACGAGAAGCTAGTATTAGAGTTAGCAAAATCATTTAACCCGAAAAGAAGAGAGATCAGAGTCCCAGAGTATGGAAGAGGAATAAAAGATCCTAATACCACCCATTGGCGACGTGGACCCGTAAGCCACACAGCCATGTTAGTAAAATCGTTTTGCAAAGACTAGACTCAACTTCGGCCAAGGAGTTGGAAAGGGGGTTCCTATAGGCAGTCGGCTCTGATACCAACTTGTGACACCCCCGACTTAATCGTGCACTAATCATACACGCAAATTGTGGCGCCCTGCCTGAATACCACTATAGTCAGACGGTCACCGCACATACCAGCCCAGGAAATCACTCTGGCATGCACTTTTACAACAAGTATCATGAACACATGCATTTCTATTAATGGATAGATAAGTCTTACATGATAACTTTACAAGGGTACTGGCAGCGGAAAAAGCTCTATCTAAGGTAGCATGGTCTTGGGCGGCTCCAATACACAGGGATCTAACTAGGTTACTCTTCTAGCCCGCGAACACTCCGGCTCCTCGCTAGTGGACGTCGAATCCTTAGGTGAACCTGGCCACATTGAAGGCCGCTGAGTACTTTTGAATGTACTCGCAAGCAAACCAAACCAACATATACACCAAGCAAAGCAATCCATGGCATGCAAGCATGCACTTGTTATCTTAACAGTATTAACTATCATGTTATGGCAGGATTATCTAGCAAGATTAATCATCTAGCAGCGTTAATCATCATGTCATAGCAAGATTATCTAGCGATATCCAATCATAACAGGATTATCTAGCATGTTAACTATCAAAGTAACTGTAGTATAACAAAGATACATCATATCAAGTAATTAATCCATACTCCGAATAATCTTAGGATCCAATCCAAACTCGATTCCAATCAAATCCAAGTCATGCGGTCATCCGACCACTCATCTCATAGCCATTGCATGGCTAACATCCCATATACCTGACATCATCCGATGTCCCTGCATCTGCACTATAAATCTGACCAATCATACCTTTCTCTGGTTCATTATTAACATCATATGGTTCATTCCTCCAGACTCGACACAGACCAAATAGTGTGACCTAGTACGAACTGTGTCCCATGACCGAGGACACGGCTATTCGAATAGATTTACACTCTGCAGAGGTTGTGCACTTTACCCACACTATGGAGCTCTTGGCCTCATGCTCCCATTCGGGTGGACCGGTGCTGCTCCAACAAAACTTGTCTATTGCCTGGCACTCTTACGGCCCCACCAACAATCCTACCCTCCCAGAGTCAAGTCCTGGGTGGCCCCTGTGTCACTCCTGACACCTGCCACCATTGTGGCCAAACAAAACTGTCCCAAACGGGGACCTGGTACCATATAACTTAACTGGGCTCACAGGATTACCTCCGTCTACCAGGCCAGGGTACCACGCACACATAATCCCCCCTCTTTCGTGGTACCGACAAGAGGCAAGACAATAGACCAAGCTAGGGCCTTCCCATAAAGGCATGTGTCGCTGCACTGGTAAGCTCGGTTCGGTGGCACTATGACTCGATCCAGCCGACGGAGGAGGTTGTCATTATTAAGTCACATTTTAATCATTGTGATAACCACAGTAATGCACGATGAAAACATAACAACCTATCTCCATATTATTACATATGAGTCACTAGTACAATAACAAGATGAGCATTAGCAGGTAATGTAAATAACAAGTTCAACCTAGCAGGAGTTCAATTATTTCTAACACAGGCATATTTATTAATTAAACACGCAAGAATAACACAGAGCAATGCTTTAGGGCATATATCAGATGGTCGGCTTGCCTAGGGGTCGATGAATTCACCGGAGAGAAGTGTGATCACCTCGCGGAAAAAATTCGCTAGAAAGGATTCCCTTTCGAAGGGCTGGATATAGGGCAGGGGCAAAATGGGCATTTTCAAAAAGTGTCAACATGGTGAAAGTGACATCATTGGAACGGGCTCGACGAACTGAAGAAGTGAGCTTTGGAATCACCCGAATCGCAGTTGTGAGCAAAAAGTTATAAAGGTTTTTCTGTCAGGGACCTATCTGTAAAAAGAATATTTCCAACTTTGTCCTTGGCAGCTCAGCGGGTCGCGCACTCCAGCAGAATACGCTTTCCCGCAAGGAAAACGTAAGCGTGCCGAGGGCGCTTCCACTTATCCAGCGTGGCAGCGGCTGCTGTCACCGACGAGCGGGGCCCGCACTTCCTCTCTCTCCTCCTGTCCTCCTTCTTCCTTCTCTGCTGCTCCCTGATGGCCGCGACAGGGAGCACGGGCTCCGGTGGCCGGCAGCTCTCTGGCGAGCTTCTTGGGCAGCCGAGCAGACGGGCGGGCGTGCCGGCGAGGGCCTCTTCCAGGAGAGGGCTCAGGCGAGGCTAGGGACGGCCGGCGGCGAGTCTGCGCGGTGCGGTCGCGAGCGGCGGCTCCGATCGATGCGGACGTTGCGGTGGCCGGAGAGGTTGGCCGAGGGCACGGCAGGGCCACGGGAGAGTGGCGCATCCGGCGGTGAGGTCCATGGGTACCGGGGATGACTGGAGGCGAGGTTTGTAGGCGGAGGCAGTGGGTAGAGCCTGCCGGCAATTCAGTTGCTCCGGCGAGATATCCGAGCGGGCATGAGCACGGGAGTGGGTTAGGGGAAGAGGAGAATGGATTGGCGAGCTCGGGGATGCCCGGGGAGGGCTCGGGCCATGGCTATATATAGCCGGCCGGCGAGGGGGATAAGCACGGCCGCCGTGGCGTGCTTATCGCCACACTGGAGCTCCGGCGAGGTGGCAAGCACTTGGTGGTGCCGACCTGACGAGCTCCAGAGGGAGGGGACAGCTCGGGAAGAAGAAGCCAGGGGAAGAAGACGATGGCCGTGACACGTGCGCGTACGGCGGTGCTTGTCGCCGTCCGGCGAGGAAGAATCCGGCAAGGGGAAAGGCCTGGAGAGGGGCGCGTGGACGGCGGCGACGTAGTTGGCACTAGGGGACACGCTACGGCGGCCTGAGCTGGCTTGCCCGAGGTGACGACCGCGTAGAGCACTGACTTGTCCAACAGGTTCTGCACTGCTCAAACGGGTGATATGGATCACTAGATGGACCAGGATGGGTCTGGAGTGGTCAAGCTGATCCAGAGTAGCTTCTGGACAGAATTTTTGAGGAGTCGCTGAGGTGAGATGGTTTGGTAAATGGAGCTGAGTTATTGCCACACTGAAATATAGTAGGAAGGTGTAGATGCTGGCAAAATTTGAAGTCATTTGGACCAAATTTGCATATACTTCCTTCACAATGCAACATTTGGTCCAGAAACTGGATTTTGATGTTGTGCTCAATTGGCTGAAATTTGGTGGAGGAAGGTTATTTGGGTGTATGGAGATACTGGAAATTTTTCATACCATTTGGATATACCAAAGTGGTACTTCCTTCATAGTGTTTTTCTCTGGACAGAAAACAGATGGAATTTTTGAGAGAAATTGGATAGATAAAATGATGTGAATTTTTGCATGGTCGCATAATATAGGGAATGTGAGGTTCTGGATTAATTTAAAGAATTTTGAAGCAACATAAAATATAGTTGCTTCTCAACCTCAAAATGGGTCCAGAAACAAGAATTGGATGATGTGCTCAAAACTTGAACTATGGAACTTGGGTTCTTGATAGAAATGGTGAAGATATGGATAGGAGAAGCTCCAAAAATTATTTGGGATTTTTCTTGGCTACCAAAATGGTAGCTCCTTTGGAAAGTGCCCAAGTTGCAATATTGGCTTTAAATAGGAAAATGCAATTTCCCTTATTTAATTATTGCCAATATTTTTATGGGAGCTCAATAGGATCACAAAGAATATCTTCACAAGTTTTCATGAACTTTGGAGATGGATAGATATTTTCCTGGATTTAATTCCTTTAACTGGCAAAAAAAGGAATTAATTTTACATGAAAATATTGCAAATGACTTGGCAATATTTTTGCATATCCAAGGTTTATAGATATGGGAGAGTCTCTAGGAAAACTTTGGGAGACAGCAGAGCAAAGAAAATTGGGGTTCCTTTGTAACTGAAGGAATTAGGGTTTCCCTTCAGGTAACTCGGAAGGTAGGTTTTCGGTGGCAAAATCCTGAGAAGATGTTTTGGGTAGCCAAGTTGGACTAGGGAGAATCTCTGGTTGGATAGGAAAGGCAAGGCTAAATGACCATCTTCATATACCCAAGAGCGAGAGAAATTTCGATAACATTGAAAAAAAGACAGGAGTCAAATCCCGCGAAGAAAAAATCGGGGAGCGAAAACCAGGGTGTTACACAAATGCACACGATGAAGCCTAACGACTCAATTGAAGATATAACAACACAACTCTAAACACAAATAAAAGTCATACAAGCTTTATATTACAAGCCAGGGGCCTCGAGGGCTCGAATACATAAGCTCGATGTCATACAAGCATCAAGGGAAGCATCAGATATCTGAGTACAGACATAAAAGATAAACAGATAAGCCTTAAGAAGGCGGGGCAAAACAACGACACTGGATCGAAAGGCGCAGGCCTCCTGCCTGGATGCCTCCTATCTACTCCTGGTCATCGAAGGGTTCGTCGTAGTAGTAGTATCCGCCAGAGGAAGGCCTATTCTACTTATGTATTGGTATCAAAGGAAGGACTGTATTAGTGGACTGGACTACAGCAATGCCAGAATAGAGAGAAAAGCCTAGCCTATCGAAGACTAGCATCTTCAGGGTCTTGTAGCATAAGAAGAGTGCAGATTAGTACATAAATATAGTAGTAGCAATAGGTAGTAACAACGCTCTGAGATCCTTCCTCGACTCCCTGCGAGAAAGCGATCCCGGAGCTGACATATTCAACCCATTTCTAATTGTAGAAGATTGGGATATTTTCCCAGTGTCCTGTTAGCGTGGACACGGCTATTCGAATAGATATAATTCCCTGCTGGGGTGCACCAACTTACCCAACACGCTCGATTAACTCTGGCCGGACACACTTACTCAGTCCATGCCCGGCCTCGGCTGATCGACACGTCGTAGCCCTACCTAGGCTCTACAAAGAGGCCAGCACGCCGGTCTACATCCTAAGCACTCAGGGGTCTTGGGCCCATCGCCCTTTGCACTCCTACGCGTTGCGTACATGGCCGGTTAGCAGACCTAGCCCCCTTAATACAAGCGCAGGCTTTCCCAGTCCAACCCGGTGCGCGCCGCTTAACTGCTGATGTCTGAAGAGCTTCGGCTGATACATACGACGCCGAGTGCCCATACTTATTCCCGCGTGGTGGTTAGAGCAAAAAGGCCAGACGCGTACTCAGATTACATATCCTAACCCATTAGTGTGTTGGGAGCTCGCGGTGCACAATCAGAGACTCACGATCATGTGACCCCGTCGCCCCGTCTGGTGGACTTACGGCAAGGGCTAGGAATGCCCGGCCGTGCCATGTAATCATCTCTCAGGTACCCTCTTGGTCAACCCGATACCACATCTCTCGCGGGTACCCCTCGGGGCCGACCCGACTTTAACATGTATCATCAATAAAGTCAAAGTAATCGTGTGTCCATAACATCAAGATGGGATCCGAGGAATCACCCTCGTTGGAATTCCCACTCGATGTACCCGTCAAGGTGAACCCGGAGGAATCACCCTCGATGATATTCACACTTGTGGGGTTGCACGACAGAAGTGGTGAAAGAGGAATCACCCTCGGTAACCCACAACCGACTAGCTGTACTATAGAGGCAACATCAGGAGTGAGATAAGAGGTATCACCCTCGGCACCTGATGGTAGCTCTGCAGAGTCGGGCAACTTAGGGGTGTGCGGTGATGTGTAGGTCTCAGCTCGTCGATCACATCGAACGGGGCACTTAGTAACTAAGCGGGGCAACTAGGACAAGGTAGAGGGGCCACAGATGGTTTACTGCCAACCTATACTAAGCATTTAGGATATCAGGTAAAGTATCAAAAAGCAGTTTACAAAACAGGCTATGCATCAGAATAGGTATTCAGAACAATAACTGTAGCAGTTCTAATGCAAGAAGGAGGGAGAAAGAATAGGCGATATAGGCATGCTCAAGGGAGGTTGCTTGCCTGGAAGCTCTACGGCAAAGGAGGGGTCGTCAATGGTGTAGTCGGACTCCGGAGCTGCGTCGGTCTCGGGGTCTACCGGATAAGAAGAGGGGGAAGAAACAATAAATAAAGGCAAACAATGCAACACTGATGCATGGCATGACGATATGTAGTGCTGGTGGTGACCTAATGCAATGCTACATGTCGTAGATGAAGCGGGAAATTATCTGGGATATTTTCCCCGTGTTTAGGCAAATATCGGTATACTGAACCGCAGGGGATGATTCCATGTTTGCATGATTGTGGGCATGTGACAGATAAACGGAGGGCGTATTCGGATTCGTCTCATTTTTTTATCAACTTTCATGTTGAAAACTTTTCGATCCGAGCTACGGTTGAATTTCTACGAATTTCCGAAGTTTTTAGCATTTTTCTGAAATTTAATTCAAATTCGAAATAACAGAAAATAGCTTATTGCGTCAGCATGACGTCAATGTGATGTCAGCGGTTAACCCAGCCGGTCCAGGTCAAACCTGACGGCTGGGTGCCACATGTCATACACAGTGGGTTAAACCAGTAGTTTAAATTTTCTAAACAGAGGTTAATTAGGGTTGGGCGCCACATGTCAGTGACTATTTAGCTAATCAAATTAGGTTTTAATTATAAAACGGTTTAATTAGTTTAGTTAACAGAGGGGGCCCACACGTCAGTGGCATAGTGTTGTCACGTCAGCACAGTTGACTTAGTCAACTCGGTCAACGGGGCCCTGGGACCCACTGGTCAGCAACCCAGGGTGGGTCCCAGGTCGTGCCACGTCGGCTACGCCGGAATTTCGCCGCCGTCGACCCAAAAAGCGGTGGAGGGCCTCGGGCCTCGCCGGAAAACCACTGTGGTGCTCCTTTTGGACTGCGGCCGGGCGCGTTCGACAGCATGCGACCTCGCGCGTCGAGTGGTGCTACTGGTTGGACTAGGGGATGGCCGGAACGTCGCCGGCGTCGAGGTTTGGTGGCGGCGGTCTTCGGGTGAACATGGTTGCGCGGCTACGGTGAGCTAATGAACTAATGGAGCTCACCGGCGAGCTCTACGGAGCATCGGGAACACGACGGGCAACGTGTGACAGCTCAGGCGGCGTTGCTTCTAGCGGTTTGCCGGTCATGGCGCTGCCGAGCTCGGCCTCATGCGGAATCGGCGTCAGAGCGAGCAGATGGGCGAGAGAGGGGAAGGGAGCGACGCGTAGGCTCACCGGGCGGCTCAAGGAGGCCTGCGAAAGGCTTAGGAGCGCAGGGGGGTGGCCGGAGTCGGCAATGGTCGCCGGAGATGCCGAAGAAGGGGGCGGCTCGATCAGGGCAATGGAGGGCTCCCCGAGCTTGATGTGGTGGTGCAGGAGGTGTGGTCGAGCTCGGCGGAGCCTCCTGACACGTCCGAGCAGAACGAGGACGGCGGTCGCCGCGGCGGAGACGGACGGTGGCGACGGCCGCGCTCGGGCACAGGAGAGAAGAGGAGGGGAAAGTGGCCGAGCGAGCGAGAGAGGGAGAGGAGAGGCGCGGCGTCCAGGGGGGATGCAGGGGCGATGCCTTATCCCCTCGCTCACTTGCCCGGCGCCATGGCGGCCTGTGGCCAGAGCTGCGCGCTCTCGGCCATGGTTGCGGCGACAGCGAGGCGGGAGCAGGTGGGCGACGCTGTGGAGGTGGGCTGGGCCGGCTGGGCCGAAGGCCATGTGAGCACGAGGTAAGCTTTTGCCCTTTTCCTTTTTCTCTATTTTTCCATTTAATTAATAAACAGAGAGGGTTAGGGATTTATTTGAGCTACCAAAACCTTTTTGAAAAATGTGGAACTAAGCCACATAATTCCTTTGTGATTTATGGTACTGCCACAAAAAGTTTGGAGGCCATTTGAATTCATTTGAAATTTTCATGAATGAATTTACATTTTAAATTGCTGGAATGGCACTGTTTTAAATGCTAATGCTCATTTTAGCAACATGGTGATGTTGTTTTCCTGAACAAGTATTTGTTTAGGAATATTTACTAAATGATGAACATTTTTCCAGCAACTTTTATGCAATTCCAAAATTCACTTGCAATTTGAATTGAATCCAGTGGCAGAATTTGAAATGAGATATTAATTCACATTGATCAAGCATTGCAAATTAAGATGACTTGGCATTAACATGATGGATTACTATAGCTCATTACACAGGGGTGTTACATCCACGTAGCACGCACACTAAAATTCACCTCCCTCCTCTTTGTTTCCAAATCAATCTGAATTGATTCAAGGCACCATTCGGATGCTACCGTAGCTATCTACCCCCATTGATCTTCCTCCATGTATTCCACGGTAATATGTCCATAAGTGTGATTTCCTACCTTGTTTCTTAATCTAAGTACACTGATTGTGAAAATGCGTTAGTGTTTCTAAAATGTCGTTAAAATACAACTGGGATAGCCTACATTTCCTAATTTTGTTATTTTGGTTTTCTATTTGACCGAATGACCAAAACAATTGCTTAAATTTGAAAAAAAATAACCAAAGTCTGAGGTAGTTTTATTATTCTTTGGACTCTATTTGACTCTGATCGAATTCATGTGCCACAAAAAATATTTAACCAAAATACAAAAAAAAATTGGCATGTACAATTTTGATTTGGTAAGTTTCATGTGAAACGAGAACCCAATCTTCACTTCTTTAATTGCTCCCAAACTCCTTCATAGGTATACATATCGTAGCATTGTTGCATCTAAAAGTATAACTCAGCTCCACCATCCCATAAGTACTAACGTTCATCTCTTTTTAGTTGGACATCACTCAAGGATCCAAGGAATCCATGGCCATGACTGATAGCATCTACGTAAATGTTCTTGATGATTTGTCTGAGACAATCAGCATCAAAGAGATACTCATTAGGTTACCAACAGAGGACGTTTTCCGGTGCCACATGGTCCGCAAGTTGTGGTTTCACGCCACCTCCACCAAAGACTTCCTCGTTGCGCACCACTAGCGCCAACCCTCGCTTCCAGTCATCAACCAAATCAAGTGCAACAATAACCACTATATTTTAGCATTATGTGAATCTAGTACGATTGCTGCCAGATAAGCTTTGTTGTCGACCCGTCATGCAATACCCTATCCCACACCTAGATAGTGCAAGATATTTTATCTATGCTATCTGTGATGGCCTCATCATCATGGCTATAGGACTCTTCGATGTTTGCAATCCAACTGCTCGTCAGCATTCTCCCGTGTGGTTGCTTCAGGGACACATGCTACCAAATAGACCTATCTAGATATCCGCATTCTACAAACATCTCCCATTGGGAGAATACCGGGTGCTCTGTTCGATCTGGACAAGGAATGAGGTTCTTTGAAATTTCACTATTGATTTGTATGTCCGCACAGTGGGATCCGATGAGGCAAGGCCCATCGGAGAACTACCAATATATTACAAGGTATTAAATCTAGTCACATGTTCTTCAAATGCCCTAGTACTACACTGCGGTAACCTGCATTGGAAGTTGGGAAGATACCTATACTATGATGCCGGCAACATAATGGTGTTTGACACTATAGTCGAGGCATTCTGGTGGATTCTCGGACCCACCAATACCTACCATTCGATGTCATTGTTGGAGATGGAAGGTGCTCTTGGAATGTGTTGTACTCAGGATTTCATCTTCATAGATATCTATGTTATCCAGGACTATAAGGTTGAAGTTTGGGACTTCATGTATCGAATTAACATATCAGAATTGGAGGAGTCGCTGCCAATCGATGACAAGATGAGATGTGTTGAAAAGATTGCTATGCTCGATAAGAGTGAGTTACTGATCGAGCTATTGGGTGGGAATGTTCTGCATTGTGACATTGGTGGCAAGTTTCTAGGAATTGTTGAATGTGATGAAGGTGAAAAAAGCATCATGCATATTATGACATTTCGCTTTTGGGAGAACATTATTCCACCTCCATTCTTTGAGATGCAAGATGGTTTTGGGAAGAACATAATGTATTCTTGAATTGTTGTATTTTGGTATCTAGAGGTGAGGTTCTGCTATGATAGGACTGGACATTTTGGATGGTACTTATATCCTCAACTTCTACCATCGTCATATGCTAAATGTTACAAGCTAGGATTTTATGGAACTATAGCAGTTTTTTGCCCATTTGACTTCATCCTAGCTTACTGCGTTGTTTGAACCCGACTCTAGCAAAATTAGAATCATAGATGAACAAATAGAAATGCATGTACAATTGTAAACTCATGACGCTTCAAAGTTTGCTAGGATACTTTTGACCTCAAATGCAACTTACTATGAACTAACAATTTGAACGCTCTTTAATTGCACACTTTCCAACTCCAAATGTGTTTTTTTAATCCAGTGCTAGCTTACTAGGTAATAATCATGCATGAACTCATGCCTTTCTACAACAAATTCAGCTAATTTGTGATGAACTCAGATTTCTCCATAATTAGGTGACTAATTCTCTATTCAGTTATTTTTACCATCTTTTTACCATCTGTCGGAGAGCCTGTGGTAGGGGAGGGAGAGCAGGCTATGGATCCCGGCAGCGGGTGGTCTCTACTGTCGTGGGCGTCGGGAACGAAGTCATGGAGGTCCTTGAGGAAGAAGCGGTCGACCATGGCTGCTAGGAGGGACTGCGTCGGCTCAAGGAGAACCAGAGGAGGGATTATTAAGAACAAAGCTTCCCTACGAATGGAACTCTTCAAGAGACAAACACGTAATGTCCCCAATCGCTTGCGCACCCTTTTTCTCCCTTCGGCATAGTACCCTTGATGATGTGGCTAGCCCAGAGTGTGCCCTATCTTTCTCCCTTATTGGGTGCAATATGTTTGAGATCAAAAACTATCTCTTTCCATAAGATGAAGTGCTATATATAGCACTGGAACAGGCATTTACAAGGGGTGTCGTTTCGGATGGAACCGACGCAATGGTTGCGTAAAGCAACCGCCAATGGTTATTACAAGCAGGGATTAATCCCTTAATAACTATGTTAATTAATCTTAACACTCCCCCTAATCCATGCTTGTCCAGGTAGCATCATCATCTTGAAAGAGTCTCCTCTAAAAACCCTGTGAGAAAAATATGAGGAGTATAGTGTTTAATATGTTGCCAAAACTCCTGAAAACCCAGTGGGAAAAATAAGGAGAAAATGCCGCAACATACAATAGTCATTGTCTCATTAAACTCAATATCTGAGAACCATAGAGTTTGGAGAACAATAAACATGTCGTATATACTTTCCTAAAAACCCCGGTGGGGAAAACAGAAAGTATGACATATTATCTCATGTTGATATTACCTCATTAAAAACTTCATGAGAACCTACAAAGTAAACTCATGAAGGGAAAAAGAGTATAATATGATGCATTGAACAGGAACAATTCAGGAAGATACTCCCCCTGATTCTTGCAAATTTCGAAGCCATCACATACCAATTCCATGAACATATTCACGGAATGTAGAAGTTGGTAGAGACTTCGTGAGCAAATCAATCACATGATTTGATATGCAAGATATGGAATAAAGTGATATTGCTTACTACGTAACCTGTTTGCATCCGGGCAACACAAGAAACATTATCTTTGAGATAATGGTTGGTGGATGTAGCCATGAGGTCTACTTTGAAGACTCTTCATGAGAGGGCCACCACACCTAGTAGGAATACTAAGCTTGTCAACGATCCAACATAGTGGGGATCTGATCGATGTATCCAATGATATCGGTGTTCACATTTCTGTGAAACTGAAAACCAGGACAAGATGTATGACGCCTTTGGAGATATCGATAGATATTCTTGAGTCCCAACCAATTGTGTTGGTGGATCCAATGGCATTATGGAACGTTGAGTCCCAATATCTCATTTCCATCATCTCTTGGTCTATATAGATCTTTCTCTACGTCTAGAGAATGAACTACCATGAGAGTTATGGATGGATAAGATTTGTCCACAATGAATTTCTCTAATATATGTTGGATATAGACAACATAGTATACCATAATGTATGAATGAAGGTGTTCAAGTTGTAGTAACGAGCGGTATTTTGGTTTACCCAAATCCTTCATTTTAAACTCCGTCATTTAGATGATTACATGTGTCGTCATTACAGATGCACAAACATGAATAATCATTATTGTAGGAGTAATCCTTGTGTATAAGGATCTCACTACGTCGGTTGTACCATATGTACCGACAACAATAAGTCGTATGGTGACTTACTGATTTTACACAATGTATGTTGCGTTTTGCATTTCGATTCAGAATGAGATTCCATTGGGAACCATCTATGTCTGGATCTAGTGATCTATATGAATATGTGATCACTACATCTATCAACTGCAGAGATAGATGATTTTGTACTGCCAGTGATATAATTTATCGAAAAGAAATTCCACCTCTGGAGAATAATTGGGTATCTGCGTGAACCCTTGTGCTACAATACTTGCTCTATGTTTCACCACCTCGTTGTTCTCAATTCTGTTTCCAGAAGAAAACTGGTGTAGGTATTGCTTATGTGAATACCTTCCCTTTATTGAGCAAGATTATTTCTACCTAGATTATACCCTTTGCTTGAGTTCAGTCCGAGTGTTGTTCACACTTTGCCATGGCCATGGTCTTTGGATCTGAATCACTTGAAAGGCTTTGCAATCTAGTAGAGAAATATATGTCGACAATTGTAGACTTCCGGTTATATGATTCTCCAGAATCTATATATGTATATATAGTTGATGGAAATATCATTACCCATGGTGACTGCTCGCGATTTCCCAATGCGATTGAGTCGGGTATTCCGATGTCCAGGTCATTGTGTGCACTATGACCTGGGTTGGTGGAGGCTTCCCATCCACTGGGTGTATACTACCCATTAGGTGTTTGTCAACGTGAAGTCGACTTGCATTTACTGATATCCTTGCTTGCGAGAAGCTGAATCCTGATGCACTATTGTCGTACTTCTCCCCCCTGTTGCTTTGAACGGGGAATTGAGTGGTTTTAGTTGGTACCTCCACTCTTTCCGACATATTTTTGCAGGATTGTGTGACACCTTTATAGTCAGTAAATGAATCTGGCAGTTTATTTGCAATGTGTTGCAAATCTTCTGAACGCATGATTCAGATCTTTGAGTACGTGGATTTGAGGCAGAAATATATTGAACATTCCACTAATTTCCTGGCATTCTTTATGGTACTTGAACTCTCCCCCTAATGCCTGGAAATGTTCCTCATTGAATCGGCATACTGGCCTTGAATAACTCCCCATATGAGGGGCTTGAGGTATTGATGGAAATACAATTATCCCTCGCATAGATCCCAACTATATGCTGAGGGGCCAATGATGTATGTCGGGGTGGTGATATCGGTGTGTAACCGAATTACCGCAGATGGGAAATACTTGATAGATTTCCACGTATCAAAGATAGAGGGGAATAATAGTATGCAGTTTGGTCATGAGTGTGTAAAACTGCATGACGCCAACGTAAAGTTGGTAAGTTGCAACTCCAAAGTAAAGATAATGCAATGAGCTTAACTCTTTGGATATAGGATTCTACCAAACCATTTTGAGTCTAGACATTAGGACAAATTGCTAAGACTCAATCCAAGGGCCATAGAGAAGGCACTCAAGGAGAATTCTGCAATGTTATCCATTCGATTTGCTTGAAATCGATGTCAGGATAATGAGCCAATGGTTTCGTGTGGATAAACCACAGTTGAGACCATCGTATAGATGTGTCTTTTCGAACCATGGAACACCTGAATAGTCTAGTCAATGGATGGGAAGAGCCACTTACCTCAACTTGATGCGTTCAAGGAGTTTGGGTGGTTCAGCGTAGATATTAAGGTGCGTGAGCCTTAAAATTAGTTTCCCTGTGTCACATGTAGTGCACATAAAATCCAAATATTATTTGAATTTAGCATCATAATAATCATAAACTATTGGAATTGCTGATAGTTTCGGTTTCAACCCAATGTCTCGATGACCAAGGCGAGTATGCCAAGTTTGTCATGTACAAGACATTTTGGAAAACTATCTTGGGCGCAACATGTGCTACGGGTTTTGTAGTATGCGTAGTACAATCCAGATGATACATAGAGAATGTGCTTGCCATATCCGTTGCATATGGTAAAGAGAAGTTATTTCTCTTTGTTGTCATCATAAGTTTCGCTATGGAAACTATTTTGACGGATAACTCTATAGTTTAGTAGGGTACGAGTTAAACCTGGGAAGCAATAAAGAATCCCGACGTTACTCGAGTACCCACAGGGATAGTAAATATGACTCAAGTTGAGCCAACAAACAAATACCTCATCGCGTCTAGCGATTTTAAAACATCTCCTTTCTCTCGATGAGAGTGGAAACATTGGACTTCCCTGAGTATAGAGTTTGTGGTGCATATGTCCACAAGTCACATGTCATCTTTCATCGGATTGACCCCCGTAGAAATCTATATATAGACATGAAGATTCTTAAGAAAATCACTGTCAGATATATAGAATACATACAAATGTATTTGTACCAAAGTGCTGATACAATATATTGTGATATACAATATATGATGACAACAATACTTATGTTCTTATTAGAACATCGTAAATGGACATAAATTATGTTGACCACTCAGGAGATTGAGAGACTAAACAATGTCTTCAAACATGTTAGTTGAGTCATATTCAACCATACGTTCTCCATGTCCATAGGATCCCGTCATCACTAGTGATGTCAGGTTGAAGGTTGAAGTGAGCTTCAAACCTTTTTCCTTGAGTTCATTGTGTCCCAAGAATTGCTGATACAGAATAACCAGATGCTGAGATCTGAATCTAATGCCTTATAATGTATAAGACAACATTTTTCTGTTAGCGGTGTGATCCTGACCAGAAGTGAATCCTGGATTGCACACATTATCCCACGAGACACAAGAGCGATCATGATGTCCATGGCCCAGATAGGGCAGTGGTGGCCATTGAGGGCAAATGCCTCAAATTCTATAGCCATATGTTACCTCTATGGGTAAACCAGAGATAATTAATTTACAATCGGTAAATTAAAGACCATCATGGTTTATGTTGTAATGAACTAAGCAAAATCAATGGGTATTTCAAGAAGTTATCTTGAAACCATTAGTGTGAATCTCAAATTGCTAAATATGACACTTTGAAGATAATCTCCAAAATGGAGTAGATCTCGCAGAACTAGGGAGTATAATCTGATGAAATCAGTTGATACTCACTCGTAATGCCTTATGTCATGACTTAGTAAAATATGTGGGAAAGCACTTTGTAAAGCAATTATAATGTCGAAATGACAAAATATAGGCTTTAACAGTAGTCATCGATAATCTGCGTACGCAGTAGATCTATATGACTACCTTATGATCCCAAGCATCAATTTGGAGAAATCACTTTGAATTTTGCTTACCAATTCGTGCTCGAATTAAGCCGTATGACTTAATTAAGACGATGAATTGATATCTATTTGCAAGAAATTAGAATCTCAATTGCAAATAATGGATGTATAATCTCAACATGTAGAATAACATGGAAATGCATTACATCAAAGTTTTATCTGGAATACAAGGTACTCTACAGATATACACTACTATTGTAATGAATAGTAATGATGTTGCAAACTTGATGCTCAAGTGAAAAACTTGAATTGTATCGACCTCAAATTAAATGAGATGATCTTGTATCAAATTGCAAGATAATTCAGCAGGGTGAATTAATATTTTGCGAGAGAAAATTAGCCTCAATCGCAATGAGATTGTCTTGTGAGAGAAGAAAATTTTCAATCGCAAATCAATACCATAGAGGTACTGAAATTATCTTTGCAAGAGATTAAAATCTCAATTGCAAACAGGCGTAATTAATCTCGACACGTGGTAAACGTGGAAATATATTACATTCATTTAGTATCTGGAATACATCGGTATTCAACAGAAAAACAGTACGAAAATATATATGTACTTATTTGAACAGATCTAAAACAGAAATAAATTACTGCTAGAAATGCTATTATGAGATTAATTGCAAATCTGCTAAAACAAAGATGTAAATAAGCAAAAAGAGGCAAGCAGTGGATGCCTGCGCATGTACATAGACATGTACGAGTCTGGTCAACCGAATAGATAAAGGAGAGAGACAGAGAAATAAATCCCCAATCACTCAATCCCCATCCATACTTGATTGAACAGGCGGGGCTTCCATGGCCAGCCAACGCCACCTCCAGGCACGCGGCCACAGCGGCGTTCACCGGGGACGGGTGGAGGGACCAGGTGCTCTTTCGTCTTCGGGAGAGGAACCACCAAGGAGGCCGTGGCTGGAAGCCACGTCGTTGAAGGCGCCGTTTGCGGCACCATTCGTGAGATCGAGCGCCGCGGCCGTGCGCGGGCGGGGCCGGCCACAGCCACGCGCGGGCGCAGGCGGCGAGGCCATGGCACGGGCGGGCGAGGGCGAGCGAGTCGCAGGAGTCGCAGGGGCCGCTGCGTCGCGCATGAAGCCCAAGCCGGCCGCCGATGCATCTACGGCTCGATGCCTCCCTTACCGGGTGCGCGCTTGAGGGCGCTGCCTCTCTGCGGGGTGGGGAGCACTGCGGAGAAGGCGTTGCCGGGGCTCAGTCGAGGTCCACGGAGGGCGTGCTCCATCGGGATTCGACGCAACGCCTCCACGCACGCTGGGGTGCCAGACCTTTGCGCGGCCGGGCGCGGGCCGGCGCAGGCGGCGGCCGGGCGAACGGACGCGGGGCGCACGCGCGGGTGCCACAGCCACGCCGTTCACCGTCAGGCCGATCCGCCCAAGGTCGCTGCGTGCTCCGCCCTGGGAGCCGCGTCGGGCGCTGCCTCGGTTCCATCGGCCGCCTTCGTCGTCGCCGGGACGTTGAAGATGCGGCCGCTGCTGTCTGCCTCCGGGAGAAGGGGAAGGAGAGGGCGAGACCGAACCATGCGCTGGAGGACGCCGCGGCTGAGCGCCGACACCTGGGCTCCAAGGCCGCGTCGCCTGCGGGTGATCATCGGCGACGAGAACGACATGCGTAACCGCTGGGATGGCCTAATCTCTCTCGTGGCCTTCTGCTCTCGGCCAGAGCGTGCTGATAACGTGTTTGAGATCAAAAACTATCTCTTTCCATAAGATGAAGTGCTATATATAGCACTGGAACAGGCATTTACAAGGGGTGTCGTTTCGGATGGAACCGACGCAATGGTTGCGTAAAGCAACCGCCAATGATTATTACAAGCAGGGATTAATCCCTTAATAACTATGTTAATTAATCTTAACACAATAGTTGCTCATGCATCAAACTAAATTCATTTTAGCTATCACATTAATGTGTATTAAAATTGTATCTTAAAAACAGAGAATTTGTATTGTTATCTCTACAAAGTGGTTACGTGGGGTACAAAATAATGCAGATTTCGTCTATTCATGAAAACGAAGTGGAAATGGACTGGGTTGACTGTTGTCACGTCTGTTTCCATATTTACACTAGGATTGTAAACAAAAAGTAAACCCCGGAAACAAACTTGTAAGAAGATATTGCCAGAAACGAATGCACATTGGAAATGACACGGGCACATATACCAAAGGGACATTCCCCATAGCTCCAAGACCTCCTGCCATTGTGGGCTCCTCATTGGTGTGGAATTTGCGATGGAGGCACAGACAGCGGCAGTGGGTTATCTCCGGCCCTTTTTGCATTGGAGTGGAGGCGCCGCTAAGACCTAGAGCTTCAGGATACAGGGGCGATGTTCTCAGAATGGCGCGGATTGACTCATTTGCCATGTTTTAGTTCGTAGTTTAATCCGACCTGCATGGAAGTTTCAAATGTGGAAAATGTTCAAATATTTCCTAAAGGAACTGAAAAGGAGTTACACTTTGTGAGATTCAATAATGGACGAGGACAAGTAGTACTTGTTGTTACAGCAATGTTTAGTACCATTAGTATATTCTAATACGTAGACAAACTTGTGAATTTTTTTTACTTTCATTCTCCCCTTTAATTTCTCAAAAGTATTGTTTTAGTGTCACAAAATGAGAAAACCACTTTCACAACATGTAGTAGAAGTCTTCGTCTTTTTCAAGTGAACAGAAACTTGTGAATATATGGAAGTACACCACCGCCCACCACACCGAAATCGACCTCATAGCATTACATATCTATTACCAAGGAGATGTAAAGGGGGCGGAATCAAAGATGTGGAAACCAAACATGGGTGGGGAAGGTCAAAGAAGGTTAAGCGGACCTGAGAGCAGGACCCTGGCAAGGCTAGAACCGGCGCCGGTAAGGTCATTGTCGATAGTAAGGTGGACGGCTCGGTAACTTGGAGGCGCCTCACTGGAGAGGCCAACAGTGATGGCGACGAAGCCAGTAGTAGGCGTTATGGGAGGACGGAATCAAGGTCCGTCATTCGGATGGATATAGTTTATTTCAAAAAAGCCTTTGTGGTTGCGTAGACTTAAGTTGAACCATGTAGACATTGTTGTCCACATATATATAAATTTCTTCAGCATCCTCCGAATATCCCAATATATTTTTGATCCCTCTAATGCCTCGCTCACATTGGGGAGGAAAGCCAAGAATCTTATGCAGTTGAATGGTCTTAAGTGCTGAGTAAATAGGCAATTTTTCGATTAATTTAATCCATGAACAAATCAGTAGCATGGCATTGACAGAATTAATAACATGCTGATATTCAATCATGCAAGCACATACTACGCTAACAGCAGACACATCTACGTATAACGCTATTATGGCTAAAACAGAAATCAGAAGGAGCGGGATAAACGAGTTATACCCTCCAGTAGGCCAGGCAGAGGCCGCAGCGGCGGTGGCAGCAGCGGCATCCTCGGCGGCCTTCTTCTCGGCTTCGAGCTTCTCGGCGGCGGCACGATCGACGTCGGTGGACATGGTGACGACGAAGGCGACGCGGACGTAGAGGAAGTAGACGGACGGAACGGCAGCGAGCAGTCGCGTAGTCGCTCCCCAAAAACCTAATCGCCCCTCTCCCGTACAGGATCCGGATAGGCGGGGTTTCAAAGGCCTGCTCTTCCGTCGACCGTGTACGCGGCGGACGGGATGGGATCACCGGCGGCAGCAGCAGCAATGGAACGGTGGACAAGGGCGGTGCGCGTGGAGGCAGAGATGCGATCTGTTTCGTGTGACGGCTAGGGTTCGCAGCGCCTCACATATATAAGCGCGGATGCGTGGAGAGACGTGGGCCGAATCCACGTCCAAGTCGGTGACAGCCCATGATCTGACGTCTCAGATCGTGACCCCATCTGTCAAAGACTCTCCGTTCCCGACCGGCAAAAAGAAGCGCATAGGTATGAGCTCTCGGCTCGGCTCAATCCCGCAACCCGCGGCGCGGCGTGGCGAGGAGCGCGCGAGGGCCCCTTCTCTTCTCATCCTCCAATAGCATGTGGAAGAGAATCCCTTATAAACCATTCAACTGCCTCTCCACTAGTAAGGTGGTACTAAACTTCCCACCACCTCTCACACCCACATGGTCCTTAGGGATTTTCTGAAATTCTATATGGGCCTCAAGCCCATGGGCAGATTTCAACATTAAGCAACATCCATGTGATAACGCCACGACCATTGATGTCCTCTGTGACACTTGGACTAGTGGGTAAGACAACATTGCCAAGCAGACAATATCCCCAACAACCTAAATTATCTGAAGGGTGAAATTGTCCAAATCATTTTTTGTGGAGACCCCTTGATCACAGCTAGGTTTTGACCAACCAAATACTCCCTCCGTCCCAAAATAAGTGACTCAACTTTGTATTAGAGTTAGTACAAAGTTGAGTCACTTATTTCGGGAGGGAGGGAGTATAACTCAAGGATGCTACCACTCGTGGACTACCAGTCAAGTGCATTACCAACAAGTGACCCATGTCTACTAGCATCAAGAAGCACGAATGGAGTAGGAGTTAACATGGGTGATCGGTCGAGGATCATCGCTGTCGAGGATCATCGCTGTACATCATTACCGAGCCAGCCTTAAAGGGTCTAGAGCCACATGCACCATGGATGTGACCCTAGTGGTTGGCAAAGCATATCTTTTGGAAACATCTATAATTTCTTGTAAAAAAGTTTAAAGGGGGAAATAGAAATAGAAAAAATAAAGTAATAAATCATAAAATAATATACGGAAAAATTAAATAAACTGGAGTAAACAAAGCATGACTTGATGGCTTTCTCTCTAAAAAAGGACATGTTATTACTAAACTGAAAAAACTCAACTATAGAATAGCAAAAGCGCAGATTTAATTTTGTTGCATATGAGAAAAGTGATGGAGTAATCAAATGGGAAATGCACACTCATGCCAAAAGTGGAAACGCACAAGCGTACACGAGGCTGAGAGCATTTTTTTTTTTTTTGCGAGGAGAACTTCCGATCTATTCATCAACTGTGAAGGTAGTACAAAGAACACCAGAAGTAAGAAATACATCCAGGTCCATAGACCACCTAGCGATGACTACAAACACTGGAGTGAGCCAAAGGCGTGCCGCCGTCATCGCCCCTACTTCATCGGAGCTGGGCAAACCTTGCTGTAGTATACATTCGGGAAGTCGTCGTGCTAAGGCCCCATAGGACTAAATGGTAGTGGGAGGGAGAGAGGGTGTGAGGATGAAAATGATAGTGACTTTTTCAAGGGAATGAAAATGATAGTGGTGGCCAATGGACCATAGTGGCCTCAAAGTATTGGGCTACTGGCAATGTGCAATACCTCTCAGACCAACTCCAACCGGCAGATGCAAACGGATGCCAATTTTGTCCGTTTGTTGTCCATTTGGCTAGGCTGTAGGGGCGGCGTCTGCCCTCGTCCACGTGAAACCAACTAGCGATCCCAACCGGCCGACCCATTTGGTCCGCCTGGCCATTTTTTTTTCCAACACACATATTTGAACAAAATGAAGCCGACAACATGCCAGCATACTAAATGAACACCTCTTGGCCATAGTTCATGCCGGCATACATGCCAGCAGTTGGCATACTTGCAAGAATATAAAAAGCCCTCTGGGCCACAGTTCATGCCGACATACATGCTAGCATACAAAAAAGCCCCCTTGACCATAGTTCATGTATGTCGACCATAGTTCATGCCCAAAATGATCGCATCTCGGCCATAGTTCATTCATCTATCTCGAGCATCTTCTTTTGATTCTTCTCAAACCAAGGCCTTTTTCCTTGGGGACACCTTGCTCAAGTCGACCGTCATGATCTCCACTTCCTTCGAGATTCGCGAGAGTTTCACCTCGTTCGCTTTTGTCCGGGCATAGCTCTCCTCAATCTCGTGCTTCTTCTTTTGTATGTCAAATAAGTTCTTCATTTGCTCCTATTTCTATTAGCGCTTTCTCTCCTCTCTCACTTCCTTTTGGGTCATGAACCCCTTCAAAGTTTCTTGCAAGGTGAGTGTTGATGCTTCCCGTTTGTCATCCACCTTGGAGTTGGCCCCCTCGGCCTCTTCTCACCTTCACTTGGCTCAACGAGTTTGGCAAAGGTGATGTCGTTAGTGTACGAAACCACTTGTCTTCCCTGTACCACGGTCTTGATGATGAAGTGTTGTTGAGCCTCGGGCACTATAGCGGGTAGCTTCTTCCCCATTAACTTCGGGGTGGAAGGTTTAGCTCCTCGGTCAGTGTGATAAGCTGGTCCATGAACATGGTCATGGTTTCCTCCTCAGCGTACACGTGTCGGTTAAATTCCGCCATCTACAGTTTTGAAAAAAAGGTCAGAAATGAAGTGATGAGAAATATAAGGTCAACTGGAAATCTTGGGAAGGAAAAATAGTTGTGTTGCTATGGTCTCGTCCAATCCTAGGGTTACGTCCTACAGTCAACACATTGCTCTGATACCATCTGTCATGACCCACCTTTTCAGGCATACGGTCTCCGTATGTTTCTATGCCAACCCCTGGATCGAATCGTCAGCATACACGGTAACGATGTTGTATCATACACAAATGCATTCTTTATTACATCGCATGAAAGCAAATAGTCTTACAAACTTTAGCAACGGGTTAGTAAAATACATAGTCTTACAATAAGCAAATAGAGTTCATAAGAAGCAGAAATGAAAGCAAATCTAAGGTAGACATCTTGGTAAGCTCCATTAACACCACAAGGAAGCATGTCGAGTGGAGGCACGAAACCCTACATAAGTCACTCCTTGGAGTAATCACCTGCAACATGATACGTTGCAGCCACTAGGGTCAATACATTGAATGTATTGGCCAGTCCATAGTTATTTGAAAACTTGTTCGCCTACATGCACTTTGGCTGGTGGGGCTCAAGGCTCTTTGCAAAAATAGTTTTGCCCTACCTTTTGTAGTGTTCTACTCTACTAGCTGGACATATCATATCACACAGTAGCCCTGGACAAATCATATCATGCGATCGTCCATAATGCAAGTGAGTATGTGGGCTTCCACATCACACAGTTGCCCCAAGCCAAACTCCAGAGTCCATGGTCCAAAGCTAGTTATCTGAGTTGGGTTCATACTCCCCTTTGGTTCAACCCATCAAGTTTTATTACAAAAGGTGATGAGATCAAGCTAAAAATTCTCAGATGATTTGCTCAAAATTGTTCGTAACCGGGGACACGGCTAATCATGATCGGTTTTATACACTCTACAGAGGTTTGTATACTTTACCCATGATTCCCGGTCACACCCTCCTGCTAATAAACTTCACTTGTGAAATAGCTAGGTAGATCAAGACAAGACTTTTGGGAAGTAGTAGCCCTCTCCTAAAGGCAGACCCAGTCCAATCTACACACCTACATCTGCTCGTCATGCCGGGGAGGGTTCCCACAACGTACTTGGTTAATACAGAGCCCATATTGTCACACGTTACACATGAAAGCTACTCAACTTTGAACTCGTGCAATCCCTTTGAGCCTAGGTGGTCGCCCCCACAACTATCGACCACCAAGCAATAACAAAGCACCGCCTAAATGATTCATTAATTAAGTTGTTTTATTAAGTAGTCATCCACAAAGTAACCTTCTTGAATGTTGATCCCAGTCCATGTTATAGCTTCTAAGCAACTACTTGAAGGTTAAAAGGTCAAGGTAAGTTTGTACCTAAGTTCTCAACTACTGGGTTGTACAGAATTAAGCATCCTAAACTCACACACCTACCATGGCAATTCTACTATGCATGAAAATACTGGGTAGCATGGTCAAAGCGGAACTTTCCTTGTTTGTCGTTGTCACTGGTGCACTCCTCACAGTCACAGGGGTTGCACTCCTCGTAATCTAACGTTGTCGGAAAAATAACACACATCAATCATTTTGTTTACAACAAAGATGCCAGAGACATCCGGCTTTAAATTAATAAAGCCACACACGACAGAGTCACGGATCCAACATAGTCTTACACACGCAACGACACAACAACATAGGTGTTCTACAACATATGAAAGCACTGAAGCATAGCAACCCAAGCACGCAGGCTCACAAATCCAAACAGACCCAAAAGAAAGACGGCAATTCCCCTAAATAGCCCCAACCGGAGCACGGGCGATGCTATTGATGTTCTTTAGCTGCTGCGTCGCCATCTCCAAGCCTTCAAGGTCCTGACGCTTCTCCAACGGACTCCACTGCTGCAGAAATATAGTGCATTTGAAAATAACATCGGCGGGGTGAGAAGGGAAAACACCCGCAATGGTAATTTTGTTACGGATATTCTAAAGAGACCATAGGAGCGCCCCTATGCAAGTCCACAGTACTCTACCAGCCTGGCCGCGCAGTGGACTTAGGCACACAAGAAGCTCAGCTCCAGACTTCGGGTTCCAATCCAGATTAGCCGCATCCCTAATGGTGCACCACAGGCAAACGGTGACAACAAAATAAATCGTGATTAACGTCCTCCCGGGCTCCACAAACCGCATAGTTCCCGTTCGAGGGGCCATTGCGTTTAGTAACATTAACGGACGTCGGGAGGCGATTACGGAACAACTGCCACAGGAAAATCTTTTTCTTAAGTGGGATGCGGGCTTTCCAAATTAAGGCTGCGGGCAGCGTCTAAACTCGGACCATTCGAAAGTTTTGCATAAAAGGATTTGAGTAAAAACTTCCCTGAAGAGGTGAGGTGCCACGACACCTTGTCCTGCTCCTCCGTCACTTCAATGCCCGCAAGCCGGCAACAGTTATCTGTGAAAGGCAATCAGCGGTGGCCATGCATGCAAGGCCCCAGCGACCAACATGTTAGGATCCACAGCCAGCTCGTAGAGCCCTTGAAACTCCGTCCAAAGCGGCTGAGTATCCAACCAAGAATCGAACCAGAAGCGGGTCGATCGGCCATTACAAACCTGGAATTTGCCCCCCCCCCCCCCCCCCCCAAGGTAAATGCCGGTTTGACCGCCTGGATCCCATTCTAGAACGGCGACCCTCTAGAAGAGGCCTCGAAGAAGGAGCCGTTGGGAAGTATTTAGCTTTGAGCAAATGAGCCCACATGCCCCCTTCATTTTGGGATAGCTTCCAAATCCAGTTAGTGAGGAGTGCAACATTCATAAGCTTGGAATTTATAACCCCCAGCCCTCCCTGGCACTTGGGGCGGTACACCGCCGCCCACTTGACCATGTGATATTTGCGCTTCTGGCCCGCATCCTCCCAAAAGAACTTGGAGCACCTTATCGAAACGTACCACTCCCCCCGAGCCGCTCCCGTGAGCGACCTCGGGGGCAAACCCTAGCCGCCGCAGACTAGCTCCCTCTTCCCGGCCTCCCTCCCCCCACCGCCGCCGCGGGGCACCGCCGGGCAAAGCCCGGCTGGCGTAGGTGGTGACGGGGCGCTTCTCCCTCTAGGCGCGTGCGGCGCTAGGCGCGGGTATGCGCGGCGTGCGGGGTGTCGGGCTGCCGCGGGGCCTGGCGGCGCGGTGGCAGGCGTGCGGGGCGGCCGGTCCTCTGCCTCGTGGTGGTGTGGCGGCGCTCTGGGGCTCCGACGACGCACGGCGGCTGCAGACGGCTTCACTTCCGGTGGTGGCGCGGGCTCGGCCGCGTCCAGATTTGGTCGGGTCTGGCGCCAGTGACCCGTCGGCTGGCCGGGGCTGCGGGCAGCAAGGCCCACGGCCGTCTCCTCCCTGCTGCTGGCTGGGGTAGGAGAGGCGTGGTGGCGGTGATGGTGGTGCGGACTGGGGGCAGTGGCTGGCTGCGATGCGGTGGTCTGTGCTGCGCCTGGGTGCCGAGGGCTCCGGTTGGCTTGGGCTGCGGTGGTGGTGGTGGGCGGTGCAGCAGGGGGTGGCTCGGGCGACTGGTGGCGGTGGTGGCGGTGCGTGCTGGCCGGATCTGGCGTTTTCCGGCGGGCGACGCGAATTGGGGCAACGACCCGGCGTGGCTGCTGCTCCGGCTGTGGCCGGCGGAGGCGAGGTGGCTCGGCCCTCTGGGAGTGGCGGCTTCCATTCACCGCGCCGACATCACGGCAGCTCGGCGGGTCGGCTGCGGTGGCGGCTGGATTTCTGGTGTCGGCTAATTTGTAGGCGTCCCGGTTCGACCTTCGATCCATCTCCTCGGCGTCCGGCCGCTATCTTCGTTGATGGTTGGCCCTCCCCCAGCCGCGGTCCTTCACTCAGCTCGCACCCGGCAGCAGGACTGAGCTCGTCTAGCGCCCAGCAGCAGGATTGACCTTGTCTCGCGCCCGGCAGCAGGACCGAGCTCGTCTCGCACCCGGCAGCAGGACCGTGCTCGTCTCACGCCCGGCGGCAGGACCGAGCTCGTCTCGCGCCCGGTACTGCAGGACTGGTCGATGGAGGCCAGTTTTGGCCGGCCTTAGGGTCTTGGCACAGGGGGCAGCCCAGGGGTGCGAAAGGCGGGTCCTTTCCGCTCGTATCTTCTTTTGGGGTAGCATCGGGTCTCGGGTGAGGTGGTGTCAAGGTCTTGGATGCCGGGGCAGCGGCCCTGGTGATGGGTCCGCGGTGCTCATGGGCAGAGCCCGTGGCTTGGTGCTGCCCGGTTGCCACGGCCGTGTGGGCGGCGTGGTAGCCGGGGTGTGCGTTCGGCGGCGGTGAGTGGTGGTCGGGGTGAAAACCTGCTCTATCTTCGGACGGACCGGCGGTGGCGAAGCTCGTTCCCTTCTTGAAGGCGTCGTCGCGGCTCTCACCGGAGTGCCAGTCGTGTTGCTCCAGGGGAAACTCTGATCTTCGGATCGAGCGGTGGCGGCACTCCGGTGTCGCTTCCCTTCCTGAAGGCGCCGCCTTGGAGCCCACGGTTCGTCATATGCGGCTTCACTTCTTCGCGGTGGCGCGTTCACTGCTGTAAACCCCGGCTGCTCTTGTAGTGCTAGGGATAGTGTTGTTGCGCCCAGCGCCTATGTATCCTGCCTTGGGTGTGTGTGCGTGTGTGTTGTGGGGGCGTGAGTTTGTACCGGGTGCTGTTGATCGTTGCTTTATATATAAAGCGGGGCGAAAGCCTTTTTAGGTAAAGAACTTGGAGTGCGGGGAATCTAACTTGTCATGAACCCCATCAGCCAGCAACAAAAGCCCCATCATGAACATGGGCAGGGAAGACAAACTAGAATTTGTGAGGATAAGCCTAGCCCCTGACGACAAGAATTTGACACGCCACGGCTCAACCCTAGCCGCAAGCTTAGCGCATAGAGGATCCCGATCCTCTATCGTAAGCTTCTTAGAGGCAATGGGGAGGCCCAGGTATTTAATTGAGAGAGCACCGACAGCACAGTTCAGCAGGTCGGCCACCCGCTTCCCTTCTGCCTCGTCTAAACCCATCGGGATGGCCTCACATTTGTAGAAGTTGATCTTCATGCCGGACATCGCCTCAAAGGCTAGCAGAATCAACTTGACCGGGGCAATGCTCAGGAGGTCGGGAGTGAACAAGAGCATAGTATCGTCGGCGTACTGCAGCTGGCTGACCCCTCCCGGGATTAAGTGCGAAACCACCCCTTCCAGATGGCCGGCCACAACAAAGTTGAAAAGGATTGGCGGAAACGGGTCATCGCAAGCCACGCTTGTTACGGTAGAAGTACCCTACTTCCCCATTGATAGAGATAGCAGTTTGCCCCCCCCCCCCCCCACGGTGTACCCAAGCCACGTCAAAGCCTTTACGAAGAAGCACCTCCCGCAAGAACTCCCAGTTCACGTGGTCGTAAGCCTTCTCGAAATCGAGTTTGAGCAGGATAGCAGGTTGGCGTGTACGCTTAAGCTCATGAACGATCTCATGTAACACTACCGGACCCTCGGAAATATGACGGCCAAGAATGAATGCCGAATGGCACTTGTTAATAACACGATGCGCGATCGGCACCATCCTAGACGCGCACGCTTTGGCACACATAGCAATCATAAGAACACAATTCATGCAAAGGGCATACTTGCATGAATGCAAAGAACAAATCACACATCACAAGGTGTTGGTATGTTTTGAGTTTGATTTCATTCCATTTGTTCATTCCAAGTTTGAGTTCTCAGTTTGGTTTGAATTTGACCCAATTTCATCTTATTCAAATATTTAACTTATGTCAGTTTGTCTTGGTTAAATTTTCAAAACAGATTCAATTTGATTGAGTCATGTCTAGCTATTTAAGAAAACTTAAATAATTATTTACCCTAAATTTGTTCATCAAAATTTGATTTGAATTTTGAGAAGTGGTTTCATATTGGAATTTTCCATCTTGAACTCATTTTTAAACCTTTTAATTTGAAATTTAATTACTTTAGGTCATCATGGTTCAAATCACTAAGTTGAACTTAGTTCATTTATTTTCTTATAAATTTCTTTTAAAAGATGACTACGGTTCCAACATTATTTAAATCTAAGTTTTATTAGCTTTAAGTTATGCTTCAAAGTTATTATACAACTTATACCAAATAATTTTATTAGGTGCTTCATTAAGTTTCAAAACAAGTCTATGTTTCCAAATAATAATTTGGTTGTTTTAGAAAATTATAAATCATTAAATAAACTCAAATATATGTAAAACTAGTACTCTTGAGGTTCTGTCCATAAAGAATTTTATAAATTTTTAAAAATTATTTAATAGTGGACTAAGTTAAACTACAGCTCACTAGTTTCAAAATGCAATAAGAATCATACGATTTGGTTTTATATTTTCAAAGTTATTCCCATTTTAAGTTTTAAACCATTATGTTTGAAATTCAAATTTGAAATACTCAAATTTACCTTTTTCTAAAATTCTTCATAAAGTTCATCTCCTAAGGTTTAATGTGCAAAAAGAATCACTCATTTTGGACTTTAGAATAATTAGTTATGATGTTTTGGAGTTTCATGGGCTTTTCTGCAAAACTGTCATTTCTTTTAATTAGAGGAATTCATTCTGGATAATGTTGTACATGTGGCGCTCTCTGATTCGTCAGTACTGATTCGGAATAAAATTAAAATGTATCCGCTAGATCTAGATCCAACGGACGACATCTAAACATACCGATTCGTTTTAAGTGATCTAATCTAACGCGTTGGATTAAGATCTGACGGTCGGGGATAGATCGGAGCTCACCACGGCGGCTATGTCGCCGGAAGTTCGCCGGAAAACACGGGTGCGGCTCGGACGTGGTCGAACTCGACGCTTCGGTGCTCCCTGGTGACGGCGTGGTGGTCAAATGGATGTGGATGACGGCGGCGGCGCTCCTGGTGGCCTTGGTTGACGCCACGGTAGATGGAGGCGACGGTGCGAGGCTGCTGGAGTTGAGCACGGCGGCAGAAAGCATCGGGTGACAATGGCGTGCTCATTTCTGGGTGAAATGAGGTGATTCAATGGGTCAGGAAGTTGAGTGCGTGCACGAGAAGCAGTTTGGACAAGGTGCACGACCAAATGGTTCACGGAGCTCACCAGAGTCACGACGGCCGTGGCATTAAGCTTCCGGCTCCATCGAAGTCAACGTTGCCGGGGGATCTATGCGTGCAGGAGATGTCCAGTAGGTTTGCCATGGAGTGGCGGTCCTCGTAGTGCGGTCGGGTAGTCATGGGTTGGCCTGGGCTCGCCGGAATCCTACCGAAGATCTCTCGGCCAAGGCGGAGAGTGCGGCGGTGCTGCGAGCAGCCAACGGCACTCCGGCGAAATAGGGTTGGGGGTTCGACAGAGGGGGCTCGGGGGTATTTGTAGGGTAGGGTGGTTGGGGCTCGCGAACATGGTGGACGTGCCGAGTGGAGATCGTGGGCGCGTGCGTGCTCGGGACATGGGCGCGGGCGTCACGCGATGGTTGCGCGAGGTAGGGGTGACCCTGACGGGTGGGTCCCGACTGGCAGTGAGAGAGAAGAGAGAGAGATGCGGCGTGGCATGGGCTCGGCTGGCTAGCTGGGCCTCCGTTGGCCTGGCTGGTTGGCAGGGCCTTTTCCTTCTTTTTTTTCATTTTTTTCTTCTCTGTTCTCTGTGATTTAAATTTGATTTTGTTTTTGAATTTTCTTTCAAAATTCAACCTTTCTAAAATCATTCTGGAATATTCCTAATGGCATGAGCATTTTCTTTGTGGATTTTGACAAAATATTTTTGTCAAGTACTAGTGGGCCTTTCGCAAGGTATTTCCCTTATCATTTTCTATTTTCTGTTTTATTATTTTATCCGGGGTTTTGCCATGGTTTATTTGCCCAATTTAAACTATTTTCAAACCCAGGTTCACTCAACCAAAATAGGGCCAATATTAATCTTAGGAAATTTCTTTCCTGCCCTCATGCACCATTTTCAAGAATTCAATTTTGTGAAAACATTCATGGTCTCCAAATAAACTCTATAATGGTTTAGGGTTTAAGAGTTGGTCATGTTTGTTTCAGAAAACCAAGTATGCAATGTAAATCATGAATGTATATGCTTCTAGATTCACATCCAAAATTTAGGAGAAATTTGGGATATGACATCAAAACTTCACACATTGTCACAAGTACCGGGTAATTAAGATAAGGCATCAAATATTAAATGGGGTAAACATGTTTTATCCCAAAATCATAGACATGGGTAAAAGTGTAGTTCACTCCATTTCATTATAATCACTTCTCTTTCAAACAAAACGATGTCAATTCAAGCGAATATTTTAATAGATATGTGACCATGGAAGCAAGTGGTATACGAACTAAACTACTATCAAACTGTGGAACTGTGTTCAGCAATTTATCTGAAAGGTCATTCCATAGTTACGGATACTACATCTTCGATCCTGAAGAGTTTGTGTTTTTTGTCCTGTTCGTTGTTACTGCTATACATGCATATGAGCAATATTGATAGAAAGTTGATACACAATTGAACGATGTTTTAGAATGCCAATGAACTTTGGACTTATGTACCTTTTTCAGTTTTTGTTCTAATTAATGTGTGATTTCCTTTTAGGTTGGAGCACTTCTTCTAAATATACCTCGAATGTCTTTTTGTGACAAGGGTAAATAGATGTGGTTGTTGTATTGAAGTACAGAAAGTGCATGTGAAGACTCGGTGCCCTATTGCCGTGCTAAGGCAAGTCATCTTCATGGCACCAGTTTGGCATTGTGTCTAGAGGCAAAAAAATATTAGCTGCAAACCATTTTTTGCCTGACACATTTATTATAGATGCCATCTAAGGTGGTGGTTACTCTATGGGTCATAACTGAAAATAAGCTTAAGATGAAACAATTTTCAAGTTAATCTTGCAACATGTAAACTAAGACAACCAAAACATGCATGGCTTATCGGTCAGAAACTGTTTCAGCGCTGAAATTGCATTATTAATTATTCTTAGTGTACACTTCTAAAAATAAGGAGATGCAATTTATTTTATTTTATTTTTCAAGAAACAAGAAGTTGCATTTTCTTGGCTGGATTTTGTAAATGAAGAGAAACCGGTAAGGATGGAAAAGGTTGAATATTCATCAAAGGCTTATAGATGTGGCTAGGAATTAAAATCATGTATAGATAGATCGTTCCTAGGCATCAGAGTGTAGAAATTCTAAGTGCGGTCGACTAATATTTTAGAAAATGACGGTTTGCATATGACTCAGGAGTCATGACTATGTAAACTGTAGTCTCACTGTTCTATTTAATATACCTCTTCTATTATTTTTTCAGAATTTAAATATGGACTACATACGGATTGAAATCAATGAACAAACACATTAAAACATGTCTATATACATCCGATTTAGAAAAAACTTAGGAGTATTATAATCTATATATCTGTTTCTTTGTGTTACTCAAAAATAAAATAATAATAATAATGAATTATACATATATCTAGAGCACATCTACATATACACGTGACATTGTTTTAGACTGTCCTAATACCTACATATATAATATACGAGAAGAATCAAAGCATTATATATGCATTTACAATGATCATACGCATGCTTCGCATCCACTAAGAAAAAATTCGATGGGTCGACGTCAATATAGTAAATGTTCTCGGAAAGTTTTACATGATATAATATGCATGTACAAGAATCCCATGTGTGGCGTGCATGGCACGGTGTTAGAAGCACGGAAAAAAATGTGTTAGCCTGATGTATGTGAGATGAAGGATATTGTATGTAGTTAACGAAAATAATAAGTCATTGCGGTAGTGAAGTCTTGAAGAAACTAATCATGTTAATGCGCCAAAATATATAAGTAAACACAAAACAATATGTATACAGTCTATAATAAGATAAGCAAGAGAGAACTATTTTCCTCTCCGATGAATAAAAAATGACATATTCATTACTTTAGATGAAATGAGCAATAAGGGTATCTAAACTAAAATAAGTATACATAAAGGCATGATGTTGCACTGATAAAAATTATGATTGTGTTATGCCCATTCATGAGGCGGATGGAGAAAGTGGGCACAAAGTTTAAGAACTGTCTACCAAAATTTTCATTTAAATTTTAGGGATATTCAGTTAAAAAATGTAGACTAACTAACAAAGATGAAATATATGTTATTAGGAACGTCCATCATTTTTCTAGAGGGGGCCTCAACCATTAAAATTTTAATATATTGGTATGAATGTCTATATTTTTGTAGAGCAGGCCACATACATCATTTGATCCTTTGTTTCCATAAATTAGAGTCCAACAACCATATATACTTAACCAAACTCCCATTAGCATGTTGAAAAAACAGTAGTAGTCAACACAATGGCAAATAACTAATAGAGAAAACAACAACATATAAGAATATGTAACTATGATAGAATGTATATAGCACATCTAAAACCTAGCCGCGCAAATGCGCGGATCACACTACTAGTTAGCATTAATCTGACAGTTATGTGTGTCCCTCAAATGTCATTAGACTTCTTTGCTCGGTTGCTCAATAGTACTCTACATATACAACATTGTGGAGATGTTGATTAAAAAGGAAAAAAGATTGTCAATCAATTTGAAAATGAAAATATAAAAGCGTTACCGAAAATGATATGTTCAAGCTAGTACATATAAAATGTTTATCACATATTTAAAAAAAGTTACAGTCGTGTATTATAAAAAAATTGTCACAATTTTTTTTAAATCATGTATTTGCAAATACTAATCACCGATTTGAAAAATGTTAATCATGCATTTTAAATATCTGCATTGCACATTTAAAAATTGTGGCTAATTATTTGAAAAAGTGCTCATCACGTATTTTAAAAGATGTTCCAAGCATATTAAAAAATGATCATGGCATATTGTAAAAAATGTACACCATTCCACAAAGTTCAAAAAGACATTGTGCGTTAATTTCTGTTTGGAGACCCGCTCGCACACAACTCACTTAAGCACTGCTTAGGCGTTTGGTACGGAATGGCTATAGGATGAAGAAATAAGGTAGATGGGCTTACCTAGCCCATTAAACCAATGACCCATCTATCCTATTATCGTACTAGAGGCTATCATACGTGCATGGTAGACATAAAATTAGGGATCATCCTCACGCCTCTCTCTCGTTCCTCTCTCGCTTTATACATCGATGGAAACTAGTCAATGAAGCTTGATTTCTTGTCGGAGGAGCTCGATCCCTTGCCGAAATCGGTTGGTTTGTCGCCGGAGTGATTGAATCCTCATCGGGGAAGTTGGATCCCTGCTGCTGAGGTCAAACTCTGACGGGGGAGAGTGATTTTTCGCATGAGAAACATGATTCCAAATTGGTTAATGATGATTTCTCCTAGAGGACCTTGTTGGCAACTTTTTGAGCGCCTAGGGCCAAATGGATCATGCCAACAGCCAAGCGCTTAAGCATGCCTAGCTAAGCGCCTAAGAGCGCCTTTTTGAACAATGTAATATTACAAGAAGTTTATATGTATGAAAAAATAGGCGAGATAGAAATGAACATGAGAAATATAAAAGAAAAAAAATAAGAATAGAAATAGAAAATATGTTGACCGTGTACTTTGAATGTTCATAACATATTATAAAACGTTCATATATAAAAGAAAAGAACATCAAAAAAAGGAAACATGGATGAAAAAATGAAAAAAAAATGAGTAAGGAGAAAAGCATAAGTTTTAAATAGCGTGGTATCTCACCGCTATAGTGTTTGGAGTGGCATTGTGTAAACCTTAGAGGATTTAGTGCGCTATAGCGTCAATTTAGCATGCTATTGAGGTTATCACTATTTGCCATAGCCCACTATTTACAACATTTGGAAAAAAAATAGAAAATCTGGAGCGAAAGAAACAAAAAACAAAAAAAAAGGTATGAATTTCCGGAACTAAAAGTTAGAAGATATATTGAAACAAAAACCGACGGTCTAAAATTGTAAAACTGTAGGTTGGCCTCAACCACTGGGGGTGCGCTGAATCAGGCTAGGAATAGGATCCGGAAGGTGAAGCCCGCTATTGAAGAAACATCATCTCGCATCGAGGCCCTGTAACTAAAGTTGTGGGGGCAATTAGTACTTTACCATAGGATGGAGTCAAAGATATGTTCTATTTCATAAAGTATCTTGAACAACATTGAATTAAGTTGAACCATTTATACGCTTCTGTCCACATATATAAAAATTTCATCAACATCCTCTGAATATCCCAATATAATTTACATCACTCTCATGCTTCCCATAATCTGAGAAAGGAGCCCAAGCATGTTATGGATTTCAACGGTCTTGAGCAGCCCCTACGTGGCAACACCATGACCATTGTCGCTCCACTACCAAATTTGGACGAGTGTGTAAGACAAGATGGCTTAGACAATAACATCGTCAACATCATGAATTATCTGAAGGTTGACATTATCCAAATCATTTCTTGCGGTAGGAACATCGATCACATCTATGCTGTGTCAATCCAAATCAAACTAAAGGATAATATCACTCATGGACAACCCATAAAGTGCATTACCAACAAGTGACCCGGGCCTACAAGTATAAAAGACAAAAATGATGTGGGTGTTGAGATGATATTGCCACATACACAAGTTTCTGAGGAATAAACACTTGTGACTAGTCAATGTTCATCTTTGTACATGATCTCCAAGACAACCTTGAAGGGGCTGGAGTGACATGCATGATGCACGTGGCCCTGGTTGACGACAGTGCATAGCAATGGCCTGTGGGGCAATGTGTGTTGAACTACAGGGGGATGAACAAATGATGCTACTCACCGGTTATGGGTCCGTATATAAGAACCTCTTTCCGCTCCAAATCATTGATGACGACGCAATCGTGGTGGCAACCGGGAACTTTTTAATCATGATCTCCGACAAGCACACCATCATCGCAGTGACCACGAGTTCTCTGGTCCGGGGATTAGAATGTTGACGCGATAATGAGGGATGCAGTTTGTTTGCATCAAGGACGGGGGTAAACACAATGTTTTGGTGATACTCGAAGACTCCAAGGAGGTACGGCTTCATGCATATGACTAATGTGCGAGGGAGGGAGGATGGCTATTGCAGGAGGCGGAGAAGATTTGCGAGCCCCATCAGGGAGGAAGGCGCCTTTGCCGAGAAGTCACCCGACTGCAGGGGATCATTCGAAGCTCTTCTCATGCACATGGATTTTGGGATGGAGGTGCATGCTATGATAGCGTTCCATTCGACGTCCGTCCCCACTATAACGGATTTGGGAGTGGACACAAGTGATGATACGATGATCTTCCCTTTACATGATTACCAAGAAAACCTTGAAGGGGCCAGAGTGGCATGCGCCATGCACGTGGCCGTGGTCACCAACATCGTATATCACTGCCACGGTGAGGGAGGGTGTGTAGAACTCCGGGGAAACAACCACATTGTGCTTCTCATAGGTAACGGGGTTGCATATAACAACCCCTTGCTGCCCCAATCTTTATCGAGGGTGTGACCATGCAGGAAACTAAGCACATAGTTGTTGTGGCCACTGGCGAGTACATCGTAACCATTGTGACCCCAGAGTTAGTTCTCCTAGTTCTTTGATTCCAGGGATTTGCAAGTCGAAGCGCTCAGGCAGGATCTAGTTGGGAGCATCAAGGATGGGGCTGAATGCAATATTTTTGTGGTACTCGAAAACACCCAGGAGGGGAGGCTCCTTGTTGTGGATGAGGAAGCGGCAGATGAACCTATGGTCATTGGTGGCGCATTCCAACTACTTGTAGACGGCAGAGGCACGTTGAAGGGAGGATGGATGCATCATGATAAGGAGGAGGATCTTCCAGAGGAAATCGTCATCGTCCGGTAGGGAGGAAGGGCCTCGGTCGTGTTGTCACGGCAAAAGCTTTGGTTGTGTTGCTAGGTCATCTGTGGTTGAGGAAGATCATTTCGAAGCTCTCTCGGCTTGTGTGGATTTTGGAACAAAGGTGTGTGCTGCGATCAGGTGCCATTAGAGGGGCCTCCTCATTGTCGTGGATTTGGGGTTGGGGGCGCGTGTTGCCGTGGAGTGCCATTCTTTCGCCCTCCTCGTTCACCTGGATTTTGGGGTGGAGGCACATGTTGCGGCGGTGTGCCCCTGTGGGCCCCCGTTGGTGTATAATTCGAGATGGAGGTGCAGGCTGCCGTGCCAGGTCATGTCAGTGCCCTCCTTGGATTTCAATGGAGGCACCATCTAGACCTAGATCTAGCGGTGGAGGGGCAAGGTTCTCAGAGCGGGGAGGATCTAATCATTTGTCGTGTTTTACTTCATAGTTTAATCGAACCTACGTCGAAGTTTCAAATGGTTTAATTGATCCACTCTTTCTAACAGGGTTTTGAATGAAGTCGCACTCTTCATCAATGTAGAATGATCGAGCAAGAGCAGTACTATATTTTGCTTTGAAAACAACTATTAATACTAATAGTATATCGGGTTTTCGTTCATGTTATGCGTAGACTAACTTGTGAAAAAAAATCACCTTCATTGTCCCCTTTTAATTGATCAGAAGTTCTGTTTTAGGGTCCCAAAATGAGAACACCACTTTCACAACAAATGGAAACCCACTTTTAGGGTCCCAAATGGAATTACAGATAAAAAGTGGTAAGTTGCATCTTTCATAACTTATTTTGGTTGTGTTCAAATGAATGTTCATCAAACAAATATCCATCTGTTTTCTCTATCAAGTCATTACTCAAGGGTATGCCTTCATCACACGGGGAAAATGGTCCTGTAGATGCTAGACCACTGACATTGCTTGCACTTATCTCCTAAGTTTGCTCTAAATTGTTGGCATCTCCAACGACGTCGTTGTTCACCTCTATAGTAAATGATTTTGGTGAACTCACATTTGCGAAAGTGGCACCAATGTCTTCTGGCACATCAGACCCTTGTCCTGGAGGTAATATGCTAACAGGCGAGTCATCCTTAGGTACAAAGGAGGTCTGAATACTGAGATTATGTAATTTATGAGTTGTGACACGGTCCCCTTATGATGCCAAAATTGCCTTAAGATTAGATGCATTGGCAACGACTGAAGTACCAACAACTGGCATGCCAACATTATTTCCAACCGTTCTGCTCCCAAATTTAGCTTGAGGTCTGCCCATCTTCACTATTTCAACCATAGAAGGGTGTCCTGGAACCACACCCCAACCATGTTGCACTTATGGAGGCTAGAAATTGGTAGACTTCCCATCAGCTGGTAAATTACTGACAACAAAAACACAAAAGGTTAGGAAGTCTATCAAGGAAGTTCTCGAGCTATGTACATGTTGGAAATATGCCCTAGAGGCAATAATAAATTGGTTATTATCATATTTCCTTGTTCATGATAATCGTTTATTATCCATGCTATAATTGTATTGATTGGACACTCAAATACATGTGTGGGTACATAGACAACACTGTGTCCCTAGTAAGCCTCTAGTTAACTAGCTCGTTGATCAAAAGATGGTGAAGGTTTCCTAGCCATGGACATAAGATGTCATTTGATAACGGGATCACATCATTAGGAGAATGATGTGATGGACAAGACCCAAACTGTAAACGTAGCATTTGATCGTGTCAGTTTATTGCTATTGTTTTCTGCATGTCAAGTATCTGTTCCTTTGACCATGAGATCATGCAACTCACTGACACCGGAGGAATGCCTTGTGTGTATCAAACGTCGCAACGTAACTGGGTGACTATAAAGGTGCTCTACAGGTATCTCCAAGGGTGTCTGTTGGGTTGGCATGGATCAAGACTGGGATTTGTTACTCCGTGTGACGAAGAGGTATCTCAGGGCCCACTCGGTAATACAACATCACAATAAGCCTTGCAAGCAAAGTGACTAAAGAGTTAGCCACAGGATCTTGTATTACGAAACGAGTAAAGAGACTTGCCGGTAACGAGATTGAACTAGGTATAGAAATACCGACGATCGAATCTCGGGCAAGTAACATACCGAAGGACAAAGGGAACAGCATACGGGATTAATTGAATCCTTGACATAGAGGTTCGACCGATATAGATCTTCGTAGAATATGTGGGAACCAATATGGGCATCTAGGTCCCGCTATTGGTTATTGGCCATAGAGGTGTCTCGGTCATGTCTACATAGTTCTCGAACCCGCAGGGTCTGCACACTTAAGGTTCGGTGACGTTTCGGTATAGTAGAGTTATGTATGGTGGTGACCGAAGGTTGTTCGGAGTCCCGGATGAGATCCCGGACGTCACGAGGAGCTCCGGAATGGTCCGGAGGTAAAGATTGATATATAGGAAGTCCCGTTTTGGTCACCGAAAAAGTTTTGGGTACTTCGGTAGTGTACCGGGAGTGCCGGGAGGGGTACCGGGGACCATCGGGAGGGGTATTTCGACCCAAGGGGCCTCATGGGCTGTGGGAGGAGTCAAGCCAGCCCTTAGTGGGCTGGCCAAGCCCCCCACTAAGGCCCATGTGGTTGGAGGTGGAAAAAAACCCAAAGGTGGAAAGGTGGAAAGTGTTTCCAAGTGGAGAGGAGGAATCCTACTCATAGTAGGATTGGAGTAGGACTCCTCCACCTCCAATTTCGGCCAGCCCTTGAGGGTTTGAGGCTGCCTCCTCCCCTCCCTCCCTCCTATATATACTAGAGGATTTAGAGGAGAAAAATAACCCTAATTGCCACGTGCTCCCTCTACTTCATCTAGATCGGTTTCTCCTCTAGTCTAGTTTCAGCGGTGCTTAGGCGAAGCCCTGCCGGAATTGCTCCACCACCACCACCACCACGCCGTCGTGCTGCTGGAGTACTCTTCTTCCTCTCCGCTCTCTCTTGCTGGATCAAGACGGCGGAGATCGTAATCGAGCTGTACGTGTGCTGAACGCGGAGGTGCCGTCCGTTCGGCACTTGATCGGAAGAACCGTGATCGGGATCGTGAGATGATTCGTGATATGATCACGGAACGGATCATGATGGGATCACGGGAAACATCGTGATAGGATTGTGAGTCGGTTCGTGATATGATCACGGAACGGATCATGATGAGATCACGGGATGGATCATGATGAGATCGCGGGACGCTCGGCGATTTGAATCGCGAAGACGTTCGACTACATCAACCGCGTTTCTTAACGCTTCCGCTTAGCGATCTACAAGGGTATGTAGATTCACTCTCCCTCTCGTAGCGATGCATCTCCATGGATAGATCTTGTGTGAGCGTAGGAAAATTTTTGAAATTCATGCTACGTTCCCCAACAGTGGCATCTGAGCCAGGTCTATGCGTAGATGAGATCTCGAGTAGAACACAAGTGAGTTGTGGGCGTGAGTGTATACATATTGCTTGCCGTTACTAGTTGTTACTCGGTCAGCGGTATTGTGAGATGAAGCGGCTCGGACCGACATTACGCGTACGCTTACGCGAGACTGGTTTCACCATTATTGCACATTGCTGCGTAAAGGTGACTGGCGGGTGTCTGTCTCTCTCACTTTAGTTGAACCGGTTTCAATGAAGAGGGTTCTTTTATAAGATCAAAAAGCAATCACTACACCACGTTGTGGTTTTGCGTAGGTAAGAACGGTTCTTGCAAACCCGTAGCAGCCACGTAAAACTTGCAACAACAAATTAGAGGACGTCTAACTTGTTTTTGCAGGGTATGTTGTGATGTGATATGGCCAATTACATGATGAGATATATGTGATGTATGAGATGATCATGTGATGTATAGAATTTCACGACTTGCATGTCGATGAGTACGGCAACTGGCAGGAGCCATAGAGTTGTCTTTAATTATTGTATGACCTGCGTGTCAATCATTAAGCGCTATGTAATGCTTTACTTTATCGCTAAACGTTAGCAATAGTCGTGGAAGCAACAGTCAGCGCGACAACCTCATGGCAACACGTTGATGGAGATCAAGATGATGGAGATCATGGTGTCATGCCGGTGACGATGGAGATCATGTCGGTGCTTTGGAGATGGAGATCAAAAGCACAAGTTCATGGCCATATCATGTCACTTATGATTTGCATGTGATGTTAATCCTTTTATGCATCTTATTTTGCTTAGGACGACGGTAGCATTATAAGGTGATCCCTCACTTAAATTTCAAGATAAAAATTGTGTTCTCCCCGAGTGTGCACCGTTGCGAAAGTTCGTCGTTTCGAGACACGCCGTGATGATCGGGTGTGATAGACTCTACGTTCACATACAACGGGTGCAAGCCATGTTGCACACGCGGAACACTCGGGTTAAACTTGACGAGCCTAGCATGTACAGACATGGCCTCGGAACACAAGAGACCGAAAGGTCGAACATGAGTCATATAGTAGATATGATCAACATGAAGATGTTCACCATTGAAACCACACTCAACTCACGTGATGATCGGACTTGAGTTGGTGGATTTGGATCATGTTACACTCGAATGACCGGAGGGATGTCAATTTGAGTGGGAGTTTTAAGTAATATGATTAACTAAACTCATTATCATGAACATAGTCAAAGTGTCTTCGCAAATTATGTTGTAGATTACTAGATCGCGCTGTAGCTCCCTCGATTTTTATATGTTCCTAGAGAAATAGAGTTGAAAGATGATGGTAGCAATATTTCGGACTGGGTCCGTGATCTGAGGATTGTCCTCAATGCTACGCAGAAGGCTTATGTCCTTAATGCACCGCTCAGTGCACCAGCCCCTCTAGCGTCGTCTGTAGATGTTGTGAACATCTGATAGGCACGTTCTGATGACTACTTAATAGTTCAGTGCGTCATGCTTTACGGCTTAGAATTGAGGCTCCAAAACGTTTTGAACGTCACGGAACATATGAGATGTTCTAAGAGCTGAAATTGGGATCTCAGACTCGTGCCCGTGTTGAGAGGTACGAGATCTCCAACAAGATTCTTTGCCTGTAAGATGATGGAGAATAGCTCAATTGTTGAGCATGTGCTCAAATTGTTTGGGTGCAACAATCGCTTGAATCGAGTGGGAGTTGATCTTCCAGATAAGATAGTGATTGATGTAGTTCTCCAAGTCACTGTCACTAAAGCTACTAGAGCTTCGTGATGAACTATAAAAGGCCAGAGATAGAAATAATGATCCCTGAGCTGTTCGCAATGTTTGACACCGCGAAGGTAGAAATCAAGAAGGAAGCATCAAGTGTTGATGGTTAGTGAAACCACTAGTCTCGAGAAGGGCAAGGGCAAGGAGGGACACTTCATGGATGGCAAGCCAGTTGCTGCTTCAGTGAAGAAACCCAAGGTTGAACCCAAACCTGAGACTAAGTGCTTCTATTATGAGGAAAACGGTCACTGAAGTGGAACAACCCTAGATACTTGGTAGATAAGAAGGTTGGCAACGTCGACAGAAGTATATTTGATATACGTGTTATTGATGTGTACCTTACTAGTACTCCTAGTAGCACTTGGGTATTGGATACCGGTTCGGTTGCTAAAGGTTAGTAACTCGAAATAAAAGCTACGGAATAAAACGGAGGCTAGCTAAGGACAAGGTGACGATGTGTGTTGGAAGTGTTTCCAAGGTTGATGTGATCACCATCGCACGCTCTCTCTACCTTCGGGATTAGTGATGAACCTAAATAAATGTTATTTGGTGTTTGCGTTAAGCATAAACGTGATTAGATCATGTTTATAGCAATACGGTTATTCATTTAAATTAGAGAATAATGGTTATTCTGTTTACATGAATAATACCTTCAATGGTCATGCACCCAATAAAAGTGGTTTATTGAATCTTGATCGTAATGATACACATGTTAAATAATATTGATGCCAAAAGATGCGAAGTTAATAATGATAGTACCACATACTCGTGGCACTGCCGCTAAATGTCATATTGGTGTAAAACGCATGAAGAAACTCCATTCTGATGGATCTTTGGACTCATTCGATTTTGAATCGGTTGAGACATGCGGACCATGCCTCATGGGCAAGATGACTAAAACCCCGTTTTTCGGTTTGGTAAAGCGGGCAATTGACTTATTGGAAATGATACATATTGATGTATGCGGTCCAGTGAGTATTATAGTTTGCGGTGGATATCGTTATTTTCTTACCTTCACTGATGATTTGAGTAGATATATGGTATATTTACTTAATGAAACACAAGTCTGAATCGTTTGAAAAGTTCAAGCAAATTTAGAGTGAAGTTTGAGATCATTGTGACAAGAAGATAAAATATCTACGATATGATCGTGGAGGTGAATATCTGAGTTACGAGTTTGGTATACAACTTAAGACAATGTGGAAGTTGTTTCACAACTCACGCCACCTGGAACACCATAGTGTGATGGTGTGTCCGAACGTCGTAGTCTTGCTCTATTGGATATAGTGCGAACTATGATGTCTCTTATCGATTTACCACTATCGTTTTTGGGTTATGCATTAGAGACAACCACATTCACTTTAAAAGGGGCACCATCTAAGTTTGTTGAGATGGCACCGTATGAATTTTGGTTTAGCAGAAACCTAAGCTATCATTTCTTAATGTTTGGGGCTGCGACGCTTATGTGAAAAAGGGTTTTCACCTAATGAGCTCGAACCCAAAGCGGACAAATGCATCTTCATAGAATACCCTAACATAACAGTTGGGTAAACCTTCTATCTCAGATCCAAGCACAAAGTGTTTGTTGCTAAAACGGGTCCTTTCTCGAGAAATAGTTTCTCTCGAAAGATTGAGTGGGAGGAAGATAGTACTTGATGAGGTTGTTGAACCTTTACTTCAACCTGAGAGTAGCGCAGCGCGGAAATATGTTTCTGTAGAGCCTACATCAGTTGAAGAGAAAGTTAATGATGATGATCATGAAGCTTCGGATCAAGTTACTATCAAACCTCGTAGGTCAACAAGGATGCGTACTACTCCTGAGTGGTACGGCAACCCTGTCTTGGAAATCATGTTGTTAGACAACGATGAGCCTACAGACTATGAAGAAGCGGTGATGGGACCGGATTCCGAGAAATGGTTTGAGGCCATGAAATCCGAGATAGGATCCATGTATGAAAACAAAGTATGGACTTTGGAAGTATTACCTGAAGGGTGTAAGGCCATTCAGAAAAAATGGATCTTTAAAAGGAAGACGGACGCAGACGGTAATGTCACCGTCCATAAAGCTCGACTTGTGGCAAAGGGTTTATCACAAGTTCAAGGAGTTGACTACGATGAGACTTTCCCACCCGTAGCGATGCTAAAGTCTGTTGGAATTATGTTAGCAGTTGCTGCATTTTTCGATGATGAAATCTGGCAGATGGATGTCAAAACATCGTTTCCTTAACGGTATCTGTGAGGAAAGGTTGTATGTGATACAACCGGAAGGTTTTGTCAGTCCTAAGGATGCTAAAACTCCAGCGATCCTTCTATGGACTGGAGCAAGCATCTCGGAGTTGGAATATACACTTTGATAGGATGATCAAAGTTTATTGAGTCTATACAAAGTTTATGAGAAACTTGTATTTACAATAAAGTGAGTGGGAGCACTATAGAATTTCTGATAAGTATATGTGGTTGACATATTGTTGATCGGAAATGATATAGAATTTCTGGAAAGCATAAAGGATCATTTGAAAAGTGTTTTTCAAAAGAAGACCTGGATTAAAACTACTTAAATATTGGACATCAAGATCTATGGAGATAGATCAAAACGTCTGATAAAACTTTCAATGAGTACATACCTTGACAAGATTTTGAAAGAGTTCAAAATGGATCAGTCAAAGAAAGAGTTCTTGTCTGATTTGTAAGGTGTGGAGTTGAGTGAGACTCAAAGCTCGACCACGGCAGAAGAAAGAGAAAGGACGAAGGTCGTCCCCTGTGACTTATCCATAGGCTCTGTATAGTATGCCATGCTGTGTACCGCACCTGATTTGTGCCTTGCCATGATTCTGTCAAGGGGTACAAGAGTGATCCAGGAGTGGATCACTGGACAGCGGTCAAGATTATCCTTAGTAACTAAGAGGACTAAGGAAATATTTCTCGATTATGGAGGTGATAAAGAGTTCGTCGTAAAGGGTTACGTCGATGCAAGCTTTGACACCTATCCGGACGACTCTGAGTAGCAGTCAGGATACATATAGTGGAGCAGCCATTTGGAATAGTTCCAAGTGGGGCGTGATAGTATTTGTAGTATAACATATATATTTGCAAAGTACACACGGATCTGAATGTCACAGACCCGTTGACTAAAGACCTCTCTCACATGCAAAGCATGATCGAACCCCAGAACTCATTGGGTGTTTAACAATGTAAATCACATGGTGATGTGAACTAGATTATTGACTCTAGTGCAAGTGGGAGACTGTTGGAAATATGCCCTAGAGGCAATAATAAATTGGTTATTATCATATTTCCTTGTTCATGATAATCGTTTATTATCCATGCTATAATTGTATTGATTGGAAACTCAAATACATGTGTGGGTACATAGACAACACTGTGTCCCTAGTAAGCCTCTAGTTAACTAGCTCGTTGATCAAAAGATGGTGAAGGTTTCCTAGCCATGGACATAAGATGTCATTTGATAATGGGATCACATCATTAGGAGAATGATGTGATGGACAAGACCCAAACTGTAAACGTAGCATTTGATCGTGTCAGTTTATTGCTATTGTTTTCTGCATGTCAAGTATCTGTTCCTTTGACCATGAGATCATGCAACTCACTGACACCGGAGGAATGCCTTGTGTGTATCAAACGTTGCAACGTAACTGGGTGACTATAAAGGTTCTCTACAGGTATCTCCAAGGGTGTCTGTTGGGTTGGCATGGATCAAGACCGGGATTTGTTACTCCGTGTGACGGAGAGGTATCTCAGGGCCCACTCGGTAATACAACATCACAATAAGCCTTGCAAGCAAAGTGACTAAAGAGTTAGCCACAGGATCTTGTATTACGGAACGAGTAAAGAGACTTGCCGGTAACGAGATTGAACTAGGTATAGAGATACCGACGATCGAATCTCGGGCAAGTAACATACCGAAGGACAAAGGGAACAGCATACGGGATTAATTGAATCCTTGACATAGAGGTTCGACCGATATAGATCTTCGTAGAATATGTGGGAACAGATATGGGCATCCAGGTCCCGCTATTGGTTATTGGCCGTAGAGGTGTCTCGGTCATGTCTACATAGTTCTCGAACCCGCAGGGTCTGCACACTTAAGGTTCGGTGACGTTTCGGTATAGTAGAGTTATGTATGGTGGTGACCGAAGGTTGTTCGGAGTCCCGGATGAGATCCCGGACGTCACGAGGAGCTCCGGAATGGTCCGGAGGTAAAGATTGATATATAGGAAGTCCCGTTTGGGTCACCGGAAAAGTTTCGGGTACTTCGGTAGTGTACCGGGAGTGCCGGGAGGGGTACCGGGGACCATCGGGAGGGGTATTTCGACCCAAGGGGCCTCATGGGCTGTGGGAGGAGTCAAGCCAGCCCTTAGTGGGCTGGCCAAGCCCCCCACTAAGGCCCATGTGTTTGGAGGTGGAAAAAACCCAAAGGTGGAAAGGTGGAAAGTGTTTCCAAGTGGAGAGGAGGAATCCTACTCCTAGTAGGATTGGAGTAGGACTCCTCCACCTCCAATTTCGGCCAGCCCTTGAGGGTTTGAGGCTGCCTCCTCCCCTCCCTCCCTCCTATATATACTAGAGGATTTAGAGGAGAAAAATAACCCTAATTGCCACGTGCTCCCTCTACTTCATCTAGATCGGTTTCTCCTCTAGTCTAGTTTCTGCGGTGCTTAGGCGAAGCCCTGCCGGAATTGCTCCACCACCACCACCACCACGCCGTCGTGCTGCTGGAGTACTCTTCTTCCTCTCCGCTCTCTCTTGCTGGATCAAGACGGCGGAGATCGTCATCGAGCTGTACGTGTGCTGAACGCGGAGGTGCCGTCCGTTCGGCACTTGATCGGAAGAACCGTGATCGGGATCGTGAGACGATTCGTGATATGATCACGGAACGGATCATGATGGGATCACGGGAAACATCGTGATAGGATTGTGAGTCGGTTCGTGATATGATCACGGAACGGATCATGATGAGATCACGGGATGGATCATGATGAGATCGCGGGACGCTCGGCGATTTGAATCGCGAAGACGTTCGACTACATCAACCGCGTTTCTTACCGCTTCCGCTTAGCGATCTACAAGGGTATGTAGATTCACTCTCCCTCTCGTAGCGATGCATCTCCATGGATAGATCTTGTGTGAGCGTAGGAATTTTTTTGAAATTCATGCTACGTTCCCCAACAGTACATGCATTACCAGTAGTCACTAAGCATAGAAATTTATAAACTGTTCAATGAAAACTAAAAAAACTAATGCTCAAGCTTGTAATGATTCCAAACTCCTGATATAAGCACACAATTTTGCTTAAAACAAAGAATGTGAAGCATAAAACATGCTCAAAGAACATATAAAATTAAAATTAGAAGACAGGAAAGGTCACCCAATGCCACACTAAAATTTATCACAGTCCTGCAAAGGCACATCCAGTTAAAAGTTATATCATCCGATATAAATTTGGCAAGTCCCAGTAACAAGAGGTATGCTGATTTATAAGAGTGTTTAGCGTGGTCATTCAAACGAAAGTTTGCTCCACCCATTCATTAGGCATAGTGTGTAACATATAGAGAATAGAGATCGTACTTGAAGCAATCCAACAACAATAATTTGATAGTACCTATTTAGTTCAAAATATCATATGAACCACCTATTGTAACACCAACATGATTACCCATATAACCTACAATATATCACAAATCCAAACAGAACTTTATTAACATATTAAATATTCACATGAACAACAAATCATGGGTAATTCCTTATATGCCACCAAATGTTTTCGATGTCCTATACTTTTAGCAATGATGATGCAAATGAAAGGGAGATAGTACATAATGTGATTTAGACACAGGTCCAATCAGGTACCAGAGAGATCTTTCGGTCCATGTTTGTGTGCACGACCTGCAGGACATAATAAATCACTCAAGCATTTCGCACGCGCAACACGGCAGAAAATGGAACACAATAAAAGAATTGCCTCGTCTTTGTGCTATTTGAGCCAGTGGGGGGCGGGGAGGAGCCAGTCGGAGAGCCTGTGGAAGGGGAAGGAGAGGAGGCTATGCAACCCGGCAATGGGTGGTCTCTGCCGTGGGGTCCTCGAGGACGAAGCCATGGACGTCTTTGGGGAAGAAGCGGTTGGCCATGGCTGCTGGGAGGGATTGCGTGGGCTCAAGGAGAATCAGAGGAGGGATTATGTAGCACAAAGCTTCCCTATGAAGGAAACCCTCCACGAGAGAAACACAGACCGTCCTCAATCATTTGCGCACCAATTTTTGTCCCTTTAGCACAGTACCCCTAATGACGTGGCTTTCCCTAGAATGCACCCTGTCCTTCTCCCTTATTGGCTTGTGTAGTTGCTCATGCATCAAACTAAATTCATTTTAGCTTTCACATTAATGTGTATTAAAATTATATCTTAAAAAATAGAGAATTTGTATTGCTATCTCTCCACAGTGGTCATGTGGGATACAAAATGAAAATCTTATCTATTCATGAAAACGAAGTGGAAACAAACCGGGCTGAGTGTTGTCACATCTATTTACATATTTACACTAGGACTGTAAATGAAAAGTAAACCCCGGAAACAAACTTTTAAGAAGATATTTCCAGAAGAGAATTCATAGTGGATATGACACGGGAACATATACCAAAGGGAAATTCCCATAGCTCCAAAACATGTTGCCATTGTGGGCCCCCCTCATTGGTGTGGAATTGGCGGTGGAGGCATAGACTTCAGCAACGGGTTATCTCCGGGCCCTTCTTGGATTGGAGTGGAGGCGCCGTTGAGACCTAGATCTTAAGGATGCAGGGGCAATGTTCTCGGGATGGTGAGGACTCATTAGCCATGTTTTAGTTCGCTGTTTAATCTGACATGCATGGAAGTTTCAAACGAGGAAAATGTTCAAATATTTCCTAAAGGAATTGAAAAGGAGTTGCACTTTGTGAGATTGAAGAATGAACAAAGACGAGTAGTACTTGTTTTTACAGCAGCGTTGAGTACCAATAGTATATTCTAATCCTTAGACAAATTTGTGACAAAATTTGACCTTCATTCTCTTCTTTAATTGCTCGAAAGAATTGTTCACAAAATGAGAAAACCACTTTCACAACATGTAGCAAAAGTCTTTATCTTTATCAAGTGAACAGAAACTTGTAAAATAGATGGTAGTACACTAGCGCCCACCACACCAAAATCGACCTCATAGCATTAAATATCTACCACGTAGGAGATGTATAGGGGACAGAATCAAAGATGTGGAAACATTAATTAACCAAACATGGGTGGGGAAGGTAAAACAAGGTTAAGCGGACTTGAGAGCAGGATCCCGGTGAGGCCGGAACCGGCACCGGCAAGGTCATGTTTGACAGTGAGGTGGACGTTATCGGGAACTCGGAGGCGCCTCACTGAAGAGGACACCGGCGATGGCGCCAGAGCCAATAGTAGGCGGATGGATGCAAGAGGACGGAATCAAGGTCCGTCATTCGGATGGATATAGTTTGTTTCACAAACGTCTTTTTGGTTTCGTAGACTTCAGTTGAACCACGTACACATTTTTGTACACAGATAAAAAAAAAATCTTCAGAATCTTCCGAATATCCCAATATAGTTTTTATCCCTCTGATGCCTCCCTCACATTGAGGAGGAAGCCCAAGAATCTTATGCATTTTAATGGTCTTATGCAGCATCCATGTGATAACACCACGACCATTGATGTTCCTCAGCGACACCTGGACAAGTGGGTAAGACAATATTGCGAAGCGAACAACATCTCCAACAACCTGAATTATCTGATGGGTTAAATTGTCCAAATCATTTGTTGTGGTAGGCCCCTTGATCACAGCTACATTTTCACCATCCAAATATAACTCAAGGATACTACCGCTCATGGACTACCGGTCAAGTGCATTACTAACAAGTGTCCTAGGTCTACTAGCGGCAAGAAGCTCAAATGGAGTAGGTGGTAAGATTATATTGGCTCATAAACCAGTCTCTGAGGAGTTAACACGGACGATGGGTCGATGATCAACTCTGTACATCATCACCGAGCCAACCTTGAAGGGTCTAGAGCAACATGGACCGTGGATGTGGCCCTAGTCGCTGGCAAAGCATATATTTGGAAAACATTTATATTTCTCATAAAAAAGAAAAGTAAAAAACTAGAACAAAAATTTTAAAGAGGGAAATAGAATAGAAAAAATAAAATAAGATAACAAAAAAATAATATATGGAAAAATTCAATAAGCCGGAGTCATGCATCATTCCCGCTCCGCTAGCGTCCTCTCCTAGCGTAGCGGGTGACACACCACTATCGCCTGCAATAAATAGGAAATAGCTTTTGCAGAGCGAGATCCCCTATTTCGTGCCTAGTGCGTCATTGGCAGGCTCATTGGCAATTCTGATCTGCATTTGAAAACAAAATAAGAAGATATTGTTATTTCACATATTTAAAAAAGGAAATAACATTATCAACCAATTGAAAATGAAAATATAAACATTACCGAAACTGATATATTCATGCTAGTAGATATAAAATGTTTTTCACATATTTAAAAGAAGTTACAATTGTGTATTACAAAAAAATTGTCACAAACTTCTAATTTTTTTCATGTATTTGGAAATAGTAATTGTCTATTTGAAAAATGTTAATCGTGCATTTTAAATATGTTGATTGCATATTTAAAAATGGTTGCTAAGTATTTGAAAACGTGCCCCTCACATATTTCAAAAGATGTTCCGAGCATATTCAATAATGATCATCACATAATGTAAAAAATATGTACATCATTCCAAAAAGTTCAAAAAGACGTTGCACTTAATTTTTATTTGGAGACCTTCTCGCACACAACCCACTTAAGCACTGCCTAGGCGCTCCTAGACATTTGGTACGAAACGGTTATAGCATGAAGAAATACGGTAGATGGGTTGACCTAGCCTATTAAACCAATGACCCATCTATCATATCCTCCTACTAAAGGCTCTCATACGTGCACGATAGACAGAAAATTAGGGATCCTCCTCATGCAGCCTCCATCTCTGTTCCTCTCTCCTTTGATGCATCGATGGAAACTAGTCAGTGAAGCTTGATTTCTTGTCGGAGGAGCTCGATCCCTCACTGAAATCAGTTGGTTTGTCTCTGGAGTAGGTTGAATCCCCATAGGGGATGTTGTATCCCTGCTGCTGAGGTCAAACTCTGACTGGGAGATTGATTTGGTCGCTTGAGAAACGTGATTCCTCATTGGAGAATGATGATTTCTCCTGGAGGACCTTGCTGGCAACTTTTTTGAGCACCTAGGGCCAAAGTGATGCATCATGCCAATGGCCAAGCACTTAAGCATGCCTAGCCGAGCGCCTAAGAGCGACTTCTTGAACAATGTCATATTGCAAGATGCTTATATGTATGAAAATATAGGCGAGATAAAAGTGAACATGAAAAATATAAAACAAAAAAATGAAGAAGGGCCTCAGTCGTGTTGTCGCGGCGACGGCGGTGGTCGTGGTGTCAGGTCATCCGCTGTTGAGGCAGATAATTTCGAAGCTCTCCTGGCTTGTGTGAATTTTGGAGCGAAGGTGCGTGCTACGACCACGTGCCATTAGAGGGACCTCCTAATTGGCGTGGATTTGGGGTTGGAGGCACATGTTGCCGTGGAGTGCCATTCTTGTGCCCTCCTGACTCGCGTGGATTTTGGGGTGGAGGCACATGTTGCAGAGGTGTGCCCTTCTGGGCCCACTCGCTGGTGTGGAATTCGAGATGGAGGTGCAGGCTGCAGTGCCAGGTCATCTCAGTGCCCTCCTTTGATTTGAGTAGAGGCCCCGTCTAGACCTAGATCTAGTGGATGCATGGGTAAGGTTCTCAGAACAGGGAGAATTTAATCATTTGTCATGTTTTACTTCATAGTTTAATCGGACCTACGTGGAATTTTTAAATGGTTTAATTGATCCAATCTTTCCGAAATGGTTTGGAAAGGAGTCAAACTCTTTATCATTGAAGAATGACCGAGGACAAGCAGTACTATTTTTTTCTTTGAAAACAACGATTAGTACCAATAGTATATTGGGTTTTCGTTCGTCTTATGCGTAGACTAACTTGTGACAAAAAATACACCTCAATTCCCCTTTTAATTGATCGAAAGTTCTTTTCTAGGGTCCCAAAATGAGAACACCACTTTCACAACAAGTAGAAAACCACTTTTAGGGCCCCAAACGGAAGTACAGATAAAAGGTGGTAAATAACATCTTTCATAACTTATTTTGGTTGTGTTCAAAAGAATGTTCATCAGACAAATATCCATCTGTTTTCTCTATCAAGTCATTACTCAAGGCTGTGCCTTTATCAGACGGGGAAAATGGCCCTGTAGATACTAGACCACTGGAATTGCTTACACTTATCTCCTAAGTTTACTCTAAATTGTTGGCATGTCCAATTGTTGGCATGTCCAACGACGTCTTTGTTGACCTCCATAATAAATGATCTCGGTGCACTCACATTTTCGGAAGTAGCACCAATGCCTTTTGGCACGTTAGACAACTGTCTTGGAGGTAATATTCTAACAGGCGAGTCATCCTTAGGTACAGATCGGAGGTCTGAATACTGACATCCGGTAATTTATCAGTTGTGACACGGTCCCCTTATGATGCCAAATCTGCGTTATGATTTGATGCATTGGCAACGAATGAAACACCAACAGCTGGCATGCCAACATCATTTGCAACCGGCCTGCTCCCAGATTTAGCTTGAGGTCTGCCCATATTCACTATTTCGGCCATAGAAGGGTGTCCTAGCAGCAGCTGCTAAATTACTGATAACAAATCTTTTGGTAGATAATTTGGTGGGTGAGGTGTGCTTCAAATTTTAAATCTTTTGGACATATGAGTAGCTCTAAAAAAAAAGACAAATTGGGTTAGAACAACAGTAAACATTTTTACATACCCCAAATTTATCTTTTTTGCCAAGAGCTACTCAGATGTCCAAATGATCTGAAATTTGGAGCGCACCTCACGCACCAAATTATATAACATGCAAAAAAATTAATTTTTTTGAATTATTCTAGTATTTGTTTTGAATTTTTCTTCATCGCGGGTGCAGATGAGCCTGGGCACCGAATCGTTGCTCCCCTTTTAGATCATTACTAGTACTTCATATGATATTCTCGGCGCGGACAACCTTAGCTAGGACATCTTCAATGCCGACTCTCAAACCGCCCGCATACGTCCGGACCGCGCTGTCCGGACCGCGGAAGCCATCCAACGCGGGCATGTATCGGTCCGCCGAGCGGTTTGGGCGTGTCTTCTCTCGCAAACCGGAGACAAACGTCGGGGGCTTCGCGGGCGTCCGGACTGCTGCCACGCACGCGTCTGACCGCCCTGGCCCACCCAAACCCCCTCCCTCGCCCGCACACTTTTCCTGCCCGAAACGGCCAGCGCCACCCCAGAGCGTCAGTGCCGCATTCATGCTCGACCAGAGCGGACGCGACCTCTCACTGGCACCGGCATTGAAGTGGTGCGGCGGCCGAGAGAGCGCCGCACGCGCCGCTTCCCGGTGCAGGCGACTGCTCCGTATTCAAACGACACGACGGTCAAGCGTCCGTCCATCTGCTGCCCACATTAATGACACGTGGTTGCCGAGGTGGCTACTCCAGCACCACCCGTCCGTCCCTCTGCCGCCCACCATTGCTATATAAACTGCTGCCCCGGCCATATCTACAGCCATCCGCCTTCGATCCCTTTCTCCTCTCCGCACCACTCCCACCATGGCTTCCTCGCGCTCCAAATCTCTCTAGGACGGGCTGGCGACGGACCAAAAGAAGGAGATGGCCGCCATTGCTGCTGGCTGGCTGGCCAGCAGGCACCCGGAGGATGACGACGTCCCAATGGAGGACGCGGCCGACAAAGAGCCGGCGCCACCCTCCTCCTCCACGCCACGCTCGCCGGTGCATTGCATCATGACCATCGGCGAGGCCCGTGCCCATTACATGTACATGGTGTGGGAGGAGCAGTTCCGGGAGGCGCAGGCCGACGCCGCCTACAACCACCATCTCCTCCGGGACCACCAGCAGGCGGAGGAGCAGCTCGCCGCCAGCTTGGCGGTCACACCGGACACGGACCTGGCGGAGCAGGCGGCGCTGCTCGAGTCCTACCACTCCGCCCGCGAGATCCGCCTCACCCGCTGGCGGTACCGCAAGCGTCATGTGGAACTGGAGGCCGCCTACAAGGAGTTCGACGAGGCGGTAAACGAGGTGTGGGGCACACTACTAGAAAAAAGGCTTTTAGTGGCGCACCTATTTTGGCTATTAATGGCGCACTATAGGTGCGCCACTATTATCACGCCACTAATAATAAATAGTAATGGCGCACCCCTGATGCGCCACTGTTAATCTACATAACAGTGGCGCACCAGCTGGTGCGCCATTACTATGCCCAGAAGTGCGCCACTGCTGTTACTCGAAGGGGCCATGTGTACCTTGTGCTCTGGGTTACTAATGGCGCACCTTTAGATAATGCGCCACTGATGTGTTTATCTATGTGCGCCACTAAAGTGCTATATGGTGCGCCACTGTTATGAATATTAGTAATTATTTTTTTTTTGGCTTTTCTGATATTTGCACAGGTTACAAAATACATTACAGCACAGAATATAAATAGCACAACATATAAACAGCAGATTTATCGAATACAATAGAAGATTAGTCTCCGAATACAATTCATCATATTAGTCTCCGAATTCAATATACCGAACAAAGTTAGAACATTACAAGTCTCGAGACCGCGAGTAGCGAGTTTGCCGTCACATTACAAAGTCGATATCACCTAAACTACCATCACATAGAAGAGAGCTGCGGTCACGATGAGCATCATCGCGATGAAACTAGTCTTCATCCGGTTCCTCCTCTGCTCCCTCCTCTCTCCCGCTTGATAGCGCGCGTATCTAGCTTCCGCCTTCGCCCTAGTGGTGTACCCTTTGTAACTGTTCCCGCTGAAACGGTAAACCTGTTTCCGATACTCCTCCCAGTCGTCGTAGACTCCGGGAACCTTACCCTTGTACACGACATACGACGGCATCTCTATGCACTAGACAAAGAAAACGTTAGTAGCAATTCACAGATAATATATAAGCAATATATAAGCATGCAACAAAAGGATCGAAAGAGAAAAGCAACACATTAATAGCACGGTTCATGGTCCTACTAATAAATAGCATCGATTACATATAAGTTGAACGACTGTCCAAACTAAAGAGACAAGTTCATTAAAGTTTAATTACAACATGAGCTAATCGATATTTCAGAACTACATAGCATCAATACTTTCGACTCGACTCAGGGACCGGAGCGTGGATGAAGCCGCCGTCTTTCGTGATGGTCATGAATGTGCGGTCGTTGTCAGCCTACATTTGTAGCGTTGTTTCTATTTCACTGTTGGACGGTTGATAGTTGAGGTAGAACTGCCCCGAGGTACGAAGGACATCTTCATAGATGATTTCCGCAATCTCCGACTGGATGCGAAAGAATTCTTGTCTGATGTTGGCGTCCTGGATTTCCGACAAGCGTGCGGCCCATTCTTTGAGACTATTTGGTAGCATAAGGTGATGATGGTTCCGTACGATCGCCCGCATGTGATGGAGGGCGTAGTAGGCATCCTTCTGACTGCCAGGCGGCTGCTTGACGCAGGGGAACGTCGTTACGTGGGTGAACACGTGCTTGCCGTAACTACGAATTGGCCTCTTGAAGGTGCCTCCAGATTTGGCGTAGCCGGGGAGAGCATCATCAAGAACTTTCTTGATATTTGTGTAGTCTTTCTTCGACTGACGGTCCGAGTCGAAATACGTGGCCGTGGAATATTTCGGGCTTAAGAGGATGAGTGTGCAATGTGTGTCACTGCACAAAACACGGAATGTTAGGAAAAAAAAAGAACGGTCGAAATCTAAGAAATCATATGTTATGGGGCGGTGAGGGGATGACTTACTCGGAAAAGTAAGGCACGAGGAAGTTATCCTTATCCTGGTTCGCCAGAATGACGCCTTCGAGGTATGAACTCGCGACTTGCCGGTCCCCAGCGCTGCCCAAGATCTTGGCACGCATGTAGAAGGGGTCGACTATCACGATGTCCGGGGTCTGGTCTCTAATGATCCGCATCTCCATACTGAGCGAAAATAGCCGAATGAAGGTGTAGTGCAGCGGATAAAGGTTAAACATAGCGAAGATGTCATCAAACCGCAGGACGATCATACGCCCGGTGGTGCTATCGAGAAAGCCCTTGCCCTCTGGCACCTTGTCCATGAAAACCGGGTATGCCACATCATTCTCGGAGAGACGCCGCTTCTCCATAGTAAGAACACCGTCATGCAGACTCCGCATAGTACCGGTTGCAGCATTGAGCAGATTAGTCAGTAGCATCGGCCTACCCGCCACATGCACCCTCCTCGAGATATCCTTAGGTATTGGTGGCCCGTCCTGAGCACGGATCGTACTCGGTGCCGGCTGGCTCGCACCCTTGCCATTTTTTTCTTTTCCGTCCCTTCTGCTTCTTCTGCTGTAATGGGATCGAGTTCTGCTCAGAGACCACCTTCTTGAGTGTGTTGGGGCTGATAATATTTCGCACCTCGGCTGTTTTAGTCTCGGTGAAGGCGGCAGCTGGAGGCGTCTCCTGAGAACTGAACAGACGACGCCTGTTGCAATTGGGTTTCTCCGCGGTACCAGCTAGATCGCGATCGTCTTTTGCAGGGTTGGGTTCTTGAGAAGGAGGCCCCAAGAATTCGTCACCGTACCCATGTTCGTTGATGTACTTATCGACGTTGAAAAATGTATCGTCGTCGCCATCCGGATCCTGTGCCATATGCATGTCCGGATCAGCTGACGGCGGTAGCGTTGCGGCGGTCTTGCCATGGCTTGGTGACGGCACAACTGGCGGTGTTGTCTGTGGGGTGGTGTCCCCCGCCCCCAAACGAATCTGGCTCTTCGGCCAAAGTAAGGACCAGTTTAAGCAGGCGCTGAGGGTCATCACATCATCTTCGTCGGCCCCAGGGGGTCGATATGGAGGTAACACGTCGTCGCAGCCCCGCAGCACCCGAACCAGTTGAACCCTATACACGGCGGGTGGCATCGGATTGCCATGGAACAAGCGGTTGCCCGGTTCAACGATTTTGGCCTTGGCGACATCGATCAACTCGCCCTCCACGAAGTGCAGGAGAGTGCATGGAATGTTGGCGGCGCCCTGCGAAAACATGTAGGGTGTCAGGGATGCCCAGTCAAAGGCAAGGAGATGAAGTCATCGGCTGAGGCTTAGTTACCGTGATGGCGTCGAGCTCGGCTAATGTCGAGGCACCGCCAATGGCGGGCGTGCAAGTGACGGAGGGGCCGCTTGCTGCCGAGGTGCCGGCCGGCGTATTCTTCCCACTCCCGGGTGCATTAAGCTCCAATACTGGCGCCGGCCCCGGAGTCACCAACGCCGCCTCCGCCGGAGACACCAATGCCGGCGCGTTGTGCGAGTTGCTGCCCGTGAAGCTGGGAATCGGGGGCGGCCCCTATTGGCCGCCCGCAATCCACCCCCGCAGCCCCTCAAGCAAGGTAGGCATATTGGCGGTGATCGTCGCTCCCAGTTGGTCTCGCACTTGCTCTTGGACCATCTCCGGAATCCGCGCCCCTTGTGCCTTGAGTTCTTTAACCTCGCGCTCCTGGCTTTCCGAGCTGGTCTTTTTCTCCTTTCGCCCAGCCTTATAGTATTCCGACCATTTCATGGACAAGCCTTCGCCGGCCACACGACCAGCTGACGATGGCTTACTGAACTTATCCTTGTGTTTCATTACGTTCAACGCCCTATTTAAAGTGGTGTCCCAAGGGGCAGACGGGGAGCTCTGAGACCCCGCACTACTGCTTTTAGTTTCTTGCGGAAGGAACGTGAACCATTTAGAAATTTGGCTTCATTAATTAGAATGCAACCATATGGAGCTAATTACGCGGGGGTGTATTCCTTACCAGAACACGCTCAAGATCCTTCACCTTCAGATCCGTGGTAAGCTCCTTTGTTACCGGGTCCACCTTGTACCGGGCCCTGACATAGTTCCTGGTCTACTTTTCATGGTATTTATCGAAGAGGGGCGGTAGGCCTTGCGCGGTACGCTCCGCGTCCTCCTTGTCCCATTTAGGTTTCGCCACTCTGTAACCGCCGGGACCGAGTTTGTGGACCCCTAAGTTCAAGTCCCGCATATCTTTCCCCCACTGACTTGATTCCGCGGATGCGTTGCTCTCGCACTTGATCTTGAACTCCAGGTAGTCAGCTTCGCTGATCGAAGGATTTTTCCCCTTGATCTTCTCATAACTATCACCTCTTAGAATCATTCTCTTCACCGCGGCTCTCCAAGTAGCCAGGGCCGTGCTCATCTTCGTGAGGGCGGCATTGTTCACTTTATTCCCTGAGAGGCGTGTGTTTGCGAAGTCACCGGGGAACTTGTATCGTTCATGCAGCTTCGTGAAGAGGAGGTTGCGCAAATTTCCTCGGTCACGATGCCTTAGGTTCTCGGTGTTGATCGAGACGGTGCTCCGGAGAATGCACCCGAGTTGTCCCGCGTACCCACCGACTAATTTTTGGGCGCCGTTGGATGCCCAGTGGAGGACACTTCAGTAAATTCCTCCTTGATGGTGCCGAGCACGTTCGGGAGCCGGTCCTTCCGTTGCCTCTTCGGTTGGCTGCCATCTGTGCGTTCGCTGCCATCATCAGTGGTGGCATCCCCGGCGGCACCATCAGTGCTGTCATCCCCGACGCCACTAGGGGTTGTGTAGTCGGGATCGGTGTCTTCCGCGGCGTCCTCATAGCGGTGAGGTTCTTCCTCCATCTCCTGGGACAGCTCCCAGAATGGCTTGCCCGAACCGCTGGCCTCATCATTGTCGGCCATGTTCGCACTAAATAGGAAAAAATGGATAACTTAGCTAAACAAACATGGGTCATTTTAGTGGTAATGGGTGGGTAACTTCACTGACAGGGGTAATTTATATTAGTTGGCAACATAAATTCTAGGAAAACGGCTATAGCTAACATAAATAGGAAAAAATGCTACTAGAGTTATTGGATGAGATATACTACTACCAAAAGTACTAAAGTGTAACTCATCAAGTTTCTTTGGGTGATTTGAAGGTTAACTCTATGATATGGGTATGGCATGGCTGTACAATATATGAAACAGCACCCCAAGAAAAAATATAGGCATCAGCCAATCTCTTTAGTTACCGGCTTCTTTTTGGTTAAGCAGTTCCTATCTTACAATGATATTTATTCAGCTACTCTTAATAGTTAATAGCATGCCTAGGACCAGTCGGAATAAGATAAGGACTGATGTGATATTAGCAAGCATTTTTTTTTTGCGAGGATATTAGCAAGCATTGTATAGATGGCTAAATGTACAAGCAATCATTGCTGGCTGTGTAGTGCTTGGCCATACATTTGCATTACTAGAGTCCACTGAACCAAAGTTGCTATGCAACTGTGCTGCTTGTACTTTAGTTCTTAGTCATACATTATGTTACTGCCACCCACTGAGCCAAACCTTTTTGATGGCATTTTGTTTAATTTCCGAGCTTGAGCTGAAATTCTCCTTAGGTTATTTGGAGATATAGTTCTTCATTGTTCAATGTGAAACCAGTTTGCCGTGTTATGTTACTGTGCATAAGTGTGGTTCTTGATAAGACATTTATACTAGAACATACTTGCGGTCCACTGAACAAAACCTTCTTGTGGACCTTTTTCCCCCTTCATTTTCAGAACTGAGTTGATAGGAAAGCTATAGTCAATCCTACCATGCGTGAATGATACCATGCTTTGGAGTTTTTTTTAATTGTATTCAGGCATTTTCTCCATATAATAACTGTATTCTTGCCCATAAATAAATATTCAGGATGAAAGGGAACTGAAGAAGCAGAAGAGGAAGCTGTCCAACCGGGAATCAGCGCGCAGGTCCTGGCTGCGCAAGCAGGTATGATGTAAAACAGATGCCGTACTAACTGTGCACATGGAATCGCTAGTTGCTTTTTTTTTTTAAAAAGCATGTTATTGCTTTGTTCCAGGCCGAGTGTGAAGAGCTCGGCCAGCGGGCTGAGGTTTTGAAGTCAGAGAACTCGTCCCTCAGGATCGAGCTCGACCGGATCAAAAAGGAGTACGAGGAGCTCCTTTCGAAGAACACCTCTCTCAAGGTAGCTAAACCTCCCAGATATGAACGAACGGGGCGACACCAACGGCGGGGGCGAATCGGGCACCTTCTAGGTCAAGAAAATTGGGCATGACCTTCGCTAATTTTCTTGACCTAGGAGTGCCCCATTCTCAACCGAAATGAAAATTAATCAACATTTCAGAAGAAAGGGGTAACTATTTGTCCCTGCACAAAAAAAGGCCTACATATAGGCACAACCAACATATAGGCACAAGCAGCATCCTCCTAGGAGGCAGATTCCATGGCAGTACACAGTAACAAGTTGCATTGTTTATACAAGAACTTCTGGAAATCAAACTCATTCTGGAAACATATCATACACAACTTAAGCACGGTTACTCCACATCTCACAGTACGTAAACTATTGGGAAAACTGAAGTCACCTCTGAAATTCTTCTGTATCCACAAAATCACAGGCCAACTGCACATCAGAGGAAGTAATTGTTATTACAGAAAATTCAGTAGCACAACCAACATGTCGGCATTGTTTTATTCATCTCTTCTTGAGATAGAAAAAAACATTGAAAGCTTGGACTTGAAATATAGAAGATTACCCACTTGGTCTACTGATGGGAAATACACATAAGCGTCAACCAAATGCAATCACAGCCAAGTATGATTTCTTTAATCTATTTAGGGTGTTTTTTCACGTACTGTGCAAATAGCAAGGGGCTGTTCTTCAGTAAACATCTTATTAGCTCTGAATGACGCCCATTGACACAAGACTGCTAATTTAAGTTAAGTTAAGTTGTGATCCTTATATTCAAGTAAAAAATCACATGGAAAGCTCAAGCTGAACTGAAATGCCTGAAGGGCAGCCCGCTCATACGCACTGGCAGAACATACACACACAGGGCTCCAAAAATAATTCCTCTGACCCATAACTAAAACACCGTCCCCAGAAATATTAAGCTCTACCCCAGCCAGGACATGCCCATCCCCATCAACCTCACACAGGTAGCCAGGAGGAGGAAGCTCATAGTGCGCTGCCACAGTTTCCAAAATTGGCAGAACAAAAGACACCACAGTAGCCAAAATAGCGCCTAAGAACAATAAGTAAAAGTAGCCACAACGAACAATCAACAGCAAGTAATTGTAGCACACACGGTTAGAAGCAAGCAGAAGATTAAATTTTAAAGAAGGAACGACCTCGGACCGACAGGAACCGAGCCACGCATTTCATCAAGCAGGTGACGAGCAGAGGAACAAGGAGAACATCACCTTGGTAACAAGGCGCTGCTGGGCTCCTGCACCGACGGAGGGGCAGCGGGGGCCTCGGCCGGCTGGGCGCGCCGCGGAGGAAGGGCGGCGGCGAGGAATCCTAGCTGTCGCGCTCGGGAAGGGGAGGGAGGGTGGCGGTCGGGGGAGGACGGTGGAGGGGAGGACGACAGCGGAGGCCTTGCACGCGACGAGCGGGGCGTAGAGGGCGACGGCGGAGGGGAGGGCGGCGGTCGAGGGAGGGCAGTGCGCGGAGGGGAGGGGAGAGCGGCGGTCGAGGGAGGGTCAGGGCCGGCCGGGGAGGAGATGAGAGTGAGGGTAACACGGGCGGTCGGGAGAGCCCAGGCCTATCGATACACACCGGTATAGCAATGGCGCACCCCTGTCGGGTGCGCCAGCGCCATTGCTATATGGGTATTTATGGCGCACCAGACAGAGGTGCGCCATTGTTAATTTTTTTTTTGATGTATTTTCTTTTTGATGTATTTTCATTAGTGATACAGTGTCAATTTTTGATTTATTTTTATTACTAGCTCTACCTGAATAAGTTCCAAGCCATTTACAATCGACATATATATAAATTTGTATTTTTGTTGTGAGTATATTTTTTTCTCACATTGGCGAAAAAGGGACGATCTCAAACTTTGTTTTTTTTATCCAACTGAAACTGGCTAGTTACACACATCAAAACCGCATAGAACTTTAGTTAGAAAAAAAAACATAGATCTTACTTTCATTAATTTGCAACCTACATTTCTCTACAACTCTGAATCTCACAATGTGCAAATTGGCTGACTATTTTTTTTAGGAAAGGCTGACTCTGCTTTTCGTTACACCCAAGTACATAAAGCGATGCAGCTTCATATTCAATTTTAAGAATTGCTAATTTTCTTCTACTCTGATTTTTTTTTCTTTTTATTTTGAATATCCAAATACTCTAAAATAAATAAGCACACATAAGATGCGCCATATCCAAATACTCTAAAGAAAATATATAGTATATGACTATTAAGGTCGTTAAAATGTGTAGATTAACAACATGCCATATCCATCTCCATAGAAAAATGATACATAATATAATATGCCCACATACACACGCGGCCGACACGTCGTGATTCGATCTTAGCTATCTTTTCACAATCTTCTTGCCATTCTTTCTCGCGGTTGAATAATTTAGCCCCGGAACCCCTTGATTTCTTCTCTTGAACCGACGTCCTTTAGGTAGGGTGGTCCTGCTTCTTCTTGTGGTGTGTGGTACTTCATCGTCGTCGTCATCTTCCATCTTCGGGTCGCCGTACTTGTCGAAGTCTTGCTCATTGGCGACTCCATCCATTCCGATGATGTTCCTTTTGCCTCTCCTCACGACAACACGACTGGGCTTTGACGGGTCGGTAATGAAGAAGCATTGGTCCACTTGGCACGCCAGTACCCATGGCTCATTTTTCGCGGTGACGTTTGCGCCCGCGGTCTTGGATTTGGCTTCGGGTATAACCATGGTAGTGAAATACCGGTCTTCTTTTAGGACGCTCTTGGCCCATCTGACACGGAACATCGGGACCTTCTCTCCAGCGTAGCTCAGCTCCCAGATCTCCTCGATCCTTCCGTAGTATTTGTCCTTGTCGTTACCGGTGTAGGATTACATCGTTACCCCGGAGTTCTGATAATCGCTCTTCATGTCCTTTTCCTCGGTGTAGAATGTGTAGCCGTTGATATCGTACGCCTCATAGGTCATCAGGTTGTGCTCGGCGCCCTGTGACAAGGCGAATATGAGTTTTTCTTCCGTGGAAGAATCCTCATGTAAAGGGTACGACAGAAGCTTGTCCTTGAACCAACGCGTGAAACATGAGTTGTGCTCTTTGAGTACATCTCCGTCCGTCCACTGTTGACCTCGGTCATTGTATGTCTTCTCAATAGAGGTTTTGTGCTCTACCACCCAAGGATCGACCACGTCAATGTGTTGCAGCGCGACTAGGTTTGCTCTTTCAAAGTTGGCGAGTCGACCCTTGAAGTCTACATGCATTTCGCGGCGACCCTCGCGGTGACCACATCCAGCGAGCCTGCCGAGGTGCCTATTGACGGGCAGACCAACGGGGTTCTCGATGCCTAGATAATTCGTGCAGAAGGAGATGCACTCTTCGGTCAGAAAGCCCTTGGCTATGCTTCCATCTGGACGTGCCCTGTTGCGAACGTATCCTTTGATGACACCATTCATCCTTTCGAACGGCATCATGCTGTGCAGGAACGTCAGCCCGAGTTGGATTATATCCTCCACGATATGGACCAGCAGATGCACCATAACGTCGAAGAATGCGGGCGGGAAGTACATCTCAAGCTCGCATAGTATCACCACGATCTCTTCCTGTAGCCTTCTGAGTTGCCTCATGCCAACCGACTTTCGAGAGATGACGTCGAAAAAGTTGCATAGGCCAAATAGCGTTTCACGGACGTGCGCGTCCATGATCCCACGGATTGCAACTGGAAGTATCTGCGTCATCAGCACGTGACAGTCGTGAGACTTCATCCCGCTAAACTTCTGCTTCGCTGAGTCTAGGTATCTGCTTATCTTCCCCGCGTAACCGTAAGGAAGTTTTACTCCTACGAGGTAGTTGAAAAACTGCTCGATCTCCTTCTGACTTAGAGTGAAGCACGCGGGAGGGCAGTCATATTCGATCTTCTTGGCCTTTTTGCCTTTGCGACGACTTTCCGTGTCCTTCGCCTCATCATCATCGTCGTCATCATCATCGTCATTAGGGCGTTTTGCGTGAAGCTCCTCCCTGATGCCCATTGATTGCAAGTCTGCCCTTGCTTTCGGCCCATCTTTGGTCCTCTCTGGCATGTTGAGCAGGGTACCAAGCAGACTCTCGCACACGTTCTTCGTGATATGCATGACATCAAGGCTGTGAGGCACACGGAGGATCTTCCAGTACGGCAAGTCCCAGAAAACGGACCTCGTTTTCCATACCTTCAGTAGTGGCTCTGGCGCCTTTCGCTTCTTTCCCGGCGGTGGGCACTCTTTCCAATTTTTCAACAGCTCGTCTATTTCCTCGCCGCTCCTCGTATGTGGGGGTCTTCGGGGTTCGGTTTCATCATCGAACAGATCCTTGCGTTTTCTACATGCGTCATCGTCGCGAAGCCACCTTCGATGTCCCATGAACACGGTTTTCGAAGACCCGGGATCTCTATCTAGCTGGCGATACGTTGTGTCATCCATGCACCTGACGCATGCACAAAATCCGTGCACCACCTGCCCCGCGACATATCCGTAACCGAGATAGTCGTGCACCGTCGTGAGCAGTGCGGCTCTCATCGGGAAATATTCTTTCGCTGCGGCGTCCCACGTATTGGCTGGCGTTTTCCACAGCGTGTCTAACTCCTCTTTCAGCAGCCCCAGATACAGATTGATGTCGTTTCCTGGTTGTTTCGGCCCTTCAATTAGCATACTCATGTGAATGTACTTCCTCTTCATGCACATCCAGGGGGAAGGTTGTACATCCACACAAACACAGGCCAGGTGCTATGTGTGCTTCTCTGGCTGCCAAACGGATTGACTCCATCGGTGCTCGCGCCCAGCATGATGTTCCTTGGATCGTCCCCAAATTCTGGGTGTTCGAAGTTCAACGCTTGCCACTGGCTCGCATCCTTAGGGTGACTCAGCATCTTGTCTTTTTTATTTATCTCCGGATCATTTCCGTCATCTTCTCGCTTCTTCTTCTCCCTATCCGCGTGCCAACGTAGGAGCTCTGCTTGCTTAGGGTCCGCGAAATACCGCTGCAGACGAGGAGTGATCGGAAAGTACCACACCCCTTTTCGAGGAGCTTTCTTCCTCTTCTTGTATCGAGTCACGCCGCACACCGGACATATGGTAGACTCCGCGTGCTCGTCCCGATAAATGATGCAATCGTTCATGCACACATGGTATTTCACGTGCGGTAAATCCAGAGGACACACGATTTTCTTCGCCTCCTCAAAACTGGTCGGGCACTTGTTCCCCTTGGGAAGACGTTCGTGCCAGAATGACATGTTCTGGTCGAAGCATGCGTCGGTCATTTTGTGTTTTACCTTCATCTCCAGAGCCATGAGCGTTACTTTCAGGCGGGTATCCTCGGGCCTGCATCCTTCATACAATGGAGTAACCGCGTCTATCTCCAGTTGATCCAGCTTGGCTTTCTCTCGGGCGGCAGCTCTTGCGTTACCCGTCTGCTTGAGAAGCAGCTCTTGAATATGAGGGTCCTGCACCCAGCCCATCGATGGTCCATCGTCGTCTGCTCCGGCATCTTCATCTTCATGATCATGCCCTTCGTCTTGATCTTCCTCATCATCATGTCCGGCATCTTCTACATGATGACTGTGTCCTGCATCTACTTCGTGATCATGTCCTGGAGATTCTTCGTCTTCTCGCCCGCCCTCGCCGCTATTGCCTTGCTGCCCTTCCTTATTTCTTGCCCGGCCCCCATGGACGACTTCATAATCATCTTCATCACCTTGCCACCGATAGCCATCCATGAAACCATGCACGAGTAGGTGGTCCCGCACCTGTCTGGAATCCGGGTCCATAAGGCCCGTCAGCTTGCATCTTCGACACGGACATCTTATCTCCGTCTCGTTCTTTTGAAGCATCTCGGCCTTCGCGGAGCTCAAAAACCTATTCACGATGCCTTCGGTCATCGTGCGGACCATGATCGCCTGCGGGGTAGAGCAAAACGATATTTTAGAATCAAAAAAAAATTTGGCATGACTTTGCCTAAAAATAGGACAAAAAAGAATGCATAGTGCCAAATTCTCGCCGAAACGGAAATGAATCAACATTCCGGCAAAATATTGGCAAATATCGCATTTCAAATACCGGTACCTGCAAACACAAACATATGCAACACCACAAACATACGTAGATCTAGCTCAATGAGAAAAGTGTAGATCTTGGCCATAAAAAGTGTGTACGTTGGAGAGTGAGAAAAAGTAGATCTAGAACATAAAGAAAGCTTTCCCCTAACTTACCTATCAAAAAAAGGAAATTTAACCACTTAATTTGGGTGAATCTATGGTGCAAATGATCGTAAGGAGGAGGAGGCAGCCGAGACCAAGCTTGGTAGAGGTGGAGAGAATGAAGTGGGAAAAGTGAGTGTGGTAGGTGGCTGTCAAAAATATCTAGCTGCTCTCAAGCTAGTAATGGCGCACCTCCTAAGAATGCGCCATTGGTAACCAGGGTTACTAATGGCGCACCTGGTGTGGGTGCGCCATTACTAGTTTTGAAAATAAAAATAAAAAAAATTGTTAGTAGTGGCGCACCAGGGTGTGGTGCGCCATTACTAGTTAAAACTAGTAATGGCGCACCACACCCTGGTGCGCCACTGGTAAGTCTGGGGGGGGGGCTGTGCACAGGACAAACTTAGCAGTGGCGCACCACAGACCAGGTGTGCCACTGCTAATATAAATATTAGTGGAGCACCTACATGTGGTGCGCCACTGCTATATAGCAGTGGCGCACCACATCTATAATGCGCCACTAATGTTGATATTAGGGATAGCCCGTTTTCTAGTAGTGGCAAGGCCGATGACGTGGCAGAGGACATCGCCGGCACCGCCGAGGCCGCGCCCCGCCGCCACGAACATGAAGCCGGCACGTCCACGGGCGTCGTCGGAAAGAAGGAAGAACAGAGCACAGTAGGTCGCCGCCGCTCGGGTCCTAAGAAGGCCACCACTCCTCCCCTCCCGTTGAAGCCAAGCTTGGTGGGTTCAACATCGTCGGCCGATTAGCCGCTTGGCGTTGACGTGGAGGCGGACAGCTTCACTTTTTGGGGCTCCGGAGGCGGAGCTGGAGAGCTCCAAGGCGGAACTGGAGAAGGCGAAGCTTCAGTTCTCGGGGCTCATGACCGGAAATGGGGAACATGCGCTGGCGATCATAAATTAGGTTAATTAATTATACCTTCAGAGCCGGACGAGCACCGCTTTTAGTTAAAGTATGTCCAAAATGTAATGAAATCCATTATGTTTATATGAAATCCGGCATGTTTATATGAAATCCGGCCATGTTTGAACGAATTTCGTCCGGTTAGTTTAAATTATTGTCCAAATGTATACGGGCAGCGTTGGATGGCGGCCTCCCGCATCCGTGTCGACGGACTGGTACCACTGTCCACGGATGGATGCGGGAAGAAATTTACGGGTCGCTGTTGGAGATGCCCTTGAACCCTAATGATAATGCGCCTTGACAGAGAGAGTAGTCCTTTTGTGGGCTGAGTGCCGAGACAGATCATTTCAAGATTTGCAAAAGCCGGCTTCAAACCCAGCCCAGCCCAGTCGATGCCAACCCAGCCCGGCCGTTTCCATCGCTGCTGCTAGCGCTGTCCTTGATGCAACACATGCATCTGTTGCAGGCGATTGCCACCGTGGAGCGCGACCCGAGCAGGCCAGACATGTTCTCCTGGCCGTGTTCGCCATCTGGAGCATACACGGCTAAATCGGTCTACAAGAACATGTTCTCCAACTTTCAGCAATCCACCACAGCGTCATGTACTTGGAGGAGTTGGGCACCGCTCAAATGCAAGCTCTTTGTTTGGCTAGCATTGCAACACAGGCTATGGACCTCGGATCGACGGGCGAGACATGGACTTGAGGATCAGTCATCGGCATGTTTCTTATGTCTACAAGCGGAAGACAATATCGAGCACATTCCGGGAGGATGCACCTATGCGCTTGAGGTGTGTCATAAGGTGTTTGACCGGCTCGGACTCAACACTCACATACCCTCAAGCACGGACACTTTTGCCGAGTGGTGGTTGAGAGAGAGAAGAAACTTCGTTGGCAGACACAGAAGAGGCTTTGACACTTTGATTACCGCGGCGGCCTGGGCCATTTGGAAGCAACGGAACGCCAGAATGTTCCACCGATTAGACCAACAGAGGTCACTTCAGACTCTCTCGGACATGATACTTCACGAGATTGCCGAATGGCGGCAAGCTGGAGTGGGTGTAGGAGGCCTACAACGTTTTGTGAGTAGTTAGTTTAGGTCCAGTAGGAGTGGAGTGGAGTTGTAAAACAGTCGCCGCATGTTCGCATCCGAATGAGGCTTCTTGCCTTCTATAAAGATATGGTAAGCTTTTGGCGTACTCTCGATTTTGTTTTTCTCTCGAAGAGAATAAAGGGCTAACGCTGTCAAAAGGAAGCTGTTTTCATCCTCCCAGATCGCACTCTACCCATGGCGGAATCGGCCGGCGGCGGTGAGCCCCGGCTCCCGAGGAGCTCGTCCTCTGGGAGATCCTGACGCGCCTTCCGGCGAAGCCCCTCATACGGTGCCGCGCCGTCTGCACATCATGGCGTGGCCGCCTCACCTCCGACACGGGCCTCCTCCTCGCGCACCACCGTCGCCCGCCGGCGCTCCAGCTCGTCACCACGGGGGACGCCCTGGAGGGAAGGATAGACGCGCTGGACCACCGCGCCGGCGAGCGGCGCCCCATCGCCCGCACGGACCGGGCCGCCACCCCCGAGGACCTCGATCTGCTCGCCGCCTGCGACGGCCTCCTCATCGTCTGCGCCTACGGCGCCCTCCACATCTGCAACCCGGCCACCCGCCAGCGCGCCCCGCTCCTGCTGCTCCACGCCTACCACATCTCCGGCCTCTACCCTCACGCCGCGTCCCGGTCGTACCGGGTGCTGTGCTGGACGAAGGTTCCCCACGACGCCGAGGACGGCCGCGCCGTCTACTTTGTGCACACCGTGGGATCCACCGAGGTCAGGTGCGTAGGCGAGCCCCCCGAGCAGTGGGCCACCGGGGACATCGTCGAGGTGATGCCAATGCTGGAGCTGTTCCACCCGCACGTCCTCGTGCAGGCGAGGTTTCACTGGCGTCTGGTTGAGTTGCCTGGCCGAAAATACAACAACATGCTGGTTTTCGACACGATTTCCGAGTCCTTCCGGCATGTCGAGACCCCCGTCGAGGGCCCCTGGGCTGACCCCTTTGAGATGAAGGGGGAGCTTGGGTTGTACAACTACAATGGCTTCCGGACGGGAGATCTCTGGGTGCTAGAGGACTATCAGAACAACGTCTGGTCGCTCAAGTACCGCATCAAATTGCAGAGGCCAGTCATTTTCCTGGTGCTGGACGCCGAAGGAGATGTGTTTGTCAATTCTGTGAAAAAGGGGAGCGTGGGCATTATATCGCAACGTCTGCGACACTTGTCTGGCACTGATGGCAGTGTGCTCGCAAGATATGAATGGAACGTCCGTCTCAATCTTAAGCGGCATAGGTTCAAAGAAAGCCTTGTCCGGCATGCCTTCTTCCCAACGGAAGGTAATGGTAGTGTGGATGAAACACCATTGTTCAATGGGTTGTCAGCTGTGGTGTTGCTTCCTGATGATAATTCTGAGCTAGATTGAGGAACATGTAGGTAGTCCATACCAGCCAAGTTCATTACATTGTAACCCGATTGAGTGGCTCTAGTTGAGTGGTTTTAGTTCTGATTATCTGTGTTCAGTGTCAAGCGAATCCTTCAAGTTTCAGATTTTTTTTTCCTTTTCTGTATTTATTTATGAGGTCTGTTGGTCATCTGAAATAAAATGTTTATGTTATGCCTTTTAGCTTTGGTCTGTAGATTCTATCTTGTAATTAACAATTGTAAGCAGTCACTGCTGGATACAAGCAAATTAGATAATAATGTTTACCTCCAGATAATCATATTCTACACTTCACCTTTTAGTTTTGGGGCATATATTCTACACTCCTACTATTGGGGATGACTATTTCGGGTCTTTCCCATCCTAATCCCTCCATTTGTTACAAGTAGCAATGTGGTGTCAATTGATATGATATCTGATACTCGTCATCATAGGATGTTTTTGTTTTTAGAAAATTGGTTGCTGCTTTTGAGCTTATTTCTTGACTGTCTAGAAGTTACCCATTTACGCATTTTGGTTGTCTTTCTATTTTACATCTGTGAAGTTTGTGATATTTGTTAGATATTCTTATGAAGCAAGTATCCCAAAAGACCGATCCGATAGGAAGAGGAGATATAATATATATAAGATATACCAAATGCAGCCCTAAAAGCATATCCAGACATGTTTATGCACAGTATAATATTTCACGTATGCCATACTCAAATTTTTTTTTTGATAAAAGAGAGCTTGCCTCTCCGATTTCCATTAATAGAAATCACCAAGTCTTTTACACAAGCGTAACTGCCATACTCAATTGTACGTTGCTTTAGAAATGTCTCTTTCGGATCTCTTGTCTACCGATGTTTTTTTGTTGTTACAGATTTGTTTTTTAGGAATAGAACTGACTATACCCTTAATTGAGAGTTTTTTGGAATACCCGGTCTCCTTGGGCCATGAGCAGTGATTTGTTCGCAATGCAAACCTAAGTGAGAGCCTATGGTGACATGGCTGAAATTGTGCCATGGTGTCGGGTCTGATTCAAAACAAGGCCACTGTCATCTTTGAAACCACTTAATGGGAATGGGAGCCCAAAAGTACATGGTTTTAGAATGTTGAAAGGACAAGGTCGAGGGGCCAAATCTAAACTCAGGCAGCAGTTGGTGGCAACGAAGTATTTTTATCTAAATTTTGATCACCCTTCCTGGCTGAAAGATCCTGCTTGCTTATTTATGGTATACAGTTGACACTGGTATCACACACCTGTAATTTTCTTGCACCTTGGGATCGGTCTGCTCGCTGCCAATTTGCCTTCGTTGTAGCCGCAAGATCTTGCTTTTCAGGGAATTCAGTCTGAGCAGCAGCTAGCACCGGCGGATGTTTTTGTCGGTGACTCCTGAGTCCTGACGGAGAAGAACCCATCTCATCTTCAGACGGGTAACACCTAAGCTTATCTTGTAAGTTTTTTTTTTACAACAAGCTGTTTTATTTTTATTTCCAACAGTATACCCCAATCGACGCAGGGCTCTAGACTTGAAAGAAATACGAGTAGGAAACAAGCTCTGGCAGAAATGTCGAACCCTATGCAGTGCATTGTGGAAAGGAGAACAGAGCAGATGAGAAATGAGGTCAAAACACAAGCCCAGATCCCTGAAGCTTCTGCTGGACGATGCGGTATGATGTCCCCCCCATCTCGCGGTCGCGGTTCATGTGGTTCGCCCAGTCCCCTACTTTTCCTTTTCTATGATACATAGAAGTACTGATGTACGCATCATGTCCTTGGCGAACGGTATCAACCTGGTTAACTTGTAGGCTGGTAAGCGTCCTAAAGCTGCATAATCTTATTCTTACCATCTCTTGTGCATAATCTTACACCAGGGGACATGATGAGGGTGTGGCGGCTGAGACGCTAGCGGTCGCTGAAGAACCCATCTCATCTCCGGAGTTCAGGTAATTCTTAATCTTATCTCATACTACAGGCTTTTGACAGCAAGCTGTTTTATTTTTATTTCCAACACTATACCACAGTCAGCGCAGGGCTCTAGACATGGAAAAATATAAGTAGGGAGCATGCTGTGACGTGCTTATGGAAATGTCCAACACGATGCAATGTGGAATTGAGAGCAGAACAGATAGCAAAATGGTTCGAAGCACAAGCCCAGACCCTGAAGCTTGTGTTGGGCGACGCGGTCTAACTTTTCGCCCATCTTGTGCCTCATGTGGCATGAGCAGCGATTCACTCTGGCTGAAGTGGCACCATGGTGTCAGGTCTTGGGCAAAACAAAGCCACTGTCATCTTGGAAACCACCTAAACCCACCAGGATGAGAGCAGAGCCCACCGTATATATGGTTTTAGAATGCGGAAGGACAGAAACAAACTGTTTTATAAACCACAATCAACATATACAGAGGTCTCGTAGACTTGAAAAGAAACAATTCAAGATCTTACAGAAATGCCCAGCCCACGAAGCAGAGTGGAAAGGAGAAGAGAACAGATAACAAACGACTCTTGCTCAAAACACAAGCCCGGACCCCTGGAGCTTCTCCTGGACGATGCGGTCGAGCTTCTCCCCCATCTCGCGGCTCATGTGGTTCGCCCAGTCCCCTACCTCGCCCTTCCTATAGAAGACGGAGTTATCAACGTGCACTTTATTCCCGTGACTGACGCCGCCGACCTGGTTCACCTCTAGGCCGGTCAGCGTCTCGAAGCTGCACAGCCTCGCCACCTCCTCCGCCACGCCGGAGCTCTCCTCCTCCTCGGTCAGCGGGACGCCGAGGAATTTAGCTAGCTTCCTCACAACTTGCAGTGGATCTGACTTGATCTCTTCATACTTCAGGAACAGGACATTGTTCGGCCTTGCTACGCTCTCCTTCCAGTACTCCAGGCAGTGGTCCCAGAAGGGGCCGTAGGGCGAGAACCCCTCGCAGAACATGCCGAAGGCGTCGTCCATCGACAGGCCGCCGCCGCCGCCCCGCGCCGCCAGCTTGTTCTCGAAGTGCAGCCTGGAGACGAGCGTGTCCTTGGGTCCCGGCACAGGTACACCACCCGGCAGCCCAGCGACCGCGTCTCCGGCGGGAGCAGCGACATGGGCATGTGCGTGGCGAGGAGTCTCGGGGACGGGAGCGTGCCGATGTCAACGTGCCCCCCGCCAGCGCCAGGGATCTCGATGAACGGCACGAGGTGCTGCGGGTGGCGGGTGAGGAGCGGGTGGTCGGCGCCGAGGCCGTGGTGGGACCGGTTGGCGACGGTGAAGGCGAGGGCCTTGAGCCAGGTGGTGCCGCACTTGGGCTGCGTGGCGAGGACGACGTCGTCGGCGCGGGGCGCGAAGGCCCGCCGGGCGCGCAGGACCCCCTCCAGGATCCCCGGCTTGAACCAGTAGCCCTCGTACTGGATGAGCCGCTGCGGCCACCCCTCCCTTGACGGGAGCGAGGATACGAAGCCCTTGAGGCTCTCTTTGGACGGGGCCTCTTCCGGTGAGCTCTGGATGGCGGTGGCGCTCTCCGGTGAGCTCATCGGTGGAGCTGCTGCTGCCGGTTGGGCCATGGCTGGTGTGGGATGGGAGCCGAGGGGAGGTGAAGCTAGCTCTAGCTTGGCTATGAACGGCCACGGATGGACAGTGAGGTAGCCGGTTGGTGCGATGACGACATTTATGGAGGGAGCAGGATCTCGTGCCGCTTATACTAATTATTAGAAACTGAGAACACGACGCATCAAAGCACAAGCACATGGAGGAGTGCGATGCGATATGTCTCCCTCGATACTCCATCTCCTATCCTCTCCTCTCCTCTCCCTCGCGTATAAAATTAACGGTTTTGCTAAAACTCATCTAGATGTGACATAAGTATTGCACATTTAAGTCATATATCATTGATCATACATGGAGATTTGTGTTGGTATTTTTTTTTCCTTTTTATGCTTGATTTACTTATTTAGATGTGCAATAACCATGTCACATCTAGATGTGCCCTAGATACACCCATTAATTAAATCACTTCAGTTCTGACACAGGCATGGGTCCAACGACTCGCGGTAATCAGAACGTACGCTCCAAATTGACATGTCCCTTGGGATTGTACCAAAAATTAATGCTACTGTATCCCAACCAAAATATATGTCCAAGTACATCATCTACTACTTATATATTCCCTTCATTCTATAATGTAGTGCATATAAATTTTTTGAAAGGTCAAAATTTACAGACTTTGACCAAGTTTATAAAAAAAAACTATTTATATCTACAATATCAAATATATAAAACATGAAACTAAATCGTATGATCATTCTAATGATATATATTTGACATTGTAGATGCAAATGTTTTTCACACTAGCTTAGGCGTGGCCGGCCCATTAAGCGCTACCTAGAGTGGGAGCAACCTTTGGAGGTTCCGATGACTTGTCACCTGGTTTTCATATCTTTTCTGGTATGTTTATTTTTTTATTTTTAATCTTCCCTTTTCTCCCTATATATCCTTTTCATTCTCTTAGCAAATTCGTGTTTTTTTAAATTTGTGAATATTTTTTGAATCCACAACTTTTATGGAATTTTACGAATGCTTTTCTCAAATTCACAAGCATTTTTTCAATTCACGAACATTATTTTTTAGCAAACATTTCTTTACTCCCACGTATGTTTTGAATTGTGCCAACCTTTATTGAATTCCATGAAATTTTCAAATTTGCTAATATTTTTAAATTTCATGAAATTAATTGTTATTTTACGAAATAAATAAATTTTCGAACCAACTTATTGAATTCTTGAACATTTTAAAATATCAAAAGGAAAATTATGGATTATCTAAATTCGCAATTACTTTTTATTCCTTAAAATGTTTTGAAATAATGAATTTTGTTTAAAATAGCTAAACATATTTTAAATTTATAAACATATTTGTTTCATGAATATATATTTTCCTAATTCATGAACATTTTAAAATTAAAAACTATCCCAAATAAAACCGTTGTCGGTTTTTTTTTAAAAAGGACCCCCACAAAAAAAAGAATTAAAAAAAGAACACAACATAATATGAGAAAAACACCATAGTTTTAAATAGCAGGCTAGCTATAGCCTCTGTATAGCTTTTTGAGCAGGCTACCGCTAAATGCTACTCATGTACAATTGTTCGCTAATAGTTGGCTATAGCCCTGCTATAGTTGATTTGAAGGACCACTGCTATTTAAAACACTAGAAAACACTGAAATAAAGAAAGAAAGTTAACAAAGTGTGTATGAGCAGCAGCGAGATAACCCGCTGAGCCTTAATTATAGCTCAATGGCCGGGTTATCCTCCTGCTGGGTCTCCAACGTCGGAAAATATCTCCAACATTAGCCCTCAGTTTGACTTGGATTTATCCATGTTAAACTCCATCCTGAAAAACAAATAAATAAGTCTGATAACTTGCAAAGAATCCTTGAATCTGCCTCTTAGCCGGTTTTTCAACATCCTTCAGCTACAGTCATACTGGCCGGCTTAACCATTTTGCCGGATCATCACCCTCCGTAGACTTGGTCTGTATTCACAACCTTTCTTCATGACGTCAGAATCCGCTTCCGCAAAATCCGGGGTGACATCATAGCGAATCTTTGAGTGGGTTTGTACTGTCTTGTCAGGCGCGAAAATCAAGGAGCCCATGGCCGAAATTTACTGCGCTGCCTGGGGCTCCGCACCCGTCGTTTCAGGTTCTACCATGCCTATAAATAGGCCAGCACCCCTCCATTGCCTTCCTTTACCACTCTCACTCCTCGTCTTCTCCTCTGCTCCCATCGCCACTACACTGTCCTGAGCTCGTCGCCACTGGAGTCAGCACCAGTCGCGCCTCCTCATCGTTGTCGGAGCCATCCAACATCGCACGGCCGCATCCACAGCACTTCGAGGACCTCAAGCTTGACCTCCAGATCTGTAAGTTCCTTCCTTTGCCATTGTTGCTAGCTCCTCCCTGTTCTTCGTAGTTCTTCACCATGTCCCCTGTAGATCTAAAACGCTCTTGATTCTTCATTTGCTAGCCCATAAGATAGCTCCGCGGCACCTTTGTGTTCAGTAGTTCTGCCACATTGCTTCACTGATTCCCATTGCTGCTTCTCCATATTCACGAAGAACAAATTTAGGTTTCAATTTTTCATTTAAATCCATTTCTTAGATCCGTATAATTTTAAGACCTGTTTGAAAATTGTTTGCCGACTTACAGTCCAGGCCGCTGCAACACTTGTGAAAATCCATGACCTTCAAGATTCGCCAACTTACTTAACTCAGAAATTATGACCCAGGAATTTTCCGGCTCATCTTTCTGTTTGTTCAATAACCCAGCAAAATTCTATATTATGTCGCCTTATATTATTTCCCTATTTCCTCTGCAGCTGAAACCATGGCTCCGAAAGTTAAGATTGTCAACTGGGAAAGTCCAATATGTCAGAGCTCAGATTGCAGGCTCTGGTTGATTCCAGGTTGCTGCCATCTAAAGAGGAGATTGAATGGCGAGCCCCTGAGGAAGAGATCCATCCTCAGCCGGATCAAAAAGAAATTATTTTATTTGCTGATCATTTGGATAGAGGTTTCCGTCCTCCCGGCTCTAAATTCTTCCGGGATGTGCTTCACTTTTTCAACATCAGGCCTCAAGACTTGGGCCCCAACTCCATTCACAACTTGTGCCAGTTCCAAGTATTCTGCGAAATTTACCTACAGATGGAGCCGTCCATCAACTTGTTTCAAGAATTCTTCTACTTGAACCACCAGACAGAACATAAAAACGGACCAAGCCTAGAACTTGGTGGAGTCACCATTCAACGAAGGAAAAACTCAGCCTTCCCTGATGCCAAGCCGGCAAGCCACCCCAAAGGATGGTATAGAACTTGGTTCTATTGCAAGGACACTTCTCCAAATGGTCAGCACCCACTCCCGGGTTATAGGGCAAGCCGGCTTGATGCCACCATCCCCTTCCCGGATTTCGCTTCTAAGGAAGAAAGAAGGGCTCTGGAGCCCCTATACTCCAAGATAAATGCCTTGACTGCTCATGGCCTCACCGGTGTTGACTTGACCCGGACCTGGGTAGACTGGCTCATCCAACCTCTGGGCCTGAGAAACCGGCTTATGCACACATATTCAAGCGAGCCAGAGGACTCACTTCGATTTAGCCGGGTCAAACTCGACCAGAAGGACGTCCTCAAATTCGCCAAGAAACTTTTGGGTGAAACCAAGGATTCCATTAAGCTCGTGGGACTTGCTTCCTTTTATGCGAACAACCCGGCACCTGCGGTAAGCCATCCCTATTGATAATATATATTCAAATGTAGTTTTATGCTAACGTATGGATAAATTGACAAATGCTTTTTTTTTTTTGCGTGATGAGCTAAATGGATAAAAGTTTAATTCCTAAAAAAGCGAGGAATTTAATTATGGAGGACGGGCCAGAGATGCCCTTAGCAGACCAAATCTCTTTAGCACCCTGATGGTGGTTAACATTGAAAACATTTGAATACACTTGGGCATTTGAAACAAAACGAACATAGGCCTGAATGGAAGATAAATGAACCGGCTACTAGAAGGAGAGGGACCGTTTTTGCAAAGTCAAGCAAGACTTTCATAGCTCAGTTGGTTAGAGCACCCGTTTAGTAAGCGGGAGGTCTTGAGTTCAACTCTCAATGAAAGCATACATATCTCCATCTTTTTAAATTTATCTATTTTTGGCTTCAGCTCCACAGAGCACACACAGCAACAGCTCGTAATTGTTGTATTCTTTTGTTTCTCTCTGTTCTTTAGCTTTGGGATTAAGGAGGTCCATCTCTATCATTTGGAACTAATCAATATGAATTCATCAAAGTTCCACAGTGTATTTCTTGTCCCTGCCGGCTGACCATGACCCTGTGTTGTCATGGCGCTTGGGTCAAAGCAAAAGGAGGTAGTACTATTCATGCCCTGAAATTTTACACTTGAAATGTTTCCTGGTAATTGTGCATTACATTGGTCTTTGCGCGATGCAAATGCGCTCTGGGCGCTGTTTCTCTGATGCAACCTCGTTGCTCTTTAGGCCTGCACAATAAAAAAAAAAAAAAAAAAAAAAAAAAAAGCCCGTTACTCTTTCCTGGCAGGAAACTAAGCGGAAGAGCCTAAACCCGAAAGAGCAGAGGCCCAAAAACCGATGATCGAATCAATTGATGAATGATGAGCATGTTTTCTTGAACTTGGCAATTAGTTTGCTTTGCCTCGCTTCAAACGAACGCTTCCTGGATTGCGAAATCAATTATCGTGCCATAGCTTCCGCTGCTAGTTTTCAGAAATTGTTCGGAACTACAGACCATGTGTTTGCTTTAATTAATAAAGGGGCCGTATGCATCGCGCTGATGCAGAGGCCGGAGGTAATCCTCCTTTTCTAAAAAAAAAAAGCTTCCGTTGCTAGTCTTTATCCCTCAATTGATTTGGTTGATCATGCACACCGGCTACATTACAGTGCGGTTGGATTGGAGACTTGAACCACCTACATATGAATGAATGAATGAATCTCTCTGCATGATTCAGTGAGAGATGCAGATGCATGATTGAGGCAACTTTTTCTGACAGCGTCCTGTACGTTCATCTCCGGTACAGTGAGGGGGTGCCACCATGCATGCATGTTCCTAGTATCAATGGCCTCCAACTTTATGCCCTCCAACTTTATACTAGTATCTATAGGAGGGAGGCAAGAAATCAAAATGTGACGTGAGTCACACTTGCATGGCATGGCACATGGCATTCAAAGTTTTTGATTCGCTGTGTATAACTGTATATACACAGCAACTCTCTTCTTCTTAATTAATCAATGAGACAAATCTTTTGCCATCGTTTCAATATATATATATATATATATATATATATATATATATATATATATATATATATATATATATATATATATAGCAAGAGTTGCCATTGTTCGCCGCGAGACTGAAACTGTGCGAGCGTGGGATCCCTTGTATGGCTTGGCTGTTCTTCAAAGCTATGGCTCCCGCTGTTTGTTGGGTGTTGCCGGTTGCTTGGGCTCAATCTGCCGCCTGAAGACGCAACGACTAGGAGGCAAGAGTCACTGCCGCCTGCCACCAATGTCGCACTGCCACTCGTATGAGGTGCCCCACTCTCGACGAGCATGGAGGAGAGACCACCCCGCCGCCGGCAACGCCAGGCACAATGAGCAGGGGGGAGAGGATGGATTCCCCGGCAGCCAAGGTTACCTCCTAATCGCTCGTGGGATCTGCACGGGGGTGGGGACTACAAAGCTTTTGTCTGTCCAAAAAATTTGTATATTTTTTACATGTTTTTTTCAATAAGGAGGATAACCCCTGGGCTCTGCATCCAGCGATGCACATAGCCATCTTTCTTGTATTATTCAACAAGCTCTTACAAAATAAATACATGAATCAACCCAAAGCCACCTCCAAGGTTGATGGTGTTTCCTAACCTCGCGTCAACGCACACAATGAACCAGTGGCTTCACCAAGCCACCCGTTGACTAGCTGGGAACACCAACGGGTCTAACAAACTATCAGCATGCGCGGCATGCACATGATGTACAATTTGTCGCCGCCATCTTTTGCCATCCCATCTTCAGGAGTAATAAATGTATTGACCTTGCCAGACCCTTCTGTTGTGGATGCCACCACGATGCCAGACAACGCCACCCTCCTATGCTTTCCATCAAACGGTATTTTGCATCGAGACCGCTTCACCTTGCCACCAAGACTCGCTGCCGTCGATACTGCAGATGGTACAACGCTCCACCTTGGTCACCACACGAGAATCATGAAGAGACCTGTGTCCAGCCACCGAAGCCAAACACTTGCCCCTCCAGACGATGTACAACCCCAATGATGATGCTCCCATAGGGGTGACGATGCAGAAATCTCGCCATCATCCGATCCGGAATACAAATATGGGGTTTCCACCGGGGCACACAGGAACACGAATCTCCCCATGACGTCTCCAACGATGTAACGACGCCCACAGGCGCCGCCGTCGATGGTTCCGATAGAGGCCGGAGCAAGCTTTTGCTAGCAAACTCGCGCCCATCACCGGCTAGTCAACCAGATCCTTCTCCGCGTCATCCAACATGCCCCATGGGGACGTCCTTGCCGCTGGGAAACCACCCATGACTGGATGAGCCGCCGATGGCAGAAGAATCCCCATCGTTGCGCCACCGACGCCCGACGACGCACATGTCGTAGCAGGAGACCCGCACGGATCTCCATCGCGACCCCGTTCCGGAGCCACGATGAAGGAATTTTCTGATGCCGCCATCATCCGCCGCCTGGGCTTTGCCGCGCGGCGCTCCGGCGGCGGCGAGTAGAAGGGCGGCGGCAGCCGAAGCCCTAGATCGGATCAGGAGGGAGTGAGGGAGGAGATTGGATTGGGGTCTTTTTTTAGATGTATATTACTGTATCTTACTCTTCATATATGCAACGTTTCACATGGGGCATGTACGTTTCTTTTCTCCCCCACTGGTATGTCAATTTCTATTCTATGGGAGCGTATGCACCGATTGTATTATAGGGAACTGTCTGCGGGTTAACAGTGAATCCACGCGTAGAGTAATTATATAAGACAAATCTGGCCACAAATACTCTGCTGGTACTATCCATGGTGGAATTTTGATTTGAAATGTTATAAAAAAAAATTACGATATTTAAGCAAGGCATTGGGGGTTTTATGCACTAATAGAACTGCCAGTGTACTTGATTGTTTGTAAGAATATAGCAAAACAGAGTGTGATAAGGGGTTCAGACTCCATCTCCCTCTCCCTGCACATATAAAAATGAAGCACTTCAGTCCAGACGCATGAGCTCCAACGACTCGCAATAATCAGATCGTGCACTCCAAAGTGACATGTCCCTTGAGATTGCATCGAACATAATGCTACTTTATCCCAACCAAAATATATATTCAAGTACATCTACTGGTTACATAGCATAATTGAACTGAACAATGAACACTAGGAGGATGCAACAAACCAGGACAAATATTTCAGGATATATTACAAAGGGAGGGACCATATATATCATTCGACGGCCTTGCTTATGGAATAACGCATCTCATCTTCATCAATCTTATATTGCATCTCAAAGAACGGAGGTCGAACAAATGTTCTCTCGGAAACGGTGTGGAGTAATTCACGTGTTGTTGTTGTCTTCGCCTTGGTCGCATTCCACAAAATCCTAGAAGCTTGCCATCAATGTTGTAGTGCAGAACATAAAGTTCGATTAGCAACTCACGCTCGTTGAGAATAGCAATCATGCTTAGACGTCCCACATTTAAATCAAGTAGTGGTGACACCTCCGATGCCGACAAATCAATCCGAGACCTTAAGGCTCAAACCTCTGCCTCATAATCCCACATCACAGAAGCACAAAATAATGCCATCAGAACCGCCACACATCATGTCTGAAGATAAAGTAGGGTTGGACAACACATCCATCAGACTGTGTCAGCCACAATGTTGAATACTGTTGTGTTGCTGGATACATTATAGTGGTGCACTAACCCCCATTGTTGCCTGCCACGGTGGGACACAGGTGCATTAGAAGAGCAGGTGATCAAGCCCATCCAGTGAATGGTCCATTGGCGGTTGTCCACCCTAAAAAGGAGGTGCTCCAGCCGCACCTTTGAGTACGGCTACCTTGTTACGACTTAACTCCAATCGCAAGCCTAGCCTTAGTGGTCTCGGCCTGTCGGGTCCCACTATAAGGATGTACAAATTCACCTTGAAAGTATAACCATTATCTTTCATTCTCCATACTGAGTAGATCCACTAGTAAGAAAACCCTTATAGGAATAGTATGTTAGCGACGCGGGTCTAAAACAGGACGTCGGCGGTAATTTCTGAAAATAGCTGCGGCGTTGGGCATATAGCCAGTGTCACTGTTAGTCGTTATTGTCTGACGTTCACGGTAGAAAAGACGCCACTACTATTAAGCAAAATAGCACCGGCGTCGGCCTCGCGGGCAGCGCCATAGAAAAATTTTAGCAGTCGAGAGCGGTCGCACGCATGGGATACTACCGGCGTATGCCCTTATGTCAACGCTACTACGGTTAACCTATGTGCATACAAATGCATATAATTAAGTGCATCCTCGTGTGAAAAAATTCCGTGATTACAGTGCCATCTGTTAAAAATTAATCTCCAATGTGTATTTTCAATGTGCAGGCCAAATGGAACTCCAATGTGATCGATCAAGACATTATCTCAGAAGCACGAGTTCTAACCCTGATGACATCGTCGCATGGAATATATCAGATTTTCAAGCAACTTACATGACAAACTATGTATAAGAGTCTCATATTTAATCCAATGGCTATATTAAGGTCATAGAAACTCCAGGGAAAGTTTCCAATCTTTTTTAGTTCATTAATATACCGGGGGCGTTGACGCACTATGCCGGCGCCGGTGACAACAGATTTGGTGACGTTGGTTCAACTGCCAACGCCACTGAATGTTTGCAATCCCATAAAAACCCCCTTGCGGATAGAATGTTTGCAAAACTTCCCCAAGTGAGTCGCTCGCCTCCCAAACCCTAATCGCGGTGGCTCCCCCCTCTCTTGTTCCCAACCCCAAATCAAATCCGTGGCGGCGACCCAGCTCCCCATCCCCGACCGCGCCGCTTGCCTTCCTCAACGGCACAGCTCGCCTTCCCTGACCACGCTGCTCACCTTCCTCGACGGCACATCTTGCCCTCCCCGACCGCGGCGCGAGCCCCCCGATGGCTGTGCTCACCCGTACCCGACATAGCTGCGAATGCGTGCCGACCCTCCCCAGACGGCGTGACGCCTCTCTTCTCCCAAGTAGAGCCGCCGTGCTAAGTCTTCCCCGACAGCAGGTTGTAACCCCCGCCCCCACCCCCTTGAAACAAATTAAGATGCATGTACATTTTAGTTATGATAGATTTGTAAATTTTGTTTGTGATGGAGCATACATTTGTGAAAGATCTATATTAATTACTGATATTCTCTCCCTTATATGTTATGCATATGTGAATTAGATCCATGACATACATACTTGATTTGAAATTTTTAGGCTTTTGCTTGTACATACGTGGACCGATGATGAATAACTCTAGCGTTGTTCATCAGTCTTCTTCATATCTACAACAAGTTGGGCTAAGCACTGTTAATTGCCTAACTATGTTGTTGTACAGATAGGAAGACTTATGATTACCACTACTTTAGCCCTATGTCACCTACTAATTGTTTTCCTATCTTTCGATTAAGCAGCTTCTGTAGGAATAGGTTCAATTCCTAACCATGTGTCGAAAGCTGGGCTAATGTTTTTGGGTACAACATAAGGTCCATAATATTTCCGAGGTTAAGTTGTAATTGTTTTGTAACAGATTTCTATGAATCGATGTTAAACTTGACTATATTAATAATCAGTAGGGCTATATACGTTGCTCTTTTTCATCTGTACATCACAGATAGCCAATTCCGAGTCATTGATCTAGATTTTTGTTAAGACTATTTTTAAGTTCCCGCATTGAATTTGCTCTCCCGGCTAACATGAATAGGCATCAAAGAATCCACATGAATCATCAGCGCCTCCTCGTTCTTCCATGTTTAGAAGAACAAGGAGTCTCTTATGTTTCCGTGCGATTTTCTGAGTTTATCTTCATGCTTGCACGCGGAGTATGTCGAATGTCGGCACTTAGATAAAAATGTTAACGAAAATTTAGTACATGGTCTTAGCGTTACTCATCTATGCTGTGCACATGAAGAAGGGCAATGTATATTACCACTATATATTAGTGTGAACTGGTCCAACCGAGCCCGTGACTGACGCAGCGGCGCTAACGATCGTCTATTCGTCATCGTCAGCCAACCTGCTCACGTGGCATGTCAGATGTGGGCTAACCCTGTCATAAACGTGCTTAAAATGGTCAAAGCGACAAATAACTCAAATTGGTAGTATTTTGCAAAACAGTTGCCCCAAAAGTGATATGTGGTCGTTTTCGGGGAGGAAAGCCCCAACTGTGGTGGTTTTATGCTATTTACTCGCATTTGAGATGATATTGTCCAGCCATAAACATTCTAGGCTTTGCTTAGATTGGCCGTAATTTTTGTGTGCTCCCTGGTATTCAGTTTATGTGCATGTAATTAGCATGAAGGTGGCACTCAGTTTTGTCGTTAGCTACCAGTGCGACATCTCTGATTAGTGTTGGTTACACTTGCTTTAGTTGTAGTTAATATACTGATGAACTCAGAACATACTTGTTTTTCCAGGAGCACTAGAAATCAACCTACATACTTTTTTTTAATGGAGCCATTTTTTAGGGCATAATAGAGCCGATATACATTTTTATAAGTGGATATGCTAGTTTTTTGGGGAATCAAGTGGATATATGCTAGTAACGACGTTGTATTGGGCGGGCTGTCGTGGTATTTTCACGGCAGATACCATAAGATGGCTAAAGAGGTGGGGCTACGTGAGGACGACGGTGGGTTCTGTAGGTGAGGTTGGCACGAGCAAGTGCGAGACACGAGACGTACCCAGGTTCGGGGCCCTCCGGAGAGGTAATACCCCTAATCCTGCCGAGTGTAGTATGGAGAGCCCAAGGGCTACAAAGTCGCTCCTGGAGCTGTTCGGACGGAGGAGGGAGAAGGGGCTAGGCTACCGTTCTGCCTCTCCGGCGAGAGTGTGTGTGTGCTCTGTGGAGCGAGAAGGAGTCACTAAAGGGAAGCGAAGAGCAACCATGCAACGGGAGAGAGTGAACCGAAGGAAGCGAACCAGAATGCGAACCCCTCTGCATGGAGGCCTCCCTAGGGGTCTTATAGGCCGACCCCCAGGGTTACAATGGTAATGTTACAAAGGCGCGGGACCCTGGTGTCATTGACTGGGAGCCGGTGGTGGGGGCCGCCGGGTCACCGGGTCGCCGGGTCGCCGGGTTGCTGGGTCGCGGAGGAAGCCAGCGCCGAGGCGGAGGATGGAGGAGTTGAAGCGCGCCTGGCCGACGCCGCAGCCGGCGGGTCACGGAACGTGGGTAAGTCTCCGTCCTCAGAACTTCTGTGTGACTGGGCGGACGACGATGAAGACGACCTGACCGGAGCCCACGGTGCAGCGCCATTGGCCGGGGTGGACGCCAGCGTAAATCCTCCAAGGCGGCTACGGAAGACGGCTGGCGCCGGGCCGGCTCGCGCGACGGAATCCGGCAGCCAGCCGCACGGGAAGGAGCCGGTCGAGTCGAGGTCGGCCGCGAAGCGCCCGGCGGCGGCGCCGACGTGGGAGAGGGCCGTCGTCAAGAAGAAGCGCAGGCTCGCCCCGTCCGTGGGCCAGAGGCGGGAGGTTCCGAAGGTCATCGGGTGAGTGATTCTTGTCTGTCTCTGATCACTTGCTTGTTTTCTTACTTGAGCCCTTGTGGTGATGAACTTGCTGTGCACAGGTCCACCATTGACCTGGCGTTGGCGGCCACGAAGGCCGCGGCTGGCGAGGCCGTCTGGCGGAAGACCCGGAGCAGCGCCATCGACCCCGAGCCGGCCTAGACCGCGGACGAGGACATCGAAGCCCGCCAATCCAGCCAAGACCTCAACGCGGCGAGACGCGACGCCTGGCGGGATCGCGCGGAGGCTGCGAAAGATATGGAGGAGTCCTCGGCCCGGGCGTGAGAGAGGGCCTCTGCAAACAGGCCAGGATCACCGCGGGCCTGGCCTGGCCGGAGATGGAGCGGGGGACGGAGCCTGCGGTGACAATCGTCGAGCCGCAGCTGGAGGGGGCGACGGAGCCGGCTGACGGCGAGTCGTACGTCGATGAGGACATCGACGTGGACACGCCGCCCCGGGCCGACCTGGCAGGAGGAGGCGAGGGCGGCAAAGAGAGGCGCGGGGCGAACCCCGCACCATCCGGCCAAGCGCAACCGATGCCGGCCCCGGAGGCCGCGGCTGGAGACGCTGGTGCCATAGTGGTCATTCCGCCCCAAGCCGCTGCATCCTCCGAGCGGCCGGGTGGAAGCGGATCCGGCTCCGGGACTGCGATGCAGCATCCGTCGGCGAGCACCGGCGCCGTTGTGATCGGGCCGCGCACTCGGGAGGATGACGCGGCGGATGCCTTGCGCTCACAACTTCGCGGGCAAAGCGAACGCCTGCAGGCCTTCGTCCGGGACGAGCAGGAGGCGGCGCGGAAGTTGGAGCAGGCGTTTGCGGTGAGTCTCTCCTTCTTTTTCTTGTCTTGATCGTCGAATCAGTGGGGGCGCGCCAGCGCACCCATTGGGTGTAGCCCCCGAGGTTCGGGCCGGGCTGCGGAGCAGCCGGCTCAAATCTTATAGCCTGTCTTTTGCGTTCTTCTTACTTAACTTTTGCGCAGCACCTGTACGACCTGCGGGCCGCCGCGTATAATCGGCTTCAGAAGCGGTTCCGCGGTGTCAAAGCCCAGCTAGCCGGCAAGGAGGAGGAGTTGCGCCGGGTCCAAGGTACGTCTTGCACGTCTTCAGTGGGGGCACGCCAGCGCACCCACTGGGGGTAGCCATCGAGATTCGGGCCGGACTGCGAAGCAACCGGGTCAAATCTTATGGCTTTTCCCTTCTTTCTTTTTGTCCTTGTTTCCGGCGTCTGACCGGGAACCTTGTTGCGCAGCTGATGCAGCCGAGGTGCCGGGTCTCCGAGGCCGGCTTGCCGAAGCCGGCGAGCAGCGCGATCTTGCCGTCGCCGACCGCAATCGGCTCCAGGCCGAGGTGGACCGGCTGGCGGCCGAGAAGGCCAAGGCGGAGGAGGCCCACCAAATGGAGCTGGGCCGGCTGGCGGAAGAGCGCGGCAAGGCGGCCACGGAGCTGGCGGACGCCGGTAGGAGGGTCGCCCAGCTCGAGAAGGATCTCAAGGCTCAGGCCCACGCATCGGTCGTGCGGGAGCACGGGATGCTGAGCGAGGCGCAGCACCTCGATGAGGCCTTCGCCCGTGAGTGCCATTTTTTTAACCTGGCTGGCCGAGCCGGCAAGTTGTTTTCTTCTGGCTAACTCATTTCTTTCTTTGGCAGGAGTCTTCCCCGAAACACAGGAGGCGGCCGATGCGGCTGTGTACGCCCACCGGGCGGACCAGTGCGCGCTAGGGGCGGACGTCGACGTTTACGCTGCCTGGACCTTGTCGGAGATCGTCCTGGCCGGCGAGGCCCGTCTTGGAGCCGTCGAGGGCCACATGCGCCGGCTGTTCGATGCTGGCCTGGCTATGGCGCGGAGCCTTTGGCCAAGCGCGGTGGCGCCGAACAGCGTCACCCGGCTGGCGCAGTGGCTGGAGGCCGGCGTGGACCGGCTCAACGCGTGGAGGGCATCTGCAGCTCGCGCCGGCGCGGAGACGGTGCTACAATTTGTGGCATCATTGTATCCCGGCGTGGATCTTGACCGCCTGGCGGCGCAGTGGGCCGGCGCGGAGGAGCATTTGGCAGCGCAGGCGTGGCGGATTGCTGGGCGGGCCAGCTACTTGGCCTCGTTCGCTCCGTACGACGAATTCATCTTGGAGCGGACGGAGGACAGCGAGGAGCTCCCTGCCGACGAGTTCGGCCTGCAACTCAATGATCCGAACGGCAGCTCGGCCGAGACGGGGGCCTACGCCAATGAAGAAGCCGAGCCAGACGACACTGCGATGACCGAGAGGCCGAAGAACTCCAGGTCCGACCCGGCGGCTTCATCCACCTCCGCCGAGCCGGCAGCGACCGGAGCCAACGCAGGCGCCGCCTAGGGCTTATCTTTAACTTTCCTGTACTCGGTCACTTGAATTTTGTTAGGTAGCAGGTCCACCCACTGGGGGTGTAGTTTATGTAATGAACTTGAGGCCGCGAGCCCGTGTTGTTTATAAATTTTGTGGCACCAACTGTCGTGTTTTCGCTCTTTGGTGTTTGGCTTTGGGCCTTTTTCCTATTTGTCTTTTGTTCGGCCTTCCTTCCTGCTAGCCGGACAGCCGGGTTGCGGACTGTGGCTAGGACGGGGATTCGGCCTTGAGAGGGGGCACACAATGCTTAGGCTTTTTCGGACATTTGAGCGTGAGCGAAAACACCCACTGGGCCGGCTGGCGCACAGCCGGTCGTGCGGTGGATAAGTGAGGGCGGGTAGGGCCGGGTTGGCCGAGCCGGGCTCTCCTCCTTAGCCGTTCTTACGTGACGATGCTTCCGGCCTTTGGCTCTTGCTGGCCGGACAGCCGGGAGCCGGCTGTGGCTGGTGAAGAGAGAGCTGTGGTGGTTCGTACGCTTTGAGATGGACTAAGGAGAATATGGCGAGGCGCGGTCTGGCCGGCTAGCCCCCGAGCCCCCGAGCTGGCTGGGCCGCCTCGGCGGGTGAAACGAAAACGGGGAAGTGTGTAGACACAGAGCTTAGTAAAATGGGAAAAGGAAGCCCCCGAGCCGGCTGGGCCGACTCAGTGGGCGCCTGCTGTCGCACGGCGGGGGGAGGGGGGTTCTTGCTGCTTTCATTAAACTCAAAAGGTGGTGATACATACGTGCGCGTGTTCAACTATAAAACGGATGGAGGAGCTATGTGTTCCAGGGCCGGCTGGACTCCTCGCCGGCTGCATCTCTCTTGCGTTTGTTCGGCTTCTACGCGTCGATGAGGTAGTACGCGTTCCGGTCATAGAGAGCCTTGCTGATGATGAAGCGGCCCTCCCAAGGAGAGGCCATCTTGTGCTGGCCGGCTGTTTGCTGGACGAGCCGGGGCACGAGGTCGCCCTCGCGGAACGCGAGGGGCTTGATCTTCTTGCTGTGGTAGTGGCGCAGCCCTTGTTGGTAGATGGCGGACCGGCTGAGGGCCAGAAGGCGCGCCTCCTCGAGCAAGTCGACGCCGTCTTCGCGTGCATCTTTTGCTTCAGCTTCTGTGTACATGGTTACTAGGGGCGAGTCAAACTCGACATCGGATGGAATGATTGCTTCGGCTCCGTAGACGAGGAAGAACGGGGTGAACCCGGTGGAGCGGTTGGGCGTCGTTCGGAGACTCCAGAGGACTGCTGGCAGCTCATCGAGCCAGCTGCCGGGTGAGTGGATGAGCGGCTCGATGAGTCGTGGCTTGATGCCGGCTGGGATGAGGCCGTTTGCCCGCCCGACCTGGCCGTTCGACTGTGTGTGACGGAGGCCAAGTCGAGCCGGATGCCGGATGCGGAGCAGTAGTGGGCCAGTGCACCCTTGGCGAAATTGGTGCCGTTCTCCGTGATGATGCTGTGCGGCATGCCATAGCGAACTGCGATATCCTTGATGAACCAGACGGCGGTGGGCCCGTCAAGCTTCTTGATTGGCCGAGCTTCGATCCATTTGGTGAACCTGTCGACGGCGACCAGCAAATGTGTCATGCCGCCTCAGGCGGTCTTGAAGGGCCTCACCATGTCGAGTCCCCAGACGGCGAAGGGCCACGTGATGGGTATGGTTTGGAGGGCTGAAGCCGGCTGGTGGCTGCGCTTGCGGAAACGCTGGCAGGCCTCACACTTGAGGACCAGCTGCTCGGCGTCTTGCAAGGCCGTGGGCCAATAGAAACCATGGCGGAAGGCCTTGCCCACTAGGGACCGCGAGGTGGCGTGGTGCCCGCACTCGCCCTGGGGGATGTCGAGGAGGATCTCGATCCCTTTGTCCTGCTCGACGCAGCGCAGGAACACGCCGGTCGTGCTACGCTTGATGAGTTTGTGGTTGATGATGCTATAGGCGGATGCTCGCCGTTGCACTTGCCGGGCTTCGGTCTCGTCGCTGCGCAGGTCGCCGTCTTCTAGGAAGGCGAGGATCGGCCGAGCCCAGGACGGAGCTGCTACCACGGCGAAGACGGCCACTGGGATGAGATCCGAGGCGGCAGTCCTCAAGCCGGAGGTGGCAGTCCCCGAGCCGGAGACGGCAGTCCCTGAGGCGGAGCCGGGAACTCCAGGGTTGGGCGGGGGCGCGTCGGGGTCGTTTGGGACGACGATGGATTCCGACTCGGGAGACGGCTTGATGGACGGCTTCCGTAGGTGCTCGAGGAAGACGCCGGATGGGATGGCTTGCCGGGTGGAGCCCATTTTCACCAGTGTGTCGGCCGCTTTGTTGTCCACGCGGGGGATGTGGAGGAACTCACAACCTTCGAACCTGCCAGAGAGCTGCTGGACCAGGAAACGGTAGCTGGCCATGTTGGCGTCTTTGGCGTCCCAGTCGCCGGAAACTTGCTGCACCACCAAGTCCGAGTCGCCGTAGCAGAGGATGCGCCGGATGCCGATTTCTCTGGCCAGCCGGATGCCGTGCACGAGAGCTTCATACTCGGCAACGTTGTTGGAGGCAGCGAAATGGATCTGCAGCACGTACCACAGCTGGTCGTTCTTGGGGGAAGACAGCACGATGCCGGCTCCCAAACCGTTGCGCATCTTGGAGCCGTCAAAGTGCATGCGCCAGTGAGTCGACTCGGGAGACGGCGACAGGTACTGGGTCTCCGTCCAGTCGATGAGGAAGTCGGCTTGCGCCTGGGACTTGATGGTGGTGCGGGGCTCGTAGAGGATCGTGTGGCCGGCTAGCTCGATGGCCCACTTGGCCACCCGGCCAGAGGCATCCCGGCAGCCCATGATCTCGCCGATGGGGGCCGTGCTCACCACGGTAATGGCGTGCTCTTGGAAGTATTGCCTCAGCTTCTTGGCGGCGAGGTACACGCCATAGCACATCTTCTGGTAGTGGGGGTAGTTCTGCTTGGAGGCGGATAGCACCTCGCTCAGGAAGTACACTGGGCGCTAAACCAGCTGCACCTTGCCCTCCTCCGGGCGCTCGACGAGCAGCACCGTGCTGAAGGCTTGGGAGGTGGCGGCGACGTACAGCAGGAGTAGCTCTTTCTCAGCCGGCGCGGCCAGGACGGGCGCGGTTGACAGCATGCGCTTGAGGTCACGGAAGGCTTCGTCCGCCTGGTCGCTCCACTCGAATGCCGTCGTCTTCTTCATCAGCTGATACAGGGGCAGGGCCCTCTCTCCCAGCCGGCTGACGAACCGGCTGAGAGAGGCCAAGCAGCCGGTGAACTTCTGCACGTCGCGCAGCCGGGTCGGCTTGCGCATGCGCTCGATTGCCTTGATCTTCTTCTGGTTGGCCTCGATGCCGTGCTCCGAGATGAGGAAGCCGAGAAGTTGGCCGGCCGGCACGCCGAAGATGCATTTCTTCGGGTTGAGCTTGATCTGGAACCTGTGCAGGTTGGCAAAGGTTTCCTGGAGGTCAGCCAGGAGCGTGAGGTGTTGCTTGGTCTTCACCATGATGTCGTCGACGTAGACGTGCACGTTTCTGCCGAGCTGGGGCAGTAGGCATTTCTGCATGCAGCGCTGGAAGGTGGCGCCAGCATTCTTCAAGCCGAATGACATGGTGATGTAGCAATACGCCCCAAATGGCGTGATGAAGGACGTCTTGAGGGCGTCAGCCGGGTCCAACTTGATCTGGTGGTAGCCGGAGTAGGCATCCAGATAGGACAGGAGCTCGCAGCCGGCTGTGGAGTCAATGACCTGGTCGATCCGGGGCAAACCGAATGGGTCTTTTGGGCAGGCCTTGTTCAGGCTGGTGTAGTCGATGCACATGCGCCAGGTGCCATTTTTCTTCAGGACGAGGACCGGGTTGGCCAACAATTCTGGGTGGAAAACTTCCATGATGAAGCCGGTTGTGAGAAGCCGGGCTATTTCCTCACCGATGGTTTTCTGCTTCTCTTCAGAGAAGCGGCGTAGCGGCTGTCGGACAGGATTGGCATCCTTGCGAACGTGAAGTTTGTGCTCGGCGAATTCCCTCGGGACACCCGGCATGTCTTTGGGGGACCATGCAAAGATGTCCTAATTCTCACGGAGGAAATCGACGAGCTCGCCTTCCTATTTGCTGTCGAGGCCGGTGCCAACGACGACGTACTTGCTGGAGTTGGGGTCGGCCGGGTTGAGCGGGACCCCTTCGTGTCTTTGGCTAGCTTGAAAGAGGCCTCATCGGCGGCCGGCTTGGGCGGAGCCGGCATGGCCGACTGCGCGCTAGCCAGCGCCACGATCCGGTCGAGCTGGCGCCTCTCCTCGGCGATGACCAGCGACTCGACCAGCTGGGAGCCGGCTTTGGCGCACTCGAGGGACTTCTTGTAGTCGCCGACGATGGTGATGAGGCCCTTGGGACCCGACAGCTTTAACTTCAGGTAGGCGTAGTGGGGGACCGCCATGAACTTGGCCATCGCGGGCCGGCCCAGTAGCGCATGGTAGGGGTTGGCCAGATCGACCACCTCAAACCAGATCGGCTCATGGCGAAAGTGGCTGCTGGAGCCGAACAGGATGTCGAGCCGGACTCAGCCGATCGGAGAGCAGGAGAGACCCGGCACGATGCCGTGGAACACCGTCCGGGTCGGCTCCAGCTGTCGCGCCTCGATGCCGAGCTTGGTCATGGTGTCGCTGTACAGGATGTTTATGCTGCTGCCGCCGTCGATCAGTACCGACGAGAAGTGGCAGGTGCGCTTCTCGGAGACGAAGGTGGGGTCGAGCACAAGGGCGTAGCCACCCGACGTACGCATGACGGCCGGGTGGTCATCCCGGGTCCAGCTGACCGGCCGGTCGGACCAGTGCATGTACTGGGGAACCGGGGGGACGACAACGTTCACCTCGGCCGCGTGCTTGCGCTTGGCGTGCTTGTCATCCCCTTCGCTGGTGAAGACGACGTAGGCCGCGTCCGGACGCAGGAAAGCGTTGTCGGCGAGGGCGCCGGGTGGCGGCGGAGGCGGCGGCAGTGGCGGCTGCTGTGAGCCGGCTCCGGGTGGCGGAGGCGGAAGGTTGCCCTTCAACAGGCGTTGGGTGAAGCTGCACTGCCGGAGCATGTGCGTCGACGGCTTCGTGGCGCTGTGGTTTTTGCAGGGGGCGTCGAGCATCTGCTCGAATGATAGCTTGGGCTGCCAGGCGGCCTTGCCGGTGCATGGGCGCTGGCTTGAGCCTTGTTCGGCCGGCTGCTCCCCTTCCACAGCGGCGACCTACCGGTTGTCGTAGCGGGGGGTCGGCTGGTCGTTCTGGCGCTTGCCGTTGTTGTTGTTGTTGTCTTGCCGGCGCTGGTTGTTGTCGCCAGCCGGCTTGGGGGTCACCGGCTGGACCGGAAGGAGCTGGCCGTCTGCGTCGATCGTGACTTTCACATTCATCGCGGAGTCGGCCATGGCGTACTTGTCCACCATGGGCATGAGCTCCGCCAGGGTTTCCGGCTCGTCGCACACCAGCCGGTGCTTGACCAGAGTGCCGTCTTGGCACCCGTTGATGAAGTACTGGATGGCCTGGGCCTCGTGGACGCCCTCGCAGGAGTTGCGCAGCTCCGTCCATCACGTGAGGAAGTCGCGAAGGGGCTCGCCTGGCTTCTGGACGCACATGGAGAGCTGGCGAGGCTTGCTGGGTCGCTTGTACGTGCTGGTGAAGTTGCGGATGAACGCGTCTTTGAAATCCAGCCAAGAGTTCACGCTGCCGGCTCGCAGGCTGTTAAGCCACGTCCGGGCCGAGCCGAGCAGCATGAGGGGGACGTAGCGCACGGCCACTCGGAGGTTGCCGCCGGATATGCCAACGCCCGTGGTGTAGTCCGTTAGCCAGTCCTCCGGCTTGGTGACGCCGTTGTATTTGGGGGAGTCGCGAGGCAGCGAGAAACCTTTGGGGAAGGGCTCCTCACGAATGCTGGGGCTGAAACACGCCGGGCCGACAGAGCTCTCCTCCTCCAAGGCGGTGGAGCGCACCAGCTGGTCGAGGCGGTGGCGGGCGTCGTTTTCGTCGTAGGGCACGCGGGGGCCGAGTCGGTCAGCCACGGGGCCGCGCGACGCAGGGGCTTCTCGGGCCGGCTCGAGCCGTCGAGCAGGCTGCACGGGGGGCTCCGGCGGTTGAACCCGGTCATTGCCAGCCGTCTCGTCGGTGACGCCATTTCTGGTTGTGGCGGCGCGATTGTGCCGGCTCCGACCGGACCGGTGCCGGCCAGAGCGGCTCGTGCTAGTGGCGTGCGAAGACGTCTGCCGCACGTCCCGGAGAGCCCTCTCCGGGTCTCCGGTTTTTCCTGAGGCGGAGGCGGATGGCTGGGCCGGGTCGAAGCGTTGCTGCTGCTCGTTCGCCGCGGCGATGAGGTCGTGGATGCGCTACTGCTGCTGCAGCAGCTCCTCGCCCTCCAGGAATTCGAGGTCCGCCATGGCCGCCCGCACCGCGCGCATATTCTTGACGGGGGTGTCGTAGACGGGCCGGCCCCCACGAATCCGCACCTCCGCGACCTGGCTGGGCTCGGTGGTGGCCGGCGTGAAGCCGTGGACGCGGTCGTACTCACGCTGGGCGGACTTCAGCCGGCACCGCGCTGCCGCGAGCTCCGTGGCCTCGACCAGCAGATGCTGGCGGTCCTCGTTGAGCCAAGCCGCTGTAGCCGCCGAGTTGGCGTCGGGCGTGATGGGGGCTTGCAGACTTCGGATCGTCTCGTGGAGCTGGTCGGCCCGGCGAGGAGGGGCCGCAGCCACGGCAGGCTTCTCCTTGGCACGCGGGGAGCCGGAGCTGGCACCGATGGTCAGCACCTCCGTGCGGATGCAGAGACACGCGACGTCGTCGGAGACGGCGCAGCCAACGGGGACAGGGGAGTCGGCGAAACAGCGCACCTCGCTGGGAAACACGTCAGGGACGAGCGCGACGAAGACGCGCAGCGCGCCGAAGGGGACGATGAAGCAGCCTGCGGGCAAGCGGTGTCCGTACCCGGCGGAGCGCCGCTGCCAGCCGAGTCGGCCGCGCGGGGAGCGCGGACCAGACCGTGCACGATGCGCTCGCCGGAGCTGGTGAAGGGCCTCGTCCGGAACTTGACTCCGGCCGACGCCGCGAGCGGCCCCACGGTGGGCGCCAACTGTCATGGTTTTTTCACGGCAGATGCCATAAGATGGCTAAAGAGGTGGGGCTACGTGAGGACGATGGTGGGTTCCGGAGGCGAGGTTTGCATGAGCAAGTGCGAGACACGAGACGTACCCAGGTTCGGGGCCCTCCGGAGAGGTAACACCCCTAATCCCGCCGAGTGTAGTATGGAGAGCACAAAGGCTACAAAGTCGCTCCTGGAGCTGTTCGGACGGAGGATGGTGAAGGGGCTAGGGCACCGTTCTGCCTCTTCGGCGAGAGTGTGTGTGCGCTCTGTGGAGCGAGAAGGAGTCACTAAAGGGAAGTGAAGAGCAACCATGCAACGGGAGAGAGTGAACCGAAGGAAGCGAACCAGAATGCGAACCCCTCTGCATGGAGGCCTCCATGGCGGTCTTATAGGCCGACCCCCAGGGTTACAATGGTAATGTTACAAAGGCACGGGCCCCTGGTGACATTGACCGGGAGCCGGTGGTGGGGGCCGCCGGGTCGCCGGGTTGCCGGGTCGCTAGGTGTGCCGCACTTGCCTGGCGCGGGGCACTGTGGCGGGTCTTGTCTCTCGTCAGTCTGGGTACGAAGCACTGTGGCGCGTCTTGTCCGTCGTCAGAGGGAGGTCAGCGCCGTTGTTTCTACAGGACCGCGCCTCCCTAACACTGCCCGCCTCGGGCGGGGGCGCAAGGAAAGCTGCAGCCTCGCCTACTCTGTCAACGTAAAGGAAGGAGCGCTGTAGCCACGCTTGTTTCGTCGCGAAGGCTCCGTCCCCTCGTGGCCAGCTGGCCAGGCCGGGTCGCCGTGCCGAGCCGGCTCGCGCTAGGGAGCCAGCATACCGGCAAGCCGGCCTGAGGGACTTGACCTGCTCCGATGATTTTTTAAGAAGGGGTTCGAGCTCCATTGCCTACCCGGGGTTCATCCCCCCGACACGGGCCCATTAGTTAGTTAGTTCGTCTATTTTGTTTCTTTCGTTTTATGTTTTCTTATTTATTTACCTTTGTTCATATTCCCAAAAAATATGCATATTTCAAAATTACTTTACTTAGAGTTTTAAAAGTTTTAAAAATTAATTTATAAAAATCTGTGATTATTTTTTAATGTTATAAAATAGGTCACGAACAATTTTCTTGAATATTTCTAAAAAAAAATCATTCTTGGAAAAATTTAGTTTTTGATTGCTAATATCTTTTTATTCCTAAAAAAGTTTCCAAATCACGAATATTTTTTGAATTCACATACATTTTTTCAAATTTGTGAACAATTTTGAAATTGAAATAAATCCGACCAAAATAAAAACCAGCTAAACTAAACACAATCAAAACAACAAAATGTTAGAAAACACTGAAAGAGAGAAAAAAAGGAAAATAAATGCGTTGAGCGCTTCTGCTAGTCGCTCGGTTTTTGTAGTGGTGTCAGTTGCCCGCGCACGCCTCCTTTCGCCGTGGTGGGCTAGGCCCATGAATGCGCGCTGTAGGTGAAACTAGTCGCGCTATCACTTACAATGATATATATAGCACAGCCCATAATGTTCAAACACAAAAGGAGGGCATGTTTATTGCGGCAGTGTGCCCTTGTGGGCCCCCTTGCTGGAGTGGAATTGGATATGGAGGTGCAGGCAGAGGCGCCTGGTCATCTCTTTGCCCTCCTTGGTTTTGAGTCGAGGCACCGTCTAGACCTAGATCTAGCTGATGCAGGGGCAAGGTTCTCAGAGCGGGGATGATTTAATCATTTACCGGGTTTTCCTATTAGTTTAATCCGACCTATCCGGAAATTTCAAATGGGTTAATTGATCTAATCTTTCTAAAAGTGTTTGGAAAGGAGTCACACTCTAAATCATTGAAGAATGATCGAGGACGAGCAGTTCTATTTTTTGCTTTGACAACAACGATTAGTTCCAGTAGTATATCGGGTTTTTGTTCATGTTATGCGTAGACTAACTTGTGACAAAAGTTCACCTTCATTATCCCCTTTTAATTGATCGAAAGTTCTGCTTTAGGGTCCCAAAGTGAGAACACCACTTTCAAAACATGAGAAAACCACTTACTTTGGTTGTGTTCAAATGAATGTTCATCCGACAAATAGCCATCTGTTTTCTCTATCAAGTCATTACTCAAGGGTGTAATTTTACCAGACAGGGAAGATGGCCCTGTAGATGCTAGACCACTAGCATTGCTTGAAATTATCTACTTAGTTTGCTCTAAATTGTTGGCATCTGCAACGACGTCGTAGTTGACCTCCATAGTAAATGATCTTGGTGCACTCACATTTGTGGAAGTAGCAGCAATGCCTTCTGGCACATCAGACCCCTGTCCAAGAGGTAATATGCTAAGAGATGAGTCATCCTTAGGTACAGAGGAGGTTCGAATAGTGACATTTTGTAATATATTAGCTGTGACACGATCCCCCTATGATTGCAAAACTATGTTAAGATTTGATGCATTAGCAACGACTGTACCAACAACAGCTGGCATGCCCACATTATTTGCAACCGGATTGCTCCTAGCTTTAGCTTGAGGTCTGCCCATCTACACTATTTTAGCCATAGAAGGGTGTCCTTGCAGTACCCTAACCATTTTTCACCTGTGGAGCCAAGAAATTGGTAGACTTCACATCAGCTACTAATTTACTAATAACAAAACCACAAAAGGTTAGGATGCCTTCCAAGGAAGTTCTCGAGATATGTACATGCATTACAAGTAGTCACTAAGCATAGAAATTTATAAACTTTACATTACAAGTAGTCACTAAGCATAGATATGTACATGCATTACAAGCTTGTAATGATCCCAAACTCCTGATATAAGGACACAATTTTTCTTAAAACACATAACATGAAGAATGAAACATGCGCAAAGCAGAGATAATGAAAATTAGAAGACAGGAAAGCTCTCCCAATGCCAACTTAAAATTCATCACAGACCTGCCAAGGCACAACCAGTTTAAAGTTACATCATCTGATTTAAATTTGGCAAGTCACAGTAACAAGAGGTATGCCGATTCATAAGAGGGTTTAGTGTGGTCATTTAGATGATAGTTCACTCCATCCATCCATTAAGGATAGTGTGTAACATATAGAGAATAGAGATCATACTCGAACCAATCCAACAACAATCATTGGCTTATAAATATTTAGTTCAACATGTTGATATGAACCACCTTTGTAACACCAACATGATTACCCATATAACCTGCAATATCACAAATCCAAACAAGACTTAATTACCATATTAAAAATAAATCAAGGGGAATTCCTTTTATGACACAAAATGTTTGCTATGTCCTATACTTTTAGCAAGGATGATGCAAACAAAAGGGAGATAGTACATAATGTGGTTTAGACACATGTCCAATCAGGTAACAGAGAGATCTTGCAGTCCATGTCTGTTGCACGACCTGCAGGACATAATAAATCACTTGAGCACTTCGCACCCACAGCATGGCAGCAAGACGGAACACAATAAAAGACTTGCCTTGTCTTTATGCTATTTGAGCCAGCGGGCGGCACGGAGGAGCCAGTCCGAGAGCCTGTAGTCGGGGAGGGAGAGCAGGCTATGGAGCCCGGCGGTGGGTGGTCTCCACTGTGGGGGTCCTCAGGGACGAAGTCATGAAGGTCCTTGGGGAAGAAGCGGTCGGCCATGAATACTGGGAGGGATTACGTGGGCTCAAGGAGAAACACAGGAGGGATTATTTGGAACAAAGCTTTCCTACGAAGGGAACACTCCACGAGACAAACACGCAATGTCCCCAGTCGTTTGCGTAGCCTTTTTTCTCCCTTTGGCACAGTACCCTTGATGACGTGGCTAGCCCCAGAGTGCGCCCTGTCTTTCTGCCTTGTTGGGTTGCATTAGTTGCATGCATCAAACTAAATTCATTTCAGCTATCACATAAATGTGTATTAAAATTATATCTTAAAAACAGAGAATTTGTATTTCTATCAATCCGTAGTGGTTACGTGGGGTATAAAATGCAGATTTTGTCTATTCATGAAAACGAAGTGGAAGCGGACGGGGCTGAGTGTTGTCATGTCTGTTTGCATATTTACACTAGGACTGTAAAGGAAAGTAAACCCCAGAAACAAACTTGTAAGAAGATATTGCCAGGAACGAATGCACAACGGATATGAGACGGGCACATATACCAAAGGGACATTCCCCATAGCTCCAAAACCTCTTGCCATTGTGGGCCCCCTCATTGGTGTGTAATTGGTGATGGAGACGCAGACTGCTGCAATGGGTTATCTCTGGGCCCTTTTTGCATTGGAGTGGAGGCGCCGCTGAGACCTAGATCTTAAGGATGGAGGGTCGATGTTCTTAGAATGGCAAGGATAATACCACTCATTGACAACCCGTAAAGTGCATTTCCAACAAATGACCCGGGCTTACAAGTATAAAAACCAAAAATGATGAGGTTGTTGAGATGATATTGCCACATACACAAGTCTGTGAGGAGTAAACACTTGTGATTGGTCGATGTTCGGATCTGTACATGATCTCCAAGACAACTTTGAAGGGGCTAGAGTGATAGGCATCATGCACGTGACCCTGGTTGATGATACGTCCATTTTGCATCATGTCTTCCTACTGTTGTTTATTATGTTTTGGGTCATTATTTCACTTTATGATGCAATCCTAATGCCTTTTCTGTCATATTTTGCAAGTTTCACATGAAGAGGGAGATTGCCGGTAGCTGGAATTCTGGACCTAAAAAAGCTATAGCAGAGATATATATTCTCCACAACTCTAAATGACCTGAAAATTTACGGAGAATTATTTTGGAATATATAAAAAATATTGGCGGAAGAAATACCAGGAGAGGACCCACCAGAGAGCCACAAGCTCAGGGGGGGCACCCTACCCCCCAAGGCGCGCCCTGTGAGCTTGTGGGCCCTCCAGCAGGGCTTCGGGGCCCATCTTCTCCTATAAGATGCTATTTGCCCTAGGAAAAATCAGAAGAAGGCTTTCGGGATGAAGCGCCGCCGTGTCGAGGCGGAACCTGGGCAGGAGCACTTTTGCTCTCCGGCGGAGTGATTTCGCCGGGGATACTTCCCTCCGGGAGTGGAAAATCGAAGCCATCAACATCACCAACGATCCTCTCATCGTGGGAGGACCAATCTTCATCAACATCTTCACCAGCACCATCTCATCTCAAACCCTAGTTCATCTCTCGTATTCAATCTTTGTCCCAACACCTCGGATTGGTATGTGGGTTGCTAGTAGTGTTGATTACACCTTGTAGTTGATGCTAGTTGGTTTATTTGGTGGAAGATTATATGTTTAGATCCTTAAGCATATTCAATACACTTCTGATCTTGAACATGAATATGATTTGTGAGTAATTACTTTTGTTCTTGAGGACATGAGAGAAGTCTTGTTATAAGTAATCATGTGAAGTTGGTATTCGTTCGATATTTTGATGATGTGTATGTTGTTATTCTTCTAGTGGTGTCATGTGAACGTCAACTACATGACACTTCACCATATTTGGGCCTAGGAAAATGCATTGGGGAGTAATAAGTAGATGATGGGTTGCGAGAGTGACAGAAGCTTATACCCTAGTTTATGCGTTGTTCCGTAAGGGGCTGATTTGGATCCATATGTTTCATGTTATGGTTAGATTTATCTTAATTCTTCTTTCGTAGTTGCGGATGCTTGCAAGAGGGGGTAATCATAAGAGGGTTTCTTGTTCAAGTAAGAACAACACCTTAGCACCGGTCCACCCACATATCAAATTATCAAAGTAGTGAACGCGAATCAACTAAACATGATGAACATGACTAGACAATAATTCCCATGTGTCCTCGAGAATGCTTTGCTTAACATAAGAGAACTTTCCGGCTTGTAATGATTCCAAACTCCTAATATAAGGACATAATTTTGCTTAAAACACATAACATGAAGAATGAAACATGCACAAAGCAGAGATAGTGAAAATTAGAAGACAGGAAAGCTCTCTCAATGCCAACCAAAAATTCATCACAGTCCTGCCAAGGCACAACCAGTTTAAAGTTATATCATCTCATTTAAATTTGGCAAGTCATAATAACAAGAGGTATGCTGACTTATAAGACGGTTTACTGTGGTCATTCAAACAAAAGTTCATTCCATTCATTCATTAAGCATAGTGCGTGACAAATAGAGAGAAACACGCAATGTTCCCGGTCGCAAACACACCCTCCCCCCCCTTCGGCCCAGTACCCCTGATGATGTGGCTAGCCTATAGTGCGCGTGTCTTTCTCCCTCATTGAGTTGCATTAGTTGCTCATTTATCAAACTAAATTCATTTTAGATATGACATTAATGTGTATTAAAATTATATCTTAAAAACATAGAATTTGTATTGATATCTCTTTGTAGTGGTTATGTGGGGGTACAAAATGTAGATTTTGATTCATGAAAACGAAGTGGAAATGGACCGGGCTGAATGTTCTCACATCTATTTCCATATTTACAATAGGACTGTAAAAGAAAAGTAAACCCCAGAAATAAGCTTGTAAGAAGATATTGCCAGAAAAGAATGGGCAATGGATATGACACGGGCACATATACCAAAGGGACATTACCCATAGATCCAAAACCTCTTGCTATTGTGGGACCCCCACAGTGGTGTGGAATTGGCGATGGAGGCGCAGACTATGGCGGCGGGTTATCCCCGGGCAGTTTTTGCATTGGAGTGGAGGCGACACTGAGACCTAGATCTTCAGGATACAGGGGCTTGACTCATTTGCCATTTTTTAGTTCGTAGTTTAATCTGACCTGCGTGGAAGTTTCTAACGGGGAAATGTTCAAATATTTCCTAAAGGAATTGAAAAGGAGTTGCGCTTTTTGAGATTCAAGAATGCACGAAAACGAGTAGTACTTGTTTTTACAGTAACGTTGAGTACCAATAGTATACTCTAATCCCTAGACAAACTTGTGAAAAAATTTGACCATCATTCTCCCCTTTAATTGCTCGAATGTATTGTTTTAGGGTCACAAAATGAGAAAACCACTTTCACAACATGTAGCAAAACTCTTTATCTTTTTCTAGTGAACACAAACTTGTGAATATATGGCAGTACACCAGCGCCCACCACACCGAAATCAACCTCATAGCATTAAATATCTATTACCCAGGATGTGTATAGGGGACGAAATTAATGATGTGGAAAATAAACATGGGTGGGGAAGGTCAAAGAAGGTTAAGCAAACCTGAGAGCAAGGCACCGACGAGGCCGGAACCGGCGCCAGCAAGGTCAAGTTTGACAGTAAGGTAGACGACATCGGTAACTTGGAGGCGCCTCACTGGAGAGGCCACCGGCGATGGCGACGGAGCCAGTACTAGGCAGATGGATACGGGAGGACGAAATCAAGGTCCGTCGTTTGGATGGATATAGTTTGTTTAAAAAAAAAGTTTTTGTGGTTGCATAGACTTAAGTTGAACCATGTAGATATTTTTGTCCATAAATATATAAATTTCTTCAACATCCTCTGATTATACCAATACATTTTTCACCCCTCTAATGCCTCCCTCACATTGGGGAGGAAGCCCAGGAATCTTATCCATTTCAATGGTCTCATGCAGCATGCATGTGATAACGCCACGACCATTGATGTTCCTCTTCAACACTTAGACTAGTGCGTAAGACAATATTGCCAAGCAAACAACATCTCCAACAAGCTGAATTATCTGAAGGGTGAAATTGTCCAAATCATTTGTTGTGGGAGGCCCCTTGATCACAACTAGGTTTTGACCATCCAAATATAACTCAAGGATGCTACCACTCATGGACTACCAGTCAACTGCATTACCAACAAGTGACCCAGGTCTACTAGCATCAAGAAGCTCAAATGGAGTAGGTGGTGAGATTATATTCCCTGATAAACCAATCTCCGAGGAGTTATCATGGGCGATTGGTCGATGATCATCTTTGTACATCATCATCGAGCCATCCTTGAAGGGTCTAGAGCGAATGACAAAGTGGATGTGGCCCTAGTCGCTGGCAAAGCATATCTTTGGAAAACATTTATATTTCTCATAAAAAAGAAAAGTTAAAAAGTAAAAGAATAGTTAAAAGGGTGAAATAGAAATAGAAAAAATAAAGTAAGAAAGCATAAAATAATATTCGAAAATTTTGAATAAGCCGGAGTCAAGCATCATTCCCGCTTCGCTAGCGTCCTCTCCCAGCATAGCGGGTGACACACCACTATCGCGTGCTATAAGCGGGAAAGAGCATTTGCTGAGCGAGATCCCCTATTTCGTGCCTAGTGCGTCATTGGCATGCCCATTGGCAGCTCTGTGCAGCATTTAAAAAAAACAAGAAGATATTGTTATTTCACATTTTTTAAAGGAGAAAAAATTGTCAACCAATTTAAAAATGAAAATATAAAACATTACCGAAAATGATATGTTCACGCTTGTACATATAAAATGTTCTTCACATAGTTAAAAAATGTTACAATCGTGTGTTATAAAAAATTTGTCACAAATTTTAATTTTTTCGATGTATTTGGAAATAGTAATTGTCTATTTGAAAAATGTTAATCATGCATTTTAAATATGTTCATTGCATATTTAAAAATGGTTGCTAAGTATTTGAAAAAAGTGCCCATCACATATTTGAAAAGATGTTTCGAGCATATTTAAAAATGATCATCGCATATTGTAAAAAATGTATAGCATTCCACAAAGTTCAAAAAGACGTTGCGCGTTAATTTTTGTTTGTAGACCTGCACACAACCCACTTAAGAACTGCCTAGGCATGCCTAGGTGTTTGGTACAGAATGGCTATAGCGTGAAGAAATAAGGTAGATGGGGCTGACCTAGTACATTAAACCAATGACCCATCTATCCTACTTTCCTACTAAAGGCTCTCATACATGCACGGTGACAGAAAATTAGGGATCCTCCTCACGCAACCTCTCTTTGTTGCTGCATCGATGGAAACTAGTCAGTGAAGCTTGATTTCTTGTCGGAGGAGCTCGATCCCTCGCCGAACTTAGGTTTTTTGTCGCCGAAGTGGTTAAATCCTCATCGGAGTAGTTGGATCCCTAACGCTGAGGTCAAACTCTAACTGGGGAGATTGATTTGTCGCCTGAGAAACGTTATTCCTCATTGGAAAATGGTGATTTCTCCTTGAGGACCTTGTTGGCAACGTTTTCGAGCGAATAGTGCCAAAGCGATGCATCATGCCAACGACCAAGCGCTTAAGCACGCCTAGCCGAGCGCCTAAGCCCGCCTTCTTGAGCAATGTCATATTACAAGAAGCTTATATGTATGAAAACATAGGCAAGATAAAAATGAACATGAAAAATATAAAACAAAAAAAATGAAGAACAGAAATAGAAAATATGTTCATCGTGTACTTTGAATGTTCATCAAATATTATAAACATTCATATATAAAAGAAAAGAACCTCAAAAAAGGAAACATGAACCAAAAAATGAAAAATAAAAAATGAATAAGGGAAAGCACAAGTCGTAAATAGCATGGTATCTCGGCACCATAGTGTTTGGAGAGGCATTGTTTACCATTTAGTGGATTTAGTGCGCTACAACATCAATTTAGCACGCTATTCAGGCTATCACTATTTTCCATAGCCCACTATTTACAACATTAGGAAAAAAACAGAAAATCAGGAGGGAAAGAAACAAAAAACAAAAAAAAGGTAGAAATTTCCAAAACTAAAAGAAAAAAGCGAATACTGAAACAAAAGACGGCGGTCAAAAATTCTAAGACTATATGTTGGCAACAACCACTGCGCGTGCGCAAACTTAGGCGGGGAATATGATTCGGCGGGTGAAGCCCGCTATTGAAATAACGTCAACTCGCAGCGAGGCCCTCTCACTAAGGTTGTGGGGACAATTAGCACTTTACCATAGGATGTAGTCAAAGATATGTTTTGTTTTATAATGTATCTTGGTCTGCATTGAATTAAGTTGAACCATTTATACGTTTGTGTCCACATATATAAAAATTTCATCGACATCCTCTGAATATCCCAATATAGTTTACATCACTCTCATGCCTCGCATAATCCTAGAAAGGAGCCCAAGAATGTTATGGATTTCAATGGTATTATGCAGCTCCCACGTGGCAACACCATGACCATTGACGTTCCTCTACCAAATTTGGATGAGTGTGTAAGACAAGATGGCTAAGACAATCACATCTTCAACATCCTGTATTATCTGAAGGATGACATTGTCCAAATCATTTTCTACGGCAGGCACATCGATCACATCTAGGTTGTGCTGATCCAAATCAAACTGAAGGATAATACCACTCATGGACAACCCATAAAGTGCATTACCAACAAGTGACCCGGACTTACAAGTATAAAAACAAAAATGATCTGGGTGTTGAGATTATATTGCCACATACACAAGTCTGTGAGGAGTAAACACTTGTGATTGGTCGATGTTCGTATCTGTACATGATCTCCAATACAACCTTGAAGGGGCTGGTGTGACAGGCGTCATGCACGTGACCCTGGTTCACGACAGTGCATAGCAACGGCCTGTGGTGGCAATACATGTTGAATTCGGGGGGATGAACAAACGATGCTACTCGCCGGTGATAGGTTCGTATATAAGAACCTCTTTCCACTCCAAATCTTTGATGACGACGCAATCGTGGTGGCAACCGTGCACTTTGTTATCATGATCTCCGACAAGCACACCATCATACCAACGACCACGAGTTCTCTGGTCCGGGGAATTCGAAGATTGAAGCAATAATGAGGGATGCGGTTTGGAGCATCAAGGATGGGGGTCAACACAATGTTTGGTGATACTCAAAGACTCCAAGGAGGTATGACTTCATGCATACGACAAAGGCGCGAGGGGGGAGGGAGGATGGTTGTTGCAGGAAGCGGAGGAGATTTTCGTTGTCAGACAGGGAGGAAGGCGCCTTGGCCGAGATGTGGCCCTGATTGCAGCGGATAATTCGGACCTCTCCTCACACACATGGATTGTGGGATGGAGGTGCATGTTGTGGTGGCGTGACATTTGAGGCCCCTCCCCACTGGCATGCATTTCGGGGTGGACACAAGCGAAGGGATAATGATCTTCTCTTTACATGATTATCAAGAAAACCTTAAAGGGACCAGAGTGACATGTGTTATGCACGTGGCCCTGGTCGCCAACATCTATATCACCGCCACGGTGAGGCAAGGCATGTCGAACTGCGGGGAAACGAGAACATTGTGCTTCTCAAAGGTAACGGGGTTGCATATAAAACAATACCTTTCCACCCTAATCTTTAACGAGGGTGTGACCATGGAGGCAACCGAGCACGTTGATGTTGTGGTCGTTGGCGAGTACATCGTGACCATCGTGACCCCGGATTCACTTATCCTAATTCTTTGATGCCAAGGATTTGCAACTCAGAGCACTCAGTTGGGATGCAGTCGGGAGAGTCAAGGATGGTGCTGAAGGCAATATTTTCATGGTACCCGAATAAGTCTAGGAGGGGCGGCTCCTTGTTGTGGATGAGGAAGTGATAGATGAACCTAGGGTCGTTGGTGGGGCATTCCCACTACTTGTAGACGGCAGAGGGACATGGAAAGGAGGATGGATGCATCACGGGGAGGAGGAGGATCTTCCGGAGAAGACCGCCATCGTCCGGTTGGGAATAAGGGGCCTCGGTTGAGCTGTCGCAGCGACCATGGCGGTTACGATGCCAGGTCATCTACGGTTGCGGCAGATCATTTCGAAGCTCTCTCGGCTTTTGTGAATTTTGGAATGAAAGTGTGGGTGCGACGACGTTCCATTAGGGGGCCTCCTCATTAGCGTGGATTTGGGGTTGGAGGTGCGTGTTGCTATGGAGTGCCATTCTTGCGCCCCCCCTCACTCGCATGGATTTTGGGGTGGAAGCACATGTTGTGGCGGTGTGCCCACTACTACAGGAAGGTCCTAACGCGACACATCAATCAGAGACCCTGCGACTGATAACTCACAAGTAGAGGAGATCAATTATAGCTTTTTCGATAAATAAGAGTGTCGAACCCAACGAGGAGCTAATGGTAGAATTAATATTCCCTTCAAGTTCTATCGACCACCGATACAACTCTACGCGCACTTAACGTTCGCTTTACCTAGAACAAGTATGAAACTATTTTGCTGATGTAAGGATAAGATTAGAAGTACTTAATGAGAATAAAACTAGGAATAATTTGCGAGACAATAAAAGTTAGTTGTTTAGTAGAAAGCTTTTATAACACAAGAGAATGATTTGTCCATAGGCAATCGATAACTAGACCGGTAATCATTATTGCAATTTTATATGAGGGAGAGTCATGAGCTAACATACTTTCCGTACTTGAATCATATGCACTTATGATTGGAACTCTAGCAAGCATCCGCAACTACCAAAGATCATTAAGGTAAAACCCAACCATAGCATTAAGTATCAAGTCCCCTTTACTCCCATACGCAAAAACCCCCTTACTCGGGTGTAAGATTCTATCACTCTAGCCGCCCACTGTAAGAGAATTATGAACGTATTGCAAATCCTACAACGGGAATCCCTCACGCTTGCGCGACATGGAGGACACCATAGGACAGCACCAAAATAAAACATACAACTCAAACCAATCACGATCATCAATCAACCTATAGGACAAAACGAATCTACTCAAACATCATAGGATGGCAACACATCATTGGATAATAATATATAGCATTAAGCACCATGTTTAAGTAGAGATTACAGCTGGGAGAAGAGGTGTTACACCGCTGCATAGAGGGGAAGAGAGTTGGTGTTGACGGCGGCAAAGTTGTTGGTGTAGATCGACGTCATGATGATTGCCCCGGCGGCGTTCCGGCGCCATCGGGAGAGAGGGGGAGAGAGCCCCCCTCCTTCTTCTTCTTCTTCTTGCTTGGCCTCCCTCCTAGATGGGAGGAGGTTTTCCCCTCTGGTCCTTGGCCTCCATGGCACTCGGAGGGGCGGGAGCCCCTCCGAGATTGGATCTCTCTCTGTTATCTTCTGTTTCGCGCTCTGTTTTCTGGCCTTTCACCGTTTCTTAAATTTCCAGAGATCTGTAACTCCGATCGGGCTGAAATTTTAACATGATTTTTTTCCTGATATTATCTTTCTTGCGGCGAAAGAAGGGGGTCAACCAACTTACGAGGGGCTCACGAGGCACCACGGCGTGCCCTACCCCCCTTGGCGCGCCCTGGTGCCTCATGGGGCCCACGAGCACCGTCTTGCATTGATTCTTCTTCCAAAAAATCGCATATATTCCAAAATAAATCTCCGTAAATTTTTATCGCGTTTGGACTTCGTTTGATATGGATATTCTGCGAAACAAAAAAATGCAACAAACAGGAACAAGCACTGGGCACTGGATCAATATGTTAGTCCCAAAAATAATATAAAATGTTGCCAAAAGTATATGAAAGTTGTAGAATATTGGGATGAAACAATCGAAAATTATAGATAAGACGGAGACATATCAGCATCTCCAAGCTTAATTCCTGCTCGTCCTCGAGTAGGTAAATGATAAAAAAGATATTTTTTTATGTGGAATGCTACCTAACATAATCTTGATCATATAATCTAATCATGGCATGAATATTAAGACACGAGTGTTTCAAAGCAAAAGTCTATAATTTGATATAAAGACATCAATACTCAGGCATCCCAACAAACAATCATGCCTTTCAGAATAAAAATGCTAAAGAACACTATCCCTACAAAATCATATAGCCTTGTCATGCTCCATCTTCTTAACACAAAATATATATCATGCACAACCCCGGTGTCAGCCAAGCAATTGGTTCATACTTTTTAACGCCCTTCAGCTTTTTCAACCCCCACGCAATACATGAGCGCAAGCCATGGATATAGCACTATGGGTGGAATAGAATACGGTGGTAGAGATAATATGGAGAAGACAAAAAAAGGAGAAAGTCTCACATCAACGCGGCTAATCAACGGGCTATGAAGATGCCCATCAATTGATGTCAATGAAAGGAGTAGGGATTGCCATGCAACGGATGCACTAAGAGCTATAAGTGTATGAAAGCTCAAACTGAAAACTAAGTGGGTGTGCATCTAACTTGCTTGCTCAAGACCTCGGGCAATTGAGGAAGCCCATCATCGGAATATACAAGCCAAGTTCTATAATGAAAAATTCCCACTAGTATATGAAAGTGACAACATAGGAGACTCTCTATATGAAAAACATGGTGCTACTCTGAAGCACAAGTGTGGTAAAAGGATAGTAATATTGCCCCTTCTCTCTTTTTCTCTCATTTTTTTTGTTTTCTCTTTTTCTTTCTTTTTTATGGGCTCTTTTTGGTCTTTTTTTCTCTCCTTTTTTTATTTTCGTTTAGAGTCTCATCCCGACTTGTGGGGGAATCATGGTCTCCATCATCCTTTCCTCACTAGGACAATGCTCTTATAATGGATATGATGATCATCACACTTCTATTTACTTACAACTCAAAATTACAACTCGATACTAGAACAAAATATGACTCTATATGAATGCCTCTGGCGGTGTACCAGGATGTGCAATGATCTAGCGTAGCAAAGATATCGAAAAATGGACAAGCCATGAAAATATCATGCTAGCTATCTTACGATCATGCAAAGCAATATAACAATGAATGCTCAAGTCATGTATATGATGATGATGGAAGTTGCATGACAATATATCTCGGAATGGCTATGGAAATGCCATAATAGGTAGGTATGTGGCTGTTTTGAGGAAGATATAATGAGGCTTATGTGTGATAGAGCGTATCATATCATGGGGTTTGGATGCACCGGCGAAGTTTGCACCGACTCCCGAGGTGAGAAAGGGCAATGCACGGTACCGAAGAGGCTAGCAAATTGCAGAAAGGTAAGAGTGCGTATAATCCATGGACTCACATTAGTCATAAAGAACTCACATACTTATTGCAAAAGTTTATTAGCCCTTGAAGCAAAGTACTACTATGCATGCCCCTAGGGGGGAGGTTGGTAGGATTTATCCATCGCGCGCCCCCGACCTCCACGCAAAGGAAGACAATCAATAATAAATCATGCCCCAACTTCTTAGCATAACGAGTGACTATACGTGCATGCTTCGGGAATCACAAACCTTAACACCAATATTCCTACTAAACCACAATCATTCACTAGTACCTCCCACATATTACCATCTCTATATCGCAAAACTATTGCAAGGAATCAAACATATCATATTTAGTGACCTACAAGTTTTATGTAGGATTTTATGACTAACCATGTGAATGGCCAATTCATGTTGACTCTCTAAACAGATACAAGTGAAGCATGAGAGTTTAATTCTTTCTACAAAAGACTTGCCCACGCTCTAACAAATATAAGTGAAGCAAAAGAGCATTCTACAAATAACGGTTTCCTATGTGTAGAGAAACATGCATCCAAACTTCAAATGATATAAGTGAAGCACATGAAGCATTCTATAAAGCCATACTCAAAAGATATAAGTGAAGTGCAAAGAGCATTCTATAAATCAACCAAGGACTTTCTCATACCAGCATGGTGCATAAAAGAAAAGGGAAAAATAAACACAAAAGACGCTCCAAGAATTTACGCATATCATGTGAACAAAACAAAAACCGAGACATACCGATAATTGTCGAATAAAGATGGGATGTCTTCCGGGGCATCCCCAAGCTTAGACGCTTGAGTATCCATGAATATTTACTTGGGGTGCCTTGGGCATCCCCAAGCTTGAGCTCTTGCCTCTCCTCATTCTTCTCATATCAATACCTCCTCGTTCTTCGAACACTTCATCCACACAAAACTTAACCGAACTTTTTATTAGAGGGGTTAGTACATATAACATCAAATCCCATCATATCCTACTGTAACATTATTGTATAATTATAATCAAACATTACCCACTGTATGCTATCATAATTCTATGGCTCCCAAGTCAATGGGGCTCAACAAGATTTCAAACATACGCAAATAACGAAACTAGAACAGCAATCTGTGAAAATAGGACAGTCTGTAAAGATGCAAATGGTACATATACTTCTGTAACTCAAAAAATTCTGAAAAATTAGGAAAAAATAAAAAAAAATTGCATAGCAGTACCATGTAAAAATTTCAGAATTTTTGTCTGTTTCAGTAAAAAATGTAAATTCATGCACTACAGCAAAAGTTTCTGTTTTTGCACTGCACATACCAAACAAGCAATTTAAACATCCTAACGGTAAATCTTGGCACATTATTTTTATAATACAATGGATCTGTACAAGGGGATAATTATTTTTGTTGAAAATTTTCTGTAATTCAAGATTCACAAAGTTTCCATGGGCATGAACAAAGTTCAAGGCATGCTCCCGCTTCCACGGTGCTCGTCTTTCTTACTTTCACTTTTCTTTTTGTAAAGTTTTTAGGTTCCCCTCTATATTTTTTTGTTTTTAAACTTTTTAAAAGCACACAACAGAAATAAATGACTCTCTAAAACTTCCAGGTTGTCTCCCTGGCAGCACTTTCTTTAAAGCCATTAAGCTAGGCATAAAGTGCTCAAGTAATTGATCCACCCGGATCCCAAGGTATATCAAAGCCAATTTTAATAAACAATGATTTGTGATTTAGTAGTGAGAACATAGCAACATATATCATGCAATGACGAAGTCTAACTCTCTTCCTATGCATCGGCATGTCATAAAAGAACAATTCATGCACATCAAGTAAAGGCCAATGCATAGTATAAACAGTTTCTTGCAATTTTATCGCATTGGAAACATAGAGAGACGGAGATGTAGTTCCTCTCTCATAATAATTGCAATTAGGAGCAGCAAGCACATGCATATTATATTCATCAAAAGCATCATGTGCAACGGTAAAACGCAACCCATCCATATAATCCTTAATAAGCGCAAACTTCTCCGATATAGTGTAGTTGGGAGCATTCAAAAAGATAATAGGACTATCATGTGTGGGTGCAATAGCAACAATTTCATTCTTAACATAAGGAACTATAGCAAGTTCATCTCCATAAGCATAATTCAAATTGGCATCATGGCCACAAGCATAGCAAGCATCAATTTCATCAAAAAGGGATATTTCAAACGAATCCAAGGGATCATAGCAATTATCATAGCATTCATCCTTCGGTAAGCACGAAGGGACATTAAACAATGTATGTGTTGAAGAGTTACTCTCATTAGAAGATGGGCATGGGTAGCTAATCCGCTCTTCCTCCTTTTGTTCTTCGCTCTTCTCCTCATCTTTTTCATCTAATGAGCTCCCAGTTTCAGCAATTTCTTCTTCCATAGATTCCTGCAAAATATTAGTCTCTTCTTGGATAGCGGAGACTTTCTCAATAAATTGATCAATATAGGCATTGTATTAATAATTCTCATAGCAATATTTTAGTATTGCATAATTTCAGATCTGTAAACAGCATCGTCATAATTTTCATACTTTTCAAACAAAGATTCAATTTCATAAGCACACTTAAAAGCAAAAAATTCTTCTATTTGTTCCACATTATAGTAATCATATACACCATTAGCATAAAAAGCCAAGGTTTTATTATCATTAAATTTACATGAAAAGGGAAGGTGTGGAGCCATCATCTTAGAGCAACAAGTATAATCATAACTTGAGCATATATAAATTCCGAGCATACCAATGCAAATAATAAATTTGATCCCATAAGAGATTCCCTTTTTGAGACAAACAATAATCCCCAAAGTATTCCCGTTGATCCAAAGTATATCCCATTATCAAGTTGAATGGAGATTTATCAGGATTATCAAAGTAGTATTTAATGTTTTCCACATAACGAGTATAGAGGGTTTTACGAGGTTCCCCATCTCCATGAGTAGCAAGTACAATTAATTTTTTTTGGTGTTTCGTGTTCCATATCCATAACTAAAGATATAAAACAACTTAGAACAGAAAATAAAAACTACTTAGTGATAAAGCAAACAAGCAGACACGAGAATATCAACCCCACGCTATTGCTCCCCGGCAACGGCGCCAGAAAAAGGTCTTGATAACCGACAAGTATAGGGGAGCAATTGTAGCTTTTTTGATAAATAAGAGTGTCGAACCCAACGAGGAGCCAAAGGTAGAATTAATATTCCCTTCAAGTTCTATCGACCACTGATACAACTCTACGCGCACTTAACGTTCGCTTTACCTAGAACAAGTATGAAACTATTTTGCTGGTGTAAGGATAAGACTAGAAGTACTTAACGAGAATAAAACTAGGAGTAATTTGCGAGATAATAAAAGTTAGTTGTTTAGTAGAAAGCTTTTGTAACACAAGATAATGATTTGTCCATAGGCAACGATAACTAGACTGGTAATCATTATTGCAATTTTATATGAGGAAGAGGCATGAGCTAACATACTTTCCGTACTTGGATCATATGCACTTATGATTGGAACTCTAGCAAGAATCCTCAACTACCAAAGATCATTAAGGTAAAACCCAACCATAGCATTAAGTATCAAGTCCCCTTTACTCCCATACGCAACAACCCCCTTACTCAGGTGTAAGATTCTGTCACTCTAGCCGCCCACTGTAAGAGAATTATGAACATATTGCAAACCCTACAACGGGAATCCCTCACACTTGCACGACACGGAGGGCACCATAGGACAGCTCCAAAATAAAACATACAACTCAAACTGATCACGATCATCAATCAACCCATAGGACAAAACAAATCTACTCAAACATCATAGGATGGCAACACATCATTGGATAATAATATGTAGCATTAAGCACCATGTTTAAGTAGAGATTACAGCGGGGAGAAGAGGTGTTGCACCGCTGCATAGAGGGGAAGAGAGTTGGTGTTGACGGCGGCGAAGTTGTTGGTGTAGATCGCCGTCACGATGATTGCCCCGACGGAGTTCTGGCGCCACCGGGAGAGAGGGGGAGAGAGCCCCCCTCCTTCTTCTTCTTGCTTGGCCTCCCCCCTAGATGGGAGGAGGTTTTCATCTCTGGTCCTTGGCCTCCATGGCACCCGGAGGGGCGGGAGCCCCTCTGAGATTGGATCTCTCTCTCTCTCTCTCTATTCTCTTCTGTTTCGCGCTCTGTTTTCTGGCCTTTCACCATTTCTTAAATTCCTGGAGATCCCTAAGTCCGATCGGGCTGAAATTTTAACACAATTTTTTTCCTGATATTATCTTTCTTGCAGAGAAAGAAGGGGGTCAACCGACTTACGAGGGGCTCACGAGGCACCACGGCACGCCCTACCCCCCTTGGCGTGCCTTGGTGACTCGTGGGGCCCACAAGCACCATCTTGCGTTGATTCTTCTTCCCAAAAATCACATATCTGTGACGCCCCCGACTTAATCGTGCACTAATCATACACGCAAATGCACACGATCAAGCCTAGGGACTCACTTGAAGATATCACAACACAACTCTAGACACAAATAAAATAATTCAAGCTTTATATTACAAGCCAGGGGCCACGAGGGCTCGAATACATAAGCTTGATGCACACAAGCGTTAGCGAAAACAACAGTATCTGAATACAGACACAAAGTTAGACAAGGTGCCTTAAGAAGGCGAAAACAAACAACGACTCCGATCGAAAGAGGCGAGGCCTCCTGCCTGGGAACCTCCTAAACTACTCCTGGTCGACGGGGATCTTCACGTAGCAGTAGACTCCTGCGGTCCGTCTGGCTCTTGGGCTCCATCTTCTGGTGTATCATCAATTGGGGATGGGGAAAAAAAGAATAGCAAAGCAACCGTGAGTACTCATCCAAAGTACTCGCAAGACTGACATCAGAACTATGCTAGTTATGCATTGGTATCAAATGAGAAGGCTGTATCTGTGGACTGTATAGCAGAAAGCAAGAATAAGGGGGAAGGCCTAGCCTATCGAAGACTAGCATCTTCAGGGTCTTGCAGCATTAGAGAAGAGTAGAGTATAGTAACAAACATGTTGATTATTCAACAGCAATACCCTGAGATCCTTTCTCGACTCCCTGCGAGAAAGCGGTCCCGAGAGCATTATCAATAGTTTAAGCATTGCAATCGATTAACTTCGGCCGCACACCCTTGTTCCTGGTGATGTCCGGCCTCGGCTGATCGATAGCAATAGTATCAGTTCAATAAACATCATCATCAGTTTGTAGTTGTCATAGATCCGGGCACAACTCCGAGCGTCCTGTTACCGTGGACACGGCTATTCGAATAGATATCTTCCCTGCAGGGGTGCACTACTGTTACCCAACACGCTCGATTACCTCTGGCCGCACACCCTTGTTCCTGGTGATGTCCGGCCTCGGGTGATCGACACACCGCAGCCCTACCTACAGCTCAGCAGAGAGGTCCCCGTCGGTCTAAATCCTAAGCGCTCAGGGGTCTTGGGCCCATCGCCCTTTGCACTCCGGGTCGGTGCGAGCAGGGCGAGCCAGGCACCACCACAGTCCTGGATGGCGCCGGCCCAGCCGTGCCGCAAGGCTGCACTGGACGTCTGACAGAGCTTTCGGCTGATACATACGGTGTAGAGGGCCCCATAAACCATTATCCCACGTGGTGGTAGTGCGAAATGGGCACGACGACCCACTCAGATCAAATACCCAGTTTCGTTAAGCGTATTTAGTATCTCGCGGGTATTCTTACCCGACTTTAGTATGGTTCTCTGGACCAACATCGTTCGATTAACTTTGGCCGCACACCCTTGTTCCTGGTGATGTCCGGCCGCGGGTGATCGATACGATGTGGGCCAGTCTGACTTATCATTTCCCCCCGCGGGTACCTCTCAAGGTGGACCCGCCTGTAACAAGGTCATAGTAACTGTGTGGCTAGGTATCGGGAAGGGATCCGAGGAATCACCCTCGATGTATCCCTCTCGATATAATTCGTCAAGGAGAACCAGGAGGAATCACCCTCGATGGCTCACACTTGAGGGGTTGCGCGATAGAAGCTTTACCGGCAGTGATGGAAGAGGAATCACCCTCGGTCACTCACTACTGTACAGCTATTCTACAGAGGCGCCATCAGAAGTGAGCTAGGAGGTATCACCCTCGGCACTCGATGCCAACTCTGCAATATCGAGCAATTTAGGGGGTGTGAGGTGATGTGTTGTTGTCAGTCTGTTGATCACAATGATCGGGACACCAGTCCTAGCGGAGCAACTACAGCAAGGGAGAGGTGGTCACAGATGGTTTCCTTTCAACCTATACTAAGCAGCTCGGACAATAGGCAGGTATCAAGATTAGTTACAAGGACAGGCTATGCATCAGAATAGGATAAAACAATGACAGTAGCAAATTCTAATGCAAGCATGAGGGAGAAGGAATAGGCGATATAGGCATGCGTCAAGGGGGTTTGCTTGCCTGGTTGCTTTGCAGACAGAAAAGGAATCTCCGGCGGTGAAGTAGTCGGTCACCAGGGCATCGCCAGCGGTCTCGGAAGTCTACCGGGGAGAAAGGGGGAGAAGAAACAATAAATATAAAGCAGACAAAGGCACACAATACAAGACATGGCGATAAGCGATGCCGGATGTGATCTATCGCAGTGCTACACGATACCGAGGAAGGGGGAACCCATCCAGGAAAATATTCCCGGTTCCGGATATCTGTCAGACAGATGACCGGAGGGGGAATGTTCCACGTTCGGGTAGTTAGAGGCATCCGACGGGTATGTGGTTAGCGTAACCAAGTTCGCCTCGTCGATCTGAGCAACTTTCATGTTGAAAGTATTTTCATCCGACTAACGGTTTAATTTATTAAAATCAGCCACTATTTATATATACCGGATACGGGCAAAATGTCCCATGTTCGGTATGTTAGCGGGGTGTGGCAGACATGTGGGTGGCATATTCGGATTCGTCTCGCCGCTCTGAACAACTTTCATGTTCAAAACATTTTAATCCGGGCTACGGTTTATTTTATATTAATTATTAAAGATTAAACAATATTCTGAAATTAATTTAATTGTTTAATCCGAATTATTACTGTTTATTTAAATAATTAAATAACAGATTAATTAATTAATCTAATTAATCTTAATTACCTAATTAATTAATTACCTAATTAAATATTTCACTAATTAATTAATTAAACTAATTAAACTAATTTATCTATTTATTTTTAATTAGGGGCACTGGGCCCCGTTGTCAGTGGACAGGCCGGACAAAGTCCGGGCGTCCATACGGGCGCCGGACATGTCCGGCCGTCCGCAGTCACTCGCACACACGCACACAGACACACACACGGACACACACCACACGCACACGCACGCACACACACAGACACGCAACACACGCACACACGCATCCACGCCGGCCGGCCGGGCGGGGCCGGCAGCTACGGCAGTCGGCGGGGGGGGGGAGGTGGAGCTCACGGTGGGGGGAAGGCGGGGCCGGACAGCGACGGCGCGAGGCGGAGGCGGGCCGGCGAGATCCGGCGACGGGGGCGGAGGTGAGGCGGCGGAGTGAAGCGAGGCGGCCGGGCGGGTCCGACGAGCGCCGACGGGGGCCGCGCGGCGGGGAGGCGACGGGGGCCGGGGTGGCGGTCGGCGGCGGGGAGGCGGATCCGGCGACGGCGCGCGGCGGGACGGGGTGAGGCCGAGGCGGTGAGGCGGCGCCGAGCGACGGGGGCGCGGGCGGCCGAGCCGGAGGAGGCGGGCGGCGGCGTCGCGCGCGGGGGGGGGGGGGGAATCGGGGCGGAGCCCGTCGTGGCCGAGCGAGCGAGGAGCTCGCGAGGGAGCGGCGGCGGGGGGGGGAGGTGGAGCTCACGGTGGGGGGAAGGCGGGGCAGGACAGCGACGGCGCGAGGCGGAGGCGGGCCGGCGAGATCCGGCGACGGGGGCGGAGGTGAGGCGGCGGAGTGAAGCGAGGTGGCCGGGCGGGTCCGACGAGCGCCGACGGGGGCCGCGCGGCGGGGAGGCGACGGGGGCCGGGGTGGCGGTCGGCGACGGGGAGGCGGATCCGGCGACGGCGCGCGGCGGGACGGGGTGAGGCCGAGGCGGTGAGGCGGCGCCGGGCGACGGGGGCGCGGGCGGCCGAGCCGGAGGAGGCGGGCGGCGGCGTCGCGCGCGGGGGGGGGGGGGGGAATCGGGGCGGAGCCCTTCGGGGCCGAGCGAGCAAGGAGCTCGCGAGGGAGCGGCGGCGGGGGGGGGGGGGAATCGGGGCAGCGGCTAGGTTTCGGCCGGCTGGCTTCCCTTATAGGAGCTGGCCGGGCCGGTAGGTTTAGGCCCGTAGGAATTTTTCTTTTTCTTTTTTCTAAATTTTCGAACAACGACAATTTAAATTAATTTGGGGCAGTAAATTAATTCCAAAAAATACCGGTTCCAATTTTTTAAAACATTACGGATTATTTGCGATCCATCCAACATTTTTTAAATTCCATTTTCGCGAAACTTTTAGAACCACCTGTCAGACGAATTTAATTCGCGATTGAAATTTAACGGAAGTTGAACCAACGCGAGTTTAACAGCGGTAATCGTGGTGACGTGGCAACATTAGCAGGGAATTACTGTAGCATAATTATCCGGGCGTTACATATTCCAAAATAAATCTCCGTAAATCTTCATCGCGTTTGGACTTCATTTGATATGGATATTCTGTGAAACAAAAACATGCAACAAACAGGAACTGGCACTGGGCACTGGATCAATATGTTAGTCTCAAAAATAATATAAAATATTGCCAAAAGTATATGAAAGTTGTAAAATATTAGCATGAAACAATCAAAAATTATAGATACGACGGAGACGTATCAGCGACCAAACTGTGTGCCATGCATTAATCGCAAACGATGTCGTACTAACACCGTCGCCAATAAGACGAACTATGTGCGATGCCGGAGACATCAAGCACGATTCAGGTTAGAGACGTGTGTGCGATACATGGCATACAGTCGATCCATACGAACTGTTTGTGATAAGACAGAATAACAAACACGATTCAGATTAGAGATGCGTGCGCGATACGTGGCATACAATTGATCCATACAAACTGTTTGCGATAAGACAGAACAACAAACACGGACAGCCAAATCGAGGTGTGTGCAATACACGGCATACAGTTCACTCGGATGAACTGTTTGCTATTACCCAACAAAACAGAAATGGTCAGGCAGATCAAGGTGTGTGCGATATACGGCATGCGGTTCACTCGGATGAACTTTTTGCGATTGCCTAACACAACAGAAATGGTCAGCCAGATCAAGGAGGCTGCAATATACGGGCACACATTCTAATTAAAAGAATTGTGCGCGATGGTAATAACAAGCGCACACGGTTGATGGAACAAGTCGTGTGCTGACATCGCCGATTGCGGTGCACATGCCATGTACGCATCCGAGAACGCTTGCCCACGTTAATTACACCATCCGGGAATCGTGCCGCACTTCGAAACCAGAACAGTCAAATAATTTTGAGCTTCTTTCCCGTCACATTCCAAATTACTCTGATTGACACCGATATGTAATTGCAAACATGTTCACACCGATGAAAACCTAAACGTTTTCCCACTTAGCAACTTATTACTAGGTTATAAATACCACCTACTCAAAAATGACTGCACATTCCTCCTCAATTCCTCATCAACAAACTAACAAGTCTTCGTCCTTCCTTAAGTCTGCCATGGCCCGTGGGAGGAGTTCTTGGTCGAGAAATGACCACGGAGCGGCGAGCGAAGCAGCAGAGATGTCCCGCCTCGCCGCGATATCAGCCGAGAGGTCCCACCGCGCCGCCGAAGTAGCACAGAGGTCCCGCCGCGCCGCCAAAGCAGCACTGAGGTCCCGCCATGCCGCCGAAGTAGCAGAGTGGTCCGGCCGCATCGCGGAAGCAGCAGAGAGGTCCTGCCACGTCACGGCGGCTTGGATGGATCTATCGCGGGCACTCGAGGGCTCTCACAGGCGCATGCACGCTATGCTCAATAAGCTGATGGACAATGACATCCCCCGCTGGGCGAAGCTACAGGAGGAGAGCTATGCCGCATTGGATAAGTCCACTGGCGTCATCTGGGGAGTACGGGGTGACAAGGTGAGGCTCCGCACCGAGCGCGACCTTCTGAGGGCAAAGATCGCCGGCAGGGCGAAGCAGCAGGAGGAGACAACTTCCGTGTTGAAGAAGACGGCTGTCATGGTCAGGAAACTTATGGACGAGAATGCTAAGCTCCGCATCGAGCGTGAAATGCTCCTGGAGAAATCCGTGGATGCTCGTAAGCGGCGGATTGAGGACGTGAAGGAGATCAAGGTGGACAAAATGACGAAGATGGCATAGTAGATCGAGGTGAAGTAGAGAGCAGTGACCCTGATCATTGTCTGTGTCTTCCTTCTTTTCCCCTTGTGTCTTTCGGGCGCTGCCGCATGTGGCATCTTTAATTATCTTCCTGAATATGTAAGATAATTATCATTATCCATTGCCATCGTCTTCCTATATATCAGTCTTGCTAAGTCTCAGTCGATGCTATGTCCGTGAGATCTTACATCAAGATCCGTGCAAAATTTTCTTTTCAGGCTTTCTTTTCTCTATCTTAAATCTCAGTCGATTGAGGCCTAGCCATGCCATTAAAACTGGGACTCGGGCGCCATTAATGGAGAAGTTGGGAGCAAGGTGGGCGGCAGATGGAGGTCAAAGGGCTCGCCTCCCACTGAGCCTACGCGGCGGTCTGCTCCATGCCTCCCGTCTACTCAAATAGCTACCCTGCACGGCGCCTCCTAGCCAATAAAAATGGGGATGCGTGGCGACACATAAATGGTTAGTACAACACCCACGGTTTGAATAGCACTTGTGTTTCCAACTGTAATGTGGTAGCTCTTTGTTCCAAAATGACTTTGTTCGTTGTTAATCTGTGCGCCTTCAAAAAATCAGACAATTTTTTACCACAACATGTTGGTGCCATGCCAAGGTAACATGCCAAGTTTCATGATTTTCAGGCAAGTTTTGGATTTATAGGAATTTAAAAACCAAGTTTGTCAATGTTTTCGGCCGAGCCCCAATGCCCAGATGTTTGAAATTCAATCCCATTTCTTGCATGGGACCTAAAACATTCACCCAAGGACACCTATACGATTTTTCAACCCATTTTGGTGCACTGGAGCATGTGCATGTAGTTCAAATTTGAATTATGCACATTAAATGCCTAGAAAACTCAATTAATGTATAAAAAATGCCAAACGAACCCGAAATAATTCCAAATTTTAGCACAACACTCCTATTGGTCTTTGTTGCCTCTTTAAAAAAATCAAGGCAGGAAGAGGCAGCGTATGTCGTTTCGCCCACAAAGGTGACACATCCCCCCTATCGGAACCATGAGCCTTCTTGAGAGAAGCTCCGGTTTGTAAGAAGCTTTTACCAAAACTTGTCCCAAATCGAATAATCTTTTTACCACAACATGTTGGTGCCATGTCAAGACACCATGCCAAGTTCCGTGATTTTTAGGCAATTTTTGGATTTACAGGAATTTAAAAACCAAGTTTCTCAATGTTTTTGGCTGAGCCACGACGCCCAGATGTTTGAAATTCATTCCCATTTCTTGTATGGGACCTAAACATTCACCCAAGGACACATATATGATTTTTCAATCCATTTTGGTGCACTGGAGCATGTGCATGTAGTTCAAATTTGAATTATGCACATTAAATGCATAGAAACTCAATAAATGTATAAAAAAGGCCAAACAAACCCGGAATAATTCCAAATTTTAGCATGACACTCCTATTGGTCTTTGTTGCCTCTGTAAAAAAATCATGGCAGGAAGAGGTAGCGTATGTCGTTTCGCCCACAAAGGTGACACATCCCCCCTATCGGAACCATGAGCCTTCTTGAGAGAAGCTCCGGTTTGTAAGAAGCTTATACCAAAACTTATTCCAAATCAAACAAAAAATTTACCACAACATGTTGGTGCCATGTCAAGACACCATGCCAAGTTCCGTGAATTTTAGGAAATTTTTGGATTTACAGGAATTTTAAAACCAAGTTTCTCAATGTTTCCGGCCGAGCCACGACACCCAGATGTTTGAAATTCACTCCCATTTCTTGTATGGGACTTAAACATTCACCCAAAGACACATATACAATTTTTCAACCCATTTTAGTGCACTGGAGCATGAGCCTGTAGTTCAAATTTGAATTATGCACATTAAATTCCTAGAAAACTCAATTAATGTATAAAAAATGCCAAACAAACCCAGAATAATTCCAAATTTTAGCACGACACTCCTATAGTTGCATGTTCACTGCAGATAAATGTTCTACCAATTCAAACAGCGACCTTTCCTACCGTAACCCCTTTTTGTCTTTCAAATCAAAATGAAAATAATCAATTACACCACAAACAGTTTGTTAGCAACAATCGTGTGCGACGCGGTATAAAATATCTTTGGGCTCCCTCATGTATGGCTTACGCAGGAAGGTTCGTCAGCTACAGTCCACCGGCCGTGCGTCAACCACACTTGCGCGCCAGTTTTTCGCTGCACCGTTCATAAATTTTCGGCATCCGTGGAAATATCTAGGTCCCTGCCCCCCCCACCAAAAGCCACATTTCCACTGTTTTCTCCTTCCTTTCCAAGTTCAAACCTTCACTACCTGCTTTGCAGTGCCGCCTCCTCGCCGGAGGCGTTCCTTCCCACTGTGCGGCCTCGTCCATATAGTTAGGTAATCCACACCCTACCCCCATCCTCCTCCTCCTCCTCCTTCTCCATCCCACATGCCTCGACCACCGGCATGACATCTTCCACCCAAATCATTGCCCCATCCTCCAAATAAGTGCCTCCCATAACCATGGTTCATGCATTATAGCCGGGAGCTCAAGGAGCATCTGGCAACGGTGAAGCAAATCACGGACGCACACGCGAATGAGGTCACGATGGCTGCCAAGCATGCCGACCGCCAGATCTTGGACGAGCACCTCGCCATCAAGGCCACTGTCGACCCCTCGCACGCAGATGCCACCATGCGGTTGGCTGCTTTAAACGACAGTTCGTGGTGTTTTCTAAAGGCCGCCTCCGGTGCCTTCTAGTGAATTGTCCTCTGTAATGTTAATATGCCATCTGATCTTCTGAAATGTGATGTTCAGTTAATAGTTTGGTTCATTTGTTGTGATGTTCAATTAACTATTTGGTTCAATTTTGAAATGTGATTTTCAATTCCTGTGGGTACAATTTTTTTATTGTTATGCATGTGAGGAATAAAATCGAATTTGGATGTACTCTATACATGAGAAACAAACACAAATGCTATATTTCCTAGTAGTTCTTAAGCACGCTAGGCTTGGTTAACTGTACGATCTTCTAGTATATGTTCTGTTCTGCAATGTGGTTCTCAGTTAACTGCTTGCTTCATTTGTTGTGGTGTCCAGTTAACTTTTTGGTTCAATTCTATAGTGTGATGTTCATTTGTTGTGGATACAAGTTTTCTTTAATATATTCTACTAATAGTATGCCAACTCTCACTTAAACTGATCAATATCTGCCTTATATGTGTTGCAGGGAAACAATGGGAGGCACTGAGGTTTACCATCGAGGTTTGCACATGCATGGTCCTTTGGCTAATAGCACATTATTGTGCAATTGCGGGAACCATTCTAATATTTAGGTTTTTAACAATTTGGTCTTGCACATGTAGATCCTGCTGTCAGAGGTTTAGACCCACTTTTTGATCCATTTTGCATCTGGGGAAATGAGATGGACATGAATATCAGTCATGTCAAGAAACACAGAAAGATTGTTAGGTTAAAGAAACTAGCGTTGAATAACAACAAGATCTTTGTTTGCACAATAAAGAAGACATCAGTCAACTATAGGATGGTACTAACTCTTTTACATTGTGTTTTTTACTACGCGCCATTTCAAAATTTAGAACAGATATTTATGCATATCTTTGTTTTTAGTCCTTTAGAAAGCAGTTCACCGACGATTACCTCTCAAACCACCTCCATGGTCAAGAGGTGAGGAACGTACTCATTCAACACCCACGGTACAATATTGAAGTCTCCCTCAAGAGGACTGATACGTCTCCAATGTATCTATAATTTTTTATTGTTCCATGCTGTTATAGTATCAATCTTGGATGTTTTATATACATTTACAAGCAATTATATATCATTTTTTTAGGACTAACCTATTAACTTGGTGCCTAGTGCCAGTTGCTGTTTTCTGCTTGTTTTTGGCCTTTCAGAGAAACAGTACCAAAAGAAGTCCAAATGCCACAAAACTTTTTGGAGATTTTTTCTGGACAAAATAAACCTGGGAAGCTTCGGGAGGAGGCCAGATGGCCCACAGGGGCTTCACAAGGCACTAGGGCGCGCCCCAGGGGGGGCGCGCCGTGGTACCTTGTGGGGCCCATGTGACTCCTTTTGACCTAATTCCCCTTATATAAATTCACAAATATTGGGAAACCCCCAGGGATCCTGAAGAGAAAACCTTTCCGCCACTGCAAGCCTCTGTTCTTCCACGATCCCATCTGGAGGCCTTTTCTGGTACTCTGCTGGAGGGGGAATCGATCACGGAGGGCTTCTACATCAACCTTGCTGCCCTTCCGATGATGTGTGAGTAGTTTGCCATAGACCTACGGGTCCATAGCTAGTAGCTAGATGACTTCTTCTCTCTCTTTGATCTTCAATACAATGTTCTCCTCGATGTTCTTGGAGTTCTATCCGATGTAATCTTCTTTTGCGGTGTGTTTGTTGGGATCCGATGAATTGTGAGTTTATGATCAGATTATTCATGAGAAATATTTGAGTCTTCTCTGAACTCTTTTATGCATGATTGTTATAGCTTTGTATTTCTCTCTGATCTATCCGTTTAGTTTGGCCCACTAGATTGATTTATCTTGCAATGGGAAAGGTGCTTTGTGATGGGTTCAATCTTGCGGTGCTCAATCCCAGTGACAGAAAGGGACATGACACGTATTTGTATTGTTGCCATTAAGGATAAAAAGATGGGGTTTATTCATATTGCTTGAATTCGCTTCTCTACATCATGTCATCTTTCTTAAGGCGTTACTCTGTTTCATACTTAATACCCTAGATGGATGCTGGATAGCGGTCGATGAGTGGAGTAATAGTAGTAGATGCAGGCAGGAGTCGGTCTACTTGTCTCGGACGTGATGCCTATGTAGGAGATATGCCCTAGAGGCAATAATAAATGTTATTATTTATCTCCATGTTTGTAATTAAGTTTATATTCCGTGCTATAACTGCTATGGTTCTCGAGTCTGCAATAACCACGAGGCTCGGAGGAAGACTCATATGCACGTGTGGAATAATAAACGGTAAAATGTTTTCCTAGTCATGCCTCTAAGACTAGCTAGAGTGTTGCATGATGGTCCTGTTTTCCTGCTCATGGGCATGTCTATGCCGACAATTTTGAGGGCACAATGTTAGGAGAACACTTGTGTTGAATCGACCCGAATTGATGTTATGCTATGAGATACATTCGTCACAAGGTATGTGGGAGATATGCCCTAGAGGCAGTAATAACAGTTATTTTGTATCTCTGAGTTTGTAATGAATGTTTATGTTCTATGCTATAATTGCAATGATTCTCGAGTCTGCAATATCCACGAGGCTCGGAGGGAAACTCATGTGCACGTGTGGTATAATAAACGGTAAAATGTATTCCTGGTAATGCCTCTAAGACTAGCTCAAGTATTGCATGATGATCCTGTTTTCCTGATCATGGGCATGTCTGTAGGGTAACGCAGTAGAAAACAAAAAAATTCCGACCTACGCACCAGCCCAGGACCACTATGGAGACTGCATACAAGGTTTGATCTGTTTCGTTACCGACTCGTAGCGCAGCGGAAGTAGAGTCGATGACGATCGGCGGTGCAGATCCCCGCAGCTAGGATTTACAACCTCCCAACCGCGATGATGTACTCCCACATCTGCCCCACGGACAGCCCTCCGGGAGGCGGTCGGATAGTCCCTCGGACGGTGTCGCAGACAGCCCTTCGGGAGGACCTTCGAAACTCGAACGGTCACTCGGACAGCCCTTCGGGAGGACCCTCGAAACTAAGACGATCACCTGGACAGCCCTTCGGGAGGCACTCTCGAACTAAGACCGAAACTCCGATCTCTCTACAGAGTTGCACACATACGGTGTCATCTATCCGGCAGGGCTTCGCCGTCCAGAACTAGTTCCAGTCGGAAACTAGACAGCCTTTCGGCTCTACGAAACTATTTCGCTGGGAGGGAGAGAGAAGCCAGAAATGTCATGGCACTTGTATGTGAGAAGGCGTGAGTGTGGAGGCAGCCCCTCCACCTCTATTTATAGGAAAAGCAAGGGGTAGGGAGGTTTTACAATAAAACCCAAAATGCACTTAAAGGAAGTCCTTCACATGGGCATAAAGGTGAAACCATGAGACAAGTGGGGCTCCATGGAGGAGCTCCACATGTGGCCGACAACTCCCACTTGGGGGGGGCCCCAAGGGAGGTTTCTTAGCCCCCAAGCCTTCTAGAAGCCTTTTGGAAAATATCCCAAAAGGTGCTTTTCCAAAAATATCCAAAAAGCACTTTCACTATTCACGAAGACATTTTTCCGCGTCCGTTAAAACCCAAATTATTTTTGTGTGCCTAGAACAATTCTAGTACCCACCAAAATAATTTTGAATGCATTCCGAAACAATTTCGGAACAATCTTTCTTCAGCAAAAAGCAACCAAATCGGTTCCGGCTGCTCCGAAACATTTCCGGTTTTTGTCCCGGAAAATTCCCAGAAGTTTCGAGAACACTTCTCGCATCCTCCAAGAATTTCCAGGCATGTGCCAGAACCAATTTGACTTAATGGAATACCCTGAAACAACTTTTCAGTTTTACCGGAACTATTCCGATATCCTCTCCGGAACGTTTACGTTTCATCCGAAACTTTTTCGGTGATTTTCTCTCAGACTCCCCGTCTAGTATTCAGCAGATAGATGACCCTTAAGTGTGTGAGCCTATAGGTTCGGTGAAGTATAGACATGACTCGGAACCCCTTCCGATCAATGATCAACATCGGAGCCATGGACACCCATATTGACCCCTATACCCACACGAATGAATATTCGAGTGAACCTCCAGTTGCCGTGTGCTATTCTTGTTGCTTCGCGATATGTTACAAATACCCGAGGTGAGAAACATCAGCATCCTCGTGGATCAACACTTGTCCACAATGCCAGTTACCTCGTTATCGGTTTTTGTTCTCTTTTCTCGTTTCTATGTTCCGGCATCCCTATGATCAAATCACACTTGTGTCTGGCCAGACGATGATGGATACCGCAACACCGAGAGGGCCCAGAGATATCTCTCCATCGTCGGAGGAGCAAATCCCAATCTTGAGCTATCAAGTTACTTAACATACTTTTCCATGAACCCGTAAGCCACCGTAATAGCCACCCATTTACGGATGACGTTTAACAAACCCCAAAGTTCATGAAGCAAGCATGAAGAAACTCGACACTCTCATGGTCTAAGGAATTATGCAAACATTAGCTTCTCTGTGTTATTAACCATTAACTTATGACGAATGAATCTCATAGCATAACATCAATCAGGTCGATTCAACACAAGTGTTCTACTAACATTGTGCCCACAAAGTTGCCGGCATAGTCATGCCCATGATCAGGAAAACAGAACCATCATGCAACACTTGAGCTAGTCTTAGAGGCCAGACTAGGAATACATTTTACCGTTTATTATTCCACACGTGCATATGAGTCTTCCTTCAAGCCTCGTGGTTATTGCAGACTCGAGAACCATAGCAGTTGTAGCATGGAACATAAACTTAATTATGATCATGGAGATAAATAATAATCATTTATTATTGCCTCTAGGGCATATCTCCTACAGACTCCCACTTGCACTAGAGTCAATAATCTAGTCAATGCTAATGCACATTACACCTATGGCACACCGGTGTAAAAATGCTTCGCATGTGGTATAGCCTGATGTCCAACGGATCTGACAACTTTAGTTCCGTGTGTATCTTTGCATGTCCTCGCGTTTTCACGCTTTCACAAAATTCATATTTTGTGTGGACTTGGCTTCGTATATATGTGAATCACTGCTCAAACCTTGATTCCTCAGACTGAGCTATGGAGCAACTATCTTCAATAGTGTTCCATTGACCAAAGCCATCTTGGAATCATACTAAGTTCATCAACGAACTGTATGATTCGACATCTTCTGTGTCGCTTTGAAAGCGGCAACATACTTAGCCTTAGTTATAGAATTCGCCATAGTAACATGTTTAGAAACGATTTCCAAACACCGTGCCACCATATTGTGTATCACACAAAACCCTTAACTTAAATCGAAAATCACATGGAGCATTGATGAAGACTATATCGATGTAATCACTTACAACGAGCACTTCATAATATCTGCTTGCGAGAAAACATGTCATCAGTGCTACTTTAGTACTTTGTGACATTTTTCACTGTTGTCCCATGATCAGTACTTTGATCACTTTGGTATCTATACTCGCAACAGCTTTGGAGTATTGGACATATCTGGTTGTTTTACATACCATGGAATACATGATTAATCCAAACACGAAAGTGTGTGGAATCTCCATCATGTATTTCGCTCATCAGTGTTTTGAGACACCGAGTCTTGCAAAAACCCTTTCCATGTGACTTCGGCAAGAATCACTCCTTGGCGTTTTAATGCTAAAACGTTTTAGCATCTTGTCAATATGCATTTTTGGCTTTAGCCTTTTAGGCAATTCTATCTCGTAGATAAATATGCCTAATGTCAAAGCTATTTAGCCCAAGCAGTTCATCAAAAAACTATTTTTAATGAAGTACTAATTCATGTCAAGAAATTTCCAATCAACAATGTGTCAAGCACACAGAGTTTTTAGAAATATTATTATGCTCCCACTTACTTTCTTGAAACCACAAGCATCTTCGTTATCCATTGATGAAATCAAACTCTTTTGACTATTTCATCAAAAACAAAGATTCCAACTCCATTTTGCTCTCTTCTGTCCATTCTTGGAACTCTGAAGTTTGCATACTTACTAGCATCCTCTGGATTGACAAAATACTTTGGACTGTACCACATACAAGTCCTAGGTTGCATTTCCATCATATGGAAATCCTTTTGGCATCCATGTATCATATCTCAAGATTGAAATATGTATTAATTGCTAGTTTAACCCGATCTGACTTTAAGCATCGCTACGGTGAGAGAACCAAATTGTAGTCAACTCCTTGAACTTGTTATTGCAACAAGTCAAGCTTTATGGATAAAACATTTTATCCAAATCAGTTTATAGTTCCATTAATGTTCGTTTAGACTCTAGGTCTTCCGAACGGTTTATCAAGATATAATCTTGAATTATTTATGGAAACTATCTCGGATTATATTGGCATTTAGTCAATTCTGGAGTCAGGGCCCATCAACGCTTTCTTGTGTATCGTAGGTATACTGTTGTCCAATAACAATATCTCGCTTGCGCACCTGAGAGGTTTGCATGAGTTTTGCCTACGTGGTTTAGCTGCAAGTTCGACCGAAGTCCATACATTTTATTGTAGAGACTTCCGTATCAGTCGTAGTAGGAAACTCTGGAATTACTTCCAAGGTTCCTTTCCTTTGATCTGATGACAAAGATACTTCTTATCTCGCCGAGTTGCACTGTTCTCCCACTCACCTTTTTGCAAGAAACATTTTCTTTTAAAATTATACCGTTCTTTGTGGCAAACCTTTTGCCTCGGTATCATGGTGGAGGAATTCCCAATTACTTGGGATAACCTACAAAGTAGCTCTTGTCTGATTTGGAATAGGTTTGTAACCTTTTACACAAGCCCCATATTCCAAATGTTTAAGAAAAGACGAAGCATGGTTGGGCGTACCATACCATGGCGTTATTTCAACAGACCTGATGGTGCTCTTTTCAGTGTAAAAGCCGCAGTCACTAAAGCATTACTTTAAAAAGGATAATGGCAAATTGATTTATGTCATCTTTGATCTTACCATGTCGAAAATGGTTTGATTACATCTAAATGGATGTACCACTCACAGTGGAGTTCCGGGAGGTGTAAGTTATGAAACTCTTTTCACAACTCATCAGACATTCGCTAAACTTGTAACTCAAATATTCCTTTCCGCAATCAAATTGCAGAAACATAATTTTCTTGTTACAATAATTTCTACTTCATTTTGAAAACCTTTCGAATGATTTCAAAAGATCCAGACTTACGTCTCATCAAGTAAATATCGATATATCTGCTTGAGTCATTTTTGAAGATAGACAAATCCACTGTTTTCAACAACATTTATCGGACTACACACATCAAAATGTATGATCACCAATAAGTTCGTTGCTCGTTCCTTATGGCCTATGAACGGTATTTCAGTCACTTCACTTTTCGGAGGAAAGTTGCAAGTGTCAGATGATTCAAAATCAAACGACTTCAAAATCCATCATAATGGAATTTTCCATGCGGGTTTCTCCAATGTGACCAAATGCAGTGCCACACTTGTGTGGTATTCTTTTAGTCTTGCGACATTTAGCGTCAGTGTTATGGATGTATCATATTACCATCTATATTCATAACGTACGTTCCATCCACTATGGAAGCATGGCCCTTATGCTATTCATTATTCCGAACAATAATTGTTCTTTCATGAACAACACTCTTGCAACAAACATTATGCAAATGGACTAGAGTGTATAAAACTCTAAAATGATTTATGAAAGTAAATATAGAGGTAAAGTATTATTATCAATATTCATAACATACATCTCATTCATAATGAAATTATGGCCCTTATGTTATTCATAACACCGAATATCAAAAGTTCTCTTATGAACAACCTTCTTGCAAGATACCTTATGCAAAGGGCTAGAGTGTGTAAAACTCTATAATGAATTATGAAAAATAAATACATAGGTAATAAATCGATGGAAGGTATAGTAACTTTTACTAAGTTCCCAACATATATTTAAACCTCATTCCTGGCTAGTCTTTCAGGCCATAGTAGTTCTTGCATCAAGTCGCAACAGAGTGCAATCTAGCGGGTATCTCTGTGATAAACTCACAATACCCAAGAATCAGTGATTAACATGTTTAATCATAATTCCTAAGAACTATTTCTTTGACTAGCCTTCTATACATCAATGACTTGTATGACATTCATACATGAGCTGGATATTCCAGTCTTCTCTCTTTTTGCCTTTATACTTCTAACAGTTTAACTTTTAGTATTTCTTCTATCTCAGAAGAAGCATCCAACTTAAGAGTGGCGTTAGCCCCGAATTTCCTAGGCGTGAAAGTCTCACTAACACCCTTCGGACATTTCCTTTAAGTTGTTTGTTTTATTCACCTTCATCATATGACAGGCGTTCTACTGGATCCCTCTATCATTAGTCAAATGCATAGTAAACATCTTTTACTAATAGTTTGCAAAACAAGCATTGCTTTGGATATCCCATATCTTTTAGCCTTTGTTTGTGTCTGAAAAATGATTTTCAGTTCCATGAATATCACATAGCTATCCCAAACTTTTGAAGTTCGGGTCTCATGGAAGCAAACATATTGCACTTGACCGTAACGGAATTCTAGCTTTTGGATCGAAGGACGAGAGTCAAAATATCCATAGCATTAGTGGGAGAATAGTAAAAGCATGCGATAGGACAAAGTCCTTCTCGGCACTCTTGAGGACAATCCTCACATTATATTACCAACCGCAAAGTTTTAACCAGATATTTAACAGCTATTCAATTTTAACAGGGAAGGTGGAAACGCGATCCATTATTCTACAACTATTACGCAAATTTTACTTAGACAAAGTTCATAATTAATTGCACAGAGAATTAAACAAGTTCATTCTACAGTGCGTTCCCACTCAAATCAATATCTCTCAAAATTGATTATGAGTGATTCAAGATCCACATTTCAATTCAACGCCATTGACGGGTTCATCACTGATGACGCGAATTTCAATTGGTAGGCCAACTTGCCGATCACATCTCTATGTGATTCTTGTTCATCTTTCGATGCGTGTGTTCCGAGCTCAGGACTGTCCTGCCTGAACGTCAAGACAACCAAGTGATCTCGATGCGAGGTCTGACCTCACCCGCCTCACACTTCCCTAATCGTTTGTACTCATGTGTACATGGCGTACTCCAAGAAGTTAGGTGCCGTGACGGTGCTACACTTGGGAGAACACTAACTACTTGATATTTTAAGTGAGAGATCATCCTAAGAAAAGCGACTACCACGCAATCAAGAAGGGTGCATCAAAGGGATAAACATCTCAGGCAATTCATAATAGCATGATATGGTATAGCCCTTTCTGACGGAGAAGTCTTGTATTTCTTCGTCTTCGGCATTCGCGTTGCTATCTCTATAGCTAATAAAATAAGTGCATTACTTAAGGTTGACACGCAGGTCATTAAAGTGACAATCATATGGCTCCAGCCATCGTGCCGAATCATGACACGCAGGTCATGTTAATTTACATCATATAGTCATTTCATACATAATCAAATTATTATGAGCACTGCTATACCACATCATATGCACATGCAAACCATCCTGCAAAACCAAGTTAGACACCTCTAATCAGTTTATGCAAAATTTCATTTTACGTGGCTTCTAAGGTTTCGAAACAAACCGTAGCTACCAACGTTTTATCATCAAGTATGATAATTCAAGTCGCTAGATTAACATTCCAGGGTGTATGAAACACGAGATAATAAAATCTCGAGCCCCATACTAAACTTCGTCATACGCGTGAACCCCGTCCAGATCATATCTGCATTGCCCTTTCGTCTGCGAAATTTCATCTTTGTTTTTAACTATGGTGGAATTCAAAGAACTGTTAGCACTTCGTTGATCAATCAGGATCGCGGATTGCCAGAACTTTGAAACTCCACCATACCGTTATCAATCTCAGAAATATGCAAATTTCAGGGATGCAACAAGAACATCGGGTAATAGATTTCATCTGCTACCCGCACAAATAATTTTCAGCAATAGAACTCATCTACTACCTAATTATATTGTGCAACACCCATACATCTCATGTATTCTAGATCGCAACCTGCATCCACGCATAGCACGGCTCATGATGCCACTGTAGGGTAACGCAGCAGAAAACAAAAAATTTACGACCTACGCACCAGCCCAGGACCACTATGGAGACTACATACAAGGTTTGATCTGTTTCGTTACCGACTCGTAGCGCAGCGGAAGTAGAGTCGATGACGATCGGCGGTGCAGATCCCCGCAGCTAGGATTTACAACCTCCCAACCGCGAGGATGTACTCCCACATCTGCCCCACGGACAGCCCTCCGGGAGGCGGTCGGACAGTCCCTCGGACGGTGTCGCAGACAGCCCTTCGGGAGGACCATCGAAACTCGAACGGTCACTCAGACAGCCCTTCGGGAGGACCCTCGAAACTAAGACGATCACCTGGACAGCCCTTCGGGAGGCACTCTCGAACTAAGACCGAAACTACGATCTCTCTACAGAGTTGCATACATACGGTGTCTTCTATCCGGCAGGGCTTCGCCGTCCAGAACTAGTTCCTGCTGGAAACTAGACAGCCTTTCGGCTATATGAAACTATTTCGCTAGGAGGGAGAGAGAAGCCAGAAATGTCATGGCACTTGTATGTGAGAAGGCGTGAGTGTGGAAGCAGCCCCTCCACCTCTATTTATAGGAAAAGCAAGGGGTAGGGAGGTTTTACAATAAAACCCAAAATGCACATAAAGGAAGTCCTTCACATGGGCATAAAGGTGAAACCATGAGACAAGTGGGGCTCCATGGAGGAGCTCCACATGTGGCCGGCCACTCCCACTTGGGGGGCCCCCCAAGGGAGGTTTCTTAGCCCCCAAGCCTTCTAGAAGCCTTTTGGAAAATATCCCAAAAGGTGCTTTTCCAAAAATATCCAAAAAGCACTTTCACTATTCACGAAGACATTTTTCTGTGTTCGTTAAAACCAAAATTATTTCTGTGTGCCTAGAACAATTCTAGTACCCACCAAAATAATTTTGAACGCATTCCGAAACAATTTCGGAACAATCTTTCTTCAGCAAAAAGCAACCAAATCGGTTCCGGCTGCTCCGGAACATTTCCGGTTTTTGTCCTGGAAAATTCCCAGAAGTTTCTAGAACACTTCTCGCATCCTCCAAGAATTTCCACGCATGTGCCAGAACCAATTTGACTTAATCGAATACCCCGAAACAACTTTTCAGTTTTACCGGAACTATTCCGATATCCTCTCCGGAACGTTTCCGTTTCATCTGAAACTTTTTCGATGATTTTCTCTCAGACTCCCCGTCTAGTATTCGGCAGATAGATGACCCTTAAGCGTGTGACCCTATAGGTTCGGTGAAGTATAGACATGACCCGGAACCCCTTCCAATCAATGATCAACATCGGAGCCGTGGACACCCATATTGACCCCTATACCCACACGAATGAATATTCGAGTGAACCTCCAGTTGCCGTGTGCTATTCTTGTTGCTTCGCGATATGTTACAAATACCCGAGGTGAGAAACATCGACATCCTCGTGGATCAACACTTGTCCACAATGTCAGTTACCTCGTTATCGGTTTTTGTTCTCTTTTCTCGTTTCTATGTTCCGGCATCCCTATGATCAAATCACACTTGTGTCTGGCCAGATGATGATGGATACCGCAACACCGAGAGGGCCCAGAGATATCTCTCCATCGTCGGAGGAGCAAATCCCAATCTTGAGCTATCAAGTTACTTAACATACTTTTCCATGAACCCGTAAGCCGCCATAATAGCCACCCATTTACGGATGACGTTTAACAAACCCCAAAGTTCATGAAGCAAGCATGAAGAAACTCGACACTCTCATGGTCTAAGGAATTATGCAAACATTAACTTCTCTGTGTTATTAACCATTAACTTATGACGAATGAATCTCATAGCATAACATCAATCAGGTCGATTCAACACAAGTGTTCTACTAACATTGTGCCCACAAAGTTGCCGGCATAGTCATGCCCATGATCAGGAAAACAGAACCATCATGCAACACTTGAGCTAGTCTTAGAGGCCAGACTAGGAATACATTTTACCGTTTATTATTCCACACGTGCATATGAGTCTTCCTTCAAGCCTCGTGGTTATTGCAGACTCGAGAACCATAGCAGTTGTAGCATGGAACATAAACTTAATTATGATCATGGAGATAAATAATAATCATTTATTATTGCCTCTAGGGCATATCTCCTACAATGTCTATGCCGGCAATTTTGAGGGCACAATGTTAGTAGAACACTTGTGTTGAATCGACCCGAATTGATGTTATGCTATGAGATACATTCGTCGCAATTTAATGGTTAATAACATAGAGATAGTTAATGTTTGCATAGTTCCTTAGACCATGAGAGCATCGAGTTCCTTCGTACTTGCTTCGTGAACTTTGGGGTTTGTTAAACGTCATCCGTAACTGGGTGACTATTACGGCAGCTTACCGGTTCACGAAAATGTATGACAAGAAACGAGATAGCTCAAGATTGGGATTTGCTCCTTCGACGATGGAGAGATATTCTCGGGCCCTCTCGGTGTTATGGTATCCATCATCGTCTTGCCAGACACATTGTGATTTGATCACTGGGATGCCAGAACATGGAAACGAGAAAAGAGAACAAAACCGGTAACAAGGTAACTTGCATGGTGGACAAGTTGTTGATCCATGGGTATGCAATAAATCTCACCTCGGGTGTTTGTAATATATTGTCAAGCAACAGGAATAGCACACGGCAACTGGAGGTTCACTCGAATATTCATTCGTGTGGGTATAGGGGTCAATATGGGTGTCCACGGCTCCGATGTTGATCATTGATCGGAAAGTGTTCCGGGTCATGTCTATACTTCACTGAACCTATAGGGTCACATGCTTAAGGGTCATCTATCTACTAAATACTAGACGGGGAGTCTGAGAGAAAATCACAGGAAAAGTTTCAGACGAAACGGAAACGTTCCGGAGAGAACACCGGAATTATTTCGGTAAAACTGAAAAGTTGTTTCAGGGGATTCCATTAAGTCAAATTGGTTTTGGCACACGCCTGGAAATTCTTAGAGGATGCCAGAAGTGTTCTGGAAACTTCTGGGAATTTTCCGGGATAAAAACCGGAAATGTTCCGGAGCTGCCGGAACCGCTTTGGTTGCTTTTCACTGAAGAAAAACATTGTTCTGGAATTGTTTTGGAATGCGTTCAAAATTGTTTTAGTGGGTACTGGAATTATTCTAGGCACACAGAAATAATTTGAGACTTAACGGACGCAGAAAAATGTCTTCGCGAATAGTAAAAGTGCTTTATGGATATTATTTGGAAAGCACCTTTTGGGATATTTTCCAAAAGGCTTCTAGAAGGACTTGGGAGCCAAGGAAGCCCCCTCATGGGGGGGGGGGGCCCAAGAGTGGCCGGCCAAGGGAGGTGGAGCTCCTTGGAGCTCCACATGCCATCCCTTTTAGCTTTATTCTTTTATGAAAAGGCATAAAGTGGGGGGTACTTTTGGTATTTTTGAATGCCAACTTTACCAGTTGGCTATCCTATAAATAGAGGTGGAGGGGTGCTCTCCAAACCTCATCCAAGCTCTCATACACATGCCATGCTCGTCTGGCTCTCTCTCTCTCCCTTCCAGCGAAATAGTTTCGTAGAGCCGAAAGGCTGTCTGGGTTCCGGCAGGAACTATTTCTGGACGGCGAAGCCCTGCCGGATAGCTGACACCGTATGTGTGCAACCCTGTAGAGAGATTGTAGTTTCAATCTTTTTCCCAAGGGGCTGTTCGACTGTCCTCCCGGGGGGCTATCCGAGTTACCGTTCGAGTTTTGGGTGTCCTTCCAAAGGGCTGTCCAAGTTACCATTCGGGTTTCGAGGGTCCTCCCGAAGGGCTGTCCGCGACATCGTTCGAGGGACTATCCGACCGCCTCCCGAAGGGCTATCCGGCGATGGAGTACATCCTCGTGGTTGGGAGGTTGTAAATCCTAGCTGCGGGGATCTGCACCGACGATCTACACCGACTCTTCTTCTGCTGTGTTTCGAGTCGGTACGGATCAGATCAAACCCTATATGCAGTCTCCATAGTGGTCCTGGGCATGCTCGTTGTACCGAGTTTTTTTGTTTTCTGTCGCATTCCCCTATAGTGGCATCATGAGCCGTGCTATGCATAGATGCAGGTTACGATCTAGAATACATGGACATGTATGGGTATTGCATAATATAATTTTGGAGTAGATGAGATCTATTGCTGAAAATTATTTATGCGCGTAGCAGATGAAATCTGTTACCCGATGTTCTTGTTGCTTCCCTAGAATTTGCGTATTTCTGATCTCGAGACAGCATGGTGGAATTTCACAAAGTTCTGGCAATCCGCGATCCTTATTGATCAACGAAGTGCTATCAGTTCTTTGGGTTCTGCCATAGTCAAAAGAAAGATGAAATTCGCAGGTGAAAGGGCAATGAATATATGATCTGCACGGGGGTCATGCGTATGACGAAGTTTAGTATGGGGCTCGAGATTTAATTCTGTCGTGTTTCATACACCCCGAGATGTTAAACTAGCGACTTGAATAATCATACTTCATGATAAAACATTGGTAGCTGTGATTTAAGTCAAAACCTTAGAAGCCACGTAAAATAAATTTTTGCATAAACTGATTAGAGGCGTCTAACTTGGTTTTGCAGGATGTGCATGTGATGTGGTATAGCAATGCTCATATTAATTCGAGTATGTATGAGATGACTATATGATGTAAGTTTATTAACGTGACCTGCGTGTTATGATTCGGCATGATGGCTGGAGCCATATGATTGTCACTTTAATGACCTGCGTGTCAACCTTAAGTAATGCACTTATTTTATTAGCTATAGAGATAGCAATATTATCTGGTGCATCGACAAGGTGGTGGCAATCTTCGCGAAGGTGAACACCGACGCGAATATGCCGAAGACGAAGAAATAAAAGACTTCTCCGTCAGAAAGGGCTACACCATATCATGCTATTATGAATTGCTTGAGATGTTTATCCCTTATGATGCACCCTTCTTGATTGCGCGGTAGTCGCTTTTATTAGGGTGATCTCTCACTTAAAATATCAAAGTAGTCAGTGTTCACCCAAGTGTAGCACCGTCTGAAATTCGTATCTTTTCGGGGTGCGCCATGTACACATGAGCACGAACGAATCGAGAGGAATGAGGCGGGTGAGGTCAGACCTCGCAGCAAGATCACTTGGTTGTCCTTGACGTTCAGGCAGGAGAGTCTTGAGCTCGGAACACGCCCATCGAAAGATGAACAAGAATCACATAGAGATGTGATCTTCAAGTTGGCCTACAGATTGAAATTCGCGTCATCAGTGATGAACCCGTCAATGGCGTCAAATTGAAATATGGATATTGTATCACTCGCAAACAATTTTGAGAGTTATTGATTTGAGTGGGAGCGCACTATAGAATTAACTTGCTTAATTCTCAGTGCAATTAATTATGAACTTTGTCTAAAGTGAAATTTGCATAATAGTTGTAGAATAATGGCTCGCGTTTCCACCTTCCCTGTTAAATTTGTATAAGCTGTTAAATATCAGGTAAAAACTTTACGGTTGGTAACATAATGTGAGGATTGTCCTCAAAAGTGCCGAGAAGGACTTTGTGCTATCGCATGCTTTTGGTATTCTCCCGCTAATGCTATGGATAATGTGACTCTCGTCCTTCGATCCAAAAGTTAGAATTCCGTTACGGTCAAGTGCAATATGTTTGCTTCCATGAGACCCGAACTTCAAAAGTTTGGGATAGCTATGTGATATTCATGGAACTGAAAATCACTTTCAGACACAAACAAAGGCTAAAAGATACGTGATATCCAAAGCAATGTTTGTTTTGCAAACTATTAGTAAAAGTGTTTACTATGCATTTGACTAATAACAGAGGGATCCAGTAGAACGCATGTCATATGATGATGGTGAATAAAACAACAACTTAAGAGAAAGGAAATGTCCAAAGGGTGTTAGTGTGACTTACACACCTAGGAAGTCTGGGGCTGACGCCACTCTTCAAGTTGGTGCTTGTTCTGAGAGTAGGAGAATTATTGGAAGTAAAATTGTTAGAAGTATAAAGGCAAAAAGAGAGATGACTGGAATATCCAGCTCATGTATGAAAGTCATACAAGCTATTGATGTATAAAAGGCTGGTCAAAGAAATAGTTCTTGGGAATTATGATTAAACATGTTAATCACTGATTCTTGGGTATTGTGAGTTGATCACAGAGATACCCGCTCGATTGCATTCTGTTGCAACTCGATGCAAGAACTACCACGGCCTAAAACACTGGCCGGAGTGAGGTTCAGATACGCGCTGGGAACATAGTAAATGTTACTATACATTCCATCGGTGTATTACCTATGTATTTATTTTCATAATTGATTTTAGAGTTTTACACACTCTAGCCCATTGCATAAGGTATCTTGCAAGAAGGTTGTTCATAAGAGAAGTTTTGATGTTCGATGTTATGAATAACTTAAGGGCCATACTTTCATTATGAATGAGATGTATGTTATGAATACTGATAATAATACATTACCTCTGTATTTACTTTCATAATTCATTTTAGAGTTTTACACACTCTAGCCCATTGCATAATATTTGTTGCAAAAGGGTTGTTCATAAAAGAACAATTGTTGTTTAGTGTCATGAATAACATAAGGGCCATGCTTCCATCGTGTATGGGATGTATGTTATGAATATTGATGGTAATATGATACATCCATAACACTGACGCTAAATGTCACAAGACTAAGAGAATACCACACATGTGTGGCACTGCATTTGGTCACATTGGAGAAACCCGCATGGAGAAGTTCCATAATGATGGATTTTGAAGTCGTTTGATTATGAATCATCTGACACTTGCAACTTTCCTCCGAAAAGTGAAGTGACTGAAATACCGTTCACAGGCCATAAGGAACGAGCAATGAACTTATTGGTGACCATACATTTTGATGTATGTAGTCCGATAAATGTTGTTGCTAGCAATGGATTTATCTATCTTCAGAAATGACTCAAGTAGATATATGCATATTTACTTGATGAGACGTAAGTCTGGATCTTTTGAAATCATTCATAAGGTTTTCAATATGAAGTAGAAATTATTGTAACAAGAAAATTATGTTTCTGCAATTTGATTGCGGAAAGGAATATTTGAGTTACAAGTTTAGGGAATGTCTGATGAGTTGTGAAAAGAGTTTCATAACTTACACCTCACGGAGCACCACTGTGAGTGGAATATCTTTGAAGATGTAATCAAACCATATATGACATGGTAAGATCAAAGATGACATAAATCAATTTGCCATTATCCCTTTTAAAGTAATGCTTTAAAGACTGGGCCTTTTACACTGAAAAGAGCGCCATCAGGTCTGTTGAAATGACGCCATGGTATGGTACGCCCAACCATGCTTTGTCTTTTCTTAACATTTGGAATACGGGGCTTGTGTAAAATATTTACAAACCTATTCCAAATCAGACAAGTACTACTTTGTAGGTTATCCCAAGTAATTGGGAATTCCTCCACCACTATACCGAGGCAAAAGTTTTGCCACAAAAAACCGGTATGCTTTTGAAGAAAATGGTTCTCGCAAAAAGGTGAGTGGGAGGACAGTGCAACTCAACGAGATAACAGTATCTTTGTCATCAGATCAAAGGAAAGGAACCTTGGAAGTGAGTCCAGAGTTTCCTACTGCGACTGATACGGAAGCCTCTACATAAGATGCATGGACTTCGGCCGAACTTGCAACTGAACCACGTAGGCAAAACTCATGCAAACCTCCCAGGTGCGCAAGTGAGATATTGTTGTTAGACAACAGTATACCTACGATACAAAGGAAGTGTTGATGGGCCCTGACTCCGGAATTGGCTAAATGCCAATATAATTCGAGATAGTTTCCATAAATGATTCAAGATTACATCTAGATAAACCCTTTGGAAGACATAGAGTCTAACAAACATTAATGAAACTATAAACTGATGTGGATAAAATGTTTTATCCATAAAGCTCGACTTGTTGCAATAAAAAATTCAAGGAGTTGACTACGATGAGATTGTCTCACCGTAGAGATGCTTAAAGTCAGATCGGGTTAAACTAGCAATTAATACATATTTCAATCTGTAGATATGATACATGGATGCCAAAAGGATTTCCATGTGATGGAAATACAACCTAGGACTTGCATGTGATACAGTCCGAAGTATTTTGTCAATCCAGAGGATGCTAGTAAGTATGCAAACTTCAGAGTTCCAGCGATGGACAGAAGAGAGCAAAATGAAGTTGGAATCTTCGTTTTTGATGAAATAGTCAAAAGAGTTTGATTTCATCAATGGATAACGAAGATGCTTGTGGTTACAAGAAAGTAAGTGGGAGCATGATAATATTTCTAAAAACCTTGTGTGCTTGACACATTGTTGATTGGAAATAATATAAATTTCTTGACACGAATTAGGACTTCATTGAAAATAGTTTTTCGATGAAGTGCTTGGGCTAAATAGCCTTGATATTAGGCATATTTATCTATGAGATAGAATTGCCTAATAGGCTAAGCCAAAAATACATATTGACAAGATGCTAAAATAGTTTAGCATAAGAACGCCAAGGAGTGATTCTTGCTGAAGTCACATGGAAAGAGTTTTGCAAGACTCAGTGTCCCAAAACACTGATGAGCAAAATACATGATGGATTTTCCACACACCTTTGTGTTTGGATTAATCATGTATTCTATGGTATGTAAAACAACCGGATATGTCTGATACTCCCAAGATGTTGCGAGTATAGATACCAAAGTGATCAAAGTACTAATCATGGGATAAACAGTGAAAATGTCATTAAGTACAAAAGTAGCACTGATGACATGTTTTCTCGCAAGCAGAGATTATGAAGTACTCGCTGTAAGTAATTACATCGATACAGTCTTCAATGCTCCATGCGATTTTCAATTTAAGTTAAGGGTTTTGTGTAATACATGATATGGTGCATGGTGTTTGGAAATCGTTCCAAACAGGTTACTGTGGCGAATTCTATAACAAAGGCTAAGTATGTTGCCGCTTTCAAAGTGACATAGAAGATGTTGAATCGTACAGTTCGTTCATGAACTTAGTATGGTTCCAAGATGGCTTTGGTCAATGGAACAATATTGAAGATAGATGCTCCATAGCTCAGTCTGAGGAATCAAGGTTTGTCCAGTGATTCACATATATACGAAGCCAAGTCCACACAAAATATGAATTTTGTGAAAGCATGAAAATGCGAGGATATGCAGAGATACACACGGAACTGAAGTTGTCAGATCCGTTGGACATCAGACTATACCACAAGCGAAGCATGTTTTACACCGGTATGCCATAGGTGTAAAGTGCATCAGCATTGACTAGATTATTGACTTTAGTGCAAGTGAGAGTCTGTAGGAGATATTCCCTAGAGGCAATAATAAATGTTATTATTTATCTCCATGTTTGCAATTAAGTTTATATTCCGTGCTATAACTGCTATGGTTCTCGAGTCTGCAATAACCACGAGGCTCGGAGGAAGACTCATATGCACGTGTGGAATAATAAACGGTAAATGTATTCCTAGTCATGCCTCTAAGACTAGCTCAAGTGTTGCATGATGGTCCTATTTTCCTGATCATGGGCATATCTATGCCGGCAATTTCGAGGGCACAATGTTAGGAGAACACTTGTGTTGAATCGACCCGAATTGATGTTATGCTATGAGATACATTCGTCACAAGTTAATGGTTAATAAAACAGAGAAAGTTAACGTTTGCATAAGTCCTTAGACCATGAGAGCATCGAGTTTTTTATTGCTTGCTTCATGAACTTTGGGGTTTGTTAAGCGTCATCTGTAAATGGGTGGCTATTACGGCGGCTTACGGGTTCATGGAAAAGTATGTCAAGTAACTTGATAGCTCAAGATTGGGATTTGCTCCTCCGATGATGGAGAGATATCTCTGGGCCCTCTTGGTGTTACGGTATCCACCATAGTCCGGCCAGACACATTGTGATTTGATCACAGGGATGCCGGAACACGGGAACAACAAAAGAGAACAAAACCGGCAACGAGGTAACTGGCATAATGGACAAGTTGTTGATCCATGGGGATGCTGATAAATCTCACCTCGGGTTTTGTAACATATCGTGAAGCAACAAGAATAGCACACGGCAACTGGAGGTTCACTCGAATATTCATTCGTGTGGGTATAGGGGTCAATATGGGTGTCCATGGCTCCGATGTTGATCATTGATCGGAAAGAGTTCCGGTCATGTCTATACTTCACTAAACCTATAGGGTCACACGCTTAAGGGTCATCTATCTGTTGAATACTAGACAGGGAGTCTGAGAGAAAGTCACTGGAAAAGTTTCGGAGACAACGGAAAAGTTTCGGAGAGTGCACCGAAATAATTTCGGTGAAACTGAAAAGTTGTTTCAGGGTGTACCATTAAGTCAAATTGGTTTCGGCACACGTCCGGAAATTCTTGGAGGGTGCCAAAATTATTCTGGAAACTTCTGGGATTTTTCCGGAGGAAAAACCGGAAATGTTCCGGAGCTGCCGGAACCGGTTTGGTTGCTTTTCGCAGATGAAAATTACGAATCCGAATTTTTTTCGAAACGCGTCCAAAATCATTTTAGTGGGTACTGAAATTATTCTAAGACTCACAGAAATATTTTCGGATTTAACGGTCGCGGAAAAATGTTTCCATCAATAGTGAAAGTTCTTTTTGGGTGGCTTCTTGGAGAAGCCACCTTGAGGGCCTTTTGGTATTTTTCCCCTTGGCTACTTGGAGAAGCCACCCTTGGGCTTGGCCTATAAATAGGGGTGGAGAGGCTGCCTAAAGACACACACTTTTCTCAACATACAAATGCCATGCATGATCTGGCTTTTTCTCTCCCTCCCCGCGAAATAGTTTCGTAGAGCCGAAAGGCTGTCTGGGTTCCGGTGGGAACTAGTTCTAGACGGCGAAGCCCTGCCGGATAGATGACATCGTATGTGTGCAACCCCGTAGAAAGGTCGTAGGTTCGATCTTTTTGCCCGAGGGGCTATTCGAGAGTGCCTCCCGAAGGGCTGTCCGAGTGGCTGTCCGAGGATCCGTCCGATGGGACTATCCGAGGGACTGTCCAGAGGCCTCCCGGAGGGCTGTCCGAGGATCCGTCCGGTGGGACTATCCGAGGGACTGTCTAGAGGCCTCCCGAATGGCTGTCCGAGGATCCGTCCGGTGGGACTATCCGAGGGACTGTCCCGAGGCCTCCCGAAGGGCTGCCCAGAGATCCGTCCGGTGAGCTGACGAGGGAGTACATCCTCATGGTTGGGAGGTTGTAAATCCTAGCTGCGGGGATCTGCACCGCCGATCTTGATCGACTCTACTTCCGCTGCGCTACGAGTCGGTAACGAAAAGATCAAACCTTGTATGCAGTCTCCATAGTGGTCCTGGGTTGGTGCGTAGGTCGGAAAATTTGTGTTTTCTGCTACGTTACCCTTCAGTGGCATCATGAGCTGTGCTATGCATAGATGCAGGTTACGGTCTAGAATACATAGAGATGTATGGGTGTTGCACAATATAATTTGTAGTAGATGAGTTCTACTGCTGATAATTATTTGTGCGGGTAGCAGATGAAATCTGTTACCTGATGTTCTTGTTGCTTCCCTGGAATTTGCATATTTTTGCTCCTGATAACAGCATGGTGGAGTTTCAAAGTTCGGGCAAATCCGCGATCCTGATTGATCAACGAAGTGTTAACAGTTCATTGAATTCCACCATAGTTAGAGAGAAAGATGAAATTTTGCAAACGAAAGGGCAATGCAGATATGATTAGCACGGGGGTCATGCGTATGACGAAGTTCAGTATGGGGCTCGAGATTTTATTATCTCGTGTTTCATACACCCCGTAAAGTTAATATAGTGACTTGAATAATCATACTTGATGATGGACGTTGGTAGCTTCGGTTTGTTTTGAAACCTTACAAGCCACGAAAAATGAAATTTTGTATAAACCGATTAGAGGCGTCTAACTTGGTTTTGCAGGATGTGCATGTGATGTGGTATAGCAGTTCTCATATTAATTCGATTATGTATGAGATGACTATACAATGTAAATTAACATGACCTGCGTGTCATGATTCGGCATGATGGCTGGAGCCATATGATTGTCACTTTAATGACCTGCGTGTCAACCTTAAGTAATGCACTTATTTTATTAGCTATAGAGATAGCAATATTATCTGGTGCATCGACAAGGTGGTGGCAAACTTCGCGAAGGTGAACACCGACGCGAATGCCGAAGACGAAGAAATAAAAGACTTCTCCGTCAGAAAGGGCTATACCGTATCATGCTATTATGAATTGCCTGAGATGTTTATCCCTTATGATGCACCCTTCTTGATTGCGTGGTAGTCGCTTTTATTAGGGTGATCTCTCACTTAAAATATCAAAATAGTTAATGTTCACCCAAGTGTAGCACCGTCTGAAATTCGTATCTTTTCGGGGTGCGCCATGTACACATGAGCATGAACGAATCGAGAGGAATGAGGCGGGTGAGGTCAGACCTCGCAGCAAGATCACTTGGTTGTCTTTGACGTTCAGGCAGGAGAGTCCTGAGCTCGGAACACGCCCATCGAAAGATGAACAAGAATCACATAGAGATGTGATCGGCAAGTTGGCCTACCGATTAAAATTCGCGTCATCATTGATGAACCCGTCAATGGGGTCGAATTGAAATACGGATCTTTTATCACTCGCAATCAATTTTGAGAGATATTGATTTGAGTGGGAGCGCACTATAGAATTAACTTGTTTAATTCTCGGTGCAATTAATTATGAACACTTGTCTAAGTGAAATTTGCATAATAGTTATAGAATAATGGCTCGTGTTTCCACCCCCCTTAAAATTGAATAGCTGTTAAATATCTGGTTAAAACTTTACGATTGGTAACGTAATGTGAGGATTGTCCTCAAAAGTGCCGAGAAGGACTTTGTCCTATCGCATGCTTTTGGTATTCTCCCGCTAATGCTATGGATAATGTGACTCTCGTCCTTCGATCCAAAAGCTAGAATTCCGTTACGGTCAAATGCAATATGTTTGCTTCCATGAGACCCAAACTTCAAAAGTTTGGGATAGTTATGTGATATTCATGGAAGTGAAAATCATTTTCAGACACATACAAAGGCTAAAAGATATGGGATATCCAAAGAAATGTTTGTTTTGCAAACTATTAGTAAAAGTGTTTACTATGCATTTGACTAATAACAGAGGGATCTAGTAGAACACATGTCATATGATGATGGTGAATAAAACAACAACTTAAGAGAAAGGAAATGTCCGAAGGGTGTTAGTATGACTTACACACCTAGGAAGTCCGGGGTTGACGCCGCTCTTCAAGTTGGTGCTTCTTCTAAGAGTAGGAGAATTATTGAAAGTAAAACTGTTAGAAGTATAAAGGCAAAAAGAAAGAAGACTGGAATGTCCAGCTCATGTATGAAAGTCATACAAGTTATTGATGTATGGAAGGCTGGTCAAAAGAAATAGTTCTTGAGAATTGTTAGTCACTAATTCTTGGGTATTGTGAGTTGTTCAGAAAGATACCCGCTCGATTGCATTCTGTTGCGACTCGATGCAAGAACTACTACGGCCTAAAAGGCTTGCCAGGAATGAGGTTAAGACACGCGCTGGGAATATAGTAAATGTTACTATACATTCCATCGGTGTATTACCTATGTATTTATTTTCATAAATTCATTTTAGAGTTTTACACACTCTAGCCCATTGCATAAGGTATCTTGCAAGAAATTTGTTCATAAGAGAACTTTTGATGTTCGATGTTATGAATAACTTAAGGGCCATACTTTCATTATGAATGAGATGTATGTTATGAATATTGATAATAATACATTACCTCTGTATTTACTTTCATAATTCATTTTAGAGTTTTACACACTCTAGCCCATTGCATAATGTTTGTTGCAAAAGTGTTGTTCACAAAAGAACAATTGTTGTTCAGAATTATGAATAACATAAAGGCCATACTTCCATCAGGGATGGGATGTATGTTATGAATATTGATGGTAATATGATACATCCATAACACTGACGCTAAATGTCGCAAGACTAAAAGAATACCACACATGTGTGTCACTGCATTTGGTCACATTGGGGAAACCCGCATGGAGAAATTCCATAATGATGGATTTTGAAGTCGTTTGATTATGAATCATCGGACACTTGAAACTTTTCTCCAAAAAGTGAAGTGACTGAAATACCATTCAGAGGCCATAAGGAACAAGCAACGAACTTATTGGTGATCATACATTTTGATGTATGTAGTCCGATAAATGTTGTTGCTAGCAGTGGATTTTATCTATCTTCAGAAATGACTCAAGTAGATATATGGATATTTACTTGATGAGACGTAAGTCTGGATCTTTTGAAATCATTCGAAAGGTTTTCAACATGAAGTAGAAATTATTGTAACAAGAAAGATTATGTTTCTGCAAACTAGATTGCAGAAAGGAATTTTTGAGTTGCAAGATTAGCGAATGTCTGATGAGTTGTGAAAAGAGTTTCATAAATTACACCTCCTGGAACACCACTGTGAGTGGAATGTCCGTGAAGATGTAATCAAACCATTTATGACATGGTAAGATCAAAGATGACATAAATCAATTTGCCATTATCCCTTTTAAAGTAATGCTTTAGAGATTGTGGCTTTTACACTGAAAAGAGCGCCATCAGATCTGTTGAAATGACTCCATGGTATGGTACACCCAACCATGTTACATCTTTTATTAATATTTGGAATATGGGGCTTGTGTAAAATATTTACAAACCTATTCCAAATCAGACAAGTGCTACTTTGTAGGTTATCCCAAGTTATTGGGTATTCCCCCACCATTGTACCGAGGCAAAAGGTTTTGCCACAAAGAACGGTATGCATTTGAAGAAAATGGTTCTTGCAAAAAGGTGAGTGGGAGAACAGTGCAACTCGACGAGATAACAGTATCTTCATCATCAGATCAAAGGAAAGAAGCCTTGGAAGTAATTCCAGAGTTTCCTACTGCGACTGATATGGAAGCCTCTACATGAGATGTATGGACTTCGGTCGAACTTGCAACTGAACCACGTAGGCAAAACTCGTGCAAACCTCTCAGGTGCGCAAGCGAGATATTATTGTTAGACAACAGTATACCTACGATACACAAGGAAGTGTTGACGGGCCCTGACTCTAGAATTGGCTAAATGCCAATATAATCCGAGATAGTTTCCATAAATGATTCAAGATTATATCTTGATAAACCCTTCGGAAGACTTAGAGTCTAATGAACATTAATGGAACTATAAACTGATGTGGATAAAATGTTTTATCTATAAAGCTCGACTTGTTGCAATAACAAGTTCAAGGAGTTGACTACGATGAGGTTGTCTCACCATAGCGATGCTTAAAGTCATATCGGGTTAAACTAGCAATTAATACATATTTCAATCTTGAGATATGATACATGGATGCCAAAATGATTTCCATGTGATGGAAATGCAACCTAGGACTTACATGTGATACAGTCCGAAGTATTTTGTCAATCCAGAGGATGCTAGTAAGTATGCAAACTTCAGAGTTCCAGCGATGGACAGAAGAGAGCAAAATGAAGTTGGAATCTTCGTTTTTGATGAAATAGTCAAAAGAGTTTGATTTCATCAATGGATAACGAAGATGCCTGTGGTTATAAGAAAGTAAGTGGGAGCATAATAATATTTCTAAAAACCTTGTGCGCTTGACAAATTGTTGATTGGAAATTTCTTGACACGAATTAGGACTTTATTGAAAATAGTTTTTCGATGAAGTGCTTAGGCTAAATAGCCTTGATATTAGGCATATTTATCTACGAGATAGAATTGCCTAATAGGCTAAGCCAAAAATACATATTGATAAGATGCTAAAACAGTTTAGCATAAGAGCGCCAAGGAGTGATTCTTGCCGAAGTCACATGGAAAGAGCTTTGCAAGACTCGGTGTCCCAAAACTCTGATGAGCAAACTACATGATGGATTTTCCACACACCTTTGTGTTTGGATTAATCAAGTATTCCATGGTATGTAAACCAACCAGATATGTCCGATACTCCCAAGCTGTTGCGAGTATAGATACCAAAGTGATCAAAGTACTGATCATGGGACAACAATGAAAAATGTCATTGAGTACTAAAGTAGCACTGATGACATGTTTTCTCGCTAGAGGAGATTATGAAGTGCTCGTTGTAAGTAATTACATCGATACAGTCTTCATCAATGCTCCATGCAATTTTTGATTTAAGTTTTGGGTTTTGTGTAATACACAATATGGTGGCACGGTGTTTGGAAATCATTCCAAACAGGTTACTGTGGCGAATTCTATAACAAAGGCTAAGTATGTTGCCGCTTTCAAAGCGACATAGAAGATGTTGAATCGTACAATTCGTTCATGAACTTAGTATGATTCCAAGATGGCTTTGGTCAATGGAACACTATTGAAGATAGTTGCTCCATAGCTCAATCTGAGGAATCAAGGTTTGACCAGTGATTCACATATATACGAAGCCAAGTCCACACAAAATATGAATTTTGTGAAAGCGTGAAAGCGCGAGGATATGCAGAGATACATACGGAACTGAAGTTGTCAGATCCGTTGGACATCAGACTATACCACAAGCGAAGCATATTTTACACCGGTATGCCATAGGTGTAAAGTGCATCAGCATTGACTAGATTATTGAATCTAGTGCAAGTGGGAATCTGTAGGAGATATGCCCTAGAGGCAATAATAAATGTTATTATTTATCTCCATGTTTGTAGTTAAGTTTATATTCCGTGCTATAACTGCTATGGTTCTCGAGTCTGCAATAACCACGAGGCTTGGAGGAAGACTCATATGCACGTGTGGAATAATAAACGGTAAAATGTATTCCTAGTCTGGCCTCAAAGAGTAGCTCAAGTGTTGCATGATGGTTCTGTTTTCCTGATCATGGGTATGGCTATGCTGGCAACTTTGAGCGCACAATGTTAGGAGAACACTTGTGTTGAATCGACCCAAATTGATGTTATGCTATGAGATACATTCGTCACTAGTTAATGGTTAATAACACGGAGATGGTTTACGTTTGCATAATTCCTTAGACCATGAGAGTATCGAGTTTCTTCATGCTTGCTTCATGAACTTTAGGGTTTGTTAAACGTCATCCGTAAATGGGTGGCTATTACGGCGGCTTACGGGTTCATGGAAAAGTATGTCAAGTAACTTGATAGCTCAAGATTGGGATTTGCTCCTCCGACGATGGAGAGATATCTCTGGGCCCTCTCGGTGTTACGATATCCACCATCGTCTGGCCAGACACATTGTGATTTGATCACAGGGATGCCGGAACACGGAAACGAGAAAAGAGAACAAAACCGGTAACGAGGTAACTGGCATTGTGGACAAGTGTTGATCCACGGGGATGCCAATGATTCTCACCTCGGGTATTTGTAACATATCAGGAAGCAACAGGAATAGCACACGACAACTGGAGGTTCACTCGAATATTCATTCGTGTGGGTATAGGGGTCAATATGGGTGTCCACGGCTCCGATGTTGATCATTGATCGGAAAGAGTTCCGGTCATGTCTATACTTCACTGAACCTATAGGGTCACATGCTTAAGGGTCATCTATCTGCTGAATACTAGATAGGGAATCTGAGAGAAAGTCACCGGAAAAGTTTCGGAAACAGCGGAAAAGTTCTGGAGAGAGCACCGGAATAGTTTCGGTAAAACTAAAAAGTTGTTTTAGGGTATACCATTAAGTCAAATTGGTTTAGGCACACATCTAGGAATTCTTGGAGGGTGCCAGAATTATTCTGGAAACTTCTAGGATTTTTCCGGAGGAAAAACCAGAAATGTTCCGGAGCTGCCGGAACCGGTTTGGTTGCTTTTCGCAGATGAAAATCACTAATCCGGAATTGTTTCGGAACGCGTCCAAAATCATTTTAGTGGGTACTGGAATTATTCTAAGACCCACAAAAATATTTCGGATTTAACGGTCACGGAAAAATGTTTTCCTAAATAGTGAAAGTGCTTTTTGGGCGGCTTCTTGGAGAAGCCACCTTGAGGGCCTTTTGGTATTTTTCCCCTTGGCTTCTTGGAGAAGCCACCCTTGGGCTTGGCCTATAAATAGGGGTGGAGGGGGCTGCCTAAAGACACACTCTTTCTCAACATACAAATGCCATGCATGATCTGGTTTTCTCTCTCCCTCCCCGCGAAATAGTTTTGTAGAGCCGAAAGGCTGTCTGGGTTCCGGTGGGAACTAGTTCTGGACGGCGAAGCCCTGCCGGATAGATGACACCATATGTGTGCAACTCCATAGAGAGGTCGTAGGTTCAATCTTTTTGCCCGAGGGGCTGTTCGAGAGTGCCTCCCGAAGGGCTGTCCGAGGATCCGTCCGGTGGGACTATCCGAGGGACTGTCCAGAGGCCTCCCGGAGGGCTGTCCGAGGATCCGTCCGGTGGGACTATCCGAGGGACTGTCCAGAGGTTTCCCGAAGGGCTGTCCGAGGATCCATCTGGTGGGACTATCCGAGGGACTGTCCCGAGGCCTCCCGAAGGGCTGCCCGGAGATCCGTCCGATGAGCTGACGAGGGAGTACATACTCGCGGTTGGGAGGTTGTAAATCCTAGCTGCGGGGATCTGCACCGCTAATCATCATCGACTCTACTTCCGATGAGCTACGAGTCGGTAACGAAAAGATCTAACCTTGTATGCAGTCTCCATAGTGGTCCTGGGTTGGTGCGTAGGTCGGAAATTTTTTGTTTTCTGCTGTGTTACCCTTCAGTTATCTTGGACTACGAGGCTGAAGTTTGGGACTTCATTTATCGGATTAACATATCAGAATTGGAGGAGTCACCGCCGATCGATTACAGGATGAGATGTGTAGAAAAGATTGATATGCTCAATAAGCGTGAGTCACTGATCGAGCTATTGGGTGGGAGTGTTCTGCATTGTGACACTGATGGCAAGTTTCTGTGAATTGTTGAATGTGATGAAGGTGAAAAAAATCATGCATATTACGACATTTTGCTTTCAGGGGAACATTATTCCACTTCCATTCTTCGAGATGCAAGATGGTTTTGGGAAGAACATATAAGATATGCGTTTTTCTGCATGGATATAGAATGTACTCTTGAATTGTTGCATTTTGGTATCTGGAGGGGAGGTTTTGCTATGGTAGGACTGGACATTTTGGATGGTACTTGTATGTTCAACTTCTACCATCGCCATATGCTAAATGATACAAACTAGGATTTTATGCAACAATTGCAGTTTTTGGCCCATTTGATTTCATCCTAACCTACTGTGTTGTTTGAACTTGATTCTAGCAGAATTAGAATCATAGATGGAAAATATTGTTTCATCCACACCACTGTTACCTTCCTCTAGGAAGGAGTCATGTCGGACAAGGCTTTCTCTGAACCTAGCCCATTGAAGATAGAGATTGGCGTTTCATTCAAGCCGTGTCAACGCACTGCCATCGGTTCCAGACAAGTGTAATGTCCACACTCCCTTTTTTCACAGAAGTAACAAACAAATCCCCTTCGGCATCTGGTATCAAAAAAGAGATGATTGTCATCTGCAATTTGAAGGTAGGTCTGGTGGTAACTACAGGTCTCGCCTCCCAACACGCCTCCCACCCCTGAGCGGCGTTACCTCCTCGGCGGCGCAGTCCAACGCACCCCCACCCTTCTTGCCCTAAGATGTCCTCGGTGGCTACCCCTCTCGTTGACTCACAAGCTACGGCCTCCTACTTGGAGGCCCTACTTGCATCGGGGACAGATGAGCATCCAATGGCGGCAGGCTCAGATGGGCATTCAAGGTCGCGACTAGTGGAGGTAGATCTGGTGAGCGGTGCAATGGGTGGACAGCTGCAGTCCATCATTGTTATCCCACCATGCTCTCAAGCTCATTCAATCCGACCGGTCGCATTGATGTGGGTGGGTAGAAGATGGTGGGGAGGGGAAAACGGTTGGATTTTTACCAGCGTCCCCCGCCGCGGTCCAAGCCAAAGTTGTCCCAACTCAAAGTGTTCCTGCTAAAGAAAGCTTGGGGAAAGTGCTTCAAGTGTGTCGAGCTGGACCACAAAATCGCGGAGTGCAAGAATCGTGCGAAGTGCTTGATCTGTGGTGAGGTTGGGCATAGAGCAGGTGGTGTGGGAGGCAAGATCCAGCGTCGGCGGGCGGGAGCTGCGAAAGGGCGGAGCTGGCGGTTGTTCTTCCACCTCCTCCCGCAGGCCCCCATCCTATCTCATTGGCGTGGATTTGGGATTGTAGGAGCGTGTTGCCGTGGAGTGCCATTCTTGCACCATTCTCACTCTCGTAGATTTTGGGGTGGAGGCACATGTTGCGGCGGTGTGCCCTTGTGGCCTCCCTTGCTGGTATGGAATTGGAGATGGAGGAGAAGGTTGTGGTGCCAGATCATCTCTGTACCCTCCTTGGATTTGAGTGGAGGCACCATCTAGACCAAGATCTAGCGGATGCAGGGGCAAGGTTCTCATAGTGGGGAGGATATAATCATTTGTCGTGTTTTACTTCGTAGTTTAATCCTACCTACGTGGAAGTTTCAAATGGGTTAATTGATCCAATTTTTCCAGAAGGGTTTAGAAAGGGGTCGCACTCTACATCATTGAAGAATGATCGAGGATGAGCAATTTTCATTCGTGTTATGCATAGACTAACTGGTGACAAAAATTCATCTTCATTCTCCCCTTTTAATTGATCGAAAGTTTTGTTTTAGGTTCCCAAAATGAGAACACCACTTTCACAACATGCAGAAATCCTCTTTTAGGGTCCCAAACGGAAGCACAGATAAAAAGTGGTAAAGGACATCTTTCGTTACTTACTTTGGTCGTGTTCAAATGAATGTTCATTAGACAAATAGCCATTTGTTTTCTCTATTAAGTCATTACTCAAGGGTGTGCCATTATCAGACGGCGAAAATGGCACGGTAGATGCTAAACCAGAAGCATTGCTTGTACTTATCTCCTTAGTTTGCTAAAAATTGTTGGCATCTCCAACGACGTCGTTGTTGACCTCCATAGTAAATGATGTTGGTGCACTCACATTCGTGGAATTAGCACACCAATGCCTTCTAGCACTTCAGACCCCAGTCATGGAGGTAATATGCTAACAGATGTGTCATCCTTAATAATGACATTTGGTAATTTATCAGCTGTTACACGGTGCCAGGGGCGGAGCTACAGGGTGGAGGGTGGGACACGGCCCACCCTGAGAATTTGGGCTGGCCTATGTAGTATAGGTTATGAGGAGATGGGCCTGGAAAAAAAGAAGCCCAACAAATAGGCTACGCTGCTCGTCTACTTGTCCTGAACGCAACGACACATAGGGTAAACCCAGTCAACTCCACGGCTATTCCGACTTTAATCCACCACCAGCCGAGCTGGCCTGCCCAGCCGCGCTTGGAGCTACCGCCGGGCCGACATGACCGCTAATGGGCGTCTATTCATCGTCGTCAGCCAACCTGCTCATGTGGCAGGCCTGATGTGGGCGAACCCTGTCATAAACGTGCTTAAAACGATCGAAGCAGCAAATAACTCAAATTGGTAGTGTTTTGCAAAAAAAAAAAGTGATAGCGTTTTGTTAGGTCTCTATAATGTGGTACTTTTTTAGGAGGGAAGCCCCAACTGTGGTAGTTTTATTCTATTACTCGCATTTCAGATGGTATTGTCCAGCCATAAACCTTCAAGGCTTTGCTTAGATTGGGCGTAATTTTTTGTGCTCCCTAGTATTCAGCTCATGTGCATGTAATTAGCATCAAGGTGGCCATCAGTTTTGTCGTTAGCTATCAGTGTGACATTGGTATGGTTTTCTTTGATCATTGTCGGTTGCTTTAGTTGTAGTTAATAAACTGATGAACTCAGAACAACCATGTTTTTTCGAGAGCACTTGAAATCAACCTATATACTTTTTTAATGGAGCCTTTTTAGGGCATAACGGAGCCTATATACATTGTTGTAAGTGGATATGCTAGTAATAGTACAAATGGGAGGGGATATGTCTCTCCCGCAATGAAAGGAACACCCATCTCACCTCTGCGTGATGCTGTACTGAGCTGGCCCATTAGTTAGTTAGTTCGATTGTTTTGTCTCTTTCATTTTCTTTTTTCATATTATTTACTTTTTTTGTATTTCGAAAAAATATGCACATTTCAAAATTACTTTACTTAAATTTTAGAAGTGTTCATCGCACATTTAAAAAAATGTTCATGCAGTGTGAAAATAATATTCGCGCAACGTCTATAAAAGGTTGATAAAATTCCAAGAGAAATGCTCATGACATTTTAAAAAAATGATCATGTATTTAAACAAAATGTTTGTAACATTTTAGAAAAAATATTTACACAATGTAAATAAATTTTCATATAATTTCAAAATAGCATACCATTTCAAAAATATGTTCACACATTTCAAACACAAATTATGCAATTAAAAGCAATATTTACATATTTTAGGAGAAGTATCGTATGATTCAAAAAAGGTATGTGACAGTTAAAAAATGTTCACTCATTTCAATAATATGTTTGTGGCACTTTTAAGAATTTTTTATACAATGTAAAAAATGTTCACGCAGTTTACAAAATATGTTTTTGTACCACTCAAATAATTTACAATGCTTATTTAAAAAAATTAACATTTATTTTGAAAAAACAAATATGTATTTGAATAAATGTTCATCATGTATTTGAGTAATGTTCAATATGTATCAAAAAAAATATTATGCTTGTATAAAAAAATATACAACGTGTATTGAAAAAAGTCAACATGTACCAGAAAATGAGAAAAAGGAAAAAAAGAAAACAAAAAAACAAAGTGAAGAAAGCCAATAAAAAATACAGAAAAACTGAAAGAAGAAAAATCACATGGAAGGTTCTATAACCGGTCTATAGAACCTTCTTAAAACCGGCTAGATGGGATGGCCAACTAAGGTGAGGGCAGCCGCAGTGCCAGAGGTGGTCGTCTCGCAATAGGCGAGAAATAGCCCTGGCAAATACATATAGCTGGAATCGCTCAGGTGAGCAGGGCGTGGGCTGGCCCATTAAGCGCTACAAGTTTTTGGAAGGTTCCGGGAGCTTCTCAACCGGTTTTTGGAAACTTGCGGACCGTTATTTTTTCTACTATCATATTTTTGGTGGTTTTTTCGTTTATTTTTTCTTTTCTCTTTTCATTTTCCTTTTTAAAATTTGCGGTTTTTTCAAATCCACAAACTTTTATGGAATCTTGTAAACATTGTTGTCACATTCAAAAACATTTTTCAATTCCCATTATTTATTTTTTTGAATAAATGGTATTCATGATTTTTTTTTTAAAAACTGTGAACATTTTAAAACGGGAATACATTTATATTTTGCCACTATTTCCTGAATTTTGCAAACCTTTAACGATTTGCGCTTATTTTTAAGTGTTTTAAAGTAGATCAACAATTTTCTTGAAAAAAATAAACATTAATTTCTCAAGATTTATGAAATTTATGAACTGATTTTGAAAACTGCTAATATATTTTTGTTCCTAAACATTTTTTGAAAACACGACCATCTTTTAAATTCTCAAACATTGTTTAAATTCTCATATATCTTTTTCAAATTTGTGAATAGTATTTAGATTAAAATAAAACTGATCAAACTAAAAAACCGGCCAAAATAAACAAAATCAAAACAACAAAATATTAGAAAACACTGAAAGAGAGAGCAAAAAATGGAAAACAAGTGCGTGTAAGTGCTTCCTCTAGTCGCTCGCTTTGTTTTTTAGTGGTGTCGGTTACCCGCGCATCTCTCCTTTCGTCGTGGTGGCTAGGCCCATGAATGGGTGTTGTAGGTGAAACTAGCACACCCCTAGTAATCAAACACAAAAGGAGGACAAGTTTATTTTCAAAAAAAAGGAGGCAAGTGTTGTCTGAAAATGATAGCGTGGGTTAGGAGCTCAAAGTCGTTTGGATAGCTACAGTCACCGGGCCATTCGATTCGTGCACATAGGAAACACTGGGTACCCTCTATCTCAGATTGGGCTTGCCTTTCCACTTGGGCCCACTTGTATACTCTGAGGCCCTCCCGTTGGAGGGGCACATCTAGATCTCGCTTATTGCAAAACCAAAGAACGCCTCGCCTCAAGCGTCTACAAAATGGGCCAAGCCCAGCATGACGTTGTCTTAAGCGTCTGCATGTGTACACACGTAAGCAGTTATGTTACGTACTACTCTTTTTTGTTATCTTGCACACCATGATCACCGAAAAACAAGAGAGATGGCCCGGAGCAGTGGCGGAGACAAGCCCCAGGCAGCCCGGGCCGGTGCCTGGGGCATGAGCCCTGATTCCTTCGTTGACTGTAGATATAGCGCAGCTACAGTGATGCTCGAAGGTGGCCTGGGTGAGCCTGGGGCGTGTAGTATTCCTGGCGCCGCCACTGGCCCGGAGAACATGCGATTTCTCTACAATGGTGTCACGGTGGAGCCATAACGTCACTCAAACAGGATCCAAGCATTCCTGCAAGCACACCGAAGGATGGAGAACCGAGAAGTTCACAACCAACTCCAAGAAGATCTTGTTGATCACCATTGGCTACTTCATAGCACTTGATTCTTGTGCTTTTATAATGTTTTAATTTGGATTCTTATTTCATTTGGACCATATTTGTGTATGAATATGACTCGTTAAGTTTGAGAACATTAAATTTGATATGTATTTGACTTTTCAAGTTTCAAAATAATATGTTGTGATAATATATGTTCAAACGGAGTTTGTATGCAAAGGTGTGGATAAATTGGCAAACGATTTTCTTTTTGTGAGGAAGGGCTAGATAAAAAAAGGTTTAACTCCCCTAAAGAAATAGGGAACTAAAGGATGGGGAATCAAATTATGGGGGGTGAGTATTTGAAACAAAACAGAAATGGGCTTGAACAATGAACTGTTCTATAAATGAAGTGCCAGAACAAATAGGAGAACAAGATTTTTAATGGCCGAAGATGCTTTCATAGCTCAGTTGGTTAGAGCACCCGTTTAGTAAGCGGGAGGTCTTGAGTTCAACTCTCAATGAAAGCATTGCCATATTTATTTATTTTTTGGCTTGAGCTCGGCAGAGGACAGACAACAACAGCTCGTCTCGTACTTGTTGTATTCTTTTGTTTCTCTCTGTTCTTTGGCTTTGGAATTAAGGAGGTCCATTGCTATCGTTTGGAATTAAGCAATACGAAATTCATCAAAGTTCCACAGTGTATGTCTTGTCTCTGCCGGCTGACCCTGTGTTGTCATGGCGCTTCCAGGGGCCCCACTGTGTTCATCAAAGGTCTGCACCGTATTCATCAAAGTTCCACAGTGGATGTCTTTTCTGATGACAAGAAATTAAGCGGAAGAGCGGAGGCCCGAGACCGGCGAGAAAAGCCGGCGACGATCGAATGAATGAATGAGCATGCATGTTTTATTGGACTTGCCAATTCATTTGCTTTGCCTAGCTTGAAACCAACGCTTCCTGGAATGCTCAATTATCGTGCCATATATAGCTTCCGCTGCTAGTCTTATACTCTTATAATTGGTTTGGTTGAGCATGCACACCGACTATATTACAGTGCGGTTGGATTGGAAACTTGAACTACCTATATATGAATGAATCTCTCTGCATGATTCAGTGAGAGATGCATGCATGATTGAGGCAACTTTTTCTGACAGCGTCCTGTACGTTCATCTCCGGTACAGTGAGGGGCGCCACCATGCATGTTCCTAGTATCCATAGCCTCCAACTTTATGGCCTCCAGACTTTATAGGAGTAGTATCTAGAAGAGGGAGGCAAGAAATCAAAATGTGACGTGGGTCTCATTTGCATGGCATGGCATGGCACATGGCACCCAAAGTTTTTGATTCGCTGTGTATACATGGCATGGCACCGCATCGTTTTCGACTTACTACACAGCAGACTGAAACTGTGCGGGTGCGGGATCCCATGTCTGGCTGTTCTTCAAAGCTATGGCTCCCACTGTTTGTTGGGTGTTGCCGGTTGCTTGGGTTCAAGCTGGGGCATGGTAGGTACTGTTTCTCTTGCAAGCCACGCTCAACAGCTCTGCGCGAGTGACTGGTGGCCGAAACGCTGACAAATTACTGACCTAACTATTTTTTATCATTCGGATCCAGAAGCTCAGTCGCCTGTCTGATCCGAGGAGATGAGAAATGACCCTGTGTGTTTTCTTTCTGAGGGACTACACTTTGTTTGGGTTGGCCCATCAAGGCCATGCATGCCAGCCATTTGCCTACCAGCCGCGAGAGCGTTGCTATTGGTTGGTAGGTAAAATAAAGGTGATGGTAAGATATCTTTTTTTTTTGAAACATACACGCCTTATTATATTAGCAACATTTTACATAGAGCAGCACGCACCCCGGCATGCTGAATACTGATGTTATATTCGAGTTTAGACAAACTCCATTAGCAGAGCTTAGACATCTGAAATATAAAGATGTACCCTGAAGCTTAAGAGCAAGCCTAGCCTGATGGTGAGCTTTGAAATTGAGGCATCTCGATATGTGAAAGATCCTTGTTGCATTGAAGGACGAGCTGGCTACTATATCTGCAAGTTGAGGCCTGATTGACCAGTGACCTGGGGCATTGAGAAGATCTTGCGAGGCTGCTGCTGTTGCTAAAGCAGCATTGTCCGTCAGAAAGGTAGCGCACTGGATTTGAAGTACTTCTGCTACCTTTGTTGCAAGTAGCAAGCCGAAGGCTTCAGCTTGAATTGCTGAAGAGACCGGCGGAGAGACAGCCGATACATAAACCTTTGAACAGGGTCTGTCATCACCGAACTGTATTAATAGACCTAGTCCAGCCAACACCGGTTGGCCATCACGCCCTGGCGACCATGCCGCATCTGTGAAGACAATCGGTCCTTGAATGTTGAATGTCCCCTTAATTGTATTTCCTGGAGAAGGAGCCATCTGCTGCCGAGAAATAGGCTGTACCTGCAAATAAGCTTTTGAACCTGCAGGCAAAGAAGGAACATGGGATGCGGTAATAGCTTCATGTATAGTCTTATGAGTAGCTAGGTGGGGAGCTTCCTGAAACATAGCCTGGTCATCTATGTCAGATGAAAGAATGCCAGCAGTTGCATGATGAACCTGTAATACTGACCAGATTTTCCTGTTGAACAGATAATCATTGCGAGCTTTCCAAATGCACCAGAGCATGGTAAAGATTTTCTCGATAGATATTCCAGGTTGAGCTGTTTGTAACAAAGATTGGATAATATTTGAGGGATAAAGTGTAGTATCAAAAGCATCAGTTTTGAATCCTATTGAAGCAGAAAACCAAACAGCTTTGGCAAAGGTGCAATGAAAAAATAAATGAGAGTCTGTTTCCAGCATACCACACCTTGAACATTCCTTTGCAATGTGTTTTGAGAATTTTGAGGCTCTGGCTCCCGTTGCAAGCGCCCTTCGAATTAATCTCCAAGCAAAGGTTTTGACCCTAGGAGCCAATTTTTTGTTTGTCCACACGTCCCACCAGATTTTCTTCTCCTCACCAGAAATTGATTCCCTGGAGTTGCTTCCAACAGCCTGCAAAAAACATTTATATGCACTCTTTGTTGTGCACTGAGCATTAGGTGTGTGTATCCAGCAAACTTCATCCTCAAAGTCGGCCTTTATAATGGGAATGTGTAAAACTTTGTTTCTGAAGTCATCATCAAAATGAGACGCAATCTTTTGTTCATCCCATTGTTTTGTGTCATGATGCCAGAGATCTTTAACAATAGCAGGACAAATGGAACCCGGTTGGGTTAAAAGATGATCATAAATATTCTTCCAATCTGGGCACCAAGGCGAGGACCAAATACTAGAATTACCTTTGGCAAGTTGAAGATGAATAGAGCTTTGCATAAGAGGAAGCACTTTCAAAACAGAGGACCAAAAGGCAGATTTCGGTAAATTGGTATTTGTCCTCCAAATAGAAGTGTATGGAAAATATTTAGCTTTCAACACTGCAGCAAGAAGAGAATTGGGTTCTTTGATAACACGCCAAGCCGAAGAAGCAACAAGAGCCAAATTCATGGTGTAAAGATTCCTAACACCTAACCCTCCCTCCTTGATGGGTTTGCATATCTCATTCCAGGAGCGAAGACAAAGGGGTTTAGAATTTTGATCACTTTGAATCCCAGTCCACCAAAATTTTCGAACAATAGAAGTAATCTTGGCTATCAACTTTTTGTTAAGCAAAATAGAGGACATGTAGTAAACAGGTATAGAGGCAAAAACTGATTTAATCAATGTCAACCTTGCAGCATGTGATAACCTGTTCGCCTTGAATTCAGGTAACTTTGATTTAAACCTGTCCACAATAAAGGCATAGGCAGCAGATCTATTTTTTCCAGGTAGAATAAGAGGATGCCCTAAATGGGTAGTGTGAATATCCATATCAGGCGCAGGAAATAAGTTCCGAACCAAAGTTTTAGCCTCATCATCAGTGTTCTTACTAAATAAGATTGCAGATTTATTCCAGTTAGGAGTTTGACCCGAAAGGTCACAGAATTGATTAAATACCTGGGCAATTGTAGGAGCATCATTGTTGGAGACTGATCCACAAACAATTAAATCATCTGCAAACATCAAGGAGTGGATCGAAGGACAAGGAGGCCCCAACTGTATTCCCTTTAAATTATTAGCCAACAAGGCGTCTTGAAGAGAAAGCGACAATTCATTAACAGCAAGGACAAATAGGTATGGAGATAAAGGACAACCTTGTCGGATACCTCGACTAGCACGAAAGCGACCAAACGGTTGGCCATTAATGTTAACAGAAAATGTGGCAGTGGAAATGCATTCGTAAATCAAACTTATAAAATGGTTGCGCAGCCCTCTACGCGTAAGAGCCCTAACAATGAAATTCCATTCAATTCTGTCAAAAGCCTTAGCAAGATCAACTTTTAACATGAAGGCATGTTCTTTCCAAGAGGACAACTGAAAGGAATGAGTAATTTCCTGAGCAGTGGTGACATTATTAGAAATTCTGCGGCCCTGGATAAAAGCTTGTTGTGTTTCATGAATATAAGTGGGCAAAAGATTCTTGAGCCTGTTGGCTAAAGTTTTAGCAATAATTTTATATATCACATTGCAAAGGCTAATGGGTCTAAAATCTTGTGGAGTCATAGCATTGAGCTTTTTGGGGACTAGAGTAATGAAAGTTTCATTAAGCTTGGGTGGAAGTTTACCATTTGTGAAGAAACTTTTAACCACCTGAGTAACATCATCTCCAATCCATTTCCAAGCCGCAACATAGAATGCCACATTTAACCCGTCCGGTCCCGGAGATGCATTCCTTTTCATATCCTTTAGAACCTGCAAAATCTCATCTTTATCTGGTATTGAATTAATGAAGGGATCGTCAATCTCTTCGTGCACCATTGGTGGGCCTTCATTCTGCAAATCTGGATTCTGAGAAGTGAAGATATTGGAGAAATAACTGATAAAACAGTTAGCCATATCTTCAGGATTAGTAAGCATATTATTATAAGAGTCCTTCACAGCAGATATTCTGTTTTTCCTTCTTCTTTTTAGGACTGCATTATGGAAAAAGGAAGTGTTCCTATCACCATATTTAGCCCAATGTTTTTTTGCTCGCTGCCTATAAAAATCTGTAAGTTTGGTAAGGGTCTGCTCATACAGTTCAGTAAGCCATGCTTCCTTGGAATAATCCCGCATATGCATCGGCTGGGTTTGAATCGTCTCAATTTCAGCATGGATATCATCTAGCTGCTGCTGTAACGACCTTTTCTTTTTGCACCACCTCTTCAGAGACCCTGCCAGGTTAGCAATACGGACATGGAAAGGACAATGGACAGAATTAATCCAAGCATTATAAGCAATGTCCTGAAAATCATTTTCCATCAACCACCAATTCTCAAACTTAAAGGATTTCTTAGTTTTAACAATAGTTGGTTGTGATATAGTGAGAATAGGAGCATGATCACCGATAATAATAGGCAAATTGTATACTGAAGTATTAGGGTAAAAATTGCACCATTCAACATTTGCTAGGCAACGATCAAGGCGCTCATAAGTAGGAGCAGAAGCATAACGCTTATTACACCAAGTATAGGCAGGTCCATGATAACCCATGTCTATAAAACCACATTGTTTAACAAGATGACTGAATTGGGCCATACGATGGTGGTTAGCTTTATGGCAGCTAGTCGTCTCGAAGGGAAACATGATATCGTTGAGATCACCCATGCAGTAAACCGGCTTCCCGGGAGACAAATCAACAAAGGCTTTAATCTGACCCCAGATATCCCTGGTCGTACGATGATGGGGGTCACCATAAACACAGACCAGAGAAAAACAGAACATAGAACTAGTATTTACAACCGACGCAAAAATAACATTCTGACTAGAAGAATGTACAGTAACCTGCATCTCATCAGACCACATCATCCAAAGACCACCAGCATGGTCTTTAGCTGGGACAACAAAACTATCTTGGATGGGGAAGCGATTAGCTAGATCGATAGGAGTATATTTAGAAGCCAGCGTTTCACAAACAAAAATCACCTTAGCATGTGTCGAAGAGATCAGCTTTGCAAGATACTCCATCTTATTACTGCTGAGGTTCTTGCCTGCTCCTTGGCAGTTCCAGGATATGAAATTCATGGCGCCTGTGCCACCTTGAAATCCGACGCCTCTTCCATCAATCCAAGGGAAGGCACGAATTGGAGGAGAATCAAGAGGCTCATATGAGAGTCTGTGTAACACTCTGATGATTAGAGAGGAATGCCTCAGAGATGGCTCGTATGAGGGCAATTTCAACGTGGATTACCAAATGGACATCATCAAATGTACACGGACACCCGATGGGGCGGAGGTCACCCAACCAGAGTAATCAAATATAAACTGGACATTGATTTTTAGATTAACTTTTACATAGTTAAAAAACATAAAACAATTCAAAAAGAACTAGAAAAATCCTACTCTACTCCTCTACTGCTCCCCATTGGGGTGAAAGTCGAGGATCCCCGCGCTAGAAGATCTGGCCTCGTCGTCATTGGGGGCCAGCGCGAACAAGGCTGGACAGATGCCTCTTTGGCATCATCATCGTGCTACTCCAATGCGTTGTCGTCCTTCGCCTCCAACCCTTCTTAGAGCTAAGCAGGCTCCGCCTCGTTGACACAAAGCTGCCAGCGACAGAGTGTGCGACAGAGTGTGCAGACCCTCTCCACGGACGCGAGAACCGCCCGGTTGACGTCGACCACATCTGGGTCTGCCTGAACGATGGCCGTGACGGCAGTGGTGGACGCATGGTCTGCCTCTAGTTTCACCTTCGTCGTGAGGTGCTCCTTCGGGAGAGTCATTCAAGAAGAAGGTGGCGTGAATGCGGGTAGGCGGAAGGTCCTAGAGCCGAATATCGGAAAGGTTTTATGGATGGGTCCGAGGTGTCGAAGTCTGACATGGCGGTCGTCCAGACATCCCCAGAGCCCCTCCGATTAGAGGCCCGGGTGCGGGATTTCGAACGGGGTTTCAAACGTTTGAATTAGTCTAGCCCAACTAATTGACCCGCGTTAAAGGCCTAAAAGTGTTTAGACCGTTCAATCCAAATATTTACAGACATTTTGGTGATCGGATGCCCTGACCCGACTGCCAAACGGCCGGCTGGCTTTGACGATAGTGGCAAGACCATTTGTGCTTTCAGTTAGAGCATCTACAGTCGGACTTTGCAAATCCAGCCCCTCAAACGCCCGCGGACGCGACCGGGCGCGTCCGCGGACACTGACTGGTCACGCCTCAAATTAGCCACTCTGCATCCGACTCTCTCATATTTGAACCCTTAGATCCATACAAAGCATGTAAAAGAAATCCTACATACTACATACTACGTACTACCCTAGCTACTCTTCGTCGTCGGAGATATCTACGACGACGGTGCCGGGCGCCGGCTGGACGGGCGGGTTGGAGGGCTCCGGCTCATCCTCCTCCTGCTCGACCTCATCCATGTAGGCGAGCATCTCCGCCTCCTCCGCGGCCTGCTGCGCCTCCATCTCCTGCCGGCGACGGCGTCTGTCCTCCGCAGCCGACTCCAACCAGATGGAATCGAGGATGGCCTGCTGCTCCGCCTGTAGATCCACGTCGCCGGCGTCCCCCACGTCCTCCTCCTCCGGCTCATCCTCCTCCTCCTCAACGTCCTCCTCCTCGTCCTCCTCCTCCACCTCCTCCTCCTCCGGCTCATCCTCCTCCTCCTCAACGTCCTCCTCCTCGTCGTCCTCCTCCTCCACCTCCTCCTCCTCCTCCTCCTCCAACTCCTCCCCCGGATCCATTGCATCCGGAGGTAGCCCCGCGGCGATCCGGGCTTCGCGCCTTGCCCGGATCTGCTCAAGGAGCTCGAGCCGGCGCTCCGGCGTTAGAAATGGCTCGCTCCTCACCCGGCGGCGTGGGGGCGTGGTTACTAGGCGGACGGGTGGAGTGGAAAGTGGCGGCGGCGGACAGGCGGAGGAAAAATGTGGATGGTAGGGTTTCGGTGTCACCGGTCGACTTAAATAGCCGGGTTAGGCACTACGCGGTCCGACGGAGGAGACGAGCTTCGGAGCGCCGGGTTTTCGGGCGTTTCCGCGTGGGACCCCGCCGTCAGGCCAACGTGGCGAGCGTGCCCGGACGTCCCCATATCCGCCTCATATTTGGACTGGATATGAGGGGTGCCGGTCAGCCCGGACGTTTGAAACCCGTTTGAGGCGCCCGGCTAGGTCGAAAAATCATGACCGGTCAGTGACCGGCCGGCCCGCCCGGACATTTGAGGGAGGTTCGGGGAGTCCGGCTGTACAAGCTCTTAGCAGCACGACAGATTTATGGTACACGTCCTCTATTATTGGAGGGGTGGAAGACAAGCGCCGCTGCTGGAGAAACGACTGTGGCATGGCAGCCAACAGGAGGCCGGCAGCGTCGAGGACAATCATGAGATTTTGGAGATTTACCTTACACCTCGTCACATCGTTTTCACTGCCGTACGTACTCGCTGCGGTAATAATTAATTAAAAAGTAAGTTTAACATGACGGCTCCGTACCACCCTAGCATTTTCTGTCTAACCGCTTTTGGATAGCTCTTAGGCTTTGACATTGGCGACGAGGACAAAGGGAGGATAATCATCATGGCCACCCTAGTTAATTTCTGCTTACTAGCTGGTGTGCTTGTACTACAAGGTGGTTGGAGAGTGGAAATAAAGGAATAATCGTCCTTGCGGATCTAGGAGACAATTTAGGACAATTTGTAAAAATAATAATCAGAAAGGAAGTTAACCCCTGTCTCTGCATCGTTAGGATTCACAGAGTCAAGGATAATTTGTATATGAAAAGAGAAAAAATACTTTTGCTTTGGACGTCCTTCCAAGGGCGGTAAGCCCTAGCCATCGCCATCGCCACCGCCCTCATCTTCCCTCGCTCCCCTCGCCACCAAGGGAGGACACTCGGTCAATGGTGGTGGCAGGGGTTGTTTCTCTCCCGCAGTGTGGTGGCAGTCTTGATCGGCGCGGCGCGGGATGAGGGTAGTTATCGTAGAGGCGACCCTGGCGTGGCGGCACCCCTCCTAACAGCCCTAGCAGTCGGCACCATCCTCCTCTCCTCTTCCCTTCCTTCCCACTTCCAGGACCAGCGATGACAGTAGTTGGGCTCTTGGCCCGTTGATCAATGTATGCATTTGGGCATGGACGACGTGACTGCGACGGCGGATCTTTTGTCCACCCTCCCTCCCTCTGACGATGACGGGAATCCCGAAATGGCTGGGTGCAAAGAAGGCGAGGTCCTAAACTCACTTCCGACGTTTTCTCCAATGGGGCGGGGGGGGGGGGGGGGGGGGGGGGGGCTCACCCACTGTCAGGATTTGCCTAACAAGAAGGGGCGAGGTGGTAGAGAGGTTGCCGACAAAGGTGGCTTCAACAACTAGCATGCAAATTCCCCGGATGAAAACCCATGATCTCGCCTTCGATTTGAACGACCTCTTGTTTTTTCTTTATATAAATCGATTGCTTCGGCATCGATGATTGATTACCAGATAATTAATAATACATGGATGCGGAGATAGGGTTATCCTCCTTTAAAAAGACAATTAATATATTTTTGTCCATTAAACTGTTTTCGCTGTGTTTCAAGTGGTGTACTTTGGCAGTGTGATCACACCAGAGGGATGGGTTAACCGACTTCTTAAGGACACCCTTGACGAAATGTGCTCGTACTGCAGCGCGTAGGTGGACGTACGTGCATGCAGAGCTTGTTGAGCAACCATGTCAGTGTCAGTGAGCACCGCTCCGGTCCGAGCGTCCGCTTTATTAGCTGCAAACAACAGAGCATCCAAGGCGCAATGGCGTCGTGTTGGTAGCCAGCCAGCCAGCTAGGAGCCAAGCCCACCGCACCGCGCCACCCACCCACGCGCGCGAGGGCGGTGGAGATCGAGGAAGACGACGACAATGGCCGCACAGCCGCAGCGGCGCATGGACGGCAGCGCGCTGGCGTTCTGCGTCCTCCACGACCTGCTGGGCGCGGCGGCGTTCCTCGCGGCCCACCCGCTGCACGCCGCCTACGCGTTCTTCTTCTCCCGCGGCCTCCTCGCGCTCGCCGCCTTCTTCTGCCCGCTGCTCCTCTCCACGGCGCTCCTCCTGGTCGTGCTCCTCACCGCCGCCCCGTACGTCGCGCCGGGGTGGGCGGGGGAGCGGTGTCTCGGGAGCACCTGCGGCGTCGCCGTCGCCGCGCTCTGCGCCGGGCTGCGGCCGGACGGCGGGCTCGGGCTGGTCGGGCAGCTCTGCTCCTTCGTGCTCGGTCCGGCCGGCGTCGGCGAGATCGTCTTCGTGGGTGAGGTGTGTGATGTTGGTGGTGGTTTTTGCTTTCTTTTGGAAGAGAAGAGCTTGCTGTATGCTTATGCTACCCAAGAGCTGGAGGTTGAGCTGCCATTGCAGAGTCTCCCTGGAGAAGAGATCTGCTTACTGAGCAATGGGGAATTTTGTGAAGAAGATACCTTCAACTTCAAGGATGAAATTCAGGAGAAAAATGTAGTCTCTGAGGATCTAAAGAAGGCTCCGGAATCTTTGTCTTCTTCAGAGCATTGCTGTCCAAGTGAGATATTCATGCTAGAGATGGAAGAGCAAGAGAAATCCATCAACAAATTACAGAGTGTAAGCTTGCCAGAGAGAAAGGGATTCAGTAGTGATGCGGTTGAGGAGAAGAGGTTGGAGTGTGATCCTGTTCCTGTGTCAGCAATGGAGACGAAGAAACCTGAGCGGGTCAGCAAGCCACATTCTTCGATTTCTCAGCGAATAAGGCAATGGGAATCTGGCAATCTGAAGCTTGTTCTGGATGAGATCGAGGATAATCCGGTGGAAATCTGTTTGGAGAAGGGATCATTCATGGGTGTGGAGGAAGCCATGCCATTGGAGACTGAATCTTGCGACCAAAAACAGAGTGAAGACCACCTCGCTCAAGAAGAATCTGACCCAAAGCAATTACCAGAGCAGGAACTTGTAGATGTCAAGGAAGAATTGGTGCCGTCGAAGGTGGCCGAAAAATGCATCATAGACCTGCAAGCTGAAGAAATCGCCTCCATTATTGGTGAACCCGAAGAAGACCCGCCGCAAGAAGAGAGGAGCAAGGACGTTGAGGCCGAAGGAGATGCGCAACCTGACGGACAAGACCACCAAGAAGATGTGCAGCTGCCTGCGTCAGAGCCGCAGGAAGAGCAGGAGCACGAGGACGCGGACGGCAGGGAGGGTCCCCTGAGGTCGACGTCCATCGCGCGGCGCGTGCACACGCGGACCTCGTCGGAGAACCTCGCCGGCGGCGCCGGCGAGGGGTCGCCAACAAAGGGGAAGGAGTGGAAGCGGACGCTGGCGTGCAAGCTGTACGAGGAGCGGATCCAGCACAAGCTCTGCCGCGACCGCGCCGTGGCCGGGGCGTGCGCCGACGACATGGACATGCTCTGGGAGGCCTACGAGACCGGGGGCGGCAGCAGCGCCTTCGCCGTCGCCGGCGACACCAAGCTCCGAGGCGGCGGCAGCAAGGCGAAAGAAGAATCTGTTGACGAGGAGGAGGAGGAAGACGAGGAGGAGGGGCCGGTGCGGCAGCTGTGCTGCCTCCAGGCGCTCAAGTTCTCAACCAGGAAGATGAACCTCGGGGGCGGCAAGCCGAGCCTGGCCAAGATCTCCAGGGTGCTCAAGCGGATGACGGCGCTGTCCAGGGTCGGGTCGCGGCGTAAATGATGAAGATCGGCAGTGGCCATGGACGACTTCCCTGAAGGAATCTAGAGCTGTGGTGACAAGAACTGTTCAGTGTATCAGGGTTTGTGTTTCAGTTTGTGTATACGCTTATGATGATGAAAACATATATGGGTCTGTTTGGTTTGTGCTCGCAGCTCAGCCTACCAAAATGTCGGCCATGCCAAGTAATTTGTTATTTGGTTCGTTGCCAAATACTCCCTCCGCCTTCATAATATTACTTGTCGCTGATTTAGTACAAAGTCTTGCTTGGCCTTTCGCATGTAATCCTCGGAGCATCTCAAGTTGCAATGATTCAACGGCAGCAAAAGAGGGCATGGCAGAGAAAAGAGGGCATCAGGGACCAAAGCTCTGTTCCTCCTCCCTAGCTTTAATTACGCCGGAAATCCAAGGCTTTCGGGCTTTCTTTGAAGGATCAACAGGGAGGCCATCTCCCGACAGCCTCGTAAGAGAGTGGTAAGAGCATCTCTAACTGCCGGCTATATGATGTTGCCATGTTATATATGTGTGTTGCTATACACACGACAAGCTCATGGCCGACGCCTGCACGATCGTACGTGGAAGGCCACCAGCGAGCCTGCACGCTAGGTGTCATTCGTTTTCTTTTTTTAGCTGATGCTAGTGCTGTTAGGGACGTTGTATCGTTCCCAGATCGTGCGTAATGTGTTCTCCATGAAGTAATTTCGGTTATATATAGCCATTAGTTATACTCACCCATACAACAAGGTTAGCTATAATGTTGACTATAAAAATACTGTTTTTTCACCTTCTCCCTATCACTTCCTTCATATTTATTGTATCTACGCATATAGCTAGACTCTTGCATGAGAGATCACTCCCATCATTTTTCAATGTCTCTCTCTTTCACATAGACAAAAATGCCATGTAGGCGGGCTATAAGCCCACTATTGTACTTGCTCTAACCCATCTTCAAAACTTAACTCTCAGACTTGTCAGATCAACAAATAGCGGCGCAATAATACTATACCTATGTAATCCTTACTGGACACCCGATGTAACCTTCCAACAAATTCTCTTGCCCCCGCCCTGAATTTCACCATGGTCGGGCCCATCCTTTCCCCTATCCCCAATCACAGTATTACACATCATCATTTACGTAAACTCCTTACCTAACCTTTCGTAGGTGTAGCATTGCTCCCCTTAGCGTCATTTTCTGCGGTGGAAATATCCTTTTGGATATTCCGCCTCTAGACTGGAGCACCTGGGTTGTCGTGATATGACTGGTCAGGAGAGTTGCCGGTGGCGGGGTGGGGGTAGTGTCTTCGGTGATGCATCTGTGGCTGGTCGTTGGCCGACGGTCAATTCAAGCACACTTGACATATAGGCAGTGCCAAACTTGTCATGTTGGCCATACTCTCAGGACTGTTCCTCTCTTGTATATGTCTTCACTCTCTGGTGTCGACGGAATCATTGAACAAGCTTATAGCGGTCTTGACCGATATGGTAGAATGGTGATCGTTGATGATGTTGTGGCGAAGTTGAAGTCGTCGGTCCGTGAGGGTACATGCCGGTTGGTGATAGCCAGGGGCGATTTTACTGTACATGTACCCTGGGCATGTGCCCAGGCTCGATACCTCCGTGTACGTGCACTATAGCGAGCTCTCGGAGTGACCAAAATCGTTGAAACAGTCGGAAACGAAGAACTGTGCTGAAAAATAATGAAAGACTCCTCGATCTGGGAGTGTGTTTCCTTAATCGCATCAACCAGCGACTATAGGCCCATTTATCAATTTCTTTCTTGGGCCATAGTTGGCCAGCGCATTCTCGTCAAATCATAAGCCAGAATGATCGATCGCATTCACTATAGTTGCGCCTCTTCATCGGGTGTGTTTGGTAGGGTGCATGGAGAGTGCATGAGGGCAAAAGTTTCCTACTCATCCCACTTTTGGATGTTTGGTAGCCTGCATGGGGCCTCCTCAGCATGCACGAGCTTAACCCAAATACCCTCGTAGCATGCACGAAGAGAGAACACCCTAACAGTCGTTCGCTGGTCAGTATACATGAGCGAAGTATTTCAAAAAAATGTTTAGAACTTCAAAATTTGTTCAAATTTTCAAAAAATACTTAAAATTCCAAAAAAAATATTTTTCAAAAAATGTTTGGATTTTCGTTAAATTTTCATTTTTTCAGAATTTCAAAAAAATTAAGATTTTCAAATTTTGTATAAATTTTAAAAAGAAAATCAGAATATCAAATTTTGTTTAAATTTACAAAAAATTATTTGAATTTCAAAAAAACCAAAATTCTAAATTGTGTAAATTTTCAAAAAATGTTCAGAATTAGAAATATGTTCAGATTTTTAATTTTTTTTTAATTATTGAAACAAATGTTCAGATTTTAGAATTTTGTTTATATTTTCAGAAAATGTATAAAATTCAAAAATTGGTTTAATTTTCAAAAAAGTTCAAAAAATTTATTCACCATTCAAAAAAATATATTCGGAATTCAAAATTATTTAGCATGTCTAAACAGATATAGGCTGCCAAATAAAGTCTCAGCTCGTCATGTCTGAGACATACACTGCTACCAAACGATAGCAAATGCATGTACTCTGGATGTCTACGCTTAGCATGTATCAAAGAAGAACAATCATGCTAGATTGAGAATGCTATCAAACACACCCTACAAGACTGTGTGCGGAGCACCCACTACCGGCAGGCAAGAATACTCACGGAGAGTCGGATCTAGTTAGGCTGCGACTCAGGAGTGCGACGGCGACAAGGGCCACTAGCGCCACGGGACAACTGGATGAGTTGTTCTTCGTTTCACTTTCTCTGTAATTTACCAAGAATTTTTAGAATTGAACGCTGATTGTGCCTAGTTATACTAGTAGAATGCCCGTGCGTTGCTACGGGCCATGGATATGTATTTGCCGGTTGCATATATATCAATAACGTATGTCAAATTTTGCATGCATAGACATGATAGCCCATAGCAATAGAGAAGTAATTGAAATCCACTTCACTTGCGATGTAAGTTGATAATAAAACATCTAATAGAACGATGTGTAAATACAGCTAATTATTTTTTACAAACTAAGATCTACTTGATGTGTTTAAGATATTTACGTAAATGTTGTATTTAGCTTCATTTCCACGGCGTGGCCCGCCTCCTTCATCCCCTGACAACCTTTCATACCACCGCCTCGGCACCGAGCCAGTGCGCCCGCCGATCTAGCATCCTCGGTAGCTGGATCCGTCCGGGAGGTGCAGAAGGGACCGTAACTCTCTGTTCGTGCCAGCCATGTAGCTGACCCGTTCATATGGGGTTTAGACAACCTCAGGCAGTGGTGTGGCGTTGTGAGAGGGAGGGATACGCCTTCATCATCGAGGTTGGTCACCCCAGACCGATTCCCGGTGCCAAGGAGTGCACACTGTCACACCATTGTGACCGCCAAGGCGATGCGACCTGCTACTCACCATAGTGCCGCCACCTTCTCCGATTGTGGCGGTCACCATAGGATTGACACTACTAACTCTCAGGTTCGCCCTGCCCATCCCACTCACCCTACTCATCTGACGATGCTGCCAGCACGTTTGTCTTCCTCTCGGTTAGCTTTCTGGATTATATTTCAGTCCTAGTGACCATTAACTTAGAGCGACCAAGGGACGCAAAGTCGCAAACTACGCATTCATCATTTTTTTTTGGTGTAAATGAGAATTTTATTCCAAATGTGCAGAATTACAATCATCATTTCGACCCCTTATATCTTTTCTTTTCTTTGGTTATGCATCAGAGCCTTGTATCACTAACCTCTTTGGATGAAAATGGCATCTTGCTATACATTTGCAAAAATAAATTAAACCCAAGCGGGTGTATACTTTTTTTAATATTGTCTCCATCAAACCAAAGCATCAACCGCTAGGGTTGTAATTAACCATATTGGAAGCAATTAGATACTCCTATATATACTGTAACCATCAGCCGCACAAAATCAGGTTTTACGACCATTTGTCTATGTTCTGCATAGTGAATACATTTTGTTAAGCACCTTTGTTCAAAATTACAGTTTTGTTTGACCTTTTACTACGAAGTGATTTCAAACCTTTTCAAGATTTTAGAGATTTGAAGATGCTCAACCTTTGAGAACATCATCTTTTAACACCAACAACTCCTGGATGAACTAAGTTGCAGAATACACTATACGTCATAATGTTCCTGCTGCAATAAACCAGTAAACATAGCTCAGATAATATATGCTTGAACTGTGCATGAACTGGAAGGATGAAACATAGCTTCAAAAATTTATATAAAAGAATGAAGAAAGCCAAGTGGATCTTTTGTCATGAATGAAAATAAGATACCATAATACAAATGCTAACCAAATCACCAACCCACAAATCTTGGGCAAGACCAGTCGGTTCCTTGAAAATAAATCACTAATCCTTCTTATGTTACTGTTTCTTTTTTTCTCTCTGTTTAAATTAAACGGCGATCAAGCAAGTGGTAAAAAACAATTCTGAATATTAACCATTTGGGTCTAACGTGCATGCATATATGTCCAAACCATGAGTGCTCAGTGCAGCTAAATCATCCCGTTTAACTATTAGATACCTAGCAATCCCCGGCCAGGATCGGACTGAATGAATTGTTGCATACCTTCTTCACATAACAATTGTCAGCGTATGTCCTTCCGTTCAGGGGCTCCTTTCCGTCCAGGAACTGCACCGTGCGGAACAAAACACTTCATGTTCTGCGCCGGGCGCATCCCTTCTCTGTCTCTGATAAACCGGCGCGCTTCTTTGCCTGTATTTGAGGAGAAGCGGCACCGGCATAGATGGCCGGAGGGCATAATGATAGTGCAGTTTGTCACTGGCGTCCAACTTTTGGTTCCTGCAAGGAATGCCAGCTGTAATTAACCACGAAAACAATCAAAGTGCATACATCAGTTCCTGGTGTGATGGATATAAACATTGTATGTTTGGCACTTCATCATATGAGCGTTATGCATTGTAATTGCCAAATAAACACTTTGAGTCTGCCACAAAGGGGAAAGACTTTTGGTGCCGATGTGGTATTTCTCGAGCTGAATAAGAGAACAAATTCACCTGCCCGCCCCACGACCAGGTCGACGGCAACTCTCCCGGCTCCCACACGCTGTGGCCGCTACGTTCATCCCGCCCGCCGCCGTGCCTCCCTCGGGACGGAGCACCTCCCGCACCGCCTTCCCCACGAATTTGTCAAACGGTATTATCTTTCATGGATGCACATTCTAGCCGCTCTAGAAAAACAATTTTTATTACTCATTTATATGTTTGTATTTTATTAAAATATGATCATGTCCAACCAATTTTTCTGTGGGGGGTGGGGGGAGTAAAATTTCAAAAACCATATTGTTGCTGCATTGAAGCATAACCAGAAGATAACAAGAGATCATCATTTGTCCCTAGGATAGCCACTGAATTGTTCACACTGAAATCATTTTGACAACACCCTAAAGGTAAAATAGAACTTGAGATGGTTTTCCATTGGGCTGAAGAATATAATAAACCACATGCCTGGGAAGTAGATTGATATTGTTGAGGCCAGGAAGATCCATTAGAAACAACTAACTCAGAGGCCCAAGCTTCTGTAGTATATGGTGCAGTATTACTGATGAATGTAGCAGAAATGCTTTCCTCCAATTTAGCCTTTTTATCAAAGTCAACAATTTTTTCACTGCATTTCACCACATTCAGTTATATTAAAATTGCAGAAATACAAAGTAACAATTTGGCAATGGGGCTAAAATAAATAAATTATTTCACTCATAAAGTGCTAGTTCTAGTGTCCTAGCAGAGTAAGCTAAATCAAAGTGTCATAGCTAAGAAAGCATGCTGAAAACATCTCTTACATTTTTTGTTAACACCACTACCATACGTGTTTCCAGACTTGATTTTGCTGTTTCGAGCCAGCAACAGCAGCCAGAAGCATTGGCATTATTGATGATATAACTGAACCTTTCTGTAGCAAGAGTTTCAGAGGTTTATATTCACAACAACTATAATTTTGTGTGAGAGAACTTGCTGGTTCTTGTTTGAACTTAAAAGGAGAGGGAGAAATCAAGACTTGAGTCACACAGTCACAACTATGATATGATGAGATTGAAAAAAATAATTTACCCTTTCTGTGATATTTCATATGTCAGTGGAAAGTGACCGCTTGATATTTCACAGTTTCATCATGGTCCCGAACACGGCCGCACCCCCAGCAACAGCGATGCTCGTGCCTCGCACAACCATGAGGGCAGGATCCCTACACAACGCAATCATTAATCCGCACGATCTTAATCGGTAGCAACCTGTAGGAGGAGAAGCACTGGTTATGCTGTGTACAGGGGGATAAATTGGCACAGAGAAACTGCAAAGGGAAGCTTCCTTATCAGGAGCACCGGAGCCCCTCGTCTCTTCCCTGACTTGGAGGCTTCTCAAAACTAAATTCAGAAATCAAAATACAATGAAAAATAAAGATGTGTTCTTCTATTTCTACACACACAAAAAGGCACATAACTAAAAAAGAGCTACACCAGAACACTGATGTAAATTAACTGCATCTTTCTCTTTACCAATCATTTTTAAGGTACCTAGAATAGTTTAATATTCACGTAAGAAGTGTCCTTGTAGGCTTGTAGCTGAGTCAATCTTGACCCTTTAATAACTCAGTTATATTCTTCATTTATACCCAATTTAGTTTGAAGTACTGGCAACAACATAGTATGCTATCGTCTGATAATTTAACATAATGGATATGCTGAAATTGTAGATATAGAGGCATCTAACGATTGAATTACTTTATTTTTTTTCCACACTACAGAGACAGGTGCCTGTAGAAATACCAAAGAATACGCCCAATAAAAAATTCTATAGAAAACATTGGACAGCTATGCTGCAAGGTAGAAAGCAATCTCAAAAACAATTTCAGAATAAAAAGCCAGAAGCAAAACCAAGGGAAAGGGATGTGCAAACCACTTAAGGATTTGAAAAGGCTCATAACTCCTCAATCAAGTCAACCATTGATTTCACATAGCCCTCCCAGAGGAATGAAACGCCTCAGCAATCTCCTCCCCGTTGGATCTGGTGCCAGCAAGGTCCTCGGCGCTGAAATAAACGGTCATCCATATGGGCAACTAAAATGACTGAAAAATATGTGATCATTAATATGGACATCAAGAAAAACATGCACAGATCTGGAAGGCTAATCTAAAACCAAACTTAAAATGCGAGCTAATTATTTATGCGCACTAAATCCATATAAAAACTAATGATCATTCTCTGTCTGAAAAGAACTAACTTCCATGAGAGGGGGGGGGGGGGGGGGGGGGGGTTCTGTACCTGAATGAAATCATTGCACACACCAGAGAAAAGCTGATATTATTAAAAAGCTCTTCTTGCTATAAGGACAAAACCAGGAAATACCACATAGCCATGTAAGGGATGATATAGGAATTGAGAAAATACAATAGGACCAAAATCTAGCACATTCTTTCGAACATATCCTAAAGTGGTTTAGAAAATGTGACTCCATATTTTCACTACCAAAACGCTAATTAAATCAAAAGCAACTGAAGGTAAACGAAAGTGGCATGATCACAATGAAACAATGTAAGCATTGACCAAGTACTAACTCTGATTCATACACAAAGTTATCAAGGTATGTTGGGTTTCCAACTCATACTACGATTCAGATGCATACTGACAGGAAGATGTCACGCCATCATCCATATAACCATAGAGGAGAATAACTGAAGAAATCTTGACAATGAAAACCAAAAATAAACTGCCGCAACAAAATAAACTTTATAATCAATCAAGCTGGGGGCTGTTCATATGAAGAAGAGAAGGACCAGCAAAGGAAATAACATATCAACAAAGAAAACAAAAAACATTAGAAAGTAAACATGTTTGCTCATCGATTATCTTCTGCCTTTTTGATAAACATAATTATATTTTAATTTGCTCTATTCTTTTCTTTTTTTTTCTATGGTACACAAAGAAGCATTTACCTGAAGGCATTAATATCTTTTTCAGCTTTTTAGTCTTCCTGAATAGGTAAAAGGCCAGTGTGGGTGGAAATATTTTAAGGATACATACTTTAAATTCAAAGACCAAACCAAGCTTTCAAATGATGCTTATGTGGTATTGCAATGAACTCGGACATCCAAATGTACTGTAAAATAAAACAATTTAACATCTGCTGTGAGTGAGCAACAAGTATCAATCAGTTTTACAATTGCTGATTTAGATTCCAAGATGCTATATTTCTTTATTCAACTTCTATAAATAGCCTAAATATGATGAGAGTGAGACTATACATACATAAATTTGAATGTGCAAGATCGACATCGTCCCCTAAGTACTTCTCTTCTCATCTGCTTCCTTCTGGATGTTTTGAATGTTCAATGGAAAACAAAATTCAGCAATGCATGGTCAGATAATTGCAGCCTCAGTTTATTTATAGAAGAATGGTATTGAAAGAATTGCATCCAACCAAAAACAAACCTTAATTTGAGATATATAGTTTGATGCCTTACCTACAGGTGTAACCTGCTGAGCAAGTACGCCAATCTGCATGTGGGAACAGAATTTTCCATAGGAGAGCAAGGAGAGGTTACACATCAGAATTTTCCATGAGAAAGCAAGCAGAGGTTATATGTTATTTAGAGGAGACTAATAGAGAGTACCAACCCGATATTTCTTGCATGCTCCATACTTCCATTGTCGGCATGAAAATGAAGCACTGCCACCGTTGCCGGCTCCTCCAAATGTCCATCGGTGTAAGCATGATGGAGAACATACAGTACATCATGAGTCAAACCAAAGAAGCAAAGAGCGTAAGAATACAGACAATTGACTATTGAAAGAAAGGAGAAGAGAACCACCACATATGTTATTTTGCACAGTTCATTACATGAGTCAAATTACAATGGTTATATTCCAAGGCCATCTGACAGTCCCTATTTTACAGAGCATGGCTTTGATGAACATACCACTCAGCTACTCTTAACGTTCCACATCACCTAAGCTAGCACTAATTGCAGAAAACTTCATATTGTCGGTCTTATGTAGAGGTGCAGTTCAAATTATGACGAATTATCTGCACGCTTTATCATCAGCAGTTATGAAGTTACTGCCTTTAGTATTTTAATTAGGCTTCATTCAAAATTGTTGCTGCACATTAAGTATGAGAAGGTAACAACAGGCAAAATATCACTCTGGGGCACTGGTCAAGTTTCAGTTGACAGTTCACATATTATATAGGATGTATATGTGATGATAGATTTAAGACTGAAACGAGATTCAAAGTACCTACAGGCTACAATTAATTGACCTGCAGTAACATATGTGTGGCTTAGACAAATGTAACATGAATCGACCTCTACTCTGAAGAACATATACAAATGAAATTTTCTCTGGGTACTATTAACCTAACGATTATATAGTGAGATGCATGCAACCATTAGATCTATTGTTATTGACCTAGGAATTTCCGTATTTCCGTTTCGATACATAAAAATCCAGCCCTGAATCCACCCGCCGTCCACGCATCTACCACAAATCTCATCCCCTGCTGCTCCTCGATGGTGCACCTCCTCCCCTGCTGCTCCTCATGGTGAACCTCCTCCCACGACGGCGCAACCAGCGGCCTTGCTCGACCACATGGGACCGTCCAGTAGGTCCTCCTGGCGGCTTGTCGACGGCGTGCTCGCCGTCGGCTTCCAGCCTGGAGGCTCGCCAACGGGCGTCCCCTTTGGCCTGGCTCACGGTGGAGGTGGCCCCTGACCTCTTGCGCGGCACCCGGAACGGCAGCTTCCTCGGTCTCAGTAGTGCGGTGGAGATCGCTGGAAAGAGACGCGCGGTGCTGGGGTCTGGTACCGACCGCCGGATGCCGCCGGCTTCACCTGAGGAGAGAGGGCACGTCGAGTGACGATTGCTAACCCTAGACGCCGCCGGCTCCCCGGACGCGATCTGAGGAAGGAGGGAGAAAAGCGAGGGGGCAGGGATCACGCGAGACGTGGGGTGCGGGGGCGGACGACTCGACAAAACAACGATGAAAAAAAACCGGTTGAAAAAAAATCGGTTGAAAGTGGTGGGACGAAAATAAATCGTGGACGCAGTCCTACCAACTGAGACATTAGGAATAGAGATATTTTTAAAACTGTCACGAGAAGGCTCTCCCCCTAAATATGCCTAGTTATAATTAGATTTGTCCTGCAGCGGCAAGCCACACCGCCTCCGCCACCACGTCAAGTCACACCGGAGCGTACATGACCCGAATCCCGATAGTTGCTTTCTTCTCCTGCACCGGCCGAGCTCTCTCCCCGCCGTCGCGTACGGATTGCATGCAGCTCGAGTTTGAGAACGCCATGCTGAAGGCGTTCTCAACTCCACTGGATTTCGACGACAAGGTCGCGCTGGGTCAGCGCAAGCATGCATGCAAGTCGCCGGACGAAGATGGCCACGTGTCTCCAACGCTGTTGCCCTGCCTCGCTCTACCGCATGCATCGACCGTGGAATACCAGGTGACCGCGGTCATGCAGAGCGTCGGCCACCTTCAGATCTAGGGAGCTCCGGGCGCCTTTGCACCACGCCAACTCTTCAGCGGCGTCTCCTCGCCGCTCATCGCCACACTGCCGCTGCATCTGCGCACCTCGGCACCTCAGCACCATCGAAGACCAAAGCTCGGTGTGCTGCACTATGGTGCTTTGCATGGTCGATGTGATCGTCACTGTCGTACACAAATCGGATGCACATCGTATCGTAGTATGCATAGCGATGCTCTAAAACATTTTTCACAAAACCTTGCCTCATTTCAGCATCATCAGGAAGTTTTTTCCCCCAAATGCTTTGTGACACACGTGTGGCACGAAGCACTCCGGCCCTGACGTTTTTTACATCTAAAATTGCATCTGAAAAGAAAAAACAAACAAAAAAAATTAAAACCTGCCATCCGAAAAAGAAGTTGCCATACTTGACAACTAAAGTTCTCATTCTTGCGTCACTAAACTTGCAATAAAAAACGTTCTGAGTTGCCATGTGTTCGTGCCACACGTGTGGCACTTATCAGAGTCCTTTTTTTTAGGATTGCATCATTAGACAACTAGTCTTTTTTTTAGGGGAATTAGAAAGCTAGTCGAAAGATCTTTCCCCTCGGGAACCTAAGATTTTGGCCCAGCCCATATAGCGGTAAGAAAAAAGTCCGGCCCAACTCACAACGGGTCCACCCTAAAGACTTGGGCTGGATCCGCTGAGTTGCTCCTCTTCTAATTGCCATAGCAATTTCTCAAAAAAAAAAAAATATTGCCGTAGCAAGATCCGAGCGGCTAAGTCTGTGTTTCTGTCAGCAAGAACCCCCCAAGGTTCAGCTTTTTATTCTTCTTCTTTTGTTTATGATGATGGTCATGTGAAGTACGGTATTTATATTATGTCTTTTAACTATGTAATCAATTGGTTTGTGCACACCAAATTACATTATAATATTTGCTTCGGGGTAATCAGGTTCTACACCTGATTTTATTTTGGTAGGCGTTTTGCTTATTATCCTTATTAGGGTGCAATTCACATTTTTAATCATGTTGTTCTTCAGCAATTTTTTTCTTGTTCTTTGTATTTCCTCGACATTTCTGTTGATGCTATTGATTATCTCGTATAATTTGAATCATGGAGCTAATAAACCATGGTATGAGAAGTTACAATTTTTGTGAGACTCTTATGAAGAACCTGACTAGAATCGGATGAATAGGAACATCCCTAATACTCTCTTCGTAACTTAATTTAAATGCTTTTTGACACTGTCATGGTGTCAAAAAACGTCTTATATTAAGTTATAGAGGAAGTATAAAACAATTCTCTTCTCTCCAAATATTTCTTTTGTGATGCTTATGAATTCTAGATTTGGAGTGTCCGTTCGCGCTCCGCATCTATGCTTCATTGTATTATGGTATAGCAGCCCAAAGTGAGTTCCTTTAAATATCAGTACCTTTTCAAATTTTATATCTTTCTCAACAGCTATAGCCCTACTCCTGTTGTTGGGGAAGAACATGTCAGGTCTTTCTGCGCCTAATCCTAACAATTGGCTTCACAGTATCTGTGTTACCTAGCATATCCAGACCAGAGTACCAGACATGTTTATATACAGGATCCTATCTGAAGTACGACAACACCGTTGTATACTGCTACATGACTGTGTCCTCCAAATTATTTATTCGTTAGAGAGAGTGGTTTTATAAAAAAGAAGTATAGTGTTGGATTTTGCTAGTGGGCCATTGGCCCAAAGCCCAACTAAAATCTGAAATTCTCATGACCCATTCATGCATGGCTGTGTGTGTGGTGTGAGTGGACTAATGTTTAGTCTCATACTGCTAGGTGAGTGAGAGTTGCACCACTTTATAAGGTGAGCTCTTCTAGCACTTGTATGAGCATGAGAAGAGGAGACCTACACGCGCGCTCCTCCTCCTCGCTCGCATCGCCACGCCTCGTCACGACGCGCCGGGTCAGGAACACCTAGCCTAACTTCCGCCACAGCATATGGTTTCGCACCGTTTCAGAACATTGCGCCGAGAGGGGAGATCAGGATTTTGGGGAGCGCACTCGCGCGACTGCTGGCAGCGACGACTTCGCCAACGACAACTTCTTCCCCGATCTCGGCAACCTCTTCATCAACGACATGGCCGACAACGTCACCGCCAACGGTTCTGCTCCCGCCGCACCGTATGTGATCTTGTCCTCTTTGTTTGAGATCGTGCTAGAATTCCTATTCCTAGTCTGTGGCTTAGATTTGATCTATTCATCTACTATGCTAGTCCGCATGATTAGTTTAGTCTCTGTTGCTGTCGTCATGATTTATTTACTGTTTATTCGGATTAAATCTCGTAGTAATTTGCTCATATTTTTAACAATCCAAAAACCTGATTATAGGCAATTTACTTCGAGTGGTTTTGCTGCGCATTTGAAGCCGCCTACCTTCAAGAGGGTGCAATATAAGAGGTGGCGCACGAGAGCAGTTTACTGGTTTCAGACCATGTACTGCTATGACGCCACTAAGGGCAAGCCTGAGAGCGATCTTAATCCTGCACAGCAGGAAGCTTTTGACAAGATCGATACCCTCTTTAAGGGCGCCCTTCTGAGTGTTCTTGATGATTCCATTGTGGATTCGTATATGTTGTTTGACAACGGCAAGGACATGTTTTGACAACGGCAAGGACATGTGGGCTGCGCTCGAGGCCAAGTTTGGGGCCTCGGACGCTGGCAGCGAGCTGTACGTCATGGAGCAATTCTATGACTACAAGATGACTGATGAGCGCTCTGTTGTTCAGCAGGCTCATGAGATACAGTCGCTCGCAAAGGAACTTGAGTACTTCAAGTGTGTGTTGCCGGACAAATTTGTTGCCGGAGGCATCATTGCCAAGCTTCCACCTTCGTGGAACAATTTTGCTACTTCTCTGAAACACAAGAGACAGGAGTTTTCCGTTTCGGATCTCATTAGCACTCTTGATGTTGAAGATAAGGCGAGAGCAAAAGACACACGTGCTCGAGTTGCCGAGGGAGCTTCCAGTGCCCACATGGTACAAAAGAAGAACTTCCAGGCCAACAAGTTAAAAAACAAGAAGAACAAATCTCAGGGCAAAGGCAAGTTTGATGCAAAGAACAAGCCGTCACACTCTACCAACTTCAAGAAAAATTCTCATAAGAAGGGGAAGGGACTATGCCATGTTTGCGGTGATCCTAATCACTGGGCTCCGAGATGTCCTAACCGCTTTGAGGAGCGCGAACTTGAGAAGAGCGGCAAGTCCGCTAATGTTGTCATCGGTGATACTGATATGAAGGAAACTGGGTACGGTATTTTTCCTACCATTTTTTCAATATGTCATTCTCCTGATTGGTTGATTGACACCGGTGCCAATGTACATGTTTGCGCTGATGCCTTCATGTTTTCTTCTTATCAGGTCACAGGGATTTCTCCCGTGCTGATGGGGAACGGGTCACATGCGATTGTTCGAGGTGTCGGGACGGTTGATCTGAAGTTTACTTCGGAAAAGATCGTGCGCCTGAAGAACATTCATCATGTGCCCTTCATCAATAAGAATCTCGTCAGCGGTTCATGTTTATGTCGAGATGGTTTTAAGTTGGTTTTTGAGTCCAATAAAGTTGTAATATCTAAGTATGGACAATTTGTTGGAAAAGGCTATGAGTGCGGAGGCTTGTTCCGCCTGTCTTTGTCAGATATTTGCACTAAAGTTATTAATCATGTTTGTCACGATAATGAGTCTAATATTTGGCATTCACGACTTTGTCATATTAACTTTGGTTGCATGACGCGGCTAGCCAATATGAGTTTAGTTCCAAAATTCACTACTGTCAAGGGCTCCAAGTGCCAAGTGTGTGTGCAAGCTAAGCAACCTCGCAAGTCCCATAAGACTGCAGAGGCAAGAGACTTGGCGCCACTAGAGCTTATACATTCTGATCTTTGTGAGATGAATGGTGTGTTGACAAAAGGTGAAAAGAAATACTTCATGACTTTGATTGATTACTCCACTAGATATTGTTATGTGTATCTTCTGAAATCAAAAGATGAGGCTTTAAATTTCTTCAAAAACTATAAAGCTGAAGCAGAGAACCAACTTGATCGGAAAATTAAACGGCTTAGGTCTGATCGTGGTGGAGAGTATTTTTCCAATGAGTTTGATTCTTTTTGTAAGGAACATGGTATAATCCATGAGAGGACGCCTCCCTATTCACCTCAGTCAAATGGGGTGGCCAAAAGAAAGAACCAAACTCTAACTGATTTGATTAACGCCATGTTAGACACATCGGGTCTCTCCAAGGCATGGTGGGGGGAGGCGCTAATGACTGCATGTCATGTCTTAAACCGAGTTCCCACAAAGCATAAAACCATGACTCCTTTTGAGGAATGGGAAAGGAAAGGTTGAAACTCTCTTACCTACGTACTTGGGTTTGTTTGGCGAAAGTCAATATACCAATTCTCAAGAAGCACAAGCTTGGACCAAAAACCATAGATTGTGTTCTTCTGGGCTATGCTTTTCATAGCATTGGCTATAGATTTTTGATAATAAAATCTGAGGTTTCCGACATACATGTTGGTATAATTATGGATTCGAATGATGCAACTTTCTTTGAGGACATATTTCCTATGAAGGATATGTCAAGTTCATCAAATCAGGAGATACCTACTCTATCCAGTCAGGAATTAGCTGTAATTCCTGAACCCACCATTGCGATGGAACACGCTAAGAATCCTGTGGAGGATGACAATGAAACTCCTGTAAGGAGTAAGAGACAGAGGACCGCAAAGTCCTTTGGTGATGATTTCATTGTGTACCTCGTGGATGACACACCCATGACTATTTCAGAAGTCTATGCATCTCCTGATGCTGACTACTGGAAGGAAGCTATCCGTAGCGAGATGAATTCCATCTTAGCTAATGGAACATGGGAAATCACTGATCGTCCTTATGGGTACAAACCTGTAGGATGTAAGTGGGTGTTCAAGAAAAAGTTTAGACCTGATGGTACGATTGAAAAGTACAAGGCACGGCTTGTGGCCAAGGGTTATACCCAGAAAGAAGAAGAAGACTTCTTTGATACTTACTCACCTGTGGCTAGACTGTCCACTATTCGGGTGCTACTATCACTGGCTGCCTCACACGGTCTTCTCTTTCATCAAATGGACGTTAAGATGGCTTTCCTCAATGGAGAGTTGAAGGAGAAAATTTACATGGATCAGCCAGGTGGTTTTGTAGTACCTAGTCAGGAAGGAAAGGTGTGCAAGTTATTAAAGTCTTTATATGGCCTTAAACAAGCTCCTATGGAGTGGCACGCGAAGTTTGAAAGAACATTAACTGCTGCAGGCTTTGTTGTAAACGAAGGTGACAAGTGTGTGTACTATCGCCGTGGTGGGGGCGAAGGAGTTATTCTTTGTCTGTATGTTGACGACATACTGATCTTTGGAACCAAACTTGATTTAATCAAGGAGGTTAAGGATTTCCTATCTCGTTTTTTTGAGATGAAGGATCTAGGAGTAGCTGATGTTATTCTGAACATCAAGCTATTAAGAGATGAGAATGGTGGGATTACACTGCTTCAATCTCACTATGTGGAAAAGGTCTTGAGTCGTTTTGGGTATAGCGACTGCAAGCCCTCTCCAACTCCATATGATGCTAGTGGGTTGCTTCAAAAGAATCGACGAATTGCTAGAGATCAACTGAGGTATTCTCAAATTATTGGCTCGCTTATGTATTTGGCGAGTGCCACGAGGCTTGACATCTTGTTTGCTGTGAGCAAACTGAGTCGGGTTGTGTCAAAACCGGGAGATGATCATTGGCATGCGCTTGAGAGAGTTATGCGCTATTTGAAAGGCACTGCGAGCTATGTGATTCACTACACCGGGTACCCGAGGGTACTGGAGGGTTATAGTGACTCAAACTAGATATCTGATGCTTATAAGATTAAGGCCATGAGTGCTTATATTTTTACACTTGGTGGTGGCGCTGTTTCCTAGAAGTCTTGCAAGCAGACCATTTTAACGAGGTCAACTATGGAAGCAGAACTCACAGCATTAGACAATGCCACTGTTGAAGCAGAGTGGCTTCGTGAGCTCTTGATGGACTTACCTATGGTTGAAAAACCAATACCCCCTATCCGGATGAACTGTGATAATCAAACTGTGATCATCAAGACAAACAGTTCTAAGGATAATATGAAGTCCTCAAGGCATGTGAAGAGGAGATTAAAATCTGTCAGAAAATTAGAGAACTCCGGAGTTATTACGTTGGATTATATCCAAACATCTAGAAACTTGGCAGATCCCTTCACAAAGGGTTTATCACGTAATGTGATAGATAATGCATCGATGGAGATGTGTTTGAGACCCACCGTATGAGTTGTCCATAGTGGTAACCCACTCTATGTGATCCGAGATCCCGTGAAGTAGAAGTGGGAGACAAGCTGTTGGTCAGCTTGGAGGAGAGTATCCCTATATCAATTATCCCACTCCGTGATGAGGCAATACTCTCCTAATCTGCATGGCAGGTTGATACTTATCTTAATGTGTTTCAAGTGGCTTATTTGTGTAAGTAGAGATGTTGCCCTGCAGAGCATCTCCTGAGGAACGCACCTATATGAATTTGATTGTTAAACGTCGCAGTATGTGAGAATTGGGTGTTCTCTAATAAATTCATGAAAGACCCTGGAGTATGACGTATACGCTCCACCCACGGGAAAGTCTTGCGGCAGCCCAGTATCGGTCAAGAATTTGTGTGAAACTAGTCTCGCAGAAAACTTGTAGTTCAAGGCATAGTCCACTATTCAAGTTGTGATCTAGTGTAGCATAAATTTCTAAGTGGAAGTTCAACTTAACAGTCTCCACTAAGCACTGGTATATGAACAATGTTTTGGAACTAAATGATGAGATGCCAATGAGACTTTGTGGGGGATTGTTGGATTTTTCTAGTGGGCCTTTGGCCCAAAGCCCAACTAAAATCTGAAATTTTCATGGCCCATTCATGCATGGCTGTGTGTGTGGTGTGAGTGGGACTAATGTTTAGTCTCATACTGCTAGGTGAGTGAGAGTTGCACCACTTTATAAGGTGAGCTCTTCTATCACTTGTATGAGTATGAGAAGAGGAGACCTACACGCGCGCTCCTCCTCCTCGCTCGCCTCGCCACGCCGCGTCGGGTTTCGGGAATGGGCCGAGCCGAGAACAAAGCTATGCATGTTATCTATATTTTTTGCTGCTCGGAAAAAATTAATGATTCATTAATTAGTAATTAACGGACGCGTTAATTACTCATCCGTTTCCGATTCTTTTGGATCATGGGGCTGTTACTGACTTGGAAGTGGGGTTTACTCCCATGACCTACCCGGCCTGCACTATATAGACAGGCAGACGTCTACCTAGCCGCCACCACAGCATATGGTTTCGCACCGTTCCAGAACATTGCGCCGCCACCCAAGTCTTCTCCATCCCTCCTTCCGGCGTGCATCACGAGAAGGGACAGCAAGCCTCCGGAACCTCGCCTCTCGTGATCCTGTACGGGAGAGGGGCGATCGGGTTTTTGGGGAGCGCACTCGCGCGACTGCTGGCACCGATGACTTCACCAACGACGACTTCTTCCCCGATCTCGGCAACCTCATCAACGACATGGCTGACAACGTCAACGCCAACGGTTCTGCTCCCGCTGCACCGTATGTGATCTTGTCCTCTTTGTTTGAGATCTTGCTAGAATTCCTATTCCTATTCTGTGGCTTAGATTCGATATGTTTATCTACTATGCTAGTCCGCATGATTAGTTTAGTCTCTGTTGCCGTCGTCATGATTTATTTACTGTTTATTCGGATTAAATTTCGTAGTAATTTGCTCATATTTTCAACATAAATAATCTTGAAAAATCAACTGCGCAATTTGAGTATGCTTCATTCTGTTAACTTGTCACATCATCCGAACTGTTGAGATGTTGGCAACTTCAGTATTCAAAACTCCCTTTCATCGACGTGGGGTTTCATCCACATGTTTTGGCCACTGTCATTTGTCTATTCCTGATCCAAATTGGTACCAAAATGTTGTCAGCATGTCGCTGCCATGTCAATCAGCGCACCAGCCCGCTGAACAAGCTAAAGGATGCCACCATCCCGTGCCGGAAGACCACTATGGCGGGAGCATCGAGTCGGCCGGAGTCCAAGCTCGCGAAATGGAGCATCCATCCAGAAGCGCTGACGAAGCAGGTACGCACTCGAAGGCTCGTGGTTCTTTCACTGACGAGCCTGAATGAATACGTTGTAAAGATACCCCTGCCCCCCTCCTTCATGTAATGCAAAACTGCGTGCTTTTGCATTGCCATCATTTCAAAACATCATGTATCACAGACAGTCCGGATCAGTCTTGCTTTTTCTTTGAAGCACTGAATGTCACATGCATTTTGTGCCAGCCATCCAAGCTAACTATAGTATACCGAAAAAGTTTTTCGCCCCGCTTTATATATAAAGCACCGACCAACAAGCATCAAATATGACAGTTTGATTCTGGTACAAAACAAAACTCCAGTATATTTTGATTCTTTCTCTGCAGAACCCAAGTCAAGGATGATAACCTCATGTGAGATTATTTTGAAGAGGGTTGGTTTGGCCTCGGATGCACCTGCAACCTGGGATAAAAACACACATATATATACACCTATAAAATGGGAAGTCCAGCAACTAGCTAGGCTTCAAAGGTCGCTATGTGTGAAGAAAACAATATCATGCCTACTATATTAAAGATTTCGTATGTACAAATGATGTAAATGAAAAATGTGGTTTCTGTGTTCTAGTGTTTTGTTTGGGACTGTTCCTCATGTTTTTGGCAGTTACAAAAACTTTTGCAAACACGGGATACCTAAATTGATGTTCAGGCTAATGTGGACGCTATTCATGCCATTTTTCCTTTGGCTGATTCATGCTGTGTAATATAGTTTTTAAGGGAACCCTTGAGATGTTGGCGATGAAGATCTAGTTGTCAAAATGATGGTGATTATGTTCAGTCCTGCTCCATGAAGAACATCACTACAGCTCTTAAGATTTTAGGTTTATTATTAAGTCGCCTACCAAGTCAGCTTGCCTGTAGAGGTCGCGGAGGGGAGCTGCAGGTTTGTATAAGATACTTTCAGTATAACTGAATGAATGCAGCTGTGTGTTCTGGCATGGAACTGGTAGTAGTTCTTGTCAACACTAAAGCCAAACATAGGAAGCATTACTGCTTGTCTTTTCCTGCACATGGTCTTTAGAAGATAAGGGATTGAAGGGGCACCTTTACTGAACTGATTTCATCCGCAAAACAAAAAATAACTTACTGAATCAAATATCACATGTCCTGGTTTCTGTTTCTTCAGGAGTGCACTTTGGGAGAAAGTATCAGCATCAACAGGAAAGCAAAATAATTTATGGCAGTTCTGCCACATGGTGCCTTTTATTTTACAAAATAAGAAGGGGGAAACGGCCCGACCAAAAAAACTCCTATCCTATGCATAAAAACCGTGACTAGAGCGGTAGGTAACATATCATGACTGCATTGTTTATGCATTGAATTTAATTCTTTCTAAACTCAGTGGTCGGACCATGCGCAAGCGGGAGCTACGTGCACCGAGCTGCCCTTTTACAAACTCAGTGTCTTGCATCCGAGGTGAAATAATTAGATACCATTACAGAAATGAAACCCCTCCGAACTTTATCCATCCATATCATGGTGATGGAAATTTAGAATGTCCAAGCTTGTTTCCTTCAGGAAATAGCAAGAAATTGGGAAATAAAGAACAATGAGCAACAGAAATGTCGTCAATATAAATAATGAGAAATTGGGCTATTGTAGCTGTTGGTTTACCTTACAAATCCTAAAGTTTCACCAACCAAGACCGATAGATTAGCTAAAGGAAGTTCTGGCAACTAGTTTGGGTTTAACGTTCAGTGTGCGGCCAATAATTTCTCACATTCAAAACATGAGAAGTGTTTGCGGACATCCCCCATTTTCCCTCAAAAAACGTGGTACCTACTGGGATACCCCATTTTTTCGCAAAAAGTGAACTCCACGAGATGGAAGAGAGAAAAGAAAGAGGGAAAGTGATTGGGGGTGGAGCCTGGGGTGGGCAAGAGGAGACAAGTCGATGTTTGCGGACATGTTCGGACTGCCCTGATTTTCCTGGTCCCAAAGGATTGTGCCCGAACTTGTCCGGGCGGATAAATGGGGACAAAGTAGGGGATGCACTTGAAGATGCCCTTAGAATCCCTGGAACTTGCTAGATGGCATTTAAGCCTTTTGTTATACGAGACATATGCAAGGAGTTTCCAGGTGCTCCTAAACTGATATGGACCATAAATTGTCCATGATTTCACAATTATTAACTTTGCTACATATAGGAAACATATATATTAGAGTTATTCTTTTTGTTTTTTCTGCAACGATAATGATTTCTTTCCTTCTAAGCCGTGCTTCTCTTCCCTCCCACTTATTATATTTGTCTCATTGTTAGTTGCATTCACACTGCAAAATAAAAAAGAATTGAAGCTACATGTCAATTTTGTCATCGTAGGAACAGTGGCGGAGCCAGCCAGCTTAAGGAGCCGGGGCAAAGTCTTTACCGGTGACATATTCCAGCATTTGCCCCTGTAATTAGCAATACTAATCATAGTTTATTTGCACTGTTCAATGAAGAATGGCCCGAGCTGCCGGGGCAGCTGCCCGGGGTCGCAGCTGATCATGGCAGTGATAAAGGTCGTGTTTTTTTTTTTTTGACGAATAACGAACTAAACTGGCCACATATTATCATATTGATAAGCAAATGAAATACATGAACGGCCAAATGTTAACAAAGCAATCATAAGTGTTATTTCCGCACATTTGCATTGTTTTATTACAGCAGAAAGATTACATCATTTTTCCTTCCCTACGTAAGTAAAAACAGGGTGGAGAAATGTACAGAGTATATGGCACTAATTATCTGAACTATAGTTTGGCACAAAATATAAATAGTGCTATCATTTTGAACTTCTCTTTTTTGCAGAAACTTCTGATCAGTATACTTGTTGTATTCACGTTATCCAACATACCCCTGATCAGTGGTCAGTGGATGGCTAAAATTGAATTCTTATCTTACCTAAACCACCTAGGAGGCAACTGTCTCTTTAAGAAGCTCATGTTTCTTTTTAAACTACATTTGAACATGTAAATTACTGCGATGATGATGTAGTGCAGTAGGTAAACCAATCGAATTGTGGACGCATAGACCCGTTGGTGCTCTCAGCTTGCCAGGCGGGCGACTTCTTGAGGCCACTGGATTAGATGGTGTCTGTTGATGCGGTCAAGGCACATCTTTATACTTGTTGGGGTAGCGACTTTGCTCTCCTCGAGGGTAGCTTTGGGTTGATCTTCGTATTTATTTTGCCAGACTGTTGAATAATTTAATAAAGATGGCTACATGCATGATTTTGATGCAGAGACTAGGGTAATCCTTCTTTAAAAAAAAGGTAAACCGTGGAATAATTGCATTATATAATCAAGTCATAAATGTATGGCAGGATCCGTCCTCTTTTCAGCCCACGTACATAACGAGCACATATATAACAAGCACGGATCATGGACCAACCAGTCTACAAAGTTTAACATTTTGAGAGAGTTACCGATGTCCTGCTGGTCAACACAAAATCATTTAGCAAGGAGACCACCCCATTGGCTGTCCTCAGGCATGTGAGACATCGATCGGGATGTTTTCTTAACAATTATTGGCAGTCGTAGGCTTCAAATTCCTGCGAGATCAAGCTTCAGAGAGCGTTGGTTCAGTCAAGAGTGTTTATTTTGTGCACACCAGTAGAGTGGTAGTGGTGGTATGTTTGGTACGACTGCAGTCTTTCTATAGGCAGTGGTGGTATGTTAGGTATGATTTTTGGTCAAGCCGTGTCCAAACTCTCTGGGCATGTTTGGATTGAGGCCTGACAGGCAGCTTCTCAGCCAATCAGCAATCTCCAACTCAGGCCTCCAAAGTCGGATGCCTGAGAATGCTACCTGACTCGGGCAATTTTCTCTGGAAGCGAACCAAACAGGCCCAGATCATCCATTAGGGACGCTTAGGATGATCCTTTGACTGCATTATAGAAAATCTATATTTTTCGAGATGTGCAAGACAAGCTGTGTGTATCTATGCTCCCCTACTCTGCAATCAAGAAATGGTTTCCTGTAAAACATACCTAGGACGTCCAAACAATAACTATGAACAATTTATGTATTTCCCATTTCAGTAGAATCCACAAGAATTAACACTTACAATTTATATTATGTTCGTAATTCTGTGTTCAGCGTTATATTTGTTGTATGCATGATTATTACCACTACTAACCATGAATTATTGTTGGACCATGTTTGCAACTACCAAAATATATGTTCATTTTCATATTATCGTTGTACTCAGATTGCCTCCACACCTCTCCTTTCTCTACATTCCATTTAACATTTTATGAACGGGATAACTATGATAAAGATGAACTACTGTGGTATGTGGACTATCAAGTAACTGTCCGTAATGAAGGCATGATCCTTTCACTTTTCAGCCCTTATACATAACGAGCATCGACGGAGCAGCTAATATACGAGAAATGATATTTTCCAGGCATTTACCGGTGTCTTGCAAGTAAGCATGGTCAATCACTTAGTTGGCCGTTGTCAGGCATGCGGGGCATTGGGATCAGCTCTGTAAGAGTGACCGGCCTGCACAAGATTCATATTCCAGCGAGACCAGTTTAGTTTCCACTCAAAATTCTGTTCACATAGATGTGTACGCACCCAGTTTAGGTAACTATAGTATGGCCAACAAATGGGTAGTGCAGGTCCTTGCTATAAAAGCTACTGGCCGGCAACACGTGATGACCGACGACGAACGACGACGAAGCAACACGGATAGCAATCCCGACGAAGTACCTTTACGCTAAGATGCACCGCGGTGCAAAGCTAGCTTCCTCTGGCTAGTTTGCTCCTGATCGATCCAACGAAGCTGCCGCAATCTCCAAACCCAAAATACATACGCGTGCACAACGGCCAGCCAGCCGGAAACTCACGCACGCACACGAAAACTTGGCCGGATTGCCAAAGGCTCGTGACGAAATTATTCTCCTTGGAGACCATCGCCTGCCCTGAGCGCGGGCTCTGCGTCATGTAACTCATTTTCACCCGCTCGTTATGTGCCTTGAAACGACCAACAAGGTCATCCAACGTGAGAGTCTTGAGATCAACTCACTGCTCAATCGCTGACACAATCGACATGTAGTGCGGTGGAGCGGCACGTAGGAAACGCCGGACAACGGAGATGCCCTCCAACTTCTCTCCGAGACCGCGAATCCTGTTTACCATCATGGCAACCTTCGCGGCGAAGACGTCAACCATCTCATCTTCTTCCATCCTCAGATTCTCGTAACTTTCAACAAAGTTTGCAAGTTCACCTTGCGCACACGCGAGTGCCCTAGATGCAATGTCTTGAGCGCGTCTCTCGCCTCCTTCACTGATTTCTTCTAGATTAGATGTTGATTCACTTCGACAGGCATCACCGAGCAGATGGCCGTGATCGCCTGACGATCCTTTCGATACAAAGCGTCACCCTTTAGGTACTCATCACTACCGGGATTGACGGAGCTCATTGGCCTCGAGCTTCAAACGAATCGAGCCGAGCAGCGTTTTCTGCTTATTAAACTTAACGAGCTTAACGAGCCGAGCAGCTCGTTAATCCACCCCTAGTCGCAACCCATGAAGGAAACTAGTTAGCGCCAGGGATACTTTTCGGCGCGTGAAGCGCAAGCGCCGAATAGGAGGTCCCGTCTGGAGTCTCAAACGTTGCAGCAGCAACACACCAAGCAGTCCAGATGACGAGCCAGGAAGTAGCCCAGCAGGAGTGTTGAGTAGCTCACGTGATAGGCTAGGAGCATCACTAAGTGATTCCCCGGGAGCGTCTAAGCGCTCCTTCGGGAGCCTCCCAAGGGTCACCTGGGGGTGGGCTGAGAGCGCGCCACTTGACGCACTCTCAGCCGACGCAATGTGTCGCACTCTGGCCGCTCCCTTCGTTTTTTTTTCCGCATGTGTTTTCGCCTTTTTAGATGGGTTTTTTTGGATTTTAGTTTTTCACCGGTCTTTCTTACCTTTTTGACAAAAAAAAATAAAAAAAAAATACTTTGCGTGAAAAACACGTTTTCTTTTTTTTCTTTTTTTTTTGCTTTCGCGAGAGGCACGCCGTGCCTTACAGAAACGGAAAAAAACGCATTTTTTTTACTCCCGCAAGAGGTACAGCCGTGCCTCGAAAACGAAAAAAACGCGTTTTCTTTTTTTCTTCCTTTCACGAGAGGCACGCCCATGTCTCTCGGAAATGGGAAAAAAAGGTTTTTTTTTTCTTCCGCGAGAGGCACGGCCGTGCCTCTTGAAAACGAAAAAAATGTGTTTTCTTTTTTTTTTTCCTTCTGCGAGAGGCACATGTTTGCTTCTAGTGCAGGCACGGATTTGCTTCCGCGAGAGGCTCAGTCATGCCTCTTTCGGAAAGGGAAAAATGTGCTCCCGGTAGGTTTTTTCGTTCGGTTTTTTCGTGAATTTTTTTTGTCAAAACCAATCAACATGGGATCTAGTTTTGAAGATCTCAACGCAGGGAATCTAACGGTGAAAACGGTTCGAGATTTGGACGCGCGGTTTAAGAGATAAAACGTTTTGAATAAACGGATCTACGAAAAAAAGGAAAACTCTCAGGTTGCGACAAGTGGCGCACATGCTGGGAGGTGGGAATGACCTTTGCAAAGAGTGCTTCTTAATTGGTGATTTCGTGATTCCCACGTTGTCTTAGCTGCCCATGTAGCGCAGGACATGGCCCAAGTAACGGGTCAGGGACACTTGGAAGGCCAGCTTCGAGAGCTCGCGCTGGAATTTTTGCTTTGCCAAAAGAAATGTGCATAGCAGAAAAGGAGACGTCTCCTCCGACAGCAATGGACGAAAGGGAACCACCACCTACACCCGTACTGTTACAACCTGTGTTACATCAATATCCGGAGAAAATTCTTCGGTCGATTGACCCGGTAAAGATGAAAAGGAGTAGGCGATGGTGTCTGGCAAACACCGAGGAATCGACGGAATTCGAGGAGTGTTGGTGCCACGCTATGGAGGGGGAGTTGGGATTGATCAACGACAACAATGCATGGGAGCTCGTCGATCTTCTCAACAACCATAAATCCATAGATGCCGAATGGGAATTGTGTGAAGCACAAAGCGAGACTAGTAGCAAAAAAGTATGTGCAAGAGAAAGGTGTCGATTTTGAAGAAGTGTCCGTTCTCGTTGCAAGAATGGAACCGGTGAGATAGCTCATAGCTCTCGGGGCTCAAGAATCATGAAGGATACATCACATGGATGTAAAATTCGCATTTTTGAATGAAAAGTTAGAAGGAGAGGTTTATGTGAACCAACCACCTGGATTCATCAAAGAGGGAGAAGAGCACAAAGTATTGAAGTTACACAAAGTCTTGTACAGGCTACGACAAGGCCCTCGGGCGTGGAATATCAAACTTGACTGGACAATGCCCATGCCAGTATATCACGCATAGTCCAAAGCATTGGTAAACTGCATTCAGAGAATATACACCATCTTCTACATCCTATCGCCCTAGGATAAAAATGGGATCCTTATCTACGACATCTTCTTCTTGCATCTTAGAGAATGGAAGCGGAACAATGCTCTCTTGGAGAAAATGTGAGATAACCCACATGTCACCATGACACCATCTTTCTCCACATTTCCTAATAACTCGGTGATTTCCCCGCGCAGTGCTGCGGGAATTTAAAGATTAATTTTGGATTATTATGTATGATTGAAATGACCTAAGTCAAAAGCTATTATTTTTTAAAGTAATTATATGTGAACGAAGTGTATGCATGTATGCTGGACCATTAGAGTTGCAACAATTAAATTGGGGTATTCATGTGCTAAAAAATAGTGTTAGTGGATGATGACGTGGCATATTTGGTGATGTGAAGAGCTGGATGTTGAAAGAATTAGAGTTAGTGGGGATCAACTATTTAGATGGACTAGATGATACCCCGCGCGTTGCTGCGGGATTTTTTGATGATTTTTTTGGGAAAAGTCGATATCCAAATTGATGCAACAAAACTATACAGAAAATGCACGGATGATATCAGATATCAACAATTGACGCAAATACATGTACTCCAGCATGATGATATATTTTAAGTCTTGTACCACTAAAAGACATCTAGAAGTGTGAGAATCTCGGCTATAATAGGTGGTGATCAAGGCAACGATTATTTATACTATACATGGTATGGAGGGAACTGGAGCATGTATCTTCATTGTACCATAGCTTGATGTTGCCCTACATGGTGTAAAATGTGTAGCATTGTTAGGAGGGTATTAAGTGGATAGTATAGTGAGTTTGATCATTCTAAATAACTGGTTCAATTGTTAGATTTATGTAAAGCATAATACCTTGAAAGATATTCTTTTCCTTGTGGCATTACTCTGCCTGTCCTGAGATGTTAGTAATAGCTCACAGTAGTCTTCCCTTAAAACAACATTGAAGCACTATGGTAAGATATCTCTATGTAAAGTGACATCTTTCAGGTTATTTTAATTCTTTTTTTTGCGGGTAGGTTATTTTAATTCAAATACAGTATGTATCATGTGTACTGGTTGGCCTAAACACTTTTAGGGCTAACACATTTTTGTAGAAATAGGGCTAGCACTTGATAGAAGAGGCTCGCTAATCTTAAACCGATGGCACTATAGTGGTTACATATCTATAAGAAAACAATAAAAGACTGAGGTAATTTTAGTTATTTATAGAAAATATATTTAAAAGATGTGCCCTTAGCAACCATGCATGAGAATAAGATGCAAATGACATGGCCATCATCACGGAAAAAATTATTTAAAAAAAATCTAGCATATGATCTTCAAGGTTTCATCATTAGAACAAACTGATGTAGAAAAAAATCATGAACTGGCAGCTGCTGCATTGGAGAAGTTTCTCAGCAAGATCAAATTTATTTTGTGCTGCTGATGTTAAATAGTGGGAATAGAAGGTAATGTCAAATCAGAATATGTATCTTAATTTTATTCAATAAATGTAGGGAAGAATGGTAAGATTTACAGAATTTTTTTTAAACTATTACTGTTTTTTTTAACAAATCCCAAAACTATATGTCCAAATTCATAAATTACACTTCTATTACCCCGTCGGCCTCCTATAGGCCGAAGAGTCAAGAGTGACTCTTCGGCCTCGCTTGGCCCGAAGAGGCCTTTTCGGACTCTGTTGGGCCGAAGACCACTCTTCGGTCTCCCTTAGACCGAAGAGCCACTTTTCGTTCACCGAAGAGTGTCCTTCAGTGACCATGGCTCCTCTCGGGCAAACCTTCACGTCACCGGGACCGCATCGACGAGTAGAATCCATTCAGATGAAGAATAACTTTAAAAAATAGTTGTGATATCGGTGTGACAGAATTCTGTTCTTGGTGCCTCCTGGCCGTATGGATTGGACCCGGGGAGTTGAGCTCCAAGGGGTTCTTGTCACATTCGCTATCGTTTCAGTTCCTGAATACCAGAGGACGCCGACATCGAAACACTTCTATACTTTTTGTGGTGGCAAATAGTGTCATGACTTTTCCCCAGTACTGGAGGAGATAGCTCGGATGATTCACCGTGACAAGTATCGTTGTGTTTTCGAAGGTCTGAGGTAGACGAATTTGCGAAGTTTCTCGGTTGTTCGTTAAGGGTTGCGGATGCAGTTGCAGCTGATTAGATTGTTGTTTGCTGAGTAGGTTCCTGAACCCGCAACCTGATCGCATAACCAAGAAGTTTCGGGAGTTCTTAGGTAGGAATTCAAGTAGTTACCTAGGATATCTTTCCGGCAGATGCATGATATGAGATTGGGGTTCGACGTCTAGTGGTCCACCTGCTCACGGTCATTTTTACAGTGGTCTCGTGGTGTCTTAAAGAGCCCTTGTAGCTTTGCTACGGCTCGGGGATGCTTCGTATGTCAAGGGCAGCAATATGACTGGAATCGGGCGGCAGCTAGAGAGACAGCAACAAGATTGGCGGATGTTGGATGCGCCTCTTCTCGTCAGACCCAACGAAATTAGTTTTACAATAATTCTTCCGGTGGTGTTTCTAGCATCGTCGGAGGGCGTGTGGAGGTTTGTCTCCGGCGGATCTCGCGGGATTCGGTCGGCGTTTGTCTTCGGTGGATCCACGTGGATCTTGTCTTCGTTCGTCTATGTTCGTTTGTCTACAGGTTGGATCCTTCCGATCTACGCTTCTCTTCACCAGCGGCGGTTACAGGTTGGATCCTTCCGGTCTACAGGTTGGGGCCTTAGCACGACGAGTTTCCGACTGTCTACTACAATAAGGTTTGCCCGGCTCCAATGAGGGAGGGGCGAAGATGGCAGCGCGCCTTCGGCTCGCTCCAGTGCTAGTAGTCGTCGCTAGGTGGTCTACGGACCTAGATGTATTTTTTACTTCTGGTGTTCTTTGTACTCTCTTGACTGTTGATGAATAGATCGAAAGTTATCCTCGCAAAAAAAAGTCCTGGTCCAATATAGCAGACAATATTCTCCAGCTGGTTGGTGGCAATAGAAGCCAGCTATGCTTCAAAAAAAAACTCTGAAGAAAGCCATGGAAAGGGTGACGAGTAATTTAGGGAGACGATCAGACTGTAGCGCTGCAACCGGAGGTACGAATTTTCTTTTTATTTGCGGGAAAACCTCCAATCTATTCATCTTCAATTATGTCAGTACAACGAACACCAGAAATAATAAAAATTACATCCAGATCCGAAGACCACCTAGCGACGACTACAAGCACTGAAGTGAGCCGAAGGCACACCGCCGTCATTGCCCCTCCCTCGCCGAAGTCGGGAAGTCGTCGTGCTATGGCCTCATAGGACCAGCGCACCAGAACAGCAACCGCCGCCGTTGAATAGTAGCGTAGATCGGAAGGATCCAACTTGAAGACACAAGAACGTAGACGAACTACGACTAGATCCGAGCAAATTCACCAAAGACATCCGCCGAAGAGACATCTCCACACGCCCACCGACGATGCTAGACGGACCATCAGAATGGGGGCTAGACAGGGAGAACCTTATTTCATCTTCAGGAAGCCACCGCCGTCTCGTCTTCGTGAGCAGAACACAAATCCTAAATAGACACAAAAAGACAACTAAAAACGGAGCGGGAGCCCTCCCACCGGCAAGGACCGAGATCCACCACGCCTCCATGGACTAAGGCCACGCCAGACGGGGTAGATCTGTGGCGGCCGGCAGGAGGTGAGCAACCCTAGCCGCCCTTTGACTCGCTGGAGCGCAGCCAAATTTTTTGTGTCATTATTTCGTAAAAGGCTGATTACTTCAGCAGATAAAAACTGATTGCTTTGTCTAGTTGTCTAGCGATGAAAGAAAAGAAAATTAGGTTAGTGGGAATGCTGATGTGGCACATTGGTGAGGTGGATATGTTGCATGTCAAGAGAAATAGAATAGTGGAGATGACTATTTAGGTATACAAGAATTAGCACTAGGAGTTCTGTATAGGAAGTTCTTGCAGAATCTTTGTTCCATTGACTCATCTCATGTGCTTGTTCACGGTGTTTTGATTTCAAGCTATTATGTATGACCCTTACGTTGAGTAAATGGTCAAAGAGTTAACTTTGAGTAAATGGTCAAAGAGTTAACTTTGTACATATTGATATAGTTTTGGCAATTTTCCTAAAATTTCAAAGAAATTATATTGGAATTTCATATTATGAGTGGGGTCCTAAGGCCCCCACCCCCCTGAACATGGGCCCGCCCTGCTTTTTAAGAGATTTATCTTGTTTATTATTAACTATGCACATCTCGAATGTGCTATTTTTTGTGGGGTGGGGTGGGGTTGGGGGTCATCATGCTTTAGATCAGGTTTGTTTAGGGGGAGCCATCATGCTTTAGAACATGGGTCCGCCACGACCTTGGCCTCCCAGCGCAGATCCTTCACTTCGCGGCTCACGGCACAAGCTCGGTGCGCAGCCAACACCTCGGAATCAGAGCGCCGTGTTGAAGTTTTGCCGGATCCCGGCGAATCCAATGCCAGCCCGGTGACAGTTGGGCTGAAATTTCCCTACCGCCAACCCGCCACGTGGCTTTTTGATTCACCTTAAAAATCGACTCCAAAACTGGATATCTTGGGTATGTAGGTTTTTTTGGGAGAACTGGATATTTTTTTCAGCACCGTCCGTTTTACGTTTTACGGGATCTGCTAGGGACAATTTTTTGGGCGCTGATAGGCGCCGGTGCGCCGGCCCAAATTTGGGCCGGTCACAGCGCACCCATCTGATTTATCCATCAACAACCGTCAGATCTGTCCCATCCCTCCTTATAGTCGTCTTCTTCCTCTCACACCCGTTCCCCACGCTCCCACGCACAGAGCATCGCCTCCTCCCCTCCCCCCCCTGACTCGCCGCCTCTGGGCCGTGGTTGACGAGCTCCGGCGGGGTCCCGCCCATGGCGCATCACGGCCGCCAGTGGGTCCCCCAACGCACGGTCACCGACGGATGCAGCTCTAATCCTCCCCGGCTGGTTCCAGCTCACGGTTTGCCATGGTTGCAGCATCCCCCGACATCACTGCCGCCGGCTCGCCGCGGCCGTCGGCTTGCATCGTAGTGTCCAACAAAAAAGTCTGAAAACTAACAAAATCTTCCAATGGTCGGTTGAAGCAAATATTTACTAGGTTCCAGCAAATAAAAGCTCCGGTTCTAGCAAAACAAATTCAGTAGGAAAAAGAGCTCCAGCGGTTGTAGCAAAAATAATACCAGGTTCCAGCTAAAAAAGACACCGGTTCCAGCAAATAAAATTCAGCAGGGGAGAGTCTCCAGGGGTTGATTGTAGCAAAAAGAAATAGCAAGTTCCAGCAAAAAAAAATGCCCGTTCCAGCGAAAACACCTCGCAGGCAAAACGATAGCTGACAGTTCCGTCACCATCTCCCGTGGTTGTAGCAAAAAAAATACCAGATTCCAGCAGAAAAGAACACCGGTTCCAGCAAAATCAAATTTAGCAAAGAAGAGCTCTGGGGGGTCGATTGTAGCAAACAAAATAGCAAGTTCCAGCAAAAATAATGCCAGTTCCAGCAAAAACACTTTGCAAACGACGGCTGACAGTTCCATCGCCATCTCCAGCACCGGCGAACCCGCGGGTGCAGCTTCGCCCCGCTGGATGCAGCTTGGCCAAACGTCGGATGCAGCTCCACCACTGATGGTTGCAGCTCCCATAGCAGCCAGTTGTAGCTCGCCCCCGTCGGCGCGGCGCCATCGGATGCAACTCAAACCACCATCGGTTGCAGCTCCACCTGTTGGGGATCGTAGTAGTAAATCAAAAAATTTCCTACGCATCACCAAGATCAATCTATGGAGAAACCAGCAACGAGTGGGGTGGGAGTGCATCTCCATACCTTTGAAGATCGCTAAGCGGAAGCGTTACTGTGAACGCGGTTGGTGGAGTCGTACTCGCAGCGATTCAGATCGCGGTGGATTCCGATCTAAGCACCGAACAACGGCGCCTCCGCGTTCAACACACGTACAGCCCGGGGACGTCTCCTCCTTCTTGATCCAGCAAGGGGGAAGGAGAAGTTGAGGGAGAGCTCCGGCAACACGACGGCGTGGTGGCGGTGGAGCTAGTGGCACTCCGGCAGAGCTTCGCAAGCGCTACGGAGGAGGAGGAGGTGTAGGAAGGGGGGAGGGCTGCCCTCCCACCCCCCCCCCCCTATTTATAGGCTGGTGGGAGAGGGGGCCGGCCCCCCTAGATCTCATCTAGGGTAGGGGGCGGCGGCCAAGGGGGGGGAGGAGTGCCTCCCAAGTCAAGTGGAGGCCCTCCCCCTTAGGGTTTCCCCTTCCCCATGCGCATGGGCCTTAGGGGGGCTGGTGCCCTTGGCCCATTAAGGCTAGGGCGCCCCCCTACAGCCCATGCTGCTGTATTGGACGTGGTGGAACCATTTCCGGACCTCCGGAACCCTCCGGAATCCTCCGGAACCTTCCGGAAGCTTCCCGGTACAATACCGGAAAAAACCGAACTTTTTTCGGAACCCCAATAACAACTTCCCATATATAAATATTTACCTCCGGACCATTCCGGAACTCCTCGTGATGTCCGGGATCTCATCCGGGACTCCGAACAACTTTCGGTAACCACATACAATTCCCATTACAACTCTAGCGTCACTGAACCTTAAGTGTGTAGACCCTACGGGTTCAGGAACCATGCAGACATGACCGAGACACCTCACCGGCCAATAACCAATAGCGGGATCTGGATACCCATATTGGCTCTCACATGTTCCACAATGATGTCCATCGGTATGTCACTTGCCCGAGATTCGATCGTCGGTATCCCTATACCTTGTTCAATCTCGTTACCGGCAAGTCTCTTTACTCATTCCGTAACACATGATCCCGTGACTAACTCCTTAGTCACATTGAGCTCATTATGATGATGTATTACCGAGTGGGCCCAGAGACACCTCTCCGTCACACGGAGTGACAAATCCCAGTCTCGATTCGTGTCAACCCAACAGACACTTTCGGAGATACCTGTAGTGCACCTTTATAGTCACCCAGTTACGTTGTGACGTTTGATACACCCAAAGCATTCCTACGGTATCCGGGAGTTGCACAATCTCATGGTCTAAGGAAATGATACTTGACATTAGAAAAGCTCTAGCAGACGAACTACACGATCTTGTGCTATGCTTAGGATTGGGTCTTGTCCATCACATCATTCTCCTAATGATGTGATCCCGTTATCAATGACATCCAATGTCCATGGTCAGGAAACCATGACCATCTATTGATCAACGAGCTAGTCAACTAGAGGCTTACTAGGGACATGGTGTGGTCTATGTATTCACACATGTATTACGGTTTCCGGTTAATACAATTATAGCATGAACAATAGACAATTATCATGAACAAGGAAATATAATAATAACCATTTTATTATTGCCTCTAGGGCATATTTCCAACAGTCTCCCACTTGCACTAGAGTCAATAATCCAGTTCACATCACCATGTGATTTACATTGTATGAATCTAACTCCCAATGAGTTCTGGGGTTCGATCAGATCATGCTTTGCATGTGAGAGAGGTCTTTAGTCAACGGGTCTGCGACATTCAGATCCGTGTGTACTTTGCAAATCTCTATGTCATATTGTAGACACTGCTACCACACTCCACTTGGGGCTATTCCAAATGGCTGCTCCACTATATGTATCCTGACTACTACTCAGAGTCGTCCGGATAGGTGTCAAAGCTTGTATCGACGCAACCCTTTACGACGAACTCTTTATCACCTCCATAATCGAGAAATATTTCCTTAGTCCTCTAGTTACTAAGGATAATCTTGACCGTTGTCCAGTGATCCACTCCTGGATCACTCTTGTACCCCTTGACAGAATCATGGCAAGGCACACATCAGGTGCGGTACACAGCATGGCATACTATACAGAGCCTATGGATAAGGCATAGGGGATGACCTTCGTCTTTTCCCTTTCTTCTGCCGTGGCCGAGCTTTGAGTCTCACTCAACTCCACACCTTACAAATCAGGCAAGAACTCTTTCTTTGACTGGTCCATTTTGAACTCTTTCAAAATCTTGTCAAGGTATGTACTCATTGAAAGTCTTATCAGACGTCTTGATCTATCTCTATAGATCTTGATGCCCAATATTTAAGTAGCTTCATTTCAGGTCTTCCTTTGAAAAAACTCCTTTCAAATGACCCTTTATGCTTTCCAGAAATTCTACATCATTTCCGATCAACAATATGTCAACCACATATACTTATCAGAAATTCTATAGTGCTCCCACTCACTTTATTATAAATACAAGTTTCTCATAAACTTTGTATAGACTCAAAAACTTTGATCACCTCATCAAAGTGTATATTCCAACTCCGAGATGCTTGCTCCAGTCCATAGAAGGATCGCTGGAGTTTGCATACATTTTAGCATCCTTAGGACTGACAAAACCTTCCGGTTGTATCACATACAACCTTTCCTCACGGATACCGTTAAGGAAACGATGTTTTGACATCCATCTGCCAGATTTCATAATTGAAAAATGCAGCAACTGCTAACATAATTCCAACAGACTTTAGCATCGGTACGGGTGAGTAAGTCTCATCGTAGTCAACTCCTTGAACTTGTGATAAACCCTTTGCCACAAGTCGAGCTTTATAGACGGTGACATTACCGTCTGCGTCCGTCTTCCTCTTAAAGATCCATTTGTTCTGAATGGCCTTATGCCCTTCAGGTAATACCTCCAAAGTCCATACTTTGTTTTCTTACATGGATCCCATCTCGGATTTCATGGTCTTAACCATTTCTCGGAATCCGGGCCCATCATCGCTTCTCCATAGCTCGTAGGTTCCTCGTTGTCCAACAACATGACCTCTAAGACAGGGTTGTCGTACCACTTAGGAGCAGTATGCATCCTTGTCGACCTACGAGGTTCGATAGTAACTTGATCCGAAGCTTTCATGATCATCATCATTAACTTCCTCTTCAACTGATGTAGGCTCTACAGAAATATCTTTCTGCGCTGCGCTACTCTCAGGTTGAAGTAAAGGTTCAACAACCTCATCAAGTACTATCTTTCGATCGTAACTTGATCCGAAGCTTCATGATCATCATCATTAACTTTCTCTTCAACTGATGTAAGCTCTATAGAAACATCTTTCTGCGCTGCGCTACTCTCAGGTTGAAGTAAAGGTTCAACAACCTCATCAAGTACTATCTTCCTCCCACTCAATCTTTCGAAATAAACTCCTTCTCGAGAAAGGACCCGTTTTAGCAACAAACACTTTGTGCTTGGATCTGAGATAGAAGGTTTACCCAACTGTTACGTTAGGGTATTCTATGAAGATGCATTTGTCCGCTTTGGGTTCGACCTCATTAGGTGAAAACCCTTTTTCACATAAGTGTCGCAGCCCCAAACATTAAGAAATGACAGATGAGGTTTCTGCCAAACCAAAATTCATACGGTGTCATCTCAACGGACTTAGATGGTGCCCCTTTTAAAGTGAATGTGGTTGTCTCTAATGCATAACCCTAAACCGATAGTGGTAAATCGATAAGAGACATCATAGTTCGCACCTTATCCAATAGAGCATGACTACGACGTTCGGACACACCATCACACTATGGTGTTCCAGGTGGCATGAGTTGTGAAACAACTTCCATATGGTCTTAAGTTATATACCAAACTCGTAACTCAGATATTCACCTCCACGATCATATCGTAGACATTTTATCTTCTTGTTACGATGATCTCAAACTTCACTCTGATTTTGTTTGAACTTTTTAAACATTTCAGACTTGTGTTTCATTAAGTAAATATACCCATATCTACTCAAATCATCAGTGAAGGTAGAAAATAACGATATCCACCGCACACTACAATACTCACTGGACCGCATACATCAATATGTATCATTTCCAATAAGTCAATTGCCCGCTCCATCATACCGGAAAACGGGGTTTTAGTCATCTTGCCCATGAGGCATGGTCCGCATGTCTCAACCGATTCGAAATCGAATGAGTCCAAAGATCCATCAGCATGGAGTTTCTTCATGCGTTTTATACCAATATGACATTTAGCGGCAGTGCCACAAGTATGTGGTACATCATTATTAACTTTGTATCTTTTGGCATCAATATTATGAACATGTGTATCTCTACGATCAAGATTCAATAAACCACTCTTATTGGGTGCATGACCATTGAAGGTATTATTCATGTAAACAGAATAACCATTATTCTTTAACTTATATGAATAACCGTATTGCAATAAACATGATCTAATCACGTTCATGCTCAACGCAAACACCAAATAACATTTATCTAGGTTCATCACTAATCCCGAAGGTATAGAGAGCGTACGATGGTGATCTCATCAACTTTGGAAACACTTCCAACACTCATCGTCACCTCGCCCTTAGCTAGCCTCCGTTTATTCCGTAGCTTTTATTTCAAGTTACTAACATTTAGCAACTGAACCGGTATCCAATACCCAATTGCTACTAGGAGTACTAGTAAGGTACACATCAATAACACGTATATCAAATATACTTCTATCGACGTTGCCAACCTCCTTATCTACCAAGTATCTAGGGTTGTACCACTTCAGCGACCGTTCTCCTTATAATAGAAGCACTTAGTCTCGGGTTTGGGTTCAACCTTGGGTTTCCTCACTGGAGCAGCAACTGACTTGCCATCCATGAAGTTTCCCTACTTGCCCTTGCCCTTCTCGAGACAGGTGGTTTCACTAACCATCAACACTTGATGCTTCCTTCTTGATTTCTACCTTCGCGGTGTCAAACATTGCGAACAGCTCAGGGATCATTATTTCTATCTCTTGGCCTTTTATAGTTCATCACGAAGCTCTAGTAGCTTAGTGACAGTGACTTGGAGAACTATATCAATCACTATCTTATCTTGGAAGATCAACTCCCACTCGATTCAAGCGATTGTAGCACCCAGACAATCTGAGCACATGCTCAACGATTGAGCTATTCTCCATCATCTTGCAGGCAAAGAATCTTGTTGGAGGTCTCATACCTCTCAACACGGGCATGAGCCTGAGATTCCAAGTTCTCAGAACATCTCATATGTTCTGTGACGTTCAAAACGTTTTGGAGCTTCAATTCTAAGCCGCAAAGCATGACGCACTGAACTATTAAGTAGTCATCGAAACATGCCTGTCAGATGTTCACAACATCTACAGACGATTCTAGAGGGGGTGGTGCACCGAGCGGCGCATTAAGAACATAAGCCTTCTGTGCAACAATGAGGACACTCCTCAAATCACGGACCCAGTCCGCATTATTGCTACCATCATCTTTCAACTTTATTTCTCTAGGAACATATAAAAATTCAAGGAAGCTACAGCGCGATCTAGTAATCTACAACATAATTGCAAAGACACTTTGACTATGTTCATGATAATTAAGTTCATCTAATCAAATTATTTAATGAACTCCCACTCAGATAGACATCCTGTGGGGATCGAGAGTATATCGACCAGAGGGGGGTGAATGGGAGATTCAAAAATTTCTTCCGAAAGTTTTGAACCGAATCCAATCACGGCAGCGGAATTAACTATCGGTAGCAACGCACATGATATGGTTCGTTATAGCGAGCAGAACTAGTGATGAATAACTCAGAGATACAGAGAATATCACAAGTTTACACAGTTCGAAGGAAATGCAAATGACTCAGAGCTACAGGTACGAAAGAAATTACTGGATGAATCAGTGAGAGATATGCACTGTGATCAATAGCTGTGAATAAATGAAGCATGAAAAGTATCACAGAGTACAGAGCAATGAAATGATTCAGCCAGTGAAGATAATGTAAGATGGCAAACAGCTGACTGACGAAAGTAATGCAGATGATAGTCGAATAACTTAACAGCTCAGGATATGAATGATAACAGCTGAAGGAAATGCTGAAAAGTAAAGCGAACCAGTGGTGCTCGATGGCGATACAGGGATTTGGTAGACCAGTTCGCCCTTCTGCCAAAGGACTACGTCTGGTTGGAGGGGCGGTGATAAACTCTCACCGAGGATAAACTCTCCTCACCCTGTTCTCCATCAACTGCGGAGTTGATCAGGCTCCTGTTGATTTACTCGGGGTAGATACTTGTCGGCTATCTCCAAACCATCACTGAAGATAAACTCTCTTCAGTTTCCCTTCGCGAACCACAATTACTCTTGGTTGCTGAAGAGGTTGCTCGGTGAAGACAATTACTCTTCGACACTCAAGCAACGACACCTATCCGTCTAGAGAGTGGGCAGCTCTCAAGAGTAATAGGTACAAGAACCCTAACTCAGAACTACTGTGATGCTCAACCACTGTCTAAGTTTTGGCTGTTGATTTTTCTCTCGGTGTATTTTAAACTCAAATCACTCGGAGAGGGGGAAGCTCTATCAATCTTCTCAGAAATCTAAATCGGAGCAGCCAGCCAGTGAATAACATTGGAGACGGGTGGCTATTTATAGCCGCAGCCTTCCTCAAAAGGAAAATGACCAAATTGGACATGTGGAGCAGCCAATGACCGAACGACACGAGTCCAACGGTCGGAAATTTGAGCTCAACGGTAACATTACGTGCGGAGCAAGTAATGCTAACTCCCCAGTCCGAAAGATATATATCCCACAGCGAAGAAGATCTTCGTCTCTTGCTGGTAGGTAATCATTCGAAACTAAAAAAGATTTCTCTCGGTCTCACATAGGTTTGGGCTAAGCATCACAGCGGATCAAAGCTTCGAGAACCTATACCCCTCTTAATAGTACGGAGGTCCTATCACTCAAATGAATGAAAGAAGAACAATGAAAAGAATGCTACGTCTTCACTTCGCCGTTGTCTTCATATCTGCGGTCAATTTCTTCGGACGGATCACCCGAACTAATTGATTTGAGTCTGCAATGAATTCATCTCAAGGGGTCATCTCCTTCTTTTCATTCGTTTTCGAAGAACAGATTGTGAAAGATGTAGCGCATTCATCTCCTTCGACGTGTTTAATCTTCGGTGAAGTCCTTCGGACTGTTCACCTGGAATATCATAATCTTCGGTACTGCATGGACTGTTTCTCTGTGTGCACTAGTAAACACATTAGTCCATGACTGTTTCTGTCAACAATCTCCAAAACACAAGGGGCAATGAAATTCACACCAACACATCCCTCTAGTCATCTAAGTGATACATGATCCATATCGACTAGGCCGTGTCCGATCATCACGTGAGACGGACTAGTCATCAATGGTGAACATCTCCATGTTGATCGCATCTACTATATGACTCATGTTCGACCTTTCGGTCTCTCGTGTTCCGAGGCCATGTCTGTACATGCTAGGCTCGTCAAGTCAACCTAAGTGTTTTGCGTGTGTAAATCTGGCTTACACCCGTTGTATGCGAACGTTAGAATCTATCACACCCGATCATCACGTGGTGTTTCGAAACAATGATCCTTCGCAACGGTGCACACTTAGGGGGAACACATTTCTTGAAATTTTAGTGAGGGATCATCTTATTTATGCTACCGTCGTTCTAAGCAAATAAGATGTATAAACATGATAAACATCACATGCAAATCACAAAGTGACATGATATGGCAAATATCATCTTGCGCCTTTGATCTCCATCTTCGGGCACGGCATGATCACCATCGTCACCGGCATGACACCATGATCTCTATCATCATGATCTCCATCATCGTGTCTTCATGAAGTTGTCTCGCCAACTATTACTTCTACTACTATGGCTAACGGTTAGCAATAAAGTAAAGTAATTACATGGCATTTTTTGATTGACACGCAGGTCATACAATAAATTAAGACAACTCCTATGGCTCTTGCCGGTTGTCATACTCATCGACATGCAAGTCGTGATTCCTATTACAAGAACATGATCAATCTCATACATCACATATATAATATCACATTCTTTTGGCCATATCACATCACTGGATATTTTTTTCAGTACCGTCCGTTTTACGTTTTACGGGATCTGCTAGGGACAATTTTTTGGGCGCTGATAGGCGCCGGTGCGCCAGCCCAAATTTGGGCCGGTCACAGTGCACCCATCTGATTTATCCATCAACAACCGTCAGATCTGTCCCATCCCTCCTTATAGTCGTCTTCTTCCTCTCACACCCGTTCCCCACGCTCCCACGCACAGAGCATCGCCTCCTCCCCTCCCCCCCTGACTCGCCGCCTCTGGGCCGTGGTCGACGAGCTCCGGCGGGGTCCCGCCCGTGGCGCATCACGGCCGCCAGTGGGTCCCCCAACGCACGGTCACCGACGGATGCAGCTCTAATCCTCCCCGGCTGGTTCCAGCTCACGGTTTGCCATGGTTGCAGCATCCCCCGATGTCACTGCCGCCGGCTCGCCGTGGCCGTCGGCTTGCATCGTAGTGTCCAACAAAAAAGTCTGAAAACTAACAAAATCTTCCAATGGTCGGTCGAAGCAAAAATTTACTAGGTTCCAGCAAATAAAAGCTCCGGTTCTAGCTAAACAAATTCAGTAAGAAAAAGAGCTCCAGCGGTTGTAGCAAAAAGAATACCAGGTTCCAGCTAAAAAAGACACCGGTTTCAGCAAATAAAATTCAGCAGGGGAGAGTCTCCAGGGGTTGATTGTAGCAAAAAGAAATAGCAAGTTCCAGCAAAAAAATATGCCCGTTCCAGCAAAAACACCTCGCAGGCAAAACGATAGCTAACAGTTCCGTCACCATCTCCCGTGGTTGTAGCAAAAAAAATACCAGATTCCAGCAAAAAAGAACACCGGTTCCAGCAAAATCAAATTTAGCAAAGAAGAGCTCTGGTGGGTCGATTGTAGCAAACAAAATAGCAAGTTCCAGCAAAAATAATGCCGGTTCCAGCAAAAACACTTTGCAAACGATGGCTGACAGTTCCATCGCCATCTCCAGCACCGGCGAACCCGCGGGTGCAGCTTCGCCCCGCTGGATGTAGCTTGGCCAAACGTCGGATGCAGCTCCACCACTGATGGTTGCAGCTCCCATAGCAGCCGGTTGTAGCTCGCCCCCGTCGGCGCGGCGCCATCGGATGCAACTCAAACCACCATCGGTTGCAGCTCCACCTGTTGGGGATCGTAGTAGTAAATCAAAAAAATTCCTACACATCACCAAGATCAATCTATGGAGAAACCAGCAACGAGTGGGGTGGTATTGCATCTACATACCTTTGAAGATCGCTAAGCGGAAGCGTTACTGTGAACGCGGTTGGTGGAGTCGTACTCGCAGCGATTCAGATCGCGGTGGATTCCGATCTAAGCACCGAACAACGGCGCCTCCGCGTTCAACACACGTACAGCCCGGGGACGTCTCCTCCTTCTTGATCCAGCAAGGGGGAAGGAGAAGTTGAGGGAGAGCTCCGGCAGCAGGACGGTGTGGTGGCGGTGGAGATAGTGGCACTCCGGAAGAGCTTCGCAAGCGCTACGGAGGAGGAGGAGGTGTAGGAAGGGGGGAGGGCTGCCCTCCCACCCCCCCTATTTATAGGCTGGTGGGAGAGGGGGCCGGCCCCCCTAGATCTCATCTAGGGTAGGGGGCGGCGGCCAAGGGGGGGGAGGAGTGCCTCCCAAGTCAAGTGGAGGCCCTCCCCCTTAGGGTTTCCCCTTCCCCATGCGCATGGGCCTTAGGGGGGCTGGTGCCCTTGGCCCATTAAGGCTAGGGCGCCCCCCTACAGCCCATGCTGCTGTATTGGACGTGGTGGAACCATTTCCGGACCTCCGGAACCCTCCGGAATCCTCCGGAACCTTCCGGAAGCTTCCCGGTACAATACCGGAAAAAACCGAACTTTTTTCGGAACCCCAATAACAACTTCCCATATATAAATATTTACCTCCGGACCATTCCGGAACTCCTCGTGATGTCCGGGATCTCATCCGGGACTCCGAACAACTTTCGGTAACCACATACAATTCCCATTACAACTCTAGCGTCACTGAACCTTAAGTGTGTAGACCCTACGGGTTCAGGAACCATGCAGACATGACCGAGACACCTCACCGGCCAATAACCAATAGTGGGATCTGGATACCCATATTGGCTCTCACATGTTCCACAATGATGTCCATCGGTATGTCACTTGCCCGAGATTCGATCGTCGGTATCCCTATACCTTGTTCAATCTCGTTACCGGCAAGTCTCTTTACTCGTTCCGTAACACATGATCCCGTGACTAACTCCTTAGTCACATTGAGCTCATTATGATGATGTATTACCGAGTGGGCCCAGAGACACCTCTCCGTCACACGGAGTGACAAATCCCAGTCTCGATTCGTGTCAACCCAACAGACACTTTCGGAGATACCTGTAGTGCACCTTTATAGTCACCCAGTTACGTTGTGACGTTTGATACACCCAAAGCATTCCTACGGTATCCGGGAGTTGCACAATCTCATGGTCTAAGGAAATGATACTTGACATTAGAAAAGCTCTAGCAGACGAACTACACGATCTTGTGCTATGCTTAGGATTGGGTCTTGTCCATCACATCATTCTCCTAATGATGTGATCCCGTTATCAATGACATCCAATGTCCATGGTCAGGAAACCATGACCATCTATTGATCAACGAGCTAGTCAACTAGAGGCTTACTAGAGACATGGTGTGGTCTATGTATTCACACATGTATTACGGTTTCCGGTTAATACAATTATAGCATGAACAATAGACAATTATCATGAACAAGGAAATATAATAATAACCATTTTATTATTGCCTCTAGGGCATATTTCTAAACAAACCGAGCTTGTAGCTTCCCGTCGCCGCACTTCCGGACGTGTAGGAGGGCCCAGAGAAAGACCCGGCGGCATAGCTACCCCCCAAACTACACCCGTTTCGCCTAACCCTGCGAGAGTTGACCGGGCGGTCTACGCCTTTGACTTTCACCGGACGGGGTTCGACCGATGGACATTTTTACCTGGATGTGATAGCCCAGCCCCTAGGTACACTTCGGATCAAGGTCCGGGCACAACCCACACCAAGACTCCCTCCGTTAGTGCCCGACGTGGCCGTTCCCCCCCCCCCTCCGTGCGACGGCGGCGGCGACGTCGGTGATGGAGGTCACACCACGGATCGAGCTCCGTGCCGTGTATCTATGTGTGTTTATGTATAGATAAGACACAATTTAATTAATGGATTTTTTTTGTAAAAAAATTATACATAAAAAAAGAATTTAAAAAAATCGAACGTCGATATGCTGATGGTTAAGCCGTCGGCATATCTCCACCTCTATATGCCGACGGTTAAGCCGTCGGCATATCTCCACCTCTATATGCCGACGGTTAAGCCATCGGCATAGTCCCCTTCCACGTCATCGATCCGCGGCACAGCGGGCCCGGGTCTATGCCGACGGTTATGCCGTCGGCATATCTCCGGGCCCGCTGTGCCGCGGATCGATGACGTGGCGCGGAGAGGTATGCCGACGGCCGACGTTAGGGCCGTCGGCATATTTTTGACGGTGTCAACCGGCTGTTAAAACTGGGGCGGCCGGGCCCGCACATATGTCGACGGTTGTCCTACGCCGACGGGCGCCGTCGGCATAGAGGGATATATGCCGACGGCCTACATACGCCGACGGTCACCGTCGGCATAGATGTAGATATGCCGACGGCCTGGATACGCCGACGGTTGGCTCTAGACCGTCAGCATATATACGTCTATGCCGACGGTGGCCGTCGGCATATACGAGGCCGTCGGGATTGTCGTAAATTCTGGTAGTGAAGGGGCTGTCAATGATAGTTTCGTCGCCTTCCGTCCCGTCCTCCGCACCTTCCCCACCACGAACTGGCCCAAGGTCGAGGCTGCCTGTGATGGCTTCCTCGTCGTCTCCAACACCAATGCCGGTGAGGATGCCTTCTACATCTGCACCCCGACCACTCGCCAGTGCGCTCCTCTGCCGCAGCTTCCCCGGTCCTGTTTTGACACCTCCATTGCCGGCTTCTACCGGCACCACCCATCTGGAAAATTCCGTGTGTTGTACTGCAACTGGACCAGATCGAAGCACGGATCACAGTTGGTTTACAACATCCTTACGGTGGGATCTAATGAGCCAAGATGCATCTACGAAGGAAACTTTGGTGGTAAATCTTCACAGTCTGTTTATCAGGCGTTACTACGTGGGATGCCTTCTTCATACTATGCATCGGTTCTCCACCGTGGCAGCCTGCACTGGGAGTTGGGGTTGTACCAGAGGGCCATCACCGATATAATGGTGTTCGACAAGGTGGCTGAGACATTCCGGTGGATGCACCGACCTGCCTCGTTGGGCCTTCAGGCGTGGTTGCTAGAGATGGATGGTGCGCTTGCTTTGTCCAACACTGTCGATGGTGTGCTCATAGATTTTTCAGTGATGCAGAACTATGCGGCTGAACAATGGGCCTTCAAGTTCCGGATTAACTTGTCCGCGGTGATGGCACCGTTGCTACTTGATTCTTCGCTGCTGCAGACTGATTCAACAAGTGAACGTAACTACGTACCGCAGGGTGGCGGTGGTCAATGATCATGAGGTGCTGATCCAGCTTCCTGACCGTCTGCTGCACTGCGACGTCGATGGAAGGTTCTTAGGAAGTGTGGAATGCCAAGATGCTGAATACTTGGGGATTACTTCCAGTTTCACCGGGTGTGTCCGGTATGATGGACTGTGGCTTACTGCGCATTTCCTACAGGAAAGTATTTTCCCCCTTCCAGCCTTCAATATGCGAGAAGATCAAGATGATTGTGTGAGCAAGCCACATCCATTTATCCTAGCCTCCTAGGGGGTTGTTCTTCTCATGAGGCCGATGACCATCGCATGGAGCTTACTTTGTACTCTTTGCAATAGTCCATTGCGTACCCATCTTTTCGATGCAAGTAGCATCCAGTCATCCCATGCTGTAGGACTCTTGTTTTGCTGCTCCTGTGCCGCTCTCTTGGAGTATTGAGCATGTTGGATGTTTGCAGTACCATCATAATTAAGGTGTTTATTAACTACTACCTCTATTTCTAAATGTAAACGTCTTAAATTTAGGAACAGAGGGTGTACTTTTTTAAAGAAGGGTGTGAAATCTGAACCAGGAGAATCGATCTATGTACAGCATTTCCCCTATGAATTTCCTGAGCAAAATAATTCAAAGCTGTAACGATTGTTGTATGTTTATCGCCAAGGCAACTTGGGTGAGTATCAGAGTATGTTGTATGTTTATCACTGACATCCCTGTCTATTTCCTGTCGGGGATGAACATACAATAGAACAGATAAAAACAATGATCAGAAGAAATATGGCTGTGCAAACAAAGGCGATGATCCATATTAACAAAAATCAAGCGTTTTGAAGTTTTAGAAAGAAAAAAACCTGGATGTAAACAATAGAATGGACTATGCATTTGCAAGTTTCATGGGAATAGTTGGATTTGTAGCTTGAGAATTGCATAGGAGAGAAAATCCCGTTCGTCGAGAAAACGCTTTGCTCTACTTGGGGCAACATGGGTGGTGACACAACCCTAGCCACCAAACTCCCCTTCTCCACGTCATTGCCACGGGAGGGGTCGCCGTAGAAAGGCGTGCTGCCACCAAGGAAGGTGGCGACTAGGCCTAGTTGCTTCGTCTTCGTGCGGAGGCCTAGCTGGTGTCGTTCCTCTTCTCGGAGGCACCGTCGAGGTTCGGTCCCACCTCCCTCCGACTCACCAAGGTGAAAACACTAGTCTGATCTGGACGATGCGGTAGCGCGTGTACTCATCACCTTCCTGAAGGTGTCTTCTTGGGGTGAGTTGGGGGTGTGTGTTGGCAATGGTTGACCATTACTCGCGTCCCCGTAGGTAATTACTCTATTAGGGGACGGGGATGTGCCAGCCTTAATGCCTACGGGAAAGCTGGCGGGTCAAATACCTTACCCAGCGTGCAAGATGGGGATGGGGATGGGATAGCATTACCGATGCCTGTTACCCGCCTTACCCGTGAAGCCTTACATGTGGGCTCTAAATTTAGTAGACCCCAGGTAATTACCGTTCATATCCACCCAAATTTCCACCAATCTCGTCCCTTTGGCACAAAAGGCCCAAAGAAATCCCTAACGAGCAACAACATATTTCTTATTGTGTTGAAATGTTATTTTTTTTCTACTGAAATGCTAAGGTTTTTGCCTTTTCAAAAAGGGGCGCTTTATTACTTAAAAGATTTAAGCATTACCCCCGGCCTCTGCATAACTAAGATGCACACAGCCAAATAAGGTCGTCCCACACAAACGAAAAATAAAAAGCCGAAATACAAAGAAACCTGTAGAGTTCATATAACGCCTAAAGTGGAGGGGGGCCAATCCTAAGATCATGCTGCCACCCATGATGGGTAAAAGTATCCCTTGCCGTAGCCTCCAATCGTGTACACACCTCCGTAAACAGGTCTCGATTCTCCATGCGTTGTAGAGAGGACCATAAATGAAGAGTCCCGGTACATCTGTAGATAACCTGCAACAGAGAAGTACTTTTATAGTCAAAAACCTTATCATTTCTACATAGTCAAAGCGACCAAATAATGGCAAGCGCTCCCACCCTGAGAAGAGTTCTAAACCTGTGATCAATCCCATGTAACTAGTTGCCAAATACATTAGCAACACTACAGGGAGGATACAAGCGAGAAGCTATTGAATGACTGACCATATAGAACGAGCCAATTTGCATTGGAAGAATAAATGTTTTATTGTCTCATCTTGGTGACAAAAGGCACATTGCGGACTTCCATGCCAATTCCTCTTAATAAGGTTATCTTTAGTAAGAATGACTCCGCGGGGAAGATACCATGCAAAGATTTTATTCTTCAGAGGTATCTTCATCTTCCAGATCCTCTTGTTATTATCAACTGGCACATCAGACTGGGTTAATGCTCTATACATAGACTCCATTGAGAATTGTCCATTCCCATGGAGGTTCCATCGGAATACATCAGACCCATGTGACAATTGCACCGTGGACAACCGCTGGAGCAGGATGTTCCACGATTGGAGTCTGGGTCCAATTAAATCTCTTCTGAACATCACATTTGGCAGAAATGATTCCATTACCGTGGCGATAGTATCACCCTTGTGGCGCACAATGTTGTATAGGGCCGGATATTGTTCTCGGAGTGTGGCATTTCCTAGCCACTTGTCCTCCCAAAATCTAATTTCCGAGCCATCCTTAATCGAAAAGGATCCATAGCAGAAGAAATATTTCTTCGTAGCCATTAGACCCGCCCAAAAGTGGGAATACCTAGGCTTCCAGTATACTTGGGATACCGCCTTGGAACCCACATATTTCCTCCTTAAGAGGGTTTGCCATACACCATCTTCCGTCAATAATTTAAACAACCATTTGCCAAGGAGGGCCCTATTCTTAACCTCAAGGTCATGAATGCCCAACCCGCCTTGGTCTTTGGGACGGCAAACCACACTCCATTTAGCCAGTCGATATTTCTTTCTCTCGCTATCTCCTTGCCAAAAGAATCTTGATCGGAAGTAATCCAATCTATGTAAAACTCCTTTCGGAAACTGGAAGAAGGAAATCATATATAGTACCATATTACTTAGTACTGGATTTATGAGGACCAATCTTCCACCCAGAGACAACAATTTACCTTTCCAACTGCTAAGTCTTTTTTGCAGTCTCTCCTCGACGTGTTTCCATTCAGCATTTGTGAGTCTCCGATAATGTATCGGTATCCCCAAATATGTGGTCGGAAACTATCCCAACCCACATCCGAACAGTTCAGCGTACAGGTGGGCCTCGTCTTGAGCATCGCCAAAGCAAAACAATTCACTTTTATGAAAATTGATCTTAAGACCTGAGAGTTGCTCGAATGCTGATAAAATCAGTTTCAGATTTCTCGCTTTCTCAAGGTCATGATCCATGAAGAGAATCGTATCATCGGCATATTGAAGAATAGAGAGACCACCATCAACTAGATGATTTACTACCCCATCAATTTTGCCGTCAACCTTGGCACGCTCAATCATCACTGCTAGCATATCCGCCACTATATTGAATAGCATGGGCGATAACGAGTCACCTTGTCGCAATCCCTTCTTCGTTTGGAAATAGTGTCCAACGTCATCATTGACCTTAATGGCAACACTACCTCCAGAAACGATGCTATGGATCATAGCGCGCCACTCTGCAGAAAATCCTTTCATTCTGAAAGTCTGTTGAAGAAAGGGCCATTTGACTTTGTCATAAGCCTTCTCAAAGTCTATTTTGAGTATCACCCCATTCAACTTTTTTCGGTGTAATTCATGGACTGTTTCATGAAGGATAACAACTCCATCTAGGATGTGCCTGCCTTGCATAAAAGCTGTCTTTGAAGGCCGAACCACATGTTCAGCAACCGAATTTAGCCTAATAGTTGCAACCTTCGTGAATATTTTAAAACTAACATTAAGGAGGCAAATATGTCTATATTGTTGTATCCTTTCAGCCTCATTAACCTTAGGTAATATAATAATCTCACCAAAGTTTAAGCGAAACAATTCTAGTTGGCTAGCATGTAGGTCGCTAAACAAAAGTAGGAGATCCGGTTTTATGACTTCCCAGAAGTTCTGATAGAACTCAGCGGGAAAACCATCCGAACCCGGGGCTTTGTTATGCTCCATTAGGAAAACCACCTTTATAACTTCCTCCTCAGAGTATGGGGCTGTTAGAAGGTTGTTTTCCTCATCAGAGACCTGGGGGATGTCATCTATTCGGGACTCATCCATCGAGAAGTTTCCTTCCTCTGGGGGTTCGAACAGATTTATATAATAATTAGTGATCTAAGATTTAAGTTGTTCATGCCCCTCAATCGTGGCCTCATCCTGTTGTAAGGAATGAATAATTTTCTTCCGATGTCTGCCATTGGTGACTCTATGGAAATATCTAGTATTCGAATCGCCTTTCAGGATAAATTGAGAGTTCGAATGTTGGTACCATTTGAGTTCCTCTTCACGCAACATGTTAGCTATCTGTGCAATCGAATGATTCTTGATCTCGATTTCATGCTCAGATAGGGGTCTAACCTCTGCCAATGCTTCTAATTCATCAATGATAGATGAAAGACAAAGCTTCTCCTTTTTGAGGATATGATACGTCCATTTTGTATCATGTTTTACTACTGTTATTTATAGTGTTTTTAAGTAATATAACACTTTGTGGAGCAATTCTAATGCCTTTTCTCTCTTAATATGCAAGATTTACACAAGGAGGGAGATTGCCGGCAGCTGGAATTCTGGACCTGAAAAAGCTATGTCAAACATACCTATTATGCACATCTCCAAATGTGCTGAAATTTCACGAAGAATTATTTTGGAATAAATAAAAAATACTGAAAGCAAGAAGTACCAGAGGGGGCCACCCAGGAGCCCACGGGGCACCAGGGCGCGCCACCCCCCCCCCCCCAGGCACGCCCTGGTGGCTCGTGGGGCCCCTGGCCAGCCTCTAGCCCCCATTTTCTGGTATATAAGTCCATTTGCCCTAGAAAAAAATACAGAGAAGACTTTTGGGATGGTGCGCCGCCGTCTCGAGGCGAAACTTGGGCAGGAGCACTTTTGCACTCCGGCGGAGCGATTCCGCCGGGGATACTTCCCTCCGGGAGGGGGAAATCATCGCCATCGACATCACCAACGATCCTCTCATCGTAGGAGGACCAATCTTCATCAACATCTTCAACAGCACCATCTCATCTCAAACCCTAGTTCATCTCTTGTATTCAATCTTTGTCTCAAAACCTCAGATTGGTACCTGTGGGTTGCTAGTAGTGTTGATTACATCTTGTAGTTGATGCTAGTTGGTTTATTTGGTGTATGTTCAGATCCAATATGCAATTTAATACCCCTCTGATCTTGGACATGATGATGGTTTGTGAGTAGTTACTTTTGTTCTTGAGGACATGTGAGAAGTCTTGTCATAAGTAATCATGTGAATTTGGTATTCGTTCGATATTTTGATGATATGTTTGTTGTTGATTCTCTTAGTGGTGTCATGTGAACGTCGACTACATGACACTTCACCATCTTTGGGCCTAAGGGAATGCCTTGTGGAGTAGTAATTAGATGATGGCTTGCTAGAGTGACAGAAGCTTAAACCCTAGTTTATGCGCTATTCCGTAAGGGGCTGATTTGGATCCATATGTTTAATGCTATGGTCACTAGTAGAAAACGGGCCTTTAGTCCCGGTTCGTAAGGGCCTTTAGTGCCGGTTATCCAACCGGCACTAAAGGGTGGGGACTAAAGCCCCGCCCCCCCCCTTTAGTCCCGGTTCGTCATGGCCCGGCACTAAAGGCCCACCACGTGGCACCTGCCGTCGCCGTGGGCTGGGAGACCTTTAGTCCCGGTTGGTGTTACCAACCGGGACTAAAGGTGGAGCATTTAGTGCCGGTTGGTAACACCAACCGGGACTAAAAGTATTTAATTCTTTTAATTTTGGTTTATTTTTCCTTTTAATCCTTTAGGGGTTTATGAATTAATTTTGGTTTATTTTTCCTTTTAATTTTGTGTTTTCCATTTAATTATTTTTCATTTCAAACATATATATCGCTACTACATATACTGTACACGTTGTGCATATATATATATAAATAGAATTTCTCGTAGAACCGATCATATATATATATATATATATATATATATATATATATATATATATATATATATATATATATATATATCATCGAATTTCTCGTACAACGACCATTCATATACATATATATATACAATTTGGTATATACAATTTCTCCTACAATTTGTGGATCATTACATATGCAGGGCATTACTGCTTGATCTTGTAATGGTATTCTTCTTTGGGATGTATGACCTGGTCGAACAGAAATCCAGCTATTTCCTCTTGAATTGCTCGTACGCGAGCCGTTGGTAGGAGCTGGCCCCGCATCTCCTTCAGCTATAATCAGGAGATCAAGACGAATATATTAGTTGTGTGTATATATATTAGCTAGATCATGATAAAAAAAATTATGGATAATGTTCTGGCAAACGTACCCAAAGAATTTTTTTCATCTATACTCCTTTCAGACGTGATTATGCGAATGTTCTCGCAAACGTAGTATGCGCATAAAGCATTACTCTGCTCCTGCTTCATGCACTTTACGAGAATAAAATTCAATCAGGTAATAATTAATCAAGCATGATAATGGTATTGAAACTAGAATTAAAGAGATGCACGGACGTAGCTAGCTAGTACTACTTATTTACCTTGGGTCGCACCCATTTCAGCTGTTGTTTTCATACGCCGGGGACCTCTTTGATGAACTTTTGCCAAGCCCTGCCCGCCGGCAAAGAAAATGAATAAAGGAGTTATTAACTAGTTGATATCAGAAAATGAAGTAAAGAGGCCGACATAGTGCGATAATGATTGAAATTACCTGTCGACCATCCCCCTCACGGTTGCGTATTCGGATGGATTCTTATATAGTGAGTCCAGTACTTCAACTTTTCCCTTGTCAACTTCAATGATTAACAAGATCCAGTGGAAACTGCATGCGCACACGTTTTTTTATAAATAAGCGGGCATGTGCATAACTCATCAACTACACTTATTAACATCTAGTAAGCAAAAAATAGAATTTGTAGTACAAGATATAGTAACACTCACCCAAAGTTGTAAGGAAATAGTATTTTTGGTTGGGTGTTTAGTTGCTTAAAAAACTCTAGCAGGAATATCTCTGTGTCTTCTCTCGAATATTGATCTTCCCATATCGCCTGATTAATCGTATTTGGGTCAATGAACCCAACTCCATAGCGTCCAGTTTTTTTCATTTCATACATCTTCATTCTGCATAATACCACAGAAAAGAATATAGTGAGGATAATTACAGGTAATGAACGAGAGTACATCTAGCTAGCTAGCTCTAGAGACTTAAATTACAGAAAGAAATCACTTACAGACAATAGCAACTGACGATAGATTTGTCGAGTGCGTCTTGTTGGAATAACTGAAACAACTCTGAATAATGAATCCACAAATCTTTTTTATGGAAGTAATGCTTTCTCTTGACTTTCACCATGAGGGACTCTTCATTGGTATTTGTTGTTTTTTGCATGTACCACGTATGCAAATTGTACATTCTTGTTGGTAGAAGCTTGACATCGTCAGGCTTGACCAGAGGTTTGCCGCGGACATATTGGTATTTTACTTCCTCCTCTGTAATCCCGGGGATTTCCTCAAGGCCTAGGAGTTGTTCAACAATGACACCAGCCTCTTTAGCCTACCTTTTATGATCGTCGGTTATTACCAGCCGATCGGCGGTACTCACAGGTGTTTGTACAATGAGCGGGGGGGTCGACTGCACTGCCTGTTTTCCCAGCTGGGGAACAGTTTTCCTGTTTTTTTGCCAACTGCTTGGCTCGAACTCGAGCTCGACTCCTTTTGCCCTACAAAATATGACTTCTTGATAGACCGCACATAGTCGGAGTCCTTCTGATTGTCAGCCGGTCGAGCCATATCAATAAAGTGTTGTGATACATGCTCAGGTACTTTCTCCTTTGGTGGCGGGGGTGGTTTCGGTCCAAAATGGGCCTTCACTGTGGCATCCACTGCGGCGTCGAGTTCCTCCTCATTCAGGTGGTAAGGCAACTTCGGAAGAGGCTTGAGGCTTGGACCATATTTGAATTTCTTCCCTATTGTACCGCTAGCCGTCGTAGCTGCGGCCTCTCTCTTCCGCTGTTGCTTAGGCGGAGCACGCTGAGTCGGCCGAGACGGCAGACGCGGTGCCAGACTTGGAGGAGGAGGAGTCGGCTGACGTCGTGCCGGACTTGGAGGAGGAGTCGGCTGATGCGGTGCCGGCGGACTTGGAGGAGGACGAGTTGGCTGACACCGTGCCAGACTTGGAGGAGGAGTCGGCTGACGCCGTGCCAGACTTGGAGGAGGAGGAGTCGACTGACGCGGCGGCAGACTTGGAGGAGGAGGAGTCGGTGGCCTTGGAAAGACGATGCAATCCTTTTTCCATAGAATGATACGATGTATGGCCTCTCCCAGTGTTCTCTCCTCGTCACCTCCAAGAATGTCAAGTTGTAGCTCGTGATATCCTGACATCACTTCATCAACCCCGACACGAGCATAGCCTGCTGGAATGGGATTGCAATGGAAGGTTGCTTCAGGGGGATTTGCTAAAGCATAGCCGTCCACTACCTTCATGGATAAGTTCTTCACTTTCATGTGTAGCTCACAGTTAGTCCTGTCTTTGATATCATCCACAGGGTAGCTAGCTAGCAGTGCATTATCGATATCGGCCGGGGCGGAACCCACGCTGCTTCTCGGCATAGATGGGACGGTGCTATCCAATGCTGGATCGATCTGCTCATGCTGCCGCTGAGACGCCCTTTCCTGGCTGAGTGAGTCGGTCTGCTCCTGCTGCCGCCTGACAAATCGTTCCAACTCCAGGTGCTGTGATAGTAGTCCTCCAAAGCGGAGTGCTTCCTCCTTCTTCTGCTCCTCCTACTTCTTCTTTCTCGCACGGCTTCTATAGTCGTCGTTCCAATCCGCAAACCCCTCATACCACGGAACAACGCCTTTGCCTCGTGTTCTTCCCGGGTGTTCAGCATTCTTCAGGGCGCGCGTAAGCTCGTCGTTATCTCTGTTGGGCGTGAACAGCCCCGTTCGAACTTCTTCTATTGCAATAAGTATTTCGTCTGCCGCTTCTTTAAGACTTGCCTTCACCATAACCAGCCCTGTTTCTGACTTTATTCAGATCTGCATCTGTCAAATTATCTGGTAGGGTGAAATGTTCCATGAGCGTAGTCCAAAGCACATCTTTTGCTCTTTCATCGACAAAAGTAACTCCTGCTCAATCTCCTTTTGCTGGCTTTCTCCATTCTTGAATGGAGATCGGGATTTGGTCCCTGACAATAACTCCGCATTGATTCTTGAACTTGGTCGCATTTTTCGTAGGTTCAAGCGGTTCGCCAGTTGATGTTTTGATGGAATCGATGTTGAACTTTACGCCTTTGTCCAACTTTTTGGCCGGGCCTCGAACTACCCTGTCGCTTGTAGAAGATTTGCTCGATCCGGAGGCCTAAAAGAAGAAAGTTCGATTCATTAATACATACAAATCAATTAAGACATGTAATGATCACCGGATGGCTTATATATTAAATATACCTCGCCGGTCTTTGTTATTTGAAGAACATTTTCTTCGTCAACATCGTTGTCGTCACCTTCATCTATTTGTTCGTCTTCATCAAACATCATACCCTCACCCGAAGGGTTCAGATATTGCAAGCCGTCATCATGATCATCTAGGCTCGGGGGCGTATGATGTCGAACAGAGCCTCTTCTCCTACTCTGCCGGTATTGTCCATACCTTTTATTTAACTAATCTAGAAGAAAGATAAAAAAATTTAGTATTCAAATTAGAATGCATGCAATCAATAAGGAAAAACTGAATCATAGATAATATGCATCTCGAATAATCCAGATAATATGCATCATCGAATATAATCTCGAATACATCGTCTCGAATATTATCGAATAATATAATCTCGAATACATCGTCTCGAATATAATCTCGAATACATCTCGAGTATTATCACTAATACATCTCGTATATTATCATATATATAACATCACTAGCTAATACAGATCGAATATTATCGAAGAATCTAGTTCACTCGCGGTTCCTGAGGCGCGGGCGATGGACACCCAAAGAGAAGGAACCATCACAGGATCATAGCTCGCATGAGATCCATGAAGAACCTGCCAGGTATTGGAGAACCTGACATGCAACGCATCCATGTAGCGACAGACGTGCTCGTCCTCCTCCCTGACACGGCGACGTACCACCTCCGGCGGGGCCGGCTGCCTCCGCACTGAAAGTGGCCCACGCGAACGCCACCAAAGAATCTCCGGGTCGACGACGGGACCCGGATTTCTCACCAAGCTGCGCGCCTCGGAAGGTAGCACCTCCCAGTGCCAGCCCGACGGAGCCCAGTCCCGGACATGGCGCCTCTCAAGCAGGTCGTCGCCACCGAGATGACGACAAGGATGCGGGCCGGGCATCGTCGACGTCGAGAACAAAGTCTTATGAAAACAAATTCCTATGCAATAATTATCATTTTATTATGCTACTCATATTAAATAAACTTTTACAACTATATATATAGTAGATGGGCAAATTTGAACAACATTTTATATCCATTGATCCAACAATTCTTTTTATAGAGAACCCACACTTGAACAACATTTCTATTCATCCATTTAGCATCCATTTAAATTATAAATAACAGTAGGAAATATTTTCATAATAAAATTTGCCAGAAATAATTCTTTTAATAGCATTTGCAATCTTTCAAATGCTTCTATTGCACTACAACTATTTTAAATAATTCTTTAAAAATTCCACAAGAAATTATGAGGGGTCATGTGATGCATATAGATCATTTTTATGCAAAAACCCAACTTGGTCTTTTGAAAATTTTGAGCAAAATATCCTCTTTTCAATTATGTCCCATTCCTAGGTTATAACTACAACCCTAATATTCCTTGCTCCAAAAATTCTGAAACTTTTCCCACTTATAGTCCTTCCAACAAAACCCTTAACTCTAGAAGACCAACTCCATTAGCATAACTTAAGTTCACCAAATAATTCCTTGTAGTTTCTGTCCAGAACTGAATTCTGGTAAAACTTGCACTTGCAAGTTTTCCTTTCTGTCAAACTAGCCCCACCACCATCTTTATCATCTAAGGATACACCATCCTAGAAATTTCCACATCCAAACAAAGTGCCTAGGTCACCCTTTCATTTCACCAAACACCTCATGTGCATGGCAGAATCTTGCAACTCCTCTGAACTACATTGGCCATGGCAAAAACGGCGGCTACGCGTGCGGCAAGGCGAGGAAGAAAAGGGGAAGGGCGCAGGCGGAGCTCACCGGGGAGGCACAAGAGGGCCCGGTGACGGCTTAGGGGCTGCAGGCTCGCCGGAATCGGGGACGGCGATGAGCGGCTCGGCGTTGGGGCTCGGGGAGGAGGCGCGGGCGGCCGACATCGGGAGCGGCGACGATCTCTGGCATCGGGGGAGGCGACGGCGATCTCCGACGCAGCAGCCTGGCGGCGTCCTCTGGTTCGACGCGTCGAGAGAATGGAGAGAGTGTTTGGAAAAATTTGTAAGTCCCCGCTTATATACGAATACCTTTAGTCCCGGTTGGTGGCTCCAACCGCGACTAAAGGTTCTCTTTAGTCGCGGTTGGAGCCACCAACCGGGAATAAAGGTGAATTTTCACCAGGCCAAGCGGCGGGAAGCCAGGCCTTTAGTCCCGGTTGGTGGCTCCAACCGCGACTAAAGGGGGTCCTTTAGTCGCAGTTGGAACCACCAACCGGGACTAAAGGCATGTGCTTCCTGTGTCCTAAGTTTAGTCCCACCTTGCTAGTTGAGAGGAGCTCACAGCGGTTTATAAGCCTCGCCACGGCTTCCCTGTCGAGCTCCTCTCTAAAGCAGGCCTGTGTGGGCCTAAAGAACCTGTCATGCCCTGTGGGGCTTAGTGGGCCTTGCGGGCCGGCATCCTGGCCCAACTAATAGTTGGGTTTCTAGTCGTATGCAGGCCGTGGCGGCCCAGTAGGCGGGCTTTTTTCTAATTTATTTATTTTCCAGTTTTTTTTTGTTTTCTGCTTTATTTATTTTCTTTTGTTTTTGAGTTGTTTTTTGCTTTATTAGAGTTTTTGAGTGAATCTTTTTGCTTTAGGTCACAAAAATTATAAACTTTCTGTTAGTGCCAGTAGTTTTCAAATTTGAATAGTTTAAATTTGAATTATTTGAAATTTGTGTGAATCACTAGTTTGTGAATAACTTTACTTTAAAAATAGATTTTTGAGTGATTCTTTTTCATGCTGTTTAATATTAGTGTGTTTTATCATTATATTCAATTTGGTTATTTTTAGGTTATTTTAAATGTGTGTTTTAATCAAAAACAGATTATGTTTAATCAAAAACAAATTCATTAAATGCATGAAAAATAGCGAATGAAGTCAGAAAGGGTTGACAATTGATGATGTGGCTTTGAATGGTGCATGTTGAACTCACAAAAAGTCTGGAGTTGAAATAAGTTAAAAAAAATGAAATGCCTTTGTAACAAATGAGCTTTCGTTCGAAAGCCTAATACTTCGAAAGAGATTGTCCATTTTCTACACGAAGTGCATCCAGTTTTTGCCGTAACCCTCTCAACTTTTTAGCACATGCTATGTGGGTGAAATGATGATACCATGCCAACTTTCAACCTTTTCAGAGTTCATTTGTAGTGCTTTTCAATTTCAGGGTCATTTAGCTCAAAAAATCCATTAAATGCATGAAAAATAGCGAATGAAGTCAAAAAGGGTTGAAAATTGATGATGTGGCTTCGAATGGTGCATGTTGAACTCACAAAAAGTATGGAGTTGAAATAAGTTTAAAAAAATGAAATGCCTTTGTAACAGATGAGTTTTCGTCCGAAAGCCTCATACTTCGAAAGAGATTGTCCATTTTGTACACGAAGTGGATCCAGTTTTTGCCATAACCCTCTCAACTTTTTAGCACATGCTATGTGGGTGAAATGATGATACCATGCCAACTTTCAACCTTTTCTGATTGTGAGTGAATCTTTTTGCTTTAGAGTTTTTGAGTGAATCTTTTTGCTTTGGGTCAAAAAAATTATAAACTTTCTGTTAGTGCCAATAGTTTTCAAATTTAAATAGGTATCTGAAAGTTACCCACCCTACACTTACAGTTATCTGAAAGTTACCCACCCTACACTTACAGTTATCTGAAAGTTACCCACCCTACACTTACAGTTATCTGAAAGTTACCCACCCTACACTTGACATGTAACTGCAGTGATATTCTAGAGAGAAAGTCTTCACTTTAGCCCCCTTTCGTCCCAGTTCGAGCCACCAACCGGGACCAATGGAGCGTCGGAATCCCACCAATCAGGAAGAAGCACACGGATCGTGTGTTTCTTTCAAGCGCTTGTGAGTCGTTGGATCAGGTGTGTGTTTCTTTTGAGGGCTTGTGAGCTGTTGGATCAGCACTATCACGACCACTTTGTGAGCCACACGACCCTATATATAGACCACCTCTAGGACATGTTCGACACTCAGTGTGTACTCATATTGTAGTTCATTTGGTATATACAAATCATTCGGATTCCCTGCATGCATCCGACGGTGCATTTGATATGCGGGCACTCATGAGCCACCGTCGAGCTGCATGCAGGGGAAACCGTGTGTTTTGGGGAAAGTATTACAAAGACATTTCATTTTTCCAACTCCATTTCACACATAGAAAGAAACAAAATACAAATAGATAAAAAGGATGCTGCTCAATTGGCGGTGAAGCCGGTCACATCCCAGAGTGGGATCTTGGGGTATAAAACTATTTCTGTGTTTCCCTTGCTTATTGCGCTGTAACCATTTTGTACACGAAGTGCATCCAGTTTTTGTCGTAACCCTCTCAACTTTTTAGCACATGCTATGTGGGTGAAATGATGATACCATGCCAACTTTCAACCTTTTCTGATTGTGATTATTAGTGCTTTTCAATTTCAGGGTCATTTAGCTCAAAAAAATTAGTAAATGCATGAAAAATAGCAAATGAAGTCAGAAAGGGTTGAAAATTGATGACGTGGCTTTGGACATAATATTTCTTTGTGTTTCAAATGCCAAAACACATAAGTCAGAGTTCTATTACAAAGATTCCCTCCGGTTTGTCCGAAGTGGGACTTTCCAGATATATAAGTCCGGAAACTAACTAGAGAAGCCGGTCACATCCCAGAGTGGGATCTTTGGGTATAAAACTTTTTCTTCACATGTGTCCCTTTGCGCCATAACCATGGACAATCTTCATTGTTTAACTTGATGCTCGGGTCAACATTCACTATGAAGGGAGCAATTTCATGAAACTTTTCATAATCTTCTGACATGTCTGTCTTGTCCTCCACTCCCACGATGTTTCTTTTCCCTGAAAGAACTATGTGGCGCTTTGGCTCATCGTATGATGTATTCACTTCCTTATCTTTTCTTTTTCTCGGCTTGGTAGGCATGTCCTTCACATAGAAAACCTGCGCCACATCATTGGCTAGGACGAATGGTTCATCTGCGTACCCAAGATTGTTGAGATCCACTGTTGTCATTCCGTACTGCGGGTCTTCCTTTACCCCGCCTCCTCTCAGATTGACCCATTTGCACCGAAACAAAGGGACCTTCAAACCAAGTCCATAGTCAAGTTCCCATATCTCCTCTATGTAACCATAATATGTGTCCTTTGGCCTATTGGTGTTTGCTGCATCAAAGCGAACACCACTGTTTTGGTTGGCGCTCTTTTTATTTTGGGCGATCGTGTAAAATGTATTCCCATTTATCTCGTACCCTTTGAAAGTCAATATAGTCGAAGATGGTAACTTGGACAGCAAGTACAGGTCATCTGCAACAGTGTCGTCATGCATGAGACGTGTCTGCAACCAACCGGCGAAAGTCACAGTTTGTTCATGTGTAATCCAGTCGTCAGACTGCTCCGGGTGTTTGGAGCGTAGAATATTCTTGTGTTGCTCGATATATGGAGCCACCAAGGCGGAACTTTGTAGAACTGTGTAGTGTGCTTGCGCCAAAGAATGCCTGTCCCGGCATATTACTGAATTCTTTCCTAGCGTGCCTTTTCCACCCAGTCTGCCCTCATGCCGCGATTCAGGAACACCAATCGGCTTAATGTCAGGAATAAAGTCAACACAAAACTCAATGACCTCCTCTGTTTCATAGCCCTTGGAGATGCTTCCTTCTGGCCTAGCACGATTACGAACATATTTCTTTAAGACTCCCATGAACCTCTCAAAGGGGAACATATTGTGTAGAAATACAGGACCTAGAATGGCAATCTCCTCGACTAGGTGAACTAGGACGTGCGTCATGATATTGAAGAAGGATGGTGGGAACACCAACTCGAAACTGACAAGACATTGCACCAAATCATTCTCTAACCTTGGTATGATTTCTGGATCGATTACCTTCTGAGAGATTGCATTGAGGAATGCACATAGCTTCACAATGGCTAATCGAACGTTTTTCGGTAGAAGCCCCCTCAATGCAACCGGAAGCAGTTGCGTCATGATCACGTGGCAATCATGAGACTTTAGGTTCTGGAACTTTTTCTCTGCCATATTTATTAGTCCCTTTATATTCGACGAGAAGCCAGACGGGACCTTCATACTGAGCAGGCATTCGAAGAAGATTTCCATCTCTTCTTTGGTAAGAGCGTAGCTGGCATGACCCTGAAACTGTTTGGATCCATGCCGTCTTCTCCGTGCATACGTTGCTGGTCCTCCTGTGCCTCCGGTGTATCTTTTATCTTCCCATACACGCCCAAGAAGCCTAGCAGGTTCACGCAAAAATTCTTCGTCACGTGCATCACGTCGGTTGCAGAGCGGACCTCTAGGTCTTTCCAATAGGGTAGGTCCCAAAATATAGATTTCTTCTTCCACATGGGTGCGCGTCCGTCAGCGTCATTCGGAACAGATTGTCCGCCAGGACCCTTTCCAAAGATTACTTTCAAATCCTTGACCATATCAAGTATATGATCACCAGTACGGTGGCGAGGCTTCTTCCGGTGATCTGCCTCACCTTTGAAATGCTTGCCTTTCTTTCTTACGGGATGCCTGCTCTGAAGAAATCGACGATGCCCCAGGTACACATTCTTCTTACATTTATCCAAATATATACTGTTGGTATCATCTAAATAGTGCATGCATGCGTGGTAACCCTTGTTTGTCTGTCCTGAAAGGTTACTGAGAGCAAGCCAATCATTGATGGTTACAAACAGCAACGCTCGTAGGTCAAATTCCTGATGTTTCTGCTCATCCCACGCACGTACACCTTTTCCATTCCACAGCTCTAAAAGTTCTTCGACTAATGGCCTTAGGTACACATCAATGTCGTTGCCGGGTTGCTTGGGGCCTTGGATGAGCACTGGAATCATAATGAACTTCCGCTTCATGCACAACCAAGGAGGAAGGTTATAGATACATAGAGTCACAGGCCAAGTGCTATGATTGCTGCTCTGCTCCCCAAAAGGATTGATGCCATCTGCACTTAAACCGAACCATACGTTCCTTGCGTCATCTGCAAAGTCCTTCCACTTTCTCTCGATTTTTCTCCACTGTGATCCGTCAGCGGGTACTCTCAACTTCCCGTCTTTCTTACGGTCATCTTTGTGCTATCGCATCAACTTGGCATGCTCTTTCTTTTGGAACAAACATTTCAACCGTGGTATTATAGGAGCATACCACATCACCTTGGCAGGAATCTTCTTCCTGGGGCGCTCGCCCGCAACATCACCAGGGTCATCGTGACCGATCTTATAGCGCAATGCATAGCATACCGGGCATGCATTCAAATCCTCGTACTCACCGTGGTAGAGGATGCAGTCATTAGGGCATACATGTATCTTCTGCACCTCTAATCCTAGAGGGCAGACAGCCTTCTTTGCTTCGTACGTACTCTCGGGCAATTCGTTGTCCTTTCGTAGCTTATTCTTCATTATTTTCAGCAACTTTTCAAATGTCTTGTCAGGTACACCATTCTCTGCCTTCCATTGCAGCAATTCCAGTGTGGTACCCAGCTTTTTCTTGTCATCTTCGCAATTTGGGTACAACAATTTCTTGTGATCCTCTAACATGCGCTGCAACTTCAGCTTCTCCTTTTCACTTGCACAGTTTCTATTTGCATCGGCAATGGCCCGACCAAGATCATCAGCGGGCTCATCGGATGCCTCTTCTTCAGCTCCTTCCTGCATTGCCCGCTCAGCTTCTTCCCCCATTGTTGTACCATCGTATTCATGGAACCCATGGCTAGGATAGTTGTCGCCATCCTCTTCTTCTTCATTCTCTTCCATTAGGACCCCTCTTTCTCCGTGCTTGGTCCAACAGTTATAGCCGGACATGAAACCGGACTCAAACAGGTGGACGTGAATGGTTCTTGAGTTAGAGTAATTTTGATCATTCTTACAGCCAGCACATGGACAATACATAAAACCATCCGCCCGCTTGTTTGCCTCAGCCGCAACCAGAAAAGTATGCACGCCATTAATGAACTGGGGAGAGCATCGGTCATCGTACATCCATTGTCGGCTCATCTTCATTACACAACACCGAAAAGACCAAATTAATACAAGTTCATACATAAAGTTCATACACACTTGTTCTCATAAAGCAACATACAAACTCTGTAGCTAAAGCATTTAAATGCAACAACAAATGCGATCAAGATCGCAACTAAGGTAACAATTGATCCAACAGCATAGTGATACCAAGACTCACGATCAATGGCATATGTTTTAAATTTTCAAATCTTCAAGCGCATTGCATCCATCTTGATCTTGTGATCATCGACGACATCGGCAACATACAACTCCAGTTTCATCTTCTCTTCTTCAACTCTTTTCAATTTTTCTTTCAAATACTCGTTTTCTTTTTCAACCAAATTTAACTTCTTGACAAGAATATCTATGTCAGTTGCAATTTTCGGTTCACATACCTCCTAGATAAAAATATCTATGTCAACTTGATGGGCATAATTGTCATAAACGTGAAATGCAACAAATAGTTATAAAAGAGAATATATATACCACATCCGAATCATAAACCGGACAAGGGCCGACGGGGACGGATATCAAAGTCATGGCACTATGTATAACAAACAATCATACATGTAAGAAAATTATACAATTAACTATCTAAATCATACAAATAAGATTTTTTTTATAAAAAGGATAAGAACGAACAAGAGGCTCACCAAGGTGTGGTGCCGGCGATGGGACGGTGCGGGCGATCGACGGTGGTTAGGACGGGGACGGGAAGGCACTAAGTAAACCACACCTACACATGCAAAGTAAGAAGTTAATTTGAGCTCAAATTGCATATAAATCAAATGAACTACCACATATAAATACTCCCAAACTAAAACCCACAAATCACTATACTTATAGAGCATTGCAAGAGCTAATCTAGCAATGAGAGATGAAAGGACAAAGTTGCTAACCTTTGTGAACACTTGGATGGATGGGGTGCCTCCAAATCTTGACAAATTTTGGCAAAAATGGAGGATGAGCTCGAGGAAGAGGAAGAACAAAGGAGGGGAAGAAGGGGGAAAACAGGGAGGGGTACTGTGCTCGGGCTGGCCGAAGGATTCATACAGGGGGTCTTTAGTCCCGGTTCGTGGCATGAACCGGGACTAAAGGTGGGCCTATAGTCCCGGTTCGTGCCACGAACCGGGACTAAAGGTAATCGTGGGGCCCCAGGCTGACTCCAGCCTGGCACAACCCCTTTAGTCCCGGTTCGTGTTACGAACCGGGACTAAAGGTCCGGAACGAACCGCGACTAATGATGCCCGTCCCGAACTGGGACTAATGGTCACATTAGTGCCGGTTCAAAACCAGACCGGGACTAATGCTTTGGACAAAAGGTCTGTTTTCTACTAGTGGGTTAGAGTTATCTTAATTCTTCTTTCGTAGTTGCGGATGCTTGCGAGAGGGGGTAATCATAAGTGGGAGGCTTGTTCAAGTAAGAACAGCACCCAAGCACCGGTCCACCATCATGTCAAATTATCAAAGTAGCGAACGTGAATCAAACAAACATGATGAAAGTGACTAGATGAAATTCCCATGTGTCCTCGAAAACGCGTTGCTTATTATAAGAGATCGTTCCGGCTTGTCCTTTGCTACAAAAAGGATTGGGCCACCTTGCTGCATTCTTTGTTACTATTTCTACTTGTCACTTGTTACAAATTATCTTGCTATCAAACTACTCATTACCGATAATTTCAGTGCTTGTAGAAAATACCTTGCTAAAAACCGTTTGTCATTTCCTTCTGCTCCTTGTTGGGTTTGACACTCTTACTTATAGAAAGGACTATGATTGATCCCCTATACTTGTGGGTCATCAAGACTCTTTTCTGGCGCCGTTACCGGGGAGTGAAGTGCCTTTGGTGAGTGGAATTTGGTAAGGAAACATTTATATTACGTGCTGAAATTTACTGTCACTTGTCACTATGAAAAGTAATCCTTTGAGGGGTTTGTTCGGGGTATCTTCACCTCGACCGGAAGCACCAATAGTTGCTCCCCAACCTACTGCACCTACTGAAAATATTTATTATGAGATTCCTTCGGGTATGATAGAGAAACTGCTAGCTAATTCTTATGCAGGAGATGGAACAATACATTCTGATATGCACTTGATCTATGTGGATGAAATTTGTAAATTGTTTAAGCTTGCAGGTTTATCTGGAGATGGAGTCAAGAAGAAAGTATTCCCTTTATCTTTGGAGGGAAAGCCATTGACATGGTATAGGCTATGTGATGATACTGATACATGGGACTGGAACCGTTTGAAACTGGAATTCCACCAGAAATTTTATCCTATGCATTTGGTTCATCGTGATCGGAATTATATCTATAATTTTTGGCCTCGTGAAGGAGAAAGCATCGATCAAGCTTGGGGGAGGCTTAAGTACATGATGTACACATGCCCCAATCATGAGCTCTCAAAAGAAATTATCTTACAGAATTTTTATGCTCGGCTTTCTCATGATAATCAAACTATGCTTGATTCTTCTTCGACTGACTCCTTTATGAAGAAAACTATTGAATTCAGATGGGATCTTCTGGAAAGAATTAAACGCAACTCTGAAGATTGGGAACTCAACAAAGGTAATGAGTTAGGTATAATACTTTAGTTCGATTGTGTTAAATTTTTTATGGATACCGATGCTTTTCGTAAATTTAGCACTAAATATGGACTTGACTCTGAGATAGTAGCTTGCTTTTGTGAATCATTTGCTACTCATGTTGATCTCCCTAAGGAAAAGTGGTTTAAATATCATCCCCCTATTAAAGAAAATATTGAGGAACGCGTTAGTGTTAAAGAAGAAACAATTGTTTACCATGTTGATCCAGTTGTGCCTACTACTTATATTGAGAAATCACATTTTCCTGTTAGGATTAAGGAACATGCTAAAGTTTCAACTGTGGTTAACAAAAGTAATATTAGATCACCTAGACCCTCTGAACAAATTAAAGTTGAACCTAATGTTGCTATGGCTAAAGATCTCTTGGTTGATAATATAGATGGGCATGTTATTTACTTCTGTGATGAAGCAGCTAGAATTGCTAAACCAGATTCTAAAGAAAAAAACAGGCATGTTGTAGGCATGCCTGTTGTCTCTGTTAAAATAGGAGATCATTGTTATCATGGCTTATGTGATTTGTGTGCTAATGTGAGTGCTATTCCATTTACCTTATATCAAGAAATTATGAATGATATTGCACCTGTTGAAAATAGAGGACATTGACGTTACTATTAAGCTTGCAAACAAAGATACCATTACACCGCTTGGGATCGTTAGAGATGTTGAAATCTTGTGTGGAAAAATAAAATACCCTACTGATTTTCTAGTCCTCGGTTCTCCGCAAGATGATTTTTGTCCCATTATATTTGGTAGACCTTTCTTAAACACTGTTAATGCCAAGATTGGTTGCGCTAAAAAACTGTTAGTGTTAATTTTGGTGGCATGTCTCATGAGTTTAATTTCTCCAAGTTTCGTAGACAACCTCATGATAAAGAATTGCCTAATAAATATGAAATCATTGGTCTTGCTTCTATTGCCGTACCTCCTACCAATCCGTTAGAACAATATTTGCTAGACCATGAAAACGATATGCATATGAATGAAAGAAATGAAATAGTTAGGATGTTCTTTGATCAACCACCTATCCTTAAACACAATTTGCCTGTTGAAACTCTTGGAGGTCCTCCTCCACCTAAGGGTGATCCTGTATTTGAATTGAAGCAATTGCCTGATACATTGAAATATGCTTATCTTGATGAAAAGAAGATATATCCTGTTATTATTAGTGCTAACCTTTCAGAGCATGAAGAAAAGAGATTATTGATAACTCTGAGGAAGCACCGAGCTGCTATTGGATATACTCTTGATGATCTTAAGGGCATTAGTCCCACTCTATGTCAGCATAAAATTAATATGGAGCCTGATACTAAACCAGTTGTCGACCACCAACGACGATTAAATCCTAAGATGAAAGAGGTGGTAAGAACCAAAATATTAAAGCTTCTGGAAGCAGGTATAATCTATCCCATAGCTGATAGTAGATGGGTAAGTCCCGTTCATTGTGTCCCTAAGAAGAGAGGGATTACCGTTATTCCTAATGATAAAAATGAACTCATTACACAAAGAATTGTAACTGGTTATGGGATGGTAATTGATTTTAGAAAATTAAACAAAGCTACTAGAAAAGATCATTACCCCTTACCTTTTATTGATCAAATGTTAGAAAGATTGTCTAAGCATACACACTTTTGTTTCCTAGATGGTTATTCTGGTTTTTCTCAAATACCCGTATCATAATCTGACGAAGAGAAAACCACCTTTACCTGTCCTTTTGGAACTTATGCTTATAGACGTATGCATTTTGATTTATGCAATGCACCTGCTACCTTTCAAAGATGTATGACTGCTATATTCTCTGACTTTTGTGAAAAGATTGTTGAGGTTTTCATGGATGATTTTTCCATTTACGGGACTTCTTTTGATGATTGCTTAAGCAACCTTAATCGAGTTTTGCAGAGATGTGAAGAAACTAATCTTGTCTTGAATTGGGAGAAATGCCACTTTATGGTGAATGAAGGTATTGTCTTGGGGCATAAAATTTCTGAAAGAGATATTGAAGTTGATAAAGCTAAGGTTGATGTTATTCAGAAAATGCCATGTCCTAAAGATATTAAAGGTATAAGAAGTTTCCAAGGTCATGCTGGTTTCTATAGGAGATTTATTAAAGACTTCTCTAAAATTTCTAGGCCTCTTACCAATCTTTCGCAAAAAGATGTTCCATTTGTTTTTTATGATGATTGTCTAGAAGCCTTTGAAACACTTAAGAAAGCCTTAACCACTGCACATATTGTTCAACCACCTGATTGGAACTTGCCTTTTGAAATTATGTGTGATGCTAGTGATTATGTTGTTGGTGCTGTTCTAGGACAGAGAGTTGATAATAAATTAAATGTTATCAATTATGCTAGTAAAACTCTAGACAGTGCCCAAAGAAATTATGCTACTACTGAAAAAGAATTTCTAGCAGTTGTGTTTGCATGTGATAAATTCAGATCTTACATAGTTAATTCTAAAGTAACTGTTCACACCGATCATGCTGCTATTAAATATCTTATGGAAAAGAAAGATGCTAAACCTAGACTCATTAGGTGGATTTTTTTGCTACAAGAATTTTACTTGCATATTATTGATAGAAAGGGAGCTGAGAATCCCGTAGCAGATAATTTGTTTAGAATGGAAAATGTTCTTGATGACGCGGTACCTATTAATGATAATTTTCCTGATGAACAATTAGCTGTCATAAATGCTTCTCATAATACTCCATGGTATGCGGACTATGCTAATTATATTGTTGCTAAATTTATACCACCTAGTTTCACATACCAACAAAAGAAAAAGTTCTTCTTTGATTTAAGACATTACTTCTGGGATGACCCATATCTTTATAAAGAAGGAGTAGATGGTATTATTAGACGTTGTATACCTGAGCATGAACAGGAACAAATCCTACGGAAGTGGCATTCCGAGGCTTACGGAGGACACCATGTGGGAGACAGAACTGCACATAAGGTATTACAATCCGATTTTTATTGGCCTACTCTTTTCAAGGATGCTCGTAAGTTTGTCTTATCTTGTGATGAATGTCAAAGGATTGGTAATGTTGGTAGACGTCAGGAAATGCCTATGAATTATTCACTTGCTATTGAACCATTTGATGTTTGGGGCTTTGATTATATGGAACTTTTCCTAAATCCAATGGGTATACTCATATTTTAGTTGTTGTTGATTACGTTACTAAGTGGGTAGAAGCTATTCCAACTAGTAGTGCTGATCATAACACTTCTATTAAAATGCTTAAAGAAGTTATTTTCCCAAGGTTTGGAGTCCCTGGATATTTAATGACTGATGGTGGTTCACATTTTATTCATGGTGCATTCCGTAAATTGCTTGCTAAATATGATGTCAACCATAGAATTGCATCTCCCTATCACCCTCAAACTAGTGGTCAAGTTGAATTGAGCAATAGAGAAATAAAATTAATTTTGCAAAAAACTGTTAATAGATCTAGAAAGAATTGGTCTAAGAAACTTGACGATGCATTATGGGCTTATAGAACTGCTTATAAAAACCCTATGGGTATGTCTCCTTATAAAATGGTTTATGGAAAAACATGTCATTTACCTCTTGAGTTAGAACATAAAGTATATTGGGCAATTAAAGAACTCAATTACGATTTTAAACTTGCCAGTGAAGAGGTTATTTGATATTAGCTCATTAGATGAATGGAGAACCCAAGCTTATGAAAATGCCAAATTGTTTAAAGAAAAAGTTAAAAGATGGCATGATAGAAGAATTCAAAAATGGGAATTTAAAGTGGGTGAGCAAGTTCTATTGTATAATTCTCGTTTGAGATTCTTTGCAGGAAATCTTCTCTCTAAATGGGAAGTACCGTATATCATCGAAGAAGTTTATCGCTCCGGAGCCATCAAAATAAACAACTCCGAAGGCACTAATCTGAGAGTGGTGAATGGGCAAAGAATTAAGCATTATATTTCAGGTACTCCCATTAATGTTGAAACTAATATTATTGAAACAATTATGCCGGAGGAATACATAAGAGAGACCTTTCAAAACACTCTAGAACCCTAAAAAGGAAGAGGTACGTGATACAGTAAGTAAACCGACTCCAAAAATTCCATAAAAATACTTTCTGTCAGTTTTGGAATATTAGAAAAAATACAAAAATAAAAAAAAGCCGAGGGGACCCACCTGGTGCCCATGAGGCACCAGGGCGCGCCACCCCCACCCCCCAGGCGTGCCCTGGTGGCTCGTGGGCCCCTCGTGAGCCTTCCTGACTCCGTTTTTTCCTGGATTACTTGTTTTGCAAGATAAAAATTCTTTATATATACTCCCGGACGTTTTGACCACCGTATCGCAGAAATCTCTTATGTTCTTGTTTCGTGCTATTTTTCTGACAGATCTAGATCGCTATGGATCCACCAAGCTCTTCCAAGGACAAGTTCTACGAGAAGGTCATCAACCCCTACCTACCGGAGGTGATGAAACACCCTCAGGCCATTGAGATGCGTGAGGGGGTGCTTCACATCCGGGATGTTCAAGGACCCAAGAGGACCGGGAGCGTGGAGTCCAGGCTCGAAGCAGTGGAGCAGGAGATCTTCAAGTGCCAAGGGATGGTGGAACGTGGACTCAGCGCCAACCACTCCATGATCACGGAATTCACCCGTGATCACAAGGTGAATGGCCAATCGATGGGGGGCATCATCTTCAAGCTCAATGAACGAATCAACTATCTCCAAGGCCAAATCTACGATCTTCAAAACCAAAATTATGAGTATGAGGCAAGATTCAAAGGTATGGGTTTAGCTGCAAGTTTCAGGACTCTGGAGACCCGTTCATCTTTCCATGATGGGGAACCTATGCCATGGAAGCTGGAGGACAAGCTTGCCACTTCATCATCACCACCATCACCGAAGAAATAAACTTGAGTACATGGGTATGGGCACTCCCCTTGGCTTGTGCCAAGCTTGGGGGAGGTGCCCCGGTATCGTATTACCATCACTTTTATTATCTTTACCTACTTTTAGTTCGATCCTTAGTTGTTTCATTATATAGTTGAATAAAAGTTTAGTATGATCTATTTTCGAGTGCTAGATTCATGATCTATCTATCTATGTAATTGAGTTGAGAGTTATATAATAAAGAGTAGTTTGAGTTTTTGCTTCTTTACTTTTATGTTTCAATCTTAACAATGAAAATAATGAAAAAAAAAGATCATATGCTAATCTTATGAAAAGTAATGACATTACATAAAGAAAAGTATAATTGGTAAAATTTATTAAAAGTTAACAAACATAGCATTAGTCAATGATGCAATTCATGAAAAAATTAATAGGGAAGAGAAGATTCACATGCAAATATACTATCTTGGACATCTTTTATGATTGTGAGCCCCCATTAAGTATTTTATGTCAAATTGTTGACGTTGGACAAGGAAGACAACGTAATGAATTATGTTTGCTTATATTCACATAGAAGTTATATTGTCATAAATCCTTCAACATGTGATGCTTGCTCAATATCTTTGCTAGCAAAAAATCCACACCAAGTAGAGATACTACTTGTGTATCCAAAACCCTTAAACCCAGTTTCATATCATGAGAGTCCACTATATCTACCTATGGATTGAAAAAGATCCTTCAAGTAAGTTGTCATCGGAGAAAAAAGCAATAAAAATTGCCTCTAAATATGCCTTTATTGTAAAGGAAAATAAACTTTGTACGAACTTGTGATGGTAAAGAAATAAAAGCGACAGACTGCATAATAAAGGTTGCTATTATAAGGGATAATATAAAGTGATGTTCCTTTGCATTAAGAGCTTGTGCATCCAACAACAAAAAGCGCATGACAACCTCTGCTTCCCTTTGCGAATGGCCTATCTTTTACTTTTATGTATTTACTTTTTCTGCAAGAGTCAATAGTGTTCTCCTCTACTTTTTTTTTATTTTTCTCTTTTGCAAGCATCATGTGGTGAGGAAAGATCTAGGCATATATATCCAGTTGGATATGAGTGATCATGAGTTATTATTATTGACATCACCCTTGAGGTGAATAAGTTGGGAGGCGAAATTATAAGCCCCTATCTTTCTATGTGTCTGGCTGAAACTTTTTGCTCCATGTATATGTTGTGAGTGTTAGCAATCATAGAAAACTATATGATGGTTGAGTATGTGGACTTGCTAAAAAGCTCCTACATGCGACCCTTCCTGAAAATATGATGAATTGCAATTGCATTGTTGACTGAGAACATAGTTTGTTAGTTTTCAAGAAAGTTTATGCCTTGTACTTCATTGTTGTGATGAATTGTTACTTGCTCATGAGAAGTTTTATGATAATAAATATTGCTGTTGTAATAATGATCATGATGCTACTATGTCCGTATTTTGTTTTTATCGATACCTCTTTCTCTAAACATGTAGACATGATTATCGATATCGGCTTTCGCTTGAGGACAAGCGAGGTCTAAGCTTGGGGGAGTTGATACGTCCATTTTGCATCATGTTTTACTACTGTTATTTATACTGTTTTTAATCAATATAACACTTTGTGGAGCAATTCTAATGCCTTTTCTCTCTTAATATGCAAGATTTACACAAGGAGGGAGATTGCCGGCAGCTAGAATTCTGGACCTGAAAAAGCTATTTCAGAGATACCTATTCTGCACATCTCCAAATGAGCTGAAATTTCACGGAGAATTATTTTGGAATAAATAAAAAATACTAGAAGTAAGAAGTACCAGAGGGGGCCACCCAGGAGCCTACGAGGCACCAGGGCACGCCACCCCCTTCCCCAGGCGCGCTCTGGTGGCTCGTGGGGCCCCTGGCCAGCCTCCGGCCCCCATTTTCTGGTATATAAATCCATTTGCCCTAAAAAAATACAGAGAAGACTTTTGGGACGGTATGCCGCCGTCTCGAGACGGAACTTGGGCAGGAGCACTTTTGCTCTCCGGTAGAGCGATTCCGCCGGGGATACTTCCCTCCGGGAGGGGGAAATCATCGCCATCGACATCACCAAACGATCCTCTCATTGTGAGAGGACCAATTTTCATCAACATATTCAACAACACCATCCCATCTCAGACCCTAATTCATCTCTTGTATTCAATCTTTGTCTCAAAGTCTCAGATTGGTATCTGTGGGTTGCTAGTAGTGTTGATTACATCTTGTAGTTGATGCTAGTTGGTTTATTTGATGGAAGATTATATGTTCAGATCCAATATGCTATTTAATACCTCTCTGATCTTGGACATGATGATGTTTTGTGAGTAGTTACTTTTGTTCTAGAGGACATGCGAGAAGTCTTGTCATCCGTAATCATGAGACTTTGGTATTCGTTCGATATTTTGATGATATGTATGTTGTTGATTCTCTTAGTGGTGTCATGTGAACGTTGACTACATGACACTTCACCATCTTTGGACCTAACGGAATGCATTGTGGAGTAGTAATTAGATGTTGGGTTGCTAGAGTGACAGAAGTTTAAACCCTAGTTTATGCGCTATTCCGTAAGGGGCTGATTTGGATCCATATGTTTAATGCTATAGTTAGAGTTATTTTAATTCTTTTTTCGTAGTTGCGGATGCTTGCGAGAGGGGATAATCATAAGTGGGAGACTTGTTCAAGTAAGAACAGCACCCAAACACCGGTCCACCCACATATCAAATTATCAAAATAGCGAACACGAATCAAACAAATATGATGAAAGTGACTAGATGAAATTCCCATGTGTCCTCGAAAACGCGTTGTTTATTATAAGCTTTCGTTCCGTCTTGTCCTTTGTTACAAAAAAGATTGGGCCACCTTGCTGCACTCTTTGTTACTATTGCTACTTGTCACTTGTTACAAATTATCTTGCTATCAAACTACTCGTTACCGATAATTTCAGTGCTTCCAGAAAATACCTTACTGAAAACCGCTTGTCATTTCCTTCTGCTACTCGTTGGGTTCGACACTCTTATTTATCGAAAGGATTACGATTGATCCCTATACTTGTGGGTCATCAGGATACCCACCGTATGCCTAGCTCAACCACCAAGGAATTTACGTAATGCGCGCATTTTGTTATTCCATCTGTGTATTGGGGTAGGCCCGACCACTGGTTTCTTCCACACCTCCTTGACCAAGTCATGGAAGCCATCCTGAAGCAACCACCCAAGTTCGAACTGCAACTTGCGTCTATGTTGTGGTCATGGCAACCCAGTAGTTAGGAGAATAAGTGTGTGGTCTGATATAGCCTCGATACGAGGTAAAGCATGAACAGACACCATAGAAAATTTAGATTTCCAGTCGGTATCCATTACTGATTGCATGTATGGGTTTCCCCATGGAGTTTAAAAACCTGACGGGGATGGGGACGGGAATCTTTTTATACCCGTGCATGGGTATAGGGACGGGGACGGGCATGCGATGGTTGTGGCAAGGATGGGGATGTGATTCCAATACCCAGCTGGATAATCCCCATTGTCAGCTTGAGGCGCACAGCAACATCACGGCTGGAGGTGACGCGGGTCCTCCTTTTTGCTAGATTAGCCGTCTTATAGAGATCCAGGCCATCTCAAAAATAAAAATAAAATCCTTTATTTTTGAACGGTCCAGGGTGGTGGTCGGCTGGTCGCCGACCTGAACATTTTGTATACTACTCCCTCTGTAAAAAAAAAATATTCTTTACGGAGGGAATAATTCAATAAACTTGGATTTCACTAAAAATCTGACGTCGGATTTCGAACGTTTTTATGGCAAATTGCATTGTCGCGGCATGGTAATTCCCTTCGACGTTTGATTTACCATGCTTATTCTTGTAAAACTTTACAGCGTTCGTCGCCGGAACGTCAGTGTCCGAGGGGAGCTCGTACGCAACGAAACCCAATACGTACGGGTCGCGTTCTACGCGATATATAGAGTTCAGTCCAAGAACGTCAACATTTACGCTCGTGTGCCGCACGGGACCACAGTCACAGCCATGGAGTGGGCGCCGCCCGCAAACAGTGTTGCCTTGGACGTTGCGCTCTTCCATGGGAAGCTCTACGTCCTCACCAGAGAAGTGGAGCAATATGAATGTCTGCCGGAGCTCCATGTCATCGAACTCGAAGCCGGAAACATGGGCATCAGGTCCGTCCAATGCATACAGAGCGGGCACATAGATGAGGGCCTAGACCACTTCTTCTTCTACCTCGTGGCGTCTGGAAATCGACTGTTGACGGTGGGACGGATTGTCGATCCACACTCCATCGATTCGGCCATGGCATCCCGGTGCTTCAAGGTCTTCCAGGCAGCTGACCTGAGCAGCGACCACGGGTGGTGGAGCGAGGTCGACACGTTGATGGGGCACGCTCTCTTCGTCAGCCGAGGCTGCTCTCGCTCGCTCGCTGTGCGCGGCCAGTCTGCTGTCTGTTAGAACTAATCTTGTCATATGTCTGCATGTGTGTTTTTGTTTTTCATGTAGTTAGGTGTAGTCATGTAGTCAGATGTACACTGGCAAGATGTACGTGCGATGCGTACGTAGATGGCGAGTCGTCGGCTGAAGATCGTGTATGGTGAGATGCTACTGCCGTGCGAGGCGGCGGAGATGCGAGATGCCGACTGCCGTGTGAAGCGGACGGACGAGACCTGGAGCCGATGACCAGCCAAGAGTTGCAGCCGAGTGAAGCTGAGTTCTGTTAGTCAGTTGCATCCGACATGCAAAGGCTGGTAGTAGTAGACGAGCCACTTTGATCTGGAGTGATTCCAGGAAGAGGTGGACGTGGGCTAGCAGGTCGTTAGCTGGATGTGATTTGTTAGCTAGCTTCGTGCATGCTTGTAGGAATTGGTTAGTGCATGGTTAGTTGAGTTAGTGGCATGAGAATAGGACTAGTTAGTGGCGTGAGTGGTGCATGGTGGTTGTGACTACATGCACCGTGTAGTGCCAAGTCTTTGTATAAATGGTTTCCTTTGAGTAAATGAAAAATGGTTATCAGACCACAAGCACAATGTAGCCACGGTGGTCACCAAGGGAGTGTTCTAGACAAAGACCTTGTGTTCTTCTTCCTTGGTATATGGGTGTGTGCGTGTGTGTCCAGGCCAAGTGTGTTTGAGAGAAACAACCTTAGATAGAGATTGGGAGAAGAGAGAGCTGTGAGAGGCAGCGCAAGGAAGAAGAAGAAGCGGCGCTGCGAGAGGCGGCGCCAACACTGTCAGCGGCGGAGCTCAAGAAGATTGCATCTACTTTATGAGCGAGATTAGTGTGATCGGAAACATCGAGGAGGACTTTCTCAGTTCCTGTGTGTACAACATGAGAGATCACACAGTGGCGCGGCTGCTGTCGAAGACGCTTGCGCCGCCAGGTCTTAGTGATTGGGGGATATGGTTTCCGACATGGCTTTTTCCAGCCGAAGTTTGAGTGAGCTAACTTGTGTTTAGATGATGGAACTTGGATTCTATCTTTTATATTTTAGTTAACATCTGGTCGATCACCGGTGTAACTTCATGTATAGAGAGCGTAATAGTCAAATGTGGCTCATGGTTCCAACAACCACTATGTATATTGCTATCTTTAATATGTACTATTTTATGAACTAGAGAATTCCTTCTTTCACTCTTCTTAAAATGTGGTTTCCTATTTGGTTGACACTAGTTGTAAATTTTGTTCAATTTCTCGATCGTGTACAATTTCTTTTCCATGTGTACGGGTTAAAGCTTGTGAATTTATTCTTTTCGAAATGGCAGTTACTTTGCATTCATTAAGAAGAAAAGAGTTGCTCAGTTAATTAGGGAAAACCGAGCGAAACCAAATTATCCAGTTAATTATGGAGAACAAAGCGAAAACCATCACAGCCGCTGAGCGGCACACATAAAAAAAAACCACACACACCACTCCAAAGAGGGCCTCGGCGAGACAGCACACAGGCGTCATCTTCATCGCTCCCCCTAGAGGCGTCATCGCCATCCCTACACTCCAACTTCACCGTAGGCGATCGTCAACTCAACCCACACCGTAGCGGGCGCATGAAGCTGCATGAAGATCTGCGCCAAAACTCAGCCACCTGTGGCCAGATAGCACAGCTCCGACTCTGACGGAGAACTCTGAAGGACAAAACCAGAGACGACTTGCGCACACTAGTAGAAAAAGGACTTTACGTGAGCCCCATTAGTCCCGGTTTGGAATCGGACCGATACTAATATGACCATTAGTCCCGGTTCCAACGGCTAGGGGGGCGGGCATCATTAGTCCCGGTTCGTGTTGAACCTCTAGTACCGGTTCGTGACACGAACCGGAACTAAAGGGGTGGTGGCAGGCTGGTGTCAGGCTGGGGCCCCACGATCACCTTTAGTCCCGGTTCGTGTCACGAACCGGTACTAGAGGCTCATCTTTAGTCCCGGTTTGTGTAAAGAACCGGGACTAAAGATGCTTCTATATAAACCCTTCGTCCAGCCCTAACTCTCTGTTCTTCCCCTTTCCTCTCCTCTCTGTGTTTCCCCTCTTCCTCGAGCTCATCCTCCATTTTTGTCAAAAATTTGTCAAGATTTGGAGGCACCCCATCCATCCAAGTGTTCACAAAGGTTACCAACTTTGTCCTTTCATCTCTCATTGCTAGATTAGCCCTTGAAATGCTCTACAAGTATAGTGATTTGTGGGTTTTAGTTTGGGAGTATTTATATGTGGTAATTTATTTGATTTATATGCAATTTGAGCTCAAATTAACTTCTTAGTTTGGATATGTAGGTGTGGTTTACTTAGTGCCTTCCCATCCCCGTCCTAACCACCGTCGATCTCCCGCACCGTCCCGTCGCCGGCACCACCTTGGTGAGCCTCTTGTTCTTATCCTTTTTATAAAAAGAAAATCATGTTTGTGTGATTTAGATAGTTACTTGTATAATTTTCTTACCCGTACGTTGTTTATTATACATAGTGGCATGGTTTTGATATCCGTCCCCGTGGGCCCTCGTCCAATTTATGATTAGGATGTGGTATATTCCCTTTTATAACTATTTGTTGCATTTCGTGTTTATGACAATTATGCCCATCAAGTTGACATAGATATTTTTATCTAGGAGGTATGTGAACCGGAAATTGCAACCGACCCTCTTGTCGAAAAGTTAAATTTAGTTGAAAAAGAAAATGAGTATTTGAAAGAAAAATTGAAAAGAATTGAAGAAGAGAAGATGAAACTGGAGTTGTATGTTGCCGATGTCGTCGATGATCACAAGATCAAGATGGATGCAATGCGCTTGAAGATTAGAAAATATAAAAAATATGCCATTGATAGTGAGGCTTGGTATCACTATGTTGTTGGATCAATTGTTACCTTAGTTGCGATCTTGATCGCATTTGTTGTTGCATTTAAATGCTTTAGCTAGAGAGTTTGTATGTTGTTTTATGAGAACAAGTGTGTATGAACTTTATGTATGAACTTGTATTAATTTGGTCTTTTCGGTGTTGTGTAATGAAGATGAGCCGACAATGGATGTACGATGACCGATGCTCTCCCCAGTTCATTAATGGCGTGCATACTTTTCTGATTGCGGCTGAGGCAAACAAGCGGGCGGATGGTTTTATGTATTGTCCATATGCTGGCTGTAAGAATGATCGAAATTACTCTAACTCAAGAACCATTCACGTCCACCTGTTTGAGTCCGGTTTCATGTCCGGCTATAACTGTTGGACCAAGCATGGAGAAAGAGGGGTCCTAATGGAAAAGAATGAAGAAGAAGAGGATGACGACAGCTATCCTGGCCATGGGTTCCCTGAATACGATGGTACAACAATGGGGGAAGAAGCTAAGCCGGCAATGCGGGAAGAAGCTGAAGAAGAGGCTTCAGATGAGCCCGCTGATGATGTTGATCGGGCCATTGCCGATGCAAAGAGAAACTGCGCAAGTGAAAAGGAGAAGCTGAAGTTGCAGCGCATGTTAGAGGATCACAAGAAATTATTGTACCTAAATTGCGAAGATGACAAGAAAAAGCTGGGTACCACACTGGAATTGCTGCAATGGAAGGCAGAGAATGGTGTATCTGACAAGGGATTTGAAAAGTTGGTGATAATTTTAAAGAAGAAGCTTCCAAAGGACAACGAATTGCCCGACAGTACGTACGAAGCAAAGAAGGTTGTCTGCCCTCTAAGATTAGAGGTGCAGAAGATACATGCATGCCCTAATGACTGCATCCTCTACCGCGGTGAGTACGAGGATTTGAATGCATGCCCGGTATGCGGTGCATTGCGCTATAAGATCAGCCACGATGACCCTGGTGATGTTGAGGGCGAGCGTCCCAGGAAGAAGATCCCTGCCAAGGTGATGTGGTATGCTCCTATAATACCACTGTTGAAACGTTTGTTCCAAAACAAAAAGCATGCCAAGTTGATGCGATGGCACAAAGAAGACCGTAAGAAAGACGGGAAGTTGAGAGTACCCGCTGACGGATCGCAGTGGAGAAAAATCGAGAGAAAATGGAAGGACTTTGCAGATGATGCAAGGAACGTATGGTTTGGTTTAAGTGCAGATGGCATTAATCCTTTTGGGGAGCAGAGCAGCAATCATAGCACATGGCATGTGACTCTATGTATCTATAACCTTCCTTCTTGGTTGTGCATGAAGCGGAAGTTCATTATGATTCCAGTGCTCATCCAAGGCCCCAAGCAACCCGGCAACGGCATTGATGTGTACCTAAGGCCATTAGTTGAAGAACTTTTAGAGCTGTTGAGTATAGAAGGTGTACGTGCGTGGGATGAGCACAAACAGCAGGAATTTGACCTGCGAGAGTTGCTGTTTGTAACCATCAATGATTGGCCTGCTCTCAGTAACCTTTCAGGACAGACAAACAAGGGATAGCATGCATGCACGCACTGTTTAGATAATACCGACAGTATATATTTGGATAAATGTAAGAAGAATGTGTACCTGGGACATCGTCGATTTCTTCCGAGCGGGCATCCCGTAAGAAAGAAAGGCAAGCATTTCAAAGGTGAGGCAGATCACCGGAAGAAGCCTCGCTACCGTACTGGTGATGATATACTTGATATGGTCAAGGATTTAAAAGTAATCTTTGGAAAGGGTCCTGGCGGACAATCTGTTCCGAATGACGCTGACGGACGCGCACCCATGTGGAAGAAGAAATCTATATTTTGGAACCTACCCTATTGGAAAGACCTAGAGGTCCGCTCTGCAATCGACGTGATGCACGTGACGAAGAATCTTTGCGTGAACCTGCTAGGCTTCTTGGGCGTGTATGGGAAGACAAAAGATACACCGGAGGCACGGGAGGACCAGCAACGTATGTACGGAAAAGACGGCAAGGATCCAAAGCAGTATCAGGGTCATGCCAGCTACGCTCTTACCAAAGAAGAGAAGCACTACTGGAATTCAGAAATTTGTCGTCTGCCTGTTCTTTGTCGTCTGCTAGCCGACGGCATAGAGGCTGTTTGCCGTCTGTCTCGCCAAAGCAGACGGCAAAGAGGCTGTTTGCCGTCTGTCTTGCCAAAGCAGACGGCAAAGAACCAGCTGATGGCAAAGAGGGTCTTTGCCATCTGCCACTTCTCTGCCGTCTGCTGGCAGACGGCAAAGAAATCTTTGCCATCTGCCAGTAGACGGCAAATACCAAAGTGGGCCCCACGGGGCACGCCACTGGCTAGGTCAAGCTCTTTGCCATCTATCACTTCTTTGCCGTCTGCTGGCAGACGGCAAATATTTCTTTGCCGTCTGCCAGCAGACGGCAAAGAGGTAAGGGTGGGGCCCACAATGTCACGGCGGGGGCAGGCTAACGGTTGCTCTCTTTGCCGTCTGCTAGCAGACGGCAAAGAGTTCTTTGCCGTCTGCCAGCAGACGGCAAAGAAATGAACTTAACTTTCGGCCCCGCGCCCCGCGCCTCTCTCTCTCTCTCTCTCACATCTCTCTCTCCCTCTCTCTCTCTCAGCGCCGCCGCCCCGCCCTCCCGCCGCCGCCGCCTCCCCGCGGCCCTCCTCCACCACCGCCCCCTCCCCGCGGCCCTTCTCCACCACCGCCGGAGCCAGGCCGCGGCACCGCCCGCCCCCTCCCCGCAGCCCTCCTCCACCACCGTGGCCCCGTCGCCCCCGGCGCCCCCTGCCCCGCCGCTCCACCGCGTCGGGTCGCCGGCGAGCAGGCACCCCCGACGACCCAGCTCCGCCCCTCCCCCTCCGCCGCCCCGCGCCGCCACCTCGACCCCCCCTCCGGTGAGCTCCACCCTCCCCCCTTTTTTGTTTTTTCTCTGTTTTTATTAGTTCATATTAGTTAGTTTATATTAGTTAGTTATTAGTTCATATTAGTTAGTTTATATTAGGTAGAAAAAACTTAGATAGAAAAGAAGAAAATAAAAAACCTAGAAGAAAAAAAAGAAGAAAAGAAGAAGAAAAAAAAGGAAAAATAAAAAAGGAAAAGAACAAAAAATATGAAGAAGAAGAAGAAACAGAAGAAGAGGAAGAGGAGAAAAAAAATAAGAAGAAGAAGAAGAAGAAGAAGAAAAAGAGGAGAGGAGGAGAAGAAGAAGGGGGAAAAAGGAAAGGAAGAAGAAGAAGAGGAGGAGGAGGAGAAGGAGAAGGAAAAAGAAGAAGAGGAAGAAGAAGAAGAAAAAAGAGGAGAGGAGGAGAAGAAGAAGAGGAAAAAGGAAAGGAGGAAGAAGAAGAAGAAGAAGAAAAAAGAGGAGAGGAGGAGAAGAAGAAGAGGAAAAAGGAAAGGAAGAAGAAGAAGAAGAAAAAAGAGGAGAGGAGGAGAAGAAGAAGAGGAAAAAGGAAAGGAGGAAGAAGAAGAAGAAGAAGAAGAAGAAGAAGAAGGAAAAAAGGAAGAAAAGGAAGAAAAGGAAGAAGAGGAAGAAGAAGAAAAGAAAAAAAGAGGAAAAACCCCGACCCCGACCCGACACCCCGACCCCAACCCGACACCCCGACCCCGACCTGGCACCTGCTGCTGTGGAGCATAGTAGTACGGGTATGCACCAGCTTGAGACCCCATGGGCTGCTGCGTGGTCCTAGGAAGCAAGACTCCCTCCTTCGTCTCATCCCTGGGAAATATGTCCACCAAGAAGTCGTAAATATCAGTCCTAGCCACAGCAGCAGCAACGTCACTCTTCTGCATGACCCGGCGCTTGTTCTCCACGGTGACCATCCATGATCTCATCGTCATCTCCAGCGTGAACATCTCGCATGCTTTCGCGAAGAGCGCCGGAGCTTCTGCCGAGATCATGTGAACGTCCTCGTCGGCCTTCATGATCTTCCTTATCCTGGTGAGTGGCAGGAGGTGGTTCTTGATGTCAGTGGCCTACTCGATCTCTGACCGTTTTTTAGCCCAGAACTCCTGGAGCTGCCTCTGGTGCTGTTGCTGGCGCTGCTGCTGATACTCCTGCAACTGCTCGTACATAAGCTGGTCCTAAGCACTGAGCTGAGCTGGATTGCCAGGGAATGGTGGTGTTGGCTGTGAACCGGCAGGAGTGATACCAGGAGCTACGGCTACTTTTACTGCAGGTGGATAGGCTGAGGCATGATACACTTGTGATCCACCAGCAACATCACCCATTGCAGGCTGAGGTTGTGAAGTCGGTACCATGTGCACTGCTGGATCTTAAGTGCAGTGCCCAAAAAGAGAATGTCCTCTGGATAACATATAAGATGTGTTCCTAAACACACATCTATATTAAAATTATACTCCGCAAGAATTGTCCTAATTGTTTAATGGCACTGCACATATAACAAGAGACTGGATAACTCAGTTGAATATTCCCATCAGATGGTTTCAAACAAAGAAAACGGAAAAGTAGATGGTGACAAAGGGTGGGAATGGATCAAATGCGGCTGGATAATAGAAAAATTATACTCACGTCATAGCCATATTAAGAAGATAGATGCATATGTTTTATTATGTTCATGATGATGATACACTTAAATTATATACATATTATTCATGTCAGGTATTCATTCTTTTTATGTTGTACTAATTTCGTTTACTCTTTGTCATTGCAGGTGTTGACAGATGGTGGGCGCGGGTCGAGAGCGCTCCGAGGCTCCTACCTCGGCGCGTGGTGGGAGGGGTAGTTCCATTCCACCCCAGAGCCTCCGAAGAGCGCTGGATCTCAGTATGCATACACCATCGGCGGTCGCTTCTTCTTCGGCCGGGAGAGGTCGGGGGGGAAGAAGGCTGGTAGAGGTGGACGTGGCGGCGGGAGAGGTAGGAAGGCTGCTACTATGCCTTCCTCGCCGCCACCCCCAGCTGATTCACCCGACCACAGGAGTGCTCCGTCTGAGATGGAGCCGCCTGAGGTGGACCCGTCTCGGACTCCGGTCCACGAGCCTCGGGCCGCCGAGCCTTCGTCCCACGAGACTCCGTCCCACGAGACTCCGGAGCTCAGCAGGGATCACGCTGAGTCGCAGCCAAACCCATGTGCGGACTCGTCGAGTGGCCGTGCTGAGGGTGGCTATAGTTCTGATAGCTATAGCAAGGGTGAGTGGGTTGAGGGGCGCAAAGTCTACCAGCGTGGTGGTACAAAGCTCCCGCCCACCCCGGCGACCCCCGACCAGAGGTGGTTGATTGCGCCGGAGGGGGAGAAGTAAGTGCATTTACTCTTTTTTAACCTTTTGCCTTCATGTTTCTTCGAATATCTAATGCGTTGGCCTTGTCATACTGCAGGTCTTGGACACACGAGCCTCGTGTCCGCAGGCCCAACACTGTCCTTGGTGTGATTTGTCACCAGAGCTTCCCGGGGTGGGTCACGTTGCCCGGTGAGGGTCGGGTTCCAGAGCTAGGAATGACCTGGGAGCACTACTTGGCTGCCCCAGCCCCGCCGGGGCATAGGATCGGCGATGTCGAGTGCCACACGGTGGCCGACGTTGTGATCCAGACGTTTTGGGTAATTTCTCCTTTGTTGTCTACGTTGTGTTTTCTTCTTTGATTGGCAACCCTAGTGATTGTACTAATCCGTGTTTTCTTGTTTGATTGCAGACCTTCTACAGGTGTGCTGAGGGACAGGAGGAGGCCGCGGCTCGGGTTATCGACAACGAGTGCAGGCGCCTACTTAAAAACTTTCGGCACGAGGCTCGGACGCAGGCTGTTCGAGACTACTTCGCCTCGGCTGGTATTAGGAGGAAAAAAGAGAAGTGCCGCGACAAGTATCTGAGTAAGGAGAAGTACATGAAGGTGATTACCTATTCTTAAGGCCTTGTACTTAGTTTCCTTGATTTGATTCGTAGGCGTAGCGCTCAAATTTCTCTTGCTTAACTTAGGTGCCTCCGAGATGGTGTGCGGATAGGATGGACTGTTGGGAGGCATTGGTGGATGAGTGGTGCTCTCCCCAATGGCGCTCCACCCACGACACTACAAAGGACAAGTGTGGCAAAATGAAAGGTGTCCCACACCATCTAGGCAGCGTCAACCAACATCATTATGGGGAAAAGTGGGTATGTGGTTTGCTTCATGATTCATGCAAATTCATTCTTCATGCTAACTTGAGCCCTTAACTAATACTCTGTTCCTCTCTTTTAGGTGCGACACAATAAGGCTCCAGTGCCAGAGCTGTTCGACCTCTATGCCATGTTCAATATTGCCTCGTACAAGAAGGCCAAGGAATTCTCTGAGTCTGACCTCGATGATCCAGAGAAATTCAGCAACCGCGCCTCCCACCACAAGCTTGTGAGGTACAGAGACGAGGGGAAGGCGAGGAAAGGGCCGGACTTTAACCCGAGCCAGCAACCTCTTGATCCAGAGCTGGTGATGATATCTGGTGGCGGGAGGCACCATGGCTCGTTAGCCATTGGGGATGGACTAATACGTTGTACTCGCACTCTCCCGCAGATCAAGAAGCGCCAGACCAGCTCCGATCCTGAGATAAGGCCTCGTGCAGGGCCAATGGAGCTCGAATTCAAGGTTAGTTATACGGACTCAGATACCTTTCCTCCATTACATTGCGTGTGCGGCCGTCGATGATTACAATGCTAACGAGTGGTGTTGCAGGCTGCTATTGAGGCAGAGAGAGCGAAGACCCAGGCTTATATTGAGGAAGAGAGAGCGAAGACCCAGGCGCTTCTAGAGGAGAGGGACCGGCAGGCGGAGGAGAGGACGGCTAGGCTAATGGAGGAGGAGAGGAACCGGAACGAGTTGGGTCAACGGGCCCTATATGAGCTCATCGTGGTAAGTTTCTTCTGCATATTAGCCAAATCATGCACGTAATGTTCCTTTCATTACTAATTAATATGACTGACTCGAGAAAACCAAATGTGCAGACCATGTGCCAGAACAATGGCACGACCCCTCCGCCGATGCCAGTCATTGCTCCAGCGGGCACGGTGAGTTTCATTTGAATGGTCATTAGTTACTAGTCTTCACATTTGAGTTGCATCATGCTAACGATACATTGCAAATGATCTTTGGTGCAGCATAACTCCCGACAAGCATCGACCGATGCTTCTCCGTCTGCCACTGGCGCGACCGGTCCTACACCTACACCTAAGTGATGACGGTAAGTTTTCCCAAGTGTTTAGCTTAACAAATGCATACTTAGCTTAAGAAATGACCTATTTATCTCCAAAATGCCGTATACTTAGCTTAGTTTCCTCGAAAATGACATTATAACCTTACGTAGCTCCAAAATGACCAATTTTACCATGGATAGCTCTCAAATGACATATACTTAGCTTAGCTTAAGAAATGACCTATTTACCTCTAAAATGACCTGTACTTAGCATTTATTCCTCCCAAAATGAATTTATATGCTTAGCTAGCTAAAAAATGACATAATAACCTTAATTAGCTCTCAAATGACCTATTTAACATAGGATAGCTCTAAAATGACCTATACTTAGCATTTATTCCTCCAAAATGAATTTATATGCTTAGCTACCTCAAAATTGACATAACAACCTTAACTAGCTCAAAAATGGCCTATTTAACCTAGGATAGCTAAAAATGACCTATAATTAGCTTTTTTTCTTGCAAAAATGATTTTATATGCTTAGCTAGCTCAAAAAAGACATAACAAACTTAATTAGCTCCAAAATGACCTATTTAACCTAGGATAGCACCAAAATGACCTATAGTTAGCATTTATTCCTCCAAAAATGAATTTATATGCTTAGCTAGCTCAAAAATGACATAACAACCTTAACTAGCTCAAAAATGACCTATTTAACCTAGGATAGCTAAAAAATGACCTATAATTAGCTTTTTTCTTGCAAAAATGATTTTATATGCTTAGCTAGCTCAAAAAAGACATAACAAACTTAATTAGCTCCAAAATGACCTATTTAACCTAGGATAGCACCAAAATGACCTATAGTTAGCATTTATTCCTCCAAAAATGAATTTATATGCTTAGCTAGCTCAAAAATGACATAACAACCTTAACTAGCTCAAAAATGACCTATTTAACCTAGGATAGCTAAAAAATGACCTATAATTAGCTTTTTTCTTGCAAAAATGATTTTATATGCTTAGCTAGCTCAAAAAAGACATAACAAACTTAATTAGCTCCAAAATGACCTATTTAACCTAGGATAGCACCAAAATGACCTATAGTTAGCATTTATTCCTCCAAAATGAATTTATATGCTTAGCTAGCTCAAAAATGACATAACAACCTTAACTAGCTCAAAAATGACCTATTTAACCTATGATAGCTAAAAAATGACCTATAATTAGCTTTTTTTCTTGCAAAAATGATTTTATATGCTTAGCTAGCTCAAAAAAGACATAACAAACTTAATTAGCTCCAAAATGACCTATTTAACCTAGGATAGCACCAAAATGACCTATAGTTAGCATTTATTCCTTCAAAAATGAATTTATATGCTTAGCTAGCTCAAAAATGACATAACAACCTTAACTAGCTCAAAAATGACCTATTTAACCTACGATAGCTCTAAAATGACCTATAATTAGCTTTTTTTTCTTGCAAAACTGATTTTATATGCTTAGATAGCTCAAAAAAGACATAACAAACTTAATTAGCTCCAAAATGACCTATTTAACCTAGGATAGCACCAAAATGACCTATAGTTAGCATTTATTCCTCCAAAAATGAATTTATATGCTTAGCTAGCTCAAAAATGACATAACAACCTTAACTAGCTCAAAAATGACCTATTTAACCTAGGATAGCTAAAAAATGACCTATAATTAGCTTTTTTCTTGCAAAAATGATTTTATATGCTTAGCTAGCTCAAAAAAGACATAACAAACTTAATTAGCTCCAAAATGACCTATTTAACCTAGGATAGCACCAAAATGACCTATAGTTAGCATTTATTCCTCCAAAATGAATTTATATGCTTAGCTAGCTCAAAAATGACATAACAACCTTAACTAGCTCAAAAATGACCTATTTAACCTACGATAGCTCTAAAATGACCTATACTTAGCATTTATTCCTCCAAAATGACTTAATATGCTTAGTTAGCTAAAAATGACATAATATGCTTAAGAAATGACCTATTTAGCTCCAAAATGACTTAATATGCTTAATTAGCTCAGAAATGGCATAATTACCTACGTTAGCTCTAAAATGACTTATACTTAGCTTTTTTTAGTACATTTATGACATACTTAGCATATTTAGGTCTAAAATGGCCTATTTACCTAGGTTAGCTCTAAAATGACACTAGTAAGCAATAAGAAGAAAAAAAGAAGAGGAGAAAAAGAAAGAGAAGAAAAATTCTTCTTCTTCTTCTTCTTCTTCTTCTTCTTCTTTTTCTTCTTCAAGTCTTCTTCTTCTAACTTCCTTCTTTTTCATTTTGCAGATTTGCTTCAGATCACCCGACCCTTGCGTTGATGGAGTGCTTGTCTTTATTTTTTGTTTTGACTTTGTGAAACTTGATACCTATGGATGCAACTTTGTAATATTGATGAAACTATGTATATGTATGGATGAAACTTTGTAATATGTTGAAATTTGGACATATGTGATGATTTGGTATACATTTGTTGGATGATCATATCCATATGGCAGGGATGTGCATGTTGGATGAAAGTATTCTGAAATATATATATATATATATATATATATATATATATATATATATATATATATATCATATATTTTGCTGTGAAATTGCTTGAATTTAAGAAAAAGCAAAAAAAACAGGGGCAATATGGCCACTTTGCCGTCTGCCAGCAGACGGCAAAGAGGTTTGCCGTCTACCAACAGACGGCAAAGAGGCCACGTGGCAGCAGCCTGTGCAACCTGGGCTGGCCTATTTGGCCTCTTTGCCGTCTGCCAGCAGACGGCAAAGAGGTTTGCTTCTTTGCCGTCTGCTGGCAGACGGCAAAGAGCCTGCGTTGTCCCAGCTGGCGCCTGACGTCAGCTGACGTCAGCTGCAGCTCTTTGCCCTCTGCCGGCAGACGGCAAAGAAGCAAACCTTTTTGCCGTCTGCTGGCAGACGGCAAAAGAGCGTCGTTAGCCCCCTAACAGGGCTGGTACCTTTTGTCTGCCGTCCAGGCTCTTTGCCGTCTGCCAGCAGACGGCAAAGAGCTTTGCTTCTTTGCCGTCTGCCAGCAGACGGCGGCAAAGGCTTTGCCGTCTGGCGTTCATGCCTTTGCCGTCTGCTATGGCAGACGGCAAATCAGCTGATTCCTGTAGTGAAGGAAATCTTCTTCGAATGCCTGCTCAATATCAAGGTCTCGTCTGGCTTCTCATCGAATATAAAGGGAATAATAAATATGGCAGAGAAAAAGTTTCAGAACCTAAAGTCTCATGACTGCCACGTGATTATGACGCAACTACTTTCGGTTGCATTGAGGGGGCTTCTACCAAAAAATGTTCGATTAGACATTATGAAGCTATGTGCATTCCTCAATGTAATCTCTGCTTCTTCGACCACACTACAGAGGAGATCGCCGCGCCACCAGGCTGCCGCCGTACGCGCCTGCCCCGACGCCGTCTCGCCTCCCCTGACGCCGGAGCTCGTCGCCGCCCGCGCCTCCTCGCCGATCCCCGACGTCGGACGCGCCCTCCTCCCCGAGCCCCGACGCCGCCCGGGACGTCGTCCGCGCCCGCTCCTCCCCGAGCTCCTCGCCGCGCTGCCTGCCCCGACGCCGTCGCCGCCCCCGACTCGCCTCGCCTCGCCGTCGCCCCGCTGTGAGCTCCTTTCCTCCCTCTCCCCCCTCTCCCTTGCCCCCTGCCGCTATGGCCGCCCCTCCCCGAGAGCCCCCCCCCCCCACACACACATGCATAAACACATACACACACACACATTTCTTAAGTTAGATGAATTATATGTATTTTTGTATGTTTTAGTATATATGTATACCAATTTTGACATTTTTCAGAAGAATTTTGACATTTGTTTTTTCACTAGATGATTAGATGTATAGAAAAAAGTTGAGAAATTTTGACATTTGAGGAATTAATTAGTATATAATGTATGTATAAAATTTTTGAGGAATTTTGACATTTGAGGAATTTTGACATTTTGATCCAATGTATAGAAATTAGTATATATATGTATGTATACAATGTATTTGCATAGAAAAAAGTTACATATTTTAATGTTGTATTTGCAAAAGTTTGTTATGTATTTGTAAAATCAAGTGAAAAAGAATTATAAAAATCACAATCAAGCATTTAAAAACTGTTAAATTTGCATAGAATTTGTTCTCGACGTCAACGATGCCCGGCCCGCATCCTCGTCGTCGACTCGTTCGCGACGACGTCCTGCTTCAGAGGCGCCACGTTCGGGAATGGGCTCCGCCGGGTTGGCACTGGGAGGTGCTACCTTCAGGGGCGCGCAGCTTGGTGAGGAACCCGGCCCCGGGTCCCGTCGTCGACCCGGAGCTTCTTTGGTGGTGTTCGCGTGGGCCACTTTCAGTGCGGAGGCAGACGGCCCCGCCGGAGGTGGTACGTCGCCGTGTCAAGGAGGAGGACGAGCACGTCCGTCGCTACATGGATGCGTTGGACGTCAGGTTCTCCAATACCTGGCAGGTTCTTCATGGATCTCACCCGAGCTATGATCCTGTGATGGTTCCTTCTCTTTGGGTGTCCACCACCCGCGCCTCAGGAACCGCGAGTGAACTAGATTCTATGATAATATTCGATCTGTATTAGCTAGTGATGTTATATATATATGATAATATTCGAGATGTATTAGTGATAATACTCGAGACGTATTCGAGATTATATTCGAGACGATGTATTCGAGATTATATTATTCGATAATATTCGAGACGATGTATTCGAGATTATATTCGATGATGCATATTATCTGGATTATTCGAGATACATATTATCTACTATGATTCAGTTTTTCCTTATTGATTGCATGCATTCTAATTTGAATACTAAATTGTTTTATCTTTCTTCTGGATTAGTTAAATAAAAGCTATGGACAATACCGGTAGAGAAGGAGAAGAGGCTCTGTTCGACATCATACGCTCCCCGAGCCCAGATGATCATGATGACGGCTCGCAATATCTGAACCCTTCGGGTGAGGGTATGATGTTTGGTGAAGACGAACGAATAGATGAAGGCGACAACAATGATGACGAAGGAAATGTTCTTCAAATAACAAAAACCGGCGAGCTAGAGGTATATTTATTATATAAGCCATCCGGTGATCATTACATGTATTAATTGATTTGTACTATATATTAACGAATCGATCTTTCTTCTTTTAGCCCTCCGGATCGAGCAAATCTTCTACAAGCGGTAGGGCAGTTCGAGGCCCGGCCAAAAGGTTGCAGGCTGGCGTAAAGTACAACATCGATGCCATCAAATCAAATGGCGAACCGCTTGAACCTAAGAAGAATGCGACCAAGTTCACTCATCAATGCGGAGTTATTGTCAGGGACCAAATCCCGATCTCCGTTCAAGAATGGAAAAAGCCAGCAAAGGGAGATCCAGAAGTTACTTTTGTCGATGAAAGAGCAAAAGATCTGCTTTGGGAATCGCTCATGTCACATTTCACCCTACCAGATCATTTGACAGATGCAGATCTGGCGAAAGTCAGGAAGAGTGCTCTTAAGAAGATGGCGATAGCATTCAACAACCACAAGAAAAATATATGGGCCGCGTACGTCAGAGCAGGAAAGCAGACTCCAGAATTCAATGGAACACTGGAGAAGGCAAGAGATCACCGGGACGATTTTGTGAAGTTCAAGGAATCGGAACTAGCTCAGGAACGGTCGAGACAAAACAAGATTAATGCTGCGAAAAAGAAGTGGCACCATACTCTGGGGCCAGGTGGCTACCAGGTGGCCCTGCCTAAGTGGGATCTCGCTGAGCAAAAGATGATGGATGCAGGGGTCACTCCAGTTACATTGGACTGGCCCCCCAGGTGCAGGACTTGGTTTTATGCGCATGGGGGGAAGTTGGACCCAGAGACAGGGCTGATTATGGAGCGGGCAAGTCTTAAAAAAGCTCAGGACAATTTACTTGTTGCAATAGAAGAAGCTCGAACGGGGGTGTTCACGCCCAACAGAGAGAACGACGAGCTTACGCGCGCCCTGAAGAATCCTGAACACCCGGGAAGAACACGAGGCAAAGGCGTTGTTCCGTGGTTTGAGGGGTTTGCGGATTGGAACGCCGATTATAGAAGCCGTGCGAGAAAGAAGCAGCGGGAGGAGCAGAAGAGGAAGCTGGAGGACGAAAAGAGGAAGGAGGAAGCACTCCTCCTTCAAGGCCTATACTCTAGTCACTTGGAGTTGGAACGCGCTTTCAGGCGGCAGCAGGAGCAGATCGACTCACTTAGCCAGGAAAGGGCGTCTCAGCGGCAGCAGGAGCAGATCGATCCAGCATTGGATAGCACCGTCCCATCTATGCCGAGAAGCAGCATGGGTTCTACCCTGGCCGATGATGCACTGCTGGCTACATACCCTGTGGATGATATCAAAGATAGGACTACTTGTGAGCTACACATGAAAGTGAAGAACCTATCCATGAAGGTGGCGGACGGCTATGCTTTAACAAATCCCCCTGAAGCAACCTTCCATTGCAATCCGATTCCAGCTGGCTATGCTCGTGTCGGGGTTGATGAAGTGATGTCAGGATATTACGAGCTACAGCTTGACATTCCTGGAGGTGACGAGGAGAGCACACTGGGAGAGGCTATACACCGTATCATTCTATGGAAAAATGATTGCATCGTCTTTCCAAGGCCACCGACTCCTGCTGCAACAAGTCCGCCACCGCGTCAGCCGACTCCTTCTCCTCCAAGTCCGCCGCCGCATCAGTCGACTCCTCTGCCGACACCGCGTCAGCCGACTCCTCCTCCTCCAAGCCCGGCACCGCGTCAGCCGTCTCCTCCGACACCGTGTCAGCCTCCTCCTCCTCCTCCAAGTCCGGCACCGCGCCAGCCATCTCCACCGTCTCAGCGGGCTCCGCCGCCTAGGCAACGGCGGAAGAGAGGCGCCGCAGCTACGGCGGCTAGCGGTACAATAGGCAAGAAATACAAATATGGTCCAAGCCTCAAGCCTCTTCCGAAATTGCCTTACCACCTGACTGAGGAGGAAACCACAGCCGAAGTGGCTGCCCAATTGAAGGCCCATTTTGGACCGAAACCGCCCCCGCCGCCAAAGGAGAAAGTACGTGAGGATGTCATACAACACTTTATTGATAATGCTCAACCGGCTGTCAAGCATACGGACTCAGACTATGAGCGTTGTATCAAGAAGTTATATCAGGCACAACAAAAGAAGGAGTCGAGTTCGAGCTCGAGCCAAGCTGTTGAAAAAAAAAGCGGAAAACTGTTCCCCAGCTGGGAGAACAGGCAGTGCAATCGATCCCCCCGCTCATTGTACAAACACATGTGAGTACCGCCCATCAGCTGGTAATAACCGACGATCATAAAAGGCAGGCTAAAGAGGCCGGTCTCACTGTTGAACAACTCCTAGGCACCGAGGAACTCCCCGTGTTTAAAGAGGAGGAACTAAGATGGAAATATGTCCGCGGCCAACCTCTGGTCAAGCCTGAGCAGGTCCCGCTTCTACCAACGAGAATGTACAATTTGCATAAGTGGTACATGATAGAAGCAGCAAAGACCGATCGAGAGTCCCTCATGGTGAAAGTCAAGGAAGAGCATTACTTCTATGCAAAAGATTTGTGGGTTGAGTTTGAAGAGATGTTTCAATTATTCAATCAAGACGCACTCGACAAATCTATCGTCAGTTGCTATTGTCTGTAAGTGATTTCTTTCTGTAATTTAAGTCTCTAGCTAGCTGTGCTCGTTCATTACCTATAATTATCCTCACTATATTCTTTTCTGTGGTATTATGCAAAATGAAGATGTATGAAATGAAAAAAGCTGGATGCTATGGCATTGGGTTCATTGACCCAAATACGATTAATCAAAAGACATGGTCAATTGAATGGTCGAGAGAAGACACAGAGATCAGCTTGCTAGAGTTTTTGAAGCGACTAAACACCCAACCAGAAATACTACTTCCTTACAACTTCGGGTGAGTGTTACTATATCTTGTACTACAAATTCTATTTTTCCTTACTAGATGTTAATAAGTGTAGTTGATGAGTTATGCACATGCCCGCTTAATTATACAAACATGTGCGCATGCAGTTTTCACTGGATCTTGTTAATCATTGAAATTGACAAGGAAAAAGTTCAAGTACTGGACTCACTATATAAAGAATCATCCGAATACGAAATCGTGAAGGGGATGGTCGACAGGTAATTTCAATCATTATCGCACTATGTCGGCCTCTTTAGTTCATTTCCTGATATCAACTAATTAATAACTTTTTTATTTATTTTCTTTGTCGGCGGGCAGGGCTTGGCAAAAGTTCATCAAAAAGGTCTCCGGCGAATGGAAACAACAGTTGATATGGGTGTGACCCAAGGTAATTAAGTAGTACTCCCTCCGTTCGAAAAAGTTTGTCTCTCAAATGGATGTATCTAGCACCAAGTTAGTGCTAGATACATCCATTTGAGGCACAAGCTTGGGACAAGCTTTTTCGGACGGAGTGAGTACTAGCTAGCTTGATTAATTCTAGTTTCAATACCATTATCATGCTTGATTAATTATTATCTGATTGAATTTTATTCTCGTAAAGTGGCTGAGCCAGGCGCCGGGAAATAATTTATGCGCATACTACGTTTGCAAGACCATTCGCATGATGACGTCCGAAATGGAAAAATCTGAAAGACAACTTTGGGTACGTTTTCCAGAACACTATCCATAATTTTTTTATCATGATCTAATATATATACACACAACTAATATATGTATCTTGATCTCCTTCTTTAAAGCTGTGGGAGATGCGGGGCAAGCTCCTACCAACGGATCGCATACGAGCAATTCAAGAGGAAATAGCGGGATTTTTTGCTCGACCAGGTCATAGATCCCAAAGAAGAATATCATTACAAGCTGTAATGCCTGCATGTAATGATCCACAAATTGTAGGAGAAATTGTATATACCAAATTGTATATGTATATATATATATATATATATATATATATGTGTGTGTGTGTGTGTGTATGTGAATGGTCGTATGAGAAATTCAATGATATATATATGATTGGTTCTATGAGAAATTCTATTTATATATATATATATATATGCATAACGTGTACAGTATGTAGTAGCGTAAAATATGTTTGAAATAAAAAGAATTAAATGGAAAATACAAAATTAAAAGGAAAAATAAACCATAATTCATAAACCCAGAATTAAATGAAATACTTTTAGTCCCGGTTGGTGTTACCAACCGGGACTAAAGGTCCTCCAACCCCCGGCGTCGGCTCGTGCCACGTGGTGGGCCTTTGGTCCCGGGCCATGTTGAACCGGGACTGAAGGGGGGTGGGGGGGCTTTAGTCCCCACCCTTTAGTGCCGGTTCCTGAACCGGGACTAAAGGCCCTTACGAACCGGCACTATAGGCCGATTCTGCACTAGTGTTTGTAAGCTGTACAAAAAACAAAGTTCTGGCCCAACAACAAAAAAATGTCCAATTTGAAAATACATATTTGACTTTTGTTTTGTACGCCACATGTGTAAGTAAAATGTTGTGATATTTTGCACATACATAGTATATATGTGTATTTGTTTGTACAAAAAATTCCAAAAGAATTTGCGTTGTAGAAAATGGTGTTTTCTAAACAGCCTCCAAGGAGCTCGAGCACCATTGGCATTTTTCTTTGTGCGCCTGTATTTTTTGCAATTGGAGTGTTTACTACTCCCTCTGTTCCTAAATATAAGACGTGAATAAACTGTCAAAACGTCTTATATTTAGGAACAGAGGGAGTAGGAGCGACTAACTAGAGGGTAACCCTTTGGGACCTCTAGCAGTCACTCGGGAGTGCTCCTGTGCTGATATGTGGTGCGCCCAGCCGCCACGGTTAATTAACTAGAGGTTCGTTTCTGGTTTTTTGTGGGTTTTGGTTTTTTTCGTGAACTATTTTTGTATTTTTATTTTTATTTTCCTCGCGTGAAGCACACCGTGTGAAAAAGAACATTTGTGTTTCCTGAAAATAAAAAGCACAGTTGTCCTTCACAGAAGTGAAAAATACAGTGTGGTCCCTGAAAGTGAAAGCTGCGCTTTGGCGCTGCTTCTCGAAAAGTGAAAAGCACAGTTATGCTTTTTTTTCTTAATAAAGTGAAAAGCACAATTGTATTTCGGTTTTCATTTTTTTTTTCGGGTTTTGGATTTTTTATTCCTGTTTTTCGCGTGTAGTGAGGTGTGAAGGGTTTAAGCTGCTAAACATGGAAGACCAGATGAATATGTCGGCGGGCAGCTCGGCGAGACGGTGGACGCATTGTATTAGCACCTTGAACCGCTCGTAAAACCTGTATGCCAACTTGGCGCACGGACGGCTCGCCGCAGAGTCTTTGGCGTTCGGTGCGGTTGCAGTCCGACTTGCGTTTGATGCGCACTTGGGCACGGTGTCCATGCTCACGGAGCACCACCATGTGCTGCTATCAGTCCATGTCCTCAACGGATGTTGGTGCAGGTACCGTGTCTGGCCATAGTGGTGTAGCGCCGAGGTTGGGCTCCTTGCCACAAAGAGCCTTGAAGAGTGAGCATCTAACTAGTAAAAGGGTCTGGGCAACCCGGCCATAGGAGGGCATCCCGCTCTGCTCATGTGTTTGGCTGTCTGCCGTTCGTTCTTTTCTCATCCGCGTATTTATTGTTACAGCCTATGATCGCTGGGTCTGGTTGTGTGTGGGGCTGGCGTGCAGTGGGCGCCGTGCGCGCGCGTCCGGGTCACCCAGTGGATTTCCTGAAGCGTGTCCGCGCGTGCCGTCCGAGTCCGCGCGTGCCGTTTGAATGGTGTCCGCCCGCGACGTGGGTGGGTGAGGGGTGTTCTGCTGCATTTGTACTCGCCATGAGTGTACCCAGCTAGGTTAGTGGCCCCCTGCGTGTGGTGGTCCTGTGTTGTCAGTCGGATGGGGGTGTGTGTGCGTCGGTTGTTTTCATACTTACAGCGCGTTGGGTGTTGAACCTGTCAGGGCCGTGCAGGCGTTCTGCCAGGGAAGACGTGCGTGCCAGGGAGATAGAGCCGGTTCGTGTCACCCCACGTTCTCTGTACTGGGGTCGGTGCACCCGTGGGCCTCATCTTTTCGTTTTTCTTGACCAGCTCTTGATTACCTCCTGTACCTGCCATTGGGTCCGTGCGCTGTCTGCCCCCACTTGCCAGCGAGTTGGGTTCTCCCGCGCGTTGGTGTGCCCCTGCTGGCCAGATGGCTTGGTACTATACCGGGAGAGCTCCTTGGTCCTATCCTCCACCTCCACCTGCCTCCTCCCTTCCCAGCGCTTTCCATTCAGCCCCTCGCCGCCTCTCCATCACTGCGCTCCGCTTCACAATCGCTGCACACGGTAGGCCGTCAGCGGGGAGACGCCGGTTCACGGTCGCGTGGTGCTGTCCGTCCGGCCGGACACGGTTCGCGGCGTCGAAGGGCGGCGTTGATGTCGTCTTTCTCGGCGCCGACTTCGCCCAGCCAGCCTCCCGCCACGTCGTCTCCCTCGGCGCTATGAGGTCCGTTGGCTCGCCTGCTTGATGCGATCTGGGAAGAAGAAGACGCATATTTTTTTTGTTCGGTTCATCTTGATCAACCCGATTTGATTTTCGGTTCGTGTGGCCAGGGGCGTGCAGTGCGCGATTCATGGTGTGCTTCGGGTTTAAGGTGTGGTGGATGGCGCACAGGATGAAGGACAAGGGCGGCGGCGGCCCACATGAGATACAACTCCTGCTGGTCGAGTGAAGGCCCCGGGGCCTGCGGCGGCGAGGAGGACGACGCGTCGTAGGTACGTCGTGTTCCGGGCCAGCCTCGAGGGCGGCGGCACGGGCGGCAACGAGCTTCAGCTCTCTGCCCAGAGTAGCGACGCTAGCACGCGCGCCAGTTCTTTGTTCCTCTCGCTCGCCGGTGGTTTCGTTCTGTCTACGGCGATGGGGTTGCTTCCTCTGCTCCGTTCATGTGGTTGAGGTTTGTTCTTCTTCCATCCTCTTCTTTCCTATTCGTGTGTTGTTGCTTGATATGCTTCTAAAATGTATCAGCACCAAACCAAATTTAATTTTATTTTGATTATGACAATGAATTTCCATAGATTTTCCTATACTCAACAGAAAACTTAGATCCCTTGTTCACTGGGTTTCTTCTTCCTTCTCTGTAGCTTTTTCCTTGGCCATAGCACCACATTTGCGGCAGCACACCAGAGTCAATTTAGGTGACTAGCAACAGAGCAAAGGTGAGGTAATTCCCAATCTGACAATTAATTGCATACATTTTCCTATCTTCAAGGGACTGCTCTTTGATTCAGAGTAAAATCAGGTTCTTAACCTATGGAGGAGGTAGATACTGACGGAGTGTATGACCAGGTGTTCTCCAGGTTCTGCATCATCAGTGTGCAGCTCCAGATTCTGCATCATTAGTGAGCAACTTACCTAAGGTTAGTTTTCTTTATACTTCCAGCCCACTCTGCTCCCATTTCTCTCTCGTATTCACATTTATCAGGGGCTGCTAAATGTGCAATCATGATGGTTTCTTTATGCTATCAGACCCCTTCCTGTAGTGTCATTTTCCTCTCATCAGGCAGGAGAGTTTTAATAGATATATTGATAGCAAACAATAACATTGATAAGAACCCGGTATATGGTGGTTTTCTCTGGGTTTTTTTAACGAGTATATGTGATACATAGAAAATGTATATGGTGGTTTCCATTCTGGTTTACCTGGGTGGTGCATGGAGCTTATTTATCTTGGGTTCTTTCTAGAGTATGAAGGTGTTGTTAGCTAGCACCATTTGGAGAAAGTACATCATATCTTGGATCTGAAGTGATGTGTGTTCTTATAGAATTCTTTGAGAAAAAGGGTGTTTATTAAGACTAACAAGAATCTCCAAGCATTTTTAGATATTGCATTCTTCTTTTAGATATGGTATTCTTTTTCAACAGTTCTCTGACACATCTGATTGGGGTTTGGGTATACCGGTGTTGAGTAATGTATTCATTATGAATTGTTAATCCAGTTAATTGCTGGAAACATTGGTGTCATTACACAGTCAGTCTAAGCTAGACTTATTTTCCCTAATACTTATTACAGAGTTAATCCATGGTCTATAGCTTCAGAAGGGTATATTTCCTCTTTATGAGTTCCACTAATATAGTTCCCATTTTACATTCAAGTGTAAACATAGGGACAGAATAGACAGAATACATCATCCTTAATCTTCTAAGTGCAGTAGCCCATATCTAATTTTCCAATAATTTAACTTTGGTGAGTGAGTCCCACTTCAAAAAAAAAAGCCAATGGAAAGTGTGTGATGTATTATCTACCTTTGAATTACCTACTTCTTGAACATTTGTACTGATAATCTACTATTGATGGCCCTAACTTCATATCGGCTTGGCTTCCTCCAAACAGAAGTGCCTGATATTTATTGTGCGAGTTCGCCTTTCCTTTTAGGTTGCTTATGCCTTATGTGCTTTTGCATTCAAATGCAGCAAATCACCCTGCCCTACGAACGACCGTCGCAGGCTGTTCACTTAACCTTCCAACGCCAAGGTTCCTGTGTCGGCTCAGGGTGTCCTCAAAGCTTCTGTCGAGGCTGGAGAAAGTGCTTCAGCTGAAGATGTTATTGACCCTATATCCAAAGCAGATGTTAGTGCTTCTGTTAAATTCAACTACTGTTTTTTCCCTGTTACAAATTTCTTCCAATGATAACCATCCCCACGTGACAATAGGAAACTAAGCTGGATGTTGAGAATGCTGATGCTGTGGTTACTGGAGATGAGAAGAACGTGCAGCCTGACCAAACCTAGCCTAAGAGGTAGGAAATCTCTCTTAGATCAAAATCATTGGTTGGCAGTTCTACTGTGTTATTTGGCTCTTTAATGCTGGTTACTGAATTTTAGGACTAATGCTGGCTTTGTGGATTGTTCGTGGTAAGAACCTCACTGCCTTTCGCGGTAAGAACCCAAATTTTAGGACTAATGTTGGCTTCAAAAGAATAGTACGGATCTAGGAAAATAACACCAAAGTATTACCAGTAGTTTAAGTAGACGATACATAGTTCGTGGGCAGATTCTGGCTTCAAAAGAATAGTAAGGATCTAGGAAAATAACACCAAAGTATTACGAGTAGTTTCAGTAGACGATACATAGTTCGTGAGCAGATGTGCATGTTCAATGCGTCTGTGCGTTGTGGATTTTCTAATGTATGCTAAACATAAATTAGTTCAGATTCTTGTCACGCCAGTAAATGGCTAGGCAAAATTTCTTCAGAACAAAGCAAATAGCAGTCTTTTGAATACAGTATAGTCCCACCCATGGATAGAAATTACAATCGTATGCATTTACGATACTAAACACTCAGTAACTACATGATCTAAAGCTGCGTTCAATTATAAATTGGTGTGCCAATATAATGTGAGCGCCTTCTATCCTGTGTGTTTAATCTGTATAAATCACATTCATAAACATGCTCATATATTTCAGTTAACACTCCTAGCTAAGAGAAGAGGCAAAACAAAACTAAAACATGCTCATATATCACCAATAAAAAGTCATAATCTGATGACAAACAGTTTTAGCTACATATAGAAAAGCCCTCAAATCCACCCAACAACTAACAGCACATTTATTAGATGAGTCAATATGATGACTTTACTGGTTATTTGCAGAGGCCCACAATCAAAGAAGAAGAACTGGATGTAGACAATGACATTAACAATAACAGGATAACCCAAATTATGTATCGCCCATAGTTTCACCCAAATTGTCCTAGATACGTAGTTTCACCCATAGTTTCATCCTTAGCACAGATACATTGTTTGTGGTAAGAACCTCACTGCCTTTCCCTTCCCAACACCACTTAAAAAAATACTAAATCCTATGCTTTCATGTGAATTGGCATAGGTGATCCTTGCTTGCACTACATAGACGAATTCAGTGGCCATTGTGTATGGGAAAATAAAGTGAAGCTATATAACCAGCATGTTCGTAACCTGCGCAAGCTAATCAGCAATAAAGAAACACCTGACTTTTATTATGTCTGCCACATGACCAAAACATTTGCCACTCATGGGAAAAGAATGGTAATATCTCATCGATGCTTTCCTGCCTTTCATATAATACTATCCTAAAAAAGTTGATATTGATCAAACTTTTTCTTCATGTGCATTACTTTAAGACAGCGTTTTTAGAACACAGCCTCTTCCCACACATGGATGCTGATCATCATGAGCTGCCAGTCAAATCTGGGGATGGAACTACCCGTGTCATAGCCCATTTTATCAAAGGTGTGGACAACAGGGCTACTATCACTAGAGACTGGAGCAAGTTCTTCCGTAAGGCAAAGATGAAGAAAGGAAATGTTTATGCGTTTGCATTCAAGTGCACATCAAAAGGACTGCGTATGATTGTCTACCCCATTTAGACACATCGCGAAAACCTTTCTTCATCACTCTATGTTAATATAGCTGCCTGACAAGACCTCTATATCTAGCATGCTTTTGGATTGTCTGTAAGCTACCTTGCGTTATCCTGTGCTTATGACTGGGTTGTTTGCTGCTAAGACTAAAATGATGTGTGCTTTTGGAGCAACAATGAAAAAAACATGTAGCTACCTTTCTTTGCTTGGTCACTTTCACTATGTGCATACAAACAAGCTTTGCTCCCGAATATTTTTCTTCTGTCCTCTCTCGAAGAGATAAGATAAGGATTACAGGGCTACCAATTGAGTTCTATTTGTACTATTGTCCGTAATACAATCCACATTGCATTATATTTCCAGCTACATCTACTACTTGCTCACTACTAACATCACTTCTAACTGGCTTCTTGTGCCATCGGCGCAACCGGGTCATCTAGTTTAAATGAAGGGTGAAAGTTGGGAGTGGTACCGTAGCTCCGCCATGGGCAGCCAACCTCGATCTCCATTTGTGGCCAACCTTACCCAAACCCCAATATATGAGTGATTACTATTGATGATTCTCAATGGCTGGCCATGGTCTACTGGCTAACAATATTATGCATCATTTATGTGTCAGATAAAATATTTCTTTTAGTTTCGGTCGATTGGAAAGGAAAGACTTGGAGCCGTTGGATCGAAAGCCAACTATTAGATCACCATCTTCTTCTTCCTTCAACTATGTATTTTCCCCCTGACTCGATTCCGCATCAATGTTTTCTTTTTCCCATCCCAATTTTTCTCCCCTACCTCGCCTTTTGTGAGATCTTGTCCGAGCAACGACGAGAGTTGAATGGTGCAAGTGGGGAGCAGGAGAGAAAATGAAAAAGGCCCACACCCGTACCAGTCATCCCTCATCCTTACCTCTACGAGTCCTATCTTGGCCTTGCCCGTGTCACCCTATCTCGACATCAGAGCTTTGCATTGCTTTCCTGAAATCGATTGATTTAAAATGGTCTCCAATAATTTCTTGGGAAATAGCAAATCCGGCGATATTATTAGACATGCTATCCTTTTTTTTTACAGCAGACATGCTATCTGTTGGGGAACGTTGCATGGAAAACAAAAAATTTCCTACGCTCACCAAGATCAATCTAGGAGATGCACATCTACGAGAGGGAGAGATTGGATCTACATACCCTTGTAGATCGCTAAGCGGAAGCGTTAAGAAACGCGGTTGATGTAGTCGAACGTCTTCGCGATCCAATCACGATCCGTCCACGAACTCCCGATCAAGTGCCGAAAGGACAGCACCTCCGAGTTTAGCACACGTGCGGCTCGGCGGCATCCTCTCCTTCTTGATCCAGCAAGCGAGAGAGAGGGGGTAGATGAGATCGGGACCAACACGACGGTATGGTGGTGGTGGTGGCAGCGGAATTCCGGCAGGGCTTCGCCAAGCGCGTATCAGTGAAACGTGGGAGGAGTTGGGAGAGGTAACGGGCAAGGGTCCAAGGGGTGGCTGCCCCCAACGCCTCCCCACCTTTATATAGGCGTGGAGGGGGCTGGTGGCTTGCCCTCCAAGGCCCTAGGGTCGTTGGCCAAAGGGGGAGGAAGGAAATCCCTCCTTTCCTTCCCCACCGATCGCTATCCCCCCTTTTTAGGGATCCTGATCTTATCCCTTTGGGATATGATACTATTCCTTTTAAGGGGGGGTCTTGGTGCGCCTAGACCAGGGTTGTGGGGACTTTCCCCACTACCCACGTTCATGTGGGTCCCCCATGCAGGTGGGCCCCACTCCGGAACCTTCTAGAACCTTCCCGGTACAATACCGAAAAAACTTGAACTTTTTCCGGAACCCGATAACAACTTTCCATATATGAATCTTTACCTCCGGACTATTCCGGAGCTCCTCGTGATGTCCCGGATCCCATCCGGGACTCCGAACAACCTTCGGACTTTCCACTATTAATATCTCAATACTACCCTAGCGCTACCGAACGTTAAGCGTGCGACCCTACGGGTTCGGGAATATGCAGACATGACCGAGACTCCTCTCCGGTCAATAACCAATAGCGGGACCTGGATGCCCATATTGGTTCCTACATATTCAACGAAGATCTTTATCGGTTGAACCACGATGTCAAGGATTTAGTCAATCCCGTATGCAATTCCCTTTGTCCGGCGATATGTTACTTGCCCGAGATTCGATCGTCGGTATCTTCATACCTAGTTCAATCTCGTTACCGGCAAGTCTCTTTACTCGTTCCGTAATACAAGATCTCGTGGCTAACTCTTTAGTCACATTGCTTGCAAGCTTATTGTGATGCTGTATTACCGAGTGGGCCCTGAGATACCTTTCCGTCATACGGAGTGACAAATTCCCAGTCTTGATCCATGCCAACTCAACAGACACCCTCGAAGATACCTGTAGAGCATCTTTATAGTCACCCAGTTACGTTGCGACGTTTGATACACACAAGGTACTCCTCCGGTGTCAGTGAGTTGCATGATCTCATGGTCATAAGAACAGATACTTGACATGTAAAAAATGATAGCAATAAACTTGATACGATCATATGCTACGCTTATAGTTTGGTTCTTGTCCATCACATCATTCTCCTAATGATGTGATTCCGTTATCAAATGACAACTCATGTCTATGGCCAGGAAACCATGGCCATCTTTAATCAACGAGCTAGTCCGGTAGAGGCTCACTAGGGACATGTTGTCTACGTATCCACACATGTATTTGTGTTTCCAACCAATACAATTATAGCATGGATAATAAACGATTATCATGAACAAGGAAATATAATAATAACCATTTTATTATTGCCTCTAGGGCATATTTCCAACACTATCCTAGTAGTAGTATATATCAAGCACGCGAAAAAAATGGCGACTATTAGGCGCCGGTTAGCCGGCACAAATTTGGGCTGGTCGCACCCTGGGCGTCCGACGCATCATGTCCTAGCCGTCATATCGGGCATAGCTTCTTCCTCGATAAGCTCTTTTCCCCCAAATCACGGGAGCGCACACAGGAATGAAACGGACGACCTTCCAAGCTCGCCAGATCGTCGTCGCTCGCTGGATCACCGCCACTCATGATGGCAAGCCCGTGTGTCGTCTCTAGCGATGGTGCATGCCAAGTAACCTCGGTTGCAAACATCCCGTTGGTTGCAACTTCCCCGTCGACTGGATGAAACTTCTGCCGTCGATGCTCCATGGTTGCAGCACTCCGGTGTGCCACCTGCTGTCCTCACTGTCACCGCTCGCCCGCATGAGTTTCCATGAACGACGATGACCAGTCACACCATGGAAAGGTTGTAGCAAAAATCCCGCCGGTCGTAGCAAAAAGTGACGATGGTTGCAGCAAAACACAACATCGTCGCCGTCGCACACCTCCGGATCATTAACGCCTCATTTACCTTTCGTCCACACTCGCTAATTACTTGCTGCTTTATCTCTCCGCACAAGGTCCCTTGGTCCTACCAGTTGGCTAGCCAACCCAACAAACCCGGACACAAAAAGTACTATACACTCATATCATGAATATGATACTAGTGTGCGTTACTACCTGCCTAATGAATAATATATATATATCAGAGTTAGTATCTTAGACAAACATACTTATTCATTTGTAAATCCTAGTGTGAAATTGTAGCGATGATACATTTGATTATTTTTCATTGCACGTGTTATAATCCAATATCATATTAGCATACTACAAGTGTTTTCTCTTCCTTTAATGTTGAGTCATATCAACTTCATATCTACTTGACACTGCATAATACTCCCTTAGTTCAGAATTAGTTGATGATCAAACAGATGTATCTAGCACTGGACGGAGGAAGTACTACTTATGATACTTCAATTATGGAAAGCCTAAGCCGTTCTCTTCTACTGTATTACTTGTCCCTTTTTAGATAGATGACCCGTGCCCGACCAATCAATGGTCAATTGTTTAACCCCTCAACTCCCAACTATTCACAAAGAAGAAAAGAACACTTCTACGAGTTCAACCCCCAACTGCCAACTATCGGCAATGAAAATAAAAGTATGAGTTCAACTACCAACTCCCAACTATCTTGTAGGAGTATTTTATTTATTCATGTCCTCCGCTAAAGATTGGCTAATTAAGATCATTGATTAATCACAATAAATATCTTTCATGATTTCTGTTTTGTATCAAGTTTTTAAACTCCAATATTATTTCAAACCATTACCAAGATTTAGAAATAGTGAATACATATGTAATATTCCATATTTTTTGATTTAGTGCACAAATTTTGGATATTTGATATCACTCCCTGTGAATTTTATGATATGTACTTATTTATCAGACGCTCTAACAACGAACCCAAAGCACTCGTCAACATGATAAACTCTCAAGAGTGTTCTACTATCATAGAGTGTCCGAAAAACGAGCGTAACTTTAGGGAAGACTGGCCTATTACACTAGATGCTCCCACACTGATACGCTGCCAGACTAGCATTTTTCGTACGTGCCACACTAGCGACGGGTTCGGCTGTCATGGAGGACCTTGGTCAAAGGCTCCCGAAGGGATGGCGCTACTAAGTTTACCAGTGGTGCCTTCGACATTGGCACGTCTCTTAGGGGCCAAAAAAGAATTCGGTGAAGAGACAAGCCCGGATCACGTGGCATGAGATTCTTTCATGGTGTCGGCTGCCAATCCCCCTGCCCAGCGATGCCGCACACTTCTTCCAATGGTGGGCGGCCACAACCAGCACTTGCCTGGCCGGTTTGCAAAAAGGGTTTAACTCCCTCGTCGCGCTTGTCGCCTGGGCCACCTGGAAACACCGCAACGCCGCCGTCTTCGATGGACAAGATGGAGGGTGCTCAGCCTCAGCAACTAGGCAAATTTGACAAATTTAACCTAAAGTCGCAACTAATTCACAAACTGAACTGTTTGTGAAAAAAATTCACCGACCTAACCCTTTCGTGTGGCGCCCGACAGCAAGGCGCCACACTGCACTATGTGGCGCCTTGGTGTTAGGCGCCACACTATTGCCACGCTGGCGCCCCGTGGCACGGCCCGACCCCACTACGCCGCAGTGTGGCGCCTAAGGGAAAGGCGCCACACATTCAGTTATACAGCAGCGGCCCGACCCCCTCCCCCATCACTTCCCCATTCACCTCCACATTGCCATTGCAAGACAAAGCAGCGGCCCCCTCTCCTCCCTTCTCAAATCCCTCCTCAAAGCAAGGTTTGGTCCGTGGATTTCGGCCCCAATCCCTCCCTGAAGGTAACCTCCCCCGATCCCCTCTCTTTCATCCATGGAAAATGCTCACATTTGCTCTATTTTTTGTAAGTTTGAGCAAACCCTAGTTCTTCTTGAATTTTGGGATGTGTATGATTTTGGTACACTTTGGTAGGGTTAGGCTTGTTTGTATGCTAGGGTTAGGCTTTGGGTTCTTTGTTAGGGTTAGGGTTATGTTTTTTTGTATGTTAGGCTTAGGGTTCTTTGTATATTTAAGGTTAGGCTTAGGGTTAGGGTTATGTTATGTTGGTGTTAGGGTAATGATGGGGTTAGGGTTGTCCATTTCATTACGCAAATGTTGTAATGTTTGGATGAGTTCTTATAGAATTTATTGTATGTTGTGTTGTTTAATTTTTTAGGGATGGGAAGAACATGTGTTTATGTTCATCACGTGGACAAGGATGCCTTTTTGAAAGGCAATATTGACCCGGACCCGGATGAGATTGACATGGTGTTTGAGTGTAGTCCTAGCTATGCGGAGTTGTTGGAACAAGTCCGAAAAGATTTGAATTGGATGGATCCAAGTGATGTTGTTGAGTTTGATGGTAGGCATAATGTGGGATTTGGAATGCACATTCGCTGGAAGGCCATGCGTGTGAACTCCGAGCAACGTTGGCTTGCATACAAGGAGACGGTGACCGAATCACTAGACAAGGCTCTAGAGTTATTTGCCATAAAAAAGGTTGATGCTAACTTGCACTTGGATTTGAACCGGGTTGCCTCTCCGATTGTTGATAGTAGTCCTCCAGGAATGAACCAAGATGAGATGATTGAACCTCTTTTGACCCAACAAGTGAGGCCAACATTGACCCCGATTTCGAAGATCCAAGATGAAGCATTGCAAGAGGAGAATAATGAGCATGAGGATGATGAGAATGATGATGTTGTTCTCCATGACAACAACCTTGGTGATCTGGATAAATATAATTTGCAAGAGACCATGGACCATTCCATTCCGTTCTCTCGTGGCTATGCCTCTGAGTCGGACGATGACGGTCCCGATGAAGAAGTTTATGAGGAAGGGTTCACGGCCAAGGAGGCCGAAGCTTTCAAGAAGGTATTAGGGCGGGATCACCGGACATCATTGTTCGAGGATCTTAGTCTTGCAGATGAGGCCGTTGTTGACGGCGGCGAAGGCATATTGCTTGGAGTTAGGCCATGTTCTCACCGTGACAAACATGGAAAGAACTGTATTTTGCCCGGGTCAAAGTTCGAAACATTCCTGTAATTGAAGATGTGGTTGGATGACTATTCGGTTATGCACTATCGTCCACACAAAGTTGTTCATTCGGACATCAAGGTGCGTTACACGGTTGCGTGTGAGGATCCAAAATGTCCATGGATTGTGCGTGCAAGACCATGGAAAGGAGGCCCCGGATGGCACATTGTGAGTTGTCTACCTCACCTGTGTCGGGGAAAGAGGGTTGATGGCGAGCTTGAGTCCCGAAACCATAGACAACTCACCTCCGAGTTCATCGCTTACAGGCTTTCCAACTCCATCTCATCACTTCCAACAATGAGTATAAAAAGCGTACAAGACCTTGTAAAAGCCCTCTTTCACTACGAGGTGAAATACGGGAAAACATGGAAGGCGAAGCAAGCCGCATTCAAGATGTTGTATGGTGATTGGGAGGAAGCATACAACCGACTCCCTAGGTTGTTGGGAGCTATGGCCGCCACTAACCCGGGCATGGTTCATGTGGTCGAGCCATATGGGCAAAAAACAATGATTCACAGAGAAAGGAGGGTCCGAGTCTTTGGACGTGCATTTTGGGCATTTGAGCAATGTGTGAGGGCTTTTCAACACTGTCGGCCGGTCATCTCCATCGACGGCACCTTCTTGACCAGACAATTCAAGGGCACTCTCTTGGTTGCAATAGGAAGTGATGCCAATAACCGGTTGTTGCCTTTGGCTTTTGCTTTGGTTGAGGCGGAGACGAATGATAACTGGGAGTGGTTCTTGCGTATTCTGAGAACCAAGATATTACCGCCCGAAAGGGAAATTTGTGTCATATCGGATCGCCATCAAGGAATTCTTAACGCAGTCGACATTGTCATTCCCGGGCATGCTCCTTTGCACCATAGATGGTGCATGAGGCATTTCTGTGCAAACTTCTATCGGGCATGTGGTAGCAGGGAGTTGACGGATGACCTTCAAGATTGTTGTCAAGCTTTTTCGTACAAACGTTTTGCAAGATTGTAAAACGCTTTGGTCGCAAACGAAAAACTTAATGTAGGGGGTCTTGATTTCCTCAGTAGGCACATTGAACTTAGGACAAAGTGGGCACGAGCTTATGATGAGGACGGCCGAAGATACGGTCAAATGACAAGCAACATGGCAGAATGCTTCAACCGGGTGCTCAAGGGTGTCCGTGCCTTGCCCGTGACGGCAATAGTTCAATACACGTTCGACAAGTTGAGAGAATACTTTCTGAAGTACTCAATTAAAACATGTAAGCAGATTGCTGGAGAGAACAAGAAAAAGTACAAGTTCAAGTTCCCACCAAAGGTTGAAAAATGGATGACATTTCAATCACGGAAGTCTAACTCCCAAACAGCTACATTATACAATAACGTGGATTGGATGTACGAAGTGAAAGAGCCCGGAGGAACCACAAACGATGGCGAACAACACGGAAACCGGTCGTTCAAGATATGTTTATCGGAGTGTCATTGCTCTTGCAGGAGGCCAAGTTTGGTTCATCTCGCATGCTCGCACTTGTACACGGCAGCTCGCATGAGGAATGCGGACGTCAACCATCCGCTCACCGTAAGGGAGTCCGAGTTCTCTATCGTGACCACCAAGCATACATGGGCTCCTAGATTTGAACCATACTTTGACCAATCTCAATGGCCGGAGTATCATGGAGTTCAACTATGGCCCGACCTGGACTGGAAGGTGGTCAAACGGGGAAGACGAAAATCAAAGCGTCTTAGAGGAGACATGGATGGATGGGGCCGTGGTGGTGGCCGAGAAATGGGGAACAACCAATTCCAAGAGCCTAGTGAGAGTGCCCATTGCGGAGAGTGCGGTGGTAGAGGGCACAACGCAAGAAAGTGTACCAACCGGAAGAAAAAGTCCAAAAAAAATGATTCAAGGACAAGCCAACCAAGTAGTAGCCAAGCAAGTACTAGCCAACAAGTTCCTAACCAACAAGTTCCTAGCCAAGCAAGTACTAGCCAACAATTTCCTAGCCAACATGGTCCTAGCCAAACAAGGAGCCGACTTGGACTTACAAGAGGACGTGCTCGTGGGACAGGTCGTGGTGGTGCTAGACGTGGGGCTGGTAGAGCCCGTGGTGGCGGTAGAAACGGTGTTGGTGAGACTAGGATTGGTATGCGTGGATACCTACGAGGACCATTTCCGTAAGTCACTACTATTCACTTATCTTTTCATGTTGTTATTTATGCTCCCTTCTATGTTTACCATGTATCATTGTTGTTTATGATCATATTGTTTATTGTCTTTACTCACTAGTATCTTGCTTTTGTTCGTAGGTATGGCGGCGTCTCAACCCAACAAGGCAACAACGGAGTGGGTGGAGGAGAAGGATGCGGCCGGTGAGGAGGAGGGGTTGTGGGAGAGGGCAGCAAAGAAGTTAAGAGAGGAGGGTGCAGCCAAAGTGGAGAGGAAGAAGCAAGAGGCACCTGAAGCGAAGATGAAGGCGGACATACAAATGGCAATTGACTATGGGAACTACCAACTTAGGTTGAAGAGGGAGGAAAAGATGAGGAATGAGAAGCGTCAGAAGGATTTTGAAGCGGGTTGCAGGAAGTTGTGGGCAGAGGAGGCCGCAAAGAAAGAGTGGGCGCGCCAACGCTTCCAAGAAAGGGTGATGGAGGAGGCTTCAAGGATGCGCAAAAGGGAGGAGGAGGAGGAAGAGGAGAGGAAGAAGAAGAAGGGAAAGGGGCATTGCTCGACACAGTAGAGCATTGTTTTCCTTGTTGTCGTGCGCGCTTTAATCTTTGAACCTCTTGTGTTGTCGAACCTTGTAATCCAGCGCGCTTTTCTATTTGGACCATTTCCTTTCATGAAGTTTGAACGTGTCGTCCCATGAACCTATGTTATGTACTTCTTTATGTCAAGATGTGCTACAAGTATCGTGGTTGATATGTAGTGCTTTCAAAATGTGATATGCTGTTAAAATGTGATATGTATGTCTTATTGTAATGATCTCAGGCGACAAACAATTGAGACCATCATCCCAGTAACATTTCATTGTGTGGCGCCTTAGAGTCAGGCGTCACACTACACAGTGTGGCGCCTGGTCCTCAGGCGCCACACAATTGAAACCATCATTCCAGTAACTTTTTCATTGTGTGGCGCCTTAGTGTCAGGCGCCACACTACACAGTGTGGCGCCTTTATCTCAGGCGCCACACAATTGAAACCTACATGCCAGTAACTTTTCATTGTGTGGCGCCTTAGTGTCAGGCGCCACACTACACAGTGTGGCGCCTTTCTCTCAGGCGCCACACAATTGAAACCTACATGCCAGTAACTTTTCATTGTGTGGTGCCTTAGTGTCAGGCGCCACACTACAGCCACATAATTCAAACATAGCCTCCACCATATATCCAGACAGCAAAGAGATAGTATAATAAGTCCAACAAGGATAATAAGTCTCATGGTTCTACGAGTTCAAGAAGGATAAAAAAACAGCAAGTTCAACATTGCTACTAGTTCAAGACACCGACAACATGTTTGACTTCATAAGAAAACAACCACCACAAGTTCGACATCACTACTCTTTCCTTCCTCGCGTACTCTTGCCTCGTCCCCTCTTAGTAGCTAGCTTCTTCTTCCTCACAACCGGCTGCGGTTCCTCCAACTCTATTTCCTCCTCATCGTCATCGTCATCGTCCATACCTCTCATCCTCGTCATCCCTCTTGTCATACGCGAACCCTCAGTGACCGCCTTCTTTCCTTTGTCATTAAAGTCCTCAGGTGTGTACCGGTTTATTCCCGTCCTTGGCTTCAACATGTAAGCGGAGCGTTGGAAAGCATCCAACGTCATGTTGTCCTGAACCTAAAGAGAAAATTGATATCATCATGTGCAAGCGAGGTAATGAAATATGAAAGTACTCAGTTGGCATACCTCTGGAGAGAACAAAGCGTGATCCTCTAAATTAGCTCCCGAGGTAATGTCATCGTCGTCCATACGAGCTCCGGAGGTAGTCGAATCGTCCAGGTTGGCATTGCGATGGGATGAACCGGATCTCGACGGTTCTGAATATTCTTGCTCACGACAACCTAAAATGTTGGACAGTCGCCGCAACCTTTGGCCCTGACGCTATAACATTGACAAATAAATGAGATTTACAAATAAGCAAAGAGTTCTCATGTAGGGATGTTGAAATATTGCCAAGCACCTTGATGAAATTTCGAAGTGCAGATTCTCCCTGTTTTCCTCTATGGGTTGTGTCTAGAATGGCCTGGGTTTCATCAGCTTGTTTTTTGACCTCCTTGCGCTATGGTTGAAACGAAAACAACATGTAAGGTAAGCAAAGATGTGTACTACTGTCCATAGATAACAAAAGAGTGCACACTTACCACAAAGTTGAGAACTGGAGCAAAAGGGGTTTGGTGCCCTTCCCGGATAAGCTTTTTGTATTCGTCCTGGGCAAGTTCATCGAATGAAGTGGGCTCTTCCAAGATATCCTCCTCAAAAGCCGGCGTACAAATCTCCAAACGAGTATTCTCTTGAAGCCATCGAACATAGTTGTTGAACGCAAGTGGACAATACTCGCAAAGCTGGGCATGTGCCGTTTTCTTAGCTTGCTCCACACAATGCGCAAACGAGGTGATGTACTTCTTATGATACTTATCCCAATCCTTGATCTTTCGCTGTCTCCTCCTATCCAACCTGCATGTTAAATAGCTCATTATTAGCACTATTCAAAGTTGGACGATTGTAGTTGTTTATTGTTCATGCTTTGTTACCTGTGAAGCTGCGTGTCCGTGTCCACCCACTCCGGCGGGTGAGCCTGAAACAAGCCAAATTGACGACACACACGATGGGGGAGATGGAACTCAACCGCCCAATTGCATATCAGTGGGCACTGCATAAGCCAAAGATGTTTTTCCTGCAAGCACATTGGATTGAGCTCAAACTGGAATGCATTACCAAAGCTATCCCCGACACCATATGGCTGCCATTCCACCTGCAACACAGCAGAGAAAGACAATGTTCATGTTTTCCTTTCATGTAGAGGAGTCAAGTTATTGATGTATTGTCAATGGTTACCTGCTCGGCAGTAAGCGAATCCATCTCATTGGTGTACTGCCTGTACATAATGTTCACATCGCTCGTCATCTCCGAAACCACGTCCCACTTGTAAGCCCAAGTAGGAAGCCGTATGGGGTTGTCGTGATCATTCCAGCCCTTGAACGTTACCCCTTTAGGGCGCCCAACTGGAAGGCGTTCCCAACTCCATACAGATAGTAGGAGCATACAACCACCAATGCAGCCGTCTCTCGAGGACCTACGACAAGCATCGTCCAACTGAACGCCAAGCAAAACATGTATCAGTTAAGTACAATAATGAAATCTAAACAAAAACTAAATACAAAAATTTAGTTACCTGCCGGTACAAGTAGGCCAATGCCGCCGACCCCCAGCTGAACTTGTGGTCGAGGACCGTCAACGCCTTCAGCCACATCCATGGAGCATTCTTCCCGCCGGCGTCAGCGAAGATAGTCCTAGAGATAACATACCACATGTACACGCGAGCATAAGTCTCGATCACATCTTCAGTGGCGCCCTGAGGACAATGCGCAAAGTTGGCTACGATCCATTTGAAAGGAGCGCCGGCGGGGACTCGGTGGTCTTTCTTCTCTCCCTCTGCTAGTTCCGGCTCCGCAGGAGACATACCAATAAGGGCCTCCATTTGTTGGCGCCATCCCTCTGAATCAGTGCTCATACAAAGAGGCTTCCCCTCGATTGGAAGTGCGGTGATCATGGAAAGATCCTGAAGAGTCACGGTCATCTCTCCGGTACGGAGGTGGAAACTGTGGGTCTCCGGCCTCCACCGATCCGTAAGTGCGGTGATTGCCGCCGCGTTCAGGTTCGGCGTCGACCGGCTCACAAGTTGAATGAAAGGAAGTAGTCCTGTCTTCTCGATGTACGGTGTGTATCGCTCATCGTACGGCATTAAAGTCGACGCCCCGTGGGACCGAATCTTGAGGGGCGCAAGATTCTGCAAACATACAAATGATATGATTATGGTTTCATCTTTTCAAATAAACAAAATATATAAACTACCAACTAGTATGCTATCATTACCATTTTCTTCACCGACATCAAATAGGACCGGTGTTCAACGTCATAGGAATCATCCAAAAGCCACACCATCCTACTGTTGGAAATATGCCCTAGAGGCAATAATAAATTGGTTATTATTATATTTCCTTGTTCATGATAATCGTTTATTATCCATGCTATAATTGTATTGATTGGAAACTCAAATACATGTGTGGGTACATAGACAACACTATGTCCCTAGTAAGCCTCTAGTTGACTAGCTCGTTGATCAAAGATGGTTAAGGTTTCCTAGCCATTGACATGAGATGTCATTTGATAACGGGATCACATCATTAGGAGAATGATGTGATGGACAAGACCCAAACTGTAAACGTAGCATTTGATCGTGTCAGTTTATTGCTATTGTTTTCTGCATGTCAAGTATCTGTTCCTTTGACCATGAGATCATGCAACTCACTGACACCGGAGGAATACCTTGTGTGTATCAAACGTCGCAACGTAACTGGGTGACTATAAAGGTGCTCTACAGGTATCTCCGAGGGTGTCTGTTGGGTTGGCATGGATCAAGACTGGGATTTGTTACTCCGTGTGACGGAGAGGTATCTCAGGGCCCACTCGGTAATACAACATCACAATGAGCCTTGCAAGCAATGTGACTAAAGTGTTAGCCACGAGATCTTGTATTACGGAACGAGTAAAGAGACTTGCCGGTAACGAGATTGAACTAGGTATAGTGATACTGACGATCGAATCTCGGGCAAGTAACATACCGAAGAACAAAGGGAACAGCATACGGGATTAACTGAATCCTTGACATAGAGGTTCGACCGATAAAGATCTTCGTAGAATATGTAGGAGCCAATATGGGCATCCAGGTCCCGCTATTGGTTATTGGCCGTAGAGGTGTCTCGGTCATGTCTACATAGTTCTCGAACCCGCAGGGTCTACACACTTAACGTTTGGTGACGATTAGTATAATTGAGTTATTATGTTGGTGACCGAAAGTTGTTCGGAGTCCCGGATAAGATCCCGGACATGACGAGGATCTCCGGAAGAGTCCGGAGGTAAAGATTGATATATGTGATAATAGTGTTTCGATCTCCGGAAGAGTTCCAGAGTTCACCGGAAGGGGTTCCGGATGTTTACCGAAGTGTTCGGGTGCAGCAACACTTTATTTGGGCCAAAGGGATAAAGCCCACAAGGTATTGGAAAGTGCAAAAAGTAGTTTTGCTGCCGCGTAAGCGGTACTACCGCTTGGTGAAGCGGTACTACCGCCCGAGCGGTACTACCGCTTGTGTGAAGCGGTACTACCGCCCAAGCGGTACTACCGCTTGTGTGAAGCGGTACTACCGCTTGTGCGCGGCTGTGCACGGTTCGGCAGGGATCCGAGTTGGACTCTTTCCCTGCGGGCCAAACCGACCTTGTGCGGGCAAAACCGACCCGGAGGAGGCTTTTACTCCAAGTTTAGACCCCAAGGCTCAACATATAAATAGAGGGGCAGGGCTAGCACACGGGACACATCAAGATTTCCCCAAGCCGTGTGCGGCAACCCTAACCCTCTAGTTCCTCCGTCATAATCTCCGTAGCGCTTGGCGAAGCCCTGCAGAGATTGTTCCTCACCACCATCACCACACCGTCGTGCTGCTGGAACTCAACCACTACTTCACCATCGCTCGCTGGATCGAGGAGGTGAAGGCGTCATCAAGCCGTACGTGTGTTGAACGCGGAGGTGCCGTCCGTTCGGCACTAGATCGGAAGGATCGTGATTGGATCGTAGGACGCTCGGCGATTTGGATCGCGAAGACGTTCGACTACATCAACCGCGTTTATTAACGCTTCCGCTTAGCGATCTACAAGGGTATGTAGATTCACTCTCCCTCTCGTAGATGCTCATCACCATGGATAGATCTTATGTGTGCGTAGGAAAATTTTTGTTTCCCATGCAACGTTCCCCAACAGTGGCATCATGAGCTAGGTCTATGCGTAGATGAGATCTCGAGTAGAACACAAACGAGTTGTGGGCGTGGGTGTATACATATTGCTTGCCGTTACTAGTTGATACTTGATTCAGCGGCATTGTGAGATGAAGCGGCCCGGACCGACATTACGCGTACGCTTACGCGAGACTGGTTTTACCGCTGCGTGCACTTGTTGCATAAAGGTGACTGGCGGGTGTCTGTCTCTCTCACTTTAGTTGAATCGGTTCAATGAAGAGGGTTCTTTTAGAAGATCAAAAAGCAATCACTACACCACGTTGTGGTTTTGCGTAGGTAAGAACGGTTCTTGCAAACCCATAGCAGCCACGTAAAATTTGCAACAACAATTAGAGGACGTCTAACTTGTTTTTGCAGGGTATGTTGTGATGTGATATGGCCAATTACATGATGAGATATATGTGATGTATGAGATGATCATGTTTTGTATAGAATATCACGACTTGCATGTCGATGAGTACGGCAACTGGCAGGAGCCATAGAGTTGTCTTTAATTATTGTATGACCTGCGTGTCAATCATTAAGCGCTATGTAATGCTTTACTTTATCGCTAAACGTTAGCAATAGTCGTGGAAGCAACAGTCGGCGCGACAACCTTATGGCGACACGTTGATGGAGATCAAGATGATGGAGATCATGGTGTCATGCCGGTGACGATGGAGATCATGCCGGTGCTTTGGAGATGGAGATCAAAAGCACAAGTTCATGGCCATATCATGTCACTTATGATTTGCATGTGATGTTAATCCTTTTATGCATCTTATTTTGCTTAGGACGACGGTAGCATTATAAGGTGATCCCTCACTTAAATTTCAAGATAAATTGTGTTCTCCCCAAGTGTGCACCGTTGCGAAAGTTCGTCGTTTCGAGACACGCCGTGATGATCGGGTGTGATAGACTCTACGTTCGCATACAACGGGTGTAAGCCATGTTACACGTGCGGAACACTCGGGTTAAACTTGACGAGCCTAGCATGTACAGACATGGCCTCGGAACACAAGAGACCGAAAGGTCGAACATGAGTCATATAGTAGATATGATCAACATGAAGATGTTCACCATTGAAACCACCTCAACTCACGTGATGATCGGACTTGAGTTGGTGGATTTGGATCATGTTACACTCGAATGACCGGAGGGATGTCAATTTGAGTGGGAGTTTTTAAGTAATATGATTAACTAAACTCATTATCTAAAGAACAATAGTCTAAGTTGTCTTTGCAATATTCATGTTGTAGATCATGGCTCGCGCAGTAGCACCCCTGAATTTTAATGCGTTCCTAGAGAAAGCTAAGTTGAAAGATGATGGAAGTAACTTTGTGGACTGGGCCCGTAATCTAAGGATTATCCTTACGGCTTCCCAGAAGGCTTATGTCCTTGATGCACCGCTTGGTGATCCACCTGCTCCAGTTGAGTCTCTAGACGTTGTGAACGCCTGGCAGGCTCGTTCTGATGATTACTCAATAGTTCAATGTGCAATGTTGTATGGCTTAGAACCGGGACTTCAAAGACGTTTTGAACGTCATGGAGCATATGAGATGTTCCAGGAGTTGAAGTTTATCTTTCAGAAGAATGCCCGGATCGAGAGATATGAGATCTCCGATAAATTCTATGCTTGCAAGATGGAGGAGAACGGGTCTATCAGTGATCACGTGCTCAGAATGTCTGGGTACTCCACCCGTCTGGCTGAGTTAGGGATGCCCCTTCCGCCAGAGGCTATCACTGACAGAGTTCTTCAATCATTGCCACCTAGCTACAAGAGCTTCGTGTTGAACTATAACATGCATGGGATGAACAAGTCAGTCGCCGAGCTGTTTGCGATGCTGAAAGCCGCTGAGTCTGAAATTCAGAAGGAGCATCAAGTGTTGATGGTCAATAAAACCACTAGTTTCAAGAAAAATGGCAAGGGTAAGAAGGGTAACTCCAAGCAGAGTGGCAAAGCAGTTGCTCCTCTCGTGAAGAAACCCAAGGCTGGACCCAAACCAGAAACTGTGTGTTTTCATTGCAAGGGAACTGGACACTGGAAGCGGAATTGCCCCAAGTATTTGGCTGACAAGAAGGCGGCCAACAACAAACAAGGTATATATGATATACATGTTATTGATGTGTACCTTACCAACTCTCGTTGTAGTGCCTGGGTATTTGATACCGGTGCGGTTGCTCATATTTGCAACTCAAAACAGGAACTGCGGAATAGACGGAGGCTGGCAAAGGACGAAGTGACGATGCGCGTGGGAAATGGTTCCAAGGTTGATGTGATCGCCGTCGGCACGCTCGCTCTTCGATTACCGTCGGGATTAGTGATGAACCTAAATAAGTGTTATTTGGTGCCTGCGTTAAGCATGAACATTATATCTGGATCTTGTTTATTGCGAGACGGTTACTCATTTAAATCAGAGAATAATGGTTGTTCTATTTATATGAGTAATATCTTTTATGGTCATGCACCCAATGTGAGGGGTTTATTCTTATTGAATCTCGATAGTAATAATACACATGTTCATAACATTGATGCCAAAAGATGTAGAATTGATAATGATAATACCACTTTCTTGTGGCACTGCCGTTTAGGTCATATTGGCGTAAAACGCATGAGGAAGCTCCATGCTGATGGACTTTTGGAGTCACTTGATTTTGAATCACTTGACACATGTGAGCCATGCCTCATGGGCAAGATGACTAAAACGCCGTTCTCTGGAACAATGGAACGGGCAAGTGACTTATTGGAAATCATACATACTGATGTGTGCGGTCCGATGAGCATTGAGGCGCGCGGTGGTTATCGTTACTTTCTCACCTTCACTGATGACTTAAGTAGATATGGGTATATTTACTTAATGAAACACAAGTCTGAAACATTTGAAAAGTTCAAACAATTTCAGAGTGAAGTTGAGAATCATCGTAACAAGAAGATTAAATTCCTACGATCTGATCGAGGAGGAGAATATCTGAGTTATGAGTTTGGCAGTCACTTAAGACAATGTGGAATTGTTTCACAACTGACACCGCCTGGAACACCACAGCGTAATGGTGTGTCCGAACGTCGTAATCGAACTTTATTGGATATGGTGCGATCTATGATGTCTCTTGCTGATTTGCCACTATCGTTTTGGGGTTATGCATTAGAGACAGCTGCATTCACTTTAAATAGGGCACCATCGAAATCCGTTGAGACGACGCCATATGAACTTTGGTTTGGCAAGAAGCCAAAGCTGTCGTTTCTTAAAGTTTGGGGATGTGATGCTTATGTCAAAAAGCTTCAGCCTGAAAAGCTGGAACCCAAAGCGGAGAAATGCGCCTTCATAGGATACCCAAAAGAGACAGTTGGGTATACCTTCTACCTCAGATCCGAGGGCAAAGTGTTTGTCGCTAAAAACGGAACATTTCTTGAGAAAGAGTTTCTCTCGAAAGAATTGAGTGGGAGGAAGATAGAACTTGATGAGGTTGTTGAACCTTTACTTCAACCTGAGAGTAGCGCAGCGCAGAAAGTTGTTTCTGTGGAGCCTACATTAGCTGAAGAGGAAGTTAATGATGATGATCATGAAGCTTTGGATCAAGTTGATATCGAACCTCGTAGGTCGACAAGGACGCGTACTGCTCCTGAGTGGTACGGCAACCCTGTCTTAGAGGTCATGTTGTTAGACAACGATGAACCTACGAGCTATGGAGAAGCGATGATGGGCCCGGATTCCGAGAAGTGGTTAGAGGCCATGAAATCCGAGATGGGATCCATGTATGAAAACAAAGTATGGACTTTGGAAGTATTACCTGAAGGGCGTAAGGCCATTCAGAACAAATGGATCTTTAAGAGGAAGACGGACGCGGACGGTAATGTCACCGTCTATAAAGCTCGACTTGTGGCAAAGGGTTTTTCACAAGTTCAAGGAGTTGACTACGATGAGACCTTCTCACCCGTAGCGATGCTTAAGTCCGTCAGAATCATGTTAGCAATAGCTGCCTTTTTCGATTATGAAATTTGGCAGATGGATGTCAAAACAGCGTTCCTTAACGGTTTCCTTAAGGAAGAGTTGTATATGATGCAACCAGAAGGTTTTGTCGATCCAGAGAATGCTGACAAAGTTTGCAAACTCCAGCGATCCATTTATGGACTGGTGCAAGCATCTCGGAGTTGGAATCTTCGTTTTGATGAGGTGATCAAAGCGTTCGAGTTTATACAAGTTTACGGAGAAGCTTGTATTTACAAGAAAGTGAGTGGGAGCTCTATAGCGTTTCTAATATTATATGTGGATGACATATTGCTGATTGGAAACAATATAGAAATGCTGGAAAGCGTAAAGGAATATTTGAACAAGAGTTTTTCAATGAAGGACCTAGGAGAAGCTGCTTTCATATTAGGCATCAAGATCTATAGAGATAGATCGAGACGCTTAATAGGACTTTCACAAAGCACATACCTTGACAAAGTTTTGAAGAAGTTCAAAATGGATCAGTCCAAGAAGGGGTTCTTGCCTGTATTGCAAGGTGTGAAGTTGAGTAAGACTCAATGCCCAGTGACTGCAGAAGATAGAGAAAAGATGAGTGTCATCCCCTATGCTTCGGCCATAGGCTCTATCATGTATGCAATGCTGTGCACAAGACCCGATGTCAGCCTTGCCATAAGTATGGTCGGAAGGTTTCAAAGTGATCCAGGAATGGAACACTGGACGGCGGTCAAGAATATCCTGAAGTACCTGAAAAGGACTAAGGACATGTTTCTCGTTTATGGAGGTGATCAAGAGCTCGTCGTAAAGGGTTACGTCGATGCAAGCTTTGACACTGATCCGGATGACTCTAAGTCGCAAACCGGATACGTATTTATTCTTAATGGGGGTGCGGTTAGCTGGTGCAGTTCCAAGCAAAGCGTGGTAGCTGATTCTACATGCGAAGCGGAGTACATCGCAGCCTCGGAGGCGGCGAAGGAAGGTGTCTGGATGAAGGAGTTCATGACAGATCTTGGAGTAGTGCCTAGTGCGCTTAACCCAATGACTCTGTTTTGTGATAATACTGGTGCCATTGCTCTAGCCAAGGAACCAAGATTTCACAAGAGGACCAGACACATAAAGCGACGTTTCAATTCCATCCGCGATTACATCAAGGAGGACGACATAAATATTTGCAAAGTACACACGGATCTAAATGTTGCAGATCCGATGACTAAACCTCTTCCAAGGGCTAAACATGAACAACACCAGAACTGCATGGGTGTTCGATTCATTACAATGTAAATCACATAGTGATGTGAACTAGATTATTGACTCTAGTGCAAGTGGGAGACTGTTGGAAATATGCCCTAGAGGCAATAATAAATTGGTTATTATTATATTTCCTTGTTCATGATAATCGTTTATTATCCATGCTATAATTGTATTGATTGGAAACTCAAATACATGTGTGGGTACATAGACAACACTATGTCCCTAGTAAGCCTCTAGTTGACTAGCTCGTTGATCAAAGATGGTTAAGGTTTCCTAGCCATTGACATGAGATGTCATTTGATAACGGGATCACATCATTAGGAGAATGATGTGATGGACAAGACCCAAACTGTAAACGTAGCATTTGATCGTGTCAGTTTATTGCTATTGTTTTCTGCATGTCAAGTATCTGTTCCTTTGACCATGAGATCATGCAACTCACTGACACCGGAGGAATACCTTGTGTGTATCAAACGTCGCAACGTAACTGGGTGACTATAAAGGTGCTCTACAGGTATCTCCGAGGGTGTCTGTTGGGTTGGCATGGATCAAGACTGGGATTTGTTACTCCGTGTGACGGAGAGGTATCTCAGGGCCCACTCGGTAATACAACATCACAATGAGCCTTGCAAGCAATGTGACTAAAGTGTTAGCCACGAGATCTTGTATTACGGAACGAGTAAAGAGACTTGCCGGTAACGAGATTGAACTAGGTATAGTGATACTGACGATCGAATCTCGGGCAAGTAACATACCGAAGAACAAAGGGAACAGCATACGGGATTAACTGAATCCTTGACATAGAGGTTCGACCGATAAAGATCTTCGTAGAATATGTAGGAGCCAATATGGGCATCCAGGTCCCGCTATTGGTTATTGGCCGTAGAGGTGTCTCGGTCATGTCTACATAGTTCTCGAACCCGCAGGGTCTACACACTTAACGTTTGGTGACGATTAGTATAATTGAGTTATTATGTTGGTGACCGAAAGTTGTTCGGAGTCCCGGATAAGATCCCGGACATGACGAGGATCTCCGGAAGAGTCCGGAGGTAAAGATTGATATATGTGATAATAGTGTTTCGATCTCCGGAAGAGTTCCAGAGTTCACCGGAAGGGGTTCCGGATGTTTACCGAAGTGTTCGGGTGCAGCAACACTTTATTTGGGCCAAAGGGATAAAGCCCACAAGGTATTGGAAAGTGCAAAAAGTAGTTTTGCTGCCGCGTAAGCGGTACTACCGCTTGGTGAAGCGGTACTACCGCCCGAGCGGTACTACCGCTTGTGTGAAGCGGTACTACCGCTTGTGTGAAGCGGTACTACCGCTTGTGCGCGGCTGTGCACGGTTCGGCAGGGATCCGAGTTGGACTCTTTCCCTGCGGGCCAAACCGACCTTGTGCGGGCAAAACCGACCCGGAGGAGGCTTTTACTCCAAGTTTAGACCCCAAGGCTCAACATATAAATAGAGGGGCAGGGCTAGCACACGGGACACATCAAGATTTCCCCAAGCCGTGTGCGGCAACCCTAACCCTCTAGTTCCTCCGTCATAATCTCCGTAGCGCTTGGCGAAGCCCTGCAGAGATTGTTCCTCACCACCATCACCACGCCGTCGTGCTGCTGGAACTCAACCACTACTTCACCATCGCTCGCTGGATCGAGGAGGTGAAGGCGTCATCAAGCCGTACGTGTGTTGAACGCGGAGGTGCCGTCCGTTCGGCACTAGATCGGAAGGATCGTGATTGGATCGCAGGACGCTCGGCGATTTGGATCGCGAAGACGTTCGACTACATCAACCGCGTTTATTAACGCTTCCGCTTAGCGATCTACAAGGGTATGTAGATTCACTCTCCCTCTCGTAGATGCTCATCACCATGGATAGATCTTATGTGTGCGTAGGAAAATTTTTGTTTCCCATGCAACGTTCCCCAACAGTGGCATCATGAGCTAGGTCTATGCGTAGATGAGATCTCGAGTAGAACACAAACGAGTTGTGGGCGTGGGTGTATACATATTGCTTGCCGTTACTAGTTGATACTTGATTCAGCGGCATTGTGAGATGAAGCGGCCCGGACCGACATTACGCGTACGCTTACGCGAGACTGGTTTTACCGCTGCGTGCACTTGTTGCATAAAGGTGACTGGCGGGTGTCTGTCTCTCTCACTTTAGTTGAATCGGTTCAATGAAGAGGGTTCTTTTAGAAGATCAAAAAGCAATCACTACACCACGTTGTGGTTTTGCGTAGGTAAGAACGGTTCTTGCAAACCCATAGCAGCCACGTAAAATTTGCAACAACAATTAGAGGACGTCTAACTTGTTTTTGCAGGGTATGTTGTGATGTGATATGGCCAATTACATGATGAGATATATGTGATGTATGAGATGATCATGTTTTGTATAGAATATCACGACTTGCATGTCGATGAGTACGGCAACTGGCAGGAGCCATAGAGTTGTCTTTAATTATTGTATGACCTGCGTGTCAATCATTAAGCGCTATGTAATGCTTTACTTTATCGCTAAACGTTAGCAATAGTCGTGGAAGCAACAGTCGGCGCGACAACCTTATGGCGACACGTTGATGGAGATCAAGATGATGGAGATCATGGTGTCATGCCGGTGACGATGGAGATCATGCCGGTGCTTTGGAGATGGAGATCAAAAGCACAAGTTCATGGCCATATCATGTCACTTATGATTTGCATGTGATGTTAATCCTTTTATGCATCTTATTTTGCTTAGGACGACGGTAGCATTATAAGGTGATCCCTCACTTAAATTTCAAGATAAATTGTGTTCTCCCCAAGTGTGCACCGTTGCGAAAGTTCGTCGTTTCGAGACACGCCGTGATGATCGGGTGTGATAGACTCTACGTTCGCATACAACGGGTGTAAGCCATGTTACACGTGCGGAACACTCGGGTTAAACTTGACGAGCCTAGCATGTACAGACATGGCCTCGGAACACAAGAGACCGAAAGGTCGAACATGAGTCATATAGTAGATATGATCAACATGAAGATGTTCACCATTGAAACCACCTCAACTCACGTGATGATCGGACTTGAGTTGGTGGATTTGGATCATGTTACACTCGAATGACCGGAGGGATGTCAATTTGAGTGGGAGTTTTTAAGTAATATGATTAACTAAACTCATTATCTAAAGAACAATAGTCTAAGTTGTCTTTGCAATATTCATGTTGTAGATCATGGCTCGCGCAGTAGCACCCCTGAATTTTAATGCGTTCCTAGAGAAAGCTAAGTTGAAAGATGATGGAAGTAACTTTGTGGACTGGGCCCGTAATCTAAGGATTATCCTTACGGCTTCCCAAAAGGCTTATGTCCTTGATGCACCGCTTGGTGATCCACCTGCTCCAGTTGAGTGAAAGGAAGTAGTCCTGTCTTCTCGATGTACGGTGTGTATCGCTCATCGTACGGCATTAAAGTCGACGCCCCGTGGGACCGAATCTTGAGGGGCGCAAGATTCTGCAAACATACAAATGATATGATTATGGTTTCATCTTTTCAAATAAACAAAATATATAAACTACCAACTAGTATGCTATCATTACCATTTTCTTCACCGACATCAAATAGGACCGGTGTTCAACGTCATAGGAATCATCCAAAAGCCACACCATCCTACATATTTCAAGATAATTATATGAGTTATAAGATAATTATATGAGTTATACAATACAATTCATCTCAACAAATACATCTGAAAAAAGATACCACAAAATGGACAAATCATACATATCTTCCATATATGTTCATCTAATATATATTCATACATATGTTCATCTAATATGTTTCACAAAATGGTAGCACAAATGAACAAATCATATAGGAAGACTCATTTCAATAATCATCTACTCATATATGAATCCTCATTTCAAATCCAAGCAAATCTTGCCTATCATCCTAACTTACACAAATCTGAAAAAAATGCAATATTTATTGGATAGAAAGATGGAGAACGGAGGAGATTACCTTGTAGAATGATTTGGGGAAGAAATCCATGGAAGAAAACCTCAGATCTGAAGGATTTTGGAGAGGGGATTGCGAGGAAGAGAGAAGGGGGGCGGCGGCTGCTGGAAGAACTGGAGGGGGTGGGGGAGGGGGTCGGGCCGCTGCTGTATAAGTGAATGTGTGGCGCCTAAGAGCTAGGCGCCACACATAACAGTGTGGCGCCTTTCCCTTAGGCGCCACACTGCGGCGTAGTGGGGTCGGGCCGTGCCACGGGGCGCCAGTGTGACAGTAGTGTGGCGCCTAACACCAAGGCGCCACATAGTGCAGTGTGGCGCCTTGCTGTCGGGCGCCACACGAAAGGGTTAGGCCGGTGAATTTTTTCCGCAAACGGTTCAGTCTGTGAATTAGTTGCGACTTTAGGTCAAATTTGTCAAATTTGCCCAGCAACTAAGATCAGGTTACAGGGATAACATTCTGTAGTCCTTTGGCCGGCCCCCGCCCGAGCCCACATCTTCGCCTCGTACGGCTCGATGAGTTGCTCCCTCCTTCTCTTTTGTACTCCTTCCGTCCGGTGAAGAATATACATTTTGCTTTAAAATTTGTTCATAAAAGAGTGTACTATCTTCTCAATGCACTTTGAAGTAGAAAAAATGCCTCTCTCTCATCACACGGTAATCAAGATCAATAATTCTACACATGGTCTTCTTAATTTCTACATGCACTTATTAGCTCATTGAGGGTTGTGTAATTAAAGAGAAGAGAGATGGTGGCTTGCACATTTTCAATGCACTTTTTCCTTCACTTCATAAGTTATCCTACTCTAGAACACTCTCGCAGGAGTAAAATTTCTATATATGTACACTTTTCACCGCGTATTCGAAAAAGAAAAACGAGAGCTCTGGAACACTCTCGCAGTCTCGCTCCCCGGAACAAATGCTTTGAACTTTCGCACGCGGCGAATAATAAAACTGCCGTCGGCGCATCCATCCGTCCATCTCGGAAATCGCAAGGCGCACACACCCAACGTACACACTGCAACACTCCTTCTCGAAGCTCCCATCCCGCAGCGGAAACCAGAAATGGACGACGACCTCCTCGGCCTCGGCTTCCCGGGGGCCGGCGGCTACGACGCCATGGCCGGATCCGCCGACGACGAGGACGAGGAGGCCATGAAGAGCCTCTACGCCGGCGCGGCCGGCGCCGCCCCCGCCCCCGCGGAGGAGGAGATAGACGAGGGGTACGCCGTCGCGGCGATGAAGGCCGGGGAGGAGAGGGGGATCGGGAAGGAGGGGCTGCGGAAGAGGCTGGTGAGGGAGGGGGAGGGCTCGCAGCTCCCCGGCGCCGGCGACGAGGTCGAAGGTAATGCGCCCTCCACGCTCTTCCGGCGTGGATGGGTTCGATTGGGTTTACTTGGGCGTTGACTTGCTTCTTCCTTGCGCCGCAGTGCACTACACGGGGACGCTGGTGGACGGCACCAAGTTCGACTCCAGCCGGGATCGCGACGCCCCGTTCAGGTTCACCCTCGGGCGAGGTACCACCAACGCTTTGCTCTGACTGACAGTCAACTCCTCCTCTGCTTCTTCTGAACTGAATCTTTTTTCAGCTGGCCGTAGCAAGTCATGACAGATTTCTCTTTATGTGATACTAGTTAGGATCGGAACTTTGTAGATTAGGAGTACACGTTTACAACTAGCAACCAGGCAGACTGGCAGGAAATCTGGCATTTACATGCTGACTGGGGGAGGACTCATCAGGATCCAGTTTACTGTGATTCTGCTCGAGTGGGGATTGATCTGAATTTTGTTTCCTGGGTCAATCCCCCCTTCACGCACTCGATCCTGCGGTACTGAATCACCAGAACTATTTGGATTTGAAATCAAACGTGCTTGTTTGCATTTCATCCCTATTTAGAAGTAATGAATCGTGATTCTGCATCACATAAACCAAATATTAATAGTGTAATTAGCTGTTCGTCAATGGCCAAAGTCCTGAGATAATATGAGTACTATATAGAATCCTTTCCACAATTGAGACAGGTTATCACGGTTCAGCAGCTAAACTGAGATGAAGCCTAGCTGTTTGCATTTTTTTTGTCGCTTTTTCTTAAGCAGTAGGGTTGTGTTTGTGTTACATTTAGGTCGATAATTGTCATCCGTCTTCTTCTCTTTAGCTTATCCTCATGCCAAAGTCCTGTTTTCTGTCAAACCTGACTTGCTTTCAGTTGGATGGAAGAACGCCGAACATATACTGTCTGTGGGTACGTAGTAGCTGAAGAAACAAGAAGTGTTGTTTGTGTCAGGGGTCTGCTAGTTGTACAGAAAGCATTCTGCTTAGCTCAAGTTTCCAATTTTTGTGCTTATGTAGCTGTATATTTCATGAGACTTGTTTGCTCTGAGTCATCTTCTTCTAGTAACTACAAAGTGTAATTTAAAAATCATTTAAGAAGCCAAACACCTAACATGTGTATTTTTAAATTGTAATTTTCTAGGCTTCCGTCGATAAGTGTTTTCTAAGTGAAATGATGTCGTGAACCTCTAATTGCAGGCCAAGTTATAAAGGGATGGGATTTGGGCATCAAAACAATGAAGAGGGGCGAGAATGCTATTTTCACCATCCCACCAGAGCTTGCATATGGTGAGGATGGCTCCCCTCCAGTCATCCCTCCAAATGTGACGCTGCAGTTTGATGTTGAGCTTCTCTCATGGGCAAGTGTCAAGGACATTTGCAAAGATGGCAGCATCTTTAAGAAGATACTAGCTGAAGGCGAGAAGTGGGAGAATCCCAAAGACCGTGATGAAGTTTTTGGTACCATACCATGCTCGTTGCAGTTGTGCCTTAATGCTTTTCCAGTGACCATCAGGGCTTATTCAATTACTTGGTGCAGTTAAATATGAGGCAAGGCTTGAGGACGGGACTCTTGTTACAAAATCTGATGGCGTTGAGTTCACTGTGAAAGAAGGTATAGTGTTTGCCATTTTTTAACATTTGCTTGTAATTTCTAATTTGAGGTTTGAAATGCATTTTCTCAACAACAACAAAGCCTTTAGTCCCAAACAAGTTGGGATAGGCTAGAGCTGAAACCCATAAGAATCTCGCAACCAACTCATGGTTCTGAGACATGGATAGCAAGCTTCCACGCACCCCTGTCCATGGTTAGTTCTTTGGTGATACTCTAGTCCTTTAGATCTCAACGGACTCCTCCCATGTCAGTTCGGTCTACACTGACCACTCTTGACATTACCAGCACGCTTTAGCCGTCCACTATGCATTGGAGCTTCTGGAGGCTACGCTGAATATGCACAAACCATCTCAGACGATGTTGGACAACCTTCTCTTGAATCGGTGCTACCCCAACTCTATCTCGTATATCATCATTCCGGACCCGGTCCTTTCTTGTGTGGCCACACGTCCATCTCAACATGCCCATTTTCGCCACACCTAACTGTTGAACATGTCGCCTTTTAGTCGACCAACACTCGGTGCCATACAACATTGTGGACCGAACCGCCGTCCTATAAAACCTGTCTTTTAGCTTTTGTGGCACTCTCTTGTCACAGAGAACACCAGAAGCTTGGCGCCACTTAATCCATCCGGCTTTGATTCGATGGTCCACATCTTCATCGATATCCCCATCCTTCTGCAGCATTGATCCCAAATATCGAAAGGTGTCCTTCTGAGGCACCACCTGCCCATCAAGGCTAACCTCCTCCTCGTGCCACTAGGCAACCGCACCTCATGTACTTGGTTTTAGTTCTACTAAGTCTAAAACCTTTCGATCCCAAGGTTTGTTTCAATAGCTCTAACTTCCTACTAACCCCCGTTCGACTATCATCAACTAGCACCACATCATCCGCAAAAAGCATACACAATGGGATATCTCCTTGTATATCCCTTGTGACCTCATCCATCACCAAAGCAAAAAAGATAAGGGCTCTAAGCTGACCTTTGGTGCAGTCCTATTGTAATCGGAAAGTCATCAGTGTCGCCATCACTTGTTCGAACACTTGTCACAACATTATCATCAAAGTTCAAAAAAGCGCTAGGCGTTAATTATGCGTTTGGCCACCTACTTGCGCTTTTCTAGCTTAGGCGCGATTAGGCGCAATTAGGCGTTTCGTACACAATTAGCACAATTGCACAAACAATAGAAGCAGCAGCAGTTACTAGCACTGCTAGCAGTAACTATTAAGTACTAACTAGTAGCAGCCAACAGCTAGCAGTAGCAAAACTAACACTGCAGTAGCAAAACAGCAGTAGCACAGGCTACAGCTAGTGCATCAACAGCAGCAGTACATCTACTAATCTACATCTAGAGCATCAACAGCAGCAGTACATCTACATCTAGACTCTAGAGAGCATCAACAGCAGCAGTACATCTACATCTAGACTCTAGAGAGCATCAACAACAGCAGTACATCTACATCTGGACTCTAGAGAGCATCAACAACACCAACACTTTCAGCCACCAACAGCACCAACGCTTTTCCTGGCGCATAGGGGTAAAGCGAGGCGTTGAGCCAACGCCTCGCGCCCAGGCGCGATTAAGCGAGCGCCCAGGCGCGCCTTTTTGAACAGAGATTATCATACATGTCCTTGATGAGGGTAATGTACTTTGCTGAGACTTTGTGTTTCTCCAAGGCCCACCACATGACATTCCGCGACATCTTATCGTAGGCCTTCTCCAAGCCAATGAACACCATATGCAGGTCCTCCTTTTGCTCCTTGTATCTCTCCATAAGTTGTCGTACCAAGAAAAGGGCTTCCATGGTCAAGCTCCCAGGCATGAAACCAAACTGATTTTTGGTCACGCTTGTCATTCTTCTTAAGCGGTGCTCAATGACTCTCCCATAGCTTCATTGTATGGCTCAGCTTAATTCCACGGTAATTAGTACAACTCTAAACACCCCCCTTGTTCTTGAAGATTGGTACTAATATACTCTGTCTCCATTCTTCTGGCATCTTGTTAGCCAAAAAAATGTGGTTGAAAAGCTTAGTTAGCCATACTATTGCTATGTCTCTGAGGCCTCTCCACACCTCAATGGGGATACAATCAGGGTCCATCGCCTTGCCTCCTTTCATCCTTTTCAAAGCCTCTTTGACCTCAGACTCTTGAATTTGCCACACAAAACGCCTGCTGGTACCACCAAGAGTCATCCAGTTCAACGATAGAGCTCTCATTCTCCCCATTGAACAACTTGTCAAAGTACTCCCACCATCTATTTAATCTCCTCGTCCTTTACTAGGAGCTGGTCTGCTCCGTCCTTGATGCATTTGACTTGGTCGACATCCTTCGTCTTCCTCTCTCGGATCTTGGCCATCTTATAGATGTCCCTTTCGCCTTACCTTCGTGTCTAACCGCTGGTAGAGGTCCTCATAGGCCCGACCCCTTGCTTCGCTCATAGCTTGCTTTGCGGCCTTCTTTGCCACCTTTTACTTGTATATGTTGTCTGCACTCCTATCCAGGTAAAGGCGTCTGAAACAATCTTTCTTCTCCTTAATAGCGTTCTGGACATCATCCTTCCACCACCAGGTATCTTTAGCTTCGCTTCTACTTCTCCTGGACACTCCAAACTCCTCTGGGGCCATTTTATGAATGCAAGTCGCCATCTTCATCCACATATTGTCTACATCACCTCCTTCCTCCCAAGGGCCCTCCTTAATCCCCTCTTCTTGAACGCCTGAGCTACCTCTCCTTGGAGCTGCCACCACTTTGTTGTAGCGACTTTGGCACGCTTATCCTGTTGGACACGAATCCGAAAGCGAAAGTCAGCTACCACAAGCTTATGCTGAGGGACAACACTCTCTCCAGGTATCACCTTACAGTCTAGGCAAGCACACCTGTCTTCTCTTCTAGAGAGGATGAAATCAATCTGGCTAGAGTGTTGACCACTACTAAAAATCACTAAATGTGATTCTCTCTTTTTAAAGAGGGTGTTAGCTATGATCATGTCATAGGCTAGAGCAAAGCTTAAGATATCTTCTCCTTGATTCCTGATGCCATAGCCAAAGCCCCAATGCACCCCTTCAAAACCTATGTTAGATGTACCCACATGGCCATTGAGGTCTCCTATAAAGAGTTTCTCGCCAATAGGTACACTCCTAACCATGTCCTCCAGGCCTTCCCAGAACTCCCTCTTGGTGTTCTCATTGTGGCCTACTTGCGGGGCATACATGCTGATAACATTGAGAACTAAGTCTCCAACTACCATCTTGACCAAGATGATCCGGTTCCCATGCCTCTTGACGTCTACCACTCCATACTTGAGGCTCTTGTTGATCAAGATGCCTTCTCCATTTCTGTTTGCAGTCATCCACGTGTACCACACCTTGAAGCCCCTTCTGTCCCCTCCATTTGGTTTCTTGGATGCAAAGGATATCAACACCTCTCCTCACTGCTGTATTGACCAGCTCCCGAAGCTTACATGTCAAGGACCCTACATTCTAGCTACCTAAGCGGAGCCTCAGGAAATATTTTCTCACTCATGGAATATTTTGTTTTCAGGTCATTTCTGTCCTGCTATATCGAAGGCTGTCAAGACAATGAAGAAGAATGAGAAGGCCCTCCTTACTGTCCAACCGCAATGTGAGTTTATAGTAATGTAGTTATGGACTCTTCTCTATAGTGTAGTTAATATCCGTCATGTGCGGTGAACAGATGGCTTTGGTGAGCAAGGCAGGCCAGCCTCTAGAGACGAAGCTGCAGTTCCCCCTAATGCTATGTTGCACATTGATCTTCAGTTGGTGTCCTGGAAGACAGTCATGGAGATAGGTAATGACAAGACAATTCTGAAGAAGATCCTCCAGGAGGGTGAAGGCTATGATCGTCCCAAAGATTGTTCAACTGTCAAAGGTATAATTTGAATGTTCTTTTGCATGATAATCTTGGAATGGTACTCTTGTCATGTTTTTTTCTTTAATTAAGTTTAGCAATGTTACTCTGCAGTGAAACTTATTGGGAAGTTGGATGATGGTACCATGTTTGTCAAGAAAGGTCATGATGGTGAAGAGCCATTCGAGTTCAAGACTGATGAGGATCAGGTGATTCAAGGGCTTGACGCAGCAGTGCTTAGCATGAAGAGAGGAGAAGTTGCCTTTGTGACTATTCCCCCAGAGCATGCATTTGGACCGGATGAAACAAAGCAAGATCTAGCTATTGTTCCTCCTAACACAACAGTTTATTATGACGTTGAACTTGTGTCCTTTGATAAGGTACAGTCCTAACGTCAGCGTGTATGACTGAATTATTATTGGTCACTGGTGAAATTGATATCTTGCATGTCACGTTGCACAGGAGAAGGAATCATGGGAGTTAAAGGATAATGCTGAGAAGATTGAAGCGGCTGCTAAGAAAAAAGATGAAGGGAACGTGTGGTTTAAGATGGGCAAGTATGCCAGGGCTTCTAAGAGATATGGAAAGGTTATGATTTCGACCCTATCGTGTAACGTCACCTTATGCAGTGTGGATGCCTTGCATTAAATAAATTCTGACACTTTATATGTTCTGCCCTATATTAGGCTTTGGATTTCATAGAGTACGAAAGCTCCTTCAGTGAAGAAGAGAAACAGTTGTCCAAACCACTCAAGGTGAGCTGCAAGCTCAACAAGGCAGCATGCAAACTGAAACTTAAAGACTACAAGGAAGCGAAGGATCTGTGTACCGAGGTAATTATTGTACACAGAAACTGAAACATCTACTGGAGTATATCTGATAAGAGATGCTATCAGGGCTGACTATGGATTATTACGATCAGGTCCTGGAAATTGACAGCACAAATGTGAAGGCCTTGTACAGAAGGGCGCAGGCACACATGCATCTTGTTGATTTTGATTTGGCAGAGGTGGATATCAAGAGAGCACTGGAAATAGATCCAGAGAACAGGTTAGTCTTAGTGCCACAGAATACGTTCGAGTCTTGATGTACTAGTAGTCTAGTATCTAGAAAAACACTGAATCACAAGTTTAACTTGAAGAAATCCTGTCGTGAGGGTCTAGCTCGTTAGGCTGGGTAGCTAATGTTATTATATGGAATGTTATGACACTGACCATTAATTTGTTTGATCACCGGTGACCAAGAATCCTGGTTGTTGGGAGAAGTAAATAATGTTCCTTGTGTTTTCTCAGGGACGTAAAGATGGGTTATCGGAGGTTAAAGGAGAAGGTCAAGGAGTACGAGAGAAGGGATGCCAAATTCTACGGCAACATGATCAACAAGCTGAGCAAGCTGGAAGATGATGTGAGTTTCCTATTTCCGCAAACCGTTTGCCACTTCGTCGCTAGGAGACTACTTTGGCCGTCGTTTTCACAGTTGGTTCATTGTTATTTGCTGCTTCCAGGAGGGCTGCGGGAGTAGCCAGGGGCCAAGCAAGAAGCCGCGCAGCCTGTGGCCTCTGGCGCCTTTCTTCACGACTGATGGCAGCAAGCTGTGGCTCGTGCTAAGGCTACTGATCCCCGTGATGATCTTGGTCGCGCTTTGTGTCGCTTACTACGTGCAGAGCGGAGCTCATGAAATCGACTGCGTCAACTGCTGAGGACGCGCTGGTTGACATGCCCGGGTCGTGTAGTGTTAATGTCGTGGTGGGTCAACTGCTCATGGTAAATATATTTGTGACATTGTTCTCTTGACAGTGTCTCGTGGTCTCATGGACTATCATTTTGTCCTGGTGAAAGTCTATTGCGCATTTATTTCGCTGTGACTTGGTGAGTCCACGCATGGCGTTGTTGTGCATCGCAGTCCAGTTCACAACACAAGTACTACACCACACAGGCTGAGACCCTTCAGGAATTTCTGTTGCATCACAAGCAACGATCGCGGGCGCTGGTTTGCTGCCCATCTGCCATCTCCCATTGTTTATCTGGTTGGTATTACTGACCATCTTGGAAGTTCTGCAGTATGTAGCATTTTTCACACAAGGGTTAAGAAACATACGTGATTACAGGGCACAAGGGTGAAAAACATAAGAGGATTGTCTCACAGGTGAACATAAGCATTAATCTTCCAACCGCACTGTAGCGAAGAAGTCCTAAACATAGGCAACCATTGTAGTGCTCCACCATTGCCTGGAAGCAGCAAACAGAGCCAGAGTAAGAGTCAGGACTCAGGAACTTAAACAGATCAATGAGCTGAAGCTCAAACCCATTTATACAGCTCAAAGCGCGATACACTGGAAAGAAATTTCACTGAGGCTGCAGTACAATTCCAAACAACAGAAGTAAATATATCTGTGCATAACAACACTGACCCGACATGTATTCAAATATATCAACAAAATGGCGGAAACAGAGGAGGCATCAAACTGCACAGGAGCCTCAGCATAAAGAGTAACGGAATTAATCCATGCAAATTTCAGCAAAAGGTCTGCACTGAATAGAATGTAGTTAAAAAAAATATAATGCACCATGTTATCCAAGTGGTCCTACAAGAATAGATTAGCAACAGTTCACTAAGAGATTTAACTGCTGTTCAAAATAACTAAGGTTATCTTCAACATCTACAAACCGTATACATACATAAATTAATTGACGTAAGTTCTGGATGCGCAAAAGAAAAATGTATAGTAGTTTCGTTCTGAACAAATGGGGATGTGTCTCCAGTCCCAAGCAAATAAGTGCCATTAATCAAAAGGATAAAAGTTGTGTTTTAATAAGAATCCATTGTTTTCCTTTGCCTCATAAAGAACTACATTTGCAAATCGATCAATTTTAACAAGACGATAGCGCAACATATGATTTTCGCACCATGAGAACTAAATTTGCATATATTTTTTTGCGTTTTGTACACTTGTATGAGCCGCACATTATAAATTTCAGGTAGAAGTATGAATCCGAGTAGTCCTTGGGCCTAATCGAGGGGCCCTTGGATGCCAGGCCCAAGCACCATGACAACGCCACGAGCCCGTGAGAGCACTGTCACCACAGGGTCAGCCAGCAGGGACAAGCTAGAATGAATCTTCCATTTTACAAAATAAATTCCGAAATGATAACAATTAACTTCCTTAATTCCAAGAGCTAAAGAACATAGAGAAACAGAAAAATATATAATACCAACTACAGCATTTTCCCCGCAAAGGAAAAAACTACATCGTTTGCTATGTGTGGACTGTGTAGTTGATTTCAGAAATATGATACAACTTCCCATGCAAATCTTTCTCATTTTATCAACCAACTCGTTTCTCGAGCAATTTTCTGTTCAAGAAGGTTTCTGTATAAAATTTCTGTTTTATTTGAAATTTTCCAGAGGTTTTCAAAAGTAACCACCGAGAAGCCACTATCAGCGTGATAATGAGATTTGGTCTAAATGCGATGCTATAAACAGGTCTAGATAAGAAGAATATGTATATAAATATAGATTAATGATTCTATCATATGCAGGGTCAAGTCTGAGGAAATAAAAATTCGGAAGTAACAAAGAAAAACTTTTTCTATTACCACAAAGAAAAACTTACAGTTAACATGGGCACAAATGAGATGCCAAGGAGGCCAATAGAGATTAATTCTTCTTCTTTTGGAAAAACGTATGCTGAATAAGACTCTCTTTAAGCCTATGATGAAAGACCACCGGAATGTTAGCACCAAACCTGAAGTTGGCAACCAAATCGCCCCCTTTGTCACAATGCAACAGGTGGCCGTAGCAGCTGACAAGCACGTCTCCCTCCTTGGACACAACCTTGGCCAGCTAATCCCCTTGCTCCTGAAAACGCCTGAGATCCATCACCGGCAGTTTAATCCGGTAGCGAAATGCCCACACATCAGCATCAGGCTCACTGCTCCGCAGCGTGAATATGCTCATCTCAGCCGTGTCGCCCTCGCTGGTGCACACGGCAAGGCAAGCTTGCCACCCATATCAAGCAAGTGCATAACATGGCGCAGGTTCACAGGCAAGGTTGGTGCCGGAATAGGCCAATGAGATTGTAAACAAGGAGCTTCGGATTCGGGCTGAGGGGCGCCCATTGCCGCGTGGCTGGGTTGCAGATGTAGTTGCCGACGATAAGGAGGCCGTCGCAGAAGGCACGGACGGCGACGCCGGAAGGGAAGAGTTCCGGGGACCCGAAGACTGGCCGGATCTCGGCGTCCCGGAGGTTGAGGGCTTCGAGACTGGGACACTTGACAGCGCCATCGGTGGCTCGGTAGGAGCTGATTAGGGGGAGCTCCGGCTGGAGGCGGTGGTGGTCCAGGAGGAACGCGGGGTCGGAGGCGAGGCGGCGCCATAGCCGGCAGACGGCGCGGCACCGGAGCACGGACTTGGCCGGGAGGCGGACGAGGATCTCCTGCAGCATATCTTCGGGGAAGCCGGCGAGTCGGTCCGGCGGCCTTGCCCTGCTTCTGCTTCGCGGCACGGTGGCCCTTCCAGCTTCTTCCTGGGCGGCGACGCGCAGCCCGGATCGGAGTAGCATCTGTGAGGGTTTCGGTGAATCCAGCGGCGGCGCGGTGAGTGATCGAAGTCCAAGGGACCGGCGGCCACGAGGCGGGGACGCTTGTCAGCGGCGCGGCGACTCGCAGCAACGAAGCCCAACACGACGATCCAATAGGTGAAACTAGTATCGAAGAAAAAACAATGAGGAAAATGCCCTAAAAACAATTTTTATGGGTGAAAGTATAGTTTTATCCTTCAACAATCTGATCCTCTATTCCTAAAATAGCTGCAACGCACTACCTATTTTTTCCTAGCCATGCAACCACGCCACATAACAAGTCATGCATGTAACGTGCCACATATCAATTAATGCATGCTAGTCATAAGTTTTTTTGCATTAATTTTTTTATTGACAATATATTTGTTAGGCAATTGCAACGTACATATTTAGTTCATCATTCATATTTTGTTACAAATGACATTCTTTTAACTGCAATTCAAAAGTTTATTTTATAAGCTTCATATTTTTTATTGTTTTAAGTTTACATTTGATTTTCATTAGTTTTAGTTGTTTTTTGTCAAAAAAAATAGTTGTTTTTTAGCAATTATGTATGGATTTTTATTAATAATATTCCTGCAGCAACGCGCTGGGCATCATCTAGTTACATTTAGTAGCTGTATAATATAAGCAATGCACGGATGAGCATGCTGAAGCCAACAGGAGGTGCTCACACTAACTCTTCCATGCTTTGCAAGTTCACGTGCAGTCGGATTGAATAACCTGTAGGAGCTTTCATACCATTGTAGTGCAAGCGTGACACCTTGCATTATCGCACTAATTTCAGCCTCCAAAGCTTCATTTGCAATGAAATAAAAATCTCACACACAGCAAGAAAGTAAGTTCACCACTGGAATTTCTCATAATCATGCCCGCCCCTGTTAGAACTTAGAAGTTGTGCTACCATTCGATGATGCACCACCCTTGGATGACGTTGAACCCTTAGATGATCCAACAACCTTACATCAGCGAACGATGGCGAACGACGATTAATTGACGCCCGTCAAAAGTTTCTCATGGTGCTTTCATCCATGTGGGTTTATATATTTCCCTATTCAGAAACTCTTCGTCCTTAGAGCAAACCTACACACCACAAATATTAACTAGGTGAAAAATTTTTCCAACTATGATACTCCCTACTAATTTAGCAAAGAAATTACATTAATGTGCTCCGCCTATTCCTCCAACGAGAACCTAATTATAAATGACTACTCATAGAATTGTGCCCCGTGAAGTTCTTACAGTACATGCACCATGTTGCAACCTCGGAAATTCTAGCCTTATTTACTCTAGGTTCCGTTTAGGGATGATGGCATGATAAAAGAGTGGGTGGCTCTCTTTCCTCAATATTGCATCTGCGAACACCCTCCCTAACTTACTACCCTCCACTTTGATGGCACCTTTCAAAATCCTTGTGGCATAAGAGGAGTAAAACCACAAACGAAAGCATCACCATACATGTCTAATAATATTCTAAGCACAACTGTACCTATGCTGCTGGTGCTTCAAGCATGAACCCGGATGGTCGTCGTACCTTGTGGAATAGTGTTTGGCAATCAGCAGTGCCCCAGAAGATGAAAATCACAGCTTGGAAGGTGGCAACTGGTACGTTGGCCACACAGCAATATAAGAGTTTCAGACATATCTCGACTCGTTCAACCTGCCCACTGTGCGGTGTGGAAGAGGAAAGTACGTTTCATGCATTGATCATCTGCACACATGCACGGATTCTGTGGGTTAATATGCGACGGAGATGTCCACTCCCAGTTGATGATTTTCTTATCCATAGTGGTAACACTAGTACAAAAGGGCCCATTTGTCCCGGTTCGTAAGGCCCATTTGTCCCGGTTCTGGAACCGGGACTAAAGGGTCGGGACTAAAGCCCAAAACCTTTAGTCCCGGTTAGCTTACGAACCGGGACCAAAGGCCCTCCACGTGGCCGCTGGGGGGAGCCCAGGCAGGAGGACCTTTAGTCCCGGTTGGTAACACCAACCGGGACCAAAAGGCAGGACCTTTAGTCCCGGTTGGTAACACCAACCGGGACCAAAAGGCATCTGTCAGGAGCTGGGGTTTTTGTTTTTTTGTTTTTGAAAGGGAGGGGGGTTAGGTGGTTTTGTAGGGTTAATTTAGGAGTTTCATATTGTGTTAGCTAGCTAATAGAGAGAAGTGTCCTCTTTTTCTCCGTGCTTGGTCGACGCTATCTACTATAGAGAGAACTCGACACGCTAGCTAGTAAGCAAATGAAGGAACCATTAAGTACATAAGATCGTCATGAACATATACAGAGAGAAGTGATCGACCTCTCTTTCTCCGAGAGATTGGTCGAACAACAAGTTTTCGTATATCTATCCGACACTACTACATATATACAATATAACATCCCTGACATCATCAAGCGCCAATGTCCCAATGAATTTTCGTATGGTATTCTCCCTTTTCATGTATGACGTGGTCAAGAATGAATCCCACCAATTCCTCTTGAATTGCTCGTATGCGATCATGTGGTAGGAGTTCATCCCGCATCTGCCGGATCTAATTTAAAGAAGGGGGTCAATACATATATATGAATGAAACTCAACGCAATTGATGGTAATAAAATGAAATTGTGAATATTGTTTACATACTTCAAATTGTTCTTCAGATCTGCCCCGCTCAGAGGTCCTGTGGCGAATGTACTCGCAAACGTAGTATCCACATAAATTATTCCCGCCTTCCTGCCACAAGAACTTTACGAGAATAGAGTTCAATCAAACTGATAATCAAGCACGATAATGGTATTGATGAAACTGGAATCAATGAGAGATGCGCGGAACTAGCTAGTACTACTTACTTTAGGGTGTGTAAATCGCAGCTCGTTCTTCAGACCCGGAACCTGTCCGGTGAACTGTTTCCAAACCCTGCCAGACAAAGAAAATGATTACTTGATATCAGGAAATGAACGAAAGTTGCCGATATGGTCCCGGTATTGATTGAACTTACTTCTGAAGCATTGCAGTCATGTCCGCATAATCCTTGGGATCTTTACGTCTCGAGTCAAAGAGAGTTACTACTCCCCCGTCAAGATGAATGGATAGCAGAATATAGTGGAAACTGCGCATACATAACTCATCAATTACAGTACTTAACCTCGAGTAAGCGAAACCGAATATGCACAAGACAGTAACACTCACTTGAAGTTGTAAGGAAAAAGTATTTCCCTTTTGTTTTGATGTCGAAGGAACGCTTTTAGCAAGTTTTCCTCGGTATCTTTAACTCTTTCTTGTACCGCCCATTCATTTACGGTATTTGGGCTAATGAACCCAATGTCATAGATTTGTCTTTTTTTGCATTCGACGATCTTCAATCTGCATAATATAGTGAGGATAATTATATATACATGCAATGAACGAGCTGAGCTAGAGACTTAATTACAGAAGTAATACTTACAGACAGTAGCAAGTGATGATTTGTTTGTCGAGGGCCTTTTGATTGAATAACTGAAATAACTCCACAAATTCAACAGGCAGCAGGTCGACTCCAATGAGGTCGTGCTCATCTTTAATTCTCACCAGCAAACTATCGGACCCATTCTTCCTGCAGGTTTCCAAGTACCACTCATGCAATTTGTACATCATCGTTATTAGAGGAGGATGATCAGGTTTGACGAGAGGATTCCCGTGCACGTATTTATATTCTTCTTTTACCTCAGCCATTTCAAAAATTATATCATCCCCCAAGTAATCACCGGGATTGGTGCCAAGCACCATCCCCGGATGATTAGCGACGATATCGCTAGACACCTTGAGCGGGGGGCACGATTTCTTCTCCTGTTCGCCGAGCTGGGGAATTGTTTTCCTACTTCTTCGTTCTGCTAACCTTGCATCACTGGAAGTACTTCCCGACCGCCGCGCTTCATCATATGTCTTTCGAATAATGCGGTCATAGTTGGATTGCGGCGGAGGCGGTGGTGGTCGCTTCAGGGCATCGATAGTGCGCTTCACTATTACCGGATCTAGCTTCTCCTTCGGAGGTGGAGTTTTCTTTGCAAAATGGTCCCTCACTTGGGCACGAACTATGTCATCGTTTTCCTTCTCGGTCCTCTCATATGGTAACTTTTCCAGTTCCTTGAGAGATGGACCATATCTGAATTGCCTCCCGTCTCTGCTTGTACTGCTACCCGCCGGAGCGGCGGCGTCTCTCTTCTGTCGTTGCTGACGAGGCGGAGAAGGAGGCGGAGTGCTCCGACGCGCCGGAGGAGCCGGAGCGGCGGCGTCTGTCTTCCGCCGTTGCCGACGAGGCGGAGGAGGAGGCGGACTGCTCCTTCGCGCCGGAGTAGGCGAAGGAGGAGGCGGAGTGGCCTCACGCGTCGGAGGAGCCAGAGATGGAGGCGGAGTGCCCTGATCACTCGCTGGAGGAGGAGGAGGAGGAGGAGGAGGCGGAGTGCCCTGACTTGCCGGAGGAGGAGGAGGAGGTGGAGGCGTCCAGTTTGGAAGCTTGATGTACTCCTTCTGCCATAGACATGTACTCCTCAAAGCACTAACCAGCTGATTCTCCCCTTCACCTGTAGCGTGGTCAAGTTCGAGCTCCTCAAATCCCTCCATTATTGCATCCACCATCACAACAGCATAGCCATGTGGAATCGGACGGTAGTGATAAGTTCCGTTGGGTTGAGGAGGTGCAACAGAGCCGACAGCCGCCTTGAAAGTGAGGTTCCGGTATTTCGTCATAAGCTCGCAATGTTGAGCCTCCGTGATAGTATCCACGGGGTAGATAGGAGCCGTGAAGTCAGGCTGAACGGGGTCCGTGGAAGCCACGCTGCTTCTCCGCTGAGATGGCGGGGTAGCTTCTGGGGTAGCTTCGTGCCTCGTGTTCTCAAGTTGGCCGGCAGCTCGCTGGCTCTTAAGTTCTTCCTCTACCTTTTGTAGTCTTGCACTCATCTTCTGCATGTCGCTCAGCTCCGCTTTCCTCTTTCTCTCCCGGCTTCTGTAACCGCCTGCGTCGGGAAACCCAACCTTCCACGGAACGGAGCCTGGTGTGCCTCGTATTCGTCCAGGGTGCTCAGCATTCCCTAGGGCCTCAGTCAGCTCGTCCTTCTCTCTGTCGGGAATGAACGTCCCTTCCTGCGCTGCGGTGATATACTTCTGAAGCTTCGTGATGGGTATTGCAAGTTGCTCATCCGTCCAACGGCACTTCCCTGTTTCAGGGTCCAAAGTTCCCCCAACCCCGAAGAACCAAGTCCTTGAACGGTCTGGCCAGTTGAATGTCTCTGGTTCGACCCCTTTAGCAATCAGGTCATTCTCAGCTTTGGCCCACAACGGCCGGGCTTTGAGGTAGCCACCTGACCCCGTGTGATGGTGATACTGCTTCTTTGCAGCGTTGTTCTTGTTTGTCTCTGACATTTTCTTACTCTTGTCTGATGTCTTGTAGGCCACAAATGCGGGCCACTGATCTCTTATCTTCTCAAATCGGCCGATGAATTCTGGAGTCTCACCTTTGTCGACAAACTTTGATTTCAACTCTTTCTTCCACCTCCTGAATAGATCTGCCATCTTCTTAAGAGCACACGCCTTGACTAGTGGCTCTATAACTGGCTTATTCGGATCCTCCTCTGGCGGTAGGGTGAAATTTGCCTTCAGCGCGGTCCAAAGATCATCTTTCTGTCTATCGGTGCCATAATCACCTTCAGGGGCGTCGTCCTTAGGCTTATTCCATTGCTTGATGCTGATCGGGATGTTGTCCCTAACAATAGCTCCGCACTGAGCAGCAAATGCGTCCTTGGTCCACTTGGGTTCAATCTGTAGGCCATCGTCCGCGAGTGCTGTGATCGTGAACCTTTCATCCTTGCGCAACCTTTTCTTCGGGCCTCGTCTCGTTACCGAAGTTCGGCTCGATCCGGAGGGCTATAAAAGAAGAAAGAAGAGTTAATATATGTACATACCAAACCAGTTAATGCATCAATTAGCTAGTCAGCACAGGTTTAATTAATATATATACCTCGCCGGACTTTGCAACAGCTCCCTCCTCCGTTTGGTCAACGGAGCCATCATGATCATGTCCTTCCTCCTCCATTGTTCGATCACCGGAGCCGTGATCCTCTCCTTCCGTACCATCGGTGTCGTTGAGAAACGACAAGGGATCACCTCCGGCGAGGATTATCTCCCCCAACAACTGTTCTTGTTCCAAGTCTCTTTGATCCATAGTTTCTGCAAATATTACAACATGACAATATACAAACATGAGAGATGGATATATTAGTGGCCCCGACAATGCTTTTTTTTCTAGGGTTTGGGTGGCCTCGAGAGTTGGTTGCCTCTCTCGATCGAGAGTTGGTCGCCTCTCTCATGAATGTCCGACGTCCCCCCTCTATGGCCACATGGCAATTAATATACAAACATGAATGTCATCCGACGTCCGGACCGCCTCTATCATGAATGTCCGACGTCCGGTTTGGGGTGGCCTCGACAACACTTCTAGGGTTTGGGGTGGCCTCGACAACGCTCTTTCTTCTAGGGTTTGGGTGGCCTCGAGAGTTTATCGGGTAGGGACGGGAGGGGGTAGGAGATCGACAACGCTCTTTCTTCTAGGGTTTGGGTGGCCTCGAGAGTTTATTGGGTAGGGCGGGAGGGGGTAGGAGATCGACAACGCTCTTTCTTCTAGGGTTTGGGTGGCCTCGAGAGTTTATCGGGTAGGGGCGGGAGGGGGTAGGAGATCGACAACGCTCTTTCTTCTAGGGTTTGGGTGGCCTCGAGAGTTTATTGGGTAGGGTGGGAGGGGGTAAGAGATCGACAACGCTCTTTCTTCTAGGGTTTGGGTGACCTCGAGAGTTTATCGGGTAGGGGCGGGAGGGGGTAGGAGATCGACAACGCTCTTTCTTCTAGGGTTTGGGTGGCCTCGAGAGTTTATCGGGTAGGGGCGGGAGGGGGTAGGAGATCGACAACGCTCTTTCTTCTAGGGTTTGGGTGGCCTCGAGAGTTTATTGGGTAGGGCGGGAGGGGGTAGGAGATCGACAACGCTCTTTCTTCTAGGGTTTGGGTGGCCTCGAGAGTTTATCGGGTAGGGGCGGGAGGGGTAGGAGATCGACAACGCTCTTTCTTCTAGGGTTTGGGTGGCCTCGAGAGTTTATTGGGTAGGGCGGGAGGGGGTAGGAGATCGACAATGCTCTTTCTTCTAGGGTTTGGGTGGCCTCGAGAGTTTATCGGGTAGGGGCGGGAGGGGGTAGGAGATCGACAACGCTCTTTCTTATAGGGTTTGGATGGCCTCGAGAGTTTATCGGGTAGGGGCGGGAGGGGGTAGGAGATCAACAACGCTCTTTCTTCTAGGGTTTGGGTGGCCTCGAGAGTTTATCGGGTAGGGGCGGGAGGGGGTAGGAGATCGACAACGCTCTTTCTTCTAGGGTTTGGGTGGCCTCGAGAGTTTATTGGGTAGGGCGGGAGGGGGTAGGAGATCGACAATGCTCTTTCTTCTAGGGTTTGGGTGGCCTCGAGAGTTTATCGGGTAGGGGCGGGAGGGGGTAGGAGATCGACAACGCTCTTTCTTCTAGGGTTTGGGTGGCCTCGAGAGTTTATCGGGTAGGGGCGGGAGGGGGTAGAAGATCGACAACGCTCTTTCTTCTAGGGTTTGGGTGGCCTCGAGAGTTTATTGGGTAGGGCGGGAGGGGGTAGGAGATCGACAACGCTCTTTCTTCTAGGGTTTGGGTGGCCTCGAGAGTTTATCGGGTAGGGGCGGGAGGGGGTAGGAGATCGACAACGCTCTTTCTTCTAGGGTTTGGGTGGCCTCGAGAGTTTATCGGGTAGGGGCGGGAGGGGGTAGGAGATCGACAACGCTCTTTCTTCTAGGGTTTGGGTGGCACGGTACGCACTATTAAAGTTGAACATTTTAACTTAGTAAATTTCTATGAACAATGATGGACGGTACGCACTATTTCCACATACTATGGTTTGGGTTGGATGCATGCGATCGTAACTCCGGTTCCGATTGAAAGATTGCCTCGGAAAGGACTCTGCAACTTGAGCACAAGAGCTCCGATCGAGACAATTTCGGATACGTTGGAAAGCTCTCGGGGAGCCGATGCCAACGTGATGATAGGGGGGGGGGGTGCTCCCGTGGCCTTGTTGGCATCTCTGGAGCCGCTCTAAAATGCTAACGAGCGTTGCCCTCCTTAAAACGCGAAATGGAGCCAAGGGTCTAAAATCGGTCTATGCACGATAGAAAATCTGAAAAAATACATACAAAACATCTAAAAACATATGAAAAATTCTGAAAAAATACATCTATGATCCCTCATACATACATACATACAAAAAAATACATCTAAAAAAATACATATATATATATGATCCCTCACACATACATACATACATCTAAATTTTTTCTATGAACATCTAAAAACATCTAAAAACAGCATATAAGAACATCTAAAAACATCTAAAAATAGCATATATATAACAAAAAAAATAAAGGACGGTAGCGGCGGCGGGGCAGGGCAGGGGCGCGGGGGAAGGCGCGGTGCTCACAGGGGGCGGCGTCGGGGCAGGGGTAGGGGGGACGGCGGGCAGCGTCGGGGCGGGCAGGGGCGCGGGGAGCGGCGCTGGGGTCGGGGCAGAGGGCGTCGAGGCAGAGGGCGTCGAGGAGGCTCGGGGACGAGGACGGCGGCGACGGAGACGAGGACGGCGGCTCGGGGAGGGGACGGGGACGAGGACGGCGGCGACGGAGACGAGGACGGCGGCTCGGGGAGGCGACGGGGCCGGCGACGGCGTCGGGGCAGCCTGGCGGCGTCGAGGAGGTCGGCGTCGTCGGGGGGAACTGCGGGACGAAAATGAAAATTTTCACAAGTCCCGCTTATATACACACAGCATTGGTCCCGGTTGGTGGCACCAACCGGGACTAATGCACCCCTTTAGTCCCGGTTGGTGCCACCAACCGGGACCAAAGGTCTCTTTTCAGCAGCCCAAAGGGCGGGAAGTAGAGACCTTTGGTCCCGGTTGGTGGCACCAACCGAGACCAAAGGTAGGCATTGGTCCCGGTTGGTGCCACGAACCGGGACCAAAGGGCTGCACGGCGTCGGGGCACGGAAGTTTAGTCCCACCTCGCTAGTTGAGTAGCGCCCGCACTGGTTTATAAGCGCGGCTGCGGCCACCGTATCGAGCTCCTCTCTAATGCAGGCCTACGGGCCTAACCGCACACACCTTTTCGTGTGGGCATTCTGGGCCTTTTGCGGGCCTGAATCCTGGCCCAACTAGCGGTTGGGTTTCTAGTCGTATTCAGGCCGCTGTGGCCCAGTAGGCGGCATTTTTTATGCTTTATTTTTTTTTGTTTTTTTTGCCTTATTTATTTTTTTGTTTTTTTGCCTTATTTATTTTCTTTTGTTTTTTGCTTTATTTATTTTCTTTTGTTTTTTTTGCTTTATTTATTTTCTTTTGATTTTTTTGCCTTATTTATTTTCTTTTGTTTTTTTTGCCTTATTTTTTTTGTTTTTTTTGCTTTATTTATTTTCTTTTGTTTCTACTTACAACTAAATACTTAGAGTATTTATTTTCTTTTGATTTTTTTGCTTTATTTATTTTCTTTTGTTTTTTTGCCTTATTTATTTTCTTTTGTTTTTTTGCCTTATTTTTTTTTGTTTTTTTTTACTTTATTTATTTTCTTTTGTTTCTACTTACAACTAAATACTTAGAGTTTTTGAGTGATTCTTTTTGCTTTAGGTCACAAAAATTATAACGAAAAAATACTTTATGAAAATTCTAACTAAAAAATACTTAGAGTTTTTGAGTGATTCTTTTTGCTATTGAAGAATATTATAGTTTTATTTAAGTTCATCATAACAGAATTTTTTAATTGATTATTTTTAGTTCATTATTTTTGCTATTAGAGTTTCATAAAGGTTTTCTAGTTCATTCTTTTTGCTATTAGTTCATTCTTTGAGCTAAATGATCCTGAAATTGAAAATCACTTCAAATGAACTCTGAAAAGGTTGAAAGTTGGCCGAAAACTCTGAAAAAATACTTCGTGTACAAAATGGACAATCTCTTTCGAAGTATCAGGGTTTCGGACGAAAACTCATCTGTTAGAAAGGGATTTCATTTTTTTGAACTTATTTGAACTCCAGACTTTTTGTGTATTCAAAATGCACCATTCAAAGCCACATCATCAGTTTTCAACCCTTTCTGACTTCATTTGGTATTTTTCATGCATTTACTGATTTTTTTGAGCTAAATGACCCTGAAATTGAAAAGCACTACAAATGAACTCTGAAAAGGTTGAGAGTTGACATGGTATCATCATTTCACCCACATAGCATGTTATAAAAAGTTGAGAGGGTTACGGCAAAAACTGGATGCACTTCGTGTACAAAACGGACAATCTCTTTCGAAGTATCAGGGTTCCGGACGAAAACTCATCTGTTACAAAAGGCATTTAATTTCTTCACATGTAACTGCAATGATATAGTTGTGGAGAGAAAGTCTTCACTTTTTCTTCGCTTGTGTCCTCTTGGTTGCTGCATGAAATCGGACACCGCTGTTTTGGTTGGTGCTCTTTTGATCTTGGGCGATCGTGTAAAATGTATTCCCATTTATCTCGTACCCTTTGTAAGTCAATACAGTCGAAGATGGTCCCCTGGCCAACGAGTACAGCTCATCAGAAACAGTGTTGTCACCCATGAGACGTGTTTGCAACCAACTGCCGAAAGTCCTGATGTGTTCATATGTAATCCAGTCGTCACACTGCTCTGGGTGTTTGGAGCGCAGAATATTCTTGTGTTCATCGACATACGGGGTCACCAAGGTAGAATTCTGTAGAACTGTGTAGTGTGCTTGAGACCAAGAATGCCCGTCCCTACATATTATTGAGTCTGCTCCTAGCGTGCCTTTTTCAGTCAGTCTCCCCTCATACCGCGATTGAGGGAGACCAATCTTCTTAAGGTCAGGAATGAAGTCAACACAAAACCCAATGACATCCTCTGTTTGATGGCCCATGGAGATGCTTGCTTCTGGCCTAGCGCGGTTACGAACATATTTATTTAAGACTCCCATGAACCTCTCAAAGGGGAACATATTGTGTAGAAATACAGGCCCAGAACGACAATCTCATCGACTAGATGAACTAGGATGTGCGTCATGATATTGAAGAAGGATGGTGGGAACACCAGCTCGAAACTAACAAGACATTGCACCAAATCACTCCTTAATCTTGGCAGGATTTCTGGATCGATCACCTTCTGAGAGATTGCGTTGAGGAATGCACATAGCTTCACAATGGCTAATCGAACGTTTTCCGGTAGAAGCCCCCTCAATGCAACCGGAAGCAGTTGCGTCATAATCACGTGGCAGTCATGAGACTTTAGGTTCTGTAACTTTTTCTCTGCCATATTTATTATTCCCTTTATATTAGACGAGAAGCCAGACGGGACCTTCATACTGAGTAGGCATTCAAAGAAGATTTCCTTCTCTTCTTTGGTAAGAGCGTAGCTGGCAGGACCTTCATACTGCTTTGGATGCATGCCGTCTTTTTCATGCACATGTTGCTGTTCCTCCCGTGCCTCCGGTGTATCTTTTGTCTTCCCATACACTCCCAAGAAGCCTAGCAGGTTCACGCAAAGATTCTTCGTCACGTGCATCACGTCGATTGTAGAGCGGACCTCTAGGCCTTTCCAATAGGGTAGGTCCCAAAATATAGATTTCTTCTTCCACATGGGTGCGCGTCCCGCATCGTCAGTCAGAACAGATAGTCCGCCAGGACCCTTTCCAAAGATTACTTGTAAATCATTGACCATATCAAGTATGTGATAACCAGTACGGAGGGCGGGCTTCTTTCGGTGATCTGCCTCACCTTTGAAATGCTTTCCTTTCTTTCGACATTGATGGTTGGTCGGAAGAAATCGACGATGCCCCAGGTACACATTCTTCCTGCATTTGTCTAAATATATACTGTCGGTGTCATCTAAACAGTGTGTGCATGCGTGGTATCCCTTGTTTGTCTGTCCTGAAAGGTTACTGAGAGCAGGCCAATCGTTGATGGTTACACACAGCAACGCATGTAGGTCAAATTCCTCCTGTTTGTGTTCATCCCACACACGTACACCTTCTCCATTCCACAGCTGTAAAAGTTCTTCAACTAATGGCCTTAGGTACACATCAATGTCGTTGCCGGGTTGCTTAGGGCCTTGGATGAGCACTGGCATCATAATGAACTTCCGCTTCATGCACAACCAAGGAGGAAGGTTATAGATACATAGAGTCACGGGCCAGGTGCTATGATTGCTGCTCTGCTCCCCAAAAGGATTAATGCCATCTGCACTTAAACCAAACCATACGTTCCTTGCGTCACCTGCAAAGTCCCCCCACCTTCTCTCGATTTTTCTCCACTGCGACCCGTCAGCGGGTGCTCTCAACTTCCCGTCTTTCTTACGGTTTTCTTTGTGCCATCGCATCAACTTGGCATGCTCTTTGTTTCTGAACAGACGTTTCAGCCGTGGTATTATAGGAGCATACCACATCACCTTGGCAGGAACCCTCTTCCTGGGGCGCTCGCCCTCAACATCACCAGGGTCATCTCGTCTAATCTTATACCGCAATGCATCGCATACCGGGCATGCGTTCAAATCCTCGTACTCACCGCGGTACAGGATGCAGTCATTAGGGTATGCATGTATCTTCTGCACCTCCAATCCTAGAGGGCATAGAACCTTTTTTGCTTCGTACGTACTGCCGGTCAATTCGTTATCCTTTGGAAGCCTCTTCTTCATTATTTTCAGTAGCGAACTAAATCCCTTGTCAGATACACCATTGTCTGCCTTCCATTGCTGCAATTCCAGTGTGGTACCGAGCTTTGTGTTGTCATCTTCGCAATTTGGGTACAACCCTTTTTTGTGATCCTCTAAAATGCGATCGAACTTCAACTTCTCTCTTTCACTTTCGCATTCTCTCTGTGCATCAACAATGACCCGGCGAAGATCATCATCGGGCACATCGTCTGGTTTCTCTTAATCTTCAGCTTCCCCCATTGCAGCATCACCGTATTCAGGGGGCGGGTAGTTGTCATCATCCTCTTCTTCTTCGTTGTCTTCCATCATAACCCCTCTTTCCCCGTGCTTGGTCCAAACATTATAGTGTGGCATAAAACCCTTCTCAAGCAGGTGGAAGTGAAGGGTTTTAGAGTTGGAGAAAGCCTTCGTATTCTCACAGACAGTACATGAACAATGCATAAAACCATTCTGCTTGTTTGCCTCAGCCGCTTCGAGAAAATTATGCAGGCCCTTAATATACTCGGAGGTGCGTCGGTCACCATACATCCATTGTCGGTTCATCTGCGTGCGTTATATAGTTCTCATTATTGAACAACATATAACTCTCTAGAGCATCTAATTAAAACATACATTGAAACTATGTAAAAATTTTAAATGCAACAACAAATGCGATCATAACCGCAACTAAGGTACCAATTGATCCAACGGCATAATGATATCAAGCCTCAGTATGAATGGCATATTTTCTAATCTTTCTAATCTTCAAGCGCATTGCATCCATCTTGATCTTGTGATCGTCGACGACATCGGCAACATGCAACTCCAACTTCATCTTCTCCTCTTCAACTCTTTGTAATTTTTCTTTCAAGTAATTGTTTTCTTTTTCAACCAAATTTAACTTCTCGAAAAGAATTTCTATGTCGGTTGGAATTTCCGGTTCACATACCTCCTAGATTAAAAAATCTATGTCACGTTGGTCGGCATAATTGTCGTAAACACTAAATAAAACTAATTGTTATAAAAGATAATATATACCACATCCGAATCATAGACAGGACGAGGGCTGACGGAGGCGGATACCAAATCCATCGCACTATATAATAACAAACAATAATAAAAGTAAGAAAATTACACAAGTATCTATCTAAATTATACAAGTAAGAACTTTTTCCTTTTAGAAAGAAGATAAGAAGAAGAGGCTAACCACGGTGGTGTCGGCGCCGAGATGGGCGCGGGCGATCGACGGCGGTGAGGACGGGGACGGGACAGGACGGACCGCCAAATCTAGACAAATCTTGAGGAAAATGGAGATTGTACAAGGAGCTTCGAGAGGAGAAAGATTAAGTGTGGCTCGGGCATTTCATCGAACACCTCATGTGCATAGGAGGTGAGCTAGAGCACCACAAAAGCTCTCCCACGGCCGGCAAAAAAAACAGAGCAGTGCACTGCTCTGCTCGCGGGGGTATATATAGGCCAACCATTGGTCCCGGTTTGTGGCTGAAACCGGGACTAAAGGTCCCCAATTGGTCCCGGTTCCAGCCACAAACCGGGACCAATGGTTGTGGGCCAGGAGCGAGGCGCATTGGTCCCGGTTTGTGTCTGGAACCGGGACCAAAGGGGTCACCTTTAGTCCCGGTTCCAGCCACAAACCGGGACCAATGGTTGTGGGCCAGGAGCGAGGCCCATTGGTCCCGGTTCGTGTCTGGAACCGGGACCAAAGGGGCTAGACGAACCGGGACCAATGGCCCACGAGGCCCGGCCGGCGCGCTGGCCTCACGAACCGGGACCGATGGCCCCATGGGTCCCGGTTCGTGGGTGAACCGGGACTAATGGGCTTCTCAGGGGTGGACCGATGCCCTGTTTTGTACTAGTGTAAGGAGTGGTTCCTACACTTACTGAACAAATGCCCTGGAGATATCCGAGATATGATCATCATGTTAACTTGGCGAATCTGGCAGTTGCGCAATGACTTGGCCCATGGAAAGGACATTCCTCCTGTCCTGGCCTCGGTCGAGTTCTTAGACAGCTACTACAAGTCTATCAAGCTTGCTGGTAGGTACTCAGAAGAAGAAATTGTTAAAGGAAAGATGCAGCCGCCCACTCTTGGCAAAACCGTGGAGAAGAAGCTGATCTCTGCTGTCCCTTGGCCGGCTCCTGCTGTGGGCACGGTGGCCCTCTCGGTCGACGGATCGTTCCAGGAGGCCGACGGGTCTGCATCTGCGGGCATGGTCCTAAGGAATAGCGACGGATCTATTATATTTGCTGCTTATCGGTTCATTTTTCATTGCAATGACTCGCTGGAAGCGGAGCTGCATGCAATCATGCAGGGCATGGCGTTGGCAATCCAACATTCCCCTCTTCCTGTCATACTTCAGTCCGATTCGTCTGTAGCCCTGTCAAGCCTGTCAAACAACTCTTTGGTTCGGTCGGCCTATGGCCAGTTAGTCCTTGAGATTAAGGATCTCTTTGGTAGTAGGGAGTTTGTGCCTCAGAAAATTAGTCGGTTTCAAAATAGAGTTGCCGATCGGTTGGCCAATTATAGCCAATCTGAGCGAGCTACGGCTGTGTGGCTCGGCTCGGTGCCACCTTGTATCGAGGATTTGTGGCCTCTTGACTGTAACTCTATGAATTTGCAATAAACTCCCTTTACCACCGCAAAAAAAAAAAAAAAAAAAAAAAAAACTGATGCAACACAACATAACGGTGCCGATGATGGCATGGTAAAAGGGCGGGGGGGTGAGCGCCAGCTAAGTGGTGGGAGAGAAACGATGGGAGAAATATGTAGGAAAAAGGGTGGAAAAAGTGAAAAGACCAAGCCTAGGTGAGCGACAACCACGTGGAGGCCATGGAGCGGCGCAAGCTCCGCCATAAGCCATGCTCCGGGACGGCCGCAGGTGACGAGGAGCTATTGCGTGCGCATACGAGCTCATGGTGGAGGAGCTGCGTGCCAAGTTGTCCCTGGTGGACGCGCTGGTGGTGTGCAGCGTGACGGGGGTGATGCAGGAGATCTTCAAGGCGGTGCGCGGGCGGCTCCGCGTCGTCGGCCACGCCGGCGTGGGCATCTACAATGTCGACCTCCAGGCCGCCATCGAGATCGGCTTCCTCGTCCTCGCTGGTGACCGCAGGTGCAGGGGTGCCCACAAAGTGTTTTTTATAATGTCACAGAGAAAATGATCAAAAGAGAGGATGGTTGATTCTGATGAGTGGGGCCCACCTTCAACTAAACGGTCAAACACCTCAATGCCCACCTTCAACTAAACGGTCAAACACCTCGATGCTATGTCAGTGCTTATGAGTGGGCCATCCCAGTTATAATCGGGTTTAATTTCGAGCCAACCAGTCACAAACGAGAAAATGGTAGCTATCTGTAGAAAAGTACCCGAAAAGTGGTAGCTTTTTGATTGTGGTAGTTTTTTGCGACATCGCCTCAATTTTGATAGTTTTGGGCTATTAGCTCGCTTAGGATATGGCGGAATAAAATGGTGGGGTAAATGAGTGGGAGCTAAGTGGCGGGAAAAAAGTGGGAGAGAAGTGATGAGGCTTAGTCACGTCGAAGAGAAATGAATAAAATTGGATTGTCGCTTGTAGCGTCAACAATATGCTAGAGTCGTTGGTGGCGAAGACGACATACTGTTTCATCGCAATGTTAAGCGACTGCGTAGGCCACCACGGGGTGCTATCACCGGAAGCGGCAACGACAACCCCTTCATGCTAGGGGCGACAACGACCAACTTCCTGCCGTTGTGGATGCTAATGATAAATAGGTAATTGTTGAAGTTGGTAACGATAAGGTTGTATATGTGAAATTTACCCAATTGAGGATTATAATTCTAAAATTTATTTTCAAGAAGTATAAGTAATATTTTAGAAAAAATCCTCAATTCCTTGGGTGCTGTATGTGCGTGAGTTTTTTTGCAATGTGGGGACAGCAGGCGCACACGCTTCAGTGGGCCCGCTTGTCAGAGTAGTACTCCGGCTAGGGTTTTCATTTCTGCTAGGGCCAGCGCCGCTCATCCTCCCCTCTCCGCGCAGGGGCTCGCCGGGCGCCGCCGCTTGATCCCGTCTTCACACTCCTCGACTCCACCAAAACCACCACGCCGATGCTCCTCCGTTCTGGGCGGCGCCTTGCCGCCAAGGAAGAAGCGGCCGTGTCGAGGAGGAGAAGCAGGGCAAGGTCGGACCGGCTCGCCGGCTTCCCGGATGAGATCCTGCAGCAGGAGATCCTGGCCCGCCTCCCGGCCAAGTCCGTGCTCCGCTGCCGCGCCGTCTGCCGGTCCTGGCGCAGCCTCGCGTCCGACCCCGTGTTCCTCCTCGACCATCACCGCCGCCAGCCGGAGCTTCCCCTGATTAGGTCCTGCCGAATCTCCGATGGGTCCGGCCTCGGCTCCTGCCTCAACGCCATCCACCTCCGGTCCGCGAAGCTCGGCCCCTCTTCCCAGTTCCCATTCGGTGGCTCTTTCGGCATCGTGGCCTCCTGCGACGGCCTTTTCGTCGTCGGCAACTACGGCATCTGCAATCCGGCCACGCGCGAGTGGGCTACCCTCCGGCAGGACGGGAAGCCCATTGATAATCTCTTCGCCCTCTTCCGGCACCAACCTTCAGGGGAGTTCCGCGTGATGTACTGGAAAAACAACAATAGGGAGTTGATCTGTCGACAGGAGTACTACGTCCTCACAGTGGGAACCAACAATTCATGCGCGTCGATTGCCCGTTAACGGAGGTGCTTGCCGAGGAACCATCCATCTTTGGCGTGCCGGTCCTTCTTAATGGCAGCCTGCACATTCACTGGAGGAGACAGTCAGATGTCCGCTACCACAGGATACGGGTGTTTGACACAGTGGCAGAGACGTCGCGGCAAATGAGACCGCCGCCTGTGAACCCCAGCCATGTTATGCACTTGCTTGACATGGGTGGCAAGCTTGCTGCGTCCACCAGCAAGGATGGCATGACTGGGATGGCCATCTTTGTGCTGCAGGACCCTGAGCATGATGTCTGGGCGTTCCAGTACCGGATCAAACTGCCGGTGATGGAAATCAGGCGCTTCCAGGAGCAAGGTGATTGCTGGGCAAAGGTTGTCTCCGAGGAGGGGGACGTGCTTGTCAGCTGCTATGGCCATCTCCTGCAATGTGACAAGGAGGGCAATTTGGTAGCTAAGTTCAAGTATGATGATGACATGCCGGTGGTCATTCCTCACAGGCTCAAAGAGAGTTTTATCTAGCATACATTTTTCCAAAAGACAAAGAACAAGAATTGATTCATACCCACTCCTGGATATCTGATTTCGCGCCATGTTAAATCTAAGTAAGTTTTTTTGTTACTTCTACATTATAACTAGCACGGTGTCCCATCAATTGTGCGGGAAACGCCTTTAATCATCTTTAATTTATTATTTATGCATTATCATGTTATTTGTAACTTGTTAGAACACTAGCTCAGAAATGAATATGCATACCACTCATATTTGCTATTTGATTATTAGATCGGTACGTAGAATTAATGCTGAGATTAAAAGCTCCTGATGTAGTTGGGAAGACTCTTTTATGTGGTATAATTACGCAAAATTAGTCTTTGGATCGTTAAGTGGTTGGTCATTTGCACGTGATATTGATATATTAATATGTATAGCTAATAGAGCCCACATTTTTTCTGAATATGTTATAGAGCGGGGCTGCATGGTCATCTGTATTGAACCTACATTTTTTTTTGCGTGTGTATAATATCAGACCACTACACGGAAATAAACTTCAGAATAGGAGACGGCCGGTTGTTTATATGTGATATATTGGATCAGTACACGTAGATAAAGATTGCACTACCGGGTCAATTGTTGGTTTGCATATTACACGATTCATCATCGTACGTGATACTATATGTATACGGAGTTAAGGTACATATCATGGGTTGTTGGACTTAAACCTCAATTATGTATTGAATGAGTATAAAGTTACAAATATTACGAGTATCAGCCAATAATATTTAAGGTCCAAAAGATTGATTATCTGATCATGTTTACTACAGTTATGGCAATCCACCATTTGGGGTTCATCATAATAAGGATCTACCAGATCAGATGTCTAGTGATCTTTAGGTGTAGTTACGGAATTTATCGGTCATGACCTACTATGGTATAGTTATGAAGATTTATTAGCTATGTTCAAGAGCACTCATTGATGATCCATTGGTTATGATATGTGTGGTTACAATTATGACAATCTATTGGTGTGATTTTAGGTAATCTTTTAGGTACAATAATGGTGACTATCGACTACCCTAACTTTGTAAAAACCCTAAGCACAAAATAGTTAATAAGTTTGCAGTGTGTTTTGACTGAGTTATTATCTTTATTTGTTAGTAGCACAATTTGAACCTATGTCATTGTGCTGCTAACTAATAATATCTTCTTGTGTGTATTTATGAATGTCTATGGGTTTCCCTGCAAAAAAAATACAAGGTCTATTGGTTGTAAGCTTATAAATATTTATTATTATGATTTATCAATTGCCGTCTGTTCAGGATAATGGTGAGGGAGTCTGAACACATCGACCAGATGGATCTTAATTATTAGTTTATTACTAAGAATTTTGTTGTTTTTTTCATGCAAGAGCTTTCTGTGGTATCATTCACTCCTCTTTTAGTGAGATTTATACCTGTCATCTAATTATAGAAGGAGCCAATAGTGGGCAGCCATTGATGTTTGACGAAACCTGCTGGACCATTACAACAATAAAGTCGATTTAGTGCAACTTTCTTGCTTGGCAATATTGGAAATATCAAAATTTTGAAATTGACTTTGGATTTTTCATCAACGCAGTATAGATAATGGATATTGTCTGTTCATTTTGTATCTTCTGATTTTGATCGTACCGCTGAGGTCTACCGTCTACCTATCCCCATATACACTGATTCATATCAGCCAGAAAATTGATACATTCAGTATATGTTGTTGCGAATTCATACGATTTTTAAAATGGAAGACACGCATCTGTTTGTGATTATAGACACATCTACATTTTATTCATATAAACAGATGATTATATCTTTTGTGTTTTGCACATTCAGAATTTCTGTCGGTTACTTTGCCGTTCATGATGTGTGAAGCTAACCTTAGCTATGAAGCTTTCACTGAATTGTTATGTGGGAACACTTGGATCACCGGGTGCACTATTATAGTTTATAAACAAGGTGGTTGTTCAGTCCAGACTCTACGCTGCAAGTAATTTGCAAGACTGACAAATTCGATGGATTAATTCCGTTATCATTAATCTGAGCCTCTTGCGCAGTTGATGCCTCTTTTGCTTCGACTCCTTAAATGCAGATAGACCAATAAAGGAAATAAAGGGTTAGGAATAGGAAATAGTACCGCGACCTGTGTCCCACTCCTACTGTTCAGCTGTTTGGTTCAGGGCGGGCAGCAGTGTGAACTCTTATTTGAGCCGGCTATTCAATCCCACTGTTGAGATGCTCAGTTGACTATTTTATTGATATTTGAATGTTGTCTTAGTGTGATGCAAGAAATATATTTATTTCGGTTGTATGCAATTGGTACTACAACCTCAGTGAAATATCCTCCCACACTATATGAATATCTTGTTTTAAGCTTCCCCCTGCATAGACCTAAACTGTCCATGGATATAAATTTGACTTCAAAGCTTTTAAGCTTCAACACATTCATCTTGTTTAACTTAGTGAACTTGATTCTTACTCAGGCTCTATTTGCTTCTTTCAGGCGATGCTGGAGTACGTCAATTGGTGCACCTGTCTAGGAGATGAGAAGTTTATCTTTATGTTCACCTGCCCCAACTTGCTTGGGACAAAAGGCTGTGTTGTTGTTGTTGTTGTTGTTGTTGTTGTTGTTGTTGTTGTTGTTATTGTTGTTCACCTGACCTGTTTTATCAACTCATGTGAAAGGTCGAGGCACTGGCGATGTTGGAGTACTTCAATTGCTGCGCCTATGTTTAGGTGTCCTCTGCTACAGTTATGCTCAACTGTTCTGTTCGCCTAGCGCAACTTGCCTGGTACAAAATGTTTTGTTGTTGTTCACCTCTCCTGTTTATCAACTTATGTGAAAGGTTTAGGCACTGCATGCCATGCTATGATCCTGTTTTGCCATATATGTGTTGTGTGTTTGTTTATCGTCAGCCTATGTTACTAGGGTTCTGGTGTATGTTTAGAGAGAAATTTAAAAAAAGGTTTAGGGCAGAACAAGAGAGGGATACAAGCAAAGAGAGGAGCTAGGGGGAGAGATGGGACAGTTCTCTTCTGCCGGTTCCAAAACGAAAAGGACAGTACTAGCTCTCTGTTCTGTGAGATGGACATGCTTGTCTTGTACTGTTGGGTCCAACTCTTTTGCCTGCACGCAGTACACTAACAGTGATATCCCGCCACACTCAGAAGAACCATTGAAATTGACACTTACGTTTGCTTCTTGGAATTGAGTAGTTAGGATTGGTTATTGTAGAATTCTGGATACTACAAGGTAGATCAACTTGGCAGGACAGTGGCTATATAAAGCTGCATTCTTCCTCCCCTGAATCGAAAATTGTAGGTTAGGATCTACAATTTCTTTCATAAATTACCCCAACGAGTACACAGCACCTCAGTCTCCTCGTTCACTCCAGATTTCGAACACACACCCTGCCTCCCTCCCGATTTATACGTGCTCCACTTCACTTGCTATACATCGCACGGCTGCACTGGGAAATACCGGTTGTTGTCTCAGCACCTTCATAGTCGGCTTTTACCGGCAAGATCCATCCGGAGAATACCGGGTGTTGTACACGTCCGACGATGGACGACAGGTGCTTTACTACATCCTCGCAGTAGGATCATCCCATGAGCCAAGATGCATCTACGAAGGAAATGCTCATAAGTCTGGTGCATTTTCGGTCATCGGATCCACATTCATGATACGTTCTGTCGACTAGGCCTTGTGGCTAGGGTTGCCCCATTCATGCAATGATCCACCGGTCCAACACCGTGGCATCCTGCACTGGGAAAAATGGGACGGTTCAACAACTCTATTGATGCCGTATGCGACAACATAATGGTGTTTGATACGGTGGCAGAGACATATCGGTGGATGCAGCGCCCTGCCGCACTGGGTCCTTTGGCGTGGCTGATAGAGATGGACGGCGCGCTAGCCTTGTGCAACACCATTGACGATCGGGTTGTCTTAGATATTTGGGTGACGCAGGACTACGAGTCCGAGGTCTGGGCTTTCGAATTCCGGATACACTTGTTGGAGGTGGCGGTACCGCTGCTGCTCCATTCCTCGTTGCACCTGCCATACTACCCCAAGATGGCGGCGGTCAGCAATCATGAACTGCTGATGAAGAAGTTAGTGAGGCCTCGTGTCGCCCCCGTGGGCGACCCGGGGGTAAACCCTAGCCGCTGTCACACGAACCCACCCGTCTCTCCCCCCTCCTCGCCGCCGTCCGCAACGCCGCCAGGCAAAGCCTGACCGGCATGGCGGCGGCAGGGCTTCTCCACCCTTCGAGCATCACGGCCGGCACGGGACGGCCAGATCGCGAGGAGGCGCCGGGCTAATGCGGGGTCCGGCAGCGCGGCGGGCGGCAACTCTTGGCGGCGTCATGCGTGGTGCGGCGGCGGCGGATTCGATGCGAGCTCGGCGGCCTATCCAATCTATGCGGCGCGGCGGCGATGGCTGCGGCGACGTGGTGGCCGGCCCTGTCTCGGGTGACGGCAGCTGCTGGCGCAGCGCAGCGCAGCCCCGTACCGGGAAGGGCGGCCGCCGTGGTCGGCGTGCCATCGGGCGTCGGATCGGCGGCGACGACGTGGAGGCCATGGTGGACTGGTCGGCGGCGCCTCCGGTCAGATCTGATCTGGCCGGTGTAGCCGGCAGTGGTGGCCATCTCCTCCATCGGAGGTGGTCGGACTGACGCTGGATGGTCAGATCTCAAGATCCGTCATCTAGCTCCGGCTGCGAGTCGGGAAGACATAGTTGCCGGTGAAAACCGAGCCGATGGCAGGCGATGGCGGCGTTCTGCGTCGTTACCTTGATGAAGGCATCGTCGTGTAACTACTGTCGGCCCACTCGTGCTGCTCCGGGGGAAACCATAGGATCTGGTCTTCCAGATCGGACGATGGCGGTACTGCGGTGTCGTTTTCTCTTTTGGGAGCATCGTTTGTGGAGCAGCGCTAGAAGACAAAGGCAGGAGGTGGAGCGGCTTCGTCTTGCACGGAGCTTTCAGTCGAGACGTCAAGTCATGCCTGGCCGACAGGTGCTACGCTGTGTCATTCCTGGTCGGCAGGTGCTATGCACGACAGATCTTCCAGAATCTTCACGTCTGGACGAACGAGCGCTGGGCGGTGGCGCCGTTGGGCGCCGTGGTGGCGTCGAAGGATGGACGGACTAGCAAGGATGATGCGGATCTCTCTCCTGAAGATGGGTCAGCGGTCCGATGAAGATGGCGGCGTCTAAAACGTGTGCATGTGGTGTACGCTTTAAGTCTGCTGCACCGGTTGTTCGTTCCGATACGTTATGTGGATGGATCGACGACGACACCGGGTTTAGATATGGGGAGTGAGAGCACTCCACATTATCGAGTTTTGTAGGTGTGAGTGGTGGCTTCGGGTGGCTTGATGTATGTTCTTGCTAGACCTTTGTTGAATAATAAATAAAGATGGCCGTATGCATCGATTGATGCAGAGGCCGGGGTCTTAACCTCCTTTTCCAAAAAAAAAAAAATGAACTGCTGATCAAGCTTCCTGGGGCCAGGTGTCTGTTTTTTTTTTTGCGGAACGTCGATGGCAAGTTCTTAGAAAGTGTGGACAGTGAAGATGCCGAATACTTGGGGATCACTTCCAGGTCCATCGGAATCGGATGTGATGGTGTGAGCAAGCCACATCCATTTATCCTGGCCTCGTAGAGATGTTGTTCTTCTCATATGGCTCCTGCGCCGTTTTGTTTTCTTGTTGACGGTATTACTGAACATCTTGGATGTTTGGAGTAGCATTTCTGATATATAGTGCTCAATAACTACTCCCTATCATGTATCTCCTGAAGTCTGAAGTATGGGGAATTGGTCTATGTGCCTGACTTAGATGAATGATCAAGAAATGCAATTATAATTTAAAATGTCAATGTGCATTGCATGCTTCTCCTTACTACCAAACACAGTAACATTACCTTAGGCGGCGATCAGCAAGATATGAAGTTTCTTATTTACAAATCCATAGCTATTTATTGTTAAGGATGAACGTTCATGATTACCACTGTACTTTAAGTTGATAGACACAAGAGTGAAGAAGCATAACAGGATTCCCACACATAACTTGGTAAGCACAGCAGGTGAACGTAAAGATTGTTTTCCCACTGTAGAGTAAAGCCAACAATTAAAGTACTCCACCATTGCCTGAAAGCAGCAAATAGAGAGTAAGTTAAACAGATAAATGAATTGAAGCTTAGTCATTTATATCCATAGAAGCTTAGATCTGTGCAGCGGTCAGCTTAAAACGCGATACACAAACCGTGGAGTGGAATTTCACCGAGGCTACAGTACAATTTGTAAACAACAACAACAAAACCTGTACAAAGTAGCTGAAAGCAAAGGAGCCTCAGAATAAAGAGTAGTGTAAATAATCCATCAGAATTGTCTATCATGCAAATTTCAGCATAAAATCCGGACTGAACAGCAACCTACTTATAATAGTGAACCTGTTATCAGTTTTCTGCATACATCTTCTCCTATTTTATGTTGGACAGACCAATTCTACCTCAGGACCTCGATTTTTCTCTGCCAAGCCATGAATAAACTGACCATATGCTCTCAGTAAACTTGCCAAATCGCACATCTCACAACCATCCTGTTGGTTTTAGATCGATAGATCAATTCATCAGGAGTTGAAAACACGTAGGTGCAAAACTTGCAAGCAAGCAAGCAGCTAGCTTGATTGATCTACAGGAGCAATACGTGCTCGTGTAGCCGTACGTGAACCTGATTTGACTAGCGACGACAAGATTGATAGATCTCGATGGGAACTCTCGGCGTAATTTGGCGAACGGAAAAACTGATCGGGGCGAGATTGATTTGGTGATAGCCACAGGGGCGTGTCGCTCCTGGCCTTTTTGCTTTATTGCTTTTTCTGATCTTGTTTACAGCGTGGGTTACATCTATATCTATACCTATTAATAAAGGGGCTATTGCTTCTTATACTACCGTAATTTCGTCCGTTTTTCGTCTGTCCATTTCGCCCATATTATTTTCTATATCCGAGGTGGTACTAATCTCCCAAGCACGCAATTAATCCAGATTTTCGTCCGTCGTCTCTGCCGCATTATTTTCCACCTGCCCATCTCAGCTGGCAAAGGATGCAAAACGTAATTAATCCAGATTTTCGTCCGTCGTCTGAGACGGGCCGCATTATTTTCCACCGGCCCATCTCAGCTGGCAAAGGATGCAAAAATAGCACAACTACGTGGAGTCAAACTCAGGTTCTCCCACTCAGCGTATAAGGCTGCGACCAGTTGATGTAGCACATGTTTGTGTGTTGTAAGAGGGTTCGTCCACTTATCAAATAGTCCCACCTCGGCCCTTTACATCCAACCATACCAGTTTATATACGTGCAAAACTTGCACATATCCAGAAGCTGGCTGCTGGATGATTACCACCTAAGTGGTGAGATAACGGATGTGGGATGTAGGCATATTGCCATGGAGTCCACAAGAGACACGAATCGATGCTACACTAAAACCAGGCAAGACCCAGCCAATTAAGACGACGACATGCACGTCGTCTCAAACCAGGAGACGTCGGCTAGGGCACACACATCTTGCAGGAGGCGCAGCAGGAACGATCAAGTGGTCATGACCTATGCAGGGGTGCCCAAGGCAGCAGGAGAGCCGCAGCTTAGCGGCCCAAGGAAACAAAAGGCCCTGATGATGATGGGGCTGGTCCTCTGATGAGGCACAGTGATACAAGGAGTGCTCTTGGGAAGATGAACAACGATGTAGAGACATATGGGAAGACCACCGCGGTTGCCGGTTGCAAATAAAGGCGCAGAGTCTAAGGCCTATGGGAGACCAGCGGAACTCATAGGTTGATGTACAATTGGGTCTGACTACACACATGTACATATTAGGCCTATGTACATATGAACGTACAGTCGAAGGCCTATGAGCGTTTCGTCATGATGCAAAATTGCAGATGATATTCTTTGCCAAATATTAATAGAGTCTTCAGATATCCTCAATGAATTGCTATGCTGGAGTCACGAATTTTATGGCTGTTCTACATTACAAAGAACTAGAATTTTATTTATTTACTTTGCACCTGTTGCAAGGTTCTTGGCACATGTTTCTATAAATAGCGTGGAGGCAATTTATACATGGTTCATCTTTCATGTTGAGTAAGGATTTTTGACTGTCGACATGGAGCCAAAATTATGCAGAAGTTGAAAAGTAACCTTTAAGTAAGTTTACAAAATATCTTCAAAAAATACTCACGTGCATATGGATATAGTCCTCTCGGTTGGTTTGCTTGCTGCTGCAATTATTATTCTATATGTTAGTTTGCTTGCTGCTATTACTTCATATTTATTGATATTGCCATTTTTTTCCTATTTTAGTTTTAAATTTCAAGAATGAACAAATAATCTAAAGAATGAACTAACAATCAAAACTTAGTTGTTCAGACAGATCAATTTACTTGAAATCATAACCCATATCCTGACCAAATGATCCATCCTTTTTTTTATTATCAGCGACCGTCGTTCAACGACATGGTTCCTTGATCAGGCAGATTCATAGGAAACAGTGTTTTTTCCCGTTGTAACGCACGGGCATTTGTGCTAGTAGGTATATAAAGAAGCTAACCTGCCCCTATTTTACAAACCTATTCGGTGACTATTTTCTGTCCAAGCCGGACTAGGACGTCGTGGTTAATTTCAATAATCACCTCCTAAACACGATGTCCTTACTTTACAGCTTGGACGCCGATCCTTTCTCGCATCTCCAAGAACTTCTGTCGCCCGAGAGACTTCGTAAGAATATCGGCAAACTGGTCTTTCGTGTTCACATGTCGAACCTCGATCATTCCCTCCTCAATGCACTCCCAGATGTGGTGGAACCGAGTATCTATGTGCTTGCTCCTTTCATGATGAACCGGATTTTTGCACAATGAGATTGCAGCTTGGTTGTCTATCTTCAATGACACCTTCTGCACCTCCCGCTTTGCAAGATCAGCTAGGAGTCTTCTCAGCCACGCTGCTTGACAAGCCGCCGTGCTTGCCGCTATGTATTCTGCCTCGCATGAAGACAGCGCAACTACCTTTTGCTTCTGAGAATTCCAGCTGATAGGATTTGGGCCAAGGTAGAATATCATGTCCGTTGTGCTTTTTTCGGTCATCCACATCACCTGCCATGTCGCTATCTGAGTATCCTTGAAGGACCAATCCTTCCTTTCCCTTTCTGTACGTGCAGCCAAGATTTATAGTGCCTTTCACATAGCGCAAGATTTGCTTGACCGTGCTCATGTGCTCGGTTGTCGGATTCTCCATGAAACGACTCACGATCTCGATTGAATAAGCCAAGTCAGGTCGGGGATGCACCAAATATCTTAGACTGCCCACAACGCTTCGATACATTGTGGTGTCCACCGGTGGATTTGAGCTACGCTTGCTCAACTTGTGACATTGGTCCATTGGAGCTTGTGTCTCGTAGCAATCTGTCATGCCGCACATGTCCAATAACTTGACCGCATAAGCCGATTGACATAGGAAATCTCTCCGGTGATAATCAGATCGTCGACATAAACTCCAACTAGCACTTTTGAGCCTTTGGAGTTCTTTGTATAGATTGCGTTCTCGAGGGGACATCTCTTGAAGCCGAGCGAGACCAAACTTTGGTCTAACTTTGAGTTCCAAGCTCTTGGCGCTTGCTTCAGCCCATAAAGTGCCTTCTTGAGCTTGTAAACTTTTCCTTCTTCGCCTTTCTTCTCGTAGCCGAGGGGTTGTTCCACGTACACTTCTTCTGTGAGGTCACCGTTGAGGAAAGTGGATTTAACATCCATATGATGAACCTTCCAATCCTCTTGTGCTGCCAAAGCTAGGAGCACCCTCACCGTCTCGAGTCGAGAAACCGGTGCAAACACCTCCTCATAGTCAACTCCTTGACGTTGTACGTAGCCCTTTGCAACGAGTCTTGCCTTGTACTTCACAATGGCACCCTTCGTGTCCTTCTTTAACTTGTAAACCCACTTCAAACCTATGGCCTTTTGGTTCGGAGGTCGGGTTACCAAAGTCCACGTACCATTGCTCTCAATCGCCTTCATCTTCTCATCCATGGCGTGCGTCCAGCTTGAACTTTTGCTCGCCTCTACGAAGTTCGCCGGCTCCTCAACTCCGAGTAAACATAGTCCGGAGTACTCGAGCGTAACTGGCTTTGCGTACTTGTATACTTTCTTAAGGGTCTTGTAGCGATGAGGCCCAGAAGAATCCGTTGTGGCTTGCGAAGGAGGCGACACAAATTGTGTCGGCGTCGATGCATTTGAGGAAGACGGCTGAGTCCCGGGCATGGTAGATATCGGTTCGTTGGCATCCGCATCGTTGGCGTAGTCGTCGTGACCGTGACCATCATCTTGATTGTCGTCGTCACTATGCGCCTCGTTGTCGATGTCATCGCCGAGATCTCCGCCCGTGTCGTGCGCGTCGTCGTCGCTATCACCTTGCGACCCATGCGCGTCGTCGTCGGTGTCGGCACCATGGTGATCACTGCCATTGCGGTCACCTTGGTTGGGCGTCTTGCCAACCACCTGGACGTCCTCCCCTGCATCATCATCAGTTGGAAATTCAACTGTGAATATGTTATCGTTTGGAGCATCGTCGGCTGCTGCGCTCCAATTCCACGCTTTGTTTTCTTCAAACACAACGTCGCGTGAAATCCGTAGACGCTTGGTTCGTGGATCGTAGAAGCGGTATGCCTTGGTGTCGGAACTCCTCTCGTATCCGATGAACACCATCTTGGTGCTGCGATCGGCAAGCTTTGAGAGATGCGGCTTCGCCGTCTTCACATGCGCCACGCACCCGAATGTCCGTAGATGAGACACATTCGGCTGCCATCCGTATATTGCTTCATACGGAGTCTTGCCGATCACCGCCTTCGTTGGAGCCCGGTTGAGAAGATAGACCGCCGTCGAGACAGCTTCTCCCCAAAAAGTCTCCGGCAAGTTCTTGCTCTTGAGTAAACTTCTGGCCATGTCAACGACGGTTCGATTGTGCCTTTCAACAAACCCGTTCTGCTGCGGCATATAAGGTGCCGTGAGGAACCTTTGTATGCCAATCTTCTCGCAGTAGTCGTTGAACACGTTCGACGTAAAATCCCCGCCGCGATCTATTCGTAGAGCGCGAACCTTCAGCTTGTGTTCCATCTCCGTTGCAGCCTTCAGCTTCTTGAACGCTTCAAACGCCTCATCTTTAGATCGTAGGAGAACGACCCACATGTATCTCGAGTAGTCATCTACCACAAGGAAGAAGTACTTCTTTCCTCCGTGAGTTGCGGGGTGATAGGGCCACATAGGTCACCATGGAGCAGCTCGAGTGCATCACTTGCACGATAGGTAGACTGAGCAGGGAACGACCTGCGGTGCTGTTTTCCAATCAAGCACCCATCACATACTCGATCAACATGGTCGATAGATGGCATCCTGGATACCATCTCCATCTTCGAAATCTTCTTCAAGGCGTAGAAGTTAACGTGTCCCAATTTAGCATGCCATAACCACGAATCATCATCACTCTTGGTGAACCAACACTCTGGTTGAGATTGATCAAGGTTGAGGATATAGAGCCTGTTCCGCGAGCGATTCACACACGCTAGCACGTGTCGGAGGTTGTCAAATATCATCATCACTCCGTTCTCAATATCCACCTTGCATCCATTCTCGTCAAGTTTCCCGACATAGTTGATGTTGTTGCGAAGCCGTGGGATGTAGTATACTCCGGTGAGTATGTGATGTTCTCCTGTGAGACCCTCGAAGAGGACAGAACCTTGCCCGCAAATCTCCACATTTGAACCATCACCGAACTTGACCGAGCCTTGAACATCATATTCTAGCTCGAGGAATTTCTCCTTGCACCCTGTCATGTGGTTACTGGCACCCATGTCTAGATACCACGACACGTTCTGATTTCCGGATAACTTTGGTATTACTTTCTTCTCATGAAGTAGCACCTTCCGGTTTGGTTTCACAACCGCCGTTTGGACGAGATCACAAACTTCGACCATCAGAAGATCTGGACGTTCGTCTTCCAGCTTCGCCCAATTTGCCTTGATCTCCCGCTTGTTAGGCTCCGGACAATCCTTTGCAAAGTGACCCATCTCGTTGCAGTTATAGCACTTGACCTCGGACATATCCAAGTTCCGTTGCTTCCGCTCTTTAGATTGGTCCGCCTTACCACAACCTTGTGGCTTGCCTTTTCCTTTGCCTTCTCCAGTTTGTCCGACGTGCTTCGCGTTGCTTGAGCCTTCGCCTTCATTGCGCCTTCCTTTGCCTGCGCGCGAGTACATGAGTTGGTCATCACCTCCTCCTTTGCCTTTCTGACAGCCACGGGCATTTTCTTCCCATGTCCGCAAGCGTCCGATTGCCTCCGTTATGGTCATGTCGTCAATGTCATAAATCTGCTCGAGCGTGCCAATATTGATGTGCGTGAATTTATCGGTCACCGAACCGAAAAATTTCTCCACGATCTCGGCTTCCTCGAGCTTTGCACCAAGCGCGCGGATCTCTCCCACCAAAGTAGTCAGACACATGGCATAGTTGTTCACCGATTCAGTTTCCTCCATCTGCAACTTGTGAAATTGGCGCTTCAGCACTTGTGCCCGAGCCTTCGTGATGCGATCTTCTCCGATCCTCATCTCCTTGAGTGCGTTCCACGCCTCTCTTGCCGTCTCGAACTCCGCCAATGTCATTAGCACGGAATCCGGCACAGACTGGGCTATGGCGGCCATGGCACCTTCGTCGCACTCCTCGTTGACGTCGTCGTCCGTGATGGCCTCCCACACTTGAAGGGTTCGGAGAATAATCTTCATCTTCACCACCCACACGCCGTAGTTGGCATCGGTGAGCATCAGGTACTGGATGGGGATGTTGCGATGCGCTTGTACGCTAGCGCTGCCCGTTCCTCCACCACTGGTGGCTGACTTGCCGCCCTTGTTCACATTGGAACCGACGTTACCGGACTTGTTTACCCTGGAACCGCCGTTGCCGGACTTGACCGACTCCTTGTCGCTGTCCATCATCGTAGATCGTAGATCATCAAGGCTCTAGATACTAATTGTTGGTTTTAGATCGCTAGATCAATTCATGAGTTGAAAACACGTAGATGCAAAACTTGCAAGCAAGCAAGCAGCTACCTTGATTGATCTACATGAGCAATACGTGCTCGTGTAGCCGTACGTGAACCTGATTTGACTAGCGACGACAGGATTGATAGATCTCGATGGGAACTCTCGGCGTAATTTGGCGATCGGAAAAACTGATCGGGACGAGACTGATTTGGTGATAGCCACAGGGGCGTGTCGCTCCTAGCCTTTTTGCTTTATTGCCTTTTCTGATCTTGTTTACAGCGTGGGTTACATAGATATACTAGTAGAGTGCCCGTACGTTGTCACGGGCTCTTGAAATAGTTTTTAAGAGTTACATGTTAAATTTCACACGTACAAACAATATAAAACACACACAATTATTGAATAATTGAAGTCCATTTTTGCAATGTAAATTGATAACAAAAAGAAAGATTAACGACATGTCCATGTAACAAACTGAGCGATGTTCGACCTTAACATCTATTACAAAACTATCAATATCTAGATGATGCGCTTAAGAAATTCTTTCACAAAATCAGGAAAGTTGCCTTTAGCTTCATTCCCATGATGTTTTAACAAGTATAATAAAAATTGTTTTCTCAACTCATACCCATCCTGCACAAACAATATATGTAGTTAGTATGAAAATTTCACGCCGAAGGTCTTAAAACATGTAACGGACAATACTCACCGCGCAAACCGGCTTTGACACGCTCGGTCCTGGCCTGCTAGAGAAAATGGATGGTCTGGTCTGCTAAAATCGGCCTGGAAAATTGTCGGTCCGATCCGGTCTGATCTTCAACCGGTCCGACCAAGAGGACTGAAAAAAAATGTCACTGCCGCCGTAGTTCGTTCTCAGCGTGCCGACCGGCAGCCCCCGGGTAAACCACCATGTCCCCAAACTTCTCCTCTCCTTCTTTTCTCTCCTCCCCATGCACCATAACCTCTCATCGCCGCTGTCATGCGTGCACCGCTGATGATCTCAAGTTCTCGACCTGGCGCTGGCAGCATTCTAGCTGCGGGTTTCGCTGCCATGGTAGCGACCATTTCAGCACAACACACATGCAGGCCATCAACTGGGAAAAACGGTCGATCGGGTGTGAACTTCGGATCGTGGGAGAATCGCTCGGCCGTGATTTCCGCGCCCAACAAATCAGGTAAGCATTTTTTTTGGAAGGCGTGAGATTTAATAGCCTCCGTCTATAATCACGCACCATGATCCTCCGCTGTCGTTTTCTTTGTTGAAGCACCGTAACAACCTTTCCTAATCGTCTGCGTCTTTATCACAAGTAAAGGATTAGTGAGGTCAGCTCAGGAGTTAGTTGGGTTACTGGCCGCACCTGCCTGTGTATATCTTGTATAAATGTATACCTCTATAACTGGATATGACTGCTTTCAGTCGTGTTGGTGTGTTGTTCACTTTCTGCACTTTTATTCAGTCGAACAGGAAATAGGAAGTACAAGAGAAACATGGCTTCATCCGAAAATCACGGCACCATTTGACAATAAACTGAACGTCATGATTTTTTTTTCATGGTTGATCCGCTAATTATGGCAAGGCCCGAATGATGGGGATATGTACCTAGGGTAGGGTCACAGGCCTGACCTGCATACCCTACCTAAGGACATCACATCGGAGAACTTAAGGATTACAAGATTACAAGGAAGACTCCGACTGAAATCACCATGGTGTGTGAGTCACTTGACAGCATCCACTCGGAGTCTCCTCCCTCCACTCGACAGTCAACCACTCGGTCGCATGGTCCACTCGGACGACAGCAGTCCAACCACCAGAGACAATTACCACCGTCATTATGGCTGAAACGGTCGGCCATTAGTACGCAATTGAACCTGTCTTTATGACTTGTAACTCCCGGGCAGCGGACTCTATATAAGCCGCCCGGGGCTTCTCATTCGGGGAACTTCTTCTCCCTCCAGGGACTCATTTCCTCCAACCCTCTCACACACTCTGTAACCCCGTGTTCATACGCAGAGACAAGAACCCTCTCCGGAGGACAGGACGTAGGGCTTATTACTCTTCCGAGAGGGGCCCGAACCTGCTAAAAATACTCGTGTCACCCATATGCATCTCGGTAGATCATGCTCCTTTACCCTACCCCCTTCGTACTGTCGGAGTCGTTCCCACGACAGTTGGCGCCCACCGTGGGGCCTGGCGTCTATCGAGCCATGGTGCAAATGGTTTTTTTTTCTTCAATCTTCGGCAACGGATCAATGACCATCGCCGGAGAAACTTATTGGCCATCATGCCATTATACAAACAAGAGGATCAGGGAAGTATCGATTCCATCTAGTCTTTTTACAATCAATTATTTAACCATGAGTTTGTCTTTTATTCCTGTCGGATCAGACATACAAATACATGGTTGGTCATGAAGCTGAGGAGAAGAGAAAAGGACAGCCCGTTGTATGACGCCGTCGGCAAGCTCCTACACATGGCCACCGGCGCTGTCATCCTTTCGTCTCCAACCTCAGTACAGCCTAGTGCGCACGCGGCCACCGGCGCCGTCCACGTCATCGTCGTCTCCGACCTCTGCACAACTAGTTGCACCTCGTCGGTGACGTCGTCGTTGCGCCTCCTCGCATGGCCGCCGGCACCATCCACCTCGCCGTCGTCACGCGCGTCCGCCGGCGTCGTTCGCTTCATCATCGTCTTCAACCTTGTCGATTGAGCACCCACGCATGGCTGTCGACTCCGCCTCGTGTCCTCGACCTCCGCGGTGGAGGCGCAAGCCTGCCGCGGCACAGCCGCGCATCGCTCCTTCCTCCGGCGTCAGTCGCGAATGACGGTCTCGGCAGCGGACGCGCGCTACAGCGACAGCCTACAAAACGGCCACAACCTGCAACTGATAGCCGTTCGGGATCAAACGAGTCAATGCCTCATAAACTCCCTCCCTCATTAAGCCCTTCATCAGGTGAGCATTTTCCATGCGTGCATGCATGCACAATTGCGTCATTAACGCCTCATCAGGTGAGCATTTCCCACGCCAATAAATCGTGCATGCATGCATGCATAACCGTACTCGGACTTTAATCCTGTCAATTAGTGTAGGCGTTTATTGTCCAGCTTAAACATTGGTGGCTATATTTGCTAACTTGTAGGGTCAATCGGTTAGCTGGGAACCAGGTTACTCGGACAGCCAACAGGCTTATTCCGAAAGCTGACAGGCCCGTCACTCGGACGACCAAACGTCCACGATGACAACTAAAATGTCCAGGTTTATTTCGGTGGCATTTCTATCCAGGTGACTAGCGTGCAGGTCCTCGGCCGCCCCGCGCGCCGTCGCTCGATTGGACGCTCCTTCGACAACTGGCAGCTCCGCGCATCGCCACTCGGTCGGACGCTCCATCGACACTCGGCCGTCCCGCGCGCCGTCACTCGACTGGATGCTCCTTCGACAACTGGCAGCTCCGCGCATCGCCACTCAGTCGGACGCTCCATCGACACTCGGCCGCTCCGCGCGCCGTCACTCAACTGGACGCCCCATCGTCACTCGGCAGCTCTGCGCATCGCCATTCAGTCGGACGCTCCTTCGACACTTGGCAGCTCCGCACATCGCCATTCAGTCGGACGCTCCTTCGACACTCGGCAGCTTCGCGCATCGCCATTCAGTCGGACGCTCCTTCGACACTCGGCAGCTCCGCGCATCGCCAGTCAGTCGGACGCTCCTTCGACACTCGGCAGCTCCGCGCATCGCCATTCAGTCGGACGCTCCTTCGACACTCGGCAGCTCCGCGCGCCGTCACTCAACTGGACGCCCCATCGTCACTCGGCAGCTCCGCGCATCGCCATTCAGTCGGACGCTCCTTCGACACTCGGCAGCTCCGCGCGCCGTCACTCAACTGGACGCCCCATCGTCACTCGGCAGCTCTGCGCATCGCCATTCAGTCGGACGCTCCTTCGACACTTGGCAGCTCCGCACATCGCCATTCAGTCGGACGCTCCTTCGACACTCGGCAGCTCCGCGCATCGCCATTCAGTCGGACGCTCCTTCAACACTCGGCAGCTCCGCGCATCGCCATTCAATCGGACGCTCCTTCGACACTCGGCAGCTCCGCGCATCGCCATTCAGTCGGACGCTCCTTCGACGCTCGGCAGCTCCGCGCATCGCCACACCGCCAGACGTTCCTTCATCATCTCGGTCGCTCCGCGCACCGTTACTCAGCTGGACGCTACTTCGTCACTCGACTGCTCTTGCGCCGTCTGACAGTTACAAGATCACTCGACTCGGCTGCTCTGTGCGCCGTCATTGGGTCGACTCCTCTTCGACGACAAGCTCGACTCAGCCGCCCAAATCATTACCTGGAGTCATCTTCAGGACTGCAAAAGGGTGAAAATGACTCTCCTCTACGGATACACTTGGACTTGGAGATGGCCTGTGCTGGTGTTCCCCCGGGATAATGAGTGGCCTCTCTCCGAAGAGTCAGTCCACGCGCTAGCCTTGCCACTCGGGTTTTCATGGCACGTCCACCTCGGACCACTAGTCTATCTCCTCCGGGAGACATACGAGTGCCACCAAGTTTTTCCTCGCAGTGTCCAACTTTTCTCTCCAGTCGGCAGTTTCAAGACCGAAGTTACATACCGTGCCAAGTGCATGAAGATTCACCTGATTGACCCAGTTCCAGGCTGAACTTATTTACGGTGCCAAGCGCAAGAAGATCCATCAGATTGACTCAACTCAAGATTACAGTTATTTACCATGCCGAGCCCACGAAGATCCAATCCGAATACATGAAGACCCCCTCCGAGTGACGAGCATCCCTCCACTCGGGGGCTTGGCAGCGAATCCGCTTCGCCCAAGTAAAAAACCTCCTCCGAGTGACGAGCATCCTTCCACTCGGGGGCTTGGCCGCGAATCCGCTTCGCCCAAGTAAAAAACCTCCTCCGAGTGACGAGCATCCTTCCACTCGGGGGCTTGACCGCGAATCCGCTTCGCCCAAGTAAAAAACCTCCTCCGAGTGACGAGCATCCTTCCACTCGGGGGCTTGGCCGCGAATCCGCTTCGCCCAAGTAAAAAACCTCCTCCGAGTGACGAGCATCCTTCCACTCGGGGGCTTGGCCGCGAATCCGCTTCGCCCAAGTAAAAACCTCCTCCGAGTGACGAGCGTCCCTCCACTCGAGGGCTTGGCCGCGAATCCGCTTCGCCCAAGTAAAAACCTCCTCCGAGTGACGAGCGTCCCTCCACTCGGGGGCTTGGCCGCGAATCCGCTTCGCCCAAGTAAAAACCTCCTCCGAGTGACGAGCATCCCTCCACTCGGGGGCTTGGCCGCGAATCCGCTTCGCCCAAGTAAAAAACCTACTCCGAGTGACGAGCGTCCCTCCACTCGGGGGCTTGGCCGCGAATCCGCTTCGCCCAAGTAAAAACCTCCTCCGAGTGACGAGCGTCCCTCCACTCGGGGGCTTGGCCGCGAATCCGCTTCGCCCAAGTAAAAACCTCCTCCGAGTGACGAGCGTCCCTCCACTCGGGGGCTTGGCCGCGAATCCGCTTCGCCCAAGTAAAAACCTCCTCCGAGTGACGAGCGTCCCTCCACTCGGGGGCTTGGCCGCGAATCCGCTTCGCCCAAGTAAAAACCTCCTCCGAGTGACGAGCGTCCCTCCACTCGAGGGCTTGGCCGCGAATCCGCTTCGCCCAAGTAAAAACCTCCTCCGAGTGACGAGCGTCCCTCCACTCGGGGGCTTGGCCGCGAATCCGCTTCGCCCAAGTAAAAACCTCCTCCGAGTGACGAGCATCCCTCCACTCGGGGGCTTGGCCGCGAATCCGCTTCGCCCAAGTAAAAACCTACTCCGAGTGACGAGCACCTCTCACTCGGAGACTTAGCCGCGAGTCGGACCCCGTTTAAGATTCGCCTAGGTTCAAACTTCTTCTGAGTAATGAGCATCCATCTCCCTCGGAAACCAAACAAACGTAAAGGATTGAAAAGCAAACATGCAAACATTGTCTCTATCAGACCCCCGCCGATGCAAGCACTCGACGGCGGTCTCGGGGACTACACCCAGTGGGTGCACTCAGCGTGCCCCCACTGGACCTACAATCAAAACAAATCTAAGACCCCTGCCGATGACTCCGCGCATCGCCGCTCAACTGGACGCTCCTTCGACACTCGGCAGCTCCGCGCATCGCCATTCAGTCGGACGCTCCTTCGACACTCGGCAGCTCCGCGCATCGCCATTCAGTCGGACGCTCCTTCGACACTCGCCAGCTCCGCGCATCGCCATTCAGTCGGACGCTCCTTCGACACTCGGCAGCTCCGCGCGCCGTCACTCAACTGGACGCCCCATCGTCACTCGGCAGCTCCGCGCATCGCCATTCAGTCGGACGCTCCTTCGACACTCGGCAGCTCCGCGCGCCGTCACTCAATCGGACGCTCCTTCGACACTCGGCAGCTCCGCGCATCGCCATTCAGTCGGACGCTCCTTCGACACTCGGCAGCTCCCCGCATCGCCATTCGGTCGGACGCTCCATCGTCACTCGACCGCCCCGCGTGCCGTCATACTACTGGACGCGTCTTCATCGCCACTCAGTCGGACGCTCCATCGTCACTCGACCGCCCCGCGCGCCGTCGTACTACTGGACGCGTCTTCATCGCCACTCAGTCGGACGCTCTATCGTCACTCGACCGCCCCGCGCGCCGTCGTACTACTGGACGCGTCTTCATCGCCACTCCGTCGGACGCTCCATCGTCACTCGACCGCCCCGCGCGCCGTCGTACTACTGGACGCGTCTTCATCGCCATTCAGTCGGACGCTCCTTCGACACTCGGCAGCTTCGCGCATCGCCATTCAGTCGGACGCTCCTTCGACACTCGGCAGCTCCGCGCATCGCCAGTCAGTCGGACGCTCCTTCGACACTCGGCTGCTCCGCGCATCGCCATTCAGTCGGACGCTCCTTCGACACTCGGCAGCTCCGCGCGCCGTCACTCAACTGGACGCCCCATCGTCACTCGGCAGCTCCGCGCATCGCCATTCAGTCGGACGCTCCTTCGACACTCGGCAGCTCCGCGCGCCGTCACTCAACTGGACGCCCCATCGTCACTCGGCAGCTCTGCGCATCGCCATTCAGTCGGACGCTCCTTCGACACTTGGCAGCTCCGCACATCGCCATTCAGTCGGACGCTCCTTCGACACTCGGCAGCTTCGCGCATCGCCATTCAGTCGGACGCTCCTTCGACACTCGGCAGCTCCGCGCATCGCCAGTCAGTCGGACGCTCCTTCGACACTCGGCAGCTCCGCGCATCGCCATTCAGTCGGACGCTCCTTCGACACTCGGCAGCTCCGCGCGCCGTCACTCAACTGGACGCCCCATCGTCACTCGGCAGCTCCGCGCATCGCCATTCTGTCGGACGCTCCTTCGACACTCGGCGGCTCCGCGCGCCGTCACTCAACTGGACGCCCCATCGTCACTCGGCAGCTCCGCGCATCGCCATTCAGTCGGACGCTCCTTCGACACTCGGCAGCTCCGCACATCGCCATTCAGTCGGACGCTCCTTCGACACTCGGCAGCTCCGCGCATCGCCATTCTGTCGGACGCTCCTTCGACACTCGGCAGCTCCGCGCATCGCCATTCAATCGGACGCTCCTTCGACACTCGGCAGCTCCGCGCATCGCCATTCAGTCGGACGCTCCTTCGACACTCGGCAGCTCCCCGCATCGCCACTCAGTCGGACGCTCCATCGTCACTCGACCGCCCCGCGCGCCGTCGTACTACTAGACGCGTCTTCATCGCCACTCAGTCGGACGCTCTATCGTCACTCGACCGCCCCGCGCGCCGTCGTACTACTGGACGCGTCTTCATCGCCACTCCGTCGGACGCTCCATCGTCACTCGACCGCCCCGCGCGCCGTCGTACTACTGGACGCGTCTTCATCGCCACTCAGTCGGACGCTCTATCGTCACTCGACCGCCCCGCGCGCCGTCGTACTACTGGACGCGTCTTCATCGCCACTCCGTCGGACGCTCCATCGTCACTCGACCGCCCCGCGCGCCGTCGTACTACTGGACGCGTCTTCATCGCCACTCAGTCGGACGCTCTATCGTCACTCGACCGCCCCGCGCGCCGTCGTACTACTGGACGCGTCTTCATCGCCACTCAGTCGGACGCTCCATCGTCACTCGACCGCCCCGCGCGCCGTCGTATTACTGGACGCGTCTTCATCGCCACTCAGTCGGACGCTCCATCGTCACTCGACCGCCCCGCGAGCCGTCGTACTACTGGACGCGTCTTCGTCACTCGGTAACTCCGCGCACCGACACTCAGTCAGACGCTCCATCGTCACTCGGCCACCCCGCGCGCCGTCACTCTACCGGACACGCCTTCGTCGCTCGGCAGCTCCGCATATCAAGACAGAATCGATCAGGGTGAATGACAAAGACTCCAATCAACGAAGACTTCTATGAAGCCCAACAATGCATTCGGAATTTTTGTGTCATATCAGAACCTGCATCGATCCCTTTTTTCACTCAAACCCTGATCAATTCGGGGACTAATGATGGGGATATGTACCTAGGGTAGGGTCACAGGCCTGACCTGCATACCCTACCTAAGGACATCACATCGGAGAACTTAAGGATTACAAGATTACAAGGAAGACTCCGACTGAAATCACCATGGTGTGTGAGTCACTCGACAGCATCCACTCGGAGTCTCCTCCCTCCACTCGACAGTCAACCACTCGGTCGCATGGTCCACTCGGACGACAGCAGTCCAACCACCAGAGACAATTACCACCGTCATTATGGCTGAAACGGTCGGCCATTAGTACGCAATTGAACCTGTCTTTATGACTTGTAACTCCCGGGCAGCGGACTCTATATAAGCCGCCCGGGGCTTCTCATTCGGGGAACTTCTTCTCCCTCCAGGGACTCATTTCCTCCAACCCTCTCACACACTCTGTAACCCCGTGTTCATACGCAGAGACAAGAACCCTCTCCGGAGGACAGGACGTAGGGCTTATTACTCTTCCGAGAGGGGCCCGAACCTGCTAAAAATACTCGTGTCACCCATATGCATCTCGGTAGATCATGCTCCTTTACCCTACCCCCTTCGTACTGTCGGAGTCGTTCCCACGACACCGAACACAAAAAAACATGGGCTCATGAAAAAAAAACTGCTACGGAAGGTTCATGGCTAACAGCCGCGCACTTGCCCCGGCACATCACCGACCTCATCGCTGGCGCTCCCGCATGTCCACCACCTCGCCACAGCACCTGCACACGCAGCCCACCTTGCCGCTGCCCCTGCACGTTGACGCCGGTGGTGGTTGGCCGGTCCAAATGGTGGTTCGATGAGGGACCGAACCAACCCGGACCATGTCACCTTGGCAGCGTCGCCGAGTTCCAGGGTGGTCACACGGGGACCGATGGTGAAGACGGCGGGCAGGACGAAGGGCAGCTTCTCGGAGCTCTACCAATACCCACGCCTTCTTCACCAGCTTCAAGTCCTCGATGCCCCAGCCGGTGATCCTACCAACTGAGACATTAGGAGTAGAGATAAAGTTTACTGCTGCACATGAGCAGATCCACACGAAGCAGAGTGGAGGTGGAGCAGGCTGGTAACCAGGGGAAGGAGCAGAGTGGGAGAAGCTTTAGGCTGCCGTCTCCACTGGATATGGTGTCTCCGCCGCATCTGTGGAGGCGCCGCGGCTCCGCCTCGGATGGTGCAGCCGCCATGAGGGAGGTAGGTGTGGCGGCCCTCATGGCTATGGTGAAGAGGAGGGGCGGCGCATGGGCGAAGAGGCATGCGGTGCTCGTGGCCAAAAATGTGGGTCGTTCGAGCAGCGGGAGGGAGGAGGGGATCACCGGGAGGCGGCGAGATCGGTGGGCAGCGGCGGCGACGGCGACGACGTCTAGGTAGGGAAGTCGAGGTAGGGCGCTGTGTTTTTTTAGGGCAATTGCTTGTGAAAATAACGTGCGACGACGACGTAGTGAGCGGATTCCCTTAAAAAAGACGTAGCGAGCGGATTCCCTTAAAACTGGCAGGAATGGATACGATTGATGATGGTGATAAATAGTGGTGAATGTTGGCCTAATTTACTATCATCATGCATGGAAACGAATCATCAAGAAAAAGAATACTTCCTATTACTACGCTCATAGGAAGATTCCTAATCTCTGCTACTAAACAGTTCCCTCCCAAACAAGGAAGGAAAGTTATGGACGTGATGCGGAAGGAAGTAAATGTTATGAAGATTAATTAATTTAGATTTGATCTTTAGAGATTGATTGTGATTGATTCTTTTACATAAAGACATTACTAAATAACTTGCGTCAGCAAAGAAAGTTCTGATCCGTTCAGTTTTTTACGTTGTGTGAGAGGGTGACGCGAAACTAAACCGGTGGGATGGGGGGAGGGGACGAAAAAAAAACCAGTTAAAAAAAACCCGGACGAAAGTGATGGGACGAAAAAAATCGTGGACGCAATCCTACCAACTGAGACATTAGGAGTAGAGATAAAATATGAGAAAGGAACAACCTATCAGTTATGCATACGTAAAAACTGGTCTATGGCTTCGATGTGCTAATTTATATTCAGAACAGAACTCATTTTAAAGAATTTGATTTATTCCCTTTTAAGTATATGGAGGATCTGTACTCCTTTACTGTAAGACAAACAAAAGACTTTAAGTAGTAGTACATCTTTAGTGCATACACTCTGTTGTATGTTCTTTCTCTATTCCAAAATTCCACTCACGCGATCAAGAAGTATTTCACTGTCTTACGCAAGTAGTTCAGTGCATACATATGCTACTCGTTCATAATTGCAACCTGAACAGAGTAACAAAATTTTCAGTTCGGTGCATGGATGGGTCGATGGGAACACACTGTCTAATGAAAAGGATAAGAATCACATTGGCATGCATAGGTGATCTGAAAATTTAAAAATATAGCATCTACATCTACGCATCATGAGGAACAATTCCAGAGAAAAAAATTGATCCAGTCAAGTGTATCTTTGGATATTTCATTATCCACATATGCCATATTAGTATTACTTCCCACGTGGTGCACATCATCCTGATGCATGGTTGTGCTACGGCCCTTATATTGCAAATGTTATTATTGCAGGAAGAGCATACATTCATAAGCTAACGGTTTCACAATGCATTCTTGCTGATAGTAATTGAACCAAATTAAACGATGGACAAGCAGATTGATTAAGGAACTCTAGGTAATACTTCATGCCGTAAGCATTGGCTCAAAAAGTTAATTTGTAAGTAATGAACAAAAGGCCTAGAAGAATAGTTGTACCTAAATAAAGTTTACTGCTGCACATGAGCAGATCCACACGAAGCAGAGGGGAGGTGGAGCAGGCCGGTAACCAGGGGAAGGAGCGGAGTGGGAGAAGCTTTAGGCCGCCGTCTCCACTGGATATGGTGTCTCCGCCGCATCTGTGGAGGCGCCGCGGCTCCGCCTCGGATGGTGCAGCCGCCATGAGGGAGGTAGGTGTGGCGGCGCTTGTGGCTATGGTGAAGAGGAGGGGCGGCGCATGGGCGAAGAGGCAGGCGGTGCTCGTGGCCAAAAATGTGGGTCGTTCGAGCAGCGGGAGGGAGGAGGGGATCACCGGGAGGCAGCGAGATCGGTGGGCAGCGGTGGCGGCGGCGGCGGCGTCCAGGTAGGGAAGTCGAGGTAGGGCGCTGTGTTTTTTTTAGGGGAATTGCTTGTGAAAATAACGTGCGACGACGACGTAGCGAGCGGATTTCCTTAAAAAAAGACGTAGCGAGCGGATTCCCTTAAAACTGGCATGAATGGATACAATTGATGATGGTGATAAATAGTGGTGAATGTTGGCCTAATTTACTATCATCATGCATGGAAACGAATCATCAAGAAAAAGAATACTTCCTATTACTACGCTCATAGGAAGCTTCCTAATCTCTGCTACCAAACAGTTCCGGCAGTTCCGGCCCAAACAAGAAAGAAAAGTTATGGACGTGATGCGGAAGGAAGCAAATGTTATGAAGATTAATTAATTTAGATTTGATCTTTAGAGATTGATTGTGATTGATTCTTTTACATAAAGACATTACTAAATAACTTGCGTCAGCAAGGAAAGTTCTGATCCGTTCAGTTTTTTCGTTGTGTGAGAGGGTGACGCGAAACTAAACCGGTGGGGTGGGGGGAGGGGACGAAAAAAAAACCAGTCAAAATAAACCGGTTAAAAGGTGGGGGTACGATCCTACCAACTGAGACATTAGGAGTAGAGAAAAAAGACGTAGCGAGCGGATTCCCTTAAAACTGGCAGGAATGGATACGATTGATGACGGTGATAAATAGTGGTGAATGTTGGCCTAATTTACTATCATCATGCATGGAAACGAATCATCAAGAAAAAAAATACTTCCTATTACTATGCTCATAGGAAGCTTCCTAATCTCTGCTACCAAACAGTTCCCGCCCAAACAAGGAAGGAAAGTTATGGACGTGATGCGGAAGGAAGCAAATGTTATGAAGATTAATTAATTTAGATTTGATCTTTAGAGATTGATTGTGATTGATTCTTTTACATAAAGACATTACTAAATAACTTGCGTCAGCAAGGAAAGTTCTGATCCGTTCAGTTTTTTTCGTTGTGTGAGAGGGTGACGCGAAACTAAACCGGTCGGGTGGGGGGAGGGGATGAAAAAAAAACCAGTCGAAATAAACCGGTTGAAAGGTGGGGGTACGATCCTACCAACTGAGACATTAGGAGTAGAGATAAAGAAGCTGCGGGCTTTTGAGGGCGACCTCCATGGAGATGGATATTTTGAAAAATTCAATAATTGCATTTTGAAGTTTGAAAAAATTCTGATTTTTTTTTACACATTCATATGGATGTATTCTACATGTGTGTAAAATCTGACAATGAAATACATTATGGTGAGAGCTACACAAAAAAGACAAATCACGTTTTTTAAACTAATGAACAGTGTACCTCTCACCATAATGTATTTCATCTTCAAAATTTACACACATGTAGAATACATCCACGTAAACATATATGATTTTTTTCACAGTTTTTTGAAACTTTAAAATATGTTTTTTGAATTTTTTGAAATATCCACCTCCATGAAGGTCGCCTGTCATTGGCATTTTGCGAGTTAACCTGCCCCTATTACAAACCTATTCGGTGACTGTTCGATTCAAGGTCACGCCGGCTCAGGAGGAGCGGCGGCGGTGGCAGTGGCGCGTCTGCGTCTCGTGCCAGCGGGGGTGTTCATCGTTTGCTGGTCAAAGGACCTGGTTATAATTTCCTTTTCAGCTGAGGTCCTTTGTACTACAGGTGGAACTTCAATATAATCCAGGGACTTTTTCGCAAAAAAAAAAAAAAAAACCCTATTCGGTGACTATTTCCTGTCCAAGCCGGACTAGGACGTCGTGGTTAATTCCAATACATCCAGATCAGCAATCGACTGATCTAGCTCAGCCAGATTCATTGGTTTCTGTGTGCATGAGACTAATTTTATATATTCGTACTTAATCAGCTGCATCACGCGGTGGAAGTCATGTAGTAATTGACTGATGGTTTTTTTTCTTTCTTTGACTCAAAGAAATGCCTCCCCCTCCGATTTCCATTAGAAGAAACCATATGGTCCAGAAATCCTAGTACAAGCTACTGCTGGAAGTAAACAACCATAAACGAGAACATCCTGAATTCCTGATGATAAGGTCATACATGAGCAGCACCAGCGCCGCAACCAGCAAGGCTAAGCCAAAAGGGGCACACTACTCGGTGAGCAACACGGCATCACCAGCAGCAACCAAACTTCAGAGAGACGAAACGAAGCGCAAAAGCTACAACCTAAGAAGCATAAACGCAGCATAGAGTCTTCATATAAAGAGGATCAAAGATCAGAGGCAGCCACCGTCTTCACAGCAACAAAGCGAAGTAGGAACAAGCTCGTCGTCATCACTAGCATCCAGCCATTCATTTGGAAGTGGATCCCATTCCACGTGTGCATGCTAAGCGAAAATATAGTGCCACGTCAGCACATTATACATCTACAGATGGGATTATTACCGTATTTGCACGCTTGTGCCAAGTTCTAGCAAGTTCAACGTATTTTTCAAGTTTATTCGCAAAAAAAAACGTATTTTTCAAGTTCGGGCACTAAAATGAACATCGATGACGAATTTAAACACCACAGGTGATATTACCTCTTAGAAAAAAGCAACTATCATTTTCCTTTTCCTTTTATGAATATGTCAAGCAGCCCTTGCAACTAAATTTCATCGGCTATCCCTAAAAGAAAATGAGAGTTTTTACGGTGCATCGTACTACCGGAAATAATGAGTAGTATATAATTGATCCAGTGGTCAATATTAATTTTAGAGTTTTTCGCTGTAGGACATTTCAGTAATTTGCCTGATAGGGTAGACTTGTCCTTTCTAATACTCCCTCCGTTTCTTTTTACTCCGCATATAAGATTTGTTTGAAGTCAAACTATGCAATGTTTGACCAAATTTATATAAAAATATATCAACATCTACAATAATAAAACTATGTAGTATGAAAATTTATTTCATGATGCATCTAATAATATTGATTTCATATTGTGAATGTTGATATTTTCAATATAAAGTTAGTCAAAGTTTATAAAGTTTGACTTTGACCAAAACTTATATGTAAACTAAAAAGAAACGGAGGGAGTATTAATCGTAAATTTGTAATGATTAATTTAATCATACCTTAATAAAATAATGTGCTCGTACTAATTAATCACGATTCAATCCCATCTCATGTCAGTTCATCTTCCATTCCTCACTCGACGCAGCCGCCCGGCGGCCGTCTCCTCGGTCGCAAAGGGCCGGTCGCCGCTCACAGATCTTTGACGACGCAGCCGTCGCACGCCGCCGCTTCGAGATCTTCCTCCTCTTCTCCCAGCGACGACTCAGCCGTCGCACGCCGCCACTAAGGCTGGACGGAACGAGCGGGCTTCTCGGCCCGCTCGTGGCCCGTTATGGACCGGACCGTACGGTCCAGGACCGGTAGAAAATCTGGTCGGTCCGGGCTGCAATTTTCGACCCGAGAAAATGTCGGTCCGGTCCGGTCTTTAACCGAGCCGCTCGGTCGGCCCGAGAAAACGCAGTCACCGCCGCCGCCGTTCCTCGTCGTCGCGGCCATCGGCAGCCTCAGGGTGAACCGCCATGTCCCCGAGCTTGCCCTCTCCTTCCTTTCTCTCCTCCCCGTGCGCCGTAGCCTCTTGCTGCCGCTCGCCATCGCTGTCGTGCGTGCACTGCCGCCGATCTGGAGTTCTCGGCCATGGCCTCGACTGGACCCCAACCATGGCAGTCCTTTCTGTTGCTGCACAGGCTAACAGGACACGAGATGTTTGCGCTGCGTGCAACTGATTGCAGCCTTTCTGCATTTCTCTCTATTTGTGCGGTCAAGCCGTTCTGCTTATACAACCGAAAGGAACGAAAGTATAGCTAGGAACGGGTATTGCGGCCGTGCCATCCCACGTCCACCTGCACGCAGCTATGTTGCCGCTGCATGAGCTGAGATCGTGCTATCCCACGAGCTCCCACAACGGCCTAATCTAACTAACCTGAAACTGAGCCAAGACGTGGACATGCACACGTTCAGTTCGTCAGTTAAATAGGTGCTGTCAAACATTCAGAAAATTCAGTTCGTCAGTTTCAGAAGTTCGTCAGTATTGTCAAAGTTTTAGCTGCCAGTTAGTTTCTCGCGCTCGTCCACTTCGTCACATCACTCGCGCACGATCGCCCACCTCGCCGCTGCACCCGCACACATCGGCGCTGGTGGCTGTTGGCCGGTCCGTTCGGTCCATTCGGTCCAGCCCGGGCTTCGTCGCCGCCGGTCCGGTCCCTGAAAATAGGACCGCTCGGCTGCTCGGTCCGGTCCGGCTCGGACCGCCGGTGGCCGGTCCAAACGACGGCTCGGACCGGGATCGGACCGGCTCGGACCGTGTCCACCCTGAGCCGCCACTTCGAGATCTTCCTCCTCTTCTCCCAGCGATGACGCAGCCGTCCCGCGCCGCCCGGCGGCACTCTCGCTGTCACACGTACTTCGGCCGGCTCCCCGCGATCGGTTTCTCCCCCGCGTCGTCATGGAGCTCCCTCACATAGGTAGGTCAGTCCGTGCCCTATCTCCCTCCTTTGGTAGTTGCGTGTGCTGGTCGCGGCACGGTTGCCTCGAGCGTGCTGCTGTATGCGCACTAGCTCTGGAACGATGGCTCCCGGAAGAAATCAGCGTTGCTCCACCGCCAGTACCTCCGCCCATGCTACTCTCCCCAGCTGCCATCGCTGCGCACACATTTGTTCTCAGGATAATAAGTTAATAACAGGACATCAGCAATTCTCGTTTCAGTTACGGCTGATATTCGTTGGCAAGTTATAATTAATTTATTTTAGTTCCAGAGTATTTTCTTTCATCTGCATATGTAACATGGTATTGCTGTTTCTGGTGGCAGGATAACGGCATGGGTGGTGAAGACATTTCGATTGATGAATATATGGAGTACGACAACATGGTCTGGCAGACATTCAAAAGTGAGAAGGAAAAGCATACATGTTCTACTTAGGTAATGTGAAGAACAAAGAGTTTGGCGTTAGAAAGGATGATCTAAATTACAAGGGAAGCAAGCTGTCGAGGCCACGAAGCCAACCCCATCGACTGCTCTACTGCGCTTGCCTTGCATTACACTAGTTTGCTGCTGGAAGTTCCCTGCTGCTTGCCTGCCTTGTTGCACTACCGTTTTTAGTTGGCAGAAACAGCAGAGAACGACAGCAAATAGGGTTACACATAGACAAGCCAAATGCCAAATTGAGATTGTAATTGATGTGAATCGGCAATACAATTCAGTTAATAGAGTGACTGAATTTGAATTCAGATTGTACTAGGCGAATAGTGTGACTGACTATTCAATGTGAATCACTTATGTTTTGTTTATTATCATCATTGTAGAATGGTAATCTTGCTCAAAAAGTTAGTTTACAAAATTAGATATGGTAATTAAAAAAAGGATCCTTATTAAACTACAGGGACCAGTCCCAGATGATCTTTTTACTGGGTTATGGTGATTCACTTCTATTTTAGTGAAATCCCATGCCTAATTTCAGTGAGAGTCTGAAGAAGCAAGCAATTGGAATAATTTGCCACTCTGTCTTTCAAAAATAATAATTTGCCACTCTGTATTGTTGATCTCTGCTCAAGTGTTCAGTTCTGGGCCATAGTTCAGTTCAGTTTAGTTGATCTGTTTCGCCACCTGCACCATCTTGCAATGACATGCTCACAAATTGATGTATTTTGCCATCTGCTCTCAAGGTCAGTTCAGTTCTAGGAAATAGTTGTCATTCAGTTTTCTTCAAGTTCAGTTCTGGGCAAGATTTTGCCATTCAGTTTAGTTTAGTTAGCGGCAACACACTACCAGAATAAACACCTATGCCGACGGCCTGAGCCGTCGGCATAGGCCTGATTCCCGTCGGGATAGGCCTATGCCGACGGCCACCGTCGGCATAGGGCCGTCGGCAGCATATGCGTCGGCGTACCCCGGGCACGCCGTCGGCATAAAGGAGCTGTCGGCATAGCTACCTATCCCGACGGTGTCCGCACGGCCGTCGGCAACGATTGGCCGTCGGGAAACTCATACGTATGACGGCGACAGACGGCGCCGTCGTCAAGTTACGGCCAATTAAAACGTGCCACGTGTCATAGCTATCCCGACGGCCAGGCCGTCGGCATATCTTCCAATATATGCCGACGGCCTTGCCGTCGGCATAATACTGACACGTGGCAGACGCTGGCGTTCCCTGGCGCCAGACTATGCCGACGGCAAGGCCGTCGGCATATCTTTCAATATATGCCGACGGCCTCACCGTCGGCATAGTCTGGCGGCAAGAAGTACAGGTGGTCAACACGTGGCACCTATGCCGACGGTTAGGCCGTCGGCGTAGAGTTAAATGTATGCCGACGGTTAAGCCGTCGGCATAGATGCCACGTGCTAGCCACTGGTAACTCGGCGTCGACCTATGCCGACGGTTAAGCCGTCGGCATAGTTTCTTTCTGATTTTTTTTTTCTTTTCTCTGTTTTAATTCAAATCAATTCAATTCAAATTCATAGCAGATATAGATGATGAAATAGACATACACAGCCATCTAGAGGAGCATAAGCATCATCGCAAGTCATAAGCATCACATCCTCACAACCAACATCACAAGAACATAAGCATCACAACCAACATCACAAACATAAGCATCGTCGCAACAACATAAGCATCGCAAAGTCATCTAAAGGACGGGGAGTCATGTAAAGCATCACAACATCATCTAAAGCATCGTCGCAACAACATAAACAACATAAGCATGTCCATGTTGGGGAACGTTGCATGGGAAACAAAATTTTTTCCTACGCACACGCAAGATCTATCCATGGTGATGAGCATCTACGAGAGGGAGAGTGAATCTACATACCCTTGTAGATCGCTAAGCGGAAGCGTTAATAAACGCGGTTGATGTAGTCGAACGTCTTCGCGATCCAAATCGCCGAGCGTCCCGCGATCCAATCACGATCCTTCCGATCTAGTGCCGAACGGACGGCACCTCCGCGTTCAACACACGTACGGCTTGATGACGCCTTCACCTCCTCGATCCAGCGAGCGATGGTGAAGTAGTGGTTGAGTTCCAGCAGCACGACGGCGTGGTGATGGTGGTGAGGAACAATCTCTGCAGGGCTTCGCCAAGCGCTACGGAGATTATGACGGAGGAACTAGAGGGCTAGGGTTGCCGGCACACGGCTTGGGAAATCCTGATGTGTCCCGTGTGCTAGCCCTGCCCCTCTATTTATATGTTGAGCCTTGGGGTCTAAACTTGGAGTAAAAGCCTCCTCCGGGTCGGTTTTGCCCGCACAAGGTCGGTTTGGCCCGCAGGGAAAGAGTCCAACTCGGATCCCTGCCGAACCGTGCACAGCCGCGCACAAGCGGTAGTACCGCTTCACACAAGCGGTAGTACCGCTTGGGCGGTAGTACCGCTTCACACAAGCGGTAGTACCGCTCCGGCGGTAGTACCGCTTCACCAAGCGGTAGTACCGCTTACGCGGCAGCAAAACTACTTTTGCACTTTCCAATACCTTGTGGGCTTTTATCCCTTGGCCCATATAAAGTGTTGCTGCACCCGAACACTTCGGTAAACATCCGGAACCTCTTCCGGTGAACTTCGGAACTCTTCCGGAGATCAAAACACTATTATCACATATATCAATCTTTACCTCCGGACTATTCCGGAGATCCTCGTCATGTCCGGGATCTTATCCGGGACTCCGAACAGCCTTCGGTCACCAACATAATAACTCAATTATACTAATCGTCACCAAACGTTAAGTGTGTAGACCCTGCGGGTTCGAGAACTATGTAGACATGACCGAGACACCTCTACGGCCAATAACCAATAGCGGGACCTGGATGCCCATATTGGCTCCTACATATTCTACGAAGATCTTTATCGGTCGAACCTCTATGTCAAGGATTCAGTTAATCCCGTATGCTGTTCCCTTTGTTCTTCGGTATGTTACTTGCCCGAGATTCGATCGTCGGTATCACTATACCTAGTTCAATCTCGTTACCGGCAAGTCTCTTTACTCGTTCCGTAATACAAGATCTCGTGGCTAACACTTTAGTCACATTGCTTGCAAGGCTCATTGTGATGTTGTATTACCGAGTGGGCCCTGAGATACCTCTCCGTCATACGGAGTAACAAATCCCAGTCTTGATCCATGCCAACCCAACAGACACCCTCGGAGATATCTGTAGAGCACCTTTATAGTCACCCAGTTACGTTGCGACGTTTGATACACACAAGGTATTCCTCCGGTGTTAGTGAGTTGCATGATCTCATGGTCAAAGGAACAGATACTTGACATGCAGAAAACAATAGCAATAAACTGACACGATCAAATGCTACGTTTACAGTTTGGGTCTTGTCCATCACATCATTCTCCTAATGATGTGATCCCGTTATCAAATGACATCTCATGTCAATGGCTAGGAAACCTTAACCATCTTTGATCAACGAGCTAGTCAACTAGAGGCTTACTAGGGACACAGTGTTGTCTATGTACCCACACATGTATTTGAGTTTCCAATCAATACAATTATAGCATGGATAATAAACGATTATCATGAACAAGGAAATATAACAATAACCAATTTATTATTGCCTCTAGGGCATATTTCCAACAGTCTCCCACTTGCACTAGAGTCAATAATCTAGTTCACATCACTATGTGATTTACATTGTAATGAATCGAACACCCATGCAGTTCTGGTGTTGTTCATGTTTAGCCCTTGGAAGAGGTTTAGTCAACGGATCTGCAACATTTAGATCCGTGTGTACTTTGCAAATATTTATGTCGTCCTCCTTGATGTAATCGCGGATGGAATTGAAACGTCGCTTTATGTGTCTGGTCCTCTTGTGAAATCTTGGTTCCTTGGCTAGAGCAATGGCACCAGTATTATCACAAAACAGAGTCATTGGGTCAAGTGCACTAGGCACTACTCCAAGATCTGTCATGAACTCCTTCATCCAGACACCTTCCTTCGCCGCCTCCGAGGCAGCGATGTACTCCGCTTCGCATGTAGAATCTGCTACCACGCTTTGCTTGGAACTGCACCAGCTAACCGCACCCCCATTAAGAATAAATACGTATCCGGTTTGCGACTTAGAGTCATCCGGATCAGTGTCAAAGCTTGCATCGACGTAACCCTTTACGACGAGCTCTTGATCACCTCCATAAACGAGAAACATGTCCTTAGTCCTTTTCAGGTACTTCAGGATATTCTTGACCGCCGTCCAGTGTTCCATTCCTGGATCACTTTGAAACCTTCCGACCATACTTATGGCAAGGCTGACATCGGGTCTTGTGCACAGCATTGCATACATGATAGAGCCTATGGCTGAAGCATAGGGGATGACACTCATCTTTTCTCTATCTTCTGCAGTCACTGGGCATTGAGTCTTACTCAACTTCACACCTTGCAAAACAGGCAAGAACCCCTTCTTGGACTGATCCATTTTGAACTTCTTCAAAATCTTATCAAGGTATGTGCTTTGTGAAAGTCCTATTAAACGTCTTGATCTATCTCTATAGATCTTGATACCTAATATGAAAGCAGCTTCTCCTAGGTCCTTCATTGAAAAACTCTTGTTCAAATATTCCTTTACGCTTTCCAGCATTTCTATATTGTTTCCAATCAGCAATATGTCATCCACATATAAGATTAGAAATGCTATAGAGCTCCCACTCACTTTCTTGTAAATACAAGCTTCTCCGTAAACTTGTATAAACTCGAACGCTTTGATCACCTCATCAAAACGAAGATTCCAACTCCGAGATGCTTGCACCAGTCCATAAATGGATCGCTGGAGTTTGCAAACTTTGTCAGCATTCTCTGGATCGACAAAACCTTCTGGTTGCATCATATACAACTCTTCCTTAAGGAAACCGTTAAGGAACGCTGTTTTGACATCCATCTGCCAAATTTCATAATCGAAAAAGGCAGCTATTGCTAACATGATTCTGACGGACTTAAGTATCGCTACGGGTGAGAAGGTCTCATCGTAGTCAACTCCTTGAACTTGTGAAAAACCCTTTGCCACAAGTCGAGCTTTATAGACGGTGACATTACCGTCCGCGTCCGTCTTCCTCTTAAAGATCCATTTGTTCTGAATGGCCTTACGCCCTTCAGGTAATACTTCCAAAGTCCATACTTTGTTTTCATACATGGATCCCATCTCGGATTTCATGGCCTCTAACCACTTCTCGGAATCCGGGCCCATCATCGCTTCTCCATAGCTCGTAGGTTCATCGTTGTTTAACAACATGACCTCTAAGACAGGGTTGCCGTACCACTCAGGAGCAGTACGCGTCCTTGTCGACCTACGAGGTTCGATAGCAACTTGATCCAAAGCTTCATGATCATCATCATTAACTTCCTCTTCAGCTAATGTAGGCTCCACAGAAACAACTTTCTGCGCTGCGCTACTCTCAGGTTGAAGTAAAGGTTCAACAACCTCATCAAGTTCTATCTTCCTCCCACTCAATTCTTTCGAGAGAAACTCTTTCTCAAGAAATGTTCCGTTTTTAGCGACAAACACTTTGCCCTCGGATCTGAGGTAGAAGGTATACCCAATTGTCTCTTTTGGGTATCCTATGAAGACGCATTTCTCCGCTTTGGGTTCCAGCTTTTCAGGCTGAAGCCTTTTTGACATAAGCATCACATCCCCAAACTTTAAGAAACGACAGTTTTGGCTTCTTGCCAAACCAAAGTTCATATGGCGTCGTCTCAACGGATTTCGATGGTGCCCTATTTAAAGTGAATGCAGCTGTCTCTAATGCATAACCCCAAAACGATAGTGGCAAATCGGCAAGAGACATCATAGATCGCACCATATCCAATAAGGTTCGATTACGACGTTCGGACACACCATTACGCTGTGGTGTTCCAGGCGGTGTTAATTGTGAAACAATTCCACACTGTCTTAAGTGACTGCCAAACTCATAACTCAGATATTCTCCTCCTCGATCAGATCGTAGGAATTTAATCTTCTTGTTACGATGATTCTCAACTTCACTCTGAAATTGTTTGAACTTTTCAAATGTTTCAGACTTGTGTTTCATTAAGTAAATATACCCATATCTACTTAAGTCATCAGTGAAGGTGAGAAAGTAACGATAACCACCGCGCGCCTCAATACTCATCGGACCGCACACATCAGTATGTATGATTTCCAATAAGTCACTTGCCCGTTCCATTGTTCCAGAGAACGGCGTTTTAGTCATCTTGCCCATGAGGCATGGCTCACATGTGTCAAGTGATTCAAAATCAAGTGACTCCAAAAGTCCATCAGCATGGAGCTTCCTCATGCGTTTTACGCCAATATGACCTAAACGGCAGTGCCACAAGAAAGTGGTATTATCATTATCAATTCTACATCTTTTGGCATCAATGTTATGAACATGTGTATCATTACTATCGAGATTCAATAAGAATAAACCCCTCACATCGGGTGCATGACCATAAAAGATATTACTCATATAAATAGAACAACCATTATTCTCTGATTTAAATGAGTAACCGTCTCGCAATAAACAAGATCCAGATATAATGTTCATGCTTAACGCAGGCACCAAATAACGCTTATTTAGGTTCATCACTAATCCCGACGGTAATCGAAGAGCGAGCGTGCCGACGGCGATCACATCAACCTTGGAACCATTTCCCACGCGCATCGTCACTTCGTCCTTTGCCAGCCTCCGTCTATTCCGCAGTTCCTGTTTTGAGTTGCAAATATGAGCAACCGCACCGGTATCAAATACCCAGGCACTACAACGAGAGTTGGTAAGGTACACATCAATAACATGTATATCATATATACCTTGTTTGTTGTTGGCCGCCTTCTTGTCAGCCAAATACTTGGGGCAATTCCGCTTCCAGTGTCCAGTTCCCTTGCAATGAAAACACACAGTTTCTGGTTTGGGTCCAGCCTTGGGTTTCTTCACGAGAGGAGCAACTGCTTTGCCACTCTTCTTGGAGTTACCCTTCTTACCCTTGCCATTTTTCTTGAAACTAGTGGTTTTATTGACCATCAACACTTGATGCTCCTTCTGAATTTCAGACTCAGCGGCTTTCAGCATCGCAAACAGCTCGGCGACTGACTTGTTCATCCCGTGCATGTTATAGTTCAACACGAAGCTCTTGTAGCTAGGTGGCAATGATTGAAGAACTCTGTCAGTGATAGCCTCTGGCGGAAGGGGCATCCCTAACTCAGCCAGACGGGTGGAGTACCCAGACATTCTGAGCACGTGATCACTGATAGACCCGTTCTCCTCCATCTTGCAAGCATAGAACTTATCGGAGATCTCATATCTCTCGATCCGGGCATTCTTCTGAAAGATAAACTTCAACTCCTGGAACATCTCATATGCTCCATGACGTTCAAAACGTCTTTGAAGTCCCGGTTCTAAGCCATACAACATTGCACATTGAACTATTGAGTAATCATCAGAACGAGCCTGCCAGGCGTTCACAACGTCTAGAGACTCAACTGGAGCGGGTGGATCACCAAGCGGTGCATCAAGGACATAAGCCTTCTGGGAAGCCGTAAGGATAATCCTTAGATTACGGGCCCAGTCCACAAAGTTACTTCCATCATCTTTCAACTTAGCTTTCTCTAGGAACGTATTAAAATTCAGGGGTGCTACTGCGCGAGCCATGATCTACAACATAAATATAGCAAAGACAACTTAGACTATTGTTCTTAGATAATGAGTTTAGTTAATCATATTTAAAAAACTCCCACTCAAATTGACATCCCTCCGATCATTCGAGTGTAACATGATCCAAATCCACCAACTCAAGTCCGATCATCACGTGAGTTGAGGTGGTTTCAATGGTGAACATCTTCATGTTGATCATATCTACTATATGACTCATGTTCGACCTTTCGGTCTCTTGTGTTCCGAGGCCATGTCTGTACATGCTAGGCTCGTCAAGTTTAACCCGAGTGTTCCGCACGTGCAACATGGCTTGCACCCGTTGTATGCGAACGTAGAGTCTATCACACCCGATCATCACGGCGTGTCTCGAAACGACGAACTTTCACAACGGTGCACACTTGGGGAGAACACAATTTATCTTGAAATTTAAGTGAGGGATCACCTTATAATGCTACCGTCGTCCTAAGCAAAATAAGATGCATAAAAGGATTAACATCACATGCAAATCATAAGTGACATGATATGGCCATGAACTTGTGCTTTTGATCTCCATCTCCAAAGCACCGGCATGATCTCCATCGTCACCGGCATGACACCATGATCTCCATCATCTTGATCTCCATCAACGTGTCGCCATAAGGTTGTCGCGCTGACTGTTGCTTCCACGACTATAGCTAACGTTTAGCGATAAAGTAAAGCATTACATAGCGCTTAATGATTGACACGCAGGTCATACAATAATTAAAGACAACTCTATGGCTCCTGCCAGTTGCCGTACTCATCGACATGCAAGTCGTGATATTCTATACAAAACATGATCATCTCATACATCACATATATCTCATCATGTAATTGGCCATATCACATCACAACATACCCTGCAAAAACAAGTTAGACGTCCTCTAATTGTTGTTGCAAATTTTACGTGGTTGCTACGGGTTTGCAAGAACCGTTCTTACCTACGCAAAACCACAACGTGGTGTAGTGATTGCTTTTTGATCTTCTAAAAGAACCCTCTTCATTGAAATCGATTCAACTAAAGTGAGAGAGACAGACACCCGCTAGCCATCTTTATGCAACGAAGTTACATGTCAGTTGAAGGAACCTGTCTCGCGTAAGTGTACGCGTAATGTCGGTCCGGGCCGCTTCATCTCACAGTACCGCCGAATCAAATATCAACTAGTAACGGCAAGCAATATGTATACATCCACGCCTACAACTCGTTTGTGTTCTACTCGAGATCTCATCTACGCATAGACCTGGCTCATGATGCCACTGTTGGGGAACGTTGCATGGGAAACAAAAATTTTTCCTACGCACACGCAAGATCTATCCATGGTGATGAGCATCTACGAGAGGGAGAGTGAATCTACATACCCTTGTAGATCGCTAAGCGGAAGCGTTAATAAACGCGGTTGATGTAGTCGAACGTCTTCGCGATCCAAATCGCCGAGCGTCCCGCGATCCAATCACGATCCTTCCGATCTAGTGCCGAACGGACGGCACCTCCGCGTTCAACACACGTACGGCTTGATGACGCCTTCACCTCCTCGATCCAGCGAGCGATGGTGAAGTAGTGGTTGAGTTCCAGCAGCACGACGGCGTGGTGATGGTGGTGAGGAACAATCTTTGCAGGGCTTCGCCAAGCGCTACGGAGATTATGACGGAGGAACTAGAGGGCTAGGGTTGCCGGCACACGGCTTGGGAAATCCTGATGTGTCCCGTGTGCTAGCCCTGCCCCTCTATTTATATGTTGAGCCTTGGGGTCTAAACTTGGAGTAAAAGCCTCCTCCGGGTCGGTTTTGCCCGCACAAGGTCGGTTTGGCCCGCAGGGAAAGAGTCCAACTCGGATCCCCGCCGAACCGTGCACAGCCGCGCACAAGCGGTAGTACCGCTTCACACAAGCGGTAGTACCGCTTGGGCGGTAGTACCGCTTCACACAAGCGGTAGTACCGCTCCGGCGGTAGTACCGCTTCACCAAGCGGTAGTACCGCTTACGCGGCAGCAAAACTACTTTTGCACTTTCCAATACCTTGTGGGCTTTTATCCCTTGGCCCATATAAAGTGTTGCTGCACCCGAACACTTCGGTAAACATCCGGAACCTCTTCCGGTGAACTTCGGAACTCTTCCGGAGATCAAAACACTATTATCACATATATCAATCTTTACCTCCGGACTATTCCGGAGATCCTCGTCATGTCCGGGATCTTATCCGGGACTCCGAACAGCCTTCGGTCACCAACATAATAACTCAATTATACTAATCGTCACCAAACGTTAAGTGTGTAGACCCTGCGGGTTCGAGAACTATGTAGACATGACCGAGACACCTCTACGGCCAATAACCAATAGCGGGACCTGGATGCCCATATTGGCTCCTACATATTCTACGAAGATCTTTATCGGTCGAACCTCTATGTCAAGGATTCAGTTAATCCCGTATGCTGTTCCCTTTGTTCTTCGGTATGTTACTTGCCCGAGATTCGATCGTCGGTATCACTATACCTAGTTCAATCTCGTTACCGGCAAGTCTCTTTACTCGTTCCGTAATACAAGATCTCGTGGCTAACACTTTAGTCACATTGCTTGCAAGGCTCATTGTGATGTTGTATTACCGAGTGGGCCCTGAGATACCTCTCCGTCATACGGAGTAACAAATCCCAGTCTTGATCCATGCCAACCCAACAGACACCCTCGGAGATATCTGTAGAGCACCTTTATAGTCACCCAGTTACGTTGCGACGTTTGATACACACAAGGTATTCCTCCGGTGTTAGTGAGTTGCATGATCTCATGGTCAAAGGAACAGATACTTGACATGCAGAAAACAATAGCAATAAACTGACACGATCAAATGCTACGTTTACAGTTTGGGTCTTGTCCATCACATCATTCTCCTAATGATGTGATCCCGTTATCAAATGACATCTCATGTCAATGGCTAGGAAACCTTAACCATCTTTGATCAACGAGCTAGTCAACTAGAGGCTTACTAGGGACACAGTGTTGTCTATGTACCCACACATGTATTTGAGTTTCCAATCAATACAATTATAGCATGGATAATAAACGATTATCATGAACAAGGAAATATAACAATAACCAATTTATTATTGCCTCTAGGGCATATTTCCAACAGTCCACCACAGGCTTAAGCGCCAGGATGTCCACCACCACCGCCAAGGTCGTCACCGCCAAGTCCGCCAAAGCACCGGTCGTCACTGCTAGCGCCAGCGCTACCGCCACCGCCAACTCCTCGGTGGATGGGAGTGACCGGGCTCCGTGACTCGGGAGTCATGCGAAGACCGGCACCACCACCAACGGAAGATCCACCGGTTGCCTGGATTTTTCAGCGAGGAAGTGAGTGTTGTGTTCATGACTAATGGTGAAGCTATGACATTCTAAGTTTCACAGTTATCTGTCAAAGCATCAATGGCAACCAGAGTGTTAAACGGTAAGCAGTGGTTGATGAGTTTGGGGAAGTACTAACCGCAGCCTCCATGTTCTGTGCCAGAAACTCCTCAAAGGTAAGGAGCAGTGGTGCAGGTCCAGCAGGTGGTGGTGGTGGTTCCATTACAGGAACCGTGCCGGCCGCCATGCTCTCAAAAACGCGCTGCATGTGAATTGACCAAGCAAACACGAAGATCAGAAGAAATGAAAGTGCAAATATGGAAGTGAAATGAAAGAGGCTAAACTAACCGTCATCATGCGAGTGCTGTGCTCCTGGACTGCTGCAACTCTCGCCTGCCACGCCATGGTCTCCTGGCGTGTGTACTCAATGTAGGCCTACGATATGACATGATGAACTCATAAAACATGTCAATGCAGAAAATATAGTGAGGAAAAAGAAAGATAAGAGGGAAAATACTTACGCTGGTCTGCTGGGTAAGGAGGGAGTGTGACTGTGCACCGGTCGTGCTCGTGCGCTGGCTCAGGCTAGGGTTGGTAGTTCGGAGCCGTGTGAAGGAGATAGAAGGAGTACACACGGCATCCAGAACCGCCTGCCGACCATGAAGCTTCGGCCCTATGCCCACCACCGCCCTCTCGTCCGTAGCCTGCTTTAAGGGGTCAGGTGTGCCAGGATTTACCTTCAGATACACCTCCTCGTAGGCCTTCAGGTTCTCCTCGCTATTGCCGTAGTAGTCGCCCTTGCCCTCCTTGGACTTACTCCGCGTATGGGCGATCTGCCACGCCTCTATGTCAGAGAGCGGCCGCTTCAGTTTCTCCTCCTGCACCACCAAACAGAAGTTAGTGATACATAAGAAAGTGACGGTAAATAGAAGAAGAAGAATGTTTCATGTAAATAAATATACCTGAACTTTCTTGTGGCTAAAGTGGTTCCGGTTTCCCTGACCATGTGTTCCGTCGGTCCCTCGGTTAGCCCGGTTTTTCTGGCTCTTAGCAGCCCACTCTGCATCATGACCGAGCCACAGATCCACCAATGCCGCCCATCCATCGTCCTTTCCATAACACCAACCAGGACACACCTACATAATGAAAACATAATGGTATGTCAACCAGGACACACCTACATAATGAAAGCATAATGGTATGTCAACACGAAACGAATGAAAAGTTTGTTATACTTACGGCCAAGTACTCCTCCCTCTCCAAGGTAACATGCATCCTCCGCGCGGCTTCCTTGGTCATCTTCGTCTCAAGAGCGTCGTGATGATATTGCGAGATGGCCACCCAGCGCACCTCGTACTGCATCTGACGGGCCTTCTTCCTCGCTTGGCGCAGCACGATCTCGTCGGCAGTGGACTTGTGCTCCTCAAGAACTCGATAGTATCTCTACAATCATTCAGAAAACAAGAATGAAAGAAGGCATGAGTTAAACCATTCGATGATAAACTACGAACGAAACTCAAGACTCGTGCTTCTGAAGAGAACTTACCCAAAAATTTGTGATCACGGCCTTAGCATACGTGGTATGGTCCGGGTGGGGGGCCACTTCCCAGTGGTCCCAGTTGGTGGCCAAAACCCGGTGCTCAGGCTGCCTGACTGGATCCGGACAAAACAGCCCCGGCCAGTGTTCCTTCAGCAAAATGGTGATGACGCCGTTTGGAAGACGGGCCCCTTTAGGAATTATCCAGTTGCTGCAAAAGATAGAAAGAATGAAAATATGAGCATGTGTACAAGCAAAATAATTAAATTATGATTAAGTGGCACTTACTCTTTCCCCTTGGGCTCAATGAGCCACTTTTGCTCCTCGGTAGCAGGAAGGGGAGGGAGCTTTGCATTACCACGCAACCACCCCTTGTTGTGTGCAACCGCCTCGCTGCCACCACCATCCTCCCCGCCACCACCATCCTCCTCCTCCTCGTCCCCCTCCCCAACCTCCTCCTCCTCCTCCTGAACCTCCTCCTCCTCCTCCTGAACCTCCTCCTCCTCCTCCTCCTCCTCCTCCTCCGTAGAGGAGGGCCTCGAAGAGGACACCCCTAAGTCGGTGAGGGAGCGATGTTTCTGGCCCCGACCCTCTCCTCCTCTAGGGGCACCTCTCCCTCGACCTCCCTGTGAGGAGTCATCCTCAAGTAGTCGGGAGGGAAGAGTACGGGGTCGACCACTCCGACTAGTCATCCTGGTGAGCTTCGATAGGAAACCCGTGCCGTCGGCCTTCCCCTTGCCCATGTTTAGCGAACCTGCATTGAAAAGAGAATAAACAATTAGTACATTAATAATGAAGAAAAAAGCATAATAATAAGGAATAAAAAACACATTAATAAATAAGCATAAAAAGGCATATTAACAAACCATAGAAAAAAAAATACATGAAACGTACATCTGCTAGAACCCATACGAATCATCACTGTTGTAACCGATTCCTCGATCGGTCTCATCATCACTATCACGCATATCATCTTCGTTGTCTGACGGAGGTGGAGGCTCTTCCTCGTCGTCAACGTCTTCGTTTAACTTTTCTAGCATAAGTATGTCATTTTCATTAACAATGGTCTCACCATCATTCCGTGCATCGTCATCGTTTCGATCCACGTCATCATCACCCAAGGCGTCAGCGTCATCGTTTCTGACCACATCGTCATCAGGTTCCTCTTGATAGAACACTCCCTCGTATGTCATGGGGTTAATGTTGTAGTAATCGTCATCGTTCGGGTCCGGTAGCTTACCATGTGGTGACACCTTGAACACAACTTCCCAATCCTTTAGGTACTCTTTCTGGCATGGGTAAGGCAGATAATAAACTTGTGTGGCTTGGGTAGCCGCAATAAAGAGATCGGCTCCGGCATACTCGGTTGATGGTTTAACTTCAACCAAACCAACAGAAGGCGTATGTCTCAGCCCCTCTACTGGGTCGAACCATCGGCATTTGAACACAGGGAGACTTAGGGTTTCGCGCCCACGGCTGAATGTAAGCTCGTATATTTTTTCTACCCTTCCGTAGTAGTCAACTGAATTTTGACCTTGCGTGTACACCCCAGTATTTATAGTCTTGGGATCAGGTCGGTTGTTCTGGTGCTCCTCTGTATGGAAGCGATACCCATTCACATCGTACTTTTCACATGTCTTGACCCGAGGGTCAAAACCCATGGAAACCCATCTCAATTCGTCATCCATGGATATGTTCGGATCTTGTCCCTACAAGTTTAATTGAAATTGGTGGGTGCATTAGTTCGGTAAACTAATAAATGTTGAACTAGGTATATAATAGGGGAATGTGAAAGTTTACTTTCTCCATGAACCAAGCAACAAAATTTTTCCTTCCAGGGTTTCCATGCCGGAGAAGAGTAAGTTCCTCCGCCTCAGTAGGAGGAATCATTCCCGTCCACTCCTCACGAACGAATTGACTAAAAGAAGAAAAGCGGTGTTAGAACGGGACTAAGTGAACATAGAACATGATGTTGAGCAAGACATAAAGGAAAGGTGTAGTGGTATTACCTCATCCACACATCCTCAACTTCCTTGATGTTGTGCAAGACATAGAACATGAGGTCCTCCCACTCTTGTTGTGGCATGTTATAAGATTTCGAGCCCCCAGCCCTGCCACCTTGCCCGCTGAATAGATGGAACTTGGGTTTATACTTCGGCTCTTCTATATTGTATCGAGGCACCTTATTATGCAGAGTGGGAACGTGGTCTGGATAGTACGATGTCCTGAGGTCTGACACCTCCTCTAGGATAACTGCCTCAGCTATGGAAGCTTCAATCTTAGCTTTGTTTCCACATTTGTGTCGGAGATGCTTGTTCTGTCTCTCAGGGCCGTACTGCCAACGATTCTGCACAGGCCCCCCCAACAATACCTCGTTCGCGAGGTGCAAAATGAGATGTGTCATCGGGGTAAAGAAGCCTGGCGGAAAGATCTTCTCTAACTTGCATATCAACTCCGGTGCCTTCTTATGCAATTGTCTAATCACCTCGGGACATACTTCTTTAGCACAGAGCGTGCGGAAGAAATGGCTTAGCTCCGCAAGCACTCGCCAAACACGCTCGGGGACATAGCCTCGAACCATCACCGGCATTATCCGCTCAATCCATACATGATAGTCATGACTCTTGAGCCCGGTCACTTTGCCCCTTGAAAGATTGACTCCCTTACTTATATTCGATGCATAGCCATCAGTGAACTTCACGATGTGTTTGAGCCACTTCAATACCTCCATCTTTTCTGTCTTTTTAAGGACGAAGTCTGCATCTGGCTTGAACCAGTTTCTTCGACCGCCTGTGGGAGGCTTCATGTTTAGACGTGGTCTATCACAAATTTTCTGTTGATCGGCTCTAGCATTAACGTTATCCTTCGTCTTATCAGGAATGTTGAGTATCGTGCAGAAAAGGGACTCTGCGACATTCTTTTCGGTGTGCATCACATCGATGTTGTAAGGAAGTTTGAGGTCCTTGAAATAGGGAAGCTTCGTGAAGGGGGTAATGTGAGTCCAGTTATGCGTCTCACCATATCCCTCGAAGCCTTTGGCTTTGGCTTTGGCTTTGCCTTTGCCTTCGCCTTCGCCTTCTCCTTTGGCTTTGGCTTTGGCTTTGCCTTTGCCTTCGACTTTTGGCTCAAGAGCTTTTAGCTGAGCAAGAACATCTGCCCCCGAAAATGTTGGAATCTCGTTTACTTCATGGACAACCCGGCCTTTCGTGAAGTTCTTCTTGTCTTCCCTGTGTGGATGGTCTGGAGGGAGGAACTGTCGATGCAGGTCAAATGCTACATACTTGCCACCCTTCTTCAGCCAAATTAAACGTAGAGCCTGCATGCACACTGGGCATGGCATCTTCCCACTTGTACACCATCCGCAGAAAAGGGCATAACCGGGAAAGTCATGCATGCAATAGTGCAACCAAACTTTCATTAAGAAATTTCTCTGCAGATCTCGGTCGTATGTCAACCTCGGAAAGTACCAAGAATGGTGCAAATCATCCACCAGCGGCTGCATAAACACACCCAAATTCTTCCCCGGGTATTCAGGCCCCGGAATGATGAGCGACAAGAACATGGTCTTGCGTTGCATTAGGGCACCGGGAGGGAGATTGAGCGGAATAACAAACACGGGCCAGCAGCTGTATGCATTGGACGACATACCATATGGATTGAACCCATCACCTGATATGGCAATTCTGATATTCCCAGCCTCGGCTGCTTCCTCGGGGTATTCTTCATCGAACGGCTTCCATGCTTCACCTTCTGACGCATGTACGATTTTATTTGGATGGTACCTTATACCTTTCTTGTGCCACTTCATCATTTTGGCAAACTCCTCCGTGATGAAAAGGCGCTGCAGTCTTTCTATGAAATGCAGATACCGAAGAACCTTTGCAGGGATGCCTAGCTGCCTCTTCTCACCATCCTCACCGACCACCTCAAGGTACCGAGAGGAACCGCACTCCCTACAGTACTTGTCATCCGCATATTCGTGCCTAAACAAAAGGCAATTCTTCGGACAAACATGTATTTTCTCATAATCCATAGAGAGTGCCTTCATGAGTTTCTTCGTGGCATACATGCTTTTCGGCAGTTCATGACCCTCGGGGAGGCTGTTAGCCCATACTCCCAGAAATGCTTCGAAGCATTTCTGGCTACAGCCGTACTCAGCCTTGACTGCCATCAGTTGCGAGATGGCATCCAGCTGAGAGACTTTGGCACCCGCATAAAGAGGTTTTTTTTGACGAGGCCAAGATCTCCAAGAAGGCCTTTGCGGTTGCCTCCGGCTCCTCCGGTTCATTCTCTGAAGGTGTCGCATGTGCCATCTCTGCAGCAATGACATCATCTAGCATGTCCCTGACCCCGTCGTCTGCATAACCATCGATGCGTTGTCGCATCACCTCCTCTCTACCACGGTCCTGCTCGGCTAAGTTTATCGGCGGCATGTCAAAGTTTGGCATATATCCGTGCGTGCGAAGATGGTCAGTCATGTCCTTCTGATTTCTACGGTGACGTCTGCCACATCTCGCACAGGGGCATTGTGGGATAATTCTCATTGGACTACGGAATATCTCCTTCAAAAACACATCGGTTCTCGCGACCCACTCTGGTGTAACTCGATTCCGACGGATAAAACCACTGTACATCCACTGATTATCTGCCATCCTCTGCTTTATTGGGAGCCGCACAACAAAATTAAGAATTCATTTAATTAATCACAACAAATTTTTATTTTCTACCGCGTTGACGGCATTGAATCCACCTACATCTCTAATAGGTAAAGATAGGTCCTAATCCCACCCGAGGATGTGTAGATTGAGTACGTTCTCCATGCTCTACCCCGTTCCTAGACAAAATTTTGGCAGCACCTCCCCGCTGTTCTCCAGATAAACGTCTCGGCAAATAGCCGAGAGAATGTGCTCCGGAGAACAATGGAGAGGCGCCGCCGAAATTCTGTCTCGGAACGGGGTAGAGCATGGAGAACGTATCCAATCTACACATCCTCGGGCTGTCCGTGGAAAACGCTGGACAATCCAAAACAGTTGCGGTGATAAATATGCAATTGAATGCATATTTATCGATGCAACCATTTCGGACGGGAGACGCCTAGGTTATGCGACTTGACGAGATAATGAAATCTAGTGACATGATTAAAAGAGCGTAGGAGGTGAAGGTGACTTCGTAGCTCACCCTCGGCTGTAGAGGAAGTAGTCGAACAGCGGCGGGATCACAGACCAACAACTTCGACGACGATGACTCCAAATAGTTGCAACACCACAAAGCCTGTAAATTCCACCAAGTGAAAACAATTAAGGGGATCACATCTCGTATAGCAATCTTTGATGACAAAATGATAATGACATGAAAATAATTCACAAGATAACAAATGCCAGGTGAAGACTAAGATAGCATCCATCCATCCACCATCATGATGGTATCACATTTCATATAACATCCGAATTTATTGATTCACAAAGAAGGGAGTCCAGTCCAATTTATTCTCAAATTAGCAGTTCATTTATAATGTTCCAAGGTGAGGCTGGGAGCTGTAATAATCGCCAAATACAAAGGAAGGTTCAACTAAGTTTAGTGATGCCCTATTTGCAAAACGAAACTGCTCCGCGTATGACAATTTTTCGTCCAACGCTTGTACGGCCAGACGCTGAATACATCCTGCATGTTATGACCCACAACCTGGATCATCTCTGATCGTACCAGTGTTGGATGGAAATTCGTCATATGTATAGCATTAGCATTATTGTTTGTGAAAAAGGTCACAAAGAAAGAAGTAGGCTGGCTCTCCACCCCTAAGTACATTATGAGAGTTGTTTGGTATAAAAGCCCACTGCTTGGGACATTTATCACCTAATACTGAACATCGACAAACTGTGTGCCGACAAAATAACTGAAAGATTAACGCGGTTACATTTCAGCAAGAGGTTCCTCGATGCTCTCACAGGTTACTGCATTGTAGCCATAGTTACTTACTAGACAACCATAATATAACTAGCATTTCGTTTCTCAAAAAAAAAATATAACTAGCATTTCTCCATTGATTCCATCCAAACACCCACTGGCTATGGCGCTGCATTGGCTCAATCATCAGGCAGCAAGAAGAAACCACGAAACCGTGTATCCAGCGCGTTCTCGCGTTGGGTGGATCACATCACCGAAATGGGCGTGGAGATCGTGGTTACCTTCGGGCGGACAGGAGGTCGAGGTGGCCGGGGCAGGCTCGAGAGAGGCCAGGGCGGGGAGGTGGTCCAAGGAGGCCGGCGCGGGGACGAGGGAGGCCGGGGTGGGGACGTGGTCGAGGGAGGCCGGCCGGGGCGGGGACGAGGAGGACAGCCGGGGTGGGGACGAGGAGGCTGGGCCGGGCCGGGGACGAGGAGGTCCGGCTAGGGACGAGGGAGGGGGGCAGGGACGAGGGAGGGGGCGGGGACGAAGGAGGCCGGGGCGGCGGCGGCGCGAGTGGAACCGGGGTGGCGGCGGCACAGGTGGAGCCGGGGCGGCGGCGCGAGGGTGGCCGGGGCGGCGGCGCGAGTGTGGCAGGGGAGGCGGCGGCGCGAGTGGCGGTCGACAGTGGGCGTGGCGCGAGCAGGTGGTGGCGCGGGTCGAGACGGCGGCGGTGGCGGCACGGACGGAGTCAGGGGCAGAGAGAATGAGAGGAGGGGAGCCCCCCCGACTGGATAAGGCGAAGATATGCCGACGGCATAACCGTCGGCATAGACCCGGGCCCGCTGTGTCGCGGATCGATGACGTGGGAAGCGGACTATGCCGACGGCTTAACCGTCGGCATAGAGAGGTGGATCTATGCCGACGGCTTAACCGTCGGCATATGGAGGTGGAGCTATGCCGACGGCTTAACCGTCGGCATATGTTTTTTTCATTTTTTTGTTTACATTAACTTTATTTTATTTTTTAAATGTCCTAACATTTTTTAATATATCAACTATCCCCCCTCCCCTCTGAAGACCCTGTGCGATATTTCTGTGGCATAGACGCCCCCCGACCGGACTAAACCCTAACCGACGCGCACGATTCCCTCATTCAAGTGACGGCGGCACTGCCGTCCGTGGAGGAGGGCCACACCCCGGAGCCCCAAGACGAAAGTCTGAGCATGCCACATCACTTTATCACATCCAAGAGGACCCGGTGTGGTGTTTCGGTGGCATAGCTACACCCGTCACCACTCCTCCACGCGTGTAAGAGGGCCCGCGCAAGACCTCGCGGCATAGCTATCCCCCAAAGTCCCCCGTCCCATCAAACCTGACACTGTTGACCGGACGGATCTACCCCTTTGACTTTCACCGGATGGGGTTAGACCGAGGGACATCTCCACCAGGCTGTGACAGGCCAGCCCATAGGTACAGTTCGGATCAAGGTCCGGGCACAACCCACACCAAGACTCCCTCCGTTAGTGCCCGACGTGGCCATTCCCCCCCCCTCCGTGCGACGGCGGCGACGACGTCGGTGATGGGGGTCACCCTACGGAGCCGCGTGTCGGGTGCTTACACCCGTCACCACTCTTCCACGCGTGTAAGAGGGCCCGGCGCAAGACCTCGCGGCATAGCTATCCTCCAAAGTCCCCCGTCCCATCAAACCTGACACTGTTGACCGGACGGATCTACCCCTTTGACTTTCACCGGATGGGGTTAGACCGAGGGACATCTCCACCTCGCTGTGACAGGCCAGCCCATAGGTACAGTTCGGATCAAGGTCCGGGCACAACCCACACCAAGACTCCCTCCGTTAGTGCCCGACGTGGCCGTTCCCCCCCCTCCGTGCGACGGCGGCGGCGACGTCAGTGATGGGGGTCACCCTACGGAGCCGCGTGTCGGGTGCTTACACCCGTCACCACTCTTCCACGCGTGTAAGAGGGCCCGGCGCAAGACCTCGCGGCATAGCTATCCTCCAAAGTCCCCCGTCCCATCAAACCTGACACTGTTGACCGGACGGATCTACCCCTTTGACTTTCACCGGATGGGGTTAGACCGAGGGACATCTCCACCTGGCTGTGACAGGCCAGCCCATAGGTACAGTTCGGATCAAGGTCCGGGCACAACCCACACCAAGACTCCCTCCGTTAGTGCCCGACGTGGCCGTTCCCCCCCCCCTCCGTGCGACGGCGGCGGCGACGTCGGTGATGGGGGTCACACCACGGAGCCGCGTGTCGGGTGCTTACACCCGTCACCACTCTTCCACGCGTGTAAGAGGGCCCGGCGCAAGACCTCGCGGCATAGCTATCCTCCAAAGTCCCCCGTCCCATCAAACCCTGACACTGTTGACCGGACGGATCTACCCCTTTGACTTTCATCGGATGGGGTTAGACCGAGGGACATCTCCACCTCGCTGTGACAGGCCAGCCCATAGGTACAGTTCGGATCAAGGTCCGGGCACAACCCACACCAAGACTCCCTCCGTTAGTGCCCGACGTGGCCGTTCCCCCCCCATCCGTGCGACGGCGGCGGCGACGTCGGTGATGGGGGTCACACCACGGAGCCGCGTGTCGGGTGCTTACACCCGTCACCACTCTTCCACGCGTGTAAGAGGGCCCGGCGCAAGACCTCGCGGCATAGCTATCCTCCAAAGTCCCCCGTCCCATCAAACCCTGACACTGTTGACCGGACGGATCTACCCCTTTGACTTTCACCGGATGGGGTTAGACCGAGGGACATCTCCACCAGGCTGTGACAGGCCAGCCCATAGGTACAGTTCGGATCAAGGTCCGGGCACAACCCACACCAAGACTCCCTCCGTTAGTGCCCGACGTGGCCGTTCCCCCCCCCCCTCCGTGCGACGGCGGCTGCGACGTCGGTGATGGGGGTCACCCTACGGAGCCGCGTGTCGGGTGCTTACACCCGTCACCACTCTTCCACGCGCGTAAGAGGGCCCGGCGCAAGACCTCGCGGCATAGCTATCCTCCAAAGTCCCCCGTCCCATCAAACCTGACACTGTTGACCGGACGGATCTACCCCTTTGACTTTCACCGGATGGGGTTAGACCGAGGGACATCTCCACCTCGCTGTGACAGGCCAGCCCATAGGTACAGTTCGGATCAAGGTCCGGGCACAACCCACACCAAGACTCCCTCCGTTAGTGCCCGACGTGGCCGTTCCCCCCCCTCCGTGCGACGGCGGCGGCGACGTCAGTGATGGGGGTCACCCTACGGAGCCGCGTGTCGGGTGCTTACACCCGTCACCACTCTTCCACGCGTGTAAGAGGGCCCGGCGCAAGACCTCGCGGCATAGCTATCCTCCAAAGTCCCCCGTCCCATCAAACCTTGACACTGTTGACCGGACGGATCTACCCCTTTGACTTTCACCGGATGGGGTTAGACCGAGGGACATCTCCACCTCGCTGTGACAGGCCAGCCCATAGGTACAGTTCGGATCAAGGTCCGGGCACAACCCACACCAAGACTCCCTCCGTTAGTGCCCGACGTGGCCGTTCCCCCCCCCCCTCCGTGCGACGGCGGCGGCGACGTCGGTGATGGGGGTCACACCACGGAGCCGCGTGTCGGGTGCTTACACCCGTCACCACTCTTCCACGCGTGTAAGAGGGCCCGGCGCAAGACCTCGCGGCATAGCTATCCTCCAAAGTCCCCCGTCCCATGAAACCCTGACACTGTTGACTGGACGGATCTACCCCTTTGACTTTCACCGGATGGGGTTAGACCGAGGGACATCTCCGCCTCGCTGTGACAGGCCAGCCCATAGGTACAGTTCGGATCAAGGTCCGGGCACAACCCACACCAAGACTCCCTCCGTTAGTGCCCGACGTGGCCGTTCCCCCCTCCCTCCGTGCGACGGCGGCGGCGACGTCGGTGATGGGGGTCACACCACGGAGCCGCGTGTCGGGTGCTTACACCCGTCACCACTCTTCCACGCGTGTAAGAGGGCCCGGCGCAAGACCTCGCGGCATAGCTATCCTCCAAAGTCCCCCGTCCCATCAAACCCTGACACTGTTGACCGGACGGATCTACCCCTTTGACTTTCACCGGATGGGGTTAGACCGAGGGACATCTCCACCTCGCTGTGACAGGCCAGCCGATAGGTACAGTTCGGATCAAGGTCCGGGCACAACCCACACCAAGACTCCCTCCGTTAGTGCCCGACGTGGCCGTTCTCCCCCCTCCGTGCGACGGCGGCGGCGACGTCGGTGATGGGGGTCACACCACGGATCGAGCTCCGTGCCGTGTATCTATGTGTGTTTATGTATAGATAAGACATAATTTAATTAATGTATTTTTTTGTAAAAAAATTATACGTAAAAAAAGAATTAAAAAAAATCGAACGTATATATGCCGACGGCTTAACCGTCGGCATACCTCCGCCTCTCTATGCCGGCGGTTAAGCCGTCGGCATATGCCCCTTCCACGTCATCGATCCGCGGCACAGCGGGCCCGGGTCTATGCCGACGGTCATGCCGTCGGCATATATCCGGCCCCGCTGTGCCGCGGATCGATGACGTGGCACGGAGAGGTATGCCGACGGCTGACGTTAGGGCCGTCGGCATAATGTTGACGGCGTCAACCGGCTGTTAAACTCGGGGCGGCCGGGCCCGCACATATGCCGACGGTTATGCTACGCCGACGGCCACCGTCGGCATATTGGGATATATGCCGACGGCCTGGATATGCCGACGGTGACCGTCGGCATATAGGGAGATATGCCGACGGCCTGGACACGCCGACGGTTAAGCTAGGCCGTCGGCATACATTCTTATATGCCGACGGCCACCGTCGGCATACACGAGGCCGTCGGGGTCGGCATAAATTCTGGTAGTGACAACTAACATTCAGTACAATTTAGAATTATGCATATGCAAACGGTCGCCATTTAGTGGAACATTCAAGTAATATGCTCAATCTGGAAGCATTCATGTGAATGTTCAATTCTGCACGTGCAGAAGTACTTTACTGGAACACTCATTTAGTCATCACATTCACGTAAATATATTGACAAATCAATTTACAATCTCAGTCCAACATTTGCTCCTAAATATGAAACTTGTATATCGTGCTAAATCTGAAACATTTGCTCTGCTCAATGTGATACTTGACATGCTCCAGTATGTTGTGACATGCCCAATCTGAAACTTGACAATGCTCTGCTCAATTTGAGCATCGTAGTGCGAGTCCTGGCCCTGTATATGTGCTGGTCGCCCTTCATCCATCGACGCCATAGCTCATTGAGCGAGGCGGCGCTTGCTTTGTGCCTTCCGTGGCGGCGCGAGCTCAACGGTGTATCTGCACACAAACATAGACAAGATAGAGAGGAACCTTTTGTACAACAGCGTGTGATACTATAAATGATGAATGGGAGTATCAATTAAATCTTTGACAATGTGTAACTGAGATCAATTATAAGTGCTTCATCTATTAATCAACTAATACCTGCAACACACAAGAGTTTTCTGACAACTTGAAACATAGGGCATTTTAACCGATCCCTTATAACCGGTTAGAGGAGTAAAAATGCGGTTTTACTCCTCTAACCGGGACCTAGCCGATCCCTTATCCGCCGTAAGTGAGTAAATTTTTTACTCCGGCCCCAAACTTCTCCCTAAATGTACTCCACCGTTCGGCGCTCAAGTAAAAGCCGCGCATCTCCTCCACTTCCTCCCCCCTCCCCTCCCGCGCCGCATCTGCGCCAGCGCCGCCCCTCCCACCCCCCGCCGGTATCCGCCCGCCGCCGCGGACGCTCCGTAGGCTCCGCCGCTGTCCTCTACCACTTCGATTTGAGCCTCTTCGTCCCGTCGTCGGCGAAGAAGTGGTGGATTTGCGGCTGCTCCCGCCGCCGCCGGATTTGGTGTTTCCGGCCGCCAGCGGCTGCGCCTTGCCATGGATTGGCCGGGAAGCGGACCGCACAGCCCCGGCAACGCCTCCGGGCTGCATGCAGGTAGACTCAGCCGGAGGTGGAGGCTTGTGATGGACCACCTCATTCCGGACATGCCAAGTATGCCATAAGGCCATCAATAATGGATCTTTCGACTTCCGGCATAGGTTCCAAAACATGCAATAACCATTCTTTGCCTGTGTGTTCTACCTTAGTGATATTTGGTAGAGACCAAACTTCCGCCATGGTATGCCATAGCTCCCGAGCAAGAGGGCACTGAAAGAAAGGGTGGAAATTGTCTTCTACTTCGGTTGCGCATAGTGGGCATATGTCATCTGTTTCCAGCCCGCGTTTATGCTTATTTTGCCAAGTGGGCAATGAATCTACAGCCACCCTCCAAGCAAAGTTACGGACAGAAGGGGGAATGTCGCATTTCCAAATCAGCTTCCATCTCTTTCGTCGACCATCAGGAGCCGAGCTGGAACCTGTCGCAGAGTTCCAATAAACCTCCTCAAAAGCAAAATCATAAGCACTTTTCACCGAGAACAAACCGTGTTTGCCTGGCCCCCAAGCAATGATGTCTTCCTCCTGCCTCGGGGATGCTCTAATCTTAGAGATTTCCATAACATCAGCTGGAAGGAAGTACTGCTGCAGTAAAGCAAGGTTCTAGGAGCCATTTGGATTTAGTAAGTCCGCCACAAACCGGATCCTACAAGTGCCTTGAGTGGTGATCGGTTTGAAAGAATATGGTCTAGGTATCCAATTGTCACACCAAATTTGGATGCTTCGGCCATTTTCCACTCTCCATAGAAGCCCCTTTTTCAACAGATCGAGGCCATGGCTAATCGCCTGCCACGATGAAGATGCATTCCCACTGAAAACTGTGTCCTCAAGTTTACCATCAGGGTAATATCGGGCCTTCAAAACTTGCGCACAAAGACTATGAGGTCTGGTAATGAGGTGCCAAGCCTGGTGAGCCAACAAGGCCTGGTTGAAAATTCGAAAATCCCTAAAACCAGCTCCTCCTTTACTCTTTGGTTGCATCAATCTTTCCCATGAACGCCAATGAACTTTCCTCTTCCCATTTGCCAAACCCCAATAAAAGCTCATAACCATTCTCGTGAGCTCATCACAGACAGATAAAGGGAGTTTAGCTCATCACAGACAGATAAAGGGAGTTTAAAAACTCCCATTATAAATGTGGGTAGGGCTTGTGCAACCGATTTGATAAGCACATCCTTGCCTGGTTGTGCCAAAAAACCATCTCCCCACTGAATTAAGCGTTTTGTTAAGCTCATTTGAAGGTTTTGGAACCGTCCTTTCGACATACGCCCATCTGGCGTTGGGAGCCCCAAATACTTTTCCTCGAAGACCATGCTGGACACCTTCAAAACACCACGTACATCCTCCTGGTTTACAGAAGGGCAAGACTTGCCAAAAAGGATGGAGCACTTGACGCTGGGAGCTCGCCGCCGCTGGCTCATTGCATCGGAAACCGCGATTGCAACTTTGCGAGAGAAATCACCGGTCATGTTGGACAGAGTGAGGTCAGCGGCCTGAGGCCTTTGCACTGCCACGCTCTGCGGCTCTGTAGCGGTGTAGAGGCAACTAAGATGGAGGTAGCCACTGCCCATGGCGAATGGCGACGGCGACGGTACAGGGTCGGGCAAATGAGCGACCGTGCGGGATGGTGATGAGGAAATGGACACGTGAAATTTCGTCTCTGCCCTCCACTAGTTTTCGGTGGGAACATCCCCGCAGAGTGATAAATTGTGAAAGTACCCAAAATACCCTTGAGCACTCAATATACTACCGGAAATTAGGTGTAGTATTGCCTGATCTGGCCGTCCTATCACAAAAATAAACGGCCCATATTGATTAGATGTACTGCAGAAGGTCTCAAGAAAATTAACTTCATCAGCTTCCCCATGTTCACATGGAGAGAGAAATAATGCGCCAACACAACAAATAACATTATGACTTTTTTGGGGTGGGGGGGGGGGGGGGGGGGGGTCCGATTCATGGCTGTTGCTGATGATGATGATATTCATATAATAACATCAGACAAAATATAATCATGATGGTCCAACAAGCTCACATGGCTCCTCAATATTGGAAAATGACCCATGAAATATGTATCTGTCAAGATATCAAGGAGAGCACGTGACATGTGGGCTTCTAGCACATCCTTTATAACACTAAGCTCCATAGTTTTAAAGAGCCCACATTCGATTGAGGTGTTCAATTGGCATTGGGTCACCCGATTTTGACCGGATCAACAATTTCTCAAATCTCTCTCGTTCAATTCTTTTATACTATACACTGTGCTTCCTAATTTTTAAGGCCTCATAATTAATTGAGGTCTTCAGTGTAGAATTGGGTCACTCGTTTTTGACCGGGTCAACAATTTTTCAAGGAGCTCTCCCATTTAATTATTTTAATTCAATATGTTCTTTAATTTTGAAACTCTTTCATTCGATTGAGGTATTTAATTTTGGATTTGGTTTACGATTTTGATCGGCCCAACGATTTTTCAAATCAATCAGCAGCAACTGCCTATAAAAACATATCAACCCCGCGCACCCTCTCAAAAAATAAGCACCACAATGTAATACTATAGCACCAATATAATACATGTAGCCACCGACGCAGAAATTAGCGGATAGCACAGAATCACACCGCGAAAGGCCCACCAAATAAACGCATTATAAATACCTTTAAAACACACTCCATCGTCTTCTCCACCTGCCAACTAAATATTCCATCAGTTTCAAAAAATAAGGGGTATTGGTTTCTTGGAAAGTCAAATTTCTTTAACTTTGAGCAAGTTCAGAGCCAAAAATATCGACATCCACAATATTAAAAATAATACGGAAATTCATTTCATGATGAATCTAATGACACCAATTTGATTATTGATTTTGATATATTTTTCTACAAATTTGATCAAACTTAAAGAGATTTGACTTTAGTACACCTTATATTTTTAAAACAGAGTGAGTAATTTTTTTTAAGAATCCCAACAACACCAACGGCACAGCAAAGCGCGCCCAACCCTTCTAGTATATACCAATGGTAAGATGTCGTTATTTGTTTGGACTCATCACAAAAATAAACAAGTCCATTATGCTTGATGTGACTTTATGTGCCCGTTTCCACTCCCCTGATTTTATTCGAAGCTGCTGATAATTTCTTTGCGACGACATCGAATATTTGTTTTTGCGATAGAAAATGCAGGCATGTCCCCTACAGCAAATGTTTAATGGTTGGGAATTGATTTCCATCAATCACTGGAAAGACACTCGAAAACAAACGGCCTAGTAAAAGTGGACAACATGATGTTGCTAGCTGGCCCAGTAAAACCAGACGGTGAGACTAGGAAATAACTGTGACTGAATGAATAACACCCACAATTTTTTTCTAGAAAACTTTCAATCTATTCATCTTCAATCATGGCAGTACAACGAACACCAGAAATAATAAAAATTACATCCAGGTCCGTGGACCACCTAGCGACGACTACAAGCACTGGAGCGAGCCGAAGGCGCGCTGCCATCACCGCCCTTCCCTTGCTGGAGCCGGGCAAACCTTATTGTAGTAGTCAGTCGGGAAGTCGTCGTGCTAAGCCCCGTATGACCAGCGCACCAAAGTAGCAATCATCGCCGATGAAGAAAGTCGTAGATCGAAAGGATCAAACCTGTAAACACCCAAACGAAGACGAACGAAGAGCAGATCCAAACAGATCCACTGAAGATCAGCACCAACCGAATCCCGTGAGATCCGACGGAGGCACACCTCCACACGCCTTCCGATGACGCTAGACGCACCATCGGGACAGGGATAGAACGTGGGACACATTATTCCTATTGAGGGACATCGTCGCCACCACACAGCCCCAACCATGATGCTGAACCTAACAAGAACGAAAACGGGTCCCTCCCGTCAGCGGGGTCGAGGTCCGCCGCACCTCCATGACCCAAAGGCCATCGGAGATGGGGTGGACTGGGTGGCGGCGCCGACGAAAGGAGGAGGAAAGCTTAAGGTCTTTTCCTGTAGAGGAGGAAAGAACATAAGACCCACAATTTTCACGCAAGAAAAACAACTATTTTGTATCTTTCCGCAGATAAGCCAGGCGGCCATTACAACTGAACTTCATCGGCTTCCCTATTTTTCACAGAGAGAGAACAATAATGCGCCAGCACAGCCAAAGAGCATTATTACAAGGCCCCACTTCACACGTTATGTCTGGTCTAGGCTGTTGCTGATAATGATCACATGATGGTCCAACAAGTATTGTGTGACTCCTTAAATCTTAGAAAATGACCCATGAAATATGTATCCGTCAAGATGTCAAGGAGGACGTGACGTGTGGTCGGACACATATGCACCAATGGGTAAAAGTTCCTTATGTGTTTGGAATCATCACAAAAAACCAACAAGAACATTACGCTTGCTGTGGCTTAACGTGCCTGATTCCACTCTGCTGCTTTTTTAGAACCGTCGACAGTTTCTTGGTAACAAGTTTTCGAATATTTGTGATTGTGACATGAAGTACTGAAATGTAGGCGTGCCTCCTACAGTGGAGGTCTAACGGCTGGGAATTGATTTCCCTCAATCACTGAAATGAAAGTTGAAAAGATCGGCTTACTAAGAGTCGATGATGTTTTTTCCGCTGGTTTGTCCAATACAGAAACGGATGTAGGTAAGAGCATCTACGGTCGCAGATAGCTAATCCGGCCCTCAAATGTCCACGGACAGGGTCACTCCTCATTTTGCTGCCTTCACAACCGGATACCTCATATCCTAACCCTCATATACATGCAACCCATGCAACGTAAAACTAGTAACTACGTATGTCAACACATTTAGCAACAACGGCCATAAATTCACTCATAAATCAAAGACTATAAGTCATTGGACAACCAAAAGATCATTCATCGCCGGACAGGAGTAAGATACTAAAAACAACTAGATAAACAACTAAGAGACGCAGAAGGGTGGTGGAAATCACCATTTCCTCGCCGCCCCCTTCCCCTTGTGGCTACCTGTGCGGCTGTAACTCGCCATGTAGGCGTCGAAGGCCGGAGGGGTGTCGTCGTTGGAGCTGGAGTCGTGGGGCCCGGAGTCGTCGAAGGAGGAGATCTCGCCCGTCATCCTCCAGACCGCGCGCTCCTGCGCCTTGACCAGCCAAGTGGCCTTCGCCTTGGCCCATGCCTCCGATGTGGTCTCGCGCTCCAACTGCTCTATGGCGAGCTGGAGCGCTTTGGTGTTTTTGCGGTGGAAGCGACGTGCGTCGGTTTCCGCCGTCGGCTGGGAGCGTCGGAGGATCGTCGCGACGAGCTGGTCCTCCGGATCAACCAGCGCGCGACCAACGCTTCCCCCGTCATCACCCTCTCCCTTGCCCATTGCCCTTTGCGGCATGCGGCCCGCGCCTTGGATTCGAGCGTCCTCGTCCGCACCGCCGCTGGCACGGCCACGAGGAGTCGAGGACCCACCGGTGGTCGGGGACACCTTCCTGAGCTGGTACATTAGGCAGAGAGGGGCGCGGGGGACGGCGTACCTGGAAGGGGACGGAGCGCCCGGAGCTACGCAAAGGATCAAAGGGGCCGATGACGTAGCCCGCACTGCGTCACGGGGCGACGGGGGACGACACAGAACACAAGCTTCCGCTGCCGCTCCGCTCTAGCGGCGACCAACGCAACCAGATGCGGAGGACGAGCTCCTCCACGCCGTCAGGCTCCGCATCCATAGAAGCGACTCCCAGTCGATGTCGGTGGCAGATCTGCCAGCGGAGGCGGCGCTTCTGTCGTCACTCCATAGATTGGAAATGAAGGGGACGGGGAGAGGAGGAGAAGGAGAGAGAGTGGAGTGAAGTGTGCTGACTTCGTTCTAGGGTTCATCCGGATTGGGAATATATGTGAGGTCCGGGTGGGCTAGCTAGGTGGACCTGTCTGCCGTGGCAAATGCGTCCGGGCCTCCCAAAGCTGACCCAGATTTTGGCTGGGTTTGGTGCCAGTGAGCCTAAACATCCGCGGCTGGTTTAGGGAACCCGACTGGCTCACGTTTTTATGACCGAGCACTGACCGGACCGTCCACCTGATCAGTTTAGGAAGCCTGGCTATAGATGCTCGAATAATGTTGAACGTGATTGAATGAATAATTTCCACACTTCTCACGCAAGCAAGGCAGCCATCTTTTATTTCCTTTTTGCGAATAAACCAAGCAGCCATTGCAACTAAACTTCATCAGCTTCTCCATGTTCACATAGAGAGAAAAATAATGCACCAGCAGATCAAAAAAGAGCATCATCACTTGGCCCCACTTCACCGGTTACGTCTGTCCGGGCTATTGATGATGATAATGACATTCATATAACATCAGAGAAACAATAATTATGATGGTCCAGCAAGCTTCACGTGGCTCCTTAAATCTTAGAAAATGACTAAAGAAATAAAATTAAATCCATTATAGGAGAAAGAAAGGGCCAAGAAAGGGCCAGCGCTGGGCTATGCCAAGTGGCGCCGGTGGTTGGATGGTGCAAAGCTCAGGTCGATTCAAAATTAAATAGATGATGCAAGTATGTTGTCAACATGTTTCCTATCCGTAAGGGCATCTCCTGACCCTTCCGGACGTGTTCTGCCATCTAGCGCGATCCTATATCGGTTATCGGTCCGCCTCGGCGGTCCGTACGCACTTTTCCCGCAAACTAGAGACAAAGTAGGGGGGGGGGGGGGGGGTTGCGTCCGGACCGTAGCCACGCCCGCGCCTGACTATCCTGGCCATCCCAAAAACCTCCACCCGCGCCCACACACATTCCCTCCGGTGGCCCACTGCCCGCATTCATTCCGTTGTAGAGCGGCCACTATGCATTGAAGCCGGCCCAAAGTGGACACGACCTCTCACTGCCGGCATTAAAGCGGCACGCCGACCGAGAGAGCGCCGCCCGCTACACGGCTGGCTGAACACGCCTCCTCGCCGCATTCATACGGGCACAACCTGCCCGCCTTCCTCCATTAAACCCACGCGTGTGCCGAGAAATCTACTCCGGCCACACGTCCGTTTGCTAGCCGGCCGGCACTAAACAAAACGCCGGTTGGCTCCGGGCCTCCACCCACTATTTAAACGATGCCAGATGCCGGGCAAAAAACCGCACCACACTTCCGCTCCTTATCTCGTCCTTGCATCATTTTCTCCACACTCTTCATGGTGTCCGCCGAGCAGGAAGAGGAGTTCTCTGGCATAAAAGCCGGCTGGGTGGCCCGCCGAGCTCGCCGGATACGAGCGAGGCATCTCTCTGCTCCACTTCCCTGGCCGCCCCAGGCCACTGCAGACCAGCTTGCGAAGGAGACCTCTCCAAGCCGGCGCGTGGTTCACCAATACGCCGCTCCAAGCCAGCTCCACTAATAGAAAAAGGCCCATTTGTCCCGGTTCCAGAGGCCCATTTGTCCCGGTTCTGGAACCGGGACTAAAGGGTCGGGACTAAAGCCCAAAACCTTTAGTCCCGGTTCGCTTACGAACCGGGACCAAAGGGGCTCCACGTGGCCGGTGTGGGGAGCCCAGGCAGGAGGACCTTTAGTCCCGGTTGGTAACACCAACCGGGACTAAAGGAGCTCCACGTGGCCGCTTCGCAGCACTCAGGCAGGATGACCTTTAGTCCCGGTTGGTAACACCAACCGGGACCAAAAGGCAGCCACGCGTCAGCAGCTCGCAGGCGCTGGGGTTTTTTTTTTGAAAGGGGGAGGGGGGTTAGGGGTTTTGGAGGGTTTACGGGTTTCATATTGTGTTAGCTAGGTAATAGAGAGAAGTGACCTCTCTTTCTCCGTGCTTGGTCGACGCTAGCTACTACATATAGAGAGAACTCGACGCTAGCTAGTAAGCAATGAAGGAACCATTAATTACACAACATCGTCATGCATGATCAATATATAGAGAGAAGTGACCTCTCTTTCTCCGTGCTTGTTGGTCGAACAACAAGTTTTCGTATATCTATTCGACGCTACTACAGATAGTACACGTTGATGCATATATCTATTCAACAGGTTTGCAATTCCCGATGGCATTTTCCGTCTTTAGGAATGACACGGTCAACAAAGAATCCCGCCAACTCCTCTTGAATTGCGCGTAGGCGATCAGCTGGTAGGAGTACGTTCCACTTTTGCATGGTCTAATTTAAAGAAGGGGGGTCAATATATATATATATATATATATATATATATATATATATATATATAGGGTGGGTCTATTCTAAAATCGATTGTAGAATATTATTCTACAATAGGCTAGCCCCCTATATAAGCTCCTACCGCGCTCCCCGCCTCCCTCCCCCGCGCCTCCAGCCACCGCCGCCGCCAGCCTCCTTCCCCAATCGTCGTCGCGGTCACCTCCTCCCGCAACCGACACCGACAGCCACCTCCTTCCCCAAATCGCCGCCGCGGCCACCTCCTTCCCCAATCGCCTTCGCGGCCGCCTCCTCCCGCAACCGCCCCCGGGGCCGCCTCCTCCCTCAACCGCCGTCAGGGCCGCCTCCTCCCCCAACCACAGCCGCCTTGTCCACCAACCGCCACCGCGATCGTCGTCTACCTCAACTGCAGCTCCTCCTTAGGCCCCCGTGTTTCCATCCCCATTCCGCACGATTCGCCATGCCGACCCTCCCCTGGTGTCGTTCTCCCCCACCGGCGACCCTCCCCTGTTGTCGTCTTCCTCCTCCCTACTTCATTCCTCGCCCGTTGAATGGGCTCTGTCGGGATTTTGGCCGCCAGATCCGGTCGTCCCTGCACCCCGTGGGTCTCTGATGACCGTAGACGGCCGAGATCGATGGACACCAGCGGTGACCACCAGTGCACTCGCTGTCGCGTGTGGACTTCAGCGACAACCGAATCCTACCGTCCCCGACATCACCATTCTTCCTCCTCCTGTTCTGTAGTACTGCTCGTGGGAAAAAGTTTATCTAAGTTCTCGCAAAAAAGTTTGTTTTGTAAAAAGTATATAATATCATGGAAGTTTCGATTGTTTATGCTTGTGAGACTGAAACCTTTTTCATTTGATGTGAGCCAAAAAAATGTGGATATGATGTGCGTGTGTGTGTGTGCGTAGTACACTGAATGGAAAAAACTATTTTCTGTCATGTACATCAAAAAGAAGGAACATAGAAAGAAAAAGAAGTGAATACACACACACAAAATTGTGGTGAGAAGTTCATATTTTTGTTCATGGATAGTTCAAAATGTTCTCTTTCGGAACAACAAACACCTTGGGTGTCCAAAACTATAAAGAGGGGAACGCACCATCCATTGGTTCATCCATCCATTGGTTCATTATGAGAAGTATGGTTGATTCATTTAGCAGTACCATTCAAATATTTTGGGCAGTACCATTGACTCATTATGGACAGTACAAAAACATTTTTATTATCGGGCAATACCATTGTATCAATATGAGCATTATCAATGATTCACTATGGGCAGTACCATTTATTCGTACTCGGCAGTGCAATTTATTCATACTGAGAAGTACAATACCTTATTTTACCGAAAAGAAGTACGAAAAATGCAAAATTAGTCTTAACAAAATTGTGATTTGAGAAGTACAAAACCGTAAGATCGGGAAGTACAAAATTCAGTTTAGGGGAGTATTAAAACAGCAAGATCGGGAAAGTAAACATGAGTAAATACCAAAAAAAATACACCCCCCCCCCCCCCCCCCCCAATTGAATGAAAATATGACTGTAAATACAGAAAGTACAACATTGTGACAATGCGCAGTACAAAACTCATATTCCAGGAAGTATGAGATGCATGTCGAGGGAAGTACAGAAACTCTGTTTCCCGGAACAGAGAAAATGTCGGTATTTTGAATATTGTTTAAAAACCATGTAGAATTAGAAAAAACTTAAAACAAGAAAAAGTTTGGAAATTTCAGTAGCTTTCCAATGGTATATCATTTGCTCCATTCCGACAAGTGGTTAAATAATTTCGTTCAAAACACTTTTCAATCAGCTTGTGATGATTTCTGTTTTTTCAAAATTCATAATAAAAAAACAAAAAAATGTGAAGAAAGTTACAATACAAAAAAGTTGAGGATTTTTTGTAGCTTTCCAACGGTATATCATTTGTGCAATTCCGATTGACGGTTTAGAATCTACGAGTTAATTACTACACAGGTACGAAAAAAGCAGTACCGTCTTTACAAACAAGCAGTACAGGAGTGTTATACAGAAGAAGTACGAGATATTCATCCCGGGCAGTACAGATTATTGCAGAATATTATTCTATCATCGATTGTAGAATAGACGGCATGTATATATATATATATATATATATATATATATATATATATATATATATATATATATATATATATATATATATATATATATATATATATGAATGAAATCAACACAATTGATGGTGATAAAATAAAATTATGAATATTGTTTACGTACTTCAAATCGTTGTTCATTGAAGCCCCTCTCGGTGGTATGTTGGTGAATGAACTCGCAAACGTAGTATCCACATAACTCAGTTCCGGGTTCCTGCCACATGCACTTTACGGGAATAGAGTTCAATCAAAATGATAATCAACCATGATAATGGTATTGAAACTAGAATCAATGAGAGATGCGCGGAACTAGCTAGTACTACTTACTCTGGGTTGTATAAATCGCAGCTCCGGTCTCCATTCACCCTGAACCTGCGTGATGAACTTTTTCCAAACCCTGCCCGGCAAAGAAAATGATTACTTGATATCAGGAAATGAACGAAAGTTGCCGATATAGTGCGATAATGATTGAACTTACTTCTGGAGCATTTCAATCATGTCCGCATACTCCGTAGCCTTTTTACGTCTCGAGTCCAAGACAGTTACTTCTCTCTCGTCAAGCTGAATGGCTAGCAGAATAAAGTGGAACCTGCGCGCGCATAACTCATCAATTACACTTAACCTCGAGTCAGCGAAACAGAATATGCAGAAGACAGTAACACTCACTTGAAGTTGTAAGGAAAGAGTATTTCCCTTTTGTTTTGGTGTCGAAGGAACGAGCTGAGCAAGATTTTCTCAGTCTCCTCGGGGATATTCTGTACCGACCATTCATTTACGATATTTGGGTTAATGAACCCAATGTCATAGATTTGTCCATTTTAAAATTCGATGATCTTCAATCTGCATAATATAGTGAGGATAATTATATATATGCAATGAATGAGCTGAGCTAGAGACTTAATTGCAGAAATAATACTTACAGACAATAACAAGACAGGAGACTTTTGTCGAGGGCTTTTTGATTGTATAACTGAAAGAGTTCGTCAAATTCAACGAAGATCGAGTCGACTCCAACGAACTCGTGCTCATCATTAATTCCCACCAAGATACTGCCCGTCCCATCCTTGCAGGTTTCCATGTACCATTTATGTAATCTTCGCATCATCGTTGGTAGATCTCGTTCCAGATCATCACTTCTGACGAGACTCTTCCCGTGCTGGTATTTAAAGGTGTCTACCTTAGCGATTTCAAAATGTACATCATCGCCTAGGTAATCACCAGGATTGAAACCAGGAGCAACGGCCGCTACCCCCGGGGTATCGGTAAACACCTTGAGCAGGGGGCACGATTGCTTTTCCTGTTCGCCGAGCTGGGGAATTGTTTTCCCACTTCTTGCACCAGTACTGCTACTTCTCGACCGACTCATAACTTCGTCATATGTCTTTGCAATAATGCGGTCATAGTTTGATAGCGGCGGAGGTGGTGGTGGTCGCTTCAGGGCATCGATAGTGCGCTTCACTTTCACCGGATCTATTTTTTCCTTCGGAGGTGGAGTTTTGTTTGCAAAATGGTCCCTCACTTCGGCACGACATATGTCCTCATTTTCCTGCTCGGTCCTCTCATATGTTAACTTTTCCAGAGGCTTGAGAGATGGACCGTATCTAAATTGCCTCCCGCCTCTGCTTGTACTGCTAGCCACCGGAGCGGCGGCGTCTCTGTTCCGTCGTTGCTGACGAGGCTGAGAAGGAGGCGGAGTGCTCCGACGCGCCGGCGGAGCCGGAGCGGCGGCGTCTGTCTTCCGCCGTTGCCGACGAGACGGAGAAGGAGGCGGACTGCTTCGATGCTCCAGAGTAGGCGAAGGAGAAGGCGGAGTGCCCTCACGCGTAGGAGGAGCCGGAGAAGGAGGCGGAGTGCCCTGATCACTCGCCGGAGGAGGAGGAGGAGGAGGAGGAGGAGGAGGCGGAGTGCCCTGACTTGCCGGAGGAGGAGGAGGAGGTGGAGGCGTCCAGTTTGGAAGCTTGATGTACTCCTTCTGCCATAGACATGTACTCCTCAGAGCACGAACCAGCTGATTCTCCCCTTCACCTGTAGAGTGGTCAAGCTCGAGCTCCTCAAATCCCTCCATTATCTCATCCACCATCACAACAGCATAGCCATGTGGAATCAGAAGGCAGTGAAAAGTTCCGTTGGGTTGAGGAGGTGCAACAGAGCCGAGAGCCGCCTTGAAAGTGAGGTTCCGGCATTTCGTCATAAGCTCGCAATTTTGAGCCTCCGTGATAGTATCCACGGGGTAGATAGGAGTCGTGAAGTCAGTCTGAACGGGCTCCATGGAAGCCACGCTGCTTCTCTGCTGAGATGGCGGGGTAGCTTCTGGGGTAGCTTCGTGCCGCTGAGATGGTTGGCCGGAAGCTCGCTGGCTCTCAAATTCCTCTAGCTTTTGTAGTCTTGCTTTGATCATCTGCATGTCGCTCAGCTCCGCTTTCCTCTTTCTCTCCCGGCTTCTGTAACCGCATGCGTCAGGAAACCCAACCCTCCACGGAACGAAGCCTGGTGTGCCTCGTGTTCGTCCAGGGTGCTCAGCATTCCCTAGGGCCTCAATCAGCTCGTCCTTCTCTCTGTCGGGAATGAACGTCCCTTCCTGCGCTGTGGTGATATACTTCTGAAGCTTCGTGACGGGTATTGCAAGTTGCTCGTCCGTCCAACAGCACTTCCCTGTTTCAGGGTCAAAAGTTCCCCCAACCCCGAAGAACCAAGTCCTTGAACGGTCTGGCCAGTGCAATGTCTCTGGTTCAACCCCTTTAGCAATCAGGTCATTCTTAGCTTTGTCCTACAACGGCCGGGCTTTGAGGTAGCCACCTGACCCCGTGTGATGGTGATACTGCTTCTTTGCAGCGTTGTTCTTGTTTGTGTGTGACATTTTCTTACTCTTGTCCGATGTCTTGTAGGCCACAAATGCGGGCCATTGATCTTTTATCTTCTCAAATCGGCCGATGAATTCTGAAGTCTTACCTTTGTCGACAAACTTTGATTTTAACTCTTTCTTCCACCTCCTGAATAGATCTGCCATCTTCTTAAGAGCACATGCCTTGACCAGTGGCTCTATAACTGGCTTATTCAGATCCTCCTCTGGCGGTAGGGTGAAATTTGCCTTCAGCTGTGTCCAAAGATCATCTTTCTGTCTATCGGTGACATAATCACCTTCAGGGGCGTCGTCCTTAGGCTTATTCCATTGCTTGATGCTGATCGGGATGTTGTCCCTAACAATAGCTCCGCACTGAGCAGAAAATGCGTCCTTGGTCCGCTTGGGTTCAATCGGTAGGCCATCGTTCGCGAGTGCTGTGATCGTGAACCTTTAATCCTTGCGCAACCTCTTCTTCGGGCCTCGTCTCGTTACCGAAGTTTGGCTCGATCCGGGCGGCTATAAAAGAAGAAAGAAGAGTTAATATATGTACATACCAAAACAATTAATGCATCAATTAGCTAGTGTGCACAGGCTTAATTAATATATATACCTCGCCAGACTTTGCAACAGCTCCCTCCTCCGTTCGGTCATCGGAGCCATCATGATCATGTACTTCCTCCTCCATTGTTCGATCACCGGAGCCGTGATCCTCTCCTTCCATACCATCGGTGTCGTTGAGAAACGATAAGGGATCACCTCCGCCGAGGATTATATCCCCCAACAACTGTTCTTGTTCCAAGTCTCTTTCCATAGTTTCTGCAAATATTACAACATGGCAATATACAAACATGAGAGATGGATATATTAGTGGCAAACATAGACCTGGCTAGCTAATCACAACAAGGGATCATATGCATATATGAGCAATGGATTAGTTGGGGTGGCCTCGACAACGCTCTTTTAACTTGGGGAGGGGGTAGACGACAACGATGCTCACCCCTCATGTCCGACGTCCGACGTCCCCCCTCATGTCATGTCCGACGTCCCCCCTCATGTCGAAGTTACCGGAGTTTTCTTCTAGGGGTTTGGGTGGCCTCGAGAGTTTGTCATGTAGGGGAGGGAGGGGTAGGAGATCGACAACGCTTTTTTTCTAGGGTTTGCGTGGCCTCGAGAGTTGGTCGCCCGATATGTCCGACGTCCCCCCTCATGTCGAATTTACCGGAGTTTTCTTCTAGGGGTTTGGGTGGCCTCGAGAGTTTGTCGGCTAGGGGCGGGAGGGGGTAGGAGATCGAGGGCGACGGCGACATACATACATAGCCACATATATGAAAAAAACTACATATATGAACAAAAAACTGCTATGAACAAAAAAAACATCATATATACATACATACATACATACATATAGCCACATACATATATCGCGTCACCGACGACCGACGATCGTCGGGGGGTACTCTCCCTCACCGACGATCGTCGGGGGGTACTCTCCCTCACCGACGATCATCGGGGACTCCTCGATATCGCGTCACCGACGACCGACGATAAAACAACAAAACATCTAAACAATAAAAACAACTAAAAACAACTAAATTAATTAAATTAACTAAATCAACTAAAACAACTAAAATTAACTAAATTAACTAAACAACTAAATTAACTAAAACAACTAAATCAACTAAAATCGTCGGGCGCGGGCGGCGTTGCGGGCTCGCCGGAGACGCACGCGGGGCCAGCGGTGGTGCTGCGGTGGGCGGAGGCGGGGCTGGTGGCGGTGCTGCGCGTGGTGGGCGGGGGCGAGCGGCGGAGGCACGCGAGCGGGGCTGACGGGGACAGAGAGGAGGGGGAGCCCTACCAGCGAGGAGCGGCGACGGCGACGGAGCGACGGAGGAGACCGGCGACGAGCGGCGACGGCGACGAGCGGCGACGGCGTTGGGTCGGGGCGGCGGTAGCGCAGGGCAGGGGCGGCGTCGAGGGCGTCGGGGCAGGGGCGGTGTCGAGGGCGTCGGGGCAGGGGCGGCGTCGGGGCAGGGACGGCGTCGACGGGGCAGAGGGCGGCGAGGGCGTCGACGGCGAGCTCGGGCAGCCTGGCGGCGTCGATGTGCTCGGCGTCGTCGGGGGAACTGCAGATGTCTTTGGCAAATTTTCCCAACTCACGCTTATATACCCAGAGCCTTTGGTCTCGGTTCGTGGCACCAACCGGGACCAATGCCCACCTTTAGTCCCGGTTGGTGCCACCAACCGGGACCAAAGGTCTCTTTTCGTCAGCCCAAAGGGCGGGAAGCAGAGACCTTTGGTCCCGGTTGGTGGAACCAACCGGGACTAAAGGGTGGCATTGGTTCCGGTTCGTTCCACCAACCGGGACGACATGTGGGCATTGGTCTCGGTTCGTGCCACGAACCGGGACGAAAGGGCTGCACGGCGTCGGGGCACGGAAGTTTAGTCCCACCTCGCTAGTTGAGTAGCACCCGCACTGGTTTATAAGCACGGCTGCGGCCACCGTCTCGAGCTCCTCTCTAATGCAGGCCTACGGGCCTAATCGCACACACCTCTGCCTGTGGGCCTTCTGGGCCTTCTGCGGGCCTGAATCCTGGCCCAACTAGCGGTTGGGTTTCTAGTCGTATTCAGGCCGCTGTGGCCCAGTAGGCGGCATTTTTTTTAAAAAAAATTCTACTTTTTTTGTTTTCTTTTTTCTTTATTTATTTTCTTTTGTCCCTTGGTCCTGGCTGTGGTGGGATTTTAGTCCCACCTCGCTAGTTGAGCAGCACGACGACCAGTTTATAAGCCCTGCTGTGAGAGAGGCAGCACGAGCCTCTCTCAAACCAAACATGTGCTTACTATGTCGTTGTTACAAAAGTGAAAATAGATGCTCTTATAGAGAAAATTCAACCTGAATTCAAAGCGCTAGTGTGGTAACACTAGCTTACCACACTAGAACTTTGAATTTAGGTTGAATTCTCTCTATAAGCGCATCTAATTTCACTTTTGCTATTTTTTATCTTATTTTTTTGCATATTAAAAGTTCTTAACAAAAAAAAGCTGGATGCACCTCGTGTACAAACTAAATTAGATGCGCTTGTGGTAATTTATTTTAATTTTTTTCTACTTTTTTTGTTTTGTTTTTTGCTTTATTTATTTTCTTTTGTTTCTACTTACCGTTTTTCAGTGATTCTTTTTGCTTTTAGGTCACAAAAATTATAAGCTTTCTGTTAGTGCCATTAGTTTCCAAATTTGAATAGTTTAAATTTGAATTCTTTTAAATTGGTGTGAATCACTAGTTTGTGAATAACTTTACTAAAATAATAGATTTTTGAGTGATTCTTTTTCCTGCTATTTAATATTACTGTGTTTTATCATTATATTCAATTTGGTAAGTTTTAGGTTATTTTAAATTTCTGTTTTAATTAAAAACATATTTGGTTATTTTAGTTTGCTATTAAAGTTTCTAACAAAAAATATTTTGATAATTTTAGTTGCATAAATTTTATATAATTTTAGTTTCAAAAATACTAGAGGTTTATAAAAGCTTTTTAGTTGATTCCTTTTGCTATTACAGTTTTATAAAAGCTTTTTAGTTGATTCTTTTTGCTATTGAAGAATATTATAGTTTTGTTTTAGTTGATCATAATAGAATATTTTAATTGATTATTTTTAGTTCATTCTTTTTGCTATTAGAGTTTCATAAAAGTTTTCTAGTACATTCTTTTTGCTATTAGTTCATTCTTTGAGCTAAATGACCCTGAAATTGAAAATCACTACAAATGAATTCTGAAAAGGTTGAAAGTTGGCATGGTATCATCATTTCACCCGCATAGCATGTGCTAAAAAGTTGAGAGGGTTACGGCAAAAACTGGATGCACTTCGTGTACAAAATGGATAATCTCTTTCGAAGTATCAGGGTTTCGGACGAAAACTCATCTGTTACAAAGGGATTTCATTTTTTGAACTTATTTGAACTCTAGAGTTTTTGTGTGTTCAAAATGCAACATTCAAAGCCACATCATCTATTTTCAACCCTTTCTGACTTCATTTCCTATTTTTCATGCATTTACTGATTTTTTTGAGCTAAATGACCCTAAAATTGAAAAGCACTACAAATGAACTCTGAAAAGGTTGAAAGTTGGCATGGTATCATCATTTCACCCGCATAGCATGTGCTAAAAAGTTGAGAGGGTTACGGCAAAAACTGGATGCACTTCGTGTACAAAATGGACAATCTCTTTCGAAGTATCAGGGTTTCGGACGAAAACTCATCTGTTACAAAGGGATTTCATTTTTTTTGAACTTAATTGAACTCCAGACTTTTTGTGTCTTCAAAATGCACCATTCAAAGCCACATCATCATCAATGTTCACATGTAACTGCAATGATATAGTTGTGGAGAGAAAGTCTTCACTTTTTCTTCGCTTGTGTCCTTTGCTTATTGCACCGTAACCATGGATAATCTTCATCGTTTAACATGGTGCTTGGGTCAGCCTTGACTTTGAAGGGAGGAATTTCATGAAACTTTTCATAATCTTCAGACATGTCTGTCTTGCCCTCCAATCCCACGATGTCTCTTTTTCCTGAAAGAACTATGTGGCGTTTTGTCTCATCGTATGATGTATTCGCTTCCTTATCTTTTCTTTTTCTCGGTTTGGTAGACATGTTCTTCACATAGAAAACCTGCGCCACATCATTGGCTAGGATGAATGGTTCGTCTGTGTACCCAAGATTGTTCAGATCCACTGTTGTCATTCCGTACTGTGGGTCTACCTGTACCCCGCCTCCTGACAGATTGACCCATTTGCACTGAAACAAAGGGACCTTGAAATCATGTCCATAGTCAAGTTCCCATATGTCCACTATGTAACCATAATATGTGTCCTTTCCCCTCTTGGTTGCTGCATCAAAGCGGACACCGCTGTTTTGGTTGGTGCTCTTTTGATCTTGGGCGATCGTGTAAAATGTATTCCCATTTATCTCGTACCCTTTGTAAGTCAATACAGTCGAAGATGGTCCCCTGGCCAACGAGTACAGCTCATCAGAAACAGTGTTGTCACCCATGAGACGTGTTTGCAACCAACTGCCGAAAGTCCTGATGTGTTCATATGTAATCCAGTCGTCACACTGCTCCGGGTGTTTGGAGCGCATAATATTCTTGTGTTCATCGACATACGGGGTCACCAAGGTAGAATTCTGTAGAACTGTGTAGTGTGCTTGAGACCAAGAATGCACGTCCCTACATATTATTGAGTCCGCTCCTAGCGTGCCTTTTCCAGTCAGTCTCCCCTCATACCGCGATTGAGGGAGACCAATCTTCTTAAGGTTAGGAATGAAGTCAACACAAACCCAATGACATCCTCTGTTTGATGGCCCATGGAGATGCTTGCTTCTGGCCTAGCGCGGTTACGAACATATTTCTTTAAGACTCCCATGAACCTCTCAAAGGGGAACATATTGTGTAGAAATACAGGGCCCAGAACGACAATCTCGTCGACTAGATGAACTAGGACGTGCGTCATGATATTGAAGAAGGACGTTGGGAACACCAGCTCGAAACTAACAAGACATTGCACCAAATCACTCCTTAACCTTGGCAGGATTTCTGGATCGATCACCTTCTGAGAGATTGCATTGAGGAATGCACATAGCTTCACAATGGCTAATCGAACATTTTCCGGCGGAAGCCCCCTCAATGCAACCGGAAGCAGTTGCGTCATAATCACGTGGCAGTCATGAGACTTTAGGTTCTGGAACTTTTTCTCTGCCATATTTATTATTCCCTTTATATTCGACGAGAAGCCAGACGGGACCTTCATACCGAGCAGGCATTCAAAGAAGATTTCCTTCTCTTCTTTGGTAAGAGCGTAGCTGGCAGGACCTTCATACTGCTTTGGATGCATGCCGTCTTTTTCATGCACACGTTGCTGTTCCTCCCGTGCCTCCGGTGTATCTTTTGTCTTCCCATACACTCCCAAGAAGCCTAGCAGGTTAACGCAAAGATTCTTCGTCACGTGCATCACGTCGATTGCAGAGCGGACCTCTAGGTCTTTCCAATAGGGTAGGTCCCAAAATATAGATTTCTTCTTCCACATGGGTACGCATCCCGCATCATCAGTCGGAACAGATAGTCCGCCAGGACCCTTTCCAAAGATTACTTGTAAATCATTGACCATATCAAGTATGTGATCACCAGTATGGAGGGCGGGCTTCTTCCGGTGATCTGCCTCACCTTTGAAATGCTTTCCTTTCTTTCGACATTGATGGTTGGTCGGAAGAAATCGACGATGCCCCAGGTACACATTCTTCCTGCATTTGTCCAAATATATACTGTCGGTGTCATCTAAACAGTGTGTGCATGCGTGGTATCCCTTGTTTGTCTGTCTTGAAAGGTTACTGAGAGCAGGCCAATCGTTGATGGTTACAAACAGCGACGCATGTAGGTCAAATTCCTCCTGTTTGTGCTCATCCCACACACGTACACCTTCTCCATTCCACAGCTATAAAAGTTCTTCAACTAATGGCCTTAGGTACACATCAATGTCGTTGCCGGGTTGCTTAGGGCCTTGGATGAGCACTGGCATCATAATGAACTTTCGATTCATGCACAACCAAGGAGGAAGGTTATAGATACATAGAGTCACGAGCCAGGTGCTATGATTGCTGCTCTGCTCCCCAAAAGGATTAATGCCATCTGCACTTAAACCAAACCATATGTTTCTTGCGTCACCTGCAAAGTCCCCCCACCTTCTCTCGATTTTTCTCCACTGCGACCCGTCACCGGGTGCTCTCAACTTCCCGTCTTTCTTACGGTCTTCTTTGTGCCATCGCATCAACTTGGCATGCTCTTTGTTTCTGAACAGACGTTTCAGCTGTGGTATTATAGGAGCATACCACATCACCTTGGCAGGAACCCTCTTCCTGGGGCGCTCGCCCTCAACATCACCAGGGTCATCTCGTCTGATCTTATACCGCAATGCACCGCATACCGGGCATTCGTTCAAATCCTCGTACTCACCGCGGTAGAGGATGCAGTAATTAGGGCATGCATGTATTTTCTGCACCTCCAATCCTAGAGGGCATAGAACCTTCTTTGCTTCGTACGTACTGCCGGGCAATTCGTTATCCTTTGGAAGCTTCTTCATTATTTTCAGTAGCGAACTAAATCCCTTGTCAGATACACCATTGTCTGCCTTTCATTGCAGCAATTCCAGTGTGGTACCGAGCTTTGTGTTGTCATCTTCGCAATTTGGGTACAACCCTTTTTTGCGATCCTCTAACATGCGATCGAACTTCAACTTCTCCCTTTCACTTTCGCATTCTCTTTGTGCATCAACAATGACCCGGCGAAGTTCATCATCGGGCACATCGTCTGGTTCCTCTTGATCTTCAGCTTCCTCCATTGCAGCATCACCGTATTCAGGGGGCGGGTAGTTGTCATCATCCTCTTCTTCTTCGTTGTCTTCCATCATAACCCCTATTTCTCCGTGCTTGGTCCAAACATTATAGTGTGACATAAAGCCCTTCTCAAGCAGATGGAAGTGAAGGGTTTTAGAGTTGGAGAAAGCCTTCGTATTCTCACAGACATTACATGGACAATGCATAAAACCATTTTGCTTGTTTGCCTCAGCCGCTTCGAGAAAATTATGCAGGCCCTTAATATACTCGGAGGTGCGTCGGTCACCATACATCCATTGCCGGTTTATCTGCGTGCGTTATATAGTTCTCATTATTGAACAACATATAACTCTCTAGAGCATCTAATTAAAACATACATTGAAACTATGTAAAAAATTTAAATGCAACAACAAATGCGATCATAACCGCAACTAAGGTACCAATTGATCCAACGGCATAATGATACCAAGCCTCAGTATGAATGGCATATTTTCTAATCTTTCTAATCTTCAGGCGCATTGCATCCATCTTGATCTTGTGATCGTCGACGACATCGGCAACATGCAACTCCAACTTCATCTTTTCCTCTTCAACTCTTTGTAATTTTTCTTTCAAGTAATTCTTTTCTTTTTCAACCAAATTTAACTTCTCGACAAGAATTTCTATGTCGGTTGGAATTTCCGGTTCACATACCTCCTAGATTAAAAATTCTATGTCACGTTGGTCGTCATAATTGTCATAAACACTAAATAAAACAAATAGTTATAAAAGATAATATATACCACATCCGAATCATAGACAGGACAAGGGCCGACGGAGGCGGATACCAAATCCATCGCACTATATAATAACAAACAATAATAAAAGTAAGAAAATTACACAAGTATCTATCTAAATCATACAAGTAAGAACTTTTTTTTTAGAAAGAAGATAAGAAGAAGAGGCTAACCACGGTGGTGCCGGCGCCGAGATGGGCGCGGGCGATCGACGGCGGTGAGGACGGGGACGGGACAGGACTGGACGGACCGCCAAACCTAGACAAATCTTGAGGAAAATGGAGTTTGGACAAGGAGCTTCGAGAGGAGAAAGCTCAAGCGTGGCTCGGGCATTTCATCGAACACCTCATGTGCATGGAGGTGAGCTAGAGCACCACAAAAGCTCTCCCACGGCCGGCCAAAAAAACAGAGCAGTGCACTGCTCTGCTCGCGGGCAGGGGGTATATATAGGCCAACCATTGGTCCCGGTTTGTGGCTGGAACCGGGACTAAAGGACACCATTTGGTCCCGGTTCCAGCCACAAACCAGGACCAATGGTTGTGGGCCAGGAGCGAGGCTCATTGGTCCCGGTTTGTGTCTGGAACCGGGACCAAAGGGGTCACCATTTGGTCCCGGTTCCACTCACGAACCGGGACCAATGGTTGTGGGCCAGGAGCGAGGCGCATTGGTCCCGGTTCGTGTCTGGAACCGGGACCAAAGGGGTCAGACGAACCGGGACCAAAGGCCCACGAGGCCCGGCCGGCGCCCTGGCCTCATGAACCGGGACCGATGCCCCCATAGGTCCCGGTTCGTGAGTGAACCGGGATTAATGGGCTTTTCAGGGCAGGACCGAAGCCCTGTTTTCTACTAGTGCTCGATCGCCGTGGGGTGGCGAGTTGCTCCAGGCTAGCACGCGGGGCAGCACGGTGGCACGGGCATCGTGATTGCTGTGTATGAGGCCGTATCGTACCGCTCCTCCCTGCCTGCGACCGCGCCATCCGCCGCCAACGTTGGCGGAACCGCGCCTTGCCAGCGGAGAAAGAAGCTTGCTTCGCGGAGATCGACGACGCGGCGGCCAGCAAGCCCTCGCCTACCGCCATCAATGAGGAAAAGTAGAACATGGGAGGCCACCGCGGCTTGGGTCCCACGAAGGCCACCGCCGTGCCGTCACCGGCGTGCACAGCCAGTGACTTGCCTGCTCTCGCACGCCACCACCGTCCCCCCGTCCCCAAAACCAACCCTCATACGTGCTTCACGGAAGCAAGGCACCCTTCCCCTCCAGCAGACGCATATCGCTCCGGTGCCACTCCGATGAGCGGCACTGCCGAACAAGGGGAGCAGTCCTTTGCGCTGAAGGATATACCTCCGGGGCTCATGGCAGTCCGATGAGCAGGCTGCCGGACATGGGGAAGACAAGGGATACCCGCTGCGGCCGGCCGTAGACTAGTCAAGGGTATCCGTGTCGTCGGAATGGATATCCGCCGATGCCAGCCTTAGACTAGTTTTACCTTACTGTGGTGTAGTTTTTAGTTAAAAATTGTCCTAAATGTAATGAATTTCGTCCGATTTATATAAAATCCGCCGTGTTTGCATGAATTTCATCCGTTTAGTTCAAACAGTGGTTGAAGTGTAAGCGGGCAGCGTTGGATGGCCGGCTCCCGCATCCGTGTTCATGGACTGGTCCCCCTTGTCCGCGGATGGATGTTGGAGCAAATTTGATGCCCTAATCATACATAATGTGTTGCTCGCGATAGGTTGGATATGACCATTATTGTTGCATGAAGAGTCTGTGTATGTCATATGTTCTCCTGTTAGAGTAGTTCGTGGAGTTAAATTGTATTTTTTTCTACATATAATATTTTTTTAAAACTTTCGATCTATTCATCCTTAATCATGACAGTACAACGAACACCAGAAACAATAAAAATTATATTCAGATCCGTAGATCACCAAGCGGCGACTACAAGCACTGAAACGAGCCGAATGCGCGCCACCATCATCGCCTCTCCCTCGCTGGAGCCGAGCAAAACTTGTTGTAGTAGACATTCGGGTAGTCGTCGTGCAAAGGCCCCATAGGACCAGCGCACCAGAACAACAACCGCCGTCTGCAAAGAGTAGCGTAAATCGGAAGGATCCAACCTAAAGACACACAAACGTAGGCGAACAACGACCAGATCCGAGCAGATCCACCAAAAACAGATCCATCTGAGACACACATCTACACGCCCATCGATGATGCTAGACGCACCACCGGGACACGGGCTAGGCGGGGAGAATCTTATTCCATCTTCAGAAAGCCGCCGTCATCGTCTCATCTTTCTGAGCAGGACACAAAACCTAGCAAAACTCGAAGAAACATCTAAAAACAAAGCCCTCCCTGCAGCAAGGACCGGGATCAACCGCGCTCCCATGGCCCTACGGCCACCGGAGACTAGGCAGACCGGCGGCGCCGCCGGCAGGAGGCCGAGAAAATCTTCCCATAAAACAAATACACCACATATGTACATGGCAATCCAAAGAAGAATAAACGTCTTAAATGCACACTATTTCCTAAATTAATTTCTCTAACCAGCTGGCATTTCTTGTTCTAGAAATATCTGCATGCGGATGCGATCCAGGTTATAAATCCATCGCCGGACTAGTAGCATGTCTTTCCATCCAGCCTCAACCACACGACACGAGCACACATCAAACACCCAACTTTAGAGACCTTGTGGGAGAACAAAGAATGGCAGACTTCGCACTTGGGCTAACCAAGACGGCGGTGGAGGGGACGCTGAGTAGGGTCAAGTTGGCGATAGAGGAGGAGGCGAAGCTCAAGGAGAAGGTGCAGCAAGACCTGGTGTTCATCACCGGCGAGTTTCAGATGATGCAGTCATTCCTCGAGGTTGCCAACAAGGAGCGTGCCATGAATAAAGTGGTGAAGACCTGGGTGCGGCAGCTCCGTGATCTGGCCTTCGACGTGGAGGACTGCGTCGAGTTTGTTGTCCATCTGGACAACAAGTCGGCAGCATGGTGGTGGCGCGTGGTACCTTCCTGCATGGCACCGCTGCTGCCGCTCGACGAGGCGGTCACCGAGATAAAGCTGCTTAAAGCCAGGGTCGAGGATTTAAGCAAGAGAAACACTCGCTACAACCTCATCAGCGACTCCACCTCCCACTCGAAGATCGCCACGACTGGTCCATCATCAGCATTCCACATCCTAAGCGAGGTGTGGGAGGCTGCGGGGAAGCAATGCGGCGCCGGTGACCTCCAAAAGTTGATCAACCGTGATGGCGATGACCTTCAAGTGGTCTCGGTATGGGGAAGTGCGGGAGCTGATCTTGGGGCACCTTACATTATCAGAAAGGTGTACGACAACCTACAAGTCTGCCAAGAATTCAAAATCCGAGCCTGGATTAAAGTCGTTCGTCCCTTCAACCAGGACGAGTTCCTCTTAAACTTGCTAACTCAGTTCTGTGCGAGTTCTTGCCAAGCATATGAAGCTATAGACATCCGCACGAGAGTTAAAGCAGCGGTGGCCATGGAAGACAAGCCTATGAAGGATGAGCTCATGAAACAAATGAACGAGAAACGGTATCTCGTGGTCCTGGAAGATCTATCAACTGCAGAGTGGGATGCAATCAGAATGTACCTACCGGACAATAAAACTGGTAGCCGAATCATCATGTCCACGAAAGAGTTAGGTGTTGCTCTTCTCTGCACTGGGGAGCCCTATCAAGTATCAGAGCTCAGGCGGTTCTCTAATGATCAGTATATTTGTGCATTTTTCAAGGAGGTAAGCCTTTACGCTAAACAAAACTCAATTGCAATATACTTTGATGGAAGTTTATATTAATATACTGCAGTTTAATAAATAAATATACTAACATACACACAAGAATTTATATAAGTAAACACTCCTTTTAAAAATATATGCTCTAGATGGTCCCAATTGATATGAGCCCTTAAATTTTCATGATCCGATGGCTAGCTAATAGTATTCCTCTTACCTCTTTGTGGGGTAAGATGATGTCAATGATTATGTGGAGCTAGTATGGACTTTACACTTCCGCAAATAAGGGAATAAATTATAGTGTCATTAAATCATGAAGTCAAATAAGGAAAGAATGACCGCAAAAAAAAAAGATAGATAAATTCTAATTAATGTTATCTTGCTTACCAATCTTGATTAGTACCTTGCGTAAAAAATATATATAAATCACGTACGTAGACATATATAGGGAAAGATATATAAATATTGTATGTTTAAATACATATATTCATCACCTAAGTATAATTTGGATAAACTATATTCTTGACATTACAAACACATACACATATATACTATTATTAGGCATAATTAAGTACGAATAATATAATATTTAGATATTTAAATGGCATTGATGTGATTATGTATCACACGATTTTGTTTCAAAATCACATGATGTCGTAATATTAAGAAATGATACTTCAATATGTCCATTGTACTACACAAATGATTTGGAATTTGTAAGAAATACGCATGAATATATCGTACGCTATTTTTAAATACATAAAAATGATTTATTATATCTAAATAATTTGTAGAAATTATATTTTTCACATTAGAAACACGTGCACATATAAAATATCATTAGGCATACTTAAGTACAAACTATGATATTTAAATACTGAAGTAGCACCGGACCCAAAAAACATGACTTGGAAGCACGGTTGTACTTTTTCTCAATTTTTTTGGCAAGCATAGTTGCGCTTTTCCCTTTTCGGGGAGCACAGTTTTTTTCTAATAGAAGCACAAGCTATGTTTTTCCCTTTTCGAAAAGCATGGTTGTGCCTCTCGTGCAAGTACATGTTGTGCTTCTCATTTTTTTCGGGGAAGCACAGACGTGTTATTCCCTTTTCGGGAAGCACAGTTGTGCTTCTTTGGTGGAAGCACATGTTGTTCTTCTCGTAGAAAGATAGGTTGCTTTTCGGAAGCTTAGTGGTGCTTCTTTTGAAGCACAAATTGTGCTTTTTTTTTTCTCTTTCAGGAGAAGCACAATTGTGCTTCTCGCAGAAGCACATGGTGTGCTTCTTGTAGAAAAGCACTGCTTCCCAAAAAAATCAAACTCTTTTCTGCCAATACCTAGGGAGAACCAATTAAAAATCAAGAAAACCAAAATAAAACCCGAAAACACGTGCAGAAAAAAAAATCCTGAGGGTGCACCATAACGTGACACGTGGCGGTGTCTGGGTACACCACTTTGACGCGCTCTTGGGGGCAGGGAAGTGATCATTACCATTACCCCCGAAGGGGTAACCGTTAGCTTGCCTCTATCACTAAAAACATGGCTGCCAGACTAGCCTGGTGGCACGAAAACAAGAGTGCTCTGCTCCTCCTTACCGCTTATAGCACCGCTTGGAGAACCAGCACCCTCGCATAAAGGTTGTTGGGCCGCAGCCCATTACCGCTGATCTAGCTGCTCCACTCGCTTGCCTTTTTTTTTTTTTTTGCGCTAGCTTCTGGCTGCGTGGATGTGAAAAAAGTACACGAGTTCAAAAAAAGGTTCATGGTTTAGGAAAGTTCACAAAATAAAAAGGGTTCATGAATATGAAAAGAAGTTCACAAATTCAAAATAAGTTCACAAATAAAAAAGGTCACGAATTCAAAAATATGTTAGCGAATTCGAAAAAAGTTTGTGAATTTGAACAAAGTTCACAAATTCAAAAAGAAAATCATAAATTTGAGAAATGTTCATGAATTTACAAAAGTTCACAGTTTTAAAAAAATACAAATTTGAAAAAGTTCCCGAATTTAAAAAAAATATCATGAATTTGAAAAAAATACGAATTTGAAAAAAAGGTTTACAAATTCAGAAAAAGTTTACGATTTTGAAAACAAAAGTTCATGAATTAAAACAAAAAAAGAAAAAAAAAGGGAAAAGGATAAAAGTATAACAGTAAACCAACCAAAAAATGGACAGAAAAAGAACACAAAAGAATCGGCCACCAAATACGCTAGAAAAACCGCACTACTGGCATAGTACTTAGTAGGCCGACCCATTCGGTTGGAGAGGGTGTGCCAACCGCCAAATAGGATTTGGGCCAAAACAACACCTTACTAGGCTTTGGCCAGGCACTCAAAATTTCCAGGCAATGAACCCAGGGTGCGAACCAAACTAGGCCTTAATCTTGGCAAGGATGGTGTGTGACATGTTCGATATGCCTTGGAATACTCTTGCATTTATTTCGTTCCAAATCATCTAAATAACAAGTAGAGTGACGGTGCACAGATCCTTTCTCTGATGGTTCATGTTCGACACTTGTTTAGAGCAACTCCAGTAGTTCCCTCGGAAATTCCCCCCTATACGTGCATTTAGGGGCTCTCCCAGTAACAATTTTTGGGTTTCACTGGTGTGCTGCTGTAGGAGATTCCCAATACAACTTCCCCTATACATGGCCTGGCTTATGTGTCCCACTTGTCAGTGAATATGCTCTATCTCTTTCTCTCTCGCATGGAAGACGCCAGCGGAGCTCTGGCGACTGGTGGCATGGTTGAGCAGGGAACTAGGGAAAAAGCCGGTAGCGACCCGGTGGTGTAGCGGGGTGGCCGGCGGTGAGGTGGTGCGGGGGGGGGGGGGTGCGAAGGCACAGTGGCCGGTGAGCGAAGAGGGCCGCCGGCGATGCATGGCGTGGTACCGACGGCTAGGCAGGGTGGCGGGCGTCATTGTCTCGATGGTGGTGCGGCAATTCTCGGCGGCCAGCTTGGGAAAGGGAGGCGGTGTGGCTGCCAGGGATGCAGTGGCGCGGTTGGAGCTGGCCACCGGCAAAGTAGGGCAGCGATCGCCGGCGGCATGGCAATCACCGATGACGAGGCATACTTCAGTATGTCATGGCAGTGTCGTGCCAGGCCGTGAAATCCCAGGTGGTTGGCTCCCGCCACGGTGGATATCATTATTGGGAGAGTTGCATCCCTCGCTCTATATGAGAGAGATGAGGTGGTTTTTGAGAGACGTCCTACAAAGTTTTGAGTTTAGGAAAACTGCTGGAGCAGTTTTATTTTGCCTCAATCTCCCTATAGGTGCATTGTTTGGAATAGAGGAACTACTTGGGATGCTCTTAGTGCACCTATCTTTAATCATTCCCCAAGTACGAATGGTAAAGCGACACTGGAACACAAGGTGATCCACTCTCTCTCTGGAGCCCTCTTGCATTGGGGGCAAAGGTCAGAGTTTGGCCATCCCCTCCTATCTTGCTGATGCGACATTCAAACCCTAACTAGCGCAACTGACCATGAAAAAAAATTACATATGGGGGGACCCATATCTTCCGGAAGGAGCCCTTCATTAGCGAAGAAGACGCTCCTTTGAACTAGTACAGAAAAGTCTGCTAGCGGCATTCCGAATTTGACATCAGTGACGCACGCACGCCACTGGTAACTTTTTCTAGTGACGTGGAGGCCAAACGCCACTAATTGATAAGTTGCTAGTGGCGTGGAGGCCACACGCCATTAATATGGTACTCCCTCCGTCCCAAAATAAGTGTCTCAACTTTGTACTAAGGTTGAGACACTTATTTTGGGACGGAGGGAGTAGCTGATAGTGGTGCACCAAGTTCATGCCAAGTTTTATGAACGTCACGAGTTAGGCAAATATTAACGATGTGCTAGTTAACATCCGCGCCACTGGTAACTACTCCCTCCGTCCTAAATTATTTGTCTTAGGTTTTTCTAGATACAGGTGTATCAAGACACGTTTTAGTCTTAGATATATCCGTTTAGGATGGAGGTTGTATTTGTGAATTTTTTTTAAAATTATTTTATTTGTGAATTTCATCCATTTAGCTGAATTCATTTGGAAATTCATACAAGTAGCCAAATGCATACATAAAATTCATTTACTAGTACTACAGAAATACAAGCAGCCATCATGCCGAGGCTCGCCTATAGGCCGAGTACTTTCTCCTAGGTAAGTCGAGTGTTTGTTGGAAGCCGAGCGTTTTTGTAGATGTGCTCGGCTTAGCTTGTGATATGTCGAGAGTCTTGCCTATACCGTGTTCTTTTAAATCGGTACTCGGCTTAGGGGCTTAGAAGCCAAGAACCCGACAAATAACACTCGACGTACGTGAACACACTCTGCTACATGTGTTTTTACTTGTAATGCAATATAGGCCATTGTTTGGATTAAGGCCCAATTCACACGCTCGCGCCAATCTTTTGGCCACCACTTCAGTTTTTGTGTTCGTGCGTTGGCGAAACGGTGGCAGCAGATTGGCTCCCCAAAATTTTTGTACGTCCTGAATTGCAGGGCTGGCATTTTATTTTTTTTATTTTTTTTTAGAAAAGGAGGATGTACCCCCGGCCTCTACATCTGGACGATCCAAACAGCCCCAGCCTGGCACAGCCGATCAGTCTAGGGAACGCTGGTTGAAGAGATCAAGGATCTGTTTCACTCTATTGGTGAGCAGAAAGTGAACTGGGTGCGGCGACACCGCAGTACATGGATTAGCGATGCCTACATGAATAAGTTGTGCAAACGTGGTTGCATGTACCATCAGATTGTATCCGTGACGTGTAATTTGGGAGCAAGTTTAATAAAATACTACAGATTCCTGTAAAAAAGAGGTGGTTAATTAACTTAAATATTTGTTTGGGTCAACTAGATAGGTCGGCTGGGTTAAGAATGACTGTGTAGGATAACGAAATCCTCTTTAATTCAAGGGTTGTTGTAAGGATAAAGTCTATAATCCAACACTTAAACATAAGGAAAACCAGGCTTCTTGTTCTTGTCAAGGAAAGCTATTCTTTTGACAGAAGGATGGCATTATAAATAGTGACTCAAGTTCAAGGCATAATAGTATTTGGTTTGGATAGCAACTTCAATTTCAAGTCGTATGTGTATTTGGATTTTGGATTGGGGATTTTACAAGGAACTCTATCTTGCTTGCAGGGATTGGGGCGTCGGAGTGCCATGGCTGAATTTTTTTGGCAATTAAGACATCCTGGTGTGATGTCCGTGCACCTGAGTGGCAACGACATCGGAAGTGTCGTCACTAATCTATTGTACAGTAAAATGATGGATAAGTCGCAAGAATTTGATGGAGTGAAATTTCAACATCGCAGCTGTGTCGATGTACCGAGACCGTTCGATTTGAAGAAATTCTCTCAGGATTTGTTTCTAAATTTTTTTCCAGAAGGTGATCAAGCCAAGCAAATTCATGAGGTCGATAAGATGGAAGAGTCAGGCATAATTCTTAGGTGTTGTGAGTTTCTACATGATTCTCGATGCCTCATTGTTATATATAATCTGAACTCCGCAGATGATTGGGACTTGATAAAAGCTAAATTCATATCCGAGCATGGTAAAGGATGGGTGGTTGTTGCTATAAGTTCAAATGAAGAGGTGGCTAGGCGTTGTTGTGCAGATAATAAATATCGGGTGTTCAGCTCCATGGATCTAAAATCTGACGCAGCCACAAAGGAGGTAACCATTTCTATCATGCATGCCCAATGCTTATTTGTATGAATTAAGCAGCAATCAAAATTCGATTGAATCCCCCCCCTCCCCCCCCCCCCCCCCCCCCCCCCCAACCTGAACCCAAATGATAACCACTAATTTCACGAAATTTCTTTAAAATCATGTCTAGTTTCAAAATTTTATGCTAAATTCAAATTTGCAATCTGAAGTTTCCAAAGAACATTAAAAAATATAAGGCATATGACCATAAATAATCCGGAACTAATCATAAAAAATTCAAACAGCGAGATCTGCTCAGTGTAAGATGTGGAGAAAAATTGGTACTAGGTAGAAGTTTCACGCCAAATTTTGCTGAAATAATTTTCCTATTCTTTGTTTTGTCCCCTTCATGTGAGCATTACGCATCCTAGTAGTGTTACACATGTGTCCTCCTTTTTCACTATGCTGGTACTAACTCCCAACTAATAATTGTAGTTGGGACAACATGTGAGGTTCTGTCCCACAAATGATACCAGCCCTTTCTCATCCTCTTTTCTTACATGCAAAATAGTCATGAGAGGAGAAGATGTAACTATGAAGCTCACAACTTAGCTAAGTATGATATATATATAGGGTGCCACCTGTGGCTCAGAAACCCGAACAGTTCCCGTAAACATTCTTGCCAATGAATAAATCTTAGCAAGTTGCCTATAAGAATATGCAAAATAGTCCAATTTAATAACTATCGATTGTTTTCCTTAATTTTTAACTCTCTATCATTTTGCTTGCTTGCAGGTTCACATTTCTAAAAATAGAATGGAAGTGGCACGTGACTGGAACAGAAATATTCAACTTGTTGGGCTCAAGAGCGAAAAGAATATCCTTAGCAACCATCTAAATGGTGTGCTTTCTTCTGAAAAGAGTTCCCTTAATGACCCTCTACATGGTGTTATATCCGTGTGGGGGATCCCTGGTGTTGGCAAATCGGCTCTAGTCAAAAGCATTTACTGTGATCAAATAATGCCTTCCCTTTTTAGTATCCATGTAGCTCGGAACAAAAGATCTGAGTTTTTCAGCTGGGTCGATGTGCCCCATCCGTTCACTTTGTGGGAGTTCTCTCGGCGCTTACTTCTAGATTTTAATTCACATGATATCACAGCCATGGAAATTGCAGCGGTTGGTATCATGGCAGGTCAGGACCCATTGGAAGAGTGTCGTAAGTTCCCACGTCAAGGCAGCTGCCTCGTTGTTATTGATGGGCTGCAGTCCACAAATGACTGGGACTTGATCAAATCTGCCTTTTTATCCAAACCTATGAAAAGGACATGTATTATTGTAATTACCAGGGAAGAAAGTGTGGCCACACATTGTGTTGATAACCAAAAAAACAAGGTGATCAATGTCAAAGGACTAGAAACGGACGAGGCCTCCAACTCTTCACCAAGGTGCATTCTCAACTTAAATTTTAAGGTTACTTTTGATACTGAAATTATTATGGTCTCCATTGAGTAAACTGAATATATTTCTGAAATGTAGGTAGCTTGGGGCGGCAGCAATTATTTATCCAACAACCAGATTTCAAGAGAAATCGTGGCCAAGTGTGGTGGGCTTCCTAAAGTAATAGCCGCTACAGGCAACCATGTCCACATGCAACCCAAATATTCTCTGAACAATCTCAGTGATGACTTTATGAGCAAGTTGGAGACTGATCCAGAATTCCATTGTTTAAGGGGTTTATTTTCTTGGATGCATTCCTACTTTGATGCATGCCCGGATTCACTCAAGCCATGCATCTTCTATCTATCAGTCTTCCCTGCACACCGCAATATTAGACAGAGGCGTTTGCTGAGGCGGTGGATTGCAGAGGGTTATTCCAGGGACACAACCAGTAGTACCACCGATGAGAATGCTGAAAGATTCTTCTCTGAGCTGGTGAAGTTGAGCATCATTCAACAGTCAAAAAGCAAGGTCATGTGGCAAGTAAATGGTTTCTTCCACGAGTACATCAGCTCACGGCAAATGGAAGATAACCTTGTTTTTGCATTGGATGGGCATTGTAGGCTGAACTCCCAATGCACAGGACAACACCTCACCATAAGAAGCAGCTGGCACAGAGACAAGACCGTGTTTGAGAGCCTTGACTTCTCACGGCTACGATCATTCACAGTGTTTGGGGTTTGGAAGCCATTCTTCTTGGCTAGCAATATTAAAATGAGACTACTTCGGGTGCTGGATCTGGAGGACATAACGGAAGGTTTAACAAATGATGACCTTGAGAAAATTGGGAAGCATGTGCCCCGTCTCAAGTTCCTCTCCCTACGAGGATGTAGAGTGATTACCCATCTACCGATTTCAGTGGGAGGGCTGAGGCAGCTTCAGACTCTGGATATCAGACACACCTCCATAGTCACAATCCCACGAGCTATCACCAAGCTAAAGAAGCTGCAATATATTCGTGCTGGGACGGAGGAACCAAGGGATGAAGCTGTACCAGTAACAGATGAAGACAGGGCACCAACGCCAGCAGAAGCATTAACACCTGAGGACAGGGCACCAACAACAGCAGAAGCACCAACACCAGCAGAAGACGGTGGTGGCACTGACATGGGCCCAAGTGTACCAGGACCAGCAGAAGACGGTGGTGGCATGGGCCCAGGCGAACAAGCAGAAACAGGTGTGGCTTCAAGAAACTGGCCACACGCTTGTATTACTGGCTGGTGTGGTTCCAAGTTTCGCAGCAGACGCCAGCTTGATAATGCAGGCGTTAAGGTTCCTGCAGAGATTGGGAAGCTGACGGCCTTATTAGCTCTTGGTGTTATCAATGTCCGTGGTGCAAGTGGGAGGGTTTTCCTGAAAGAGCTCAAGGAGCTTACCCAATTACGCAGCCTCGGCGTGTCTGGCATCAACAGGAAAACTGTGGAGGTGTTATTTTCTGCCATCTCTGGTCACGGCCATCTGGATTCCTTGTCTGTGCTATTCGACAAGGATAAGCACTGTCCATATGTTTGTCTGGATGACAAAATCTCCCAGCCACCCAAGACCATAAAGAGCCTTAAGCTGCACGGGCATGTGCACATATTGCCAGGCTGGATCAAGAAGCTTAAGGATAATCTCGAGAAATTAGATCTTGAGATGACCATACTAACACAAGAAGACATACACGTCCTTGATGAGCTGACACATAGATATGCGCTGCGTCGTCTTTGTGTAAAACCGATTCAAGATTGTCAGCTCCATTTTAGCACCCCCGAAGATCTTTTCATGTACTTCAAGGTCCTGGAGATCGATTGCACGTCCAAGTCCAACTTGAACATGACATTTGGAAACGGGGTGACGGCATATGTTGAGGTGCTGAAGATTCACTGCCCTCGTTCGTCATCTTTGCGGCTTTCTGGGCTAGAAAATCTAATGGAACTCAAGGAAGTGTGGCTGAAGGGCTCCTACGGCGGCGACACTCTGAAGCAAGAATTGCAGCTGCAACTTCCCAACCATCCAAACAAACCTGTCTTGAAGCTGGTGCAACGACGATCGTCCTGATCCATGGGTACTCATGACAAGATTGCAGCCATTGACCATCTCCACACGGACCCAGTATAGGACCGAGACAAACCTCTGTATTGAAGCTGGTGCAACTACGCTCGTCATAACCATTACTATGGTCGCTTGAAATAGGTTGGACGGTATTTCAAATAAAAACGCTAATAAAGGTGGGAGCGTATGCCCTTACTATGGTGGCTTTGCCTATGTATAAATGATTTGGATTTTAATGGCAAAAATATTTCTCCTCTGCATGTTATTTTCCTGTGCACGTACTCGTTTCGTATGTGGTCTACGCTACAACGAGCGGAGTACCAACCGTTGTTCAAAGCAGTGTGTATGCGTTTGGAGCAGGTTGCTATGGAGGTTTTTACCCAACATGGATGATAGCATAACATCCGAATCGGTCCACCACCCCCTTCGACATAAGCGGTGTCAGTTTTATAGGACTCTACTGATGCCAATATGTTCCTTTTTCTTCCTTTCGGTCAGACTCTGTGATTGGCTGTGTGCATCCTATTTATGCAGAGGCTGAGTGTTACTCATCATGCTTTATATCTGCTTAATGCTACATTTAAAATAATAAATACGCCCTTTATCGAAAAAATGACCATTACTCTACAAACCCATCCAATAATGTCCTACATCAGTTGTGCTGCATGCCACGCTATGACCAGAACACCATAAATAAATTAAACTAATATACATGTGTTTTTTTCTGCGCCGTTCTCCCTCTTGGAGGGATTGTTCTGGAGCTTAGGTGTGTTAAGTCGTAGCGTGGGGGCGTTTAGTTCTTCCGGCACTCGGAGCTGGTAGCGTAGTCACGTGTGTTCTGCGTGTGTTAGATGTCTTAGGATCGGTAATGTAAAAGAGCTACCTTATCATTTTGTATCATTTGATCGTATACTTTTTTGATTGTTGCTTTATATATAAAGCGGGGCAAAAGCCCAAGAGTTCTGCATGGCATCTACATACGTGGAAGCGGCGGATGTAATAATCGTCTTGGTACAAAGCCCTGAAGGCTGAACTTGTCCATGTGCTTTTTTTAAGAAAAATGTACTGCCGGAACAAGGACAGGCTCCAAGCTACCATTGGCTCACAGTCATCCGCTGCCACAAAGACGTTCTTCTCGCTGAGGGATTTGATAAGCACGACGACCTCACCTCGCCCACGACGTGCAGCACGGTCTACTGTCCGGCCGGAGGGCACGTTGGAGTCGCCGTACCTGCGGATGTTGGCACGACGGCGGGCTACCCGGCCGGCTACGTAGTACGTACTAGAGAATCACGCAGGTAATGGTCATGATAGTAGAAAAACCCTCTTTAGTCCCGGTTCCAAAGGGCCTTTGTCCCGGTTTTGGAAAACCCTCCCGGTTCCAGAGGGCCTTTGTCCCGGTTTTGGAACTGGGACTAAAGGGTCGGGACTAATGCCCAAGACCTTTAGTCCCGGTTGGCTCACGAACCGGGACCAAAGGCCCTCCACGTGGCATTGCCTGATGCGTGGGTTGGAGGACCTTTAGTCCCGGTTGGTGTTATCAACCGGGACTAAAAGTGGAGCCTAACACCAACTGGGACTAAAGAAAAAAAAAATTCAAATTTTTTTTTCAATTTTTTTTCAAATTTTTTGATTTGTTTTTATTTTTTTTCCTGATTTTCACAATTTAATCTCTAATCACCCCTCCTCACTGCTTCAGAATTTAATATCTAGTCTCTAATTAGCACTCATTCCAAATCGTCTAACTTTTCGACCGGTCACCCATCCTCTCACTACTCCAGCCCCAGTACGCTTAACTTTCAGGTTCTATCTCCCCTAATTTCCAAGTCTGCACTTGTTGTTTTCCTAACAATCTTAAGCTATCAATCCTGTTAACCCTTAGGTCTTGATGTCACATGATTTAATTTTTTGAATTCTAAATAATTATTAAAATAAACAAAATAAGTACTAATAATATTGAATTTCAATGAAAATAAAATAAGTAATAATTTTTTTGTGCCATTTATTCATTTAATATGACATAATTAATATCTTTAAATCTGTAAATTGAAATTTGACAAATAATATATCCATTATTATCAGAAAAATGTGAGGAATCCAAATATGACATCTTATTTTTAAATAAAATTTATTTTTAAAAAAATTTATTTTTTTTTATTTGAAATAACTTTTTTTCCTTTTGGAATTTTGAGAATCTGAGAAAATTTCACCGGGTAAATCCCGATGAAATCGAGTCCCAATTTTTCTCTAGTTTTTTTTGATATATTAAACTTTTTTTTCGACGTCGTATGCAAAAGTTATGGCCGTTTTACATTTTTTTTTTCATTTTTTTGAAAAAAAAGGTCAAATTTCATATTTCAAAATTTCTATACCAACTAGACACTAAAACCTAACTACATCTCAAAGGATTTTATTTTTCGAAGATTTTATTATTTTTGTTTATTTTCTACAAAACTAAAAAAGATGGTCAGGGGGGGTAGAGTTTGGAATTTTTGCTCGGTTGGTGTCCATCCAATCATACCGTCGACTACACATCTAGTAGCACCGTCTCAGCCAGAGTCACAACTACGGTTAACCTAGCCAGAGTCAACCATTTCTAACTTCATTTGCTATTTTTCATGCATTTAATGATTTTTTTGAACTAAATGACCCTGAAATGGAAAAGCACTACAAATGAACTCTGAAAATATTGAAACTTGGCATGGTATCATCATTTCACCCACATAGCTTGTGCTAAAAAGTTGAGAGGGTTACGGCAAAAACTGGATGCACTTCATGTACAAACTGGACCATCTCCTTCGAAGTATCAAGATTTCGGACGAAAACTCGTCTGTTACAAAGGCATTTTATTTTTTTAACTTATTTCAACTCCAGACTTTCTGTGCATTCAATATGCAACATTCAAAGCCACATCCTCAAATTTCAACCATTTTTAACTTTATTTGCTATTTTTCATGCATTTAATGATTTTTTAAAGCTAAATGACATTGAAATTGAAAAGCACTACAAATGAACTCTGAAAATGTTGAAAATTGGCATGGTATCATCATTTCACCCACATAGCTTGTGCTAAAAAGTTGAGAGGGTTACGGCAAAAACTGGATGCACTTCGTGTACAAATTAGACTATCTGCTTCGAAGTATCAAGGTTTCGGACGAAAACTCGTCTGTTACAAAGGCATTTCATTTTTTTAACTTATTTCAACTTCAGACTTTTTGTGCATTCAATATGCAACATTCAATGCCACATCCTCAAATTTCAATCATTCCTAACTTCATTTGCTATTTTTCATGCATTTAATGATTTTTTTGAGCTAAATGATCCTGAAATTGAAAAGCACCACAAATGAACTCTGAAAAGGTTGAAACTTGGCATGGTATCATCATTTCACCCACATAGCTTGTGCTAAAAAGTTGAGAGAGTTACGGCAAAAACTGAATGCACTTCGTGTACAAACTGGACCATCTCATTCGAAGTATCAAGGTTTCGGACGAAAACCCATCTGTTACAAATGCATTTCATTTTTTTAAACTTATTTCAACTCCAGACTTTTTGTGCATTCAATATGCACCATACTATGACATGTTAAAATCTACAGAAAGAACTAACTAAAAATAATAAAAAAAACAATTAAATGACTAAAACAACTATATAAGCAAAACATTATTGTTTTAATTAAAATCCTAATTTAAATTATTCTAAAAATAACCAAATAAATCTTACTGTGACAACAATCTAACACGTGATTAGGAGCAAAAAGAATTAAATTAAAAACTATTTGTAAACTCAAGTTATTCACAATCTAGGATTTAAAGCAAATTTGAACAAATTCAAATTTAAACCATTCAAATTTGAAAACTAATGGCATAAATAGAAACTAGACAAAATTTTAAATCTAATGCAAAAAGAATCACTCAAAAACATCAAATATCTTAAAAGATATAAGCAATTTAAAACAAAAACTAAAAACAGAAAACAAATGTAAAAACAGGAAAAAAAAATTCAGACCACCTTTAGTCCTGGTTACCAACCGGGACTAAAGGTCCAACCTTTAGTCCCTGTTGGTGCACCAACCGGTTGAGGCTTTAGTCCCGGTTGGAGATACCAATCGGGACTAAAGGGGCTGACACCAACCGGGACTAAAGGGGCTGGCACCGTTCGAAGCCCCTTTAGTCCCGGTTGGTCTCTCCAACCGGGACTAAAGGTCCCGTTCGAACCGGGACTGATGCCTGCGCCGCTCGAACCGGGACTAATGGGTGCATTAGTCCCGGTTCGTAACAGAACCGGGACTAATGCTTTGATCTGGCCTGGACCAAAGCCCTGTTTTGTACTAGTGTCAGGACCGGGAGCCGAGGCGCGGAACATGAATCGATCGATGCCTTTTGAGCTTCATGCGATTAATTAGGCGCCGTTTCATCATCTCTCCCAAGAACCAGACCCTCCCACTCCCTGCTCTCCTCCCACTATATATGCACGATCCATGTGTGAAGCCGATCAAGCATTCAAGCACCAGCGACCCATCTCACTCACCATGCCGGACAGCAGCGGCACCACCGTCCTCGACGACCTGCCGGAGGTGATCATAGTCGAAGAGATACTCGTGTGCCTGCCGGCCGTGGATGTCTTCCGCTGCCGCGCCGTCCGCAGGTCCTGGCGCCGCGCCACCTCCACCAACCACTTCATGCTCGCACATCACTGCCGCCAGCCCTCGCTCCCCATCATATACGCCGCCGTTGCCTCCCGCCGTCTCATCGCCTTCCGCCGTGATGCCGCCGATGCCAAGGTCTGTCGCATGATCCGGTGCGCCATCCCCGGCACACAGCACCTCACTCTCCACGCCGCCCTCGACGGGCTCCTCCTTGTCTCCAATCTCTACCGCGATCGCCTCTACGTGTGCAACCCGGTCACCCGCCAGTGTGCTCGCCTGCCACAGCTTGAAGTATTGTGTTGGCGCATCGAGATTGCAGGTTTCTACCGGCACCACCCATCCGAAGAATATCGGTTGCTCTATTGGGAGAACAACATCGAAGATGACTACGATGAGGGTAACATTGCAACCTACTTCGTCTTCACGATGGGCAGCTGACGAGCCAAGGTGCATCTGGAGACGGTCGCCGCCGGTGCCGCCAACGTCAATTGAATATGTGTTACTTCCTGGGCTGCCATATTCCTCACGTGAACGTGATCCACCACCGGTTCTGCACCGTGGCAGCCTGCACTGGATGGTATCGATGGTGGTGCCACTGCCGGACCAAGAACCTGCCGGCAATGACACGGTGATAGAGGACATAATAGCTTTTGACACAACCGGCGAGACATTCCGGTGGATGCGCCGTCCTGCCCAGCCAGGCCCATGGCCATTGTTGTTCGAGGTCGACGGCTCGATGGCCCTGTGTGGTACCCGCGATGGCTCAAGCTGCACCGATATACAAGTGTTGGTGATGCAAGACTACGAGGCCGGGGCCTGGGCCACGATGTATTGGATTCCTGCCTGGACGCCGTTAGACGCATCACCTTCTCAGTACATAGGGAAGTTGGAGCCCCATTTTGCGTGTAGAATGGTCGTACTCAACGAGCGCGAGTTGCTCATCAAGTTACCTCGCCGCCAGCTGTTGCACTATCAAATTAACCGCCAGTTGTTGAGAGATGTGGTAGTGAAATGCGACAAGGAGGGGGAAGATCGTGTCGGCGACTTGGATATTACTCTGCATTCTTTGCAGGAGAGCATTATTCCATTTCCCTTCTTTTCGATGCAAGAAGAAGATGCGCTTCTTTTTGATGCAAGAAGAAGATGATGCCAACAAGGAGCATCCGTTCATCACAGGGATGTAGGACTCTTGGTTTCCTGCACCTGTCTTGTTATCTTGTGTTCTTGGTAGTAGCACTTTCTCTATATCACTAGTATCATTTCGGATCTTCTTACGGGTAACTGGTATATATGGTCTCAACAATGGAGTATGAAGAATCTATGTTTTTTTTTTGTTTGATAGCTTACCAGGCTTGCCGCCTGGTACAAAGAATCTATGACTATATACTCCTTAATTTGCTTTACGAAACCAAATGTTTCTGTGTGCGTGAGCGATTTCTGTCCATCACACAAAATGTAGTTATATTCCTCAATCATCTTCATCATGTGGTGAAAGTCATGCAGTGATTGACTAATGTGATAACTAATAAGAAAGATACATCAATTATGGTCAACAGTTGTATTAGTAGCCACAATGAGATCTCCTTTTCTTTTCCTATGTTATGGTGGAAGATTTAAAATCTTGGCATCGTCACAGAGACCAGGCTGGGAGTTTCAACCTCCTTTTAGAAAAAGGCATAGCAGGTGAACATAAAGATTGATCTTACCACTGTATAGAAGAGAACTCCTAAACAAAGGCAACAATTTTGAGTACTCCACCATTTCCTGAAAGCTGTAAATAGACGTAAATTGAAGCTTAAATCAATGCAGGGATTTGCCTTCTCAAAGCACGTAAACATCATAAAATCCTCACAGAACAGCAATACTGCACCCTGTTATCAATTTTCTTCATCATCAAGTGAATATAACTACCCCAAGGTGGTGGGAGTCAACGATCGTGAGCTGCCAATCAAGCTTCCTTGGTGCAGTGATTTTTAGGAAATGGAATCAGTGTTTTTGCTTGGAGATTGCAGTGATTTTTACCATCAGGAATTTTTTGCTGCATTCTTGTTGCTTAACTTTTTAGCACGAATTGCCTACAATTACAAGTAAAGTTGCTTCAAAATTGCGACCTGGAGTTGTTTTTTTGGAATTGTGGCTGGGATTGCCCCCTTCGTGCAATGATCCACCGACACAACCTGCACTGGGAAATGGGACAGTCCTACGGGTCTACCAACACCGTCTGCGATAACATACTGGTGTTTGACACGGTAGCAGAGACATTACGGTGGATGCAGCGGCCCGCCGTGCTGGGTCCTTCAGCGTGGCTGCTAGAGATGGACGGCACACTAGCTTTTTCCAACACCGTTGAAGATTTGGCCTTTGTAGATGTTTGGGTGATGCAGGACTACGAGGCTGAGGTGTGGGCGTTCAGGTTCCGAATTAACTTGTTGGAGGTGGCGGCACCGTTACTGGTCCATTCCTTGCTACACTTGCCCGGTTCATCATCTGGTGGATATAACTGCCCCAAGGTAGCGGCGGTCAACGATCGTGAACTGCTAATCAAGTTTCCTGGGGATGGGTGTCTGTTGCATTGTGACACTGATGGCAAGTTCTTACAAAGTGTGGAAAGTAAAGATCTTGATTAGTTGGGGTTCACTTCCAGGTCCATGGGGTGTTCCGCATGGGATGAATGTTTGCTTACTCCGCATTTGCTCTGAGAGAGCATTTCGCCACTTCTATCCTTCAAATTGCGAGAAGATGTTGTGAGCAAGCCGCATCCATTTATCCTAGCCTCTTAGTCGTAGGGATGTTGTTCTTCTCATACGGCTCCTGCGTCGTTTTTTTCTTCTTGTTGCTGGTATTACTGAACATCTTGGATGTTTGGAGTAGCATTTCTGATATATAATGCTCATTAACTACTACTATCATGTACTGTCTTCTTAAGTCGTAAATATGGGGAATTGGTCTATGTACCTGACTTGGATGAATGATCAGGAAATGCAATTATAATTTGAAATGCAATGTGCATTGCATGCTTCTCCGTATTTCCAAGCACGGTAACATTACCTTAGGAAGCCATCAGCAAGATATGAAGTTTTGTGTTTACGAATCCATAGCTATTTACTGTCGGGGATAAAGTACATGATTACCTCTGTACTTTAAGTTGATACACACAAGAGTGAAGAAGCATAACAGGATTCCCACACAAAACTTGGTAAGCACAACAGGTGAACATAAAGATTGTTTTTCCCACTGTAGAGGAGAATTCCTAAACAAAGGCAACAATTGAAGTACTCCACCATTGCCTGAAAGCAGCAAACAGAGAGTAAGTTAAGAAGGTCAATGAATTGAAGCTTAAAGCCATTTATATCCATAGAAGCTTAGATCTGTGCAGGGGTCAGCGTAAAACACGATACACAAACCATGGAGTGGAATTTCACCGAGGAATTAATCCATCAGAATTGTCTATCATGCAAATTTCAGCATAAAATCCGCACTGAACAGCAACCTAGTTATAATAGTGAACTCCGTTATCAGTTTTCTGCATCTTCTCCTATTTCATACTGGTCAGACCAATTCTACCTCAGGACCTTGATTTTTCTCTGCCAAGCCATGAATAAACTGACCATATGATCCCAGTAAACTTGCCAAATCGCACATCTCACAACAATCCAGATCAGCAATCGACGGATCTAGCTCAGCCAGATTCATCGGTTTCGGCCTGCATGAGTGATTCCTATTCATAGTACTAATTTTATATTCGTGCTTAATCAGCTGCATCACGCGGTGGAAGTCATGTAGTGATTGACTAATGGGATTTTTTTTTTTTTTTTGACTGAAAGAAGGGCCTTCCCCTCCGATTTCCGTTAGGAGAAACCATATGGTCCAGAAATCCTAGTGCAAGCTACTGCTGAAAGTAAACAACCATAAACGAGAATGTCCTGATGACAAGATCATACATGAGCACAGCACCAGCGCTGCATCCAGCAAGGCTAAACCAAAAGGGGAACACTACTCGGTGAGCAACATGACGAAATGAAGTGCAAAAGCTACAACCTAAGAAACATAAACACAGCATAGAGACTTCATATAAAGAGGATCAAAGACCAGAGGCAGCCACCGTCTTCACAGCAACAAAGCTAAGTAGGAACAAGCTCGTCGTCATCACTAGCATCTTTGTTTCCAGCCACCAGTTCTTAGCACACCATGTCTCCAGCCCCGCGACGACTTGTACACTTCACTTGCTACTCGTTGATTGACTAATGGGATAGAGAAAGATAGATCAAATCTGGTCAACTGTTGTATTAATTGCCGCAACGTCTCAAGATCTCCTTTTCTTTTCCTTTGTTGTGATGGAAGATCTGAAATCTTTGCATCGTTTCATAATGATGCAGAGGCCGGGCGGGTTCAACCTCCTTTGCGAAAAATGAAAGAAAAAAGGCGCAGCAGGTGAACATAAAGATCGATCTTTCCACTGTAGCAAAGAACTACGCACTAGACATAGGCAACAACTGAAGTACTTCACCATTGCCTGAAAGCAAGTAGAGCCAGAGCAAGAGTCAGTAAGTTAAACAGATCAATGAATTGAAACTTAAAGTCGGTTATATAGATGGAAGCTTAGATCTGTGCGTGGGTCTGCTCAAAGCGTGATACACAAACAGTGAAAATAAATTTAACTGAGAGGATGCAGTACAACTGTAAACAACAACAACAATATGTACAAAGAAGCTGAAACAAAGGAGGCATGAACAGCACAGGAGCCTCAGAGTAAAGAGTAGTGGAATTAGGGCGTGTTCGGTAGCCCTCTGGCTCCTCAACTCCTCAGCTCCAGGTCGGAAGCCCAGCCGAACGATCCAAATCCTGGTTATGCAAGTGAGAAGCTGGCTATTCGCGCAATGTAAAATTAGAGTCGTGGAGTCGGAAAACCCGAGCTCCCAGAAATCGAAGGAGCGGGAGTTGACAAAAATTACTCGTGATTGCCACCGCCAAGTGAGCTTGCGTACCGGTTCGCACTGATTTCGGCGTAAAGTCTGAATTGAACAGCAAGCTAGTTGCCCTGTTGTCAGTTTTCTGCAACTCTATTTTACACTAGTCAGACCAATTCTATCTCAGGACCTCGATTTCTCTGTCATCCATGAATAAACTGAGAGGACACTCCCAGTAAATAACTTGCCAGGTTGCGCATCTCACGCCAATCCAGATCAGCAATCGACAGATCTAGCTCCCTCAAATTCATCGGATTCTGCGTTCGTGAGCGATTCCTGTTCATAGTACTAAAGTCCTAATTTGATATTCATGCTTAATCAGCTGCATCACGCAGTGATTGACTAATGGGATAAAGAAAGATAGATCAAGTCTAGTCAACAGTTGTATTAATTGCCCCAACGTCTCGAGATCTCCTTCCCTTTTTTTCTCTTTGTTTTCACAAAAGAAGATCTGAAATCTTGGCATCGTCACACATCGAAGTCCAGTTCATAAGTACTTCACCACACAGTACACTTGTACTCTGCACTCTTGGAAGCTGAGACTGTTTAACAGAGTTTAGGAATTTCTGTTCCATCACCATTCACCAGTAGGCAAGGCAGCAGCTATGTACTCGCTGAGAAATTTATTGGGTTTCGTTGTGGGAGTAACGATCACGGCCGCCTTTGTCGTGCTGGTGCTGCCGTCGTCTACTCCCAGCTGCCCGTGCGGCCACGAGCTGGCCTTGGATAGCAATGGAAGCCAAGCAAATCCCAGCATCAAGAACCTCAACACGGTACGGTACATTATTTTCTTCTTTTGATTCTTGTCTCTTGGTAAGTTTTCCTTCTGCGTCTCGGACTCCAACCCGTCCTTCGTGCTGCAGGTTTCGGCTGGGAGTAAAGAAGAAGACAGCCTCGCAGAGCTTCTGAGAAGCGCGGCCATGGAGGACAAGACCGTCATACTGACCTTCGTCAACGAAGCGCTGACGCTGCCCGGGTCGCTGCTGGAGCTCTTCCTGGAGAGCTTCCGGTTGGGCGTGCGGACGCAGCCCCTGCTGAAGCACCTGGTGATCGTGGCCATGGACGCCAAGGCGTTGGAGCGGTGCCAGCACATGCACCCGCTCTGCTACCCGCTCGGCGGCAGCCGCAGCAGCGACGGCGCGCCTGTAGGAACGACGGCGGGGGAGATGACGTTCATGAGCAAGGACTACGTGGACCTGATGTGGGCGCGGAACCGGTTCCAGGCGCGGGTGCTGGAGCTGGGCTTCGGCTTCGTGTTCACGGACGTGGACATCGTGTGGTTCCGGAACCCGCTGCTGCGCTTCCCCATCGGCGCCGACATCGCCTTGGCGTGCGACCAGTTCCTGGGCGACAACCCCTACGACCTCGACAAGGCGGCCAACGGCGGGTTCGTGTACGCGAGGCCCAACGTGCGGACGTTGGCCTTCTTCCAGGACTGGTACGAGGCGAGGAACCGGTTCCCCGGGGAGCACGACCAGTTCGTGTTCGGCGAGGTGAAGAAGGAGCTGTCGGCCCGGCACGGGGTCACGCTGATGCTGATTGACACCGTCTACTTCAGCGGCGTGTGCGAGAACAAGAAGAACTTTTACCAGGTGTGCACGTACCACGCCAACTGCCTCATCGGTCTGCAGAAAAAGATCGACACGCTCGCCGGCGTGCTCGACGAGTGGAAGCAGTTCAGGGCCCAGCAGGAGCTGCTTGGCAACAGCACCACCACGCTCACCTACTGAGTCGCTGCCTGTGGGCTGTGTGGCTCGTGTTTGTTCGAGAATTTAGCTAGAAGACAAGTTTTAAATTTGGATGGCAGGAGTAGTTAAGTTGTTGTACTGGATGAGATTAGTTGGACTTGTGCAATGAATCGATGAAAAGGATTACATAAGTTGTTTTGGTAGTGGAAGTAAAGATTGCTTGCACTGGTGATAAGTTGAAACATGCAGCATTACCACTTTGAATTATAATTGCAATTTCTTGGTCATTCATCCAAGCCAGGTCCATGAAAAGGAATGAAAGCAAATTAACAGGGACAACACCAGTGTACATAGATCTATTCTCCATAGTTCAAACTTCAGAACATACTAGTACTATGTTAATAAGCCCCATTGGAGAAATGGTGCTGCTAACATCCAAGATGTTTAGTACTACCACCAGAATGTTCTACACAACTTAACTAAAAGAAATTTTGAATGTGCAAAAAACAAAATATATAATCATTTGTTTTTTAAGAAAATGGAGATGCATCTGCAATCAGAATTAGATGTGTGTCTTCCATTGAAAGAAAAGCAATTTGGTATGAATTTGCAACAAAACGTACCAAATGTATCAATCTTCCTGCTGATACAAATCAGGGTCTATGGGGACAGGTAGGTCTCAGCGTTACGATCAAAATCAGAAGATAGAAGTTGAACATAAACTCTATCCATTATCTAGATTGTGTTGATGAAATTTATAGGAAGAAAATCTGAAGTCAGTTTTGAAGTTGTGATACTCCCAATACTACAGAGGAAGATTAATTTTGCGTAACTATACCACCTAAAAGGGTCTTGCCAACTACTACCTCCGTCAAAATATAAGACGTTTTTTAAGGCTAGCTCGTAATCTCAACTTCAATACTACGTAGCGATCTAATGATCTAGTAGCACATGCGAGCGAAATATTCAGTTGTAAGTTTTTTTTTTTGCATGGTAATACGTGTCTCATTTATAAAATAAAGATCAAGTTACAAGGCACGTAAGCACACACCTTACATGACTGAAAAGATAGGAAAATCGTATGCAAAATACCAGCGTCTGTCCCTTTCCTTCGACACCACCGAAGCGGCCACTAAAGGGGAAGAATACAGATCACCTCTTTACCCAAGCTCGACGCGGCTCCATCACTGATCTGGAGCTTTACGAACCTCCAAAGTAGTTTGCCAGAAGCAAAACCATTACCGTTGAAAGAATCAGACCAGGGCAACATGTCCCCGGACACGCTATTGAACTTCAGATCTGACACCCCCGCGTGACGACGACGTCGGAGGAGGAAACCAGAACTGTCAGCCTCCAACCACAAACCCAGCACAAGATGCTCCATCTTCCAGCTGTCACTTGCGTAGACAACCGTCTGCGCATACTCCTAAACGACCAAACCTCCCTGCTCCACCATGACGATCGGAGACAACGCCACAGCAATGGGGATAGAGCAGAAGGAGAGACACACCTGATGCAGTCGCCGCCGCCGCCTCGCCAACACCATCCATGAACCCTAACGCCGCCGATCTGAAGGATCGGCAGACACACGATGCCATCAACTCCGAGACGCCGCCATGAAGGACACCGCCGGTGTGGGAGTGGGGCTGAGGCAGATTTATTCGTCCGGTCGCTGCTCCCACCACCCCAACGGCGCACCACGACCTACAAATCCAAACCCTAACTACGGAGCGGAGGAACGGGGTCCCCCCTCCCTCCTGCCGCTGGAGCAGCCGGAGGGAGAGGGGGCTAGCGCCCCGGCCAGTGGAGATCGGTGGAAGGAGATCGCCTCCCTAGTCGCCTGGCTCGTGGCGGCGGCTAGGGTAGGAAGACTCGCATATTCAGTTGTAAGTTGGTGTTCTTACAAATAACATGATAGTGTATAATTATGTGTGCTCAATAAATAAGAGATGATTAAAGACGTTTCACGTGCAATGTGCTAGTTGGAATTTAGAAGCAACAAAGAAAAACTTACTTCCATTTGACATGACACAAAACGAGATCTCCAGGAGTGGGTAGGAATCAGGTCTTCTTCGTCATCTTTTGGAAAAACGTATGCTGGATAAGGCTCTCTTTGAGCCTATGAGAAATGACCACCGGCAGGCGGCGCACGCCGTAATAATACCTGAAGTCTGCTACCAAATTACCCATTCTGTCACATTGCAGGTGATGCTCATTGCAGCTGACAAGCACTGTCTCCCTCCTCAGAGACAACCTTCGCCCACCAATCACCTTGCTTCTGGAAACGCCTGATTTCCATCACCGGCAGTTTGATCCGGTACTGAAATGCCCAGACACCGTGCTCATGGTGCTGCAGCATAAAGATGGCTATCTCAGTCATGCCATCCTTGCTGGTGGACGCACCAAGCTTGCCACCCATGTCAAGCAAGTGCATAACATGGTGAGGGTTCACATACGGGGACCACAATCCTGTGGTGGACACCATTTGAGTGCATGTGCAGGCTGCCATTGAGAAGGACCGGCACGCCGGCGGAGTGTAATCCCCTCCAACCAATCGATGAACAATCGACACGCCTCGATTTGTTGGTTCCCACGGTGAGGACGTGGTGCTCTTCTGGACAGTGCCGGAAGAGGCCGACGATGTTTTCAACAGGCTTCCCGTCCCGGCGGAGGGCAGCCCACTGGCGCGTGACCAGATTTCAGATGCGGTTGCTGCCGAGGACTAGAAGGCCGTCGCACGAGGCCGAGATGCAGTAAGAGCAGCCGACCGGGAACTGGAGAGGAGGGCAGAGATCCCCGGAACCGGAGGTGGACGACGTTGACGCGGGGTTGGACGCTGGCCCTGTCGGCAGCGAGTTCACAGGACTACAGGGAGCACCGGCTGGCGGCGGTGATGGTCGAGCAGGAACCCGGGGTCGGACGCGAGGCTGCGCCAGGACCGGCAAACGGTGCGCCAGGACCGCCCTGTTTCTTGCTGGGTGGCGAGGTGCCGCCTAGAACGGAGAAGCATCTGTGAGGTAAGTAGTTTTGGTGGAGGCGGGAGATTGGAGGCGGGATCAAGCGGTGGCGCGGCGCGGCGCGGCGCGGCGCGGCGCGGCGGCGGCCCGTAAGCCCTCGAGCGGAGAGGGAAGGAGGAGCGATTGTTTTTTGAAACTATGACATTTTTTATAGCAAATTCGGAAACTATACGACCTAATTCAAAAAAAAAAAAATTCAAAACTATGACCCCGTCGGCCTCTTGTTGGCCGAAGAGGGCCTTTTCGGTCAAATCGTAAGCCGAAGTGGGCTTTTCGGCCTGCCGTTGGCCGAAGACGGGCGCAGCTGGGCCGAAGAGTGGGCGTCGGTGGGCGGGCGACCGAAGAGCCAGTTTTCGGCCTACCACCGGCCGAAGAGGTCTTCGGCCATCCCGTGACCGAAGAGGTCGGGATAATGCCGACCCGGTCGTCTCCTTCCTCTGGTCGCCAGTTCTTCCTCTCTCTCTCTCGTTCTTCTCTGTTTATCTCGCTACCCCGCGCCGATCTCCTCCCTTTTCCATCCATTTTCGTATCCAAGCCGCAGAAACAGTAGATCGTACCAATCCCCGGCGGCCTACGGTCATTTTTTTCCTATGGGATAGTTTTTTGTGCGTACAAGTGAGGATGAGCCATGGTGGGGTGGAGGAGGTGCGGTTGGGGAGGAGGTGGTGGTGAGGAGGAGGAGCGGCTATGGAGGAGGAGGTGGTGAGGAGGAGGTGCGGCTTGGAGGGTATCCGGAGTTGAACCTCCGGTCGTCGAGGGGGCGGCGGTGGTGTTGTCCGGTGGTGCAAGTACTCCGCGAGGTGGCCGGTGCCGCTGAGTTGAAGAGAGGAGCAAGAAGTCGCGGACACACGCGTCGAAGGTATAACCATGTTGTCACAAATTTTCTCTGAGTTGGACAGTTTAGTTAGTGTAGATAAGTCATATTGCGTACTTCTAGTGTTAATTTGTCTGTGGTGGCATTTTAGTGGATAGTTAGTGTAGCGGGTAATAATTGTGTTCGTTGTGATTAATGAGAAGATGGCAATGTCTGACAGGTGAAAATGTCTGAATCAGTAAATTTGACTGTTTACTACGGCCTGGTAATGATCGATATAATGAGTTGGGGGTTGATCTTAGCGAGTATAAAAATGGCGTCATGACACTTGCAAACCTGGATAGACTGGACATTAGACAGTTGAAGTACTGGTTGACTACTAGTTTTGGGCTGGATCCTGAAGTATGTTCCGTCAGTATTCATGCATTGTGGACCAAATCCTGTAAAAATGCCAAGTGGGAGTTGATGCCGATAGATAGGAGCTAGCATTGGTTGACGTTGTTAAGTCGTTGCCGAGACCGAAGAATCCACCCATATGCCCTAGTGCAACCTGTGGCGAAGGAGAAGAATACCGTACAACTCCACATGGGGTATGAACCCGGCCAGGGCAGTGAAGTGGCTAACGAGATTTGTTTATCCAGGTCACAGCCACTGGATGTGGATGGTAGCCAACCCGAGAAAGAGTCAGACTACGTGCCACACAATGTGTGTGGTCATGATACTGGGCAGAGTAGTCAGTCGATAATATTAGCTGGTTCTGGTTTTGCTGATGGGGATGAGGAAGAGGAGGAAATGCATAGGGTGATGGAGAAAGAGGACGAGGATGGATTGGCGGAGGATCTGGATTCTGAAAATTCCGAGGATGAAGTGGAGGTACCGATTCCTTCTGCATGGGATCAGGACATATCCACCGGCCTTACGGTCATCGATGGCCATGAGACTCCATGGCAGTATAATCTGAACCAAGCCCAGATAGGGTCTATGTTTGATACAAAGAAAAAATTGAAGTATGCGGTGATCAAGTGGGCTATGTCTACGCAGAGGGTTTTCCGAACACACATATCAAGTCCAAAAAACTATACCGTGAAATGTGTTGAAACAGGTTGTCCTTGGAAGGTGCACGGGCACATGCCGAAGTAAAACATCCACTGGGTTGTGACCGATGTCATCCCACATAATTGTGTGAGGAAAAACCTTCTGGTGAATCATCCAAACCTGACTTCAACTCTCATTGCGCAACTCATGTATACTGAGATAGTGCAAAAGAAAGATATGGAAGCAAAACACATCCAGACAGCAGTGAAGGTCAGATGGAATTATGACATTCCTTATGGGAAGGCTTGGAGGGCTAAGCATAAGGCTATGGAGGAAAGGTTTGGGACGTTCATCGACTCATATGATAATGTTGTCCGTCTCCTTGACATACTGAAGGAGAGGAATCCCGGCACTTATGTTAACGTACAATACACGAGGTTGCCGAGTATACCAGATTTCAAGGTGTTGAAACGAGTATTCTTCTCTTTCGCTATGTGCATCGAAGCTTTCCGGCATTGTCCTCCTGTGATGTTTGTGGATGGTACATTCTTGACTGGTCAGTACAAAGGGAAAATCCTGACTGCTATTGGTGTGGACGGGAACAATCAAATCATCCCACTTGCCATGGCATTTGTGGAGGGTGAGAACTTTCCGAGCTGGGTATGGTTCTTCCGGCAAGTTAAAATTGCCATCGTGAAGGACCGACCAAACGTGTGTGTCATTCATGACAGAGATGCTGGTATATTGAAGGCCGTGAAGACACTAAGGAATCCAACAGAAGACGAACAAACACCTTGGAAGGACTTGCAGAGCAGGTGGTGCATGCGCCATCTTGGGGCTAATTTTTTCTCACAGTTCAAGAACAAGCGGCTGATGAACTTGTTCAAAAAATTATGCAAGCAGAACCGGCAGCGCAAATACGATTTTATTTGGTCAAAACTAAATGAGTTTACTAAGAAGCAGGTCTGTGCCAGGAAGAAAATGGAAGAAGATCAGGTTGCATTAGCAACAATCATCGCGGAGCTAGAGCGGCCAGTAGGTCTTTGTGACTTGCCAGCAATTGACCCTCCTGGTACTAAGAGAAAGAAGGGGAGGGTAATAAAGAGTTTTTCTCAGTGGATAGAGAAAGAGCCTCCCGTGAATTGGTCTTTGTTGCATGACACCCATGGAGCTAGGTATGGCCACATGACAACCAACCTTGCAGAGGTGTATAACTTTGTACTCAGAGGGAATAGAGCATTGCCACTCACAGCTATTGTGGAGGCTGTATTCCATGACACTTTGAGATATTTCAGAGAAATGCACGAGTTAGCAAAGAGGCATATTGCAGATAATCACAACACACCTTATTGTAGCCGTGTCATGGAGTACATGGCAAAGAAGATAGAGAAAGCAAAGAAGCACACTGTCAGACTCATAGGTAATCAGGAAAGGAGGTATGAGGTTCAGCTTCCTACCGATGGTTTTGGTTTTGTAAATGAGGTGAAGACGCACGAGGTAAAAATTGGAATGGAACTTTATCCAATGTGTGAGTGTACATGCAACAAACCGAAGTTGTTGCACCTGCCTGGCTCACATGTGTTGGCTGCCTGTGGCCAGATTGAGTTGGATGCCATCTCCTTCGTGTCCCCATACTATTTAAAAGAGGCAGTACTCAATGTCTGGACTGGTGAGATGACAGGGTTTAGAGTCGTCGGCAATTTTAACAAGGTAAACGACGGTGAGAGAGTATACATCCCAAATCCAGCTCTTCGGCGAACAAGCAGGGGTAGACGTAAGGTCCGTCACATCCGAAATGATATGGACCAATCTGAAGCTGGTGGAGCAACCAGACAATGTTTGATATGCGCGGCTTATGGGCATAGGATGAAATATTGTCCCGACCTCAAGAAAGACGGTGCTTCCACATCGACGAGTGCGACAACAGGAGCAAGAGGCGGACGTGGTCGAGGCAGTCGAGGACGAAGGGGAGGACGAGGAAGAAATAACTCATAAGCTATATAATTAGTGAGGACTAGGTGATACTTATTATTATGTGTCGGACTACGAGAAAATATCGGACTATGTTTTAATTTGTAATATGTCTGGGTTATGTTTTAATTTGTAATATGTCTGGACTATGTTTTAATTTGTAATATGTCTGGACTATGTTTTAATTTGTAATATGTTTGGACTATGTTTTAATTGCATGTTAGATTTGTTTTTTTAATTGCAGATATGTCTTTGTATCCATTGCTTGATGGTAAGACTGATAGAGGTCATCGGGCTGCACTTATGCAAGCGGGCAAGAACTTAGACGTGCTGGTCACTCGCACCCTAAAGTTTAACTGGATGATACATCCTTTATGGGTTAATAGGTATGTGTACATATAATGACTTACATGTTTGACATACTTTTTATACTCGCTAACTGTATGCTACATTCTCTTTATTTTGTAGGTTAAGTTGGGCTAGACTTCTACCCTTGGCACGGCTGGTTGAGGGTACATTGGATGAGTGGGTTGAACATCCGGACTTGGATGAGGAAGGTGAACCAATGCAGTTACGCAAGAGGCAAGTGAAACGATTCTCTTACGACAGGTCACTCCTTACCTGCTTAGTAGATAGATGGAGACCAGAGACACATACGTTTCACTTTTCCTGGGGAGAGATGGCGCCTACTTTACAGGATGTGTCTTACTTGTTGGGATTACCTTTGGCCGGTGCTGCCATAGGTCCTTTAGAGGCAGAACTTGGCTGGCTAGCACTGATGCAGGCACGTTTTCTAGCTGCGTTGCCAACTCCTCTGGCCTTAGACGACGATCCTCACAGGCCTCGTTTTAGGTGGTTGAGCCAGTTTCAGGTAACCTTCTCAGTGAGCTGAACATATTTTGTTTTCATAGTTTGATAGTTTACACGAGGATCAAGTTATCTGGGAGCCATACTCGCATCAGGCTATATCATCCAGGTATCCAGTTGGGATATCTGGAATGTGCACTAGAGATTAGCACTATTGGATGACCAAGGCCAGAGTGGTGTTCGACGTGACGGTTGAGGAGATGGATCTTCATAGGGTGATGAGACAGTTCGGTCTATGTCAAGAGCCTGAAATCCTAGTTATTCCACACATACCAGAACACGTGCACAAGTAAGTAATTGTATTTTAGTTCTCAACACTGCATTCCGAACATAGCTAACCATGTAACACGCATGTCAATCTCAGGTACAACCGCGTAGGAGGAAACAAGTCCATGGCTGTTTGGCTTCGGAGCATTAGCCCTTATGTTCAGGAATGGGCTACCGCGCCGACAAATATCTAGGATGAGGTTCGGCCCTTTGACTGGGACAAGTTCGGATTGTATCTGCGACGTTACCGGCATACAACGAGGATCTACTTGGTTCCATCAGCTGCTCCTGATCAGATGGACGCCCCTCTCACTAGTGATATGTACCCAACTGCCTCTGTTGTGGGAACCAGACACCATGCGGTACGTGCCATGGTTCTTATATGTGTAGTTTTATCATAACCTGAACATATACAATTGGTTAACTCTTCATGTACAGAGTGACTTGACAGTTGAGACGCGAGAGGAGGTTTCCGCTTTAATGCGGCGGGTTGAGAGGGGGGATACTATCCCACAGCCAGAGCACCTCTCATGGTTGAGGCGTTTTGATGAGAAGCTACGAGGGATTTACGCAGCTGCTACATGTAGACGATCTTCGGATGTTGCAGTTCCTCGTCCAGCACATCGTCCGCCACGTCCCTCTGTGCAGCGTTCAGAACCACGGGGAATGGCTACACCCCCTCCACCTCCTTCACAACCAGGGAGCTTGGCCTGGCATTAACCACCTCCTTTACAACCAGGGAGCTCTTCCTTGCATCATCGAATGGAACTAGGTAACACTACTTTGTACATTCTTTTAAACATTGTAGGTTCGCACCTCAATTTTACATGTTTTACTATACTACAGTCGGCAACCAGTCGCAACAGTTCATGCATTCAGTGCAGTCACCGATGTTTAGTGGTGCTGGTTCGTTCTTAGAGGGCTACGGCGATGACGATGACCAAGCTGCAAACACTTATGACTCCTCTCAGACAGTGTTTCACACTCCACCACCACCACTGACGCAGGAGACACAGACCGTGTCAGACGAGGTTATCTACGGTCGTGGTTATTGTGAGCCTCGCCCACCGCCTCAACGCTTATCGCCTTCCGGTCGTCGTCCGAGGAAGACCCAGATTCGTCATCGTCCCCAGCAGTGATATGGTTATCTATGTTAGTTTCAGACTATTCTCATGTGTGAGTCATTATCTATGTATGAGACATGCTTCATGTATGTGTTACTATCACACTTGCTTACATGTGTGAGCCATTATCTATGTATGAGACATATTTGTTTTCATGATATTTTCAAGTTTCGTACTGCGACAGATAATTAAGATACAAGTACATCTAAATTAAACGGTACTACTGAACTTAAAAAATACAGCTTACAAACTACATGAAGACATCATCGTCATCCTCCGTCAATGCATCACTCTTGCCCTTCGACGATGCGGTAGTCTTGGACTTCGACGATGAGGGTGTCTTGGCCTTGGTGCTCGGCATAAAAATATCGTCTTCGTCCTCACTGTCTTGGGTCCATAAATAAGTATGTTCTGCTGCAGCCTTTAGGAATGCTTCAGTCTTATGTTGTTGCTTCTTCCACCTTCCATGCAACCTGAGAAGTTCTTTTCGTATCTCCTCAAAGGTCCTTGCAGACCACCCACACCTACTTAATGCGTGAGCCAACTCATTCAGTATGGTGTCACTACTGAGGAGTTCATCCCATGAAACTATCCTATTATCTATCTTGAAATCGGTGGCTAACCTCAGAAGACATTTGGACATACTAGGGTGAAAACTACGATCGAAAGGATAACCGGACATCTTGACGAGACTACACTGGCCTGCTTACCCTCCTTAGAGTGGAGGGGGTTTTATAGGTTGAGAAGAGAAGCTGGCGGGAAAGAATGGCGGGAAAGAACGGCGGGAAAGGGTTGGCCGGATTGAGTTCGTGGGAACATAATGGGGGTTCGGGTTAGCGGGAAAGAACGGTGGGAAAGGGTTGGCGGGATTGAGTTGGTGGGAACATGTGGAGGGAAAGGTTTGGCGAAAACATATGGAGGGAAAGAGTTACGGGAAAGTCTATTTTTTCAATGTCTAAGATGGGGAATAGTTGTACAGGATTCATAAGTCATTTTTTTTAAATGACACTTCGGCCTAGCATAAGCCGAAGATAATGCAACTTCGGCCTGCTGTTTATGCGAAGATAGGACTCTTCGGCCGAAAGAAAGCCCAAGATCCTTTTCGGCTGATGGTAGGCCGAAGACAGCCTCTTCGGTCGCCTGCCCACCGATCAGCTGCTCTTCGGCCAACCTCCCCCCCTCTTCGGCCAACAGCAAACCGAAGAGCCCACTTCGGTCTTCCATTGACCGAAAAGCACCTCTTCGGCCTTCTAGAGGCCGACGGGGTCATAGTTCTGAAAAATATGCTTTAGGTCATATATTTTCCGAATTGGTTATAAAAATCATCATAGTTTCAAAAAAAATGCAGCGCGTTGGGGAGCAGAGCAGGCCCAGGCGGGAATGAAATCCCAATCCGGAGCACTACTCTGACGAGCGGGCCCAATTTGTATCTACACCGTATGAGGTGTCCATGGTAGCCACAATATTTTTCTTTGGGAATTGTTCTCAACATAACGCCAATCATAATTCTTGGCAATATGGTTATTTATTTTTGCAAATATGACATTTAATTTCATACTCTTCGTACCCCTGAAAAACGCCACCATCAAAGTTAAGGAACCTAATTAATAGTTTCCACGATCAAAGAGAACAAAACGGATGGCGGCAGCGGCGCTTGGACACACAGCGAGGAGGCTGGGCGGCGGGAGTTGTTTCCACGCGCTCGCGTGATGTTGCCTCTTCTAGCGTGCACTCGCCATCTTCCGCGTGCGTTGCGCTGCTTCACGATTGATTCGATCTGCACGTCACTGCCTTTCCGATTGCACAAGCAAAAAATGTCCAGACGGATCACTTGCAACCAATTCAGATTAATGTTCAGACGAGGTGAATTTCTCTTCAGACTTCTTGTCCCCTAGCAAGAATAGCTAGGGTTTGATGTCCTTCGGCGGCTCCTGTCGCCAAGAGTTTTTTCCTTCACTGTTCCTCATTGCACTGACTGTCAGCGACAATGAAAGTCCTTTCTTGGAATTGTCACGACATGCTCTCAACGACGACAGTACGTGAGCTGTTGGATGTTCAAGGGCGGGTGAGAGCGGATGTGATCTTTTTGTCTGAATCTCATCTGAACAAAGTTAAGACAATTGAATTGAGGATTAAGTTAGGGTTCGATTCCCATCATGTTATTAAAAGCGATGGCCGCTCTGGTGGCCTCATTTTGTTTTATAATAATGAGAAGGAAGTGGTTCTAAACTATATGACACCAAATTTTACCGATCTTCTGATTATGAAGGGGGACATGCCAGATTGGCGATTGACCCGGTTCTATGGAGAACCAGTTTGGGACCGACGTCATTTGTCTTGGTGCTATCTTCGGCAGCTTAAGGGAGATGCTACAGGTCCATGGCTAGTAATTGAAGATTTTAACGAAATTCTAGTGCCAAGTGAGAAGGAAGGTGGGAATCCTCGACCATCGCATATGCTTCAGGCTTTTAGTGACTGCCTATTTGAATGTGGCCTATACGGAGTTGAGTTTTTGAGAGATCAGTTTACATGGAGACATGGTGATATTTGGGAGAGACTGGATTGGGTGGTATGCAATGAGGGATGGTCAATAAAGTTTCCATTGAGGGCGATTGTTCATGAGCACCATGTGCAATCTGATCACCGACCTCTGCTATTGGACACGGAGTATTACGATGGATCTCAGTTCAAGAAATCATCCTACAAAAAGTTTGAAGCCCGCCCAAACAATTTTTGAGTTGGATGAACATTTTTCGAAACTCATACATTATTTGAATTCCTTAAACAATTTTTTGAGTTGGATGAACATTTTATGAAACTCATGAACATTATTTGAATTCCTTAAACACTTTTTGACTTGGATGAACATTTTTTGAAACTCATGAACATTTTTTTTGAAACTCGTGAACATTTTTTTTAATTTCGTGAACTTCTTTTAGTTTGGACAAACACTTTTTGAAACTCATGAACATTATTTGAATTTCATGAACATTTTTTCCAGTTTTATCAGCAAATTTTGAAACTCACAAAAATTATAAATTCCATGCACAATTTTTGAAACTCATGAGCATTATTTGAATTTCATGAACGTTTTCTGAACCACATGAACATTTTTGTACACCATGAACATTTTTGGAGTTTGGACAAACATTTTTTGAAACTCGTGAAGATTTTTTGAGTTTGGACGAACATTTTTGAAACTCATAAAAATTATTAAAAATTCATGAACATTTTTCCAGTTTTACGAACAATATTTTGAAACTCTTGAACATTATTCAAATTCCATGAACAATTTTTGAAACTCATGAACATTTTTTAATTTCATGAACAATTTTTGAAACTCATGAAAATTTCTTAAATTCCATGAACAATTATTGAGTTGGATGAAGACTTTTTGAAATTCGTGAACATTTTTTGAATTTAGTGAACATTTTTTGAATGCCATTAACATTTTTATTGAGTTTGGACGAACATTTTTTGAAACTAATGAACATTATGAAAATTTCATTAACATTTTTTCCAGTTTTATGAACAAATTTCTGAAACTCTCGAACATAATTTAAATTTGATGAACAATTTTTGAAACTCATGAACATTTTTTGAATTCCATGAACAATTTTTTAGTTGGACGAATATTTGAAACTCATGAACATTTTTTGAAATTTTTCATGAATATTTTTGAGTTTGGACAAGAATTTTTTGCACCTCATGAACATTATTTAAATTTATGAACATTTTTCTAGTTTTATGAACAAAATTGTGAATCTCTTGAAAATTATTCGAAACATGAACAATTTTTAAAACTCGTGAAGATTTTTGTAAAATTCTATTAACACTTTCTGAAACTCATGAACATTTTGTTATTTCCATGAACAATTTTTGAGTTGGACAAATATTTTTTGAAACTCATGAACATTATTTGAATTACATGAACATTTTTTGAATTTTTTGAACATTTTTTGAGTTTGGACGGAGATATTTTTGAAGTAATCAACATTATTTGAATTTCATGAACAATTTTTGTAACTCATGAACATTATTTCAGTTTCATGAACATTTTTTGAATTCCATTAAATTTTTTTGAGTTGGATGAACATTTTTTGAAACTCATCAACAAAACAAGAATCAGAAAAAAAAACATTTTTCGGGGAAAGAGTGAAATATACGTGATTTTTATGGCGAAAAATATCATCAACGTGGAAACATACGAACCAGAAAAAAAGAATCAGCAACGTGGAAACGTACAAACCATAGACAAAGAAACGAATGGACGAGCTGGAAAAAAACAGGGAACCAGGCTGAGTTGGGCCAGCCCATCTAACGTCGCCAAAGTCCCCTTTCCCTGAGCGCTCGCATGATCCCGGGCGCGTAGGTCGCCAAAGAGGGGGTCCCGCCGGAGACCTCCTATTTAGCACCCTGCGGGAGGAAGAGCGCACAAACGCGCACCCCCTCCCTCATTCTTCCCGGGACCTGGGCCAACCCATGTGCGGGCGTGTTACGTCCCAGGTTTTTTCCTTTTGTTTTTATTTCTGTTTTTGTTTTTTTGCTTCATAATGTTCAGGATTTCAAACAAAAATTCGAATTTCGAAAATCTGCAAGAATTCAAAAAATGGACTAAGAATTAAAAAATGTTTGCGAGTTCAAGAAAATGTTCTCCAGTTTGGAAAATGTTCACGAATTCAAAAAATGGTTGCAATTTCAAAAATAATTGTGGATTAAAAAAAATGTTTACAAATATGAAAAAATGATAGAGCATTAAAAAAAGTATTGAATTTTTCAAAATATTTCACAGATTCATAACAATGTTCACAAAATGAAAAACATATTCGTGGATTAAGAAAATTTCGTGAGTTCAAAACATATTTATTAATTTCAAACAAAGTTCCGCTAATTTCAAAAAAAAAATCCCGAATTTGATTTTTTTTTTCTGCATTGGAAAAATCTTAACGATTTTCAAAAAGTGTTCATGAAATTCAGAAAATGTCGGTGAGTTCAAAAAAATATTCACTATTTTATAAAATGTTTGCATGTTTCAAATTTTTTATAAATTTAAAGAAACACTGTTCACGTTTTCATAAAATGTCCTGAATTTGGAAAAATGTTCGTCAGTTTTGGGAAATCTTCTTGACTTTCCAAAATTTGTTCTCGAGTTAAAAAAATGTTCTCAAATTTGAAAAATTAATATCGAATCCAAAAAATGTTCAAGAATCTGAAAATTGGTCGCAATGTTTCAAAATTTCTTGAATTGTAAGCTGTTTGTCATTATAAAAAAAGTTTACGAGTTAACAGAATTTAATTTGAAAAAAATAAAAAGCAAAAACGGGAAAGAATAGGAAACATAAAAGATAACGAAAAAAATGAAAAAGAATGAAAAAAATGGATTTATTTAGGCAAGAAATAACTGGAAGGAAACAAAGGAAAAACAAGAAAGCCTATGGGAAAAAGCCGGGAATGGTCCAGGCCATACACATGCGCGAGTGTATTTGCGATTGGTCGCCATTTACAGATGTATGCGGGGAATAGGATCGGGTCGCCTCTTCACTGAGACAGAGGAAATCTCGCTTAAGGGGGCCGCGGGTTGGCCGACCCAGGCACGCGGGAAACAACAGCCTCATTTTTTATGTTTTTTACATGTTTTTTGTTTTCGTTTTTTTCTTTTGTTTATACTTCCAAATATTCTAAATAAATATATTACGAAAATCACTCTACAAAAAATGTTGACCAAATATTTAAAAATATTAAATGTGTATAGAGAAAATGTATGTCACATATACGAAAAATGTATACATAATAAAATAAAATGTGTATGAAACAATTTGATCATGTATTTAAAAAAAATTAATCAAGCATTAGAAAAAATGTAGAACAAGTGTTTGAAAAAAGTTAAACAAGCATTTGAAAAATGTTAAATATTTATAGAAAAAATGTTGATCATGTATATATGATGAAAACAATTTCACCATGTATATAAAAATGTTAATCAAGCATTTGAAAAAAAATGTTAAATCGGTATAGAGAAATGTTGACCATGTATTAAAAAAATGATGAATTTTTTTGATCATGTATATAAAAATATTAATCCAGCATTTGAAATAATGTTGAAAAATTATTTGAAATTTTTTAATCAAGCATTTGAAAAAAATTAAATGTGTATAATTTTTTGACCATGTGTTGAAAAAATGTTATTATTGCATTTAGAAAATGTTAATCAAGCATTTGAAAAAATGTTAAATGTGCATAGGAAAAATGTTGACCTTGTATTAGCAAATGTTAATCTTGTATTCGGAAAATTTTAATCAAGCATTTGAAAAAGTTTAGAAGTGTGTATAGGAAAAATGTTGACCATGTATTAAAAAAAGGTTAATCTTGTATCTAAAAAAAGTTAATGATGCATTTGAAAAGTGTTAAAAAGGCGTATAGAAAAATGTTGACCATGTATTAAAAATATATTATTTTTTATTGAAAAAATGGTAAAAGTGTATTAGAAAAATGTTGTTGACATATACAAAAAATATAGAATGAAAACCAAAAGAAACAAAGAAAACCAAAAAAATGAAAACCAAAAAAGAAATAATATAAACCAAAGAAAAATGAAAATGAAAAAAAAACAAAGAAACAAATGCAAAAAGAATGAAAAAATACCGGAGAAGAAAAAAGAAAAGAAAACGAAGAAAGAAAAAAAATCTGGAGAAAACCGGCTTGACTCTGAAGTAGGTCCCGCCCTTTTACTTATCACGAACAGTAGGCTGTCATGGTGGCTAGCAGTGCTGGCTATCTTCCTTGGAGACTCGAATAGCCGATGGCGTTAATGACTTCTTCCCCGGCCTTGAAGCCGTCCACCTCCAAGGCGTCGAGTTCTGACCAGTCTCTGGGTTCCCCGAAATCTTTCACTTCCCCATCAACGTCTATGCCTCCTGCAACGTGAAAAACGATAAAACTTGCCCTTTGGGCAAAGTTCAGCACAAAATGAACCCGTTTTCAAAATATTTCACAAAATGGCCCTTTCTGCATGACGCCCGCACCCGGGGCGCCATGCTAGACTGCATGACGCCCCTGTCAAGGGCGTTATGATGGTCAACATACACTTGCCACGTTGGTAGGGACTGGGTGCATGGCGCCCCAGGCCAGGGCGCCATGGTAAGTAGCATGACGCCCCAGCACAGGGCGCCATGCCCCTGGAATCAACAAAACGGCCAGCCCCCTCTGTTTCCCCCCAAACCCTCTCTTTTCCCCCTTTCTCCAGCCCAGCCGCCCCACTCATGCCCCTCCCTAATGCCCACTAAATTTCGCGGATCGAAGCTCCAAATAGGTGATTTATCCTCCCCTTCGACCCCTCAAGGTATTCTCCCTCATTCCTCCTCTTTTTGTTGGTTGAAATGTTCGCTTTGTGGCGATTTGGGGAAACCCTAGGTAATCCAATTTTGCAATTTTCATTGAAGCATTTTGGTGTTTATGATTGTAGATGGCGAGGATCGTGAATGTGCATCATGTGGACTTTGTCTCCTTTGAGAAGGGAGACGCGGAGTATGGTGACCGGAAGAAGAGACCAGTAGTGATGGCGTTTCCCACAAGTCCTAGCCTTGAGGAGGTTGTGGTTGAGTTTCAAAGAAGGTTGAATTGGATGGAAGAAAGCGATGGAGTAGACTTAATCGAAAGGTATAATGTTGGGTATGGGCAACATATTCGTTGGAAGATAATGCCTCTTGACTCCGAGTTTCATTGGGAAGCATATAAGGAGAGTGTGTTGGTCTCACAAGATAAATCATTTGAGTTATTTGCCACAAAGGTTATTCGTGCTCGGTTGCACATTGATTTGAATCGGTGTGCATCTTCATGTGATGTTAGAAGCCCGGTTCAAGATTCAACACATGTCAATCCGGATGTGCATGACACAACAATGAGCCAACCTCCAATGACCCAACCTTTGAGCCCCGTTGGGAATGACCAACTTGATAATCAAGACTTGCACATGGATGGTGATGAGTTTGAGGGTGATGAATCGGAGGCTTATCTTCGTGACCATTATGTTGGCGATGTGGAGGCAAATTGCATGGAAGAGGACATGGACCATGACATTCCATACAATAGGTCCTATGCGGGGGACTCGGAGGACGACGAAGGCCCGGATGAAGAAATAGATGAGGATGGTTTGACGGCTAAAGAAGCCAATGCTTTCAAGAAGCTAATAGGCCGGGATCACAAGACATCATTGTTCCGTGATCTAAGCCTAGCCGATAAGGCGATTGTTGATGGTGGCACAAGTAAAATTCTTGCACCAAGGTTAAATTCAAAGCGAGATACCGCGGCAAGTGTGTATGGTGTTAGTCAAGGAACAATCTTTGAAAGCTTGGTAGAACTTCAAATATGGGTCAAGGACTATGCGGTTAAGTTTCATCGACAATTCTTTGTGGACAAGTCAAACTCCAAATTGCGTTATGTGGTCAAATGTGAGGAACACAAGAATCATTGCCCTTGGGTTATCCGTGCAAGATGTGTAAAAGGCGGGCCACAATGGAAGATTACAAGTTCCGTGTTTCATCACCGATGTAGTGGCAAGGATATTGATGATGCTAATGTAAAGGATGATCACCGTCAATTAACCTCCAAATTCATTGCATATAGATTTTCACCCTCCATAAAGGTACTCCCGACATATCCCATTAGGGCGTTGATGGAGCTGGTGAAGGAGGTCTTTGGGTACACGGTGAAGTACGAGAAGGCATGGAAGGCCAAGCAAGCCGCCTTTGAGATATTGTATGGTGGTTGGGAAGAATCATACACCCACCTCGCGATGGTGTTGAAAGCGATGGTGGCAGAAAATCTGGGCATGTACTATGTGGTGGAGCCGGATGGCGTGAGAACAAGGATATACAATGATGCAACCGTCCGAATATTTGGAAGTGCATTCTGGACTTTTGAGCCATGCATTAGGGCCTTCAAGCATTGTAGGCCGGTTATGTCCGTGGATGGCACATTTCTGACCGGCCAGTTCAAGGGCACATTGTTGATCGCCGTTGCTAATGATGGCGGTGACAAATTGGTTCCATTGGCTTTCGCTTTGGTGTCGATGGAGAACAATGACAACCGGGAGTGGTTTCTTAATCTAGTGAGGACCAAGGTAATTGGACCTCAAAGAGAGGTTTGCATCATCTCGGACCGCCACCAAGGAATACTCAATGTAGTGGAGATTGACATTCCAGGACATCCTCGCGTGCACCATAGGTGGTGCATGAGGCATTTCGTGTCTAACTTTTACCGGGCATGTGGAGACAAGGAATTAGCTGACCTTCTCCATGATTTTTGTCTCGCATTCACCACTAGACATTTCGAGAAATTGTGGGACAAAGTGTATGCCAAAGCAAACAATGGTGGCAAAGATTTCCTAAATAGGAACCTTGCCGATAAAGGAAAGTGGGCATGGGCTTTCGACAATGATGGAGTGAGGTACGGTGACATGACATGTAGGAGATATGCCCCAGAGGCAATAATAACAGTTATTTTGTATCTCCGAGTTTGTAATGAATGTTTATGTTCCATGCTATAACTGCAATGATTCTCGAGTCTACAATAACCACGAGGCTCGGAGGGAAACTCATATGCACGTGTGGTATAATAAATGGTAAAATGTATTCCTAGTCTTGCCTCTAAGACTGGCTCAAGTATTGCATGATGATCCTGTTTTCCTGATCATGGGCATGACTATGCCGGCAATTTTGAGGGCACAATGTTAGGAGAACACTTGTGTTGAATCGACCCGAATTGATGTTATGCTATGAGAAACATTCGTCACAAGTTAATGGTTAATAACACATAGATAGTTAATGTTTACATAATTCCTTAGACCATGAGAGTATCGAGTTCCTTCGTACTTGCTTTGTGAACTTTGGGGTTTGTTAAGAGTCATCCGTAACTGGGTGGCTATTACGGCGGCTTACAGGTTCACGGAAAAGTATGACAAGTAACGACATAGCTCAAGATTGGGATTTCCTCCTCTGACAATGGAGAGATATTCTCGGGCCCTCTCGGTGTTACGGCATCCATCATCGTCTGGCCAGACACATTGTGATTTGATCACTGGGATGCCGGAACACGGAAACGAGAAAAGAGAACAAAACCGGTAACGAGGCAACTTGCATGGTGGACAAGTTGTTGATCCACGGGGATGTAGATAAATCTCACCTCGGGTGTTTGTAACATATCGCGAAGCAACAGGAATAGCACACGGCAACTCGAGGTTCACTCGAATATTCATTCGTGTGGGTATGGGGGTCAATATGGGTGTCCATGGGTCCGATGTTGATCATTGATCAGAAAGGGTTCCGGGTCATGTCTATACTTCACCGAACCTATAGGGTCACACACTTAAGGGTCATCTATCTGCTGAATACTAGACAGGGAGTCTGAGAGAAAGTCACCGGAAAAGTTTCAAAGACAACGGAAACGTTCCGGAGAGGACACCGGAATAGTTTTGGTGAAACTGAAAACTTGTTTCAGGGTATTCCATTAAGTCATATTGGTTCTGGCACACGCCTGAAAATTCTTGGAGGGTGCCAGAATTGTTCTGGTAACTTCTGAAATTTTTTCGGAGAGAAAAACCGAAAATGTTCCGGAGCAGCCGTAACCTCAATGGTAGCTTTTCGCAGAAGAAAACCGATCGGGAAGTTGGTCCCGGGTGCGCACGAGTGAGGACAAAGTGCACAGGAAAGACTAGTATTGATCTGTGAGGCCAGTCTAGATCCCGCCAGGAGTAACGACCACCGGCGGGTGTGTCCGGGGCGTTACACAGCCGGAACCGCAATGGTAGCTTTTCGCTGAAGAAAAACATTGTTCCAGAATTGTTTCGGAATGCGTTCAAAATTGTTTAAGTGGGTACTGGAATTATTCTAGGCACACAGAAATAATTTGGGATTTAACGGACGCAGAAAAATGTCTTCGTGAATAGTGAAAGTGCTTTTTGGGTTACTTTATGGAATGTCACCTTTTAGGGCTGTACCAAAGGGCTTCTAGAAGGGCTTGGGGGCCAAGGAAGCCCCTCATGGGGGGCCCCCAAGGGGTGGCCGGCCAAAGGGGGTGGTGCTCCATGAGGCTCCACATGCCATCCCTTTTTGCTTTTATTCTTTTATGTAAGACATAAAGTGGGGGTACTTTTGGTATTTTTGTATGCCGACTTTACCCCTTGGCTTTCCTATAAATACAGGTGGAGGGGGTGCTCTCCACACTCATCCTTGCTCTCATGCACATGCCATAGACTTGTCTGGCTTCTCTCTCCCTCCCAGCGAAATAGTTTCATAGAGCCAAAAGGTTGTTTGGGTTCCGGCAGGAACTAGTTCTGGACGGCGAAGCCCTGCTGGATAGCTGACACCGTATGTGTGCAACCCCGTAGAGAGGTCTTAGTTTCAATCTTTTTCCCAAGGGGATGTTCGAGTGTCCTCCCGAAGGGCTGTCCGAGTTACCGTTCGAGTTTCGAGGGTCCTCCCGAAGGGCTGTCCGAGTTACCGTTCGAGTTTCGAGGGTCCTCCTGAAAGGCTGTCCGTGACATCGTCCGAGGGACTGTCCGACCGCCTCCCGAAGGGCTGTCCGATGAGGGAGTACATCCTCGCGGTTGGGAGGTTGTAAATTCTAGCTGCAGGGATCTGCACCGACGATCTACACCGACTCTTTTTCCGCTGCGCTACGAGTCAGTACGGATCAGATCAAACCCTGTATGACATCTCCATAGTGGTCCTGGGCGTGCTCACTGTACTGAATTTTTTTGTTTTCTGAAGCGTTCCCCTACAGTGGCTTCATGAGCCGTGCTATGCGTAGATGCAGTTTACGATCTAGAATACATGGAGATGTATGGGTATTGCATAATATAATTTTGGAGTAAATGAGATCTATTGCTGAAAATTATTTATGCGGGTAGCAGATGAAATCTGTTACCCGATGTTCTTGTTGCTTCCCTAGAATTTGCGTATTTCTGATCTCGAGACAGCATGGTGGAATTTGACAAAGTTCTGGCAATCCGCGATCCTGATTGTTCAACGAAGTGCTATCAGTTCTTTGGGTTCCGCCATAGTCAAAAGAAAGATGAAATTCACAGATGAAAGGGCAATGCAGATATGATCTGCACGGGGGTCATGCGTATGACGAAGTTTAGTATGTGGCTCGAGATTTTATTATCTCGTGTTTCATACACCCCGAGATGTTAATCTAGCGACTTGAATAATCATACTTGATGATAAAACGTTGGTAGCTGCGGTTTAAGTCAAAACCTTAGAAGCCACGTAAAATAAAATTTTGCATAAACCGATTAGAGGCGTCTAACTTGGTTTTGCAGGATGTGCATGTGATGTGGTATAGCAATGCTCATATTAATTCGATTATGTATGAGATGACTATGTGATGGAAATTTATTAACATGACCTGCGTGTCATGATTCGGCATGATGGCTGGAGCCATATGATTGTCACTTTAATGACCTGCGTGTCAACCTTATGTAATGCACTTATTTTATTAGCTATTGAAATAGCAATATTATCTGGTGCATCGACAAGGTGGTGGCAATCTTTGCGAAGGTGAACACTGACGCAAATGCCGAAGACGAAGAAATACTTGACTTCTTCGTCAGAAAGGGCTATACCATATCATGCTATTATGAATTGTCTGAGATGTTTATCCCTTATGATGCACCCTTTTGATTGCGCGGTAGTCGCTTTTTATTAGGGTGATCTCTCACATAAAATATCAAGTAGTTAGTGTTCTCCCAAGTGTAGCACGGTCACGACACCTATCTTTTCGGGGTACCACATGGATACATCGGTACGAACGATTAGTGAAGTGTGAGGCGGGTGAGTTGAGACCTCGCAGTGAGATCACTTGGTTGTCTTGACGTTCCGGAGGATCGTCCTGAGATCGGAACACGCCCATCGAAAGATGAACAAGAGTCACATAGAGATGTGATTGGCAAGTTGGCCTACCAATTGAAATTCTCGTCACTTGAGATGGATACATCCTTGGCGTTGAATTACAATTTGGGTCTTGTATCACTCATAATAAATTTTGAGAGATATTGATTTGAGTAGGAGCGCACTTTAGAATAAAATTGTTTATTCACTAGTGCAAAAATCATTATGAACAAAGTCTAAGTGAAACTTGTGTTTACCGTTGTAGATCAAATGGCTCGCAACACCGCGTTCAACTTAGGCCCGATGTTAGAGAAAGAGAAGTTAGCTGCGACTAGAAACAACTATGCAGACTGGATCGGTAACCTAAGGATTGTCCTCAGGAGCGCTAAGAAAATGTATGTGCTTGAAAATGCTCTTCCAGCTAAACCGGCGGCCGATGCCCCGGAAGATGAACAAAATGTCTGGGTCACTAAGGATGATGATCATAACTTAGTGCAGTGCCTCATGCTAGCTTGCATCAGTGCAGGGCTTCAAAAACATTTTGAATTCCATAAACCCCATGATATGATCCGGGAATTGGATGCTCTATACAAGGAAACCTCAAGGTTTGAACGATTTGATATCATGAAGACCTTGATGGAATGCAAGATGGCTGAGGGCAGTTCAGTTGGCGAACACATAGTCAAAATGATTGGCTATGCTGACAGGCTTAAAACCCTGGAATTTCCAATTCCGCCTGGCCATATGATGGACATGATGCTTTCTTCACTCCCCCCGTCTTACGACAGTTTTGTCATGAACTACAACATGAGTGGGATGGAGTAGCCACCGGAAGAGGTGCTCGCCATGTTGAAAACTGCGGAAGGAGGACTACGGAAAAACGCAAGCAAGTGTTGCTTGTGAATAAAACCACCAATTTTAAAAAGAAAGGCAAGCCAAAGAGGGGCAAGGGCGCCGGTAAGACCGGCTCCCAAAGAAACTCTAAGGGCGGAGCCAAGAATGAAACTGAGTGCTTTTACTGCAAGGGCACATGACACTGGAAGAGAAACTGCAAGAAGTAGCTGGAAGATAAGAAGTCCGAGAAAACCGGAAAAGGTATAATTGTTATACAAGTTAATATCATTGACGTTTTGCTTGCTAGCGAAAATTCTAAGTCTTGGGTATTTGATACCGGATCGGTTGCTCACACTTGCAACTCAATACAGGGACTGCAGAAGGTGCGCAAGTTAGCAAAGAATGAAGTCGTGATGCGCGTCAGGAACGGCGCTGGGATCGCCGCTCAAGCCGTCGGCATTATGCCTCTACGCCTCCCTTCAGGATTTATCTTAGAACTAAATAACTGTTGTTTTGTTCCACTATTGTGTAGAAACATTATCTCTGGATCATGTTTAGTACACGATGGGTATTCGTACAAGTCTGAGAACAATGGTTGTTCACTTTATTGTAAGGATATGTTTTATGGATTTGCACCCATTGTTGGGGGCCTTTTCATTCTAAATCTTGAATGTGGAAATGATGTCTTTAACGTGAATGCTAAATGCCTTAAGAAGGTTGATACCACCACCACTTTCATGTGGCACTGTCGGCTTGGCCACATCGGAAAGAAACGCATGCAAAGACTCCATAAAGATGGAGTTTTACCGTCCCTTGATTTTGAATCATTTGACACATGTGAAGCTTGCTTGACGGGGAAAATGACCAAGACGCCATTCACGGGTCATCCTGAACGGGCGAGTGAATTGTTGGAAATAATACATAGTGATGTATGTGGTCCAATGAGCACAATCGCACGGGGTGGGTATTTCTACTTCATGACTTTTACTGATGATTTGAGTAGGTATGGATATATCTACTTGATGAAGCACAAGTCGAAAACCTTTGAAAAGTTCAAAGAATTTCAGAATGAGGTAGAAAATCATCGTAACAAAAGGATTACGTTTCTACGGTCTGATCGCGGGGGCGAATACCTTAGTCATGAGTTTTGCCAACATCTGAGTGACCGTGGAATCGTTTCACAGCTTACGCCTCCCGGAACTCCACAGTCAAACGGAGTGTCGGAACGACGTAACCGAACCCTGTTAGACATGGTAAGGTCGATGATGTCTCTTACAGATCTACCGATATCTTTTTGGGGTCACGCACTACTCACTGCAGCTTATACATTAAACAGAGCACCGTCTAAGTCTGTTAAGATGACACCACATGAGATGTGGCATGGGAAGATTCCTAGTGTGTCGCATCTTAAAATTTGGGGTTGTGAGGCATACGTAAAGCATTTACAGCCAAGCAAACTCGATCCCAAATCAGACAAATGTTACTTTGTAGGTTATCCCTATAACACCTTTGGGTATTCCTTCTACAACCAGTCCGAGGGCAAAGTGTTTGTTGCAAAAGTTGGACACTTTCTCGAGAAAGAATTTCTCGCTAAAGAAGTGAGTGGGAGGACAGTACAACTTGATGAGATTAGTGAATCTTCGGCAACCGTTGATATGGCTAAGGAACCGGAAGAAATTCTGCTAATTATCCCTACAGCCGAGCCGAAAGTTGTCGCATGTGATGCGGAAACTTCAGACAATGTTGTAACTGAACCACGCAGATCAGGTAGGGCAATCCAGCCACCTGAGTAGTTTCATAACAAAATCTTCATTCTTGAAGACGATGAACCTGCGCACTACAAGGAAGCGATGGCGAGGCCCAGCTCAAGGGAATGGCACAAGGCCATGAAATCCGAGACGGAATCCATGTACGAAAACCAAGTTTGGAACTTGGAAGAACTTCCAGAAGGCGTAAAGCCCATTGGTTGTAAATGGATTTTCAAAATAAAGACAGACGCGGATGGTAACATTACTATCCACAAAGCTAGACTTGTCGCGAAAGGGTTCATGCAAGTTCCAGGAGTGGACTATGACGAGATTTTCTCGCCCGTAGCTATGCTTAAGTCTGTTCAGATATTACTAGCAATTGCTGCTTATTTCGATTATGAAATATGGCAGATGGACGTCAAAACGGCTTTCCTAAATGGAAACCTCAAAGAGGATGTATACATGATACAGCCAGAAGGTTTTGTCGTTCATAAGGATGCTGGAAAGGTATGCAAACTTCAGAAAGCCATTTATGGTCTAAAGCAAGCATCAAGGAGCTGGAACATTCGTTTTGATGAAGTGGTCAAATAGTTTGGCTTCATCAGGAATGACGAAGAATCTTGTGTTTACAAGAAGTTTAGTGGGAGCGCAAAAGCATTTCAAATCTTGTATGTGGACGACATATTGTTGATTGGAAATGACGTGAATTTTCTTAGCGAAATAAAAGACTCATTGAAGAAAAGTTTTTCAATGAAAGACTTAGGCGAAGCGGCATATGTATTGGGCATCAGAATCTATAGAGATAGATCAAAACGCCTGATAGCGCTTAGCCAAAGCACGTATATTGACAAGGTGTTGAAAAGGTTCAACATGGAGAACTCCAAGAAAGGCCTACTCCCCATGTCACCCGGCACAGTGCTTTGCAAGAATCAGTTTCCTCGGACTCTCGATGAGCGAGTACAAATGAATGATGTTCCATATGCCTCGGCATTTGGTTCTATTATGTATGCCATGCTATGTACAAGACCAGACGTTTCCTATGCGCTAAGTGTTAGCAGCCGGTACCAAGGTGATCCAGGATTGGAACACTGGGCCACAGCCAAGGGTATTCTTAAGTACCTCAGAAGGACCAAGGATTTACTCCTTGTGTACGGAGGTGATGAAGAGCTCATTGTAAGTGGTTACACTGATGCTGCGCGGTTGATTGGAAAAGTTCCAAACAAAAGACTATGGCGGATTCTACGATGGAGGCGGAATGTGTTGCTGCTTCAAAAGCCTCCAAGGAGGCAGTATGGATCAAGCAATTTCTTGAAGACCTTGGTGTGGTTCCAAGTGCTCTGGACCCGGTGGAGATCTATTGTGATAATAGTGGCACCGTGGCTCAGGCAAGGGAGCCAAGTTCGCACCATAAGACAAGACATATTGAACGCAACTATAAACTCATTCGACATCATGTCGAAGCGGGTTTAGTGAAAGTACGCAAAGTTCACACGGATCTGAACGTGTCAGATCCGATGACAAAGACTCTACCACGAGCAAAGCATGAGCAGCACCGGATAGCCATTGGTGTTAGGGAAGCCATGTAACTGGATTATGACTCTAGTGCAAGTGGGAGTCTGTAGGAGATATGCCCTAGAGGCTGTAATAACAGTTATTTTGTATCTCCGAGTTTGTAATGAATGTTTATGTTCCATGCTATAACTGCAATGATTCTCGAGTCTACAATAACCATGAGGCTCGGAGGGAAACTCATATGCACGTGTGGCATAATAAACGGTAAAATGTATTCCTAGTCTTGCCTCTAAGACTGGCTGAAGTATTGCATGATGATCCTGTTTTCCTGATCATGGGCATGACTATGCCGGCAATTTTGAGGGCACAATGTTAGGAGAACACTTGTGTTGAATCGACCCGAATTGATGTTATGCTATGAGATACATTCGTCACAAGTTAATGGTTAATAACATAGAGATAGTTAATGTTTGCATAATTTCTTAGACCATGAGAGTATCGAGCTCCTTCATACTTGCTTCGTGAACTTTGGGGTTTGTTAAACGTCATCCGTAACTGGGTGGCTATTACGGGGGCTTACGGGTTCACGGAAAAGTATGACAAGTAACGAGATAGCTCAAGATTGGGATTTGCTCCTCCGATGATGGAGAGATATTCTCGGGCCCTCTCGGTGTTACGGCATCCATCATCATCTGGCCAGACACATTGTGATTTGATCACTGGGATGCCGGAACACGGAAACGAGAAAAGAGAACAAAACCGGTAACGAGGAAACTTGCATAGTGGACAAGTTGTTGATCCATGGGGATGCAGATAAATCTCACCTCGGGTGTTTGTAACATATCGCGAAGCAACAGGAATAGCACACGGCAACTGGAGGTTCACTCGAATATTCATTCGTGTGGGTATGGGGGTCAATATGGGTGTCCACGGCTCCGATGTTGATCATTGATCGGAAAGGGTTCCGGGTCATGTCTATACTTCACCGAACCTATAGGGTCACATGCTTAAGGGTCATCTATCTGCTGAATACTAGACAGGGAGTCTGAGAGAAAGTCACCGGAAAAGTTTCGGAGACAACGAAAACGTTCCGGAGAGGACACCGGAATAGTTTCGGTGAAACTGAAAAGTTGTTTCAGGGTATTCCATTAAGTCATATTGGTTCCGGCACACGCCTGGAAATTCTTCGAGGGTGTCAGAATTGTTCTGGTAACTTCTGGAATTTTTCCAGAGAGAAAAACCGGAAATGTCCCGGAGCAGCCGAAACCGCAATGGTAGCTTTTCGCTGAAGAAAAACATTGTTCTGAAATTGTTTCGGAATGTGTACAAAATTGTTTTAGTGGGTACTGGAATTATTCTAGGCACACAGAAATAATTTGGGTTTTAACGGATGCAGAAAAATGTCTTCGTGAATAGTGAAAGTGCTTTTTGGGTTACTTTATGGAAAGCCACCTTTTAGGGCTTTACCAAAAGGCTTCTAGAAGGGCTTGGGGGCCAAGGAAGCCCCTCATGGGGGGCCCCCAAGGGGTGGCCGGCTAAAGGGGGTGGTGCTCCATGGAGCTCCACATGCCATCCCTTTTTGCTTTTATTCTTTTATGTAAGACATAAAGTGGGGTACTTTTGGTATTTTTGTATGCCAACTTTACCCCTTGGCTTTCCTATAAATAGAGGTGGAGGGGGTGCTCTCAACACTCATCCTTGCTCTCATACACATGCCATAGACTTGTCTGGCTTCTCTCTCCCTCCCAGCGAAATAGTTTCGTAGAGCCGAAAGGCTGTTTGGGTTCCGGCAAGAACTAGTTCTGGATGGCGAAGCCCTGCCGGATAGCTGACACCGTATGTGTGCAACCCCGTAGAGAGGTCGTAGTTTCGATCTTTTTCCCGAGGGGCTATTCGAGTGTCCTCCCGAAGGGCTGTCCGAGTTACCGTTCGAGTTTCGAGGGTCCTCCCGAAGGGCTGTCCGAGTTACCGTTCGAGTTTCGAGGGTCCTCCCGAAGGGCTGTCCATGACATCGTCCGAGGGACTGTCCGACCGCCTCCCGAAAGGCTGTCCGATGAGGGAGTACATCCTCGTGGTTGTGAGGTTGTAAATCCTAGCTGCGGGGATCTGCACCGACGATCTACACCGACTCTTCTTCCGCTGCGCTACGAGTCGGTACGTATCAGATCAAACCCTGTATGACATCTCCATAGTGGTCCTGGGCGTGCTTGCTGTACCAAAATATTTTGTTTTCTGTCGCGTTCCCCTACATGACAAACAACATGGCTGAATGTTTCAACATGGTGCTAAAGGGTATCCGTGCATTGCCGGTGACAGTAATAATAAAGTATACATTCCAGAAGTTGAATGCCTATTTTCAGAAGTATAGTGAGGAAACGACCAAGTTGATATCTGGGAAAAACAAGCCCAAAAAGATGTACAAATATCCACCAAAGATCGACGATTAGATGGAATACCAAGCAAGGAAGGCGGATTCACACAAAATCCAGTCATTTGATAACGTAGAATTGATTTACCAAGTTGATGAGCATGGTGGAATGTCGCGTGATGGTGTGCCATATGGATGTGGCTCATTCAAGGTTTATCTTAAGAGGGGCGCGTGCTCATGCGAGAGGCCTACGTTGTATCATCTCCCTTGCTCGCACTTGATGGTTGCATCCCGCACTAGAAATTTGAGTGTCAATATGACCAACAATGTAAGATTGGAAGAGTATTCGATCGATGTGGTAAAAAATACATGGGCTGTGAGGTTTCATCCCTATCTAGACCAATCTAAATGGCCGGAATATCACGGACCCCCACTTTACCCTGATCTGGAAATGGAGGTGGTGACACGTGGAAGACGGAAGACAAAGCATTTCTTGGGTTACATGGACGATTGGGGTGGTGGATTCCGTAAGGAATGGGGGAGCCAACATTTTGCAGAGCCTCGTGATATCAACCGTTGCGGTGAATGTAACAACGAGGGCCACAATAATAGAGGTTGTAGCAAAAGAAAGAGATCAAAACGAGATGGTGATGGTGGTATTGGCCGTGGTGATGGTGGAGGTGGCCGTGGTGATGGTGGAGGTGCTCGAGGATGTGGCCGTGGTGATGGTGGAGGTGGCCGTGGTGATGGTGGAGGTGCTCGAGGACGTGGCTGTGGTGATGGTGGTGCTCGAGGACGTGGCCGTGGTGATGGTGGTGCTCGAGGATGTGGCCATGGTGATGGAGGTGCCCGAGGACGTGGCCATGGTGATGGTGGTGCCCGAGGACGTGGCCGTGGTGATGGTGGTGCCCGAGGACGTGGACGCGCTGATGGTGGCGGTCGAGGCTTTGCTTATTGGCTTGGGGCGTGAACCTTATGTATGTGTCAAACTCACATATGCCGTGAGCCTTATGTATGTGTCGAACTCACATATGTCGTGAGCCTTATGTATGTGTCAAACTTCTGTATGTCGTGGACCTTTTGTTTGTCGAACTTATGTATGTCGTCAACCCTTTGTGTGTCATGAATCTTATGTACGTGTTGAACTAATGTATGTCTTGAAGTTATGATAACATATTACTGCAAAAAACAGAAACCATGTAAGTAAGAAAAAATAGAAAAGTAATGACCATGGCGCCCTAGGTTAAGGCGCCATGTTAGTACGGTTGGCGCCCTGGGCTGGGGCGTCGTGCATGGCGCCCACGAAAAATGCATGACGCCCCCAACATCAGAAGCGAAAAGTTATAGGACTTAGTCATTTTCGCAACGAATGGCGCCCTCGGCTGGGGCATCGTGCTGTCGACAGGCATGGCACCCCAGGCTGGGGCGTCGTGCTGGCGACAGGCATGGCGCCCCGGGCTGGGGTGTCGTGCTGGCAACTTTGTCCTGTTTTGCTATTTCTGATTCTGTTCTGTTTTGCATGTTCATGACAAGCATCAACTTCATGACAAATGCTACAAGTTCACGACAAATGCTACAAGTTCGTGACAAATGTTACAAGTTCATGACAAGCATCAACTTCATGACAAATGCTACAAGTTCACGACAAATGTTACAAGTTCATGACAAGCATCAACTTCATGACAAATGCTACAAGTTCACGACACCAAGTTTCCGACAAATGCATCATTTCCTTCCTTTCCCCCTCTTAGCCGGTGCAGCATCCTTGCCCTTCACTAAGCGCCTTCTCCTCTGCAGCTGTGGTACCTCCTCTTCCTCCTCCTCCTCTGAAGCAGCCTCGATCACCGGCTCCTTACGTGCCTTCCTTGCGTATTTGCCCGGAGTATACTTCCCACGCCTTTGACTAGGCTGAGGTGCATCGGGCATAGCGAGGTGTTAATCTCATCATGCGTCTGTTCATCGCCCTCCTCCCCCTCGCCATAAACCGAGTCGTTGGGCGGGTGTTGTTGGCGCTTGATGATGATCTTGACCTCGACGTAGTACGCACGACGACATCGGTGGAGCGGCAGCCTAGTAGAGCACCGAGGCCACGTGCCCAAGACATGCTCTGCTATGAAATTGACATATCATGAGTTAGGAGATATACCTCAAAATGTGTATGGAAAGGAATTTATGAAACGTCATACCTCAACAAAAGCTTTAAGCTTGTTGTACGACTCTTCACCTAGAGGGTACTTGAGTGCCTCGCCGGCGTCATTGACATGCTTCGAGAGCTCGTTTTGCTGTTGGAAACGATAGTACAAATCATTTTGGCACAATATAGGCTAGCACGTAGAGATAACTGTAACTTACCACCAAGCGGAGAGGCGGCGCCGATTCATACCGTCTACCATCTCTACTAAGCCTGTTGTACTCCATATTGGCCATCCGATCAAAACCTGGATTGGGTTCATGCAATATGTCCGCTGGTTCAAATGCGGGCGCGTTAAGTTGAGTACGTGCAACGGAACGAAACCACACAAGATAACGGTTGAATGCTTCGGTATCAAAAGGCCGTGGGGGAGGTTTAGAAGTGGGTTGACGCAATGAAAGCTCAATCTTATTGATCTTGTGCTTGAACTCCCTAATGTACATGTCATGCTCTCGATCCCTTTTCTTTATACTCTTCTGGTTCATCTTATTGAGACTATAGAGCATTTGAAAAATGCATTTTTGTTACTATCTTGAAAACAATGAAAAAGCATTTGAAGTGCTACTCACTTAGGCAAATGTAGCGAAGTGTCCTTGAACTTCGGCGGGGTCTCTTGAAATAAGCCAAACTGTGTCATAACTCGTTGTGGCTGATGAAACTCAACGGCATAGTAACAAATCAACGGGCAACGCATCCGCCATAGGTGTGCTTCCTGTAGAAACTTTGGGTTTAGTGTGAAAGTATGATAACCTGCTCCCCTGCCAATATTGCCCGCCGTTCCGTACGGTTCCCTAGTCACCTATAAAAAAAGATTAACAATAAACTACATTGTTAGTATGATTTTTGGAAAACCGAAGAGACAATAAAGGCAACAAGCTACTAAGATAACCTGCTCTGGGGTCATGATGTCGAGCTCGTTGAAGTAGTGCAAGTACATGGTCTTCGAATTGCCAACAAAACCTTCAACCTTGTCCCACTTATACGCCCCTGTAGCCATACGGTCCGGGTTATCATGATCATCCCACGGCTCATAACCCGTAGGTGCAGGCCGCCCAACTGGCAAGTGCTCCCAACTCCAGATCGATAAGAGAAGCATCGGACCACCGATATTGGCTTCCTTTGACTCTACGGTGTTTTTTGGATTCGTTCCCCTACGGCAAGCCTCGTCCAGCTACACACAAACAACAAACATGTCAATACAAACAGAGAAAATTTCTACATTGTGAACATGCTATTATGAGCAAAACTAGTTACCTGGCGATACAAATAAGCTAGCGCCGCCGTACCCCAACTAAGTCCATGCTCCCACCCAGCAAACAGCTTAAGCCACATAAAGGAAGCGTTCACGCCAGTGCCGTCAGAGAAAAGAGTTCGGCTGACTACATACCACAAGTATGCCCTGGTATACTGCTGCACTGTTTCATTATCCGCATCATCCGGGCAAACCCCAAAGTTTGCAGCAATCCAGTGATAAGTTGCACCGGCGGACTTCCCTTGCACCCCCAGCTCCCTTCCTATGAGTCCAACCATAATCTCATGCAATCCATCAGAATCTGTGCTAAAACAAATAGGCTCTCCTTTGATGGGAAATCCAGTGATCAGAGAAACATCCTGCAAAGTGATCGTCATCTCCCCAGCAAAGAAGTGGAAAGTATGTGTCTCAGGGTGCCATCGGTCAACGGGTGCCGTGATCGCACAAGGGTTCATCTTCGGCATCGAACAAGACACAAGTGAGATGAAAGGGAGAAGCTCAGTCTTCCGGATATACTCTGTGTATCGCTCATCATACTGCATCTTGTCATGAACCGAACCGGACCTCAGGTGAAGCTGATCAAAAACCCTTCCTTCATCTTCCGTGAACCGCCCACGGTGCAATTGGTTGTACGATGGATGGATAAGAGAAGCCATCCTACAAAATTACAAATGTATATCATAAGCCCCGTTGTCATTTGCAAAACATATGAAAGAACATACATACATACATACATATGCAAATGTCCATATCCATACAAAAAACAATCACACCAAATGGGTACATACATGTGTAAGCATTAGTGAATAAACTGTCTATCTAACAAATACAAGTCCTAGTTCATACCTAAAAAATCCCTAAACATACAAATCCTATCTTATCCCCAACTGTCAGGACCGGTTTTCCAGGATATTAATTTCCCAGTAAATGGTCCTTGTGCTCACCAGCCCCAGGATTACTGTTAGCTGATGAGGCACAATCTTGATACAGAAATTCCAAGCAAATACAAAATATGAAGTACAAGACCATTCAGGTCTATGAGTATAATAACAGGTTTCTAGTGGTTGGTGGCGGAAGCGGTTCGGGGTCATCAGCGTCTATGGGACTCCATTTCCCACAGGAACAGCTGACCTGGATAACTCCTATCTTCGCGCGGCTGCTATCTCCATTGCCTAGGTTCCGAGGCTGTCGTCATTGCGCTCCTCTCCAAGCAAGAAATCTGGCTAAGACAATAGCCAGGGACAAGCCAGTGAGTACTTTGAATGTACTCGCAAACATCATGAAAACAGGTATAATATAACAGATGATAATCATGCACTGAAAATAATTTACGATTACTTAGTCAGTCACAAAATAAAATTCATGATGCACGCAAGCAGGTCATTCATATTAAACAGGAATGAACAATCAGAGAATAAAGATAAGATAAACCGATCGAGTGTCTAAAGGGACGCCTCGAAGGAAAAAATAATATATAAAGCATGCCTCAGTCGGGCGTCTGAGCGACACCACATAAAGGGCTTATAAGGAAAATAAATAACAAGCATGCCACAGTCGGGCGTCTGAGCGACACCACATAAAGGGCTTATAAGGAAAATAAATAACAAGCATGCCACAGTCGGGCGTCTGAGTGACACCACATAAAGGGCTTATAAGGAAAATAAATAACAAGCATGCCACAGTCGGGCGTCTGAGCGACACCACATAAAGGGCTTATAAGAAAAATAAATAACAAGCATGCCACAGTCGGGCGTCTGAGCGACACCACATAAAGGGCTTATAAGAAAATAAATAACAAGCATGCCACAGTCGGGCGTCTGAGCGACACCACATAAAGGGCTTATAAGGAAAATAAATAACAAGCATGCCACAGTCGGGCGTCTGAGCGACACCACATAAAGGGCTTATAAGGAAAATAAATAACAAGCATGCCACAGTCGGGCGTCTGAGCGACACCACATAAAGGGCTTATAAGAAAAATAAATAACAAGCATGCCACAGTCGGGCGTCTGAGCGACACCACATAAAGGGCTTATAAGAAAATAAATAACAAGCATGCCACAGTCGGGCGTCTGAGCGACACCACATAAAGGGCTTATAAGGAAAATAAATAACAACAAGTATCCAGTAGGTAGAACCGTCCCAGGAATACTCAAAAATACAATTATGAAAAATGGTTAGTCCACAATAATAATAGTCATAATCATAATTATCACATGTCATGATCAATATTCAGGTTTAGAAGTTTTTCCTACGAAGACCGACACTAAGACCGACACTTGACCTGTCAACCAACCGTCCTTGACCGTGGACACGGCTACTCGAATAGTTTTGACTCTGCAGAGGTTGTACTCTTTACCCACAGCCAACGGATTTCAGTAGTCACGAAGGACTAGTTCCGTCTACGGTATTTTAGAAGAAAACACATCTGACCAGTACACTCCAGCTTAACCGTCCAGATGGTCGGAATCACCCTCGGCATCTATCCGGATAAACTTTTAGACGGGGAGGCTCCAACCTCGATTAGCATGGGATCAAATTAATAACGCGCACAAACTGGGGGAGCTACCCCCTTCGGCTCCAACCGAAACACCCATGCCCCCTGACCGAATGACTGGCTTTAGTCCATGGCCATGGTACCTTCATCATGGCCCCTCTATTTGGTGTGTACATGGAAAGAGGTTTGCAACTTACTAAACCGTATTCTTTGCAGAAAACATGTGGCAGCACGAAAATAAGGTGAACGTGGACAAGACTCGATCTATGGTCGACTCAGGAGGATTATGTGTTCCCTGCATGGTTAGCACAACAAATATTTTTCACAACATCAGACAGGAATCACTGCTCATCATACCCCCTCATGCCTCTCTGACCATTCTCGCTCCAACGAGATGTCAGCACCGAGCTCGTGTCTAACCGAGACAGAGACTCCTCCGGATTCCTTCCGGTAGACATGTGAGGTATAAGAGGGTGAATACTGTCACCGGTATTTTATTTCCAACAGCAAAGAATTTTCATTATGCACTCCAGGGCATACCACATGAAATAATGAATGTTTCCAAAACACCTCGGTGTTGTAGTCAAGCCAAAACAACACACAACAAATATTAAACCAGGTTTCAGAATGCTTGCCTTCAAGGTGCAGAAGGGTGGGGTGCACCACAAAACTTTTGAAAGTTTTTCTTCTCTCTTCGTTTCCTAGTTTGAAAAATATTCTAATTAACACGCAATACAAAAACAGTACAAAAAGTTGTCTTGGAAAATTTTCAAATAAATATTAAAATAAACTAGATGAAATTTGAGAGAGGTAGGAAAAAGGATCAACTCATTTGGAGTTTTATTTTAAAAGTTATAGCCAGTCAAAGTGGAGTCAAACTTCTGTTTTAATAAAATCAGAAAAAGGAAAACGGTTCAGTGGCAAATACGTTTTCGGAAACAGAAGACGTACTTCGGTGGGTTTACGCTTTCCGAAAACAGACACGTACTTACATAAGTACGTTTTTCCTCAGGGGAAAACGTATCCAAGGGTCTGTGCCACTGGGTCGTCCGGCTGGGTCACCGACAGGTGGGGACCACCTGTCGGGTTTGTCTTCTATCTCCCCCCCGCGTCTGGACAGCAACAGGGTGAGACTCCGGCGATGATTCCGGCCGGTTCACACCACCGTCCGCGATGCCATGGCCGCTGTTGAGCTTAGGAAAACGAGGCGCTCCTCGAGGTGCCATTCACCTGCGCCGGCGAGCTCAAAATCGAGCAGGGCATCAACCACGACGGAGGGGCTCTCGGGCGTCGGCTGGTTTGCTCCTATGGTGGCCTTAGGATAAAAATGGGGATGGGGAAGGTTCCCTTGTGGCTTAGGGAGTCTAATGGCACGAACCCGGCGAGGGAAGGGCTCCGAGGGCTCCGAATTTAGCCATGGAGGTGGCGGCCGAAACTTGACCGGAGACGAGGGAGATGATCCCCTCGGTCCAAATTGGCTGCTTCAGAGGGGTCTTGGGGTTTAGGGGAGGGCTCATGCTTCGGCTGGGGGCTTGGGGCTCCTTCTTATAGGCGAACCCGAGGCCGGTTCGAGGACTGCCGAGGATAAGATTGCTGGCCTGCTCACTACTGTCGCCGGGGACGATGTGGCTGGGACTGGCGTTGGTCGGCGCTATCAAACGACCTCCCTACTGCTCACGAGGGCGAGCTGGCGCGCGTGTGTGGCTTGGGCGGCGCTGGCCATGGCAGAAGGCTGGCGGGACGGCAGGCTGGCCGCCAAAGAAGCTCGCTGCGGTGGTGCTGTAGGGCTCCAGGGGTGGCTTGGAGGGTTCTGACGAGAGGATAAGATCGAGGCACAGCCCTGCGGGCGAGCAAGGGCCAGGGGCAGGATGCGGGCACGAGCGCGTGCAAAACGTGCGCTCTGCTCGCGCCCCGGGCATGCACGCAAGGTGCTCGACGGCATGCCTCGACAAGCTAGGAGGCTTGGGGAAAGCTGCAATTCACCAGGAAGGTTGGGTTGGTTGCTATTGCTCTAGTAGACATGCTGGTTTGGACTAGGGAGCAAGATCACAGTACAAAGATCAAAAGCATGCCAAAACCGCCCATGCACACAGGATGCTCGACAGAATGCCATTGGCATCTAGGGGTTTGCTATGACCACCAATATTTCCAGATAGGAGTCTCTTTAGATGCATATGATGATGGCAAAGTTATTTATGTCAAATCAGCAACTTGTTAATGTAATTTTTGGTGAAAAACAATTCTGGACAGAAACTGTTGGCTATAATTTTATGTGCCAAAATTATTCCAATGGATCCAATATTCTGGACTTAAGGGTTTTATAGGATGTACTACTAGCAAGAAAAATCTCAAGGGCATTAAGTGAAGATAAAATGAGGTTACAGTACAAACTACCAATCTAGACCAGAATAAAGATGAGGATGGTTTGCTCAAATATTCCAAAGAACACAAATGGATTTTTGAATAAAACTGAGTTATATACTTCTACTCACATCTCAGAATTTTTATAGAATTTTTAAAGAATTATTTAAATAGGTTGCAGTGCAAACTACAAACTGAACCAGATTTGAAAGCTTGAAGTGGAGCTCAATATTTACAAAACACATGGCTGTGTTATTGCATAAAAGTGGATCCTATACACTTTCTGACATCTCCAAATTTTTGTGAAATTTTTAATTGAATATAAAAAAGGGTTGTAGTTCAAAATGCCAATCTGGACCAGAATATAAATGTGGCTGTTTTGTTCAAATTTTACAAAACACCAAGCTAGGTTCTTGCATAATAGTGATCCAGGAACATCACAAGATTTCTACAAATTTTTGTGGAATTTATAGATGAAGTTATAAAATATTTGTAGTGCAAATGAGGCTCTAAAAAGGAGTAAAATGCTATTAAATGAATTTAAATCTTGACAAATTTTATTTTAAAATTGTTTCCACTGGTTTTAATGAATGAAATAAAATTATTTAATAAAACATTCAAGTCCCACCATATTAATCAAAAAGTTTCAGATAAGAGAAAAAATTTGAAATCCAGGGAAAAGAAATGGCTCTGAAATCCACAGAAAAATCCAGAAAGATAGAAAATAAATATCCCTGGCAAAATTTTAATTAATAAAACATGATTAAATTTTTGGGGTGTTACAACACTACCCCCCTTAAGAAAAATCTCGTCCTTGAGATTTGTTACAGGTCGCATTTTGCAAAAATATTATTCGTACCACACGGCAATCGTAACATGAAAACAAAAATTCCACATACACACGATAGGGCGGGGTCACAGTAAAATCGCTGACTAATGTGCGGTTGTGGTGTTCTAGCGAGGTAATTGATTAGGTGATAAAGAACACGTGGTCTGGTTTTTAATGCACGCGTCCTGTGAGTCGTATAACGCGAGGGCATGCAAATTAAATTTTGTTGGAAAACATTTATCATCGCAGTGGTCTTTTAAGAAAAATCTTATTATGAAATTTGCTATAACGAAATCAATTGATTTTTATATCACAGCAAACAACTGTAACCAACACAATTCATACAGAAAATTTTAAAACATAGCGCAGATATCACAACAAGCGGTCAAAAGGCCACACAAACTAATACAACTAAAGAGCTGACGGTTCAGGTAATAAACTATAGTTCACGAGTAATTATTTCTTGCAGTGGGATATATCCCTTCGTCTACTGGGGAGTGGATGGAGGACTCTAAAAAAAAAACGCGTCTCTCTTAGTCTGGCCTCAGGGATCTGCAAATAGCGGCTTGGGTTTATTACAGCAAAGGTGTGGAAAAATCCCACAGTTATTTCATAAAATTCCTCGGGGTTGCATCTGGGGTCTTTATATGAATCCCATGGTGCGACCTAATTAAACAAATGGCTGTGAAGGCAGTGCACAAGGTGAGGGATGCTTGGTAAGGCCACGTAGTGGCCTCAAGTATAGCATCTAGGCTGGGTGACATTTTGCGGTGGGTGGGCAATATTAATTGTCGGTTCTGCTATATGGTGGTCGAGGTCAATGCCACAGCTATATATATCGCAAAATGTGACGTATTACTGTGGTTGTTGGTTGGGGTAAATGTTCCTTTTATATAAAGAGAACGGAGTCTTCCTTCGCACGCTTGCGAATGGGACAACTCAGGTGTCGATCACGGGCGTGTGATCGATTGGCTAGGCTGACAGGTTGGGCACCGACTACCAAAAGCTGTCGGGGTCACTGTGTGGGCTATCGGGTAGGATAGGCTTGGCTGGGATTAGGCTAAGGTCTGGTGGGTGGGTTAACCTAGGTTTATTGACCCGGCTAAGATAGGATTAGCCAATGGTCAGCCTGGCTCTGATACCAAGGTTGTCAGGACCGGTTTTCCAGGATATTAATTTCCCAGTAAATGGTACTTGTGCTCACCAGCCCCAGGATTACTGTTAGCTGATGAGGCACAATCTTGATACAGAAATTCCAAGCAAATACAAAATATGAAGTACAAGACCATTCTGGTCTATGAGTATAATAAAAGGTTTCTAGTGGTTGGTGGCGGAAGCGGTTCGGGGTCATCAGCGTCTATGGGACGACATTTCCCACAGGAACAGCTGACCTGGATAACTCCTATCTTCGCGCGGCTGCTATCTCCATTGCCTAGGTTCCAGGGCTGTCGTCATTGCGCTCCTCTCCAAGCAAGAAATCTGGCTAAGACAATAGCCAGGGACAAGCCAGTGAGTACTTTGAATGTACTCGCAAACATCATGAAAACAGGTATAATATAATAGATGATAATCATGCACTGAAAATAATTTACGATTACTTAGTCAGTCACAAAATAAAATTCATGATGCACGCAAGCAGGTCATTCATATTAAATAGAAATGAACAATCAGAGAATAAAGATAAGATAAACCGATCGAGTGTCTGAAGGGACGCCTCGAAGGAAAAAAAATATATAAAGCATGCCTCAGTCGGGCGTCTGAGCGACACCACATAAAGGGCTTATAAGGAAAATAAATAACAAGCATGCCACAGTGGGCGTCTGAGCGACACCACATAAAGGGCTTATAAGGAAAATAAATAACAAGCATGCCACAGTCGGGCGTCTGAGCGACACCACATAAAGGGCTTATAAGGAAAATAAATAACAAGCATGCCACAGTCGGGCGTCTGAGCGACACCACATAAAGGGCTTATAAGAAAAATAAATAACAAGCATGCCACAGTCGGGCGTCTGAGCGACACCACATAAAGGGCTTATAAGAAAATAAATAACAAGCATGCCACAGTCGGGCGTCTGAGCGACACCACATAAAGGGCTTATAAGGAAAATAAATAACAACAAGTATCCAGTAGGTAGAACCGTCCCAGGAATACTCAAAAATACAATTATGAAAAATGGTTAGTCCACAATAATAATAGTCATAATCATAATTATCACATGTCATGATCAATATTCAGGTTTAGAAGTTTTTCCTCCGAAGACCGACACTAAGACCGACACTTGACCTGTCAACCAACCGTCCTTGACCGTGGACACGGCTACTCGAATAGTTTTGACTCTGTAGAGGTTGTACTCTTTACCCACAGCCAACGGATTTCAGTAGTCACGAAGGACTAGTTCCGTCTACGTTATTTTAGAAGAAAACACATCTGACCAGTACACTCCAGCTTAACCGTCCAGATGGTCGGAATCACCCTCGGCATCTATCCGGATAAACTTTAAGACGGGGAGGCTCCAACCTCGATTAGCATGGGATCAAATTAATAACGCGCACAAACTGGGGGAGCTACCCCCTTCGGCTCCAACCGAAACACCCATGCCCCCTGACCGAATGACTGGCTTTAGTCCATGGCCATGGTACCTTCATCATGGCCCCTCTATTTGGTGTGTACATGGAAAGAGGTTTGCAACTTACTAAACCGTATTCTTTGCAGAAAACATGTGGCAGCACGAAAATAAGGTGAACGTGGACAAGACTCGATCTATGGTCGACTCAGGAGGATTATGTGTTCCCTGCATGGTTAGCACAACAAATATTTTTCACAACATCAGACAGGAATCACTGCTCATCATACCCCCTCATGCCTCTCTGACCATTCTCGCTCCAACGAGATGTCAGCACCGAGCTCGTGTCTAACCGAGACAGAGACTCCTCCGGATTCCTTCCGGTAGACATGTGAGGTATAAGAGGGTGAATACTGTCACCGGTATTTTATTTCCAACAGCAAAGAATTTTCATTATGCACTCCAGGGCATACCACATGAAATAATGAATGTTTCCAAAACACCTCGGTGTTGTAGTAAAGCCAAGACAACACACAACAAATATTAAACCAGGTTTCAGAATGCTTGCCTTCAAGGTGCAGAAGGGTGGGGTGCACCACAAAACTTTTGAAAGTTTTTCTTCTCTCTTCGTTTCCTAGTTTGAAAAATATTCTAATTAACACGCAATACAAAAACAGTACAAAAAGTTGTCTTGGAAAATTTTCAAATAAATATTAAAATAAACTAGATGAAATTTGAGAGAGGTAGGAAAAAGGATCAACTCATTTGGAGTTTTATTTTAAAAGTTATAGCCAGTCAAAGTGGAGTCAAACTTCTGTTTTAATAAAATCAGAAAAAGGAAAACGGTTCGGTGGCAAATACGTTTTCGGAAACAGAAGACGTACTTCGGTGGGTTTACGCTTTCCGAAAACAGACACGTACTTACATAAGTACGTTTTTCCTCAGGGGAAAACGTATCCAAGGGTCTGCGCCACTGGGTCGTCCGGCTGGGTAACCGACAGGTGGGGACCACCTGTCGGGTTTGTCTTCTATCTCCCCCCCGCGTCTGGACAGCAACATGGTGAGACTCCGGCGACGATTCCGGCCGGTTCACACCACCGTCCGCGATGCCACGGCCGCTGTTGAGCTTAGGAAAACGAGGCGCTCCTGGAGGTGCCATTCACCTGCGCCGGCGAGCTCAAAATCGAGCAGGGCATCAACCACGACGGAGGGGCTCTCGGGCGTCGGCTTGTTTGCCCCTATGGTGGCCTTAGGATAAAAATGGGGACGGGGAAGGTTCCCCTGTGGCTTAGGGAGTCTAATGGCACGAACCCGGCGAGGGAAGGGCTCCGAGGGCTCCGAATTTAGCCATGGAGGTGGCGGCCGGAACTTGATCGGAGACGAGGGAGATGATCCCCTCGGTCCAAATTGGCTGCTTCAGAGGGGTCTTGGGGTTTAGGGGAGGGCTCATGCTTCGGGTGGGGGTTCGGGGCTCCTTATTATAGGCGAACCCGAGGTCGGTTCGAGGACTGCCGAGGATAAGATCGCCGGCCTGCTCACTACTGTCGCCGGGGACGACGTGGCTGGGACTGGCATTGGTCGGCGCTATCAAACGACCTCCCTACTGCTCACGAGGGCGAGCTGGCGCACGCGTGTGGCTTGGGCGGCACCGGCCATGGCAGAAGGCTGGCGGAACTGCAGGCTGGCCGCCAAAGAAGCTCGCTGCGGCGGTGCTGTAGGGCTCCAGGGGTGGCTTGGAGGGTTCTGACGAGAGGATAAGATCGAGGCACAGCCCTGCGGGCGAGCAAGGGCCAGGGGCAGGATGCGGCGGCTCGGGCACGAGCGCGTGCAAAACGTGCGATCTGCTCGCGCCCTGGGCACGCACGCAAGGTGCTCGACGGCATGCCTCGACAAGCTAGGAGGCTTGGGGAAAGCTGCAATTCACCAGGAAGGTTGGGTTGGTTGCTATTGCTCTAGTAGACATGCTGGTTTGGACTGGGGAGCAAGATCACAGTACAAAGATCAAAAGCATGCCAAAACCGCCCATGCACACAGGATGCTCGACAGAATGCCATTGGCATCTAGGGGTTTGCTATGACCACCAAGATTTCCAGATAGGAGTCTCTTGAGATGCATATGATGATGGCAAAGTTATTTATGTCAAATCAGCAACTTGTTAATGTAATTTTTGGTGAAAAACAATTCTGGACAGAAACTGTTGGCTATAATTTTATGTGCCAAAATTATTCCAATGGATCCAATATTCTGGACTTAAGGGTTTTATAGGATGTACTACTAGCAGGAAAAATCTCAAGGGCATTAAGTGAAGATAAAATGAGGTTGCAGTACAAACTACCAATCTAGACCAGAATAAAGATGAGGATGGTTTGCTCAAATATTCCAAAGAACACAAATGGATTTTTGAATAAAACTGAGTTATATACTTCTACTGACATCTCAGAATTTTTATAGAATTTTTAAAGAATTATTTAAATAGGTTGCAGTGCAAACTACAAACTGAACCAGATTTGAAAGCTTGAAGTGGAGCTCAATATTTACAAAACACATGGCTATGTTATTGCATAAAAGTGGATCCTATACACTTTCTGACATCTCCAAATTTTTGTGAAATTTTTAATTGAATATAAAAAAGGGTTGTAGTGCAAAATGCCAATCTGGACCAGAATATAAATGTGGCTGTTTTGTTCAAATTTTACAAAACACCAAGCTAGGTTCTTGCATAATAGTGATCCAGGAACATCACAAGATTTCTACAAATTTTTGTGGAATTTATAGATGAAGTTATAAAATATTTGTAGTGCAAATGAGGCTCTAAAAAGGAGTAAAATGCTATTAAATGAATTTAAATCTTGACAAATTTTATTTTAAAATTTTTTCCACTGGTTTTAATGAATGAAATAAAATTATTTAATAAAACATTCAAGTCCCACCATATTAATCAAAAAGTTTCAGATAAGAGGAAAAATTTGAAATCTAGGGAAAAGAAATGGCTCTGAAATCCACAGAAAAATCCAGAAAGATAGAAAATAAATATCGCTCGCAAAATTTTAATTAATAAAACATGATTAAATTTTTGGGGTGTTACACCAACCAGGCCATAAACAAAATCTCTAGTCATACCTAAAAATTTCCTCACCATACAAATACTAGCAAACCCCTATCCATACACCATCAAATACCTCACATATTGATACGTCTCCAACGTATCTATAATTTTTGATTGTTCCATGCTATTATAGTATCAATCTTGGATGTTTTTATATACAATTATATATAATTTTTGGGACTAACCTATTAACCTAGTGCCCAGTGTCAGTTGCTGTTTTCTGCTTTTTTTGGCTTTTCAGAGAAACAGTACCAAATGAAGTCCAAATGCCACGAAACTTTTTGGAGATTTTTTCTAGATAAAAGAAACCTTGGAAGCTTCGGGAGGAAGCCGGAAACATCACGGAGGCTTCACAAGGCAACAGGGCGCGCCCCAGGGGGGGCACACCGTGTTGCCTTGTGGGGCCCACGTGACTCCGTTTGACCTAGTTCCTACTTCTATAAATTCACAAATATTGGGAAACCATTAGAGGGCTAGAAGAAAAAACCTTTCCACTACCGCAAGCCTCTGTTCTTCCGCGATCCCATCTAGAGGCCTTTTCTGGTTCTCTGCCGGAGGGAGAATCGATCACGGAGGGCTTCTACATCAACCATGCTGCCCTTCCGATGATGTGTGAGTAGTTTACCACAGACCTACGGGTCCATAGCTAGTAGCTAGATGGCTTCTTCTCTCTCTTTGATCTTCAATACAATGTTCTCCTCGATGTTCTTGTAGTTCTATCTGATGTAATCTTCTTTTGCGGTGTGTTTGTTGGGATCCGATAAATTGTGAGTTTATGAACGGATTATTCATGAGAAATATTTAAGTCTTCTCTGAACTCTTTTATGCATGATTGTTATAACTTTGTATTTCTATCCGATCTATCGATTTGGTTTGGCCTACTAGATTGATTTATCTTGCAATGCAATGGGAGAGGTGCTTTGTGATGGGTTCAATCTTGCGGTGCTCAATCCCAGTGACAGAATGGGACATGACACGTATTTGTATTGTTGCCATTAAGGATAAAAAGATGGGGTTTATTAATATTGCTTGAATTTGTTTCTCTACATCATGTCATCTTGCTTAAGGCGTTAGTTTGTTTTTATTAACTTAATACTCTAGATGCATGCTGGATAGCGGTCGATGAGTGGAGTAATAGTAGTAGATGCAGGCAGGAGTCGGTCTACTTGTCTCGGACGTGATGCCTATATACATGATCATTGCCATGAATCCATCATAATTATTTGCTTTTCTATCAATTGCCCAACAGTAATTTGTTTACCCACCGTATGTTTCTGTGCTCGAGAGAGAAGCCTCTAGTGAAAACTATGGCCCCCGGGTCTATCTTTATCATATAAAAAACCTAAAAATACCTTGCTACAATTTATTGAATTTTATTTTAATTAGTGTTTTAGTTTATCTATTTACCTCAATAAGATTTAATCCTTGCAAATAACCGCTAAGAGGATTGACAACCCTCTTATTTGCGTTGGGTGCAAGTGTTTACTCTTGTGTGTGCAGGTGCGCTTAACGGAATTTTGCTTGGTTCTCATACTGGATTGATAACCTTGGTTCTTAACTGAGGGAAATACTTATCTCTACTATACTACATCATCCTCTCCTCTTCGGGGAAATACCAACGCAGACTACAAGTAGCAGAAAGAATTTATGGCGCCGTTGCCGGGGAGACATCATCAAAATTACCAAGTACCTTCGCACAAATTATCAATCACTTGCATTTATTTTATTTTCCTTTTATTTGCATTTGCCTCTCGTTTTCATCTTCCCCACTTCTAATTTTTTTTACAAAAACACAAAAATGTTTTATTTGCTTGCTTGCTTTTATTGCCTTCATGTCAAACACTCAAGAACAGAAAGTAAAACAAAAATTTAAGATACTATGGATCACCTTAAAGTTTTCTACTTGGATCATCTTTGATCCATTTGTGCTCATGCTGAAACCCCAACTAGTTTAGTTGAGGGAAAATTATTAGATGAGCATGCTCATTTTGTGCGTCACCGTTTGTCTCAAAAAGGGAGATTCTTATGGAATCAAATAAATTGTTTGCTTTGTTATGCTTGGAATCTATGTGAAATTTATGATTTTACTTGTTGCACTAAGAACCCTAAAAAACACCTTCCCTACCTATGTGAGTTTAATGATAATGAAATCTTATCTTCTTATGCCAACGGTGTTTATAGTTACTATGATATCGAACAAATCAAAGAATTTGTTGCTTTTAAGGGTGCTTATGAAGTTGCTTCTTTGATTGAAAAGTATGATATTACTCTCTACAAATCTGAAAATTTTGACATACTTAGATATTGCTATGAAAACTATGCTCCTAATGCCTATGTTAATAAATTTATTGAGAGAATGTCTGCTGCTTTGGAAGAGAATAATGATATGCATGAATCTATAGATAATTGTGATTCCATTGATTCAATTGAAATATCCCCTCTTGATGAATGTGATGCTTGCTATTCTTATGGCCATGATGCCAATATTAATGATGCTTATAGAGATGAACTTGCTATAGTCCCTTATGTTAAAAATGAAATTATTGCTATAGCACCCATACTTGATAGCTCCTTGAATGAAAAGCATGATTGCAATGATGTTATTATAAATTCTATTAATATCAATTGTGCTAATGATATGCAAAGCTACAAGCTTGGGGATGAAAATTTTGTTATGTGCACTACTTATTGCAATGATCATGATTGGGGTGATGATGCTTCTTATGATCTTGAAAATTTATTTAAGCCTCATGATGAATATGTTATTGATAATAAAATTTGCAACACTATTAAAAGTGGGTTTGGAAGAGCGTCAACTTTAGGTAATAATGATCCCACTACTTTGGAGAATTATCAATCTTATGAAATTTTTGATAAAAGTGGGTTTGGAGAGGTCATGACTTTAGTTGATGCCAATCCCACTATTTTGGAAGATTATAATTTTTTTATGCATGTGGATCATGAAGAGAATATTTTATATGATAGCTATATTGTTGAATTTTATTATGATCCTACATGTAATTATTATGAGAGAGGGAAATATGATTGTAGAAATCTTCATGTTACTAAATTGCCTCTCGTTATGTTAATGCTTCATTCTTCCTATTTGCATATGCTAGATATTGCTTGTCTTGATAATTTGTTTGCTTATAAAATGCCTATGCATAGGAAGTATGTTAGACTTAAATGTGTTTGTCACATGTTTTATGATGCTCTTTTTTGTAGGAGATATGCCCTAGAGGCAGTAATAACAGTTATTTTGTATCTCCAAGTTTGTAATGAATGTTTATGTTCCATTCTATAACTGCAATGATTCTCGAGTCTGCAATATCCATGAGGCTCGGAGGGAAACCCATGTGCACGTGTGGTATAATAAACGGTAAAATGTATTCCTAAGCATGCCTCTATGACTGGCTCAAGTATTGCATGATGATCCTGTTTTCCTGATCATGGGCATGACTATGCCGGCAATTTTGAGGGCACAATGTTAGAAGAACACTTGTGTTGAATCAACCCGAATTGATGTTATGCTATGAGATACATTCGTCACAAGTTAATGGTTAATAACACAGAGATAGTTAATGTTTGCATAATTCCTTAGACCATGAGAGTATCAAGTTCCTTCGTACTTGCTTCGTGAACTTTGGGGTTTGTTAAACGTCATCCGTAACTGGGTGGCTATTACAGTGGCTTACGGGTTCACGGAAAAGTATGACAAGAAACGAGATAGCTCGAGATTAGAATTTGCTCCTCCGGTGATGGAGAGATATTCTCGGGCCCTCTCGGTGTTACGGTATCCATCGTTGTCTGGCCAGACACATTGTGATTTGATCACTCGGATGCCGGAACACGAAAACGAGAAAAGAGAACAAAACCAGTAACGAGGTAACTTGCATGGTGGACAAGTTGTTGATCCACGGGGATGCAGATAAATCTCACCTCGGGTGTTTGTAACATATCGTGAAGCAACAGGAATAGCACACAGCAACTCAAGGTTCACTCGAATATTCATTCGTGTGGGTATAGGGGTCAATATGGGTGTCCATGGCTCCGATGTTGATCATTGATCGGAAAGTGTTCCCGGTCATGTCTATACTTCACCGAACCTATAGGGTCACACGCTTAAGGGTCATCTATCTACAGAATACTAGACATGGAGTTTGAGAGAAAATCACCGGAAAAGTTTCGGACGCAACGGAAACGTTCCGCAGAGGACACCGGAATAGTTCCGGTAAAACTGAAAAGTTGTTTTGAGGTATACCATTAAGTCAAATTTGTTTTGGCACATGCCTGGAAATTCTTGCAGGGTGCCAGAATTGTTCTGGAAACTTCTGGGATTTTTCCGGGACAAAAACCGGAAATGTTCCAGAGTTGCCGGAACCGGTTTGGTTGCTTTTTGCAGATGAAAATCACTAATCCAAAATTGTTTCGGAACGCGTCCAAAATCATTTGTGTGGGTTCAGGAATTATTCTAAGACCCACAGAAATATTTTCGGATTTAACGGTCGGGGAAAATTGGTTCCATGAATAGTAAAAATCACTTTATGGTTAATTTTTTGGAAAGCCACCTTTTAGGGCTTTTCCCAAAAGGCTTCTAGAAGGGATTGGGGACCAAGGAACCCCCATGTGGGGGGGCCCCTAGGGGTGGCCGGCCAAGTTGGAGCTCCTCCATGGAGCTCCACTTGCCTTCCTTTTATGCCCTTGAGGCGGATCCATGTGATGGGTTTTTTGGGTATTTTTCCCATATGGCTTTCCTATAAATAGAGGTGGAGGGGTGCACTCCGCATCCATCCCTTGCTCTCATACACGTGCCATGCTCGTCTGGCTCTCTCTCTCCCTCCCACGAAATAGTTTCGTAGAGCCGAACGGCTGTCTGGGTTCCGGTAGGAACTAGTTCTGGACGGCGAAGCCCTGCCGGATAGCTGACACCGTATGTGTGCAACCCCGTAGAGAGGTCGTAGTTTCTATCTTTTGCCCGAGGGGCTGTTCGAGGGTCCTCCCGAAGGGCTGTCCGAGTTACCGTTCGAGTTTCGAGGGTCCTCCCGAAGGGCTGTCCGTGACATCGTCCGAGGGACTGTCCGACCACCTCCCGAAGGGCTGTCCGATGAGGGAGTACATCCTCGCGGTTGGGAGGTTGTAAATCCTAGCTGCGGGGATCTGCACCGACGATCTACACCGACTCTTCTTCCGCTACGCTACGAGTCGGTAATGATCAGATCAAACCCTGTATGCAGTCTCCATAGTGGTCCTGGGCGTGCTCGCTGTACCGAAATTTTTTGTTTTCTGTCGCGTTCCCCTACAGTGGCATCAAGAGCCATGCTATGCGTAGATGCAGGTTACAATCTAGAATACATGGAGATGTATCAGTATTGCATAATATAATTTTGTAGTAGATGAGATCTATTGCTGAAAATTATTTATGCGGCTAGCAGATGAAATCTGTTACCCGATGTTCTTATTGCTTCCCTAGAATTTGCATATTTTTGATCTCGAGACAACATGGTGGAATTTGACAAAGTTCTGGCAATTCGCGATCCCGATTGATCAACGAAGTGCTATCAGTTCTTTGGTTTCCGCCATAGTCAAAAGAAAGATGAAATTCGCATACGAAAGGGCAATGCAGATATGATCTGCGCGGGGGTTATGCGTATGACGAAGTTTAGTATGGGGCTCGAGATTTTATTATCTTGTGTTTCATACACCCTGCGATGTTAATCTAGCGACTTTAATAATCATACTTGTTGATAAAACGTTGGTAGCTGCGGTTTAAGTCAAAACCTTAGAAGCCACGTAAAATAAAATTTTGCGTAAACCGATTAGAGGCGTCTAATTTGGTTTTGCAGGATGTGCATGTGATGTGGCATAGCAATGCTCATATTAATTCGATTATGTATGAGATGACTATATGATGTAAATTTATTAACATGACCTGCGTGTCATGATTCGGCATGATGGCTGGAGCCATATGATTGTCACTTTAATGACCTGCATGTCAACCTTAAGTAATGCACTTATTTTATTAGCTATAGAGAAAGCAATATTATCTGGTGCATCGACAAGGTGGTGGCAATCTTCGCGAAGGTGAACACCGACGCAAATGCCGAAGATGAAGAAATTAAAGACTTCTCCGTCAGAAAGGGCTATACCATATCATGCTATTATGAATTGCCTGAGATGTTTATCCCTTATGCTGCACCCTTTTGATTGCGCGGTAGTCGCTTTTTATTAGGGTGATCTCTCACTAAAAATATCAAATAGTTAGTGTTCTCCCAAGTGTAGCACCGTCACAGCATCTTTCCTTTCGGGGTGCGCCATGATCTACATGGGTACGAACGATTGTATGGGTGTAAGGCGGGTGAGGTCAGACCTCGCAGCAAGATCACTTAGTTGTCTTGACGTTCATGGCAGGATCGTCCTGAGCTCGGAACACACGCATTGAAAGATGAACAAGAGTCACATGGAGATGTGATCGGCAAGTTTGCCTACCAATTATAGTTCGCGCCATCAGTGTTCATCTCGAACAATGACGTTGAATTGCAATTTGGATCTTGAATCACTCACAATCAATTATGAGAGATATTGATTTGAGTGGGAGAGCACTTTAGAATAAAATTGTTTATTCACTAGTGTAGATTAATTATGAACAAAGTCTAAGTGAAACTTGTGTTTACCGTTGTAGATCAAATGGCTCGCAACACCGCATTCAACTTATGCCCGATGTTAGAGAAAGAGAAGTTAGCTGCGACTAGAAACAACTATGCGGACTAGGTCCATAACCTAAGGATTGTCCTCAGGAGCACTAAGAAAATGTATGTGCTTGAAACTGCTCTTCCAGCTAAACCGGCGGCAACTGCCCCGGAAGATGAACAAAATGTCTGGGCCACTAAGGATGATGATCAAAACTTAGTGCAGCGCCTCATGCTAGCTTGCATGAGTCCAGAGCTTCAAAAATGTTTTGAATTCCATAAACCCCGTGATATGATCCAGGAATTGGATGCTCTGTACAAGGAAACTGCACGGTCTGAATGATTTGATATCATGAAGGCCGTAATGGATTGCAAGATGGCTGAGTGCAGTTCAGTTGGCGAACACGTGGTCAAAATGATTGGCTATGCTGAAAGGCTTAAAACCCTTGAATTTCCAATTCCACCAGGCCATATGATGGACATGATGCTTTCTTCACTCCCCCCGTCTTACGACGGTTTTGTCATGAACTACAAGATGAGTGGGATGGAGAAGACACCGGAAGAGGTGCTCGCCATGCTGAAAACTGCAGAAGGAGGACTGCGGAAAAATCGCAAGCAAGTGTTGCTTGTGAATAAAACCGCCAGTTTCAAAAAGAAAGGCAAGCCAAAGAAGGGCAAGGGCGCCGGTAAGATCGGCTCCCAAAGCAACTCTAAGGGCGGAGCCAAGAATGAAACTGAGTGCTTCTACTGCAAGGGCACAGGACACTGGAAGAGAAACTGCAAGAAATATCTGGAAGATAACAAGTCTGGGAAAACCGGAAAAGGTATAATTGTTATACAAGTTAATGTCATTGACGTTTTGCTTGCTAGCGAAAATTCTAAGTCTTGGGTATTTGATACCAGATCGGTTGCTCACATTTGCAACTCGATACAGGGCCTGCAGAAGGTGCGCAAGCTAGCAAAGAATGAAGTTGTGATGCGCATCAGGAATGGCGTTGAGATCACCGCTCAAGCCGTCGGCATTATGCCTCTATGTCTCCCTTCAGGATTTACCTTAGAACTAAATAACTGTTATTTTGTTCCGGCATTGTGTAGAAACATTATCTCTGGATCATGTTTAGTACACGATGGGTACTCTTACAAGTCTGAGAACAATGGTTGTTCACTTTATTGTAATGATATGTTTTATGGATTTGCACCCATTGTTGGGGGCCTTTTCATACTAAATTTCGAATGGGGAAATGATGTCTTTAAAGGGAATGCTAAACGCCTTAAGAAGGCTGATACCACCACCACTTACTTGTGGCACTGTCAGCTTGGCCACATCAGAAAGAAACGCATTCAAAGACTCCATAAAGATGGAGTTTTACCGTCTTTTGATTTTGAATCATTTGACACATGTGAAGCTTGCTTGATGGGGAAAATGACCAAGACGCCGTTCACGGGTCATCCTGAACGGGCGGGTGAATTGTTGGAAATAATACATAGTGATGTATGTGGTCCAATGAGCACGGCCGCACGGAGTGGTTATTTCTACTTCGTGACTTTTACTGATGATATAAGTAGGTATGGATATATCTATTTAATGAAGCATAAGTCAGAAACCTTTGAAAAGTTCAAAGAATTTCAGAATGAGGTAGAAAATCATCGTAACAAAAGGATTAAGTTTCTGCGGTCTGATCGCGGGGGCGAATATCTTAGTCATGAGTTTAGCCAACATCTGAGTGACCGTGGAATCGTTTCACAACTTACGCCTCCCGGAACTCCACAGAGAAACGGAGTATCGGAAAGACGTAACCAAACCCTGTTAGACATGGTAAGGTCAATGATGTCTCTTACAGATCTACCGATATCTTTTTGGGGTCACGCACTAGAAACTGCCGCTTATACAGTAAACAGAGCACCATCTAAGTCTGTTGAGACGACGCCATTTGAATTATGGTATGGGAAGAAACCCATTGTGTCACATCTCAAAATTTGGGGTTGTGAGGCATACGTAAAACGTTTACAGCCTAGCAAACTCGATCCCAAAGCAGATAAATGCTACTTTGTAGGTTATCCCAATGAGACCATAGGGTATTCCTTCTATCTTCCCTCCGAGCACAAAGTGTTTGTCGCTAGAAACGGAGTCTTTCTCGAGAAAGAGTTTCTCGCTAAAGAAGCAAGTGGGAGGACAGTGCAACTTAATGAGATTAGTGAATCTTCGGCAACCGTTGATATGGCTAAGGAACCATAAGAAATTCCGCAAATTATCCCTACAACCGAGCCGGAAGTTGTCGCATGTGATGCGGAAACTTTAGACAATGTTGTAACTGAACCGCGCAGATCCGGCAGGGCTATCTAGCCACCTGAGTGGTTTCATAATGAAATCTTCATTCTTGAAGACGATGAACCTGCTCCCTACAAGGAAGCGATGGCGGGGCCCAGCTCAAAGGAATGGGACAAGGCCATGAAATTCGAGATGGAATCCATGTACGAAAACCAAGTTTGGAACTTGAAAGAACTTCCAGATGGCGTAAAACCTATTGGTTGTAAATGGATTTTCAAAAGAAAGGCGGACGCGAATGGTAACATTACTATCCACAAAGCTAGACTTGTCGCGAAAGGGTTCACGCAAGTTCCTGGAGTGGACTACGACGAGACTTTCTCTCCCGTAGCTATGCTTAGGTCTGTTCGGATATTACTAGCAATTGCTACTTATTTCGATTATGAAATATGGCAGATGGACGTCAAAACGGCTTTCCTAAATGGAAATCTCAAAGAATATGTATACATGATACAGCCTGAAGGTTTTGTCGTTCATAAGGATGCTGGAAAGGTATGCAAACTTCAGAAAGCCATTTATGGTCTGAAGCAAGTGTCAAGGAGCTGGAACATTCGTTTTGATGAAGTGGTCAAACAGTTTGGCTTCATCAGGAATGACAAAGAATCTTGTGTTTACAAGAAGTTTAGTGGGAGCGCAAAAGCATTTCTAATCTTGTTTGTGGATGACATATTATTGATTGGAAATGACGTGAATTTTCTTAGCGAAATAAAAGACTCATTGAAGAAAAGTTTTTCAATGAAAGACTTAGGCGAAGCAAAATATGTATTGGGCATCAGAATCTATAGAGATTGATCAAAATGCCTGATAGCGCTTAGCCAAAGCACGTACATTGACAAGGTGTTGAAAATGTTCAACATGGAGAACTCCAAGCAAGGCCTACTCCCCATGTCACCTGGCACAGTGCTTTGCAAGAATCAGTGTCCTCGGACTCTCGATGAGCGAGTACAGATGAATGATGTTCCATATGCCTCGGCAGTTGGTTCTATTATGTATGCCATGCTATGTACAAGACCGGATGTTTCCTATGCGCTAAGTGTTAGCAGCCGGTACCAAAGTGATCCAGGTTTGGAACACTAGGCCGCAGTCAAGGGTATTCTTAAGTACCTCAAAAGGACCAAGGATTTACTCCTTTTGTACGGAGGTGATGAAGAGCTCATTGTAAGTGGTTACACTGATGCAGGCTTCATGACTGACCCAGATGACTTCAAATCTCAATCAGGCTATGTTTTCATATTGAACGGAGGCTCAGTTGATTGGAAAAGTTCCAAACAAAAGACTGTGGCGGATTCTACGATGGAGGCAGAATATGTTGCAGCTTCAGAAGCCTCCAAGGAGGCGGTATGGCTCAAGTAATTTCTTGAAGACCTTGGTGTGGTTCCAAGTTCTCTAGACCCGGTGGAGATCTATTGTGATAATAGTGGCGCCGTGGCTCAGGCAAGGGAGCCAAGTTCGCACCATAAGACAAGACATATTGAACGCAAATATAAACTCATTCGACATCATGTCGAAGCGGGTTTAGTGAAAGTACACAAAGTTCACACGGATCTGAACGTGTCAGACCCGATGACAAATCCTCTACCACGAGCAAAGCACGAGCAGCACCGGATAGCCATTGGTGTTAGGGAAGCCATGTAACTGGATTATGACTCTAGTGCAAGTGGGAGTCTGTAGGAGATATGCCCTAGAGGCAGTAATAACAGTTATTTTGTATCTCCAAGTTTGTAATGAATGTTTATGTTCCATGCTTTAACTGCAATGATTCTCGAGTCTGCAATATCCACGAGGCTCGGAGGGAAACTCATGTGCACGTGTGGTATAATAAACGGTAAAATGTATTCCTAGTCATGCCTCTATGACTGGCTCAGGTATTGCATGATGATCCTGTTTTCCTGATCATGGGCATGACTATGCCGCAATTTTGAGGGCACAATGTTAGCAGAACACTTGTGTTGAATCGACCCGAATTGATGTTATGCTATGAGATACATTCGTCACAAGTTAATGGTTAATAACATAGAGATAGTAAATGTTTGCATAATTCCTTAGACCATGAGAGTATCAAGTTCCTTCGTACTTGCTTCGTGAACTTTGGGGTTTGTTAAACGTCATCCGTAACTAGGTGGCTATTACGGCGGCTTACAGGTTCACGGAAAAGTATGACAAGAAACGAGATAGCTCAAGATTGGGATTTGCTCCTCCGACAATGGAGAGATATTCTCGGGCCCTCTCGGTGTTACGGTATCCATCATCGTCTGGCCAGACACATTGTGAGTTGATCACTCGGATGCCGGAAGACTGAAACGAGAAAAGAGAACAATACCGGTAACGAGGTAACTTGCATGGTGGACAAGTTGTTGATCCATGGGGATGCAGATAAATCTCACCTCGGGTGTCTGTAACATATCGCGAAGCAACAGGAATATCACACGACAACTGGAGGTTCACTCAAATATTCATTCGTGTGGGTATAGGGGTCAATATGGGTGTCCACGGCTCCGATGTTGATCATTGATCGGAAAGTGTTCCGGGTCATGTCTATACTTCACCAAACCTATAGGGTCACACGCTTAAGGGTCATCTATCTGTTGAATACTAGACAGGGAGTCTGAGAGAAAATCACCGGAAAAGTTTCGGACGCAACGGAAACGTTCCGGAGAGGACACCGGAATAGTTCCGGTAAAACTGAAAAGTTGTTTCGGGGTATACCATTAAGTCGAATTTGTTTCGGCACATGCCTGGAAATTCTTGGAGGGTGCCAGAATTGTTCTGGAAACTTCAGGGATTTTTCCGGGACAAAAACCGAAAATGTTGCGGAGCTGCCGGAACCGGTTTGGTTGCTTTTCGCAGATGAAAATCACAAATCCGAAATTGTTTCGGAACGCGTCCAACATAAATTGTGTGGGTACTAGAATTATTCTAAGACCCACAGAAATATTTTCCAATTTAACGGTCGCGGAAAATTCATTCTGTGAATAGTGAAAATCACTTTATGGTTAATTTTTTGGAAAGCCACCTTTTAGGGCTTTTCCCAAAAGGCTTCAAGAAGGGATTTGGGACCAAGGAAACCCCATGTGGGGGCCCCCTAGGGGTGGCCGGCCAAGTTGGAGCTCTTCCATGGAGCTCCACTTGCCTTCCTTTTATGCCCTTGAGGAGGATCCATGTGATGGGTTTTTTGGGTATTTTTCCCATATGGCTTTCCTATAAATAGAGGTGGAGGGGTGCACTCCGCATCCATCCCTTGCTCTCATACACGTGCCATGCTCGTCTGGCTCTCTCTCTCTCTCCCTCCCACGAAATAGTTTCGTAGAGCCGAAAGGCTGTCTGGGTTCCGGCAGGAACTAGTTCTGGACGGCGAAGCCCTGCCGGATAGCTGACACCGTATGTGTGCAACCCCATAGAGAGGTCGTAGTTTCTATCTTCTGCCCGAGGGGCTGTTCGAGGGTCCTCCCGAAGGGCTGTCCGAGTTACCGTTTGAGTTTCGAGGGTCCTCCCGAAGGGCTGTCCGAGTTACCGTTCGAGTTTCGAGGGTCCTCCCGAAGGGCTGTCCGAGTTACCGTTCGAGTTTCGAGGGTCCTCCCGAAGGGCTGTCCATGACATCGTCCGAGGGACTGTCCGACCGCCTCCCGAAGGGCTGTCCAATGAGGGAGTACATCCTCGCGGCTGGGAGGTTGTAAATCCTAGTTGCGGGGATCTGCACCGATGATCTACACCGACTCTTCTTCCGCTGCGCTATGAGTCGGTAATGATCAGATCAAACCCTGTATGCAGTCTCCATAGTGGTCCTGGGCGTGCTCGCTGTACCAATTTTTTTTGTTTTCTGTCGCGTTCCCCTACATTTTTGTGCTTCAATTATTATCTTTCATGAGAGCATCATTGAAATCTCAAGCTTATCTTAATGGCTATAAATAAAGGCCTTGTTGGGAGACAACCCAATAATAAATTTTTATTCTATTTTTGAGTGTTTGCATAATTATAGCTTCTGTTATGATTGTGTTTTTATGTTTTAATTAGTGTTTGTGCCAAGTAATGCCTTTGGGATGATTTGGAAGATAGTATAATTGATGTTGTTTGGAAAACAAAAAGTTTTGTGTCCAGTGCTGAAATTTTATTTCTGTACTAGAGCGTCAGAAAAATTTGAAATTTTTACACAATATTGGCATATGAATTTCCCACGTTGTCATAAATTTTCATTATTTTTGGAGCTACATAAGTATGGATTTTAAATAGATCTTTACAGACTGTTCTGTTTTAGACAGATTCTGTTTTTGTTGCATAGTTTGCTTATTTTGATGAATCTATGGATCGTATCGGGGGGTATAAGTCATGGAGACATTGGAGTACTGTAGCATTATGACAATATTAAATATGAATCAATTTACTACAGTACCTAAAGTTAAAGATTTGTTTGTTATACTAACGGATCTCACGAGGTTTCTGTTGAGTTTTGTGTGCTGAAGTTTTCAAGTTTTGGGTGAGACTATGATGGATAAAGGAATAAGGAGCGGCAAGAGCCTAAGCTTGGGGATGCCCAAGGCACCCCAAGGTAATATTCAAGGAAGACTCAAGCGTCTAAGCTTGGGGATGCCCCAGAAAGCATCCCCTCTTTCGTCTACAATCTATCGGTAACTCACTTGGAGCTATGTTTTTATTCATCACATGATATGTGTTTTACTTAGAGCGTCTTGTGATATAGTTTGTTTGCTTTTTAGTTTATTACAATCATCTTTGCTGAACACATCTTTTTGAAAGGGACACACATTATTCGTGATTTGTTAGAATACTCTATGTGCTTCACTTATATCTTTTGAGCTAGGCAGTTGCTCTAGTGCTTCACTTATATCTTTTAGAGCACGGCGGTGGTTATATTTTAAAGAAATAGTTGCACTCTCATGCTTCACTTATATCTTTTTGAGAGTCTCATGATAGCAATGGTAATATACATGGGTTATGAATTTGGACCTGATATGATAGGTATTCAAGAGGGATATAATAAAAAATTTCATGTAGATCACTGAATATGATAAATTTGATTCCTTGCAATAGTTTTGCGATATTAAGATGGTAATACGGGGGAGGTATTAGTAGATAATTGTGGTTTAGTAAGAATAATTGTGTTCAGGTTTGTGATTTCCGAAACATGCACGTATGATCTGTCGTTATGCTAAGAAGTTGGAGCATGATTTATTATTGATTGTCTACCTTATGAGTGGTGGTCGGGGACGAGCGATGGACCTTGTCCTACCAATCTATCCCTCTAGGGGCATGCGTAGTAGTACTTTGCTTCGAGGGCTAATAAACTTTTGCAATAAGTATGTGAGTTCTTTAGGACTAATGTGAGTCCATGGATTATACGCACTCTTACCCTTCTGCAATTTGCTAGCCTCTTCGGTACCGTGCATTGCCCTTTCTCACATCGAGAGTTGGTGCAAACTTCGCCGGTGCATGCAAACCCCGTGATATGATACGCTCTATCACACATAAGCCTCCTTATATCTTCCTCAAAACAGCCACCATACCTACCTATCATGGCATTTCCATAGCCATTCCGAGATATATTGCCATGCAACTTCCACCGTTCCGTTTTTCTATGACATACATCATCATTGTCATATTGCTTGGCATGATCATATAGCTGACATGGTATTTGTGGCTCAGCCACCATTCATCATTGCTATACATGTTACGCTAGCTTCATTGCACATCTTGGTACACTTCCAGAGGCATTCATATAGAGTCATATTTTGTTCTAGTGTCGAGTTGTAATTTTGAGTTGTAAGTAAATAGAGGTGTGATGATCATCATTATTAGAGCATTGTCCCAGTGAGGTAAGAATGATGGAGACTAATGAGTCCTCGAAAAAGTGGGGATGAGGTCCATGAGATCGTTCTAAAAAAAGAAAAAAAAAGAGAAAAAAAGAGGGCGAAAAAGAGCCATATAAAAAATGAGAGAAAAAGAGAGAAGGGTCAATGTTACTATCCATTTCCACGCTTGTGCTTCAGAGTAGCACCATATTTTTCATATAGAGAGTCTCCTATTTTATCACTTTCATATACTAGTGGGAATTTCTCATTATAGAACTTGGCTTGTATATTCCGATGAAGGGCTTCCTCAAATGCCCGAGGTCTTCATGAGCAAGCAAGTTGGATGCACACCCACTTAGTTTTCATGTTGAGCTTTCATACACTTATAGCTCTTAGTGCATCCGTTGCATGGCAATCCCTACTACTCGCATTGACATCAATTGATGGGCATCTCCATAGCCCATTGATTAGCCTAGTTGATGTGAGACTTTCTCCATTTTTTGACTTCTCCTATTTATCTCTACCACCATACTCTATTTCACCCATAGTGCTATATCCATGGCTTGCGCTCATGTATTGAGTGGGAGTTGAAAAAGCCGAAACGCGTTAAAAAGTATGAACCAATTGCTCGGCTTGTCATCGGGGTAGTGCATGATAAATACTTTGTGTGAAAAAGATGGTGCATGCCAAGATTATATGATTTTGTAGGGATAACGTTCTTTAGCATTTTTATTTTAAAAGACATGATTGTTTATTAGTATGCCTAAGTATTGATGCCTTTATATAAAATTATAGACTATTGCATTGAATTATTTGGATCTTATTATTCATACCGTAAGAGAAAGATTACATGATGAAACATGATAGGTAGCATTCCACATCAAAAATTCTGTTTTTATCATTTACCTACTCGAGAACGAGCAGGAATTAAGCTTGGGGATGCTTGATATGTCTCCAACGTATCTATAATTTTTGATTGTTCCATGCTATTATAGTATCAATCTTGGATATTTTTTACATGCAATTATATGCAATTATATATTATTTTTTGGGACTAACCTATTAACCTAGTGCCCAGTGCCAGTTGCTGTTTTCTCCTTGTTTTTGGCTTTTTTAGAGAAACAGTACCAAATGAAGTTTAAATGCCAAGAAACTGTTTGGAGATTTTTTCTGGATAAAACAAACCTTGGAAGCTTCGGGAGGAGGCCGGAAGCATCACGGAGGCTTCACAGGGCAACAGGGCGCGCCGTGTTGCCTTGTGGGGCCCACGTGACTCCGTTTGACCTAATTCCCACTTCTATAAAATCACAAATATTGGGAAACCATCAGAAGGCCAGAAGAAAAAACCTTTCCGCCACTGCAACCCTCTGTTCTTCCGCGATCCCATCTGGAGGCCTTTTCCGGTACTCTGCCGGAGGGGGAATCGATCACGGAGGGCTTCTACATCAACCTTGCTGCCCTTCCGATGATGTGTGACTAGTTTACCACAGACCTACGGGTCCATATCTAGTAGCTAGATGGCTTCTTCTCTTTCTTTGATCTTCAATACAATGTTCTCCTTGATGTTCTTGGAGTTCTATCCGATGTAATCTTCTTTTGCGGTGTGTTTGTTGGGATCTGATGAATTGTGTGTTTATGATCGGATTATTCATGAGAAATATTTAAGTCTTCTCTAAAATCTTTTATGCATGATTGTTATAGCTTTGTATTTCTCTCCGATCTATCGATTTGGTTTGGCCTACTAGATTGATTTATCTTGCAATGGGAGATGTGCTTTGTGATGGGTTCAATCTTGCGGTGCTCAATCCCAGTGACAGAAGGGGACATGACACGTATTTGTATTGCTGCCATTAAGGATAAAAAGATGGGGTTTATTCATATTGCTTGAATTTGCTTCTCTACATCATGTCATCTTGCTTAAGGCGTTACTCTGTTTTTATTAACTTAATACTCTAGATGCATGCTGGATTGCGGTCGATGAGTGGAGTAATAGTAATAGATGCAGGCAGGAGTCGGTCTACTTGTCTCGGACGTGATGCCTATATACATGATCATTGCCATGAATCCGTCATAATTATTTGCTTTTCTATCAATTGCCCAACAGTAATTTATTTACCCACCGTATGTTTCTGTGCTCGAGAAAAAAGTCTCTAATGAAAACTATGGCCCCCGGGTCTATCTTTATCATATAAAAAACCTAAAAATATCTTGCTGCAATTTATTTACTTTTATTTTAATTAATGTTTTAGTTTATCTATTTACCTCGATAAGATTTAATCCTTGCAAATAACCGCTAAGAGGATTGACAACCCTCTTATTTGCGTTGGGTGCAAGTGTTTTCTCTTGTGTGTGCAGGTGCGCTTAACGGAATTTTGTTTGGTTCGCCTACTGGATTGATAACCTTGGTTCTTAACTGAGAGAAATACTTATCTCTACTGTACTGCATTATTCTCTCCTCTTCGGGGAAATACCAACGCAGACTACAAGTAGCACATATCCCCATCCATACATCATATAAACCTAACAAATCCCTAAAAAGAGCATGAACTAGGGTTTCTCCAATGCGAGGATTTTGACCAATAAAATGAGAGGAGAGGGAGAGGAATACCTTGAGGATGGGAAGGGGAATAAGATCCACCGTTTTTTTGCTTAGATCCACCACTTTTGGCCGCCGATTTGAGAGGAGGGAGAGAGAGGGGGGGGGGGGGGGGGGTGAGAAGAACAACACGAACAGGGGGAGAAAGAAATAGAGGGCTCGGGCTGCGCTCGGGCGGAGCTTATCCACAACGAAGGGCCATGGTGCCTTGGGACAAGGCGCCATACTAACAACCATGGCCCCCCCCTCGGACGGGGCGTTATGCGCCATCAACTGGGCCCGCAGGAAGCCGACGTGGCGGGTCAGCGCGGTAACATGGCGCCCTTGACCAAGGCGTCGTGCAGTCTAGCATGGCGCCCCGGGTGCGGGTGTCATGCACGAAGGGCCATTTTGTGAAATATTTTGAAAACGAGTTCATTTTGTGCTGAACTTTGCCCAAAGGGTCAGTTTTGTTGTTTTTCACTCATGCAATGGCCTCTTTGCCAAAGGCCACTACATCTGCAACCCGGCTTCGCGGCAATGGGCGCCCCTCAGCCCAAAATGATTGGCCTCTTCCTCATCGTGGTAACCAACAAATCTAGACATATCGATTGTCCATTAATAGCGGAAATAAGCGGGGACCAGCCATTTTTGGCGCACTGGTCCTTCTCAATGGCAGCCTACACATACACTAGAAGAAACGGCCAGGTGTCCGCTAGCACAAGATACATGTGTTCGACATCATTCTCCTAATGATGTGATCCCGTTACCAAATGACAACTCATGTCTATGGTTAGGAAACTTTAACCATCTTTGATCAACGAGCTAGTCTAGTAGAGCCTCACTAGGGACACAGTGTTGTTTATGTATCCACACATGTATTTAAGTTTTCGGTCAATACAATTCTAGTATGGATAATAAATATTTATCATGAATAAGGAAATATGATAATAACATCTTTATTATTACATCTAGGGCATATTTCCAACATGGTCCACTTTCTCTCTTTGCCTCCTGTGCCTAAATCACCGCTACCGCGTTACCCTGTTCCCGGCCACCTACAGCCCAAACGACTACTCTTATGGGGGAGCCTGCTCACTGCGACCTCTTGCGAAAGTGTCTCTTCGCTTTGCGGAGGACGTATTTAAGGTGGAACCGCCATCTTCACATGGCGACACATCCACGTCAAAGCGGAGAACGAGGTTTATCTCCTACTACCTTCGTTTCATAATCATTGTCGTAGTTTTAGTTATGTAACAGAGGGAGTACCCAGCAGCCCTCCTAGAGTCTCACATTCTTGCCATTTTCCCACTGTACCTGTCCAAATCAAAACAAATGTTATATACTAGCATTCTTCTTCCTCTAATTCTACATGTCCTACCGGATTACATTTAGAAAGTCGTCAATGTCTTCAATCTTCGGTTCCAACTTGCCAGGCATCCGTCCATCCATGCATTCTAGCTACCGGCTCTCGAAGTCTGTGACGATCAGCTCAACGTTGCTAGACTTGTCTTCCTGCATGCCGAGAAAGTCCGCCCGAGTGCTTAGTGGTGTGCAGACCACCGGCCGAAGTGGTCGCCCCGGCACCCGTTGGTGTGACAACATGGGGATCACGACAGCCATTTGCGGTCGTTGGCTCGGACTCTCCTGAACGCACAATAGCCCTATTTGGATGCACGTCATGGCCTGCTCTAGCTCTGCAGGGGAGCAGCCGCGCACGGCTGGGTCAAGGAGCTTGAGGCTCTTGTTTTCTTCAAATAGCTTCCATGCCTGCAAAAATGTACTTTTTTTTTGTCAAGTCATCGTGGAATTCAATGCAGGTCCATCATGATGTGTTTCTTGGTTCAAAGTTCAAACGAACATGGTTGGGACTTGGGCCGTGTAGGCATGCAATTTTCAAATTAGATTGAATTTTATAAAATCACACAAATTTGATTTTTAATTTTGTTTGTTTTCGGTCACAGGAAAGGCAATTGATTGATTACGTGAGCTATGAGGTTGAAACTTGGTTGGTTCCTCCGGCCACTCACGATCTCCAGCAGCAACACACCAAAGCTGTACACGTCCAGCATGAACGACACCATGCCATACAACGCGTACTCCGGTGCCATGTAACCACTGTCACCACACGAGACCGTACAAAAAACCGTCAGAAAATCTGGCTATAGAAATAAAGTCGAAGTAAATTATTGTACTTGACCATTGGTGTGTATTATGCAAAGTTTCAGTTCTTACTATGTCCCAACAATCCTTTCTGTGACGGTGGAATCCTGGTTTTCGCCGATGCTGGTGAACAACTTCGCAATTCCGAAATCTGATATCTTGGCGACCATCTCCGCATTAAGGAGAACGTTGGCCGCCTTGAGATCTCGGTGGATCATAGTGTGCCTTGAGTCCTGGTGAAGGTAGAGAAGTCCTCTGGCAATCCCTAGGATGATGTCCATCCTGGTCTTCCAGCTCAAAGTGGCACGTCTACTTGGATCTGTTGGTGATTTTGCGGAATTGAATTTCTCGAGTTGAATTGTAACCGTAGAAATGATGATAATACTACATCTAAAAACAACCTACGAAACTCCTAATGTAACCTTCCTAACTATTCTTCCCCTCCTCCCCCCCCCCCCCCCCCCCCCCCCCCCCCGGCGAATTTCAAGGGGGGTGGGCCGCTTCATAATTCCTCCTTCGATCCTATTTGTCCACGTTGCACTCTACGCAAAGCATGTACTACCTCCTTTTCGGTTTATAAGGCTTGTGTGTATCCCTAGATCTATAATTTGACCAACATAAGATGAGTTGTATAGTCTAAAAATTATACCATTAGAAAGTAGACGACTTTAAGTTTCTAATGATATATTTTTTGTGATATACAACTTGTATTACATTGGTCTATTTAATCTAGAGATATGCGCAAGCCTTATAAACTGGAAAGGAGGTAGCACGTTGTTTTACGTAGGTGTAGCATTACCCGTAGAAATGGTACTACCTTGCTAGCTGTGGTTTAAAAAAAGACATACCAAATATGAAGTTGTCCAAGCTCTTGTTACTCATGTACTCGTAGATGAGTATCCTGTCGGAGCAGTGGATACAGCAGCCGAGCAGGCGTACGAGGTTGCGGTGCTGCAGCTTTGCGATCAGGTCCACCTCGTTTTTGAACTCTTTCAGGCCTTGCACTCTGTTTTCCGCTGACAACTTCTTCACTGCAATTTCCTGACCATCTAGCATTTGACCCTAATAAATTTAGTTCAGTTAGTCTCTCAACACGCAGCCTCCCATCTCACCAAGTCATGCATGTCATGCATGTGTGCCACAACATAATTAATCCTCGCAATAATGCACATCATCTTTTTAGACAAACACATGTCATTAGCCTATCATCTTATGCATGTGGTACGGAGAATTGATTGTAGTTGGCCCTACGTATTAATCGTTGGGATTTGGATTAAAGGGTGAAAATTGGAAGTGAAGAAGGCAAGACATTAATAGAAGTATTGGCCGCATGGTCCTCTATTCACAAATATTGAAGCAAATTTTCTTGGAAAATCTACATTGCTACAAGACTTTTTGGAGATGGGTCTAAGAAAATGAAAGAGGGAATGCAATATATTATTCAGACTTGAGATATTTTTTCATTGATGTATTAAATTTATTTTATTGCCAAAATTCTTCTAACCTTAATTGATAATGTAAATCATTTTTATTGGGTTGCAATAAAAATATTTTCTAGCTACTTTCTTAGGGGAATCATCTAGTATGTCATACAACTACTACATGCCTAGTACTAGCTACTATCTAACTGTTGTTATATGACCGCATGAAATTTCAGTTCTGATTGACATAGATGGATTGTACTATTGCAGTGTGTAAATCATTATCACCTTGTAAACAATGCCGAAGCCACCGCGCCCGATTTCGTTCTCGGGGCTGAATCCACCGGTGGCAGCTCTAATGGTTTCGAAATGGTACGTCGGGCAGTCGCCTCTCATGATGTCATCAAACATGGTAGCTGAAAAAATTGAGAAGGAAGCTACATGACATGAGCAATAGAGCAAGTAACAGTTTCAGATTGTCCTTCCGAAACACACCAAAGACTCTCACCTTCTTTGCTGCGCCAGACCTTTTTCCAAATCAAGAAGCCAAGCCATAGCAGAAGTAACCCAAACCCTATTATCACTATAGTGATGACTGCGACAAACTTCTTAGTCTTGGCTGGCTCTGGAGATGCAGGTGCAGTGCCTGCGTTGAGTTAAATATAATGGGTGAAAATTGCGGGATCCATGAGCAAGAGTGAAGTGCATCGATCATAATTTCTGAGTTTGATATGTTTGTCCTGGTAGGCGATTGATAAGGACACAACAGTGCCTGAAAATATCATTCTGTGCACTTACACTGGCTAGCATAATACTATTTTGTTAGCTAAATGTGAAAAGGTACGTTTGATTAGCTATAGGGTCAAAGTTAATTGTTTTCCTTCAACAATGTCCTGTTTAGAGGAAAATGAAAATTAAACCCTCATTCAGAGTCCTCGTAGTTAGTGTATGATTTTTTTTTTGTAACTATGTGAAATTTTATATATTTTAAGTAGTGACGTTGTGTGGAGACTATATCTTCTTTTAGCAATATTATACTACTCGAACAAAAAATCAAAATGATATTTATGGCTCAACTGGACATGATTCCCCTCTTGTATAGAAATTCCATGTGCAGCCTTGATTTACTAGAAGTCATCCATAATTTTGATTTGGTATCTCGGTGAGTTACACGGCTGCGGGGTGTGGAGATTACTTGGTGCAAATTTGCACTATACAGATTGACTTAACTTATAACATCAACTAGTTAGATCTATTCTTTTCTAGAATTAACTGATGGCCACCGCACTTCTACCAAATTTGAAGCTGGTGAATATTAATAGACAAGCCAATGTGGTGGCTCACCAAATAGTGAAGTTTAGTTTTGACAATAGGTCTGACGTTTTTCTCTGTAATAGTTTTCCGCCCCTGCGTCGCGAATGCTATAAGGAATGATTGTATGCAACTTTTTTAAGTTTTAATATGTGTGTGTGTGTGGGGGGGGGGGGGGGGGGGGTGTCAAAAGAAAAAGAATTAAATGATGGCTCGAAAAGTGCTCCAACTTTTAAATATAAGATATAAGATGAATAAGATCGACTTTCCTTCCTTGAACCAGAAGTTCCAACATGAATTGCTTCTGACTAATCCGTAGTTAAAGTTATTGTATTCGGTTTCGTTAGGACAATCGTTTGACCGACAGTTACTCTATTACTCCCTCCGTTTCATAATGTAGTGTGTATAGATTTTTTGAAAAGTCTAACTTTGTAAACATTGACCAAGTTTATAGACAAAATTATTTATATCTACAATACCAACTATATAAGATATGAAACTAAATCTTATGATGAATATATTAATATATGTTGAGCATTCTAGATATAAATATTTTTCTTCACAAACTTTGTCAAAGTTTGTAAAGTTTTACTTTTAAAAAAATCTATATGCACTACATTGTGGAACGGAGGGAGTAATATTTACTTCATGTGACATAAAATTGATGTCAAAAGATTTGTGTCTTCCAAAATATTTTTGTGTGGTTATGATTTCGTATTACAAAAATTGCGTAGTACTCCCTCCGTATAAAAATATAAGACTTTTTTTTTTCACCGCCATAATGTCGAAAAACGTCTTACATTTTGATATAAAGGGAGTAATTGTTTAATTATTTGTCAAAGGATTGTCCTAACAAAAACTAACACGCTAGGTATTTTGAGACAGAGAAAGCATTAGCTTTGGCGATTTATTCAACATATATAGGTTAATCTTACACTATCCACCTAGACAGACAGATAAGCATGGATACTATCAGACATTGATCCATGTGAGAACGAAAGTAACAGACAGGCTGCGTTGCATATTTATTTACCTTGTTCAGAGACGTTGCATAATTTTCTTTGGATGTGCATGCCGGGTGAGTCGTGGACCTGAAAGTTGCAGGTCTTTCTTATGTCTTTTCCCCCCTACAACTACGAAAAGGATGTACACGACTAAGGAGGAAACACGCGAGGACTTGTGCAATCACACGCTAGACACCGATAAAGACGGGAGATAAATCCATGAATAGTCACACTGAATTCTTACTGAATAAGCAGCACATATATATTTCCATGTCGGAATTGATTGGCAGGGAGAAGGAGCAAAGTCAAACAAACAGCATCGTACAAGACTGGTATTTTAGAACATTCACTGCACTGCAGGTTAATTAATGTGACACTACGTCTTGACAGAGAAGCAATGGATGGGTACTGTGACACCGACCCAGTCTATTTGGGACAAATAATCTTACTTGGTCAAATTGATTTGGTTCAATTCCTATCTATTGTTCAAAATATTCCAAACTTTTGTGGAGTCCTGTATTTATTTTCTTTGCATGGCTTAATTTCCTGAGATGCGCGAGTCGTAGAGTGTTTTAAGTACGTTCGGCGGTGTGAGTGCGTACATGTGTGCATCTATTGTAATAGGTGTTTCCCAAAAGAAGAAATATGTTTCTTTTGCGAGGAAAAGAAGTATGTTTATTGCCATTTCTTACATAGGTTTGAATGGAGTCCGACTAACACAAGGCTGCTAGCTAGTTATCCTATACAGTATATAACTAAGTACTCCCTCCATCCTAAAATAGGTGTCATGGATTTAGTACTAATTTAGACGAAGGGGGTAGTTGATTCTCATCAACATATTTATCTCAGCATGCACATATGCCCCAAACATGCATGGCAAAAGGTCCATGTCAACATGCACACATGCATGAAAAAATGGTCACCTTAATAATTCAATAATAAATCTTATATACTTTTAATTTTAGTTCTCATATTATCAATCATAATATCCATGATCCATACAATAAATTAATTGAACTATATTGCAACGAATTTCTGCAGCAAAGCACCACCGGGTATATATCCATGTTCAGAAGGGGGTATATATTACAGTACTTGGTCGTCTACAATTACTACTCCCTCCATTCAAAGGATTAAGGCATGCACACTTCCTAAAATTAAAGTTTGACCATAAATCAGATCAATAATATATGTTTTTGTGACTTCAAAATTATACCACTAAAAACTTGTTTTCAAAACAAATTCAACGGTATAATTTTTATCACATACAATCCACATTTGATTAGTCTAATTTATGGTTCATGTTGAATTTTGGGATGCATGCGCACCTTATTCATTGGAATGGATGGAATAGTTCGACTAGGTCTGCTACTTAGACTATCTCGGTCTTATATACTCCCTCCATTCCAATGAAAAAGGCGCACACGCTTCCCCAAATTCAAATTTCACCGTAAATTACACCAATAATATAAATTAATATGACTTCAGAATTATACCATTATAAAGTTCTTTTGAATATGCATTCAACAGTATAACTTTTATCACATATACCATACATTTGGTTGCTCTAATTTTTGGTCAAAGTTGTTTATTAAGATGTGTGCGCGCCTTATTCATTGGAATGGAGGAAGTATTCATGTACATGATTAATTCACGCTTAGGTAGGCTATCGTGGTCTTATATATTCATCTATATGATTCATGCTTTGAATAAAGATTGTGCCCTTTGGATTTTAGAAGTGAACATAAGGGAAAAGGCGGATACAATATGACACATTATCTAAAGTTTTTCTCGAGTGCATTTCATGATATTTTTTATGTTATTGTTTGGTGGAGAAAATCAACATTTATTTGGCACTCCAACTACCAAGCACCGAGCTATTGCAAATCAACTCTTGGTGGAGGGCTTCATCGTCTTCAAGCTGTACTTGTGGCTTAGATTCTTCATCTTTGCTTGTTGATGGTAGGAAGCTTGTTATCTGCTTGCTTAGCACTATGTACCTTTTTAGTTGTTTCTTTATTTCGATTTTGTAAGTTGGTGGTTGTTGTAATCCTGGCCGGTTGATGGTTTTGTTAATTCAAAGTCGCACTCGACTTGAGCCTTCGTTCTAAAAAAACAACTCTTGGTAAAGGGGAAGAGGAGAGGTGTGTTCACTAAAACAATTATAACTTTGTCATACGGAGTCCGTATCTGGCCCATAAGTACTCAAAACCCTCGTGACGAGCATGCAAATACAAAAAAATACTCTCGGCTTGTGCCGGGAGCCCCGGATGACCCTCAAATTCAGTCTTTAAATTGGACTTTTTTCCCTCAAAAGTGAAAGAACATCATTCGCCGCAGTTTTTCAGTCTGGTTTCGGAACCCATTGACACTTGTTTAGGAAGGAAAATTCGAGAGATTATGGTGAGTATAAACATTAGTCTACTTGGTAAGGAGAAGCAGTGTTTTCTACACATGCTCTATGATCATGTCAATTCCATTTGACTGTAAATTCAAAAAAGTCTAGTGTGTATAAACCTTAGTGCAGTGAGCGCCAAAGTTTTTTTTTCATTCCGGTTTTCAACCCATAAGGGGCTGGAATAACCGGTTTTTGGAAATTCTCAGAAATCTTGGTTATTTATACTACTCGAAATGATTTGAACAAATTTTGAATTAAAAATCTCGAGACATATATATAAGGTTAATCAAATTTGTCGAACGGTTTTCAGGGGTAGTTTTGCAGCTATTGTCCGTCAGTGTAGAAAAATTATGGATGGTAACTCCGGTGGCCGGTGATTTAAAAAAAAAAAAAAAACAAAACTCCGGCGGCCGGTTACCGGAAATTCCATCCGGGAAAGAGAGCATTTAATTACCTAGTTCGGAGATTGCTAGCCTGACGAAGAGATCCTGCCCGCCGTCGATGAACCGCGTGTCCACCAGCTCGCCGAACCACTGAATGCACCCGCTCCCTTCACCACGGATGTCCGACGCGGCGTACGCCGTGCAGGAGCAGTTGGACAGGCACCTCCGGCCGCACTCCTCGAGCGAGGCGCCGGCATCCACGCTGCTGCCGTGCGTCTCTGGCAGCTTCACGCCGCGCAGGGCGTAGAACCCGTCCTCGTCGCCGGCGCCGCCCCCGCACTGCAGCGGCGTGATGCGGGAGCACCCGCCGGACGCGTTCCGCATGCGCCACTCCGCCGGCGACCTCGGCTGGAAGCCCCGGACGCAGTCGCACACCACGGCGTCCACCTCGTTGCAGACGCCGAACGCGCCGCACACGCCGTACCTGTCGCACTCGTCCCTCGGCCCCGACCAGAAGATGCTCCACCCGAGCGCCGCGCGGTTCCAAACCATGCGCTGTATCACACCAGACTCATGGAGGACAACGCGGGACAGCGGCGAGCCGACGTACGCGTGGTACATGTAGGAGACCTTGTCGGCGGTGTCGGTAAACTGAAAGTCGAACATGCCCTTGTAGGTCGCCATCTCCGGTATGCCGCTGAACCGCACCCCGTTCCACGGTCCCGTCCGGTACGTCTTGCGTCCCTTCCTCCAGGTGTGCAGCTCCGGCGAGCCCCGCGTGTCCATTACGTAGCGGAAGTCGCCAGCTGACGGGTCGTCGGCGTGGTGCCACGACGAGAGGGACCACTCGGCCCCGGTCCCGATGTCCTTTCCGATCCGCATCTCGGACACGTACGTGTTGGTCGGGTGGTTGAAGCTCTGCCACAGCACGTTGCCGGCGTCGTCCGTGAGCACGAGGTTGCCGGTGTCGTCGAGCTGCGCAACCGACGCGGCCGAGGAGTTGGATGACCAGATTGTTTCGTTATTGCTGGCCGCGTCGAGGAGGACAAGATCTCCTTGGTCGCTGAGCGCGAGAAAGCCGGACGACGAGGCGTTGAGCGGGCGGTCGCGGTTGGCGACCCAGATGACGGCGGGCGGGGAGACGGTGAACCATATGCCGAGGAACCACTTGGTGTTGTCGGCGACGGGGAAGAGGCCGAGCTGGAAGATGTCCCCCGGCGAGACCAGCCTCTGGTCGCCGCCGACGGCACTCCGCCGCGTCAACGTGTTGTTGGCGGCGACGCCCGACGCTGTCAGAAGCAGCACGGAGAGAATAGCGAGGAAGAGTTGGCGGTGGCTCATGATCTCCCAGCTGAATACGGAGACCACGCGCGGCTTCACTGAGAGTCAGTGCACTTGTTCCCAAGTCTCAGTCTCATATCCTACTAGACCACGCACGGAATTCCGAGAATAATCAGAAAGATGGACCGAATCAAAATGAGAATAATGCCGGGAGCGAACGCTCTGCTGGCATGGATTTACCAAGTTATTCCCAGATGTAGCAATCAAGAAGACTTGGTTGATCGGAGAACTCTTGCTGACTGAACACGTGGTCTAGGATATATGTGTCCGGTCGGACATATACCGGTGTTTTGCGGGTCTCCTTTGGAGATGCCCTTACTACATGGCCACCAAAGCCACAAAGATGAAAAGGGGTTACTCTCCCGGCAAAATGTTACCCAAATTTTTTGGCCCTGCGACTACCCAGAGTTTTGCCTCCTCAATCGATGCAACCACATGAGTAGGCAAAGCGGCTTTATTACGAAACATTCTCGCATTCCTCTCATTTCATATGGCCCAGCATACTAGCATCTTAAGAGAATTGAACGCCTTCCTGTTGACTCCTACCAGCCCAACACCTCCGTTCCACCAGATAGCCACCGAAGGGAAAGCGGCCCAGGCACTAGACTGAGATTGCATCCCAAGCCAATCGGTGATCACATTCCAAATCCTAATAGAGTAGTGGCATTTGAAGATAAGGTGCGCCGCCGTTTCCGGCTCTCTTTTACATAACTGGAAAATGCCACAATTTGGCCACCCACTCCAAGTTAGTCTATCTGCCATCCACACTCTATCTTGCAGGATGAGCAATGAGAAGAATCTAATCTTCGGTGGAGCCCAAACTTTCCAGACCATCCTTGGCATGTTGGACTTTATCAATCCTGGGAATTGCATCCTATAGGCCGTGGCCGTGGAATAACAACCATCCGTGGTGAATTTGCATCTGAAGATGAAAAGGGATTACCCTCCTGGCAAAATGTTACCCAAAATTTTTGCCCCTGCGACTACCCAGACTTTCGCCTCCTCCTTAAACGATGCAACCACATGAGTAGGCAAGGAGGTTTTATTACAATACATTCTCGCATTCCTCTCATTCCATATTGCCCAGCATACTAGCATCTTCAGAGAATTGAACGCCTTCCTGTTGACTCCTACCAGCTCAACACCTCCGTTCCACCACATAGCCACCGAAGGGAAAGCGGCTCAGGCACTAGACTGAGATTGCATCCCAAGCCAGTCGGTGATCGCATTCCAAATCCTAATAGAGTAGCGGAATTTGAAGACAAGGTGCGCCGCCATTTTCGGCTCTCTTTTACATAACTGGAAAATGCCACAATTTGGCCACCCACTCCGAGTTAGTCTGTCCGCCGTCCACACTCTATCTTGCAGGATGAGACATGAGAAGAATCTAATCTTTGATGGAGCCCAAACTTTCCAGACCATCCTTGGCATGTTGGACTTTATCAATCTTGGGAATTGCATCCTATAGGCCGTGGCCGTGGAATAACAACCATCCGCAGTGAATTTGCATCTGATGATATCATCGGTGCCCGTGTTGAGTTGCACCTCCTCGATCTTTCTCCATAAGTTGAAATATTGTTGGATGTGATCAACAGTGAGACCCTCATGCATGTCAATACGACATACCCAATCATTATTAGCCAAAGCCTTGGCAACACTTGAATCAGTGCGCTTGGAGCGAGCGAAGATGCCCGGTGCAATGTCCTTCAGTTTTTGCCCTTGGTGATCGTCTTTCTGTCTCCCATGGTGATCGTCTTTGCGGAGTAGAACAGATCCCTGTCTTTCTCATCGCAAGGGATGTCAAAACCCACCCACGCCTTCTGAAGATCGGTCCATTGGAACCACAGCCACCGCAGCCTGAGGGCCCTAGCGAATTTTTCTAGATCTAGAATTCCCAACCCTCCCAGGTTGACTGGTCTGCAGACTAGTTTCCAGTTCACCTTGCATTGGCCTGCCGAAACCTTATCAGCACCCGCCCACAAAAAAGCTCTCTCAATCTTGGTGATGTCCTCTTTGGTTCCGTTGGATCAAAATCTAGAATATGGGTGTAAGGTATATGTCGGACAAGATTGATGTTGAACCACTAGAATATGTATGTCCCCGTTGCAACGCACATATGATTAGCTAGTAATTGCTAATTGTCACTATCAACCCATGTGACTTGATTTGAACCTATGGTCAGAGAACTCTTGCTGACTGACACGTGATTAATTTGACCGTTTTACACTACAACTTGCTGAAATTATTATTATTTACATAACTAGCAAAGTGGGTTGTGCAAATGCGCAGGCTTGCATTTAACTAAGTTAAGTTACAAAGGTAATATATTAGCATTTCATCGTGAGAACATATTACTCGATCTGTATAAATAAAACTTGGAAACAAAAGTGGTAACCATTTTTTTGGCCTGTGTTAGATATGTTAGGTTTATTTTAAAATATATATGTTATCATGTGTACCTACTTTTTATGCATAAATGTACTTACACCACCGTCCAATAGTATGGACAGTTGTTTTTTTTTGCGACAAATGGACAATTGTTTGAGTAAAGTTTCCTTACGCAATGGGATGAAAATGCCCGCAAGAGAGGCAGCCCGACACGTCGTCTTCGTCCTCGATAGCAGCACCCGATTTCATCGTTGTATTTCATTTCACTTGTAGTATAGGGGAACGCGACAGAAAATAAAAAATTTCGATACAGCGAGCACGCCCAGGACCACTATGAAGACTGCATACAGGGTTTGATCTGATCATTACCGACTCGTAGCACAGCGGAAGAAGAGTCGATGTAGATCGTCGGTGCAGATCCTCGCAGCTAGGATTTACAACCTCCCAACCGCGAGGATGTACTCCCTCGTCGGATAGCCCTTCGGGAGGCGGTCGGACAGTCCCTCGGACGATGTCATGGACAGCCCTTCGGGAGGACTCTCAAAGCTCGAACGGTAACTCGAACAGCCCTTTGCACTACTAGGAAAAACCTTATAGGTGGAGGCTTAACAGTAGCGAGGGGCTAACACAGGCGCTACTGGTAATTTGCGGTAGCACGTCATCATGACCAGCGCTACTGGTATCGACTTAGCAGTAGCGCGGGTGTACGTGACATCGCTGCTGGTAAATGTGCCCCACCGTACCCACCAGGCCACGAATAGTAGCAGCGCGGGCTGGGAAAAAGGCGCTACTGCTATTGCAGGTACCCACCGCTGCAACTACGGCTGCACTGTCCTACGTGGTGGTCCCCGCTTAGCAGTAGCGTGGTTTGCGGACCAGCGCTGCTGCTATTGCTCTTAGCAGTAGCGCCGTTCGCCGACCCGCGCTACTGCTAAGCCGCAACTGGTACCTTTTGCAGGCCCCTTTCCCCCTTCCCCTCTCCTCTCTCCCTCACTTGCTTTCCCCATTAGCTAGCTTTCTTCTCTCTTCCTTCTCCTACCTCTCTTCTCTCTACTTTAATGCTCCCTCCACCATCTCCATTAATGCACCCCTTTTCTCTCTTAAGTAGCTTCCTCACTCTTCTCTCCTCCCTCCACTAGTTAGAGCTAGCCATCTCCTTCCCCTACTAGCTATAGATCTATCCATTTAGTAAGTGGAACCAATCAACTCCCCAAATAGATCTATTCTTTAATGAAGTAAAGCCATCTAGTCACCGTGCTTCTCTCTCGAGATAGCTAGGTGAGTAAAAAATTGTGCTTTGGAAGAATTAATGGAAAATATGTGTTCGATATGACCGAATCGGGCGATATGATGGAAATTGTGCGTGTGGCATGAGTTGCCACCTATATGTTTATTTGCCGAATTGTGGGTGACATGAGAGTTGCTTATGTTTTGCCGAAATGTCGATTTATTTCCGTTTCGGCGAATTTCGGGCAAACTCTATATGTCCTTTTTTTAGGGAAGGTCATGCCGAATTTTTGTATGACTTTGATGCATGCATGCATGGATGCGTTTATAATCCTTTTGCTTATTAATTATACCACGCAGGCGATCATGAAGGTCAGTGGAACGATGGTGGAAAGATGGTTGCGATCCGCGGTGCACGACATGTATGAAAATAACCGGAAGGAGATTTTCTGTCCGTGTCGAAGATGCAAAGGAGGAGTCTTGCTCGACCCCTTTAAGGATGGCCGTTTGAAAGCGCACCTGCTCATGACTGGTTTCATGGATGGCTATACTCGGTGGATAAGTGAAGATGATGACGTCGATGGGACAGCCAATGACGACATTGGACCAGACGAAGAGATGACCGATAATGGTGGCGGAGAAGAGGCCGGACATGGCGGTGGAGAAGAGGCCGGACATGGTGGTGGAGAAGAGGCCGGACATGGGGGAGGAGAAGAGGCCGGACATGGGGGCGGAGAAGTGGCCGGACATGACAGAGAAGACGCGGACACACCGGAGCATTCGTCGCTACTAAGTTCAGTCGTGCGGGACCCTCATGTTCGAGACCTGCTTCGCAAGAAGACGACTAATGACAGAGCTGCTTGTAGAGAGGAGGCCAAGCTGGAGCAGCTGGAGGAAGACTCTCATACTCCATTGTATGATGGTTGTGATCCCGAGGTGACCCGCTTGAGTTTCACGCTCGAACTTCTGAAGACAAAGGCTAAAAACAAATGGACCGACAGAAGCCTCGATGAGCTTCTCAAGTATCTAAAGAAGGTTCTTCCCGCGGGGTGTCGATGAGGCCAAGAAGATCGTGTGCCCTCTTGATCTGCCGCACATTAGATACCATGCATGCATCAATGATTGCATCATTTATCGGAAGGAGCACGCGGAAAAAAAAACTGTCCGGTGTGCAATGCTTCTCGATACAAGAAGGCCGGAAAGAAATCTCACCAGAAAGTTGTATGGTACCTACTGATCACTTCCCGTCTGCAGTGTTATTTCGTAGATCCTAAGGAAGCAAAGCTCATGCGCTGGCACGCGGAGAGGGTGAAGCCCGACGATGGAGATGATCCGAAGCCGAGACACCACGCGGATGCAAGCCAGTGGAGAGCGTTCAACGCCGAATATCGATTTTTCGCAGGTGATCCAAGGAACATCGTGCTTGGCGCGAGTACCGATGGCATGAATCCATTTGGCAACCAGAACACCAACCTTAGCACATGGCCCGTGTTTGTATGGATGTGCAACCTTCCCCCTGGAAGTGCATGAAGACAAAGTACATACACATGAGCATGCTGATTCAAGGGCCGAAACAACTGGGAAATAATATTAATCTGTATCTGGGGCTACTTCAAGAGGAGTTAGACACGTTATGGAAAACACTGGCCAAGACATGGGACGCCAGCAAAGGCGAGTATTTCTATATGAGAGCCGCGCTGATGACGACGGTGCACGACTATCTCGGTTACGGATATGTCGCAGTCCAGGTGTGCCACGGATATTACGGATGCACGCGGTGCATGGATGATACAACGTCTCAGCAGCTAACGAAAGATGGCGGGTCTGGGAAAATCGTGTACATGGGGCATCGAAGATGGCTCGCGAAGGATGACCCGTGGAGAAACCGTGAAGATCTATTCAATGGTGAGGCTGAGCATCGAGGACCTCCACATAAGAGGAGCCGCGCCGAAATCGATGAGCTGGTGAAAAACTGGGAACAGTGCCCCGCGCCAGGAAAGATGAAAAAGGCACCGGAGCCGCTGCTGAAGGTATGGAAAACGAGGTCTGTTTTCTGGGACTTGGAGTACTGGCCCAAACTCGACACGCCTCATTGCCTTGATCAAATGCATATCACAAAGAATGTCCTTGAGAGCTTGCTTGCAACACTGATGAACATGCCAGATAAGACCAAGGATGGGCCGAAGGCAAGAAGAGACTTGGAAGATTTGAACATCAGGGCAGATCTCCACATGACTGTCATGTGATGATGACACAGATACTTCCTGTTGCCCTTAGAGGGATAATGGACAAGCATGTCCGTGACACGCTTATTAGTCTCTACAACTTTTTGGACGTTATCCCTCGAAAGTCGATCAGTGTGAAGCAGCTCCGAAGGCTACAGGAAGAGATCGTTGTGATACTAAATGAGCTTGAGATGTACTTCCCGCCCGCGTTCTTTGACGTCATGGTGCATCTGTGTGTCCACATTGTGGACGACATCATAGACCTCGGGCCGACATTCCTGCACAACATGATGCCGTTCGAGAGGATGAATGGGGTCATCAAAGGATTCATTTGTAACATGTCCCGTCCGGATGGAAGCATCATCCAGGGCTATCTGACCCAAGAGTGCACCTCTTTCTGCGAGAATTATCTATATGGCGGAGACCCTGTTGTTGGTTTTCCCGTTAACAAGCACCTTGGGAGGCTTGGAAGAGAAGGTCACACCAACGGCCGGAGGGAACTGCATGTGGACCACTCGGGTCGACGCAATGACTTTGACAGAGCAAACTTAGTAGTGCTACATCACCTAGATGTGGTAGATCCTTTCGCAACACTGCACAAAGAAACCATCGCAAAGAAGTACCGTGACCGGGGGCTATGCAAGACGAACGCCGAAGTTATTAGAGAGCACAACTCCACTTTCCTGCCTTGGTTCGAAGAGCATGTTCTTGCTAATCCCCCAGAAGAGGGCTCTACGGACGGATTGCTCATATACGCCTTAGCACATGGCCCCGCGGCCAACCTCGCGACCTATCAGGCATACGATATCAACGGATACATGTTCTACACGGAAGCCAAAGATATAAACAGTGATTTTCAGAACTCAGGGGTGACAATGGAATGCATGACCGGCGACAAAGCAACTGAAAGATTCTACGGAAGGGTCGAAGAGATCTGGGAGCTTGACTACTCTGGACTGCACGATGCGACGATGTTCCGTGTTAGATGGGCTAAGAACGTCGAAAGAGACAACCGGTATTTCACTACCATGTCTATACCCGACGCCAAGAGCGCTACCGTGAACGCCATCGCAAAAAACGAGCCATGGCTACAGGCTAAGCACGTGACACAATGCTTCTTCATAACCGACCCGAGCAATTCCAACCGTGTTGTCATGAGGAGAGGCAAAAGGAACATCATCGGAATGGATGGAGTCGCCAACAAGGAAGACTACGACCAGTACGGCAACCCGATGAGGGAAGATGACGATGACGATGAAGCATACGTCAAAAGAAGAATCAATACTACATTACCCAAGCAAGATCGTACTCCATGGAAAAGGAAAAGTCATAACAAGGGGCTCAATTATTCGACAGCGAACAAGAAGGGAAAGAAGCTCACTTAGAAACGAAAACGTCGACGCTGAGAAACCATCATTTATATATATGTATTTATTTTGTGTACGCACTTAATCGTTATCGGTCAAATGATGTGTAATATATATCGCCTGAGTTATATACATTGTATCCAATCCCCTTCTTCCCGGCTCGGTCGTCTTTGGGAAAAGAGAAGAAAATGAAAAGAAATAGAAAATGAGAAAGGAAAGAAGAAAATGAAAAGGAAAATGAAATGATTAGAAAAGGAAATGAAAAGCAAAAGAAAAAGGAGAAAGGAAATAAGAAAAATAAAATGAAAAGAAAAAGCAAAAGGAGAAAATGAAAAGAAAAATCAAAGGAGTATCAGTAGCGCGTTTATGGACCCACGCTATAACTAACTTAGCTGTAGCGCGGACTACCCAAACCGGCGCTACTGATAAGTTAGCTATAGCAGTAGCACGGGTCGACACCCGCGCTATAGCTAAGTTAGCTATAGCACCGGTTTGGGTATCCCGCGCTACAGCTAAGTTAGCTATAGCGCGGGTTCATAAACGCGCTACTACTATGTTTGAGTTAACTGCACCGTGCGGGCCTTTCTTTTCCAATTCCCCCCATTCCATCCCCTTCCCCTCCTCCACGCCGTCGCTGGAGCCCTCGTCGCCCTTGCCTCCTCGCGCCATCGCCGGAGCCCGTCCTCGCCGCGTCTGCCTCCTCCTCGACGTCGCCGCGCGCCTGCCTCCTCCTCCTCGACATCGCCGTGCCTGCCTCCTCCTCGACGTCGCCGCGCGCCTGCCTCCTCCTCCTCGACGTCACCGCAAGTCCAACCTCCTCCTCCTCCATCGACCTCGCCGCTCTGTAAGCCCCTCCTCTCCCCTCCCCTCTTGTCTCTCTCTGCTCTCTCTCTCTCTCTCTCTCTCTCTCTCTCTCTGCTATATGTATGAACCCTAGGTTATTTAGTGCAAGATTAGTTCCATACGAACCCTAGGTTAATTAGTGCTAGATTAGTGCCATGTATACCCTAGGGTTAGTGCTAGATTAGTAAAAAAAACTGTTGCTATTTACATTTTTTTAGTTCAAACAGAATTGTTGCTATTTAAAAAAAATTAGTTAAAGCAACTGTGCTAGATTACGAACCCTAGCTAGTTAAAACAGAATTAATGCTAGGTTAGTAGACAGGAATTTAACTAGGGTTTTTTATTAGGACAGTAGTTGTTTTATATTAGGACAGTACCTAGGAATTTAAAACATATTTTGATGGTGAATTTCTTTATGGTGAATTTCTTTGAATAATTAAAGTACATGAATTTCTTTGATATACATGATGTTGGCCGTTGATGGCTGCTGTTGTTGCCATATGATGTGCCAAATGATGTTGGCTGCTGTTGTTGCCATATGATGTGCCAAATGATGCAGATGATGTGCTATTGTTGCCTATGTTGGCTTTTCTTGTTTGCAGGGAAATGATCCGAGTGGCCTATGTTTTGCCGGAATGTTGATTCATTTCCGTTCCGGCGAATTTCAGGCGCTCGATATGTCCACTTTTTAGCAAAGGTCATGCCGAAATTTCTCGTGAATTTCGGCATGACTTGTGCTAGAAAGTAGGCATATCGAGTGCCCGGCATTTGCTTGGACGGGAATGAAACAGCATTCCGGCAAACCATAGGCCTTTTTTTATGTCATTACTCATTTTTATTATAGTTTAAGAATTAAACGAGTAGACTTAATCGTAGGAAACATGTCGAACAACGACGAGACAGGGGCTTCTGACCACGCTGCTGACGACATACAATATGACCGTGAACATGATTACCTCGACTTTTTGTCTAGTCAGCAAACAGAAGGTTTGCAGGGCGACCTGGTCATAGCGGACGATGGTACTGCCGCCGACATCGACACCGATGGCACCGGCACCGATGGCGGCGCCGAGACCGGTGCCGAAGGTGCCGGCGCCGAAGGTGGTAACGAAAAGAAGAAGCAGAAGAAGCAGAGGACACGACGCCCTAACAAACTCGGCATCGGAAGAATCCTGGTCACAGAGATGCACTCCGGCAAATTCGAGCCAATAGCGCCGGATGAACCTCTCAAGTGCTACGGCAACCAAGTCGGATGCATCTTACGGGAAACCGTGAGCATCAACGACAATAACTTAAGGAAGAAACCACATCTGGAGCACTTGCTCCTAATGAAGCTGCACAAGAGATTCCAGTTCCCCGGCCGGGATGACCGCATAGAAAACCCGTGGGATGATGCTGCCATGAAAGATATCAATAACCACGCCATGGGCATGTTCAGCAACGATTTGGCCACCTGGAAAGGGAGGGTGAAACGAGCGATTGATGCTAATGAACCCCTGTCCAAGATTTTGGCGGACAATCTGACACTTACGGCAGAGGAGTTCAAAAAGTTCAAGGACACTTCCGCTACCGAGGCAGCCAAGATTAAGTCTGAGAAATACAAGGGCCTTCAGCAAAGAACACGGGGAACCAATGCCTCGGAAGCCGTGGCTACATTGGCAAGAGGCCCATATGGGATAAGGAGGACGCGGAACGTGAAGCCACGGGGATCCCAGACCCCTACGCGGAGTTCACCGACCCGCAGGAGCGTGACTTCATCAGGGCCCGGTACAAGTGGGACAAGGAAAAGAAGGTTTGGTACACGGACCCGATCATGAGGAAATTGATTAGATTACTGGTAATTATTCTTTCACCACCTTACATTTAGCTTCTGATCAACTGGACTACATGTTGTAGTAACATTCGTAAACGGTTCACGTTCCTTTTGCAGAAGGAGCAACACAGGCTTGCGGCCCAAAGAGACTCGTCGTCTCAGTCGTCGATGAGGCCCAAGTGGGACACCCCTCTCAACTGGGCCTTGAACCAACTGAAGGGACTCCCTTTGGACCAGCGGCCGTAATATGGATGTGTGCACGGCGTCGGAGACGGCGCCACATGGAAGTACTACTACAACAAGGGCCCGAAGGCCAAAAAGCAGAAAAAGAAGTTCAGTCAGTTGAACATCGACAAGAAGGTGAAGCTTGCGGTCGAGAAAAATGCAGCTGAGGCCGAGAAAAAAGCAGCTGAGGCTGCAGAAGCGAACAAAAATGAGTTGGTCCAGCAGGCAGTCAATGCAGCTGGAGCTACCTGCAGAAATGATTTCGCTACTAACTTGATTCCGGCTATTATCGACTGGACGAAGCAAAATCCAGACAAGACGGCACAGGATTTTCCCATGCCCAGCTTCGCCAGGAGCAACTCGGTGAACATCGCACCACCACCACCTGTTGCCGCTACCGCACAAGGTCCTGCTCCCGCACCCGCTCAGAGCAGCCCGTCCTCTATCTCTGGCATGCTAGGCGGGCCTTCGTCTTTGGCTGACCTCGACGCCCTCACGGTAATTACACGTTGCACCAACATATATATAATCTTCTGTTTTTCGGTACCTTCCGGATGTCTTACGCCGCAGACATGTCTTCGCAGGCCGACGAAACCCCGTGCACCGTACTCTACATGATCAACGGCCGGAAGGTGGACGTGGTAAAGGCAGTGATAACGAAGCCCTTGGAAGTCACGTTCCACGGCCAGCCGATCCCCGTTGGAACCTTCAGGGTTACCTTGTCGAGTGTGAAAGCGGGCCATGAGGATTTGACTCCTCCGGTACGGCTCGGGGGAGAGGAGGACGAGACCTCAATGCGGCTTGGAGAATGCAAGGGTTGGATGCTGCTGTTGCCGAAGAATCTTCTTCGTCTGGAGGCAGCAATGACCACACATCAGCAAGGTATGAACACCACCACCCCGCCTACGCAATTACCAGCGCCTCTCGTGCCGGGTGAGAGCGGCGGACGACGCGAGGAAGGGGGTCTAATAGTGGATGATGCAGTCGGCCCCGTGAAACAAGGAATGGATGATGAGATGGAGGAGGAGGACCCTCTCTGGTTCCTCAATACCGGTGCCGCCTATGACGACAGACAAATGATGAGTCAGCCATATGACTCGGGCTATGAGCATGCGGATGAGGAGATGGATGATGTGCCCGGGCAGGAACGTCCTAGAGTTGATTGCAAGAAGTCTCTCTTCATGCAATCCTCACAGAACACGCCTCCAGATGCCGCCTCAACGCAGGGTCATCTAGCCAAGGGTCGTAAAGTGCATAGCCCGACGACACTGGTGGTGGGGGTAAGGAAGGGTCTGGACGGTGAACCCAAGAAAAAGGAGAGGAAGAGACTGCCGAAGAGAGGCACTGTTGCCGCCAAAGCTGCCAAAACTTCTAGCAGCCAGCCGACCGATTTTGCAGACCGTGTAACGGTCAAAGGTGCGGCGATGTACCATGTCGTGGGCGAGCCGATCCTACCACCGAAACCGCTAGAGGGCATATCAGGGGATCTCAGGAGACTGCACGACCATGTGCTGTCGACTGAGAAAAGCCTTCTCGCCTCGGAGGATCCAGGATATCCGCTTTATGCGGTTCGTGTGCCTCAGGCCAAGTGCTACGTCGACACCCTGCCCGCGGAGGTGTTCTTCCTGCGGTTTGATCACATCTTTGAGATGTTTCTCATGCGCCGGCTCGATTTTATGATCGTCCGCCTTTTTGCGCTACATATGAACTTTGTCATCAGGAGAGAACAAATCTCGCAAATCTCAATGGCGGATCCATACTACATGCATGAGTCCTTCTTGAGTCTCGGCGAGTTTGAACATAAAGCTGCTAGGGACTACATCGAATACTTCATGGTAACGAATAAGGACAAGGAAACGATTCTCCTGCCTTATCATCCAGTGTAAGTCATTGCCGGACAACCCTTTCGTACGTTTCAATCATTCCTTCGCTCATATGGAGACTAATTTGAGGTGTCTTTATTTTCCACAGCAACGGGCGCGCCGTCCTTATCGTTCTTTTCCCGCGAGTCTCCCACGCCGTGTATTTCGACTCGTCCAGAAACTTCTAGAAGAAAGACTACACCCACATAATGGATATTCTGGATGATGCTCTCCACGGCTTCAGCATGAGGGGTGGCCACATGGAGATCAGGAAACAAAGGAAGAACAAGCCGGGTTTCTCGCATAAAACTACCTTCTGCTCCATCCATCAACCGACAACAAGCAAGAACGATGAATTCTACCTCCTCCATCTCATGATGGAGTTCAGAAGGGATCACCAACATCTTCGCATGACAACAAGAAACGATGAACATATCCGCAAATGGGTAGAATCCTTAGGACACGAACTGGATTATAAAGTCAGAGATGACTTCTTTCGCATCCAGAAGGACATTGCAACGATCATCATGAAAGAAGTTGTCGAAGAGAAGGGGATGTTCCAACACGTCCCTATATCGCGAGCTGACGTCAGAACTCGCATAGGCATGCAACGTCAAGACCTGACGCCGTTCACGAAGCTAGGGTGCATCCTCCCGGATATGGATGGGTGGAACTTCCATTGATTGACGATGCCGATGATGATGTGTCGGTTGAACTTGTAGTTTCTGTAGCGATGAAACTTTGTGATGTCAATGGTCCTGCTAAACTTGCATAACGCTAGTTTGTTAGTTTGGGTACGATGACCTGCGTACATCTAGTTAATTAGTTTGGGTAAGGTGAACCTGCGTTGCTTAATTATGTTTACTATATGTTGCATCTATTAGCTAACTCCTACTTTTCATGTTGCTCAAATATATTATTGTTGCATCTCTAACAGGTACATATATAGGTCCTTGATGGCGAAGAAGTGCTATGCCGTGTACATAGGGAGTGTTCTGGGAGTGTACGATGAGTGGCCCGAGTGTCAGGCCCAAGTGTCACGGTTCTCGGGCGGCAGCCATAAAGGGTTTGATAGCAGACAAGAAGCAGAAGGTAGTTACTTGAGGTTCACGCTAGCGCGAGAGAGGAATCACAACCGGCGCCTCATGTACTGCATAATTCCGCTCTTACTCATAGTGATAGCTCTTCTGTTCTATATCATCGTTTTAGATGGATGATGAAACATGTGTATGGGATGACGATGTAGTTGCATGTATTCGAGACATATCATAACTTGTATCGCTATTTCGAGATCGATGATGATGAGAGACATCATTTGTGTTGGATGATGATGGCAAGATTTGATGAGAATATTTGCATGTGTATGATATGATGAGACTATTGTGTGTATGATATGATGAGACTATTGTTGGATGATGATGGCTATTATAGAAACCTATTAAAAAACAGAGAAAAAACGTTGCAAAATTTTTTTTACAGACAATAGTAACAGTAGCGCGGGGTATGTGTGTAGCAGTAGCGCTTCCTTAGCAGTAGCGCGTGTTAAATAGGCGCGCTGCAGCTTTTAGCAGTAGCGAGGTTCACCTAAACGCGTTACTGCTAAACTCTGTTAGAAGTAGCGCGGGTGAAACAACGCTACTGCTAATAGTTAGCTGTACCGCCGTAGCAGTAGCGCGCCCACCCGCTCTACTGATATTACAAAACCCCGCGCTACTGCTAGGGTTTTCCCTAGTAGTGTTGGGAGGACCTTCGAACAGCCCCTCGGGCAAAAGATCGAAACTACGACCTCTCTACGGGGTTGCACACATACGGTGTCAGCTATCCGGCAGGGCTTTGCCGTCCAGAACTAGTTCCTGCCGGAACCCAGACAGCCTTTCGGCTCTACGAAACTATTTCGTGGGAGGGACAGAGAAAGCCAGATAATGCATGGCATGTGTACAAGAGCAAGGGATTATTTGTGGAGAGTGCCTCTCCACCTCTATTTATAGGAAAACCCAAGGGGTAAGGTGACTCTAAAAAACCCAAAATGCCCATGCAAATGTCACACATGAAGGGCATAATGGGGAGGCAAAGGAGCTCTATGGAGGAGCATCCTTGGCCGGCCACCCCCTAGTGGGACCCTCCCAAAAGGGGTTCCTTAGTCCCTAAGTCTTTCCATCTAGAAGCTTGACAAAAGCCCTAAAAGGTGACTTTCCAAAAAGTAACCCAAAAAGTGATTTTTACTATTCACGGAAACATTTTTTCGCGATCGTTAAATCCGAAAAATATTTCTGTGGGTCTTAGAATAATTCCAGTACCCACTAAAATGATTCTGGACGCGTTCCGAAACAATTCTGGATTAGTGATTTTCATCTGCGAAAAGCAACCAAACCGGTTCCGGCAGCTCCGGAACATTTCTGGTTTTTATCCCGGAAAAATCCCAGAAGTTTCCAGAATAATTCTGGCACCCTCCAAGAATTTCCAGGCGTGTCCTGAAACCAAATTGACTTAATGGTATATCCCGAAACAACTTTTCAGTTTTACCGAAACTATTCCGGTGTTCTCTCCGGATCGTTTCCGTTGTCTCCGAAACTTTTTCGATGACTTTCTCTCAGACTCCATGTCTAGTATTTAGTAGATAGATGACCCTTAAGCGTGTGACCCTATAGGTTTGGTGAAGCATAGACATGACCCGGAACACTTTCCGATCAATGATCAACATCGGAGCCGTGGACACCCATATTGACCCCTATACCCATACGAATAAATATTCGAGTGAACCTCCAGTTGCCGTGTGCTATTCCTGTTGCTTCGCGATATGTTACAAACACCCGAGGTGAGATTTATTGGCATCCCCGTGGATCAACAACTTTTCCACTATGCTAGTTACCTCGTTACCGGTTTTGTTCTCTTTTCTTGTTTCCGCGTTCTGGCATCCTAGTGATCAAATCACAGTATGTCTGGCCAGACGATGATGGATACCGTAACACCGAGAGGGCTCGAGAATATCTCTCCATCGTCAGAGGAGCAAATCCCAATCTTGAGCTATCTCGTTTCTTGTCATACTTTTCCATGAACCCGTAAGCCGCCGTAATAGCCACCCAGTTACGGATGACGTTTAACAAACCCAAAGTTCACGAAGTAAGTACGAAGGAACTTGATACTCTCATGGTATAAGGAATTATGCAAACATTAACTATCTCTGTATTATTAACCATTAACTTGTGACGAATGTATCTCATAGCATAACATCAATTCGGATCGATTTAACACAAGTGTTCTCCTAACACTGTGCCCTCAAAATTGCCGGCATAGTCATGCCCATGATCCGGAAAACAGGATCATCATGTAATACTTGAGCCAATCTTAGAGGCAAGACTAGGAATACATTTTACCGTTTATTATACTACACGTGCACATGAGTTTCCCTCCGAGCCTCGTGGATATTGTAGACTCGAGAACCATTGCAGTTATAGCATGGATCATAAATATTCATTACAAACTCGGAGATACAAAATAATAATAATTATTGCCTCTAGGGCATATCTCCTACATGTAGGCCCCCCTTTTAGCTATTCCGGTCTCTCTCCGTTGTTTTCTTTCTTTGTAGTTTCCGATGTTTAGATTGTATTGTCTTTTTAGTTCAAACTCGTTCTTATCTTAGCTCCCATACTTTGGTTTGAGGAAATTTATTATGAATATTTTTTGCATATTAATTTTATGTTAATGATTACCTAATGTACCGAGTGATGGTAAGCATTTATTGAACTAATAGCCATTTCCATGTTCTACAATAAAACAAATGTAATGTAACTAAGGCACTGCCTGATAGTCACGAAGGTTAATTTTGTTATGCTCTCTCCATTTTGGGCTTGGGATCGACACTGGCTCCCCCCCCCCCCCCCCCCCCCCCTCATGTTCAGAAAAATAAGAAATGATAATTATATTTGTGTTTAGATATAGTTTTAATATTTCCGAAAGAAAAACACAAAGTTTAGTAACTGAATAGGACAAATGTCTGATTGCATTCTACGTATAAAATTTAAATATGTGCAAATGCTCCCACTAATCACTTTACAAACAGAATAAATAAATAAATGTTAATTGCCCATTTAAAAAATGTTAAATGTGTATAAAAAATATTTCTAATGTATGCAAAAATTGTAAAATGTGTATGAAAAAAATTATACATCAAATCGTATATATGAAAAAAATGAAACCATGCATTTAAAAATGTTAAACGTGTATAAACGAATGTTTCTGATGTATACAAATAATATACAGTGTGTATGGAAAATAAAGTAGACATCAAAACATATATGGTAAAAAATGTTAATCAAAAAATGTTGAACATGTAAAAAAATGTTCCTGATGTATAAAATAATGTAAGATGTTTATGCAAAAAAGTGGACATAAAAGATATAGTATGTTTTAAAAAAATGTTAATTATGTATTAAAAAATGTTAAAACATGTGTGTAAAAATCTGTTCCTCATATATACAAAAAAATATAGAATGTGTATGAAAAAATGTTGACATAAAAAATATGTGCTTGAAAAAATATTAATCACTTGAAAAAAATATTAATTCACCCGTAAAAAAAGAAAAAAATATTAATCATGTATTTGAAAAAGTGTTCAATGTGTACACAAACAATATTTCATGTATTTGAATAAATGTTAAACATGTATGAAAAGTGTTCCTGTTCTATACAAAAAGAGAAAGAAAAATATCAATTAAGAAAATGAAAAACAAAGAAAACCAAAAGGTCGGCGCTCGCGCCGGTCTTCTGGTTCCCGAATCCTTTCAGTTCCCATCAACGTCTATGCCTCCTGCGACGGCCTCTTTGTCGCCGGCTACTACATCTGCAACCCGGCCACGCGGCAATGGGCGCCAATCAGCCCAAAACTAAGCTTCCTCTTGACACACTGATTGGCCTCTTCCGTCACCAACCTTCAGGGGAGCACTGCGTGTTCTACCGGAGAAACCTTCCTTCATCGGAATGGGCTGTGCACTGCCCACATGAGTAGCATATGCTCACCGTGGGAACCAACAAATCTAGACATATCGATTGTCCGTTAATAGAGAAAATAGGCGAGGGACCAGCCATCTTTGGCGCGCCGGTCCTTCTCAATGGCAGCCTGCACATACATTGGAGGAGTCAGTCGATCGGGTGTCCGCTACCACAAGATACTTGTGTTATCGCGGACGTGGGTGCCACCAACATGGACGACATGAAGTGGGCGAGCATCTTCCTAGCTATTTCAGGATCGTGGGCATGACATCGGGTGTTTCAGCATCGGATCAAAATGTCGGTGGTGCATATTGGGATTGGTGGGACACGTGCTTGTCAGCTGCTACGGCCAACTGCTGCATTGCGACAAAGGGGGCAACTTGGTAGCCAACTTCAAGTTTGACGATGACATCCAGGTGGTCGTTCCTCATGGGCTCAAAGAGAGTCTAATATTCAGCATGATCCTTTTCTATTGTTTTGGATGGTACTAATTTGTTCTTTATAAATGATCAAAGGTCAAAATGTTTGATCATTACAGATGCTAAAGTACTTTTGTTTTGGCTCGGAGCAGCTAGGGCAAGAGTAAAGCTCAATGCCTCAATCGTGCATTTTTCGACCAAAGGGAATATATTAATATCGCAGATATGCCAATTATCACTAGTGCAGAATCGGGTTTTAGTCCCGGTTCGTAAGGGCCTTTAGTGCCGGTTCTCCAACCGGCACTAAAGGGTGGGGATTAAAGGCCGCCCCCCTCCCCCCCTCCCCCCCTAGTCCCGGTTCAACACGGCCTGGTACTAAAGGCCCACCACGTGGCACCTGCCGGCGCCATGGGCTGGGGAACCTTTAGTCCCGGTTGGTAACACCAACCGGCACTAAAGGCCCACCACGTGACACCTGCCGGCGCCGTGGGCTGAGGGACCTTTAGTCCCGGTTGGTAACACCAACCGGGACTAAAAGTATTTAATTCTTTTAATTTTACTTTATTTTTTCCTTTTAATCCTTTAGGGGTTTATGAATTAATTATGATTTATTTTTCCTTTTAATTTTGTGTTTTCTATTTAATTATTTTTTATTTCAAACATATATTACGCTACTACATACTGTACACGTTGTGCATATATATATATAAATAGAATTTCTCGTAGAACCGATCTCATATATATATATATATATATATATATATATATATATATATAGAGAGAGAGAGAGAGAGAGAGATACCGTCTATTCTACAATCGATGATAGAATAATATTCTGCAATAATCCGTACTGCCCGGTATGAATATCTCGTACTGCTTCTGTATAACACTCATGTACTTCTTGTTTGTAAAGACGGTACTGCTTTTTTGTACCTGTGTAGTAATTAACTCGTAGATTCTAAACCGCCAATCGGAATTGCACAAATGATATACCGTTGGAAAGCTACAGAAAATCCTCAACTTTTTGGTATTGTAACTTTCTTCCCATTTTTTGTTTTTTTATTATGAATTTTGAAAAAACAGAAATCATCACAAGCTGATTGAAAAGTGTTTTGAACGAAATTTATTTAACCACTTTGTCGGAATGGAGCAAATGATATACCATTGGAAAGCTACTGAAATTTCGCAACTTTCTCATGTCGTAACCTTTCACCAATTCTTTACGGTTTTTAAACAATATTCAAAATACCGACATTTTCTCTGTTCCGGGAAACAGATTTTCTGTACTTCCCTCGACATGTATCTCGTACTTCCTGGAATATGAGTTTTGTACTGCGCATTGTCACAATGTTGTACTTTCTGTATCTACAGTCATATTTTCATTCAATTGGGGGGGGGGGGGGGGGGGGGGTGTATTTTTTTTGATATTTACTCATTTTTACTTTCCCGATCTTGCTGTTTTTAATACTCCCCAAAACTGAATTTTGTACTTCCCGATCTTACGGTTTTGTACTTCTCAAATCACAATTTTGTTAAGACTAATTTTGCATTTTTCGTACTTCTTTTCGGTAAAATAAGGTATTGTACTTCTCAGTATGAATAAATTGTACTGCCGAGTACGAATAAATGGTACTGCCCATAGTGAATCATTGATAATGCTCATATTGATACAGCTGGCCATGCTGCTACTGTTCACAGCAGCCATCTCCATGACGCCCGACGACCAAGACGCAGGGGGGCGTTCCAGTGGACGGACGCGATGGCCGGCGGTCTCGAGCTCCTGCCCACGCCGCCATCCGCCTCCTCCACCAACGCCGCCGCCTCCCCAGCCAAGCTCCTGCTCCTCCAAGCCCTGCACTTGTCGTCGCCGGTCCAGGCCTCTCCGCAGCCACCGGCCATTTGCAGCAGCCCGATTCGCGGCCGGATCCTCCAGTTCCGGCAAGGAAGGAGCAGGGAGCAGCCGGCGTGGAGGAAGGAGGGGAAGGGAGCAGCCGGCGTGGAGGGAGGAGGGGCATGGACCAGGGAGCAGCCGGCGTGGAGGAAGGAGGGGCAGGGGAACGGCCGGCGTGGACGGAGGAGGAGCAGGCGAGCGGCCGGCGTGGAGGGAGGAGGGGCAGGGGAACAACCGGCGTGGAGGGAGGAGGAGCAGGGGAACGGCCGGCGTGGAGGGAGGAGGAGCAGGGGAGCGGCCGGCGTGGAGGGAGGAGGAGGGCGGCGCCGGCGCTGGCGGGAGGAGGAAGGAGGCCGGGAGGAGGGAGGCGGGGACGCGGCTGCGGGAGGAGGCCGTGGAGGGGGGCGGCGCGGGGAGGCGGATGGAGGCGCGGGGGAGGGAGGCCGGGCGGCCGGCGCGGGGGGGGGGGGTGCGGGGCGGCGGCGGCGGCTGGAGGCGGGGATCGCGGTAGGAGCTATATATAGGGGCTTGCCTATTGTAGAATAATATTCTACAATCGATTTTAGAATAGACCCACCATATATATATATATATATATATATATATATATATATATATATATATATATATATATATATATATATATATATCATCGAATTTCTCGTACGACGACCATTCACATACATATATATATACAATTTGGTATATACAATTTCTCCTACAATTTGCGGATGATTACATATGCAGGGCATTACTGCTTGATCTTGTAATGATATTCTCCTTTGGGATTTATGACCTGGTCGAGCAGAAATCCAGCTATTTCCTCTTGAATTGCTCGTACGCGAGCCGTTGGTAGGAGCTGGCCCCTCATCTCCATCAGCTATAACCAGGAGATCAAAATGAATATATTAGTTGTGTGTATATATATTAGCTAGATCATGATAAAAAAATTATGGATAGTGTTCTGGCAAACGTACCTAAAGATTTCTTTCATCTCTTCTCCTTTCAGACGTGATCATGCGAATGTTCTCGCAAACGTAGTATGCACATAAAGCATTCCCCTGCTCCTGCTTCATGCACTTTACGAGAATAAAATTCAATCAGGTAATAATTAATCAAGCATGATAATGGTATTGAAACTAGAATTAAATAGATGCACGGACGTAGCTAGCTAGTACTACTTAATTACCTTGGGTCGCACCCATTTCAGCTGTTGTTTTCATTCGCCGGGGACCTCTTTGATGAACTTTTGCCAAGCCCTGCCCGCCGGCAAAGAAAATGAATAAAGGAGTTATTAACTAGTTGATATCAGGAAATGAAGTAAAGAGGCCAACATAGTGCGATAATGATTGAAATTACCTGTCGACCATCCCCCTCACGGTTGCGTATTCGGATGGATTCTTATATAGTGAGTCCAGTACTTCAACTTTTCCCTTGTCAACTTCAATGATTAACAAGATCCAGTGGTAACTGCATGCGCACACGTTTTTTATAAATAAGCGGGCATGTGCATAACTCATCAACTACACTTATTAACATCTAGTAAGCAAAAAATAGAATTTGTAGTACAAGATATAGTAACACTCATCCGAAGTTGTAAGGAAGTAGTATTTCTGGTTGGGTGTTTAGTTGCTTCAAAAACTCTAGCAAGAATCTCTCTGTGTCTTCTCTTGAATATTGATCTTCCCATATCGCCTGATTAACCGTATTTGGGTCAATGAACCCAATGCCATAGCGTCCAGCTTTTTTCATTTCATACATCTTCATTCTGCATAATACCACAGAAAAGAATATAGTAAGGATAATTACAGGTAATGAACGAGAGCACATCTAGCTAGCTAGCTAGAGACTTAAATTACAGAAAGAAATCACTTACAGACAATAGCAACTGACGATAGATTTGTTGAGTGCGTCTTGATTGAATAACTGAAACATCTATTCAAACTCAACCCACAAATCTTTTGCATGAAAGTAATGCTCTTTCTTGACTTTCATCATGAGGGACTCTCGATCGGTCTTTGCTGCTTCTATCATGTACCATTTATGCAAATCGTACATTCTCGTTGGTAGAAGCGGGACCTGCTCAGGCTTGACCAGAGGTTGGCCGCGGACATATTTCCATCTTAGTTCCTCCTCTTTAAACACGGGGAGTTCCTCGGTACCTAGGAGTTGTTCAACAGTGACACCGGCCTCTTTAGCCTGCCTTCTAAGATCGTCGGTTATTACCAGCCGATCGGCGGTACTCACATGTGTTTGTACAATGAGCGGGGGGATCGATTGCACTGCCTGTTCTCCCAACTGGGGAACAGTTTTCCCGCTTTTTTTGCCAACTGCTTGGCTCGAGCTCGAGCTCAACTCCTTTTGCCCTGCTAAATATGACTTCTTGATAGACCGCACATAGTCGGAGTCCTTCTGATTGTCAGTCGGTCGAGCCATATCAATAAAGTATTGTGAGACATGCTCAGGTACTTTCTCCTTTGGCGGCGCGGGCGGTTTCGGTGCAAAATGGGCCTTCAATTGGGCATCCACTACGGCGTTGAGTTCCTCCTGATTCAGGTGATAAGGCAACTTCAGAAGAGGCTTGAGGCTTGGACCATATTTGAATTTCTTGCCTGTTGTACCGCTAGCCGTCGTAGCTGCGGCCTCTCTCTTCCGCTGTTGCTTAGGCGGAGCACGCTGAGTTGGCCGAGACGGCAGACGCGGTGCCGGACTTGGAGGAGGAGGAGTCGGCTGACGTCGTGCCGGACTTGGAGGAGGAGTCGGCTGACGCGGTGCCGGCGGACTTGGAGGAGGAGGAGTTGGCTGACGCCGTGCCGGACTTGGAGGAGGAGTCGGCTGACGCGGTGCCGGACTTAGAGGAGGAGGAGTCGACTGACGCGGCGGCGGACTTGGAGGAGGAGGAGTCGGTGGCCTTGGAAAGACGATGCAATCCTTTTTCCATAGAATGATATGATGTATGGCCTCTCCCAGTGTTCTCTCCTCGTCACCTCCAAGAATGTCAAGTTGTAGCTCGTGATATCCTGACATCACTTCATCAACCCCGACACGAGCATAGCCAGCTGGAATGGGATTGCAATGGAAGGTTGCTTCAGGGGGATTTGCTAAAGCATAGATGTCCACCACCTTCATGGATAAGTTCTTCACTTTCATGTGTAGCTCACAGTTAGTCCTGTCTTTGATATCATCCACAGGGTAGCTAGCTAGCAATGCATTATCGATATCGGCCGGGGCGGAACCCACGCTGCTTCTCGGCATAGATGGGACGGTGCTATCCAATGCTGGATCGATCTGCTCATGCTGCCGCTGAGACGCCCTTTCCTGGCTGAGTGAGTCGATCTGCTCCTGCTGCCGCCTGACAAATCGTTCCAACTCCATGTGCTTTGATTCTAGGCCTTCAAGGTGGAGTGCTTCCTCCTTCTTCTTCTGCTCCTCCTACTTCTTCTTTCTCGCATGGCTTCTATAGTCGTCGTTCCAATCCGCAAACCCCTCATACCACGGAACAATGCTTTTGTCTCGTGTTCTTCCCAGGTGTTCAGCATTCTTCAGGGCGCGCGTAAGCTCGTCGTTATCTCTGTTGGGCGTGAACACCCCCGTTCAAATTGATCGTAGTAACTGGACTGACCCCTTTACTAATCATCTCTTGCTCAGATTGATCCCACTTAGGCATGGCCACCTGGTAGCCACCTGGCCCCAGATGATGGTGCCACTTCTTTTTCGCAGCATTAATCTTGTTTTTTCTTGACCGTTCCTTAGCTTCTTCCGATTCCTTGAACTTCACGAAAGCGTCCCAGTGATCTTTTGCCTTCACCAGTGCTCCCGTGAATTCTGGAGTCTTCTTTTCTGATTTGACGTACTTAGTCCATGTATTTTTCTTGAAGGTGTTGAATGCGATCGCCATCTTTTTAAGAGCATAGTTTCTGACTTTCTTCAGATCTGCATCTGTCAAATTATCTGGTAGGGTGAAATGTTCCATGAGCGTAGTCCAAAGCACATCTTTTGCTCTTTCGTCGACAAAAGTAACTCCTGCTCGATCTCCCTTTGCTGGCTTTTTCCATTCTTGAACGGAGAAAATGGTCCATATTTTTAAATACTTGATTGTGATTTCTTATATACGAGGAACCTTCAGAATCATAACGGATTCTCTTAACCTTTAAGGGATTTAACAAAATGGCGCCATTGTGGATGTGCAGAAAATGGTTCATATTTTTCCTGATATCATCTACCCTTCTATATGTCATGTTGTCTAGCTAGTGTCAAAGGAAGAAAACCATGGCTTCATCATTAGCCGGAAGTAGCAGGCGTATGATGGTACGAAGCTGTCCAAAGTTGTTTTGGAACGGAGTCCCGGATAGGATAATTAGCTTTTTGGTACGAAGTTCAGCAAGAGCCTTCCGAATATCGCTATTTGGAAGGCCTTTAATTTGCTGAACTTCGTACCAAAAAAAACTAATTATTCTATCAAGAACTCCGTTCCAAAACAACTTTGAAAAACTTCGTACCATCATGCGCCTGTTAGTTCTGGCTAATGATGAAGCCATGGTTTTCTTGAATCCTTTGACACTAGCTAGACAAAACGTGACATATAGAAGGGTAGATGCATGAGATCAGAAAAAAATTGGATCAACTTGTGCACATCCATAATGGGGGCATTCTTGATAAATCCCTTAAAGAACTAAGAGAATCTATTGTATACATACATATACTAATTGCAAATACATAACAAATTTTTGCAAATACAACATTAAAATATGCAACTTTTGCAAATACTAATTGCTATACATTGGATCAAATGTCAAAATTCATCAACTTTTTTCTATACATTGTATTAATACACACACACACACACACACACACACACACACAGATATATATATATATATATATATATATATATATATATATATATATATATATATATATATATATATATATATATATATATATATATACTAATTTCTATACACATTGGATCAAAATGTAAAAATTCCTCAAATGTCAAAATTCCTTCACTTTTTTCTATACATCTAATTAATCATCTAGCTAGTGAAAAAAAATGTCAAAATTCTTGCATCTACGTCAAAATTCCTTAACTTTTTTCTATACATCAAAATTCTTGCATCTAATCATCTAATCATCTATACATCTAATCATCTAATCATCTAGTGTGTGTGTGTGTGTGTGTGTGTGTGTGTGTGTGTGTGTGTGTGTTCATGCATATACGTGTGTGTGTGGGGGGGCTCGGGGAGGGGGCCGGCGGCCTCCATGGCGGCATTGGAGGCGAGGCAGAGGGGGGAGAGGGGGGGAGCTCACAGTGGGGCGACGGGGAGGCGAGGCGAGTCGAGGGCGGCGACGGCGAGGAGCTCGGGGCCGGGCCGGAGGAGCGGGCGCGGGTGGCGTCCCGGGCGGCGTCAGGCCGGGCTCGAAGAGGAGCGGGCGCGGGTGGCGTCGGTGATCGGCGCGAGGAGGCGCGGGCGGCCGGCGTCGGGGGCGGCGACGAGCTCCGGCGTTGGGGAGGCGAGATGGCGACGGCGCGGCGATGTCGATGAGGTCGAAGAAAACAGAGGAACTGAAATTTTTTGAAGTGTTGTATATATATAAAGAGGCCTTTAGTCCCGGTTGGAGCCACCAACCGGGACTAAAGGTGAATTTCACCAGCCGAAGCGGCGGGAAGCGACCCCCTTTAGTCGCGATTGGTGGCTCCAACCGGGAATAAAGGGGGCCTTTAGTCGCGGTTGGTGCCACCAACCGCGACTAAAGGCCTGGCTTTCCATATTGAAATGTTTAGTCCCACCTCGCTAGTTGAGGGGAGCTCGCACCGGTTTATAAGCCCCGCCGTGGCTACCGTGTCGAGCTCCTCTCTAATGCAGGCCTACTGGGCCTACCACACCTCTGCCGCCCAGTGGGGCCTACTGGGCCATGCGGGCCTGCATCCTGGCCCAACTAGAGGTTGAGTTTCTAGTCGTATGAAGGCTGTGGCGGCCCAATAGGCGGGCTTTTTTTTAATTTATTTTTTTCTGTTTTTTTCTGCTTTATTTATTTTCTTTTGTTTCTGAGTTCTTTTTTGCTTTATTTAGAGTTTCTTTGTGAATCTTTTTGCTTTAGGTAAAAAAAATTATAAACTTTCTGTTAGTGCCAGTAGTTTTCAAATTTGAATAGTTTAAATTTGAATTATTTGAAATTTGTGTGAATCACTAGTTTGTGAATAACTTTATTTTAAAAGTAGATTTTTCAGTGATTCTTTTTTCTGCTGTTTAATATTAGCGTGTTTTATCATTATATTCAATTTGGTAATTCTTAGGTTATTTAAAAAATGAAATGCCTTTGTAACAGATGAGTTTTCGTCTGAAACCCTGATACTTCGAAAGAGATTGTCCATTTTGTACACGAAGTGGATCCAGTTTTTGCCGTAACCCACTCAACTTTTTAGCACATGCTATGTGCCTTTGGACATAATATTTCTTCACGTTTCAAATGCCAAAACACATAAGTCGGAGTTCTATTACAAAGATTCCCTCCGGTTTGTCCGAAGTGGGACTTTCCAGATATATAAGTCCGGAAACTAACTAGAGAAGCCGGTCACATCCCAGAGTGGGATCTTTGGGTATAAAACTTTTTCTTTGCGTATGTCCCTTTGCGCCGTAACCATGGACAATCTTCATCGTTTAACTTGATGCTCGGGTCAACATTCACTATGAAGGGAGCAATTTCATGAAACTTTTCATAATCTTCTGACATGTCTCTCTTGTCCTCCACTCCCACGATGTTTCTTTTCCCTGAAAGAACTATGTGGCGCTTTGGCTCATCGTATGATGTATTCGCTTCCTTATCTTTTCTTTTTCTCGGCTTGGTAGACATTTCCTTCACATAGAAAACATGCGCCACATCATTGGCTAGGACGAATGGTTCGTCTGTGTACCCAAGATTGTTGAGATCCACTGTTGTCATTCCGTACTGCGGGTCTTCCTTTACCCTGCCTCCTCTCAGATTGACCCATTTGCACCGAAACAAAGGGACCTTCAAACCAAGTCCATAGTCAAGTTCCCATATCTCCTCTATGTAACCATAATATGTGTCCTTTGGCCTATTGGTGTTTGCTGCATCAAAGCAGACACCACTGTTTTGGTTGGAGCTCTTTTTATCTTGGGCGATCGTGTAAAATGTATTCCCATTTATCTCGTACCCTTTGAAAGTCAATATAGTCGAAGATGGTAACTTGGACTGCAAGTACAGGTCATCTGCAACAGTGTCGTCATGCATGAGACGTGTCTGCAACCAACCGGCGAAAGTCACAGTTTGTTCATGTGTAATCCAGTCGTCAGACTGCTCCGGGTGTTTGGAGCGTAGAATATTCTTGTGTTGCTCGATATACGGAGCCACCAAGGCGGAACTTTGTAGAACTGTGAAGTGTCCTTGCGCCAAAGAATGCCCGTCCCAGCATATTACTGAATTCTTTCCTGGTGTGCCTTTTCCACCCAGTCTGCCCTCATGCCGCGATTCAGGAACACCAATCGGCTTAATGTCAGGAATAAAGTCAACACAAAACTCAATGACCTCCTCTGTTTCATGGCCCTTGGAGATGCTTCCTTCTGGCCTAGCACGATTACGAACATATTTCTTTAAGACTCCGATGAACCTCTCAAAGGGGAACATATTGTGTAGAAATACAGGACCCAGAATGGCAATCTCCTCGACTAGGTGAACTAGGACGTGCGTCATGATATTGAAGAAGGATGATAGGAACACCAACTCGAAACTGATAAGACATTGCATCAAATCATTCTCTAACCTTGGTAGGATTTCTGGATCGATTACCTTCTGAGAGATTGCATTGAGGAATGCACATAGCTTCACAATGGCTAATCGAACGTTTTCCGGTAGAAGCCCCCTCAATGAAACCGGAAGCAGTTGCGTCATAATCACGTGGCAGTCATGAGACTTTAGGTTCTGGAACTTTTCTCTGCCATATTTATTATTCCCTTTATATTCGACGAGAAGCCAGACGGGACCTTCATACTGAGCAGGCATTCGAAGAAGATTTCCTTCTCTTCTTTGGTAAGAGCGTAGCTGGCATGACCCTGAAACTGCTTTGGATCCATGCCGTCTTCTCCGTGCATATGTTGCTGGTCCTTCCGTGCCTCCGGTGTATCTTTTGTCTTCCCATACATGCCCAAGAAGCCTAGTAGGTTCACGCAAAGATTCTTCGTCACGTGCATCACGTCGATTGCAGAGCGGACCTCTAGGTCTTTCCAATAGGGTAGGTCCCAAAATATAGATTTCTTCTTCCACATGAGTGCGCGTCCGTCAACGTTATTCGGAACAGATTGTCCGCCAGGACCCTTTCCAAAGATTACTTTTAAATCCTTGACCATATCAAGTATATCATCACCAGTAAGGTGGCGAGGCTTCTTCCGGTGATCTGCCTCACCTTTGAAATGCTTGCCTTTCTTTCTTACGGGATGGCTGCTCTGAAGAAATCGACGATGCCCCAGGTACACATTCTTCTTACATTTATCCAAATATATACTATCGGTATCATCTAAACAGTGCGTGCATGCGTGGTATCCCTTGTTTGTCTATCCTGAAAGGTTACTGAGAGCAGGCCAATCATTGATGGTTACAAACAGCAATGCTCGCAGGTCAAATTTGTTGGGGAACGTTGCATGGGAAACAAAATTTTTCCTACGCACACGCAAGATCTATCCATGGAGATGAGCATCTACGAGAGGGAGAGTGAATCTACATACCCTTGTAGATCGCTAAGCGGAAGCGCTAATAAACGCGGTTGATGTAGTCGAACGTCTTCGCGATCCAAATCGCCGAGCGTCCCGCGATCCAATCACGATCCTTCCGATCTAGTGCCGAACGGACGGCACCTCCGCGTTCAACACACGTACGGCTTGATGACGCCTTCACCTCCTCGATCCAGCGAGCGATGGTGAAGTAGTGGTTGAGTTCCAGCAGCACGACGGCGTGGTGATGGTGGTGAGGAACAATCTCTACAGGGCTTCGCCAAGCACTACGGAGATTATGACGGAGGAACTAGAGGGTTAGGGTTGCCGCACACGGCTTGGGGAAATCTTAATGTGTCCCGTGTGCTAGCCCTGCCCCTCTATTTATATGTTGAGCCTTGGGGTCTAAACTTGGAGTAAAAGCCTCCTCCGGGTCGGTTTTGCCCGCACAAGGTCGGTTTGGCCCGCAGGGAAAGAGTCCAACTCGGATCCCTGCCGAACCGTGCACAGCCGCGCACAAGCGGTAGTACCGCTTCACACAAGCGGTAGTACCGCTTGGGCGGTAGTACCGCTTCACACAAGCGGTAGTACCGCTCGGGCGGTAGTACCGCTTCACCAAGCGGTAGTACCGCTTACGCGGCAGCAAAACTACTTTTTGCACTTTCCAATACCTTGTGGGCTTTATCCCTTTGGCCCATATAAAGTGTTGCTGCACCCGAACACTTCGGTAAACATCCGGAACCCCTTCCGGTGAACTCCGGAACTCTTCCGGAGATCAAAACACTATTATCACATATATCAATCTTTACCTCCGGACTCTTCCGGAGATCCTCGTCATGTCTGGGATCTTATCCGGGACTCCGAACAACTTTCGGTCACCAACATAACAACTCAATTATACTAATCGTCACCAAACGTTAAGTATGTAGACCCTGCGGGTTCGAGAACTATGTAGACATGACCGAGACACCTCTACGGCCAATAACCAATAGCGGGACCTGGATGCCCATATTGGCTCCTACATATTCTACGAAGATCTTTATCGGTCGAACCTCTATGTCAAGGATTCAGTTAATCCCGTATGCTGTTCCCTTTGTTCTTCGGTATGTTACTTGCCCGAGATTCGATCGTCGGTATCACTATACCTAGTTCAATCTCGTTACCGGCAAGTCTCTTTACTCGTTCCGTAATACAAGATCTCGTGGCTAACACTTTAGTCACATTGCTTGCAAGGCTCATTGTGATGTTGTATTACCGAGTGGGCCCTGAGATACCTCTCCGTCATACGGAGTAACAAATCCCAGTCTTGATCCATGCCAACCCAACAGACACCCTCGGAGATACCTGTAGAGCACCTTTATAGTCACCCAGTTACGTTGCGACGTTTGATACACACAAGGTATTCCTCCGGTGTTAGTGAGTTGCATGATCTCATGGTCAAAGGAACAGATACTTGACATGCAGAAAACAATAGCAATAAACTGACACGATCAAATGCTACGTTTACAGTTTGGGTCTTGTCCATCACATCATTCTCCTAATGATGTGATCCCGTTATCAAATGACATCTCATGTCAATGGCTAGGAAACCTTAACCATCTTTGATCAACGAGCTAGTCAACTAGAGGCTTACTAGGGACACAGTGTTGTCTATGTACCCACACATGTATTTGAGTTTCCAATCAATACAATTATAGCATGGATAATAAACGATTATCATTAACAAGGAAATATAATAATAACCAATTTATTATTGCCTCTAGGGCATATTTCCAACAGTCTCCCACTTGCACTAGAGTCAATAATCTAGTTCACATCACTATGTGATTTACATTGTAATGAATCGAACACCCATGCAGTTCTGGTGTTGTTCATGTTTAGCCTTTGGAAGAGGTTTAGTCATCGGATCTGCAACATTTAGATCCGTGTGTACTTTGCAAATATTTATGTCGTCCTCCTTGATGTAATCGCGGATGGAATTGAAACGTCGCTTTATGTGTCTGGTCCTCTTGTGAAATCTTGGTTCCTTGGCTAGAGCAATGGCACCAGTATTATCACAAAACAGAGTCATTGGGTCAAGTGCACTAGGCACTACAACAAGATCTGTCATGAACTCCTTCATCCAGACACCTTCCTTCGCCGCCTCCGAGGCAGCGATGTACTCCGCTTCGCATGTAGAATCTGCTACCACGCTTTGCTTGGAACTGCACCAGCTAACCGCACCCCCATTGAGAATAAATACGTATCCGGTTTGCGACTTAGAGTCATCCGGATCAGTGTCAAAGCTTGCATCGACGTAACCCTTTACGACGAGCTCTTGATCACCTCCATAAACGAGAAACATGTCCTTAGTCCTTTTCAGGTACTTCAGGATATTCTTGACCGCCGTCCAGTGTTCCATTCCTGGATCACTTTGAAACCTTCCGACCATACTTATGGCAAGGCTGACATCGGGTCTTGTGCACAGCATTGCATACATGATAGAGCCTATGGCCGAAGCATAGGGGATGACACTCATCTTTTCTCTATCTTCTGCAGTCACTGGGCATTGAGTCTTACTCAACTTCACACCTTGCAAAACAGGCAAGAACCCCTTCTTGGACTGATCCATTTTGAACTTCTTCAAAATCTTATCAAGGTATGTGCTTTGTGAAAGTCCTATTAAGCGTCTTGATCTATCTCTATAGATCTTGATGCCTAATATGAATGCAGCTTCTCCTAGGTCCTTCATTGAAAAACTCTTGTTCAAATATTCCTTTACGCTTTCCAGCATTTCTATATTGTTTCCAATCAGCAATATGTCATCCACATATAATATTAGAAACGCTATAGAGCTCCCACTCACTTTCTTGTAAATACAAGCTTCTCCGTAAACTTGTATAAACTCGAACGCTTTGATCACCTCATCAAAACGAAGATTCCAACTCCGAGATGCTTGCACCAGTCCATAAATGGATCGCTGGAGTTTGCAAACTTTGTCAGCATTCTCTGGATCGACAAAACCTTCTGGTTGCATCATATACAACTCTTCCTTAAGGTAACCGTTAAGGAACGCTGTTTTGACATCCATCTGCCAAATTTCATAATCGAAAAAGGCAGCTATTGCTAACATGATTCTGACGGACTTAAGCATCGCTACGGGTGAGAAGGTCTCATCGTAGTCAACTCCTTGAACTTGTGAAAAACCCTTTGCCACAAGTCGAGCTTTATAGACGGTGACATTACCGTCCGCGTCCGTCTTCCTCTTAAAGATCCATTTGTTCTGAATGGCCTTACGCCCTTCAGGTAATACTTCCAAAGTCCATACTTTGTTTTCATACATGGATCCCATCTCGGATTTCATGGCCTCTAACCACTTCTCGGAATCCGGGCCCATCATCGCTTCTCCATAGCTCGTAGGTTCATCGTTGTTTAACAACATGACCTCTAAGACAGGGTTGCCGTACCACTCAGGAGCAGTACGCGTCCTTGTCGACCTACGAGGTTCGATAGCAACTTGATCCAAAGCTTCATGATCATCATCATTAACTTCCTCTTCAGCTAATGTAGGCTCCACAGAAACAACTTTCTGCGCTGCGCTACTCTCAGGTTGAAGTAAAGGTTCAATAACCTCATCAAGTTCTATCTTCCTCCCACTCAATTCTTTCGAGAGAAACTCTTTCTCAAGAAATGTTCCGTTTTTAGCGACAAACACTTTGCCTTCGGATCTGAGATAGAAGGTATACCCAACTGTCTCTTTTGGGTATCCTATGAAGACGCATTTCTCCGCTTTGGGTTCCAGCTTTTCAGGCTGAAGCTTTTTGACATAAGCATCACATCCCCAAACTTTAAGAAACGACAGTTTTGGCTTCTTGCCAAACCAAAGTTCATATGGCGTCGTCTCAACGGATTTCGATGGTGCCCTATTTAAAGTGAATGCAGCTGTCTCTAATGCATAACCCCAAAACGATAGTGGCAAATCGGCAAGAGACATCATAGATCGCACCATATCCAATAAGGTTCGATTACGACGTTCGGACACACCATTACGCTGTGGTGTTCCAGGCGGTGTCAATTGTGAAACAATTCCACACTGTCTTAAGTGACTGCCAAACTCATAACTCAGATATTCTCCTCCTCGATCAGATCGTAGGAATTTAATCTTCTTGTTACGATGATTCTCAACTTCACTCTGAAATTGTTTGAACTTTTCAAATGTTTCAGACTTGTGTTTCATTAAGTAAATATACCCATATCTACTTAAGTCATCAGTGAAGGTGAGAAAGTAACGATAACCACCGCGCGCCTCAATACTCATCGGACCGCACACATCAGTATGTATGATTTCCAATAAGTCACTTGCCCGTTCCATTGTTCCAGAGAACGGCGTTTTAGTCATCTTGCCCATGAGGCATGGCTCACATGTGTCAAGTGATTCAAAATCAAGTGACTCCAAAAGTCCATCAGCATGGAGCTTCTTCATGCGTTTTACGCCAATATGACCTAAACGGCAGTGCCACAAGAAAGTGGTATTATCATTATCAATTCTACATCTTTTGGCATCAATGTTATGAACATGTGTATCATTACTGTCGAGATTCAATAAGAATAAACCCCTCACATTGGGTGCATGACCATAAAAGATATTACTCATATAAATAGAACAACCATTATTCTCTGATTTAAATGAGTAACCGTCTCGCAATAAACAAGATCCAGATATAATGTTCATGCTTAACGCAGGCACCAAATAACACTTATTTAGGTTCATCACTAATCCCGACGGTAATCGAAGAGCGAGCGTGCCAACGGCGATCACATCAACCTTGGAACCATTTCCCACGCGCATCGTCACTTCGTCCTTTGCCAGCCTCCGTCTATTCCGCAGTTCCTGTTTTGAGTTGCAAATATGAGCAACCGCACCGGTATCAAATACCCAGGCACTACAACGAGAGTTGGTAAGGTACACATCAATAACATGTATATCATATATACCTTGTTTGTTGTTGGCCGCCTTCTTGTCAGCCAAATACTTGGGGCAATTCCGCTTCCAGTGTCCAGTTCCCTTGCAATGAAAACACACAGTTTCTGGTTTGGGTCCAGCCTTGGGTTTCTTCACGAGAGGAGCAACTGCTTTGCCACTCTTCTTGGAGTTACCCTTCTTACCCTTGCCATTTTTCTTGAAACTAGTGGTTTTATTGACCATCAACACTTGATGCTCCTTCTGAATTTCAGACTCAGCGGCTTTCAGCATCGCAAACAGCTCGGCGACTGACTTGTTCATCCCGTGCATGTTATAGTTCAACACGAAGCTCTTGTAGCTAGGTGGCAATGATTGAAGAACTCTGTCAGTGATAGCCTCTGGCGGAAGGGGCATCCCTAACTCAGCCAGACGGGTGGAGTACCCAGACATTCTGAGCACGTGATCACTGATAGACCCGTTCTCCTCCATCTTGCAAGCATAGAATTTATCGGAGATCTCATATCTCTCGATCCGGGCATTCTTCTGAAAGATAAACTTCAACTCCTGGAACATCTCATATGCTCCATGACGTTCAAAACGTCTTTGAAGTCCCGGTTCTAAGCCATACAACATTGCACATTGAACTATTGAGTAATCATCAGAACGAGCCTGCCAGGCGTTCACAACGTCTAGAGACTCAACTGGAGCAGGTGGATCACCAAGCGGTGCATCAAGGACATAAGCCTTCTGGGAAGCCGTAAGGATAATCCTTAGATTACGGGCCCAGTCCACAAAGTTACTTCCATCATCTTTCAACTTAGCTTTCTCTAGGAACGCATTAAAATTCAGGGGTGCTACTGCGCGAGCCATGATCTACAACATAAATATAGCAAAGACAACTTAGACTATTGTTCTAGATAATGAGTTTAGTTAATCATATTACTTAAAAACTCCCACTCAAATTGACATCCCTCCGGTCATTCGAGTGTAACATGATCCAAATCCACCAACTCAAGTCCGATCATCACGTGAGTTGAGGTGGTTTCAATGGTGAACATCTTCATGTTGATCATATCTACTATATGACTCATGTTCGACCTTTCGGTCTCTTGTGTTCCGAGGCCATGTCTGTACATGCTAGGCTCGTCAAGTTTAACCCGAGTGTTCCGCACGTGCAACATGGCTTACACCCGTTGTATGCGAACGTAGAGTCTATCACACCCGATCATCACGGCGTGTCTCGAAACGACGAACTTTCGCAACGGTGCACACTTGGGGAGAACACAATTTATCTTGAAATTTAAGTGAGGGATCACCTTATAATGCTACCGTCGTCCTAAGCAAAATAAGATGCATAAAAGGATTAACATCACATGCAAATTATAAGTGACATGATATGGCCATGAACTTGTGCTTTTGATCTCCATCTCCAAAGCACCGGCATGATCTCCATCGTCACCGGCATGACACCATGATCTCCATCATCTTGATCTCCATCAACGTGTCGCCATAAGGTTGTCGCGCCGACTGTTGCTTCCACGACTATTGCTAACGTTTAGCGATAAAGTAAAGCATTACATAGCGCTTAATGATTGACACGCAGGTCATACAATAATTAAAGACAACTCTATGGCTCCTGCCAGTTGCCGTATTCATCGACATGCAAGTCGTGATATTCTATACAACACATGATCATCTCATACATCACATATATCTCATCATGTAATTGGCCATATCACATCACAACATACCCTGCAAAAACAAGTTAGACGTCCTCTAATTGTTGTTGCAAATTTTACGTGGCTGCTACGGGTTTGCAAGAACCGTTCTTACCTACGCAAAACCACAACGTGGTGTAGTGATTGCTTTTTGATCTTCTAAAAGAACCCTCTTCATTGAAATCGATTCAACTAAAGTGAGAGAGACAGACACCCGCTAGCCATCTTTATGCAACGAAGTTACATGTCAGTTGAAGGAACCTGTCTCGCGTAAGTGTACGCGTAATGTCGGTCCGGGCCGCTTCATCTCACAGTACCGCCGAATCAAATATCAACTAGTAACGGCAAGCAATATGTATACATCCACGCCCACAACTCGTTTGTGTTCTACTCGAGATCTCATCTACGCATAGACCTAGCTCATGATGCCACTGTTGGGGAACGTTGCATGGGAAACAAAAATTTTCCTACGCACACGCAAGATCTATCCATGGAGATGAGCATCTACGAGAGGGAGAGTGAATCTACATACCCTTGTAGATCGCTAAGCGGAAGCGCTAATAAACGCGGTTGATGTAGTCGAACGTCTTCGCGATCCAAATCGCCGAGCGTCCCGCGATCCAATCACGATCCTTCCGATCTAGTGCCGAACGGACGGCACCTCCGCGTTCAACACACGTACGGCTTGATGACGCCTTCACCTCCTCGATCCAGCGAGCGATGGTGAAGTAGTGGTTGAGTTCCAGCAGCACGACGGCGTGGTGATGGTGGTGAGGAACAATCTCTACAGGGCTTCGCCAAGCACTACGGAGATTATGACGGAGGAACTAGAGGGTTAGGGTTGCCGCACACGGCTTGGGGAAATCTTAATGTGTCCCGTGTGCTAGCCCTGCCCCTCTATTTATATGTTGAGCCTTGGGGTCTAAACTTGGAGTAAAAGCCTCCTCCGGGTCGGTTTTGCCCGCACAAGGTCGGTTTGGCCCGCAGGGAAAGAGTCCAACTCGGATCCCTGCCGAACCGTGCACAGCCGCGCACAAGCGGTAGTACCGCTTCACACAAGCGGTAGTACCGCTTGGGCGGTAGTACCGCTTCACACAAGCGGTAGTACCGCTCGGGCGGTAGTACCGCTTCACCAAGCGGTAGTACCGCTTACGCGGCAGCAAAACTACTTTTTGCACTTTCCAATACCTTGTGGGCTTTATCCCTTTGGCCCATATAAAGTGTTGCTGCACCCGAACACTTCGGTAAACATCCGGAACCCCTTCCGGTGAACTCCGGAACTCTTCCGGAGATCAAAACACTATTATCACATATATCAATCTTTACCTCCGGACTCTTCCGGAGATCCTCGTCATGTCTGGGATCTTATCCGGGACTCCGAACAACTTTCGGTCACCAACATAACAACTCAATTATACTAATCGTCACCAAACGTTAAGTATGTAGACCCTGCGGGTTCGAGAACTATGTAGACATGACCGAGACACCTCTACGGCCAATAACCAATAGCGGGACCTGGATGCCCATATTGGCTCCTACATATTCTACGAAGATCTTTATCGGTCGAACCTCTATGTCAAGGATTCAGTTAATCCCGTATGCTGTTCCCTTTGTTCTTCGGTATGTTACTTGCCCGAGATTCGATCGTCGGTATCACTATACCTAGTTCAATCTCGTTACCGGCAAGTCTCTTTACTCGTTCCGTAATACAAGATCTCGTGGCTAACACTTTAGTCACATTGCTTGCAAGGCTCATTGTGATGTTGTATTACCGAGTGGGCCCTGAGATACCTCTCCGTCATACGGAGTAACAAATCCCAGTCTTGATCCATGCCAACCCAACAGACACCCTCGGAGATACCTGTAGAGCACCTTTATAGTCACCCAGTTACGTTGCGACGTTTGATACACACAAGGTATTCCTCCGGTGTTAGTGAGTTGCATGATCTCATGGTCAAAGGAACAGATACTTGACATGCAGAAAACAATAGCAATAAACTGACACGATCAAATGCTACGTTTACAGTTTGGGTCTTGTCCATCACATCATTCTCCTAATGATGTGATCCCGTTATCAAATGACATCTCATGTCAATGGCTAGGAAACCTTAACCATCTTTGATCAACGAGCTAGTCAACTAGAGGCTTACTAGGGACACAGTGTTGTCTATGTACCCACACATGTATTTGAGTTTCCAATCAATACAATTATAGCATGGATAATAAACGATTATCATTAACAAGGAAATATAATAATAACCAATTTATTATTGCCTCTAGGGCATATTTCCAACAAAATTCCAGCTGTTTGTGCTCATCCCACGCATGTACACCTTTTCCATTCCACAACTCTAAAAGTTCTTCGACTAATGACCATAGGTACACATCAATGTCGTTGCCGGGTTGCTTCGGGCCTTGGATAAGCACTGGCATTATAATGAACTTCCGCTTCATGCACAACCAAGGAGGAAGGTTATAGATACATAGAGTCATAGGCCAGGTGCTATGATTGCTGCTCTGCTCCCCAAAAGGATTGATGCCATCTGCACTTAAACCAAACCATACGTTCCTTGCGTCATCTGCAAATTCCTTCCACTTTCTCTCGATTTTTCTCCACTGTGATCCGTCAGCAGGTACTCTCAACTTCTCGTCTTTCTTACGGTCTTCTTTATGCCATCGCATCAACTTGGCATGCTCTTTGTTTTGGAAAAAAACGTTTCAACCGTGGTATTATAGGAGCATACCACATCACCTTGGTAGGAATCTTCTTCCTGGGGCGCTCGCCCGCAACATCACCAGGGTCATCGTGGCCGATCTTATAGCGCAATGCACAGCATACCGGGCATGCATTCAAATCCTCGTACTCACCGCGGTAGAGGATGCAGTCATTAGGGCATGCGTGTATCTTCTGCACCTCTAATCCTAGAGGGCAGACAGCCTTCCTTGCTTCGTACGTACTGTCGGGCAATTCGTTGTCCTTTGGTAGCTTATTCTTCATTATTTTCAGCAACTTTTCAAATGCCTTGTCAGGTACATCATTCTCTGCCTTCCATTGTAGTAATTCCAGTGTGGTACCCAGCTTTTTCTTGTCATCTTCGCAATTTTGGTACAACAATTTCTTGTGATCCTCTAACATGCGCTGCAACTTCAGCTTATCCTTTTCACTTGCGCAGTTTCTCTTTGCATCGGCAATGGCCCGACCAAGATCATCAGCGAGCTCATCTGATGCCTCTTCTTCAGGTCCTTCCTGCATTGCCGGCTCAACTTCTCCACCCATTGTTGTACCATCCTATTCATGGAACCCATGGCCAAGATAGCTGTCGTCATCCTCTTCTTCTTCATTCTCTTCCATTAGGACCCCTCTTTCTCCGTGCTTGGTCCAACAGTTACAGCCGGACATGAAACCGGACTCAAACAGGTGGACGTGAATGGTTCTTGAGTTAGAGTAATTTCGATCATTCTTACAGCCAGCACATGGACAATACATAAAACCATCCGCCCGCTTGTTTGCCTCAGCAGCAACCAGAAAAGTATGCACGCCATTAATGAACTGGGGAGAGCATCGGTCATCGTACATCCATTGCCGGCTCATCTTCATTACACAACACCGAAAAGACCAAATTAATACAAGTTCATACACACTTGTTCTCATAAAGCAACATACAAACTCTCTACCTAAAGCATTTAAATGCAACAACAAATGCAATCAAGATCGCAACTAAGGTAATAATTGATCCAACAGCATAGTGATACCAAGCCTGACTATCAATGGCATATTTTTTAAATTTTCGAATCTTCAAGCGCATTGCATCCATCTTGATCTTGTGATCATCGACGACATCGGCAACATACAACTCCAGTTTCATCTTCTCTTCTTTAACTCTTTTCAATTTTTCTTTCAAATACTCATTTTCTTTTTCAACTAAATTTAACTTCTTGACAAGAATATCTATGTCGGTTGCAATTTTCGGTTCACATACCTCCTAGATAAAAATATCTATGTCAACTTGATGGGCATAATTGTCATAAACAAGAAATGCAACAAACAGTTATAAAAGAGAATATATACCACATCTGAATCATAAACCGGACGAGGGCCGACGGGGACAGATATCAAAACCATGCCACTATGTATAACAAACAACCATATAGGTAAGAAAACTATACAAGTAACTATTTAAATCTTACAAACATGATTTTTTTTATAAAAAGGATAAGAACAAGAGGCTCACCAAGGTGGTGCCGGCGACGAGACGGTGCGGGCGATCGACGGTGGTTAGGACGGGGACGGGAAGGCACTAAGTAAACCACACCTACACATGCAAAGTAAGAAGTTAATTTGAGCTCAAATTGCATATAAATCAAATGAACTACCACATATAAATACTCTCAAACTAAAACCCACAAATCACTATACTTATAGAGCATTGCAAGAGCTAATCTAGCAATGAGAGATGAAAGGACAAAATTGCTAACCTTTGTGAACACTTGGGTGGATGGGGTGCCTCCAAATCTTGACAAATTTTGACAAAAATGGAGGATGAGCTCGAGGAAGAGGAAGAACAAAGGAGGGGAAGAAGGGGAAAAACAGGGAGGAGTACTGTGCTCGGGCTGGCCGAATTCATATAGGGGATCTTTAGTCCGGTTGGTATCTCCAACCGGGACTAAAGGGGGGGGGGGGCTTTAGTCCCGGTTGGTGATACGAACCGGAACTAAAGGGGCTCGTAGGGCCCCAGCTGACACCAGCCTGGCACAACCCCTTTAGTGTTACGAACCGGGACTAAAGGTCCGGAACGAACCACAACTAATGAAGACCGGGACTAATGATTTGGACAAAAGGTCTGTTTTCTACTAGTGTATACCCATCCTCTGCAACAATGAAATGTCCTAAAGGCGTTTCAGATGCACATGGTCCAAAAATAAAAAGAAGAAGAAGAAAAAATGAAAGATCACGCTACAGTGATCAATTCCTTGTAACTGCAGCGTTACCACAAGACAACACCCGATCGATGAGCATTTGATCATCATGGAGCTGATATTTTTTGCATAATAACTAATTAATGAATGTAGTGATCACACTTGTATGTTCATCCCCGTGAAATTGGACTCTTTCCTAAGCTCACATTGCTTTCGGGCTTGGTTATAAGGCTACGCATGCAGCGTTACCAGGTCGAATTATTGTATTTCTTGTGGTTTTTCGTCCAAGTCAGCTCCATGAAAGGAAATATAAGAGCAAATTAAAGACTATATAGCATTTCTTTAATAAAGATTGTTCATACTCAATAGTTGCCAACATAAAACTAGTTGCCAGTAAGAATCATATATTGATATAGGATAAATGCTACTGCAATTCTGCAATCAACCGAAATGTTCAGAACCAGGAACACAAGAACATGCACAGGAACCCAAGAGCCCTACATCCCAAGTATGAACGGATGCTCCTTGTTGACACCATCTTCTTCTTGCACCTCAAAGAAGGGAAATTGAAAAATGTTCTATTGCAAAGAATGCAGAGTGATCTCCATGTCGCAGACTCGATCGTCAACCTCATCACATTTCACCACCACAGGTCTGAACAATCGGCCGTCAATGCCGCAGTGCAACATGTTGTCTGACCAAGCAATCACACGATGCACGACACCAAGATTTGTTAATGAGGTTCACTGATATGGCTACATCCCCGGGGCCTGACTACGGGCGCTCCTTGATGGTCGTTTCAGCCTGAGCATTGATAGGGAGGATGACACTGGGAGAGTTGGGGCAATTTTCGTTGGTTTATTTCTCACACCATGCCATGCCAACCTGAGGGGTTGGGGATACATATTTATAGGCTGCTAGTCAGCCAAGCATATGCTAAGATGCTAGTCTAAGATGCTGGTCTAAGATGCTAGTCTAAGATGCTATCCTAACTGCCAGTCCTTGGTGGTCAAGGATGCTATCCTAACAGCCACAAGAACACAAGGACCATGTGCTACAGCCCCACAAAGGACCATGTGCTGCAGCCCCACAAAGACCTTAGTACAGAGACTTATCCATCATTCTCCCCCTAAGTCTTGTGCGTCGTCTTGTGGGAGGGTTGAACCATCCCAATCCTGGAGCAGAGTTCGAGGAACTTGATCCTCCCAAGAGGCTTGGTGAGCAAGTCTGGAGCTGGTCCGTGGTGTTGATGTAGCTCGCCTCGATACTCCCTTCATCCAAACAGCTTCGGATGAAATGGTACCTCAGGCGGATGTGCTTGCTCCGTTCGTGGAAGACAGGGTTCTTCGCCAGAGCTAGAGCGGACTTGCTGTCCACCAGGAGCTGCACTGTTCTAGTGTCTCGGCCGAGGAGATCACCAAGCAGTCGAGCAAGCCAGAGCGCCTGAGTGCAGGCAGTGGAGGCTGCTATGTACTCGGCCTCGCAGCTGGACAGGGCCACCACCTACTGCTTAACCGACTGCCAGCTCACGAGACACTTGCCGAGGAAGAAGAGGATCCCGCTCGTGCTCTTGCTGGTGTCAATGTCGCCGGCGTGGTCGCTGTCGCTGTACCCGACGAAGTGTGCCGCCCCCGGACACCTAGGATAGTGGAGGCCGTGGTCGAGAGTCCCCGCCACGTAGCGGATGATCCTCTTCACAGCCTGCTGGTGCTCCGTCGTCGGTCGCTCCATGAACCGACTAACGTAGCCGACGGGGAATGCCAAGTCCGGCCATGTGTGGGTGAGGTAGCGAAGGCTCCCCACAAGACGCCGGTACTTCATAGCATCCACTTCCTCCGTCGTGCTATCGCGGCTCAGTTTCAGCCTCTCCTCCATCGGAGTGAGAGCTGGGTGGCAGTCGGTGAGCCCAGCTAGCTCAACGATGCGCTTGGCATAGGCGGGCTGCCGGAGCATGATCTCGGAGTGATCCTGGTGCACCTCGATCCCTAGATAGAAGGAGAGGAGCCCCAGATCACTCATCTGGAAGGTGGCCTTCATTTCTTCCTTGAATGCCGCCACCGCTGCATCCTTAATGCCGGTGATCACTAGGTCGTCAACATAGACGCCCACCAGCAGGGCATTTCCTCCACTGCCCCGTCGGTAGATGGCCGCCTCGTGCGGGCTTTGCTCGAAGCCCATCTTCTTTAGCGTGGAATCCAGCTTGGCATTCCAAGCCCTTGGTGCCTGCCGTAAGCCATAGAGAGCCTTACGCAGGCGGAGCACCTTGCCCTCCTGGCCGGGGATCACAAATCCCGGCGGCTGATGCACGTAGACTTCCTCCTTCAAGTCGCCATTGAGGAACGCCGACTTGACATCCATGTGATGGACACGCCAGCCCTCCTGGGCAGCTAGCGCAAGGAGAAGTCGCACGGACTCCATCCGTGCCATGGGAGCGAAAGCGTCGTCGAAGTCGACCCCTTCCTGCTGCAAGAAACCTCGTGCCACCAAGCGAGCCTTGTGCTTGACAATGGTGCCGGCTTCATCCCTCTTCAGCTTGAACACCCACTTAAGGGTGATCGTGTGATGACCTTGAGGGAGGTCAGCGAGCTCCCAGGTGTAGTTCTGCTCGACCGCATCCATCTCCAACTGCATCGCGGCGCGCCAAGCCGCGTCTCTCTCGGCCTCTGCAAAGGACCGAGGCTCGTCGTCGTCACACGCAAGTTGTAGCTGCGCCTCCAGGTCGCGTGACACCAGTCCCGGCACCGGCTGGTTGCCGAGTAGGTTTTCCATCGTACGGTACCGCAGCGGTTCGCCGCCATGATACGCGTCGATGTGCTCCTCGTCGTGAGAGAGCGGGGAAGCGAACTCGACCGGGTTGTGCTCGACGTGAGCTGGTGCTGAGGAAGATGAGCCCGGAGGGGTGACTGCCGGTGCTGGAGTACGTGGCGTCGCCGGTTGTGGTGCCATCGGTGTAGCAGACACCGGGATCGATGGAGTCTTGGGAACTGGGGTGGACGTGCTCGGCGAAGAGGAGCTGCTTGCTCCCCCGGCTTCCTTGAAGTGGACGTACTCGACAATAAAGTCGTCATACGATGGAGTCGAGCCGTCGTCCATCGCCTTGTCCCACACCCATCCTCGCCCTTCGTTGAACACGACATCTCGCGCCGTGCGCACACGCTGTGTCTTTGGGTCGAGGATGCGGTAGGCCTTCGAGCCCTCCGCGTAGCCGATGAACACTCCCGGAGTGCTCCTGTCGTCGAGCTTGCCGATGTGGCCGAGCTCCTTGGCGAACGCGAGGCAGCCAAAGACCCGCAAGTGGGAGACCGCCGGCTTCCGCCCATGCCAGGTCTGGTACGGCGTCCTGCTGTCGAGTGTCTTAGTAGGCGAGCGGTTTAGGATGTAGACGGCCGTCAGCACCGCCTCTCCCCAGAAGACAGCCGGCATCCCTCTCTGCTTGAGGAGAGCCCGAGCCATCCCCACAACCGTCTGGTTGCGCCGCTCGACGACGCCGTTCTGCTACGGGCTGTACGGCGTGGAGTAGTGGCGTTGGATGCCCTCATAAGCGCAGTACGATGTGAATTCAGCTGCCGTGAATTCGCCGCCGTTGTCAGTGCGCAGCACGCGCAGTTTGCGGCCGCTCTCCGCCTCCGCAGCAACCTGCACGCGCCTGATGGCGTCCACCGTCTCTCCCTTGCTGCCGAGGACTATCGCCCACATGTAGCGCGAGAGGTCATCGACGAGCAGCAGGAAGTAGCGTCGGCCTCCTGGTGTGGCCGGCGTCACCGGGCCGCACAGGTCCCCGTGCACGAGCTCAAGCTTCTCCTTGGCTCGGAAGCTCGCCTGTTGGGGAAAGGGGAGTCGCCTCTGCTTCGTCAACATGCAGATGTCGCAGAACTGCTCCACATGGTTGAGGCACGGCAGGCCTCGCACCATCTCCTTGGCACTTAGACGCTTCAGGGCCTCGAAATGAAGATGCCCAAAGCGCTCATGCCATTGCCACGCCTCGTTGTCCCGACGAGCAGCGAGGCAGACGGGTTGAGCCACCTCCACGTCAAGGACGTAGAGTCGATTTTCACCTCTAGGTACCTTGGCGAGAAGGCGACGGTGGCGATCCCAGATGCGTAGGATCCCATGCTCGATCAGCACGTGCGAGCCGTTCTCATCCAGTTGTCCCAAGCTGATGATGGAGTTCCTCAGCGCGGGGATGTAGTAGACACCGGTGAGCAGCCGGTGTTCTCCAGTCTTGGCGATGAAGATGACGGAGCCGATACCCTTAATCTCCACGGCAGAGGCATCCCCAAACTTGACGGAGCCTCGCACGTCGGAGTCAAGCTCGGCGAAGAACTCCCATCGACCGGTCATGTGGTGGGTGGCGCCGGTGTCGAGGCACCATCCCGCCATCTTGTCCTTCCCGGAGCCATCGCCGAGAAGAGCGTGCGCTTTTGGCTCGTCGAGTTGGAGGAGAACCGTTGCGGCCGGTGCCGCTGGAGGTAGCTCGATGCTTGCATGCGCCATGAACAGAGCCGTCTCCTCCTCCTCCGCCTGTGCGATGTGAGCTTGGCCGTGTCATGGTTGTCGACGTTCATTGGCCCAATGGCCAAGCCGGCCACAGTTGTGGCAACTGTTGTCCTGTGCCGGCTTGGGCTTGCCAGCGGCGCCGTCCTTGGCGCCCCCGCGGGCGTCACCTTCGGCACGTCCTTGTGCTCTGCCCGGGGCACCTCTTCGCGCCTTGCGCTGCTTGCCGCGCCTGCGGCCGCCCGCCGTGGAAGAGGGCTCCCCCTTCTTCCTATCACCGAGGCCGGCGTCCCACTGCTCCCGAGATAGGAGCAGCTTCCCACCGGTAGTGATGGGCCCCGAGAGAGACTGTGGCTCATCGGTGTCGACGACCTTGAGGCGACCTATCGCCTCCTCGATCGTCATCGTGGAGAGGTCCAGCAAAGACTCGATCGAGCGAGCCATCTGCTTGTACTTCTCGGGGATGCACCGAAAAAGCTTCTCGACAGCTCTCTCCTCGGTGTAGGTGGCATCGCCGAACTGCACCATCTTCTGTAGCAGAGTGTTGAGACGAAGAGCAAAAGTCATCAATGTCCTCACCTGGCTTGAAGGCCAGGCTCTCCCACTCCTTACGAAGTGCCTGCAGTGTGGACTTGCGAGCACGGTCGCTGCCAATGCGTGCCGCGGCGATGGCGTCCCAAGCCTCCTTGGCAGTCCGCTTGTTGGAAAGCGAGAACTGCATCTCGGGCGGGACTGCGGCGATGAGGGCGTCCAGCGCCCGGCGATCCTCATGGTGGTCGACGTTGCCGTCCTGGACCGCCTCCCACAAGTGCCGCACCTGGAGCCTGATCTTCATGATCGCGGCCCACTCGACGTAGTTGGTTTTGGTGAGGGTAGGCCACCCAACACCGGGACCAACATCCCTGACCACAGTCCGGACCCCGTAGAGGCCGCGGTCCTGGTCGTCGCAGCCGCCGTCGCCGTGTGCACCTCCTCCTGGAGCGCTATCGCGATGTGCGCGGGCGTGCTCGGCTGCCCATTGCGCCGTCCGCTCTCGCTCCACATTGGCGCGGTCTGCGTCGGCGCCGTCGTCTGCAGGCGCGGAGCTGTTGGAGCTGTCGGAGGTGCCGCGGAGTGCCTTGGCATCCGCCGTAGCCTCACGTGCTGCCTCCGCTGCTGCTGCTGCTTCTACCTCCGCCCTGGCTGCTTCTACCTCCGCCCTGGCTGCTGCCAGTTTCGCCGCTGCCAGCCTCGACACCCTTGCTGCCGCCGCAGCAGCAGCTGCAGCCACTCGCTCGCGCTCCTCTGCCACGGCGCGCTCGGCCTCCTGCCGACGCCGCGTGCTTGAGGTAGCCGTGTGCTGAGAGTGGCCTGCGGACATGGCTCGCCGCTGGGTGGCTGTTGCGTGGGGAAGAGGCTGCTTCTGACGAGCTGCTACTTGACAGTCCGGAGGGAGGGAGGTAACCAGGGGAAGTCGGAGCAACTGCTGCTACCGGTTGGGGCTGCTCAGCTCCCGGGGAGAGAGGTGAGCAGGCAATGCTCAGGCTACAAGACAACCTGGCTCTGATACCAATTGATGGTCATTTCAGCCTGAGCATTGATAGGGAGGATGACACTGGGAGAGTTGGGGCAATTTTCGTTGGTTTATTTCTCACACCATGCCATGCCAACCTGAGGGGTTGGGGATACATATTTATAGGCTGCTAGTCAGCCAAGTATATGCTAAGATGCTGGTCTAAGATGCTAGTCTAAGATGCTATCCTAACTGCTAGTCCTTGGTGGTCAAGGATGCTATCCTAACAGCCACAAGGACACAAGGACCATGTGCTGCAGCCCCACAAAGACCTTAGTACAGAGACTTATCCATCACTTCTCCCCGTGACACCGTCACCATACCGCACACCGGCCACCCGGTCGCCGGCACACGCCGCCGGCTCCCCCTGCGTGCCTGTGCTATTATGTTGCCATAGGTTACATCGTGTGTCTACCCCTCTATATATAAGAGGTCTAGGATACAAGTGTCCTACTTGGGCACGACTCCATATCCTGTCTACACACTGTATGACTTCAAGTCCAACTGTAACCTACCTTGTACAATAATATTCAACACAACTCTAACAAACTCCACCTTGACGAATATTATTCACCAGCTTGGATTCATCCATGCGTCGAACCTTCATGTACATTGGACTCGAGATACACCATGAGCACCGCTGCTACTCCCAGACTACATGTGACTCCACCTGCAACCGTAGTCCCTTCTCGTCTTCTTCACAGTCAACACTGGAGCAAAATTAAGTTCCACTTTACTCTACTTTGTGCTCCCAACTTCTGGAGTATCCATTCAACGCCATCACACATCGATCACTGATCTGCATGAAAATAAACAACTCTGCTCTTTCTTGACCGTCTGTCTGAAACTTGAAGGAAATTCACCATTGCCCTGTGTCACCCTGAGTCAAATTCACAGTTGTCTCATCCTTTCCGGATAGTCTCTGACATGTCCCACCACTATAGCACTCTGCCTCCTTCTGTACTTGTCATCCGTACTTTGCCATGTCTGATCACCACTATAGCATTCCCTCTACACAATTTATCTGACCACATGTCTGATCACCATTGTCTTGGCCTGTCCCTGTGTCCCGTACTGACCGCACGCCTCGCCGCTATCGCCGCGTGAAGCAACGCACCGTGTGGAAAGTCAGCTGCGAGCAAATTGGTCTGACAGGAGCAATGGCGTGAGAGATTTGTTAAGAAACAAATCGGTTCTGGAAGGTATTGCAGCACCATGAGGGAAAGGTGAAAAGAACCCCCAATGGTTAGTGAAATAGAACATGAAACCGTGCTGCGCTCCCAAGCAATGGGAGGGAAAAGTGATCTCTGACCGTATGACTGTTGAAGAACGAGCCGGCGACTCATAGCCTGTGGCTTAGTTTAGGGAACGGAACCCACCAGAGCCCTAGAGAAAGCGAGTCTTAATAGGGTTTACACTCTAAGCCAACTACTTAGCGTCGTCATGCCTCGACCTCATCTCTGATCAGGTCAAGAACTTGCTCGGCGATGCTAGCCCAAGCAAATCCCAACAAATTATTATTGTCGATGTATTTCTATGCTTTCATGTTCTGAACACAGACAGGCCGGTGTGGAAAAAAAAAGTGGTCGTGGATATAAAAATTTCTTCAGGGGTCGGTCATAGGAAAAGCTCTCCTAGTCCTACGAACAACCAAGACTAGTCTATTCTTGAAAAAAAAATGTACATCTAGAGCCTCTCTATATTTGAAAATGAAATCATTTCTATACATCTATGTACTCCATGTCATTGGGACGACAATTTCCATGATAGAAAGATTTGTATGCAAGGTTTTTGCTTCACTCTAAGGATATTACTAGAGAATACGCCCACTGGCCGTGCTAGAATACGCCAACTAGGAAACGAAGCGTAAAACCAGAGCCGCATCTCTTTCAAGCACTCTGCTTCCACATGACAACTACTTGTGATTTGGTTGCAACCATGTGTTTGTTATCTCGCTAGTAAATATCATTTGACACATAGCCTTTTTTTTAAAACTGAGAATTTTATTTATATAAGGCAAGTCACTGCTAAAACATTGACGTTATCCTTAAGAAGATTACATAGAGCAGCCTTTGTTGGACAAGAGGCTGAAGAGTGAGTTGCACTACAGCAAGTGCAAATGCAAGCGGTTCTAGGAGTTGAATGGATAGCATCGTGAGCTTCTCTATGGGCATTTTTATTGCTCTCCCTTTTGATCTTGTACACCCTATTATCAACCCCTTCGGTGTTTGATATGAAGTTCTCTAAAATTGGTCTGATGCTCCAATGACCAGGCTTTTCTTTTGGCTTTCTTGCCGCCGCCACCATAGCAAGAGTTTCGTTGTCTGTCAAGTAATTTGCATGTTGATGTAGCTGGAGCTTGGAGGCAACCGTAGACGCAAGGTCCAGAGCCTGAGCCTCCGCCTGCCAGCGATGTTGCCTGCACAAAAATAGATGTATGCTCCAGATGATGAGATGCACAGATGACGACCCCCAGTCCTGCTATCTTGCTTGAACCTGCAGAAGGAGAAATGGCAGAGTTTTGTGGATTCCACGCTGCATCGACAAAGATATTTGGCCCTTGTAGAATCCTTGACCTGTCAATAGAATAAACAATTTTATAGAGAGGGTCCTCTGTCAACAAATCTTCCAGCTGCCTATCTGATTCTTCAATTGTTATCAATGCCTTCGCTCCATGCAATACCTGCAATGGATTTATATGCTTCGAATTGAAGAGAAGATCATTCCTGGATTTCCAGAGCATCCAAAGCACCGCTAGGATAAACTCCAGGGCTCCCTATTGCGAACAGGTTCGGAGGATCTGATCGATCATATCTAGAATTGTTGTACATCCTTGTTGCAAAAGTCCATCAACCATTAGACCTAAAAAGGAAGCAAACCAAACAGTTTTTGCATATTCACAAGAGAAAAAAAAGATGCATGTCATCTTCTATTTGTCCACATCTTTTGCAATTAGCATCAATGTGTTTTGAGCGGGCTGCTCCTCTTTGTCCAGTTACAATAGCCTTCCTTAAGAGTCTCCAAGCGAAAGTTTGAATCCTAGGAGGGATATGCTTGCACTTCCAGGCTGCCAAAGTGATGTTCTTGGTGATTCCTGAAAAACTAATATTGGCAGCAGGATTTGTGTGAAACAAGTGAGAGGTCAAGGATTTATAAGCACTTTTAGAGGAGCAAATGCCATTAGGTGAATGTTTCCAAACAACTATGTCATCATGATTAGCTAAAGATATAGGAATAGTGGCAATAATATCACAATTAGCCTGACCAAACAGGTTGGCAATGAGAGATAAATTCCAAGTTTTTGTGTTGGGAAGCCAAAGGTCCGAAATGGTGCTGGGATACGAGTAATTTTGATCCTGGATATTAAGATGACTATGAATGTGTTCCCAAAAAGAACACCAAGGAGTATTCCAAATATTAGAGTTGCCCTTGGCTAGTTGGATAGTGCAATTAGTAGTAAATTGATCTTTAATTTGCAAGATTGAGGTCCAGAAAGCAGATTTAGGACAATTACCTTTAGCACGCCAGAAAGAAGTGTTATGAAAGTATTTAGCTTTGAGAACTCGAGAAACCGTGCTTTCTTCTTCTGTGGCAATTCTCCAGGCAGTGGGCATAAGAAGACTTTTGTTTACTGCAAGTAGATCTCTTATCCCCAGCCCTCCCTCTGTCTTAGGCTTGCAAATTTTGGACCAAGCTTTAAGGTAAAGGGGCCTTTTCGAGCTGTCATCCTACACTCATGTCCACCAAAATTTTCGTATGATGGATGTCATCTGAGCAATGCATTTCTTAGAAAACAGGATGTTAGTCATGTAATAAACAGGAAGGGAGGCAAAAACAGATTTGATTAGAGTTAATCTGGCGGCATGAGATAACTTGTTAGCTTTGTAGGTAGGGAGTTTATTTCTGAATCTATCAATAACAAAGCTATAAGCTTGATTGCGATTCTTAGAGGGCAGAATTAAAGGGTGTCCAAGATGGATAATGTCATCTTGCATGTCCTGAACAGGAAAAAGATTCTTAACCTGATCCTTCTGAAATTGAGTAACTTTTTTGCTGAAGTAGATGGAAGATTTATTCCAGTTTGGTGTTTGCCCTGAAATTTTGCAAAAGTGCTGAAGGCAGTGCCTTATGATTTGTGCATCTATAGTATCAGCCCTCCCACAAACAATAAGATCACCAGCAAACATTAACGAATGAATTTGAGGAGAGTTGGGACCTAAGGTAATGCCATGAAGTTGATGAGCCTCTACAGCATGTTGAAGTTGACCAGCCAACTCATTCACTGCTGCCACAAAGAGGTACGGTGACAGGGGACATCCTTGTCTAATGCCTCTTTGGCTAGAAAAACTACCATAAGGCTGTCCATTAATAACCACAGAAAAAAGAGGGGAGGTGATGCAAATATTAACAAGGTGGATAAAGTGAGTAGAGAAGCCACATTTATGAAGAGCATGGCTAATAAATTTCCATTCTAGCCTATCAAAAGCTTTAGCCAAGTCAATTTTAATCAAAAAGGCTTGTTGGTTCCAAGAGCTCAGCTTAAAGGAGTGAGTAATTTCCTGGCCTATAATGATATTATTAGCAATACGACGACTAGGAATAAAAGCTTGCTGAGTGTCACAAATATAATTAGGGAGATGAGATTTGATTCTGTTGGCTAGAGTCTTCGCAATACACGACATTACAGGGACTGATAGGCCTAAAGTCTCGAGGAACAGAAGCAGTTTTCTTTTTAGGAATGAGAACAATGTTAGTCTTGTTCAGTTCCGGATGAAACTCACCATGCGAATAAAAATTGTGCACAAGCTGGGTAATGTCGTCTCCAATCCAGCTCCAGGCAGATACGTAGAAGGCAACAGTAAGACCATCTGGACCTGGCGAAGCATCTCTCCTCATTTCCTTTAAAACCTGAAATATCTCATATTTGGAAGGAATAGAATTGGTGAACTCATCTAGTATTTCAGAGTTGGATTTATAATCATTGAATTGATTAGTGGAAGGCCTAGATGAAGTAAAGATGTTTTTAAAATAATTGATAAAGCAAGAAGCAATCTCATCAGGATTTACAGTAGTTTGACCTGCATCTGTGCGGATACTTACTATTTTGTTCTTCCTTCTTCTTTTGATGGCCGCCATATGAAAGAACTTTGTATTTCTATCTCCATGAGTTGCCCAGCGTTTCTTCGCCCTTTGCTTATGAAATTGCGTTAATTTGGATATAGTGCTCTCATACTGTTTTATGAGCTCCTCTTCTTTGTTGTGATTCTGTATGTGAGGGGTCTGGCATTGAATCTCTGTAATTTGCTGCTCTGTCTCATGAAGCTGGTTCTGCAAAGGCTTTTTCTTCTTACACCAGACCTTCAAATCCCCTGCCAGCTTTCTAGTTCTAGTGGGAAAAGGAAGATGACTAGAGCAGGCCCACGCTTTACGAGCCGTGGGTTGATAATCATTTTCCATTAACCACCAGTTCTCAAATTTGAAATGCTTACCAGGCTTTTTAAATTTGGAGTGCAACATGAGTAAAATTGGACCATGATCACTAGTGATAATAGGAAGATTGTAAACATTCGCATTGGAAAATAAATTACACCATTCAGCATTAGCTAAACAACGGTCCAATCTTTCATAAATAGGTTGAGAAGAGAATCTTTTATATGTCCAAGTGTAAGCTGGACCATTGTAGCCCAAGTCCATAAGACCACATTGTTTAATGAGATAAGAAAATTTAGAGGACCGAGCATAATTAACATTAGAGCCATTAAATTTGTCCTGGGGGTACAACATATCATTGAGATCGCCCATACAAACTAGAGGTTTATCAGGCGAATTTACAGCAAAAGTAGCCACCTCCTCCCACATTTGGACATTATTTACATGGGAAGGATCACCATACATACAAACTAGATTATAGGCTTCATTAGTACTAATATCTACAATAGAGGCTATGAGCAGGCTAGAAGTGGAGTGTAGAAAAGTAAGCTGGATGTCTTCCGACCACATAAGCCACAACCCTCCCGAACGACCATTAGCAGGCACTACAAAGCTATGATCAATTGGGAATCTATTAGTAAGGTGATAAGAGCTAAATTTTGAGGTTTTAGTTTCAGAAACGAAAATTACCTTAGCTTGTGTGGATGACATCAAATTGGCGAGGTATTGCATTTTGTTACTGTCAAGGTCCCCGCCCATGCCTCGACAGTTCCACGATATTAGACTCATGGCGCCCATGGCGCCTTAAGGGCTGGCGCCGCTGCCTCCTGATTATGCTGCTGCATGCCTTGGACAACTCTCACCATATTTTCTTGATTGTCATCTGCATCTGTACTTCCCTTAACAGCAGTAGAATGCTGTATGTTACTTGCTGGGGTCATCACAGCGCTCAAAGGTGCTTCCCGTAACATTTTCCACCCAACCCTGATAGTGTTTCTGAGTATGATCTTGAAGAGCGGACTGAACAAAGTTTCCTTTGGATTGAATCATATCATGTACAGCTGTATTGCCGGGATTGCTTCCAAACTGAAATTGCAAAAAAGAGGGACCTTTATTATCCCATCGAGTCTGAGTGCGCTTCCCTGATCCTGCAGTAGGTTTGTATGTTTTGTATTTTCCTCTATCCTTGGAAGCAGAACTTTTATTGTTTTTATTGGACTTATCCTTTGACTGATTGTGGCTTTCTGGCTGCTCCCCCAACTGAAATTGATAAGCTTGGTTCTGATCTGACTGCACTGAAGGTGGCACAGATTGTTGTCTGCTGAACATTTGATGCTTTTGAGACCCATCATAATTTTCAGCATCTTCCTCCCTTCTAGCCATTTTCCTTAAATGAGGTGCTGATTGTGCAGTCTGAACCGGATTCTGTCTTTTATGGATAGATTGAGAAGGACATACCGCCGAAGATGGGCTTGGAAGAATTGTAAGAGTAGGTTCTTCAAAGGAGTACTGATCCCTCTGATTTATCTTCACACCACCTTTCTCTTTATCAGCAATCCAATTTGCACTTTTCTCCTCTTGGCCTTCCCTCCAAAACCTGTTTGCTGTACTGGTTCCTTCAAATGATATTGCTTGCTGTGTGGTATGAGCTTGATTCTGACTAATAGGAGCAGCAAAGGAATTAAACAGGTTCTTGGTTTGATCAAAAGCTTCTTTTGGTATAAGCGAGGCATCTCTTATCCGTACCCCAAAAACATCAAAAGGGATATTAGATGAATCACCTCCTAGACTCTGCATTCTCATTACCAACGATCTCCTTCTGGGACAGAATACATTGGTGTGAAACAGAAGACCACAAAAAGTGCAGATTCTACCTAGCTTCTCATAATTGATGTATGCCAGCAACTCTTCATTGGGAGCAATTTCTAGACCCGCAGTATCCTTGACTGGTTTTGACACATCTAACTTAACTTTAGCCAGAACAAAGTCCATGTTTGCATACAGTTTTGTTCCTTCAATACGATGCAGATCCGAAGCTTGACCCACTTGATTAATGATTTTAGCAATAAGGTCCAGGGTCTTGAGCACTTGAGGGATCCCATAAATGCGAATGGTGGCATAAATATACTGAAACTTGTATTCGTCAACTGGCTTATCTGGAAACCTTGGATTTAGGAACTCAATAAGAAAGGTGTCCCCACCCATTGTCCATGGTTGGTTTTCCACCACATAATGCATCGCTTCAAGGGATTTGAAGTACGCCTTGAATGTATATGGGTCAATCTGATCTATGTTCCAATAATTATCTCTCCAAGCCCTTTTCATACTATTCTGTACTACTTATAACTGGAACTCCTTCGGTTTTCCTACTGAACATGCCACCTTGAGCAGCAATTTGTATGGTGTTGCTGCTTCTGGTTTAGGATTAGGAGGAATATCAACCTTAAGTTTTATCTTTCCTGGCTTGGATAACTGAAGGTCCTTTAAAATGTCAGCTATTTCCACATCTGCCTCCGCACGCAATAACTGTGACTTCTGAAACTGATTATGAGCCGCTCGCCGAGAAGAAAATAAAGTCTCCGCTGAACTGGGTTCTCCTTGCATTATATGTAATTGCTGGGGAATCAAAACTTTATCATACCTTTGCTTGCAAAGTGGCACCTGATTGGCTCTCTCCTCCAGATTGTCGTCACACAGATTTATTCCTTGCAGCTGAACTTCTGTCATTTTCAGCTCCCTTGATTTACCCTGTTGCAAAGGAACATCTTCTTTTGGGAAAAGTATATTTTTCGTCCCTCAATTATTTCGATAATCTAGAAATAGTCCTTCAACTTTAAAACCAGTAAAATGTAGTCCCTCAATTGTTGAAACCAGATATTTTTGGTCCCTCAAGCTGCTCTGGATGGTTTTGTGCTGACATGGCATGGTTTTGACCGTTGACCTCGCCACCTCATTGTCCACCTCACCTTCGTCTTCTTCCCCTCTCTCTCTCTGCCCACGGGAGCACCTCGCCACGGCCCACGTGCGTCTGCTCCGGCTGCTGCCTCTGGCAGCCGTGGCCTCGCCTCCATGCCCCTCCGCCTGTTCCTTCACTCACGCCCATCTTGCACAAACGTAGTTAGCTCCGATTGATACAGCGAGACGCACACGTTTAGAGCAGCAATCAACTGGAACGATCCACCTGTGCGAAGCTAGCTAAGCTAATTGATTTACCACCGGCCAGAAACGCACCACTCCCACGCACACAGCCAACCGGCTGGAAATGTTGAGAAAATAGGCAATTTTTCGATTAATTTAATCCAGGAATATACCATGATCATGGCATTGACAGAATTAATAACATGCTGATATTCAATCATGCAAGCACATACTACGCTAACAGTAGATACATCTACACATAACGCTAGTACGGCTAACACAGTAATAAACAGGAGCGGGATAAACGAGTTATACCCTCCAATAGGCCAGTTGGCCACAGCAGCGGCGGCGGCGTCCTCGGCCGCCTTCTTGTCAGCTTCGGCCTTCTCGGCAGCAGCACGGTCGGCGTCGGTGGACATGGCGATGACGATGACGACGCGGACGTAGATGAAGAAGACGGACAGAACAGCAGCGAGCAGTCGCGTAGTTGCTCCCCAAAAACCTAATCGCCCCTCTCCCGTACAGGATCTGGAGAGGCGGGGTTTCGAAGGCCTGCTCTCCCGTCTACCGTGTACGCGGCAGACGGGATGGGATCACCGGCGGCAGCAGCAACAGAGGAACGGTGGACAGAGGCGGTGCGCGTGGAGGCTGAGATGCGATCTGTTTCGCGTGTCGGCTAGGGTTCGCAGTGCCTCACATATATAAGCACGGCTGCATGGAGAGACATGGGCCGAACCCACGTCCAAGTCGGACAGCCCACAATCTGACGTCTCAGATCGTGGCCCCATCTGTCAACGACTCTCCGTTCCTGACCGGCAAAAAGAAGCGCATAGGTATGAGCTCGGCTCGGCTCAATCCCGCAACCCGCGGCGCGTCATGACGAGGCGAGGCGAGGCGAGGCGAGGCGAGGCGAGGCGGGCGGCGGAGGAGGAGGAGCGCGCGAGGGCCTCTTCTCTTCTCATCCTCCAATAGCATGTGGAAGAGAAACCCTTATAAACCACTCCAACTCCCTCTCCACTAGCAAGGTGGGACTAAACTTCCCACCACCTCTCACACACACATGTGCCTTAGGGATTTTTCTGAAATTCTAAATGGGCTTTAAGCCCATGGGCTGATTTCAACAATCCCCCACCAGATCCCGAAGGCCCATAGTGTTGTCCTTTGTTCCAAACACTGTTTTGATATACCAGTATTTCAGTGAAGACCGGTTAAGGTTGAGCTTCACCTAGAGCAAGTAGCTACACTCCTTCACAACTGAACAATGGACTATGCCTTGAATTGTCAGTTTAGCGTAAAGAAGTTTCACCACAGGTCTTACTAGTACTAGACTGCCGAAGGCTGACCCCTCGGGTGGAGCATATTAGTCACACTCCTGGCCTATTCGTGAGTTTACTAGAGATCACCCCAATCTCATAGACTGTGACCAGCAGTCAGACTCACATAGGTGTGTTCCTCCGAAGATCGCTCTGTAGGACAGCATCTTGCTTATATATATATAAGCCTTGGAACACATTAAGACAGTAGTCATCCTACCATACAGTTTTCTCGAGAGTATTGCATCTCCAACGGAGTGGGTTAGTAAATTTACTCTCCTCAGTTCACCACTGGCTTGTTTTCCCAGGTCCTACTTCACGGGATCTCCGATCACATAGGTTGGGTTACTACCATGGCAACTCATGTGGGTCTCATGCCCATCTCCCTCGATGCACTATCTATCACAGCACGTGATAGCCCTTTAGTAAAGGGATCTGCCAGATTCTTAGCCATTTGGACATAATCCAACGCTATCACTCCGGAGTTTCTCAATTTTCTGACAGCTTTCAATCTCATTCTTATGTGCTTGTTGGACTTCATGTTGTCCTTTGAACTCGTCACCTTGACAATAACTGTTTGATTGTCACAGTTCATAAGGATGGCCAGAACCGGCTTCTCAACCACTGGCAAGTCCATCAAAAGATCTCGAAGTCATTCTGCTTCGCCACCAGATGTGTCTAATGCTGTTAATTCTGCTTCCATTGTCGATCTCGTTAAGATCGTTTGCTTGCAAGACTTCCAGGAAACAGCACCACCTCCAAGAGTAAACACATACCCTGTTGTGGCCTTCATCTCATCAGCATCAGAGATCCAATTCGCGTCACTATACCCTTCAAGTACCGAAGGGTATCCATTATAGTGAAGTCCATAGTTCACAGTACCTTTCAGATAACGCATAATTCGTTCAACAGCGCGCCAATGTTCATCACCCGGATTGGAAACAAACCGGCTCAGTTTGCTCACAGCAAACGCGATGTCAGGCCTCGTTGCGCTCGCTAGGTACATAAGTGAACCAATAATTTGAGAGTATCTCAATTGATCCTTAGGAATGCCTTCGAACTTTCGAATACGCACACTAGGATCATATGGTGTTTGAGATGCTTTGCAGTCCGAATATCCAAAACGACTCAACACCTTCTCAACATAATGGGATTGCAGGAGTGTAATCCCACCCTCATCATCTCTCAATAGTTTGATGTTCAAGATAACATCAGCCACTCCAAGGTCCTTCATCTCAAAGCTCTGAGATAAAAAGGACTTAACTTCCTCAATCACTTTGAGGCTAGTTCCAAATATCAATATGTCATCAACATACAAGCACAGTATAACTCCTTCGCCCCCACCATAGCGATAGTATACACATGTGTCAGCTTCATTAACAAAGAAGCCAACAGATGTCAAAGTTTCATTAAACTTCTCATGCCATTGCTTAGGTGCTTGTTTCAGGCCATATAAAGATTTCAGCAACTTACACACCTTTCCTTCCTAACCATCTAATACAAAGCCATCTGGCTGTTGCATATAGATTTCCTCGTCTAACTCTCCATTCAGGAAAGCTGTCTTGACGTCCATTTGATGGACGAGAAGACCATGCGAGGCCGCCAACGAGAGTAATACTCGAATGGTGGTCAGTCTGGCCACAGGTGAATAAGTGTCGAAGAAATCTTCTCCTTCTTTCTGGGCATAGCCCTTGGCCACAAGCCTAGCCTTGTACTTTTCAATCGTACCGTCGGGCCTAAGCTTCTTCTTGAACACCCACTTACATCCCAATGGTTTGCAACCATAGGCGCGCTCAGTAATCTCCCAAGTCCCGTTAGCCATGATGGAATCCATCTCGCTACGGACTGCATCCTTCCAGTAGTCAGCTTCTGGAGATGCATACGCTTCTGAAATAGAAGTGGGAGTATCATCCATGAGGTACACAAGGAAATCATCACCAAAGGTCTTTGCAGTCCTTTGTCTCTTGCCCCTACCAAGGGTTTCCTCGTCATCCTCCTCAGGATTCTCATCGTGTGTTTGTTCATAATATTCCATCGGAATGGCAGGTTCAGGAGTCTCCTCAGATTCCTGTCTAGAAGTGCTTTGCATATCTCTCATAGGAAAAATATCCTCAAAGAATGTAGCATCCTTAGACTCCATAATCGTACCGACCTTCACGTCAGGTACCTCAGATTTCACTACTAGAAATCTATAGCCAACGTTGTTCTTAGCGTAGCCCAAATTAACGCAGTCCACGGTCTTTGGTCCAAGCTTACGCTTTTTGGGAATCGGCACATTGACTTTCGCCAAACAACCCCAAGTACGTAAGTAGGAGAGCGTCGTCCTTCTCTTCGACCACTGCTCATATGGAGTGACCTCATTATCTTTTGTCGGAACCTTATTCAGGACATGACACGAAGTCAATATAGCCTCCCCCACCATGTCTTGGATAAACCCGATGTATCTAACATGGCGTTAACCAAATCAGTTAGAGTACGGTTTTTCCGCTCGGCAACCCCGTTTGACTGGGGCGAATAGGGAGGCGTCCTCTCATGAATAATACCGTGTTCCGCACAGAAAGAATCAAACTCGTTTGAGAAGTACTCTCCACCACGATCTGACCGGACTCGTTTAATTTTCTTTTCAAGTTGATTCTCAACTTCTGACTTATAGATTTTAAAGTAGTGTAGAGCCTCATCTTTAGTATTTAACAGATACACATAGCAATATCTAGTGGAATCATCTATCAATGTCATGAAGTATTTCTTTCCACCTTTAGTCAACACACCATTCATCTCACAAAGATCAGAATGTATGAGTTCTAATGGCACCAAGTGTCTCTCCTCCGCAGCCTTGTGGGGCTTGCGAGGTTGCTTAGATTGCACACACGTAAGGCACTTAGAACCTTTGGCTAAAGTGAAACTCGGGATTAAATTCAGTTTTGCTAGCCGCGTCATAACACCAACACTCATGTGACAAAGACGTGAATGCCAAACTTCAGATTCATTAACACTCGAATGAATATTGTTCACGACTTTATTACAAAAATCTGCGAGGGAAAGGCGGAACATCCCTCCGCACTCATAACCTTTTCCAACAAAGAGTCCAAATTTCGTAACAACTAATTTATTAGACTCAAAACCAACTTAAACCCTTCTCTACACAGAAGGGAGCCACTAACGAGATTCTTCTTGATGGCGGGGACATGCTGCACGTTCTTCAGCTGCACGATCCTTCCCGAAGTAAACTTCAGATCGACCGTACCAACACCATGAACAGAAGCACTCGCGCCATTCCCCATTAGAACGGACCCGTGACCTGTGGCCTGGTAAGAAGTAAACAATGAAATGTCAGCACACACATGAACTCCTGCACCTGTGTCCACCCACCAGTCGGTGGATTGACAAACTGAAAATACAGCAAATAAATTACCGTACCCAGATGCACCACTTTCATTGTTGCCCACAATCATGTTGCCAGACTTGGAGTCCTGCCCTGGCTTCTTGTACTTGTTTGGGCAACTGCTAGCCCAATGTTCCTCCGAACCACAAGTAAAGCAGCCATCTCCCTTCTTGTTCTTCTTGAAGGTCTTCTTACTCTTTTTCTTAAAGTCGGTATTCTGTTGGATAGAATTCTTTCCCTTGGACTTGTGGAAGTTAGGATTCTTCTGACGCACCATATTGGCCACAGAAGTTCCTTCGACCCCTTTTCCGTGCGAGTCCTTTGCTCTCGAGTTCTGCTCAACACTCAGATGGCCGATGACATCCTCTACTGAGAATTCACGCCTCTGATGTTTCAGAGTGGTAGCAAAGTTCCTCCAGGAATTAGGGAGCTTAGCGATTATACAGCCCGCGACAAATTTGCCTGGTAAATCGCACTTCAGAAGCTCAAGCTCCTTAGCGATGCATATTATCTCATGAGCCTGTTCCAATACAGAACGGTTTTCAACCATCTTGTAATCATGGAACTGCTCTATAACATACATCTCGCTCCCAGCGTCGGTGGCCCCGAATTTAGATTCGAGCGCCTCCCACAGGTCCTTGGCAACCCGCACATGTAAATATGCGTCAACCAGCTTATCTCCGATCACGCTTAGAACTGCTCCAAGGAATACGACGGTGGCCTCCCTGAACGCCTTCTCCTGTTCAGGAGCAATCGTTGCCGTGGAAGGAACACCGGCGACCCAGAACACGTTCATAGCCGTGAGCCATAAGGTGGTTCTGGTCTGCCAACGCTTAAAGTATGTACCGGTAAACTTATCCGGTTTCAGTGCAGCAGCAAAACCACTAGCCGAAAAATTCCTACACACATTAGGTTTTTGGATTGTTGAGAAAATAGGCAATTTTTCGATTAATTTAATCCAGGAATATACCATGATCATGGCATTGACAGAATTAATAACATGCTGATATTCAATCATGCAAGCACATACTACGCTAACAGTAGATACATCTACACATAACGCTAGTACGGGAGCGGGATAAACGAGTTATACCCTCCAATAGGCCAGTTGGCCGCAGCAGCGGCAGCGGCGTCCTCGGCCGCCTTCTTGTCAGCTTCGGCCTTCTCGGCAGCAGCACGGTCGGCGTCGGTGGACATGGCGATGACGATGACGACGCGGACGTAGATGAAGAAGACGGACAGAACAGCAGCGAGCAGTCGCGTAGTCGCTCCCCAAAAACCTAATCGCCCCTCTCCCGTACAGGATCTGGAGAGGCGGGGTTTCGGAGGCCTGCTCTCCCGTCTACTGTGTACGCGGCGGACGGGATGGGATCACCGGCGGCAGCAGCAGCAGAGGAACGGTGGACAGAGGCGGTGCGCGTGGAGGCTGAGATGCGATCTGTTTCGCGTGTCGGCTAGGGTTCGCAGTGCCTCACATATATAAGCGCGGCTGCGTGGAGAGACATGGGCTGAACCCACGTCCAAGTCGGACAGCCCACGATCTGACGTCTCAGATCGTGGCCCCATCTGTCAGTGACTCTCCGTTCCTGACCGGCAAAAAGAAGCGCATAGGTATGAGCTCGGCTCGGCTCAATCACGCAACCCGCGGCGCGGCGAGGCGGGCGGCGGAGGAGGAGGAGCGCGCGAGGGCCTCTTCTCTTCTCATCCTCCAATAGCATGTGGAAGAGAAACCCTTATAAACCACTCCAACTCCCTCTCCACTAGCAAGGTGGGACTAAACTTCCCACCACCTCTCACACACACATGGGCCTTAGGGATTTTTCTGAAATTCTAAATGGGCTTTAAGCCCATGGGCTGATTTCAACAGGAAACACAACACGCACACGAAGGCTGGCTATGAATGCCAAAGGCTCGTCTACAGACTGGTTGTCGGCACCGCAACGGCATTCGACGGTCCCGCGAGCCATGCAGACGTGCTCAGGCTGCTGCTGCTGCACACGCCGGGCCCGACATGGCATGCGCAATGGCGTCCGGGATGTGCGCTCCGTGGATGTGCGGACACTGGCTTCCAGGGCGTGGCCACCGTGCCCTACTTCGACGAGAGACAGGGAAGGACGAGATGACGATGACGAAGGAAGTTGTGCATTCCGTCTTCCAGGGCGTGGCCTCGCCCTTCTTTTATCTTCTCGTCTTCCTTTTTTTCCCATCTAGTGGGCATTCCGTCGAATGGTTGCCATGTGCCAACGTCGAGCTCCGCCCCGTGGCCTGCTGCGCTCCCGGTGCATGACGCGAACGCACTTGCCGGAGGTGGAGGAGCTCTGGGCTTGCACGGACTCCGCCGTGGCGGCATAGGCCGTCCAACCCGGGACGAGCACTGTCAGGACCAGAACCAAGGGGATACTGAAGAAATCGACAGTGCAGAGTTTCAGGCAACCGACGGCTACGATTGCAAGACAGCGGTTCAACAGGATTCAACGGCTCGGATGAATCCTCCCCGTTTCACCATATCAGTACTGTTTTGTAACCGTTATTATTTTACTATTTGCTCAAATTACTGTAAGTGAGCTGGCCAGGACATATAAGCCTCGCCAGTAGCTCGAAGGAGGACAGGTAGAAAATCCCCCAAATCGTAGTCGAGCTTAGAACCCTAGTTCCTGTACTCAAGACGGGGTCTCTGAACTCCTGATCTATCAAATTACCTACCAGTTCGACCAATTATTCCGTGAAATTCGAGTGGATCGGATAGATCAGTACTTTGCCAGTCTTTTGATCCTCACAAAGGTATCAGAGACAGGTCGTTTCTCGGCGGCGGCGGCGTCAGATCGGCGGCGATTCGAGCAGAGGCGGAGGAGAGGTTGACTTTGCTCATAAAATCCCTCCCGTCCCTCCCTGTTCGCGGCGGCGGTGTGAGCTTCTACGACGGCGGCGTGTGGCGGCGGCGAATTCCAGTTCGAGCGCAGATCGACGAGACCGTAGAGGTTCCTAGAGAACATTTCTCTTGAGGTAAAATTCCTGCTACTGTCGTGGATTCGTGCGTGCGGGTGGCGATCCGAGCGTGTTAGTTCGTCGGGTTGGTTCGCTGTAAAATCCCTGTCGAATTACACGAGCTCGCAGGAGTTGGGTCCAGATCAGGGCTTACTGGGATGAATTGGACAGCAGTTCCTTGCACCGACCCTGATCTGCAAGAGGATGGATACGAGAGCCAAGGTCCAGATCACAGTCGATCGTTTGGAGACAGCAGTGACTGAATTGGGAGCAGAACTGGCAGGTCTGCGAGACCTCAAGCAAGAAGTAACGCAATTGAGATCTGAAATGGTAACCATGCCACGGGTTGAAGCAAAGTTATCAGACATGAACGCAGAGATTCAGAAAACTCTCCAACTGATCTTGCAGAACATGACGATTACCAGTCAGAAATCGGAAGTAGTTACTCCAGTTGTGACTTCACAAGGAGATAATGGAAATGCAAGATCTCAAACAACAGCAGGGCTTTCAGTTCCAGAAGTTCAGGCAATGCATCAAGTCCCAGTTACCAGAAACTTGGAGAACAAATTCATATCCCAAGGACAGGCACCCATTCCCACCATACCAGGTCTAACAACTGGACTACCTAGTTCAGGTCTGTTTACTGAGAGCACTAGAGTTCATGCTGACAAACAACCAGAAGTCACAGGACCAAGTCAATTTAGGCTCACAACACCTAGTACAAGTGTGGCAGTCCAACCACATACACTGGGATTTTCTGGCAATAGTGGTTACTTTGCTCCTATAACTGCACCATTATATACACCTCCTCATACTTATAATCCTGTCACAGGTCAATATATTAACATAGCCACTCATGGACAGGGACTTCCTCCTGTTTATCAAGCTGCAGGGAATTTGTATGAGGCTCAAAGAAACCAACATGCCACACAGCTAGGAGGTCCTTCTTACTTTGCAGAGGCAGTATTAAAAGGACCAAGATTGGAAATTCCACTGTTTAGTGGAGAAGATCCTATTGGCTGGTTGATAGCATGTTAGAAGTTTTATGACATGTCAGGCACTCCATATGATCAATGGGTTAACTTGGCAACAGGTCATTTTCAAGGAAGAGCATCTAACTGGCTGAAAAATATTTGTGTACCTTGGCAAATGGTAACATGGCAACAGTTCTGTCAAATGGTAGCTGACAGATTCTCTGAAGCAAGTGTTCATGAGGCTGTAGAGTCACTGAAAAATATCCAACAGACAAATTCAGTGGCAAATTATATAGATAACTTTGAACAGTGTGTAGCACTAGTCAAAAGAGATTATCCATGTTTACAAGAAAATTTTCTGTTAAGTTGTTTTATTGGAGGCTTGAAAGCTGATATAAAACATGAAGTGTGTGGACAAAAACCTACTGGTATAATTGAGGCTTATTGGTATGCTAAGGTATATGAAAAAGCTGCTGCAGCTAGAAAGACACAACACCAATCTGTGTATAAACCCAGAAGTTATCCACAACAATACAGAGCTCCTTCTCCTCCCTTACAAGTCCAAGTGCCTGCTCAAGAGAAATACACTGTACCTTTTCCAAAAGATGCAAGAGCATGTTGGTATTGCAGAGAACCTTGGACAAGACAACACAAGTGTAAGATTGGGAAAACTTTGCACATTCTTCAGGAAATGGATGAAACTGAAGATAGTGATAATACTGAAGAGAACTTCGTTCCTGAACCGGTATATCACACTGCTCCAAATACTCCAGATAAGGAAAAAGCTCCTGACACTGTAGAAAAACCTACAACACAGGCTATGCACATTTCTGTCAATGCTACAGAAGGCACTGCAGGTCCAAACACATTCTCCTTAATTATAGAGATTGCTGGCAAGAAGGCCACAACACTATTTGACAGTGGCTCCTCAGACACATTTATGAGTGCAGATTTTGCAGTGAAAAGCAATTGTTATCAGCAACCTATGCAGCCCAGAAAAGTAACTGTTGCTGGAGGTGGCAAATTAATTTCTGCTGCTAGAGTACCAGATATGGATTTTAAGGTGCAGGGCCATACCTTTTGCAGTAATTTCAAGATATTGGAGCTGGCTTCTTATGACATAATATTGGGAGCTGATTGGATCTACAGTTACAGCCCAATCTGTTTAGATCTGGTGGAAAGGCTACTTATGGTCACCAAACAAGGACAACCAATAACTTTGTTTGATCATACCATTCCAAAGAAAAACTGTATCATTACAGCTGCAAAAATGGAAAAACTGCTAAAAAAAGGAGTTATGGGTTATATACTGCAAGTACATGAAGCAGAGACTGACAGTAACAAGTGCACTCCTCCACCAAGAGCTCTTCAACCACTACTCCAAAAATTTGCTGATGTGTTTGAAGAGTCACAGAAACTTCCACCCAAAAGAGATTGTGATCACAAAATCATTTTGCAAGAAGGAGCTAAACCACTAAACTTGAGACCGTACAGAGTACCACACTACCAAAAAGCAGCTATGGAAGGGATCATCAAACAACTCATTAAAAAGGGAGAAATCCAAGAAAGCTTCAGTCATTTCTCGTCTCCAGCTATCATGGTCAGAAAGAAAGATGGAGGGTGGAGATTATGTGTGGATTACAGAGAATTGAATGCAATCACTGTCAAGAACAAATTTCCAATGCCCATCATTGAGGACTTGTTAAATGAGCTGCATGGAGCAAAAGTTTTTTCTAAACTAGATCTCAGATCTGGTTATCATCAAATAAGAATGGCCACAGAAGATATCCCTAAAACAACTTTTAGAACACATCTGGGACACTACGAATACACAGTTGTTCCCTTTGGCTTATCTTGTGGACCAGGTACATTTCAGAATCTCATGAACAAAGTTTGTGATGTAATCCAGGACCCAACAGTAAAGAAGTTCATCTTAGTGTTCTTTGATGACATATTAGTTTTCAGTCAGTCTATGGAAGAGCATGCCCAACACTTAGAGAGAACCTTGACAATGCTCCGAAAGAATGAACTATATGTGAAAATGTCCAAGTGCACTTTTGCTACAGACAGAGTTGCTTATCTAGGACACATCATCTCTGAAGCAGGAGTAGCTACTGATCCTACCAAAATACAAGCAGTAGTAGAATGGGCACAACCTGAAAATGTGACCAAGCTTAGAGGATTCTTAGGTCTGACTGGATACTACAGGAGGTTTGTGAAGGATTATGGCAAAATCTGCAGACCATTACATGATATGCTCAAAAAGGATGCTTTTCAATGGGGCCCTTCCTAGAGTGAAGCTTTCACCAAACTCAAACAAGCAATGACCAGCTGCCCTGTGTTAGCACTGCCAAAATTTTCCCTCCCCTTCACTATTGAAGCTGATGCATGTGCCACTGGAATTGGAGCTGTCCTCATGCAGCAGGGAAAACCTTTGGCTTATCTCAGTAAAAGCTTAGGTCCCAAATCTGCAGCACAGTCCATTTATGAAAAAGAAGCAATGGCAATACTTGAGGCACTTAAAAAGTGGAGACATTATATCTGGAGGAATTCCTTGGTCATCAAGACAGATCAGCATTCACTCAAGTACATGACTACTCAGAGATTAACAGAAGGCATTCAGCACAAACTCCTGCTTAAACTAGTGGAATATGATTATACCATAGAGTATAAAAAGGGAAAAGAAAATGTGGTTGCAGATGCACTATCCAGAAAAGATAGCTGCCATGCAATGCAGCACCACACTATCACTGTTGTAGTGCCTCAGTGGACTGAAGATGTGAAGCGTAGCTATCAAGGTGACACAGACAGTGACAAACTGTTAAAGAAAATAGCTGCAGATACTGGCTTAAATCCTAAGTTCTCTGTGCATAATGGATTGATCAAATACAAGAACAGGATTTATGTGGGAGCCGGCACTGGGTTTAGACAGCAACTTATGCAGACATTTCATTCTTCTGCATTAGGAGGGCATTCAGGAATTAAAGCTACTTACTACAGAATTAAGAAGGTGTTCTACTGGCCAAACTTAAGAAAGGACATAGAGGAGTTTGTTAAGCAGTGCCCTGTGTGTCAACTTACAAAGATTGAGCATGTTCATTCACCAGTTCTGCTTCAACCTTTACCAGTTCCAGATATGGCTTGGGCTCATATTACAATGGATTTCATTACTGCATTACCAAATTCCCAAGGAAAAGAGGTGATACTGGTAGTAGTTGACAGGCTCACCAAGTACTCTCATTTTATTCCACTTGCACATCCTTATACAGTGCAAACTGTATTTGAGGCCCTGATGGACAATATAGTGAAACTTCATGGTTTACCTATCTGCATAGTATCTGACAGAGACAGTATCTTCACAAGTTCTCTGTATCAAGAATTATTCAATGCTTTTGGGGTCAAAATCAGATTTAGCACAACTTCACACCCACAAACGGATGGCCAGACAGAGAGGGTAAACCAATGTTTGGAAGCATATTTGAGAGGGTTGGTATTTCAAGAACCAAAAAAGTGGATGAAGTGGCTACCATTGGCAGAACTCTGGTACAATACAAGCTACCACTCTTCTTTGAAATGCACTCCATTCCAGGCCTTATATGGGTACAAACCTCCACAAATTGGAGAATTCTCTGTAGACCAGCCTCTCTCTCCAGAAGCAAGTTTGACAATGTCTGAAAGGGAACACATGATGCAAAGATTGAAAGCAAATCTGGAACATGCCCAAAGCAGAATGAAACATTTTGCTGACAAAAAGAGAATTGAAAGGGAGTTTGCTGCAGGAGATATGGTGTATTTGAAAATACAACCATACAGGAAAAATGCTTTTGGACTAAGAGGCTCATTAAAGTTGCGATCAAAGTTTTATGGTCCATATAAAATCATTGAAAGAATTGGAGAAGTGTCATACAAACTGCAACTTCCTGAAGGCACAAACATCCACCCAGTATTCCACATCAGCCAGCTCAAGAAGCACATCGGCCATCAAGCGGTTCCACTCCCTCATGTGCCATTGGTCACTCCTGAAGGGTATGTTAAAACAATTCCGATTGCAGTGCTCGACCGACGAGTCATCCAGCGCAACAAAGCTCCAGTGGGCCAATGCTTAGTCCAATGGGAAAGTTTGGCTCCCGATGATGCTACGTGGGAGGACGCGGCCTTCCTTAACAAGACCTTCCCAGGACACAAGTTGTTTCGCCTTGAGGACAAGGCGCTCGTCATGGCGGCGGCATTGTCAGGACCAGAACCAAGGGGATACTGAAGAAATCGACAGTGCAGAGTTTCAGACAACAGACGGCTACGATTGCAAGACAGCGGTTCAACGGGATTCAACGGCTCGGATGACTCCTCCCCGTTTCACCTTATCAGTACTGTTTTGTAACCGTTATTATTTTACTATTTGCTCAAATTACTGTAAGTGAGCTAGCCAGGACATATAAGCCTCGCCAGTAGCTCGAAGGAGGACAGGTAGAAAATTCCCCAAATCGTAGTCTAGCTTAGAACCCTAGTTCCTGTACTCAAGACGGGGTCTCTGAACTCCTGATCTATCAAATTACCTACCAATTCGACCAATTATTCCATGAAATTCGAGTGGATCGGATAGATCAGTACTTCGCCAGTCTTTTGATCCTCACAAGCACGCCGTCCACGAGGCCGGCGCACCGGTTGTCGTACTCGTGCTGTGTGTCCTCGGTGACGACGTCCAGTGTTCCACCGTAGCCCCCGTCGTTCTCCATGTCGGAGTCGCTCCACGCGAGCAGCCTCTCGTCCCAGTCCATGCCCCTGTCAGCGAAGGCGATGGAGAAGTGCGTGTGCATCCCACCACACGAAGCACACGGAGGCGGCCGGAGAACACGCAGGCAGTGAAGTGCTCCGGTGGGCAGAGAATGAGAGGGGGAAGAAGACGAAGCTGAGGTGGACAATGAGGTGGCGAAGTCAATGGTCAAAACCATGCCACGTCAGCACAAAACCACCCGAAGCAACTCAAGGGACGAAAAATATCCGGTTTTAAAAATTGAAGGACTAGATTTTACTGGTATTAGAGTTGAGGGACCATTTCTAAACTATCAAAAAAATTGAGGGACGAAAAATGTACTTTTCCCTCTTCTTTTTCACCCTCCTGTGCCAGTAAGCAAGACTGATTCCGCTGCTTTTGCAGATCTGAGAAGGCAGGAGGATCTTGTGGTGGGGGAGAGGAGTGGGATTCAAGATCCTGAAATTCCATGACTGCGGATAGACGAGATGGATGGAATTAGAGGAAGGAGGAAAGATGCATGGATGGGGTGGAGGAGGGGAAATGGATGGGGAGAAGAAATGTGGGGATCAAGGGGAAGGAAGCCCGCAGAGTTGCCGAAGGAGAAGAAGATCGGAGTCGCTTGAGGAAGCACCTAAGCCGCCCTCACCACCTCTTGAATCCTCAGCATCACCGCCGTCCACCAAGGTCGCCGGAGATGAGGGAAAAGACCGGATCTAGGACACTGGGAAAAAAAAGAAAGGGGAGAGATCACTCGCAGCCTCGCAAACTCGCACTAGTCGCCCTCTTCTTCGCCTCTCTCAACTGTAGCACGAGAGAGTTCGAGACCCTATCGATTCACACATAGCTGGTTTAATACATCCACAACACGACAACACAACGCATAGTAGAGCACCTCCATTGAAATAGGTAGCTTAATACATAGGGGAGATGGAATTTGCAGGACATCGGTGGTCCATGTCTTAGGTATAGGCGTCTCTTAGACCAAAATTACGGGACATGACTTAACACATGATCCACCATTATCAAATTTGTACACATGCAAATGCAGTTCATTTGAAATTTTATCAAATTTTAAATTTGGTATCAGTCTCCGTGAATTACATACTCACCATCTACCATGGCTGGTGAGATTTTTGAATTGAGCCCTATAAACCGGAAGGGAGTGAGTAATTATTATTTTACAGATTAAGAGGGTCACACTTGTGTAGATCCATGCCACCGAGTGCATGCACCTGTCGTACCCGATAACATTTAGAAAGGCATACGTAATGTCTTTGATCTTTGGTCCCGGCTTGACATGCATCCGTCCATCCATGCGTCCTAGCTACCGGCCTTCGAAGTCGGTGATGGTCAGCTCGTTGTTGCCAGACGTGTCCTCCCACACGTCAAGAAGGTCCGCCGAAGTGCTTACTGTGCAGACCACCGGCCGAAGTGGCTGCCCCGGCACCCGTTGGTGTGACAACATGGGGATCACATCAGCCATTTGTGGTCGTTTGCTCGGGCTATCCTGCATGCACAGTAGCCCTACTTGGATGCACGTGGCGGCCTGCTCTAGCTCCGTTGGGGAGCAGCCGCGCACCGCTGGGTCAAGGAGCTCGAGGCTCTTGTTTTCTTCAAATAGTTTCCATGCCTGCAAAAATGTATTCTAGTTTGTCAAGGTCATTGTGGAATTCAATATTGCAGGTCCATCAGGATGCGTTTCTTGGTTCAAACGAACATGGCTGGGCTTGGGCCATGTAGGCACGAAATTTCAAATTAGAATGAATTTTATTAAATCAAACAAATCTCCTTTTTTTTCAGTTGCAGGTAAGATGATTGATTACATGAGCTATGAGGTTGAAATTTCGTTGGTTCCTCCTGCCACTCACGATCTCCAGCAACAACACACCGAAGCTGTACACGTCCTGCATGAACGACACCATGCCGTCCATGGCGTACTCCGGTGCCATGTAACCACTATCACCGCACAAAAAACCGTCAGAAAATCTGGCTATAGAAATACAGTAATGCTAAAAATCTGATGTCAGATTTTTAAGCATGGCAAATCGAACGTTTTTTACGGCAAATTTAGTTGACGTGAGAATGGCAAATTTAGTTTACGAGCACGGCAATTTACTGGAAAAAAATGAACTGAGGTGGATTTTCCATGCTTGTCAACTAAACTTACCATCCTCGGCAAACATAAATTGCCATAAAAAACATTCGATTTGCCATGGTAAAAAATCTGATGTCAGATATGTAGTGGAGTCCTAGAAATAAAGTCAAGGTAAATTATAGTACTTGACCAATAATGTGTTATGCAAAGTTGCAGTTCTTACTATGTCCCAACAATCCTTTCCGTGATGGTGGAATCCTGGTTTTCGCCTATGTTGCTGAACAACTTCGCGATTCCGAAATCCGATATCTTGGTGACCATCTCCCTGTTAAGGAGAATATTGGCCGCCTTGAGATCTCGGTGGATCATATTGTGCCTTGAGTCCTGGTGAAGGTAAAGAAGTCCTCTCGCGACCCCAAGGATGATGTCCATTCTAGTCTTCCAACTCAAAGTGGCACGCCTACTCATATCTGTAGGCGGTTTCCAGAATTGAATTTCTCAGGTTCAATTGTAACGGTAGACATGTTGGTAACTATTTTGCTAGCTGTGGTTAAAAAAAAGACACATACCGAAGATGAAGTTGTCCAAGCTCTTGTTACTCATGTACTCGTAGACAAGTATCCTGTCAGAGCAGTGGATACAACAGCCGAGCAGGCGTACGAGGTTGCGGTGCTGCAGCTTTGCGATCAGGTCCACCTTGTTTTTGAACTCTTTCAGGCCTTGCACTCTGTTGTTCGCTGACAACTTCTCCCAACTATTTCCTATTTAGAGGGAAATGAAAATTATACCATCATTCAAAGTCCTAGTTAGAGTATGATTTATTTTTGTCACTGTGAAAGTTTATGATTTTTAAGTAGTGTTGTTGGCCGGAGACTATATCTTCTTTTCGCAATTTATAGTACTTTTTGAATTTTTATTTAGTATTTATTTGTGAATAAAAATAACATCATATTTATGGCTAAATTGGACATGATTCCTATCTTGTATCAATATTCCATGGCTAGCCTTAATTAACTGGAAGTCATCCATAATTTTGATTTTTTTTTTGTTTGTGAATTACATGGCTGCGGGATGTGGAGATTACTTTTTTTGCGAAAATGACCCAGATATATTATCAAAGTTCACTGGAAGTATGAAGTATCTCAAACATAATAAAAATTAGATTGAGATTCTGAGACCACTGAGCGACCACTACCGCCGCCAGAACGAGCCGCCAACGCGCCGCTGTTGTGGCAGCCCTACCGGAGCCGGCTTGACCTTATCGATGACAGTCGGGAAGTCTTCGTGCACGTGCCCCAAAGTACCAGCACCCTGGAGCCGTAATCGTCACTATTGAACCCTTGAATAGATCTGAAGCACCTGGCACCACATCTCGCCACACAACGAGAAACCCTAACCACACCGCCCCAATGAGGCAGCAGGAATCTACGTCGGAGCTCCGTCGACTACGTCCAGATGGACTAACTCGACGAGGTTCGGAGTCAGGAAGACAAACTCGAAGAAGAAGCGCCACCATCCGCCCAAGCGCCGCACCTGCGAGGACTAAAAGAATCCTAACCTAAACTACTAACGGGAGCGGAGGCACCAGGATTCCCCTCCCCGCCATCGGCCGCCAGAGCGGCAGGCAGATGGGATGCGAATCCACTGGCTCGCCGGCAAAGCCTGGAGGGGAGATTTTGCCCAAGCTGCCAAGACTGGGGAAGAAAAGCTAAAGACGTGTTGGGATGTGGTGATTAATTAGTGTGAATCTGAACCACACAGATTGATTTAACTTAGAACATCAACTGGTCAGATCTCAGATTTTTTTTTCTTCTAAAATTAATGTGATGGCTCGAAAGGTGCTCCATTTGTTAAATATAAGATATAGGATAAATAACGCCTGTTTATCTTCCTGTAACAAGAAGTTCCAACAAGAATTACTTTTGATAATCGGTAGTTAAAGTAAAATGTACTAGGTTTCGTACAATCGTTTGACCAACAAGTACTCTACTAGTATATATGCTTTATGTGACATAAAATTGTTGTCGCTAGATTCGTCTTTCTAAATAATGTTTTGTGGTTATGATTTTGTATTACAAAAATTGCATAGTTATTGTTTAATTACTGGTCAAATGATTGTCCTAACAAAATCTAATAAGCTAGGTTTGGCGATTTATTCACCATATATAGGTTAATCAGACACTATCTACCTCTAGACAGACAGATATGGATGGATACTGTCAGACAGAGAGGCTGCGTTGCATATTTATTTATCTTTTTTTTTGCTGGTCGCATTTTTTTTTTTGCGGAAAAGCCCTCAGCTCTATTCATCAGCAACAAAACTTACATAAAACCCCCTGCAAAGATGAAAAATACAGAATAAGTCCAGGAGGCCCAGCCATCTTCTTCCATCCGAGCGTGCCGATGGCGTGCCGCTGCCGCCCCTCCGTCGCCGGAGCCGGGCTAAACCTTGTTTATCAGGCAGCCGGGAAGTCATCCAGACAAAGGTCCTGATGGACCAGCACCCAGAGGAAGACGACGCCAGTGGATTTGTTGCCGAATAAATCGAACTTCGAGCTTCATCGCCGGAGAAACCGGCGGAGAACCACCTCCTGTACAGGCAGCGACCGCATCCGACGCCGAGCATCAGATGAGCACTGCACCATCCCCACAAACTCCACCTCAAGGACGGAGGAGACCTCGCAGCGACGGAGGCAGAGCGGGGGAACAAAATCTCCATAGCGCAGTCGCCGGCTCCGCCGCGCCAACCACACCAAGAGCACCAAAGCTCGCCAGATCGACGGATCTGCAAGCACGGACCACCAGAAGCTCGCCGGTTCCGCCAAACATGGCCTCGCCGGGGTGAAGGAGGAGCTCCAGCACCTTTATTCCCAAGCAACGCCACCACCTCCACCTCGCCAGCGCCGCCGGAGGAACCTACCCTACTATCTACACGCGTCAGGCACGGATCCGAGGTCCCCCCGCTCTCCAGCCGCCAAAACAGCAGCCGGAGAGGGAGGAGACCGCCGATCCGGCCGTCAGCGGAGCGAGGGAAAGAAGGGGGCTCCCTTTTCGCCTCTCCAACTACAGTAGCACGAAGGAGGGGAAAGTTACTGCTGGTGGCATATTTATTTAGCTAGTTCAGACGTTGCATAATTTCTTTGGATGTGCATGTCGGGTGAGTCGTGGTCTTTCTTCTATGTCTTTTTCCCCTTACGACTACAAAAAAGATGTCATTTTCCCTTACGAGTACAGAAAAGATGTATTTTCCCCTTATGACTACAAAAAGGGCGTCTTTTTCCCCTTAAGACTACTAAAAGATGTATACACGACTACTAATAAAGAGGCACATCACACGCGAACACTTATGCAACCACACGCTAGGCAAATAAAGACCGGGGATAAATTCCTGAATAGTCCACTGAATTCTTAGGGTAGTCATAGTGGGGAGTAATTTAGACTAGTTAGTTAGTTAATTGGGGAAATATAATCGGGAAATTGTCCGATAAAGCTTGCTCTAACACAGTTTTGCTAGCTAGTTAATTTTGTAAGTTTCCATGTACATGGCTTGGTCACTTAGGGGACGATGCATGCTTTGTATCCAGATTATAACTGCTGGATTTGATAAGAGAAATAAATAGAAAAAAAAGAGGACATCATACTGTAGAAGTGCATGCTCTAGTCAATGCAAACAAAAGACCGATTTGATAAAAGAGAATAGGCAATACATTTATACGTCAACACATACGAGCAATTGTCAAAAGTCAACGTTGTGTAAAAAATGATCGTATATATTCATCTTGATTGAAAACTTTTACAACGCTTTGAGTAAAGAATTGTCGATTTTTTTCGAAATGGTAGTAACATTTTTGGGAAAAAAAAATGCTTGGAGAGGGCATTTACCTAGGTCGGACATTGCCAGCCTGACGAAGAGATCCTGCCCGCCGTCCACGAACCGAGTGTCCATCAGCTCGCCGAACCACTGTATGCACCCGCTCCCGCCACCGTCACCGCCACCACGGATGTCCGACGCGGCATACGCCGTGCACGAGCAATTGGACAGGCACCTCCGGCGGCACTCATCAAGCGAGGCGCCGGAGTCCACGCTGCTGCCGTGCGTCTCCGGCAGCTTCACGCCGCGCAGGGCGTAGAACCCGTTGCTGTCGTCGCCGCTTGGGCCGCACCGTAGCGGCGTTCTGCGGGAGCACCCGCCGGACGCGTTCCGCATGCGCCACTCCACCGGCGACCTCGGCCGAAACCCCCGGATGCAACCGCACACCATGGCGTCCACCACGTTGCACACGCCGAACGGGCCGCACAGGCCGTAGCTGTCGCACTGATCCCTCGGCCCCGACCAGAAGACGTTCCACACGCCTCCCGCACGGTCCCAGACCATGCGCTGTACCACGCCGGACTCGTTCAGGACCAGGCGGGACGGCGGCGAGCCGACGTCGGCGTGGTACATGTAGGAGACCTCGTCGGCGGTGTCGGTGAACTGGAACTCGAACATAGGTCGTCATCTCCGATACGCCGCTGAACCGCGCCCCGTTCCACGGTCCCGTCCGGTACGTCTTGCGTTCCTTCCTCCAGGTGTTGAACTCCGGCGAGCCTCGCGTGTCTACTACGAAGCGGAAGTCGCCGGCTGACGGGTCGTCGGCGTCGCGCCACGACGAAACGGACCACATGGCCCCGGTCTTGATGTCCTTCCCGGCCCGCATCTCGGCGACAACCGTGTTGGCCGGGTGCTGGAAGCTTTGCCACAGGACGGCGCCAGCATCATCGGCGAGCACGAGGTTGCCGGTGTCGTCGAGCTGCGCGACCGCCGCGGCCGAGGACGAGGAGTTGGATGACCAGATTGTTTCGTTGTTGCTGCCCGCGTCGAGGAGGACAAGATCTCCTTGGCCGCTGAGCGCGAGAAAGCCGGACGACGAGGCGTTGAGCGGGCGGTCGCGGTTGGCGACCCAGATGACGGCGGCCGGGGAGACGGTGAACCATATGCCGAGGAACCACTTGGTGTCGTTGGCGAGGGGGAAGAGGCCGAGCTGGAAGATGTCGCCGGGCGACACCAGCCTCTGGTCGCCGCCGATGGCCCTCCACCGCGTCAACGAGCTGTCAGCGGCGGCCGAGGCTGCTGTGAGAAGCAGCACGGAGAGGATAGCGAGAAAGAGACGGTGGTGGCTCTGGCTCTGGCTCATCATCTCCAGGCTGAATACGGAGACCGACCACGGCTTCAACGAGAGTCGTCAGTGCATTTATTCCCAAGTCTCAGTCCGACTAGAGCACGTAGGGAAGTCCGAGAATGTTCTGACAGATGGAACGAATCAAAATGCTTGGAGCGAACGTTCCATTGGCACTTATTCCCAGACGCAGCAATCAAGAAGACTTGGTCACACAACTCTTGCTGAATGACACGTAATTAATTTGACCAGTTTAGGGCATCGCAACCCGCAAAAAACCTCCTGCATCCGTCCGCGGACTTGGGGACCAGTCCGCGGACACGGATGCGGAAGGACGCCATCCAACCGTATCCGCATACATTTTCATAACAACTCAAACCAATCGGACGAAATTCGTGCAAACACGGCCGGATTTCATATAAACATGACGGATTTCATATAAAAATACCGGAATTTCATATAAACATGACGGATTTATTACATTTACATCAACTAAGCGGTGCTAGTCCGGCTCTGGAAGCATAATTAATACCTAATCTAAATGGCCGCCCGTGGATCCCTATGTCTTCCTCATGTACGGCAACCCGATCACCGGACTGCCAGGAGCCCCGGAGGAATATGATCCAGCACAAAGGACGGCTCGCTTTCCCACCGCTCATCGGAACCGAACCCCCGACTGATGCTTCAGCGGGAGGGGAAGGGGGCGCCTCCGCTTTCGCTGAGCCCATGCGGGAGCGACGAAGGTCCTCGCAAGAGAAGAACATAGCAAGACACTGGCTGTGTACGCCGCCGTCACCTCGGCGGTGGCCTTCATGGGATCCAAGCGGCGGCGGCCTCCCGTGTTCTACTTCTCCTCGTCGCGAAGGCGCTGGCCATCGACTCGTCGCTCTCCGCGTACCCAGCTTCTGTCTCTGCCAGCATGGCACAGTCGAAGGCACGGGAGGCGCGGTACGACGCGGCGTCGTCGACGGCCGTGCTGCCGTGCTCCCCGCCATGCCGGCGTCGAGCTGGCCTGGAGCGACCAGTTGCTAAACCACGCGCCGGCTTGGGTCGGCAACTGGCTCCGTCGGGCTACGCGAGGGCTTGTATGCCGGAGAACTGCTCTTCGAAAGCCATCGAAAGAGTGGGGAAAATGGTGGAGGAGGAGATGGGGGAGAGGGGAGGGGTGCGATTCTTGCCCGCCGTCTGGCCTCGTTTAAATAGAGGGCGGAGGGGAGGAGCTCGGCCAGCGTTGTGTTTGATGCCGGCCCGCTCATAAACGGACGTGTGGCCGAAGTAGGTTTCTCGGCTTTCATGCGGGTTTAGTGGAGGCGTTTGAATGCGGCAAGGAGGCGTGTTCAGTCAGGCGTGCAGCGGGCAGCGCCCTCGGCCGGCGCGCTGATTCAATGGCGGAGGCAGTGAGAGGTCGCGTCCGCCCTGAGCCGCCTTCAATGTGGAGCGGCGCGCTCTACAGCGGCATGAATGCGGGCAGGTGCAGAGCGGGAATGTGCGCGGGCGAGGGAGGATGGGTTTTTGTGGGCCAGGGTGGTCAAAAGAGGGATTGGGATCGTTCCGGACTCCTGCAAACCTCCCCCACTTTTGTCTCCGGTTTATGAGAGAAATCGCGTCCGGACCGCCCCACGGACCGATACAGGTCAGCGTTGGATGGCACCCACGGTCCGGACAGCGTGGTCCGGACAGATGCGGGCAATTTGCGAGTCATCCTTGGAGATGCCCTTACACTATGTACAACTTGCTGAACTTATTATTACTTATCTCTATTGTTAAAGGAGAGTTTTTTTTGGAACACAGTACAATATATCAAAGTCGCTCACATACTCGAGCATACATTCATCCCTATAAACGCACATTCGCACACCCTACCCCTTTGAGCACCACCGAGAGACTGAGGCGGCATAGCATTTTGAGATACCTCACAGTTGACGGGAACGTCTCCTTCCACTGAACGAACATTGCCGGAAACCTGAAATAAATCAAGGAATAATGCAAGCACCAATTTCAAGCCTAGTACTTGAACCCTGGCAGGCTGGGGATAACACTGTCCTCTTAATCATCTAACCACAGTTCACATTATTAAAGGAGAGTTAGAGTGTGTTTGGATGTGAGGCAAGGGGCAGCTAGGCAAGGATAGCCATTTGTTTTTTGTTTTGATTTTTTTTTTTTAGAATGATAGCCAATTGGTAAGCAAAATAAAACTAGCTCTAGCCCTCAACTGCCAAGAAAACCCTGCCGATGGAAGCGAGCCCAATTGGCTCCCCCACACCGGCAAAATTGCAATCGTGGGCTGCTTTTGGCAGTAAAAACTCTGATTAGCCATTATTTATCCAAATAACTAGCCTTGCTTCTAGCGGCTCTTGCCGCGGCGGGCTAGATAATTCTGGCCAAGCTAAGTTTGGTGAGCCAGCTATCCAAACGCACCATTAGTAGGTTTGCCTTTCTTTCCCCAGTGTTTTTTTCTCCCCACATCCCCTTCCCTTTGTTTTTTGTTTTTTTATGCCACGGGAAATAATAATCAACGTACATAGAATAACTTGAAATAATCTAAACCAAATCGGTACTTTCTTAAAATCAGATACTGCATTAAATCAATCAAATCAAATTTTACCAAAATATCAACTAAATCAAAATCTTGACGTCTTTCCCTGCCCATACCCAAATCAAATAAAATCTTACCAAAACCTCAACTGAATCAATTCCTTGCCTTCCCATACCCATACCCAAATCAAATAAAATTGTACCAAAAAAACCACCAAAAAACCACACCAGAAAACCGGTGGGACCCTTCGAGAAGGTAACCAAAACTGGTAGAGGGGTGATAACGGGCCGGCGGCCCACCTAGAGTACGAATGAGTGGGGGTGTGCGCCCCGTACGATATGCACCGCCAAATAGGATTCAGGCTTCTGAGACCTCGTATACGGTGCTCATGGCGCTAGCTGGCCAACTGGCGCTCACGAGATGGATACATGGGACGGCCCAACAAACTACGAGCTGGTGAGCCCGTGTAAAAAAAACTGAACACATTGCCACCGACTCTTTGACTTGCTAACCATTGACAAGTGGACAATTTGAACTTTGACTAGCGACCCAGTTGGCCATTGATAGAAGTAGTTCACAAATTTGAAAAAAAAAGTTCAGAAATTTGGTAAAATTTCATGAAAATGATTTTTTTATGAATTTTAAAAAGAGATTTTCTGCAATAATTTCATAAATTTGGAAAAGGTTCATGAAAATGAAATATGTGCACGAGTTTGAAAAAAATCACAAATCTTTTCTATAAAAGTTCAAGAATTTGAGAAAGTTCAGAAATTTTAACAGTTTGTGAATTTCAAAAACTTCATAGATTTGAAAAAAATTCATGAGCTTGATAAAATTTTCAAAAATTTCATAAACTGTTTGTGATTTTCAAAAAATCATAAACCTAAAAAATCATGAATTTTCTATATAGAAATAAAAATATAAACAAAAAATGAAAAAAGAAATAAAGAACAAAAAATGGCTAAATGGCTGGTGAAAGAAACCACCAAAAACCCACCCCAGAAAACTAATGGGAACCTTTCTAGAAGGTAACTAATGTGGTAGAGGGGTTTATAACGGGCCAGCTGCCCACCTAGACTACCGAACGAATGGAGGGTGGGTGGGGGGGGGGGGGAGGGGGGGTGCCCCGTATGATATGCACTCTATTTGGCTCCTCGAGCGCCAAATAGGATTCGGGCTTCTGAGACCTCCCATATGATGCTTGTGGGGCCAGCTGCCCAACTGGTGCTCACGCGGGCAGATGCATGGGCCGTCCCAACAAAGTACGAGCGGTTGAGCCCGTGTAAAAAAACTGCACACATTTCCACTAACTCTTTGACTCACTAACCATTGGCAAGTGAACCATTTGACCGTTGGCTGGCGACCTAGTTGATCATTGTCTCGAAGTAGTTCATAAATCTGGAAAAAGTTCACGAAAATGGTTTTCTTTTGTAAATTTGAAAAAGCGATTTTTTTAATTAAGTTCATAAATTTGGATAAATTCCATGAAAATGGAAAATGTTCATGAATTTGGAAAAAAATTCAAAAATGTTTTCTATAAAATTTCATGAATTTCAAAATTTGCACAAATTTTAAAAGTTTGTAAATTTGAAAAAGATCACAAATAATAAAAAAGCTCATGAACTTGATAAAATTTTCACAAATTTTAAAAATTGTTTCTACCTTTCAGAAAATTTCATAAACCTAATTTTTTTAATGAATTTTTTATAAAGAAACAAAAAGAAAAAGGACAAAATGAAAAAAGAAAAAAGAAAACAAAAGCGAAAAACCGACAAGTGGGGGTGTGTGCCCTGTACAGTATTGCACTCTATTTGGCGCACGAAGCGCGAAATAGGATTAGGGCTTCTAGCGAGACGTGTCCAGCTTATTCTAGAAGCCAGCAAAAGAACTGACCCGTAGTGTGGAACTGATATGTATCGCTTATAGCTCGATGGCTTCTGAGAGTCTGAGTTCGGCTAGCCCATTAAAAGACACGCTGGCAGGACTCCTTAGAATGGTTTTGGAACCTTCTAGGACGTTCCAAGGCGGTTTTTACCTGGTGTTTTTCTTTACTCTGGCCGTTTTTTCTTTTCCTTTAATTATTTTTTATTTTCTTTTTGGTTTTATATATATATTTTTTGGTTCCCTATTTTATTTTTTCTTTATTATATAGTAAAGATCGGCCTATGGCCGAGATGAAGGCTCTTAGCAAAAAACATCACTCGGCCTATGGCCGAGATGAAGGCTCTTAGCAAAAAACATCACTCGGCATAAGACCAAGGCCCGTCTGTCAGACTGGTAGCCATGTGGCAGCCTCCTATTCTCTGTATTTTGTCAAGAGTAGGCACCCGGGAAAATCGGGTTCTCAGCATATGGTATGGCCTTACTGTCAGAAGATGGACACGTGTGGCGGCTTCCTATTAATTCGCTGTCTTTTTCGAGAGCTTCCACTCGGCAAAACGCAGAACTCGGCATAAGGCGGTCGGACGGCTGTCAGATAGTTGTCCACGTGGCGGCCTTTTATTCGTTAGATTTTGCCAAGAATAGAACATGGACTCTCAATAAAGATATGCCACGTGGCAACCGCCGTCTCCGTCCGGTGGCTGTCAAGTCACTTTATTTTGCAGACAAGCTGCCTTTGGTTCTCGGCAAACAGTATGCGGAGTACCCGATGGATGACTCTTGGCAAAGTTATGTTTGTTTGAGGGGTGTACGCCGTATGCCTTTTGCCGAGAATAGTTCTCGTCAAAGGCGTTGCCGAGTTCTTTTCATCCGTTACCGAGTGTCTCGAGGGTTTGTATTCTGTTTCAGCCTCGACATCTTGACCTCTGGATGGATAAAATATGCTCGTGTGCACTTGTAATGCAGATGCCACAAGAGTTATCATTTCATTCTTTAAAATGCCCATCTTAATTTTTGGTGTTATGTTGTTTGGCCTTACCTGCCAAAGATATCCCTCGTGGCCTCTGCATGAGAGTAGGCGTGTGTAATCTCTCTAGCAAGTCAGCTTAGATAAATCTTTTCGCCCTGCCACTGGACCATCCAATTCATCCATTAGGCCAAGGCGTTAAGCTAGTGGGGCTTATATGAGAACTCAGTCATAGACTGATTACTTAGTATGGAGTAATAGGTTGTGACTGCATTTTTGTTTTGCACTTTTGGTTTCTAATAGGGAGCGTGGCTCTCGAAGGTATAGCAATCAGTCTAGCAAGATGCAACGATGGATAGTTTTCCCCCATCATGTTTCACAGTGGTATTTAACAAAATGTAGTACATACTGAATTTGAATTTGAAACAGTTTGTGTCCATGTCCTCTTTGTAAAGATATACACCGCCGTGCCTAGTCTGGTTACTACTTTCATCTTAATTTATGAAGCTTCGGTTGATGTCACTCTTGTTTGAGATTACATTGATGAATCTCCGCCACTGAAATATCCCAACAGCAAAACGGCTAATCGCATGATCCTTTTCTATTGCTTTAATGCACTAGTAGATATATTTTATGTTTCGGATGGTACTAATTCATTCTTTATAAATGATCAAAGTTCAAAATGTTTGATCATTACAGATGCTAAAAGTACTTGCGTTTTGGTTCGGAACAGCTAGTGCAAGAGGAAAGCTCAATTGTTCATATGTTCATCCCCGTGAAATTACACGCAGTTCATATACACAAAACATCACATATGTCTATTTGCTTCCTAAGCTCACATTGCTTTCGTGCTTGCTGATAAGGCTAGACATGCAGTTTGAGGTCCATGAAAGGAAACTAGAGCAAATTAAGGACTATATAGCATTTCTTTAATGAAGATTGCTCATACTCAATAGTTGACAACATAAAACTAGTTACCGGTAAGAATCATATGTTGATCTAGGAGAAATGCTACTGCAAACATCCGAAATGTTCAGAACCATGAACCCAGAACATGCACAGGAAGGGAAACCAAGCCTACATCCCTAGGATGAACGGATGCTCCTTGTTGACACCATCTTCTTCTTGCACCTCAAAGAAGGGAAATTGAAAAATGTTCTCTTGCAAAGAATGCAGAGTGATCTCCATGCCACAGACTTGATCGTCGGCCTCATCACATTTCACTAGCACATGTCTCAACAATCGGCCGTCAATGCGGCAGTGCAATAGGCGGTAGCCAGGAAACTTGATGAGCATCTCACGTTCCTTGGCGTTGAGTACATCCATCCTGCAGACATACGGGCTATCGATTGCAGGCGGTGGCCCTAACGACGTATAAGCAGGAATCTTATACATCCTGGCCCAGACCCCGGCCTCGTAGTCCCGCATCACCAAAACCTCTATGTCGGTGCAGCTAGTGCCATCGCGGGTGCCGCACAACGCGATCGCGCCGTCGACCTCGAACAGCAACGGCCAAGGGCCTGGCAGGGCAGGACGGCGCATCCACCGGAATGTCTCGCCGGTCGTATCGAAAGCTATTATGTCCTCTCACTAGTAGAAAACAGGGCTTCGGTCCAGCCCAGAAAAGACCATTAATCCCGGTTCACTCACGAACCGAGATCTATGGGGGCACCGGTCCCGGTTCGTGAGGCCAGGGCGCCGGCCGGGCCTCGTGGGCCATTGGTCCCGGTTCGTCTGACCCCTTTGGTCTCGGTTACAGACACGAAACGGGACCTATGCGTCTCGCTCCTGGCCCACAACCATTGGTCCCGGTTTGTGGTTGGAACCGGGACCAAAGGGGTCCTTTAGTTCCGGTTTCAGCAACAAACCGGGACCAATGGTTAGCCTATATATACTCCCTGCCCGTGAGCAGAGCAGTGCACTGCTCTGTTTTTTTGGCCAGCCGTGGGAGAGCTTCTGTGGTGCTCTAGCTCACCTCCTATGCACATGAGGTGTTCGATGAAATGCCCGAGCCACACTTAAGCTTTCTCCTCTCGAAGCTCCTTGTCCAAGCTCCATTTTCCTCAAGATTTGTTTAGGTTTGGCGGTCCGTCCTGTCCCATCCCCGTCCTCACCGCCGTCGATCGCCCGCGCCCATCTCGACGCCGTCACCACCGTGGTTAGCCTCTTCTTCTTATCTTCTTTCTAAAATAAAAAAATTCTTACTTGTATGATTTAGATAGATACTTGTGTAATTTTCTTACTTTTATTATTGTTTGTTATTATATAGTGCGATGGATTTGGTATCCGCCTCCGTTGGCCCTCGTCCTGTCTATGATTCGGATGTGGTATATATTATCTTTTATAACTATTGGTTTTATTTAGTGTTTATGACAATTTTGCCGACCAACGTGACATAGATTTTTTAATTTAGGAGGTATGTGAACCGGAAATTCCAACCGACATAGAAATTCTTGTCGAGAAGTTAAATTTGGTTAAAAAAACAATTACTTGAAAGAAAAATTACAAAGAGTTGAAGAGGAGAAGATAAAGTTGGAGTTGCATGTTGCCGATGTCGTCGACGATCACAAGATCAAGATGGATGCAATGCGCTTGAAGATTAGAAAGATTAGAAAATATGCCATTCATACTGAGGCTTGGTATCATTATGCCGTTGGATCAATTGGTACCTTAGTTGCGGTTATGATCGCATTTGTTGTTGCATTTAAATTTTTTACATAGTTTCAATGTATGTTTTAATTAGATGCTCTAGAGAGTTATATGTTGTTCAATAATGAGAACTATATAACGCACGCAGATGAACCGGCAATGGATGTACGGTGACCGACGCACCTCCGAGTATATTAAGGGCCTGCATAATTTTCTCAAAGCGGCTGAGACAAATAAGCAAAATGGTTTTATGCATTGTCCATGTACTGTCTGTGAGAATACGAAGGCTTTCTCCAACTCTAAAACCCTTCACTTCCACCTGCTTGAGAAGGGTTTTATGCCACACTATAATGTTTAGACCAAGTACGGAGAAAGAGGGGTTATGATGAAAGACAACGAAGAAGAAGAGGACGATGACAACTATCCGCCCCCTGAATACGGTGATGCTGCAATGGGGAAAGCTGAAGATCAAGAGGAACCAGACGATGTGCCCGATGATGATCTCCGTCGGGTCATTGTTGATGCACAGAGAGAATGCGAAAGTAAAAGGGAGAAGTTAAAGTTCGATCGCATGTTAGAGGATCACAAAAAAAGGTTGTACCCAAATTGTGAAGATGACAACACAAAGCTCGGTATCACATTGGAATTGCTGCAATGGAAGGCAGACAATGGTGTATCTGACAAGGGATTTAGTTCGCTACTGAAAATAATGAAGAAGAAGCTTCCAAAGGATAATGAATTGCCCGGCAGTACGTACGAAGCAAACAAGGTTCTATGCCCTCTAGGATTGGAGGTGCAGAAGATACATGCATGCCCTAATGACTGCATCCTCTACCGCGGTGAGTACGAGGATTTGAACGCATGCCCGCTATGCGGTGCATTGCGGTATAAGATCAGACGAGATGACCCTGGTGATGTTGAGGGCGAGCGCCCCAGGAAGAGGGTTCCTGCCAAGGTTATGTGGTATGCTCCTATAATACCACGGCTGAAACGTCTGTTCAGAAACAAAGAGCATGCCAAGTTGATGTGATGGCACAAAGAAGACCGTAAGAAAGACGGGAAGTTGAGAGCACCCACTGACGGGTCGCAGTGGAGAAAAATCGAGATAAGGTGGGGGGACTTTGCAGGTGACGCAAAGAACGTATGGTTTGGTTTAAGTGCAGATGGCATTAATCCTTTTGGGGAACAGAGCAGTAATCATAGCACCTGGCCCGTGACTCTATGTATCTATAACCTTCCTCCTTGGTTGTGCATGAAGCGGAAGTTCATTATGATGTCAGTGCTCATCCAAGGCCCTAAGCAACCCGGCAACGACATTGATGTGTACCTAAGGCCATTAGTTGAAGAACTTTTACAGCTGTGGAATGGAGAAGGTGTATGTGTGTGGGATGAGGACAAATAGGAGGAATTTGACCTACATGCGTTGCTGTTTGTAACCATCAACGATTGGTCTGCTCTCAGTAACCTTTCAGGACAGACAAACAAGGGATACCGCGCATGCACACACTGTTTAGATGACACCGACAGTATATATTTGGACAAATGCAGGAAGAATATGTACCTGGGGCATCGTCGATTTCTTCCGACCAACCATCAATGTCGAAAGAAAGGAAAGCATTTCAAAGGTGAGGCAGATCATTGGAAGAAGCCCGCCCTCCGTACTGGTGATCACATACTTGATATGGTCAATGATTTATAAGTAATCTTTGGAAAGGGTCCTGGCGGACTATCTGTTCCGACTGACGATGCGGGACGCGCACCCATGTGGAAGAAGAAATCTATATTTTGGGACCTACCCTATTGGAAAGACCTAGAGGTCCGCTCTGCAATCGACATGATGCACGTGACGAAGAATCTTTGTGTGAACCTGCTAGGCTTCTTGGGTGTGTATGGAAAGACAAAAGATACACCGGAGGCACGGGAGGACCAGCAACGTGTGCACGAAAAAGACGGCATGCATCCAAAGCAGTATGAAGGTCCTGCCAGCTACGCTCTTACCAAAGAAGAGAAGAAAATCTTCTTTGAATGCCTGCTCAGTATGAAGGTCCCGTCTGGCTTCTCGTCGAATATAAAGGGAATAATAAATATGGCAGAGAAAAAGTTCCAGAACCTAAAGTCTCATGACTGCCACGTGATTATGATGCAACTGCTTTCGGTTGCATTGAGGGGGCTTCTACCGGAAAACGTTCGATTAGCCATTGTGAAGCTATGTTCATTCCTCAATGCAATCTCTCAAAAGGTAATCGATCCAGAAATCCTACCAAGGTTAAAGAATGATTTGGTGCAATGTCTTATCAGTTTCGAGCTGGTGTTCCCACCATCCTTCTTCAATATCATGATGCACGTCCTAGTTCATCTAGTCGACTAACGCTGAGGGACGCGCACCCATGTGGAAGAAGAAATCTATATTTTGGGACCTACCCTATTGGAAAGACCTAGAGGTCCGCTCTGCAATCGACGTGATGCACGTGACGAAGAATCTTTGCGTGAACCTGCTAGGCTTCTTGGGAGTGTATGGGAAGACAAAAGATACACCAGTGGCACGGGAGGAACAGCAATGTCTGCATGAAAAAGACGGCATGCATCCAAAGCAGTATGAAGGTCCTGCCAGCTACGCTCTTACCAAAGAAGAGAAGGAAATCTTCTTTGAATGCCTGCTCAGTATGAAGGTCCCGTCTGGCTTCTCGTCGAATATAAAGGGAATAATAAATATGGCAGAGAAAAAGTTCCAGAACCTAAAGTCTCATGACTGCCACGTGATTATGACGCAACTGCTTCCGGTTGCATTGAGGGGGCTTCTACCGGAAAACGTTCGATTAGCCATTGTGAAGCTATGTGCATTCCTCAATGCAATCTCTCAGAAGGTGATCGATCCAGAAATCCTGCCAAGGTTAAGGAGTGATTTGGTGCAATGTCTTGTTAGTTTCGAGCTAGTGTTCCCACCATCCTTCTTCAATATCATGACGCACATCCTAGTTCATCTAGTCGATGAGATTGTCGTTCTGGGCCCTGTATTTCTACACAATATGTTCCCCTTTGAGAGGTTCATGTGAGTCTTAAAGAAATATGTTCGTAACCGCGCTAGGCCAGAAGCAAGCATCTCCATGGGCCATCAAACAGAGGATGTCATTGGGTTTTGTGTTGACTTCATTCCTGACCTTAAGAAGATTGGTCTCCCTCAATCGCGGTATGAGGGGAGACTGACTGGAAAAGGCACGCTAGGAGCGGACTCAATAATATGTAGGGACGGGCATTCTTGGTCTCAAGCACACTACACAGTTCTACAGAATTCTACCTTGGTGACCCCGTAAGTCGATGAACACAAGAATATTCTGCGCTCCAAACACCCAGAGCAGTGTGACGACTGGATTACATATGAACACATCAGGACTTTCGGCAGTTGGTTGCAAACACGTCTCATGGGTGACAACACTGTTTCTGATGAGCTGTACTCGTTGGCCAGGGGACCATCTTCGACTGTATTGACTTACAAAGGGTACGAGATAAATGGGAATACATTTTACACGATCGCCCAAGATCAAAAGAGCACCAACCAAAACAACGGTGTCCGCTTTGATGCAGCAACCAAGAGGGGAAATGACACATTGTTCGCACACGAACACGTCAACGTGTACCCGCGGGACCGGGGGTGATGCACCGCAACTCGCCCCGCGGGAGGCCGGCTCACAGCGCGATACGCAAGACAGCAAGCCGGCGCTTTTGAGACCAGACGCCCCAGCCCCTCGGGAGGGACCCCGTCGGAGGAAGCCGGCGACGATTGGCTGAACCGGGTCGATTCGCTCGCCCCCGGCTCGGTTGTCGATATTCGATGACCTTTATACGAAGTCGCCGAACAACGGAAGCATAAACAAGGGTTAAGGGGTAAAAAGTAGATTGTATTGATATGTCGATTGTGTTTGCTTTATTCAATCGGCCATCACCTCTTACATATATATATGAGGCGGCTGGACTTCCCGTGCAAGTAAAAGACTCCTACACGGATGACAAGTTACAATCAGAGTCGGTTTCTAGCCCTAACTAGGTAAGGCACCCGCCAGGGCTGTCCCGGGCTCGGACTCTCCATTGGGCCGGCTTATAGCACAAGTCGCTGAAAGCATGAGCCGGCCTTGGTCTTCTGAGTCCGTCTTCAGCTTCTCGCAGTCAGCCTTCCCTCTTCTGAGCTGTAGAGCCGGCTTATAGGGCCGTCCTTCTAAGTCGCCCGTGGTCTTAGCTCCTTGAGCCGCCTGTCGCTCTTGGCTCCCTAAGCCGCCCGTCCTGGCTCTTTGAGTCGCCTGTCTTGGCTCCCTAAGTCGCCCGTCCTGGCTCCTTGAGTCGCCTGTTGCTCCTTCGTGTTGGCGCCAGCTCACTTTGCTTCGTAACCCGCCGTTTTGCTGGTCAGCCGCCTTGCCGGGTCCTGCCAAGCCTCAGCCCTGCCAGCTTTGATAATCCTATGAACCGGGGCACAATACCATGATCAATAGCCCTCAAACATCACCAGCTTATAAGCTAGTGGCGGCTCATTATCAGAGTCGCCAGTACAATGAAGTTCCTTTCCTGACGAGCCGGTTCTGCCTTGAGCTGGTCTCTATTGCCGGGCTTCTGCGCTGCTGAGCTGATAATCCGCCTTTCTGGGGCTACTGCATCTCTTTGACCATGGCACCTTGCAAGTAATGATCTTTAAGTCACCGCCAGCCGAGTCATCGCCACACCGGGTCAGCCTTGGTGGCGGGTCATCAGCCTTGAATCGCCTTCTGCCAAAAATGAGTGCTAACATATGCCCCCCTGTTTTCTAGCAGAGCTTGCATGCTAGAAAATATTCCATGTAGGATTTTGTCTAAGGACGATGCTCACATTCATCGGCCATGTGGCCTAAGGGCGATGTTTATACTCATCGGCCATAACAGCAAGTTCAGGCGGATTGCCACACGCTTGGGTGGAACTTCTTTAAGTATTTTCCGTTAATAGCTCGAGGTAGCAAGTCGCCCTCCAAAGTTTCCACCAGATAAGAGTTGCCGGGTATTATTCTGGCGACTCGCAACGGCCCTTCCCAACTTGGTGACCACTTGCCAAATTTTCGGCTTTTGGAGCCGACTGGTAGTATAACCTTCCACACTAAGTCGCCAATCTGGAAATCCTTGAGCCGGACTCTTTTGTTGTAAGCCTTTGCCACCCGCAACTTCTCTTTTTCAATGTCCCTTAGAGCCTTTAATCGTTTGTCGGTCACATCATCTAGGTTATCCATCATTAAGCCGTAATAGTCTTCGGCCGACAAATCGTTCTGTTTAGCAAACCTTAAGGCGGCCAGATTCACCTCAACTGGTAAGACGGCCTCTTGTCCATATACTAGCTCAAAAGGAGTAACCTTGGTAGCTCCATGCCTTGAGACCCGGTGAGCCCATAATGCTTCGGACAGTACCTCATGCCACCGCCTTGGGTGGTCTTGGATCTTTTTCTTAACCAACCTGATCAAGGTCTTGTTACTAGACTCAGCTTGTCCATTAGCTTGAGCATAATATGGGGATGAACTGAGCATTTTGATCCCAAGTGATTCGGCAAATTGCTTAACCTCCTTGGCCATGAAGGAAGTTCCTTGATCTGTAGTAAGGGTTTGTGGAATACCGAATCTGTGAACAATATGCTCAGTAATGAATTGAATTACCTCCTTATGGGTCATATTCCTGAGAGGTACTGCTTCAGACCACTTGGTGAAATAGTCTGTGGCAACTAGTACAAACCGATGCCCTTTCGACGAAGCCGGGTGAATCATGCCGATAAAGTCAAGTGCCCAACCCCGGAAAGGCCACGGTTTTATGATAGGATTGAGCTTGGAAGCCGGAACTAGCTGTATATCCCCAAATTTCTGGCAAGCCTCGCACCCCTTGTAGTACTTGAAGCAGTCATTGATCATCGTCGGCCAATAAAACCCGGCTCGCCGGAGCATCCATTTCATTTTGTGAGCCGACTGATGTGTTCCACATAAGCCGTCATGTACTTCTCCCATGGCGACTCTGGCTTGATCTTCGTCTAAACATTTAAGCAGAAGACCATCAACCGTTCGGCGGCATAAGTCGCCATTATCCAGCGTATACTTGAGAGCAAGTCACCGAACAGCCCTGTCTGTTTTCTGACTCGGATCTTTTAAATAACTTACGATTGGTGCTCTCCAGTCAGAAATCCGGGTTGCCCCTTCCTCAGCAGCCGATTCATCTGAGCCGGCTTCTTCAGTATCAGCCGGCTTATCAGAGCCGACGTCCTCTTTGCCAGCCGACTTGCCAGAGCCGGCTTTTCTTTCACCAGCCGACTTATTAGAGCCGGCCTCCTCTGAATTAGCAGCAACTAGCACCGGCTCTTCTGCTATGAAGAACATGCCTTTGTGAATATGATAGCCTGATGCCTGTTGCGCTAACTCATTGGCGAGCCAATTATCCTGCCTAGACACATGAGAAATAGAAAAATAGTCTAGATCTGCTATGATGTCTAAGCATTTGTCAAGGTACAGGTTAAGTGATTCGTCGTTGCACTGAAACACCTTTGCCACTTGTTGAACAATTAGCAACGAATCACCATATGCCTCGATATGAGAGACCCCTGCATCGTCCAAAAGCTCGAGCCCGAACAGAAGTGCCTCATATTCGGCTTGATTGTTAGTACAGAAGTAGTTAAGCCGGCAAGAGGCCTCATATACAGTACCGTAGGGCGAGACGTATGCAACGCCGGCTCCTTGTCCACTCTTGCATACTGAGCCGTCAAAATAGAGCCGCCACGGCTTAGCCGACACAACGTGTAAGCCGGCTTCTAACTCCGGGTCAATCCGATGTTCAACAATGAAATCAGCTACGACCTGGCCTTTCACAGATTTAAGAGGTTCATAAGCCAAGTCATACTCAATTAATCCATATGCCCATTTGCCGACTCGCCCACTGAGAATCGGCTTCTGAATCATGTGCTTGAGAACATCGGTCTGACCCGCCACCTTACACTCATTGGATAAGAGGTAGTGGCGCAGCTTAGTGCAGGCATAATAGAGAGATAAGCATAATTTCTCCACAAAGCTGTATCTTGACTCGGCATCTATCAAGCGGCGGCTTAGATATGTGATAACATACTCTTTTCCTCCGGCTTCCCGAGTTAAGGCGGCTCCTATCACTCTTTCTTCAGCAGCAATGTAAAGTCGGAACGGCTGACCGTGAGCCGGCGCTCTCAGAACCGGAGAAGTTGATAGACACATCTTTATTTTTTCAAACGCCTCTTGCTGTTCTGCCCCCCAAGTGAATTCGTCATCGTTCTTAAGCCGAAGAATCTGAGTAAATGCATCGACTTTCCCAGACAGGTTAGCAATAAACCGCCTCAGATAGTTGACCTTGCCGAGGAACTTCTGCATGTCTCTTTTGCAAGTCGGTGCTTGCACCTTTTGAATGGCTTTAACCTTTTCCGGGTCAACCTCTATGCCATGCTCATGTATGACGAAACCCAGAAACTTTCCAGCTGACACGCCAAAGGCACACTTCAACGGATTCATCTTGAGCCCATACTTTCTCATCCTTTCAAACATTAATCGTAAGTCGGCCAAATGACTTAACCCGCCGTCCGACTTAACTACCACGTCATCGATGTAGACCTCTAGTATGACTCCGAGAAGGTCGTGAAATATTAAGTTCATTGCTCTTTGATAAGTAGCACCAGCGTTCTTTAACCCAAAGGTCATCACTACCCATTCAAACAAGCCAAAAAAGCCGGGGCAGCGAAATGCCGTCTTAGCCGAGTCTTCTTCGGCCATGAATATTTGGTTATACCCTATGTTTCCATCCAAGAAGCTGATGATCTTGTGTCCTGAGGCTTCGTTGATAAGCATATCGGCTATTGGCATAGGATACTCATCTTTAGGTGTAGCCCGATTTAGGTCTCTGAAATCTATGCACATATCTTTCCTGACCCCTTCTTCTCAACTGGGACGATGTTAGAAACCCACTCAGCATACTTGCAGGGCCGGATGAACTTTGCTTGGATAAGCCGGCCGATCTCTTCTTTGACCCGGCCATATATCTGTGGGTTGAACTTTCGAGCCGGCTGCTTGTAAGGTCTAAAGCCGGCTTTGATGGGCAATCGATGCTCGACGAGCTGGCGGCTTAACCCAGGCATCTCATGATATTCCCATGCAAAGCAGTCTGCATATTCTTTGATCAGGGCGACTAACTTCTGCTTATAGCCGGCTTCTAGATTTCGGCTTACAAACGTCGGCCTTGGCACTGTTCCGTCTCCAAGGTCTACCTGTTCAAGCGGGTCAGCCGACGTGAAGCCTTGCCCCAATTTGTCTAAGTCGCCGGGTTCTTCTATAGTCTCAAACATATCGTTCCTGTTGGCCCGATACTTGTCAAGCCGGCTTTGGAGCCATTCGTCGTTGTTATCCATCTATTTGAGCTTGAGCCGGTTTCCACCAACCGGCTTTAGAGATACTGGCACGAATCCATCCCGGGTTGCACTTAAGAAGTCAAACCCGGATAATTCACGCCCCGAAAGACATATAGCAGTGGAGTGTTGCCAGTCAACTAGTGACTCGGCCAATGCGATGCAGGCCGAGTTATCTGCAGGGACGACTTCCACTTCATCGTCGACCCACTGAACCAGCCGTTGGTGCAGAGTAGATGGAACACACTGGTTTGCATGTAACCAGTCTCGTCCTAGTAGCACATTGTAATTCCCTTGCACCTCAGCAACAAAGAAGGCAGTTGCCAGGGTCTTGCTTCCAACTGTGAGCTCTAGACTTATAACCCCTTTAGCTTCTACCCCTTCTCCGCCTTCGAACCCGTTAAGCACCATGTTCGTCTTCATCAAGTCGCCATCGTCAAGTTGTAACTTCTTGAAGACTGAATAAGGCATTAGATTGACCACAGCACCGCCATCAACCATCATCCTGGTAACGGCTTCCCATTGATGTGCCCTTTGATATACAAAGGTTTGAGATGCTTAACCGGTTCCTCCGGCTTCTCGAAGATGACGTTCTTGGGTCCGAAGTTAATTTGAGCTACTGAGCCGGTTTCGTCAATGGCACGAAACTCATCAGACAGATAGTACACCATGTTAATGTCCATGCTTATACGAGTCGGCGTTGTTTCATAATTTAAAAGCTCTTCATCATCTGCTGACTCGCCTGGCGGGTCATCAATGGCCGACTCTCCCGGGACTGGCGGCTCATCTGTCACGAGGTCTGGAAGTTCCCCGTCAGCCGTTGACTCGCCAGACAGGTCATCCATGGCTGAGTCTATGGTCACCGGCTCTTTCAGTATTGGTTCTGTCATTGTTACCTCTTCCACCATTGGATCCGAGGTGAGATGTAACATTACCGACTTATCAGCGGCTGGCTTATCTCTTGCCAGGTCTGCAGCTTCAACCTCATCAGCCCACGATGAATAAGTAACAGCCAGTGCCTCAACCGGCTTTTTGCCCTTCTCCAATGCAGAGTTAGGTACGCCGGGTGTTTGAGTTATGAGCTCCGTCGGCTTAGGTACCCAGACTTGAGAATGTATCATTGGGCGATCCTTGTTAAAACCTGCATCCCTAAGCCGCTCAGCCTCTTCTGCAGCCTTTTCTTGATTCCTCAACCTTTGCAGTTTTCTCTTCTGTGTCTTACTTAACCCGGCAGGGCACCATCTTGGTTGAGTGTATTTTGGGTCTCGCGGCTTACCCTGACTGGAGCTAGTTTCATGGTCATTCACCGCGTCTTTAGGACCGATAACAAGCATCGGTCTGTCTCTTGCCGGCTCTGTAACCGGTTCTTTTATTCTCAGAACTTGGCTTCCAATGGTAAGTGAGCCGCCAAATGAGCTGGTCGTTATGCTTGTCGGGTCACCAACCTTTGTACCTTGTGTCTTGACCCGCCATACTTTTCCTTTCTCTGAACTTGGCATGTACTCCTTGAGCCGGCCCATTGGCCCTAGCCGGCTTTTGTCAAAAGTGCTTTTCAGAGATGGCGCCTTAATTATAGCCGGCTTAACGTACCGACTGAATTCTGTTGGTGACCTTGAGCGTTTCCCGTAGGGCCGGCTTATACTTGAGCCGGCTTGTCTGACGTACTTGCTCATAAGCATGTCGAAAGTCGGCTTGATGCGCTTGTACCTAGCATTAGCCGTGTTGACCCGCCACTGGCCAACTTCCGGACTCCTAGGCTTAAGGAACCTTTGTGGTGATCTGGGCGGCTCTTCCTGTTGCCCCCCGAGCGTAGGATTGCTGATAGTAATCTTGATAGTCTCCCTGCCGCTGGGTTCTCGACTTAGAGTCGCCTTCCTCCCAGTCATCATATTGCCGGCTTGTATATTCCTGGGCTCACCAACAACAACATTAGCTTTATTAGATGATCCGGCCACCTCTGGCCGAATGAGCACCTTCTTTCCCTCCAAGTCTAGCGCGTTCATTGGGAACGGCTGTTGGTCAATCGCCATACTAGTAAAGCACAATCGTCCGTCATTAAGGGCCGATTGGATCTGCCGACGAAAAACATTACAATCGTTAGTAGCATGAGAGAAGGAATGATGGTATTTGCAATAAGCCCGCCGCCTTATTTCTTCAAGCGGTGGTATAACATGATTGATTTTTATAATTTTATCTTTCAACAAGGCGTCAAATATTCTATCACATTTGCCTACGTCAAAAGTACACTTAAATTCATCTTCCCGATTCTTACGAACCGGCTTAAGATCATCACACATGTAGGGTTTGGCTTTACCCGGCCAAACAAACTCGGCAGTGTAAACATCGGTTTCTTCGTCTGAGCCGGCACACCCTTCAATGGTATTAAGCCGGCTCCGGCTTATACGATGAGAGTCTTTTAACTCGTTGGCCCGGCTCTCCTGAACCAAAGCCTTTTCCTGTACTTGGCCGACACTTAAGAATTCGTACCCCTCTAGTTTCTCCTTCAAGTGGGATCGTAACCCGTTAAGCACCAAGTCGGCCATGTCTCTCTCAGTCATGGCTAGGCTATAACATCGGTTTCTTGTGTTTCTAAACCTTTTGACATAGTCGGATACTGACTCGTCATGCTTTTGCTTAACCGATGTAAGGTGAGACAATTTTAACTCAACTTCTCCGGCGAAGAAGTGTTCATGAAACTTTCGCTCCAAATGAAACCAAGTAAATATAGAGTTAGGAGCTAGAGAAGAAAACCATGAGAAAGCAGTACCGGTTAGAGATAATGAGAACAAGCGGACTTTATGATGCTCGTGATTGGCTTCACCTAGTTGAGCCAAATATTGACTAATGTGTTCCCATGTTGATTTATTATCCTCTCCATTAAACTTAGAAAATTCTGGAACTCGGTAACCAGGCGGATAGGGTTTTAAATCAAAGTATTCGGGATAGGGTTTAGTATAATTCCTAGGTTTCAGTGTTATCCCGAATTTTTCATAAGCCATCTGTTCAAACTCACTCCTTATCTTAGCCGTCAGATCATCCCTGGTGCGCAATTGAGCCGGCTCAGTAGATGGATTGGCTATAGAGGCGGCTTGTGCCCAGAGAGCCGGATTTTGAGCCGGTACCGACTCGTCTCCGAAACATACTGCTTGATCCGGCTGTCTAGCCGAATAGGGTATGCTCTGGATAGGAGCCGGACTTGGCAACATAGGCATGAGCCGATTATCTTGGTTTTGGCTCATCGGCTGTAACTCCGATGGGCGGCTTAGCGGCGTGTTTTGTTTAGTCTTATCACGTTCCAGTATTACATCATGAATATTTTTTGCACTTTGTCCAATGTGATACTGGAGTTCAGCTAATTGCTCAGGAGTAAAGAGACTATTACTTACGGCGGGTTTAGCCAGTCCGGCTTGAAGAGGAGGAAACTTGATTTCTCCAACTGGAGTGATATTGCCTTGGCGATCCTTCATGAAGTTTGCAAGGAACTCCTGCAACTCCTTCTCTTCACGTGCCTTCTTGTACTCCTCATAAGCTTGGCGATGCTTGGCCGATAACTCCTCTAGATTGGGCTTGATGATGTTATTGGCGTTAACCTCCGATGGCTTGGGAAGATTGGACATGATGGACGATGATGGCGGATTAAAATCCCCAGCGGAGTCGCCAAAAAGTGTGTTCGCACACGAACACGTCAACGTGTACCCGCGGGACCGGGGGTGATGCACCGCAACTCGCCCCGCGGGAGGCCGGCTCACAGCGCGATACGCAAGACAGCAAGTCGGCGCTTTTGAGACCAGACGCCCCAGCCCCTCGGGAGGGACCCCGTCGGAGGAAGCCGGCGACGATTGGCTGAACCGGGTCGATTCGCTCGCCCCCGGCTCGGTTGTCGATATTCGATGACCTTTATACGAAGTCGCCGAACAACGGAAGCATAAACAAGGGTTAAGGGGTAAAAAGTAGATTGTATTGATATGTCGATTGTGTTTTCTTTATTCAATCGGCCATCACCTCTTACATATATATATATGAGGCGGCTGGACTTCCCATGCAAGTAAAAGACTCCTACACGGATGACAAGTTACAATCAGAGTCGGTTTCTAGCCCTAACTAGGTAAGGCACCCGCCAGGGCCGTCCCGGGCTCGGACTCTCCATTGGGCCGGCTTATAGCACAAGTCGCCGAAAGCATGAGCCGGCCTTGGTCTTCTGAGTCCGTCTTCAGCTTCTCGCAGTCAGCCTTCCCTCTTCTGAGCTGTAGAGCCGGCTTATAGGGCCGTCCTTCTAAGTCGCCCGTGGTCTTAGCTCCTTGAGCCGCCTGTCGCTCTTGGCTCCCTAAGCCGCCCGTCCTGGCTCTTTGAGTCGCCTGTCTTGGCTCCCTAAGTCGCCCGTCCTGGCTCCTTGAGTCGCCTGTTCCTCCTTCGTGTTGGCGCCAGCTCACTTTGCTTCGTAACCCGCCGTTTTGCTGGTCAGCCGCCTTGCCGGGTCCTGCCAAGCCTCAGCCCTGCCAGCTTTGATAATCCTATGAACCGGGGCACAATACCATGATCAACAGCCCTCAAACATCACCAGCTTATAAGCTAGTGGCGGCTCATTATCAGAGTCGCCAGTACAATGAAGTTCCTTTCCTGACGAGCCGGTTCTGCCTTGAGCTGGTCTCTATTGCCGGGCTTCTGCGCTGCTGAGCTGATAATCCGCCTTTCTGGGGCTACTGCATCTCTTTGACCATGGCACCTTGCAAGTAATGATCTTTAAGTCGCCGCCAGCCGAGTCATCGCCACACCGGGTCAGCCTTGGTGGCGGGTCATCAGCCTTGAATCGCCTTCTGCCAAAAATGAGTGCTAACACACATATTATGGTTACATAGTGGACATATGGGAACTTGACTATGGACATGATTTCAAGGTCCCTTTGTTTCAGTGCAAATGGGTCAATCTGTCAGGAGGCGGGGTACAGGTAGACCCACAGTACGGAATGACAATAGTGGATCTGAACAATCTTGGGTACACAGATGAACCATTCGTCCTAGCCAATGATGTGGCGCAGGTTTTCTATGTGAAGGACATGTCTACCAAACCGAGAAAAAGAAAAGATAAGGAAGCGAATACATCATACGATGAGCCAAAGCGCCACATAGTTCTTTCAGGAAAAAGAGACATCGTGGGATTGGAGGGCAAGACAGACATGTCTGAAGATTATGAAAAGTTTCATGAAATTCCTCCCTTCAAAGTCAAGGCTGACCCAAGCACCCTGTTAAACGATGAAGATTATCCATGGTTACGGCGCAATAAGCAAAGAACACAAGCAAAGAAAAAGTGAAGACTTTCTCTCCACAACTATATCATTGTAGTTACATGTGAAGAAATTAAATGAAATCCCTTTGTAACAGATGAGTTTTCGTCCGAAACCCTGATACTTCGAAAGAGATTATCCGTTTTGTACACGAAGTGCATCCAGTTTTTGCCGTAACCCTCTCAACTTTTTATCACATGCTATTTGGGTGACATGATGATACCGTGCCAACTTTCAACCTTTTCAGAGTTCATTTGTAGTGCTTTTCAATTTCAGGGTCATTTAGCTCAAAAAAATCAGTAAATGCATGAAAAGTACCAAATGAAGTCAGAAAGGGTGGAAAATTGATGATGAGTCTTTGAATGGTGCATTTTGAACACACAAAAAGTCTGGAGTTCAAATAAGTTCAAAAAAATGAAATCCCTTTGTAACAGATGAGTTTTCGTCCGAAACCCTGATACTTCGAAAGAGATTGTCCATTTTGTACACGAAGTGCATCCAGTTTTTGCCATAACCCTTTCAACTTTTTAGCACATGCTATGTGGGTGAAATGATGATACCATGCCAACTTTCAACCTGTTCAGAGTTCATTTGTAGTGCTTTTCAATTTCAGGGTCATTTAGCTTAAAAAATCAGTAAATGCATGAAAAATAGGAAATGAAGTCAGAAATGGTTGAAAATTGATGATGTGGCTTTGAATGGTGCATTTTGAACACACAAAAAGTCTGGAGTTCAAATAAGTTCAAAAAAATGAAATCCCTTTCTAACAGACAAGTTTTCGTCCGAAACCCTGATACTTCGAAAGAGATTGTCCATTTTGTACACGAAGTGCATCCAGTTTTTGCCGTAACCCTCTCAACTTTTTAGAACATGTTATGTGGGTGAAATGATGATACCATGCCAACTTTCAACCTTTTCAAAGTTTATTTGAAGTGCTTTTCAATTTCAGGGTCATTTAGCTCAAAGAATGAACTAATAGCAAAAAGAATGAACTAGAAAACCTTTATGAAACTCTAATAGCAAAAATAATGAACTAAAAATAATCAATTAAAAAATTCTGTTATGATCAACTAAAATAAAACTATAATATTCTTCAATAGCAAAAACAATCAACTAAAAAGCTTTTATAAAACTCTAATAGCAAAAGGAATCAACTAAAAATATTTTATAAACCTCTAGTATTTATGAAACTAAAATTATATAAAATTTATGCAACTAAAGTTATCAAAGTATTTTTTGTTCAAAACATTAATAGCAAAAAGAATTTTCATAAAGAATTTTTTTTAGAAACTTTAATAGCAAACTAAAATAACAAAATTTGTTTTTGGTTAAAACAGACATTTAAAATAACCTAAAAATTACCAAATTGAATATAATGATAAAACACAGTAATATTAAATAGCAGGAAAAAGAATCACTCAAAAATCTATTTTTTTAGTAAAGTTATTCACAAACTAGTGATTCACACAAATTTCAAAAATTCAATTTTAAACTATTCAAATTTGAAAACTAATGGCACTAACAGAAGGTTTATAATTTTTATGACCTAACAGCAAAAAGAATCACTGAAAAACAGTAAATAGGAACAAAATAAAATAAATAAAGCAAAAAACAAAACAAAAAAACTGGAATTTTTTATTAAAAAATGCCACCTACTGGGCCACCGCGGCCTGAATACGACTGGAAACCCAACCAGCTTGTTGGGCTAGGATTCAGGCCCGCAGAAGGCCCAATAGACCCACAGGCAGTGACAGATTAGGCCCGAAAGCCTGCTGTTGAGAGGAGCTTGAGAGGGTGTGCACAGCAGTGCTTATAAACCACTCTCGAGCTCTCTCAGCTAGCGTGGTGGGACTAAAAATTTGGCCCCGGTCAGCACCAACCTTTGATCTCGGTTGGTGGCACCAATCGGGACCAATGCTGCCCTTTAGTCCCGGTTGGTGGCACCAACCGGGACCAATGCTCCCCTTTAGTCCCGGTTGGTGCCACCAACCGGGACCAAAGGTCCCTGTTTCCCGCCCTTTGGGCTGCTGAAAACTGACCTTTGGTCCCGGTTGGTGGCACATACCGGGACTAAAGGGGAGCATTGGTCCCGGTTGGTGCCACGAACTGGGACCAATTCTCTGGGTATATAAGTAGCACTTGGAATTTTCAGTTCTCATCTCGCCCCCGTCCCCGACGACGCCGACGAAATCGCCGCCGCCAGGCTGCCCAGACGCCATCTGCCGCCCCCGCCGTCACCGTTGCCGTCGCCCCAGCCGTCGCCGCCACCCGCCGCCCCCGTCGTCGCCGTCGCTCGCCGCCCCCGTCGTCGCCCGCCGCCCCCGTCGTCGCCCTCACCCGCGCCCTCGCCCTCGCCGCGTGCCGTCCTCGTCGCCGGCCTCGAGCCCGCCGTCCTCGTTGCGCCCTCGCCCCCCCCCCCGAGCCCGCCGTCCTCGTCGCCGGCCCCCAAGCCATCGCCGCGCCCCGCACAGTGAGCCCCCCCTTCCGCCCTGGGCGCGGTACTACCGCTTACCAATTTTTTTTTGCGGGCATGTATATGTGTATATGTTCATGTATATGTTTTTTTCATGTATATGTGTATATGTTCATGTATATGTGTGTGTATGTTCATGTATGAGATGAGATAGATAGATAGATAAATTTTCATGTGTATATGTTCATGTATGAGTTGTATATGTGCACTTTTGTATACAAACTTCGTTGTTTTTCATATGTACGAAAATGCAAGTCTTTTTTTGAAGGTAGTTTTTTTGTTAAATGAGTTAAATGAGTTAAAAGAGCGTTGTCGAGGCGGGGGGGCGTCGAACATGACATGAGGGGGGACGTCGGACATGACATGAGGGGGGACGTCGGACGTCGGACATGAGGGGTGAGCGTCGTTGTCGTCTACCCCTCCCCGATAACTTCGACATGAGGGGGGACGTCGGACATGACATGAGGGGTGAGCGTCGTTGTCGTCTACCCCTTCCCTGATAACTTCGACATGAGGGGGGACGTCGGACATGATATGAGGGGGGACGTCGGACGTCGGACATGAGGGGTGAGCGTCGTTGTCGTCTACCCCCACCCCGATAACTTCGACATGAGGGAGGACGTCAGACATGTCATGTGAATTTTTTTTTGTTCATATAGAAAACTCCGGTAACATAGATTTATCAAGAATGCCCCCATTATGGATGTGCACAAGTTGATCCAATTTTTTTCTGATCTCATCTATATATATATTCTTCTATATGTCACGTTGTCAGTCAAAGTATTGAAGAAATCCATGGCTTCATCATTAGCCAGAAGTAACATGCGTATGATGCTACGAAGCTCTTCAAAGTTGTTTTGGAACGGAGTTCCGAATAGAATAATTCGCATTTTGGTACGAATTTCAGCAAAGGCCTTCCAAATAGCGATATTCGAAAGGCTCTTGTTGAACTTCGTTCCAAAAAGCTAATTAATTATCCTATCCGGGACTCCGTTCCAAAACAATTTTGGAGAGCTTCGTACCATTATGCGCCTGTTACTTCCGGCTAATGATGAAGCCTTGGTTTTCTTGAATCCTTTGACACTAGACAACGTGACATATAGAAGGGTAGATGAGATCAGGAAAAATATGGACCATTTTCTGCACATTCAGAATGGCGTCATTTTGTTAAATCCCTTAAAGGTTAAGAGAATCCCTTGTTTGACATTCATGAGAGAGGCGGTCCGAACGCCGGACATTCATGAGAGAGGCGGTCCGGACGTCGGACATTCATGTTTGTATATTAATTGCCATGTTGTAATATTTGCAGAAACTACGGATCAAAGAGACTTGGAACAAGAACAGTTGTTGGGGGAGATAATCCTCGCCGGAGGTGATGTCTTGTCGTTTCTCAACGACACCGATGGAACAATGGAGGAGGAAGGACATGATCATGATGGCTCCGGTGACCGAATGCCGGAGGAAGAAGGAGACCATGATGACGGCTCCGGTGGCCGAACGAAGGAGGGAGCTGTTGCAAAGTCCGGCGAGGTATATATATTAATTAAGCCTGTGCTGACTAGCTAATTGATGCATTAATTGTTTTGGTATGTACATATATTAACTCTTCTTTCTTCTTTTATAGCCCTCCGGATCGAGCCAAACTTTGGTAACGAGACGAGGCCCGAAGAAGAGGTTGCGCAAGGATGAAAGGTTCACGATCACAGCACTCGCGGACGATGGCCTACCGATTGAACCCAAGCGGACCAAGGACGCATTTTCTGCTCAGTGCGGAGCTATTGTTAGGGACAACATCTCGATCAGCATCAAGCAATGGAATAAGCCTAAGGACGACGCCCCTGAAGGTGATTATGTCACCGATAGACAAAAAGATGATCTTTGGACCACGCTGAAGGCAAATTTCACCCTACCGCCAGAGGAGGATCCGAATAAGCCAGTTATAGAGCCACAGGTCAAGGCGTGTGCTCTTAAGAAGATGGTAGATCTATTCAGGAAGTGGAAGAAGGAGTTGAAATCAAAGTTTGTCGACAAAGGTGAGACTCCAGAATTCATCGGCCAATTTGAGAAGATAAGAGATCACTGGCCCGCATTTGTGGCCTACAAGACATCGGACAAGAGTAAGAAAATGTCAGAGACAAACAAGAACAACGCTTCAAAGAAGAAGTATCACCATCACACGGGGTCAGGTGGCTACCTCAAAGCCCGGCCGTTGTGGGACAAAGCTGAGAATGACCTGATTGCTAAAGGGGTCGAACCAGAGACATTGAACTGGCCAGACCGTTCAAGGACTTGGTTCTTCGGGGTTGGGGGAACTTTGGACCCTGAAACAGGGAAGTGCCGTTGGACGGACGAGCAACTTGCAATACCCGTCACGAAGCTTCAGAAGTATATCACCGCAGCGCAGGAAGGGACGTTCATTCCCGACAGAGAGAAGGACGAGCTGACTGAGGCCCTAGGGAATGCTGAGCACCCTGGACGAACACGAGGCACACCAGGCTCCGTTCCGTGGAAGGTTGGGTTTCCCGACGCAGGCGGTTACAGAAGCCGGGAGAGAAAGAGGAAAGTGGAGCTGAGCGACATGCAGAAGATCAGTGCAAGACAACAAAAGCTAGAGGAACTTGAGAGCCAGCGAGTTGCCGGCCAACCATCTCAGCAGCACGAAGCTACCCCAGAAGCTGCCCCACCATCTCAGCGGAGAAGCAGCGTGGCTTCCACGGAGCCCGTTCAGACTGACTTCACGGCTCCTATCTACCCCGTGGATACTATCACGGAGGCTCAAAATTGCGAGCTTATGACGAAATGCCGGAACCTCACTTTCAAGGCGGCTGTCGGCTCTGTTGCACCTCCTCAACCCAACGGAACTTTTCACTGCCTTCCGATTCCACATGGCTATGCTGTTGTGATGGTGGATGAAGTAATTGAGGGATTTGAGGAGCTCGAGCTTGACCACTCTACAGGTGAAGGGGAGAATTAGCTGGTTCGTGCTCTGAGGAGTACATGTCTATGGCAGAAGGAGTACATCAAGCTTCCAAACTGGACGCCTCCGCCTCCTCCTCCTCCTCCGGCGAGTCAGGGCACTCCGCCTCCTCCTCCTCTGGCGAGTGATCAGGGCACTCCGCCTCCTTCTCCGGCTCCTCCGAGGCATGAGGGCACTCCGCCTCCTCCTTCACCTACTATGGCGCGTCGGAGCAGTCCGCCTCCTCCTCCGCCTCGTCGGCAACGGCGGAAGACAGACGCCGCCGCTCCGGCTCTTCCGGCGCGTCGGAGCACTCCGCCTCCTTCTCAGCCTCGTCAGCAACGACGGAATAGAGACGCCTCCGCTCCGGCAGCTAGCAGTACAAGCAGAGGCGGGAGGCAATTCAGATACGGTCCATCTCTCAAGCCTCTGGAAAAGTTACCATATGAGAGGACTGACGAGGAAAACAAGGACATCATTGCTGCCGAAGTGAAGGCCCATTTTGAACGGAAACGTCCACCTCCGAAGGAAACAATAGATCCGGTGAAAGCGAAGCACACTCTGGATGCCCTTAAGCGACCACCACCGCCTCCGCCGCAATCCAACTATGACCGCTGTATTGAAAAGACATATGATGAAGCGTGTCGGTCGGGAAGTACTGCCAGTGCTTCAAGACGAAGAAGTGGGAAAACAATTCCCCAGCTCGGCGAACAGGAGAAGAAATCCTGCCCCCTGCTCAAGGTGTTTACCGATACCCCGGGGGTAGCGACCGTTGCTCCTAGTTTCAATCCTGGTGATTACCTAGGCGATGATGTACATTTTGAAATCGCTAAGCCGGTAGACACCTTTGAATACCAGCACGGGAAGCGTCTCGTCAGAAGTGATGATCTGGAACGAGATCTACCAACGATGATGCGAACATTACATAAATGGTACTTGGAAACCTGCAAGGATGGGACGGGCAGTATCTTGGTGGGAATTAAGGATGAGCACGACTTCGTTGGAGTCAACTCGATCTTCGTTGAATTTGACGAACTCTTTCAGTTATACAATCAAGCCACCCTCGACAAAAGTCTCGTGGCTTGTTATTGTCTGTAAGTATTATTTCTGTAATTAAGTCTCTAGCTCAGCTCATTCATTGCATGTATATAATTATCCTCACTATATTATGCAGATTGAAGATCGTCGAATTTAAAAAAGGACAAATCTATGACGTTGGATTCATTAACCCAAATATCGTAAATGAATGGTCGGTACAAAAGATCCCCGAGGAGACTGAGAAAATCTTGCTCAGCTCGTTCCTTCGACACCAAAACAAAAGGGAAATATTCTTTCCTTACAACTTCAAGTGAGTGTTACTGTCTTCTGCATATTCTGTTTCGCTGACTCGAGGTTAAGTGTAATTGATGAGTTATGCGCGCGCAGGTTCCACTTTATTCTGCTAGCCATTCAGCTTGACGAGGGAGCAGTAACTGTCTTGGACTCGAGACGTAAAGAGGCTACGGAGTATGCGGACATGATTGAAATGCTCCAGAAGTAAGTTTAATCATTATCACACTATATCGACAACTTTCTTTCATTTCCTGATATCAAATAATCATTTTCTTTGCCGGGCAGGGTTTGGAAAAAGTTCATCACGCGGGTTAAGGGTGAATGGAGACTGGAGCTGCGATTTAAACAACCCAGAGTAAGTAGTACTAGCTAATTCCACGCATCTCTCATTGATTCTAGTTTCAATACCATTATCATGGTTGATTATCATTTTGATTGAACTCTATTCTCGTAAAGTGCATGTGGCAGCAACCCGGAAATGAGTTATGTGGATACTACGTTTGCGAGTTCATTCACCAAAAGACCACCGAGAGGGGCTTCACTAAACAACAATTTGAAGTACGTAAACAATATTCATAATTTTATTTTATCACCATCAATTGTGTTGATTTCATTCATTCATATATATATATATTGAGCCCCCTTCTTTAAATTAGACCTGGCAGAAGTGGGACGTACTCCTACCAGCTGATCGCCTACGCGCAATTCAAGAGGAGTTGGCGGGATTCTTTGTTAACCACGTCATTCCTAAAGACGGAAAATGCCATCTGGAATTGCAAACCTGTTGAATACATATATGCATCAACGTGTACTATCTGTAGTAGCGTCGAATAGATATACGAAAACTTGTTGTTCGACCAACAAGCACGGAGAAAGAGAAGTCACTTCTCTCTATATATTGATCATGCATGACGATGTTGTGTAATTAATGGTTTCCTTCATTTGCTTACTAGCTAGCGCCGAGTTCTCTCTATATGTAGTAGCTAGCGCCGACCAAGCACGGAGAAAGAGAGTTCACTTCTCTCTATTAGCTAGCTAACACAATATGAAACCCATAAATCCTCCAATACCCCTAAACCCCCCTTTCAAAAAAAAAACCCCAGCACCTGCGAGCTGCTGACGCGTGGCTGCCTTTTGGTCCCGGTTGGTGTTACCAACCGGGACTAAAGGTCCTCCTGCCTGAGTGCTGCGAAGCGGCCACGTGGAGCTCCTTTAGTTCTGGTTGGTGTTACCAACCGGGACTAAAGGTCCTCCTGCCTAGGCTCCCCACAACGGCCACGTGGAGCCCCTTTGGTCCTGATTCGTAAGCGAACCGGGACTAAAGGTTTTGGGCTTTAGTCCCGACCCTTTAGTCCCGGTTCCAGAACCGGGACAAATGGGCCTCTGGAACCGGGACAAATGGGCCTTTTTCTACTAGTGCTCTATGACCGTAGCATTGCTGGCAGGTTCTTTGTCAGGCCGTGGTACAATCTAGTGAAGGCTACCATGGTGCATAACTGGTGGTGGATCACGTTGGAACGAGCAACATGGCAGGTAATAAAGTAAAGAGTATTCGAGTGAAGCCCGCGACACCACCGCCGGCCACCGTCTCCAGATGCACCTTGGCTCGTCATCTGATCCTACTGTGAAGACGAAGTAAGTTGCAAAGTCACCCTCATCACTGAGGTTGTTCATCGAGTAGAGCACCCGGTATTCTCTAGATGGATGGTGCCGGTAGAAACCTGCAATGTCGCCCGAAGACAGTTGTGCAAGCAGATACAGGTGAGCAAACTGGCGGGTGGCCGGGTTGCACACGTAGTAGAGACTTGTGGTGCCACTAGAAACGATGAGGAGGCCGTCGAGGGCGGCGTGGAGCTTGAGGTGCTGTGTGCCAGGATCGGCGCACCGGATCACGGGCGAGAGCTTGTGATCCGCCGCGTCACGGCCGAAGGCGACGAGACGGGAGTCGTGGGGGGCTTCAACATCGGCTTCACCGCCGAGCAGAACGTGGTCGATGATGGGGAGCAAGGGCTGGCGGCGGTGGTGCTCGAGCATGAAGTCGTGGGTGAAGGTGGCGCAGCGCCACGACCTGCGGATGGCGCGGCAGCGGAGGACGTCCTCGGTCGGCAGCCACAGGAGTATCTCTTCGACCATGATAGCCTCGGCCAGGTCGTCGAGGACGGTGGCGCCGCTTCTGTCTGGCATGGTGAGATGGGTCGCTGGTGCTCTGCTCAATCGACTTGAAGCAGGCATCATGGATATATACTGGGGAGGGAAGTCGGGAGCGGTTTCACTTGTGCTTCGGTACAACCCCCCTAAACACATCGACGGACAAGATCTCTCCATACCCCTTCATAATAAAGGGTATGATGGTCTTTTTTTAAAAATACGTCGCCCGCACTCTAAAAATAGAGAAGTGTCAATGGGTCGGCCCATTACTGAGTGGGTACTACAGCGCGGATTGAAAATCAAAAAATATTGTGCGCCTTCAAGGCATTGAACCCAGGACCTCCAACGTTTGTGAAGTCATTGATAACCACTGCAACCAATGAGCTTTGGTGATAAATATAAAGCGCGGTTTATTATCATCTAGAGTGGACGTACTCTAGCAGATCAAATCCGTACTGTACAACCAGTCCGGGTTGTGTAGCTAATGCGTTTTTTATAGCTCGAAAAAAAACTAATGCGTTTTTTCAATTTTCGAAATATTTTTTAAAAACACGATTTTTTTTAAAATACGACAGATTTGAATTTCTTTTGGAAGCGTGAACCTTTTTTCTGAAACATACAAATATGTTTTGATTTTTTAACATTTTTTAAAATTTAAGAACAATGTTTTCAAATATTGTTTACAATTTAAAAAATATTATGAAATTTCATAAAACGTTCTAGTTTTCTTATTTCTTGTTCACAAATTTAAGAAATTTTTGCGTTTAAAAAGTTGATATAATTTCTTTGAAAATCTCAGGACAGACCCCAACTTCTGCAAGCAGGTGGACATGTCCATGTTAAGCATCCATGCCTGGTTTGAATGACTTCCGACACGATATGCACGTTGCGACACGTTTTGCCATTGATTGGACTTTTTTCACCGAGAAAACTCCAGAAAATGCAAAACTTGTTGAAAACCCAAACATTTTGCCATGGTATCTTCAATTGATCATACAAGGCCCTGGAAAAAATTGGGACCATTTCAAGAATGTCGAGAAACAACGTGCTCTCAGACGGACCTTCTGACCTACCCGAACACCCTTCGTTCAACATGGTTTATTTTTGTACATCCTTGAAATGACCCGTGGGCATGCCCATGGTAGACATCCGTGTCAGGTTTAAACGATTTTTAGACACCGTATACAAATTGCGACACGTCCAACCATTTATCGGCCTTTTTATACTAAGAATACTCCAAAAATGCAAAACTTGACGAAAACCCAAGCAACTTGGCTTGGTGCCTTGAATTGGTCATACAAGGCCATGAATTATTTTGGGGGGTATGGATGCCCATGATGGGCATGCCCACCTGCTGGCAAAAGTTGATGTCATTTCAAGAATGTCCAAAAAAAATCTTGTTCAACGAAGGGTGTCCGGGTAGGCATCCGTGCAGGTTAGAAGGAAAAATATATTTAAAATCATAATTTGAACAGGTACCTAAAACTATCATTTGAAGTTTTTTAACATAACTAATAAATACGAAGGGATAAAACTAAAAATAGTAAATGCTTTTTTAAATAAGCATTTAATAAATATTTGATGAAAAAAGAATTTAAAACAGTTACTTAAAAGTTAAAACTGTTATTTTGGTATTCCAAACAATATTTCAATTTTTAAACAGGTTTCAAAAAGAATAATAAAGTTGAAAGTGGAGAAAAATAAATTAAAAAAAAGAAGAATAAGAAAAAATAGAAAAGAAAAGAAAAACTCTTAGGCCTTGCCCAACTAAATGATGGTACCGCTCCTGTCGGGAGCCTTTTTGAATTTGTTCAGAATATAAAAACTATTTCCATTTTCAAAAAAAATCTTTTCACAAATTCAAGAAATGTTCGGGCAAAACACTTTTTTTCTTTCAAAAATTGTTCTTCGTATTTGTGAAAAATGTTTTGAAATTTAAAATTTTGTTCGTGTTTTCCGAAAATGTTAGTTTTCACAAAACAAATTGTGCTTTTCAAAACAAATGTCCGTGTTTTGACATTCTAAATTTGTTTTTAAAGATACAAACATTTATTTGAAGTTACCTTACAATTTTGAAAAATTCGAATATTATAAATTTGTGAACAAAATTTGAAAAGAACAAGCATTTTTCATATTTTGAAAGCATGACTATATTTTGAAAAATAAAGAAGAAACGTAACTGGAAAAACGAAAAAAATGAAAAGAAGAAAAAAAAAACTGTGGAAGAAAGACATGCTCGCAAAGTCATAAATGTTTATAAAATTTCCAGCCCGTTGGTTACTTAAGGATTCAGGCTTCGCATTGTTCACCAAATGTAAGCTGGCCTAGTGGCTATGCACGCTTGCCTACTTAGTAGGCGGTCGCGGGTTCACTTCCCAGTTATTGTGAACCTTTTGCGTTATTTTTCACCACGTGCCATGGCAAATGGGCCGGCCCAAGTGAGCTGTGTATTGCGTATATGTACATGTCAAAGTGGGTATAATTTGTCAAATGTCCGTATTACCCTTTATACGTTCTGTGTGGTTTTGGGAGAGGAGATGAAACGGCTAATTAATTGATCGCGCCCGGGAAGCTCAAAAGGTTTCATATTGCACGCCTTGGCTCCCGATCCTCATCATGCAAATCAAAGGGAGAAAAAAAAAGTAAAAGTACTAGTAGTTTACTTTTTTTGTGTGGAAAGTACTACACGGCTAAATACTCATGGGTGACCGATAGCGAAGCAACACCATGAGAGAAAGGTGAAAAGAACCCCAGTGGGTAGTGAAATAGAACGTGAAACCGCGCTGAGCTCCCAAGCAGTGGGAGGGGAAAGTGATCTTTAACCGCGTGACTGTTGAAGAACGAGCCGACGACTCATAGCCAGTGGCTTGGTTTAGGGAACGGAACCTACCGAAGCCGTAGCGAAAGCGAGTCTTAACACGGTTTACACTCTAAGCGAACTACTTAAAGTCGTCATGCCTCGACCTCATCTCTAATCAGGTCAAGAACTTGCTCGGCGATGCTAGCCCAAGCAAATCCCAACAAATTATTATTGTCGATGTATTTCTATGCTTTCATGTTCCAAACACAGACAGGCCAGTGTGGCAAAAAAAAGTGGTCGTGGATATAAAAATTTCTTCAGGGGTCGGTCATAGGAAAAGCTCTCCTTGTCGTACGAACAACCAAGACTAGTCTATTCTTGAAAAAAAAAATGTACATCTAGAGCCTCTCTATATTTGAAAATGAAATCATTTCTATAGATCTATGTACTCCATGTCATTGGGACGACAATTTCCATGATAGAAAGATTTGTATGCAAGGCTTTTGCTTCACTCTAAGGATATTACTAGAGATTACGCCCACTGGCCGTGCTAGAATACGCCAACTAGGAAACGAAGCGTAAAACCAGAGCCGCATCTCTTTCAAGAACTCTGCTTCCACATGACAACTACTTGTGATTTGGTTGCAACCATGTGTTTGTTATCTCGCTAGTATATATCATTTGACACATAGCTGGTTTAATACATCCACAACACGACAACACAACGCATAGTAGATAGTAGAGCACCTCCATTGAAATAGGTAGCTTAATACATCCACAAGACCAGTGGCGGAGCTTGAGCCAAAATCATGGTGGTGGTGGTGGTGGGGGGGGGGGGGGGGGGGGGGGCGCAATGGGTTGGGGGGACAAACATAATTGATTTGGGATAATTTGGATAAATAGGCCTAATATTAAGGTATATACACAAATTTTCTTATGAGCTAGGGGGCCATGGCCCTCCTGTCCCCAGAGCCAGCTCCAAGCTCACCTCCTCTCCTCCAGCGGGCTGCCCTGTCGCGAGGGACAACTCCAGATTGAGCTCGCCCCCTGCCGCCATCTCCCTCTCTCTGAGTTTGCACTAACTACAGAAGTGTTGCCTTTTCATCGCCAGGGCGTGAAGTATACCCCTATTTATAGTATAAAAATATACTGCGGGGTAATTTCCAGTCATGTACCTGAACACACGTGAAAGTAAACAGTGGATGAGCATCAATAGATTTGCTTTGCATGTCCTTGATTCTCTGACTGTCCTTTCGTCATGTGAGACGTGTCTTGCCAGTCTTCCCAAGATCTGGGAGTGGATCCTTTCCTGAATAGGAATGAAATCTGCGGGCAATCACAACATTATCTGAGCAATCATGTACGTGTCGGAACATCTACTTGTGCACCTTTAGTCCTCTTCCGGCAGATCATGTACGAGTAAGCAATCATGTACGTGTCAGAAGTTCTAACTTTTAGCATCACGAGATAACACACTGCATTTATATAGCTCGATTTGCTGATCAACTGATAGGTACGATCCTTAGCCGACAGAAGAATTTGGGTCCGTTTGGTCTTGTACATCAGCATCAATCCTTTGGGGCTCAAGCAGTAGGACAGGGGCGGACGCACGTTGAGCCCAGTGGGGTGGGGGGCAAATGCCCCCACTCGATTTTCCGCCCTCCCAGTACTAAGCCCAGGGCGTTGCCCAAACTCAGCCCATACTCTTTGCCCCCACTCGTTTAATTATTACTGGTTCTTTTTTGTAAAGCATGTAAAAAAGAGAGACAAGTCAGCCCACAGGCCATATGGCCTGCGAACAGCCAACAGGCTTTGCAAAACTGCCAGGTTTGCACGAAGCGTAAGCGTCGTGGAGCAACTAACCAAGGAGTGCTCATTCGGGATCCCGGCAAGGGTCACCTAGGGGTGGGCTGAGAGCGCGTCACTTGGCGCGCTCTTAGCCGGCGTCACGTGTCGCGCTCTGGGCACTCCCTCCGATTTTTTTTCATTTTTTCGCACGCGATTTTGGCTTTTCAGATGTTTTTTTTCGGAGTTTTTCGCCTTCTCAGTTTTTCACCGGTCTTTCTTAACTTTTCGACAAAAAAAAAATTGCGCGAAAAATGCGTTTTTTTTTTCCTTCCACGAGAGACACGGATTTGCTTCCGTGAGAGGCACAGTCGTGCCTCTTTCGGAAAGGAAAAAAAATTGCTCCCGGTTCGGGTTTTTTCGTGAAAAAAGTTCGTCAAAACCTATCAACATGGGATTTATTTTTGAAGATCTCGACGCGAGGAATCTAACGGTGAAAACGGTTTGAGATTTGGATGTTTCGATGGTGAATCCCCACGACCAGGATAGGGGCGCGCCGCCTGGCCTCTTCCGCCCAAGCAAGATGCGACGCGCCCTCCTAGTTTGCCTTCGATCCACAATTATCACCTTCGATCCGTGTTGTACCCGCTGGACAGCCGGCCGGAGTTCCGTTCTTTGATCCTTGCGCCGTTGATTGATCAAGGTAAGCCCTAGGTTCAGTTGATCTTTTTGAAGTTTTAAATTCTTGTTCCTTTCTTACTTCCATGTTCGGAAGTGAGTGGGGTTTACTTTTGCGAAGATGCAATCATATTGCTTTATATAGATTTTTTCTGACATTTTGATTTCATATAGATATAGCCTAAGGAAAAAAAATACAGAGTTGCCTGATTTATTAAAAGGGAAAAGTCGCCCAAAAAATAATAGATAGAGAAAAAAGAAAAAGGAAACAGGAAAAAAGGAACAAAGTCGATGCCGGTCTACCGAAACACCACTACCAGCATGGCCACCACTCGGAATGAAGAGAGCAGATTCTTCAAAGGCGACTTCAAGAAGGGAACACGACTCCTCCTGTGCCATCATCAGCAACATTAACCTCCGTTGAAGACTAAGTTTTCGCCCAAAATCGCCAACGACCACCTCCTCGAACTAAGGAAAAAGGTTCGTTCACGCCAACAGGACTATGCGTACAATATATCAATTGCTAGTTAGGTTGATTGAGTCTAATTTCAGGTAATAAATTTGCACAAAATAAATTTGAGTATGTGAGAATAGATTAAATCTACAGAGAACTTTCTGCCTTTATGAAATTTAACTAATGTTTTAACTCTTGGACATTGGTAGGGGAAGCTAATGAAGAGATCTTTTTTTGCAAAATACAACATCGGAAATAGTTGATTTGAACTAACTTTCTTGGGATCCATATAAAAGGAAGATAATTACATACTAGCTTATGCCCGCGCGGAGGCACGCCGCGCCCATGACAACGGAATCGTGTGTGTGTGTTGGTTAAATCTTTATCATTTGGAGCAAAGTAGTATACGTTTTTGTGCTACCCCGTGAGGTTTTAGTTGACAGGATGAACTAAGGGAAATAGGATTTGCATTTATTTGATATAAAGTACATAGAATGCGTTACATAGCAAAGAGAACAGTTTGTTTTTCATAACACTAAGATTAACACGCTAGAGTTGCCTAGTGTGGCCGCCTGCCGGGTATGTGCCTTTGCTGAAGTAGTAGATAGCTTGTGCGAATGCTTGGATACGATTGTGTGCCGGTCTTGGACATGTGTACGTGATTGTTGGATCGTTGTTGTGGGTACATATGAAGCGGCAAAATGTCAGAAAACTTGTTGCAAATTTTTTATAGGATTTTGAGTTGTCTGGCGAACTCTTTTTGCTAGGACCTTTGCTTAGGCACGTAGTTCCTGTGCATGGGCATTTCTCTTTTCTGTTTTGAGAAAAGTATGTTTTTCGTCTCTCAAGTTCCCAAAAAGTACAGAATTGGTCCCTCAAGATTTTTTGGTATACATTTGGTCCTTCAAGTCTCAAAACAAGCAAAGTTTCGTCCAAAACCAGATTTTGACCGGATTTGACCGCCCAGACTTTGACCGGGTTTGACCAGATGAACAGTAAGTTCGAAAAAAATTCAAAAACAGTTTAAAAAAAATCTGAATTTTTTTGTCATGCAATATGCTTACATGCGTAAGGTGCGTGCCAAATTTCTTGGTCTTTCGACACTCAAGGCGCCCGTGGGAAAAAAACAAAAAATATACTCCCGATGAACAGTAAATTCGAAAAAAATAGCAAAAAAAATAAAAAATCTGAATTTTTTTGGGGTTCAATATACTGGGGTGCGCAAGGCGCGTGCAAATTTTTGGCATCTTTGGACATTCGAGGAGCTCGTGGCAAAAAAAAAAAATTAGCTATTTTTTTGTGAGCGAAAATTTATTTATTTTTTGCCACGAGCTCCTCGAATGTTGAAAGATGCCAAAATTTTGCACGGGCCTTGCACACCCCAGTATATTGAACACCAAAAAAATTCAGATTTTTTTGATTTTTTTTGCTATTTTTTCGAATTTACTGTTCATAGGGAGTAGATTTTTTTTTTTTTTTTTGCCACATGCGCCTCGAGTGTCGAAAGACCAGGAAATTTGGCACACACCTTGCGCATGTAAGCATATTGCATGACAAAAAAATTCAGATTTTTTTGAACTATTTTGGATTTTTTCGAATTTATTGTTCATCCGGTCAAACCCGGTCAAAGTCTGCGGGGTCAAACCCGGTCAAAATCTGGTTTTGGACTGAACTTAGCTGGTTTTGAGACTTGAAGGACCAAATGTATACCAAAAAATCTTGAGGGGCCAAGTCTCTACTTTTTGGGAACTTGAGGAACGAAAAACATACTTTTCTCTTCTGTTTTTATTGGGTTCTTGGTGATGTAAATCTTTGTATCCATTAGATTAACCTTCTCTCCCAGTTGCTTAGATTAGTCACACTATCTGTCATGTCATGTTTAAGTTATATTTGGAAAGAGATTTTGTTTATCAGGGTTTCTTATTACTCCCTCCGTTCCAAAATATAGTGTGCCCGCGCTTGCCGAGGTTCAACTTTGACCATAAATTTAACCAACAAAATCGACTGCTGCGGAAGCAAAAATTATATAATTGAAAACTTCTTTCGAATACGAATTCACTGGTATAATTTTTTCTCCCGCCGCAGTCGGTCTTGTTGGTTAAATTTATGGTCAAAGTTGAAGCACGGGAACTGAGGACGCACTATATTTCGGAACAGAGGGAGTATAGTTGTAGTCCTCATAGCCTCTAACTGAATTGTTCAAACAAAATTCAGGTGGGTTTGCGTCCCTATGATTTTATTTTACATTTGCTTTGCTTATTATTAGGTCTGTGATACCTTGCCAGCTCGCATGAGATTATACATTCACGAACTTGTCTCATTACCATCTCAGCTTGTCTTGTCCTTTCCTTTTTTTCAGGATGAAAAAATAGCAGCTCTCTTTGCTGCTAGGAACATGATCATGACTTATCCAACAGAATAGAATTTAGCATCTAGTAAAAAACAGAAGTTGGATAAATACGTAGTCAATAATCGTTTGACAGCATAAAGCTAACCGTGAACAGCGGCTGGGAGAGTCTGGACGATGAAATTGCAGTCGAATCGCCACAAACTGCCGCTGCTGTTGTATCTGTTGCTGCACCACAAGAAGCTGGGGCTGAGCCGGCCCCATGGTCCATGGCGGATGTCGGCAACAGCAGCAGGGAGGCCTCCCTCTCTGGCGTGCTTCAGCGATGGCGCTCCCGTTCGTCGACCACCTTCCCTTCCGCAGTTCCGCTCCAGGTCACGCATGCGCGCTTCGCAGGGGGGGTGAATAGCTCCTGTGCGACGTTTTTGACGTGAATTGGAAATGATGCAACATAGTTGATGAAAATAGCTCGCGTGCGACGTTTTACATGGCAATAATAGCCACGGGCCTTAAGAACAAGACAGATCGTTATCCATTTGGATTATGGGAGTCAGCGGGACCCACAACTTATCCACGTCAGCGCTGGACTGATCAACTTGTCCACTGACCGCGGGTCCCACAACTTATCCACGTCAGCGCTGGAACCACAACTTATCCATTGACCGCGGGACCCACCACATATCACATGAGCCCGAGCCATCGCCGCGCCCATGCTAGCCCGCCGCCCCCATTGCCTCCAGTTTCCTTCCCCCCGCCGCCCCCCATTCTTGTTCTTCTCCGGCGATGAAGCGTGCCAACGCCGGCGGCCGGCGAGAGACGAGAGATGTCGATGTCCAGTTCAGCCTCTCGCCCCTCATGGCCGCGGTATGGTACAGTGCCGATGACCAGGTGCCCGGACTGCCCACGCATCGCGCCATTGAAGCGTTTGACAACCAAGTCGGAGGACAATGGAAACTATGGGCGCGAATTTGTGAAATGCGAGAGCAAACCAGAGGCGGGCAAGGTTTGATCTATGTTCTCCCGCAGCCTTTTTCTTTGATTTCTGCCCCTAGATTTGTTGTTTTTTTCCCAGATTTGGGATTTAGGGTTTCGCTTCCATTTTCAGAATTTGAAGAAATGCAAGCATTTTGAGTGGCTGGATGAATACATTGAGAGGCTTCAACTGGAGGGCTCAACTGATTTGAGGCAGGGCGCAACCCAAGAGCTCGATCTGCCGTCGGCAGTGGAGAAATTTGGCTCGGACAGTGTCGCTCCGACGGTGGGGGATGCAGAACTGAAGGTGGAATTGAAGAAGGTGAACAATAACCTAAGGCAGTTGATCGATCTGAAGAAGCAGGCAAATCTACTGGCTACATGATTTTATTTATGTATAATTTCTTCCTAAGTCAAAAGGTAGAGCTGCTCCGGTATAAGTGTCCTCCTTGAACTAAGCAGGCAAATTAAAGCCGTATTAACGCCGCTAAACTCTTAGGCTTCCACCCATCCGTTTTATCTCCCCAAAAAACTGACACACTCCCGATCTAGTATATTATATATATGTACTCTTGTTCAGTTTCTCGTAGCTCAACCTCGCACAGCACCTCTGTAATCTGCTTTCCAGTAGGAGGTGAGTTTTCTTCTCTTCTTCTATCTTGTGCACGATATATAGATAGCACAATAGTACTACTTACATACTAGTGTTCTTGTTCAATGGTTTGCTTTGCTGTCTTTTCAGCTGCCCGACCGATCGAGAATCCGGCGATCGATCACTCACTCACACCATGCCGGACAGCAGTGGCGCGACCATCCTTGACGACCTGCCGGAGTCGATCATCATCTGGGAGATCCTTGTCCGGCTGCCACCCAAGGACACGCTCCGCTGCCGCGCCGTCCGCAAGTCGTGGCGCCGTGCCACCTCTACACGCGACTTCCTTCTCGCCCACCACCTCCACCAGCCGTCGCTCCCCGTCATCAAACACTCGCCAGACGTTGCTGCATTATTTGATGATCCTCGTCTCTTGGACTTCGCTGCAATGGGTGACACCCATCTCTCGAACGTCGCTGCATTATTTGATGACCCTCACCTCGTCGTCTTCCGAGATGAAGGCGCCGGCAATCCGACGCTTTGGACCGTCCTCCGTTATGCTACGCCTTGTAGGTACTTCACAGGGCTCCAGCTCCATGCTTCGCGAGATGGCCTTCTCGTCTTCTCCAACACGATTGGCCACGCCCGCGAGAGGGTCTTCTACGTCTGCAACCCTACCACTCGCCAGTTTGCTCCTCTCCCGCAACTATTCGAACATGGACGGCAAGTTTTCACCACTAGCATATCCGGTCTCTACCTGCACCAGCCATCCCAGGAGTACCGAGTGCTGTACTTCTGCCATGTCCTGCCAGCAAACTAGACTGATTCTGAGGCGGCTGATGTCTACATCATGACAGTAGGGTCGGGCGAGCCGAGATGATTCATAGGACAGCCGCCTCCATCGTCGCCACCTTCGATCGGACACGCATTGCTCAAGGGGCTGCCTTGTTCCAACTTGAGCGCACCAACCTTCCACCATGGCTGCCTGCATTGGGACCAAGGATTTGGATTTCGTTTTACAAATTTTACCGCTCGCGAACGAAATGGGCGAAATTCGGTATTTCGGGATTTTTTCGGAAAATCTCGGATGAAAAGGACAATCCAAATTTTGAAATTTTGAACGAAAATTGGGCGAAATTTGGACGAAAAGTGAACGGAATTCTGTCAAAGATTGAAATCCTTCAATAAAAGAAATAAAGAAGAATGAAACAGGAATAGCCACGACCGATTGATCAATTATACATCCACGAGTCCCAAATAGTTCAACTAGCGGGATCCCACACTCGTTGTTAGTCATCTTACGCAGAGTTAGTAGATCAATCGGGATGCCCAGACACGAACACTTGCATACGCCATGCGCACATCCTCGCGCGGCCGTACTGGCACTCCTTGCCGGGTCGGCGATGCGCTCCAGGACGAGGCAGCCGCGCGAGCACGAGGAAGGCGCCGCCGCTGAAAGCAAACAGGGTGGGGGGAATTCTTTCGTTTTTAGGGTTTGTTAGCTCAGTTCAGACCTTTTATAACACTGGGAGAGTTATCCAGGCTGGGCCGAAGGTTGGGTCGGGCCAAAAGTTCAAATAGGGCCGGAAATTTTGCCCGGCAAGCAGATCTACCGGGCCTGAGTGAAATGGGCGAATTTCGCTGGAATTTCATTTTTTCGGGACGAAATCCAAAACTCTGATTGGGACGTCGGGCGGTACCACCGGCACTACACCGACAAGCACGATATAATGGTGTTTGACACCGCGGTAGAGACGTTTCGGTGGATGCGCCGCCCCGCTGAGGCCCCACTGGGACTCTGGACATCGTTGTCGGAGATGAAAGGCGCACTTGCTTTGTTCAGCTTCAGCACCAGTGACGGTGTCATCATGGATGTCTTTGTCATGCAGGACTACAAGGACGAGGTCTGGGTTTTACGACACCGGATTAACTTGTCGTATGGGATGACGGCATTGCCGCAATTCGACTTGACTATGGGCGTGGTGAACGACCGTGAGTTTCTCATCGAGCTTCCCGGGCGTCTGCTGCACTGTGACATTGATGGTAAAGTTCTAGGAGTCGTGGACGAAGACGGCCGCCGCATACATATCACTACGTGTTCGATCCAAGAGAGCATTGTGCCGTTTGCTTGGTTTGAGGAGCAGAAAGGACATGGTGCGACTGCTGAGCCTCATCCATTCTTCCTCGGGATGTAGTTAGTACCATCCACGCATTGTGATTATCGTGTGCCGTACTTTGGTGTTTATCGTGTGCTGTACTTCAATGTCAGAGGTTAATGTTCTCGACTTTGAATTATGATCCTATATGAAATTATTGTACACTAGTGGTTGGGGCCCAGGATTGTGGCCGCATGAGAGCGTTCTCTGCTGTGCTAAGTTGTCTAGGTATATTGGGCGTTCCTATGCTGTGCTAAGTTGTCTATGCACATTGATCACACTTCATTTTAAAAATCGTTCAAAAAAGAGCAAGCAGAACTTTTTAATCCACAAGAATATGTTCATACACTTACAAGCCTGCGCAACATTGTTTGCTCAACAAAAAGTCTACATAGGGGAACACCATAAGCTTTTTTTTTGCGGGCAAACACCATAAACTTTAAAGATGACAAAGTTAACGGCTGTGCAATTGGTAAAACAGAAAGGGATAGGAAACCTGAGCAATCCTTGACATGTTCTAGTTTGTATGCCTGTAGAGATGAGCTAAAATTAAAACGATGAGCTATTTCAGGCAGGTCTTTCAAGTGATGTCGGGCACTTTGTTCACATCAACAAGGTGGCCTTAAGAAGCCACCGGCTTGAGTTTGTCCTTAGTGAGTTCATATAAAAGAGAGAATTACCTTACGAAGATGTGAATTGTAGTTTCCTGACATTGCAATAAAAATTAAAGCTCGATGGTCAGTTTAATGGTAAAACAACAAACATTTTTTGGCAACTCAAATACCTGCCTACAAATTATAAATTTTGATCAAACTAAAGTCAATGGAACCTTAAGCTCCCTCAAGCATGTTATTTTTTTTTATTGGAGTTGGAATTCAAGCACAAAGTCACACTATGAAGTCTGCCCTGTTTGATCTAAGCACTTCAGCAATTAATCCACCTAATCCGTAAGAATTTTTCCTATGGAAGCCCTTTGGGTCATAGGATTGGGGCCACCAAATTCTGCTCTATTGCATCATGGTCGATTCAAGTTTGTACCACGAATACACCACGTTTTCATGAACAACAGAGGACCATGTAGGAATTACGATATTTTACTAAAAATTGGCTCTGGCTACACATTAATCGCGAGCTAACGACGCACCATTACATTTAACTCCAGTAATGAAGCATTGTAGAGTGCACATTTAAACCGTAATAGGCCCGTGCCATCTATTAGCGTTGGTAAGTATGCTACTGTCCATTAGGCTGGCTTGATTAAGAAACTTTATACATACTACTATATTAGTAGATGAGATGGGTGTTGTATGTCGTAAGAAAACTAAGTTACAGGAATTGAAATCCACCACCACAGTTGATAGCGGCGCACACCCTCCGCCGCCACGCCTCCCAGCGGCGGACACGCCGCTCGAGAGCAGCAGCTGGTGGCACCCGCTGCTCGCGAACAGCGCCACGATGACGCGGCGCAGCGGGGCGGACACCGTGGTAGAGGTGGTTTGTGTGGCGGCCGGGGCAGGTTCGACTCCGGCAACGGCGGGAGATACCGCTACAATGACGGATATGGTGGAGGACAATGGGATCGTGATGGCTACAGGGCCTACGGTGCTCGTACGTACCGAGGGTCTTCGTCGAACGGCGGCGGACGCAGCGCCGGTGATCAGTGGCAGTCCGGCGGGGGTGGCGGACGCGAGTTCGTCGCCCCGCCAGGTAACTTCGTTGAGGGCACCGCACGTTCCAAGGCGGAGGTGGTCGTGGTCGAATGACGGGGGGTCGCATTCCTCCGCGGCGCGATCCACCTCCCCGTGTTGACCTGCCCACGTACCGAGGGGGGCACTTGCTGCGGTGTCCGCATTAGCAGAGTGCCCGGAGATGCTCTCGCGGCGGTGTGGGCACTTGCTGCGGTGTCCGCACCAGAGACGGTGGCCACAACCGGGGCTCCTGATGCGGGGAGTGATAAGGCCAGTCAAAAGTCCGACAACGACCAGGCGAATAAGGGGGCGCGAAAGAAGGAGAAGATGTGTTGTTACCAGTGCAGCAAACCCGGACACTTTGCGGTGACTTGCATAGAAGAGTTGTGTGACCTGTGTCTGAAACCGTGACATCTTAATGGGGAGTGCCCACTTCTCTCGGCGCCCAAGCCAGTTGTTATGGTGTATGTATGGTGTTTCCAACAACAGACTGATGTTTTTTGAGACACCCACTTCCCACTACTGCCGGGATGCCTTGTCTCGAGAGTGCGAGGAGCATGAGCTGCCCCCGATTTCATCGGCGATGTCTCCAGTCAGGGGAGGGACCCCGAGGCATGTGGCCCCGGTTCGGTCTACTCCCAATCTTCAGTTGACTCAGAGGGAGCCCCTCACGGAGATGACGGATCCGGTGGCGCGGGAGATGTCACCGCCGGTTTCGACGGTTTGTTGCATGATGCCCGCGCAGGAGCGGGTGTCGATCACCTCCATGCCGAGTGATACGTCTTCAACGTATCTATAATTTATGAAGTATTCATGCCATATTTATATGAATTCCACATGGTTTTGGTGCACTTTTATATGATTTTGATGGACTAACCTATTGACCCAGTGTCTAGTGACAGTTCTCGTTTTTTTTGGCTAATTTTGGTCCACAGAAAAAAGAAGTCCAAATGCCACGAAAATTTACGGTGATTTTTTATGGACCAGAAGAGACCCCCGGAGCCCAAGAGTTGTACCAGACGAAGTCCGGGGGAGGGGGGAGGGGGGGGGGGGGGCACACGAGCTTGGAGGGCGCGCCTACCCCCCAGGGCGCGCCCTACGAGCTTGTGGGCCCCTCGAGAAGCTTCCTGGCGTAAAACCAACGCAGTAAATTCCTATAAATGCCTAAACCTCCGGAAAAAACCTAGATGAGAAGTTCCACCGCCGCAAGCCTCTGTATCCACGAAAACTCATCCGGAGCCCTGTTCCGGCACCCTGCCGGAGGGGGAAATTATCATCGAAGACAATCTTCATCATCCCGGCGGTCTCCATGACGAGGAGGGAGTAGTTCACCCTCGGGGCTGAGGGTATGTACCAGTAGCTATGTGTTTGATCTCTCTCTCTCTCTCGTGTTCTTGATCCGGCACGATCTTAATGTACCATGAGCTTTGTTAATATAGTCGGATCATATGGTGTTTCTTCATCTCTATCTTGTTGTGATGAATTGAGTCTTGCTCTTTGAGGTTTCATTATGTTGAATTGAATATTGGATTTAAGAACACTTAATGTATGCCTTGCATATGGATATCCATGGTGACAATGGGGTATTCTATTGAGTCACTTGATGTATATTTTGGTAATCAACTTGCGGATTTCTGTGGTGACATTGGGGCAATCTATGCATAGGGGTTGATACACGTTTTCGTCCTACTTTCTCCGATAGAAACTATGGAGTGATTCTTTGTTGCACGTTGAGGAATTGTTATATATATGATTCAATTATGTTAGCACTGTTGAGAGATTGCACTACTGAAAGTATAAACCCTAGGCCTTATTTCTAAGCATTGCAATACCGTTTGTGCTCATTTTTGTTACTTGCTACCTTGCTGTTTTTATATTTTCATATTACAAAAACCCATATCTACTATGCATACTACACTTGTATCACCATCTCTTCGCCGAACTAGTGCACCTATACAATTTACCATTGTATTGGGTGTGTTGGGGACACAAGAGATTGCTTGTATTTGATTGCAGGGTTGTTTGAGAGAGACCATCTTCATCCTACACCTCTCACGGTTTGATAAACCTTAGGTCATCCACTTGAGGGAAATTTGCTGCTGTCCTACAAAACTCTGCGCTTGGAGGCCCAACAGAGTATACAAGAATAAAGTTGCGTAGTAGACATCACCGAGCGGGGGGGGGGGGGGGGGGGGAGGGGGGGGGGGCAAGCCCGAGGCAGGCGGCCTCGGCTCTGCCACCTTAGTCGTGGATTTTCGAGGGAGTCCCAGGCAGGCGGCCTCGCCCCCTATTTCTTCACCACCGACCACGCAGCCTCCGGTGCGGACACTAGCGGCGACCCCAGTGAGACCAGTAGGAGACCAGGCAGGTGGCCGGTCCACGACTGAGTTTACTGCGGAGGACGTTATTGCTTTCGGAGGGATTTCGGACCCGATGACAGGAGACAGACGGTCGAGTCACCGGAATCAGGCCCAACCGGATGCCGATGACCTACAGTTGGGTCGTGCCATGTTGGAAGCCAAGCTTCAAGACACCGAAGCTACTACAGGTATGTCCGTCAATATGAGTTATTCTCTTTTGCACTTTACTGATAATGAAATTGTTAGTAATGCTGATAAGTTGGGAGTTTCACTCGGTAACAATGGGAAGGAAGTGGCTAAATCAGTAAATGACTTGTTAGACTTAGAAGCTGATAGAGCCATGGAGATGCTTCGTAGTATTGCGGCAGTAAAACCTATGAATGATAGTGAAATTAATGCACTTGGGGTTAGGGCACTAGAAAGCCTGTGCGAGGACTTAGAGCCTAATTGTGTGTTAGATGATGAGGTTGGTGAGGTGGTTGCAGAGGGGTATATGGCTCCTTTGCAACCAGAGGATGACCTACAAACTGACCTCGGTCATGAGGACTCGGAGGTGGTGCAGGATAAACCAAAGCGTTCCTGGAAGAGGAAGGTTTATCTAGCATCTGCAGTTCGTAGAAGCGCGAGAATAAGATTCAAACGAAAATTTCATGATGAAAAATGAAAGGAATATTTTGGAAAAGCAGAGGTCTGGCAGACTTGGCTAAAAGAAGGTTCCTTGTGGAAACATCTCTAGAACAGAAACTGGACTTTATTGCCTTACTAGAGATGGGTAGGGACAATTTTATGTCGCAGTTTCTAAGTACCGTATCCGGTGGCCTCGATTTTGACTGGCATTGTTTACCACCAAGGGTTAGATCCGGTGAGATCTTACTTGGGGTCAAAGTGCGAAACGCTAGAAGTAGTGAATGTTGTACTTGGAGACTTTGCTGTTAAATTTTGAGTGCGCTCAAAAATAGATGGGTTCAGATGGGCACTAGTTGCCGTCTATGGAGCGGTGCAACCACAACTTAAACCATATTTCCTGGTGGACCATGTGCGGGTTTGTAAGGATGAGAGGTTACCTATCTTTGTAGGGGGAGATTTCAACATGATCAGGTGGAGAGAAGAAAAGAATAATGACAATGTTTAGCACTATTATCGAGAGTCTTGACCCGAGGGAGATTGACCTCACTGGCAGACAGTATACCTGGGCAAACACATTGCAGAATCCAACTTACGAGAAGTTGGATCGAGTTCTTGCCAGTATAGAGTGGGAACAGAAATTTCCTCTGGTAGCGGTGCAAGCATTACAGAGGGGGATTTCAGACCATACTCCTTTGCTTGTTGACTTTGGGGAGGTGACCCATGTGGGAAACAAGAATGCCTTTTCTTTTCAAATAGCATAGTTCGAGAGAGAGGGCTTCATCGATCTCATAGCCCGGGAGTGGTTTATGGAGACGGGTGGCCATTCGAGTGTAGATAGATGGCAAAATAAGATCAGACATTTGCGGCAGTTCTTGAGGGGTTGGGCAAAGAACGAAAGTGGGATTTATAAAGTGGAAAAAGAAAGGCTGATCCACCTTATAAATGAGTTAGATCTGAAAGCCGAGTCTAACTTACTAGATGCGAATGAACGGGCATCTAAGACAGAGGCTGAGGGGAAGTTACGGGTTCTTCTCAGAGAAGAAGAAATGAAATGGGCACTTAGAGCTAAAGTGCGACAGGTCGTCGAAGGAGACGATAACACACAGTTTTTCCATATGATTGCAAATGGAAATGATAGAAAGAAGAAAATTTTACAGCTCAAACAGGACGAGGGTATAATTATAGGACATGAGAACCTAAAATTGTACATCTCTGATTATTATAAAAAACTCTTTGGAGCACTCGAGGACAATTTTGTTCGCTCGATCAACACGTGGTTGGGGATTTACCTCTGCTAGGGGCAGACGAGAATGAGATTCTGTCCGCGCCATTGACTGAGAAAGAGGTGTTTGAGGCGATAGTCATGTTTTATCTGCTATTTCTATTAATTAAATCATATGGTAAATTGCTCATATTTCCAACAATCCAAAAACCTTATTATAGGCAATTTACCCCGAGTGGTTTTGCTGCATCTATGAGGCCTCCTATGTTTGAGAGTGTGCACTATAAGAGGTGGCGTGGGAGAGCAGTTCTATGGTTTCAAACCATGAGCTGCTATGACGCCACTCTTGGCAAACCTGAAGGAGATCTTGATCCTCAACAGGAACAAGCTTTTCAGAAAACTGATACCCTGTTTAAGGCTACTCTCTTGAGTGTTCTTGGTGAGAACATAGTTGATGCTTATGCATCATTTGATAATGGCAAAGATATGTGAGACACACTCGAGGCCAAGTTTGGGGTCTCGGATGCCGGCACTGAGCTGTATATCATGGAACAATTCTATGACTACACGATGACTGACGAGCTCCAAGGTTGAGCAAGCTCACGAGATACAGTCATTTGCTAGAGAACTTTAGCACTTCAATTGTATGTTACCACACAAGTTTGTTGCCAGAGGCATCATCACTAAGCTTCCCCCCTCATGAAGGAACTTTGCTACCTCTCTGAAACACAAGATACATGAGTTTTCCACTCTGGATCTCATTGGTACTCTTTATGTGGAAGAAAAGGCAAGAGCAAAAGACACACGTGCTCAAGGTATTGAGGGAGGTTCTAGCAAGTGCCAATCTGGTATGGAAGAAAAAATTCTAGCCCCACAAGTTCAAGAACAAGGGCTAGTTTGATGGTAAAGGAAAATTTGATGGGAAGAACAAGGCTTCCCAGCACACCAACTTCTAGAAGAAGACTGACAAGAAGAAAGGTGTTTGTCATGTGTGTGGAGATCCTGATCATTGGGCCCCTAGTTGTCCTAACCGCTATGACAGGCGTCAACATGGGAAAGGAGGTAAGACCGTCAATGTTGTCATTGGTGACACTGAGATGAAGGATGTTGGGTACGGTATATTTCCCACTATCCTTTCAGTATGTCATTCTCCTGATTGGTTCATTGACGCGGGTGCTAATGTACATGTATGCAGTGATATTTCCATGTTTTCTTCTTATCAGGCCGCAGGGACTTCCACCATGCTGATGGGCAACAGTTCAAGTGCTTATGCTCTTGGTGTTGGCACGATCGATGTGAAGTTCACTTCGGGGAAGATCGTGCGGTTGAAGAATGTGCATTATGTCCTCTTCGTGAATAAAAATCTTGTTAGCGGATCTCTTGTGTGTAGAGATGGCTACAAGCTTGTTTTCGAGTCCAATAAATTTGTAGTGTCCAAGTATGGAACTTTTGTTGGTAAAGGTTATGAATCAGGAGGCTTGTTCCGCCTATCCTTGACAGCTGTTTGTAATAAAGTTGTTAATCATGTTTGCAACAATAGTGAATCAAATGTCTGGCATTCATGTCTCTGTCAAATCAACTTTGGTTGCATGATGCGGCTAGACAAATTGTGCTTAATCCCTAATTTCACCGTCGTCAAGGGATCTAAGTGTCAAATTTGTGTGCAAGCTAAGCAACCTCGTAAGTATCATACAGTTGCGAAAATGAAAAATTTGGCGCCACTAGAGCTCATACATTCAGATCTTTGTGAAATGAATGGTATTTTAACAAAAGGTGGTAAGAAATATTTCATGATGTTAATTGATGACTCCACTAGATACTGCCATGTGTATCTTCTTAACTCAAAAGATGAGACTTTGAATTTTTTTCAAGATCTATAAAGCTGAAGCGGAAAACCAACATGATCGAAAGATCAAGAGGCTTAGGTCCGATCATGGTGGAGAGTATTTTTCCAATGAATTTGATTCTTTTTGTGCGGAATATGGTATAATCGATGAGAGGAGATCTCCCTACTCACCTCAGTCAAATGGGGTAGCCGAAAGAAAGAACCGTACTCTAACTGATTTGGTTAACGCCATGTTAGACACATCGGGTCTCTCCAAGGCATGGTGGGGGAAGGCGATATTGACTACATGTCATGTCCTAAACCGAGTTCCCACAAAGAACAAAGAGATAAATCCATTTGAGGAATGGGATAAGAAGAGGTTAAAACTCTCTTACTTACGAAACTGGGGCTGTTTGGCGAAAGTCAATGTGCCAATTCCAAAGAAGCACAAGCTTGGACCAAAATCTATGGATTGTGTTTTCTTGGGCTATGCTTTTCATATAATTGGTTATAGATTCTTGCTTGTAAAATCTGAGGTATCTGACATGCATGTCGGTACAATCATGGAGTCGAATGATGCAACTTTTTTAAAGATATCTTTCACATGAAGGATATATCTAGCTCATCAAATCAAGAGATGCCTAGTTCATCGAGTCAGGATTTAGGTGCAATTTCCGAACCTACCATTCCGATGGAACACCTTGAAAATTCTGTGGAGGACAACAATGAAATTTCTAGAAGGAGCAAAAGACAGAGGACTGCAAAGTCTTTTGGTGATTATTTTCTTGTGTACCTCTGCTATTATCCCCGAAGAGGAAGGGATGATGCAACACAGCAGAGGTAAGTATTTCCCTCAGTTATGAAATCAAGGTTATCAATCCAGTAGGAGAACCACGCAACACCTAGTTAGCAGTACCTGCACACAAACAACAAATCCTTGCACCCAATGCAAACGAGGGGTTGTCAATCCCTCGGCGGTTCATTGCAAGATTAAATTGTATGTGATAGATAGATAGATTGAAACAAAAATACAAAATAAAATAAATAAACTAAAAGTGCAGCAATATTTTTAGGGTTTTAGTAATTTGATTTAGATAGACCCGGGGGCCATAGTTTTCACTAGAGGCTTATCTCGAGAAAATAGCATACGGTGGGTAGACAAATTACTGTTGGGCAATTGATGTTAAAGCAAATAATCATGACGATATCCAAGGCAATGATCATGTATATAGGCATCATGTCCGAGACAAGTAGACCGACTCCTGCCTGCATCTACTACTATTACTCCACACATCGACCGCTATCCAGCATGCATCTAGTGTATTATGTCCATAAAGAACGGAGTAACGCCTTAAGAACGATGACATTATGTAGACAAGATAAACTCACGCATGAATAAACCCCATCTTTTTACCCTTAATAGCAATGATACATACGTGTCATGTCCCTTTCTGTCACTGGGATTGAGCACCGCAAGATCGAACCCATTACAAAGCACCTCTTCCCATGGCAAGATAAATCAAACTAGTTGGCCAAACCAAATCAATAGATCAGAGAAGATATACAAAGCTATAATAATCATGCATAAAAGAGATCAGAGAAGACTCAAATAATATTCATGGATAATCTGATCATAAACTCACAATTCACCGGATCCCAACAAACACACCGCAAAAAGTGATTACATCGGATAGAACTCCAAGAACATCGAGGAGAACAATGTATTGAAGATCAAAAAGAGAGAAGAAGCCATCTAGCTACTAACTATGGACCCGAAGGTCTGTGGTAAATGAAACGTCCATTTTGCATCACGTTCTACTACTGTTATTTATAATGTTTTTAATCAATATAACACTTTGTGGAGCAATTCTAATGCCTTTTCCCTCTTAATATGCAAGATTTACACAAGGAGGGAGAATGCCGGCAGCTGGAATTCTGGACCTGAAAAAGCTATGTCAGAGATACCTATTGTTTACATCTCCAAATGAGCTGAAATTTTCTGGAGAATTATTTTGGAATATATAAAAAATATTGGAAGAAAAAAGTACCAGAGGGGGCCAACCAGGTGCCCACGAGGCACCAGGGCGCGCCACCCCCCAGGCGCGCCCTGGTACCTCGTGGAGCCCCTAGCCCACTTCTAGCCCCCATTTTCTGGTATATAAGTGCATTTTACCTATAAAAATCATAGAGAAGACTTTTGGGATGGTGCGCCGCCGTCTCGAGGCGGAACTTGGGCAGGAGCACTTTTGCTCTCCGGTGGAGAGATTCTGCCGGGGATACTTCCCTCCGAGAGGGGGAAATCGTCGCCATCGACATCACCAACGATCCTCTCATCGTGGGAGGACTAATCTTCATCAACATCTTCACCAGCACCATCTCATCTCAAACCCTAGTTCATCTCTTGTGTTCAATCTTTGTCTCAAAACCTAAGATTGGTACATGTGGGTTGCTAGTAGTGTTGATTACATCTTGTAGTTGATGCTAGTTGGTTTATTTGGTGGCAGATTATATGTTCATATCTATTATGCTATTCAATACCTCTCTGATCTTGGACATGATTATGTTTTGTGAGTAGTTACTTTTGTTCTTGAGGACATGGGAGAAGTCTTGTCATAAGTAATCATGTGAACTTGGTATTCGTTCGATATTTTGATGATATGTATGTTGTTGATTCCCTTAGTGGTGTTATGTGAACGTCGACTACATGACACTTCACCATATTTGGGCCTAAGGGAATGCATTGTGGAGTAGTAATTAGATGATGGGTTGCTAGAGTGACAGAAGCTTAAACCCTAGTTTTTGCGCTATTCCGTAAGGGGCTGATTTGGATCCATATGTTTAATGCTATGGTTAGAGTTATCTTAATTCTTCTTTCGTAGTTGCAGATGCTTGCCAGAGGGGGTAATCATAAGTGGGAGGTTTGTCCAAGTAAGGGCAGCACCCAAGCACTGGTCCACCCACATATCAAATTATCAAAGTAGCGAATGCGAATCAAACAAACATGATGAAAGTGACTAGAGGAAATTCCCATGTGTCCTCGAGAACGCTTTACTTACTATAAGAGATTGTTCCGACTTGTCCTTTGCTACAAAAAGGATTGGGCCAACTTGCTGCACCCTTTATTACTATTGTTACTTGTCACTTGTTACAAATTATCTTGCTATCAAATTACTTGTTACCGATAATTTCAGTGCTTGCAGAAAACACCTTGCTGAAAACTGCTTGTCATTTCCTTCTGCTCCTCGTTGGGTTCGACACTCTTACTTATCGAAAGGACTAAGAATTATCCCCTATACTTGAGGGCCATCAAGACTCTTTTCTGGCGCCGTTGCTGGGGAGTGAAGCGCCTTTGGTGAGTGGAATTTGGTAAGGAAACATTTATATTACGTGCTGAAATTTACTATCACTTGTCGCTATTGAAAGTAATCCTTTGAGGGGTTTGTTCGGGGTATCTTCACCTCGACCGGAAACACAAATAGTTGCTCCTCAACCTGATGCACCTACTGAAAATATTTATTATGAAATTCCTCTGGGTATGATAGAGAAACTGCTAGCTAATCCTTATGCAGGAGATGGAACGGTACATCCTGATATGCACTTAATCTATGTGGATGAAATTTGTGGATTGTTTAAGCTTGCAGGTTTATCCGGAGATGGAGTTAAGAAGAAAGTATTCCCTTTATCTTTGGAGGGAAAGGCATTAATGTGGTATAGGCTATGTGATGATACTGATAGATGGGACTGGAACCGATTGAAACTAGAATTCCATCAGAAATTTTATCCTATGCATTTGGTTCATCGTGACCGGAATTATATATATAATTTTTGGCCTCGTGAAGGAGAAAGCATCGCTCAAGCTTGGGGGAGGCTTAAGTACATGACGTACACATGCCCCAATCATGAGCTCTCAAAAGAAATTATCTTACAGAATTTTTATGCTCGGCTTTCTCATGATAATCGAAACACGCTCGATTCTTCTTCAACTGGCTCCTTTATGAAGAAAACTATTGAATTCAGATGGGATCTTCTGGAAAGAATTAAACAAAACTCTGAACATTGGGAACTCGACAAAGGTAATGAGTCAGGTATAATACTTGAGTTTGATTGTGTTAAATCTTTTATGGCCACCGATGCTTTTCATAAGTTTAGCACCAAATATGGACTTGACTCTGAGATAGTAGCTTCCTTTTGTGAATCATTTGCTACTCATGTTGATCTCCCTAGGGAGAAGTGGTTTAAATATCATCCCCCTGTTAAAGAAAAGATTGAGGAACCTATTAGTGTTAAAGAAGAAACAATTGTTTACCATGTTGATCCAGTTGTCCCTACTGCTTATATTGAGAAACCACCTTTTCCTGTTAGGATTAAGGAACATGCTAAAGTTTCAACTGTGGCTAACTAAAGTAATATTAGAGCATCTAGACCCTCTGAACAATTTAAAGTTGAACCTAATGTTGCTATGGTTAAAGATCTATTGGTCGATAATATAGATGGGCATGTTATTTACTTCTGTAATGAAGCAGCTAGAATTGCCAAACCAGATCCTAAAGATAAAAACAGACCCATAGTAAGCATGCCTGTTGTCTCTATTAAAATAGAAGATCATTGTTATCATGGCTTATGTGATTTGGGTGCTAGTGTTAGTGCTATTCCATTTACCTTATATCGAGAAATTATGAATGATATTGCACCTGTTGAAATAGAGGACATTGATGTTACTATTAAGCTTGCAAACAGAGATACCATTACACCACTTGGGATCGTTAGAGATGTTGAAGTCTTGTGTGGAAAAATAAAATATCCTACTGATTTTCTAGTCCTAGGATTCTCCACAAGATGACTTTTGTCCCATTATATTTGGCAGACCTTTCTTGAACACTGTTAATGCTAAGATTGATTGCGCTAAAGAAACTGTCAGTGTTGATTTCGATGGTACATCTCATGAGTTTAATTTCTCCAAGTTTCATAGACAACCTCATGATAAAGAATTGCCTAGTAGAGATGAAATTATTGGTCTTGCTTCTATTGCCGTACCTCCAACTGATCCGCTAGAACAAGATTTGCTAGACCATGAAAACGATATGCATATGAATGAAAGAAATGAAATAGACAAGATGTTCTTTGATCAACCACCTATCCTTAAACATAATTTGCCTGTTGAAACTCTTGGAGGCCCTCCTCCACCTAAAGGTGATCCTCTATTTGAATTGAAGCAATTGCCCGATACATTGAAATACGCTTATCTTGATGAAAAGAAGATATATCATGTTATTATTAGTGCTAACCTTTCAGCTCATGAAGAAAAGAGATTACTAAAAACTCTAAGGAAGCACCGAGCTGCTATTGGATATACTCTTGATGATCTTAAGGGCATTAGTCCCACTCTATGTCAGCACAAAATTAATATGGAGCCCGATGCTAAACCAGTTGTCGATCACCAACGGCGATTAAATCCTAAGATGAAAGAGGTGGTAAGAACTGAAATATTAAAGCTCCTGGAAGCAGGTATAATCTATCCCATAGCTGATAGTAGATGGGTAAGTCCTGTTCATTGTGTCCCTAAGAAAGGAGGTATCACCGTTGTTCCAAATGATAAAAATGAACTCATTCCACAAAGAATTGTAACTCGTTATAGGATGGTAATTGATTTTAGAAAATTAAACAAAGCTACTAGAAAAGATCATTACCCCTTACCTTTTATTGATCAAATGTTAGAAAGATTATCTAAGCATACGCACTTTTGTTTTCTAGATGGTTATTCTGGTTTTTCTCAAATACCCGTATCACAACCCGATCAAGAGAAAACCACCTTCACTTGCCCTTTAGGAACCTATGCTTATAGACATATGCCTTTTGGTTTATGCAATGCACCCGCTACCTTTCAAAGATGTATGACTGCTATATTCTCTGACTTTTGTGAAAAGATTGTTGAGGTGTTCATGGATGATTTTTCCGTTTACGGAACTTCTTTTGATGATTGCTTAAGCAACCTTGCTCGAGTCTTGCAGAGATGTGAGGAAACTAATCTTGTCTTGAATTAGGAGAAGTGCCACTTTATGGTGAATGAAGGCATTGTCTTGGGGTATAAAATTTCTGAAAGAGGTATTGAAGTTGATAAAGCTAAGGTCGATGCTATTGAGAAAATGCCATGTCCTAAAGATATTAAAGGTATAAGAAGTTTCCTTGGTCATGCTGGTTTCTATAGGAGATTTATTAAAGACTTCTCTAAAATTTCTACGCCTCTTACCTATCTTTTGCAAAAAGATGTTCCATATGTTTTTGATGACGATTGTTTAGAAGCCTTTGAAACACTTAAGAAAGCCTTAACCACTGCACCTATTGTTCAACCACCTGACTGGAACTTGCCTTTTGACATTATGTGCGATGCTAGTGATTATTCTGTTGGTGCTATTCTAGGACAAAGAGTTGATGAGAAATTAAATGTTATCCATTATGCTAGTAAAACTCTAGACAGTGCCCAAAGAAATTACGCCACTACTGAAAAAGAATTTCTAGCAGTTGTGTTTGCATGTGATAAATTCAGATCTTACATAGTTGATTCTAAAGTAATAGTTCACACAGATCATGCTGCTATCAAATATCTTATGGAAAAGAAAGATGCTAAACCTAGACTCATTAGGTGGGTTTTATTTCTACAAGAATTTGACTTCATATTATTGATAGAAAGGGAGCTGAGAATCCCGTAGCAGATAATTTGTCTAGAATAGAAAATGTTCTTGAGGACCCACTACCTATTAATGATGATTTTCCTGATGAACAATTAGCTGTCATAAATACTTCTCGTAGTACCCCATGGTATGCGGACTATGCTAATTACATTGTTGCTAAATACATACCGCCTAGTTTCACATACCAACAAAAGAAAAAAGTTCTTCTTTGATTTAAGACATTACTTCTGGGATGACCCACATCTTTATAAAGAAGGAGTAGATGGTATTATTAGACATTGTATGCCTGAGCTTGAACAGGAACAAATCATACGGAAGTGTCATTCCGAGGCTTACGGAGGACACCATGCGGGAGACAGAACCGCACATAAGGTATTAGAATCTGGTTTTTATTGGCCTACTCGTTTCAAGGATGCTCGTAAGTTTGTCCTATCTTGTGATGAATGTCAAAGAATTGGTAATGTTGGGAGACGTCAGGAAATGCCTATGAATTATTCACTTGCTGTTGAACCATGTGATGTTTGGGGATTTGATTATATGGGACCTTTTCCTAAATCCAATGGGTATACTCATATTTTAGTTGCTGTTGATTAGGTTACTAAGTGGGTGGAAGCTATTACAACTAGTAGTGCTGATCATAACACTTCTATTAAAATGCTTAAAGAAGTTATTTTCCCAAGGTTTGGAGTCCCTAGATATTTAATGACTGATGGTGGTTCACATTTTATTCATGGTGCATTCCGTAAATTGCTCGCTAAATATGATGTCAACCATAGAATTGCATCTCCTTATCACCCTGAAACTAGTGGTCAAGTAGAATTGAGCAATAGAGAAATAAAGTTAATTTTGCAAAAAACCGTTAATAGATCTAGAAAGAATTGGTCTAAGAAACTTGACGATGCATTATGGGCTTATAGAACTGCTTATAAAAATCCAATGGGTATGTCTCCTTACAAAATGGTTTATGGAAAAGCATGTCATTTACCTCTTGAGTTAGAACATAAAGCATATTGGGCAATTAAAGAACTGAATTATAATTTTAAACTTGCCGGTGAAAAGAGGTTATTTGATATTAGCTCATTAGATGAATGGAGAACCCAAGCTTATGAAAATGCCAAATTATTTAAAGAAAAAGTTAAAAGATGGCATGATAGAAGAATTCAAAAACGGGAATTTATAGTAGGTGAGCAAGTTCTATTATACAATTCTCGTTTGAGATTCTCTGCAGGAAAACTTCTCTCTAAATGGGAAGGACCGTATATCATCAAAGAAGTTTATCGCTCCGAAGCCGTCAAAATAAATAATTCCGAAGGCACTAATCCGAGAGTGGTGAATGGGCAAAGAATTAAGCACTATATTTTAGGTACCCCCATTAATGTTGAAACTAATATTATTGAGACAATTACACCGGAGGAATACATAAGAGAGACCTTCCAGAACACTCCAGAACCCTGAAAAGGAAGAGGTATGTGATACGGTAAGTAAACCGACTCCAAAAATTCCATACAAATATTTTCTATTAGTTTTGGAATATTTAGAAAAATAAACAAATAAGAAAGAGCCGGGGGGACCCACCTGGTGCCCACGAGGCACCAGGGCGCGCCACCCCCCTGGCGTGCCCTGGTACCTCATGGGCCCCACGTGAGCCTTCCCGACTCCGTTTTCCTCTGGATTACTTGTTTTGCAAGATAAAAAATCTTTATATATACTCCCAGATGTTTTGACCTCCGTATCGCAGAAATCTCCTCTATTCTTCCTTCGTGCTATTTTTCTGACAGATCTAGATCGCTATGGCTCCACCAAGCTCTTCCAAGGACAAGTTCTATGAGAAGGTCGTCAACCCATACCTACCAGAGGTGATGAAACACCCTCAAGCCATTGAGATGCATGAGGGGGTGCTTCACATACGGGACGTGCAAGGACCCAAGAAGACCGGGAGCGTGGAGTCCAGGCTCGAAGCGGTGGAGCAGGACATCTTCAAGTGCTAAGGGATGGTGGAACGTGAACTCAGCGCCAACCACTCCATGATCACGGAATTCACCCGTGATCGCAAGGTGGATGACCGATCAATGGGGGGCATCATCTTCAAGCTCAATGAACGGATCGACTTTCTCCAAGGCCAAATCTATGATCTTCAAAACCAAAATTATGAGTATGAGGCAAGATTCAAAGGTATGAGTTTAGCTGCAAGTTTCAGGACTCCGGAGACTTGTTCATCTTTTTATGATGGGGAACCTATGCCATGGAAGCCAGAGGATAAGCCCACCGCTTCTTCACCACCACCATCACCGAAGAAGGAGACTTGAGCACATGGGTATGGGCACTCCCCTTGGTTTGTGCCAAGCTTGGGGGAGGTGCCCCGGTATCGTATCACCATCACTTTTATTATCATTACCTATTTCTAATTCGATCCTTAGTTATTTCGTGATCTAGTTGAATAAAAGTTTAATATGATCTATTTTCGAGTGTTAGCTTCGTGATCTATCTATCTATGTAATCCAGTTGAGAGTTAAATAATAAAGAGTAGTTTGAGTTTTTGCTTCTTTACTTTCATATTCCAATTCTAGAAATGAAAATAATGAAAAAGATCATATGCTAATCTTATGGAAAGTAATGACATTACATAAAGAAAATTATAAGTGGTAAAATTTATTGGAAGTTAACAAACATAGTATTAGTCAATGATGCAATTCACGAAAGAATTAATAAGGGAAGAGAAGATTCACATGCAAATATACTATCTTGGACATCTTTTATGATTGTGACCCCCATTAAGTATTTTATGTCAAATTGTTGATGTTGGACAAGGAAGACAACGTAATGAATTATGTTTGTTCATATTCACATAGAAGTTATATTGTTATAGATCCTCCAACATGTGGTGCTTGCCAATATCTTTGCTAGCCAAAAATTCGCACCAAGTAGAGATACTACTTGTGCATCCAAAACCCTTAAACCTAGTTTCATGTCATAAGAGTCCACTATATCTACCTATGGATTGAATAAGATCCCTCAAGTAAGTTGTCATCGGTGCAAAAAGCAATAAAAATTGCCTCTAAATATGTCTGAACTTTTATTGTAAGGGAAATAAGCTTTGTACGAAATTGTGATGGTAAAGAAATAAAAGCGACAGACTGCATAATAAAGGTTGCTATCACAAGGGGAAATATAAAGTGATGTTCCTTTGCATTAAGAGCTCTTGCATCCAAAAACAAAAAGCGCCTGACAACCTCTGCTTCCCTCTGCGAAGGGCCTATCCTTTACTTTAATGTATTTACCTTTTATGCAAGAGTCAATAGTGTTCTCATCTACTTCCTTTTTATTTTTCTCTTTTGTGAGCATCATGTGGTGGGGAAATATCTAGGCACATATATCCAGTTGGATATGGGTGATCATGATTTATTATTTTTGACATCACCCTTGAGGTGAATCAGTTGGGAGGCAAATTCACAAGCCCCTATCTTTCTATGTGTCTGGCTGAAACTTTTGTTCCATATATATGTCATGAGTGTTAGCAATCATAGAAGACTAAATGATGGTTGAGTATGTGGACTTGCTAAATAGCTTCTACATGAGACCCTTCCTGAAAATATGATGAATTGCAATTGCATTGTTGACTGAGAACATAGTTTGTTAGTTTTCAAGAAAGTTTATGCCTTATACTCCATTGTTGTGATGAATTGTTACTTGCTCATGAGAAGTTTATGATAATAAATATTGCTGTTATAATAATGATCATGATGCTTCCATGTCTGTATTTTGTTTTTATCGACACCTCTCTCTCTAAACATGTGGACATGATTATCGATATCGGCTTTCGCTTAAGGACAGGCGAGGCCTAAGCTTGGGGGAGTTGATACGTCCATTTTGCATCATGTTTTACTACTGTTATTTATAATGTTTTTAATCAATATAACACTTTGTGGAGCTATTCTAATGCCTTTTCTCTCTTAATATGCAAGATTTACACAAGGAGGGAGAATGACAGCAGCTGGAATTCTGGACCTGAAAAAGCTATGTCAGAGATACCTATTATGCACATCTCCAAATGAGCTGAAATTTTATAGATAATTATTTTGGAATATATAAAAAATATTGGAAGCAAAAAGTACCAGAGGGGGCCACCCAGGTGCCCACGAGGCACCAGGGCGCGCCACCCCCCAGGCCCACTTCTGGCCCCCATTTTTTGGTATATAAGTCCATTTGACATAAAAAAATTATAGAGAAGACTTTTGGGATGGTGCGCCGCCGTCTCGAGGTGGAACTTGGGCAGGAGCACTTTTGCTCTCCAGCGGAGAGATTCTGCCGGGGATACTTCCCTCCAGGAGGGGGAAATCGTCGCCATCGACATCACTAGCGATCCTCTCATCGTGGGAGGACTAATCTTCATCAACATCTTCACCAGCACCATCTCATCTCAAACCCTAGTTCATCTCTTGTATTCAATCTTTGTCTCAAAACCTTAGATTGGTACCTGTGGGTTGCTAGTAGTGTTGATTACATCTTGTAGTTGATGCTAGTTGGTTTATTTGGTGGAAGATTATATGTTCAGATCTATTATGCTATTCAATACCTCTCTGATCTTGGACATGATTATGTTTTGTGAGTAGTTACTTTTGTTCTTGAGGACATGGGAGAAGTCTTGTCATAAGTAATCATGTGAACTTGGTATTCGTTCGATATTTTGATGATATGTATGTTGTTGATTCCCTTAGTGGTTTTATGTGAACGTCGACTACATGACACTTCACCATCTTTGGGCCTAAGGGAATACATTGTGGAGTAGTAATTAGATGATGGGTTGCTAGAGTGACAGAAGCTTAAACCCTAGTTTTTGCGCTATTCCGTAAGGGGCTGATTTGGATCCATATGTTTAATGCTATGGTTAGAGTTATCTTAATTCTTCTTTCATAGTTGCGGATGCTTACGAGAGGGGGTAATCATAAGTGGGAGGTTTGTCCAAGTAAGGGCAGCACCCAAGCACCGGTCCACCCACATAACAAATTATCAAAGTAGCGAACGCGAATCAAACAAACATGATGAAAGTGACTAGATGAAATTCCCATGTGTCCTCGAGAACGCTTTACTTACTATAAGAGATTGCTCCGGCTTGTCCTTTGGTACAAAAAGGATTGGGCCAACTTGCTGCACCCTTTATTACTATTGTTACTTTTCACTTGTTACAAATTATCTTGCTATCAAACTACTCGTTACCGATAATTTGAGTGCATGCAGAAAAAACCTTGCTGAAAACCGCTTGTCATTTCCTTCTGCTCCTCGTTGGGTTTGACACTCTTACTTATTGAAAGGACTACGATTGATCGCCTATACTTGTGGGTCATCAGTAAACTACTCACGCATCATCGGAAGGGCAGCAAGGTTGATGTAGAGCCCCTCCGTGATCGATTCCCCCTCCAGCGGAGTACCAAAGAAGGCCTCCAGATGGGATCTCTCGAGAACAAAAACTTGCGGTGGCGGAAAAAGTATTTCGTGGACTCCCCTGAGGGTTTCTGATTTTTCTGGAATTTATAGTGGTGGAATTAGGTCAAACAGAGCTCTGTGGGCCCCACGAGTTACCAGGGCGCGCCTACCGCCCCAGGCACGCCCTGGTGCCTCGTGGGCACCCCCTGGGGCTTCTGGCCTCCTCCCGAAGCTTCTAGTGTTTATCTTGTCCAGAAAAAAATCTCCCAAAAGTTTCATGGCATTTGGACTTCGTTTGGTATTGATTTTCTATAAAACAAAAACAGGGCAGAAAACAACAACTGGCACTGGGCACTAAGTTAATAGGTTAGTCCCAAAAAAAGATATATAATTGCTGTAAATGTATATAAAAACATCCAAGATTGATAATATAACAGCATGGAACAATCAAAAATTATAGATACGTTGGAGACGTATCAGCATCCCCAAGCTTAATTCCTGCTCGTCCTCGAGTAGGTAAATGATAAAAACAGAATTTTTGATGTGGAATGCTGCCTATCATATTCATCACATATTCTTTTCTTTTATAGCATGGACATTGGACTTGAATGATTCAAAGCAATAGTCTATAATTTGACATGAAGATATAAATACTCAAGCGTGCTAACAAGCAACGATGTCTTTCAAAATATCAATTCTAAAGAAAGTTATCCCTAGCCCATTATGCTCAATCATTGATCCATTCATGAAACACACTCAAATATTAGCTACATCCAATGCACAAGTATGACAATAGTTCTCTCTAGTTGGTGCTTTACAAGAGAAGATGGAGACTCAAGTAAAAATAAAAATTGCATAAAAGTAAATAGATAGGCCCTTCGCAGAGGGAAGCAGAGATTTGTCAAATGTGCCACAGCTCAAGGCTGAAATTAAAGAGATAAAATATTTTGAGAGGCATGCTTTTCCTGTCAACGAAAACGACCGAGAATTCCCATTATTTTCCATGCTAGATACATCATAGGCGGTTCCCAAACAGAAAGTAAAGTTTATTTCCTTTCCACCATTCTTTCACAATCCATGGCTAGCCGTATCCACGGGTGCCCTCCAAACCAACACTTTCCAAGGAATTTTGTTGTTATTAATTTTTGATTCATTGTGGGACTGTGTAACATCCCCAGATCTCAACCCTGTCATTAAGCTAATTAATTAGCCATGTCATCATGATCATCCTAAATAAATTGCATTTAGAAAATAATCCAACTTCAAGTTCAAATTCAAAATTCAAATGCAAGTCAAATTATTACTTCTTCAAATAATTAAACAAAATAGTTCATGATATTGCAAAAATTCCCAAAGTAATTATAAAAATAAAGCCAACATTATTTTAATTCCTAAATTGACCCTAACATCCAAAAACAGTGACTAAAACAGCCACTTTAATCCATTTTGCATTTAATGGAAAATCTAGTGATTTCAAATATTACCCAAACCATTTTATAGCAGTGCCAAATATTGCCTGGTATTTATTGAGCCAAGTCTCATATTTTACAAAAGTAATATTGTGGCCAAACATTTTGCAAAAAAGAGAAGAAGTAAATAAATAGAAAAAGAAAAAGAGAAAAGGATGGGAGCAATGTTTGGCTGGGCTTAAGTTCAACAGTGCAAAGCCCAGCCCACCCGACCACTGTCTCCCTCCTCCCGCCTCTCTCTTCCCCCGTGGCAGCACACGCGCTCGCCACGCCCCAGTCCGCCTCTCCTCTGATCGACACCGAGGTGATACGTCTCCAACGTATCTATAATTTATGAAGTATTCATGCCATGTTTATTATAGTTTTATATGATTTTCATGGACTAACATATTGACCTAGTGCCCAGTGCCAGCTGCTGTTTTCTGCTTGTTTTTGGTTTTCCAGAAAATCTATATCAAATAAAGTCCAAATGCTGTGAAACTTTTTGACGATTTTTTCTGGAACATAAGAGACACTAGAAGCTTCGGGAAGAGGCCAGAAGACCCACAGGGGCCCCACGAGGCACCAGGGCGCGCCACCCCCCATGCGCGCCCTGGTGCCTCATGGGCCCCCTGTGGCCCTTCTTCGCGTGATTCCAACGCCAAAAAATCATATATATTCAGAAACCCCCGAAAGTTAACCTAGATGAGTTTTTACACCGCCACAAGACTCTGTACCTCCATGATCTAATCTACAACCCTTTTCCGGCACCCTGCCGGAGTGGGGAATCATCACCGGAGGACATCTTCATCATCCTGGCGGTCTCCATGATGAGGAGGGAGTAGTTCACCCTCGGGGCTGAGGGTTTGTACCGATAGCTATGTGTTTTATCTCTCTCTCGTGTTCTTGATTTGGTACGATCTTGATGTATCATGAGCTTTGTTAATATAGTTGGATCATATGGTGTTTCTTCCCTCTCTATCTTTGTTGTGACGAATCGAATCTTTTCCCTTTGAGGTTTTGTTATTGTCGGATTGAATATTTCAGATTTGAGAACACTTGATGTATGTCTTGCATATGAATACCCGTGGTGACAATGGGGTATTATATTGATTCACTTGATATATGTTTTGGCATTCAACTCGCGGATTCCCGCGGTGACATTAGGGTAATCTATGCATAGGGGTTGATGCACGTTTCCATTATCTTTTCTCCGATAGAAACTTTGGGGTGCTCCTTGGAGTTCTTTGTGTGGATTGAATATTATGATTATGAAGTTGTTTGAAGCATATCGTATAATCAACTCATGGATACTTGTGGTGACATTGGAGTATCCAGGTGACATTAGAGTTGGTTGATGTGTATCATATGGTGTTATTTTAGTACGAACTCTAGGGCTGTTTGTGACACTTATAGGAATATCTCAATAGAACGATCGGAAAGAATAGCTTTGAGGTGGTTTCGTACCCTACAAAAAATTTCTATCTTATGTTCTCTGCTAATAGGAACTTGGGAGTGATTCTTTATCGCACGTTGATGGATGGTTATATGATCCAATTATGTTAGCATTGTTGAGAGATTGCACTAGTGAAAGTATGAACCCTAGGCCTTGTTTTTAAGCATTGCAATACCGTTTGTGCTCACTTTTGTTACTTGCTACCTTGCTGTTTTTATATTTTCAGATTACAAAAACCTATATCTACTATCCATACTACACTTTTATCACCATCTCTTCATCGAACTAGTGCACCTATACAATTTACCATTGTATTGGGTGTGTTGGGGACACAAGAGATTTCTTGTATTTGGTTGCAGGGTTGTTTGAGAGATACCATCTTCAACCTACGCCTCCCACGGATTGATAAACCTTAGGTCATCCACTTGAGGGAAAATTGCTACTGTCCTACAAAACACTGCACTTGGAGGCCCAACACGAGTCTACAAGAATAAGTTGTGTAGTAGACATCAAGCTCTTTTCTGGCGCCGTTGCCGGGGAGGTGAGTGCTTGAAGGTATATCTTTAGATCCTGCAATCGAATCTTTTAGTTTCTTGTTTATCACTAGTTTGGTTTTATAAAAAGAAAACTACAAAAAAATGGAATTGAGGTTGCCTCATATTATTCGTCTTTATAATGTCTTTCTTGAAAATGATGGAGCGGAAAAATGTGCTCAATTGATAGAAGAATTTAATAAAATCTTTAATGTGAGTACTTTGAATGATGAGCATGATTGCAATGTTGTTAGTATGCTTTCTATGAATATCCATGATGCTAATGATATGCAAAGCCACAAGCTTGGGGATGCTATGTTTGATGAAGATGATATTTTTAGTCCCCCAAGTTTTGATGTGCAAATTTGTTATGATGATTGCATGCCTCCTATTTATGATGATTATATTGATGAAAGTGGATTTGGAGAGGTCATGAATTTATTTAGTGATGATTCCACTATTTTGGAAGAGGTTTCAATTGATTATGAAAACAAAGTTGCTATCTATGATGATTATTGTGATGACATGTATGCTATAAAAATAATGATAACTATGAAACTTGTCATCATGATTTTAATTTTCAATTGGATTATGCCAATCAAGTATCACATGATAGTTATTTCATTGAATTTGCTCCCACTATTATTAACGAGAACAAATTTGCTTATGTGGAGAGTAATAAAATTTCTATGCTTGTAGGTCATGAAAAGAATGCTTTATGTGATAGTTATATTATTGAATTCACTCATGATGCTACTGAAAATTATTATGAGAGAGGATCATATGCTTGTAGGTGTTGCAATAATATCAAGTTTGCTCTCTTTATGTTGAAAGTTTTGAAGTCATGCTTGTTTTGCCTTCCTATGCTAGTTGATTCTTGCTCCCATAAACTATTTGCTCACAAAATCCCTATGCATAGGAAGTGTGTTAGGCTTAAATGTGCTATTCATATGCTTAATGATGCTCTCTTTGTGTTTCAACTCTTTACTTTTATTCGAGCATCATTGAAATCATCATGCCTAGCTAAAAAGGCATTAAAGAAAAGCGCTTGTTGGGAGACAACCCAATATTTATACCTACTGTTTTTGTGTGTTCACAAGATTAAGCTACTGTATTAATCATGTTTTATATGTTTTCTTTCAATAATGTGCCAATTAAAGCCTTTGGGATAGTATCGATGCTTGTTAATTTGATTCTGTGCAAAAACAGAAACTTTTGCGTCCAGTGCTGGAATTTATATTCTGTACTGGGGGATGATAAAATTCTGAAATTTTTACACAGTATTGGGTTACAAATTTTTTACGTTTTCCTATTTATTTTTGAATTTTTAGAGGTCCAGAAGTATGGTTATTAAATCGCTTACTACACGCTGTTCTGTTTTTGACAGATTCTGTTTTCGATTCATAATTTGCTTGTTTTAGTGTTTCCATAGCTTATATTGAGTAATATAAATTGTGGAAATGATAGAATACAGTAGGAATTATGTGTGAACAATTATGAATCTTGTCTTGACAGTACCTAAGTGGATGATTTATTTTTAACATACTAACCTATCTCACGAAGTTCCGTTAAGTTTTGTGTGATTGAAGTTTTCAAGTTTTGGGTGAGATATCGATATGAGGAGAATAAGGAGTGGCAAGACCCTAAGATTGGGGATTCCCAAGGCACCCCAAGGTAAAATTCAAGGAAGACTCAAGTGTCTAAGCATGGGGATGCCCCGGAAGGCATCCCCTCTTTCGTCTTCAACACTATCGGTAACCTCACTCGGAGCTATATTTTTATTCGTCACATAATATGAGTTTTTCTTGGAGCGTCATTTTATTTTATTGAGATTTTCTTGGTGTTATCAATAATCATGTTTTGTATCTTTTAGTTTAATAAAATGCCAATTATACCCTTTACCATGCCCAGTTTGCAAGTTCATGTGTTGCTGTTTGAAAACAGAAAGTTTTCTGTTATGTCCAGAATATTCCTGAATAGTCAGAACATGATAAAAATCTGAAATTTTTACACAGTAAGCATGCATGAGTTCTATGTCATGTGGTAAGTTTTCAGAATTTTTGGAGTTTGGGAATTATGAATTCTTATTCTCCCTTTACAGACTATTCTGTTTTGGCAGATTGCTGTTATAGTTGCATTGTTTGCATATGTTTGCTTGTTTAATGTTTCTATTTGAGGATAGGAGTATTAAATATGCAGAGGCATTTAGTATGCAATGTTCAATTATAATTTTAGTGATTTTTTACAGTAGAGAATGTCAAGGTTTTGAGTTGATTTATACTAACTTTTCTCACGAGTTCTTGTTGAGTTTTGTGTGGATGAAGTTCTTGAGATTTAGGGAAACCATGATATGAGAGGAATTAAGGAGACACAAGAGCTCAAGCTTGGGGATGCCCGGCATCCCAAGTATTTATTCTAAGAAGTCTCAAGCATCTAAGCTTGGGGATGCCCCGGTAGGCATCCCACCTTTCTTCATCAACAATTATCGGTCAGTTTTGGTTGAGCCTAAGTTTTTGGTTCTTCACATGATATGTGCTATCTTTGGAATGTCATTTTATTTTGTTTTCTTTGCTGTTTGAATAAAATTATCAAGATCTGAAATATTAAATGAGAGAGAATCCTCACATAGCTACCTATTTACTCAACTACTCATTTGGTCTTCACTTATATCTTTTTGGACTAGTTTGTCGTTTACTCTTGTTCTTCACTTATATCCTATGAGTAAATTGTTGAAATGAATTGAATATAATAAAGTTGAAATTTATATGCTTCATATGCTTGTCCCATGGGGAGTAGTGACTTCACATACAAGAAGTATAAGTGGTAAAATTTATTGAAAGTTAACAAACATAGCATTGGTCACTTGAACAATTCATGAAAGAATTTTGAAGGAAGAGAAATTTCACATATAAATATACTATCTTGGACATCTTCTATGATTGTGAGCCCCAATTAAGTATTTTCAAGCTTGATCAAGTAGTTGACGTTGGACAAGGAAGACAACGTAATGAGTTATGTTTGTTTATATTCACATAGAAGTTATATTGTCATGGATCCTCTAACATGTGGTGCTTGCTTAGGATATTTTGCTAGCCAAAAATTCGTACTAAGTAGAGATACTACTTGTGCATCTAAAAACCCTTAAACCCAGTTTCTTGCCATGAGTGTCCACCATACCTACCTATGGATTGAATAAGATCCTTCAAGTAAGTTGTCATCGGTGCAAAAAGAAATAAAAATTGCTCCTAAAATATGTATAATCTTTTATTGTAAGGGAAAATAAGCGTTGTACGAACTTGTGACGGTAAAGAAATAAAAGCGACGGACTGCATAATAAAGGTTGCTATCACAAGGGGCAATATAACGTGACATTCCTTTGCATTAAGGGCTTGTGCATCCAACAACAAAAAGCGCATGACAACCTCTGCTTCCCTCTGTGAAGGTCCTATCTTTACTTTTCTGTATTTACTTTTCTGCATTTACTTTTCTGTATTTACTTTTATGCAAGAGTCATTAATGTTCATCCCTATTCTGCTCTATTTATTCTATAGTTGGCAAGCATTATGTGGTTGGGAAAGATCCAGGTACATATATCCAGTTGAATATAGATGATCATGAGTTATCATTGTTGACATTATCCCTGAGATAAATAAGTTGGGAGGCGAAACATTAAGCCCCTATCTTCCTATGTGTTTGACTGAAACAGTTTGTTCTAAAAATATGCTTTGAGTGTCAGCAATCATGGAAGACTAAATGATGGTTGAGTATGTGGAATTTGCTAGATCAAAGCTCTTACATAGACCCTTCCTGAAAATAAGATGAATTGCAATTGTTTGAGGACTAAGAACATAGTTTGTTAGTTTTCAACAAAGTTTATGGCCTATACTTTTAACATGTGAATAGCTTGCTACTTGGTCATGAGAAGTTTTATGAGATGAGCTACTGATTATAATATATATTGATGCTAGAAAAAGTGATTGAAATTATCATTGATCAAACTTATGCACTATACTAGCATTCACACTTCATAAATTATTTCTTATATCATTTACCTACTCGAGGACGAGCAAGAATCAAGCTTGGGGATGCTGATACATCTCCAACATATCTATAATTTATGAAGTATTCATGCCATGTTTATTATAGTTTTGTATGATTTTGGTGCACTTTTATATGGCTTTTATATGATTTTCGTGGACTAACATATTGACCTAGTGCCCAGTGCCAGTTGCTGTTTTCTGCTTGTCTTTGGTTTTCTAGAAAATCTATATCAAATGAAGTCCAAATGCAGCGAAATTTTTTGACGATTTTTTCTGGAACATAAGAGACACTAGAAGCTTCGGGAGGAGCTCAGAAGACCCACAGGGGCCCCACGAGCCACCAGGGCGCGCCACCCCCCAGGCGCGCCTTGGTGCCTCATGGGCCCCCTGTGGCCCTTCTTCGCGTGATTGCAACGCCAAAAAATCATATATATTCAGAAACCCCCGAAAGTTAACCTAGATGAGTTTTTACGCAACCGCAAGCCTCTGTACCTCCACGATCTAATCTACAGCCCTTTTTCGGCACCTTGCCGGAGGGGGGATGTGACACCCTGGTTTTCGCTCCTTGTTTTTTTCCTTTGCGGGATTTGACTCCTGTCTTTGTTTTCGATGTTATCGGGTTTTCTCTTGCCTTTGGGTATATGAAGATGGTCATTTAGCCTTGCCTCTCCTATCTGACCAGAGGTTCTCTCCAGTCCAATCTTGTCACCCAAGATATTTTCTCAAGACTTTGCCACTGAAACCCTACTCTCCGGTCTACCGGAAGGGAAACCCTAATTCCTTCCGTTACAAAGGAACTCCAATTTCCTTTGATCTGTTGCCTCCCAAACTTCTCCCAGTGACCATCCCACATCCATAAGCCTTGGATATGCAAAAAATATTGCCAAGTTATTTGCAATATTTTTCATTTAAAATTAATTCCTTTTTCTGCCAGTTAAAGGAATTAAATCCAGGAAAATATCTATCCATCTCCAAGGTTCATGAAAACTTGTGGAGATATCCTTTGTGATTATATTGAGCTCCCATAAAAATATTGGCAATAATTAAATAAGGGAAATTGCCTTTTCCTATTTAAAGCCAATATTGCAATTTGGGCACTTTCCAAAGGAGCTACTATTTTGGTAGCCAGGAAAAATCCCAAATAATTTGTGGAGCTTCTCCTATCCATATCTTCACCATTTCCATCAAGATCCCAAGTTCGATAGCTCAACTTTTGAGAGCATCATCCAATTCTTGTTTCTGGATTTATTTTGAGGTTGTGAAGCAACTATATTTTATATTGCTTCAAAAATTCTCAAATTAATCCAAGACCTCAAATTCCATATATGATGTGAGTATGCCAAAATTCACATCATTTTATCTAGCCAATTTCTCCCAAAAATTCCATCTAGTTTCTGTCCAGCAGGAAGCTCTGTGAAGGAAGTACCACTTTGGCATTTCCAAATGAGCTGAAATTTTTCCAGTACCTTCATATCTCCAAGTCATCACCCTACACCAAAATTCAGTTCATTTCATAAAGCCAAATGAGTGCAGCTTCAAAGTCAAATTTCTGGACCAAATTTGGCATTGCAAAGGAAGTATATGCAAACTTGGTCCAAATGACTTGAAATTTTTCCAGCATAAACTCCTTCCTACCCCCATCTTATTTTGACAACATTTCAACCTCACTCACTAAGCCATTTCACCTCAGCTTGGTCCCTAAGATTCTGACCAGAAACTGTTCTGGATCATCTTGATCACTCTAGAGCTGTCCTAGTCCATCCAAAGTCATAACCTATCTATATGACCTCTGATCTATCTATTTGACATGATGTTTCCTCCAGGAAAACTCCAGAGCACGTGGTACCCGTGGTGACCATGCTTGGGACAGGCCAAAACGGTGGTCAGCGCACTGTTTTCGTCGACAGGCCAGCTCCGGCCTGTCCCGGCGTGTCCCAGCGTGTCCAATAGCTCCGCGGCGTCCACCTGCCCCTCTCGAGACTCTGCTCCCCTCCTCTTCCTTCCTCTGCACGCCACGGTGATCGCCGCCAAGGCTCATCCCGCCTGTGATCCGCCGTCGTTTTCCTCTCCGTTGGTCTCTTCCCTCCCGAGCCGTCCCGTCCATCCGAAGCTCGTCAGGTCGGCACCACCCAGCGCTCGCCAGCTCATCGGAGCTCCAGTGCGAGGATGAGGATGCCACCACGGCCGTCCTCATCCGCTCGCCATGGCCAGGCTATAAATAACCACGACTTGGAGCCTCCCCGAGCACCCCGAGCACCTCAACCACCTTCCGTCACTCTCTGGTCTACTCCAGCACCTCACTCGGCCAAACCTCCCTCCGCAGTGCCGGAATTTGGCCACGGCCACCGCCCACTGCCTTGGCTCGCCGCCACATCCCCAGCCGTCCCCGAGTCCCCAACTACCCACCACGGGACTCGCCATCTGCCGGCGACCTCCGCTGGCCCTTCGCCCATCCCTATCCCCCACCGTTGCCGCCAAATCGACCGGAGCCGCCGCTCCTGACCGCGCCGCGCGGTCCCTTCTCAGGCTGTCCCTTGGCTCACCTGAGCCTTCCCTTGGAGGAGGTCCTCGCCGGCGTGCCCGCCCATCTGCTCGCCTGCCGAAAAGGTTCACCGGAGCTCCGGAGCCACGCCAGAACCGGCGCCCTGTAACGGCGTCGGGACAGAGCAGAGGAGGAGGAGGAAGAAGGAGAGGGAGGAGAGAGAAGGAGGCGTGGGGCCCATCTGTCATTGACCGCAGCCGCCGCCACGTCGGATTAAGTGGAGGCGTCTTCGTCAAAGTGCGCTTTCTGTGCATGAAAGCGTAATCCCGCGCGGCTTCAGACCAAAATACGCGTTCCCGTAGCAAAGGTGTATTGCTGAAAATGCGCTTTCTCTCTCAGCCCACTGCCGAAACTGCTACATTGTGAACGTTCGCCCGTTAAGAGCAACAGTGGACACTATTTTGTCCACCATTCTGCCTAACGAACGAACGGCCCTAACTTCGCGACTGTAACTCCGATTCAGGTGAATCCAAAGCCCACTTCTTCAGTTCGTTGAGCCCGTTCCGATGATGGCACTTTCACCATGGTTAAACTTTCTAAAAAATGACCATTTTGCCCCTGCCCTCTATTTAGCCTTTCCGGAGGGAACCTTTCCCGGCGAACTTTCTGCGAGGTGATCGTACTTCTCTCCGGTGAATCCGTCGACTCCCAGGCAAGCCGACCATCTGATATATGCCCTGAAGCATTGCCCTGTGTTATTCTTGCATGTTTAATTAATGATTATGCCTGTGATATAAATAATTAAACCCATGTTAGTTTGAATTTATTATTTACATTACCGGCTAATGCTCATCATTTTATCGCACTAGTGACTCGTGGATGACAATGTGGAGATAGGTTGTTATGTTGATATACTAGTGTACATCTTGGAGTATCGTTATTGTTGCTATGATAAAGAATCGGATATAATGACAACAACCTCCTCCGTTGGCTGGATCGAGTCATAGTTCCACCGAATCGAGCTCCTCAAGTGCAACCACATTTGCCGGTATGGGACGGCCCTAGCTTTGTCTATTGTCCTGCCTCTTGTCGGTACCACCAAATAGGGAAGGTTATGCGTGCGCGCTACCCTGGCCCGGTGGGCGGCGATAACCTTGTGAGCCCAAGTTGAGTTATTTGCCGGCGTCCCCGTTTGGGACAGTGTTTGGCCACGACAGTGGCAGGTGACACGGGGTGACACAGGGGCCACCCAGGACATGATCCTGGGAGGGTATGATTGTCGGTGTGACCGTAAGAGTGCCAGGCAATAGGCAAGTTTTGTTGGAGCAGCACCAGTCCACCCGAATTGGAACATTTACTAAGTACGAGGCCGGGAGCTCCATGGTGTGGGTAAAGTGCGCAACCTCTGCAGAGTGTTAATCTATTCGAATAGCCGCGTCCTCGGTTATGGGACACAGTTCATACTAGGTAACACTATTTGGTGTATGTCGAGGCTGGAGGAATAAAACCAGATAATGTTGCTGCTAATAATGAACCAGAGAAAGGTATGATTTGTCAAACTTATAGTGCAGATACATGGACATCGGATGATGTCGGGTGTATGATGTTGGCCATGCGATGGCTATGAGAGGAGTGGTCGGATGACCACAGGACTTGGATTTGGTTTGGATCATGAAATATTCGGAGTATGGATTATTTACTTGATATGTTTTACTTCAGTAGTTATCATGCTGGATAACCCTGTTATAACCTGATAATTTAATATTGCTAGATAGGTATGCTATGCCAGGAATAATCTTGCTAGTTAATCCTGCTATGACATGATAATTAATGTTGCTAGATGATTAATCTTGCTAGATAATCCTATTATGATATAATATTGCTAGGTAATCCTGCTAAGACATGATAGTTAATATTGTTAAGATAATGAATGCATGCTTGAATGCCATGGATTGCTTTGCTTGGTGTATATGTTTGTTTGGTTTGCTTGCGAGTACATTCAAAAGTACTCAGCGGCCTACAATGTGGCCAGGTTCACCTAAGGATTTGACGTTCTCTAGCAAGGAGCCGGAGTGTTCGCGGGCTAGAAGAGTAACCCCGTCAGATCCCTGTCGATTGGAGCCGCACCAGGACTATGCTGCCTTAGATAAAACTTTTCCGCTGCCATCAGCCTTGTAATATATCATGTAAGGCTGATATATTCATTAATAGAAATGCTTGTGTTCGTGATACTTGTTGTAAAAGCGCATGCCAGAGTGATTCTCCTGGGCTGGTATGTGCGGCGACCGTCTGGCTACAGTGGTATTCAGGCGGGGTGCCACAACGGATGGTATCAGAGCCAGGCTGACTGTAGGTTACCCTAGCCAGACTTTATTGCTTTTTGATTAGTAGAAAGCCCAGATGGATTTCTGCCGTCTTTGCCAGACAGGCACGGCTACTATTGATCATAAGGCAATCCCATAGGTTTTGGCTCCACCAGACCTCAACTCTCGTGGCCTTTGCCTCCGGTGTGATATGCCCGCACCAGACAACGACCCGTGAGCCCTTAACCCCTAGGTAAACCAGATATCCCTACCTTGCTTGCTAGCCATGGCATTTGTCTTCTCAAATCTAGTTTCCTTTGGAAAACTCATATAAATTCCATCTTTTCCCTAGCAACCCTAGGATCGTTGACTAAGCCAGAGTTTGATGTTCCCTAAGGAAGTAGTAGGAGCTTGACACCAACTGCTACCAGGAGCATTGTGTGGTTTTGCTTCTAAGTCCTTAGTGGTGCATTGAGTGCGCTATATTAGTTATACTAGTGAATCTTCGGCCACATGTGTAAGGTCCACGAAAATTTGAGCTTTATTTGCTTTTTGGTTTTTCGCGGTTTTGCTTCTTTTGTCGGCTCCGTTCTTTTGCTCTGACTGGATCCATCTGCAAGCACTGCCAAAGAAGACCAGCATACAACTTGGATAATACCCAATAATCCAAATTCAGTAAGAGTCAAGCCAAGCTAACTGCCCGATATCCAGAACATTATCACCAGATCTGTCAAGAATGAAGACTGGGTCAGAAGCAGAATCTGAGTGCAACTGACAAGGTCAGAGTATACCTAAGAGAGTTTGCCTCAGAGCAGATCACATCTAAGGAATAGTCAGACGAGCTATCAGTAATGGACACCAGCAAGAACAATTTATTCCATCCTAGATAGAAAGATTATTTTAATCAGTGGGGTGAACCTTGAGTTTTTCTCAACGGATTCAAGAATCATTTATTATCCACAGAAGACATATTTCAAGAAGGTGAAGGAGCCGAGGGCAATAACAAAACTCTGGTATGCTGATACAAATTTCAAAGTATATTTTGGAAATTTACTGGTGCATATACAAAATTTTCCGGGCACTGTGAACAAGGTTTGTGAGAAATATGGATAAGCTCACGGCTGCTCAAAATCAATGAGGATTCCAAATACCCGGGGGCTCAGCTAAACCGAATGGGATTATCCGCCAACTACTTACTATCAACACACATCTGGATTAATCGTCAACACGATGTTGGCAACCGTTGCAATGATCAGACCAGCAGAAGAACAAGCGGTGTGCATGACCCATGGGATATCCTCGGACAAGGTATGGCCTACACCAAGTTTTGGCTCCGCTATGGATAAATTTCGGGTATCTCAGATCCGGCCACAGGACCGACTGCATATCACAGTAAAAGGGCTTCTGGTATAAGCAACCCAGCCTTCCTCCGCAAGCTACCAGGAGAAGCTTACAACACAAGACTCTCAATCTTTCTCGCTACGCCACCAGGGAGAAAATCTTCTAGATACGGTACTCCAATCTTCCTCAGCCCGCTACCGCGGAAAGCTTCCAGCATAAGTCACCTGACCTTCCGCAGTAAGCCACAGGAAGGAAAGTTTCTGGGGGACGATACCCAGCCTTCTTCAGCACACTACCTTGGCAGAAGCTTCGAGCATCAGGAATTCAACCTTCTTCAAGATGCCATCGTGCCCACAACAATCTTGTCAGAGGCACGAACTAGTCCAGACACATGTCCGCCTCAGAACTCAGTGGGTATGAAAGGATTTGTCCTACCTTTGCATATGCTGTGAGCATGCAGTCCAGTGGATCAGTCCATGCGAGCCACTCGTACACGGGAATGACTGTGTTTAGAGAAACATTGGCCCCATACTTGAAAGAAGGATATGAACACAACAATCCCTACGAGATATGCAAGAGTAAGTTGTGAATACAAGCCCAACAAGCTGGGATATGACCAAGGAGCCATGATGGTAGGTCATGACAAGTTCCCCAAAAAGGAACCCCCAAGGACAATGAAGTTTTGGAAAAACCACCGTCACGATGGTCAATAAAATAAGGCTTCATAGACAAGGTAATGTTACCAATTCTTGTCAGACTCTTGCATATGCGGCCACAACAATGCAGACAGCATGCCATACTCATGGGCCAAGATAGGAGATTACCGTCTATGATTACTTTGTGATCGTGCCCGACATTTCAGCCGGGAACCTCCTGAGAACGAAGTCAGAATGCAAGAGACAGGAAGAAAGCATCTGTATAGAACCCACAGCCAGATTGAGTATTCTGACAAGGCAAAAAGAGAACCACTCCTAGCCACTCCAGGCCATACGAGCCCGAGAGTCCGGTACCCAGAAAGAATGTCTCGCCCTTGGCAGTCAGTGTAAGAGGTACCGCAATAAAACCCGAAGCAGCTAGTCTCAGGACATGGAAACCAGATTATTTGTCGATACTCGGAGCTACCCACCAACCCCAGCCAACAAACTACTAGCACAAAGGGTTTTCCTGGCAGGAAAGAGAAGGATTCAATGCAGCCGACCGAAAAAGACAGCACCAGAGCCATTAAAAGAGGCAGTTAAGAGGTCAGTAAACAAATGAAGACAAGATAGCTGATGGATCCAAGTCGCACACAGGTAAGTCCCCTTCACCGGGAGGTAAGCCTGGAAATATCGAGGATGAGATTTTCTTAAGGGCGGTAGGTTTGTGACACCCTGGTTTTCGCTCCTTGTTTTTTTTCCTTTGCGGGATTTGACTCCCGTCTTTTTTTTCGATGTTATCGGGTTTTCTCTTGCCTTTGGGTATATGAAGATGGTCATTTAGCCTTGCCTCTCCTATCTGACCAGAGGTTCTCTCCAGTCCAATCTTGTCACCCAATATATTTTCTCAAGACTTTGCCACTGAAACCCAACTCTCCGGTCTACCGGAAGGGAAACCCTAATTCCTTCCGTTACAAAGGAACTCCAATTTCCTTTGATCTGTTGCCTCCCAAACTTCTCCCAGTGACCATCCCACATCTATAAGCCCAGGATATGCAAAAATATTGCCAAGTCATTTGCAATATTTTTCATTTAAAATTAATTCCTTTTCCTGCCAGTTAAAGGAATTAAATCCAGGAAAATATCTATCCATCTCCAAGGTTCATGAAAACTTGTGGAGATATCCTTTGTGATTATATTGAGCTCCCATAAAAATATTGGCAATAATTAAATAAGGGAAATTGCCTTTTCCTATTTAAACCCAATATTGCAATTTGGGCACTTTCCAAAGGAGCTACTATTTTGGTTGCCAGGAAAAATCCCAAATAATATGTGGAGCTTCTCCTATCCATATCTTCACCATTTCCATCAAGATCCCAAGTTCCATAGCTCAACTTTTCAGAGCATCATCCAATTCTTGTTTCTGGATTTATTTTGAGGTTGTGAAGCAACTATATTTTATATTGCTTAAAAAATTCTCAAATTAATCCAGGACCTCAAATTCCATATATGATGTGAGTATGCCTAAATTCACATCATTTTATCTAGCCAATTTCTCCCGAAAATTCCATCTAGTTTCTGTCCAGCAGGAAGCTCTCTGAAGGAAGTACCACTTTGGCGTATTTCCAAATGAGCTGAAATTTTTCCAGTACCTTCAAATCTCCAAATCATCACCCTACACCAAAATTCAGTTCATTTCATCAAGCCAAATGAGTGCAGCTTCAAAGTCAAGTTTCTGGACCAAATTTGGCATTGCAAAGGAAGTATATGCAAACTTGGTCCAAATGACTTGAAATTTTTCCAGCATATACTCCTTCCTACCCCATCCTATTTTGAAAACATTTCAACCTCACTCACTAAGCCATTTCACCTCAGCTTGGTCCCCAAGATTCTGACCAGAAACTGTTCTAGATCCTCTTGATCACTCTAGAGCTGTCCTAGTCCATCCAAAGTCATAACCTATCTATATGACCTCTGATCTATCTATTTGACATGATGTTTCCTCGAGGAAAACTCCAGAGCACGTGGTACCCATGGTGACCACTCTTGGGACAGGCCAAAACGGTGGTCAACGCACTGTTTTCGTCGGCAGGCCAGCTCTGGCCAGCCCCGGCGTCTCCCATTGTGTCCAATAGCTCCACAGCGTCCACCTCCCCCTCTCCAGACTCTGCTCCCCTCCTCTTCCTTCCTCTGCATGCCACGGCGATTGCCGCCAAGGCTCTGCCCGCCCATGAACCGCCGTCGTTTTCCTCTCCGTTGGCCTCTTCCCTCCCGAGCCGTCTCGTCCATCCAAAGCTCATTAGGTCGGCACCACCCAGCGCTCGCCAGCTCGCCGGAGCTCCAGTGAGAGGATGAGGATGCCACCGCGGCTGTCCTCATCCGCTCGCCACGGCCAGGCTATAAATAGCCATGACCCGGAGCCTCCCCAGGCACCCCGAGCACCTCAACCTCCTTCCCTCACTCTCTGGTCTACTACAGCACCTCGCCCGGCCGAACCTCCCTCCGCAGCGCCGGAATTTGGCCATGGCCACCGCCCACTGCCTCGGCCCACCGTCGCATCCCCAGCTGTCCCCGAGTCCCCTACTACCCACCACGGGACTCGCCATCTGCCGGCGACCTCCCCTAGCCCTTTGCCCATCCCTATCCCCCACCGTCGCCGCCAAATCGACCCGAGCCGCCTCTCCTGACCATGCCGCGCGGTCCCTTCTCCGGCCGTCCCTGGCCTCGCTTGAGCCTTCCCCTGGAGGAGGTCCTCGCCGGCGTGCCCGCCCATCTGCTCGCCTGCCGGAAAGGTTCACCGAAGCTCCGGAGCCACGCCGGAACAGGTGCCCTGTCGCGGCGTCGGGACAAAGCAGAGGAGGAGGAGGAAGAAGGGGAGGGAGGAGAGAGAAGGAGGCGTGGGGCCCATCTGTCATTGACCGCAGCCGCCGCCACGTCGGATTAAGTGGAGGCGTCTTCGTCAAAGTGCGCTTTCTGTGCATGAAAGCGTAATCCCGCGCGGCTTCAGACCAAAATACGCTTTCCCGTAGCAAAGGCGTATTGCTGAAAATGTGATTTCTCTCTCAGCCCACTACCAAAACTGCTACATTGTGAACGTTCGCCCGTTAAGAGCAACAGTGGACACTATTCTGTGCAGTATTCTGCCTAACGAACGAACGGCCCTAACTTCACGACCGTAACTCCGATTCAGGTGAATCCAAAGCCCACTTCTTTAGTTTGTCGAGCCAGTTCTGATGATGGCACTTTCACCATGGTTAAACTTTCTAAAAATTACCATTTTGCCCCTGCCCTCTATTTAGCCTTTCCGGAGGGAACCTTTCCCGGCGATTTTCCGCGAGGTGATCGTACTTCTCTCCGGTGAATCCGTCGACCCCCAGGCAAGCCAACCATTTGATATATGCCCTGAAGCATTGCTCTATGTTATTCTTGCGTGTTTAATTAATGATTATGCCTGTGATAGAAATAATTAAACCCCTGCTAGTTTGTATTTGCTATTTACATTACCGGCTAATGCTCATCATTTTATCGCACTAGTGACTCGTAGATGACAATGTGGAGATAGGTTGTTATGTTGATATACTAGTGTACATCTTGGATTATCGTTATTGTTGCTCTGATAAAGAATCGGATATAATGACAACAACCTCCTCCGTCGGCTGGATCGAGTCATAGTGCCACCGAACCGAGCTCCTCAAGTGCAACCACATTTGCCGGTATGGGACGGCCCTAGCTTGGTCTATTGTCCTGCCTCTTGTCGGTACCACCAAATGGGGAAGGTTATGCATGCGCGTTACCCTGGCCTGGTATGCGGCGATAACCTTGTGAGCCCAAGTTGAGTTATTTTCTGGCGTCCCCGTTTGGGACAGTGTTTGGCCACAACGGTGGCAGGTGTCACGGGGTGACATAGGGGCCACCCAGGACATGACCCTGGGAGGGTATGATTGTCGCTGGGACTGTAAGAGTGCCAGGCAATAGGCAAGTTTTGTTGGAGCAGCACCAGTCCACCCGAATGGGAACATGTACTAAGTACGACGCCGGGAGCTCCATGGTGTGGGTAAAGTGCGCAACCTCTGCAGAGTGTAAATCTATTCGAATAGCCGCGTCCTCGATTATGGGACACAATTCGTACTAGGTAACACTATTTGGTCTGTGTCGAGTCCGGAGGAATAAAACCAGATAATGTTGCTGCTAATAATGAACCAGAGAAAGGTATGATTTGTCAGACTTATAGTGCAGATACATGGACATCGGATGATGTCGGGTGTACGATGTTGGCCATGCGATGGCTATGAGAGGAGTGGTCGGATGACCACAGGACTTGGATTTGGTTTGGATCATGACATATTCGGAGTATGGATTATTTACTTGATATGTTTTACTTCAGTAGTTATCATGCTGGATAACCCTGTTATAACCTGATAATTTAATATTGCAAGATAGGTATGCAATGCTAGGAACAATCTTGCTAGTTAATCCTGCTATGACATGATAATTAATGTTGCTAGATGATTAATCTTGCTAGATAATCCTGTTATGATATAATATTGCTAGGTAATCCTGCTAAGACATGATAGTTAATATTGTTAAGATAATGAATGCATGCTTGAATGCCATGGATTGTTTTGCTTGGTGTATATGTTGGTTTGGTTTGCTTGCGAGTACATTCAAAAGTACTCAGCGGCCTTCAATGTGGCCAGATTCACCTAAGGATTCGACGTTCGCTAGCAAGGAGCTGGAGTGTTCTCGGGCTAGAAGAGTAACCCAGTCAGATCCTTGTGGATTGGAGCCGCACCAGGACTATGCTGCCTTAGATAAAACTTTTCCGCTGCCATCACCCTTGTAATATATCATGTAAGACTAATATATTCATTAATAGAAATGCTTGTGTTCATGATACTTGTTGTAAAAGCGCATGCTAGAGTGATTCTCCTGGGCTGGTATGTGCGGCGACCGTGTGACTACAGTGGTATTTAGGCTAGGTGCCACTGGGGAATCATCACCAGAGGCCATCTTCATCATCCCGGCAGTCTCCATGATGAGGAGGGAGTAGTTCACCCTCGGGGCTGAGGGTTTGTACCAGTATCTATGTGTTTTATCTCTCTCTCGTGTTCTTGATTTGGCATGATCTTGATGTATCACGAGCTTTGTTAATATAGTTGGATCATATGGTGTTTCTTCCCTCTCTATCTTTGTTGTGATGAATCGAATCTTTTCCCTTTGAGGTTTCGTTATTGTCGGATTGAGTATTTCAGATTTGAGAATACTTGATGTATGTCTTGCATATGAATACCCGTGGTGACAATGGGGTATTATATTGATTCACTTGATATATGTTTTGGCATTCAACTCGTGGATTACCGCGGTGACATTGGGGTAATCTATGCATAGGGGTTGATGCACGTTTTTATTATCTTTTCTCCGATAGAAACTTTGGGGTGCTCCTTGGAGTTCTTTGTGTGGATTGAATATTATGATTATGAAGTTGTTTGATGCATATCATATAATCAACTCACAGATACTTGTGGTGACAATGGAGTATCTAGGTGACATTAGACTTGGTTGATGTGTATCATATAGTGTTATTTTAGTATGAACTCTAGGGCTGTTTGTGACACTTATAGGAATAGCTCAATAGATTGATCGGAAAGAATAACTTTGAGGTGGTTTCGTACCCTACAAACAATTTCTATCTTATGTTCTCCGCTAATAGGAACTTGGGAGTGATTCTTTATCGCACGTTGAGGGATGGTTATATGATCCAATTATGTTAGCATTCACTACCGGACGGCAAAGAAGCTCTTTGCCATCGGTTTCCAGAAAACAGACGGCAAAGAACTAGCTGACGGCAAAGAAGCTCTTTGCCATCAGCCGCTTCTTTGCCGTCTGCCAGCAGATGGCAAAGAGCCTGCAGCCTTTGCCGTCTGCCAGCAGATGGCAAAGAGCCTGATTTGCCATCTGCCAGCAGATGGCAAAGAGCCTGCAGCCTTTGCCGTCTGCCAGCAGATGGCAAAGAGCCTGCTTTGCCGTCGGCCAGCAGATGGCAAAGAGCCTGCAGCATTTGCCGTCTGCCAGCAGATGGTAAAGAGCCTGCAGCCTTTGCCCCAGTGAGAAACCACAACACACGGACACCTCGCGGATCGATGACGTGGCAACTGAGCTCTTTGCCATCTGTTTTTTTACTGTTGGCAAAATGACACTATCCACTTTTCAAACTATTTGAAAATGTAAATAAGCTCTAAAGTATCTGAAATTTGGCGTGGTATTGGTTTCTGATTTCTAGAAGGCATAGAAAAAGTTTGTGAAAATTTACAAACTTTTAACATATTTATTTTGCTAAAAGTAACAGGGTAAACAAACACAAATAATTTGATGCTTTCCTATTGGCTGGAACCTAACTCTCCTGGATCGATGACATGGCGTGGCAGCCCCCCACACCCATCAGCCTAGCACGCATCGCACGTTACCACCACGCATCGCACATTCCCATCTCCCTCGATATCTCTCTCCTCCACATAGAAACGCAGCAACAGCGTCCCTTGGCCCTCGCCTGCGCGCCCGAGCAGCTACTCGCCGTACTCCGCCCGTCGCCAGACCCCACCGCGGCCGCCCCTGGCCCGAATCCGCCACGGCCGAGCCTCCCCAACCTCGTCCTCCTCCTCTCCGCCCCTCGCTGGACTACACCGCCACGGCCCCTCGCCGGACTCCACCACGTCGCCCCTCGCTGGACCCCGCCACGGCCGCCCCTGTCGGACTCCACCGCGCCGACCCTCGCGGGACCCCGCAGCGGCTGCCCCTCGCCGGACTCCTACTTTCTACCCCGAGTGCTAGATCCCCAGCCTCCTCCTCTCCGACACTCGCCGGACGACACTGTGGCCGCCCCTCGCCGGAGCCCACCGCGACCGCCCCAGCCTCCTCCTCTCTGCCAGAACGACCCCAGGCCGCCGGTCGTGCTCACCATCGGATGCCGAGCGCTATCTTGTCGCTGGACGCGCTCACCACCGGACACGCTCGCCGCAGGACGCCGGCGGCCATCTCTCTCCTATGCCGCCTGAACGACCAACGACCGCCATGGACGTCGCTGCCGCCCAAACGACCGAGGACGTCCTGCCCCTAGAACGACCGAGATGACGTCGCTGTTAATTTTTTTAATTAAATGAAAAATCTTTGCCGTCTGTTGTGTATGAGGCTGACGGCGAAGCTATGTAGGGCCCACCGTTAGCCTCCTAACGGGGCAAACCCCTTTGCCGTCTGCCAGAGGACGGCAAAGAAGCCTTTACCGTGGCTTGTTCAGCCGGATGTGGTGCCGTCTGCTGGCTGACGGCAAAGACCTTTGCCGTCCGCAATGCATGCCTTTGCCGTCAGCCATGGCAGACGGCAAAGATCCTGATTCCAGTTGTGATTGTTGAGAGATTGCACTAGTGAAAGTATGAACCCTAGGCCTTGTTTTTAAGCATTGCAATACTGTTTGTGCTCACTTTTGTTACTTGCTACCTTGCTGTTTTTATATTTTCAGATTACAAAAACCTATATCACCATCTCTTCGCCGAAATAGTGCACCTATACAATTTACCATTGTATTGGGTGTGTTGGGGACACAAGAGATTTCTTGTATTTGGTTGCAGGGTTGTTTCAGAGATACCATCTTTAACCTACGCCTCCCACAGATTGATAAACCTTAGGTCATCCACTTGAGGGAAAATTGCTACTGTCCTACAAAACTCTGCACTTGGAGGCCCAACACGAGTCTACAAGAATAAGTTGTGTAGTAGACATCACAAGGCCACAGGGCCCACCTGGGAGGAGATAAGGGCGTCCCCGATCCCCCTGCTAACCCTAGCCCCCTCAGATCCCTCCCTCTCACTAGCCCCCTTCTTCCGCCCGCGAGCCCGACGCAGCACTGCCCGTGCCGGCGTCGTCCACGCGGCCACAGGCTACCCCGAGCCACACCACGGTGTCCAGCCGCTCCGTGGAGGTCGTCTACATCACCTACCGCACTGGATCGTGCTCGGGAAGCAACGCCGACGCCGCCCTCCTCGTCTTCTGCTGCTCCGGCAACTCCCCGGCCTCCCCGAGCCTCTCCTCGACCTCGCAGTGTGCCAGCACACCAGATGCGCCCTTTCTCTCTCCCTCTGGTATCCTCTAGCCACCCGCCCACCACCACCGTAGCTCACCGCCGCCTGCTCCATCGCCGCCATAGCTAGGGCCGCCGTAGCTCGCGTCCGAAGCCACAGCCTTGCTCCTGGGGCTCCCAGGAGGCCGTTGCATCCGCTAGTGCTGCTTCCAGTGCCCTCTGTCGAGGAAACCGAGCACGCCCGAACACGCCGCCGCCTACCGTTGTCGTAGCACTCTACTCCGGCCAACCCCAGCTAATGCCACCACCGCCAATCGACGCGCGACGCTGCGGGCGTTCGAACGCGCCAAGCCCCGCATCAAACCGAGGCCTGTGGCCGTTTTCCGGCCGACTCCCCTATAAATAACTCGTTCAGTCACTGACCGCTGGGCCCCATCTCACTAATTAGGCTAATTAGATTATTTAAAATCCTGTTAATTAACTCTGTCACTGTGAGCTGGGTCCCACTGGGCCCAGTTGACCAGTCAACCTGCTGACTGGGCTGGTCCCAGTCAATGACAGGTGGGTCCCACTAGACCCACTGTCCTGTCAACGTTGACCCAGTCAACTGCTGACTGTGCAGTTGACTGGGCCCACTGTCAGCCACACATGCACATTTCTGGGTACACTTCTGTGTACCCATAGCAATTTATATTTAAATGATTTTTGAATTAAATTAATTCCAGAAATTTCAAAAAATGATTAAAACTTTGAAAAATCATATAAAATAATCCGTAACTCGGATGAAAATAATTTATATATGAAAAATGATCAGAAAAATCTAACGAATCCAAATATGCCATCTGCATGCATGTTAGAATCCTCTAAGTAGGGGAACCTGTAACTTTAGGCCAGTTTCTGGAAGATGAATAGTGCATGACTTTGGTAAAATAAATTCAAACAAATTCCTAAATCATCTAAAATGATTAGAGAGGCATTATATCACCCCTGCATATCGTTTAACCATGTCATGCATAGTGAATGCATTTTTATGCTTGTATTTATTTGTTTCTTCCCCCTCTACTCTCCGGTAGACTCCGAGACCGACGTTGCCCCTGTGATCGACTACGTCACCGACGACCCTGCTTCCTTTTCAGCAGAGCTTCCAGGCAAGCAAAATCCCCTTGATCATTCCTATATCGCCCATTCTTTCTCTCCTCAGCTTGCATTAGATTTTTCTATAGTATTAGATTGCTCCTATTCTGATGCATAGCCTGACTTTGTAACCTGTTTTTGATACTTTACCTGATATCCTAAATGCTTAGTATAGACTGGTTAGTGATCCACCAATGGCCCCACACCCTTGTCCTTGTTACCTTGCTTTACCACCGGTGACTCTATCAGTCTACTCAACATGCAGAGACCAACACAGCACCGCACACCCTCTTAGTTATACGACTCCGCAGAGCTGCCATCGTGTGCTGAGGGTGATACCTCTTATCTCACTCCTGATGTTGCCTCTGTAGTATAGCTAGTCGGTGGTGGGTTATCGAGGGTGATTCCTCTTTCACCACCTCCGATGATGCCTCTGTCGTGTAGCCCCTCAAGTGTGAACCCATCGAGGGTGATTCCTCCGAGTTCACCTTGACGGTTACATTGAGTAGGAATACAACGAGGGTGATTCCTCGGAATCCACCTTGATGTTATGGACACACAGTTACCCTAATTTAACTTCAGTTCCTTGTTGAAGTCGGGTCGACCCCGAGGGGTACCCGCGAGAGATGTGGAGTCGGGTTGACCATGAGGGTACCCGCGAGATAATTACGTGGCACGGCCGGACAGGTAGACCGCCCCAGGAAAGGGTTGGGCCTGGCCCTTGCCGTAAGTCCACAAGACGGGGCGATTGGGTCACATGATCGTGGATCTCTGCTCGTTTCCGCGAGCTCCCAATACACTAACGGATTTGGGTATTTGATCTGAGTTGGCCACTGGCCTATACGCACTACCACCATGCGGGATAATGGTTTAATGGGGCCCTCGGCGCCGTATGTATCAGCCGAAAGCTCTGTCAGACGTCTAGTTCAGCATTGCGGCACGGCCGGGTCGGCGCTCCAGAGGAGGTGGCCTGGATCGCCCTGCTCGCAACGACCTGGAGTGCAAAGGGCGATGGGCCAAAGACCCCTGAGCACTTAGGATGTAGACCGGCGGGAACCTCTCTGCTGAGCCTAGGTTGGACTACGTTGTGCCGATCAGCTGAGGCTGGGCATGACCCAAAAAAAGAGTGTCCGGCCAGAGTTAATCGAGCGTGTTGGGTAACAGTAGTGCACCCCTGCAGGGAAGATTATCTATTCGAATAGCCGTGTCGATGGTAACAGGACGCTCAATGTTGTATCCCGATCTACTACAACTTGAACTGGATACTTGCAATACTTTAATTAATATGATCGCTCCGGGATCGCTTTCTCGCAGGGAGTAGAGGAAGGATCTCTGGGCTTTGCTACTACATACTTATTACTTTGTTATATGCTAATATACACTCTTCTAATGCTGCAAGACGATTCAAGATGCTAGTCTTCGATAGGCTAGGCCTTCCCCTCTATTCTGGCATTTCTGCAGTGTAGTCCACAGATACAGCCTCTTCATTTGATACCGATGCATAAATAGAATAGATCTGATGTATGTCTTGTGAGTACTTTGGATGAGTACTCACGGTTGCTTTGCTACCTCTTTTCCCCATACCCGTTCCCTGCGATTAGATGACGGAGTCCCGGAGCCAGCTGACCCCGTCGACGACTACTACTACCCCGACGGAGCTTTCTACTACGTGGAGACCGACGACCAGGAGTAGATTTGGAGGCTCCCAGGCAGGAGGCCTGTGCCCTTCCGATCTAGTTGTCATTTGTTTTGCTCTGCCTTCTTAAGGCATTCTTGTCTAATTATATCTGTACTCAGATACTAATGCTTCCGCTGACTCTTGTGTAACTCGAGCTTATTTTTTCGAGCCCTCGAGGCCCCTGGCTTGTAATATAAGCTTGTATTATTTTATTTTGTGTCTAGAGTTGTGTTGTGATATCTTCCCGTGACTCGCTGGGCTTGATCGTGCGCATTTGCGTCTATGATTAGTGCACGGTCGGGCTGGGGGCGTCACAAGTTGGTATTAGAGCCGACTGCCTGTAGGAAGCCCCTTTCCAACTCCTTGGCCGAAGTTGAGTCTAGTCCTTGAAAAAAAACTATTTTTCTAACATGGCTGTGTGGCTTACGGGCCCACGTCGCCAATGGGTGGTATTAGGATCTTTTATTCCTCTTCCTTACTCTGGGACTCTGATCTCTCTCCTATTCGGGTTTAAAGATTTTACTGACTCTAACTCTAGGTTCTCGTGATCACATCCACCCGGAGAGCTGGATTATTTGCAATTATTCCTTTCCATTGGTCTGTTTAATCTGATCATCACATTTTCCTTTCCATTGGTTTGTTTAACCTTTCTTGCAATCTGACTATATCTGAGCAGTGATAATTCCCTGCTTAAGTCAACACCCCTAGATAAAACCTTGTCTCTATTGTTGATGGCATTCAGGTAACCGACGGTGGATGAGAACTTTGCCTATTGTTTCGCCTCGTCTTAACGAGCGGGAAAATTGTTCTCTTCATTTCTCGCCCTTGGTACCGACGTTGTTGCCCACATTGCTGACAAAATATCCTCTGACGTGCCTTACTATCATGGCCGTGCAAGATATCACCGTCCTTCCTACGTTTAACCCACACTAACCACAGTTCCACAGGATCGAAACCTGACTCTCCTATACATCCTTGATCCCGAAGATACCACTTACCTCCACCTCTTAAATCTCGGGACGAGATTTCTTATAGTGGGGGAGATTTGTAACATCCCCAGATCTCAACCCTGTCATTAAGCTAATTAATTAGCCATGTCATCATGATCATCCTAAATAAAATGCATTTAGAAAATAATCCAACTTCAAGTTCAAATTCAAAATTCAAATGCAAGTCAAATTATTACTTCTTCAAATAATTAAACAAAATAGTTCATAATATTGCAGAAATTCCCATAGTAATTATAAAAATAAAGCCAACATTATTTGAATTCCTAAATTAAACCCTAACATCCAAAAATAGTGACTAAAACAGCCACTTTAATCCATTTGCATGTAATAAAAAATCTAGTGATTTCAAATAATAGCCCAACCATTTTATAGCAGTGACAAATATTGCGTGATATTTATTGACGCAAGTCTCATATTTTACAAAAGTAATATTGTGGCCAAACATTATGCAAAACAGAGAAGAAGTAAATAAACAGAAAAAGAAAAAGAGAAAACGATCGGAGCACTGTTTGGCTGGGCTTAAGTTCAACAGTGCAGAGCCCAGCCCACCCGGCCACCGTCTCCCTCCTCCCGCCTCTCTCTTCCCCCATGGCAGCACGCACGCTCGCCGCGCCCCGGCCCCCCTCCCCTCTGATCAACACCGAGGCCACAGGGCTCACCTGGGAGGAGATAAAGGCGTCCCCGACCCCCCTGCTAACCCTAGCCCCCTTAGATCCCTCCCTCTCGCTCGCCCCCTTCTTCCTCCCGCGAGCCGACGCAGCCATGGCCGTGCCGGCGTCGTCCACGCGACCACTGGCCACCCCGAGCCACGCCACGCTGTCCAGCCGCTCCATGGAGGTCGTCCACATCGCCTACCGCACTGGATCATGCTCGAGAAGCAACGCCGATGCCGCCCTCCTCGTCTTCCTCCGCTCCGGCCGCAACCGATCCGCCACCTCGACCCGCTGCTCTGGCAACTCCCTGGCCACCCCGAGCCTCTCCTTGACCTCACGGTGAGCCACCGCGCCAGATGCGCCCTTCCCCTCTCCCTCTGGTCGCCTCTAGCCACCCCGGCCACCACCACCGTAGCTCACCGCCGCCTGCTGCATCGCCGACATAGCTAGGGCTGCCGTAGCTCGCGTCTGAGGCCACAGCCTTGCTCCTGGGGCTCCCAGGAGGTCGTTGCACCCGCTAGCGCAGCTTCCCGTGCTCTCTGTCGATCAAACGGAGCACGCCCGAACACGCCGCCGCCTGCCATCGTCGTAGCACTTGACTCCGGCCAACCCCCGCTGCTGCCACCACCACCATTCGAAGCGCGACGCCGCGGGCGTTCGAACGTGCCAAGCCCCGCATCAAACCGAGGCCTGTGGCCGTTTTCCGGCCGACTCCGGCGTGTCACCGCCGCTGTTTTGGTCACCGTCGGCGCACCGCCGCGAGGACGCCGGCCGGGCCCACTCACCAGGCTGTTTAGCCACTAACCAGGCCTAATCACCCGCTAACACGTGGGCCCCTGTACTGTAGCATTAGGATTAGTTTTAATCTAACAAATAACTAGTTCAGTCACTGACCGCTAGGCCCCATCTCACTAATTAGGCTAATTAGATTATTTAAAATCTTGTTAATTAACTCTGTCACTGTCAGCTGGGTCCCACTGGGCCTAGTTGACCAGTCAACCTGCTGACTGGGTTGGTCCCAGTCAATGACAGGTGGGTCCCACTGGACCCACTGTCCAGTTAACGTTGACCCAGTCAACTGCTGACTGTGCAGTTGACTGGGCCTACTGTCAGCCACACATGCACATTTCTAGGTACAATTCTGTGTACCCATAGCAATTTATATTTAAATGATTTTCGAATTAAATTAATTCCAGAAATTTCAGAAAATGATTAAAACTTTGAAAAATCATATAAAATAATCCGTAACTCGGATGAAAATAATTTATATATGAAAAATGATCAGAAAAATCTAACGAATCCGAATATGCCACCTGCATGCATGTTAGAATCCTCTAAGTAGGTGAACCTGTAACTTTAGGCCTGTTTCTGGTAGATGAATAGTGCATGACTTCGGTAAAATAAATTCAAACAAATTCCTAGATCATCTAAAATGATTAGAGAGGCATTATATCACCCCTGCATATCGTTTAACCATGTCATGCATAGTGAATGCACTTGTATGCTTGTATTTATTTGTTTCTTCCCCCTCTTCTCTTCGGTAGACTCCGAGACCGACGTTGCCCCTGTGATCGACTACGTCACCGACGACCCTGCTTCCTTTTCAGCAGAGCTTCCAGGCAAGCAAAACCCCTTTGATCATTCCTATATCGCCCATTCTTTCTCTCCTCTGCTTGCATTAGAGTTTGCTACAGTATTTGATTGCTCCTATTCTGATGCATAGCCTGCCTTTGTAACCTGTTTTTGATACTTTACCTGATTTCCTAAATGCTTAGTATAGACTGGTTAGTGATCCATCAATGGCCCCACACCCTTGTCCTTGTTGCCATGCTTTACGACCGGTGACTCTATCAGTCTGATCAACGTTCAGAGACCAACTCAGCACCACACACCCCCTTAGTTGTATGACTCGGCAGAGCTCCCATCATGTGCTGAGGGTGATACCTCTTATCTCACTCCTGATGTTGCCTCTGTAGTATAGCTAGTCGGTGGTGGGTTACCGAGGGTGATTCCTCTTTCACCACCTCCGATGATGCCTCTGTCGTGCAGCCCCTCAAGTGTGAACCCATCGAGGGTGATTCCTCCGAGTTCACCTTGACGGTTATATCGAGTAGGAATCCAACAAGGGTGATTCCTCGGAATCCACCTTGATGTTATGGACACACGGTTACCCTAATTTTACTTCAGTTCCCTGTTGAAGTCGGGTCGACCCCGAGGGGTACCCGCGAGAGATGTCGAGTCGGGTTGACCATGAGGGTACCCATGAGATAATTACGTGGCAAGGCCGGGCAGGTAGACCGCCCCAGGAGAGGGTTGGGCCTGGCCCTTGCCGAAGTCCACGAGACGGGGCGACGGGGTCACATGATCGTGGATCTCTGCTCGTTTCCGCGAGCTCCCAATACACTAACGGATTTGGGTATTTGATCTGAGTTGGCCACTGGCCTATATGCACTACCACCACGCGGGATAATGGTTTAATGGGGCCCTTGGCGCAGTATGTATCAGCCGAAAGCTCTGTCAGACGTCCAGTTCAGCATTGTGGCACGGCCGGGTCGGCTCCCCAGAGGAGGTGGCCTGGATCGCCCTGCTCGCAACGACCCGGAGTGCAAAGGGCGATGGACCCAAGACCCCTGAGCACTTATGATGTAGACCAGCAGGGACCTCTCTGCTGAGCCTAGGTAGGACTACGTCGTGCCGATCAGCCGAGGCCGGGCATGACCCAAAAAAGTGTGGCCGGCTAGAGTTAATCGAGCATGTTGGGTAACAGTAGTGCACCCCTGCAGGGAAGATTATCTATTCGAATAGTCGTGTCCACAGTAACAGGACGCTCAGTGTTCTATCCCGATCTACTACAACTTGAACTGGATACTTGCAATACTTTAATTAATATGATAGCTCCGGGATTGCTTTCTCACAGGGAGTCGAGGAAGGATCTCTGGGCTTTGCTACTACATACTTATTACTTTGTTATATGCTAATCTACACTCTTCTAATGGTGCAAGACGATGCAAGATGCTAGTTTTCGATAGGCTAGGCCTTCCCCTCTATTCTGGCATTTCTGCAGTCTAGTCCACAGATACAGCCCCTTCATTTGATACCGATGCATAAATAGAATAGATCTGATGTAAGTCTTGCGAGTACTTTGGATGAGTACTCACGGTTGGTTTGCTACCTCTTTTCCCCATACCCATTTGCTGCAATCAGATGACGGAGTCCCGGAGCCAGCTGACCCCGTCGACGACTACTACTACCCCGACGGAGCTTACTATGTGGAGACCGACGAAAGGAGTAGATTCGGAGGCTCCCAGGCAGGAGGCCTGCGTCCTTTCGATCTAGTTGTCGTTTGTTTTGCTCTGCCTTCTTAAGGCATCCTTGTCTAATTATATATGTACTAAGATACTAATGCTTCCGCTGACTCTTGTGTAACTCGAGCTTATGTTTTTGAGCCGTCGAGGCCCCTGGCTTGTAATATAAGCTTGTATTATTTTATTTTGTGTCTAGAGTTGTGTTGTGATATCTTCCCGTGAGTCCCTGGGCTTGATCATGCGCATTTGCGTGTTTGATTAGTGCACGGTCGGGCCGGGGGCGTCACAGACTGGGCATCCCTATTACCAACCATCCTCTCGTGCAATGACAAGTGAATAAACACTCATCGTGAGAATAACACACCTAGCATGGAAAATAATAGCCACCCCCTGCCGCTTCATGAGCGGTACGGGCACACAAAATGGAAAAATTATTTTGAAAATTAGAGTTGGCACACGCAAATTTACTTGGAACGGCATTGAAATACCGCATATAGGTAGATATAGTGGACTCATTTGGCACAACTTGGGTTTAAGGATTTTGGATGCACAAGCAGTATTTCCGCTTAGTACAAATAAAGGCTAGCAAATATATTGAGAAGCAACCAACCAAAAAACGAAAACGGTCATAAACATGCATTGAACATAACGAACACCGAATAATGCACCATAAGTAGGATATAATTTCTTTGCATAACTATTGACTTGATGTGCATGCATAGGAAATCACAAACCTTAACACTAATATTCGTACTAAATCACAATTACTCACTAACATGACTCACATATTATCATTTCCATATCGCAAAACTAATGCAAGGAATCACACTTATCATATCCAATGATCTATATGAAAGTTTTTATTATATCCCTCTTGAATATTCATCACTTTGGAACCAAATTCATATCTTGTGCAAATTACCGTTACTATCATCAACTCTCAAAAAGATTTAAGTGAAGTATGAGAGTGCAAATATTTCTTCAAAATTTCAATTTATCAATTCTCAAAATAATATAAGTGAAGCATGAGAATTCATTTCTTGAAAATTTCAATCAATTCTCAAAATAATATAAGTGAAGCATGAGAGTTTATTTCTTCAAAATATAGCCACCACCATGCTCAAAAATATTTAAGTGAAGCACTAGAGCAACTGCCTAGCTCAAAAAATTTAAGTGAAGCACATAGAGTATTCTAACAAATGATGATAAACGTGTGGCTCTCTCAAGATAGGTGTGTTCAGCAAAGATGATTGTGACAAACTAAAAAAGCAAACAAAGCAACGACTCATATAATACAAGATGCTCCAAGCAAAACACATATCATGTGACGAATAAAAATATAGCTCCAAGTAAAATTACCGATGGTTGGTAGAAGAAAGAGGGGATGCCTTCCGGGGCATCACCAAGCTTAGACGCTTGAGTCTTCCTTGAATATTACCATGGGGTGCCTTGGGCACCCCCAAGCTTAGGCTCTTACTACTCCTTATTCCTTCATCCATCGTGATCTCACCCAAAACTTGAAAACTTCAATCACACAAAACTCAACAAAACCTTCGTGAGATCCGTTAGCATAACAAAATAAATCACTACTCTAAGTACTGTTGCAAACCCATTCATATTTTATTTTTTCATTATACCTACTTTACTCCAACTTCACCATGGCTTATACCCCCCGATACAGTCCATAGATTTATCAAAACAAGCAAGTAGTGCATCAAAAACAGAATCTGTGAAAAACAGAACAGTTTGAATAAATCTATTTAAAATCCATACTTATGTAACTCTAAAAATTCTGAAAAATTAGGATAACGTGGGAAACTCATAAACCAATACTGTGTAAAAATTTCATATTTTTCTAACGCTCCAGTACAGAAACAAAATTCGGGCCCTGGACGCAAAACTTACTGTTTTCCAAACAGCATCAATTATATTATCTTCCAAATCATCCTAAAGGTATTACTTGGAACAAACACTAATTAAAAACACAAAAACACAATCATACCAGTAGCATAATTGTGAAAACACACAATAACAGAAACAAAAGGTAAAAATTTATTTTATTCATTGGGTTGCCTCCCAACAAGCGCTATTGTTTTATGCTCCTAGCTAGGCATAATGCATAGTTTCAAGTATTGTCATCTTTGTTCTTCTTATCCAAAGGTGCACTTTTATCAAGGGGTTTTTCAAAGGTAATATGAAATATATCATCCATAGAAATTTTAGCATTAGCAAGTTGTCCATCTTTAAATCCCTCTTGATTACCGGCTACAATCCAAGAGTATTGTATATTGACGCTATTGAAAACTTGTTGGATTATATTCAAAGGAGGAACTTCCTTTTCAATATTCTCATCAAAGATGTGGTCATTGCGGAACAAATATCTCAGCAAGTAATCATTATTATAAAGGATCTCATCTATTACCGGTTTTTCATGGTTCATACCATAGAAATCAAAGATCTCCCTAGCTTCTCGCATTATATGATCAAATTCATTCATGAGAACAAGGGTAGCTATTTTCTTAGCTCTAGGATCTTTTATAATCGGTAACTCATAAAACAATCTTTGCAAAGTAGGATGGGTGCGAATAAATCTTCTTTCAAGTTTAAGAACAAGTACGGAAATAGCATCGGTATAATTCTGTGTTTCTTTAAGTATAGGTGCATCATCAAAAGCCAAGGTCCCAATGCAATTAAAGAATTCTTGGATGACACTTTTTCCTATAACATTACCATGTCCCAACACAAAAGTTTTAGCATCAAGATTGGTAGAACTTCCCATTTTAGGAGTTTTATCATTGTCGGTTTCCGCCATGCCAAAATCACTCATGATAACAATCTTCAAGCAAGCGAATCAAGAAAACACACAAATAGGCAAACGGGAAATAATTTTGTATTTTTGTCAAAACGTTTTAGAAGTGGGGGAGATGAAAACGAGAGGCAAATGGCAAATAAAATAAATGCAAGGTGATGAGAGTTTATGCAAAGGTACTTGATAGATGTTGATGATGTCTCCCTGGCAACGGCGCCAGAAATTCTTCCTGCTACTTGTAGCTTGCGTTGGTATTATCCCCAAAGAGGAAGGGATGATGTAGCATAGCAGAGGTAAGTATTTCCCTCGGTTATGAAACCAAGGTTATCAATCCAGTAGGGGAACCACGCAACACCTCGTTAGCAGTACCTGCACAGAAACAACAAATCCTTGAACCCAACACAAACGAGGGGTTGTCAATCCCTCGGCGGTTAATTGCAAGATTAAATTGTATGTGATAGATAGATAGATTGAAACAAAAATACAAAATAAAATAAATAATAGAAAAGTGCAGCAATATTTTTAGGGTTTTAGTAATTTGATTTAGATAGACCCGGGGGCCATAGTTTTCACTAGAGGCTTCTCTCGAGAAAATAGCATACGGTGGGTAGACAAATTACTATTGGGCAATTGATAGAAAAGCAAATAATCATGACGATATCCAAGGCAATGTTCATGTATATAGGCATCATGTCCGAGACAAGTAGACCGACTCCTGCCTGCATCTACTACTATAACTCCACACATCGACCACTATCGAGCATGCATCTAGTGTATTAAGTCCATAAAGAACGGAGTAACGCCTTAAGAATGATGACATGATGTAGACAAGATAAACTCACGCATGAATAAACCCCATCTTTTTACCCTTAATAGCAACGATACTGTGGCACCCCGGCTCAGAGGACCGGTTTACCAAGTGTTTCCAACCCAGAGATCATGTCTTCTCGAAACACACAACAACTTGGAACAGAACAGAACTGATATTTATTGATATATCTCGGGCACACGCTCATAATCTACATAGATAGCGAGGCCAGAAGCACACAGGTGCTATGACAATATCTACATTATTTATGGAACATAGCAGGGCCTTGATACTACTAGGTGACTCTACGGCGTAGCGGAACATCACGTGGGAACTCCATCCCAAGGGACACTGCTGGGACACGGCCTAGTTAGCGTAGCACAAACCATCGGGACCTCCGTCCTCGACTTCTCCTGCATCTGGCATGATACGCCAGGTGAGTACTTGGAATGTACTCGCAAGCTCACAGCAACCATAATAATGCAGCAAACAACAGCATGGCAATTAACATGTTAAGTGCTTAAGTTGCTTACTTACTGTTACCAAATACCAACTTACTCTCTTCTGGGTTATCCCACAACCCTCAAGATACTCATGATCCATTGAGTACTTCCGAACATAAGACAAGTTCTTCCATCATTATTATCATTATTGCGGTTGACCACTTAGTGTGACCTAGTGCGGACTGTCCAATAACGTGGACGCGGCTATTCGAATAGATTCTTACACTCTCACTAAAAGCAATATGGCAACTTGCAACCATTAATATTGGTCACTGAATGGTCATTGTTTTTCATTTGTGACCTTTTTATGACCAAAAACAGTTGGTCAAAAGCTGGCCGTCTTTAATGAAACTTAACGACCTTTTTTGTGAAATGGTCGTAGAAGGTAACGACCAAAATAAAAGGTCGTTGGTTCTACGACCAATTATTTTGGTCACTGGCAACATGCACACACCACGTCAGATCCGACGTGGCAAGCTGACGTGGCAAAATTATGACCAAATGAATTGGTCGTTGATTAGAATCAGCCCGGTCCAGTTCGACCGTTTATATGGGCCAAGCCCAGTAATTCAGCCCATTTAATGTATTTTTGTCCCTGTGCTTTGATTAGCTACATGGGCCTGGCCCAACAATTCGGCCTTTTATTTTCTTGGATGCAGCCTTTTACAGTCAATTTCTTTCTTTCTTTTTTGCAATCCATTTGTGGCCTCAGCCTTTTTACAGTCCAATTCTATCCCAATTCTTTTTTGGGCCTCGGCCATTTTACAGTCCATTTACTTTTGGGGACTTGGCCTTTTTCATTAAGTTGTTCCAACTTGCCAGCTTTCTACTTCTCACATTTTCACAGTACACAAAAGACAAATATTTCAAATGTAGCAGAACTAAATTCTTGAAATGATAGTCAAAATTAGCCTATTACAGTCTTTACATAGTATTCATAGAAATAGATATTCTGACTACTACCGATTACAATATAACTAGCTACGGAGTACAACCAGAACAAGAGGCAGATTGATAGATAAACACCACACTTCATCGTCTTCCTCTTCCAACTTCCAAAAATCAAATCACATAGCATTGAAAGGATCACACATCAGAAGCATATAAAACATCAAGCTAAGAAATAAATGGCATTTAGCATGAAAATCACGATAGCACTAGTATATTTTAACCTATCTTACAACGATCAATATAGTTATTTTATAAGAAAACATATGGCCTCATACTTATGTGCGCCTAGATTACTAGACAAATTGCACACTATGCACTCATTTGACACTTGCAATAGTTTCAATGTAAACCAACAGTTAAACCTGAGAAGATGTGAAGCTGAAACCTAACTCATAACTGTAGCAAGAGTGCTCCCAGCACATCATCACATTTCTGCATTTCTAACCTCTACTTACAACATTTAATGCTGGCAAGAACATATGGAGGAAGATATAGTTCCCAATGATATTTACATGACCAATGTATTTTTACTACTAAGGTGCATATAGATCTAGTCGAGGATGGGGGCACATGGGAGTTTGAAACATTTCAAACTTAGGAAATGAGAACAGACAACAAATCATCAGGTTTGCAAGCTAAAGCAGGACATAAAGCAACTTCTGTGAGGCACCGAAATTCTAGAATACCAAGATATAGTAGATTTACTTTATTTTTTTGCTACTAAAAAAATGAACAGTTTACTGAGATAGGACAGTGGCATCAATACTAATCAAGTTACTCAATCATAAGGCATGTGAGTAGGATTGATGAATATGGCATGAAACACCAGCAATGTGAAACTGGACATACATGAAGAACACAAAACAGAGTAAAATTATTTAAGAAAGGGCAAATGGGCACTTTTGACACATCAGGGTTAGTATATTTCCTTGGAAATATCATCATAGCCCTGCAAAGAACAATGTGCATCAGACAAGAAACTACCAGAGATAAAGCATCAAGAAAAACCGAATATGGTGTCCACTTTATGCTACAGCGTCATCATCAGGATTAAAACAACATATGGATAATCAGTGCTGGATGAGACCATATATAGTACCACTACAACAAAATAGGACGCCGTACGCCGTAGTGCACCATCTTACTTGATCCGGCCTCGATGTTCACGGGCGTGTCGTCCTCCCACTCCACGATGGGTAGCTCGAAGCTGAACGAAACCGGCCAGGTCACAACTGCCAAGTCATGCTGGACCAAATCACCGACGAGCAGGAGCAGCCGAAGGCGAACCACACCTCATGCACTTATGCACCTCACATATTAGAAGTTCACATATTAGAAAAGGAAGGAAGATAATTAAGCTACTATGTAAAAACACACACTAGATCAATTGTAAATTAAAAAAATGACAGCAGGTACCATATTCATTTTCAGAATGAGACATGTCATGTGATTGCAATTTGGTACCAGAAATGACATCAAGGAATGCAAACAGAGGCAGAAATCCATTTAGCACATAGAACTAAGGTGCCAATGCTTGTGGCACAATAAACAATCAGGTAATAATTGGTTTGATAGTAGCAGGCATTAATAAAATTGGACCATTGTCAGTTGAAACCACAATGGGACCCTCTCTTATCATTTGAACTATCGAGACAGGAAGTTACAGAACAAGCATGTATTGACCCGCCGATGTTGCGCTACAACGACCCAAAGGTTAGTCGCTTTCGGTGATGCGAATCATATCATACTCTAGCAAACAATAATATCCTGTGACCATGCTTGCAAGATCAGGAATCCACCGAGGGAGATAAGGTCAAGTAGAACTTGATGCACTGGAACGACATCAGCTTAACCAATAGCACGGATTCGAAAGGCACACATACCTAGTTGGCTAGTTATCAGACCAAACAAATAACGCAAGAATACACGATTAAGAAGACAGGATAGTGCAATTGAATTCAGCAACTATGTGTACAATATTTAAGAATGTGCACGCACATAGTATCCTGCTGTATCTCACTTGTAACAATACAAGTTAACAAACAGAATCATGCACAAAGGCTTTTGGTCAAGCAAACAGGTAATTTATGCTCAAGTATCAATGGCACGTATACTGAAGAGCAGATGGCATGAACAATAATATCATGTTATCTAATGTACTATTAATGGCTATAGAGTTTAATGTACTACCTGATGTTGTGCTACTACTTCCACCCATGTGTAATATAGCGTGCAGATACACATAGAAGAAACCATTAGCTGGTGAAAATCGAAGGCTGGAAGTTGGGATGCAGAACAAATTTGGGGCAGCAGCAAGTCAGGGACCTGGGCGTCACCTCTCCCTGCATCGATTTTGGTTGGGGATGTTGCAGGCGTGCAGCTGCTCCTGCACAACAGGGAAGGGAATGGAAGGTCAGGGGAGAAGTAGAAGTTGAATAGGAGAGGAGAGGAAAGGGGGCCGGACCTGGAGCAGCACGGCCTGCCTGGCGCCGGGCGCCCTTGCGGAGACGACAGCGTTGGAGGCCAGTGAAGCAGAGGCGGCCGGGATCGACTGCGAGGGTGGGGATAAACGAACACGGCCATCCCCTCCTTCGAGGAGAAAACCGACCTCTCCCTAGGTCTTGCGACGCGACGCCGTGGCTGCTGGGCAGCGGAGGGACCTGCTGGGAGGAGGGGGCGGCGCGCGCCGAACCCTAGCGCTTGGTCACTGGAGGTCGTGCGCGCTGGATCTCGCCGAAGGGGAGGGAGGAGGGGAGCGTGGGGGTCATGTTGGTGTGCTGGGCGCCGTCGAATCCCGCCTGAGGTCGCCGGGATCGGGCGCCGGTGGTGGCGGCGGCAAGGAAGGAGTGGAGCGCTTGGGTTCGCCAAAGAGAGAGAAAGGAGGGCCAGCAGGGAGAGCAGCAGGAGCCGGAGGCTATGCACGCGCAAGCAGCAGAGGGGCTCGCCGGTGGAGCTGAGGGGCGCGCAAAGGGAGAGAGCCAGGAGGGGATGGGAAGGGAGGTGGCGGCGGCGATCTGGAAGGGGAGGAGGAGAGCTCTCTCTCTCTCTGCATCGGGCGAGACACAGAGGGTGGGTGGGTGGGTGGATGGATGGCTGGATGTGGGATGAAGAGATGGATGGATGGATGTGTGCCATGTCATCGATCCATGGCACACATGTTTCCTCCAATGATAATTAAGCTTATGTAATTGTGTTTTTCCCTTTTGTTTCTCTTATATATTTTTCCAAAATGAGTTTTTTTGTGAAGCACCTACCAATTATTTGTTGCAAAAAAGGACCGGATCAATTTTCAAAAATATTAGACCATATTTAATGGACAATTGACCTTGTTTTTAGGTATTAAAAACTTTTGATCCACCTCTCGTGAAAAAGACAAATTTCCGTCGATTCATTAGGAAGCGGGTCAAATTTGAACTACAGCAGCCTCATAGTTTGCTCTTTACTTTTTCCAAAAATTATTTCTAGGTACATAAGTATCTATTTAATCAGAGAAACTCCAAAAGTTTTGCAAGATTCAACCCCTAGCTACGAACGGTCATGCCTGTCGTTTTGACCGCATTTTGAAACGGACACAAGAAATTCAAAAAAAAACAAAAAAATTGAAAACCTTCGCATTGTGTCATTATATGTGACCTAGTTTCCAGGAAAAATAACAAACTTCGACTACGACAAATGTCTTAAAAAAGTGTTCTCATAAACGAGCTATCATATAGGAAGATCCATGGCTTTCAAGACCAATGTCCACTGTTATGGCAACATTCATGGCATAGTTTGTTCAAATGATATCATATTTTGCAGAAGGGTGCATCTTGGAATGGCAAACAATGTTGCCTAAGGAAGTTTTCATTTTCTTTGCACGAAAAATTCAATTTTCATTTTTCGAGTGCCCAAAATGAGTTTTTTTTGTGAAGAACCTACCATATATTTGTTGCAAAATTGGACCAAATCAATTTTCTAAAATATTAGGCCATATTTAATGTATAATTGACCAAATGGTTGGGTGTCAAAAGCTTTCGATCCACCTCTCATGAAAAAGACAAATTTCCACCGATTTAGTTGGAAGCGGGTCAAATTTGAACTACAGCTGCCTAATAGTTTGCTCTTTATTTTTTCTAAAAATTATTTCTAGGTACATAAGTATCTATTTAATCAGAGAAACTCCAAAAGTTTTGCAAGATTCAACCCCTAGCTATGAACGGTTATGTCCGCCGTTTTGACCGCATTTTAAAACGGACACAAGAAATTCAAAAAAAATCAAAAAAATTGAAAACCTTCGCATTGTGTCATTATATGTGACCTAGTTTTCAGGAAAAATAACAAACTTGGACTATGGCAAATGTCTTAAAAAAGTGTTCTCAGAAACGAGCTACCATGTATGAAGATCCATGGCTTTCAAGACAAATGGCCAATGTTATGGCAACATTCATGTTGTAGTTTGTTCAAATGATATCATATTTTGCACAAGTTTGCATCTTGGAATGACAAACTATGTTGCCTAAGGAAGTTTTCATTTTCTTTGCATGAAAATTCCATTTTCCATTTTTCGAGTGCCCAAAATGAGTTTTTTGTGAAGAACCTACCAAATATTTGTTGCAAAATTGGACCAAGTCAATTTTATAAAGTATTAGGCCATATTTAATGTACAATTGATCAAATGGTTAGGTGTCAAAAGCTTTTGATCCGCCTCTCGTGAAAAAGACAAATTTCCACCGATTCAGCAGGAAGCAGGTCAAATTTGAACTACAGCTGCCTCATAGTTTGCTCTTTATTTTTTTAAAAAATCATTTCTAGGTACATAAGTATCTATTTAATCAGAGAAACACCAAAAGTTTTCCTAGATTCAACCCCTAGCTACGAACGGTCATGCCCGTTGTTTTGACCGCATTTTGAAGCGGGCATAAGAAATTCAAAAAAAAAATCAAAAAAAAATGAAAAGCTTCGCATTGTGTCATCATATGTGACTTAGTTTTTAGGGAAAATAACAAACTTGGACTACGGCAAATGTCTTAAAAAAGTGTTCTTAAAAAGGAGCTATCATGTATGAAGATTCATGGCTTTCAAGGCAAATGGCCACACTCATGGCATAGTTTGTTCAAATGATCTCATATTGTGCACAAGGGTGCACCTTCAAATGGCAAATAATGTTGCCTAAGAAAGTTTTCATTTTCGTTGGACGAAAATTTCATTTTCCATTTTTCGAGTGCCCAAAATGAGTTTTTTTGTGAAGGACCTACCATTTATTTGTTGCAAAATTGGACCAAATCAATTTTCTAAAATATTTGGCCATATTTAATGTACAATTAACCAAATGGTTGCATGTCAAAAGCTTTGATCCACCTCTCATGAAAAAGACAAATTTCCGCCGATTCAGTACAAAGCGGGTCAAATTTGAACTATAGTTGCCTCATAGTTTTCTCTTTATTTTTTCCAAAAATCATTTCTAGGTCCACAAGTATCTAATTAATTGGAGAAACTCCAAATTTTTTGCAAGATTCAACCCCTAGCTACGAACGGTCATGCGCGCCGTTTTTACCGCATCTTGGAACACACATAAGAAATTCAAAAAAAATCAAAAAATTTGAAAACCTTCGCATTGTGTCATTATATGTGATCTAGTTTCTAGGACAAATAACAAACTTGGACTACGACAAATGTCTTAAAAAAGTGTTCTTAGAAACGAGCTATCATGTATGAAGATCCATGGCTTCCAAGGCAAATGGCCAATGTTATGGCAACATTCATGGCATAGTTTGTTTAAATGATCTCTTATTGTGCACAAGGGTGCATATTGGAATGACAAACAATGTTGCATTAGGAACTTTTCACATTCTTTGCACAAAAAATTCATTTTCCATTTTTCGAGTGCCCAAAATGAGTTTTTTTTAAGAACTTAGCAAATATTTGTTGCAAAATTGGACCAAATCAATTTTCTAAAATATTAGGCCATATTTAATGTACAATTTACTAAATGGTTGGGTGTCAAAAGTTTTTGATCCGCCTCTCGTGAAAAAGACAAATTTCGGTCGATTTAGTAGGAAGCGGGTCAAATTTGAACTGCAGCTGCCTTATAGTTTGCTCTTTATTTTTTCCAAAAATCTTTTCTAGGTACATAAGTATCTATTTAATCAGAGAAACACCAAAAGTTTTCCAAGATTCAACCACTAGCTAGGAACGGTCATGCCCACCATTTTGACTGCATTTTGAAATGGGCATGAAAAATTCAAAAAAATCAAAAAATTGGAAAACCTTCGCATTGTGTCATTATATGTGACCAAGTTACCAGGAAAAATAATAAACTTGTAATACGACAATTATTTTAAAAAAGTGTTCTCAGAAATGAGCTATCATGTGTGAAGATTCATAGCTTTCAAGCCAAATGATCAATCTTATGGCCACGTTCATGGCATAGTTTGTTCAAATGATCTCATATTGTGCACAAAGGGTGCATCTTCGAATGTCAAACAATGTTGCCTAAGGAAGTTTTCATTTTCTTTGGACGAAAGTTTCATTTTCCATTTTTCGAGTGCCCAAAATGAGTTTTTTTGTGAAGGACCTACCATATATTTGTTGCAAAATTGGACCAAATCAGTTTTCTAAAATAATAGGCCATATTTTATGTACAATTGACCAAATGGTTGCGTGTCAAAAGCTTTGATCCACCTCTCGTGGAAAAGACAAATTTCCGCCAATTCAGAAGGAAGCGGGTCAAATTTGAACAATAGTTGCCTTATAGTTTGCTCTTTATTTTTTCCAAAAATCATTTCTAGGTACATAAGTATCTATTTAATCAGAGATACATGGTGTGGTGGCGAGACGTCGAGGTTTGGACGGTGGCCGAGGGCCCCAACTCCAGAGCGCGTAAACTGGCATGCCAGCCGCGTGGTCACCGGGTGACCATGGCGTTGCCACGTGTTCTGGGCAGCCTAGGCATGTCTGGTGGGTTGGGCACTCCCCCGTTAGGTGTTAGGAAGAAGAATACAATAGAAGAATCTCGCGAGGAGACTGAACTAAGCTCAAACATGAATTAGCAGCCAAGTGTTTGTTAGCGGTGGGGGAAATTCACATGGCCAATGGGTCTGAGTTTTGGCTGAGGATGATCATCTACTAAGGAGACTGTCTTGGTAAATTTGCACCTCAAATGGAGGAGCTTAGGTGGCACTTGCTTTGCAAAGTACCACACTGGAGAGAAATATAGATGTTCAAGCTGGGCTCAAATTAATGAATGGATTGAGCTGAAATTTGGTTGAGGATGGTCATTTAGGCATAGGGAAGCACTGTAAAAATTTGATACCATTTGGACATGCCAAAGTGGTACTTCCTTCACAATGCTTTTCTCTGGACAGAAACTTGGGAAAATTATTGAGAGAAATTGGCTAAATGAAATGACCTCAAATTTTGTGGAGGGAAGTTATATAGGTAGGAACATGCCCTGGGAAAGTTTCAGCAATAATTAAGCAATATAAAACATAGTTGCTTCACAAACTGAAAATATGACCAGAATAAAAGATTGGATGATGAGATCACATGGGTTTCTGGATAGAGCTCAAATTTTGTGGAGAGTGATAATTTGAGTATATGGAAGATTTGGAAAAATCTGAAATCATTTGGATAAACCTAGCTAGTACTTCCTTCACAAAGCTTCTCTCTGGATAGAAACTTTGGAAATTTGGTGAGGAATATTTACTAGGCAAATGGAGCTAAATATTGGGATGTGGCAATTATTTGGATATGGAAGAGTTCCCAAAAAGTTTGAGGGCAATAGGAGGGGTCTAGATAGCACTTGCTTTGCAATGTGTCAATTTGGCCAAAAAATAGAAATTGAAGCTGGGCTCAAATAGATGACTGGATTGAGCTGCAATTTTGAGGAGGATGATAATTTGGGTATATGAACGCACTGTAAAAATTTCATACCATTTGGATAAATAAAAATAGTACTTCCTTCACAATGCTCTCCACTGAACAGAAAATTGGGAAAAATATTGAGGGTAATTGGCTAAATTAAATGAGCTAAAATTTTCTGGAGAGAGGTTCTATGGGCATGGTCATGTCCTGGTAAATTTTCAGCAATTATAAAGCAATATAAAATATATTTGCTTCACAAACTGAAAATATTACTAGAAACAAAGATTGGATGGTGAGCTCACATGGATTGTTAGATGGGGCTCAAATCTTGGGGAGAGCTATTATTTGGGCATATAGAATATGTGGCAAAAATTCAACTCATTAGGATATGCCTAGCTAGTACTTCCTGTACAAAGCTTCGAGCTAAACAGAAACTTTGGAAATTTGCTGAGGACGATTTACTAGGCAAATGGAGCTGGATTTTGTCATGAGGCAATGATTTAGATAGGAAAGAGTGGCCAAAAATATTTAGGGCAATCAAGAAAATATAAATAGCACTTCTTTCACAAAGTGCTGTTTTGAACATAATGAAAATGAATATTCCTGAATTATTGTTGAACTAGGCAAGGAAGGTTTTTGACATATTTGAGGAAGATATGATCCAAAGAATTTATGAGAATTTTTTGGGAATTTTGGGAATGACAGAAATGTAGGCTGCGTCACAACCTAGGGCAAAAATTGACACATGAACATGACACATAGGCAAAAATTGACACATGGACATAACACATAGGCAAAACTGATCAGGTGGTGCCTAGTCATAGCAATGCACCACAATTTACAAGGCTATGACCATCTATATTGGTCGTGATCAGCTAGAAATAAGGCAGCGGACCAGTGCTGTCTGCTCTACGACCATTTCGTGTAAGGAAATTACGACCTTTCTGACCAAAATGGTCGTTATGGTTTAGGGTTTGGAGCCCCCCGAACAGCTTATGACCAATTGGTCTCAAATGGTCATAGATTTACGACCATTTCTTCCAGGGTCACTGACAGAAGGTCACAAGTTGACATATTTCTTGTAGTGTTTGCAGAGGTTGCGCACTTTACCCACACCATGGAGCTCCTTGTCCCATACCTCGGTACACTTCCCTCTTGGGTGGACCGGTGCTGCTCCAACGAAACTTGCCTAACCCGTGACTCTTCCATCGTACCACTGACAATCATACCCTCCCAGGGTCATGTCCTGGGTGGCCCCTGTGTCACCCCATGACACCTGCCACTTTCGTGGCCAACTAAACTGTCCCAAACGAGGACGCCGGCAAAACTCAACTGGGCTCACAGGATTATCGTCGTCTACCTGATCAGGGCAGCACGCACGCATAACCCTCCCTCTTTTGGTGGTACCGACAAAATAGCACGCAGTCAGACAAAGTCAAGGCCGTCCCATACCGGCAGATGTGGCTGCACGGATAAGTCCGGGTAAGTGGCACTTGATCAACCAATTAGGTTTAGTTTTGACAAGTACTTAGCAAGCATGGTTATTTATCATGAATAACTTAACATGGCAGTACCTATGCATCAAAGTAAATTTCCTATGAATTATCACATACTAAAATAATGCAAATAATTCAATTAAATAACCAACACTATTGAAATGCTCCATGCAATGAATGATGTGGCTTGCCTTGTTCTGTTGGGTTGTCCACAAACTCCTGGGCTTCAAAACCAAAAGGATTTTCCTCTGAAAATATTTTAAAAAGGCAAAGGAAAATGTCACATAACACATTTCTGTGCACCAGAAATTCTGTGAGCATGATAAAAATACCAAAATTTACCAGAAAATAGAGGGGCTCAAGACAAACCCAATGCAAAAAAGAATCAATTTATTTGGACTTATGGATAAAATGTTATGATGGGTCAAAGTTACTTGTCAAATCTGAAATAAAAACAGAAAAATAGAAAAACTAAAGGGGGCCACGTCGAAGGCGTAAAGTGGAGGGGCACCTCCACTTACCGCTTCGGCGCGCGCGGGTGAGCTGCTGACGTGCGGGCCCCGCTGTCAGATTTAAAAGGGGAGAGAGAGGAAACAGAGCACCACAGAGCTCCGGCGATGGTCGCCGGCGATGCAGACGGCGGCGAGGTCCGGCGACTATAGGGATGGAGCGAGCTCACGGAGACGAACACGTACGTACCCGTGCAATGGTGAGAGATGGCCGGACGATGTCGTCCCCTTCCTCTCCGGCGGCGGTTGTTTTCGGGTGTCGCCGGAGACGGCGATTCCGGCAAGGTTTCGGCCAGGGAATAGCTCGGGCGGGGTCAGGAGAGCTAGCTGAGCTTGTTAGCAGAGTCGGTCGAGGCTAAGGTGGAGTGAAACGGCGAGGTGGCAGAGCTCGGGTGGCGATGGATCGCCGGTGAGATGCGAGGCCAGAGGGCCTCTTGGCCTTGGCTCGTTGCCTGGGAGCTCGATTGGGAGCGGGTGGAGTGCGATGAGGAGCTAGGAGAGCTGGCCGTGGCTATTTATAGGTGGGGTGGAGCTCTCTGGAACCAGGTGGTGCCACGGCCATGTCGCCGGCGCAAGGACGCCACGCTGGCTGGCTTGGCGCGGGCGATGGGATGGGAGAGGGCAGAGGAGTTAAGGCGCACAGTGGTAGCTTGCGGAGGAAGACGACGGCCAGCAGGGCCACAGTGCCCACACGGGTGCCACAGTGCCCGGGTGCGGTGGCGGCCGCTGAGAGCGATTCCGGCGAGGGGAGAACTCCAGAATGGCCAGGTAGTTGGAGGAGAGGATGTCGGCGAGCTGAGACAAGGCACGGCCACGCGGGGCAGCCGGATTCATCACATCAGACGTGGGCGCGGTGCAGAGCGCGTGCATTGGCAGGCCAATGCCGTGCTCACCATGGTGGCTGGCACCTGGATGCCACGCAAGTCTGGCGCATCGTGTCTAGCAGGTTCTCCTTTGATCACTTAGTCCCCCTGTGCCCTTGGTTTGGCCAGATACATTCTGATTCGAAGGGTAGCTTCAACTACAGTTTCTGACAGAAACTTTGGGAGAGCTCTAGAGGAGAGATGAGCTGGAGATGAAGCCAGTAGAGGTGTCTGGGATGATCTACTTTGGAAGGACTACAAACTGGCCAAATTTGAGAGATTTTCATCAAGATTTGAATGTGGTTCATGTACAACTGCTGTTACTGGTCCAGAAGCAAGATGAGCTTGTAGCACTCATATGGTTGATCTGCTGGAGGTGGAATTTGGTGTGTGAGGGTTATTTGGTGGATAGAAGATGTCATAAAAATTTCAGCTCAATTGAATACCTCTAGCTGGTACTACATTCACAGAGGTTTGAATTGAGCAGAAACTTGTCAAAATATTGCTGCTGAAAATTTGTACTGGACCAGATGATATTTTTGGATATTGTGGCAAGATAGGTTCCCTAGTATCTCAGGGAATTATTTGAGAGTTTTCTGAGTTGGGAAAATATGACTTGCTTCACAAAGGGCCAATACTGTCCAGAAGGTAACTGGAGTTTTCTGGACAAAATTTTATACTGGACCATGAAATGTTTTTGAAGATTGTGGGAGTAGATGATGACAAGAAGGTGTGGTATTAATTTGGGATTTTTCTGATGATCAGAACTATAGGTTGCTTCATAACCCATAGTGATGACAGATTTTCCCAAAGGAAGAAAATGAATTATTGCGAAAGATAGAGAATTGAAAATTGATCCAGTAGGTGTGTGGAAAGCTTTTGGCAAGATGTTGAGGGCTTTGGATCACTCAAAGAGATTCAGAAGTTTCCTAAGTCCAAAATCAATTGAAAAGGATTCAAAAACTATCCAAACTGCAAATAAAGCCAGAAAGATTTTGAAAAGAAAAAGTTGCCAAAAACCAGGGTGTCACAGATACATACGTGTCATGTCCCTTTCTGTCACTGGGATTGAGCACTGCAAGATCGAACCCATTACAAAGCACCTCTTCCCATGGCAAGATAAATCAATCTAGTTGCCAAACCAAATCAATAGATCGGAGAAGAAATACGAAGCTATAATAATCATGCATAAAAGAGATCAGAGAAGACTCAAATAATATTCATGGATAATCTGATCATAAACTCACAATTCATCGGATCCCAACAAACACACCGCAAAAAGTGATTACATCGGATAGAACTCCAAGAACATCGAGGAGAACATTGTATTGAAGATCAAAAAGAGAGAAGAAGCCATCTAGCTACTAACTATGGACCCGAAGGTCTGTGGTAAACTACTCACGCATCATCGGAAGGGCAGCAAGGTTGATGTAGAGCCCCTCCGTGATCGATTCCCCCTCCGGTGAAGTACCATAGAAGGCCTCCAGATGGGATCTCTCGAGAACAGAAACTTGCGGCGGTGGAAAAAGTATTTCATGGACTCCCCTGAGGGTTTCTGATTTTTCTGGAATTTATAGTGGTGGAATTAGGTCAAACGGAGCTCTGTGGGCCCCACGAGGTACCAGGGCGCGCCTGCCCCCCCCCCCCCCAGGCGCGCCCTGGTGCCTCATGGGCACCCCCTGGGGCTTCTGGCCTCCTCCCGAAGCTTCTAGTGTTTATCTTGTCCAGAAAAAATCTCCAAAAAGTTTCGTGGCATTTGGACTTCGTTTGGTATTGATTTTCTGTAAAACAAAAACAGGGCAGAAAACAGCAACTGGCACTAGGCACTAAGTTAATAGGTTAGTCCCAAAAAATGATATATAATTGCTGTAAATGTATATAAAAACATCCAAGATTTATAATATAACAACATGGAACAATCAAAAATTATAGATACGTTTGAGACGTATCAACCTCATAGATGACACTCCCAGTTCTACTTCAATGGCCTATGCATCTGAAGATGCTGACTACTGGAAGGAAGATGTCCGTAGTGAGATGGATTCCATTTTGACCAATGAAACTTGGGAGATCACTGATCGTCCTTATGGGTGCAAACCTATAGGGTGCAAATGGGTGGTCAAGAAGAAGCTTAGGCCTGATGGTACTATTGAAAAGTACAAGGCACGACTCATGGCCAAGGGCTATACCCAAAAGGAAGGCGAAGATTTCTTTGATACTTACTCACCTTCGGCTCGACTGACCACTATTCGAGTACTACTTTCACTAGCTGCCTCACACGGTCTTCTCGTTCATCAAATGGATGTTAAGACTGCTTTTCTAAATGGAGAGTTGGACGATGAAATTTACATGGAACAACCAGATAAATTTGTAGTGGACGGTCAGGAAGGAAAGGTGTGCAAGTTGTTGAAGTCTTTGTATGGACTTAAGCAAGCACCTAAGCAGTGGCATGCAAAGTTTGAAAGAACTTTAATAGTTGCAGGTTTTGTTGTAAACAAAGCAGACAAATGTGTGCACTATCACCATGGTGGGGGCGAGGGAGTTATCCTTTGCTTGTATGTTGACGACATATTGATTTTTGGGACAAATCTGAATGTTATTAAGGAGGTCAAGGATTTCCTATCTCGTTGTTTTGAGATGAAGGATTTTGGAGTAGCTGATGTTATTCTGAACATCAAGCTATTAAGAGATGATGATGGTGGGATTACATTGCTTCAATCTCACTATGTGGAAAAGATTTTGACTCGCTTTGGCTATAGTGACTGCAAGCCTTCTCCAGCACCATATGATGCTAGCGTGTTGCTTTGAAAAAATCGAAGAATTGCTAGAGATCAATTGAAATATTCTTAGATTATTGGCTCGTTTATGTATTTAGCCAGCGCTACGAGACCTGACATTTCTTTTGCTGTTAACAAACTAAGCCGGTTTGTCTCAAAACCAGGAGATGCTCATTGGAAAGCTCTAGAGAGAGTTATGCATTATTTGAAAGGTATTGCGAGTTATGGAATTCACTGCACTGGGTACCCAATGGTACTTGAAGGGTATAGTGACTCAAACTGGATCTCTGATGCTGATGAGATAAAGTCCATGAGCGGATATGTATTCACTCATGGAGGTGGAACTGTTTCTTGGAAGTCTTGCAAGCAGGCCATCTTAACGAGGTCAACAATGAAAGCAGAACTCACAACACTAGATACAGCTACGGTCAAAGTAGATTGGCTTCGTCGGCTCTTGAATGACTTGTCGGTTGTTAAAAAACTTGTACCGGGTATTCTTATGAACTCTCACAATCAAAGTGTGATCACCAAAGTGAGTAGCTCAAAGGATAACATGAAGTCATCAAGACATGCACAGAGAAGATTAAAGTCTGTCAGGAAAATGAGTAACTCCGGAGTTATTGCGTTGGATTATATCCAAACATCTAAAAATCTACCAGATCCTTTTGCTAAGGTCTGTCACATAATGTGATAGATAATGCATCGAAGAAGATGGGTATGAGACCACAATATGAGTTGTTCACAGTAGTAACCTATTCTATGTGATCGGAGATCCCATGAATTAGAATTGGAGGACAAGTTGTTGGTCAACTGAGAGGAGAGTATCCTTACTATTAATAATCCCACTCCACGAAGATGCAATGCTCTCCTAATCTGCATGGCAGGTTTGATGTATATCTTAATGTGTTCTAAGTGGCCTATTTAAGCAGAGATGTTGTTCTACAGAACATCTTTTGAAGAACACACCTATATGAGTCTGATTGTTATGCGTCGCAATCTATGAGAGTGGGGTGCTCTCTAGTAAACTCATGAAAGGCCTTGGAGTATGACGCATAAGCTCCGCCCGCGGGGAAGTCTCACGGTAGCCCAGTATCGGTCAAGGTTTTGTGTGAAGCTAGATTCGCAGAAAACTTGTAGTTCAAGACCTAGTACACTGTTCAAGTTGCTTACTAGTGTAGCATAGAGTTCTAGATGGAAGTTCAACTTAGCAGTCTCCACTGCAGTACTGGTATATAAACAGTGTTTTGGAACTAAAGGCAAATTTTGTGTGCCTCTGGGATCTGGTGAGGGATTGCTGGAATTTGGTCTATTTTGGGCCAGCCCAATAGCCATTTACAAAATTCCTAATAAATCATAGAGGCCCACTTAGCCCATTCATGAAAGGCAAGAGGTGGGACTAAAATTTAGTCACATACTGCTAGTTTAATACGAGTTGGACCTCCTTATAAGGGAGGTTGTTTCCCCACATGTATGAGCATGAGAAGAAGAGAGACGTACACGCGCGCTCCTCCTCCGCCACCCGCCTCGCCTCGTCACGACGCGCGCGGTGCGGGTTGCAGGAATGAGCCGAGCCGTTTTCTAAATTTTTGCCAAACATGACTGGTATATGAAAGGTCACACGGGAGATGAAACGTTTTTGCTGTAGTGGAGATTGAATACGAACGCTGCACCCTTCGGCTGCTGCCTGTTCGTTTCATCTTCCATCTCTTTGTTTCACCTCCTATCGCTGCCAGTTCGCCTCCTCCTCCTGTGCCTATAAAAGAGAGGTCGCTCCTCTCCAGAGAGACACACCAGACACCTTGCCTCATGCCACCGAGTTCCAAAGCTCTGAGCTACTGCTATGATCTTCCCCATCCCGGCTTGCGGCGTGCACCGCAGGTCGGGACAGTAGGCCTCCGAAACCCCACCACTTTGAGTGCTGTACGGGAGAAGGGTGATAAGTTTTTAGGGGAGCGCTCTGCGCGACTACTGGATTCTTCATCACGGCTGCCACGGACGCTGAAGATCTCTTCCCCAACATAGACAGTCTCTTCGACGACATGGGCGACAACACCAATGCCAATGCCAATGCTTCCTCCGCTGCTAGTGTGTGTTTATTATGTTCTTTTTGTTTGAGTTCTCGCTAGAGTTTCTTGTTCTAGCATTTGTCCTAGATATGTTCTGTTCATATTCACTTCTTCAGATGCTATTTGCATACTCTCTGTTAGATTGCATGACTTATCTTATCTATGTTATTATAGTCATGTTTTATCTACTATTTCTGTTAATTAAATCATATGGTAAATTGCTCCTCCTTTTCTTACACCCATTCATCTCCAGATACAAATAGGAAATAGCCATGTCGCATCGGGATGGTGTCGTAATCGTCTGTCTAGAACATCTTCCTCCTCCGTATGTACCATGGTAAATTATCTCGTCTTTGTGTCCTTTTCCCACCTTGTTTCCTTGCCTAAAAACTTCATTTACCGTGGTATCTCCACCATGAGCTGTTGAATCCGCCGCCCCGGTGTACATTTCCTAACTTTCATTATTTTTGTTTTCAGTGTGGCTAGATGGCATAGATTTCTGCATTATCGTTGACTCAAATCTGACCAAAGGTTGAAATTTGAAAGTTGTTTCAAGTGTGTCTGAATTTGGATTGAATTAATATGACCCTGCAATATTTTCACCATTTTTTTGAAAACATCGTCGGGATAAAACATAAATAATTTGGTATGTACCATGCTTAAATAAAAACATTCTATTCAAAAGGAGAAAATGCGCTTAGCTACCACATTAGTACTAACCTTCACCTCTTTACAGATAGAACACCAACAATCAACCATCATGCAAAAGGTTGGTGGAAAAACCATCCTCGATGACTTGCCCGAATCAATCATCACTAAAGAGATACTCCTTAGGCTGCCAGCAGAGGACGTCCTCCGATGTCGCATTGTCTGCAAGTCATGGCGTCATGGCACGTCGACCCATGACTTCCTTCTCGCTCACCACCACCACCAGCTATCGCTGCCAGTCATGGAGCTTATTAAGCGTGATGGTAAATGGTTTGACTGCCATCTCTTTGTATTTGGTGACACTAGTCCCAATGGTGCCAATCTTGAGTTGTACCACCGGACCATCCTCTGGTATTCCCGGTATAAAGACAATCTGGTATTCCATGCTTCCTGTGATGGCCTCCTCGTCATCTCCTTCCATGACAAGGGACTTTTTGAAGTGCAATCTAGTTTCCCGACAACATGCTCCTCTACCCCTGCTTCATGAACATGACCTACAGATTAGAAGGACTCACATGGCCGGCTTCTATCAACATCAGCCACCCGGAGGATATCATGTGCTTTACTCGATCTAGACAATGAAAGAGGATCTTTTCACATTCACAGTTGATTTCTACATCATCGCAGTGGGAGCCAATGAACTAAGGCCCATTGAACAACCACCATTGCAACAAGAGATGATGGATAAACTCACAATTTCTTACAATGCCCCAGTCCTCTACTGTGGCAACCTTCATTGGGTATTAACACGTCACTATAGTAGCTATAGCTCCAATAAAATAATGGTGTGTCATCCTCCCGGGCAGTACCCTTGGATGTCATTGTTGGAATTGGATCGAGTGTTTTCTATGTGCAACAGTTATGATGGTATTGTTTTAGATATTTATTGTATGCATGACTACGAAGTCGAGGTGTGGGCCTTAATGTACCGTATGGACCTGATGGCATTGGAGGCGTCACCACCGCTCAGTTTAAGGGTGAGAACTCTATGCACGATTGCTACACTCAATGACCATGAGACGTTGCTCGAGTTTCTCGGGTGTGTTCTGCACTGTGACATTGGTGGTAAGTGTTTTGGAAAGATGGAGTGCAATGAAGGCGAAGACAACCGCATGTGTATTACTCCCTTTCGCTTCCAGGAGAACATTTGTCAACTTCCTTTCTTTGGAATCAAAGAATATTATGGTGCCTGGTGGATGCTAGAAGAAGGAGATGATGAGAAGTATTATTCCATATGGCCATAAAATGCATTGTTTCTTTGCATTATGAGGATGTGAGGTTCTAGTTTGATGAACCTCAGAGCATCTATGCTTGATGAACCTGAGGAATGGGTGATATCTGTCATTCTTGGTTGGTCGAGTTCTTTTTATATTAACTGGATGTGTTGCCTCGAGATTTCAGTCTACCAGACATACACTATGTTGCAAACTATGCATAATTTCTTTTATAGAATTATTGCGCTTTTACAATTTGCTTTCATTCTAGTCTATTATTGCCATGAGGTTGAACGAGTGACTGACGCCGCAGATGCTATTTTGCGTTTGGAAGAAGCACAAAGCTAGTGCTTGCGTGCAACCTGGAGATTAACTGCACACTGGTACATGTTTGTTGTAAGGGGTGAACTTGCACTTCTCCTTAACCAGTGAAGATGTAATCCAAAGAAGTTGAACCAAGTTAAACTGTTCACATCTATAAAGCGAAGATCGATTCCTTTCATTATGCATATATATAGCGAATCATTCCGAGTATCTCATGAGCTGATTCCAAATCATTGTGCAAACATAATTCGTGTCAGTTTTAGAGAAAAACCAATAGTAATTAGAGATAACTGTATAAATGTCATATCGGTAGCAAACAACAAACTCAGAGTGACCTTCATGTCACAACTACCATCCTCAAGTGTAACCTTCCATCGAAGTTGATAAACACATCGGGTGAAGAACCAAAAGATTAACCTTTTAAAATTGTATTACTAAACATGCGTAATGTTGAAGTTTCCACCATTCCCTACAAGCAGCAGACAGAGATTAGAGTGAGCAAGTTATCAAAAAATGCATTGAAGCTTAAAGTTTGATTTGTATCCGTTGGAAGCTCGTGATCTGTAGTGGGTCAACATTAGTTTCACATACACACAGTAGAAGGAAATTTCACTGAGGTTGCAGTACCAATTGTACAAGCAGAAATTATTATAATTATGTTTACAACAGACCAAACCTAACATATAGTGAAACAACATTAATTCTCCCTCCGTTCCTAAATATAAGTCTTTGTAGAGATTCAACTATGGACCACATACGGATGTATATAGATGCATTTTAGAGTGTAGATTCACTCATTTTGCTCCATATGTAGTCCATAGTGGAATCTCTACAAAGAATTATATTTAGGAATGGAGGGAGTATATTTTTAACAAAAAAAATTAATATATTTGCTACAGATGCTCTTAGGCCCAAGGACTACAGAGATTCATACCTCTAACTGAAATTTTATACTCTGTGATTCATACAAGTGTGCATAACATCGAAAACGTGAATTTGTTTCTTGTGGTCCTAAAATTGTACGTTGTGCTATATTCTGTTGTTATAGTTGATCCAATTGAAATTGTAGTTCTTCATGTGGCAAAGAAAAACAATGAATTCTTATTAAAAACACAACGTTAATCGTCCCTGTTCCCAAAACACACCCTGATTCATGTCTGCAGGAAAATCGATACTTCCTTTAAAAAGTACTCCCTCCGTCCGAAATTACTTGCCACAGAAATGGATGTATCTAGACGTATTTTAGTTCTAGATACATTCATTTTTATCCGTTTCTGCGACAAGTTATTCGGGACGAAGGGAGTACATGATTATCGATGCAGACTAAAAGACACCCCTTCACTTGAAAGGGCATTTTTGTTTATTTATTATCTTAACCTGCCTCCGTAGCCATCTGAATCGTAGATATATGATGTTATCGTACATGTATGTTGTCTGAAGCTAGAAGTAGCAACACTGTGTTATAGACAGGTGTTGTTGGCAGATGGAAACCACATTAGTAATAACATATTACAGACCTACTTTTTTCTGGATACGGAGGCAAAAGTTTTCCCTCATCTCATTAATAAAGAAGAAGAGAATTGCCCGGTTAATTAACGGAAACCGGGCGAAAACCGGCACAAACACCCTCACCGGCCGTCATGGAACATGACAGCCTTGAGGGAACACCCAGCCAACCTGGCTACCAACACAAGCCGCACACACACCACCAAAGCAAGAGCCGCAGTCAAGGTTGTCCATCAGGGTCATCGTCATCACTCCTCGAGCCAGCGACTCCGGCTTCACCGAAGAAAGCCTCGCCGCAGCGGCTTCACAAAGCCCACGCCGGCTCATGCCAAACAGTCGACTCATCGCGTAGAGGATTGGCAGCTCCGATTCTGACGACGAGATCTGAAGAAGATATATGCAAAACTCGTGCCGATGAAGACCTTCACGACAGGACTGCCCAACGCAGGCCATCGTTGCCACACAATACACGGCAGCTCCAACTTCCAGCAGTAGAAGACCAACACGAAGACATGTCGGACACGCCGGAACAAGCACCGACTACCAAGTTCTTGCTGCGACCAAACCATCACTCTTCATCGCCATCGTTGCCGCGCAAGCTATCACGCGGGATCCATGCATCGCCAGTTGTCCACCTGCCAACCGCGACGCCGTGTGCGTCCAGCCCACCAAGGAGTGTGGATGGGAGCAAGACTTTCAAGGCAACGCTCCAAAGGAGGAAGACGATGTGAGAACGACGCCCGTCACCTGACCACACTGGTCTGGGATTTCCCCCGAAAAGCTTGCTCCGAGGATGGGAGAGGTCGAAGAAGACTCCATGGCGACGCCTCCAAGGAGGAGAGCGACGCCCACAGGCGCCGCCGCCGCTAGCCGGCAAGAGCCGGGCAAGCTTTCGCTCGGAGCCTTCTGGACCACCATCCCCATGCCACCGGCGTGAGCCGGCCCACACTTCCACTGGCCCGCACACCCCTGACGCGGCGACCGCACCATCACCACGCCGAGGCCACCGCCTACCTCGCCGCCGGCCAACACCAACGAGCCAGATCTGGTGACCACATTGTGACGCCCCTGCTCGACCGTGCACTAATCATACACGCAAATGCACACGATCGAGAACAGAGACTCACAGGAAGATATCACAACACAACTCTAAACACAAATAAAGAATAATACAAGCTTTATATTACAAGCCAGGGGCCTCGAGGGATCGAATACATAAACTCGAGTCAAACAAGCATCAGTGGAAGCAATAGTATCTGAGTACAGACACAAAGTTAAACAAGTTGCCTTAAGAAGGCTAGCACAAACAGCGACACTGATCGAAAAGGCGAAGACCTCCTGCCCAGGGCCTCCGAACTACTCCTGGTCGGCGGGCTCAACGTAGTAGTAAGTACCTCCGGGGATCTCCTGCTCCTGTGCTCCGTCGTCTAATCGCAGCAACTAGGTATGGGTAAAAGAGATAGCAAAGCAACCGTGAGTACTCATCCATAGTACTCGCAAGACTGACATCAGATCTATACTAATTATGCATCGGTATCAAAGGAATGTGGCTATATCTTTGGACTAAACTGCAGAAATGCCAGAACAGAGGGGGAAAAGCCTAGCCTATCGAAGACTAGCATCTTGAAGCAATCTTGCAGCATCAGAAGAGAATAGAGCACAGCAGCATATAATAAATAAGTATATATTAGCAATGCCCTGAGATCCTTCCTCGGCTACCCTGCGAGAAAGTGATCCCGAGAGCTATAGTAACAGTTTAATATTGTAACATTATCCATTTGTAGTTGTAGCAGATCAGGATACAACTCCGAGCGTCCTGTTACCGTGGACACTGCTATTCGAATAGATAACTTCCCTGCAGGGGTGCACTACTATTACCCAACACGCTCGATTAACTCTGGCCGGACACACTTTTATCGGGTCATGTCCGGCCTCGGCTGATCGACACGACGTAATCCTACCTAGGCTCCGCAGAGAGGTCCCAGCCGGTCTACATCCTAAGCGCTCAGGGGTCTTGGGCCCATCGCCCTTTGCACTCCGGGTTGTTATGCGACGAGCCGAGACGAGCACCACCTCATCCTGGATGGCACTGGCCCGACAGGCCCACAATGCTGAACTGGACATCTGACAGAGTTTTCGGCTGATACATACGGCGCCGAGGGCCCCATTAAACCATTATCCCGCGTGGTGGTAGTGCATATAGGCCAGTGTCCAACTCAAATCAAATACCCAAATCTGTTAGGCGTGTTTAGTAACTCGCGAAGATGAAAAGGATCCTTGTCGCTCCGACTTGGTAATCCACGGACTACGACCAAGGACAAGGCCCACCTGTCTCCTAGGTGGTCTCCGCCTGCCCTGTCGTTCCACCATAATATCACTCGCGGGTGCTTTTGGAGCCGGTCCGTCTTTAATATTATTGACTCGCGGGTACTCTTGGAGCCGGCCCGACTTTAACAGTTTAAAGTATTACAATATGTAAACAATTCGGTGATCATAACTCGGAGTGATCACGGCCCGATAACAAGCATGGCTAAATGGACAAGGGTGAAGGGGCCACAGATGAAACATAGCATTCCTAACTAAGCATCATAGGATAGCAGGAGCAGGCGACGAAATCAGGCTATGCATTAGAATAGGATCTATCGGAGCAACAACAGAAGCAATTCTAATGCAAGCAATAGAGAGAAAGAGTAGGCGATAGCTGGATGATCAAGGGGGTTTTGCTTGCCTGGAAGCTCTGCCGAAGGGGTCTGGTCGTCGACGACGTAGTCGTACTCCGCAGTGTCATCGGCAGTCTCGGGGTCTATCGGGAGAGAAGGAGGGGGAAGAAACAATAAATACACGGCAAACAATGCAACAGGGATGCATGACATGTCAATATGCTGTGCTGGGGGTGACCTAACGCAGTGCTACACGTTGCAGACGAAGCGGGAAATTAACTAGAACGTTTTCCCGGTTTCGGACATCTGTCAGACAGATGAACCGGAGGGGAATGTTCCATGTTTGCAGTGTTAGAGGCATTTGACAGGTATATGGATGGCGTATTCGGGTTCATCTCATTTTTCTGACCAACTTTCATGTAGAAAACTTTTTCATCCGAGTTATGGATTATTTTCTATGATTTTTCAAAGTTTTAAACAATATTCTGAAATTCCTGTAATTATTTAATTCAAAAATTGAATGATTTAATTGCTACGGGTACATAGGAGTGTACCCAGCAAAATGCCCATTAGGCTGACTGGTGGGTCCCAGTTGACTGCCCAGTCAGCAGTCAACGGGGACCGTTGACTGGTCAACAGGACCAGTGGGTCCCACCTGTCATAGACTGGGGGTGCCCAGTCAGCAGGTTGACTGGGTCAACAGACTAGTCAACAGAGGCAGACTGGTGGGCCCCAGTGCTGAGTCAGTGGGCTTCGTCGCACATCCAGTGGACCGAACGGGAGAAGTTGGGACGGCCGGAGTCGACCTCAGCGACGGCGTCGGGCGGTAGCCGAGGCTTGGCCTCGTCGGCAGTGCAGCTACGAGGCACGGGGAGGAGAGGGGAGAGGCCAGGGGGAAGCCGGATGCTCACATCGTTGCAGAGGAGGACTCGGGGAGGCCGGAGGAGCTCGGAGGGAGTAGATCGACGGCGAGGTTAGCGGCGGCGTCCGACGGGGGAGGAAGCTCGATGCGCTCGATGCCGTGCAGCCCTTGATGAACGAAGACTTGGGGGAGACGTAGCGGACGACGAGGGTCCTGCCAGACAAGCTCCGGAGGCGTAGGGAGGGCGGTGGCCGCGGCTACTCCGGCGGCGCAGCCATGGATGCTTCGAGTGGGCGCGTATCGGGCGAGGGAGAGGCGAGGAGGGGATTCTGAGGCGCCTAGGGTTTACGGGGGAAAGAGAGATGTCGAGGGGGTGCCTTATCCATGATGAGGAGCCGCGGGATACTCGACAGCGCGACATCCGCGCTCTGGACGGCGGGCACGCCATGGCCTCTCCTGCCTGGGCGCGAGGAGGACGAAAGGCCGGAGGGACTGGGCTGGGCCGCACTGTTGGGTTGACTGGGCCAAGTGCACAGTGCATTTTTACATTTTTCCTTTTCTTTTCTTCTGATTTTATTTCCCTTTCTAATTTGCAAAATGTTTGGGCACCCACTCACTTTTGTAAAATATGAGACTTGCCCAATTAAATACTGGGCAATATATATCACTGCCAAAAAAAGGTTTGGAGGTAAACTGATTTCATTTGAATTTTGGATTAAATAAAATGGATTAAACATTATTGTTTTGATACTGTTTTAGGATGTTAGAGTCATTTAAATAATTCAATTAATGTTGATTTTATTTTTATAATTGCTTTGGTAATATTTGCAATATTATGAACTATTTAGTTCCTAGATTTGAACAACTTTTAAATTCACTTTAAATTTGAATTCTCAATTTGAATTGGAATTTGAAATGAGATATGATCCCAATGATGATCAAGCACTGTTAATCATGGTGACTTGGCATTATCAAAAGGGTGATCACTGTAGCTTAATACATGGGGACGTTACAATTCTTCTCCTCTAAAAGAAATTCTCGTCCCGAGAATTAAGAGGTAGGCTGAAAGAGAGCGGGGTATTCTTCACGAAGATGATCTTCGCGTTCCCAAGTGGCTTTATCTTCAGAATGATTTGACCACTGAACTTTAAGGAACTTGATTGACTTCTGGCGGGTTCAACGTTCCGCTTGATCAGGAATGCGGATCAGATACTCTTGATAAGAAAGATCCTCTTGTAATTCAAGCATTTCACGATCCACTGCTCGGATAGGATCCTTGAAGCAGCGACGAAGTTGCGACACATGGAAGACATCATGAACTTGAGAAAGGTTCGGCGGCAATTCCAATTGATATGCCACTTCTCCACGTCTGGCGAGGATACGAAACAGGCCAATGTAACGAGGAGCTAACTTGCCCTTGATTCCAAATCGATGAGTGCCCTTCATCGGAGTGACGCGAAGGTAAGCTTGTTCGCCAGGTTGATAAACCATTATCTGGTGTTTTCGGTCATAATTGCTCTTCTGTCGAGACTGAGCAGTTTTCAATTGTGCACGGACAATGCGGACTTGTTCTTCAGCATGTTGGATAATGTCCGGACCGAAGAGTGACCGTTCCCCAGTTTCTGACCAATTCAGAGGAGTTCGGCACTTACATCCATATAAAACTTCAAAGGGTGCCATCTTCAAACTAGCTTGATAGCTATTGTTGTAAGAGAATTCGACATACGGGAGAGATTCCTCCCATTTCTTACCGAATGAGATGACACAAGCTCGAAGCATATCTTCAAGCACTTGATTGACTCATTCAACTTGTCCCTGGGACTGGGGGTGAAAATCAGTGCTGAAGGACAGATGAGTTCCCATAGCTTCTTGGAAACTGTTCCAAAATCTTGAGGTAAAGAGGCTGCCACGGTCTGAACTGATCTCCAACGGAACACCGTGGAGTGACACAATTCGGGAAACATACAAGTCTGCTAACTGGCTAGCAGTGATTGTCTCCTTGACTGGCAAAAAGTGAGCCACCTTTGAGAATCGGTCAATGATGATCAAAATAGCATCATGACCCTTCTGTGATCTGGGAAAACCAGTAATGAAATCCATTTCGACTTTGTCCCATTTCCATTCAGGAATAGCAAGTGGTTGCAGAGTTCCAGCAGGCCTTTGATGTTCTGCTTTGATGCGACGGCAAACGTCACACTCAGCAACATATCGAGCAATGTCTCGCTTCATATCGGGCCACCAGTATCTCTGTCGAATGTCTTGGTACATCTTGGTGCTACCAGGGTGAATTGACAAAGGTGTATCATGTGCTTCTTTCATGACATCCGAGCGCGAGTCCAGATTGTGCTTTCTGGGGACCACTAGGCGGCCTTTGAAGAATAAGGCACCATCATCACCAACAGTGTAGAACGAAGAATTTCCCTTGGAGAGGTATTTCTTAATCTTCTCGACTTCTGAGTCATATTTCTGCCTTGTCTTGATGTTGCGCTCGAGGTCCTGTTCAACAACCAGGGTATTGAGATAACCTTGAGGCACAATGTGAAGGTTCAACTTGCGAAGTTCTTCGTAGAGAAGGGGTTATGCTTGCTGAACCATGAGGTTGTTGCAATAAGACTTGCGACTCAAGGCATCGGCCATTACATTAGCCTTGCCAGGGGTATAGGAAATATCCATGTCATAGTCAGCTATTGTCTCGAGCCACCTTTGTTGATGGAGGTTCAAATCTGGTTGGGTATACAGATACTTCAGACTTTGGTGGTCCTTGTATATCTCGCAACGATTACCGAGAAGGTAATGTCGCCACAGCTTCAGAGCATAGATAACTGTTGCTAACTCGAGATCATGTGTTAGATACTTATCTTCGTGAGGACACAACTGACGAGAGCCATAAGCAATCACCTTGCGCTCTTGCATTAGGACACAGCCTAATCCTTGACGAGACGCGTCACAGTAGATCACGAAGTCCTTGAGGGTATCTCGGGGTGCTAACACTGGGGCAGAGGTCAACTTGTCTTTAAGTGTCTGAAAACTTTCTTGGCACTTTTCCGTCCACTCAAACTTCTTGCCTTTGTGGAGCAAATCAGTCAGTGGCTTTGCAATCTTGGAGAAATTCTCGACGAAACGGCGGCAATAGCTGGCGAGACCGAGAAAACTTCTGACTTGCTTAACAGTCTGCAGAGGAGTCTAGTCAAGAATAGCTTGAACTCGTTCTAGGTTAACAGCAATGCCATCTTTGGAAATCAGATGACCTAGATAGGTCACCTCAAGTAATCAGAATTCACACTTGGAAAATTTGGCATACAGTTGATGTTCTCGAAGTTTCTCCAATACAAGCCGAAGATGTTCGGCGTGTTCTTCTTCATTCTTGGAATATATAAGGATATCATCCAAATAGACCACGACGAATTTGTCGAGGTAGTCCATGAAGATATAGTTCATCAATCGAGAGAAGGTTGCTGGAGCATTAGTTAATCCGAAGGACATGACGGTGTACTCGTATGATCCATAATGGGTAACGAAGGCGGTCTTCGGAATATCCTCTTTACGAACTCGGATCTGATGGTAACCCAACCTTAAGTCGAGTTTAGAGAACACAGAGGATCCAGCAAGTTGATCATAAAGATCGTTGATCCGGGGAAGTGGATATTTGTTCTGGATTGTTACTTGGTTAATAGGTCGGTAATCTTGGACCAACCGGTTTGTTCCATCCTTCTTCTTAACGAAGAGAGAAGGTGCTCCCCAAGTAGAGGAACTTGGACGAATGAAGCCTTTACAAAGTGATTTGTTAATCTCCTCCTTAAGTTCAAGGAGTTCATGTGGCGGCATCTTATATGGACGTTTAGCAATAGGAGTGGTGCCTAGTTTCAAGTCGATGATGAACTCAACGGCTCTAACAGGGGGTATTCCTGGAAGTTCTTCTGGAAAGACATCCGAAAAATCGCGAACAACTGGAACGTTCTCAATTCCCTCAAGAGGTGAAGCGTTCAAAGCATTCAGAGCATATATCTGGCTCTCGGCATCCTAAGCTGTTCGGACTGAGTATTTGACTGTCTGGCCAGAAGGGTGAGTGAGCTGAACTGATCCAATAGCACATTCAATCAGGGCTTGATGAGGACCCAACCAATTCATGCCCACAATGACATCTATGGTAGAAACCTTGAGGGCCATGAGTGAAGCAGTGAATTGTAATCCTCCAATTTCAATGCGGTTGTTGTGGGCTATCATCGAGGTATCCCATCTGGATCCCGGAGAGCTAACCACCAGTGGAGGGTACAAGTTTTCGAATGACAAGTCTTGCTTGCGTGCAAACGCTTCAGAAATGAAAGAATGCGATGCTCCTGAATCAAAAAGAATAGTAGCTGGGACTGAATTCACTAGAAGGGTACCCATCACAATTTTGGGGTCCCGTCGAGATTCTTCAACCTTTATATGATTAACATGACCACGACTGAGTGAAGGTGCCCTGGCATTAAGGTTTCTAGGCTGACGAGCTCGTGCATTTTGATTCTGGGTCCGGCGGCAGCTGGCAGCATGGTGCCCTGGCTGCCCACACTTGCGGCATAAACCATCATTATGGGGAGGAGCCATAGTATTTGGGCTGTCCACGCTGAATCGTTAGCTGTCTTGGTGGCGGAGGCAGACGAGGTGCGACATAGGACGGCCTTGGTATTGGAGCTGGTCGGTGATAGACATTGTGCGGAATCTAGACTTGGCGTTTCTGAGCAGGCTGACCCGAAGACGAGCCAACGTCACGAGTGCGCTTGATCGACTCCTGGTACTCAGACAGACCAGTTTCAGCTCGAAAAGCTTGGCTGACAAGCGTCGCAAAGTCTGCGCAATCATGGACAACAAGTGCGAGCTTTATATCAGGTCGCAGTCCTTCATGAAATTTCTCCTGCTTACGAGCATCGGTGCAGACGTCATCCTCGGCATAGCGGGATAAATCAAGGAATTTCGTCTAATATTCATCCATAGTCATTTTGCCCTGTGTGAGTTTGCGGAATTCCGTCTTCTTCTGGTCCATCAGACCTTGAGGAATGTGCCATGCACGAAAGGCTGACTGAAATTCCTGCCAAGTGGTTACAGTTCCAGTAGGCAGCATGCGCCTGTGGCTTTCCCACCATTGAGCAGCTGGACCCTTCAGGTGAAATGCCACAAAGGTGACATAAATGTCAGGGACAACATTAGCGGACTCCATTTCAAAGAGGATGTCACAGAGTTAATCATCAGCATCCATAGGATTGGTGGAGTTGAGGAAGATGGATGGGTTGAGGCGCACGAATTCTTGTAATGTTATTGGGGCAGGCTGTTGCGCATTCTGGTTTGGAAACTGGGCCATTACCCCAGTCATAATCTGACGATTCAGCTCAAACTGCTGCATCATTGCGGCAATATAGGGTGGAGGCGGAAGATCATCTGCCATCCTGACAAAACAACAGGGGCAGTTTAGCAAGAACAACTTCAAGTGTATGGAGTCATTCATGAGGTAACACGGAAAATGAACAAGAAGTGCATTAGACACATATTAGTAGTCATTAAAGGCATACAGATCCACGCACGGAGTTGGATACCAACGGACAACGTGAGTTCGGAAGCACACGCAGCTAGACAAACTAGGCGGCGCGCAGGCACGTGGTGAGGAATACAACAACGGGACATAGCAAAGGCTACATCACGTCGGAGAAAACCACTAGAGCGAGGAATCTGCAAACGACAACGCAGGGTGCCCTCGATAAAAGGATCATGCGGTCCATGAATACTGTGAAGCAGGACCTGGTCCACAATTCAAAGAAGGGTTGATTCAAATCTCCGGGTGGATGTGATCACGAGAACCTAATGTTAGCATTAATAAAATCTTTAACCCGAATAGAAGAGAGAGCAAAATCCCAGAGTAAGGAAGAGGAATAAAAGATCCTAATACCACCCATGTGCAACGTGGGCCCGTAAGCCACATAGCACTGTTAGTAAAACAGGTTTTCAAAGACAAGACTCAAGTTTGGCCAAGGAGTTGGAAGGGGGGTTCCTACAGGCAGTCGGCTCTGATACCAACTTGTGACGCCCCTGCTCGACTGTGCACTAATCATACACGCAAATGCACACGATCGAGAACAGAGACTCACGGGAAGATATCACAACACAACTCTAAACACAAATAAAGAATAATACAAGCTTTATATTACAAGCCAGGGGCCTCGAGGGCTCGAATACATAAACTTGTGTCATACAAGCATCAGCGGAAGCAATAGTATCTGAGTACAGACACAAAGTTAAACTAATTGCCTTAAGAAGGCTAGCACAAACAGCGACACTGATCGAAAAGGCGAAGGCCTCCTGCCAAGGGGTCCTCCGAACTACTCCTGGTCAGCGGGCTCAACGTAGTAGTAAGTGCCTCCGGGAATCTCCTGCTCCTGGACTCCGTCGTCTGATCACAGCAACCGGGCATGCGGAAAAGAGATAGCAAAGCAACCGTGAGTACTCATCCAAAGTACTCGCAAGACTGACATCAGATCTATACTAAATATGCATCGATATCAAAGGAATGTTGCTATATTTTTGGACTAAACTGCAGAAATGCCAGAACAGAGGGGGAAAAGCCTAGCCTATCAAAGACTAGCACCTTGAAGCAATCTTGCAGCATCAGAAGAGAATAGAGCACAACAGCATATAATAATAAGTATATATCAGCAATGCCCTGAGATCCTTCCTCGACTACCCTGCGAGAAAGTGATCCCGAGAGCAATAGTAACAGTTTAATATTGTAGCAGTATCCATTTGTAGTTGTAGCAGATCAGGATACAACTCCGAGCGTCCTGTTGCCGTGGACACGGATATTCAAATAGATAACTTCCCTGCAGGGGTGCACTACTGTTACCCAACACACTCGATTAACTCTGGCCGGACACACTTTTATCGGGTCATGCCCGGCCTCGGCTGATCGACACGACGTAGTCTTACCTAGGCTTCGCAGAGAGGTCCCCACCAGTCTACATCCTAAGCGCTCAGGGGTCTTGGGCCCATCGCCCTTTGCACTCCGGGTTGTTATGCGACGAGCCGAGACGAGCACCACCTCATCCTGGATGGCACTGGCCCGACAGGCCCACAATGCTGAACTAGACATCTGATAGAGCTTTCAGCTAATACATACGGTGCCAAGGGCCCCATTAAACCATTATTCCGCGTGGTGGTATTGCGTATAGGCCAGTGGCCAACTCAGATCAAATACTCAAATCCGTTAGGCGTGTAGTAACTCGCGAAGACGAACAGGATCCCTGTCGCTCCGACTTGGTAATCCACGGACTACGACCAAGGACCAGGCCCACCTCTCTCCTAGGTGGTCACTGCCTGCCCTGTCGTTCCACCATAATATCACTCGCGGGTGCTCTTGGAGCCGACCCGTCTTTAACATTATTCACTCGCGGGCACTCTTGGAGCCGGCCCGACTTTAACAGTTTAAAGTATTGCAATATGTAAACATTTCCATGATCATCATCAAGAGTGATCACGGCCCGATAACAAGCATGGCAAACAGACAAGGGTGAAGGGGCCACAGATGAAACATAGCATTCCTAACTAAGCATCATAGGATAGCAGGTAAGTATCAACAGCAGGCGACGAAATCAGGCTATGCATCAGAATAGGAGCTATCGGAGCAACTACAGAAGCAATTCTAATGCAAGCAAAAGAGAGAAAGAGTAGGCGATATCTGGATGAGCATGGGGGTTTTGCTTGCCTGGAAGCTCTGCTGGAGGGGTCTGGTCGTCGACGACGTAGTCGTACTCCGCAGTGTCATCGGCAGTCTCGGGGTCTATCGTGAGAGAAGAAGGGGGAAGAAACAATAAATACATGGGAAACAATGCAAACAGGGATGCATGACATGTCAATATGCTGTGCTAGGGGTGACCTAATGCAGTGCTACACGTTGCAGACGAAGCGGGAAATTAGCTGGAACGTTTTCCCGGTTTCGGACATCTGTCAGACAGATGAACCGGAGGGGAAGGTTCCATGTTTGCAGTGTTAGAGGCATCTGACAGGTATGTGGATGGCGTATTCGGGTTTGTCTCATTTTTCTGACCAACTTTCATGTAGAAAACTTTTTCATCCGAGTTACGGATTATTTTTTATAATTTTTCAAAGTTTTAAACAATATTCTGAAATTCGTGTAATTATTTAATTCAAAAATTAAATGATTAAATTGCTACGGGTACACAGGAGTGTACCCAGCAAAATACCCATTAGGCTGACATGTGGGTCCCAGTTGACTGCCCGGTCAGCAGTCAACGGGGACCATTGACTGGTCAACAGGACCAGTGGGTCCCACCTGTCATAGACTGGGGGTGCCTAGTCACCAGGTTGACTGGGTCAACAGACCAGTCAACAGAGGCTGACTGGTAGGCCCCAGTGCTGAGTCAGCAAGCTGACTCAGCGAATCTTATCCGTTTGAACAGTAAAAGTGGGCCCCACAAGTCAGATGTTTATTTTATTAAAACGTTTTTATTAGCACTTAATTAAACACGTGGGGCCCGGCTGTCATTGGGGTTAGGGGTTTGGGTTAGTGGTTAATGACGTCCACGTCAGCGCCATCAACGCCGGCGACAAGGCCCGACACGGTGGCGGTCCATCGGAGCTGCGCTCTGGCGACCATTCGAGCGGTGGAGGGCAGGGATCGGCAGTGGGATTCGTCGCGCATCCAGTGGACCGAACGGGACAAGTTGGGATGGCCGGAGTCGACCTCAGCGACGGCGTCGGGTGGCGGCCGCGGCTCGGCCTCGTCGGCAGGGCAGCTACGAGGCACGGGGAGGAGAGGGGAGCGGCTAGGGGGAAGCCTGATGCTCACATCATTTCATAGGAGGGCTCGGGGAGGCCGGAGGAGCTCGGAAGGAGTAGATCGACGGCGAGGTTAGCGGCGGCGTCCGACGGGGGAGGATGCCTCGATGCGCTCGATGGCGTGCAGCCCTTGACGAACGAAGACTCGGGGGAGACGTAGCGAACGACGAGGGTCCTCCCGGACAAGCTCCGGAGACGTAGGGAGGGCGGTGGCCGCGGCTACTCTGGTGGCGCAGCCATGGATGCGTCGGGTGCGCGCGAATCGGGTGAGAGAGAGGCGAGGAGGGGATTCTGAGGCGCCTAGGGTTTGCAGGGGAAAGAGAGACGTCGAGGGGGTGCCTTATCCATGATGAGGAGCCGCGGGATGCTCGACAGTGCGACATCCGCGCTCTGGACGGTGGGCATGCCATGGCCTCTCCTGTCTGGGCGCGAGGAGGACGAAAGGCCGGAGGGACTGGGCTGGGCCGCACTGTTGGGTTGACTGGGCCAAGTGCACAGTGCACTTTTACATTTTTCCTTTTCTTTTCTTCTGATTTTATTTCCCTTTCTATTTTGCAAAATGTTTGGCCACCCATTCACTTTTGTAAAATATGAGACTTTTCCAATTAAATACTAGGCAATATATATCACTGTCAGAAAAAGGTTTGGAGGTAAACTGATTTTATTTGAATTTTGGATTAAATAAAATGGATTAAACATTGCTGTTTTGATACTGTTTTATGATGTTAGAGTCATTTAAATAATTCAATTAATGTTGATTTTATTTTTATATTTGCTTTGGAAATTTTTAAATTCATTTTAAATTTGAATTCTCAATTTGAATTGGAATTTGAAATGAGATATGATCCCAATGATGATCAAGCACTGTTAATCATGATGATTTGACATTATCAAAAGGGTGATCACTGTAGCTTAATACATAGAGATGTTACACACATCCAGCCAAGATGCAGAGCTTCCAGACTTTGCCGTCCGGAGGAGCAACCGCCACCAGAACTTGGAGGGGAGGCCGCCACCCAGCCCAACACCCCGGAGGAAAGACCGCCGGCCAAAGCCAACAGCACTTTCCACCACCGCCGCCCCAACGCGCACGGAGCAAAAGCTTCCCGCCGCCCCGAGACGCAAGCCGCGCCGCGCCGTGTGCAGGACCCCAGCGCGCCACCAGATGCCATCGCCGCCCTCCATAGTCGCCGGAGCCAAGCCGCGTCGCGCCTCGCCATCAGCTGGCCTGAGGCTCCCCCACCTAGGAGTCACCACGCGAGAGAAAAAGGGAGCCCCGCTGCGGCGGCCTCCTCCGGCGACGGCGAGGAGGGCTTGGAGGAGGAGGAGACTGGGGCGGCGGATCTGGGGCAACCGCCCGAGCCGCCTTGGGAAGAGGGCTTGGAGGAGGAGGAGACTGGGGCGGCGGATCTGGGGCAACCGCCCGAGCCGCCTTGGGAAGGCGACGCGGGGTCGGTGGGGACTTTAGCTAAGCTTCTTCTCCAAGGCATGCAGATGCATTTCGAGACTGCAGGACTGCAGGTCCTCATCAGTCAAACACACGACAATTTGTAACATCATGCGTGACGAACGCTCGCCTGAAAGCAGCATCACAGATGACGTAACCCAAGCACTACATATACAGCTCCTTCCTCCCGCCCCGAGGTCAATTCCACAACCACCCACCAAGCCAAGCACAGTCCAAAACGATCTCAGCCTTCACGCACACATTCCTGTATGATGGCCGGAGGAGGCGAATATCGCGAACTGAAGCTGCTCAGCGTGTGGGCGAGCCCGTTCTCCACGAGGGCGAAGCTCGCGCTGGCCCTGAAGGGCCTGAGCTACGAGAACGTCGAGGAGGACGTCGACCACAAGAGCGACCTCCTCCTCAGGTCCAACCCGGCGCACAAGAAGGTGCCGGTGCTCATCCACAGCGGCGCACCCGTGTGCGAGTCCATGGTCATCGTGCAGTACATCGACGAGGCGTTCCCAAGCACCGGCCAGCCCATCCTCCCCGCCGACCCGCACCAGCGCGCCACCGCTCGCTTCTGGGCCGCATACGTCGAGGACGAGGTAGGCACACCACCAGTCATCTTCCATTCTTTGAATCTTTGTTGCATGCGTGGCGTGGACAAGTGATTTGATGCGCCTGCAGTTCCTGGCCCCGTTCGCGCGGTCGAACCATGCCAAGACGGAGGAGGACATGACCGATGGGAGGAAGCAGATGCTCGCCGCGGCGGATACCCTGGAGGGGGCCCTGGCGAGGTGCTCCGAGGGAGGAAGGGGCTTCTTCGGCGGCGACGGCGTCGGGCTCGTGGACATCGCGCTGGGGAGCCTGCTCGCGTGGATCAAGGCGGCCGAGGTGATGTCCGGTGACGTGATCTTCGACGCCGCCAAGACCCCGCTCCTGGCCGCCTGGGCGGACCGCTTCCGCGAGCTCGACGTCGCCAAGGCGACCTTGCCGGACGTGGACAGTCTGGTTGAGTTCGCCAGGACGAGGCTGCCCGCGATGCTGGCTGCCACGGCTCTTGCAGCAGGGCCAAATACAAATAACCAATGAAGCTAGCTGCTACGCATGGATACGTGACGGAATTTTAGAAATGAAGACCTTTTTTGCTTGCCGCACAATAGAGTTTGAGTATCTTTTTTGTCAGCTGCTTGATGCACTCTCTCCCCCAATCCATAACCTTAACCTGTACCCACCTTCCCGGCCTGTTTCTTTCTCTTTAGATTGGGCATCATAAAATAACAAAGAGCATTATTGAGCCAGGTTTTAATCTAATTCTTTGCCGGTTTTCCTTAATTAACCGTGCTTGTTTGGTTTTTGGGTCCGGTTTCACTTATTAACTGGATTAACTCTTTTCTTCTATAATGCAATGCGGGAGCTCCCCGCCATCTGATGAGGTTTCGTCAATTTTTCTTTTAATTCTTTAGAAGGGCTTCATATCCATTTCCATTTCTCTTCACCACCACTTTGGCCGAGCTCTCCGTCACTCCCATCGGCTCGGCCATGAGCTCCCGTTCGTGGCCTATGCAACCTGTGTACAACGAATCGTCGCACTGCAGCAGCACCTCCATCATATCTGTCGCTAACAATACACCACCGACAGCGAGCTGCGGCGGCGGCCGTCACGTTGGTGCGCGGCGGCAGGCGGCCGGCGTTGCGGTGGTGTGGCGCGGCGGCGGGTGTCGCGGTGGACAGCGGCCAGGCGGGCAGCAGTTGTGGTGGCCCGGTGGTCCGGCGGCGACGGTCTGCCGGTCAATTGCGCTAATTTTTTTAAATAATACATTTTTTTGCTAAATTACACAAATAATATACAATTTTGAAAATTTTCAAAAATATTATCCGGTCGGTCTTGGCGAGGTCGACAGGGCCCAATCGGCCTAGCCGTGGCCGATTGGTGACTGTAGACGGGGCCAGCCCATGCAGTCGGCCACAGCCAGGACGACAGGCCAGTCGGCCCAGCCATGGCCGACAGGGTGCCAGCTCTGCCTGTACGTGAGCTCCCTCCACCCATGAACACGAACAGAACCATGGCAGCCACCTCTTCCCCTCCCTCTAGCTCTTCAATCATCCATCCTTCCGCTTCGACTTCAATACGAAAAACGTTCGGAATTAAACGAAGAACCCATTCAGGGAACTAATTTCCCACTAAGCTCAAACATATTTGTAGTGCTTCACCGAACTCGCCATTAATGGCTGAACCAAAGGATGTCCCGGATCTCCTCGTATGGACCTTCCCTTCCCCTATAAATTGCGCCCCAAGGATCACCTTCCTCCTCTTCATTCCCACGACCGAAATCCCTCTCTAATTTTCTCTATTCCTGGAGTAATTGCTCGCCGGAGTTTGGTAGAGAGGCGGCCACTTGGCCACGAGCACTACAAATATGTTTGAGCTTAGTGGGAAATTAGTTCCCTGAATGGGTTCTTCGTTTAATTCCAAACGTTTTTCGTATTGAAGTCGAAGCGGAAGGATGGATGATTGAAGAGCTAGAGGGAGGGGAAGAGGTGGCTGCCATGCTTCTGTTCGTGTTCATGGGTGGAGGGAGTTCACGTAAGAGGCAGAGCTGGCACCCTATCGGCCACGGCTGGGCCGACTAGCCTGTCAGCCTGGCTGTGGCCGACTGCATGGCCCGGTCCCGTATACAGTCTCCAATCGGCCACGGCTAGGCCGACTGGGCCCTGCCGGCCACGGCTAGGCCGATTGGACCCTGTCGGCCATGTCAATACCAACTGGATAATATTTTTGAAAATTTTCAAAATTGTATATTATTTGTGTAATTTAGTAAAAAAAAAGTGTATTATTTAAAAAAAATTAGCGTCAATTGCGGCGGCGGGCTGACACGGCAAGGGTTGAAAAATTATTGGGAGAGTTGCAACTCTCCCTCTATTTGAGGAGAGATGGGACCTTTTTTTGGGAGAGATCCTAAAAGCTTTTGAGATTGGCTTGTTGTTGTGTACACTTGCTGTTTCGTAAGCCTCTTATGTAGCCAATCTACAAGTGTACACTACAAGTGTACACAACAACAAGTGATCTATATATTGGCAAAAACATAAGAGCATGATCCAGTCTGTACATGGTACTATTCTAGAAAATGACCCGCTTAACTTATATATATATGACAAATTTTCCCTACTACCGGGTGTAGTTACTCCCACTCTGGATTTGTACGTTGTAGGTAGTATCTATTATATTGGAGAGTACGTACGTGTAGTATGTAGTATGTAACAATGTTTGGATAGTATATATATATATTATTTTGTAGGTAGTATGTACCATATTTTGAGCATACTCCTTTTACATACAAATATGTACGTATTTCACAAATATGATAAAAACATGGACTTACATGCAATTTTTTCACATAACTCGTTTTAGAGTATCTTAGATATAGTATATGAACATACTAAAAATGATAAAGTAGTATATATACTACCACATGATAGTATATAAGATATGTGTGTAACTACACCCGGTAGTAGTATGTATTTTGACTATATATATATATATATATATATATATATATATATATATATATATATATATATATATAGAGTAGCACTATTCTAATAACAGCGTAAGAATAACTATTCGGATCACAGCGCCACTATATAGGGACCGATTGGTTCTTCCGGAACTCTTCTTGAAACAAAAAAGTGTCCCCCGACGCCTCCGCGGACGCCCCGCCCCAGGCCGGCCCCGTCGCGGCCGCCCTGTCCCCGGCGCCTCCACGGACGGCCCGCCCCAGACGCCCCGTCCCTGGCGCCTCCGCGGACGCCCCGCCCCAGGCCGGCGCCGTCGCTGCCGCCCTGTCCCCTGCGCCTCCACGGACGGCCCGCCCCCGACCGCCGCCGCCGCGGACGCCCCGTCCCCGACGCCGACCCCTGACCCCAACACCTCCTCTCCGGCGCGCCTCCTGCCGCATCCTGCCTTTCGTCTTGGATCCGCCGCCATCCCCGAAATCCCGACGACCAAGGCCCGGCCAACCACCCGCCGGCGACCACCTGCACCGCCCGGATCCCCACCGCGGAGAGATCCCATGCAGGTCTCCCCACCATGCTCCTGCAGGTCGACGGCATCGCGGCATGAAGTTCACTGGCGAGAGCTGCGGCCGGATCCGTCGTCGCTGTGTCGCCTCGGCCAATCTCCACCGCAACCCCTGCATCTCCAACAATTCCAGCCGTCCAGGGCCACCTGCGCGCTGCCACTAGGCCACGCACTGTCGTGCGCCTCCTCCTCCCAGGTCGCTCCCTTTGGATCGGGGCTGGCTCCTCGTGCGCATGCAGCCATTCTAACTTCATCGAGCAGTGCTCGCGCGTGCAGCCACACTTGGACTGAAATAGTATTTCAGAGTTCAGAAAACCGAATGTTCGGCCGTTATGTTCAGATAACTGATCCTGATGGCCTCGATGCTGTAAAAAGATATTCAGCCGTTCAATGACGGCCTCCACGGAAGTTCAAAATCAAGAGGTTATGAAGTAATTATTAAAAAAGGATTAGTATATTGGTGCATTTGCATGCGGGCGTGCTGGGTGTGATGACTCGTGTGTGTCTGCTCGCTATGTGGGTGTTCGTGTGTATGCGGCTGCCTGCTCTGGTGTGTACTCCCGTTTGTGTGGGTGCTTTTATGAAAATATTTTGATGCTATGGCAATAGAAAGAGTGCTAGAAAATAACTTATGTTCACAAATGTGTTATTTGATTATGTCAAAAAAATTAGACATTAGCAGTTCGCCAGAGAAAAATAAATACAAGTAAGCTTTGAAAAACACTAAAAAATAGTTCGCCATAAAAAATCAGTGGCTTTCGTGATACAAAATGTCTTCAATTTTGTGTAACATAACATATAGAAGTTCAGGGAAAAAATAAATACAAAAGGTAGCCATCCTGAGGAAAAAACCCCAAAAAAAATCATTTATAAAAACACATGAAGTTCTACCTATAAAAAAACATTTCTTATTTTCCCCATTCTTAAAATACAAATGCAGAATTTCAAAATTCGATGAGTTCTTTAGGAGTTTAGGTATCATTTGCTCATATTAGTATATATTTTTATTTCATTATCCGTTTGGATATGGTATTTGTAGTCTATTTTAATTCATGTTGTTCTCCTAAAATTAAAACTAAGAAGTTCAAATTGAAATAACAGAGAAGTTCAAAGTTTATGAAAAACTCAGATTTTTTTCATTACTAATGAGAAACAGAGAGAAGTTCATATTCATAACTGCCAGAAGTTCACGTATTGCATAGTGTGTGTTACGGGCGGTAGTACCGGCCAAGCGGTAGTACCGTGCTTACAGGCGGTAGTACCGCCCAGGGGTCCAGAAGCGTTTTCTAAGCGGCAGTTGGAGCGGTAGTAAACACACGGTAGTATCGCTTGCGCGGTACTACCGCTTTGGGGCGCGGTACTACCGCTCGTGTATCCAGAAACGTTTTCGAAGCGGTAGTTGGCGCGGCAGTGATTTTACGGTAGTACCGCTTGCTTCTGTGAGCGGTACTACCGCCCTGAAGGCTGTTTTGATGACTGTTTCAACCATAACTCGGTTTCGTGTCAAAAACTGGTGTCAACACATGGTATATCATTTGTGCAACTCCGATGAACGGGTGAGAAATTACGAACAAAATACGTGGTAGAAGTTCAAAGTGAAAACACCGGGAAGTTCAAATACTACACGGAATGCATTTCAAATGAGAATAAAACGAATAAAAAAGTAAAAGCCTAAAAGATTTGTTGCAAGAAGTTCACGTCCTCCTCCCGGTGCTGTTCGAGATCTCTAGTGCGAGTATGCTAAAAGACAAATGGGTGAGAAAATTACAAACGAAAAAACGTCACAGAAGTTCAACGTGAAAACAGCAGGAAGTTCAACTACTACGCTGAATGAAGTTCAGATGGAAATCTGTTAAACCGTCGCGAGTGTGAAAAAAAATAATCAATACGAAAAAGTTGCGTGTTTACAGTAGCTTTCCATCGATATATCACTTGCTCAATTCCGGTGAGTGGATGGAGAGCTACGAGCAAAAAACAGTATGTGAAGAGACAGAGTCAAGTTCAGGTAGACGTGCCGATGAAATTCAAGTTCTTCACGCGGTGCATTTTCGAAGACCCTGTTTCGCGATAAAAGGCAGAACACATCATCTTGCCGTTTTCGAAATTGCGTGAAAACGGCTAGGAGAAAACTATCTACATGAAAAAGTTGCGTATTTTCCGTAGCTTTTCAACGGTATATTATTTGCCCCATTCCGATAAAATTTCTAGAAATTACGGCCAAAATATGTTTTCAGCCATTTTCGAAATTGACTTAAAACCGTAAAGAATTGGGAAAAACAATCTACATATAGAAGTTTTGCATTTCTTCAAGCTTTCCAACGCCATATCATTTGCCTCATTACGACGAACCGTTGACAAAATAACGTGAAAATACGAACTCGGTACAGATTCGGCCATTTTCTAAATTACTTTTGAACCGTTCAAAGTTAGAACAAAATTTTTATATGGAAAGATGCGCATTTTCATAAGCTTTCCAACGCCATAATGTATGCATCGATAGGACCAGCCGTTTTCAAACTAACCCCGAAATACGAACCCGGCTGTTCGGTTTCAAAAAATCCGCCATTTTTGAAATTCCTCTTTAACCGTAGGGAATTTGGAAAAACGTTCAACATGTGGAATGAGAGGATTTGCAGCAGCTATCCAACGCCATATCATTTGACACAATCCGATGAACGGTTTAGAAATAGCGTCGAAAATACGATTCACGTTTTTTTGTATGAAGAAAAACGGTTTTCGAAACTACTCTTAAACCGTGCACATTTTGCCAAAAATTCAAGCAAGGCTGTTATACTGGTGTCCATAGCTTTCAAACAGTATATTGCAAGACCCATTTGGGCACTTTGCCAGAAGTTCAACCTAGCACTCGGGGAAGTTCAGGTTGCACTACTCAGGGAGTAAAATTACAGCAGAAGCAAGTTCATCACATCCCCGAGAGCAAATCCGCCAACGAGCGAGATTCCTATTTAAGATGGGCATTTAGTTGCTAAAAACCGTTCCCAGATTACACTTACATCACATAGAACACGATTGACCAGAAAAATTCGAGCGGGAAGACACGGTTGCGAAGATAGCCCGAAGGTCGGGTTCCTACAGAGGGAAGTTCAGGTTTGTATAACTCAGGAAGTTCAACCCGTGATCAGAATAATATTCTAATCCCGTGATCAGAATAGTGTTTATATATATAGAGAGTAACACTATTCTGATCCCAGGATTAGAATAAGTATTTGGATCACGGCGCGCCCTATAAGGAGGCGCGGACATGTTCCCGAACTCTGAGAAAACAAAAATTGCCGTCGCCGTGCAAATCGCCGCCGCCCACCACGCCGCTACGCCGCCGCCCACCGCACCACTGCCCCACCTCTCACCGCACCACCGCCCAAGACCAACGCCGCCGTCGCCGCCCACCACCAGGAACCAGCGCCGCCGCCGTCCCCATCAGGATCCCGCACCGCCGCCGCCGTCCCATGAGGATCTCACGCCGCCGTCCGCCCACCAACAGGATCCCCGGCCGCTCCCTCTAGCACCGCGGCTCTTCCCCGGCGACCTCCCGGGATCCCGACGACGCCCCACACCCTCCTCGGAGTACCTCGCCGCCGGGCAAGCAACAGTAACAGCGGCAGTAGGAGCGGTAGTACCGCTTATAAGCGGCAGTAACAGCGGCAGTAGGAGCGGTAGTACCGCGCCTACCACCGCTTCCACTTCCGCTCGTGGCACTGCTCTGCGTAACCTCCGTGCACGGTTCAGAATTTATAATGCGGGACTTGCGACCTCCAATTACATGTTTTAAAATGGCAAAAAATGACGTCCGACCTTCAATTGCGTGTAATTCGACGTATACACAAAAATGCGACAGAAGTTCAAAGTGAAAAACAACAAGAAGTTCAAGTACTGCAAGGAATGCATTTCAGGTGAGAATAAAAGTATAGAAAAATAAAAACTTAAAAGGTTTGTTGAAAGAAGTTCAATTGCTCTGTCCGGGGAAGTTCAAAAATTCTTGCGAGAGAGGTTCGCCTTGTATTTCCATGTTTAAAAACACAAAAAAGAAATTGTTTTGTTTGTATTTTAATATAATTCTCTCAATCCACAAAGAAGTTCAGTTATTATTTGAGAGCAATATCATTTGTGTAACACCGACAAATGGATGAGAAAATTACAAATGAAAATACGTCACAGAAGTTCAACGTGAAAATAGCAGGAAGTTCAACTACTACGCTAAATGAATTTCAGATGGAAATCTTTTAAACCGTCGCGAGTATGAACAAAATGATCAAGACGGAAAAGTTGCATGTTTACAGCAGCTTTCCATCGGTATAACACTTGCTCAATTCCGGTGAGTGGATGGAGAGCTACGAGCAAAAAATAGTACGTGAAGGGACAGAGTGAAGTTCAGGTAGACGTGCCGATGAAGTTCAAGTTCTTCATGCGGTGCATTTTCGAAGACCCTGTTTCCTCGTGTTGACACCAGTTTTTGGCATGAAGGCAAAACAGAACATAGAGCGGTAGTACCGCTCCAGTAAGCGGTAGTACCGCTCGAGCGGTACTACCGCGTCTGCACTACCGCTCTACTACCGCTTAGAAATTTCTTCTGGACCCCCGAGCGGAAGTAGCGCGGCGCTTAGCCGTGCCCAGAGTGGTACTATCGCTTGCCTGAGCGGTACTACCTCTTTCCCAGAGCGGTACTACCGCTTGCCATCGCGCAAACTCGGGCAGATTTCGGAGAGTCCGAGTTTGAAGTTCAAGTGCTCCTCCCGGTGCAGTTCGAGATCTCTAGTGCGAGTATGCTAAAAGACAAATGGGTGAGAAATTACAAACGATAACACGTCACAGAAGTTCAATATGGAAACAGTAGGAAGTCAATTACTACGCTAAATGAATTTCGAATGAAAATCTTTTAAACCGTCGCGAGTATGAAAAAAATGATCAAGACGGAAAAGTTGCGTGTTTAAAACAGCTTTCCATCGGTATATCACTTGCTCAATTCCGGTGAGAGGATGGAGAGCTACGACCAAAAAACAGTACGTGATGAAATAGAGTGAAGTTCAGGTAGACGTGTTGATGAAGTTCAAGTTCTTCACAGAGTGCATTTTCGAAGACGCTGTATCGCGAAAAAGGCAGAACGCTTCATCTCGCCGTTTTCAAAATTGCTTGAAAACGGCTACGAATCAGAGAAAACCATCAACATGCAAAAGTTTCACATTTTCCGTAGCTTTTCAACGGTATATTATTTGCCTCATTCCGATAAAGTTTGTAGAAATTATGGCGAAAATACGTTTTTAGCCATTTTCGAAATTGACTTAAAACCGTAAAGAATTGGGAGAAAAAATATATACCAAAAAGTTTCGCATTTTTCAAGCTTTCCAACGCCATATCATTTTCTGCATTCGGACGTACGGTTAAAAAATTAACTCAAAAATACGAACTCGGTGGAACTTGTATCATTTTCTAAATTACTCTTAAACCGTTCAAAATTAGAAAAAACTTTCAACATGGAAAAGTAGCGCATTTTCATAAGCTTTCCAACGCCATATCTGTTTCCTCAATTGGATTAGCCGTTTAGAAATGACATCGAAAATAAAAACTCGGCTGTTCGGTTTGTGAAATTTTACGATTTTCCAAATTACTCTTTAACCATATGGAATTAGAGAAAACTATCAACATGTGGAAGGAACGGTTTTGCAGCAGCCTTTCAACACCATATTATTTGCCTCATTCCGATAAACGGTTTAGAAATGCGATCGAAAATACGATTCACGTTTTTGGTATGAAGAAAAACGGTTTTCAAAACTGCTCTTAAACCGCTTACATTTTGCCAAAAATTTAACTTGGGTCATGATGCTCGTGTTCATAGCTTTCCAACGGTATATCGCAAGCCCCATTTGGAGACACGGTTGCGAAGATAGCCCGAAGTTCGGGTTACACTTACACAGGGGAGTTCAAGTTGTGTAACTCAGAAAGTTCTGGTCGTGATCAGAATAATATTCTGATCCCATGATCAGAATAGTGTTTATATATATATATATATATATATATATATATATATATATATATATATATATATATATATATATATATGTGCATGTGCATTATTATGAGCAAAGGTAGATACTAAGTACTTGAGCAAGTTCGTTAGAAAGAGATCCACCATTTTGTATTCTACCACCCATTTGCCCTGTCAAACTGATTGACTGAGCTAGCTGAGTGATTGGTATGTTTGATGTTCTGATCGATTTGCTTCTTTCAGGGAGGCGATGGAACTGACTAAATGATGAATGTGTGTCGGCATCATCGTGAAACCGAAGTCCTTCGTTATTTTATTTTATTTACATTTTCAGAGGTGGTTACAAACGCTCAGTCCGCAGAAGCTCGGAACAATGGCTCATGGCATCGTTTTGGTGACAATCTTAAGACTCTAAAACTAGAAGCAATAGTTGAGTAGATTGTGTTGTTGTTAAGCAAATGGGTGGTGGTGTTTTATCCTGATGCATGCTTGCCTTTGACGCTCTTGGTTCATATGTCCTTTGAGCAACAAAAGATTATGTTTTTTGTTGATTCCATTAGTAGTTGATGTACTATCACTAGTAGAAAACAGGGCTTTGCTTCTGGCTAGATCAGAGCAATAGTCCCGGTCATGTTATGAACCGGGACTAATGTGAGCATCAGTCCCGATTCGAGCGGCTAGGACGCCGGCCGGGTCTCGGCAGGCATCAGTCCCGGTTCGACTGGGATCTTTAGTCCAGGATCCAGACACCAACCGGGACTAAAGGGCCTCGCTCCATTTAGTCCCGGTTGGTGTCTCCAACCGGGACTAAAGGTTAGTCTTCAGTCCCGGTTCTAGACACCAACCGGGGCTAAAAATATGCCAATATATATCCTCGCCCCTGCTTGCCCTCTCCTCTGTTTTTTGGCCGTAGAAGGTGGGAGGTGTATGTGCTACTCTGTTCTCACTTATTATGCAGATGAGGTGTTCGATGAAATGCTCGAGCCACACTTAAGCTTTCTCCTCTGTTCTTCCTCCAAGCTCGACCTCCAAACTCCATTTTCTCCAAGATTTGTCTAGATTTGGCGGTGAACCAACTATCCAAGTGTTCTAAAAGGTTAGCAACTTCATCCTTTCATCTCTCACTGCTAGTTTAGCTCATTTCATATGCTCTAGAAGTAGAGTGGTTTGTGGGTTTTATTGGAGGAGTGTATGTGGGAGTTTATTTGATTTAGATGCACAATTTGAGCTCAAATTAACTTCTTAGTTTGCACATGTGTAGGGTGCTGTCCCGTCCCCGTCCCCGGCCTCACTGCCGTCGATCGCCCGCACCGATCTCGTCGCCGGCACCACCGTGGTGAGCCTCTTGTTCTTATCTTTTTTAAAAAAGAAAAAAATTCTTACTTGTATGATTTAAATAGCTACTTGTATAATTTTCTTAATTGTATTATTGTTTGTTATTATATAGTGCCATGGTTTTGATATCCGCCCCCGTCGGCTCTCGTCCGGTCTATGATTCGGATGTGGTATATTATCTTTTATAACTATTTGTTTCATTTAGTGTTTATGACAATTATGCCGACCAACTTGACATAGATGTTTTTATCTAGGAGGTATGTGAACCGGAAATTCCAACCGACCCTCTTGTCGAGAGGTTAAATTTAGTTGAAAAAGAAAACATTTATTTGAAAGAAAAATTGAAAAGAACTGAAGAAAAGAAGATGAAATTGGAGTTGCATGTTGCCGATGTCGTCGATCTACACAAGATCCAGATGGATGCAATGCGCTTGAAGATTAAAAAGATTAGAAAATATGTCATTGATAAAGAGGCTTGGTATCATTATGTTGTTGGATCAATTGTTATCTTAGTTGCGATTTTGATCGCATTTGTTGTTCCATTTAAATGTATTACATAGTTGTATGTTAGTTTCAATGTGTGTTTTAATTAGATGCTCTAGATAGTTGTATGTTGTTTTATGAGAACTATGTATGAACTTTATGTATTTATTTTTGCAGTAATAACATTTGATCACTACTGTACTTTGATTTTAATGTGATGATGAACTTGTATTAATTTGGTCATTTCTCTATTCATGATGTTCTATAATGGTTTTTGATATACTTAATTATATAATGCAGATGAACCGGCAATGGATGTACGGTGACCGACGCACTTCCGAGTACATTACGGGCCTGCATAATTTTATAGACGTGGCTGAGGCAAACAGTCAGAATGGTTTTATGTATTGTCCATGTGTTGTCTATGAGAATACGAAGGATTACTCTTCCTCGAAAACCCTTCACTACCACCTGGTTAAGTCCGGTTTCATGCCCCACTATAATTGTTGGACCAAGCACGGAGAAAGAGGGGTTATGATGGAAGACAATGAAGAAGAAGAGGATGATGACAACTATCCTATGTTCCCTGAAACCAACATAAGGGAAAGGAAGAAAGACGCGCCAACTTGAGATTTTTTGTACGGTGATACTGCAACAGGGGAAGCTGAAGATCAAGAGGCACCAGATGTGCCCCCTGATGATCTTCGCCGGGTCATTGTTGATGCACAGAGAGAATGCGAAAGTGAAAGGGAGAAGTTGAAGTTCGATCGGATGTTAGAGGATCACAAAAAACGGTTGTACCCAAATTGCGAAGATGGCAACACAAAGCTCGGTACCACACTGGAATTGCTGCAATGGAAGGCAGAGAATGGTTTATCTGACAAGGGATTTGAGAAGTTACTGAAAATAATGAAGAAGAACCTTCCAAAGGATAACGAATTGCCTAACATTACGTACGAAGCAAAGAAGGTTCTCTGCCATCTAGGATTAGAGGTGCAGAAGATACATGCATGCCCTAATGACTGCATCCTCTATCGCGGTGAGGAGTATGAGAATTTGAATGCATGCCCGGTATGCGGTGCATTGCGGTATAAGATTAGATGAGATGACCCTGGTGATGTTGAGGGCATGCGCCCCAGGAAGAGGGTTCCTGCCAAGGTGATGTGGTATGCTCGTGTAATACCACGGTTGAAACGTCTGTTCAGAAACAAAGAGCATGCCAAGTTGTTGCGATGGCACAAACAAGACCGTAAGAAAGACGGGATGTTGAGAGTACCCGCTGATGGGTCGCAGTGGAGAAAAATCAAGAGAAAGTGGCCAGAGTTTGCAGATGAGACAAGAAACTTATGGTTTGGTATAAGTGCAGATGGGATTAATCCTTTTGGGGAGCAGAGCAGCAATCATAGCACCTGGCCTGTGAGTCTATGTATCTATAACCTTCCTCCTTGGTTGTGCATGAAGTAGAAGTTCATTATGATGCCAGTGCTCATTCAAGGCCCTAAGCAACCCGGCAACGACATTGATGTGTACCTAAGGCCATTAGTTGAAGAACTTTTACAGCTGTGGGATATCAAAGGTGTACGTGTGTGGGATGAGCACAAACAGCAGGAATTTGACCTACAAGCGTTGCTGTTTGTAAATATCAATGATTGGCCTGCTCTTAGTAACCTTTCAGGACAGACAAACAAGGGATACAATGCATGCACGCACTGTTTAGATGAGACTGAAAGTATATATTTGGACAAATGTAAGAAGAATGTGTACCTGGGACATCGTCGATTTCTTCCGACCAAGCATGCCTTAAGAAAGAAAGGCAAGCATTTCAAAGGTGAGGCAGATCACCGGAAGAAGCCTGTCCCCCGTACTGGTGATGATATATTTGATATGGTCAAGGATTTAAAAGCAATCTTTAGAAAGGGTCCTGGCGAACAATCTGTTCCGAATGACACTGACGGACACGCATCCATGTGGAAGAAGAAATCTATATTTTGGGAGCTACCCTATTGGAAAGTCCTAAAGGTCCGCTCTGCAATCGATGTGATGCATATGACGAAGAATCTTTGCGTGAACTTGCTAGGCTTTTTGGGCGTGTATGGGAAGACAAAAGATACACCGGAGGCACGGGAGGACCAGCAACGTATGAACGAAAAAGACGGCATGCCTCCAAAGCAGTATCAAGGTCCTGCTAGCTACGCTCTTACCAAAGCGGAGAAGGAAATCTTTTTTGAATGCCTGCTCAGTATCAAGGTCCCGTCTGGCTTCTCGTCGAATATAAAGGGAATAATAAATATGGCAGAGAAAAAATTCCAGAACCTAAAGTCTCATGACTGCCACGTGATTATGACGCAATTGCTTCCGGTTGCATTGAGGGGGCTTCTGCCAGAAATTGTTCGATTAGCCATTGTGAAGCTATGTGCATTCCTCAATGCAATTTCTCAGAAGGTAATCGATCCAGAAATCCTACCAAGGTTATAGAATGATTTGGTCCAATGTCTTGTCAGTTTAGAGTTGGTGTTCCCACCGTCTTTCTTCAATATTATGATGCACGTCCTAGTTCACCAAGTCGACGAGATTGCCATTCTGGGTCCTGTATTTCTACACAATATGTTCCCCTTTGAGAGGTTCATGGGAGTCTTAAAGAAATATGTTCATAACCGTGCCAGGCCAGAAGGAAGCATCTCCAAGGGCCATGAAACAGAGGAGGTTATTGAGTTTTGTGTTGACTTTATTCCTGACCTTAAGCCGATTGGTGTTCCTCAATCGCGGCATGAGGGGATACTGAGTGGAAAAGACACGCTAGCACCAAAAGCAATAATATGTAGGGACAGGCATTCTTGGGCGCAAGCACACTACACATTTCTATAAAATTCTACCTTGGTCGCCCCGTATATTAATGAACACAAGAATATTGCACGCTCCCAACACCCGAGGCAGTCTGACGACTGGATTACATGTGCACACATGTCGACTTTCGGCAGTTGGTTGCAAACACATCTCATGAGTAACAACACTGTTGGAGATGAGCTATACTTGTTGGCCAGGACACCATCTTCGACTGTATTGACTTTTCAAGGGTACGAGATAAATGGGAATACATTTTACACGATCGCCCAAGATAAAAAGAGCACCAACCAAAACATTGGTGTCCGCTTTGATGCAGCAAACACCAATAGGGCAAAGGACACATATTATGGTTACATAGAGGAGATATGGGAACTTGACTATGGACATGATTTTAAAGTCCCTTTGTTTCAATGCAAATGGGTCAATCTAACAGGAGGCGGGGTATAGGTAGACCCGCTGTACGGAATGACAACAGCAGATCTCAACAATCTTGGGTACACAGACGAACCATTCGTCCTAGCCAATGATGTGGCGCAGGTATTCTATATGAAGGACATGTCTACCAAACTGAGAAAAAGAAAAGATAAGGAAGCGAATACATCATACGATGAGCCAAAGCGCCACATAGTTATTTCAGGGAAAAGAAACATCGTGGGAGTGGAGGACAAGACAGACATGTCAGAAGATTATGAAAAGTTTCATGAAATTCCTCCCTTCACAGTGAAGACTAACCCAAGCATCCTGTTAAATGATGAAGATTATCCATGGTTACGGCTCCATAAGCAAGGGACACACATGAAGAAAAAGTTTTAGCTGGAAAGTGCCACTTCGGACAAACCAGAGGGAATCTTTGTAAGAGCTAGCCAGGGCATTTTGGCATTTGAAACATGATTTTAGAATAATTATTTATTAAGTTATGAAATTTCAATTATTCCTATCCTTTTATTATTTAAATTATACAGAGGAGTTAATCAATGCAATTATGTCCAAACAAAATATGAATGTCTTCTGAGCATTCCAAATAAGTCGCTTGAGGTTGACAGGCATAGGCCATACACACCCTCACCAGTTGTAGTGATTTCAGTCCCAAGTTTTGCAAGGTTGATCATACGCAGTTAGTCCCGGTTGGTGGCTCCATATAAAATAACAAGGTTAATATAGACATGGCTTAAACGTCTTGACATAGATGAATACAGCAGAAGCATCGGAGATGATAAGAGAGAAACGTTCTATGACATAAAGTTGGAGGTCTAGATGAGGAGTTCTCTGGTTGCTTTCTGGTGAAACTGAGGACAACATATCAGATGGCCATTCTCGGGAATAGTCTATTGTTTTGCCATATCTCATGAACATCAAGGCACCTTTATCATGAGTATGTTGGGTTATACTCAAAGGGCTTTAGATTCCGGAAGAAAGATTTTGACAGCATTGATTGCCTTGTGTCATATTTTCGAAAACATATTGACAAACCTGATGTTGGCCCTTCAATGCGAAATGTTGCGGCAATGGTACCTATGAAAAATAACTTGATAGAACTATTTGTCACTATCTGATGAAAATCTATATCATCAAATAAAGTTATATAAAATTCTAGTTATGATCAACTAAAAGAAAACTATAATATTCTTCAATAGCAAAAAGAATCAACTAAAAAGCTTTTATAAAACTCTAGTTATGATCAAAATAATATTAACTTAAAATTATATAAAATTTATGCAAAAAGAATTAAATCAAAACTAGGCATGTATGCTACCGTTTTTGAATCTGTTTAAAAGAAAACTAAAACTAAAATATCCTAAAAAGGTCTAAAACCAAAAATAGGAAAAACTGATTTAGTCCCGGTTGGTGCCCCCAACCGGGACTAAAGGCCTACCTTTAGTCCCGGTCCGAGCAACCAACCGGGACTAAAGGCCTGGGTTTCGCGCCCTTTGGGCTGCTGAAATTTAGCGTTAGTCCCGGTTGGTGGCTCGGACCGGGACTAAAGGTAGGTCTTTAGTCCCAGGTGGGGGCACCAACCGGGACTAAAGCTATGGGTATTTAACCACCGATGCCGAACCCCTCCTTCCTCTCCACTCCAACCCCCGACGCCTAACCACACCATGACGCCGCCAGGCTGCCGGAGATCGCCGTCGCCTCCGAGCCGTCCCCGAGCCCGTTGACCATCGCCGGACCTCCTCGCCCTCCTCCCTGAGCATCGCCGCCCCCGAGCCCGTCCGCTCCTCGTCGCCGCCCCCGAGCCCGTCCTCATCGTCGCCTCCCCCGCTCGCCGGACCTCCTCGATCGCCCTCCTCCCCAAGCCTGCCCTCCCCTACGCCGGCCCTCCCCCGCGCCGGCCTTCCCCCACGGTGAGCACATCCCCTCCCCTATCCATCTTTCTGTAGCAATCGTTTTTCTTTTTTCTTTTAATTTTGTTGTTGTTGATAGTTATGTAATTAGATGGATGGTTAGATGGATTGATGCATATGGTTTTATTTTAAAAAATGCAAAAAAAATTTTTAACAAGAATGCAAGAAATGCAAATGTATGATGATAGTTACGTAATTAGATGGATGCATCATGTATTGCTTTGGATTTAGAATTTAGGTATTGTATGGATAATGTGACGGTATGATGATGATCTTGATCTTGCTCTTGCTCTTGCTATGGATTACAATGTGAAGGTATGATGATAATGTAACAAAAATGCAAAATAAATTAACACTTGAGAAAATTTAGGATTTGAAGTATGGATAATGTGTCAATGTTGTATGTGATGTGATGATCTAATTTTTTTTCACTCGGTGGAATTTGCAGACTTTGTGGTGTCGCATCTCCCCGGAGTGACCCGCTGCACCCTCACCCACGACGCCTCTCTTCCGACCCCCGGCCGGTGAGCATTCTTCATTTTTTCATGTTTTTTTTAGTTTCTTGCTACTGTTAACTACTGTTTGTTAGGTGGATGGATGCACGGATGAATTTGTGTTAGATGGATGCATGGATGTTGTTAGATTCATAGATGGATGGATGGATGGAATGTTTGGTCAAATTTTTTTGAAACTTATTTTGTAAAATATTGATGAATGGATGTTGGTCAAGTTAATGATGGATGAATGGATGGATGTTGATCAAGTTAGTGTTAGGTCATGTTGATTCATAAGATACATTATTTGCCATTTTGTTATTTGAGAAGATATTTTTGGAGCTATTTTTCTCATGCGAATATGTAGTAAATAATTGATGAAGCTTATTTTGCAATTTGAGATGTTGTTAAAAGCTATATGATATGTGATGGTCTAAATTTTTAAATCGGTGCAATTTATAGATTTGTCGTGTTGCATCTCCGAGGAGGGTTTATCGACGTTGGAGCTGTTGGTCCCCGATCTTCCCTCCGCTGATCAACTACTTCCTCTACAGCCGAGGGTGAGCTACGAATCCCCCTTCGCCTCCTCTTTTTTTTGTCACTAGAAAAAATTCAATGATATTTATTTGAAAAAATTTAATCACTTAGATGTGTATAAAATGTTTTAGATGTATACAAAAATGTACAATGTGTATGAATAAAAATTGGTATTAAAACATATATTATAAAAAATGTGAATCGTGTATTTGATAGGTGTATAAAAAATATAGACATGTGATGAGAGAAAAAAAGAAAAATTAAAGAAATCTGATGCAAACAATGAAATAAAGGCTAGCTGGAGCAACGTCTCACAATGAACGAGAAATAGACCTGATTTGTTTTCATAGGACTTTGTTCTCAGTGACGATGCCTGGCCCGCATCCTCATCGTCGACTCGGCGGCGACAACTAGTTTGAGAGGAGCCATGTCCGGGACTGGGCTCCGCCGGGCTGGCACTGGGAGGTGCTACCTTCCGGGGCGCGCAGTTTGGTGGCGTCGCGTGGGCCACTATCAGCGCAGAGGGAGCCGGCCCCGAGAGGGTGGTACGTCGCCGTGTCAGGGAGGAGGACGAGCACGTCCATCGCTACATGGTTGCGTTGTACGACAGCTTCTCCAATACCTGGCAGTTTCTTCAGGGATCTCACCCGAGCTATGATCCTGTGATGGTTCCTTCTCTTTGGGTGTTCACCGCCCGTGGCTTAGGAACCGGGAGTCGACATCTAGTTTGATTGGGCGAGATGTTTAGTGATATTTTGTGATATTATTGTTGCATTAACAGGATTATTCAAGATGTATTAGTGATATTATATGATAATATTATTGCATTAACTGGATTATTTGAGATGTATTAGTGATATTATGTGAATTTGTTTTAATAATGTGATTTTTTTAATCGAGATGCAAATAGACATGGAAATGTGAATTTCTTTTAATAATTTGTTTATAACATTGAAATAACTTGCAAGTCTTTGCAGAAACTATGGAACACAACAGAGACTTAGAACAAGAAGAGATGTTGGGGGAAATAATCCACGACGGAGATGATGATATCACCTCACAGTTTCTCAACGATGACTCCGATGGTGAGGGAAGAGAAGATGACGGCTCCGGTGATCGAATGGAGGAAGAAGATAATGGCTCCGGCGGTGTTGGAGCCTTAACTGTTGCAAAGTCCGGTGAGGTATATTAATTAAGCCTCTGCTGACTAGATGCATTAATTGATTTGTATGTACATATATTAATGCTTCTTTCTTCTTTTAGCCCTCTGGGTCGAGCCAAACTTCTATAAAGAGACGAGGCCCGAAGAAAAGGTTGGGTGAGAATGAAAGGTTCATGATCGAAGAAATCGCTGCAGATGGCAAACCGACTGCTCCCAAGCAGACCGTAGACCAATTTATAAGTTAGTGCGGAGTTGTTGTTAGGGACAGCATCCCGATCAGCATTGAAGAATGGAATGAGCCAAAGGCGGATGGAGTTTCTTATGTCGACGATAGATCCAAAGATGATCTTTGGAATACGCTCATGAGAAATTTCACCCTACCACCAGAGGTGGAGCAAAAAGTCAAGGCGTGGGATCTTAAGAAGATGGCCCAACTATTCAACAGCTAGAAGAAAAGATTGCACGAAAAGTATGTCCTGAAAGGGAAGACTCCAACATTCACCGGAGCAGATGAGAAGTTAAAAGATCACTGGCCCGCATTTGTGGAGTACAAGACATCGGAGGCAGGTAAGAAAAGGTCAAATATAAATAAGCAAAATGCTGCAAAGAAGGAATATCACCACGTTACGGGGTTAGGTGGCTACAAGGTTGCCCGGCCTAAGTGGGAGAGAGTTGAGAACGACCTGCTTGATAAAGGGATCCATCTAGAGACATTGGACTGGACCGAACAGGCAAGGACTTGGTTCTTCGGGCATGGGGGAACTTTGAACCCAGAAACAGGGAAGTGTGTTTATATGAAAGCTCAACTTGCAACACCCGTCAAAGCCATTCAAGCTGCAATGAAGGACGTGCAGGACGGTAAGTTCCATCCCGACAGAGAGAAGGACGAGCTGACACGCGCCCTTGGGAATCCTGAACACCCTGGACGAACACGAGGCACATCAGCCTCCGTTCCGTGGAAGGTTGGGTTTGCCGATAGCAGTGACACTTACAGAAGCCGAGGGAGAAACAAGAAACATGATGCAGATCGGCTGCAGAAGGTAGAAGAAATAGTAGCGTTGCAGCAGAAGCAAATAGAGGCACTTACTAGCCAGCGAGCTACTGGCCCATCATCTCAGCGACACGAAGATCCTTCATTCGATACTTCCCTAGAGGCTACCCCACCATCTCAGCGGAAAAGTAGCGTGGCTTCCTCTTTGCTCGTTTGGCCGCCCGTAGATGATATCACGGCTCCTGATCGCTACCCCGTGGATGATATCACGGAGAGGGAACATTGTGATCTACATGCAAAATGCATGAACATAACCTTGAAGGTGGCGGTCGGCTATGCCTTACCTCGTGTATCTGATGGAACTTACCATTGCTCTCCGATTCCAGATGGCTATGCTGTTGTCGGGGTGGATGAAGTTACCAACGGATTTTAGTAGCTGGAGCTTGAGTACCCTACAGGTGAAGGGGAGACTCATCTGGGAGATGCCATACGGACTACCATTCTATGGAGAAAGGAACACATCGTGCTTCCATACTGGACGCCGCATCAGCAGACTCAGCCGAAGGAAGCCCCTCAGCAGACTCCTCACAGTCCAGCTCTATCTCCGCTGCCTCAGCCGTCTCCGCCGCGTCAGCACACTCCGTCGCCTCAGCTGTCTCCGCTGCGTTAGCGGACTTCGCCGGAGAAGGCCCCTCAGCAGAATCCGCCGCGTCAGCTGACACCGCCTCCTCCGCCGCCTGAGCACCGGCGGAAGAGATCCGCTGCCGCTCCGACGGCTAGTAGTACAACAGCGAAGAAATCCAGAGCAGGTAGCGTCAAGAAGGCTCCTGCCAAGTTACCATACGAGATGACTGAGGAGGAAACCAAGGAGATCATGGCTGCTGATGTGAAACGCTAGCTTGCACCGACCCGTCCAGATCCAACGGAGAAAATAGATCCGGTAAAAGCGAGGCGCTTGCTGGAAAACCTTACAAAACCACTGCCGCCTCCGCTGCTGTCAAACTATGACCGCTCTATTGTAAAGTCATATAGAGATCCACAGCAGCGATCGGGAAGTAGCAGTAGTGCAAGGGGGAAAACAATTCCCCGGCTAGGCGAACAGAAAAACCAATCGTGCCCCCCGCTCAAGGTGTTTACCGATATCGCTAATGATCCGGGGTAGCGGCCGCTGATCCTAGTTTCACTCTTGGTGATTACTTAGGCGATGAGGTATAGTTCGAAATGGCTGAGTTAGCCTTTAAATTCGAGCACGGGAAGCCTCTCGTCAAATCTAAGGAGCTCCTGCAACTACCAACGATGATGTGAAGATTGCATGACTAGTACTTGGAAGCCTCAAAGCAAGGGATCAACTATATCATTGCGGGAATTAAAGATGAGCATTACTTCAATGGAGACGAGGAGATTTTCATTGAATTTGAAGAATTATTTCAGTTATACAATCAAGACGCCATCGACAAATCTATCATCAGTTGCTATTGTTTGTAAGTATCATTTCTGTAATTAAGTCTCTAACTCAGCTCGTTCATTGCATGTATAATTATCCTCACTGTATATATTATGCAGAAAGAAGATCGTCGAATGCAGAGGACAAATGTATGACATTGGGTTCATTAACCCAAATACAATTCATTAAGCTACGGTAAAATGGAACGCCAAAGATATAGAGAAGATCTTGCTAAGGGCGTTAATTAAACAACAAACCAAAAGGGAAATACTACTTCCTTACAACTTCCAGTGAGTATTATACTGTCTTGTACACATCATTCGGTTTCGCTCACTCGATGTTAAGTGTAATTGATGAGCTATGCGTGCGCAGGTTCCACTTTATTCTGCTATTCATTCAGTTTGACGCAGGAAATGTACTTGTCATGGACTCATTACATAAAGACTCTGATATGTGGGCGGACCTGAAAAAAAATTCTCCAGAGGTAATTTCAATCATTATCGCACTATATTGGCAACTATCGTTCATTTCCTGATATCAAGTAATTAATAACTCCTTTATTCATTTTCTTTGCCGGGCAGGGTTTGGAAAGAGTTCACCAAGCAGGCTAGGGGTGAATGGAGTGAGGAGCTGCGATTTGAACAACTCAGTGTAAGTACTACTAGCTAGGTCCGCGCATCTCTTTGATTCTAGTTTCAATACCACTATCATGCTTGATTATTATTTTGATTGAACTCTATTATCGTAAAGTGCTCTTGGCAGGGATCCGGGAATAACTTATGTGGATACTATGTTTGCGAGTTCATTCGCCAGACGACCTCTGAGATGGGCAGATTTTTTGAAAAACTTGAGGTACATAAACAATATTCACAAATTTATTTTATTACCATCAATATATATTCTGCCAATATTGGCAGAATAGTTATTCTGCCCACACTTCCGAACTTCACGCTCAACGCGAGTGCACGGCATTGTTGAAGCAAGAGTACTATAGTACCAAGACGAGTGAAATTCTTGTCGCAAAAAACTGCACGTGTCATATTTACGAGATTCCTTTGCCCTCCCCCGACCAAACCGAGCCACAACACTGTCAAAAAACCAAACCGAGCTGCCTTCTCCGCCCTCCCCCGATCGCACCTACCTCCTGATCCCCTCCCCATCCATCTTCCTCCCGCCACCAAACCTCCCATCGCACCGCCGACGCTGACTCCCGGCATCAACCCGCCTTACCTACGCTCCCCCCTCCCTGCACCATCACGTCGATGGATCGGGGCCTCCCGCCACCGGATCCTTCCCTGCTTTCCACCACCCCGACGTCGAGCTGGCCGGCGGCTCCACGGTCTCCCACCGCCCCTGCCGGCCCCGCCACCATGGGATCAAAGCGGTCAACCACACCGCAAGCCGGCGCCGGCCCTCCAGACCACCGCGCACTGCGGAGTCCCAGCGAGGGGCGCAGCCGCCGACCGCTGCTGGATCTCGCCGTGGTGCATCTTCTTCCCTCGTTTCCGGCGAGATGCTGCGACCTCTCCTAGCAACGGCCCCATCAGATCGGGATGGAGGAAGACCGTGAAAATCTCCGGCGACGGGCGCGCGACCTCCAGCCCGATTTAGGAACCTGTGCGCCGTCGGGAGGTTCGGGATAGCCTCTGCGTGCGACCTTCCTCGGCCTACTGGCGCTGGCGGCGGCCGTGCCGGCATCCATACGTCGGCACTGCCCCTGCCCAAATCCATCGCCCCCCTTGGGGGATCCAAGCTGCTCCTTTCACTTGTTTTTGGATGAAAATGTTTTCAATGCACTGCAGTTTTAGGCAGCTCGTGTGGTTCAGAAACTTTCTTTTGCAGTTCACGGGCACATCGTTGGACGACGAAAAACAGATGCTGCTCTATAATCTTCTGTCTGCAGTCCAGTTTCGGCAGCTCGTCCCTTGCAGTTCGGTTTGGAAGAGTAGGAGCAGTGTTTTGCTGTTCACATTATTTTCCCCTAGGTTCTGTTTGTAGATTTTGCAGCTCGGTGTGGACTTCCAGTTCACGGGCGAGCCGCTAGCGGTTGGAGCAGCACCGGTGTGCAATCCGTTATTCCTTTTTTCTTTATTTTTTCAAAACTCAAAATTTTCTTTATTTTGTTTCCAAAAGGAAGTCCGTTTTGCACTAACAAGGCGGTACATTTGAAAAAACTAACCATTGCAGTTTCACTCACTTCGTCCTTGCGGTCCACATTTACATGTTGTGGGAGAATAGCAAAAAAACAACAACTAGAAAAAAAGGAAAACATAAAAAAATGTAGTCCAGTCGGTCTCATCCATGTGGTTCACTACTCTTGACTCCGTAGTCCACTCCTACTGAAAAGGATGTGCACGGGTTGAAAAAACCTAGTGCACTCCTCTGGTTCAGTTTGTAAAACGAGAAAAAAAAACATCACAAGCAGTTAGCTTGTTTTTAGATGTAGTTCACTACTTTGGGTTCAGTTTGTAAAACGAGAAAAAAACATTGCAAGAAGTTAGCTTGTTTTTAGATGTAGTTCACTAGTTTATGCCCCGCGGTACACTTTCGAGAATGATGCTGTAGACTTTACCGAAACCGCACTGCTTTAGATCGAAAAGCGCACTGCATCCAACGAGGAAGCGAGCTGCATGATTTCTTTTGTCCTTTTTTTAAAAAAAATTAACGAACCAGAGTGGACCGCAAAGACGAGGGCAAATGAACCACAACACTATAGAAAAGTGAACCGCAAAGGCTATCGAAGTGAACCACATTATTTTTTGTGATTTTATGTTGGGCATAAGTGAACCACAACAGTATCGAAAGTGAACCACAAACGCTATCGAAGTGAACCGCATTACTCTTTTTTGTTTTCCTAGTTTTTTTCATGTAACACGTCTTTTTGGACGGCTCAACAAGGCTAAGTGAACCGCCCTGGGGGGGTGTTTTCTTTGGTGTGACTTAAGTGACCCGTGGGTGCGAAAAGAATGGACTGCTACGAGCCCGTGAACTACATCTAAAAAACAAGTAAACTTCTTTCAGATTTTTTAATTTTTAATCGTTTTACCAAGTGAACCACATACTATTTTACACTGAACCGCATAGCTTTTTACAATGAACCCCAATCTCACACAATACTGCACTGAACTCCAACTCCATGATGAAGTGTGTATGACTTTTTTTATTCACAGTGAAACTGCAAGATGATACAAGTATATGTTTCTTCGTCCACAGGCAGCAAGCTGAACGACACTAGGCAGTGAAGTGCAGTGCACTTTTGGGATTCCTCACGAGCGAACTAAACTGAACTACAGTGTAGTGCTAAAAAAACACAAGAATCCATGGACAAACTGCATGTCTAAGGGTGCCTAACCACAACTGTATTTTTTTTGCAATCTGCAAACTCCCAGCAAAATAAGAACTGAAAGTACACGGGCGACGAACGGCACTGCAATTTTGCAATCTGTGTAACCCAAAAAACGAACTGGACGTCCACGGGCACCGACCGCATGCCCCCATTCACCGAACCGCGCGCCGCCGGAGATGGGCTGCACGGCCATGACTGCGAACTACACACCACGAGAAGAAAAAGAGGGGGCTGTTGGCGCTGGAATGCCACCTCGCCGATGCAGTGCACTGCATGCCCGCCCGCCTGAGGACTGTGGCACGCAATGAACCATACTGTTGCAGTGTACCTGGGTGCTATCTCACCGTTGCCGACGCGTGCGGTGGCCACGGCCTCGCCGGTGATGGAGGGGAAGGGGTACAGTGCAAGGGAGGGAATGGAAGGAAGGGGTGGCACGGTGGCCATGGCTGTCGGCGGAGGTTGGGAGACGATGCCCCATGAGCGTGGCCGTGGGAGGGCAGGGGAAGCTCACTCGCGCCCCTGGATCTGGGCGAGAAGCGGGTGCAGTCCACTCGCCCCCCTTCCCCGGCCACCGCTGGCGAACTGCAGTGGATGGGAGAGCTGCAGGTGGGGTGCTTCAGGGGGTGAGGCCGTGGTGCCACTGCGTCCGCCACCCGTGCTGTCCCTCGTTGGCTGGTCAGAGCAACTCCCCGCCGACGGGAGTCACTGGGAAGGGGAGAGGTAGCCGCTGCGGGGTGGGAGGTGGTCGGGGGTGGGGGAGCCGCCGCGGGATGGGAGGTGGTCGGGGGTGGGTGCGCCGCCGTGGGATGGGAGGTGGGCCGGGGTGGTGGCGCTGCCGCGGGGTGGGAGGTGGTCGGGGTGGGGGTTTGACGAGTGGAATGCAGGTTAGGTGTAGGGGAAGGAGGTGGGGCGTTGTGGGGGGGGGGGGCGCCGCGGCCTGGATCTGGCGGTGCGAGTGGGCAGATGCGGGGAGGTCCGCTGCCGCGGTAGAAGGTGGGGAGGGAAGGGGCGACGGGGTTCGTGGGGTGTTGGCCGAATAAGAATGTGTTGGTAGAATAAGGTCTTAAGGGGGTTGGTAGAATAGACCCACCCTATATATATATATATATATATATATATATATATATATATATATATATATATATATATATATATATATATATATATATATATACCCCCTTCTTTAAATTAGATCGAACGGAAGCGGGACGAACTTGTGGCACCCCGGTTCAGAGCAACTGGTTTACCTTGCATTGCCAGCCCAGAGATCAAGTCTTCTGGCAATACACAACAACTTGGTACAGAAAACAACCGCTTTATTGATCTCTTAGCGGAGACATAGGTTTACATCTTACATGATGAGCGAGGCCAAGCGGCACACACGGTGCGGCTGCACTTATGTACATTATTTAGTAGACATGGCAGGGGCCTCGATGATAGGGGAACTACTACGCGACAGCGGAACGACGAGGTAGCGGAACTCCATTCCACAGGGACACTGCTGGGACACGGCCTAGATAGCGACATACTGCTCGACATCAACTCCTTGCACGGCTTCTCCTGCATCTGGCATGATAAGCCAGGTGAGTACTTTGAATGTACTCGCAAGCTCACAGCAAACAAAACAAGTGCGACAAACAATAACAAGGCATTTAACAGATTTAATGCATGAGCATGATACTACTCAATATGAGATGTACGTGAAACATTGCCATGGTCCGCGGGACCAACTTACCATCTCGGGATTACCACGTAACCACCGTGCATAACTTACCAACGTGATCCTGACTTGATCACATTGATACCTTTAATAGTGATCCTCTCTCGATCACTATTTCTGCAGGTGCCAGCTTGTGAATCTTAGTGTGCAAGTTAATTATATCTGTTGACCCATGGTGTGACCTACTACGAACTGTGTCCATATCCGAGGACGCGGCTATCGATAGATTATACACTCTGCAGAGGTTAGTACACTGTACCCACACCACGGAAATCATGGCCTCGTGCTCCCATTCGGGTGGACCAACGACATTCCGACAAAACCAATCTATTGCATGACACTCTCCCGGCCACTCCGACAAACTCCCCTTTGGGCTATGTCCTGGGTGACCCTGATGTCAACATGTGACATCCGCCACCTCTAGGGCTGCCACCGTCGTGGCCAAACATAAACATTGTCCCAAACGGGGACCTCGGTACCATCAAAACTCGGGTACTCAAGGTTATGACTGCCTACCAGGCCAGGGTAGCGCCAGAGCACAACCTTCCCTCGTAGGAGGCACCGGCGAGAGGCATGACAATAGACCGCATTAGGGCCTCCCCATCCAGGCAAGTGTGGTTGCACTGGTGAGCTCGATTCGGTGGAACCATGACTCGATCAACAGCATGTTCAAGTTGGATTATTATTAGGTTTAACTTGAAAAGAAAATGATTCGAGCCATAGTGTATGAATGGATGCACGGGTCACGGTCATGAATGATGAATGCATCAAACAACCATATGAGCATATGACATGATTCCTACTGCACACTATCAATAAAACATGTACCTTACTGTGTATTAACAAAATGACAAGATTAAAGTCTATGCAAAAAGGTCTATGTAGCAAGTTATTTTATATAGTGAATATATGATGAATTTAATTCAATTAAACCAACGTTATTGCAATGCCATCCTTGCATATGAAAGTTGTGGCTTGCCTTGGTTCAGAGGAGTGTCACAGTACTCCTGGCCTTCTCCAACACAACTAGGTTCTTCTGAAATTAAATTAAATGCAAAAAGAAAATGTCACATAACACTATTTATTGCACCAAAAATTCTCATCAGCAAGAAAGATTCTGAAACTTGACATACAAAAACTTCTCACATTACGTACCGGTTCGGGAGCGAGGGAGAGAATGACAGGTGGGGCCCGATGTCAGGATTAAATAGAGAGAGTGAGGAACAGAGCTCGGCGGCTCTGGCGTCGGCGTTTCTCCGGCGAGGAGACATCGGCGATCACCGGAGAGGTGGGGGATGGGTTCAGCTCATCGAGACGGTCACGGGCGTACCCGAAACGTGAGCTGCGGTGGTCGGACGGTGTCGCGGCGATCTTCTCCAGAGACGGCGGCGACGGAGCTGGTCGGGGTCGACGTTTCTGGCGACAATTCGGCGAACTCTTGGTACCGTCATGCTCAGGAGGTTGCTACGGTCTCGTTGGTGGCAGTAGTTGGAGATGAGGTGGACTAGGATGAGTGAACGGAGGAGAGGGATCCGCGGCGGTCGCCGGCGAGGTTTGAAGGCCAGAGGCCTTCCCGGCGTTGTCCATAGCTTTGGAAGCTCGATTTGAGAGAGGAGAGGGGCTTTGGGATGGCTAGAACGGTCGGGGGAGTGCTCTATTTATAGGAGGAGGCGAGGCAGGGTTCGGGCTCCGCCGGAGCTGAGCGGGAGGGCGACCTGGGGGCGGTGAGGTCTCGGGCGAGCAAGGAGACGACGTAGGAGAGGCCAAGCATAGTGCATGCACGCGGGCTCGAGCGCAAGCGCACTAAAGAGGAACAGGGCGCGCGTGCGAGCCACTGTGCCGTCGGCTAGTGTCGGGGCCGCTTCCAGCGTGCCTCCTGCCGGCGACGGGGACGGTCAGGGAGGGCTGGGGGGAAAGAATGGGTGTACCAGGAGTGGACTAGACATGTTGCGGTGGCGGGAGAGGAGAGGTTGGACGGTGGCCGATCAAACCCGACGGGCAGAGCGCGCAGAGCGCGTGCGTTGCACCCTGCCCGCACGCAGTCACCGCGTGCACTGGCACGGGGGTGGCTTTCGGCGCTGCCAAAACATGTCCTCGGTGTTGTCCCTTCAACACTTTGCCAAGAATCGCGCTGGGCTTGCCAAATGGTTCACTGGATGTGACTGGAGCTAGAGCTAAAGTTTCTGGACAGAAACTTGCTCCAAGAGCTGAGGACAAATGGCTGGGATTCTAGGGCTGGTTTTAGGCGTTTAAGCATCACTTAGGAAGGTTATCAAGTGGTAAAAATTTCAGCTAAGATGGATCAAGGAAAAATATAGTTGCTTCACAATGTGCTCTTTCTGACCAGAAGCAAAAACATTTTCCTTGGCTGAATTTTTCCAAATGACCCTGGGATATTTTTGCATAGAGAGGTGACGCATGATCCAAAGAATATCTGAGAATTTTTTTGGAATTTTTAGAGCAATAAAAATAGAGGTTGCTTCATAGCTCTATGGGAAAATAGGCATTTTCAGAGAGAAAAAGCATATAATGCCATTAAATAAAAATACCCAATGGCATTATTATGGGAGGGATGAGGTCTAGGAAGGGTTTAAGAATGGAAGAACCCACTTGGAAGAAAATCAAAAATAAATCCAAGTGGTAAGTCCAAAAGAAATGACTGAAAACATCAAATGCAAAACCAAATATCCAATAAATCCAAATAAAACTCCCAATAAAAGAAAAAGACAAAATCCAGGGTGTTATAGAACTCGTACCAAAGGCTCGCATACGAGCAATTCAAGAGGAATTGGCAGGATTCTTCCTTCAAGAGATCATAGCTAAAACCGGAGAATACCATCGAGAATTGGTAGTGAATGTTGGTAATTAGATATTAGGGATCGTAAGAGATGTTACATTGTATATATGCATGAACGTGTACTATACGTAGTAGCGTCGAATAGATATACGAAAACTTGTTGTTCGACCAAGCACGGAGAAAGAGATGTCACTTCTCTCTATATTCATGACGATTTGTGTAATGGTTTCTTCATTGCTATATGTAGTAGTTAGCGTCGAGTTGAATGGAAAACGTAAAATAAAAACAAAAATCCTAAATGTAAAAGAATTGAATGGTAAACACAAAAAGAAAATGGGGAAACACAATATGAAACCCCTAAACCCTCCAAAACTCTAAACCCCTCATTTCAAAACAAAAAACAAAAACCCCAGCGTTTGGCAGGTGCTGACGCGTGGCTGTCTTTTAGTCCCGGTCGGTGTTACCAACCGGGACTAAAGGTCCTCCTGCCTGGGCGCCCTACAGCGGCCACGTGGAGCTCCTTTAGTCCCGGTTCGTAACACAACCGGGACTAAAAGTGGGGGCCTTTAGTCCCGATTGCTTAGTCCCGGTTGCAGAAACGGGACTAAAGGCTCTTAGGAACCGGGACTAATGCCCTGTTTTCTACTAGTGTATATGCTTGTTCATGTGGTAGAAAGATTGCATTTTTTATCACACGTTGTGTGCTGTGTTGGAATGAAACTGTAGGTTGTGAGAGTCATTAATCATTTATATGTGGAAATAAAGCTGAAGCCAATCTACCCCTGTGCCAAGCACTCAAATATTACAGATGGGGAAGGGGTTTGGGAGGGAGAAGGGGATTTTTTTTTTTTGAGACAAATTAGTGGGGATTTGGTGAAGGGGAGGGATTCACCAAATCATCCATAATCCACAGCCCCTTTGGGGCTTAAAAACCTCCTGTGCCAAACAAGGCCTAAACGGGCCTCAAAGGGAATGATTATGAGAGTACATGAGCAGATGCACAAGTAAAATGCTCATCTTTTTCTTCCACTAGGGGAAGGACAAATGCTCATTTGTTTTCACGTAGCCAACTCTCTTCTAATGATTGTTTTGATCTGTTTCCTGATGCGACTGTTGGTATTGATCTGAGGCCCAACGGGCTGAAGAGATAAACTGAAAAGGTAAAAGAAATAACGTTAAGGAGAGGGGCCACGCACCAACGTACGTTATCCTCGTCCAACTAATGCGCCCTGATCGGGGACGACCCTAACCAACTATGGTTTTGGTCCCCTGTCGCCAACGCACATATAAAGGATGGGGGAGCAGCCGGCACCTACGACCTGACCAGTTTACGTACGGTTTACTCCTGCTCCCCACATCCAAAAAGCCCTAACCGATCTGGGGGAGTGCTGCACGACGGGAAGATCATCTCCAAGCTCTGCCCCTGTTCCAGGGCAGTGCCGGTGGTGCCTGGAGGGACGCCGCTACCTGCTGCGACCGTCTACCCCGAGCCTGCATCACGCCTGCATCGAGCAGGCACGGGACTTCGTGTCGACTACACCAATGGCTGCTTCCATTGGTGGTAAGATCCTAATCCATCTCTGTTCATCATGTTTAGGTGATCTAAAGTCTAGAGGCTAATGTTCCTGTTAAGTACATCCTAGGGGATTAAAGTCTAATAGCGACAACTGTAATCATGCTTGCACGCTTCATCCCGGTAGTAAATCACACTGGACTCGTATAAAAATACACGCAAAACTCATGAAATAGTGTTAATTGCTTCCTAAGCTAAAAAATGGTGTGATAAGGCAAAACATATACCATTATCACTTTGAATTATAATTGCATTTCATGAAAGGAAACGGAAGCAAATTAAGGAGAATATAGCAGTTCTAAACATAAATTCTTCATACTAAATAGTTAAGAACATACTACCAGTTACCAGTGAGAACATCCGAAATGATACTGGTGATGTATGAAAAGTACTACTTCAAACATCCTAAATGTTCAGTACCCAAGAACACAAGGACGTTCTCGCAAAAAAAAAAAAGAACACAAGGACATGCACAAAAAACCAAGAGTCCTACTCCTACATCCCCAGGATGAACGGATGCACACCATCTACTTCTTGCATCTCAAAGAACGGAAATGGCAAAATGCTCTCTTGTAGAGAGTAGAGAGTGATCTCCATGCCGCAGACTCGATCTTCGGCCTCCTGATCGCATATCACTGCCACGTCTCTCAACAATTGGCCGTCAATGTGGCAGTGCACCAGCCGGTAGCGAGGAAACCTGATGAGCAGCTCACATTCGTTGAGTACAACCATTCTGCAGACATAACGGCTCTTGCTTGAGTCATGCAGCGAAGGTGAGGTGTGTACTGGGCTACTGGCCCTGAGATTTGAATCCGGTACATCAAGGCCCAGACCCCTGCCTCGTAGTCCTGCATCACCCAAATTTCTGTATCAGTGCGGCTGGTGCCATCACCGGTGCCGCACAAGGTCATGGCACCGTTGACCTTGAACAGCAACGGCCATGGGCTTGGCTGGGCAGGATGACGCATCCAGCGGAATGTCTCGTCCGTCGTGTCGAAAGCTATTATGTCCTCTATCGCTGACAGTACCCAGTGCAGGCTGCCACGCTGCATAACTGGTGGTGGATCACGGTTACGGGAGAAACATGGTAGGTGCTCATAAAGTAATACATATTCCATTGAAGCCGGTGGCACCGGCGGCCACCGGGTCCAGATGCACCTTGGGTAGTCATCAGCTGATCCCACTGAAGACGTAGTAAGATGCTATGTCACCTACGTCCATGACGTTGATCATCAAATAGAGCACCCGGTATTCTCCGGATGGATGGTGCTGGTAAAAACCAGCAATGCTGACGCCCCCCCAACACAATCCTTCAAGCTGTGGCAGGCGAGCACGCTGGCGAGTGGCTGGGTTGCACACGTAGAAGAGCCTCTCGTGGTGCCCGTGGCAATCCAAGGATGTGCTGGAGACGACGAGGAGGCCGTCAAGGGCGGCATGGAGCGTGAGGTGGTGTGTGCAGGGGTTGACGCACCGGATGATGGGGCAGACCTTGCCATTGGCGGCTCTACGGCAGAAGGTGACCAGACGGCGGGGGTCGGCGTCTTCACCGCCAAGCGGAATGTGGTCAATGATGGGGAGCGAGGGTTGGTGGCGGTGGTGCGCGACCATGAAGTCGCGGGTGGAGGTGGCGTGGCGCCACGACTTGCGGACGGCACGGCAGCGGAGGACATCCTTTGACGGCTGGCGCACGGGTATCTCTTCGACTACGATCGCCTCTGGCAGATCGTCGAGGACGGTGGTGCCGCGGCTTCCGGCATGGTGAGAGAGATGGGTCGCTCTGCTGCAATGGTGCACTGCTTGAATGCTTGATCGACTTCAAATACTACTGTGAAAGGGGAGGCGGGGCGGGAGAGATGATGAGACGGCCACTTAATCGCGCGAAGCTCAAAAGGATGTATCGATTCATGTTCCGCGCCTCGGCTTCCGACCGATGCTGATCATGCAAAACCCAACCAATATTATTGCCGCTGCATGGACTTCGGGGGTCGGACACAGCCACACGCGTTCACAATGCCGGCACCTCGACGCGTCCACAACGACCTGCCCGTGTTCATTTTTTTTCAGGGAGCATAATCGTTAATTTTCTTTTTTGAGAAAAACATAATCGTCAAATTCATGTGTTGCACCTAGCTAGGGATGAAAACGGGCGAAACAGGATGCTACCACATTTGTTTTCATACTTTTTTGTGGAAGCACAAAGAAATACAGAAACCCCGGAAAGAAATAAAGAAACAAATACTATCGGAAACTGACACAAAGCGAATATGTTGCGGGCACGGAAACAAAATCGGTGTTGACTGGAACTTGAAAATGCACATAAAAATGCCTTGAACCATAGAGAAATACAAAAGCAAACCAACAGACTTCATCAATTGTTAACATAACTAAAAAATATTATGATAGTTATATTATACGATATACAATTGTGCAAAGTTTTTCAACTTTGGCAACACAAAAGCATATTTGTGGTAATGAGAAGGACAAGCTCCCCATATAACTAATAAATCAACAAAGTATGTCAGGTCGCCCTGTTAAATGTACAACATATTTTAACATCACAAAATAATCAACATAGTGTTTTTTGCTGGTTGGGTTACAAAGCAGCCATAGGTCCATAGTGCAAACGGAAAATTCCGTATTCACAGAAATGGAAAGTTCCATTTTCGTGTCTGTTCCACCGGAAAACGTCGTTTCATTTTTGTTTTCGTTTCCATTTCTGTTTTGCAAATTTCCCTTTCCGGTTCCATATTTCCACTCCATTTCCTTTTTTTTGCCAGAAAAGCGGAAAGTTTCCACTCGGTTTTCATCCCTAGTTGCACCTGCACCTCAGTCAGGCGGTAGCCTCTTGGGCCTGCCTCCTCAACGAAATCTCACACTTTTGGGCCACTATGTAGGTGTGGTAGACAGTTATTTCGCAAACATTTTTGGGCCAGTCGAGTGCTTTGAATCTTATTTGACCCAATGTGTACTAGTGTCTTCTGTTGGGATTAAGAAAAATCTTGTTCGCGCTTGCTTACCTGCCACCCATCAAATCAAATACTAGGAAACATGCCTGTCATAATGGGATTATGTGGGTGTGCCACGTTTTCTAAAAACGAATAGAATAAGATGAATCAGCGCCAGCACATGATAAGTAATGACTATCAAAGTTAAGGAACCTAATTAATAGTTTCCTATATAAAGTTTCATCGCTACAGCTAGGACCAGCCTCCATTCACCCCATCTCGTTCTTATATACAACGTCATTCGTGTTGCTCCTCTCCTCTCTCATCCGGGGAACCAAATCAAGCCAAGCCAGATTGCTCGCCGGAGTGCCTTCTTCACCGAGGTGAGCAGCTTTATGACCATGCCGATATATGTTTTCTTTGAAGTTTTCTCCTCCATCTAGCGCAAAAAAAAAGAAAAAAAAAAGCTACTAGTATAACGTCCGTGCGTTGCCACGGGCCTTTTAATTTTTTTTGAGGTTACATATATATGTACTTGTATTGTTGTATAAAACTCGGTGAATTTTTGGCCTCTTCCAACAACATCGTCTTAGGACCCTTGTCGATGGATTCTTTCTGAATATCGACATAATCTATCTCCATCTCTGTCATAATATGCAAAAATAAACATGGAACAGCCGCCTGAAATCCACCTCGCGCCCTCTAGCTCAAGGCACCTCGGTGCTCGCTCCATCGCTCGTCGTAGCAAAGATATCGCATGACCCCCTCGTCGGCCGCTTGCAGCACCACGGCTCGATGCACCCATCCAAAGGTCGTCGCAGCAAAAACTGGCATACGTCGCAGTACTTGATCCGTCGCCGTCGTAGGAAGTAGGAAGCACTTGTCCGGCCTGCCAACGGTCACAACACCTCACAGATGACGAGCCCCGTCGCCGTAGCAATCTTCAACACCGGGCATACCAAAAAACGATGACGGATGCAACAAAAACGCCGTCACCGCCGTCACGTGTCGCGGCGTCATCATGAATGGTTGCAGAAAAATCATTGCCGGTTGCAGCTTTTCGTCTTGCCGGTCCCAGCACGCCGTCACCGATGCAAGCACATCGCTCCGCCGGTCACAGCAAAACATGCCAATGGTTCCAGCAAAAATCATTGTCGGTTGCAGCTTTTCATCTTGTCGATCCAAACACGCCGTCGCCACCCCTGCATCACCGTCGTAGCACATCTCCCTTTAAAAAACATCTCCCTGCCGATCCCAACAAACACATGCCGCCGGTTCCAGCAAAAATATTTGCATATCACAGCTTTCCGTCTCACCATGCTCGTCTCCACACGCAGCTGACAGCCGTCGCTGCCGGCCGTCGGATGCATATCCACCATCTGACGGTTGCAACTTCGCTAACCGGTGGTTGTCGTAGCTCCCGTAACTATTAGTTGCATCACGTTGTAGTGCCTCCTGGAGCAGCGCAGCTCGTGCGTTCATCCTTGCTGCCCGTCAGCACAACGCCCCGCTCGCACTTGCAGCCGGCTCGTCGCCTGCCCCCCGCATTCACACTCGCAGCTACGGCCAGCAGCGACATTGGACGAAAAGGAGAAAAATATATGCTGCGAGAGAGAGGGAGAAGACGAGAGGAACGGGAGAGAACGGATGGCTGGCGGTTTCCTCATGAGATAAGGATGAAGGAGGGGATTGAATCGCCTGGATGCGTGTGTTAGGGCGGACGGGTAGATGAGACGCGATCGAACGATTCACGGGCAACCCGGTGCAAGCTTCCGCCGGCAGCTCGAAAGGAATCGTTTTCCTTGTGTAAAACTCGATTAGTTACGTCAGTAACTTTGTCAATCGACATTTTCAAAGCAACATCCGAAGCCCTTGGTTTTTATATTGATCTTCAAAAGTAAACATATATTCATATATTAAATTTAAAATTTTAAGATAAGCTCAGATACAATATATATTAAAAATTTAAATTAAAATGGGGAATATTGAAGATTACATTTTTCTAAACCAAAAGAACTTACTTGGAATCACATGTCAACATATGAAAAATGGCATAGTATACTGAGAACAAGTTCTGCATGGTGCTCAAAATAAAACATTTTTTCATGCTAGACCCTGTATTATATTTCCCCCGTCGTTTCACTAGGTTCAGACATAACTCTTTACAAAACAAAAGGTAGAGATATCCATTTGTCGAACCAACTTCACCTTGATACCGAGGAGATCCATTGTCTCCATAGGGACAAGTCACTTTTTTCTTCCCCATCAGATGCTTGCTTGATTTCACTCGTACTACCACTTATGGTACTATGCATCAACTTACATAAACTTCTACAGTTGTTTGCCTTTTAGAAGAACACTACGTGAGGAATGTCATGTTCCAAGGACATTTTTCTGTTCTACCTGAACAATATTGATGGGCTGAACTTGAGAGTTATTGCAAAAGCATGATAACATAAAACATGTTGGCATCACCATTTGGAGGGGGACTTAAGAATTACAGGGTCCTTCCATGACTCATGCATTTTATTTTGCTAAATCACTGTTAGACCATTATATGCTGCAAGATATAGTTTGGCTGTCTCTAGAGGGCCTAAAAAGTAAATATATTCAATTAGTAAAACTTAGTACTTTATCATGGTTATTCAACTGCTTATGCTTCAAAAAGCATCAATAACTATTGAAGGTACGTACTAATTTGATGGAAAATAAATGAAAGTAAGCTCATAGAAGTATCCAACTTGAAAACTGAAGTTCCACATTCGTTTCATTGGGTCCTGCAAGCAGCCAGATTTAATTTCATCCAGCTTCATCAAGGCATTTGTTATTCGCATGTCCACCACAAACATTGATTTCTACATGCAAGAGATACACGGAATGCACGAGATACACACTCACCAGATTGTTAAAGATATGTTCCAAAATAAGCTCACTTTCAAACCGTATATTTGATGGAAGAAAGAAAAACCTGCCAACATAGTAATACCTACTACAGATGAGACAAAGAGATTCTTGTGTTGGATTTGGGAACTCAATTGGGTAGTAGCCTCACAGAAATTCCAAGAAAAATGTTGTCCTCCAACTTCTTATGCATGGTAAAACAACTGATTTTGAGTGTAGAGAGTCAGCTTGTGCTGCTTGATCAAATGTTTGACAATGATACACGTTGATGCATAGGTCAAGGCCATATTCCTAGTTTCCTCTGTCAATGCGATAACTGTAAACACTAATCGAAAGGAATAGAAATGGAACCAGCATGAAATCTTGCAGTACATACCTAGTTGATCTGTATGGTTTGGCAAGAACAGTCTATAGTCCATCGCCAAAAGAACAGTCTATAGATTTTCCTTAAGAAAAAGAACAGCCTATAGAACTGTATTATCTTCTATTTTCACTCTTTTGGTACATCATGGCAAAAAAAACAATTGCGATTACTCTCACACATTAATCACTACTAGGGAAAAGCCTAATAGTAGCGCTGGAAATACCCATACCAGTAGCGCTGGAGGCAGCGCTACTGATAAGGCGCTACAGCTAAGTTTTAGCAGTAGCGCTGTTTCAACCAACGCTACTGGTAAGTATAGTTAGTAGTAGCGATGTGGAGAACAGCACTACTACTAACTATCTGTAGCGCTGCTCCACAACAAACGCTGCTGCTAAACCAGTGCTGCTGCTAGACGCCCACCAGCGCTACTGCTAAGATTCCTAGTTTCGCTTATTCATTTCCCTCTAAGTATTTGTGCTGTATTTGTGCATGCTCTATACAGTAGTTTCACCATATCATAATAAACATATAATATTCTCATCATATCATACACATACAGTAGTCTCGTCATATCATCATCATCATCATCATCATCATCATCCAACACAAATATCATCATCTCGAAAATAGCGATACACAAGTCATGTCTCGAATAAATGCAACTGCATGGTCATGGCCCACACACAAGTTTCATCATCTCTATCTAAACCATGATGTAGAAGAGAAGAGCGATCGGTATGAGCAAGAGCGCGACTATGTAGTACTTCTTGAGGCGCCGGTTTCGCTCCCTCTCTTGCCGGAGCGTCCACCTCAAGTAACTATTTTCCGCTTCGGCTCTGCTATCGAACCCTCTGTGGCTAGCACCCGACTACCTATCCACCTGGGCCTGAGCGTCTGGCCAGTGGTCGTAGACTCCTGGAACCCTCCCAATGAATACGGCGTAGCAGTCCTTCGCCATCTCTGATCTATGTACCTGCATCGTCAGTTGATGAATTCATCGATAATATGTAACATAATGTACTTGAGAAACACGAAGAGACAGAGTTAGCAAAATACAAGCAACCTATAGTAAACATAAATAACGAAGTTCCTCGTACCCAAACTAATTAACTAGAGCGATCTACACTAGTTCAGAAGGACGGTTTAATTACATCACAGAGTTTCGTCGTGCATAAATTCAAAGTTTTGTCATAGGAAGACAGTAGTGACTAAACAGACACATTGTCATCCTCAATCACTCGTCCATGTCGGCGCTCCAATCTTCATAGTTAGGGAGGAAGCACCCGAGCTTCGTGAAAGGCTTCAGGTCCAGACGTTGAGCGACTAGCAGTGCTCGGACATCATCCCGCGTCATTGGCCCATGGTAGAACATCCCTGTTTGTTCGAGGACCTCCTTCATGATCACTTGGGCAAGTTCACACTATATGTGATAAAACTCAGCTCAGATTCGATTATCCGGTGTCCTTCCTATGCTTGTGGCCCAGTGGACAATCTCAGCATCATTGGAAGTAGGTGACATGCGAAGGTGTTGATTATCCCTTCTGTAGTCCAGCATGTGATGCATGAGGTAGAATCCATCAGCCTTACTATCCTTCGGTTGCTGGATGCAGCAGAAGTCAGTCTTATGGCCGAAACCCAGCCCGTTATTCCTGTACTTTTTCACCTTGATATATCCACCAGACAGGCTGAAGGTTATCATGGCACTATCGAGAACACTCCTTATGTGCGTGTAATCCTTTTTCTTGATGTTCTTCGATGAGTCCAAGTACAGAGCATGGGAGTATTGTGGGTACAGAATGATGAGGACGGCGCCCCCCCCCCCCCCCCCGCTGCGCAAAATAAGTACACCTCGAATTAGCCTCCATGCGTGCAAAGGAATGATTAAAACTTACGAAAGGATATCCGCGGATGACTTACGTGGGATGATAAGGCAGGAGAATCGTTTTCTTGTCCTTATTGGCGACCATGAACTCGCCGATGTACTTGCTCGCATAGTCACGGTGCTCTTTGCAGACTGCCAAGAATCTCTCGTGCATATAGTACGGGTCCGCAACGCAGATATATTTTATGTTCTCGCGCCTGATGATGTAGTTCAGATACAACGCATACATGCGGATGAACTGAAAATCCAGCTTGGTCATGTGGAACATGTCGTAGATGTAGTCAAATCACAGGATGAACTTATCCGCGGGCCATCTCTTGACGTACAACTTCCCACCCGGCACCTGAGCCGCATAAAGCGGGTATCCTAGATTTTTCGAGAGGAGAAGGCTTTTCTCTCTCGCCAGCACATCTTCATGAAGTCTCCTTAGATCATTGTTCAGTATGTCCTCTAGCGCTTTCCGTGGTAGGATCGGGTGGCCGGCGACATGGAACTCCTTCGCACCTTAGACAGGTATTCTGTCTACCTTCCGGGGCTGCAGAGGCAGCTGGCTGCTTGAAGCAGCTCTAGCGCCTTTAGAGCCTTTCCTGTATGGTCTCCTCCTTTGCTTCTTGGCGGGTGGCGGTAGTGAGCCCACCATACCTTCCCTCAACACCACCCCCAGTGTCGTTGGGCTCATCAGTGGACGGCCCTCGCGTTGTTGTTGCTGGGTAGAGGCGGCATCAGGAGGCGTCTCCTGCGAGGATCACATGAAGAGAGACTTCTTGCAATCAGCCTTAGGACGTTCCGGTTCTGGCAAATCAGGCAGCATCAAGTCATCTCCACGCTCATATCCAGAGTCATAGTCCCGAGCCATCAATTCTCCATCGTCATAGCCAGTATTGATATACTTGAGAGGGTCATCATCATCCTCCTCCATGACATCATCAGCATTTGCTTCTTCGACGGGGGCGACGTCGTCAGGCAATAATGGAGGCTCTCCCTCGCGTCGTCCGCTATCACCCGGCACGACAGGTGCAGGTAATTGGGTAGGTGGGGTGGTGTTCATACCTTGTTGAGGCATTGTTGTTGGTGTGCTCCCGGGCGCCTCCACACGAAGAAGAGTCTTCGGCCAAGTCAAGAACCAACTCTTGCATGCGACAATCCGTTTAGGGGTCTCATCATCTCCCTCGAGTGGTACCGAAGAAGGCAAATCCTCGAAGCCTGCTTTGACACTAGCCACGCAAACATTGAAGACGCCATCGGGCATCTATCGGTTGTGTAACATGCGGTCCTTCGGCTTTCCCACGTCCACCTTCTGGCCGTTGATGTCGTACAGTATGGTGCACGGGGTTTCATCGGCCTGCGAAGACATGTCTGCGACGTCAGACATCCGAAAGGCAACTGAAATGGAAGACTATAGATATGCTGGTGAAGAGGGTATGACGCGTAATTACCGTGAGGGCGTCGAGCTCAGCCAAAGACGAAGCCCCGCCGAGCACGCCAGAGACAGAGGACGGGCTGCTATGAACAGGAGCAGGACTAGGTACGGGAGCATGTGCGGTTGTGTGAGCAGGTGCTGGTGGTGCGATGTTCACCGAATAGCTCCAGACGTAGCTGGGAAGGGGAAAGTACGCTGGCCCTTTATCTGGATTGTTCTTCGTCCAATCGATAACTGCCAGAATCAAGCTGCTAATGGAAGATGTGAAGTCAGCCCTGACGCCAGCGGATCGGTGAACTCCACCATGGGGTCTGGGATTCCGTGACTTTCACGTTCAGCGTCCTCCTTGGCCCATACGTGCCTCTTCCCCTCGTAACCACGGCTTCTGAGGCGGTGAGGAGGCGTGTTCCTGGCCTGGAGCGCTTTCATTTTAACCGACTTTTCCTTGACTTCATCTTTAGCGCAAGTCTCCTTGAATTTTTCGAAGTCCTCTTCCTTTAGTGTCGGATTGTCAGCATGAATCTTGGACCACGGTTCATTCTTCGCAATCGCTTTTTTCACTCTTACTTTCCAGGCGGCCAAGTCATTGCTGAACGTCCCCATCACCTTGTTGTTTATCTTTATCATGGGTTCGTCCTACCACGGAAGTTTGCTTTCATCCCGGCCGGGGAACAGGAACCTATTGTGCAACTTCGTTAGGAGCATGTGCTCCATATGTGGTATCTTCCTTAACTTTTTGTCGTTGATGTTGGCGGTTTCCCTGAGGATGCACCCTAGTTGATTGCCGTAGCACGCGCGCGCTTCCTCCGGCGCCGTTGGCTCTAATTTAACAGGGTGCATCGCCGTGACCACATTTTTTCTGATGCTAAGCTCGTTTGGTTTTCGTGCCCTCTTCGGCTTCGGTCCTTTACCGGCTTCGCCAGCATCATTGCCGGTCTCGGGGGTGGTGTCGGTGCCGGTGCCGGTGTCGGTGTCGGTGTCGGGGTTGGTGCCACTGCCACCCTGCACCCGCAACCGGTGTTCGTCCAGGTACTCAAAATAATGATTTTCTGCCTCGACGGGGTCTTGTTCGGGGTGACCAGAGCCCCCGGCTTCCTCGTGGCTAGACATGTTTCCTACGATTAATTAAGTATGCTAGTTTAATTCTAGACCAAATAAAATGAATAATGAAGAAAAAAAAGGGCCTATGTTTTGCTGGAATGTTGATTCATTCCCCTTTCGGCAAATCCTGGGCACTCGATATGTCCTAGTTTCTAGCACAAGTCATGCCGAAATTCACGGAAATTTTCGGCATGACCTTTGCTAAAAAGTGGACATACGGAGCGCCTGAAATTTGCCGGAATGGAAATGAATCAACATTCCGGCAAAACTTAGGCCACTCGGATATTCTTCGACAATTGTCCATTCAACCAACATTAATCATATCATATTCAACAATTGTAAATAAAAGATATAATCAACAATAATGGAATATGCAAATGAACATCAATGACATATATCATATAACATTAATCTTGTTTTTTGTTTATATAGCAACAATTACTTTAACCAAGTTTTTGAAAAGAAAAACAATTCTGTTTTTTGTTTATAGCTAAATGCCATAGCTACTGTTTTTTGTTTATAGCTAAATGCTACTGTTTTTTGTTTAAAGCTAAATGCTACTGTTTTTTGTTTATAGCTACTAGCTACTAGGGTTCAAATATAAAGCAGCTACTGTCCTAATAAAAAAACCTAGCTAAATGCCTAGCTACTATCCAACATAAAACTTCTATGAATTATCTGAATTTTGAAGCACTTCAAATTTTCTGAATTTTCCGTCCTACTTCTAATTTTGCATCTTTTTTCCCAATCTTAAAAAAGCCATGGGTTCAAATTTTATTCTAGCACTAGGGTTCAAATTCTAATCTAGCACTAGGGTTCAAGGGTTCAAAATTCTGCCTAGGGTTCATACTACTGCCTCCTAGGGTTCATATGAGATAGAGAGCAGAGAGAGAGAGACAGAGAGAGGGAAGAGGGGAGGGGGAGGAGGGAAGAGGGGAGGGGAGAGGTTTACGGGGCGGCGGCGACGATGGTGGAGTAGGGGCTCGGGCGGTGGTGGAAAGATCGAGGGCGGACGGCGGTGACGATGGACCGGGCGGCGATGAAGCAGGGGCTCCGGCTCCGGCGACGGAGGCGGCGGGCGGCGGCGACGGAGGGCAGGCAATGGGCGACGGACGGGGCCGGCGAGGGAGGGTGCGCGGAGGGCGACGGAGGGCGTGCGGTGTCGGGAGGAGAAGGGGGTTTGGGACGAATGGGGAATTGGGGGGGGGGGGGAACCGCGTGGGAGTTAACTCAAAATAGTAGTAGCGCGGATCCAGGACCCGCACTATAGCTAACTTAGCTATAGTGCTGGTACTGAAAGCCGCGCTACTGCTATCCTCAGTTGCTGTAGCGCTGGTTTACCAAACCCGCGCTACTGGTAAGTTAGCTATTGCGCGGGTTACAGACCCGCGCTACTGCTATTCCTTTCTCCTTTTCATTTTTCTATTCCTTTCATTTTTCTTTTGATTTTCTTTTTATTTTTTCCTTTCGCCTTTGTCTTTTTCTTTTCCGAAAGACGACCGAGCCGAAAGCATGCACACACACACACACACACACACACACACACACACATATATATATATATATATATATATATATATATGGTGGGAACAAGGCATACAATGTATATATATTACATCATTAATTTGACCGATAATGATGGTTTCTCAGCTGCGTCGATGACGTTTCACATTGAGCTTCTTTCCTTTCTTGTTCGTTGTCGAATAATTGAGCCCCTCGTTGTGACTTTTCCGGAACCATGGAGTACGATCTTTCTTACGTAATGTAGTCTTGATTCTTCTTTTGACGTATGCTTCATCGTCATCATCATCTTCCCTCATCGGGTTGCCGTATTGGACGTAGTCTTCCTCGTTGGCGACTCCATCCATTCCGACGATGCTCCTTTTACCTCTCCTCATGACAGCACGGCTGGGATTGGTCAGGTCGGTTATGAAGAAGCATTGTGTCACGTGCTTAGCGTGTACCCATGGCTCAGTTTTGGCGATGACGTTAACATTCACGGTAGCGCTCTTCGCATCGGGTATAGACATGGTAGTGAAATACTTGTTTTCTCTTACGACGGCCTTAGCCCATTGCATCGTGCAGTCTAGCGTAGTCAAGCTCCCAGATCTCTTCGATCCTTCCATAGAATCTTTCAGTTGTGCCGTTGGTGTCGGTCATGCATTCAATCGTCACCCCTGAGTTCTGGTAATCACTGTTCATGTCTTTGGCCTCCGTGTAGAACATGTAACCGTTGATATCATATGCCTGATAGGTCGCGAGGTTGGGCGCGGGGCCATGTGCTAAGGCGTATATGAGCAATCCGTCCGCACTGCCCTCTTTCGGGGGATTAGCAAGAACTTGCTCTTTGAACCAACGCAAGAAAGTGGAGTTGTGCTCTACAGTAACTTCGGCGTCCGTCTTGCGCATCCCCTGATCACGGTACTTCTTTGCGATGGTTTCTTTGTGCAGTGTCACATAATCTTCTACCGCATCTAGGTGTTGTAGCACTACTAAGTTAGCCCTATCAAAGTCGTTCCGTCGACCCGAGTAGTCCACGTGCAATTCCCTCCGGCCGTTGTTATGACCTTCTCCTCCGAGCCTCCCATGGTGCTTCTTGATGGCCAAACCAACAACAGGGTCTCCGACGCCTAGATAATTCTCGCAAAAGGAGATGCACTCTTGGGTCAGATACCCCTGGACGATGCTCCCATCGGGACGGGACATGTTACGAACGAATCCTTTGATGACCACATTCATCCTCTCGAACGGCATCCTGCTGTGAAGGAATGTTGGCCCGAGGTCGATGATGTCGTCCACGATGTGGACACACAGATGCACCATGACATCAAAGAACGCGGGCGGGAAGTACATTTCAAGCTCACATAGTATGACAACGATCTTTTCCTGTAGCCTTCGGAGCTGCTTCACACTGATGGACTTTCGAGAGATAACGTCGAAGAAGTTGCAGAGACCAGTAAGCGTGTCACGGACGTGCTTGTCCATTATCCCTCTAATGGCAACCGGGAGTATCTGCATCATCATCACGTGACAGTCATGAGACTTCATCCCGCTGAACCTTTTCTTCTTGGTGTCCAGAAATCTGCTTATCTTCCCACAGTAACTGGAACTGACTTTGATTCCCGTAAGGCACTTGATGAATTGATCGATCTCCTTCGCACTTAAGGTGAAGCAAGAAGGGGGGCAATAATTCTTCTCCTTCTTGTTGGCTTTTTTGTCCCTTTCCCCACCTCCGTCTCCATCTCCGTCGACTTTTTACGGGGCAGCATGTCGAGATCTCCCCTGATCTCCAAATCTTCCAAGTCTTTCCTTGCCCTCGGCCCATCCTTGGTCTTCTCTGGCATGTTCATCAGTGTGCCAAGCAAGCTCTCGAGGACATTCTTCGTGATATGCATTTGATGAAGGCAATGAGGCGTGTCGTGATTGGGCCAGTAGTCCAAGTCCCAAAAAACAGACCTCGTTTTCCATACCTTCAGCAGCAGCTCCGGTGCCTTTTTCATCTTTCCCGGCGCGGGGCACTGTTCCTAGTTTTTCAATAGCTCGTTGATTTCGGCGCCGCTCCTCTTACGTGGAGGTCCTCGATGCTCAGCCAAACCATTGAATAGATCTCCACGTTTTCTCCACGGGTCATCCTTCTCGAGCCATCTACGATGCCCCATGTACACGATTTTCCCAGACCCGCCATCTTTCGTTAACGTAAGCTGCTGAGACATTGTATCATCCATGCACCTTGTGCATCCGCAGTATCCGTGGCACACCTGGCATGAGACATACCCGTAACCGAGATAGTCGTGCACCGTCGTCATCAGCGCGGCTCTCATATAGAAATAGTCTCCTGTGCTGGAGTCCCATGTCTTGACCAGTGATTTCCATAACGTGTGTAGCTCCTCTTTCAGTAGCCCCAGATACAGGTTAATATCATTTCCCGATTGTTTTGGCCCTTGAATCAGCATGCTCATGTGTATGTACTTTCTCTTCATGCACTTCCATGGGGGGAGGTTGTACATCCATACAAAGATGGGCCATGTGCTGTGGTTGGTGTTCTGGTTTCCAAACGGATTCATGCCATCGGTACTCGAGCTAAGCACAATGTTCCTTGCATCTGCTGCGAAAAATCGATATTCGGCGTTGAATGCTCACCACTGGCTAGCATCTGCGAGGTGTCTCAGCTTTGGATCATCTCCATCATCAGGCTTCTTCCTCTCCGCATGCCAGCACATGAGCTTTGCTTCCTTAGGGTCTACGAAATACCGCTGCAGACGGGGAGTGATCGGAAAGTACCATACAACTTTCTGAGGAGCTTTCTTTCCGGCCTTCTTGTATCGAGAAGCATTGCACACTGGACAGCTGGTTTTTTGCGTGGTATCTAATGTGCGGCAGATCAAGAGGGCAAACAATTTTCTTGGCCTCCTCGACACTAGTAGGACACACGTTCCCCGCGGGAAGAACTTTATTATGTAGATGCTTCAAATGCTCATCGAGGCTTGCGTCTGTCCATTTGGTTTTGGCCTTCGTCTTTATAAGTTCGAGCGTGAAACTCAAGCGGGTCACCTCGGGATCGCAACCGCCATACAATGGAGTCTTCGAGTCTACTTCCAGTTGCGCCAGCTTGGCCTCCTCTCTAGAAGCAGCTCTGTCGGTAGTTGTATTCTTGCGGAGCAGGACTCGAACATGAGGGTCCTGCACGACTGAACTTAGTCGCGTCGAAGACTGTGGCGTGTCCGCCGCCTCTTCTCCACCATGTCCGGACTCTTCTTCGTCGTGTCCAGAATCTTCTCCGCCGCCATGTCCGGACTCTTCCCCGCCGCTATGTCTGGCGCCATCGTCTTCGGGTCGATCGGTCATCTCTTCGTCTAGCCCCATGTCGTTATTGCCTGCCATGTGGACGTCCTCATCATCATCTTCACTTATCCACCGAGTATAGCCATCCATGAAACCATTCATGAGCAGGTGCGCCTTCAAACTGCCATTATCAAAGGGGTCCAAAATGACTCCTTCTTTGCATCTTGTACATGGACATCTAATCCCAGCACGATTATTTGCATACATGTCCGTCACCGTGGATTGTAAGTATCGCTCCACCTTCCTTCCACTCACCTTCATGACCGACTGCGCGGTATAACAAGCAAAAGGATTATAAACAAAATGCATGCATACATCAAAGTCATAAAAAATTTGGCATGACCTTGCCTAAAAATAGGACATATCGAGTTTGCTCGAAATTCGCCGAAACGGAAATAAATCGACATTTCGGCAAAACATAAGCAACTCAGGGGGCATGTCACTCGCACAAATCCCTTCATATCGCAAACACACATATTCCCATTCTTGAAATGCACAACTTTTTACTCACCTATCTCCCGAGAGAGATCGAGCACGGTTAGATGAGGCCTTCGCTACCTATAGGGATCGAAAGTAGATGGCTAGCTAGCTAGATCTAGTTGTTGGGAGGAGCTACAGATGACTCTAGCTAACTTATGGATAGGGAGAGAGATGAGCTAGCTAGCTATGAGACAAATCTAGGAGTGGGAAAGGGATATATATGTATGGAAGGAGGGAGAGCCAAATAAATGAGGAAGATAGAGAAAAGAGGCCATTTATGGAGGAGAATTATGGTGGAGGGGGGCATTAATGGGGAGAGAAGAGAGGTAGAAGGAAGAGAGAAGAAGGGCAATAATGGTGGAGAAGTAACTTAGAGAGGGGAGAGGGCAAACGGGGGAGGAAGGGGGAGGGGGAGAGGGGGTGGGTGAAAAGGTGGCAGCAACCACGCTTAGTAGTAGTGCTGTATTTATGCCGGTGCTACTGCTAAGGTGCATAGTAGTAGCGCTTGTTCGGAGCAGCACTACTACTAAGTGGGGCCCATTAGTAGTAGCGGTTTTGTCAGAGCCGGCGCTACTGCTAAAACTTTAACAGTAGCGCTGTATTTTGGAGGGCGCTACTACTACAACTAGCGTCGGTGGGCACGCTGGGGCCCACTTAGCAGTAGCGCGGCAAGTATTTCCAGCGCTACTGCTAATGCCTTACTTGTAGCGCTGTCCAAATCCAACGCAACTGCTAATTAGCAGCAGCGTTGCTTATTTTCCCGCGCTACTACTAATGTTCTACCTATAAGCTTTTCCCTAGTAGTGAATACACCATGGATTATGGATTATTATTATTTTTGATAAAGCAACCGACCTTTAAAGGGATGACCATGAGTACGTGGAGCACCTAAATCCATTAACCATGCATCTCTAGAAAGGCATGTGTATATTCTCATCCAGCAAGATCTGGACGTGCTACACCCACAACACAGCAAGATCAGTGACTGCCTTGGAGGAGGAGGAGGGGGGCGCCGGCGCCATGGCGGTAGTGGCAGCAAGGACGGAGACATGGAGGAAGCCGGATTCTGACATGGCCGCAGTGCCTCCCACGCCCTCGGCCACCATGTGAATCAGTTCGTGCCGGACGTGGCAGAGGCATGGGCGTTGGTTAGCATTGGAATGCAGCAGGCAACAACGACGGCGAGGCCGGTGTGGTCCTTGGCGGCGCAGAGCTGCATGCAGGACTGCGCGATGAGGGGGAGAAACTCGTCGATGATGCAGAGGAGCGCCTAGAAGTGGGCTAGCGCCAGCGAGTTCTAGCCGGGGTTGGAGGTCCAGGACCGCAATGGGTGACCATGGCGGCTGGGGTTAGGGCATCATATCGAGGAGGATGAGGCGGGGATGATATTGATGTGGATGGGAGATTGGGATGAGCTTGGTTTCTTGAGAAGGAAAAAAATTGCGTGGAAGAAAACGGGGAGAACAGGACGCGCGGAGAAAAATCGGTATATATATGGCATTCAATTGACGGGGAGTACCAACAAACGAACGACCTATAGACTGCCTTAAAAATTAAGTAGGTATATATATAATACTTTCACAATAAGATTTGTTTGTCATATTTTACTTGTTAATTTCCTTAAAATCCATTATTTGTTTCCTGAAAATCTATTATTTGTTTCCCAAAACAAATTGCATTAATGAGAGAGATCGGTTGATTTGGATAAGTTAGGAAAGTTAGATTCGTGATCTTTTGTACGTTAGGAAAGTGCAAATTTTTTAAAAGAAAATAGTGGAGAGAAAAATAAACCAATGGATTAGAAAACCAGTGGGAGGGAGTGGTGGGAGGTGGGACGAAAATAAACCGTACCAGGCTACCAAGTGCTCCATTAGGAGTAGAGATTAAAAATTGAAATTAAAATGGGGAATATTGAAGATTACATTTTTCTAAACCAAAAGAACTTACTTGGAATCACATGTCAACATATGAAAAATGGTATAGTATACTGAGAACAAGTTCTGCATGGTGCTCAAAATAAAACATTTTTTCATACTAGACCCTGTATTCTATTTCCCCGTCATTTCACCAGGTTCAGACATAACTCTTTACAAAACAAAAGGTAGAGATATCCATTTGTCGAACCAACATCACCTTGATACAGAGGAGATCCATTGTCTCCATAGGGACAAGTCACTTTTTTCTTCCACATCAGATGCTTGCTTGATTTCACTCGTACTACCACTTATGGTACTATGCATCAACTTACATAAACTTCTATAGTTGTTTGCCTTTTAGAAGAACACTACGTGAGGAATGTCATGTTCCAAGGACATTTTTCTATTATACCTGAACAATATTGATGGGCAGAACTTGAGAGTTATTGCAAAAGCATGATAACATAAAACATGTTGGCATCACCATTTGGAGGGGGACTTAAGAATTGCAGGGTCCTTCCACGACTCATGCATTTTATTTTGCTAAATCACTGTTAGACCATTATATGCTGCAAGATATAGATTGGCTGTCTCTAGAGGGCCTAAAAAGTAAATAATATTCAATTAGTAAAACTCAGTACTTTATCATGGTTATTCAACTGCTTATGCTTCAAAAAGCAACAATAAATATTGAAGGTACGTAATAATTTGATGGAAAATAAATGAAAGTAAGCTCATAGAAGTATCCAACTTGAAAACTGAAGTTCCACATTCCTTTCATTTGGTCCGGCAAGCAGCCGGATTTGATTTCATCCAGCTTCATCAAGGCATTTGTTATTCACATGTCCACCACAAACATTGATTTCTACATGCAAGAGATACACGGAATGCACAAGATACACACTCACCAAATTGTTAAAGATATGTTCCAAAATAAGCCCACTTTCACACCGTATATTTGATGGAAGAAAGAAAAAACTGCCAACATAGTAATACCTACTACAGATGAGACAAAGAAATTCTTGTGTTGGATTTGGGAACTCAATTGGGTAGTAGCCTCACAGAAATTCCAAGAAAAATGTTGTCCTCCAACTTCTTATGCATGGTAAAACAACTAATTTTGAGTGTAGAGAGCCAGCTTGTGCTGCTTGATCAAATGTTTGACAATGATACACATTGATGCATAGCTCAAGGCCATATTCCTTGTTTCCTCTGTCAATGCGATAACTGTAAACAATAATTGAAAGGAATAGAAATGAAACCAGCATGAAATCTTGCAGTACATACCTAGTTGATCTGTATGGTTTGGCAAGAACAGTCTATAGTCCATCGCCAAAAGAACAGTCTATAGATTTTCCTTAAGAAAAAGAACAGCCTGTAGAACTGTATTATCTTCTATTTTCACTCTTTTGATACATCATGGCAAAAAAAAACAATTGTGATTACTCTCACACATTGTAGAGAGATAGTAAACCAGCAGGTTAACAAAAATCTTAATTAATACACCATGGATTATGGAATTTTTTTTTATAAAGCAACCTACCTTTAAAGGGATGACCATGAGTACGTGGAGCACCTAAATCCATTAACCATGCATCTCTAGAAAGCATGTGTATATTCTCATCCAGCAAGATATGGATGTGCTACACCCACAACACAGCAAGATCAGTGAGTGCCTTGGAGGAGGAGGAGAGGGGCGCCAGCGCCATGGCGGTAGTGGCAGCAAGGACGGAGACATGGAGGAAGCCGGATTCTGACGTGGCCGCAGTGCCTCCCATGCCCTCGGCCACCATATGAAACAGTTCGAGCCGGACGTGGCAGAGGCGTGGGCGTTGGTTAGCATTGGAATGCAGCGGGCAACAGCGACGGCGAGGCCGGTGTGGTCCTTGGCGGCGCAGAGCTGCGTGCAGGACTGCGCGATGAGGGGGGAAACTCGTCAATGATGCAGAGGAGCGCCTAGAAGTGGGCTAGCGCCGGCGAGTTCTAGCCGTTGTTGGAGGTCCAGGACCGCAATGGGTGACCATGGCGGCTGGGGTTAGGGCATCATATCGAGGAGGATGAGGCGGGGATGATATTAATGTGGATGGGAGATTGGGATGAGCTTGGTTTCTTTAGAAGAAAAAAAATTGTGTGGAAGAAAACTGGGAGGACAGGATGCGCGGAGAAAAATCGGTGTATATATGGCCTTCAATTGACGGGGAGTACCAACAAACGAATGACCTATAGACTGCCTTAAAAATTAAGTAGGTATATATATAATACTTTCACAATAAGATTTGTTTGTCATGTTTTACTTGTTAATTTCCTTAAAATCCATTATTTGTTTCCTGAAAATCTATTATTTGTTTCCCAAAACAAATTGCATTAATGAGAGAGATCGGTTGATTTGGATAAGTTAGGAAAGTTAGATTCGTGATCTTTTGTACGTTAGGAAAGTGCTGATTTTTTAAAGGAAAAGAGTGGAGAGAAAAATAAACCAATGGATTAGAAAACCAGTGGGAGGGGTTTGTGGGAGGTGGGACGAAGAAAAACCGGACGAAAATAAACCGTACCAGGCTACCAAGTGCTCCATTAGGAGTAGAGATTGTACGTTAGGAAAGTGCTGATTTTTTAAAAGAAAAGAGTGGAGAGAAAAATAAACCAATGGATTAAAAAACCAATGGGAGGGGGTGGTGGGAGGTGGGACGAAGAAAAACCGGACGAAAATAAACCGTACCAGGCTACCAAATGCTTCATTAGGAGTAGAGATTCTTTGCACTAATATCCCCCACCCCACCTCTTTTCTTACCCCCGTTCATCTCCAGATACAACAGTATAGCCATGTCACCATCGGGATGACGCCGTAATCGTCTGTCTACAACATCTTCCTCCTCCATATACGTACCATGGTAAATTATCTCGTCTCTATGCGTCCTTTTCCCACCACGTTTCCTTGCCTAAGAAGTTCATTTACCGTGGTAGGCCACCATGGGTTGTTGAATCCGCCGCTCGGGCGTACATTTCCTAACTTTCATTATTTTTGTTTTCAGTTTGGCTAGTTCCCATAGATTTCTGCATTATCGTTGACTCAAATCCGACCAACGGTTGAAATTTGAGAGTTGTTTCAATTGCGTCTGAATCTGGATTGAATTAAGATGCCCCTGCGATATTTTCACCATTTTAAAAAAACATTGACCGAATAAAATATAAATATTTTGGTATGTACCATACTTAAATTAGTACTAACATTATATTCAAAAGGAGAACATGCGCTTAGCTACCACATTAGTACTAACCTTCACCTCTTTACAAACAGAATACTAACAATAAACAATCATTCAAAACGTCAGTGGGAAAACCGTCCTCGATGACTTGCCCGAGTCAATCATCACTAAAGAGATACTCGTCAGGCTGCCGGCAGAGGACGTCCTCCGATGTCGCGTTGTCCGGAAGTCATGGCGTCATGGCGTCATGACACGTCGACCGACGACTTCCTTCTTGCTCACCACCACCACCACCCATCGCTCCCAGTCATGGAGCTTATCAAGCGTGATGGGGAATGGTTTGACAACCATGTCTTTGTATTTTGTGACACTAGTCCCAATGGTGCCAATCCTGAGTTGTACCGCCGGACCATCCTCTGGTATTCCCGGTATAAAGACAACCTGGTGATCCATGCTTCCTGTGATGGCCTCTTCGTTATCTCCTTACTTGACGAGGGACTTTTCAAAGTCTGCAATCCAGTTACCCGACAATGTGCTCCTCTACCCCTACTTCCTGAACACAATCTGCAGATTAGAAGAACTCGTATTGCCGGCTTCTACCAACATCAGCCATCCAGAGGATATCATGTGCTTTTCTCGATCTGGACAATGAATGATGATCTTTTCACATCCACAGTTGATTTCTATATCATCGCATTGGGAGCCAATGAACCGAGGCCCATTGAACAACCACCATTGCAACAAGAGATGATGGATAAACTCACAGTTTCTTACAATGCACCAGTCCTCTACCATGGCAACCTTCGTTGGGTATTAAGACGTCACTATATTAGCTATAGCTCCAACAACATAATGGTGTTCGACACCTTGGTAGAGACATTCCGAAGGATTTGTCATCCTCCCGGGCAGTACCCTTTGTAAGAGGCAAGAATGAGGTTTGAATGCTGCACACTTCTATTCATCTCATACGGTTACACCCCCCCCCCCCCCCCCCAGTCTTAGCGTCAGAACTGACACAAAGACTGGAGCGAAAATCTTCGAACGCAGCAGTGGGTAAGCCTTTAGTCATCACATCTGCAAATTGTTGGCTCGTTGGGACATGAAGAACACGCAGTTCCCCAAGAGCCACCTTCTCACGGACGAAGTGGACATCAAGCTCCACATGCTTGGTACGTTTGTGGTGCACAGGATTTGCTGATAAGTAGACGGCAGAAACGTTGTCACAGTATACCACGGTAGCCTTGTTGATGGAGATATGCAATTCGCGCAGCAGATTATGTAGCCAAGAGCACTCGGCGGTCGCGTTGGCGACAGCACGATACTCCGCCTCCGCGCTGGATCGGGACACCGTCGGTTGCCGCTTCGAAGACCAGGAGATGAGCGAGTCGCCAAGGTACACGCAATAGCCCGAGGTGGACCGGCGTGTGTCGGGGCAACCTGCCCAATCGGCGTCCGAGTAGGCGACGAGAGCCGAGGTAGACGAAGGAGAGATGGTGATGCCGTGATGCGTCATCCCGCGGATGTAGCGTAGAACCCGCTTGGCGAGAGCCCAGTGCGCGGCGCAAGGCGCATGCATGTGGAGACACAGCTGCTGCACCGCGTAGGCAATGTCGGGGCTGGTGAGCGTCAGGTATTGCAGCGCGCCGGCAATGCTCCGATAATGGGCGCCGTCCGAGGCGGGAGGGCTGCCGACTGAGGAGACCTTGGGTTTGGTGTCGACGGGAGTGGACGCCGGTTTGCAGTTCGTCATGCCAGCACGCTCGAGAAGCTCCTCTGCATTCTGGCCTTGATGAAGGAAGAAGCCGTTCGGCGTCTGCTGCACTTGAATGCCGAGAAAAAAATGCAGCGGCCGGAGGTCCTTCATGGCGAACGCGGAGTGAAGCTGGTCGATGACGGTGCAGAGAAGACGATCGGTCGAGGCCGTCAACACGATGTCGTCGACGTAGAGTAGCAGATATGCCATCTCGGTGCCGTGGCGAAAGACGAACAGCGACATGTCGGATACGGCGGTGACGAAGCCCAATGTACACAGGTGACGGGCGAAGTGCTGGTACCAGGCACGAGGCGCCTGTTTTAGGCCATAAAGAGCCTTGCTCAGGAGGCACACATGATCAGGCTGCTGCTCGTCGATGAAACCGGTGGGCTGGGAGCAGTAGACACGCTCCGTCAGGGAGCCGTGAAGAAATGCATTCTTCACGTCTAACTGATGGACCGGCCATGATCTGGATGCAGCAAGATGTAGAATGACGCGGACAGTAGCCGGCTTGACGACGGACGAGAAAGTCTGATCAAAATCGACACCGTGACGCTGGGAGAAACCGCGCACGACCCACCGGGCCTTGCGACGATCGAGAGTGCCGTCGGGGAGGAGCTTGTTGCGAAATATCCACTTCCCGCTGACAACATTGGCACCACGAGGCCGAGGAACGAGCGTCCATGTGGAGTTGGCCTGCAGTGCTCGAAACTCCTCGCACATGGCCGCATACCACGCCGGATCCCGTAGGGCGGCACGGACAGACGATGGCACGGGCGGCAGATCCGAGGTAGACGAGGTCGCCGCGGCGAGGACGTAGTCGTTGGCGTAGCGGCGATTCGGCCGGGAGATGCCGTTACGCGCGCGAGTGACCATGGGATGCGGCGCCGCGGCGGTGGAGGCGCCGGTGAGCGAGGGCGCAGGAGCTGCTGGAGATGCCTGTGGGTCGTCGTCCGTGGCATCCGAATCGGCTGCTGTGGCAGCGGAACTGCCCGGCGAATGGGCTGCCATGGCAGCAGAACTGCTGCGTGATTTGGCTGCTATGGCAGCCGAACTCGGTGTCGTGGCAGCGTGCCCGCCCGATCCAGTGGGTGCTGAAGGAGAACGAACGTGTATAGGAGGCGAGGCAGCAGCACGCGGTGGGTTCCCTGGGCCATGAGCACGGTGTAGAGGCACAGGGAGGGTCTGCTCGTGGTCAACGGCCGCCTGTGGTGGGCGTGTTGGGGACGCCGCCGGAGACAAAGCCTGCATGGGAAAGACCCGTTCGTCGAAGTAGACGTGGCGAGAGATTAGTACACGACGAGAACATGGGTCATAGCAGCGATATCCTTGGGTATTGTCCGGGTAGCCAAGGAAAACACAAGGAAGGGAACCTGGGGCGAGCTTGTGTGCAGAGGTGGAGGTGGTGTTGGGATAGCAGAGGCAGCCAAATACGCGCAGCTCGTGATAGGAAGGGTGGACGCCGAAGAGTAGGCTATAGGGGGTAGCGTGTTGCCGCGGACGACATGGACGGCCATTGAGGAGGTACGTAGCAGTCGCAAGGGCGTCGGGCCAGAACGTGGGTGGTAGAGAAGCGTGGAAGAGAAGGGCGCGCATGCTCTCATTGAGGGTGCGGAGGACTCGTTCGGCGCGACGGACAAGTGAGACGGAGTACAATGCCGTGAGAGGCGAGGAAGGAGCGGCTGGCATGGTTGTCGAATTCTCTACCATTATCCGTTTGCAAGCATAGGATGGAGCGACTGAACTGCGTACGAACAAAGGCAAGGAAAGAGGTAAGTATACGAAAAACATCCGATTTGCGATGGAGAGGGAATGTCCACGTATAAAGGGTGTGATCATCAAGTAAAACAAGGTAATACTTAAATCCTGAGTTGCTATCAATAGGAGAGGTCCAAACATCACAGTGTAACAATTGGAAAGGAAAATCTGAAATAAATTGGGAAGGGCTAAAAGGAAGCCGAAGATTCTTGCCTAAACGACATGCATGACATGTATGCTCGCGTGATTTATTACAAGAAAAGGGAAACTGTTGCTGGAGGGCTCGGAGTTGATCGCGGCCCGGATGACCTAGGCGTGCGTGCCAGAGAGCTGCGTCTGTGGAAGCCTGCAGAGCGAGGTGCGCGGATGGAGCCGGTGGACGTCCGAGCGGGTACAGATCACCGGAGCTATCACTGCGGAGCAGAGGCGCCTTGGTGCGAAAATCCTTAATAGAAAAACCGAAAGGGTCAAATTCCACTGAAACAAGATTTTGACGAGTTAAAGCTCTAACAGAGATGAGATTTTTAATTAAGGCAGGAGAAACAACAATATCACGTAATGTAAGAGAAGAAGATGAGGTGGGTATATGCAGAGAACCAGTGTGCGTGATGGGTAGATGAGCGCCGTTGCCCACGATAATATGACGGGAGGTGGGAGAGGGAGAGGAGAAAGAGAGGCTACCCGGATCCGAGGACATGTGGGCGGTGGCGCCGGTGTCTAGAAACCAGTCGCCGCCGCCGCCGGGAGCTGACGGGTGAGGGACGCCCTGGAGTGCAGCGAGGAGCGTCGGGTCGTAGGCCGGCACCGGCGCGCCGAAGGACTGCAGCGGGGCGCCGTACGGTGCTGGGGGTGCGTTGTAGACGCCGGCATATGGCGGCACGGCGTAGCTGCCGGCGTGGGGCAGTGAAGCCGGCGGGGGCGCGTAGGCGTGGTACGCTTGCGGAGGGGCAGCGCCGGGTCGAGGGCCGAGGAGGCCGGAGCTGGGCGCACGCCAGCCAGGCATCGACCACGCTTGAACAACGCCCGTCCAGGGGTTGTGCGTGGGAGGCCAAGCCGGCGGGATAGCAGGCGGCGCACCGCCGTTGTTGCCCGAGGGGCAGGCGCGCCCGTCTTGCTGCTGCTGTTTGCCGCGGCCCCGTCCGCGCCTGTTGCGTCCGCCGCCGCCGCTGTTGCTGTTGGGCGGTTGGCCTTGACCGGGAGGAGCGGCGTGGCCGTTGGCGGGCGGAGCGGGAGCGCGCTCATGCAGGAGGGCGGTGGCGCGCTCGCGATGGGCGACGTGGGCGAGCCTCTTCTCTTCCTGCAGAAGGTAAGTGCGCAGCCGGGCGAAGGTCCACTCCTCCGGCTTCGTGGAGACGTTGGAGATGACGCTGCTCAGCTCCCGGTTGAGACCGGTGACCCGGTGAGCGTCTGGACGACGAGCGCGGAGTCGGGGATGGCGAAGCCGAGGTCGCGCATGGTGTCCGAGAGAGATTTGAGGCGACTGCAGTACACCGAGACGGATTGGCCGTCCTGGAAGGTGTTGTGGAAGTCCTGCTGGGCGTAGACATGGCGGTACATGCGGTTGTCGAGGAAGACGGCGCTGATGGCGGTCCAGAGGGTGTACGCCGTGTGATCTCGCTTGATGACGATCTTCAGGACCTCCTTGCAGATCGTGGCATAGAGCCAGGAGACGATGAAGAAGTCCGCCTTGGTCCAGAGAACATCACCACGGCGGGTGTGCGCGTCGACGGTGCCGTCGACGTGATCGACGACGCCGAACTGGCGGAACGTCACCATGTACAAGGTGCTCCAGGTGGTGTAGTTGGATTCCTCCATGTCTAGGATCATGGTGACCGGAGAGCGGGGGTGATGTAGGATGTTGGCAGAATCATAGGGAAGGGAGGAGGAACTGGCCGGAGCAGCGAACGGGTTGTCCTCGGAGGCGGACTCGGCAGTGGAGCCAGAGTGGGAGCCAGCCATTGCGGAGAGGAAGGTGCGGAAGCGATGGATTGGATGACGGTAACTGATACCATGTAAGAGGCAAGAATGAGGTTTGAATGCTGCACACTTCTATTCATCTCATACGGTTACATATATACACGTACAAGGAGGCACGAACGTGCATGTCTATCCTGCCTAACTGAATCCCTAAAGTGTAGCTAGTGGCTGAAGAATAGGGATACATGGGTTAGAGTACAACGGTGTCTAGGACTGAATCAATTCCTTTTACACCCTTGGATGTCATTGTTGGAATTGGATGGAGTGTTTTCTATGTACAACAGTTATGATGGTATCATTTTAGATATTTACGGTATGCATGACTCCGAAGCCGAGGTGTGGGCCTTAATGTTCCGTATTGACCTGATGGCATTGGAGGCGTCGCCACCGCTCAGTTTAAGGGCAAGAACTCTATGCAGGATTTCTACACTCAATAACCATGAGATGTTGATCAAGTTTCCCGGGTGTGTTCTGCACTGTGACATTGGTGGTAAGTTTCTTGGAAAGATGGAGTGCAATGAAGGCGAAGACAACCGCATGCGTATTACTCCCTTTCGCTTTCAGGAGAACATTTGTCAACTTCCTTTCTTTGGAATGAAAGAAGATTATGGTGCCTGGTGCATGCTAGAAGAAGGAGATGATGAGAAGTATTATTCCATATGGCCATAAAATGCATTGCTTCTTGCATTATGAGGAGGTGATGTTCTAGTTTGATGAGCCTCAGAGCATCTATGCTTTATGAGCATGAGGAGTGAATGATATCTGTCATTCTTGGTTGGTCGAGTTTTTTTTTTTATAGTAACGGGATGTTTTGCCTCGAGATTTCAGTGTACCAGCCATACACTACGTTGCAAACAATGGATAATTTCTTTTATAAAATTATTGCACTTTTTACAATTTTCTTTCATCTAGTTTATTACAGCCACGAGGTTGACCGAGTGACTGAAGCGGCATGTGCTATTTTGCATTTGCAAGAAGCACAAGGTGCTTGCGTGCAACCTGGAGATCAACTGCACACTGGTACATGTTTGTTTTAAGGCGTGAACTTGCGCTTCTCCTTAACCAGTGAAGATGTAGTCCAATGAAGTTGAACCAAGTTGAACTGTTCTCATCCATAAAGCGAAGATTGATTCCTTTCATTATGCATATACTATATAGAAAATCATTCCGAGTATCTCATCAGCTGATTCCAAATGATTATGCAAACATAATTCAGGTCAGTTTTAGAGCAAAACCAACAGTAATTAGAAATAATTGTATCGATTTCATACTGGTAGCAAACAACAAACTCAAAGGCTGACTGGCCTCAACTGTAACCTTCCATCCAAGTTGATAAGCACATCAGGTGAAGAAACTAAAGAATAACCTTCCCACCGTAGCGGCGCAGCCCAGTTTTACTAAAAATACACAATGTTGAAGTCTCTACCATTCCCTGCAAGCAGCAGACAGAGATTAGAGTGAGCAAGTGATCAAAAAATATATTGAAGCTTAAAGTTTGATTTGTATCCGTTCGAAGCTCATGATCTGTAGTGGGTCAGCATTAGTTTCACATACACAGTGGAGGGAAATTTCACTGAGGTTGCGGTGCCAATTGTACAAATGGAAATTATTATAATTATGTTTACAACATACCAAAGCTAACATATACTCAAATAGAGTTAATATAACTGAAATATAGGAGGTATGAACTACGATGGACAACATAGATAAAGTTCTGTTCACACATCAGAAAGTGCATAAGCTTTGAATAGGTTTCAAAATTTAAATTGGTCAAGGATCTCCAATTAGCAGGTTTACTGGTTTCCAGAAAATTTGAAAACAGATAACAACTATATCAGCATTAACAAGTTTGAAAACTTGAATGAAAATAAGATATAGTTGTTTGTAGTCCATCCAAAAAAGAAATTATAAATTGGTCAAGAATTTTCAATAAAAAAGAAGCGTGTTTAGTCCATCCAGAAAAAATGGTGTGCATCCACAACAAACCATGGCGTGCATCCACAACAAACTATACCGGTGTGTATGAGTTCCAGTTAGCATGAATCAGGGTATTACTAGGGATATGAGTCGACGGTAAAGTGAGGATCAGAGGGGGGAAAATTGAACAAAATAAATCCATCCAGATTTTGACATTCAAGAAAAAACAACTCTTTCAAAACTCCATAAGGAACTAAAATACCAGATGAATCATCTTTAAGAGCACCACGAAAATTTATGCTTATCCTGACCTATCACTTGCATGAACCAATCCAGTGGCACACTTCAAAACTATGAATAATAATAGGTATATATCTAGTGCTAAAAAAATTAAAGTACATACGTCATTAGCACAATATCGTACTAGCTTTGGTACATCGCCCAAGGGACCCACAAGTAAGACTGATGGCTTTTACCCAAGTGCGAGTCTGTGTAGTCCAGGATGGCAGGACCCAAGAAGAACAATTAATGACACCTTGATGGCAGCCGCACCACAGGAGAAGGGCGATACAAAGACTAGGGAATTTCCTTATGCATAGGTGGTGGAACCTAATGGGCAAAATAAAGCCAAAATATTGTAACAATACTAAAGAGCAGAAACAACCAGAAATATAGCAACTACAAGCTTGTTATATCTGGAGCTGATTTTCAAGCATGGTAGAACATTGTGTTCATATCTGGGTTTTCTCCTTCTGTGGTTCTCTTTTGGAAATACACCTTTTTGTTACACATTTCCAGGAGGTTTTTCTGAAAGATAACCACCGAGAACCCACTATCTGCGAGCTAACGAGATTTGGTCTTCTAAGGACAACCCTAATCCTGTTCCAACCAAACTACTATGTTACAAACAGGTATAAATCAGAAGAATATGCATATAAAGGTATAACTTACTGTATCATATCTAGTACAAATCTCAAGAAATTGGAATTTAGGAGTAAGTGACCAAAATAAAATTACTTACATTCACATGTCATAAAATAAGATCTCCAGAAGAGTCGGTGGGGATCGGTTCTTCATCTTTTGGAAAATGAATGTTGAATAACACTCTTTGATAGTATCGGGAATTACCACCCGAATGTCATCATCAAACTTGAAGTTGGCTATAAAATTGCCCCTTTTGTCATAATGCAACAGTTGGCCATTGCAGGTGACAAGCATGTCTCCCTCCTCGGAGACAACCTTTGCCAACTAATCACCCTGCTCCTGGATGTAAGGTAACGCAGCAGAAAACAAAAAAATTCCGACCTACGCACCAGCCCAGGACCAATATGAAGATGCATACAAGGTTTGATCAGATCGTTACCGACTCGTAGCGCAGCGAAAGTAGAGTCGATGAAGATCGTCGGTGCAGATCCCCGCAGCTAGGAATTTACAACCTCCCAACCGCGGGGATTTTCTCCCTCGGACAGCTCCTTGGATGGTCCCCCGGACAGCCCTTCGGGAGGTTGTCGAATAGCCCCCCTTTGGACGGTCCCTTGGACAGCCCTCCGGGAGGCCCTCGAACAATTTCTCGGACGGTCGCTCGGACAGCCCTTCGGGAGGCCCTCGAACAACTTCTCGGACGGTCCCTCGGACAGCCCTTCGGGAGGCACTCTCGAACTAAGATCGAACATACGACCTCTCTACTTGGTTGCACACATACGGTGTCACCTATCCGGCAGGGCTTCGCCGTCCAGAACTAGTTTCCACCGGAACCCAGACAGCCTTTTGGCTCTACGAAACTATTTCATGGGAGGGAGAGAAGAAAGGCAGATCATGCATGCCATTTGGTGAGAGAGTAGGAGTGTGTTTGGAGAGCACTCTCCTCCTCCTTTTATAGTGTGAGGGAGGGGTGGAGGGGCCGAAATTTCAGCCACCAAAAAGGTGTGCCCCCCCCCCCCACACACAAAACAAGCTCCCACCAAAGGTGGATAGTTGCCTCATGGGGGCCCCCTTTTTTTCATGGCGCCCCAACATGGGGCTGCCACCTCCACCCAACCAGCCCCACCATATGTGGGGGCTGCCCCCCAAACACCTTGTCCACCAACAAGGGGGCTGCCCCCTAAAGGGGGCACCCCCAAAAACAGCCCAAAACCAGCCCCCACGATCCGTGGGATCTTGTCCTCTCTCGCTGGGACAAGATGTTTTCCGCGTGTATTTTCCGGAAAATTTCCCGAAGGTCCCAGAACATTTCCGGCACCCTCTAAAATATTCTGGACGTGATCCGAAACATTTTCAATATGGTGGTTTTATTCCGAAACATTTCCGGTTTTCTCTCCGAAACTTTTCCGTCGTCTCCGAAACTTTTCCGGTGACTTTCTCTCAGACTCCCTGTTCAGCATTCAGCAGATAGATGACCCTTAAGTGTGTGAACCTATAGGTTCGGTGAAATATAGACATGACCGGAACACTTTCCGATCAATGATCAATAGCGGAACCGTGGACACCCATATTGACCCCTATACCCACACGAATAAATATTCGAGTGAACCTCTAGTTGTCGTGTGCTATTCCTGTTGCTTCATGATATGTTACAAATACCGGAGGTGAGACTTATCCACTATGCTAGTTACCTCGTTACCGGTTTTGTTCTCTCTTCTCGTTTCTGCATTCCGGTATCCCTGTGATCAAATCACATTGTGTCTGGCCAGACGATGATGGATACCGTAACACCAAGAGGGCCCAAAGAATATCTCTCCACCGTCGGAGGAGCAAATCCCAATCTTGAGCTATCAAGTTACTTGTCACACTTTCCCATGAACCCGTAAGCTGCTGTAATAGCCACCCAGTAACGGATGACGTTTAACAAACCCCAAAGTTCTCGAAGCAAGTGCGAAGGAACTCGATACTCTCATGGTCTAAGGAATTATGCAAACGTTAACTTATCTATGTTATTAACCATTAACTTGTGACGAACGTATCTCATAGCATAACATCAATCGGGTCGATTCAACACAAGTGTTCTCCTAACATTGTGCCCTCAAAAGTTTCCTGGCATAGATATGCCCATGATCAGGAAAATGTGATCATCATGCAATACTTGAGCTAGTCGTAGAGGCCAGACTAGGAATACATTTTACCATTTATTATTCCACACGTGCATATGAGTTTTCCTCCGATCCTCGTGGTTATTGCAAACTCGAGAACCATAGCAGTTATATCACGGAATATAAACGTAATTGCGAACATGGAGATAATAATAACATTTATTATTGCCTCTAGGGCATATCTCCTATAGACTCCCACTTGCACTAGAGTCAATAATCTAGTTAATGCTAATACACTTTACACCTATGGCAAACCGGTGTAAAATATGCTTCGCTTGTGGTTTAGTCTTTATCCAACAGAACTGACAACTTTAGGTCCGTGTGTAACTTTGCATATCCTCGCATTTTCATGCTTTCACAAAATTCATATTTTGTGTGGACTTGGCTTTGTATATATGTGAATCACTGGTCGAACCCTGATTCCTTAGACTGAGCTATGGAGCAACTATCTACAATAGTGTCCCATTGACCAAAGCCATCTTAAAACCATAGCAAGTTCATGAATGAACTATATGATTCAAAATCTTCTTTGTCGCTTCCAAAGCGTCAACATAGTTAGCCTTTGTTATAGAATTCGCTACAGTAACCTGTTTGGAACAATTCCAACTCACTGTGCCACCATAACGTGTATTACACAAAACCCTTAACTTAAATCTAAAATCGCATGGAGCATTGATGAAGAATGTATCGATGTAACTACTTACAACGAGCAATTCGTAATCTCCGCTTGCGAGAAAACATGTCATCAGTGCTACTTTAGTACTCAATGACATTTTTCGCTGCTGTCCTATGATCAATATTTCGATCACTTTGGTATCTGTACTCGCAACTGCTTGAGAGTACTGGACATATCTGGTTGTTTTACATACCATGGAATACATGATTAATCCAAAAACAAAAGTGTGTGGAATCTCCATCATGTATTTTGCTCATCAGTGTTTTAGGACACCGAGTCTTGCAAAAACTCATTCCATGTGACATCGGTAAGAAACACTTTTCGGTGTTCTCATGCTAAATTGTTTTAGCATCTTGTCAATATGTATTTTTGGCTTAGCCTATCAGGCAATTTTATCTCCATAGATAATTATGCCTAATATCGAGGCTACTTAGTCCAAGCACTTCATCAAAAAACTAATTTTCAATGAAGTCCTAATTTGTGTCAAGAAATTTATATTATTTCCAATTAACAATGTGTCAAGCACACAAGGTTTTAGAAATATTATTATGCTCCCACTTACTTTCTTGTAATCACAAGCATCTTCGCTATCCATTGATAAAATCAAACTCTTTTGACCTTTTCATCAAAAATGAAGATTCCAACTCCATTTTGCTCTCTTCTGTCCATTGCTGGAACTCTGAAGTTTGCACACTCACTAGCATCCTCTGGATTGACAAAATACTTTGGACTGTATCACTCACAAGTCCTAGGTTGCATTTCCATCTCATGGAAATCCTTTTGGCATCCATGTATCATATCTCATGATTGAAATATGTATTAATTGCTAGTTTAACCCGAACCGACTTTAAGCATCGCTACGGAGAGACAATCTCGCCGTAGTTAATTCCTTGAATTTGTTATAAGCAACAAGTCAAACTTTATGGATAAAACACTTTTATCCATATCAGTTCATAGTTCCATTAATATTAGTTAGACTCTAAGTCTTCCGAAGGGTTTATCAAGATCTAGTCTTGAATCATTTATGGATACTATCTCGGATTATATTGGCATTTAGCCAATTCCGGAGTTAGGGCCCATCAACGCTTCATTGTGTATCATAGGTATATTGTTGTCTAACAACAATATCTCGTTTGCGCACCTGAGAGGTTTGCATGAGTTTTTGCCTACGTGGTTCAGCTGCAAGTTCGATCGAAGTCCATACATCTCATGTAGAGGCTTCCGTATCAGTCGCAATAGGAAACGATGGAATCACTTCCAAGGTTTCTTTCCCTTGACCTGATGACGAAGATACTATTATCTCGTTGATTTGCACTGTCCTCCCACTCACCCTTTTGCAAGAAATATTTTCTTCAAACTCATACCGTCCTTAGTGGCAAATCTTTTGCCTCGGTATTGTGATGGAGAAATTCCTAATAACTTGGGATAACCTACAAAGCAGCACTTGTCTGATTTGGAATAGGTTTGGAAAATGCTTTACACAAGCCCCATATTCCAAATGTTCAGAAAAGACATAACATGGTTGGGCGTACCATACCATGGCTTCATTTCAACAGATCTGATGGCACTCTTTTCAGTGTAAAAGCCGCAGTCTCTAAAACATTACTTTAAAAGGGATAATGGCAAATTGATTTATGTCATCTTTGATCTTACCATGTCATAAATGGTTTGATTACATCTTCACGGACATTCCACTCACAGGGGTGTTCTGGGAGGTGTAAGTTATGAAAACTCTTTTCACAACTCATCAGACATTCGCTAAACTTGTAACTCAAATATTCCTTTCCGTGATCTAATTGCATAAACATAATTTTCTTGTTACAATAATTTCTACTTCATTTTGAAAACCATTTGAATGATTTCAAAAGATCCAGACTAATGTCTCATAAAGTAAATATTCATATATCTACTTTAGTCATTTATAAAGATAGACAAATCCACTGCTGGCAACAACATTTATCGGACTACACACATCAAAATGTATGATCACCAATAAGTTCTTTGCTCATTCCTTATGGCCTGTGAACGGTATTTCAGTCACTTCACTTTTCGGACGAAAGTTGCAAGTGTCAGATGATTCATAATCAGATGACTTCAAAATCCATCATTATGGAATTTCTCCATGCGAGTTTCTCCATCGTGACCAAATGCAATGCCACACATATGTGATATTCTTTTAGTCTTGCGACATTTAGCGTCAGTGTTACGGATGTATCATATTATCAATATTCATAACATACATCCCATTCATAATGGGAGTATGGCCCTTATGTTATTCATAACATCGAAGAACAATTGTTCTCTCATGAATAACCTTCTTGCAACAAACATTATGCAATGGGCTAGAGTGAATGAAACTCCAAAAATGAATTATGAAAATAAATTAATGTCAATATTCATAACATACATCCCATTCATAATGGGAGTATGGCCCTTATGTTATTCATAACATCGAAGAACAATTGTTCTCTCATGAATAACCTTCTTGCAACAAACATTATGCAATGGGCTAGAGTGAATAAAACTCTAAAATGAATTATGAAAATAAATACAGAAGTAATACGCCGATGGAAGGTGTAGTAAATTTTACTATGTCCCCAACGCGTATCTTAACCTCATTTCTGGCAAGTCTTTTAGGCCGTAGTATTTCTTGTATTGAGTTGCTAGAGAATGCAATCGAACGGGTATCCCTGTGATCAACGTTTAATCACGATGCCCAAGAATCAGCGACTAACAATAATCACAATTCCCATGAAATATATCTTTGACCAGCCTTCTATACATCTATAATTTGTATGACATTCATACATGAGCTGGACATTCCAGTCTTCATTCCTTTTTGCCTTTATGCTTCTAGCAGTTTAACTTCCAATATTTCTCCTACTCTCAGAAGAAGCACTCAACTTAAGAGTGGCATTAGCCCCGGACTTCCTAGGCGTGTAGTTTTACTGACACCCTATGGACACTTCCTTTCTCTTTAAGTTGTTGTTTTATTCATCTTCATTAGATGACAGACGTTCTTCTGGATCCCTCTCTTATCAGTCAAATGCAAAGTAAACACTTTACTAATACTTTACAAACAAACATTGCTTTGGACATCTCATATCTTTTAGCCTATGTTTGTATCTGAAAATAATTTTCAGTTCCATGAATATCACATAACTATCCCAAACTTTTGAAGTTCGGGCCTCGTGGAAGCAAATATATTGCACTTGAACGTAACGGAATTCTAGCTTTTGGATCGAAGGACGAGAGTCACGTCATCCATAGCATTGGCGGGAGAATACCGAAAGCATGCAATAGGACAAAGTCCTTCTCGGCACTCTTGAGGACAGTCCTCACATTACGTTACCAACCGTAAAGTTTTAACTAGATATACATAACAACTTATTCAATTTTAATAGGGAAGGTGGAAACACAAGCCATTATTCTATAACTATTATGCAAATCACACTTAGACAATGTTCATAATTAATTACACCAAGAATTAAACAAGTTAATTCTATAGTGCTCTCCCACTCAAATCAATATCTCTCATAATTGATTTTGAGTGATACAAGATCCATATTTCAATTCATCGCCATAGAATCATCATCTCATGACGGGAATTACAATCGGTGGGCCAACTTGCCGATCACATCTCTATGTGACTCTTGTTCATCTTTCGATGGGCATGTTTCGAACTCAGGACGATCAAGCCAGAATGTCAAGACAACCAAGTGATCTTGCTGTGAGGTCTGACCTCACCCGCCTCACACTTCTCCAATCGTTCATACCCATGCATCCATGGCGCACCCCGAAAGGATAGATGCCATGATGGTGCTACACTTGGGAGAACACTAACTACTTGATATTTTAAGTGAGAGATCACCCTAATAAAAAGCGACTACCGCGCAATCAAAAAGGGTGCAGCATAAGGGATAAACATCTCAGGCAATTCATAATAGCATGATATGGTATAGCCCTTTCTGAGGGAGAAGTCTTTATTTTCTTCGTCTTCGGCATTTGCGTCGGTGTTCACCTTCGCGAAGTTTGCCACCACCTTGTTGATGCACCAGACAATATTGATGTCTCTATAGCTAATAAATATAGTGCATTATAGAAGGTTGACACGCAGGTCATTAAAGTGACAATCATATGGCTCTCATACGTCTCCAACGTATCTATAATTTTTGATTGCTCCATGCTATTATAGTATCAATCTTGGATATTTTATATATACTTACAAGCAATTATATATCATTTTTTCTGACTAACCTATTAACTTAGTGCTTAGTGCCAGTTGCTGTTTTTTGCCAGTTTTTGGTTTTTCAGAATATCAGTACCAAACGAAGTCCAAATGCAACGAAACTTTTTGGAGATTTTTTTCTAGACATAAGAGACACTAGAAGCTTCAGGAGAGGGCCAGAAGACAGAGGAGGTGGCCACGAGCCACCAGGGCGCGCCCCAGGGGGTGGCGCGCCCTGGTGCCTCATGGGCCCACCTCTGCTCCGTTTGACCTAATGTAACACCCCCTTGTAATATGCTACAGTGATCATCTTCTAATCATGCCAAGTCATCTTCATTTGCAGTGTTAAATCATCATTAGTTCATATCTCATTTCAAATTCCACTTTAAACAAAAATTCAAAATGCAAGTCAAAATAAAAGTTGATCAAATTTTAAAACAAAATAGTTCACGATATTGAAAATAATCCCAAAGTTATTGTAAAAATAAAACCAACAATAATTGAATTCCAAATTTGACCCTAACAACCAAAACAGTACCCAAAACAGCCTTATTAAATCCTTTTCCAATTATGATAAATTCAAATGGATTCAAATAATTTCCAAACTTTTTGTGGCAGTGCCTAAAAATTGCCAGGGATTTATGTGGACTAGATCCATATTTTTCCTTAGCCATTGGGTAGCCTAAATATTTCCTTTTCTATCTCTGTTTATTAAATAAAAGAGAAAACAGAAAATGGAAAGGAACAGAAACTTACCTGGCTTACCTGGCCGAAAGTCCCAACGCGGCCCAGCCCACCGAGGCATCCTCCCACCTGCTCCCCTCTGCGTGTCACCGCCGCCATGGCCGAGCTCGCGCTCTTCCGGCCGCTGCTCGCCACCGCGACAGGGCAGTTGCGCCCTAGATAAGGGCAACCCCCTCGTCCCTCCCCCCTGGTCGCCCTCGCCTCTCTCTCCCTCTCTCCAGCGCTCGCCTCGCTCTCTCCCCCTTTCGTCCGAGCGCTGCCGTTGCTGCCATCCGTCTCTGCCACGGCCACCGTCGTCTTCATGCCACTCCGCCGTGTCAGGAAGCTCCCCCGAGCTCGACCACTTCTTCTGCGCCAAGCAGCAGGAGCCGGGGAGCCCTGCACTGCTGGATCGACCTTCGTCTTCAACCTCTGGCCGTCGGCGATCTTCTTCCTCTCCGGCGAACTCTGCAGCTCCTAAGCTCTCAACGGCCTTCGTGCGTCGCTCGGTGAGCTCCAGCTCCTCCCTGGCCCCCTCTTTTCCCTCCTCTGGCCATGCTGCTGCTGCTGCTAGAGCAGCCGGAGCTCAGCTCCGCCTCGCCGCTCGCTGCCGCTTGTGCCGACGCTGTTATGGCCATCTGAGCTCGTCACCGAGCTCAGGGCGTTGCGTAGGTGCGGCCTGTCCCTTTACCTTGCCCTAAAGCACGCCGTGTCGCCAGTTCTACCGTAGCCCGTAGCGCCACCACCGCTGACCTCGTCGCCGGCTCCATTTCTGGTGACCATTTGGTCCAGCGCTGCCACCGTTAGACTCGCGCTGCACTGGCCGTTCGAAAGCAGCTATCCGCATCGCAAACGAGCCCCTGTACACGAAATCCGAGCCCCTCTGGCGAAACCGCCGCCACGGGAGGCTCGTCGGCGTCACTCTGGCGCCGGCGCTGACCTGGCCGCCCACGTGGCACCTTCTGGGACGCTGGCAGCTGGGCCCCGTGGGCCCAGTTGACCAGTTGACCAAGTCAACTGGCTGACTGGGCTGGTCCAGTCATTGACTAGTGGGCCCCATTGACTGGTCAACCGGTCAGCCGACTGCTGACGCAATGCTGGCATCAGCATGATGTCATATTCCTTTTCTGGATAATTCAGATTAAATTAAATTAATTCCAGGATTTTTCAGAAAATGATTTAAACTTCGAAAATTCATAGAAAATAATCCGTAGCTTGGATGAAAAAGTTTTCTACATGAAAGTTGCTCATAAAAATCCCACGAATCCGATCATGCCATCTGTTTTCATGTCGGGACCCTCTACGTAGGAGAACCCGCAAGTTTTCATCTGTTTCCGGTAGATGAATAGTGCATACATACCGGTTAATAATTCCAACTTAAATCCTAAAATAACTAAAATGGTTTAGAGATGCATTAGGTCACCCCTGCACTGCATTTTAGAATGTCATGCTCTGTGTTGCATTTGTATGATGTGTATTTATCTGTTTCCTCCCCCTCTTCTCTCCAGTAGATTCTGGCACCAACGTAGCCCCTGAGGACTACTTCATCACCGACAACCCTCCTTTTCCGGCAAAGCTTCCAGGCAAGCAAACCCCCTTGAGCATGCCTATATCACCTATTCTTTCTCCCTCCTGCTTGCATTAGAATTTGCTACTGCTTTTGATTGATCCTATTCTGATGCATAGCCTATTTTTGTAAACTGCTATTGAAACCTTACCTGCTATCCTATATGCGTAGTATAGGTTGTTTGGATGACCATCTGTGGCCCCTCTTCCTTGTCCTAGTTGCCCCGCATAGTTAGCAGCGCCCCGATCGAGGTGATCGGCGGGCTGAGACCAGCACATCACCGCACATCCCTTACGTTGTACGACTCTACAGAGTTACCAACGAGTGCCGAGGGTGATACCTCTTATCTCACTCCCGATGTTGCCTCTATAGTATAGCTAGTCGGTCGTGGGTTAACGAGGGTGAGTCCTCTTCCACCACCTCCAACGAAGCTTATGTCGTGCAACCCCGCAAGTCTAAATACCATCGAGGGTGATTCCTCTGGGTTCACCTTGACGGATACGTCGAGAGGGGAATCCAATGAGGGTGATTCCTCGGATTACTTCTTGATGTTATGAACACACAGTTACCTAGATTTTATTACAGATACTGGATAAAGACGGGTCGACCCTGAGGGGTACCCACGAGAGATAAATATGAAAGTCAGGCGGGCCCGGAGAGCACCCGCGAGAGTTACTGTGGCGGCTGGCTGTTTAACGATACCACCTAGGTTGTGGTGGTAGCTCCAGACTTGTCCCGACAGCTGTCACTTAAATTAATAATGCACTAACGGATTTGGGTATTGATCTGAGTTGGCCACTGGCCTATACGCACTACCACCACACGGGATAATGGATTAATGGGGCCCTCTGCGCCATATGTATCAGCTGAAAGCTCTGTCAGACGTCCAGTTCAGCATTGCGGCACGGCAGGATCGGCGCCAGCCAGGAGTGAGGTGGTGCCTGGATCTAACCATGTGCACAACGACCCAGAGTGCATAGGGCAATGGGCCCAGGACCCCTGAGCACTTAGGATGTAGACCGGCGGGGACCTCTCTACTGAGCTCTAGGTAGGGTTGCAGTGTGTCGATCAGCCGAGGCCAGGCATGACCCAGGAAAGTGTGTCCGTCCAGAGTTAATCGAGCGTGTTGGGTAACAGTAGTGCACCCCTGCAGGGAAGTTATCTATTCGAATAGCCGTGTCCACGGTAACAGGACGCTCAGTGTTGTATCCCGATCTACTGCAACTTGAACTGAATTCATGTTACTTTAACTGTAACCTCTGGGATCGCTTTCTCGCAGGGAGTCGAGGAAGGATCTCTGGGCTTTGCTTCTACATGCTTGTTAATTATAATATGCTAATCTGCACTCTCCTAATGCTGCAAGACGCTGAAGATGCTAGTCTTCGATAGGCTAGGCCTTCCCCTCTATTCTGGCATTTCTGCAGTATAGTCCACAGATACAGCCCCTTCCTTTGATACCAATGCATAATTAGTATAGCTCTGATTTCAATCTTGCGAGTACTTTGGATGAGTACTCACGGTTGCTTTGCTCCCTCTTTTTCCCTATACCCGTTGGTTGTGACCAGATGATGGAGCCCCGGAGCCAGCTGATCCTGTCGACGACTACTACAATCCCACCGGTGGAGCTTTCTTCTATGTGGAGGCCGATGACCAGGAGTAGTTTAGGAGGCTCCCAGGCAGGAGGCCTGCGCCTTTCGATCTAGATGTCTTTGTTTTGCTCGGCCTTCTTAAGGCATCCTTGTTTAACTTTGTGTCTATACTCAGATACTGTTGTTTTTTCCGCTGATGCTTGTATGCGAGCTTTTGTATTCGAGCCCTCGAGGCCCATGGCTTGTAATAAAAAGCTTGTATTATTTTATTTGTGTTTAGAGTTGTGTTGTGATATCTTCCCGTGAATCCTTAGGCTTGATCGTGTGCACTTGCGTGTATGATTAGTGCACGATTAAGTCGGGGCGTCACACCTAATTCCACCCCTATAAATACTCTAAAATCAGGAAACCAACAGAGAGTCCATGAAATACTTTTTCCGCCGCCGCAAGTTCCTGTTCTTGAGAGATCCCATCTGGAGGCCTTTTTCGGCACTCCGCCAAAGGGGGATTCGATCACGGAGGGGCTCTCCATCAACCTTGCTGCCCTTTCGATGATGCGTGAGTAGTTTACCACAGACCTTCGGGGTCCATAGTTAGTAGCTAGATGGCTTCTTCTCTCTTTTTGATCTTCAATACAATGTTCTCCATGATGTTCTTGGCGTTCTATCCGATGTAATCACTTTTTGCGGTGTGTTTGTTGGGATCTGATGAATTGTGAGTTTATGATCAGATTATCCATGAATATTATTTGAGTCTTCTCTGAACTCTTTTATGCATGATTGTTATAGCTTCATATTTCTCTCTGATCTATTGATTTGGTTTGGCCAACTAGATTAATTTATCTTGCAATGGGAGAGGTGCTTTGTAATGGGTTCGATCTTGGGGTGCTCAATCCCAGTGACAGAAAGGGACATGACACGTATGTATCGTTGCTATTAAGGGTAAAAATATGGGGTTTATTCATGCGTGAGTTTACTTTGTCTACATCATGTCATCTTGCTTAAGGCGTTACTCTGTTCTTTATGAACTTAATACTCTAGATGCATGCTAGATAGCGGTCGATGTGTGGAGAAATAGTAGTAGATGCAGAATCGTTTCGGTCTACTTGTCTCAGACGTGATGCCTATATACATGATCATTGCCTTGGATATCGTCATGATTACTTGCTTTTCTATCAATTGCCCAACAGTAATTTGTTTACCCACCGTATGCAATTTTCAAGAGAGAAGCCTCTGGTGAAAACTATCGGCCCCGGGTCTACATTTATCATATATTAAAAATACCAAAAATACCTTGCGGAAAATTTACTTTATTTATTTTATCTTGTATTTTTGTTCGATCTATCTATCTATCACCATACAATTTAATCTTCCAAATAACCGCCAAGGGATTGACAACCCCTTGTTCGCGTTGGGTGCAAGAATTTGTTATTTTGTGTGCAGGTGCTGCTAACGAGTTGTTGCATGATTCTCCTACTGGATTGATAAACTTGGTTTCATAACTGAGGGAAATACTTATCTCTACTATACTGCATCATCCCCTCCTCTTCGGCGAAATCCCAGCGCAGCTCACAAGTAGCAAGAAGAATTTCCGGTGCCGTTGCCGGGGAGACATCATCAACATCTATCAAGTACCTACGCATAAACTTTCATCTCCTTGCATTTATTTTATTTGCCTTTGCCTCTCGTTTTCATCTCCCCCACTTCTATTTTTTTTACAAAAATACAAAAATATTTTCCGTTTGCCTTTTTCTTGTTAGCTTCTTTGCTTGCTTGTTATCTTGTTTGCGTAGCCACGATGTCTCAAGAAAATACAAAATTATGTGATTTTTCCAATACTAATAATAATAATTTTATTAGTACTCTGATTGCTCCTCCCGCCGCTAGTGCGGAGACTTGTGATATTAATGCTGCTTTGCTAAATCTTGTTATGAAAGAATAATTTTCTGGAAGTCCTAATGAAGATGCTACATCCCATCTTAACACTTTCGTAGAATTGTATGATATGCAAAACAAAAAAGATGTGGATAATGATATTGTGAAATTAAAATTATTCCCTTTCTCATTGCGGGATCATGCAAAAATTTGGTTTTCATCTTTACCACGAAATAGTATCGATTCTTGGGATAGGTGTAAAGATGCTTTTATTACCAAGTATTTTTCCTCCCGTGAAAATTATTTCCCTTAGAAATCAAATTATGAATTTCAAGAAACTAGATCATGAACGTGTTACCCAATCTTGGGAAAGGATGAAATTAATGATAAGAAATTGCCCTACTCATGGTTTAAATTTGTGGATGATCATACAAAAAATTTATGCGGGATTAAATTTTGTTTCTAGAAATCTTTTAGATTCCGCCGCAGGTGGTACTTTTATGGAGATTACATTGGGAGAGGCTACTAAATTGCTTGATAACATTATGGCAAATTATTCACAATGGCATACTGAAAGAGTTCCTACTAGTAAAAAAGTGAATTCTGTTGAAGAAATTAGTACTTTGAGTGATAAAGTTGATGCGCTTATGAAATTGGTTGCTAGCAAAAATACTCCTATTGAACCTAATGATGTGCCTTTGTCCACCTTTATTGAGCAAAATATTGATCCTGTAGATGTGAATTTTGTCTCACGAAGCAATTTCAGTAGTAATGCTTATAGAGGTAATTTTAATCCTAGGCCGTTTCCTGGAAATTCCTCTAATAGTTATGGCAATTCCTATGGTAATTCTAATAATAATAATAATAATAATAGGATGCCCTCTGATCTTGAAAGTAATATTAAAGAATTTATTAATGCTCAAAAAAAATTCAACACTACGATAGAAGAAAAATTGAGTAAACATGATGATATGTCTAGGGGCATTGATAGAATTATTCATGATGTGGAAAATCTTAAGACTAAAATTTTGCCACCCAAAATTGATATTAATGAATCAATTAAAGCTTTATATGTCTCCATGGATGAGAGTAGGAAAAGAACCGCTATGCTAAAAGCTAAACGAGAATTTTTAGAAAAAGCGATTCCTCCCGGTTTCTATCGTAGTAATGATGAGGATATTAAAATGATTGGTGTTTCATCTATTGATTCCTTGTTTAGCAATATAAAACTTGATGAAAAGGGGACTAAAGAAGAGTCAACTTTAGCTAGAAGGCGTCACCATAATTCGGAGGGTGAAAATCTTGATAAAAAAATTGATAAAAGTGGGTTTGGAGAGGTAAAAACTTTAACTAGCGATGTGCCCACTCTCTTGGATTACAAAAACTTTAATTATGATAGTTGCTCTTTGATTGAGTGTATTTCTTTGATACAATCCATTCTAAATTCACACAACACTTATGAACAAAATAAGGCTTTTACTAAGCATATCGTAGAAGCGATGATGAAAGCATTAGAAGAAAAGCTAGAACTAGAAATTTCAATCCCTAGAAAATTATATGATGAGTGGGAACCCACCATTAAAGTTAAAATTAAAAATTATGAGTGCAATGCTTTATGTGATTTGGGTGCTAGCGTTTCCACAATTCCAAAATCTCTATGTGATGTGCTAGGTTTTACCAATATGGATGAATGTTCTCTTAATTTGCACTTGGAGGATTCTACTATTAAAAAGCCTTTGGGTAGAATTAATGATGTTCTTATTCTTGCAAATACGAACTATGTGCCCATTGATTTTATTGTACTTGACATTGATTGCAATCCGTCTTGTCCCATAATACTTGGTAGACCGTTCTTACGAACCATAGGTGCTATTATTGATATGAAAGAAGGTAATATAAGATTTCAATTTCCACTAAATAAAGGGATGGAACACTTCCCTAGAAAAATAATTAAAGCACCCTATGAATCCATTATGAGAGCCACTTATGGAATCAACTTGAAGGATGACAACACTTGAAACTATGCATTATGCCTAGCTAGGGGCATAAAGCAATAGCTCTAGTTGGGAGGCAACCCAATGAATAAAATAATTTTTTTATTTTTATTTCTGTTCTTGTGTGTTTACATAATTATAGCCTCTGTTATGATTGTGTTTTTATGTTTTAATTAGTGTTCGTGCCAAGTAATGCCTTTGGGATGATTTGGAAGATAGTATAATTGATGCTGTTTGGAAAACAGAAAGTTTTGCATCCAGTGCTGGAATTTTAATTCTGTACTGGAGCTTTATAAAAATCTGAAATTTTTACACAGTATTGGTATGTGAATTTTCCATGTTTTCCTATTTTTTCAGAATTTTTGGAGTTACATAAGTATGGCTTTTAAATAGATATTTACAGACTGTTCTGTTTCAAACAGATTCTGTTTTTGTCGCATAGTTTGCTTATTTTGATGAATCTATGGATCGTATCGGGGGGTATGAGTCATGGAGAAGTTAGAGTACAGTAGAATTATGCCAATATTAAATATAAATCAATTTACTACAGTACCTAAAGTTAAAGATTTCTTTGTTATACTAACGGATCTCACGAATGTTTTGTTGAGTTTTGTGTGATTGAAGTTTTCAAGTTTTGAGTAAGATCACGATGGATGATGGAATAAGGAGTGGAAAGAACCTAAGCTTGGGGATGCCCAAGGAACCCCAAGATAATATTCAAGGAAGACTCAAGCAACTAAGCTTGGGGATGCCCCGAAAGGCATCCCCTCTTTCTTCTACCAACTATCGGTAATTTTAATTGGAGCTATATTTTTATTCGTCACATATCATGAGTTTTGCTTGGAGCGTCGTGTATTATATGAGTATTTGCTTTGTTTTCTTTTTAGTTTGTCACAATCATCTTTTTCTGGACACACTTATTCGAGAGAGCCACACGTTTATCATGATTTTTTAGAATACTCTATGTGCTTCACTTAAATCTTTTGAGCTAGGCAGTTGCTCTAGTGCTTCACTTAAGTCTTTTTGAGCACGGCGGTGGCTATATTTTGAAGAAATATTTGAACTCTCGTGCTTCACTTATATTATTTTGAGAGTTGATAAGATAAAATTTTGAAGAAATATTTGCACTCTCATGCTTCACTTATATCTTTTTGAGAGTTGATAATAGTAATGGTAATTTGCACAAGATATGAATTTGGTCCCAAAGTGATGAATATTCAAGAAGGATATAATAAAAAACTTTCATATAGATCATTGGATATGATAAGTTTGATTCCTTGCAATAGTTTTGCGATATGGAGATGATAAATGTGAGTCATGTTAGTGAGTAATTGTGATTTAGTAAGAATATTGGTGTTAAGGGTTGTGATTCCCTATGCATGCACATAAAGTCAATAGTTATGCAACGAAATTATATCCTACTTATGGTGCATTATTCGGTGTTAGTTATGTTCAATGCATGTTTATGACCATTTTCGCTTTTTGGTTGGTCGCTTCTCAATCTATTTGCTAGCTTTCATTTGTACTAAGCGGGAATACTGCTTGTGCATCCAACTCCTTAAACCCAAGTTGTGCCAAATGAGTCCACCATACCTACCTATATGCGGTATTTCCATGCTGTTCCAAGTAAATTTGCATGTGCCAACTCTAATTTTTCAAAATAATTTCCATTTTGTGTGCCCATACCGCTCATGAAGCGGCAGGGGGTGGCTAATATTTTCCATGGTAGGTGTGTTATTCTCATGATGAGTGTTTATTCACTTGTCATTGCATGAGAGAGTGGCAGGTAATAGGGATGCCCAGTCCCAAAATGAAAAAAAAAATATGATGATAATAACAAATTCCTTGGAAAGTGTTGGTATGGAAGGCACCCGTGGATACGGCTAGCCATGGATTGTGAAAGAATGGTGGAAAGGAAATAAACTTTATTTTCTGTTAGGGAACCACCTATAATGTGTCTAGCATGGAAGATATTGGGAATTCTCGGTCATTTTCGTTGACAGGAAAAGCATGCCTCTCAAAATAATTTTATCTCTCTAATTCAACCCTTGAGCCCTCGCACCTCTGCAAATCTTTGCTTCCCTCTGCGAAGGGCCTATCTATTTACTTTTATGCAATTTTTATTTTTATTTTGAGTCTCCATCTTCTCTCACAAAGCACCAACTAGAGAGCACTATTATCATACTTGTGCATTATGTGTAGCTAATATTGAGTGTGTTTCATGAATGGATCAATGTTTGAGCATAATGGGCTAGGGATAGATTTCTTTAGCGTTGATATTTTAAAAGACGTGGTTACTTGTTAATATGCTCGAGTATTTATGTCTTCATGTCAAATTACAGACTATTGCTTTGAATCATTCAATTCCAAATGTCCATGCTACAAAAGAAAAGAGTATATGATGAATATGATAGGTAGCATTCCACATCAAAAATTCTGTTTTTATCATTTACCTACTCGAGGACGAGCAGGAATTAAGCTTGGGGATGTTGATATGTCTCCAACATATCTATAATTTTTTATTGTTCCATGCTATTGTAGTATCAGTCTTGGATGTTTTATATACACTTACATGCAATTATATATCATTTTTTGGGACAAACCTATTAACTTAGTGCCCAGTGCCAGTTGCTATTTTTTGCCTATTTTTGGTTTTTCAGAATATCAGTACCAAACGAAGTCCAAATGCCATGAAACTATTTAGAGATTTTTTTTCTGGACATAAGAGACACTAGAAGCTTCGGGAGAGGGCCAGAAGACAGAGGAGGTGGCCACGAGCCACTAGGGCGCGCCCGGGGGGGTGGCATGCCCTGGTGCCTCGTGGGCCCACCTCTGCTCCGTTTGACCGAATTCCACCCCTATAAATACTCTAAAATCGGGAAACCAACAGAGAGTCTACAAAATACATTTTCCGCCGCCGCAAGTTCCTGTTCTCGATAGATCCCATCTGGAGGCCTTTTCCGGCACTCCACCGGAGGGGGATTCGATCATGGAGGGTCTCTCCATCAACCTTGCTGCCCTTCCGATGATGCGTGAGTAGTTTACCACAGACCTTCGGGTCCATAGTTAGTAGCTTGATGGCTTCTTCTCTCTTTTTGATCTTCAATACAATGTTCTCCTCGATGTTCTTGGAGTTCTATCCGATGTAATCACTTTTTGCAGTGTGTTTGTTGGGATCTGATGAATTATCAGTTTATGATCAGATTATCCATGAATATAATTTGAGTCTTCTATGAACTATTTTATGCATGATTGTTATAGCTTCGTGTTTCTCTCCGATCTATTGATTTGGTTTGGCCAACTTCATTAATTTATCTTGCAATGGGAGAGGTACTTTATAATGGGTTCGATCTTGCGGTGCTCAATCCCAGTGATAGAAAGGGACATGACACGTATGTATCATTGCTATTAAGGGTAAAAAGATGGGGTTTATTCGTGCGTGAGTTTACTTTGTCTACATCATGTCATCTTGCTTATGGCGTTACTCCGTTCTTTATGAACTTAATACTCTAGATGCATGCTGGATAGCGGTCGATGTGTGGAGAAATAGTAGTAGATGCAGAATCGTTTCGGTCTACTTGTCTTGGACGTGATGCCTATATACATGATCATTGCCTTGGATATCGTCATGGTTATTTGCTTTTCTATCAATTGCCCAACAGTAATTTGTTTACCCACCGTATGTTATTTTCAAGAGAGAAGCCTCTAGTGAAAACTATGGCCCCCGGGTCTACTTTTATCATATATTAAAAATCCCAAAAATACCTTGCTGCAATTTTACTTTATTTATTTTATCTTGTATTTTTGTTCGATCTATCTATCTGTCACCATACAATTTAATCTTGCAAATAACCGCCAAGCGATTGACAACCCCTTGTTCGCGTTGGGTGCGAGGATTTGTTATTTTGTGTGCAGGTGCTGCTAACGAGTTGTTGCATTATTCTCCTACTGTATTGATAACCTTGGTATCATAACTAAGGGAAATACTTATCTCTACTATACTGCATCATCCCCTCCTCTTCGGGGAAATCCCAGCGCAGCTCACAAGTAGCAGGCTCCAGCCATCATTCCGAATCATGACACGCAGGTCATGTTAATTTACATTATATAGTTATATCATACAAAATCAAATTGAATATGAGAACTGCTATACCACATCTCATGCACATCTCATGTCATCCTGCAAAACCAAGTTAGACGCCTCTAATCGGTTTATGCAAAATTTTATTTTACGTGGCTTCTAAGGTTTTGAAACAAACCGAAGCTACCAACGTTCATCATCAAGTATGATTATTCAAGTCACTAGATTAACTTGCAGGGAATATGAAACACGAGATAATAAAATCTCAAGCCCCATACTAAACTTTGTCATACACAAGAACCACGTCCAGATCATATCTGCATTGCCCTTTAGTCTGCGAAACATCCATCTTTCTTTAACTATGGTTGAACCCAAACACACTAAAGCACTTCGTTGATATGTCAACCAGCATACTCAGGAGCAGCATGGAAGGATCACGGATTGTCAGAACTTTGTAAGATTCTACCATGCCGTCAAGATCAAGACTACGCAAATTTAAGGGAAGCAACAAGAACATCGGGTAATAGATTTCATCTGCTACCCGCACAATTAATTTTCAGTAATAGAACTCTTCTACTACAAAATTATATTGTGTAACACCCATACATCTCATGTATTCTAGATCATAACCTGCATCTACGCATAGCACGGCTCTGATGCCACTATAGGGTAACGTAGCAGAAAACAAAAAAATTCTGACCTACGCACCAGCCTAGGACCACTATGAAGATGCATACAAGGTTTGATCAGATCGTTACCGACTCATAGCGCAGTGGAAGTAGAGTCGATGAAGATCGTCAGTGCAGATCCCCGCAGCTAGGAATTTACAACCTCCCAACCGCGAGGATTTTCTCCCTCGGACAGCTCCTCGGATGGTCCCCCGGATAGCCCTTCGGGAGGCCGTCGAATAGCCCCCCTTTCGACGGTCCCTCGGATGGTCCCTTGGACAGCCCTTCTGGAGGCCCTCGAACAATTTCTCGGATGGTCGCTCGGACAGCCCTTCGGGAGGCCCTCGAACAACTTCCCGGACGGTCCCTCGGACAGCCCTTCGGGAGGCACTCTCGAACAAAGATAGAACGTACGACCTCTCTACTTGGTTGCACACATACGGTGCCACCTATCCGGCAGGGCTTCGCCGTCCAGAACTAGTTCCCACCGGAACGCAGACAACCTTTCGGCTCTACGAAACTATTTCGTGGGAGGGAGAGAACAAAGGCAGATCATGCATGCCATTTGGTGAGAGAGTTGGAGTGTGTTTGGAGAGCACTCACCTCCTCCTTTTATAGTGTGAGGGAGGGTGGAGGGGCTGAAATTTCAGCCACCAAAAAGGTGTGCCCCCCCCCCCACAAAACAAGCTCCCACCAAAGGTGGAGAGTTGCCTCATGCCCCCCCCCTTTTTTCCATGGCGCCCCAACATGGGGCTGCCACCTCCACCCAACCAGCCCCACCATATGTGGGGGCTGCCCCCCACCATGGGGGGCCCCCCAAACACCTTGTCAACCAACAAGGGGGCTGCCCCCTAAAGTGGGCGTCCCCAAAAACAGCCCAAAACCAGCCCCCACGATCCGTGGGATCTTGTCCCCTCTCGCTGGGACAAGATGTTTTCCGCGTGTATTTTTTAGAAAAATTCCTAAAGGTCCCAGAACATTTCCGGCACCCTCTAAAATATTCTGGATGCGATCTGAAACATTTTCGGTATGGTGGTTTTATCCCGAAACATTTCCGGTAGCTCTAAAACATTTCTGGTTTTCTCTCCGGAACTTTTCTGTCGTCTCCAAAACTTTTCCGGTGACTTTCTCTCAGACTCCCTGTCCAGCATTCAGCAGATTGATGACCCTTAAGTGTGTGACCCTATAGGTTCGGTGGAATATAGACATGACCGGAACACTTTCCGATCAATGATCAATAGCGGAACCGTGGACACCCATATTGACCCCTATACCCACACAAATAAATATTTGAGTGAACCTCCTGTTGCCGTGTGCTATTCTTGTTACTTCACGATATGTTACAAATACCCGAGGTGAGACTTATCGGCATCCCCGTGGATCAACAACTTGTCCATTATGCCAGTTACCTAGTTACCGGTTTTGTTCTCTCTTCGCGTTTCTGCGTTCCGGCATCCCTGTGATCAAATCACATTGTGTCTGGCCAGACGATGATGGATACCATAACACCGAGAGGGGCCAAATAAAATCTCTCCATCGTCGGAGGAGCAAATCCCAATCTTGAGCTATCAAGTTACTTGTCACACTTTCCCATGAACCCGTAAGCCGCCGTAATAGCCACCCAGTAACGGATGATGTTTAACAAACCCCAAAGTTCATGAAGCAAGTGCGAAGGAACTCAATACTCTCATGGTCTAAGGAATTATGCAAACGTTAACTTCTCTGTGTTATTACCATTAACTTGTGACAAATGTATCTCATAGCATAACATCAATCGGGTCGATTCAACACAAGTGTTCTCCTAACATTGTGCCCTCACAAGTTGTCTGGCATAGACATGCCCATGATCAGGAAAATGTGATCATCATGCAATACTTGAGCTAGTGTTAGAGGCCAGACTAGGCATACATTTTACCATTTATTATTCCACACGTACATAGGAGTTTTCCTCCGAGCCTCATGGTTATTGCAGACTCGAGAACCATAACAGTTATAGCACGGAATATAAACATAATTGCGAGCATGGAGATAATAATAACATTTATTATTGCCTCTAGGGCATATCTCCTACATTGGAAACACATAATATCCATCACCGGTAGCTTGACGCGGTACTGGAAAGCCCATACATCATGCTCGTGATCATGCAACATGAAAATGCTCATCCCAGTAATGCCGGCCTTGCTGGTGCACACAACAAGCATACCATGAATGTTAAGCAATTGCATACTGATACGTCTCCAACGTATCTATAATTTTTTATTGTTCCATGCTGTTATATTATCAATCTTGGATGTTTTTATATGCATTTACAACAATTATATATTATTTTTGGAGACTAACCTATTAACTTAGTGCCCAGTGCCAGTTGTTGTTTTCTGCCTGTTTTTTGTTTTACAAAAAATCAATACCAAACGAAGTCCAAATGCCACAAAACTTTTTGGCGGTTTTTTATTGGACAAGATAAAAACTAGAAGCTTCGGGAGAAGACCAAATGCCAGAGGAGGTGGCCACGAGTCACTAGGGCCCGCCTGGGGGGGGGGGGGGGCAGGCACGCCCTGGTACCTTGTGGGCCAACCTCAGCTCCGTTTGGCCTAATTCCACCACTATAAATTCCCAAAAAATCAGAAACCCTCAGGGGAGTCCACGAAATACTTTTTCCGTCGCCGCAAGATTCTGTTCTCGAGAGATCCCATCTCGAGGCCTTTTCCGGTACTCCGCCGGAGAGGGAATCGGTCACGGAGGGGCTCTACATCAAGCTTGCTGCCCTTCCGATGATGCGTGAGTAGTTTACCATAGACCTTTGGGTCCATTGTTAGTAGCTAGATGGCTTCTTCTCTCTTTTTGATCTTCAATACAATGTTCTCCTCGATGTTCTTGGAGTTCTATCCGATGTAATCACTTTTTGCGGTGTGTTTGTTGGGATCCGATGAATTGTGAGTTTATGATCAGATTATCCATGAATATTATTTGAGTCTTCTCTGATCTCTTTTATGCATGATTATTATAGCTTCATATTTCTTCTCTGATCTATTGATTTGGTTTGGCCAACTAAATTGATTTATCTTGCCATGGGAAGAGGTGCTTTGAAATGGGTTCGATCTTGCGGTGCTCAATCCCAATGACAAAAAGGGACATGACACGTATGTATCGTTGCTATTAAGGGTAAAAAGATGGGGTTTATTCATGCCACGATGTCTCAAGAAAATACAAAATTATGTGATTTTTCCAATGCTAATAATAATAATTTTATTAGTACTCCGATTGCTCCTCCCGCCGCTACTATGGAGACTTGTGATATTAATGCCGCTTTGCTAAATCTTGTTATGAAAGAACAATTTTCTGGTAGTCCTAATGAAGATGTTGCATCCCATCTTAACACTTTCGTAGAATTGTGTGATATGAAAAAGAAAAAAGATGTGGATAATGATATTGTGAAATTAAAATTATTTCCATTCTCATTGCGGGATCGTGCAAAAATTTGGTTTTCATCTTTACCACGAAATAGTATCAATTCTTGGGATAGGTGTAAGGATGCTTTTATTACCAAGTATTTTCCTCCCGCAAAAATTATTTCTCTTAGAAATCAAATTATGAATTTTAAGCAACTTGATCATGAATATGTTGCCCAATCTTGGGAAAGGATGAAATTAATGATAAGAAATTGCCCTACTCATGGTTTAAATTTATGGATGATCATACAAAAAATTTATGCGGGATTAAATTTTGTCTCTAGAAATCTAGTAGATTTCGCCGCGGGTGGTACCTTTATGGGAATTACTTTGGGAGAAGCTACTAAATTGCTTGATAATATTATGGCAAATTATTCACAATGGCATACTGAAAGAGTTCCTACTAGTAAAAAAGTGAATTCGGTTGAAGAAATTAGTACTTTGAGTGATAAAGTTGACGCGCATATGAAATTGGTTGCTAGTAAAAATGCTCATATTGATCCTAATGATGTGCCATTGTCCACTTTGATTGAGCAAAATAATGATCTCATAGATGTAAATTTTGTCTCCCGATTTTTTTAATAATAATGCTTATAGAGGTAATTATGGAAATCCCTATGGTAATTCTTATAATAATAATAATAGGATGCCCTCTGATCTTGAAAGTAATATTAAATAATTTATTAATACTCAAAAGGTTTTCAACACTACGATAGAAGAAAAATTGAGTAAACTTGATGATATGTCTAGGAGCATTGATAGAATTATTCATGATGTGGAAAATCTCAAAACTAAAATTTTGCCACCTAAAATTGATATTAATGAATAAATTAAAGCATTATATGTCTCCATGGATGAGAGTAAGAAAAGAACCGATATGCTAAAAGCTAAACGAGAATTTTTAGAAAAAGCGGTTCCTCATAGTTTTTATCGTAGTAATGATGAGGATATTAAAATGATTAGTGTTTCATCCATTGATTCTTTGTTTAGCAAAATTAAACTTGATGAAACGGGGACTGAAAAAGAGTCAACTTTAGCTAAAGAGCGTCCCCATAATTCGAAGGGTGAAAATCTTGATAAGAAAATTGCTAAAAGTGAGATTGGAGAGGTAAAAACTTTAAATAGCGATGTGCCCACTCTCTTGGATTACAAGGATTTTAATTATGATAATTGTTCCTTGATTGAGTGCATTTCTTTGTTACAATCCATGTCAAATTCACCCAACGCTTATGAACAAAAGAAGGCTTTTACTAAACACATCGTAGAAGCAATGATGAAGGCGTTAGAAGAAAAGCTAGAACTAGAGATTTCAATTCCTAGAAAATTATATGATGAGTGGGAACCCACCATTAAAGTTAAAATTAAAAATTATGAGTGCAATGCTTTATGTGATTTGGGTACTAGCGTTTCCACAATTCCAAAATCTCTATGTGATGTGCTAGGTTTTACCAATATAGATGAATGTTCTCTTAATTTGCACTTGGCGGACTCTACTATTAAAAAGCCTTTGGGAAGAATTAATGATGTTCTTATTCTTGCAAATAGGAACTATGTGCCTGTTGATTTTATTATACTTGACATTGAATGCATTCCTTCTTAGCCCATAATACTTGGTAGACCGTTCTTACGAACCATAGGTGTCGTTATTGACATGAAAGAAGGGAATATAAAATTTCAATTTCCATTAAAAAAAGGGTATGGAACATTTCCCTAGGAAGAAAATTAAAGCACCATATGACTCCATTATGAGGTCCACTTATGGAATCAACTTGAAAGATGACAATACTTAAAACTATGCATTATGCCTAGCAAGGGGCATAAAACAATAGCGCTTGTTGGGAGGCAACCCAATGAATAAAATAATTTTTTACTTTTTGTTTCTGTTATGGTGTGTTTTCACATTTATGCTACTGTTATGATTGAGTTTTTATGTTTTTAATTAGTGTTTGTGCTAAGTAAAAAATTTGGGATGATTTGGAAGATAGTATAATTGATGTTGTTTGGAAAACAGAAAGTTTTGCGTCCAGTGCTGAAATTTTGGTTCCCTACTGTAGCATAAAAAAACTCTAAAAAATTTACATAGTATTGGTATCTGAATTTCCCACGTTGTCCTAATTTTTCAGAATTTTTGGAGTTACATAATTATGGCTTTTAAATAGATTGCTATAGACTGTTCTGTTTTTGACAGATTCTGTTTTTGATGCACTACTTGCTTGTTTTGATGAAACTATGGATTGTATCGGGGGGTATAAGCCATGGAGAAGTTAGAATACAGTAGGTATAATGCAAAAATAAAATATGAATGGGTTTGCAACAGTACTTAAAGTGGTTATTTATTTTGTTATACTAACGGATCTCACGAAGGTTTTGTTGAGTTTTGTGTGATTGAAGTTTTCAAGTTTTGGGTGAGATCACGATGGATGAAGGAATAAGGAGTGGCAAGAGCCTAAGCATGGCGATGCCCGAGGCACCCTAAGGTAATATTCAAAGAAGATTCAAGCGTCTAAGCTTGGGGATGCCCCGGAAGGCATCCCCTCTTTCTTCTACCAACCATCGGTAATTTTACTTGGAGCTATATTTTTATTCGTCACATGATATGTGTTTTGCTTGGAGCGTCTTGTATTATATGAGTCTTTGCTTTGTTTTCTTTCTAGTTTGTCACAATCATCCCTGCTGAACACACCTATTTTGAGAGAGCCACACGTTCATCATAATTTGTTAGAATACTCTATGTGCTTCACTTAAATTTTTTGAGCTAGGCAGTTGCTCTAGTGCTTCACTTAAATCTTTTTGAGCACAGCGGTGGCTATATTTTGAATAAATAAACTCTCATGCTTCACTTATATTATTTTGAGAGTTGATAAGATTAAAATTTTGAAGAAATATTTGCGCTCTCATGCTTCACTTATATCTTTTTGAGAGTTAACAATAGTAACGGTAATTTGCACAAGATATGAATTTGGTCCCAAAGTGATGAATATTCAAGAGGGATATAATAAAAACTTTCATATAGATCATTGGATATGATAAGTGTGATTCCTTGCAATAGTTTTGCGATATGGAGATGATAATATGTGAGTCATGTTAGTGAGTAATTGTGATTTAGTAAGAATATTCGTGTTAAGGTTTGTGATTCCTTAGGCATGCACGTTAAGTCAATAGTTATGCAATGAAATTATATCCTACTTATGGTGCATTATTCGGTGTTAGTTATGTTCAATGCATGTTTATGACCGTTTTCGCTTTTTGGTTGGTTGCTTCTCGATCTATTTGCTAGCCTTCATTTGTACTAAGCGGAAATACTGCTTGTGCATCCAAAATCCTTAAACCCAAGTCGTGCCAAATGAGTCCACTATATCTACCTATATGCGGCATTTCCATTCCGTTCCAAGTAAATTTTCATGTGCCAACTCTAATTTTCAAGATATTTTTTCCGTTTTGTATGCCCGTACCGCTCAAGCGGCAGGGGTGGCCATTATTTTCCATGCTAGGTGTGAATTCTCACGATGAGTGTTTATTCACTTGTCATTGCACGAGAGAGTGGCTGGTAATAGGGATGCCCAGTCCCACAATTAAATCAAAAATTAATAACAACAAAATTCCTTGGAAAGTGATGGTATGGAGGGCACCCGTGGATACGGCTAGCCATGGATTGTGAAAGAATGATGGAAAGGAAATAAACTTTACTTTCTGTTTGGGAACCGCCTATGATGTGTCTAGCATGGAAGATACTGGGAATTCTCAGCCGTTTTCGTTGACAGGAAAAGCATGCCTCTCAAAAAAAATTATCTCTCTAATTTAAGCTTTGAGCTCTGACACATTAGCAAATCTTTGCTTTCCTCTGCGAAGGGCCTATCTATTTACTTTTATGCAATTTTTATTTTTATTTTGAGTCTCCCTCTTCTCTTATAAAGCACCAACTAGAGAGCACTATTGTCATACTTGTGCATTATGTGTAGCTAATATTTGAGTGTGTTTCATGAATGGATCAATGATTGAGCATAATGGGCTAGGGATAACTTTCTTTAGCGTTGATATTTTGAAAGACATGGTTGCTTGTTAGCATGCTTGAGTATTTATATCTTCATGTCAAACTATAGACTATTGCTTTGAATCATTCAAGTCCAATGTCCATGCTACAAAAGAAAAGAATATATGATGAATATGATAGGCAGCATTCCACATCAAAAATTCTATTTTTATCATTTACCTACTCGAGGACGAGCAGGAATTAAGCTTGGGGATGCTGATACGTCTCCAACGTATCTATAATTTTTTATTGTTCCATGCTGTTATATTATCAATCTTGGATGTTTTTATATGCATTTACAGCAATTATATATCATTTTTGGAGACTAACCTATTAACTTAGTGCCCAGTGCCAGTTGATGTTTCTGCCTGTTTTTTGTTTTACAGAAAATCAATACCAAATGAAGTCCAAATGCCACGCAACTTTTTGGAGATTTTTTATTGGACAAGATAAACACTAGAAGCTTCGGGAGAAGACCAGACGCCAGAGGAGGTAGCCACGAGCCACCAGGGCGCGCCTGGGGGGCAGGCGCGCCCTGGTGCCTCGTGGGTCCACCTCAGCTCCGTTTGACCTAATTCCACCACTATAAATTTCCAAAAAATTAGAAACCCTCAGGGGAGTCCACGAAATACTTTTTCCGCCGCCGCAAGTTTCTGTTCTCGAGAGATCCCATCTGAAGGCCTTTTCCGGTACTCCGCCGGAGGGGGAATCGATCACGAAGGGGCTCTACATCAACCTTGCTGCCCTTCCAATGATGCGTGAGTAGTTTACCACAGACCTTCGGATCCATAGTTAGTAGCTAGATGGCTTCATCTCTCTTTTTGATCTTCAATACAATGTTCTCCTCGATGTTCTTGGAGTTCTATCCGATGTAATCACTTTTTGTGGTGTGTTTGTTGGGATCTGATGAATTGTGAGTTTATGATCAGATTATCCATGAATATTATTTGAGCCTTCTCTGATCTCTTTTATGCATGATTATTATAGCTTCGTATTTCTTCTCCGATCTATTGATTTGGTTTGGCCAACTAGATTGATTTATCTTGCCATGGGAAGAGATGCTTTGTAATAGGTTCGATCTTGCGGTGCTCAATCCCAGTGATAGAAAGGGACATGACACGTATGTATCATTGCTATTAAGGGTAAAAAGATGGGGTTTATTCATGCGTGAGTTTACTTTGTCTACATCATGTCATCTTGCTTAAGGCGTTACTCCGTTCTTTATGGACTTAATACACTAGATGCATGCTGAATAGCGGTCGATGTATGGAGTAATAGTAGTAGATGCAGGCAGGAGTCAGTCTACTTGTCTCGGACGTGATGCCTATATACATGATCATTGCCTTGGATATCGTCATGATTATTTGCTTTTCTATCAATTGCCCAACAGTAATTTGTCTACCCACCGTATGCTATTTTCTTGAGAGAAGCCTCTAGTGAAAACTATGGCCCCCGGGTCTATCTAAATCATATACTAAAACCCTAAAAATACTTGCTGCAATTTTATTTTATTTATTTTATTTTTTATTTTTGTTTCAATCTATCTATCTATCACATACAATTTAATCTTGCAACTTACCGCCGAGGGATTGATAACCCCTTGTTTGCGTTGGGTGCAAGGATTTGTTGTTTTGTGTGCAGGTGCTGCTAACGAGGTGTTGCGTGATTCTCCTACTGGATTGATAACCTTGGTTTCATAACTGAGGGAAATACTTATCTCTACTGTACTGCATGTCCCTTCCTCTTCAGGGAATTACCAACGCAGCTCACAAGTAGCACATACCTATTGAAACATATTGCCCGGCTCTCTCCATCGGTTCGGACTTTTGGATGAATTGACTGGACCATGAATTCAATATGGTATCCGAGCCAAGAGGTCCTGAGTTCAAGACCCTGACAATGCAGTATTAAAAAAAGATTCTGCGGCCTACATCGATCCCACATCTAAGGACTAAATAATCCTAGACGTGAGGGCGAGTGTTGAAATATATTGCCCACCTCTCTCAATCAGTTTAGACTTTTGGATGAATTGGCTGGAGCATGAATTCAATAATAACATGGCGGGGATCCACAGCTGGCGGGCACATGTGCCGGAATAACTCTGTGTTGGTGTCGGACACCATTATCTTGTGGCAGCGGACATCTGACCGTTTCTTCTAGTGTATGTACACGCTGCCATTGAGAAGGACCGACGCCCCAAAGATGGCAAGTCCCACTCGCCTATCACCTCTTTTAACGGAAAATCGACGCACCACGAATAGTTTGCTCCCACAACGAGGACACAGTACTCATTTGGACGGAGCACATCTTCAGGGAGGGACGACGAGGTAGGAAGGATGTTTGACATTGTCCAGTACAGCACACGACACTCCCCTGAAGGTTGGTGCTAGAAAAGACTGACGACGTTGTCAATACGTGGCTTCAGGTTAGGGCTGAGGAGTGCATACCGTGGAGTGGCTGGGTTGCAGATGTTGTGGCCCACAACAGAGGCCATTGCATGAGGCAACAACGTCGAGTTCTAGCCTTCTAGGAACCCGAAGAGTGGCTGGAGCTCAGTTTCCCGGAGGTGCACGGTTTCAATGTGAGGGTCGATGTCATCAAAGACATCGGCGGCCCAGAAGCAGCTGATTAGTTGGATCTCTGGCTGGCGGCGGCGGTGGTCTAGGAGGAATGCAGGATCGAACGCAAGGGTGCTCCAGGACTGGCAGACGGCGCGGCAGCGGAGCAAGGACTTGGTCGGGAGGTGGGTGAGCATCTCCTGCAGGATATCTTCGGGGAGGCCAACGAGTATGTCCGGCCTTGCCCTACTTCTTCTTCTTCTGGACACGGTCGGCCGCCCGGCTCCTTCCTAGGTGGGGACAAGCATTATAAACTAAAAATCATCGTTGATTTTACCCGTTCCTTTATATCCCCATTATACACTAAAAAACAACCCAAATTCTAAAAAGTGCAGCTGCACTTTTTAGACGTTTTGAGCACACGCCCTCGCTGGCCGTCGGATCTCCTTGCGTGCAAGATCACGATGCGCAGGTGATTTCTTGTCGGAACCCACGACACGAACCCTCCGCACGCCCCTGCTGCCCGCCGAACCCACCATCGCCCCGTCCACCAACCCACCCCTCCCCCTTTCTTCTTCGCGGCCCGCGCCCATCGCCACCACCTCCACCCGCGCGACTCCGCGGCCTACACCTCTTCTCGCCACCGCGACCAGACGCTCCCCGGCGAGGGACGGAGCTCGTCGCTCCCGGAGGCTGTCCTCCTCCCCGGCGGTGAACCCGGCGAGAGACGAACCTCATTGTGACGCAGATCTGGATTCGGGGTCATCGATGTGCCCGGTGGCCAGCATGCATCGCGGCCGCAGGCCGCCGTGCGTCTGCACCCAGTCGGCTCTGCGCCTCCTCTCCCCGCCCAAGCTCGTCCTCCCGCGAGTCCCCTTCTGGAGACTTTTTTTACCCAATCGCTGGTCCGGCGAGTCCCAACTGGGAGCCTGACTCCGACGAGCCCGTCTACTGGTGAGTCCTACTGTCGCTTATGCTGCTGTTGTTCCACATCTCGTGGTTGTAGTCTTGTAGAGAGCCCATGTCAGGTCGAACAAAAATTGCTTGTGTACAGAAAATAAAATTGATTGGTCTCTGTGCGTGGAGGTGAGCGTGTGCTTGGCCATGGCAGCGACGGCACGGCCGACGGCGGCGGCTAGAATGTGCGCCTCATTTCCTTTTGAGTGACTAGCAACCATTCTTCCCTAAGCTTTTGAAAAAAACTCAGATAATCTTCATCATTTGTGACGGTTCCCAGATGAATGACAAAATGTTCTAGAAATTTCAGAATAGGCATAACATCTTTCTTATGCTGTACGCACAGCGTGGACAGAGGTGGTAGCAGGGTCTGGAGAGGCAGCGTGGTCGAGGGACTCGGCGTCGTCACAGTGTGGGCAGAAGGTGGAAGGGGAGGCATGACGCCGTAGTAGGCAGGAGGAGCTAAAGATCGAGCACGCACCTCGCGCATTCACCACCGACTCAAACTGTCAAGGAGCTACAACCCGTCTATGATATGTTAACAGGGTGCTTAATTAGAGACAGTAATCCGTGCATGAGCATGGTTAATGGCGTGTGCTCGGTTGGCTAATTTTGCAGTTGTGGTGCTGAAGCTCTAAGTGAAAAATAATATCGCCGAAGATGGTGGCAGCAACAACAGCAGCACCAAGAGGATGTTGCATGACATGCACGTTCAGAGGAAACAACAGTTCAGAAATTGGTGATGACTTGCCTCATCAAGCTAGCTAGCTAGTGTTGTTAATTTGTTAGTTAGGGATGGAGCTAAATACTAGCAAATGCATCTCTGATCTAGACTGATGAGCCTGACAGAGAAGCAATTAATCATTGACAATTGATCAATGAGTTACAGCTGATGCATGATGGAGCAGCAGATCAAGCAATTAGGCTGTCAAATTAAGTAAAGTTTATATACACTAGCTATCCTATATGTGTGTCTTGATTTGATAAATAAGATGTCCACACGTACGTTTTTTTTAGGGAAGGCCACCTGGCTCATTTTAATGCGATAAAGAGATGTTTACATTGTTTATTACAACAATCATAATGAAACTGGTTGCCTACCGGTTGTTACTTACTTGCCTGATATGGTTCAGAATTTGCCTAAATGGGCATTAGTTTTGTTACTTAGGATGCCTGATATGGTTCCGGGACTTGCTAGTTGTTTTAAGTTAGTGCCCTGGAAGCTTTCATACAAGCGCCAGGGTGTCTGAAACTCAATCCTAGTGGTTTTTCAGTTTTTCCAAAAGTTGCCCAACACTCTGTAGGTAGTTGCCTCAAATAACACATGAACCTTGTTGTTTAGCTGTTTTTGGACCGGATTGAGTTTTTTTGTGTGTCGGCGGTGAAATACTTCAGATTATGAACAATTCTAAACTTTTGCCTAATGTTTTTTTTTTGTTTACTTAATTGCCTTACATGGTTCAGATTTTGGTTAATGGTTGTTACTTAAGTTGCTTGAGTTTTTGCCAAAACTTGCCCAACACGTAGATTAGGCGCTGTTTGTTGGTTCTGTAGTTTTTGAGGGTTGCTTCAGTTTTGTGTGCAATTTGCCTGGTATGGTATCATGTGTTGCCTAGTTTTTTTTCTTGTAATGTCATGATATGTTTTCCAGATTTGTTGCTCCTCGTAGTTTGCCTGATGATGTTTAGTTTTGTTTTGCTGCTCTTTTGTGCACATTGCTATGCTACTTAAGTAGTTTTTAATGTTTTTGACTACTTTAGTTGCATTTTAGTTACAGGACTTGGGTTGATTTTTAGAACTGAATTTTTTAGGTTGCAGGATATACAGTTTTTTTAGAACTGGATTTTTTGATTTTCTGTATGATGATGTTCATTGTTTATCTTTTTTGTACGCAACAGAGAAATAGATGGCTGGGGTGGATACATGTGTGGATCTGTGGGGGTCGAAATAGGAATGGCGAGTTGATGTCTTCGATTTGTTTGGCGATAAGATTCTACTCGCGGTAGGCAGCATTTGAACCAGGTGAGTTTTTCTAGAGGGTTGGTGTTGAAAGTTGCTATGAGAGAGGCCACGAGTTGCCTGATATGCGTTACCAGTTTGCCTGACTTCTCCCCTTCACACAACTTGCCTAACGCTAGTCATGTAGGTGCCTGACTTTTTATCCGCTGATGCTGATTTTTGTTGTCTTAGTATCATTTTTACTGAAACCATGTTTCGCCTGATTGACTGCAGCAATTGTATTACTTGTAAATTTGGTACTACATACTGAAATGTTTTTGGAAGCAGCGGCAGCAACAATTTTTTACTTTCAACTTTTGTACTACATACTGAAATGTTTTTTGGAATAATGAAAAATAAAAATGAACGCAGATTCATTGGCCGTTCCGGCTGAAAGATGGGGCACATCAGCCTCCAGAAGCAGGTGAGGTGCTAGAATTCGACATGAGGGGAGGTGCTAAAACAGTATGCATGCATGATGCATGTGGTCATGTTCTTCGTCCACTAAAGTGTGGTACCATACTTTCAAGTTGCATAATCAGTCCAGGGCTGAGTTGCTGGATGGAGAAATGAAACTTGTATAGTTATCTTATCTGATGTCTAATTTGTTCAAACAAAGCAAACAGACTGAATGACCTGAATTGTTGACATGTGCTGCTATGACCATCAAATAGATTGCTGGTCCTTCTGTGCTTGTTATGTAGATTTACTTGTATTTTTCTGCCCAGACTTCTCAAAGCTTGTCTTTATTGTACTACACATAGCTGGTTGCTTTGCTGTTTTCGCAATGACTCTATCATGAGTTACCTGACATGTGCATATCTCGTCTAAAACTTTTTTCGTCTACTGTTTTTTCGCTAGTTAGTTGCCTGAGATGGTTCCAAAACATGCTAGTAGAGATATTTACACATAAATATTTTTTCTTGAAGAATCAAGATCGTGCATGTCGCCGCATGTGGGAAGGGTGTGGTGTTCCATTTTTTAGCATAGGTTCATATACCTTTCTTTTAGTCTAGGTTTCACATATGACTGAAAACTTGTAAATATGAGATTCCTTCCAAGATGAGAGTACTCAAAACTTGTAATGTCAACGTGTTACTGGAGTTTGTAGAGCAAGTTGCCGGAGTCGTGTTATGCTTCTGCTAGTTTTGGGGGGGACATAATTCAGTTAAGGGAACAACCTAAAATTTGCCTAACTGGCGTCAAATAGTTGCCTGATATGGTTACAGTTTTTGCCTAAAAATGGGGTGCATGATTCTGCCTAACTGGTGGCAATCAATTGCTTGATATGGTTTTAGTTTTTTTCCTCAAAATGGGGTGCGTGATTTTGCCTAACTGGTGTCAATTAGATGCCTGATATGGTTTTCAGATTTTTGCCTGAAAATGGGGTGCGTGATATTGCTTAACTGGTATCAATTAGGTGCCTAATAGCCTGAACACGGGGTGTGTTCTTTTGTTCCAGGACTCGGCCCATTATACAGTCACTACTAAAAGAGGAAAAATAATTTAGTTAATGAAATAAGTTGCCTCAATATAAAGAGTACTCTCCTGCTTTCTTGCAATTAGACTTGCTTAGAGCCAGGAAAATGTCGCTGTTACAAATCTGAACTTTTGACCTTTTCGTTGGTTTGCCATTTGTAGCTGTACAGTTGATCTGTAACTCGTCTGATTGTGCTGCGTGCACTATTGCTGAATTTGGACGAATTAGATGGCTGCGCCGGCTGCGCTGCTGTTGTTGTTTTAATTTGCGCTGGCTGCGCTGCTGTTGTTGTTTTAATTTGCACAAAAGTTGCAATTTCCAATGGAATATGTTGCCTCAATATAAATAGTACTTGCCTAAATCACTCGGTAAAAGTTTCCTACATATATGATCAGATTTTTTGGACGCCGATGCATGTAAAACACAAGTTGCCAAAGATTATTAGCAAAACGACTGCACAACCAGGGAGTCTGAACAGCAAGAGCTAATTCATGGACCTAGCTCAGCCCCTTGTGTGTTTTGTAATAGGGCGGGCAGGCGGGGGGGGGGGTTGTCGGTTCACTGGTCTAGACCGCCTGTGTCCACACCTTTCGACCGTTCCGTGCCCCGTGACGGCCACCTCACCATTGTGGTCCTCGACCCCCTCCCCCCTCCCCCTGCGCGGGGTCCACCAGCATGCCCCGATCGCCTCCTCGCCCACATTACAGTCGATCATTCCGATCCTGTGGCCAACGTTTACTAGGTAGTTGATAGGTAGTCACTATAGGCAACATTGCAACAAAGTGCTTTATGTATCACCAAAGTTGATAGGTAGTCATGGCAGACAACTTACATGTGATGCTAGACAACTTGTTAGTCATATTAGGCAACCTAGCGACGAGGTGCGTTATGTAGCACCAAAGTTGATAGGTAGCCATGGTAGGCAACTTACACGTGATGGTAGGCAGCTTGGTAGGCAACTTATAGGTGATGGTAGGCAACTTGGTAGTCATCGTAGCCAATTCAAAAGAACATTTTGATGATAGGTGATCACGAATTCATGATACACAACCTAAGCGAAAGTTGCTTACTGTAATACAAAAGTTGCCTCTCCGTGGCACGAAGTTGCTTGAGAATTTTTTTTCGTCAGAAGCAATTTCATTGGTTACGCTAAGCAACTTGAGGTCATGATAGCCATCTTTATAAGAGCATTGAGTTGATAGGTAGTCATGATAAGAAACAAGGTGGGTCATGTAGCAGCAACTTTGATAGGTAGTCATGGTAGGCAACTTACAAGTGATGCTAGGCAATTTAGTCATCGTAGCCAACTCAAAAGAACATTAGGATGATAGATGACTATGATACACAACCTAACCAAAAGTTGTTGGGGAACGTAGCATGAATTTCAAAAAATTTCCTACGCACACACAAGATCTATCCATGGTGATGAGCATCTACGAGAGGGAGAGTGAATCTACATACCCTTGTAGATCGCTAAGCGGAAGCGTTAAGAAACGCGGTTGATGTAGTCGAACGTCTTCGCGATTCAAATCGCCGAGCGTCCCGCGATCCCATCACGATCCATCTCACGATCCAATCACGATCCGTCCCGCGATCCCATCATGATCCGTTCCGTGATCAAATCACGAACCATCTCGCGATCCTGATCACGGTCCTTCCGATCTAGTGCCGAATGGACGGCACCTCCGCGTTCAGCACACGTACAGCTCGATGACGATCTCCTCCTTCTTGATCCAGCAAGAGGGGGCGGAGAGGTAGAAGAGTTCTCCGGCGGCGCGACGGCGCGGCGGCTATGGTGGTGGAACAATTCCGGCAGGGCTTCGCCTAAGCTCCGCTGAAACTAGACTAGAGGAGAAACCGATCTAGATGAAGTAGAGGGAGCATGTGGCAATTAGGGTTATTTTTCTCCTCTAAATCCTCTAGTATATATAGGAGGGAGGGAGGGGAGGAGGCAGCCTCAAACCCTCAAGGGCTGCCGAAATTGGAGGTGGAGGAGTCCTACTCCAATCCTACTAGGAGTAGGATTCCTCCTCTCCACTTGGAAACACTTTCCACCTTTCCACCTCCAGCCACATGGGCCTTAGTAGGGGGCTTGGCCAGCCCACTAAGGGCTGGCTTGACTCCTCCCACAGCCCATGAGGCCCCTTGGGTCGAAATACCCCTCCCGATGGTCCCCGGTACCCCTCCCGGCACTCCCGGTACACTACCGAAGTACCCGAAACTTTTCCGGTGACCAAAACGGGACTTCCTATATATCAATCTTTACCTCCGGACCATTCCGGAGCTCCTCGTGACGTCCGGGATCTCATCCGGGACTCCGAACAACCTTCGGTCACCACCATACATAACTCTACTATACCGAAACGTCACCGAACCTTAAGTGTGCAGACCCTGCGGGTTCGAGAACTATGTAGACATGACCGAGACACCTCTACGGCCAATAACCAATAGCGGGACCTGGATGCCCATATTGGTTCCCACATATTCTACGAAGATCTATATCGGTCGAACCTCTATGTCAAGGATTCAATTAATCTCGTATGCTGTTCCCTTTGTCCTTTGGTATGTTACTTGCCCGAGATTCGATCGTCGGTATCTCTATACCTAGTTCAATCTCGTTACCGGCAAGTCTTTTTACTCGTTCCGTAATACAAGATCCTGTGGCTAACTCTTTAGTCACTTTGCTTGCAAGGCTCATTGTGATGTTGTATTACCGAGTGGGCCCTGAGATACCTCTCCGTCACACGGAGTAACAAATCCCAGTCTTGATCCATGCCAACCCAACAGACACCCTTGGAGATACCTGTAGAGCACCTTTATAGTCACCCAGTTACGTTGCGACGTTTGATACACACAAGGCATTCCTCCGGTGTCAGTGAGTTGCATGATCTCATGGTCAAAGGAACAGATACTTGACATGCAGAAAACAATAGCAATAAACTGACACGATCAAATGCTATGTTTACAGTTTGGGTCTTGTCCATCACATCATTCTCCTAATGATGTGATCCCGTTATCAAATGACATCTTATGTCCATGGCTAGGAAACCTTCACCATCTTTTGATCAACGAGCTAGTTAACTAGAGGCTTACTAGGGACACAGTGTTGTCTATGTACCCACACATGTATTTGAGTTTCCAATCAATACAATTATAGCATGGATAATAAACGATTATCATGAACAAGGAAATATGATAATAACTAATTTATTATTGCCTCTAGGGCATATTTCCAACAAAAGTTGCCTCTCCGTGGCACCAAAGTTGCTTGAGAAGAAAAAAAGGATCGTCGAAAGCAACTTCATAGTTGACGCTAGGAAACTTATATGTCATGCTAGGCGATTTGGTAGTCATTGTAGCCAACTCAAAAGAACATCGGGGTGAAAGTTGGCTACTGTAGTTCAAAAGTTGCCTTTCTGTGGCAACAAAGTTGCTTGAGAAAAAAAGTTCATCAAAAGCAACTTCATAAGTGACGTCAGGCAACTTGACAATCATGATAGCCAACTTTATAAGAGCATTGAGTCGATACGTAGTCATGATAGGCAACCTGGCAACAAGTGCTTCATATAGCAGCAAAGTTGATAGCTAGTCATGGTAGGCAACTTACACGTGATGCTAGGCAATTTGGTAGTCATCATAACCAACTCAAAAGAACATTCGGATGATAGGTGACCATGAAGCACACCCTAACCGAAAGTTGCCTACAGTAGTACAAAAGTTGCCTCCCCGTGAAACCAAAGTTGCCCGAAGAAAAAAAGTTCGTCGAAATATATCGATATGGTATCTAGTTTTGAAGAGCTCGTCGCCAAGAATCTAACGGTGAAAACGGATCTTAATTTTGATACTCCGTTCAAAAGTTATGACTTTTTAAAAAATTTGAACACACAAAATAATTGCACATGGGACAAGATCTTTCTTTTTTTAAAATGGATTTTGCATCATAGCATTAGGACAAAAACTTATCTTTTTGGGGTGTGTGCTCCGGAATGCTAGGGAGCACACGTGTGCTCTCTAGTCGCGTCCAAAAAACAAATATCCCCATTCCACCCAAGAAAACAAAATAACCCTAGAGAAGCTAGAAAATAAATGCCACATATAGAAACTAGCTTGTGGGCCCGACAAGGAGCGGAGGCGGGGGGAGGAGTCCGATTGCAATTTTTCCTATTTTTTCACAAAAAAATTATATAAGAATGCAAATATACCTAGCATTCAATGAATATGTTTTGCATCGGTTGGGTAGAGCGTTGGCCCAACCTCCGTCACGGGAGGAGACGAAACCCTTGGCCGAAAGCGGTGCAAGAACTAGTCATGGACCCGGGAAACCCCCACATAGGCCATGGGAGCCACACCATGTGGCTGCGTGTTTTTTCGACGCCCCTATGTCTCGCATTCAGTGAGACAGAGGGAACCCTCGCGAAGGCTGCCGGGAGTTGGGCCGACCTAGGCGCGCGGGAAACAACAACCTCGTTTTCTGTTTTTTTTTCACGTTTTTTATTTTCGTTTTTTGCTCTCTTTTTTTACTTTTGTTTATACTTCCAAATATTCTAAATAAATATATTACAAAAAATCACTCTACATAAAACATTTGAAAAATGTTGACCAAGCATTTGAAAAATGTTAAATGTGTATAGAGAAAATGTTTATCACGTATACGCAAAATGTATACAAAAAAAATAAAATGTATATGAAACAAATTGATCATGTATTTCAAAAAATTTAATCAAGAATTGCAAAAAAAAATGTTGACCAAGTGTTTGAAAAATGTTAAGCAAGCATTTGGAAAATGTTAAATGTGTATAGAAAAGATGTTGACCATGTATTGAAAAAATGATGAATTTTTTTTATCATGTATATAAAATCATAATCAAGCATTTGAAAAAATGTTGAACAAGTATTTGGAAAATGTTAAATGTGTACAGAAAAAATGTTGACCATGTATTAAAAAAATGATGAACAAATTTGATCATGTATATAAAAATGTAAATCAAGCATTTGAAAAATGTTGAACAATTATTTGAAAAATGTTAATCAAGCATTTGAAAAATGTTAAGTGTGTTTCGAAAGAATGTTGACTATGTCTTCAAAAAATATTAATATTACATTTATAAAATGTTAATCAAGCATTTGAAAAATGTTAAATGTGCATAGAAAATTTTTTGAACATATATTAGAAAATGTTTATCTTGTATTTGAAAAATATTAATCAAGTATTTGAAAAATGTTTAAAATGTGTATTAAAAATGTTAAATTTTTATTGGAAAAATGTTAAATGTGTATTAGAAAATTTTTGTTGACATATACAAAAAATGTAGAATGAAAACCAAAAGAAACAAAGAAAACAAAAAAAACAAAAAAGAAACAAAATAAACCAAAAAGAAAATAAAATGAAAAATTAAAATCGAAGAAACAAATGCAAAAAGAATGAAAAAAACTGGGGAAGAAAAAAGAAAAGAAACAAAAGAAAACAAAAAATAGCATTGAAAGCCAAGAAAAAAACTGAAGAAAAAAAGGAAAATGTGTAAAAACCGGCTGTTTTACTTCTAGTCGGTCGCGCCCTTACACATTGTACACGAATGTGATGTTGGCACAGTGGCTAACAGCGCCTCGAAGCAACAAGAAGACCCCAGGATCGATCCCTCGCGCACCCATTTTTAACTCTGTTTTTTTTTTCGAAAATATGCGCTAGTGGGCCGGCCCGATACTATAGTGCTCGACGTGAGAGGTCCTTCGGTCGCGCTTAATGCGAGATATAACACTCACGGTGTTTTCTGGTGGCGCCCTTTTGGCTGCCCACTCTCTTGATTTCTCGATCCTTCCCTAGGTTAACGGCAGGATTTCTTTTTTTTTTCTTTTCAGAAATCTAAAACAGTGCCATGTCACTAATAGATACAAACTTCTACCAGTTTTCAATGCTAGTTTTCAAAAATCATTAAATTTATAAAAAAATATTAATTAAACTTCAAAAATGAATAGATACATTTTCCAGCGTATCAAGGGTTGAGACATTCAAAAGATCAAATAAGTATGCTTCCCAAGTAAAAACATTTGTAATTTAGCTCGACTCTATGAAAATAAACTTCGTATGAACACTTTTGTTTAGTTCGGTAAGAAAATGAACTAATTTACAAAGGCAAAGCTCGCTCTCAACTGGGCATAGCTAAAATTATCATAGTTGCTATATGTCATTTCAATCATAGAATTTGAAATTGGGATACCATATTACCTTCTAATTTTTGAATACAACAATTCACACCTTCATTAGCATATTGTTTGAGATATATTTACGCTTTTCCATAAAAAAATATATGAAAATTGTATCATGAGAGTTCTAAATTGTACGGCTGGCAGATTAGGAAAATTAATAATTATTTATTTACCTTGGAAGTAGATCAAAATTAAATAAAAGTTGTTAATAAAAGCAAAAAAAAATGAGGTTAGCGAAATCCAGAGCTCTGCCTCTAGCTCTAGTTAAATCGAGTCCACTCATCTTTACTTATGTCTCGAACTAGCGCGATAGCTGTCATTACACGCGAAAAACATAGGTAAACAAAGTTGCTTATAAGCCAGTTTTTGCGGGTTGAAGCTAACCTTGTGGTATCCGAACACCCCTAACCATAGAGGTCATAGTACACATGTCCTTGCCTCCTTGTCATGTAGCTTTGCCATAAACTCTCAGTAGCAATCGCTGGACATATGGCTACATTTTTCAATGGGCTGTACCTCTATTATTACTCCTATTACTAAATGTGGGACCTTTTTAGATATATGCATATATTTATTTTTCAACACCACGCATCATTGTATTCTTCTGCAAATTCCATACTTGCACTAATTCAACTATATACATGTGAAATGAATTGGTGAACAAATTGATTGACCCTGTTTTAAACATCTTATGATTGATTTTATTAATGTGTGTGAATAAAGATGTGGTACAACAAACTCCTAATTGACCTTAGCACTTTGTTAGCATTGAAAATAAACTTTGACTGTTGTTTCCTGAACTTTATCTGTTGATATTGTTAAATCGTATATACATATCTGTTTCAAAAAGTATTTTCGCATCACCTAATCTATTAGGATTTTATACATTCCATAGTACAAATTAGTGGTCAGAAATACCATATCAGTGCCCAAGACATCACTTATTTGTGAACTGGGGGTACTAGGGTGAAGCCCTACGCCTGGTAGAGCTAGATCTTTGTATTGCTGTGATTTTAAAAAATCCCATGTGAACACAAGCATCATGGCATTGTATAGTTAATACTCCTTCCCTCCCAAAATAAGTGTCGCTGACTTTAGTACTCCATTCCAAAATATTTTGGGACGGAGGGAGTATTAAGCACACTGAAATTGTCACGAAAGTTGGTGAAAACAAAATATGTTCGATCCAACTAGATATGTTATTAAGCATGATATGATCTTACCTTTTACGCTAGGCGAAATGCCTACAAAAAAAAGAACAATTTTTTTTGCGAAAAAAAAAACAATTCATAAGCATGGAAATCTAAGCCAATACAACGATCAGTTCAAATCAAGCCACGCACTAAAACTGACAAGTGACATTTACTAGCATTTAGCAAAATATAGAAATTACTAATGATTTCCCCAAGTCGTAGTGTACAATGGTCAAATCACCTGTCACCGTGCATGCCTCAGTGTTGAGCAAGAATTCTGACCAGGAATTCTTGATTGCTGCGTCTGCAGACAACGAAATAGCTTGGCAAATGCCGACAGACGAGTGTCTAATTTGTCAAAATTTGTCAATCATTTCTACTTTTATACTACTCCCTCAGTTCCAAAATAAGTGTCTCCAACAGAATCATACTACTCCTACAGAATTTGTGAAGAAATCCACAGACTCCACAGCTACATTCCCCTACTCCCGGTGAAGCTGCGGTCTTCCGTACTTCCGTACTCGGCCGGCGCAACAAGAACAAGATCATGAGCCAGAGCCACCGCCGACTCTTCCTCGCTTTGCTGTCCGTGCTGCTTCTCACAGCCACGGTCGTTGCCGCCGACAGCACGTTGACGCGGCGGAGTGCCATCGGCGGCGACCAGAGGCTGGTCTCGCCGGGAGACGTCTTCCAGCTCGGCCTCTTCCCCGTCGCCAACGGCACCAAGTGGTTCCTCGGCATATGGTTCACCGTCTCCCCGGCCGCCGTCGTCTGGGTCGCCAACCGCGACCGCCCGCTCAACGCCTCGTCCTCCGGCATCCTCGCGCTCAGCGGCCGAGGAGACCTCGTCCTCCTCGACGCCGCGCGGAACAACGAGACCGTCTGGTCCTCCAACTCCTCGGCCGCGGCGGTCGCGCAGCTCCGCGACAACGGCAACCTGGTGCTCGCGGACGCGGCCGGCGCCGTGGTGTGGCAGAGCTTCGAGCACCCGACCAACACGTTCGTGGCGGAGATGCGGTCCGGGAAGGACCTGAGGACCGGCGCGCTGTGGGCCCTCTCGTCGTGGCGCGGCGCGGACGACCCGTCGCCCGGGGACTTCCGGTACGTGATGGACACCAGCAGCGGCTCGCCGGAGCTGCACGTGTGGAGCAAGGGGCGCAAGACGTACCGGACGGGGCCCTGGAACGGGGCGCGGTTCAGCGGCATCCCGGAGATGACGGCCTTCGAGGACATGTTCGAGTTCCGGTTCACCCACACCGCCGACGAGGTCTCCTACGTGTTCCGCGACCGCGCCGGCTCGCCGGTGTCCCGCGTGGTCTGGGACCAAGCGGCGGGCACGTGGAACGTTTTCTGGTCCGGGCCGCGCGACCAGTGCGACCGCTACGGCCTGTGCGGCGCGTTCGGCCTCTGCAACGTGGTCGACGCCGTGGTGTGCGGCTGCGTCAGGGGGTTCCGGCCGAGGTCGCCGGCCGAGTGGCACATGCGGAACGCGTCCGGCGGGTGCGCCCGCAGCACGCCGCTGCAGTGCGAGGGCGGCGGCGAGGACGGTTTCTACGCCCTACGCGGCGTTAAGCTGCCGGAGACGCACGGCAGTACGGTCGATGCCGGCGTCTCGCTTGATGAGTGTGGCCGGAGGTGCCTGGCCAACTGCTCCTGCATGGCGTACGCCTCGTCGGACATCCGTGGTGGTGGTGGCGGGAGCGGGTGCATTCAGTGGTCCGGCGAGCTGATGGACACGCGGTTCGTGGACGGCGGGCAGGAGCTCTTCGTCAGGCTGGCAATGTCTGACCTAGGTAAATATTCTAGGCACGAATATTCATTTGCTCATTTACTCTCGATGAGTCGTAAATTCAAAAAAATACTATTTTTTTTAAAAAAATATGTTTTTTTTTCTCAATCAAGACATTCAAATGCGTGATGTCCGGGCCAAATTTCATCATGTTCGGACATCTGAGAAGCTCGTGGCAAAAAAGATAAAATCGGTCCTAACAGTGTGTGAACAAAAAAACTTTCTCACAGACCCTAATTTTGTTTTTTTTGCTGAGAGGTACTCAGATGTTCAAACACCATCAAATTTAACACAGACATCACGCACTTGAATATCTTCCGTGCCAAAAAAATTAGGCTCTTTTGAATTTTTCTAGTTTTTGTTTTGAATTTACTGTTCACACAAGGGAGCAGATGAGCTTGGGAGCTGAATCGCCTGGTCCCTCTGGGCAACATTACTTTGCGTGGATCAACACTTGCCAGTTCGAGAGATAAGTTTGAATGCCCAATAGGAATTGAGTCTCCTTGCGCCCTAGAACCAAACAATTAGACCAAAATAAGATTTGTCCCAAGTAAATTGTGTTCGCGTTTGCTACTGAGCAGATGCGTGAAATTTTTCGCCGCACTAGTCGAATCCGAAGAGAAGAGAAAGTGCAACCCCGAGACGTAGAAGGGGGCGCCGCAATGAGGCCTCAGACAGAAACGATTAGGAGCCAGGTGGAGGAAAGTCGGAGATTTGGCGGGTTCGGGTTTGGGAGGAGGGGGGGAGCCAGGAAGGTAGCCGATAGTTGGATCCTTTAGAGTTTAGAGGACGGCCGAAGGTGGCGAGGCGCGCGGTAGCGCCGCCAGTCGTAGATGGCTAGGGCCGCCAATTCAGACGATGTCAAGGCGGCGGGGAGCTGGGAAGGTAGCTGGTGGTTGGATCCTTCAGAGTTTAGAGGACAGCCGGGGGCAGCGAGGCGCGCACGATAGCGCCGCTGGTCGCAGATGGCTAGGGCTGGCAGTTCGGACGATGTTTGGAGGGGGGTTAGGATGAGGAATAAAGGACCTCAACCGTCCGATCTGGATGAAACAATGCTGATTGAGTGACTTGATTAAAAATTAAATCAGGCGCATGTGCAATGGTCGCCCCCGTTGTGTCAGTGTCACAGACTTTACGGTACCCATGGTTTTCTGTCTGCATGTCTAGATTGTAGTGTCAGATTGACGCACATTCTAAAATATTACTCTTGGATGGACGTGGAGTTTCCTGAGCTCAAATGCTTCTGGTGTGAACAGTAAAAATAAATAAATTAAAAAAATATTTCAAATTTTTTTGATTTTTTGTGACATACTTTAAGAAATGTTTGTTATGCATGCAAAATTTCATCACGAAATGACACTGGTGGAAGTTGTGGTAAAAAAAACAAAATCGATGCTCTGAAAATGTTACTTTCAAACGCATTTTGGAGCTCTGATTTTGTTTTTTTGCCACGATTTCCACCAATGTGATTTCGTGATGAAATTTTGCATGCACAACAAACATTTCTTGAAGTATGTCACAAAAAAAATTCAGAATTTTTTAAAATGTTTTTCTATTTTATTTATTTTACTGTTCACACTAGAAGCATTTGAGCTCAGGTATAGAAAGGTACTTTCGCTCTTGGATGCTCTTGTTTGACTTTGCTTCTTCTCCCTGCCAATCAATTTAAATACGGAGCAGATCAACCATTTGTCCCAGTTGCATGTATAAAACCCGTTCTCACATTGTACCTTCCTTAGCTTGACTTCAACCACCGATTATACTGACAAAAACAATTCATGTTGAAACTCCCGGCCCTGCTGAGATCAGACTTTCTGTCCATGCACAGAAAGAATGCTATTTTCAATAAACCAATGGTGTTTTTTTGTCCTTGTCAATCGCCTACCATGGCAAACATGTCAAGCTCACACACCTTACTAATACAGTGGCTTAATGAAGGATTACCAACTATATTACCAACATGTCAACCAACTATTACCAACTGCATTCTTGAATCCCACAATTTTCGTCGATGCTGACACTGCACCTGCATCTTAATCTTAATTCAGAGACAGCCAAGAGCAAGAAGTTTCTCACGGTCATCGCAGCAGTGATAGCAGGGTTCGCACTGCTTCTGCTGTCACTTGGCTTCCTGATCTGGAGAAAGGTCCAGCAGCGCAGGAAGGAAGGTCAGTCACACTGTTAGAGACCTCTCAGGAAGATACCATCTGGCTGCTCTCTTTCTCATGTAATGTCCATTTTTGCAGTCGCCATGTTTGGTGACATCATGAGGGGCGAGTGTCCGACGTACCACCTCGAAACCATTAGGGCCGCCACCGACGGGTTCCGCCCTGAGAACGAGATCGGGCGCGGTGGCTTCGGCATCGTGTACAAGGTGATAAAGTAGTGCTTTGCACATTGCAATCTTACAATCCGTGTACCATGTCAATCAGAACTGTGGTCGGATGGTCCTATAAGCAGCAGTTGGATAGGAGTACTAGTCTTGTGGTACTTGTATGGAAAATTAATGTCCTGGGTAACTGAACTGAATTTCTCAGGGTCAAATGCCAGATGGCCAGGAAGTTGCAGTGAAGAGGCTATCGGCGGAGAACAGAGTGCAAGGCCTGAAAGAGTTCAAGAACGAGGTGGACCTGATCGCCAAGCTGCAGCACCGCAACCTCGTGCGCCTGCTCGGCTGCTGCATCCACTGCTCCGACAGGATACTGGTCTACGAGTACATGAGCAACAAGAGCTTGGACACCTTTATTTTTGGTAAGTACGACGTTTCACTCACTTCAGCAAAACAGTTACCATTTCTGCTCGAGAAATTGCCGCACTCAATTCTGTGAATTCGCCAACAGATCCAAGGAGGCGTGCCACTTTGAGCTGGAAGACCAGGATGGACATCATCCTCGGGGTTGCCAGAGGGCTTGTCTACCTTCACCAGGACTCGAGGCACACGATGATCCACCGAGATCTCAAGGCGGCCAACGTTCTCCTTAACGAGGAGATGGTGGCCAAGATATCGGATTTTGGAATCGCGAAGCTGTTCAGCAGCAGCGGAGACAACAGTCAGGACTCCACCGTCACAGAAAGGATTGTTGGGACATAGTAAGAACTGCAACTTTGCATAACACACCAATGTCAAGTACTATAATAATTTACCTCGACTTTTTATTTCTATAGCCAGCTTTTCTGACTTTTTTTGTACGGTGGCGCGCGATGGCAGTGGTTACATGTCACCTGAGTACGCCATGGACGGCATGGTATCATTCATGCAGGATGTGTACAGCTTCGGTGTGCTATTGCTGGAGATCGTCAGTGGCAGGAGGAACCAACGAAGTTTCAACCTCATAGCTCATGTAAGCAATCAATTACCTTTCCTGCAACCGAAAGCAAAATAATCAAAATGAGATTTGTGTGGTTTTATAAAATTATGAAATTTCATGCCTACATGGCCCAAGTCTCAACCCCGTTTGCTTGAACCAAGAAACACATTTTGATGGAACCACATTGAATTCCATGATGACCTTGACAAAACAGAATAAACTTTTGCAGGCATGGAATCTGTTTGAAGAAAACAGGAGCCTCGAGCTCCTTGACCCAGCCGTGCGCGGCGGCTGCTCCCCAGCAGAGCTAGAGCATGTTACGACGTGCATCCAAGTAGGGCTACTGTGCGTTCAGGAGAGCCCGAGCCAACGACCACAAATGGCTGCCGTAATCCCCATGTTGTCGCACCAACAGGCGCCAAGGCGGACACTTCGGCCAGTGGTTTGCACGCCGGTGAGAACTCCGGCGGACCTTCTCAACTTGGAGGAGGACACATCCAGCAATGAGTTGACCATCACAAACCTCGAAGGCCGGTAGCAACTAGCAAGAATGCATGGATGGACGGATGAGGGCAAGCTGGAACTGAAGATTGAAGACGTTACTGACGACTTACTGTATGTAATTAGGTAGGAAAGGTGCATGCAAGCCATCGCATGCATCTACAAAAGTGTGACCTCTTAATTAACACGCCTCTGTAAAAAAACACCAATGTAATTCATGGAGACTGAGAACAAATTCAAGATTTGACAAAATTTCAAATGAACTGCATTTGCATGTGTACAAATGTTAGGCAATGATTTGATACATGGTGGGTCAAGGTTTGAGTCATGCCCGTCGTAACCTGGGTCCTAGGGAAGGTTGTTCCTAAAAAATTGGTATGCATCCACAAGGCCACAACAAACTGCACCCAATGTGTATGAGTTCCTACCAACATGGATCAGGCAATATTGGAGATATGGCTCAGCCAGTACAATAAGGATCAGGAGAAAAAAAAGGACACAGGTTGGAGATATGGCTCAGCCAGCACAATCTGAGTTTCCTCATTGTGCTACCCAGGAGTTCAGTTCTTAAGCAGTGTCTCTGGCTCAAGATGATTTCTAGCTTTGTTTCAAATTAGCAGAAGGTTTTAAGGGGTTATCAAAGGAAACCACCAAGAAACACTTATCTGCATGCCGAAGAAATTTGATCTGCTAAGGAGAACCCAGAACCGTTCCTGTTGAAATACTATGTTATAGACATGACTAAATCAGATGAGCATGTGTAATGGTATCATATTGTTAGATATTCCTATCAACCAACTATCCCAAAAGACCGATCTGATAGGAGGAGGAGATATAATATAAGTACTTAACACATATCACTTATTTGTTGTATTATACCTAGTTCAACATTCAGAAAACAAGAATTTAGAAGTAAACAGAAGGAACTTACTTACAGTTAACAAGGCGCAGAAGAGATCTCAAGAAGGTCAGTAGGAATCAGTTGTCCTTCATGTTTAGGAAAAATGTATGCTGAATAAGACTCTCTTTCAGCCTATGAGGAAGAACCACCGGCAGATCATCATCAAACTTGGAGTTTTGCTACTAGATTGCCCCTTTTATCAAAAAACAACAAGTGGCCAAAACAGCTGACAGCCACTTCTCCCTCCTCAGACACAACCTTTGCCCACCAATCCCCTTGCTCCTGGAAGCGCCTAATATCAATCACCGGCAGATTGATCCGGTACTGAAATGCCCATATGTCATGCTCGCGATCCTGAAGCATGAAGATGCTCATCCCCGTCATGCCGTCCTTGCTGGTGGACACAGCAAGCTTGCCACCCATGTCAAACAAGTGCATAACATGGCGGGGGTTCACAGCTGGCGGGATCATGTGCCGGAACGTCTCCGCCACCGTGTCGAACACAAGTATCTTGTGATAGCGGACACCGAACGATTTTCTCCAGTGTAGGTGCAGGCTGCCATTGAGAAGGACTGCTGCCCCAGATATGTCCGGTCCTCCCCTGCTTATCAGCTCTGTTTCCACCGGTGTTGCTGAACAATCGACGACCCTCGTGTCGTCGGTTCCCACAGTGAGGACACGGTACTCAATCAGGCAGTCCATGTTATAGGGGTTGTTTGGGTATCTCCAGTACAGCACGCGGTACTCCCCTGAAGGTTGGTGCCGGAACAGGCCGAGGAGGTTGTCGACTCCGAGCTTCGGATTCAGACTGAGGGGTGCGCACTGCCTTGTGGTCGGGTTGCAGATGTAGTTGCCGACGATGAGGAGGCCGTCGCATGAGGCACGGACGGTGAAGCCGGAAAGGCCGAGCCCGGGGAACCTGAAGACTGGCCTGAACATGGCGTCCCGGCGGTGGAGGGCACGGAGGCGGGGGTAGAGGTGCTGACCGTAGGAGCTGGTCAGTGGGAGCTCCGGCTGGCGGCGGTGGTGGTCGAGGAGGAACGCGGGGTCGGACGCGAGGCGGCGCCATCTGCGGCAGACGGCGCGGCAGCGGAGCACGGACTTGGGCGGGAGGAGGGCCAGGATCTCCTGCTGCAGGATCTCCTCCGGGAAAGTGGCGGTTCTGTCCGGCCTGACCCTGCTCCATCTTCTCGGCACGGTCGCCCGTCCGGCTTCTTCCTCGGCGGCGACGCGAGGCCCGGAACGGAGCGGCATCGGTGTGGTTAGGGTTGCGGTTAGCACGGCGATCGGAGCGGCCGGGGATGGGGAGGACGAGCGGCGGCGTGGATTGTGTCGGACCCACGGGCCACCGCAAGGCAGTGCGTGTGCGAAGCCCAACAGCACGACACGAGAGCCCACGATGGAATGGCAGGCCACAAGAACAGTGCTTCTTCTTGTTCTCAAAAAAAAAAAAAAAAACAGTGCTTCTTATTTTAAAAAAACAAAAAGCAGTGCTTCTTGGCAAAGACAAAGTACTCCCAAACGAACAAAGAGCCACCCGAAATAACTTTTTCGCCGCCACAAGCTTCTGTTCTTTCGTGATCCCATCTGGAGGCCCTTTCCGACGATCTGCCGGAGGGGGAATCGATCACGAAGGGCCTCTACATCAACCTTGATGCCCTTCCAATGATGTGTGAGTAGTTCACCACAGACTTACGGGTCCATAGTTAGTATCTAGATGGCTTCTTCTCTCTCTTTGATATTCAATACAATGTTCTCCTCGATCTCTTTGGAGTTCTATCCGATGTAATCTTCTTTTGCGGTGTGTTTGTTGGGATCCGGTGAATTGTGGGTTTTATGATCAGATTATTCATTGAAAGTAATTGAGTCTTTTCTGAACTTTATTATGCATGATTGTTATAGCTTTGTATTTGAAAGCACATTTGCTCCCTTGGTGGTTTTGATAATTTATGCCAACATACATGTTGTTGGACTAATACTTTTATCTAATGAATTTCAGACAAGTTCAATAATGGCGTGGCAGGGACAAGAGGATGTGGAACCCCTTCAAAATGCTAAGGATAAGGATTGGCAAAAAATCAAGACTCTACATTTTTGGTTTAGTGATCCAAGATCACATTGAGTCCATAGGAAAGCCAATACTATTAAAAGGGGATGAGGTGTTGCTTAATGGTCTTTTTGTTCAAGTGCTTTCCACTCAAATCCTTCTTCCACCATAGCCAAATCTGTGAGAAGTTGTTTGAGTGTTGGGAAGACTATCATTTGAAGCACAAGAGCAAGGAGTTCATCAACAACACACCGTCTATTACCTTTTGGAGAGTGGTGTCTCCTAGATTGGTTAGGTGTCACTTGGGAGCCTCCTACATGATGTGGAGTTGAACCAAGGAGTTTGTAAGGGCAAGGAGGTCGCCTACTTCGTGAAGATCTACCCGAGTGAGGCTAGTCCTTCGTGGACGTAAGCCATGGTGGGATAGACAAGGTTGCTTCTTCGTGGACCCTTCGTGGGTGGAGCCCTCCGTGGACTCGCGCAGCCGTTACCCTTCGTGAGTTGAAGTCTCCATCAACGTGGACGTATGATAGCACCATCTATCGAAACCACGCCAAAAACCACCGTGTCTTCATTGCGTTTGATCTTCCATACTCTACCCCTTTACATTCCACACTTTTGCATGCTTTACTATTTCCGCTGCTCAATCTCTAGATATGCATGTGTAGAAAGTATTGGAATAATCTTAACTTGTGCCAAAATCTGCCTAAGTTCCATGAGAAATTAAAATCTGCAACTTTGGTTGGTTAAGTGTCTATTCACCCCCCCCCTCTAGACCTATCTCCTCGATCCCACAGTATTTCTCTCCGATCTATCCATTTGGTTTGGCCAACTAGATTGATTTATCTTTAGCGGGAGAGGTGCTTTGTAATGGGTTCAATCTTGTAGTGTCCTCACCCAGTGACAGAAGGGGTAGCGAGGCATGTATTGTATTGTTGCTATTAAGGGTAAAACGATGGGGTTTAATCATATTGTTTGAGTTTACTTTGTCTACATCATGTCATCTTGCTTAAGGCGTTACTCTCTTTGTCAAGAACTTAATACCATAGATGCATGTTGGATAGCGGTCGATTGGTGGAGTAATAGTAGTAGATGCAGGCAGGAGTCGGTCTACTTGTCACGGACGTGATGCCTATATACATGATCATTGCCATGAATATGTCATAACTATGCGTTTTTCTATCAATTACCCAACAGTAATTTGTTTACCCACTGTATGCTATGTGTTCGAGAGAGAAGCCTCTAGTGAAAACTATGGCCCCCGGGTATACTTTAAACATATTATAAAACCAAAAATACCTCGCTACAATTTATTTACTTTTATTTTGTTTTGCAATTTATCTATCTATCTATACAAGATTTGATCCTTGCAAGTAACGAGTTCAAGGGGATTGGCAACCCTCTTGCCTGCGTTGGGTGCAAGTATTTGCTTTTGTGTGTGCAGGTGCTGTTCACTAGGATTTGCGTGGTTCTCCTTTTGGTTCGATAACTGATACGTCCAATTTGCATCATGATTTCCTACTAACAATTATTATGTTTTAGTCATTATTTCACTTTATGGTACAATTCTTATGCCTTTTCTCTCTTATTTTGCAAGATTTACATAAAGAGGGAGAATGCCGGCAGCTGGAATTCTGGACCTGAAAGGGGTGAAACAGAGATGGCTATTCTACACAACTCCAAATGACCTGAAATTTTACGGAGAATTATTTTGGAATATATAAAAATACTGGCGAAAGAATCAACAGAAGGGGGCCCACCAGAAAGCCACAAGCCTGGGGGGCGCGCCCTACCCCCCTGGGTGCGGCCCTCCTGGCTTGTGGGGCCCCTGGTAGGCCTCTGGCCCCCTCCTTCTACTATATGAAGCCATTTGCCCTAGAAAAAAAATTAGAAGAAGACTTTCGGGACGAAGCGCTGCCGTCTCGAGGCGAAACTTGGGCAGGAGCTATTTTGCTCTCCGGCGGAGCGATTCCGTCGGGGATACTTCCCTCCGGGAGGGGGAAATCGAAGCCATCGACATCACCAACGATCCTCTTGATACGTCTCCAACGTATCTATAATTTATGAAGTATTCATGCCATGTTTATTATAGTTTTTTATGATTTTGGTGCACTTTTATATGGCTTTTATATGATTTTTATGGACTAACATATTGACCTAGTGCCCAGTGCCAGTTGTTGTTTTCTGCTTGTTTTTGGTTTTCCAAAAAATACATATCAAATGAATTCCAAATGCAGCGAAACTTTTTGACGATTTTCTCTAGAAGGAAACAGACCCAGGAAGCTTCGGAGGAGCAGCAGAAGAGCCACAGGGGCCCCACGAGCCACCTGGGCGCGCCTGCCCCCTCCCCCCCCAGGCGCGCCCTGGTGCCTCGTGTGTAGGAGATATGCCCTAGAGGCAATAATAAATGTTATTATTTATCTCCATGTTTGTAATTATGTTTATATTCTGTGCTATAACTGCTATGGTTCTCAAGTCTACAATAACCACGAGGCTCGAAGGAAGACTCATATGCACGTGTGGAATAATAAACGGTAAAATGTATTACTAGTCTGGCCTCTAAGACTAGCTCAAGTGTTGCATGATGGTTCTGTTTTCCTGATCATGGGCATGACTATGCCGGCAACTTTGAGGGCACAATGTTAGGAGAACACTTGTGTTGAATCGACCCGAATTGATGTTATGCTATGAGATACATTCGTCACAAGTTAATGGTTAATAACATGGAGAAAGTTAACGTTTGCATAATTCCTTAGACCATGAGAGTATCGAGTTTCTACATGCTTGATTCATGAACTTTGGGGTTTGTTAAACGTCATCCGTAACTGGGTGGCTATTACGGCGGCTTACGGGTTCATGGGAAAGTATGTCAAGTAACTTGATAGCTCAAGATTGGGATTTGCTCCTCCAACGATGGAGAGATATCTCTGGGCCCTCTCGATGTTACGGTATCCATCATCGTCTGGCCAGACACAATGTGATTTGATCATGGGGATGCCGGAACACGGGTACGAGAAAAGAGAACAAAACCGGTAACGAGGTAACTGGCATTGTGGACAAGTGTTGATCCACGGGGATGCCGATGATTCTCACCTCGGGTATTTGTAACATATCGCGAAGCAACAAGAATAGCACACGGCAACTAGAGGTTCACTCGAATATTTATTCGTGTGGGTATAGGGGTCAATATGGGTGTCCACGGCTCCGATGTTGATCATTTATCGGAAAGTGTTCCGGTCATGTCTATACTTCACCGAACCTATAGGGTCACACGTTTAAGGGTCATCTATCTGCTGAATACTAGACAGGGAGTCTGAGAGAAAGTCACCGGAAAAGTTTCGGAGACAGCAGAAAAGTTTGGAGAGAGAACACCGGAATAGTTTCGGTAAAACTGAAAAGTTGTTTCAGGGTATACCATTAAGTCAAATTGGTTTCGGCACACGCTTGGAAATTCTTGGAGGGTGCCAGAATTGTCCTGGAAACTTTTGGGATTTTTCGGAGAAAAAACCCGGAAATGTTCCGGAGCTGCCGGAACCGCTTTGTTTGCTTTTCACAGATGAAAATCACTAATCCGGAATTGTTTCGGAACGCATCCAAAATTATTTTAGTGGGTACTGGAAATGTTCTAAGACCTACAGAAATATTTTCGGATTTAACGGTCGCGGAAAAATGTTTTTGTGAATAGTGAAAGTGCATTTTGGGTTACTTTTTGGAAAGCCACCTTTTAGGGCTTTTGTCAAGCTTCTAGAAGGAAAGACTTAGTGACTAAGGAACCCCTTTTGGGAGGGTCCCACTAGGGGGTGGCCGGCCAAGGATGCTCCTCCATGGAGCTCCTTTGCCTCCCCATTATGCCCTTCATGTGTGACATTTGCATGGGCATTTTGGGTTTTTAAGGGTCACCCTACCCCTTGGATTTTCCTATAAATAGAGGTGGAGTGGCACTCTCCACACTCACTCCAACTCTCTCACACAATGCCATGCAATGATCTGGCTTCTTCTCTCCCTCCCACGAAAAGAGTTTCGTAGAGCCGAAAGGCTATCTGGGTTCCGGTGGGAACTAGTTCTGGACGGCGAAGCCCTGTCGGATAGATGACATCGTATGTGTGCAACCCCGTAGAGAGGTCGTAGGTTCAATCTTTTTGCCCGAGTGGCTATTCGAGAGTGCCTCCCGAAGGGCTGTCCGAGTGACCATTCGAGTTTTGAGGGTCCTCCCGAAGGGCTGTCCGCGACACCATCCGAGGGACTGTCTGACCGCCTCCCGGAGGGCTGTCCGAGGGGTAGTCGAGGGAGTACATCCTCGCAGTTGGGAGGTTGTAAATCCTAGTTGCGGGGATCTGCACCAATGATCTACATCGACTCTACTTCCGCTGCGCTATGAGTTGGTAATGATCAGATCAAAACCTTGTATGTAGTCTTCATAGTGGTCTTGGGCTGGTGCGTAGGTCAGAAACTTTTTGTTTTCTGCTGCGTTACCCTACAGTGGCATTATGAGCCGTGCTATGCGTAGTTGCAGGTTACAATCTTGAATACATAGAGATGTATGGGTGTTGCACAATATAATTTGTAGTAGAAGAGTTCTATTGCTGAAAATTATTTGTGCGGGTAGCAGATGAAATTTGTTACCCAATGTTCTTGTTGCTTCCCTGGAATTTGCATATGTCTGATCTTGATAACGGCATGGTGGAGTTTCAAAGTTCTGGCAATCCGCGATCCTAATTGATCAACGAAGTGCTAACAGTTCATTGAATTCCACCATAGTTAAAAAGAAAGATGAAATTTCGCAGACGAAAGGGCAATGCAGATATGATCTGCACGGGGGTCATGCATATGAAAAAGTTTAGTATGGGGCTCAAGATTTTATTATCTCGTGTTTCATACACCCCGCATTGTTAATCTAGCGACTTGAATAATCATACTTGATGATGGACGTTGGTAGCTTCGGTTTGTTTCGAAACCTTAGAAGCCACGTAAAAATAAAATTTTGCATGAACCGATTATAGGCGTCTAAACTTGGTTTTGCAGGATGTGCATGTGATGTGGTATAGCAATGCTCATATTAATTTGATTATGTATGAGATGACTATATAATGTAAATTAACATGACCTGCGTATCATGATTCTGCATAATGGCTGGAGCCATATGATTGTCACTTTAATGACCTGTGTGTCAACCTTATGTAATGCACTTATTTTATTAGCTATAGAGATAGCAATATCATCTGGTGCATCGACAGGTGGTGGCAAACTTCGCAAAGGTGAACACCGATGCGAATGCCGAAGACGAAGAAATAAAAGACTTCTCCGTCAGAAAGGGCTATACCATATCATGCTATTATGAATTGCCTGAGATGTTTATCCCTTATGATGCACCCTTCTTGATTGCGTGGTAGTCGCTTTTTATTAGGGTGATCTCTCACAAAATATCAAGTAGTTAGTGTTCTCCCAAGTGTAGCACCGTCACAGCATCTTTCCTTTCAGGGTGCACCATGTCCACATGGGTACGAACGATTGTATGGGTGTAAGGCGGGCGAGGTCAGACCTCGTAGCGAGATCACTTGGTTGTCTTGACGTTCATGGCAGGATCGTCCTGAGCTCGGAACACACGCATCGAAAGATGAACAAGAGTCACATAGAGATGTGATCGACAAGTTTGCCTACCAATTGAAATTCTCGTCATCAGTGATGTCCACATCAATGGCGTTGAATTGCAATGCGGGTCTTGTATCACTCACAATCAATTATGAGAGATATTGATTTGAGTGGGAGCGCACTGTAGAATTAACTTTTTTAATTCTCTGTGCAATTAATTATGAACTTTGTCTAAGTGAAATTTGCATAATAGTTATAGAAGAATGGCTCGCGTTTCCACCTTCCCTGTTAAAATTGAATAAGCTGTTAAATATCTGGTTAAAACTTTACGGTTGGTAACGTAATGTGAGGATTGTCCTCAAGAGTGCTGAGAAGGACTTTGTCCTATCGCATGCTTTCGGTATTCTCCTGCTAATGCTATGGATAATGTGACTCTCGTCCTTCGATCAAAAAGCTAGAATTCCGTTACGGTCAAGTGCAGTATGTTTGCTTCCATGGGACCCGAACTTCAAAAGTTTGGGATAGCTATGTGATATTCATGGAACTGAAAATCATTTTCAGACACAAACAAAGGCTAAAAGATATGTGATATCCAACGCAATGTTTGTTTTGCAAAGTATTAGTAAAGTGTTTACTGGGCATTTGACTGGTGAGAGAGGGATCCAGAAGAACGCCTATCATATGATGAAGGTGAATAAAACAACAACTTAAAGAGGAAGGAAATGTCCAAAGGGTGTTAGTGTGACTTACACACCTAGGAAGTCTAGGGCTAACGCCACTCTTAAGTTGAGTGCTTCTTCTGAGAGTAGGAGAAATACTGAAAGTTAAACTGTTAGAAGTATAAAGGAAAAAAGAGAGATGACTGGAATGTCCAGCCCATGTATGAAAGTCATACAAGCTATTGATGTACAGAAGGTTGGTCAAAGAAATAGTTCTTGGGAATTATGATTAAAAATGTTAATCACTGATTCTTGGGTATTGTGAGTTGATCACAGAGATACCCGCTCGATTGCATTCTGTTGCGACTCGATGCAAGAACTACTACGGCCTAAAAGACTTGCCGGAGTGAGGTTCAGATACGCGCTGGGAATATAGTAAATGTTACTATACCTTCCATCGGTGTATTACCGTCTATATTTATTTTCATAATTCATTTTAGAGTTTTACACACTCTAGCCCATTGCATAAGGTATCTTGCAAGAAGGTTGTTCATAAGAGAACTTTTGATGTTCGATGTTATGAATAACTTAAGGGCCATACTTTCATTATGAATGAGATGTATGTTATGAATATTGATAATAATACATTACCTCTATATTTACCTTCATAATTCATTTTAGAGTTTTACACACTCTAGCCCATTTGCATAATGTTTGTTGCAAGAGTGTTGTTCATAAAAGAACAATTGTTGTTCAGTATTATGAATAACATAAGGGCCATACTTCCATCAGGGATGGGATGTATGTTATGAATATTGATGGTAACCTGATACATCCATAACACTGACGCTAAATGTCGCAAGACTAAAAGAATACCACACATGTGTGGCACTGCATTTGGTCACATTGGAGAAACCCGCATGGAGAAATTCAATAATGATGGATTTTGAAGTCGTTTGATTATGAATCATCTGACACTTGCAACTTTCCTCCAAAAAGTGAAGTGACTGAAATACCGTTCACAGGCCATAAGGAACGAGCAACAAACTTATTGGTGATCATACATTTTGATGTATGTAGTCCGATAAATGTTGTTGCTAGAAGTGGATTTATCTATCTTCAGAAATGACTCAAGTAGATATATGGATATTTACTTGATGAGACGTAAGTCTGGATCTTTTGAAATCATTCATAAGGTTTTCAAAAATGAAGTAGAAATTATTGTAACAAGAAAATTATGTTTCTGCAATTTGATTGCGAAAAGGAATATTTGAGTTACAAGTTTAGCGAATGTCTGATGAGTTGTGAAAAGAGTTTCATAACTTACACCTCCCGGAACACCATTGTGAGTGAAATGTCCGTGAAGATGTAATCAAACCATTTATGACATGGTAAGATCAAAGATGACATAACTCAATTTGCCATTATCCCTTTTAAAAGTAATGCTTTAGAGACTGCGGCTTTTACACTGAAAAGAGCGCCATCAGATCTATTGAAATGACTCCATGGTATGGTACACCCAACCATGTTATGTATTTTCTTAACATTTGGAATATGGGGCTTGTGTAAAATATTTACAAACCTATTCCAAATCAGACAAGTGCTACTTTGTAGGTTATCCCAAGTTATTGGATATTCCCCCACCACTGTACCGAGGCAAAAGGTTTTGCCACAAAGAACGGTATGCTTTTGAAGAAAATGGTTCTTGCAAAAAGGTGAGTGGGAGGACAGTGCGACTCGATGAGATAACAGTATCTTCGTCATCAGATCAAAGGAAAGAAACCTTGGAAGTAATTCCAGAGTTTCCTACTGCGACTGATACGGAGGCCTCTACTTGAGATGTATGGACTTCGGTCGAACTTGCAACTGAACCACGTCGGCAAAACTCGTGCAAACCTCTCAGGTGCGCAAGCGAGATATTGTTGTTAGACAACAGTATACCTACGATACACAAGGAAGCATTGATGGGCCCTGACTCTAGAATTGGCTAAATGCCAATATAATCCGAGATAGTTTCCATACAAATTATTCAAGATTATATCTTGATAAACCCTTCTGAAGACTTAGAGTCTAACGAACATTAATGGAACTATAAACTGATGTGGCTAAAATGTTTTATCCATAAAGCTCGACTTATTGCAATAACAAGTTCACGGAGTTGACTATGATGAGATTGTCTCACCGTAGCGATGCTTAAAGTCGGTTCGGGTTAAACTAGCAATTAATACATATTTCAATCAATAGATATGAAACATGGATGATGAAAGAATTTCCATGAAATGGGAATACAAACTAGGACTTGTATGTGATACAGTCCAAAGTATTTTGTCAATCCAAAGGATGCTAGTGAGTATGCAAACTTCAGAGTTCCAGCGATGGACAGAAGAGAGCAAAATGGAGTTGGAATCTTTGTTTTTGATGAAATAGTCAAAAGAGTTTGATTTCATCAATGAATAATGAAGATGCTTGTGGTCACAGAAAGTAAGTGGGAGCATAATAATATTTCTAAAAACTTTGTGTGCTTGACACATTGTTGATTGGAAATAATATAAATTTCTTGACACGAATTAGGACTTCATTGAAAATAGTTTTTCGATGAAGTGCTTGGGCTAAATAGCCTTGATATTAGGCATATTTATCTACGAGATAGAATTGCCTAATAGGGCTCAAGCCAAAATACATATTGACAAGTTGCTAAAACAGTTTAGCATAAGAACGTCAAGGAGGTTTTCTTGCCGATGTCACATGGAAAGAGTTTTTGCAAGACTCGGTGTCCCAAAACACTGATGAGCAAAATACATGATGGAGATTGCACACACTCTCATGTTTGGATTAATCATGTATTCCATGGTATGTAAAACAACCAGATATGTCCAGTACTCCCAAGGAGTTGCGAGTAAAGATACCAAAGTGATCAAAGTACTGATCATGGGACAACAGTGGAAAATGTCATTAAGTACTAAAGTAGCACTGATGACATGTTTTCTCGCAAGCAGAGATTATGAAGTGCTCGTTGTAAGTAATTACATCGATACAGTCTTCATCAATGCTCCATGCGATTTTTGATTTGAGTTAAGGGTTTTGTGTAATACACGATATGGTGGCACGGTAAGTTGGAAATTGTTCCAAACAAGTTACTGTGGTGATTTCTATAACAAAGGCAAAGTATGTTGCCGCTTTCAAAGCGACATAGAAGATGTTGAATCGTATAATAGTTCGTTCATGAACTTAGTATGGTTCCAAGATGGCTTTGGTCAATGGAACACTATTGAAGATAGTTGCTCCACAGCTCAGTCTGAGGAATCAAGGTTTGACCAGTGATTCACATATATACGAAGCCAAGTCCACACAAAATATGAATTTTGTGAAAGCGTGAAAACGCGAGGATATGCAGAGATTCACACGGAACTAAAGTTGTCAGATCCGTTGGACATCAGACTATACCACAAGCGAAGCATGTTTTACACCGGTATGCCATAGGTGTAAAGTGCATCAGCATTGACTAGATTATTGACTCTAGTGCAAGTGGGAGTCTATAGGAGATATGCCCTAGAGGCAATAATAAATGTTATTATTTATCTACATGTTTGTAATTATGTTTATATTCCGTGCTATAACTGCTATGGTTCTCGAGTCTACAATAACCACGAGGCTCGAAGGAAGATTCATATGCACGTGTGGAATAATAAACGGTAAAATGTATTCCTAGTCTGGCCTCTAAGACTAGCTCAAGTGTTGCATGATGGTTCTGTTTTCCTGATCATGGGCATGACTATGCCGGCAACTTTGAGGGCACAATGTTAGGAGAACACTTGTGTTGAATCGACCCAAATTGATGTTATGCTATGAGATACATTCGTCACAAGTTAATGGTTAATAACATGGATAAAGTTAACGTTTGCATAATTCCTTAGACCATGAGAGTATCGAGTTTCTACATGCTTGATTCATGAACTTTGGGGTTTGTTAAACGTCATCCGTAACTGGGTGGATATTACGGCGGCTTACGGGTTCATGGGAAAGTATGTCAAGTAACTTGATAGCTCAAGATTGGGATTTGCTCCTCCAACGATGGAGAGATATCTCTGGGCCCTCTCGGTGTTACGGTATCCATCATCGTCTGGCCAGACACAATGTGATTTGATCACGGGGATGCCAGAACACGGGTACGAGAAAAGAGAACAAAACCGGTAACGAGGTAACTGGCATTGTGGACAAGTGTTGATCCACGGGGATGCCGATGATTCTCACCTCGGGTATTTGTAACATATCGCTAAGCAACAAGAATAGCACACGGCAACTAGAGGTTCACTCGAATATTTATTCGTGTGGGTATAGGGGTCAATATGGGTGTCCACGGCTCCAATGTTGATCATTTATCGGAAAGTGTTCCGGTCATGTCTATACTTCACCGAACCTATAGGGTCACACTCTTAAGGGTCATCTATCTACTGAATACTAGACAGGGAGTCTAAGAGAAAGTCACCGGAAAAGTTTTGGAGACAGCGGAAAAGTTCCGGAGAGAGAACAGTGGAATAGTTTCGGTAAAACTGAAAAGTTGTTTCAGGGTATACCATTAAGTTAAATTGGTTTCGGCACACTCCTGGAAATTCTTGGAGGGTGCCAGAATTGTTCTGAAAACTTCTGGGATTTTTCGGAGAAAAAACCCGGAAATGTTCCGGAGCTGCCGGAACTGCTTTGTTTGCTTTTTGCAGATGAAAATCACTAATCCGGAATTGTTTCGGAATGCATCCAAAATTATTTTAGTGGGTACTAGAAATGTTCTAAGACCTACAGAAATATTTTCGGATTTAACGGTCGCGGAAAAATGTTTCCGTAAATAGTGAAAGTGCTTTTTGGGTTACTTTTTGGAAAGCCACGTTTTTGGGATTTTGTCAAGCTTCTAGAAGGAAAGACTTAGGGACTAAGGAACCCCTTTTGGGAGGGTCCCACTAGGGGGTTGCCGGCCAAGGACGCTCCTCCATGGAGCTCCTTTGCCTCCCCATTATGCCCTTCATGTGTGACATTTGCATGGGCATTTTGTGTTTTTAAGGGTCACCCTACCCCTTGGGTTTTCCTATAAATAGAGGTGGAGAGGCACTCTCCACATTCACTCCAACTCTCTCACACAATGCCATGCAATGATCTGGCTTCTTCTCTTCCTCCCACGAAAAGAGTTTCGTAGAGCCGAAAGGCTGTCTGGGTTCCGGTGGGAACTAGTTCTGGACGGCGATGCCCTGCCGGATAGATGACACCGTATGTGTGCAACCCCGTAGAGAGGTCGTAGGTTCAATCTTTTTGCCCGAGGTGCTGTTCGAGAGTGCCTCCCGAAGGGCTGTCCGAGTGACCATCCGAGTTATGAGGGTCCTCCCGAAGGGCTGTCCGCGACACCGTCCGAGGGACTGTCCGACCGCCTCCCGGAGGGCTATCCAAGGGGCAGTCGAGGGAGTACATCCTCGCGGTTGGGAGGTTGTAAATCCTAGCTGCGGGGATCTGCACCAACGATCTACATCGACTCTACTTCCGCTGCGCTACGAGTCGGTAATGATCAAATCAAAACCTTGTATGCAGTTTTCATAGTGGTCTTTGGCTGGTGCATAGGTCGTAAATTTTTTGTTTTCTGCTGCGTTACCCTACATCGTGGGCCCCCTGTGGCCCCTCTTCACGTGATTCCAACGCTGAAAAATCATATATATTCAGAAACCCCCGAAAGTTAACCTAGATGAGTTTTTACGCCGCCGCAAGCCTCTGTACCAAGGAGATCCCATCTGGAGCCCTTTTCCGACATCCTGCCGGAGGGAGGAAGCACTAGTACAAAACAGGGCTTTGGTCCAGTCCATATCGGAGCATTAGTCCCGGTTCTGTTACGAACCGGGACTAATGGGTGCATTAGTCCCGGTTCGAGCGGCGCAGGCATCAGTCCCGGTTCGAACGGGACCTTTAGTCCCGGTTGGAGAGACCAACCGGGACTAAAGGGGGGGCCTTTAGTCCCGGTTGGAGACACCAACCGGGACTAAAAGGCTGGGAAAAAATTTTGAAAAAAAAAATTCAATTTTTTTTTTCAAATTTTTTTCTGAAGACCTTTAGTCCCGGTTGGTGTCTCCAACCGGGACTAAAGGGGGGGCCTTTAGTCCCGGTTGGAGATACCAACCGGGACTAAAGGGGGGACTAAAGGTTTTTTTTTCTTCTGTTTTTACATTTGTTTTCTGTTTTTAGTTTCTGTTTTAAATTGTTTATATCTTTTAAGATATTTGATGTTTTTGAGTGATTCTTTTTGCATTAGATTCAAAATTTTGTCTAGTTTCTGTTTCTACCATTATTTTTCAAATTTGAATGGTTTAAATTTGAATTTGTTCAAATTTGCTTCAAACCCTAGATTGTGAATAACTTGAGTTTACAAATAGTTTTTAATTTAATTCTTTTTGCTCCTAGTCACGTGTTAGATTGTTGTCATAGTAAGATTTATTTGCATATTTTTAGAATAATTTAAATTAGGATTTCAATTTCAGGGTCATTTAGCTAAAAAAAATCATTAAATGCATGAAAAATAGCAAATGAAGTTAGAAATGGTTGAAATTTGAGGATGTGGCTTTGAATGGTGCATATTGAATGCATAAAAAGTCTGGAGTTGAAATAAGTTAAAAAAAATGAAATGCCTTTGTAACAGACGAGTTTTCGTCCGAAACCTTGATACTTCGAATCAGATGGTCCAGTTTGTACACGAAGTGCATCCAGTTTTTGTCGTTACCCTCTCAACTTTTTAGCACAAGCTATGTGGGTGAAATGATGATACCATGCCAAGTTTCAACCTTTTCAGAGTTCATTTGTAGTGCTTTTCCATTTCAGGGTCATTTAACTCAAACTCTACCCCCCCCCCCCCGTGGACCGCCTTTTCTAGCTTTGTAGAAAATAAACGAAAATGATAAAATCTTCAAAAAATAAAATCCTTTGAGATGTAGTTAGGTTTTAGTGTCTAGTTGGTATAGAAATTTTGAAATATGAATTTTGACCTTTTTTGCAAAAAAACGCAAAAAAAATGTAAAACGGCCATAACTTTTGCATACGACGTCAAAAAAAAAGTTTAATATATCAAAAAAAACTAGAGAAAAATTGAGACTCGATTTCACCGGGGTTTACCCGGTGAAGTTTTCTCAGATTCTCAAAATTCCAAAAGGAAAAAAAGTTATTTCAAATCAAAAAATAATAATTTTCAAAATTTTAAAAATTAATTTTAAAAAAAAGAAAATGATGTCATATTTGGATTCCTCACATTTTTCTGATAATAATGGATATATTATTTGTCGAATTTCGATTTTCAGATTTAAAGATATTAATTATGTCATATTCAATGAATAAATGGCAAAAAAATTAATAAAATAATATTATTACTTATTTTATTTTCATTGAAATTCAATATTGTTAGTACTTATTTTGTTTATTTTAATAATTGTTTAGAATTCAAAAAATTAAAACATGTGACATCAAGACCTAAGGGTTAACAGGATTGATAGCTTAAGATTGTCAGGAAAACAACAAGTGCAGACTTGGAAACTAGGGACGATAGAACCTGAAAGTTAAGCGTGCTGGGGCTGGAGTAGTGAGAGGATGGGTGACCGGCCGGGAAGTTAGACGATTTAGAATGAGTGCTGATTAGAGACTAGAGATTAAATTCTGAAGCAGTGAGGAGAGGTGATTAGAAATTAAATTGTGAAAATCAGAAAAAAAAATTAAAACAAATCAAAAAATTTGAATTTTTTTTTCGAAAAAATTCCTTTAGTCCCGGTTGGTAACACCAACCGGGACTAAAGGCTCCACCTTTAGTCCCGGTTGGTAACACCAACCGGGACTAAAGGTCTTCCAGGCCCCGCCCGGCCAGCGGCCACGTGGAGGGCCTTTAGTCCCAGTTCGTAACAGAACCGGGACTAAAGGGGGGGACCTTTAGTCCCGCTTAGTTAGTCCCGGTTCCAGAACCGGGACTAAAGCCCCTCTGGAACCGGGACTAAAAGCGCTTTTTCTACTAGTGAAGCATCACCGGAGGCCATCTTCATCATCCTGGTGGTCTCCATGACGAGGAGGGAGTAGTTCACCCTCGGGGCTGAGGGTTTGTACCAGTAGCTATGTGTTTGATCTCTCTCTCTCGTGTTCTTGATTTGGCACGATCTTGATGTATCACGAGCTTTGTTAATATAGTTGGATCATATGGTGTTTCTTCCCTCTCTATCCTTATTGTGATGAATCAAATCTTTTCCCTTTGAGGTTTCATTATTGTTGGATTGAATATTTCAGATTTGAGAACACTTGATGTATGTCTTGCATATGAATACCCGTGGTGACAATGGGGTATTATATTGATTCACTTGATATATGTTTTGGCACTCAACTCGCGGATTCCCGAGGTGACACTGGGGTAATCTATGCATAGGGATTGATGCATGTTTTCATTATCTTTTCTCCGATAGAAACTTTGGGGTGCTCCTTGGAGTTCTTTGTGTGGATTGAATATTATGATTATGAAGTTGTTTGATGCATATCATAAAATCAACTCATGGATACTTGTGGTGACATTGGAGTATCTAGGTGACATTAGAGTTGGTTGATGTGTATCATATGGTGTTATTTTAGTATGAACGCTAGGGCTGTTCGTGACACTTATAGGGATGGCTCCATAGATTGATCGGAAAAGATAACTTTGAGGTGGTTTCGTACCCTATAACAATTTCTATCTTATGTTCTCCGCGAATAAGAACTTTGGAGTGATTCTTTGTCGCACGTTGAGGGATTGTTATATGATCCAATTATGTTAGCATTGTTGAGAGATTGCACTAGTTAAAGTATGAACCCTAGGCCTTGTTTTCAAGCATTGCAATACCGTTTGTGCTCACTTTTGTTACTAGTTACCTTGCTGTTTTTACATTTTCAGATTACAAAAACCTATATCTACTATCCATACTACACTTGTATCACCATCTCTTCGCCAAACTAGTGCACCTATACAAATTGCCATTGTATTGGGTGTGTTGGGGACACAAGAGATTTCTTGTATTTGGTTGCAGGGTTGTTTGAGAGAGACCACCTTCATCCTACGCCTCCCACGGAGTGATAAACCTTAGGTCATCCACATGAGGGAAAATTGCTACTATCCTACAAAACTCTACGCTTGGAGGCCCAACTCGAGTCTACAAGAATAAGTTGTGTAGTAGACATCAAGCTCTTTTCTGGCGCCGTTGCCCGGGAGGTGAGTTCTTGAAGGTATATCTTTAGATCTTGCAATCGAATCTTTTAGTTTCTTGTTTTATCACTAGTTTGGTTTATAAAATAAAACTACAAAAAAATGGAATTGAGGTTGCCTCATATTATTCGTCTTTATAATGTCTTTTTTGAAAATGATGGATCGGAAAATTGTGCTCAATTGATAGAAGAAGAATTCAATAAAATGTTTGGCATGAAATCTTTGAATGACGAGCATGATTGCAATGTTGTTAGTATGAATTCTATGAATATCCAAAATACTAAAGATGATTGCACTAGTCATGACAAAAATGTTTCTTATAAGCATGTCAATTTTTGTGGAGTGCATAAAGTTTGTGAAGACATGCCTTATAGGGATGATAGATTTTGTAAGAAGCATAAACATGATAGAACCAATTTTTGGCTCAAAGTGATATATGAATTTGCTACAAAATTATGTTCTCTTTATCCTCTTACTTGTGAACTTTGCAATAAAGTTGGTCACCTTAATTTTCAATGCATACTTTTTCATGATCGAATCATGGCTAAATATTGTAATGACTTGACTGCCCTCGAACTATATAATGAGCTTTATCTATTCTTGGGGTGTGAGGAATTGTCACATAAAAATAGTTGGTTTGAAGTATTCATTCTCACGGATGACATTGAAACTAATCTAAAGGAAATCTATATGTTTTGTATGGTAAATTGCAAGGAGAATGCTTATATTGCCAACTATAGAAAAACGGAAAAACAAATAGAATATAGAAGAAATACTAATGAAAGGGTAAAGATCCCCCCTTTCCCTCCTATTTTCTCTCATGATGAAATAGGTAACGAGGAGGAGCTTCCTATCCAACCAATCTCTTCAATAAGAAGCTCGGAAGAATTAAATAAACCCACACATAATGTGGTAAAGAAAAAGAAAAGAAGGAAAGGTAGAGGCAAAGAGGTATCTCTCCCAAATAATGTTGCTCCTACTATGGTTGTACCTCATGAGAATGAATCAAAAATAATTGTGGAAGATGATACACTTGATGATGATTTGTTATGCCTATTGCTTGTTGTGATGATTATGATTGGGAATATAATGATACTTCTTATGATCTTGAAAATCTTTATGGCACCAACTTGGAGGAATATGATAATAATTGTTATACTATTGGTGCTATTCATACTATTGATGATAATAGTGATAATGCTAATGATATGCAAACCAACAAGCTTGGGGATGCTATGTTTGATGAGAATGACATGTTTGAGAATTTATTTGCTACAATTAATGTTTGTCCCAAGCTTGGGGATGCTATGCTTAATGAATATGATCTTTTTAGTCCCCTTACTTTGAATGATCAAATTTGTTATGATGATTGCATGCCTCCTACTTATGATGATTATTGTGATGATACTTATGTTATAAAAAGTAGTGATGATTATATTTATAAAACTTGTCATAATTATGATTACCCTTTTTTTGAACATTATTCTTTTAATGTGGAAACAATTTATAGTATTCGAGTTTCATATGATACTCCCACTTTTATGAATGAGAAGAAACTTGCTTATGTGGAGAGTAATAAAAATTCTATGCTTGTGGATCATGAAAAGAATGCTTTATGTGATAGCTATATTGTTGAATTCATTCATGATGCTACTGAAAATTATTATGATAAAGGATCATATGCTTTTACAAATCTCAATAATATCAAGTTTCCTCTCTATGTGTTGAAAGTTTTGAAATTATACTTGTTTTGCCTTCCTATGCTAGTTGATTCTTGCTCCCATAAATTATTTGCTCACAAAATCCCTATGCATAGGAAGTGGGTTAGGCTTAAATGTGCTAGTCATATGCTTCATGATGCTCCCATTGTGTTTCAATTCTTTACTTTTATGTGAACATCATTGAAATCATCATGCCTAGCTAAAAAGGCATTAAAGAAAAGCGCTTGTTGGGAGACAACCCAACATTTACCCCTAATTTTTTTTGTGTTCACATAATTAAGCTACTGTGGAAATCTTGTTTTATATGTTTTCTTTCAATAATGTGCCAAGTAAAGTCTTTGGGATAGTGTGGATGCTTGTTGATTTGATTCTATGCAAAAACAAAAACTTTTGCGTCCTGTGCTGCAATTTCTATTCTGTACTGGAGCATGAGAAAATTCTGAAATTTTTACACATTATTGGGTTACAAATTTTTTAAGTTGTCCTTATTATCATAATTTTTGGAGGTACAGAAGTATGGTTTTTAAATCGCTTACTACACGCTGTTCTGTTTTTGGCAGATTCTGTTTTCGATGCATAGTTTGCTTGTTTTAGTGTTTCCATAGCTTATATTGAGTAATATAAATTGTGGAAATGATATACTACAGAAGGCATTATGTGAGAACAATTATGAATCTTGTCTTGACAGTACCTTAGTGGATGATTTATTTTTATCATACTAACCTATCTCACGAAGTTCCGTTCAGTTTTGTGTGATTGAAGTTTTCAAGTTTTGGGTGAGACATCGATATGAGGAGAATAAGGAGCAGCAAGACCCTATGCTTGGGAATGCCCATGGCACCCCAAGGTAATATTCTAGGAAGACCCAAGCAACTAAGCTTGGGGATGCCCCGGAAGGCATCCCCTCTTTTGTCTTCAACATTATCGGTAACCTCACTTGGAACTATATTTTTATTCGTCATATAATATGAGTTTTGCTTGGAGCGTCATTTTCTTCTGTTTATATTTGCTTGATGTTATCAATAATCATGTTTTGTATCTTTTAATTCAATAAAATGCCAATTATAGCCTTTACCATGCTCAGTTTGCAAGTTCATGTGTTGCAGTTTGAAAACAGAAAGTTTTCTGTTATGTCCAGAATATTCCTAAATAGTAAGAACATGTTAAAATCTGAATTTTTTACACAGTAAGCATGCATGAGTTCTCTGTCACTTGGTAATTTTTTAGAATTTTTGGAGTTAGGGAAGTATGGATTCTTATTCATCCTTTACAGACTGTTCTGTTTTGGCAGATTTTGGTTATAGGTGCATTGTTTGCATATGTTGCTTGTTTAATGATTCTATTTGAGGATAGGAGTATTAAATATGCAGAGACATTTAGTATGCAATGTTAAATCATAATTTTTGTGATTTGCTACAGTAGAGAATGTTAAGGTTTTGAGTTGATTTATACTAACTTATCTCACGAGTTCTTTTTGAGTTTTGTGTGGATGAAGTTTTTTAGATTTAGGAGAAGCCACGATATAAGAGGAATTAAGGATACACAAGAGCTCAAACTTGGGGATGCCCAAGGCATTCCAAGTTATTATTTCAAGAAGTCTCAAGCATCTAAGCTTGGGGATGCCCCTGTAGGCATCCCACCTTTCTTCATCAACAATTATCGGTTAGTTTTGTTTGAGCCTAAGTTTTTGCTTCTTCACATGAGTTGTGCTATTCTTGGAATGTCATTTTATTTTGTTTTCTTTTCTGTTTGAATAAAATACTTAAGATCTGAAATTTTTAAATGAGAGAGAGTCCTTAAATACTACACAACTTATTCTTGTAGACTCGTGTTGGGCCTCCAAGCGCAGAGTTTTGTAGGACAGTAGCAATTTTCCCTCAAGTGGATGACCTAAGGTTTATCAATCCGTCGGAGGCGTAGGTTAAAGATGGTATCTCTCAAACAACCCTGCAATCAAATACAAGAAATCTCTTGTGTCCCCAACACACCCAATACAATGGTAAATTGTATATGGGCACTAGTTCGGCGAAGAGATGGTGATAAAAGTGTAGTATGGATAGTAGATATAGGTTTTTTTAATCTGAAAATATAAAAACACCAAGGTAGCAAGTAGCAAAAGTGAGCACAAATAGTATTGCAATGCTTAGAAATAAGGCCTAGGGTTCATACTTTCGCTAGTGCAATCTCTCAACAATGCTAATATAATTGGATCATGTAACCATCCCTCAACGCGCAATAAAGAATCCCTCCCAAGTTCCTATTAGCGGAGAACATAAGATATAAATTGTTTGTAGGGTACGAAACCACCTCAAAGTTATCCTTTCCGATCGATCTATTGAGCTATTCCTATAAGTGTCACAAACAGCCCTAGAATTCGTACTAAAATAACACCATATGATACACATCAACCAACTCTAATGTCACCTAGATACTCCAATGTCACCACAAGTATCCGTGAGTTGATTATACGATATGCATCAAACAACTTCATAATCATAATATTCAATCCACACAAAGAACTCCAAGGAGCACCCCAAAGTTTCTATCGGAGAAAAGATAATGAAAACATGCATCAACCCCTATGCATAGATTAACCCAATGTCACCTCAGGAATCCACGAGTTGAGTTCCAAAACATATATCAAGTGAATCAATATAATACCCCATTATCACCACGGGTATTCATATGCAAGACATACATCAAGTGTTCTCAAATCTGAAATATTCAATCCGACAATAACGAAACCTCAAAGGGAAAAGATTCGATTCATCACAACAAGGATAGAGAGGGAAGAAACACCATATGATCCAACTATATTAAAAAAGCTCGTGATACATCAAGATCGTGCCAAATCAAGAACGCGCGAGAGAGATAAAACATATAGCTACTGGTACAAACCCTCAGCCCCGAGGGTGAACTACTCCCTCCTCGTCATGGAGACCGCCGGGATGATGAAGATGGCCTCCAGTGATGATTCCCCCCTCTGGCAGGGTGCTAGAAAAGGGCTGTAGATTAGATCATGGAGGTACAGAGGTTTGCGGTGGTGTAAAAACTTATCTAGGTTAACTTTCGGGGGTTTCTGAATATATATGATTTTTCAGCGTTGGAATCACGCGAAGAGGGGCCACAGGGGGCCCACGAGGCACCAGGGTGAGCCTTGGGGGGGGGTGCGCCCTGGTGGCTCATGGGCCCCCTGTGGGTCTTCTGGCCACCTCACGAAGCTTCTAGTGTCTCTTATGTTTCAGAAAAAATCGTCAAAAAGTTTCGCTGCATTTGGACTTCATTTGATATAGATTTTCTGAAAAACCAAAAACAAGCAAAAAATAGCACCTGGCACTGGGCACTAGGTCAATATGTTAGTCCATAAAAAGCATTTAAAATCCATACAAAAGTGCACCAAAACCATATAAAACTATAATAAACATGGCATGAATACTTCATAAATTATAGATACATTGGAGACGTATCAGCATCCCGAAGCTTAATTCCTGCTCTTCCTCGAGTAGATAAATGATAAAAGAAATAATTTATGAAGTGTGAATGCTAGCATAGTGCATAAGTTTGATCAATGATAATTTCAATCACTTTTTCTAGCATCAATATATATCATAATCAGTAGCTCATCTCATAAAAATTCTCATGATTCTGGCACCCCGGCTCAGAGAACCGGTTTACCAGTGTTTCCAACCCAGAGATCATGTCTTCTGGAAACACACAACAACTTGGAACAGAACAAAACTGAACTTTATTAAAATATCTCGAGTACAAGCTCATAATTTACATGATAGCGAGGCCAGAAGCACTGCACTTGCTATGACAATATCTACATTATTTATGGAACATAGCAGGGCCTCGATACTACTGGGTGATTCTACAGGGTAGCGGAACATAGCGCGGGAAACTCCATCCACAGGGACACTGCTGTGGACACGGCCTAGTTAGCGTAGCACAAACCATCGGGACCTCCGTCCTCAGCTTCTCCTGCATCTGGCATGATACGCCAGGTGAGTACTTGGAATGTACTCGCAAGCTCATGGCAACCAAAACAATGCAGCAAACAATAGCATGGCAATAATAGATTAAGTTCTTAAATTGCTCACTTACTGGTACCCAGTACCAACTTACTCTCATCTGGGTTGCCCCACAACCCTCGGAATGCTCACAGTCCACAGAGAACTCCCGAACATAAGACAAGTTCTTCCATCATTATTGTCATTACGGTCGACCATCCTAGAGAGGCCTAAACGGACTGTCCAATACCGTGGACGCGGCTATTCGAATAGGTTTTTACACTCTGCAGAGGTTGCGCACTTTACCCACACCATGGAGTACCTGGCCTCGTGATCCCATTCGGGTGGACCGGTGGTGCTCCAACAAAACTTGCCTGACCCGTGACCCCTCTATCGTACCACCGACAATCATACCCTCCCAGGGTCATGTCCTGGGTGGCCCCTGTGTCACCCCGTGACACCTGCCACCGTCGTGGCCACTAACTGTCCCAAACGGGGACGCTGGCAAAATAACTCAACTGGGCTCATAGGATTATCGTCGTCTACCTGATCAGGGTAGCACGCACGCATAACCCTCCCTGGTTTGGTGGTACCGATAAAAGAGCACAAAGCCAGACCAAGTCAAGGCCGTCCCATACCGGCAAATGTGGCTTCATGGATAAGTCCGGGTAGGTGGCTCTTGATCAACCAACTAAGTTTAATATTGTCAAGAATTTAACCAGTATGGATATTCAACATAATTAACTTAACATGGCAGTAGCTATGCATCAAAATAATTTACTATGAATTAACACTTATTTAAATAATGCACATAATTCAATTAAATGACCAACACTATTGTAATGCCTCATGAAATGGATGTCATGGCTTGCCTTGCTCTGTTGGGTTGTCCACAAACTCCTGGGCTTCAAATCCAAAAGTATTTCCCTCTGAAACCATTTTTATAATGCAATTGAAAATGTCACATACTGCGGTTTTGTGCACCAGAAATTCAGTGAGCATGGGAAAAATACCAAATTTGGCCAGAAAATAAAGGAGCTCAAGACAAACCAGATGCAAAAAGAATCAATTGATTTGGACTTATGGTTAAAAAGTTATTAAGGGTCAAGTTCCTGGTCAACTCTAGAAATTATCAAAAAATAGAAAAACTGACAGGGGGCCACGTCGAAGGCGTAAAGTGGAGAGGCGCCTCCACTTACCGCTTCGGCGTGCCACTGATATGCGGGCCCCTTCGTCAGATTTAAAAGGGGGAGGAGGGAACAGAGAGAGACGGGGCCCCGGCGATCGTCGCCGGCGATACAGACGGCGGCGAGGTCCGGCGACTACGGGAATCGAAGGAGCTCATCGAGACGAATGCGCACGTACCCGAGGCTTGGCGAACGGTGTCCGGACGATGTCGTCCCCTTCCTCTCCGGCAGCGATTCGGCTCGGGAAGAGCTTGGGCGGGGTCAGTGGAGCGATGTTAACTCGCGGGTGCAGTCGGCAGAGCTCGGGGATGAGCGAATCGGTGAGGAGGCTGGGCTCGGGTGGTGGCGGTGCTCCGGCGAGATGCGAGGCCAGAGGGCCTCTCGGCCGTGGCTCGGTGCTCGGGGGCTCAATAGGAGGCAGAGGGAGTGGTGTGAGGAGCTCGGGAGAGGCCGGGGAGGGCTTTATATAGCAGGGGGAGGAGCTCTCTGGAAGCGGCGGGATCGGGACACGTCGCCGGCGATGGTACGCCGCGCTGGCTGGCTGCTTACGGGCGACGCGATGGGAGAGGACAGAGAGGAGTTAAGGCGCAGTGGAGGCTAGCGGGGGAAGAAGACGAGCGCCGGCGCCACTGTGGCCGCACGGGCGGCACAGTGCGCGTGTGCCGTGGCGGCCAGCGAGGGCTTCTCTGGCGAGGGGAAGAATCCAGGGCGGCCAGGTGGACGCAGGGGAGTTAGTCGGTCGTCCCCTTCCTCTCCGGCGGCGGCGGCGCTCAGGTGTCGTCGGAGACGGTGGTTCCGACAGCGATTCGGCTCGGGAAGAGCTTGGGCGGGGTCAGTGGAGCGATGTTAACTCGCGGGTGCAGTCGGCAGAGCTCGGGGATGAGCGAATCGGTGAGGAGGCTGGGCTCGGGTGGTGGCGGTGCTCCGGCGAGATGCGAGGCCAGAGGGCCTCTCGGCCGTGGCTCGGTGCTCGGGGGCTCAATAGGAGGCAGAGGGAGTGGTGTGAGGAGCTCGGGAGAGGCCGGGGAGGGCTTTATATAGCAGGGGGAGGAGCTCTCTGGAAGCGGCGGGATCGGGACACGTCGCCGGCGATGGTACGCCGCGCTGGCTGGCTGCTTACGGGCGACGCGATGGGAGAGGGCAGAGAGGAGTTAAGGCGCAGTGGAGGCTAGCGGGGGAAGAAGACGAGCGCCGGCGCCACTGTGGCCGCACGGGCGGCACAGTGCGCGTGTGCCGTGGCGGCCAGCGAGGGCTTCTCTGGCGAGGGGAAGAATCCAGGGCGGCCAGGTGGACGCAGGGGAGTTAGTCGGCGCACTGAGACACGCTACGACAGCGTGAGGCAGGCGGACGCGATGCATCAGGCACGGGCGTGATGCAGAGCGCGCACAGTGGCATGCCATTGTCGTGCTCACCACAGGTATGGATGTCTAGAGGCCTCGCGATCCTGGAATTTCTTGTCTGGCACATCGACCCTTGACCCCTTAGTCTCTCCATGCCTCTGGTTCGACTAGATACAGACTGGTTCGAAGTGTAGCTTCAGCTACATTCTCTGACAGAGAACTTGAGAGAGATCTAGAGGAGAGGTGAGCTGGAGATGGAGCCAATGGAGATGTCTGGGGTGATCTATCTTGGAAGGACTCCAGACTGGTCAAGTTTGAAAGGATTTGATCAAGAATTGAATATAGTTCATGTACAACTACTATTATTGGACCAGAGAGAAGATGAGCTTGTAGCACTCATCTGGGTGATCTGCTGGAGCTGAATTTTGGTGTGGCAGGGTTATTTGGTCAGGAGAATATGTCATAAAAATTTCAGCTCAATTGGATACCTCCAGCTGGTATTTCCTTCACAGAGGTTCCAATTGGACAGAAACTTGGCAGAATATTGCTGGTGAAAATTTGTACTGGATAAGTTGATATTTTTGGATATTGTGGAAAGATAGGTTCCCTAGAAGCTCAGGGAATTTTCTGGGAATTAACTGAGTAGGGAAAATATGAGCTCCTTCACAAATGACCAGTACTGTCCAGAGAGCAAATGGAGTTTTCTGGACAAAATTTTTACTGGACCATGAGATGTTTTTGAAGATTGTGGGAGTAGATGATGACAAGAAGGTCTGGGATTAATTTGGGATTTTTCTGAGCACCAGAACTATAGGTTGCTTTGTAACCCATAGTGATGACAGATTTTCCCAAAGGAAGAAAATGAATATTTGGGAAGGATAAAGAATTAGAAATTGATCCAGATGGTGAGTGACAAGATTTTGGCAAGATGGTGAGGGCTTTGGATCACTGAGAGGAATTCATAAGTCCAAAGTTAACTGAAAAGGTTCAAAATCCATCCAAATTGCAAATAAAGCCAGAAAGATTTCGAAAAGAAAAGGTTGCCAAAAACCAAGGTGTCACAAACCTACCCCCCTTAGAATGAATCTCATCCTCGAGATTCGGTTGCTCAGGGAACAAGTGTGGATACGCTGATCTCAGAAAATCCTCTCTTTCCCAGGTAACCTCTTCCTCAATATGATGATCCCACAATACCTTGTAAAATTTAATTGTTTTGCTCCTGGTAGTTCTTTCCATCTCATCCAATATTCTGACAGGTCTTTCCTCGTAGGTCAAATCCTTGGTCAGCTCTAGCTCACTCATATCTGCCTGTTTGATCGGAGGTGCAATACACTTTCTCAACTGTGATATATGGAAGACGTCATGAACGTGCGATAACTCTGGGGGTAACTCTAGCTGATATGCCACTCTGGCTCTTCTAGCCATTTCTGGAAAGGGACTGATGTATCTCGGTGCAAGCTTTCCTCGGGTGTGAAACCTCTTTATTCCTTTCATGGGGGTGACTCGGAGATAAGCATATTCTCCGGGCTCAAATGTTACTTCCCGATGCTTCGGGTCATAGTAACTCTTTTGACGGGACTTGGCTGTTCAAAGATGCTCCTGGATATCCTTGACTTGTTTCTCAGCCTCGAGCATCAAATCCGTGCCGAAGATACGGCTGTCTCCTGTCTGAGACCAATTTAAAGGAGTGCGGCACTTCCGTCCGTACAGAGCTTCAAACGGTGACATCTTGAGACTTGACTGATAACTGTTATTGTAGGAGAATTCTGCATAGGGTAGGCTATCCTCCCATTTGGGTCCATGGGCGAGAGCACAGGACCAAAGCATATCTTGCAATATCTGATTCACACGTTCTGTCTGTCCATCTGTCTGTGGGTGATATGTCGTACTATGCTTTAGCACAGTTCCCAGGGCTTGGTGCAGTCGCAACCAGAATGCTGAAGTGAACAGGGAGCCTCTATCTGACGTGATAGATTTGGGTACTCCATGAAGGCTGACTATCCGGGACATGTAGAGTTGTGTGAGCTGGTGAGCGTTGAAAGTGGTCTTTACCGGAAGGAAGTGAGCCACTTTCGTAAGTATGTCTACGATGACCCAGATAGCATCATGACCTCTTGTTGACTTGGGTAGTCCCATAATGAAGTCCATGCATATGTCATCCCATTTCCACTGGGGAACTGGTAAAGGTTGCAATAGCCTAGCGGGTTTCTGATGTTCAGCCTTGACTTTGTTGCAGATGTCACAACATGCGACATAGTATGCTATGTCTCTTCTCATTCCTGGCCACCAAAAGGTTTCTCGCAAGTCCTGGTACATTTTTGTTCCTCCCGGATGGATAGAGTATGCAGATTCACTTGCTTCTCTGAGTATCTGCTGTCTCAAGTTTTCTTGGTCAGGCACACATATTCGGTTCTCAAACCATAAGGTGCCTTGGTCATCAATACGGAAGGACTTGGCCTTACCTAGCGGAATATTCTCCCTGATCTCTTGTATTTCTTTGTCTAATTTCTGAGCTGCCTTAATCTCATCCATAAGTGTTGGAGTAATTTCCATTGTATCCGGGCTAGTTGGGCCGCATAACACCATATTCAGTTTAGCAAACTCTTCCTGCAGCCTCGGATGCATTCCTTCCATGAGTGCATTCAGGGTACATTGCTTTCTGCTGAGGGCATCAGCGACCACATTGGCTTTTCCCGGATGATAATTTATCCCAAGGTCATAGTCGTTGACCAATTCAAGCCATCTTCTCTGCCTAAGATTCAGATCAGGTTGGGTGAAAATATACTTGAGGCTCTTGCGGTCTGTGTATATCTCACATCGCTGCCCAATGAGGTAATGCCTCCAAATCTTTAGTGCATGAACCACGGCTGCCAATTCCAAATCATGAGTGGGATAGTTCTCTTCATGAGGTCGTAGCTGTCTGGATGCATAGGCTACAACCTTTCCCTCTTGCATTAGGACGCAGCCGATTCCACACCTGGAAGCATCACAATATATGTCAAAGCTCTTGTGGATGTCTGGAAGAACTAAGACAGGGGCGGTAGTTAGCCTCGTCTTTAGTTCCATGAAACTGCTGTCACATTCTTCTGTCCAGGCAAATTTGTGGTTCTTTTTCAACAGTTCTGTCAATGGCTTGGCTATTTTTGAGAAGCCTTCGATGAAGCGACGGTATTAGCCTGCCAATCCCAGAAAGCTATGGACTTCCGTTACTGTGGCGGGGGTCTTCCAGTTTAATACCGCAGTCACTTTGCTGGGGCCAATAGCCACCCCTTGTTCTGACAGAATATGTCCCAGAAATCCCACCTCTCTTAGCCAAAATTCCCATTTACTGAATTTGGCATACAAACGATGGGTCCTTAGTCTTTCCAGGACAGTACGGAGGTGTTGGGAGTGCTCTTCTTCATCTTTGGAGTAGATGAGAATATCATCGATGAATACTACCACAAATTTGTCCAAGAAGTCCATAAAGACTTTATTCATCATGCTCATGAAGTATGCCGGAGCATTTGTCAGCCCAAATGACATGACTGTAAATTCATACAGACCATATCTGATGGTGAAGGCTGTCTTGGGGATATCCTCTTTCCTTATTTTTAGCTAATGATACCCCGTTCGGAGGTCAATCTTAGAGAATACCCGGGTTCCGTTCAATTGGTCGAACAAGTCATCAATGCGGGGGAGCGGATATTTATTTTTGATGGTGACCTCATTCAGTTGGCGATAGTCTACGCACATTCATAGGCCGCCATCCTTCTTCTTGACAAACAACACAGGCGATCCCCATGGTGAAGTGCTTGGACGAATATACCCTTTTTGCAATAATTCATCCAACTGTTTCTTCAATTCCACCAGCTCTGGGGAAGGCATGCGGTAGTACTTCTTGTAGATTGGAGCAGTTTTGGGAACAACCTCAATAGCAAACTCTAGTTCCCGATCAGGTGGCATTCCCGGTATCTCTTCTGGAAATACGTTCGGAAATTCACTGACTACCGGAATTAGACTTATGTCTATAGCTGTGGCTTTGAATGCCATTCCTTTCTTTGACATCACTCTGCTAGCAGTGAATTGCACCGTTTGGCCTGCCAGGTTAACCAATGTCACCTTCCTGGTGGCACAGTTGATACACACCTGGTGTGGTACCAACCAATCCATTCCCAGTATTATATCCAGTCCAGGGGACTCAATGGCAACAAGAGTAGCTGGAAACTTTACATCGTGTATCAAGATTTCCAGATTCTTGTATATCACATTTGTTCTGAGCATGGAGCCAGGGGATTGCACCACCATGATTTTGTCCAAAAGAGAAGGGGGAAATTTGTGCAAGGTGGCAAAACTCCATGAAATAAACGAATGAGAAGCCCCATAGTCAAATAAAATTATTGCAGGTATGTTGTTAACAGAAAACATACCAAGGACCACATCTGGTGCTTCCCGGGCTTCCTCAGCGGAGATATGACGGACTTGGCCACGATAGAAGTTTGAATTAGGGTGGCGTCCAACACTGTTGACTTGTAGCTTGAAGTCGGATGGTGGCTTCCCATTTCTTGCGGGGCATTGCTTGGAATAATGCCCGCTCTGGCCGCAAGTGAAGCATGTGTTGTTGCGGTGGTAATCCTCCAGCACTGGCTGTTTGCCGAAGGTCTTGTCCTGGCTGACAGGCTTATTGTTGTTGTTACCATTGTTCCAGGCAGGCTTGTATTCAGATGGCCCTGGTTGCCAAATGCGTGGCTTCTGCACAAACTGCTCACGGTTGTCCTTCTTTGGTTCAAACTTCCGCTTGCGATCATCATATCCTGACTTATGCTCTATTTCAGCTATGAAGGCCTTGTTTACCAGAGTCTGGAAGTCAGGAAAGTCCAGCATACAGAGCTGACAGTGGAGGGTATGATTCAACCCTCCTAGGAATCGGTCGATCTTCCTTTCTTCTATGGACACGTCATGGGTAGAGTACCGTGCCAGATTATTGAACTTGTTCAGATACTCGCCCACTGACATGTTCCCTTGGGTAAGAGCCAGAAATTCTCTCTGCTTCACCTTCATAATGCCAGTAGGAATATGATACTTGCGGAATACCTCTTTGAATTTTTCCCAAGAAATATCCTCTCTAGAAGGCCATAACATTTTTGTGTTGTCCCACCATATGGCTGCTGGTCCTTCCAGGTAGTGTGTAACAAAAGGAACCTTGTCTGACTCATCACAGCGGGCTATGTCCAGCTTCTTTTCCATAGTCCTTAGCCAGTCATCAGCTTCCATCGGGTCCACAGCTTGGCCAAAACTAGGTGGCTTTGTCTGCTGAAAATCAGACAGCTTAGAGTGTGTTCCATTGTGGTTGTTCTGACCCACCATAGTCAGCATACTTTTCAGAAATTCCATGAGATCTTGGTTTCTTTTCTCTTCAAACATCCTCATAATCTGATCAGTGGTAGGTGACTGTGGGGGTGGAGGTGGTAAATCTTTTGGTGGCTGTCCTGCCTGTCTGGCGGATCGACGAACAGGAATTCCATCGCCGCCTTGAGTACTACACCTCTTCATCCTAAATTTTGTTCCCATTGCAAATACTGAAACGATGAGCAACATCCATAAGGGAAAGCAGGGTAGTATGACATCAGAAAAGAAGCCAAAAAAATGAAATAAAGCGAAGAGCATAATTATACAAGGCAACCCAACATCATACATGACAAGCTAGCAAGGGGATGATCATGACCAGACTGCTCATACGGCAGTTGACATATGCAGGGATGCTATGATGCATGCACTGAGACTCAAGCCTCCGCTCTAGTGACGCCGGTGGCACGAACACTGGTAGACTGAAGACTCCCCGTCGTCTGACTCTGTCTCGGAATCTGAGCTGATGATGTGCACCTCGGCCTCCGGATCAAAGGAAACACAACGACGCTGACGGGAAGGTTCTCCCTCGGAAGGAGAAGAAGCACAACGCCGCATCATCGGAGCAGCTGGAGTAGCTAGGAGTGAGGCCCACTCTGACGGGGTCTCACGTCAGCTACCAGACGAAAAGCCTGGCGGTCCGAACGAACTAGAAGGAGTGTCAGAAGGTGGAACGGGTGGAGTGTACACGGGTGAAAACGGAGGTGGAGGAGGAGACTGTGCTGCCGCAACAGCCGCAAGTGCCTCGCGAGCAGAAGTCAGCTCCTCGGCTACAGAAGTGATCATACGGTAACTGCCGTTCAGATAATGAGATAAAACACCAGTAGCACGATCACTCGCCAGGTCAATAGGTGCGAAAAGGACTCGCCCGGTCGTAGGCGACAAGGTGGGGTAGTGAAAGAAACCTGGATGAGTCTGCATCTCGACCTCGTGGAAGCACAAGTCAGTGAGAGCCTCCATCGCAGCAAACTGGATCGCCAACTCTGGAGTAGAAGCAGTTCCGCCCTTGGAAGAACGGGAGTAGCTGCCAATATCTGAACTCGTAGTGAGAAAGGCTTCCGCGTGATACTCGAATACTGAACTAGCGAGCTGCTCTCGGAACACCTGGAACAATGGGTCTTCGCCGTTGGGATACAACCGAAGCCAGACGTTACGCAGCAGTACTGGAAAAGTGAATGGTGCCGGCTCATGATTGTAGTGGTACGGAACTGGTGCCATCTACACTCATCAAACCAGCGGTTAGCACAATAAAAACTATATGCATGCCATGCAATGCAGCAATCAAATGCAACAAGCAAGACACACCAAGACTCTAAACTACTCGCGGCTCTAGCGCAGGGTTAACTAGAGTGTCCTACAGTCTGCGCGGCTATGATACCAAGCATTGTGGCACCCCGGCTCAGAGAACCGGTTTACCAGAGTTTCCAACCCAGAGATCATGTCTTCTGGAAACACACAACAACTTGGAACAGAACTGAACTGAACTTTATTAAAATATCTCGAGTACAAGCTCATAATTTACATGATAGCGAGGCCAGAAGCACTACACGTGCTATGACAATATCTACATTATTTATGGAACATAGCAGGGCCTCGATACTACTGGGTGATTCTACAATGTAGCGGAACATAGCGCGGGAAACTCCATCCATAGGGACACTGCTGTGGACACGGCCTAGTTAGCGTAGCACGAACCATAGGGACCACCGTCCTTAGCTTCTCCTGCATCTGGCATGATACGCCAGGTGAGTACTTGGAATGTACTCGCAAGCTCATGGCAACCAAAACAATGAAGCAAACAATAGCATGGCAATAACAGATTAAGTGCTTAGATTGCTCACTTACTGGTACCCAGTACCAACATACTCTCATCTGGGTTGTCCCACAACCCTCGGAATGCTCACCGTCCATAGAGCACTCCCGAACATAAGACAAGTTCTTCCATCATTATTATCATTATGGTTGACCATCCTAGAGAGGCCTAAACGGACTGTCCAATACCGTGGACGCGGCTATTCGAATAGGTTTTTACACTCTACAGAGGTTGCGCACTTTACCCACACCATGGAGTACCTGGCCTCGTGATCCCATTCGGGTGGACCGGTGGTGCTCCAACGAAACCTGCCTGACCCGTAACCCTTCTATCGTACCACCGACAATCATACCCTCCCAGGGTCATGTCCTGGGTGGCCCCTGTGTCACCCCGTGACACCTGCCACCGTCATGGCCACTAACTGTCCCAAACGGGGACGCCGGCAAAATAACTCAACTGGGCTCACAGGATTATCGTCGTCTACCTGATCAGGGTTGCACGCACGCATAACCCTCCCTGGTTTGGTGGTACCGATAAAAGAGCACAAAGCCAGACCAAGTCAAGGCCGTCCCATACCGGCAAATGTGGCTGCATGGATAAGTCCGGGTAGGTGGCTCTTGATCAACCAACTAAGTTTAATATTGTCAAGAATTTAACCAGTATGGATATTCAACATAATTAACTTAACATGGCAGTAGCTATGTCAAAATAATTTACTATGAATTAACACTTATATAAATAATGCACATAATTCAATTAAATGACAAACACTATTGTAATGCCTCATGAAATGGATGTCATGGCTTGCCTTGCTCTGTTGGGTTGTCCACAAACTCCTGGGCTTCAAATACAAAAGTATTTCCCTCTGAAAACATTTTTTAAATGCAATTGAAAATGTCACATACTGCGGTTTTGTGCACCAGAAATTCTGTGAGCATGGGAAAAATACCAAATTTTGCCAGAAAATAAAGGAGCTCAAGACAAACCAGATGCAAAAAGAATCAATTGATTTGGACTTATGGTTAAAAAGTTATTAAGGGTCAAAGTTCCTGGTCAACTCTAGAAATTATCGAAAAATAGAAAAACTGACAGGGGGCCACGTCGAAGGCGTAAAGTGGAGAGGCGCCTCCACTTACCGCTTCGGCGTGCCACTGACATGTGGGCCCCTTCGTCGGATTTCAAAGGGGAAGGAGGGAACAGAGAGAGATGGGGCTCCGGCGATCGTCGCCGGCGATACAGACGGTGGCGAGGTCCGGCGACTACGGGAATCGAAGGAGCTCATCGAGAAGAACGCGCACGTACCCGAGGCTTGGCGAACGGTGTCCGGACGACGTCGTCCCCTTCCTCTCCGGCGGCGGCGGCGCTCGGGTGTCGTCGGAGACGGTGGTTCCGGCAGCGATTCGGCTCGGGAAGAGCTTGGGCAGGGTCAGTGGAGCGATGTTAACTCGCGGGTGCAGTCGGCGGAGCTCGGGGAGGAGCGAATCGGTGAGGAGGCTGGGCTCGGGTGGTGGCGGTGCTCCGGCGAGATGCGAGGCTAGAGGGCCTCTTGGCCATGGCTCGGTGCTCGGGGGCTCAATAGGAGGTAGAGGGAGTGGGGTGAGGAGCTCGGGAGAGGCCGGGGAGGGCTTTATATAGCAGGGGGAGGAGCTCTCTGGAAGCGGCGGGATCGGGACACGTTGCCGGCGATGGTACACCGTGCTGGCTGGCTGCTTGCGGGCGACGCGATGGGAGAGGGCAGAGAGGAGTTAAGGCGCGGCGGAGGCTAGCGGGAGAAGAAGTCGAGCGCCAGCGCCACTGTGGCCGCACGGGCGGCACATTGCGCGTGTGCCGTGGCGGCCGGCGAGGGCTTCTCCGGCGAGGGGAAGGATCCAGGGCGGCCAGGTGGACGCAGGGGAGTTAGTCGGCGCACTGAGACAAGCTACGGTGGCGCGAGGCAGGTGGACGGGACGCATCAGGCACGGGCGCGATGCAGAGCACGCGCAGTGGCATGCCATTGTCGTGCTCACCACGGGTATGGATGTCTAGAGGCCTCGCGATCCTGGAATTTCTTGTCTGGCACGTCGACCCTTGACCCCTTAGTCTCTCCATGCCTCTGGTTCGACTAGATACAGACTGGTTTGAAGTGTAGCTTCAGCTACAGTCTCTGACAGAGAACTTGAGAGAGATCTAGAGGAGAGGTAAGCTAGAGATGGAGCCAATGGAGATGTCTGGGGTGATCTATCTTGGAAGGACTCCAGACTGGTCAAGTTTGAAAGGATTTGATCAAGAATTGAATATAGTTCATGTACAACTGCTATTACTGGACCAGAGAGAAGATGAGCTTGTAGCACTCATATGGGTGATCTGTTGGAGCTGAATTTTGGTGTGGCATGGTTATTTGGTGAGGAGAATATGTCATAAAAATTTCAGCTCAATTGGATACCTCTAGCTGGTATTTCCTTCACAGAGGTTCCAATTGGACATAATCTTGGCAGAATATTGCTGGTGAAAATTTGTAATGGATAAGATGATATTTTTGGATATTGTGGAAAGATAGGTTCCCTAGAAGCTCAGTGAATTTTCTGGGAATTAACTGAGTAGGGAAAATATGAGCTCCTTCACAAATGACCAGTACTGTCTAGAGAGCAAATGGAGTTTTCTGGACAAAATTTTGTACTGGACCATGAGATGTTTTTGAAGATTGTGGGAGTAGATGATGACAAGAAGGTCTGGGATTAATTTGGGATTTTTCTGATCACCAGAACTATAGGTTGCTTTGTAACCCATAGTGATGACAGATTTTCCCAAAGGAAGAAAATGAATATTTGGGAAGGATAAAGAATTAGAAATTGATCCAAATGGTGAGTGACAAGATTTTGGCAAGATAGTGAGGGCTTTGGATCACTGAGAGGAATTCATAAGTCCAAAGTCAACTGAAAAGGTTCAAAATCCATCCAAATTGCAAATAAAGCCAGAAAGATTTCGAAAAGAAAAAGTTGCCAAAAACCAGGGTGTCACAATGATCAAGTAGCAAGCTATTCACATGTTTAAAGTATAGGCCATAAACTTTTTTGAAAACTAACAAACTATGTTCTCAGTCATCAAACAATTGCAATTCATCTTATTTTCAGGAAGGGTCTATGTAAGAGCTTTGATCTAGCAAATTCCACATACTCAATCATCATTTAGTCTTCCATGATTGCTGACACTCAAAGCATATTTTAAGAACAAACCATTTGTAACACCCCTAGGTAATGAGCACAGTGATCATCTGTTAATCATGCCAAGTCATTTTGATTTACAATGCTTAATCACATTGGAATCATATCTCATTTCAAATTCCAATTCAAATTGAAATTCCAATTTGAGGTGAAAATAAAAGTTGCTCAAATCCAGGAACTAAAATGTTCATAATCTTGGGAATAATCCATTGTGAATTATGTTCAGGAAAACAACATCACCAAAATTCCCTAGATGTCTCTAACATCTTGAAAACAGTGCCAATACAGCAATTTAAATGCCTTTTCTTTTATGAAAAATTTAAATGGAGTTATTTTGCCCCCAAACTTTTTGTGGCAGTGCACAATATTCCTTACTAATTGTTTCTACCAGTGGCACATTTTTACAAAGTCATTAGTTGGCTAAAAATAAATGCAAAAGCTACTGTGAAAAGAAAATAGGAAAGAAAAGGGAAAAAACAAAAAGAGATCGCTGTACCTCGGCCTAAGTCTACAGGGCGGCCCAGCCCGACTAGCTCGTCCCCTACCCCCGCACTGCTCCTCCCCGCGCGTTGTCGCCGCGCGCGCGCCCGCCGCGCGCACGCTCGCCGTGCCCGGCCCCCCCTCTATCCCGCATGACAGCGCACCGTGCGCACCCGCTCCTGGTCGGATAAGGACCCCCCTCATCCCCGAGGACGAACCCTAGCCGCCTCACTCTCTCCCTCTCTCGCTCTCCACCCTCACCCGAGCGCGGCCATGGCATCGCCGCCGTAAGTCTCGCAGCCACCGAGCCCCGTCTGCCTTGCCGAGGTGTCCACCGACCTCCCCGTCGTCGACTACGTCGACTACGCCGACTGGAACGAGCCGGGAGGCCCTCCTTCATCGCCATCTCCGCCATCATCGCCGCTTCTGCGTCGGAGATTGCCGCCACCGTATGTCGCCACCGAGTCCGCCCCGCGCCCGCTAAGCTCACCTACTGGTTCCCGGTGAGCCTCTGTTTCCTCCCCTTCCTCTCTCGTCGCCGTTAGCTGCCCGTAAATGCCGCCCCCAACGTGGCCGTACCTGTCGCCGCTCGAGCTCATCGCCGGCGAGCTTCCGGCGACCAAATAGCCCCGCGCCAGTGTCCGTTTAGCTCGTGCCGTTGTGTAGATTCCCCCTAGCCCTTTGTTTCGCCCGCAAAGCGCCGTTTTGCCGTCCCCGTAGAGCTCCCAAGATCGCCGCCGCCCGCCGTCGTCGCCGTGGTCGACTTCGGCCGTCCCAGGTCGCGAGACCGCCACCGTTGGACGCGGTACTCGACACCCATTCAAACGGCACCGACCGCGTCCTTTTCGGCCCACCATAGCGAAATTCCGGCGAGAGCCGAAGCTCGCCGCCGTGTTTTCCGGCGCCGGCGGCTGAACGCCGGTGCGCGCTGACGTGGCGCCGACGTGGCCGCCCCCTATGCCACTGACCGTGGGCCCGTGGAGCCCAGTTGACTGGGTTGACCCAGTCAACTCAGCTGAGTGGGCAGCCCAGTGTCACTGACACGTGGGCCCCACACTATCAAACGTTTTTAAAAAATAATAAAAATACTAATTAGTCTATTAATTAACTATGTTTGTCTAATCAGTCACTAATAGTGGGTCCCACTAACTAATTAGTTAAATTAGTTAGTTTAATCTGCTGCTTAATTAGTCTAGCCTATGACAGAGGGGTCCCACCTGTCAGGTTGACCAGTCAAAGGTCAGTTGACTGCTGACATCACCCTGACCTCATGCTGACGTCATATTTACTTTTCTGTCGAATTTAGTAATTGAAATAATTTCAGAAAATGTTTAAAACTTTGAAAAATCATAGAAAATAAACCGTAGCTCGGATCAAAAAGTTTTCTACATGAAAGTTGATCAGAAAAACGAGACGAATCCGAATACGCCCCCTATTTATCTATCACATGCCCACAGCTATGCAAACATGGAACCTTCCCCTTCGGTTCATCTGTCCGACAGATGCCCGAAGCCGGGAAAATATCCCCAGATATTTTCCCGCTCCGTCTGCAACGTGTAGTACTACGATAGGTCACCACCAGCACTGCATACTGCCATGCCATGCATCGTGCTGCATTTGTTTGCTTTTTATTTATTGTTTCTTCCCCCCTCTTCTCTCCGGTAGACCCCGAGACTGACGCTGTTGCCGAGTACGACTACGCCCCTGACGACCAGTCCCTTTCAGCAGAGCTTCCAGGCAAGCAAAACCCCCTTGATCATCCCTATATCGCCCATTCTTCCTCTCTCATGCTTGCATTAGATTTTGCTACTATATCAGATAGCTCCTATTCTGATGCATAGCTTGCTTTTGTAACCTGTTATTGTTACTTTACCTGTTATCCTATATGCTTAGTATAGGTCGGTTAGTGATCCATCAGTGGCCCCTCATCCTTGTCCCTGTTGCCCCGCTTTGTTACCAGTGCCCCGATCAATGTGATCGAGGGGCCGAGACCAGTGCTTTATATTATTCAGTCCCTTGATAAATTCGGGTCGGCCCCGAGGGGTACCCGCGAGGTATGTGGAGACGGGATGACCGTAAGGGTACCCTCGAGATAAATACGTGGCACGGCCGGGCATTCCTAGCCCTTGCCGTAAGTCCACAAGACGGGGCGATGGGACCACAGATCGTGGATCGTTGATTGTCACCGCGCGCTACCAATGCAACAATGGGTTTGGATATGTGATCTGAGTAGGCCTTTGGCCTTTTCGCGCTAACCACCACGCGGGAATAAGTATGGGCACTCAGCATCGTGTGCATCAGCCGAAGCTCTTCAGACGTCAGTAGTGGAGCGGCGCGCGCTGGGTTGGACTATGTATGCCTGCGCTTGTATTAAGGGGGCTAGGTCTGCTCCCGGCCGCGTACGCAACGTGCAGGAGTGCAAAGGGCGATGGGCTCAAGACCCCTGAGCGCTTAGGAGTTAGACCGGTGTGCTGGCCTCTCTGATGAGCCTAGGTAGGGCTATGATGTGTCGATCGGCCGAGGCTGGGCATGACCCAATAAAAGTGTGTCCGGCCTGAGTTAATCGAGCATGATGGGTAAGTTGGTGCACCCCTGCAGGGAAGTATATATATTCGATTAGCCGTGTCCACGGTAATAGGACGCTCAGAAAGTATCCCGATCTACTACTACTAGAACTGGATACTTGGTGATGTTACTAATATGTTGGCTCAGGGATCGCTTTCTCGCAAGGAGTCGAGGAAGGATCTCTGGGCGTTGTTACTACTTACTACTACTAAATTATGCTAATCTGCACTCTTCTAATGCTGCAAGACGCTGAAGATGCTAGTCTTCGATAGGCTAGGCCTTCCACCTATTCTGGCATTTCTACAGTTTAGTCCACAAATACAGCCCCTCCTTTTGATAATGATGCATACATAGATTAGTTCTGATGTAAGTCTTGCGAGTACTTTGGATGAGTACTCACGGTTGCTTTGCTCCCTCTTTTCCCCCATACCCGATTGCTGCCATCGGATGACGGAGCCCAGGAGTCAGCTGTTACCGCCGACAACCAGGAGTAGATAGGAGGCACCCAGGCAGGAGGCCTACGCCTGTTCGATCAGTGCCGTTGTTTTGCTGAGCCTTCTTAAGGCAAACTTGTTTCCCTTTATGTCTGTACTCAGATATTATGTTGCTTCCGCTGACGCTTGATCACGAGCATATGTATTCGAGCCCTCGAGGCCCCTGGCTTGTATTATAAAGCTTGTATGACTTTTATTTGTGTTTAGAGTTGTGTTGTGATATCTTCCAGTGAGACCTTAGGCTTGATCGTGTGCATTTGCGTGTATGATTAGTGCACGATTAAGTCAGGGGCGTCACACCATTTCAGTCAAACATAGGAAGATAGGGGCTTAATGTTTCGCCTCCCAACTTATTTATCTCAGGGATAATGTCAACAATAATAACTCATGATCACCTATATTTAACTGGATATATGTGCCTGGATCTTTTCCTACCACATAATGCTTGCCAACTAAAGAATAAATAGAGCAGAATAGGGAGGAACATTAATGACTCTTGCATAAAAGTAAATACAGAAAAGTAAATACAGAAAAGTAAAAGATAGGCCCTTCACAGAGGGAAGCAGATGTTGCCATGCGCTTTTTGTTATTGGATGCACAAGCCCTTAATGCAAAGGAAAATCACGTTATATTGCCCCTTGTGATAGCAACCTTTATTATGCAGTCCGTCGCTTTTATTTCTTTACCATCACAAGTTCGTACAACGCTTATTTTCCCTCGTAATAAAAGATCATACATATTTTAGGAGCAATTTTTATTGCTTTTTGCACCGATGACAACTTACTTGAAGGATCTTATTCAATCCATAGGTAGATATAGTGGACTCTCATGGCAAGAAACTGGGTTTAAGAGTTTTTGGATGCACAAGTAGTATCTCTACTTAGTACGAATTTTTGGCTAGCAAAAGATCCTAAGTAAGCACCACATGTTAGAGGATGTATGACAATATAACTTCTATGTGAATATAAACAAACATAACTCATTACATTGTCTTCCTTGTCCAACGTCAACTACAAGATCAAGCTTGGAAATAATTAATGGGGGCTCACAATCATAGAAGATGTCAAAGATAGTATATTTATATGTGAAATTTCTCTTTCTTTAAAATTCTTTCATGAATTGTTCAAGTGACCAATGCTATGTTTGTTAACTTTCAATAAATTTTACCACTTATACTTCTTGTATGTGAAGTCACTACTCCCCATGGGACAAGCATATGAAGCTCATATAATTTTAACTTTATGATATTCAATTCATTCAACAATTTACTCTTAGGATATAAGTGAAGCACGGGAGTAAACGAGAAACTACTCCAAAAGGTATAAGTGAAGATCAATGAGTAGTTAAGTAAATAAGTAGCTATGTGAGGACTCTCTCTCATTTAAAATTTCAGATCTTGATAATTTTATTCAAACAGCAAGAAAAACAAAATAAAATGACATTCCAAGAATAGCACATATCATGTGAAGAAGTAAAAACTTATGCTCAACCAAAACTGACCGATAATTGTTGATGAAGAAAGGTGGGATGCCTACCGGGGCATCCCCAAGCTTAGATGCTTGAGACTTCTTGAAATATTAATTTGGGATGCCTTGGGCATCCCCAAGCTTGAGCTTTTGTGTCTTCTTAATTCCTCTCATATCATGACTTCTCCTAAATCTTTAAAAACTTCATCCACACAAAACTCAACAAGAACTCGTGAGATAAGTTAGTATAAATCAACTCAAAACCTTAACATTCTCTACTGTAGCAAATCACTGAAATTATAATTAAACATTGCATACTAAATGCCTCTCCATATTTAATACTCCTATCCTCAAATAGAAACATTAAACACGTAAACATATGCAAACAATGCAACTATAACAGCAATCAGCCAAAATAGAACAGTCTGTAAAAGGGGAATAAGAATCTATACTTCCCTAGCTCCAAAAATTCTGAACAATTACCACGTGACAGAGAACTCATGCATGCTTACTGTGTAAAGCACCTGGTATCATCCAGATGGGCGATGTTGGTATAATCCGGCAACGCGAACCCTTCTAATTTGTAGGTCTTGTTCACGGAGCAGCGGTAGAGGAGCACGTTGGCGAGTACTTGGATTGCAAACTTCGAAAAGTCCCTCCTGGTCATGGAAGGAGATTATAAGGAGGCCATCACATACAGCATGGATCACCAGGTTGTCTTCGTAGGGGCGGGTGTTGGGATACCGGAGGATTTTCCGACAAAAGAGCTTGCGATTTGCGGCACCAGGACTAGCGTGACAAAATACAGAGAGATGGTGGTCAAACACATGGCCATCACTCTTGATAAGGTCAATGACTGGGAGTGACGGCTGGTGGTGGTGGTGTGCGAGGAGGAAGTCCTTGGTGGCTGTGGCATGACGCCACGACTTGCGGACAACACGACACCGGAGGATGTCCTCTACGGGCAACCTAACAAGTATCTCTTGGATGATGACCGACTCGGGCAAGTCGTCGAGGACAGTCATGCCACAGGTGTTGTGACTAAAAAAGGCGAAGGTTAGTAATTATTTTGATAGCTAAACGGGGGTTCTTCTTTGGAATAGATTATTTTTTGTAAATTACACTACATACCAAAATATTTATACTTTGATGAAAATATTACAGGGACACATATATTCTGAACTGATTCATTAAAGTTGAAAAACTGTGAAATCTCTTCAAACTTTGGTCAGATATGAATCAACAATAGGCAAAATTTAGCCCATTTGGCCCAACTAAGATACAAAAACTTAGGAGGTGGCGGATATTGAACAACCTATGCTGCACTACTGCAGTTAACGAACTTCTTAGGCAAGTAAAAAAGGTGGGAAAAGGACACTTATAGGCGAGATAATTTACCATGGTACATATCGAGGAGGAAGATGACATAGATAGATTACTATATGGTGACATCCTGCTAGAGCCATGACTGCTTTCCATTGTATCTGGAGACAAATTGGGTAAGAAAAGGGAGGGGATGGTGATATTAGTGAAATGAATAGTTTTTTTTTTTGAGGTTGCGAAATGAATAGTTGGATGGAGGAGATAAAGAAAAGATACCAGACGACGCGGTCATAAAGCTTCTCACCTCAGTGAAGGAGGCACTCCGACGAGCATTGGGTTTTGGTGTGGTTCCTCGGTTGAGTGAGGCGGAGAGGAACAACACAAGTAGCTTATGTGAACAAGAATCAGTGGATGGAGGTGAGTGCCAGTTTTAGCAGCGAAAAAGTTATGGGAAGTATTAATTAGGTTCCTTGTTTTACACCATCGTAACTTATCCTATGATATTTACTTTTAGAAAGCGTTGGGACACACTTTTTTTTTACTTATTTGATAGCCTGGTATTTCGGTTCATTTTCGTATGGTTTTTTTCGCCTCACCTCCCATCACCCCCGCCCACTGGATTTTTCCCCCTCCCATTAAAAAACCAAATCTTATTAAAGTGGGAGATATTGTTTCGTGCATGCTTTGGCAGGTGCTGATTCAATACAATCACGTAAATAATAGGTCGCTAAGAATTCATAAATCACACAATATATATGAGATCACCTTCCTAATCTCTACTTCTAAAAGGGGAGTCGGTAGCCTGATATCCCGGTTTATTTTCGTCTGGTTTTTTTTTGGCTCACCTCCCACCACCCCCTCCCACTGCATTTTTCTCCCTCCCATTAAAAAACCAAATCTCATTAATGTGGGAGATCTTGTTTCGTGCTTGCTTTGGCAGGTGCTGATTCAATTCAATCACGTAAATAGTAGGTCATTAAGAATTCGGAAATCACACCATATATATGAGATCACATTCCTAAAAGACAGACATAAGATTTTTCTCGATAACCTTCCAAAACTAAAATCATATATTCCTTCATAACAAATCGCTAATCCCACGCACTATGCTATTTATTATTATCATTATCTCTACTATTAATTGACTATCACAAGTTTTCTAATACAACAAAAATAACATATCTTTTTTCTTATGAACGTACAAATCTGCGTGCCCCTGTAGAGGAACGCGCATGTGCGACACCATGGAGGACGCCGTGGCCAGGCCTGATGCCGGTGCGATGCTCGAGAATGCCAGGCATGGATCACGCCGTCGAGGACGGCCGTGGCGGAAGGCGGGTCATCGGAGCGCCACGTACAGGCGGATGCGGTTATATTATATTTCTTGTTAGACATACAGAAAGGCCACAAGTTTGCGAGTTCACGGACGCTGGAATTCTGAGTTTACCACTAATTTTTGCTATTCATGGGAAGGCCACAAGTCTGTGAGTTCACTTTTTTTTTTGCCACCATGATTGGTGCACATAGAAAGCACTCAGTAAAACTACAATAATGACATCCAAGCATACAGACGGGCACGATGGCACATCCACCAAATGTCTGAACCAGAGTTACAGGATTCACTCTTAACATGGTCGAACCACGATCTCGATCGATAGATGTAGATGGGGATTCAAACTCGTCTGATTTGTTCTCCGTTCGTTTCCTGATTCAGGACCTGCACGAACCCAAGTCGGTGGACATATCAATGGATCATGATGTTGCCATCACTACCTGATTCTGCTGCTTCCTGCCACTTGACAGTCCTGGTTCCATCGACGTTTGAACACAACCTCTATGACCGTCTGTAACACCCCAAAAATTTTAACCATGTTTTATTAATTAAAATTTTGCCAGGAATTTAAAATTTTTCTTTCTAGATTTTCTTCTAATCTCAGAGCCACTCCTTTTGCCTGAATTTCAAAAATTCCTCTGCTCTATCTGAAAAAAACTTTTGAATATTGTTGTGTGGCTTGAGTATTTTATTTAATTATTTTATTCGTTAAAACCAGTAGAATAATTTTTATAATAAAAATTTGTCAAGACTTAATTCATTTAATAGCATTTTTAGAGCCTCATTTGCACTACAACTATTTTATAACTTCATCTATAAATTCCACAAAAATTTGTAGATGGCATGTGATGCCCCTGGATCAATATTATGCAAGAACCTAGCTTGGTGTTTTGTAAAATTTGAACAAAACAGCCACTTTTATATTCTGGTCCAGATTGGCATTTTGCACTACAACCCTTCTTTATATTCAACTAAAAATTCCACAAAAATTTGGAGATGTCAGAAAGTATATAGGATCCACTTTTATGCAATAAAACAAACATGTGTTTTGTAAATATTGAGCTCTACTTCAAGTTTTTAAAACTGGTTCAGTTTGCAGTTTGCACTACAACCTATTTAAATAGTCTTTCAAAAATCCTATAAAAATTCTGAGATATCAGTAGAAGTATACAACTGGGGTTTATGCAAAAATATATTTGGGTTCTTTGGAATTTTTGAGCAAACCATCCTCATTTGCATTCTGGTTCAGTCTGGCAGTTTGTACTGCAACCCTATTTTATTTTGATCTACTGCCCTTGGAATTTTTCCTACTCTTAGTCCTCCCTACCAAACTCTTAAGTCCAAGAGTTTAGGTCCATTGGGATAATTTTTGCCCATGGAATGATGCACTCTAGTTTCTGTCCAGATTGGGTTTTCTTGGAAAGTTGCATTAGCAAATTTCTGTTTTTCTCAATCTAGCCTTGCCATCTCTTTTACCATCTAAAGAGATTATGATCTGGAAATTTTGATGACCAGAAACCCTCTCTAGATGCCTTTGTCATTTTGTCGAACACCTTTAGTGCATGGTCTGATTTGGCATAGTTTTATGTTTGTGCAGTGAGCTTGCCCCTCTGGCCTAACCAGCATGTCCCCTAGCTTGGTTTTTCTCTCTAACCTAGCCCTGTTTATTTGTAGCTCAAGTGAAGCCCCAGAACATGCCAAGACATTTTGTCGAGCACGTTCCGGGCATGGCCAGAGCGCGACCAGAGCACGTTTTGCTCGTGCACGCGCCCGAGCCACCGCGCCCAGCTGCTGCTTTCCCCGCTAGCTCCAAGCCATCCCCCCTTTCTCCTGGTCCAGCCGCGAAGTGCCAAGCCCCTGCCAGCCCTCTCCCGTCGCGTCTCCGGTGAGCCAGGCGCTAGCCGCCACTGCCGCCGCCAGTAGACCTGTCAGGTCGGCACCGTCCTGCCTCTCCTCGCTCGCCAGCTCTCCCCTAGAACAGTAGTCGCTCGTCCGCTAGCCGTGCCGTGCTCCCCAAGCCCTGCCAGCCGACCCCCCTCTCCCCTGTGCTGCAATAGCCCCGCCGTCGTCGATCTTATCCTCGGGAGCGCGCGGGAACCGGCCTTCGCCGCCTATAAATAGGATCCCAGTGGCTGCGGTGTGATCCATCCCCCTCCCTAGTCCCGTAGTAGAGCCCCTGAAGCAGCCTGGCGACCGGAGGGACCCCTCTTCCTCGTCTCCGGCCGAACCTTCCCCGTAGCCCCTCTCCCAAATTCAGCCCGGCCAGAGCCCTTCCCTGCCCTCTGCGCCCACCTGCAGCTCCCCCTCGACCTTGCGGAGCCACCCCTCCCCTCAGCCTCGACCGGGAACCGCCGTAGCCCGAGCCCCCAATCGGTCCCGTAGCCGCCGTCCGCCTCGAAGCTTGCCGTCGACGACTCCCTCCGTCTCTGCCTTCCCTTCGACCTCCGGGAGAACCGCCCTAGAGTGGCGGATCCATCCCCGTCCTCGGAAGGACCCTAGGAGCCGCCGTCCGCCGGCGGTGGTCACCGGAGCTCTGTATGAGCTCGGCCGCGGGAGGAGGAAGAGAGTCGACTGGTCAAATATGACCAGTGGACCCGACGACCCCACCTGCCAGCGACCCCTGGCTCTATCAAAGCGTTTAAGTGGAGACGCCCCCGCTGAGTACGTCTTCCCCCTCTCAAAAGCATCTTTCTGGCTCGAAGCGTTTTCTTCTCGCTAGCGTATTTCTTTAGAATACGTTTTCTGTTCTGGAAAACGTATTCATCCCCGAACCGTTTTCTGTTTTCTGTTTTAATTTAAAAACAGTTTTGACCAAAGCTTTGACTGGCTATAACTTTTAAAATAAAACTCCAAATAAATTGATTCTTTTTCCTACCTCTCTGAAATTTTATCTAGTTTATTTTCATATTTATTTGAAATTTTCCAAGACAACTTTTTGTACTGTTTTTGTATGGCATGTTAATTCGAATATTTTTCAAAATAGGAAACGAAGAGAGGAGTAAACTTTCAAAAAAAAATTGTGGTGCACCCCACCCTTCTGCACCCTGAAGGCAAGCATTCTGAAACCCGGTTTAATATTTGTGGTGTGTTGTTTTTGGTTTGACTACAACACCATAGTAACTCGACGCATGCATTATTTTATGTGACGTTGTGATCATACTCCAGAGTGCATGATAGAAACTCCTTGCTGTTGGAATTTAAAAGCTTGTGACAGTATTCACCCTCTTATACCTCACATGTCCACCGGAAGGGATCCGGAGAAGCCTCTGTCTCGGGTAGACACGAGTTCGGTACTGACATCTCGTTGGGGCGAGGATGGTCAGTGAGGCATGAGGGGTATAGTGAGCAGTGATTCCTATCTGATGTTGTGAAAAATAATTGTTGTGCTAACCATGCAGAGAACACATAATCCTCCTGAGTCGACCATAGATCGAGTCTTGTCCCAGATTCGCCCTTCTCATCGTGCTGCCACATGCTTTCCGCAAAGAATACGGTTTAGTAAGTTGCAAACCTCTTTCCATGTACACACCAACTAGAGGGGCCGTGATGAAGGTACCAGGGCACTGGATAAATCCAGTCATCCGGTCAGGGGGCATGGGTGTTCCGGTCCGGGACCGGAGGGGGTAGCTCCCCCAGTTTGCGCGCGTTATAAATTTTGTGATCCCATGCTAAGGTTGGAGCCTCCCCGTCTTAAGGTTTATCCGGAAAGATGCCGAGGGTGATTCCGACCATCTGGACGGTTAAGCTGGGGTGTACTGGTCAGATGTGTTTTCTTCTAAAATACCGTAGACGGAACTAGTCCTTCGTGACTACTGAAATCCGTTGGCTGTGGGTAAAGAGTACAACCTCTGCAGAGTCAAAACTATTCGAGTAGCCGTGTCCACGGTCAAGGACGGCTGGTTGACAGGTCAAGTGTCGGTCTTAGTGTCGGTCTTCGGAGGAAAAACTTCTAAACCAGAATATTGATCATGATGTGTGACTAATGATGATTGTGATTATTATTATTGTGGACTAACCAATTTTTATCTTTGTATTATTGAATGTCCCTGGGATGGTTCTACCCCCTGGATATTCGTTGTTATTTATTTTCCTTATAAGCCCTCGCTATGATGTCGCGCAGACGTTTGCCTGTGGCACTGTCTGTTATTTTCTTTTGATATAAGCCCTCGCTGTGATGTCGCGCAGACGTCCGCCTGTGGCACTGTCTGTTATTTTCTTTTGATAGATGTCGCGCAGACGTTCGCCTGTGGCATTGTTGTTAATTATTTTCCTTATAAGCCCTTTATGTGGTGTCGCTCAGACGCCCGACTGTGGCGTGCTTGTTATTTATTGTCCTTATAAGCCCTTTATGTGGTGTCGCTCAAACGCCCGACTGTGGCATGCTTTATATATTTTTCCTTATAAGCCCTTTATGATGTGTCGCTCAGACGCCCGACTGTGGCATGCTTTATATATTTTAATTCCTTCGAGGCATCATTTCAGACACTCGATCGGCTTATTTTATCCTTATTCTCTGATTATTCATTCCTGTTTATGATGAATGACCTGCTTGCGTGCATCTTGAATTTTATTTTGTGACTGACTAAGTGACCGCAAATTATTTTCAGTGCATGTTTAACACCTGCTATATTATACATGTTTTCACGATGTTTGCGAGTACATTCAAAAGTACTCACTGGCTTGTCCCTGGCTATTGTCTTGGCCAGATTTCTTGCTTGAAGAGGAGCGAAATGACGACAGCCCCGGAACCTAGGCACCGATGAGAGCAGCCGCGCGAAGATAGGAGTTATCCAGGTCAGCTGTTCCTGTGGGAAATGGAGTCCCATAGACGCTGATGACCCCGAACCGCTTCCGCCACCAACCACTAGAAAACCTTTTTGTTGTACTCATAGACCACAATGGTCTTGTACTGCATAATTTGTAATTGCTTGGAATTTCTGTATCAAGATTGTGCCTCATCAGCTAACAGTAATCCTGGGGCTGGTGAGCACAAGGACCATTTACTGGGAAATTAATATCCTGGAAAACCGGTCCTGACAACCTTGGTATCAGAGCCAGGCTGACCATTGGCTAATCCTATCTTAGCCGGGTCAATAAACCTAGGTTAAACCACCCACCAGACCTTAACCCCACCACAGCCAAGCCTATTCTAACCGATAGCCCACACAGTGACCCCGACAGCTTTTGGCAGTCGGTGCCCAACCTATCAGCCTAGCCCGTAGATCACACGCCCGTGATCGACACCTGAGTTATTCCATTCGCAAGTGGGCGAAGGAAGACTCCGTTTTCTTTGTATAAAGGGAACGTTTGCCCCAACCGATAACCACAGTAATACGTCGCATTTTGCGATATAGATATAACTGTGGCATTGACCTCGACCACCATATAGCACAACCGACAATTAATATTGCCCACACACCGCAATATGTCATCCAACCCAGATGCTATACTTGAGGCCACTCTGTGACCTTACCAAGCATCCCTCAGCTTGTGCCCAGCCTTCTCAGCCATTTGTTTATTTTGGTCGCACTTTGGGATTTATATAATGACCCCAGATACAACCCCGAGGAATTTTATTAAAATAATTATGGGATTTTTCCACACCCCTGCTGTAATAAACCCAAGCCGCTATTTGTAGACCCCTGAGGCCAGACCAAGAGAGACGCATTTTGTGAGTCCTCCAACCGCTCCCCAGTAGACGAAGGATATATCCCACTGCAGGAATTAATTACTCATGAACTATAGTTTATTACCTGGACTGTCAGCGCTTTAGTTATATGAATTTACGTGGCTTTTTGACTGCTTGTTGTGATATCTGCGCTATGTGTTAAAATTTTGTGTATGAATTTATTGTGTTGATTACAGTTGTTTGCTTGTTTCCGTTATAGCAAATTTAACAAATAGATTTTTCAAAACTGCGATGAAAAGTGTTTTCCAACAAAATTTAATGTGCTTACCCTTGCGTTATACGACTCACATGACGTGTGCATTAAAAACCAGACCGCGCGTTCTTTATCACCTAATTAATTACCTCGCTAGAACACCACAACCGCATATTTGTCAGCAATTTTACTATGACCCCGTCCTATCATGTGTATGTGGGATATTTGTTTTTCCTGTTACGACTGTCCGCATAGCCCGGGTAATATTTTTGCAAAATACGTCCTTAGCAAATCTTGAGGACGAGATTTTTCTTAAGGGGGTAGTGTTGTAACACCCCAAAAATTTTAACCATGTTTTATTAATTAAAATTTTGCCAGGAATTTAAAATTTTTCTTTCTAGATTTTCTTCTAATCTCAGAGCCACTCCTTTTGCCTGAATTTCAAAAATTCCTCTGCTCTATCTGAAAAAAACTTTTGAATATTGTTGTGTGGCTTGAATGTTTTATTTAATTATTTTATTCGTTAAAACCAGTAGAATAATTTTTATAATAAAAATTTGTCAAGACTTAATTCATTTAATAGCATTTTTAGAGCCTCATTTGCACTACAACTATTTTATAACTTCATCTATAAATTCCACAAAAATTTGTAGATGGCATGTGATGCCCCTGGATCAATATTATGCAAGAACCTAGCTTGGTGTTTTGTAAAATTTGAACAAAACAGCCACTTTTATATTCTGGTCCAGATTGGCATTTTGCACTACAACCCTTCTTTATATTCAACTAAAAATTCCACAAAAATTTGGAGATGTCAGAAAGTATATAGGATCAATTTTTATGCAATAAAAGAACCATGTGTTTTGTAAATATTGAGCTCTACTTCAAGTTTTTCAAACTGGTTCAGTTTGCAGTTTGCACTACAACCTATTTAAATATTCTTTCAAAAATCCTATAAAAATTCTGAGATATCAGTAGAAGTATACAACTGGGGTTTATGCAAAAATCTATTTGGGTTCTTTGGAATTTTTGAGCAAACCATCCTCATTTGCATTCTGGTCCAGTCTGGCAGTTTGTACTGCAACCCTATTTTATTTTGATCTACTGCCCTTGGAATTTTTCCTACTCTTAGTCCTCCCTACCAAACTCTTAAGTCCAAGAGTTTAGGTCCATTGGGATAATTTTTGCCCATGGAATGATGCACTCTAGTTTCTGTCCAGATTGGGTTTTCTTGGAAAGTTGCATTAGCAAATTTCTGTTTTTCTCAATCTAGCCTTGCCATCTCTTTTACCATCTAAAGAGATTATGATCTGGAAATTTTGATGACCAGAAACCCTCTCTAGATGCCTTTGTCATTTTGTCGAACACCTTTAGTGCATGGTCTGATTTGGCATAGTTTTATGTTTGTGCAGTGAGCTTGCCCCTCTGGCCTAACCAGCATGTCCCCTAGCTTGGTTTTTCTCTCTAACCTAGCCCTGTTTATTTGTAGCTCAAGTGAAGCCCCAGAACATGCCAAGACATTTTGTCGAGCACGTTCCGGGCATGGCCAGAGCGCGACCAGAGCACGTTTTGCTCGTGCACGCGCCCGAGCCACCGCGCCCAGCTGCTGCTTTCCCCGCTAGCTCCAAGCCATCCCCCCTTTCTCCTGGTCCAGCCGCGAAGTGCCAAGCCCCTGCCAGCCCTCTCCCGTCGCATCTCCGGTGAGCCAGGCGCTAGCCGCCACTGCCGCCGCCAGTAGACCTGTCAGGTCGGCACCGTCCCGCCTCTCCTCGCTCGCCAGCTCTCCCCTAGAGCAGTAGTCGCTCGTCCGCTAGCCGTGCCGTGCTCCCCAAGCCCTGCCAGCCGACCCCCCTCTCCCCTGTGCTGCAATAGCCCCGCCGTCGTCGATCTTATCCTCGGGAGCGCGCGGGAACCGGCCTTCGCCGCCTATAAATAGGATCCCAGTGGCTGCGGTGTGATCCATCCCCCTCCCTAGTCCCGTAGTAGAGCCCCTGAAGCAGCCTGGCGACCGGAGGGACCCCTCTTCCTCGTCTCCGGCCGAACCTTCCCCGTAGCCCCTCTCCCAAATTCAGCCCGGCCAGAGCCCTTCCCTGCCCTCTGCGCCCACCTGCAGCTCCCCCTCGACCTTGCGGAGCCACCCCTCCCCTCAGCCTCGACCGGGAACCGCCGTAGCCCGAGCCCCCAATCGGTCCCGTAGCCGCCGTCCGCCTCGAAGCTTGCCGTCGACGACTCCCTCCGTCTCTGCCTTCCCTTCGACCTCCGGGAGAACCGCCCTAGAGTGGCGGATCCATCCCCGTCCTCGGAAGGACCCTAGGAGCCGCCGTCCGCCGGCGGTGGTCACCGGAGCTCTGTATGAGCTCGGCCGCGGGAGGAGGAAGAGAGTCGACTGGTCAAATATGACCAGTGGACCCGACGACCCCACCTGCCAGCGACCCCTGGCTCTATCAAAGCGTTTAAGTGGAGACGCCCCCGCTGAGTACGTCTTCCCCCTCTCAAAAGCATCTTTCTGGCTCGAAGCGTTTTCTTCTCGCTAGCGTATTTCTTTAGAATACGTTTTCTGTTCTGGAAAACGTATTCATCCCCGAACCGTTTTCTGTTTTCTGTTTTAATTTAAAAACAGTTTTGACCAAAGCTTTGACTGGATATAACTTTTAAAATAAAACTCCAAATAAATTGATTCTTTTTCCTACCTCTCTGAAATTTCATCTTGTTTATTTTCATATTTATTTGAAAAATTTCCAAGACAACTTTTTGTACTGTTTTTGTATGGCATGTTAATTCGAATATTTTTCAAAATAGGAAACGAAGAGAGGAGTAAACTTTAAAAAAAAATTGTGGTGCACCCCACCCTTCTGCACCCTGAAGGCAAGCATTCTGAAACCCGGTTTAATATTTGTGGTGTGTTGTTTTTGGTTTGACTACAACACCATAGTAACTCGACGCATGCATTATTTTATGTGACGTTGTGATCATACTCCAGAGTGCATGATAGAAACTCCTTGCTGTTGGAATTTAAAAGCTTGTGACAGTATTCACCCTCTTATACCTCACATGTCCACCGGAAGGGATCCGGAGAAGCCTCTGTCTCGGGTAGACACGAGTTCGGTACTGACATCTCGTTGGGGCGAGGATGGTCAGTGAGGCATGAGGGGTATAGTGAGCAGTGATTCCTATCTGATGTTGTGAAAAATAATTGTTGTGCTAACCATGCAGAAAACACATAATCCTCCTGAGTCGACCATAGATCGAGTCTTGTCCCAGATTCACCCTTCTCATCGTGCTGCCACATGCTTTCTGCAAAGAATACGGTTTAGTAAGTTGCAAACCTCTTTCCATGTACACACCAACTAGAGGGGCCGTGATGAAGGTACCAGGGCACTGGATAAATCCAGTCATCCGGTCAGGGGGCATGGGTGTTCCGGTCCGGGACCGGAGGGGGTAGCTCCCCCAGTTTGCGCGCGTTATAAATTTTGTGATCCCATGCTAAGGTTGGAGCCTCCCCGTCTTAAGGTTTATCCGGAAAGATGCCGAGGGTGATTCCGACCATCTGGACGGTTAAGCTGGGGTGTACTGGTCAGATGTGTTTTCTTCTAAAATACCGTAGACGGAACTAGTTCTTCGTGACTACTGAAATCCGTTGGCTGTGGGTAAAGAGTACAACCTCTGCAGAGTCAAAACTATTCGAGTAGCCGTGTCCACGGTCAAGGACGGCTGGTTGACAGGTCAAGTGTCGGTCTTAGTGTCGGTCTTCGGAGGAAAAACTTCTAAACCAGAATATTGATCATGATGTGTGACTAATGATGATTGTGATTATTATTATTGTGGACTAACCAATTTTTATCTTTGTATTATTGAATGTCCCTGGGATGGTTCTACCCCCTGGATATTCGTTGTTATTTATTTTCCTTATAAGCCCTCGCTGTGATGTCGCGCAGACGTCCGCCTGTGGCACTGTCTGTTATTTTCTTTTGATATAAGCCCTTGCTGTGATGTCGCACAGACGTCCGCCTGTGGCACTGTCTGTTATTTTCTTTTGATATAAGCCCTCGCTGTGATGTCGCGCAGACGTCCGCCTGTGGCATTGTTGTTAATTATTTTCCTTATAAGCCCTTTATGTGGTGTCGCTCAGACGCCCGACTGTGGCGTGCTTGTTATTTATTGTCCTTATAAGCCCTTTATGTGGTGTCGCTCAAACGCCCGACTGTGGCATGCTTTATATATTTTTCCTTATAAGCCCTTTATGAGGTGTCGCTCAGACGCCCGACTGTGGCATGCTTTATATATTTTAATTCCTTCGAGGCGTCATTTCAGACACTCGATCGGCTTATTTTATCCTTATTCTCTGATTATTCATTCCTGTTTATGATGAATGACCTGCTTGCGTGCATCTTGAATATTATTTTGTGACTGACTAAGTGACCGCAAATTATTTTCAGTGCATGTTTAACACCTGCTATATTATACCTGTTTTCACGATGTTTGCGAGTACATTCAAAAGTACTCACTGGCTTGTCCCTGGCTATTGTCTTGGCCAGATTTCTTGCTTGAAGAGGAGCGAAATGACGACAGCCCCGGAACCTAGGCACCGATGAGAGCAGCCGCGCGAAGATAGGAGTTATCCAGGTCAGCTGTTCCTGTGGGAAATGGAGTCCCATAGACGCTGATGACCCCGAACCGCTTCCGCCACCAACCACTAGAAAACCTTTTTGTTGTACTCATAGACCACAATGGTCTTGTACTGCATAATTTGTAATTGCTTGGAATTTCTGTATCAAGATTGTGCCTCATCAGCTAACAGTAATCCTGGGGCTGGTGAGCACAAGGACCATTTACTGGGAAATTAATATCCTGGAAAACCGGTCCTGACACCGTCGCATCAGCATTGAGGCCATCCTTGAGAACCAAAAGGTGGGTGGCACGGTGGGCAGAAGCAGCAAGGAGGTATGACAATAGGAGGATGGGCGACTGAGTTGTGCAATCAACATGGTGGAGCTGGATGTCGCGTGGTACATTAGAGGACATGGGATGAAATCCATAGGAGCATGTAGCGGCGGGGTTTGACGAGTGCTTGGTTTCATAGGGTTGAGGATAGCACTGGTATGTGACTTGCAGACCATGAATACTGAATACACAATGAATATTTGTAGCTGGGCCGGCCCAATTAACATATGAGACATTTCCCTTCTTGTCTATTTTATTTTGTCACTATAATCAATGGTCATTTTCTTAGTGTCTGTGAGTCTATGTGCTACTCCGATTCCTGAATCCTATCACACCGATGCGCCAACTCAATGCCCGATTCACATATCGGAGAAGTATACCCCTTATCGCATTCCAATACACGAACTCGAATCCCGAACTGAGCAAAGGGTGAATCGGGTAAGCATGGTCTCAACCAAGGTATCAAACACCATCATCTTGTTGGAGCGATGGCTCTAACAGTTTGGTCGTAATACCAAATGAAGGTTTGCACGACTGAGGGCTGGTGCATTTGAAGGATTTGTGAGTCCACCCATTAACACATGTTGCAATGGTGGTATTTAAATGTGCGTCGGCTGGTCGGCTTCTACTGTGATGATGTAAACATCAGTAATGCAAGTGAAAAAATAACCCTTATTCCATGTCCAGATCAAGTAGAGCTCATGATATGGTAGAAGCCCACAATGCAGGCCCTACTAATCTGTAGGTCATTTTTATGAAGCAACAGTAGAGAAGCTTGTTGACACGTAATTGGATTGGTGACATTGGAAAATGCCTCTTAGTAATTTGAGGAGATGAACAAGGGGGCCATCACGGGCAGCATCAAATACTAGGTTGTTTTCATAAGGTTGGGGACTAGGACACGCAAGGATGGTCCGATGACATAGCTCGCGGTTGGCGGCACCGGGACTAGCATCACCAAATACAAGCAGATGTTGATCTAACACATCTAGACTTAGCGGGAGCCTTTTCGTTACGACAAGAAAAAAAATCATGTTATTGGGTCCATAAACTGCATTTGTAAATCATGCTCATTTCTTCTCTTACTACTTTTGAGTTTCCTTTACAAGATATGGCCGACTTATCTTGTTGTATGGTGCTCGTGTCAAATTAATTTAATTGTGTGGATCCGAACTAATTCGTAAGAAGATGGTTTATTTCTCACGGCTGGACAACAAAAATGGAAAAGGCAAAGGGTGATCTTACAAAAATAAAAATAATAAACAAGATAAACGAGTCCTGGAGGAGGTAAAAAAACATGAAGGCTCTTTTGTGAGTTCTACATCGTCGCATATCACTAGTGCAGAATCGGCCTATAGTGCCGGTTCATAAGGGCCTTTAGTCCCGGTTCAGGAACCGGCACTAAAGGGTGGGGACTAAATCCCCCCCCCCCTTAGTCCCGGTTCAACACGGCCCGGGACCAAAGCCCCACCACGTGGCACGAGCCGGCGCCGGGGGCTGGGGGACCTTTAGTCCCGGTTGGTAACACCAATCGGGATTAAAAGTATTTCATTTAATTCTGGATTTATGAATTATGGTTTATTTTTCTTTTTAATTTTGTGTTTTCCATTTAATTCTTTTTCATTTCAAACATATTTTACGCTACTACATAATGTACACGTTATGCATATATATATAAATAGAATTTCTCATACGACCATTCACATACACATATATATACAATTTGGTATATACAATTTCTCCTACAATTTGCGGATCATTACATGCAGGCATTACAGCTTGTAATGGTATTCTCCTTTGGGATCTATGACCTGGTCGAGCAAAAATCCCGCTATTTTCTCTTGAATTGCTCGTATGCGATCCGTTGGTAGGAGCTTGCCCCGCATCTCCGACAGCTTTAAAGAAGGAGATCAAGATGAATATATTAGTTATGTGTATATATATTAGATCATGATAATAAAATTGTGGATAGTGTTCTGGCAAACGTACTCAAAGTTGTCTTTCAGATTTTTCCATTTCGGACGTCATCATGCGAATGGTTTTGCAAACGTAGTATGCGCATAAATTATTCCCCGGCGCGTGGCTCAGCCACTTTACGAGAATAAAATTCAACCAGATAATAATTAATCAAGCATGATAATGGTATTGAAACTAGAATTAATCAAGCTAGCTAGTACTCCCTCCGTCCGAAAAAGCTTGTCCCAAGCTTGTGCCTAAAATGGATGTATCTAGCACTAACTTGTTGCTAGATACATCCATTTGAGAGACAAGCTTTTTCGGACGGAGGGAGTACTACTTAATTACCTTGGGTCGCACCCATTTCAGCTGTTGTTTCCATTCGCCGGTGACCTCTTTGATGAACTTTTGCCAAGCCCTGCCCGCCAGCAAAGAAAATGAATAAAGAAGTTATTAATTAGTTGATATCAGGAAATGAACTAAAGAGGCCGACATAGTGCGATAATGATTGAAATTACCTGTCGACCATCCCCTTCACGATTTCGTAGTCGGATGGGTCTTTATATAGTGAGTCCAGTACTTGAACTTTTCCCTTGTCAACTTCAATGATTAACAAGATCCAGTGGAAACTGTATGCGCACATGTTTGTATAATTAAGCGGGCATGTGCATAACTCATCAACTAAACTTATTAACATCTAGTAAGCAAAAATAGAATTTGTAGTACAAGATATAGTAACACTCACCCGAAGTTGTAAGGAAGTAGTATTTCTGGTTGGGTGTTTAGTCGCTTCAAAAACTCTAGCAAGCTGATCTCTGTGTCGTTTCTCGACCATTCAATTGACCATGCCTTTTGATTAATCGTATTTGGGTCAATGAACCCAATGCCATAGCGTCTAGCTTTTTTCATTTCATACATCTTCATTCTGCATAATATCACAGAAAAGAATATAGTGAGGATAATTACAGGTAATGAACGAGCACAGCTAGCTAGAGACTTGAATTACAGAAAGAAATCACTTACAGACAATAGCAACTGACGATAGATTTGTCGAGTGCGTCTTGATTGAATAACTGAAACAACTCTTCAAACTCAACCCACAAATCTTTTGCATGGAAGTAATGCTCTTCCTTGACATTCACCATGAGGGACTCTCGATCGGTCTTTGCTGCTTCTATCATGTACCACTTAATTATGCAAATTGTACATTCTCGTTGGTAGAAGCGGGACATGCTCAGGCTTGACCAGAGGTTGGCCGCGGACATATTTCCATCTTAGTTCCTCCTCTTTAAACACGGTGAGTTCCTCGGTGCCTAGGAGTTGTTCAACAGTGAGACCGGCCTCTTTAGACTGCCTTTTATGATCGTCGGTTATTACCAGCTGATGGGCGGTACTCACATGTGTTTGTACAATGAGCGGGGGGATCGATTGCACTGCCTGTTCTCCCAGCTGGGGAACAGTTTTCCAAATTTTTTTGCCAACTGCACGGCTCGAGCTCGAGCTCGACTCCTTCTTTTGTTGTTCCCGATATAACTTCTTGATACAACGCTCATAGTCCGAGTCCGTATGCTTGACAGCCGGTTGAGCATTATCAATAAAGTGTTGTATGACATCCTCACGTACTTTCTCCTTTGGCGGCGGGGGCGGTTTCGGTCCAAAATGGGCCTTCAATTGGGCAGCCACTTCGACTTTGGTTTCCTCCTCAGTCAGGTGGTAAGGCAATTTCGGAAGAGGCTTGAGGCTTGGACCATATTTGTATTTCTTGCCTGTTGTACCGCTAGCCGCTATAGCTGCGGCGCCTCTCTTCCGCTGTGCCAGACTTGGAGGAGGAGGAGTCGGCTGACGCGGTGCCGGCGAAGACGGCTGACGCGGTGCTGGGCTTGGAGGAGGAGGAGTCGGCTGACGCGGTGCCGGCGGAGGAGTCGACTGACGCAGCGGCGGACTTGGAGGAGCAGGAGTCGGCTGACGCAGTGGCGGACTTGTTGCAGTAGGAGTCGGTGGCCTTGGAAAGACGATGCAATCCTTTTTCCATAGAATGATATGATGTATGGCCTCTCCCAGTGTGCTCTCCTCGTCACCTCCAGGAATGTCAAGTTGTAGCTCGTAATATCCTGACATCACTTCATCAACCCCGGCACGAGCATAGTCAGCTGGAATCGGATTGCAATGGAAGGTTGCTTCAGGGGGATTTGTTAAAGCATAGCCGTCCGCCACCTTCATGGATAGGTTCTTCACTTTCATGTGTAGCTCACAAGTAGTCCTATCTTTGATATCATCCACAGGGTATGTAGCCAGCAGTGCATCATCGGCCGGGGTGGAACCCATGCTGCTTCTCGGCATAGATGGGATGGTGCTATCCAATGCTGGATCGATCTGCTCCTGCTGCCGCTGAGATGCCCTTTCCTGGCTGAGTGAGTCGATCTGCTCCCGCTGCCGCCTGAAAGCGCGTTCCAACACCAAGTGACTAGAGTATAGGCCTTGAAGGAGGAGTGCTTCCTCCTTCCTCTTCTCCTTCTCCAGCTTCCTCTTCTGCTCCTCCTGCTACTTCTTTCTCGCACGGCTTCTGTAATCGGCGTTCCAATACGCAAACCCCTCAAACCACGGAACAACGCCTTTGCCTCGTGTTCTTCCCGGGTGTTCAGGATTCTTCAGGGCACGCGTAAGCTCGTCGTTCTCTCTGTTGGGCGTGAACACCCATGTTCGAGCTTCTTCTATTGCAACAAGTAAATCATCCAGAGCTTTTTTAAGACTTGCCCGCTCCATAATCAGCCCTGTCTCTGGGTCCAACTTCCCCCCATGCGCATAAAACCAAGTCCTGCACCTGGGGGGCAGTCCAATGTAACTGGAGTGACCCCTGCATCCATCATCTTTTGCTCACCGAGATCCCACTTAGGCAGGGCCACCTGGTAGCCACCTGGCCCCAGAGTATGGTGCCACTTCTTTTTCGCAGCATTAATCTTGTTTTGTCTCGACCGTTCCTGAGCTAGTTCCGATTCCTTGAACTTCACGAAATCGTCCCAGTGATCTCTTGCCTTCTCCAGTGTTCCATTGAATTCTGGAGTCTGCTTTCCTGCTTTGACGTACGCGGCCCATATATTTTTCTTGTGGTTGTTGAATGCTATCGCCATCTTCTTAAGAGCACTCTTCCTGACTTTTGCCAGATCTGCATCTGTCAAATGATCTGGTAGGGTGAAATGTGACATGAGCGATTCCCAAAGCAGATCTTTTGCTCTTTCGTCGACAAAAGTAACTCCTGGATCTCCCTTTGCTGCCTTTTTCCATTCTTGAACGGAGATCGGGATTTGGTCCCTGACAATAACTCCGCATTGACGAGTGAACTTGGTCGCATTCTTCTTAGGTTCAAGCGGTTCGCCATTTGATTTGATGGCATCGATGTTGTACTTTACGCCAGCCTGCAACCTTTTGGCCGGGCCTCAAACTGCCCTGGCACTTGTAGAAGATTTGCTCGATCCGGAGGGCTAAAAGAAGAAAGATCGATTCGTTAATATATACAAATCAATTAATACATGTAATGATCACCGGATGGCTTATATAATAAATATACCTCTAGCTCGCCAGTCTTTGTTATTTGAAGAACATTTCCTTCATCATCATTGTTGTCGCTTTCATCTATTTGTTCGTCTTCATCAAACATCATACCCTCACCCGAAGGGTTCAGATATTGCGAGCCGTCATCATGATCATCTAGGCTCGGGGAGCGTATGATGTCGAACAGAGGCTCTTCTCCTTGTCTGCCCGTATTGTCCATAGTTTTTATTTAACTAATCCAGAAAAAAGATAAAACAATTTAGTATTCAAATTAGAATGCATGCAATCAATAAGGAAAAACTGAATCATAGTAGATAATATGCATCTCGAATAATCCAGATAATATGCATCATCAAATATAATCTCGAATACATCGTCTCGAATATTATCGAATAATATAATCTCGAATACATCGTCTCGAATATAATCTCGAATACATCTCGAGTTTTATCACTAATACATCTCGAATATTATCATATATATATAACATCACTAGCTAATACAGATCGAATATTATCGAAGAATCTAGTTCACTCGCGGTTCCTGAGGCACGGGCGGTGGACACCCAAAGAGAAGGAACCATCACAGGATCATAGCTCGGGTGAGATCCCTGAAGAACCTGCCAGGTATTGGAGAACCTGACATGCAACACATCCATGTAGCGACGGACGTGCTCGTCCTCCTCCCTGACACGGCGACGTACCACCTCCGGTGGGGCCGGTTGCCTCCGCACTGAAAGTGGCCCACGCGAACGCCACCAAAGAAGCTCCGGGTCGATGACGGGACCCGGGGCCGGGTTCCTCACCAAGCTGTGTGCCCCTGAAGGTAGCACCTCCCAGTGCCAGCCCGGCGGAGACCAGTCCCGAACGTGGCGCCTCTGAAGCAGGACGTCGTCGCGAACGAGTCGACGACGAGGATGTGGGCCGGGCATCGTTGACGTCGAGAACAAATTCTATGCAAATTTAACATTTTTTAAATGCTTGATTGTGATTTTTGTAATTCTTTTTCACTTGATTTTGCAAATACATAACAAACTTTTGCAAATACAACATTAAAATATGCAACTTTTTTCTATGCAAATTTTTTCTATGCTTGATCAAAATTCCTCAAATGTTTTCTATACATTGTATACATAGATATACTAATTGCTATATATTGGATCAAATGTCAAAATTTCTCAACTTTTTTCTATACATTGTATACATACATATATATATATATACTAATTTATATACATTGGATCAAAATGTCAAAATTCCTCAAAATTTCTATACATACATTATACTAATTAATTCCTCAAATGTCAAAATTCCTCAACTTTTTTCTATACATCTAATCATCTAGTGAAAAAAATGTCAAAATTCTTCTGAAAAATGTCAAAATTGCTATACATATATATTAAAACATACAAAAAATACATATAAATCATCTAACTTAAGAAATGTGTGTGTGTGTGTGTGTGTGTTCATGCATGTGTGTGTGAGTGTGTGGGCTCTCGGGGAGGGGCGGCCATGGCGGCAGGGGGCGAGGGAGAGGGGGGAGAGGGAGGAAAGGAGCTCATGGTGGGGCGACGGCGAGGCGAGGCGAGTTGGGGGCGACGACGGCGTCGGGGCAGGCGGCGCGGCGAGGAGCTCGGGGAGGAGCGGGCGTGGGCGGCGTCGTGGGTGGCGTCGGGGCTGGGGGAGGAGGGCGCGTCCGGCGTCGGGGATCGGCGAGGAGGCGCGGGCGGCGACGAGCTCCGGCGTCGGGGGAGGCGAGACGGCGTCGGGGCAGGCGCGTACGGCGGCAGCCTGGCGGCGCGGCGATCTCCTCTGTAGTGTGGTCGAAGAAGCAGAGAACTGCACAAAATTTTTAAGTGTTATATATATATATGCGGAGACCTTTAGTCCAGGTTGGAGCCACCAACCGGGACTAAAGGGGTGGTTTTGGCCAAGCAGAGGGCGGGAAGCCAGACCTTTAGTCGTGGTTGGTGGCTCCAACCGCGACTAAAGACCCCCCTTTAGTCGTGGTTGGAGCCACCACCCGTGACTAAAGGCTGTGCTCGCGCAGGCGCGGTGCAGGGCAAAGTTTAGTCCCACCTCGCTTGGCGAGAAGCGCCAGCACCAGTTTATAAACCCCGCCGCAGCCACTCCATCGAGCTCCTCTCTAAGCAGGCCTTTGTGGGCCTATTGAACCTGTGCTGCCCTGTTGGGCTTACTGGGCCTTGCGGGCCTGCATCCTGGCCCAGCTACAGGTTGGGTTTCTAGTCGTATGCAGGCCGTGGGGCCTAGTAGGCGGGCTTTTTAAAAAAAAAATTGTTTTCTGCTTTATTTATTTTCTTTTGTTTCTGAGTTGTTTTTTGCTTTATTCAGAGTTTCTTTGTGAATATTTTTGCTTTAGATCACAAAAAATTATGAACTTTCTGTTAGTGCTAGTAGTTTTCAAATTTAAATAGTTTAAATTGGAATTATTTGAAATTTGTGTGAATCACTAGTTTCTGAATAACTTTACTTTAAAAATAGATTTTTCAGTGATTCTTTTTTCTGCTGTTTAATATTAGTGTGTTTTATCATTATATTCAATTTGGTAATTCTTAGGTTATTTAAAAAAATGAAATGCCTTTGTAATAGATGGGTTTTCGTCCGAAACCCTGATACTTCGAAAGAGATTGTCCATTTTGTACACGAAGTGCATCCAGTTTTTGCCGTAACCCTCTCAACTTTTTAGCACATGCTATGTGGGTGAAATGATGATACCATGGCAACTTTCATCCTTTTCAAAGTTCATTTGTAGTGCTTTTCAATTTCAGGGTCATTTAGCTCAAAAAAATCAGTAAATGCATGAAAAATAGCAAATGAAGTTAGAAAGGGTTGAAAATTGATGACGTGGCTTTGAATGGTGCATACTGAATGCACAAGAAGTCTGGAGTTGAAATAAGTTTAAAAAAATGAAATGCCTTTGTAACAGATGAGTTTTCGTTCGAAAGCCTGATACTTCGAATGAGATTGTCCATTTTGTACATGAAGTGCATCCAGTTTTTGTCGTAACCCTCTCAACTTTTTATCACATGCTATGTGGGTAAAATTATGATACCATGCCAACTTTCAACATTTTTTAGAGTTCATTTGTAGTGCTTTTCAATTTCAGGGTCATTTAGCTAAAAAAATCAGTAAATGCATGAAAAATAGCAAATGAAGTCAGAAAGGGTTGAAAATTGATGACGTGGCTTTGAACTGTGCATACTGAACGCACAAAAAGTCTGGAGTTGAAATAAGTTTAAAAAAATGAAATGCCTTTGTAACAGATGAGTTTTCGTCCGAAAGCCTGATACTTCGAAAGAGATTATCCATTTTGTACACGAAGTGCATCCAGTTCTTCGCGGTTCAAATGCCAAAACACATAAGTACCCTAACTATTACAAAGATTCCCTCTGGTTTGTCCGAAGTGGGACTTTCCAGATATATAAGTCCGGAAACTCACTAGAGAAGAAAGTGATGACAGTGAAGCCGGTCACATCCCAGAGTGGGATCTTTGGGTATAAAACTTTTTCTTCGCGTGTGTCCCTTTGCGCCGTAACTATGGACAATCTTCATCGTTTAACTGGATGCTCGGGTCAATATTCACTGTGAAGGGAGCAATTTCATGAAACTTTTCATAATCTTCTGACATGTCTATCTTGTCCTCCACTCCCACGATGTTTCTTTTCCCTGAAAGAACTATGTGGCGCTTTGGCTCATCGTATGATGTATTCGCTTCCTTATCTTTTCTTTTTCTCGGCTTGGTAGACATGTCCTTCACATAGAAAACCTGTGCCACATCATTGTCTAGGACGAATGGTTCGTCTGCGTACCCAAGATTGTTGAGATCCACTGTTGTCATTCCATACTGTGGGTCTTCTTTTACCCCGCCTCTTGTCAGATTGACCCATTTGCACCGAAACAAAGGGACCTTCAAACCACGTCCATAGTCAAGTTCCCATATCTCCTCTATGTAACCATAATATGTGTCCTTTGGCCTATTGGTGTTTGCTGCATCAAAGCGGACACCGCTGTTTTGGTTGGTGCTCTTTTTATCTTGGGCGATCATGTAAAATGTATTCCCATTTATCTCGTACCCTTTTAATGTCAATATAGTCGAAGATGGTAACTTGGACAGCAAGTACATCTCATCTCCAACAATGTTGTCACCCATGAGATGTGTTTGCAACCAACTGCCAAAAGTCCTGATGTGTTCACATGTAATCCAGTCGTCAGACTGCTCCGGGTGTTTGGAGCGTAGAATATTCTTGTGTTCCTCGATATACGGAGCCACCAAGGCGGAACTTTGTAGAACTATGTAGTGTGCTTGCGCCCAAGAATGCCCGTCATGGCATATTACTGAATTCTTTCCTAGCGTGCCTTTTCCACCCAGTCTGCCCTCATGCCGCGATTCAGGAACACCAATGCTTAAGGTCAGGAATAAAGTCAACACAAAACGCAATGACCTCCTCTATTTCATGGCCCTTGGAGATGCTTCCTTCTGGCCTAGCACGGTTATGAACATATTTCTTTAAGACTCCCATGAACCTCTCAAAGGGGAACATATTGTGTAGAAATACAGGACCCAGAATGGCAATCTCTTCGACTAGGTGAACTAGGATGTGCGCCATGATATTGAAGAAGGATGGTGGGAACACAAACTCGAAACTAACAAGACATTGCACCAAATCATTCTCTAACCTTGGTATGATTTCTGGATCGATTACCTTCTGAGAGATTGCATTGAGGAATGCACATAGCTTCACAATGGCTAATCGAACGTTTTCCGGTAGAATCCCCCTCAATGCAACCGGAAACAATTGCGTCATAATCACGTGGCAGTCATGAGACTTTAGGTTCTGGAACTTTTTCTCTGCCATATTTATTATTCCCTTTATATTCGACGAGAAGCCAGACAGGACCTTCATACTGAGCAGGCATTCGAAGAAGATTTCCTTCTCTTCTTTGGTAAGAGCGTAGCTGGCATGACCCTGATACTGCTTTGGATCCATGCCGTCTTTTCCGTGCATACGTTGCTGGTCCTCCTGTGCCTCCGGTGTATCTTTTGTCTTCCCATACATGCCCAAGAAGCCTAGCAGGTTCACGCAAAGATTCTTTGTCACGTTCATCACGTCGATTGCAGAGCGGACCTCTAGGTCTTTCCAATAGGGTAGGTCCCAAAATATAGATTTCTTCTTCCACATGGGTGCGCGTCCGTCAGCGTCATTCGGAACAGATTGTCCGCCAGGACCCTTTCCAAAGATTACTTTTAAATCCTTGACCATATCAAGTATATCATCACCAGTACGGTGGCGAGGCTTCTTCCGGTGATCTGCCTCACCTTTGAAATGCTTGCCTTTCTTTCTTACGGGATGCCTGCTCGGAAGAAATCGACGATGTCCCAGGTACACATTCTTCTTACATTTATCCAAATATATACTGTCAGTATCATCTAAACAGTGCGTGCATGCGTGGTATCCCTTGTTTGTCTGTCCTGAAAGGTTACTGAGAGCAGGCCAATCATTGATGGTTACAAACAGCAACGCTCGCAGGTCAAATTCCTGCTGTTTGTGCTCATCCCACGCACGTACACCTTCTATACTCCACAGCTCTAAAAGTTCTTCAACTAATGGCCTTAGGTACACATCAATGTCGTTGCCGGGTTGCTTGGGGCCTTGGATGAGCACTGGCATCATAATGAACTTCCGCTTCATGCACAACCAAGGAGGAAGGTTATAGATACATAGAGTCACAGGCCATGTGCTATGATTGCTGCTCTGCTCCCCAAAAGGATTAATGCCATCTGCACTTAAACCAATCCATACGTTCCTTACGTCATCTGCAAAGTCCTTCCACTTTCTCTCGATTTTTCTCCACTGCGATCCTTCAGCGGGTACTCTCAACTTCCCGTCTTTCTTATGGTCTTCTTTGTGCCATCGCATCAACTTGGCATGCTCTTTGTTTTGGAACAAACGTTTCAACCGTGGTATTATAGGAGCATACCACATCACCTTGGCAGGAATCTTCTTCCTGGGGCGCTCGCCCTCAACATCACCAGGGTCATCATGGCTGATCTTATAGCGCAATGCACCGCATACCGGGCATGCATTCAAATCCTCGTACTCACCGCGGTAGAGGATGCAGTCATTAGGGCATGCATATATCTTCTGCACCCCTAATCCTAGAGGGCAGACAGCCTTCTTTGCTTCGTACGTACTGTCGGTCAATTCGTTGTCCTTTAGAAGCTTCTTCTTTAACATTATCAGCAACTTTTCAAATCCCTTGTCAGATACACAATTCTCCGCCTTCCATTGCAGCAATTGCAGTGTGGTACCCAGCTTTTTCTTGTCATCTTCGCAATTTGGGTACAACAATTTCTTGTGATCCTCTAACATGCGCTGCAACTTCAGCTTCTCCTTTTCACTTGCATAGTTTCTCTTTGCATCGGCAATGGCCCGACCAAGATCATCAGCGGGCTCATCTGATGCCTCTTCTTCAGCTTCTTCCCGCATTGCTGGCTCAGCTTCTTCCCCCATTGTTGTACCATCGTATTGAGGGAACCCATGGCCAGGATAGCTGTCGTCATCCTCTTCTTCTTCATTCTCTTTCATTAGGACCCCTCTTTCTCCGTGCTTGGTCCAACAGTTATAGCCGGACATGAAACCGGACTCAAATAGGTGGACGTGAATGGTTCTTGAGTTAGAGTAATTTCGATCATTCTTACAGCCAGCACATGGACAATACATAAAACCATCCGCCCGCTTGTTTGCCTCAGCCGCAACCAGAAAAGTACGCACGCCATTAATGAACTGGGGAGAGCATCGGTCATCGTACATCCATTGTCGGCTCATCTTCATTACACCACACCGAAAAGGCCAAATTAATACAGGTTCATACATAAAGTTCATACACACTTGTTCTCATAAAACAACATACAAACTCTCTAGCTAAAGCATTTAAATGCAACAACAAATGCGATCAAGATCGCAACTAAGGTAACAATTGATCCAACAGCATAGTGATACCAAGCCTCACTATCAATGGCATATTTTTTTAAATTTTCTAATCTTCAAGCGCATTGCATCCATCTTGATCTTGTGATCATCGACAACATCGGCAACATACAACTCCAGTTTCATCTTCTCTTCTTCAATTCTTTTCAATTTTTCTTTCAAATACTCGTTTTCTTTTTCAACTAAATTTAACTTCTCGACAAGAGGGTCGGTTGCAATTTCCGGTTCACATACCTCCTAGATAAAAATATCTATGTCAATTTGATGGGGATAATTGTCATAAACACGAAATGCAACAAATAGTTATAAAAGAGAATATACCACATCCGAATCATAAACCGGACGAGGGCCCACGGGGACGGATATCAAAACCATGCCACTATGTATAACAAACAACGTACGGGTAAGAAAATTATACAAGTAACTATCTAAATCACACAAACATGATTTGCTTTTTATAAAAAGGATAAGAACAAGAGGCTCACCAAGGTGGTGCCAGCGACGGGACGGTGCGGACGATCGACGGTGGTTAGGACGGGGACGGGAAGGCACTAAGTAAACCACACCTACACATCCGAACTAAGAAGTTAATTTGAGCTCAAATTGCATATAAATCAAATAAACTACCACATATAAATACTCCCAAACTAAAACCCACAAATCACTATACTTATAGAGCATTGCAAGAGCTAATCTAGCAATGAGAGATGAAAGGACAAAGTTGCTAACCTTTGTGAACACTTGGATGGATGGGGTGCCTCCAAATCTTGACAAATTTTGGCAAAAATGGAGGATGAGCTCGAGGAAGAGGGGAAGAACAGAGAGGAGAGGAAAGGGGAAGAACAGAGAGCTAGGGCTGGACGAAGGGTTTATATAGGAGCATCTTTAGTCCCGGTTCATTACACAAACAGGGACTAAAGGTGAGCCTCTAGTACACGAACCGGGACTAAAGGTGATCGTGGGGCCCCAGCCTGACACCAGCCTGCCACCACCCCTTTAGTCCCGGTTCGTGTCACGAACCGGTACTAGAGGTTCAACACGAACCGGGACTAATGATACCCGCCCCCCTAGCCGTTGGAACCGGGACTAATGGTCACATTAGTACCGGTCTGATTCCAAACCGGGACTAATGGGGCTCACGTAAAGTCCTTTTTCTACTAGTGTATGTTTTCCTTCTTTTCTCTCGAAACAGACTCTCGCTCCACTTTATAGATAAAGTACAAATCACAGTACACGGCCTAATGACACAAGGTAGTTAGGAGGGCTATATAAGGAAACAATATAGATAAAGCATGTTTCCTTCTTTTTTCTGTAGCAATCATGCTCATTTTGTAAGTTGTTGAGATTTTCTTTGAAATTAAACAGGCACTATAATCATTGTTGAGGAAATCGTTAACTGGTAGTTGCTCGGTTGGCTGGCGAGTAGGGGATTAATAGGCTAATTGGCAAGTTAATCCATCAATTGGATGATTTATCTGTTTATCAGCTACTCTGTGACCTACGAGTAGGGATTAATCGGCAAGTTAACTGGTTAATCAGACAAATTTTTGAACAAGGACCATAAGGAAATAATATAAGGTATTGAAATGAGGTAGTTAATATGAAACATCTAAGAAATGAAATAATTTCAGCTATATATCGAAATTGCATGTTGAATGAACTGTACACAAACTGATTACAGTTTTTTTTCAACCATTAGCTGATTGCATCTTCAGAAATAACCAAGATGGGCACAATACATTATGAATGAAGGATTATTTATAACTTTTTGACTATAAGATTTTTTTTCAAAAAGTATAAGATTATGTGTTTTTGCAAAGATCTGTATGATCTGAAATAGTTCCTCGATTCGAATATATTTCATCAATAAACAGTGATCATATTGGTTCTAGAGAACATGCTGATGATCAATATATGTAACTTTTCGAGAGCAATAAACAACCACACATTATCTAATATTGATGCAATTTCTCAAAATTATTTAGAAAAATAATTGCAATCATTAAATATGTTGCTCAAGCAATTGCTTAGGTGGCTGTGCTAGTTAATTTACTAACAAGATCTTCAAATTAATTGTATTTCCTCAACAGTATGATGGCCTTTGTAGGGTTTTTACTGCCATTCCAGAAACAAAATAGAATGGGACTGTGGATTGAAATACCACAAACACTTAGAAATCTTCTTTTGGATAATATATAGAATAGATATCTCCTATCTCCCCTGAACTAACACTTACAACGTAAACAGTAAAGACGAATAAAAAGACAGTGCATTTCGCATACTTATTAGTTTATGCGACAATGCCACACAAACCTGCCCTCACACACCAAGATAAATCTAAAAGCATAGAGAGCAGCATCCTTATTGACACACAGCAGCAGAGAAAATGGATGTGTCACCCTAATATTATTCGTCAGACGTAGCACTCGTAGAGCTTGATGTCCATCTGCAGACGGAAGTAGACGGTTCCCTCAGAGGCATCGAGTCGGAGCGTGGCGATGCCGCGCGTCATGAAGAAGTCGCCGGTGCCGCCGCCGACGGAGAGGTCCTGCGTCAAGTCATCCATGTTCATCTTATGTGGGGGGGGGGGGGGGGGGGGGAGATTAATATTAGGGACAGATTGTTGAAACAATCAACAATCTAGGTTAGCCCCGGAAAAAAAATCGCATACACGTGTTCCAATCCTAAAAGAGTTAGTTTATTTATCACCATTATGTGGAGCATTAATTTAATTGTTGAAAATATATATATATACACATAATAATATTATTCTCATCATAAATTTGCAACGCTTGAAGTGTTTCCAAGCAATGAGATTTGCATTCCTGTACATTGAGCACCAACGCATAGAAGTGTTGTAGAAGTCGGTTTTATGTGTTGTACTCTTGCACGGTTCCTTTTACCAACGACAACATAAGCGTTGCATTATGTGCTAGCAACACTGGATAAGGCTACGCATCCCAAACCGTTGGTAAAGACACTAGCAACGCATATATGGACTTTTAGATACGGAAAAAGGCGTTGTTGTAGGTGGGGTCCTGTTGTAGTGTATTAGGTCTCTGGTGCGTCAATTACCATGCTATTTAAACATATAAGTTACTGGAGTGGCTAGGCGTCTCTGTTTTTGCGATCTGTTTTCCCTGTGTGAAGTAGTTGACCAAGAGGCGGCGTGCCGTAGGAGTGCATGCGCTCGTACCGTGCGTCGTCTTACGCTCTATTTGTTTCTTCATGGCTTCTTTCTTCTCCCAAATAATTATTACTTGTATGATCTCATAGTATATCAACCAGTTGGGTCTGTTCAACACAACTATTCTTCCAACAATGTGTCCCATATTTACTGGCATCCTTGTTACTTTAACTATCCCATGATCAGGAAAATAAGATCATCATTCAACACAGGAGCTAGTCTTGAAGGTGAGACTAGGAATCTTACTTGGTGTTTATTACTCCACACATGCACATGAGTTTTCCTTCGAATCTTGTTTATATTGTAGACTCGAGAACCATTGCAACTATAGCATAGAAGATAAACAAGAATTACAAACATGAAAATAGATAATAACATTTATTATTGCCTCTATGGCATATTTCCAACATCCCCGGGATGAGCTGGAAGAATTGGCACGTGGTATGCACCAATGAAACCATGCACCATCCTACCATCCTGAGATGCCACACACGCAACACAGGGAGGGCGGAGCAGAGTTAGGTGTTGTCGCGACCCAAAGAAGCTGCTATGGTCCACTCGGGAGCACTCCCCAAGATATTCAACATCAAGGAGAGTGACCTTCCCAAGACAGTCATCACAACCGTCTCGTGAGCGCGAGGAGAACATGGAACCCTCTCTATTCGGAGATACGCAAGACTAATTTCCAAGCAAGTTCAAGAAGCACTGGTATAGAAAGAGGTATTAGAAGCAGTACTCGGAGGCGGCTGCGTGCCCAAAATACTAAGCTGCATGCAATAGGACATTGGAGCGAGGTGGTTATTTTTGTTCCATAAACTTTTGAAGATAGTTAGGCTGTGTTTGGTTGAGCTGCAGATTCTAGAAAAGCTGCTGTGAAAAAGCTGCTGTGGAAAAGCTGCTGTTGAAAAGCTGGAAGCTGAAAAGTTGGGGTAACCCCAGCTTTGAAATTTACACTAGGAAGAAGCTACAGATTCTCAAAAGCTGCTTTGAACATTTACCCCTTTGGTTAGCTTTTAGCTTTTCAAAGCAGAAGCTGGTAAAAAAAGCTGAACCAAACACAGCCTTAGAAAACTAGAACTTCTTGTAGAATATTCTGAGGCTGTTGGAAATACGACATCACTTGTAATTCATAAGTATTCAAGGCGGTTTTTGGTTTGTAACCCCCTGCGCCGTGCCACCACCTATCTTGTACATATCCTTTGACCCCTTCATCACCCCGAAAGTAGAACTTAGACTCGGCATTGCCAACCCTCTCCGTCACCGACATGTGGCTGTGGTATATCGTGTGACCCATGCGCTCGAATTTCTATGTATATTCATCCCATATGAGCTCGCCATGTTGTGTCTCCCCCCTCACACCTCCACCTCGCTTGAAACGGCTAAGGTTGCGGCATCTCCAACGCAAAAGCTCAAACATACGCCTCCATTTGTCCGTTTACACATTCGGACGTGATCGCGGACAACCATGCAAGTGTTGGCTATCCAACGACATCCACTATTATTTCCCCATTTTCAACGATGCCGTGTCCCTCATGAGCCCATGACGCCTGCATTTGTGCATATAGAGATATGGGGTGAAGCATTTTACTGGCAGTGGCGGAGCCAGCATGTAGGCACGGTGGGCCGTGGCCCACCCAGAATTTGGAGAATTTTCTTTTTAATATGTACTAATTTAACCCAAAGGATTAGGTTGAATTTATTTTTTAAGGCGTGCACACCCTCCATTTCTTTCCTGGCTCCGCCACTGTTTACTGGTGTTGGTGATTGTGTGTTTCCTGCGTCGGGGCCATGACGGACCGACCGTGGTGGTGGAGATGAACGAGCTCGTTAACACTGCGACACATGGACCCGGCGCAGACATCGAAGAAGGTGTCTTTGAAGTTGGGTGGAACAAAGGATGTAATGGTGGGGTCATTAGCATCCATTGGAGGGGAACCGGGTGTGTGGTCGGGAAGGGGCACGAGGACGTGTTGGTGCTTGAGCATAGACATGGGTGGTTCACAAGCATGGACATGGGATGGTGCAGGAGCATAGACATGGACGAGGTGGTGTCTGCGCTTGAGCGGTATGGCTTCAGCGGCGTCCTTGTGGTAGTGAAGGGGACCGGGTGGCATTGTGCATGGCTTGCCTGCACGTCGCCTTGGCAACATCGCATTTTCACACTAGTATCACCGTCTCCAAGTCACACACCGCATCTTCGACAAAATGCATTGAAATTTGCAGTGGGCAAATGGGGTTTCCTCTTGGGTACCTGGTAAATTTGTCCATCTCATTTTTCCGGACACCCACCAAATGGACAAATGGGGTGGATATAATGAGGGGAATGCATGATATGAGGAGGTATGACTCGTTTACGATATGGTTTTTATTTCTTTTCATGTAGAGAGAGAGAGAGAGAGAGAGAGAGAGAGAGAGAGAGAGAGGAGTTTTTCTTTTTACCTTTATTATGCACATTTATCATTATCATGAGACGAATTAACAAGGAGTCAAGAAGAGAGAGAGCGAAATTAATATTAGGGACAGATTGTTGAAACAATCTAGGTTAGTCCCGAGAAAAAAAAATCTAGGTTAGTCGGATGTTAAAATTTGGCTATGACTCGTTTGGGGTGGGTTTAGACAAGGCTTGCATACACGTGTTCCAATCCTAAAAGAGTTAGTTTCGTAGAAGTCCAAGGAAAGCACGCACATCTAGACAAGGTTTGCATACGTATGCATGCCCGAATTTCCTACGTACGTGTTAGTTATGGTGGTGAGTCAGAGTAAGTCACTGTGTCCTTGTCTGGGTTGACTCCCTAATACGAATTTACCGTGACAGTTTTTGTTAGTGTCCTAAGTAGAAAGCAACGTGAATAGTCCATCGAGTCGGTGTTGGAGGAGGCAACGAGGCCCAGGACAACGGCGGGAAATATAATGGTTGACGAGAGTTGGGTCAATTGGATCCAAAACCAAAACGTACGTGCGTGCTTTGCAAGCTAGCATGCATTTCTATTCTAACCAGACAATGAGTTGTATGCTCCTTCGGTTCGGACAACACCTCGATCTATATCCAGACCAGAGTTGATGAAACCTCGATCTATATCTATCTAAACCTCTCCCTCCTATAATCACCTCTCTCTCTCTCTCTAAACGTAACCTCTCCCTCCTAATCACCTCTCTCTGTAAAGTCTAAACCCAACCTCTCCTCCTAATCGCCGGTCAGGTCATGGCTACTCTCGCCGTGCCGACGCCCGGCGCCACTTCAGCTCGACCATGGCAGCACGCTGCCTCTGCCTCTGCCGCTGCTGCCGGCCGTCGGCACCACGATCCACCCGTCCAATCACATCGTCGTGGCCCTCGTGAGCTGGCCGCCCTCCTCTAGGATGGTGCAAACTCAACTTTGACGGCTCCGTCAAGCACGACGGCTCCGGGCGCGCCAGCATCGGAGGGGTGATCCGGAGCTGCAGCGGGCACGCCATGCTGGCGTACGCGGAGAGGACGGAGCACGCAAACATTGGTGTGGTGGAGGCGAGGGCTCTGCTCCGCGGGCTTCATCTCGCACTCGCGCTCGGGTGCAGCTCGCTGGTGGTCGAGAGAGACGACCTTTCGTTGGTGAAGCTGCTGTGCGGCGACCGGGAGCCGGCCGTTTGGGCCAAGTTGGAGTACGACCGTCGCTGCACTGTGTACGAGAGAGTCCGACCGGCATGATCAAGACAACAGATGGTGATGACCAAGGCACGTAGGAAGGCATGGTGATTCAATCAAGAACCGACCGGGAGGAAAGAACGTCCGCATGGCAAGAAGTGCAAAAGAGGCCAAGAAGTCGATTTTGAGCTACGTCTTGTTAACTAGGTTACAGCTTGGGGTGATTCTGCTGGAGCTAGTGTACTGCCAATGAAGCGCAGGCAAACCAGGAGGATCCGACGATGCAGCCAACCATGCTTGAAGTGAAACAGATGCTTGTTTACTTCCCTAGTGTCCTGCCTGTTCAGCAAATAAGTTGTAGTACATGAAAGAGATTATGTAATGCAGTCGTATTATATTATAGCTCTCTGTTATGGTTTGAAGAATCATGCCAAGATTGTACCATATGAAGATGTATATGTATTCATATTCATATGTATATCTTTGACTCCATTTTAGTCAAGCATACTCTAGAATAACCGCAAGAAAAGAGCAGTATGTCCACTATAAAGAGGCATATGTAACATTGTATCTTGACTACTTTCAGAGCGACGTTATTCCTAAGCGCCATCATCGCTACTGCCTCGCTGATGCCGCCAGGTAACCAGACCAAGAGGAATCTATGACCTAGAACTAAGATCTATGAAGCGGCTGGTCCCCAGACCTCTGGTTACCGCCGAGATTGCCGAAAGGGAGAGAGGAGGTGGGATGATACGTCCTAAATGCATGTATAATTTCTGAATTTTCATGACATATCTATAATACCTAAATAATCATCCCCACCATCTTATTTCTCTTGACATGCAGCCTAGCCACCTCCGCATTGTGCCATGTCAGCGTTTTCCCACTAATTACAAACCGAAGCACCACCACAGGCCATCCTTATATCTAGCTAAAAGAAAAAAAAAAAAAGCAATCTCAGCCACCAAGGCGTGCAGATCGTGCCTGCCGTTTCCACCCTTCCCAATCTTTCCTCACGCCAGTGGTTACAGCCAGAGGACCTCCCTCACAACCTTTCTGCTCTCTGAGCCCTACTCGTGCCGGTGGACTACCCACGCTGGTGGTCAGCGCCGGGGGAGTTCCCTCACATCATGGCTCTTCTCCGGGCCGTCCTCGCGCCGACGCTGATGGACGAATCTGAGATGGCCATCCCCGGTTCCAGCATGATGAGAAGGCCGCTGACCTCCTGCTCACGCCGGCGGCCTTGGATGCGCCAGATGCGGCCATCCCGAGGCAGCGGATTGAGCCTGTGCGCCCGGCCTTCCTCTGCTTTAGGCCCTCCCCGCACCGGCAGCCTACGAGCTCCCCTCTGGTAGCACGCTTCCCCTTCTACTCTCGATAATACTTCAATTACTTTCTTCTCTTAAGTTAGTAACCGAAGGCATCATAATTTGTTTCCAAATTTGCAATCAATTACCATTCACCACAAGAGGCAATTAGCATTCCTTTCCACTCACACAGTCACACTCTTCCGCACAACCATTTCCCACGTCCCAAATATCATCTCTCATCGATTGATCTTCTCTTCCAACACCTCCTCTATATCTAGGTTGTTCGCCCTTGCCTCCACGCAGCCACACCTATTGACATGATTGGGAACTTTAGCTGTAGCTGGCTTGCCCTGATGGATACTATTATCCATTAGGAGCTTCTCCATCGCCAGGCACACCATCGTTTGGAGTCGTCCGGATGACTGGTGAGCCCCATCTTATCTTTTAGTTTAGATTCAGGTGATAATTGGTTATGATGTCCTGATTTTGGTTCCACACCTTGATTTACATGTCAAAATATAATGGAAAATGTGATGACATGCTAAGTTGGTCTCTTCCATCGTTATGTTATTTTAGTTTTTTTTCATACATGCGAATATCCAATCTCAGTAGACCCAATTCAAGAATAAGTAGTTGGCCTTTGAAAGCACATTTGCTTCCTTGGTGATTCTGGTAATTCATGTCAAGATACATGTTGTTGGACTAACACTTTCATCTAGTATATTTCAGGAAAGTTCAATGTTGGCATGGCAAGGACATGAGATTGTGGACCCTTTCAAAATGCTAAGGACATGGATTGGCAAAGCTTCAAGACTCTATATTTTTGGTTAAGTGATCCAAGATCACATTGACTCCATAGGAAAGCCAATACTATTAAAAGGGAATGAGATTTTGATCATGACTCAATTACTCAAGTGCTTGAAGATATTGCTCAAAATCCTCAACCACCTTCTCAACATCATCAAACCTGGAGTTGGCTACTAGATTGCCCCTTTTAAAAAAAAACTACAAGTGGCCAAACAACCGACAAGCACGTCTCCCTCCTCAGCCTCAGACAATACCTTTGCCCGCAATATCCCCTTGCTCCTTGAAGCGCCGAATATCCATCACCGACAGATTGACCCGGTAGTGATGAGGGGGAGCTGAGGCTAGTGGCGGGGGTGGTCGAGGAGGAACGTGGGGACAGACGCGATTGTGCGCCATCTGCAGCAGACGGAGCGGCAGCAGAGCATGGACTTGGTGGGAGCTGGACCAGGATCTTCTCTGGGAATCCGGCGGTTTTTCCCATCCTGATCATGCTCCATCTTCTCGGCACTGTCGCCCGTTCTACGTCTTCCTCGGCAGCGACGCGCAGCTCAGAACAGAGCGGCATCGGTGAGGTTCGCCTTGCTTTTACGGCGGGAGGAGCAGCCAGTAATAGAACATGGAGATGAGCGTCGGCGTGGATTTTCTTGGTCCCACGGGCCACCACAGGGCAGTACTTCACTACTAGGAGAAAGCTTATAGGTAGAACCTTAGCAGTAGCGCGGGCGAGAGACAAGGCGCTACTCGTATTTATCAGCAGCGCGTGTCAGGAACCGACGCTACTGCTACACTTATATCAGTAGCGCGGGCTTTATTTCAGGCGCTGCTGCTAGATGGGCCCCACCATGTCCCTCAGGCCAGGCTATAGTAGCAGCGCCTGCCCACAAATACGCGCTACTACTAAGGAAGTAGCAGTAGCGCTGTCTTCCGTACAGACGCTACTACTGTTTTTACATGGGCCCGGCTCCCATGCACCGCCTAGCAGTAGCGCCTGCTCCAGGACCGCACTACAGGTATTGTGAGTAGTAGCAGCGCGGGTCCCTTACCCGCGCTCCTACTATGCACACCTTATCCACCTCGTCGTTTCCTCTCTCCCTCACTTTCCCCCTCACACTCTCGCTCTCTCTGCCGCCGCCGCCGCCCGCCGTCGCCCGCCGCAGCTGTCGCCACCGAGGTATTTGCATCCCTCCCTCCTCCTCCGGCCGCCTTCCTCCCTCCTCCCACTGCCCTCCTCACTCCTCACTCCTCCCACTGCCCTCCTCCCTCCTCTGCCGGCCGCCCTCTCCTCCCTCCTCCCACTGCCCTCCTCACTCCTCCCTCCTTCGCCGGCCGCCCTCTCCTCCCTCCTCCCACTACCCTCCTCACTCCTCCCTCCTCCCTCCTGCCTCCCTCCTGCCTCCCTCCCTCCCTTCCTCCCTCCTGCCTCCCTCCCTCCCTCCTCCCTTCCTCCCTCCCCCATCTATGTTTTTTTGAATAAAATAGAACATATAAGTTATATGAATAGAATGTAGGTATTTTGAACAGAATAAAATAGAAAATATAGGTACAATGGAGGTTTTTTTGAATAGAATAGATAGGTAGAATTTTCTTATAGAATGTAGATAGGTACGTAGAATGGTCTTTTGAATAGAATAGAAAACTAGTGAATAGATTTTTTGAATATAAAAAAGTTTTAGTAATAGAAATGTATTGGAATGCTATTTCAGAAGTTTTTTGGTATCAAATTTAGTAATAAAAAATTTTAGTAAGAAAATTTAGGTATAGAAATTTTTTGTAATTTTCTTTTTCAATATAGAAATGTATTGGAAAATTTAATTATTTTTATGTCATTATCACTTTGTCATCAAAGAATACTATATGAGATTTGATGATCTACAATTTTGAGGTGGAATATGCAGGCTTTGTAGTGTCGCGTCTCGCTGTGGAGTGATCGTCGTCGGAGCTACCTTTACTTCCTCTACACCCGAGTCGGTGAGCTAAAAGTCCTCCTCCTCCTTCTCTTCTCCTCGAAGTTGAATAGAGTAGAACTAGGGTATTTAGTTATGTCAATCTCACATTGCCAAATTTAGAGAGAGAGAGACCTACTTTCTTAAAGAACTAGGGTATTTAGTTATGCTTCTTGTCCAAATGAAATGTTCGGGTTATAGATGTAGTAGTAGTAGATGAGTAGCTGTGACAATGTGAAGCTAGTTTTTTTTAAATGATAATTGATCTGGATAGAATTTCAAGTTTAAACATCTTTGTATGTGTATGGACATCTTTGTATCGCAGGGAAAATCCGAGTGGCCTATGTTTTGCCGGAGTGTTGATTCATTTCCGTTCCAGCAAATTTCAGGCGCTCGATATGTCCTATTTTAGCGAAGGTCATGCCGGATTTTTTCGTGAATTTTAGCATGACTTCTGCTAGAATATATAGGAAATATCGAGTGCCCTGGATTTGCTGGAAAGAGAATTAAATGACATTTCGGGTTGACTTTAAGTCTATCGGGGCTCCATACATGAGGGAGAGTGTCCACCATATATGAGAGAAGAAGAATGCCGACTGTTGTCGTAGGGGTCGTTTCTCCTTCTTCTCCTTGTGCTAGACCTTTGTTATGCACTAGGGGAAGGAGGAGTAGCGACCATCACCGACGGTCGAAAATGTCAGAGAGGGAGTGCCCACCATATACACCACGTGAGATGAGAGTTTTCAAGGAAAGACTTGACTGACCGACAGTCAACCCGTGATGAATAATAATGATCTATGTGTTGAGTTCCTGTTAGTTGCCATCGATTTATAATCTTTGAATTTTGAACACAGGAAATGTCCGACGATGATAAGATCCCGAAGTGCGACTACTGCTGCGATGACCGGGGTTTGTGCGACAGGGAGCCTCACCTGCAAAATGGTAGGTTCTTCACAGTGAAGTTGGAAGAGACCTTCGATGTTTGTACGGTATACAACGATAAGTATTTCATCGTAATTAATCATGACTTATGATTCTTTAGTTCAACGTGTAATTTCCGATTTTTTTTCAATTCGACTAGTACGTCCCGTGCCATGCAAGACCGTTTGTCTTGCAGAAGCTCGGTTTCCAAGACCTTGAGAATACGGAGAAGAGGAGGGCTCACCTCAGGACTAAACACGGTTATGCTTTTCGGGTTAAGCTCTACAATGCGCTTAATCACTCACATTTCGGCTGCTCTAATTGGGAAGCTTTCTGCAAGGCCTATGGATTTGAGAAAAATATGCAAATAACTTTTGATATTCGTCCCAAAGATGAAGATATTGAAGATAATATCGACATTTGGGTCGATGTGGATATGCCTCCTGTTTTGCCTAAATGGGAGTTTGTCAAACTAATTTGTTAAGTAATTTATATTTTTTTATTTAAAAATATTTGGTGTTCATCGCTACTAAACTTGTTTATTTATAATTATCAGCTTATTTCTTATCTTCAAAAAATACTCGAAAAGCTGTAGACATGACGTACTACAGTTATGGCTCCGAGCTTAATTGTGAGGAGAAAGGATATCTTGTCTCATTTATAGATGATGTTGAGAATTTTAAGACCAATCAGTTTATTAGCTCAAATTATACTGGATACGTGCCACTAGTCCATCAGTTGCTTGATGGCCTCATTGCGAAAAACTTGGTATGATTTTGATAATGATGGTAACTTCGTTGCATACATTCTTCTTAAGTAAACTACATTGCTAACTATATATGTTACTATATTATTCAACAGAAGCTCCCTAGCGAGGTTGTGCCTCACATGATGCTTATCGAAGGGAGTATGTACATGGTTAGCTTACGACCGTTTCCACCGACGGCTTACCAAAGTGCATACTCTTTTTCTTTGAAAGATGGAAGGCTCAATATCAAAGATTAGAGCAAAGTAATGAATGCGCGCATGCAACCGATTGGAGACAACATGCGTGTGCGCAAGCCAGAAGTTGGCGACAGGTGGATCTCCATTCTCCATTTTAGAGATGGACCGTTTTACCTTTTTTATGCTATTTTACCTAGGAGAGAGGAGTAGGTCCTAGGTATTAAGAACAATTAGTTAGTGATGATGATGAGGAGTTATTATATGACTATGATGATAATGATGATGAGTTGTTAATATTATTATTATGATGATAATGATGATGAGTTGTTAATATTATTATTATGATGATGATGCTGATGAGTTATTATGAAGATGATGAGTTATTATATCATTGGATGAAAGATTTCCAACTTGGTCACTTTGGATCCATCCACTTGAATCTAATCCGCGGTTCTTTCACCCAATGATATAAATTTCCAACTTAGTCACTTTGGATCCATCCACTTGAATCTAATCCGCGGTTCTTTCACCCAATGATATAATAACCCATCATGATCATAATGATATAACAATCACTAAATTGCTACTGTATGAAAACTTGTATAACGGTGTATAAATACGATATAAAATAAAATAGAAATAGAATACGTAATAGTAGTAGTAGCGTGGGGTCCAAGCGCGCTGCTAGTAACTATCAGTAGCGCGGGCTGTGGAACGCGCTACTGATAACAGACTTAGCAGTAGCGCGGCGAAACGAACGCTACTGCTAAATGTTAGCTGTAGCGTCATAGCAGTAGCGCCGGCACCCGCGCAACTGCTAGGCCCTATCCCCGCGCTACTACTTGGGTTTTCCCTAGTAGTGCTTCAACTATAGAGCGGCATGTATGAAACCCAATAGTATGAATCGAAGTCCCGCGATGGAATGGTAACCCTCCTATCCCGCGCATCAGTACTAGGAAGGTGCGATGGCGCGCGCCCCAGGTGGGCGCGGCCTAGCAACGCCCGCTTGCTCACCTGTTGGATCGGTTGACCGGTGGACCAGTTTAACTGGTGAGCCGTTGATCATTGATTTTTGAAAAAAGAAGTTTTTTTTCCAAAATTTAAAAAACCAAGAATTTAAATTTTGTCAGTGAAATTCACAAAAAAATTAAAAAAAGGTTTGTGAATTGGGAAAAGTTCATGAATTTTTAAAAATATCATAAATTTGGAAAAAGTTCACGAATGATCGTTGACCATTGAATGTTGAATTATATTTGACCTTTTCAAAAAAGTTCATGAGTTTGAAAAGTTCACAAATTTTGAAAAAAAAATTGTAAATTTGAGAAAAAGTTCACGTGTTTCGCAGATTTGAAAAAAAGTTTGAGAAATAACTTCAAAATTTTGGAAATATGTTCACGGACATGAAAATGTTCATGTATTTGAGGGAAAAAAAATTCACGAATTTAAGGAAAAAGGTCACAATAAATTAAAAAATGTTTGTAGATTGAGAAAATTTCATGAATTTGAAGAAAGTTTCAAATTTGAAAAAGTTAACGCATTTAAAAAAAGGAAAAGAAATAAAAAGGAACAAGAAAAAAGAAAAATAAAAAATAAAAAATAAAAGAGAAAAGGAAAAACCTAATAAAACCCGTCGAGAAAACCAAAAAGACAGAAAAGGGGAAGAAAAAAAAACGTCCACAAGCTTCCCAAAACTGGCCCCGGAAGCTTCCCAAAACAGAGAGCTTCCCGCTGGTGCCTAGGATGGTGGGTCAGCCAATTCAAAATGTATCGAAGGGAGGGGTTTGTGTGCGCCTTTTACCGGAAGCACTGTAACCGGCGCAGTAGGCGTCAAATAGGAGTTGGGGGAAGAACAGTGCTTCTTGCAAAGACAAAGTAGTACACGCTGCGTCAGCCACTTCGTAAACCTCAGGGCAACAGACTAGTAGAATGAAAGCAAAAGATAAAAACTGCAATAATTCTATTAAAAAATTCCATAGTTTGCAACATAGTATGACTGGTACACTGGAACCTCGAGGCATACATCCACTTAATATTCAAAAGAAAACAAAAACTCGACCAACTAAGAATGATCAAATTCTTAAAAAAAACTAAGAATGACCGGACATCGATCATTACTAAGGGTTCGTAGAAGGAAGCAGTGCATTCTATGGCGCTGTAAACTCCTGTCTGCTGCTTGCAGGGAATGGTAGAAACTTGGAAAATTGCTTATGTTTAGTAGTTCTGGGCTACACCGCTAGAGTGGGGAGGTTAATCTCTAGGTTCTTCGCCCTCTGTGTCTATCAACTTCAATGTAAGGTTTAGGCGCTGTCCTGCGAGGTTATGACAGAACCTTGTAGTTGGGACACGAAGATGAATCTCTGTTTTTGTTGTTTGCTACCAGTATGACATCGATACAGTTATCTCTAATACTGTTGGTTGCTCATCAAGGGACACGAAATATGTTGCGTTTCAAAATCAGCTCATGAGAATCTCTGAACGGATCTACTCCCTCCGTTCCAAATTATAAGATGTTATAACTTTTTTTCTGAATCGGATGTATATAGACGCGTTCTAGTGTGTTTGTTCACTCGTTTCAGTGTGTATGTAGGCCCTATTGAAATATCCAAACCATCTTGTAATTCAGAACAGAGGTTGTAAATTTGGTTTCATGCCGGTTCAACTTTTGTGTCCTTATTTATTTGGGTGATGCAAACTAATTTAGCCAGATACATGAGTCTTTGCATTAAATCTTCACTGGTGCTAGTTCAGCCATGGAAATAAACATGTACTCTAGTGCGCAGTGGAAATTATAGGTTGCATGCAAGTACTTTGTACTTCTTGCAAAGACAAAGTAGACTAGGATGGAAGAAAATGATGAAATGTGCAATAATTCTGTAGAACTTATTCATAGTTTGCCACATAGCATATATAACTGATGCATTGAATTCTCGAACCAAAACACCGAGTTCATATAAAAAGCTCAGAGATAAAGCCTGTTTCCTTCTTCTTTTTTCTGTAGCAATCATGCTCATTGTGTAAGTTGCTGAGATTTCTTTGAAATTAAACAGGCACTATAATCTATAAGGAAACAATATAAGCTATCTAAATGAGGTAGTTAATATGAAACATCTAAGAAATGAAATAATTTCAGCTATATATCGAAATTGCATGTTGAATGAACTGTACACACAAACTGATTATAGTTTTTTTCAACCATTAGTTGATTGCATCTTCAGAAACAACCAAGATGGGCACAATACATTATGAATGAAGGAGTATTTATAACTTTTTGACTATAAGACTTTAAAAAAATATATAAGATTATGCGTTTTTGCAAAGATCTGTATGATCTGAAATAGTTCCTCGGTTCTCTAAAGCAATTCTCTCGAGCATCGACAGAGTCAAAATTTCAAATTTCAATTGTCATTATCATGCGATTCTAATATATTTCATCAATAAACAGTGATCAATATTGGTTCTAGAGAACATGCTGATGATCAATATATGTAACTTTTAGAGAACAATAAACAACCCACATTATCTAATATTGATGCAATTTCTCAAAATTATTTAGAAAAATAATTGCAATCATTAAATATGTTGCTCGGGCAATTGCGTAGGCGGCTGTGCTAGTTAATTTACTAACAAGATCTTCAAATTAATTGTATTTCCTCAACAGTATGATGACCTTTGTAGGGGTTTTCCTGGCATTCCGGAAACAAAATAGGATGGGACTGTGGATTGAAATACCACCAATACTTAGAAATCTTCTTTTGGATAATATATAGAAGAGATACCTCCCCTGAACTAACACTTACAACGTATACAGTAAAGACGAATAAAAAGACGGTGCATTTCGCATACTTATCAGCGCATGCGACAATGACACACAAAACCTTCCCTCACACACCAAGATAAATCGAAAAGCATAGACAACAGCAGCATCCTTATTGACACACACCAGCAGAGCAAATGGGTGTGTCACCCTAGCTAATTCGTCAGACGTAGCACTGGTAGAGCTTGATGTCCATCTGCAGACGGAAGTAGACGGTTCCCTCAGAGGCATCGAGTCGGAGCGTGGCGATGCCGCGCGTCATGAAGAAGTCACCGGCAAGGTTTTTAATCTCGGAAACAAAATAATTTCGGACCTCACTGAAATATGTGAAATTTCGCATATTTCGGAAATTATTTTGAATTTTGAGATTTCAAATTTCCCTCAATTCTAATGAATTCTAACATAAGTTAAATTTATTTTAAAATCAGTTTGAATCTACCTCGAAATTTTGGGGTTAAAAATATTTCGGGCCCCACTGAAATATGTGAAATTTCGGAAATTTCATTGAATTTTCGTTGAAATTTTTAACCCTGGTCACCGGTGCCGCCGACGACGGAGAGGTCCCGCGTCTTGTCGTCCATGAGGTCCGCGCCGACGAGGTTGATGGTGCCCTTGTGCGCCGTGGAGTTGAAGACGATGGAGAAGCCAAACCATGAGGTGTAAGACTCCTGCTTGTCGTAGAAGTAGAACCCCTGGGCGCGCGCCGCGGGCTCCTCCCCCGCCACGGGTAGCGCCTTCCCCACCGTCATCGGGTCGTCGAACACCACCAGCGTGCCGAAGTAGGTGCCGTTCTTCCAGTGGGTCGTGCTCAGCGCCGTGGGCTTGGTGGCCGCCGCCGACGTCGCGTTCTTCGTGTTGTTGACGCCGTTGTAGAGGATGTCGTGGTAGTAGAGCGTCATCTCGTTGCACGGCTCGTCAGAGCTGCTGGTGATGACCCTCCTTAGGCCGTGGGCAGCGCCCGCCGAGCCCAGTAAAAACACCGCGACCACGACGGCCAGTGACACCCTGAAAGATGCCGTGGGGCCTTGCATTGTTGTCACTGGAACTGTTTACTGAGCGTAAGCTGCGAAAGATGGACTAGCTGTGATGTAGTTTAGCACTGCTAAGTGAGGATGCAGCTAGCTCTTGTAGTTGTGTGTTGAGAGCTTGAGTTGTGCATGCTATTTATAGAGGTGCATGCAGATAGAAAGTATAAGTTTAGTAACTTCAGCTTACAATACATCATAATCTGTCTTGTACTCCAAGTCCCCAACAAGTGACCAATCTTGTTTAGAATTGTTGATGATTTGGTTACGGTGGGTAGTACGAAGCATACCCGAAAAGCAATTATTCATTGTTTGCTATTGGGCAGTCCTGAATATATGTAAGCATAATGTAAGGTAGGCTTCCAAAATAGCCCCACAAAAGCAAATGCACTGCTGTTTCATAACGTAACGATAAGAGAATATTCTTAGGATAAATTACTTGGTTCACTCAAACAGACGCAACGATCAGAAAAGGGGTGCACCGTAGGTACGTCAGAGTAATGTACTATATAGTATTCTTTTCGTTCCTCTCCAACCAGTTAAGGCAATGCATGGCATCGCTTTTGCCTTTTTCTCTAGCACGTCCACATGCCAACCATGGCGGGAGCTTGGGCATATGACAAGGGGCCAAAGAACACTTCAGACGGAGTATCTATATAACTTAGTAACCTATTTCTCTGGACATATGCAAATATTTTATTTTTGTAGTCATGTCAGCTTAGCATGTAAACATGCATGTCAGAGGCTTGACGGTTTTCATTCTATTATACCACTTAAATTTAATAAATATTTCACAACTATACAATAATTATATGTACTAGTCGCCAATCCGTGCATTCGGTCGGGCTAGTTATTCACAGTTTCACTGCTATATGTAACCTTCCTTAAATTGAACTAGGAAAGTGGCCCGCTCATTGCGCGAGCAATGTCTTTTGACCACTTGTCATATCTTATCATTTAACTTCTTATATAATTTCTTATTACAAAAGTTCTAGAATCCATTCTAATATTTTTCTTATCATTTATTACTTTTATTACATAACTATTAGTAAAAATAAATTGGGTCCTAAAAATAAGCATTAACGCGAATTTACCCTTTCATACACTGATATTTTATTGAAATTTCCCAAATCTACCAATTAATTTTTTTGTAGAGTTTAATTCTAGTAATTCCTTGAAATAGATTAAACATCATAGATATTTTATATTATTGTGTTTTGTGTAGTCTTTCATTCTAAAAAATTAAAATATTTAGTTGGATTCTATTATATGTATATACTTTAGAACATATGAATCTTGGAAAATTGTAGTCAAAAATGTGTATTGCATTCTTAAAGAAAAAACCATTACAAATCATGTACTACAACAGATGGTAGAACATAGTTCTTTTTGTTTGTCAATTGCCATGATGGAGGTGATTCAATGGATGCAGTTATAATGAGGTCTTTGGTGCTTGGCTACATAAAATTTTGTATCGCGTATATTTGTATGATAATTAGATATGAACTTACATTGGATTGTGGGAATACTACAAAGAGGAAGATTAAAAGTTTCAGGCACCATGCCTCAGTATAGAAAAGTTTGGATCATGATATATCTCTATTGTTGTACTCCAAAGATTCATCTATGTCAACATCATAATAAGTGCCGCAACCTTGTAATAAATTCCTAAAAATAACAAAATGGCTTGCCTTTTGTTTTCTTTAAGTTGATAGGATGAAAAAATATAAGAGGAAATCACAACTGTATATCGGTAACATGGCATATGATAAATTAATTCCAAGTTGGTTGGCCAGCACCTTTGGGAAATTCTCAACATAAATAAGAAGCAAGCAGGCTATTGAATCTTCCTCTATTCCCAATTATCTAAATTTTGTATTAAGTTGGCAAGGTGCAGAATATTTTTGTTGATGCATGTAGAGAAGTACATACCAGGTAATATAACACACTTATAAATCACATCCTCTTACTTTTGATTCAAAAATATTTTATATGATACAATAGAACATGCCGATACGGTGTGAGAAGACCGATGGGGCCGAAGATTCATAGTTCGTCACTGCTAGCTAGTCTATCATGTTGCCATGAATTTTGGTGAAGGGTGAGATTAGCATGATAGTGGAAATCAAGTGGCATGAGAACATAACTACTTGAGCACAGTACTTCTATCATTCCAAGGTGCAATCTCCGGAGATGGATGCGGCTCCTCCTTGCCGGCGAAGACGTAGCAGCTCCTGGTCACGACCCTAGCATGTCCTTTCCAATATCCCTTCGTATGTACAGTTGGTTCTTGAGCCACCATTTAGAACGGCGCGCCGTCTACACGAATGCTACCCCATCTGCTTCTGGTCCATAAATGTCGATTACTTCGACCTCCCTTAGGTTTGATTATTTTTCTCTATTCCTGATGTGCTCAGCTATGTGGGAAGCAAAATTGTCTTTCACCCTAATGGTTTGATTATAGATAGATACGACCTATAATGTCTAGTCGACAATAAATGATATACCCTGTGTTTGGAACACAAATAAATTAATTTTTCTGTAGAATTATCTGTTCCGGTAACTTTTTAGTGGACCATTTGGTTCTTGTGAATTTCAACCTTGTGAGTTTTTTTATTTACTTTTTTTGTTATCATGTTAGGGAAATTTTGGCTCAGAACTATACAAAATATTATTTAAGCACTATTCACGTTCATATGCTACAGTTCATACGTTTATGGCCATATGATTCTTTCATATTGCAATATTTACGTAGCTATGACGGATATGCACCTCTGGCTCTACATTGCTGATGGTTATGTTCATAAAGTTCTGTAGACTGTGCAGGCGGCTGTGCTAGTTTATTTACTAACAAGATCTTCAAATTTATTGTACTTCCTCAACAGGAAGATGGCATTTGTAGGGTTTTTCCTGGCATTCCGGAAACAAAATAGGATGGTAAATACCACCAACACTTAGAAATCTTCTTTTGGATAACATATAGAAGAGATACCTCCCCTGAACTAAGACAAATAAAAATGCAGTGCATTTCGTATACTTATCAACGTATGCGACAATGGCACACAAACCTGCCCCCACACACCAAGATAAATCGAAGAGCATAGCAAACAGCAGCATCCTTATTGACACACACCATCAATGGATGTGTCACCCTAGCTAATTCGTCAGACGTAGCACTCGTAGAGCTTGATGTCCATCTGCAGACGGAAGTAGACGGTTCCCTCGGAGGCATCGAGTCGAAGCGTGGCGATGCCGCGCGCCATGAAGAAGTCGCCGGTGCCACCGACGACGGAGAGGTCCCGCGTCTTGTCGTCCATGAGGTCCGCACCGACGAGGTTGAGGGTGCCCTTGTGCACCGTGGAGTTGAACACGATGGAGAAGCCAAACCAGGAGTTGTAAGACTCCTGCTTGTCATAGAAGTAGAACCCCTGGGCGCGTGCCGCGGGCTCCTCCCCCGCCACGGGTAGCGCCTTCCCCACCGTCATCGGGTCATCAAACACCACCAGCGTGCCGAAGTAGGTGCCGTTCTTCCAGTGGGTCGTGCTCAGCGCCGTGGGCTTGGTGGCCGCTGCCGACGTCGCGTTCTTCGTGTTGTTGACGCCGTTGTAGAGGATGTCATGGTAGTAGAGCGTCATCTCGTTGCACGGCTCGTCGGAGCTGCTGGAGACGACCCTCGTCAGGCCGTGGGCGGCGGCCGCCGAGCCCAGCAGAAACACCGCGGCCACGACGGCGAGTGGGAGGCCTTGCATCGTTGACAATGCAACTGATTACTGAGCGTAAGCTGCGAAAGATCGATCGACTAGCTGTGATGTAGTAGAGCACTGCTAAGTGAGGATGCAGCTCTTGTTTTTGTGTGTTGAGAGCTTGAGTTGTGCATGCTATTTATAGAGACGCATATGCATATGCATGCATGTAATTGTGGGGCATGCAGGTAGAAAGTTTGAGTTTATTAACTTAATTTAGCTTACATCGTAATCTCTCTTGTACTCCAAGTGACCAGTCTTGTTTATAAATTGATTCGCCGGTTGCGGTGGGTAGCTCCTACACAAGTACGTTAACATACCCGAAAAGCAATTATTCATTTTGTGCTATTGGGCAGCCATGAGTATGTAAGGATACACCAGCGACTCATGTTAGGTGGGCTTCCAAAAGCCACACACATGCACTGATGTTTCTCAATTTGGAGCAGAATATTCGTGGCATAAATTAGTTGGTTCACTCAAATGGACGCAAAGATCAGAAGGCATCGTTGGTACGTCAGATTATAATGTACTTATATGGATTGTTTTCCTTCCTCTCCAACCAGTTTTTTTTTTTTTTTTTTTTTTTTTGAGGAGAAACACCACATGTTCATTCATAACAAAGTCCATGAAGTACACACATGGCTTCTCTCCAGAGAAGTCCAGAGAGCCAGCTCACCAAAGAGAATTACAGGAAACACCCCTGAAAAAGAAATATAACAAACAAGTCCTTCTGGGTCCCTGCAATCACCAACATCTAGCCCGCCGATTCCAGTTGCCACCAGCGTCACCGAGGCAATCGCCGGAGTAAAGGAAGACGAAGCACCGCGTCGCCAAGATCCAGGTGAGTGCCATAGCAGCACAGCTGCGTTGAGAGCCTCAGAATGGGTGTCGTCGCGAGCGACGGCGCACATGTCGCTGTGGAACATCGGCCGGGGCAACCCCACACCACCTGGATCCAGACCCCGGTGTTCCCGAACAGCAACACAGCCGCCGACGAACTCCGGATCCGCCACCATCTTCCAGAACCCAAACTCTTCAACCAGTTGAGGCAATGCATGGCATCGCTTTTGCCTTTTTTGCTAGCACGTCCACATGCGAACCATGGCGGGAGCTTGGCCATATGACAAGGGGCCAAAGAACACTTCAGACGGAGTATCTATATAACTACCTAATAATAAAGCACGGATAATTTCTGGTCGTACGTCATTGAAATTACCTTCAAAGTTGCAAAATATTACACCCAATGTCATCTATAACTGAAAAACGGTTCGGTTTTACTACATCAGCCTACGTTGTTTTTTTAGATAAAGCTACCCCTTTAAAGCACATACACAAGAATGCTCTACTGGCTAGAGCGCTCGGAAGCCATAGCGCAGACCTGAGTTCGAGTCCCGCTGCTTCTGTTTTTCTCTCTTTTCCCACTAAATTTTCGTTGGCGAATAGAATTGCATCGCCCGAGTGTCTCTTTGTAGATGGGTGCACTGACTTTTTTGGCAGATTTAAATACTTCTCAAAATATTCATATATTTTAAACTATAACTTGAAATTAAAGATGTTATATATGAAAATTGCATAGAAAAATGTGTAAGTTTTAAATATGCTAAAAAATGTTTTTAAGATTATCAGAAATGGTGTCTATAAAAATGTTTTTAAGATTATCAATGTTGATATGCAACCTTGAACATTCGTTATGAATGTCCTTATGGATTAATTGTTTTCAATCGAGATGTCTAATATGTGATCTAATGCGCATGCTACAATTGAGTACTAAAATGTACTTTTCTACTTTTAGCCTAATGCATTATTTGTTGGGCATCACTTATCATGTTATTTTTCGCATGACATCGTAAAATATTTGAAAGGATTTGCTGATGTCGTCTAATGTATCTATGAGCAATGATTTTTTTTCTCCCGTTGCAACGCACGGGCATATTTGCTAGTACCTTAGTAACCTATTTCCCTGGACATATGCAAATATTTTATGGGCCGGCCCATTACCGGATTTCAACTAAACCGGTTTTGGGAAAGTTCTAGGACCTTCCCTAAACCGGTTTTTTCCTTTCGATTTTTTCTTTCTTTTTGTTTTTTTTGCTTTTGTTTTTATTTTTCATTTATGTTTTCCTTGTTCTTTCTTTATTATTCTTTTTTAATATTTAATTTTTTATTTCATTTTGTTTCCTTATTTTTTTCAATTTGCAAACATCTTTCAAATTCATGAATATTTTTTGAAATCATCAACATTTTTTCAAATACATGAACATTTTTTTAATCTCAAACATCTTTTAAATTCGTGAACATTTTTCAAATTCACAAGCATTTTTTTAAATTTGCGTACATTTTTTGGAACACGTGAACAATTGTTTTTGAATGGAGATCATTTTTTAAAATTTGGGAACAATTTTTGAAATTCTGGAAAAAAATTCGTTTCTGACAAACATTTGTTTTTGAGTTTATGAATACTTTTTGAATAAGCGAACATTTTTTTGAATATTCTGAACATTTTCAAGAAATTCATGAACATTTTTTGAAATAGCCGAACATTTTTTGAATCTGTGGGCATTTATCATTTTTTTACTATGCGGATATATTTCAAAATCACGAACATTTTATGATTTCCCAAACATTTTTCATAATCATGAAAAAAAATTGAATTTGCGAATATTTTATGTTTTTTACACTTTTTTGAAAAAATTATTTTCAAATTAGATTTTTTTTAAATCCTGAATTATTTAAAAAAATTACCGAAAAACTCAAAAAACCGAAATGAAAAATGGTGGGCATCCCGCCCCATACATGGGCCAGCCCAAAAGGGCACAGGGGGGCTGGGGGTGCGTGCTCGCTGTCTTTGCAGCGCGTCATGCACCCAATAGGAGGTCTCGTCTTCCACTAACATGAGAGGTAGACCGGAGGCCACTTGATGGACCCTTTGTTGATGGGCATGGAGTGGCCCGTCGGTAGTGCGTAAACTAGAGGCCCTTTTCTCATCTATTGATGGAGCCTCTCCACTCACGAACAAAGCCATCTCGCCCGTCAAAGATGAAGCCATCACCATCGAGGGGCGCGGTTTCGTCTGTCAGTGTGTAATTGGCCCCCACTATCAAGCATCTCCGTTGACGAGTGCTTAACCATGGCTCGTCAGGTTTTGCTTCAGCTCGCCGGGAAGGACAAGCCACTACTAGGAAATACCTTATAGGTGGAGGCTTAACAGTAGCGAGGGGAAAACACCGGTGCTACTAGTAATTAGCAGTAGCGCGCTCTAAGGACAGGCGCTACTAGTATCAACTTAGCAGTAGCGCGGGTGTACGTGACATCGCTGCTGGTAAATGGGCCCCACCATACCCACCAGGCCACGAATAGTAGCAGCGCGGGCTGGGGAAAAGGCGCTACTGCTATTGCTATTAGCAGTAGCACGGGTCAGGTACCCACCGCTGCAACTACGGCTGCACTGGCCCACGTGGTGGTCCCCTCTTAGCAGTAGAGCGGTTTGCGGACCAGCGCTGCTGCTATTGCTCTTAGCAGTAGCGTCGTTCGCCAACCCGCGCTACTGCTAAGCCGCAACTGGCACCTTTTGCAACCCCCTCCCCCCCCCTCTCCCCTCCTCTCTCCCTCACTTCTTCTCCCTCACTTGCTTTCCCCATTAGCTAGCTTTCTTCTCTTTTCCTTCTCCTACCTCTTTTCTCTCTACTTTAATGCCCCTCCACCATCTTCATTAATGCACCCCTTTTCTCTCTTATCTTACTCACTCTTCTCTCCTCCCTCCACTAGTTAGAGCTAGCCATCTCCTTCCCCTACTAGCTATAGATCTATCCATTTAGTAAGTGGAACCTATCAACTCCCCAAATAGATCTATTCTTTAATGAAGTAAAGCCATCTAGTCACCGTGCTTCTCTCTAGAGATAGCTAGGTGAGTAAAAAATTGTGCTTTGGAAGAATTAATGGAAAATATGTGTGCGATATGATGGAAATTGTGTGTGTGGCATGAGTTGCCGCCTATATGTTTATTTGCCGAATTGTGTGTGACATGAGAGTTGCTTATGTTTTGCCGAAATGTCAATTTATTTCCGTTTCAGCGAATTTCGGGAAAACTCTATATGTCTCCCTTCTTGCTTTACCTTAAGTCCGAAGGAGATCGATCAATTCTTCAACTGCCTTACCGGAATCAAAGTTAGTTCCGGTTACTGTGGGAAGATAAGCAGATTTCTAGACACCAAGAAGAAAAGGTTCAGCGGGATGAAGTCTCATGACTGTCATGTGATGATGACGCAGATACTTCCTGTTGCCCTTAGAGGGATAATGGACAAGCACGTCCATGACACGCTTATTAGTTTCTGTAACTTTTTCGACGTTATCTCTCGAAAGTCGATCAGTGTGAAGCAGCTCCGAAGGCTACAGGAAGAGATCGTTGTGATACTAAATGAACTTGAGATGTACTTCCTGCCCGCGTTCTTTGACGTCATGGTGCATCTGTGTGTCCACATTATGGATGACATCATAGACCTCGGGCCGACATTCCTGCACAACATGATGCCGTTCGAGAGGATGAATGGGGTCATCAAAGGATTCGTTCGTAACATGTCCTGTCCGGATGGAAGCATCATTCAGGGCTATCTGACCCAAGAGTGCACCTCTTTCTGCGAGAATTATCTATATGGCGGAGACCCTGTTGTTGGTTTGCCCGTTAACAAGCACCTTGGGAGGCTCGGAGGAGAAGGTCACACCAACGGCCGGAGGGAACTGCATGTGGACCACTCGGGTCGACGCAATGACTTTGACAGAGCAAACTTAGTAGTGCTACAGCACCTAGACGTGGTAGATCCTTTCGCGACAGTGCACAAAGAAACCATCGCAAAGAAGTACCGTGATCGGGGGCTATGCAGGACGAACGCCGAAGTTATTAGAGAGCACAACTCCACTTTCCTGCCTTGGTTCAAAGAGCATGTTCTTGCTAATCCCCCGGAAGAGGGCTCTACGAACGGATTTCTCATATACGCCTTAGCACATGGCCTCGCAGCCAACCTCGCGACCTATCAAGCAAACGATATCAATGGATACACGTTCTACACGGAGGCCAAAGATATAAATAGTGATTTTCAGAACTCAGGGGTGATGATGGAATGCATGACCGGCGACAACGCCGCAACTGAAAGATTCTACGGAAGGGTCGAAGAGATCTGGGAGCTTGACTACTCTGGACTGCATGATGCGATGATGTTCCGTGTCAGATGGGCTAAGAACGTCGAAAGGGAAAACCGGTATTTCACTACCATGTCTATACCCGACGCCAAGAGCGCTACCGTGAACGCCATCGCAAAAAATGAGCCATGGGTACACGCTAAGCACGTGACACAATGCTTCTTCATAACCGACCCGAGCAATCCCAGCCGTGTTGTCGTGAGGAGAGGCAAAAGGAACATCATCGGAATGGATGGAGTCGCCAACGAGGAAGACTACGACCAGTACGGCAACCCGATAAGGGAAGATGACGATGACGATGAAGCATACGTCAAAAGAAGAATCAATACTACATTACCTAAGAAAGATCGTACTCCATGGAAAAGGAAAAGTGACAACCAGGGGCTCAATTATTCGACAGCGAACAAGAAGGGAAAGAAGCTCACTCAGAAACGAAAACGTCGACGCTGAGAAACCATCATTTATATATATGTATTTATTTTGTGTACGCACTTAATCGTTATCGGTCAAATGATGTGTAATATATATCGTCACCTGAGTTATATACATTGTATCCGATCCCCTTCTTCCCGGCTCGGTCGTCTTTCGGAAAAGAAAATAAAATGAAAAGAAATAGAAAAATGAGAAAGGAAAGAAGAAAATGAAAAGGAAAAGGAAAATGAAAGGATTAGAAATGGAAATGAAAAGAAAAAGAAAAAGAAAAAGGAGAAAGGAAATAAGAAAAATAAAATGAAAAGAAAAAGCAAAAGGAGGAAATGAAAAGAAAAATCAAAGGAATAGCAGTAGCGCGTTTATGGACCCGTACTATAGCTAACTTATCTGTAGCGCGGGCTACCAAAACCAGCGCTACTGATAAGTTAGCTATAGTAGTAGCGCGGGTCCACACCCGCGTTATAGATAAGTTAGCTGTAGCGCCAGTTTGGGTAGCCCGCGCTACAGCTATGTTAGATATAGCGCGGGTCCATAAACGTGCTACTGCTATGTTTGAGTTAACCGCACTGCGCGGGCCTTTCTTCCCCAATTCCCCCATTCCCCCCATTCCATCCCCTTCCCCTGCTCCACGCTGTCACCGGAGCCCTCGTCGTCCTTGCCTCCTCACGCCGTCGCCGGAGCCCGTCCTCGCCGCACCTGCCTCCTCCTCGACGTCTGTCAGACCCATTTCTGGGAATAAATCACAGATGAGCCTCAAGTCATACCAGCCCCAAGATCAACTGGTAGACTCCCTTGATATATAGACAACCAGTACAATAATATTACACAGGAGTGAGCAGGGTGCTCAACAATTATTACAAGCTTGGCAGCTTACTACGATGATGGAATAACACAGTGGTATGGTGGTGGAACACACACTGATACAATAAGATAAGTCAAGCGTCAGAGTGAGGCTTGGCTAATTTATTTAGTGAAGCGGAAGTGCAGCGGATAACACAAGTGGTAGACTCCAATGACACAGGTTGACTGACTGGGACTCCTCTAGACGCCGGGCTCGCTAGCGCAATCTCCTTCCTCGAACTCGTCCTCCTCCAAATCTGGCCAAGTAAATAGCCAGGGACAAGCCAGTGAGTACGTTTGAATGTACTCGCAAACATATGAACGTAAGATATATCGCATGCGTATGCCCATGATGATTTAAATGACATGCTCATGCTGAGTTAGATGATATGCAAATGCTAATACAAAAAATATAACATGGCATGGCAACTTTATTAGTATGCTCAGAAAAATTAAACCGTTAGTAATAATCCAAGAAAATAAAAATAAATGCCGGTCGGGCGTCAAGTGACACCACGGTAGGTCTTGAAGAGAAATGCCAAACGGGGGTCTAAAAGAGTATTAGGCGAGACAAACCGCCCATCAACTCAAGCGACGCCTCGAGAGGTCTTGAAAAGAAATGCCGGTCGGGCGTCAAGTGACACCACGGTAGGTCTTGAAGAGAAATGCCAAACGGGGGTCTAAAAGAGTATTAGGCGAGACAAACCGCCCATCAACTCAAGCGACGCCTCGAGAGGTCTTGAAAATAAAACCGAGTGTCCGGGGTAGTCCAGCCAGCCCCTGAGACCCTCAGAAAAGTAAAATAAGAGAAGACGGTTAGTCCACAATAATATTCATGCTTGCAATAATAATATGCATAACAATGACAAGATATTCATGATGAGATATTATTATTCTGCAAAAATATCAGGTGAGTCAGGTTATTTATTTCTTTTCCTCCGAAGACCGACACCGGACCGACACTTGACCAATCCCAGCTAACGTCCTTGACCGCGGACACGGCTATTCGAATAGATAAGACTCTGCAGAGGGTGTACTCTTTACCCACAAGTAAGGGATTTCTTTAGTCAGCACCACGGTACTGGCTAATTCCCATTACGGTCTTTTGTTTGAAAACACACCTGACTAGCACACACCAGTTTAACCTCCAGATGGTCGGAATCACCCTCGGCATCTGTCCGGATAAACTCTAAGACGGAGAGACCACGTCCTGCATGGGATCACTATTCATACGCGCGGATTCCAAGGGGTGCCCCCCTCTCGGTCCCAGACCGGATACACCCATGCCCCCTGAACATGATGGCTGGGATTTAGTCCCTGACAGTGGAAACCCTCATCATGCCCCTCTATGTGGTGTGTACACAGACAAGGGTTGACAACTTACTAAACCGTACTCCCCTTGCGGGAAGACTCGTGGCAGCACGGGGTTTTAGCTAGGCATGACGGAACAAGACTCGATCTAGGTCGACTCAGGAGGTGTTGCTCATATTCATCGGTATGCTTCTCATACCCGTGACACCGCTGTGTCAAAAATATCTTCGTGCCCACCAGCACGTAACATAGCAGGAGACTCTCTCCTTTGGCTGCCCACAGCCTTTCATCAAGTCAAATAGCAAGTGTGCTGTGCAAGCTACACATATGATATGACGATGCATGCATGCAAAACTTTCAATATACTACTCATGTGGTGCAAACTATAAACATAGTCATGCAATGCAAACATGCAAACCCATATCCCAAGTTCATAAGCTTGCCTTGTGAAAAGTAGTCAGTGTTGAACCCTTCCAAATTTTCAGCAAAACCTTCTCCCTCTTTTTCTGAAAAAAAAATCAAATCCAAACTCAATTCAACTTTTTATCACAGTACAAAAACATGTCTCGAAATATTTTTAGAAAAATACTAAAAAAAACTAGAGTGAACAAGAAAGATTTCAAAAAAAAATTCAACTTAATCCGAGTTATATTTTAAAAGATATGGGTGGTCAAAGTTGCAGTCAAACTGAATTTTATTAAAACGGATTAAAAGAAAAACGGTTCGGTGGCGTAAAGCGCAGAGTGCGCCTTCGCCTTATCCAGAGGCGAGCGAGAGGGGACGCTGACGGGTGGGGCCGCCACGTCAGGTTTGAAATCGGCCCACGCGCCCGATGACAGAGAGAGAGAAGTGGTCGCCGGCGACGATCGCCGGAGTTTGGGAGGGAGGAAGTGCTCGGGATGGATTCAGGAGATGATTCCGCGTCGGTGGGTGGTGGAGTTGGACGCCGACGATCACCTGAACGACGGCGAGGTCGACGGCGGCGGAGGAGCTTCGGGAGGTGGTCGGGTTTCGCCGGATGGAGCTTTTGTGGTGAAATTGGAGAGAGGGTTCGACGTGGTGGTGCAGCAGGAGCTTACTGGTGGAGTTTGGGCAGAGATGATGCAGAAATGGCGATGAACGGACTGATGACCGTGGCGGCGGGGCGGTGGTCGGAGGTGGTGAAGATGACCACCTCGAGGACGGGGTCGTGGAGGGGATGAAATTGGGAGGTGGTAGTGGCCAGTGGTGGAGAGAACCGAGCTCGGGAGCCCAATTTATAGGCACGCTAGGTCGGTTCAGTGGCTTGCAGGCGACGCCGGAGTTACTCCGGCCGTCGAGGTAGGTAGGGGAGGTGGGATCCTGCGGCGCGTGTTTCTGGTGGTCGGCGGAGCCCTCTGGAGCACTCGGCTTGGACGGCTCGAGCTTGAGAAGCTGCTCCCCGAGTGACCCCCATACGGGTGCGACGGTGGCAATTACTCCGGCGACGCGTCAGGAGATCCCAGGGGGGTTGGTCGGCGCATGTCAACGCGCGAGGATGCGGTGGAGGGCACCGCGTGGATGGAAGGCGGTGGAGAGGGAGTACAAGGGAGTAATGGAGGACGGCGGCGAGGCGGCTCGGTGCCTCCCGCCGCGGATGAGCTCAGGGCGGCCACACCGGCCAAGCTTCTGGCTGACGCCGGGGATGAGTGACTGAGGAGTGGGGTAGGGGGTGTCAGGCATTGAAGATGAACGGCGACACCGTGGAGGAGACGGGAGAGATGGGGAAGGAGTGCACGGCACCGCTGTCTCCCTGTCGACTGAAGCCAAATTCAGATAACTGAATTTCGGTCGACAGTGAACAGTAACAGGCAAGGTGCAACTTGCACTGATAGATGCAGCTATATATTTTTGGAATTTTTGGAAATTTTTGTGGAGGTGGGTTGATGCTCAAAAGAGACTCTGGAGGAGTTTCAGAATTTTTGGAGAAGTTTTGAAATGGATTTGAACAGAATTACTGTTTCTGGTTCAAGTTTGAACAGGAGCAAATTTGAAAATTTTGAACTTTGGAACTCAGGGTTTTTGGTGAAATGGGTTGTGGGTAGCATCTAGTTGCTAGGATAATTTTGGTGGAGATAGGGAAATCATAGAAATTGTAGTTCCTTTGTAAATCAAAGAAAACCACAATATTGAAAAGTCCCAATTTGGAATTTATAAAAATATGATAGAATATTTTTGGTGGAGTGAAAAGATGTGTGATGTTGTCCTGGAATGTGAGGGTGGATTGTGGAGTAATTTAGAGTTGATGGAAAAATATTTGGTGGAAGATAGGAGGCTTGGAAAGGAGTAAAAAGACCATTCCCAAAAGAAAAATTTATTATTTCAAAAATTCTTCAAAAGAGAAATTATTTATAATTCTCGAAATAATTTTCCAATTAGATCAAACTTCCAAAACAGAACCCTCAGAACTTTAGAATCCAATAAAAGTTGAAAATAGTTATCCAGATCAGAAGAAAATAATAGAAAGGATTATAAGAAAATAATTCAAGGATTTTCTTTTAAATAAAAATTTAAAAATTCAGAGAGAAATTTTTTTGGGGTGTTACAACACCTACCCCCTTAAGAAAAATCTCGTCCCCGAGATTTCAGCTGTCCCTCAAACAGGTATGGATATTCAGCCCTTAGGTGTTCCTCTCTTTCCCATGTTGCTTCCTCTTCGGTGTGATTACTCCACTGGACTTTATAAAATTTTATCGTGCTCTGTCGGGTTCTCCGTTCAGACTCCTCCAAAATTTTTATAGGCCTCTCTCTATATGTGAGATCTGGTTGAATATCCAGGTCTTGATGTTGGACTTGCTTTTCTGGGTTACTGACACATCTCCGTAGCAGTGAAATGTGGAACACATCATGAACATCCGATAATTCTGTAGGTAATTCCAGTTGGTATGCAACTTTGCCCCTCCGTGCAATTATCCTGAATGGCCCAATGAATCTCGGTGCCAATTTTCCCTTGACTTTAAATCTCTGTAGCCCCCTCATTGGCGCCTGCCTCCTCCTCCTCGACGTCGCCGCAAGTCCAACCTCCTCCTCCTCCATCGACCTCGCCGCCCTGTAAGCCCCTCCTCTCCCCTCCCCTCTTGTCTCTCTCTGCTCTCTCTCTCTCTCTCTCTGCCATATGTATGAACCCTAGGTTATTTAGTGATAGATTAGTTCCATATGAACCCTAGGTTAATTAGTGCTAGATTAGTGCCATGTATACCATAGGGTTAGTGCTAGATTATGAAACCTAGGTGCCATTTGAACCCTAGGTTAGTGTTATGAACCCTAGTAAAAAAATTGTTGCTATTTACATTTTTTTAGTTCAAACAGAATTGTTGCTATTTAAAAAAATTTAGTTAAAGCAATTCTTGTTATTTAAAGAAAAAACAGAATTGTTGCTATTTAAAAAAACTTTGTTAAAGCATTTGTTGCTATTTAAAGAAAAAACAGAAGTTCCTTGTTTGCATCAATCAATTGTTAGCTAGGGTTTTTTGAGAAGTAGCTATTGTTTTGTTTAGTTAACCCTAGTAGATAGGAATTTAACTAGGGTTTTTTATTAGGACAGTAGCTGTTTTATATTAGGACAGTACCTAGAAATTTAAAACATATTTTGATGGTGAATTTCTTTATGGTGAATTTCTTTGAATAATTAAATTGCATGAATTTCTTTGATATACATGATGTTGGCTGTTGATGGTGAACATATTTTGAATAATTGAAGTGCCAAATGATGTTGGCTGCTGTTGTTGCCATATGATGTGCCAAATGATGGAGATGATGTGCTATTGTTGCCTATCTTGGCTTTTCTTGTTTGCAGGGAAATGATCCGAGTGGCCTATGTTTTGCCGGAATGTTGATTCATTTCCGTTCCGGCGAATTTCAGGCGCTCGATATGTCCACTTTTTTTAGCAAAGGTCATGCCAAAATTTCCCGTGAATTTCGGCATGACTTGTGCTAGAAAGTAGGCATATCGAGTGCCCGGCATTTGCTGGGACGGGAATGAAACGGCATTCCGGCAAACCATAGGCCTTTTTATTATGTCATTACTCATTTTATTATAGTTTAAGAATTAAACGAGCAGACTTAATCATAGGAAACATGTCGAAAAATGATGAAACCGGGGCTTCTGACCACGCTGCCGACGACATACAATATGACCGTGAACATGATTACCTCGACTTTTGTCTAGTCAGCAAACAAAAGGTTTGTAGGGCCGATGGCACCGATGGCACCGGCACCGATGGCGGCGTCGAAGGTACCGGCGCCGAAGCCGGTAACGAAAAGAAGAAGCAGAAGAAGCAGAGGACACGACGCCCTAACAAACTCGGCATCGGAAGAATCCTGGTCACAGAGATGCACCCTGGCAAATTCGAGCCAGTAGCACCGGATGAAGCTCGCAAGTGCTACGGCAACCAAGTCGGATGCATCCTACGGGAAACCGCGAGCATCAATGACAATGACTTAAGGGAGAAACCACATCTGGAGCACTTGCTCCTAACGAAGCTGCACAAGAGATTCCAGTTCACCGGCCGGAATGACCGCATAGAAAACCCGTGGGATGATGCTGCCATGAAAGATATCAATAACCACGCCATGGGCATGTTCAGCAACAATTTGGCCGCCTGGAAAGGGAGGGTGAAACGAGCGATTGATGCTAACGAACCCCTCTCCAAGATTTTGGCGGACAATCCGACACTTACGGCAGAGGAGTTCAAAAAGTTCAAGGACACTTCCGCTACCGAGGCAGCCAAGATTAAGTCTGAGAAATACAAGGAGCTTCAGCAAAGGAACACGGGGAACCAACGCCTCGGAAGCCATGGCTACATTGGCAAGAGGCCCATATGGGATAAGGAGGACGCGAAACGTGAAGCCGCGGGGATCCCAGACCGCTACGCGGAGTTCACCGACCCGCAGGAGCATGACTTCATCTGGCCCGGTACAAGTGGGACAAGAAAAACAAGGTTTGGTACACGGACCCGATCACGAGGAAATTGATTAGATTACTGGTAATTATTCTTTTATCACCTTACATTTAGCTTCTGATCAAGTGGACTACACGTTGTAGTAACATTCGTAAACGGTTCACGTTCCTTTTGCAGAAGGAGCAACACAGGCTTGCGGCCGAAAGCGACTCATCGTCTCAGTCATCGATGAGGCCCAAGTGGGACACCCCTCTCAACCGGGCCTTGAACCAACTGAAGGAATTCCCTTTGGACCAGCGGCCGCAATATGGACGTGTGCACGGCGTCGGAGACGGCGCCACATGGAAGTACTACTACAACGAGGGCTCGAAGGCCAAAAGGCAGAAAAAGAAGTTCAGTCAGTTGAACATCGATGAGAAGGTGAAGCTTGCGGTCGAGAAAAATGCAGCTGTGGCCGAGAAAAAAGCAGTTGAGGCCGCAGAAGCAAACAAAAATGAGTTGGTCCAGCAGGCAGTCAATGCAGCTGTAGCTGCCTGCAAAAATGATTTCGCTACTAACTTGATTCCAGCTATTATCGACTGGACGAAGCAAAATCCAGACAAGACGGCACATGATTTTCCCATGCCCAGCTTCGTCGGGAGCAACTCGGTGAACATCGCACCACCACCACCACCTGCTACCGCTACCGCACAAGGTCCTGCTCCCGCACCCGCTCATAGCAGCCCGTCCTCTGTCTCTGGCGTGCTAGGCGGGCCTTCGTCTTTGGCTGACCTCGACGCCCTCACGGTAATTACACGTCGCACCAACATATCTATAATCTTCCGTTTTTCGTTGCCTTTCGGATGTCCTACACCACAGACATGTCTTCGCAGGCCGACGAAACCCCGTGCACCGTACTCTACATGATCAACGGCCAGAAGGTGGACGTGAGAAAGGCAGTGATAACGAAGCCCTTGGAACTCACGTTCCACGGCCAGCCGATCCCCGTTGGCACCTTCAGGGTTACCTTGTCGAGTGTGAAAGCGGGCCATGAGGATTTGACTCCTCCAGTGCGGCTCGGGGGAGAGGAGGACGAGACCCCGATGCGGCTTTGAGAATGCAAGGGTTGGATGCTGTTGTGGCCGAAGAATATTCTTCGTCTGGAGGCGGCCGAGAGCACACCAATGACCACACATCAGCAAGGTATGAACACCACCACCCCGCCTACGCAATTACCAGCGCCTCTTGTGCCGGGTGAGAGCGGCGGACGACGTGAGGAAGGGGGTCCAATAGTGGATGATGTAATCGGCCCCGTGGAACAAGGAATGGATGATGAGATGGAGGAGGAGGACCCTCTCCGGTTCCTCAATACCGGCGCCGCCTATGACGACGGACAAATGATGAGTCAGCCATATGACTCGGGTTATGAGCATGCGGATGAGGAGATAGATAATGTGCCCGTGCAGGAACGTCCTAGGGTTGATTGCAAGAATTCTCTCTTCATGCAATTCTCACAGGACACGCCTCCAGATGCCGCCTCAACGCAGGGTCATCTAGCCGAGGGTCGTAAAGTGCTTAGCCCGACGACACTGGTGGCGGGGGTAAGGAAGGGTCTGGACGGTGAACCAAAGAAAAAGGAGAGGAAGAGACCGCCGAAGAGAGGCACTGCTGCCGCCAAAGCTGCCAAAGCTTCTAGCAGCCAGCCGACCGATTTTCCAGACCGTGTACCGGTCAAAGGTGCGGCGATGTACCATGTCGCGGGCGAGCCGATCCTACCGCCGAAACCGCTAGAGGGCATATCAGGGGATCTCAGGAGACTGCACGACCATGTGCTATCGACTGAGAAAATCCTTCTCACCTCGGAGGATCTAGGATATCCGCTTTACGCGGTTCGTGTGCCTCAGGCCAAGTGCTACGTCGACACACTGCCCGTGGAGGTGTTCTTCCTACGGTTTGATCACATCTTTGAGATGTTTCTCACGAGGCGGCTTGATTTTACGATCGTCCTCCTTTTTGCGCTACATATGAACTTCCTCATCAGGAGAGAACAAATCTCGCAAATCTCGATGGCGGATCCATACTACATGCATGAGTCCTTCTTGAGTCTCGGCGAGTTTGAACGTAAAGCTGCTAGGAACTACATCGAATACTTCATGGTAACGAATAAGGACAAGGAAATGATTCTCCTGCCTTATCATCCAATGTAAGTCATTGCCGGACAATCCTGTCATACGTTTCAATCATTCCTTCGCTCATATGGAGACTAATTTGAGGTGTCTTTATTTTCCGCAGCAACGGGCGCACCGTCCTTATCGTTCTTTTCTCGCGAGTCTCCCACGCCGTGTATTTCGACTCGTCCAGAAACTTCGAGAAGAAAGACTACACCCACATAATGGATATTCTAGATGATGCTCTCCATGGCTTCAGCATGAGGGTTGGCCACATGGAGATCAGGAAACAAAGGAAGAACAAGCCGGGTTTCTCGCATAAACTACCTTCTGCTCCATCCATCAACCGACAACAAGCAAGAACGATGGATTCTACCTCCTCCATCTCATGATGGAGTTCAGAAGGGATCACCAACAGCTTCACATGACAACAAGAAATGATGAACATATCCGCAAATGGGCAGAATCCTTAGGAGACGAACCGGATTATAAACTCAGAGATGACTTCTTTCGCATCCAGAAGGACATTGCAATGATCATCATGAAAGAAGTTGTCGAAGAGAAGGGGATGTTCCACCACGGCCCTATATCGCGAGCTGACATCAGAACTCGCATAGGCATGCAACGTCAGGACCTGACGCCGTTCATGAAGCTAGGGTGCATCCTCCCGGATATGGATGGGTGGAACTTCCAGTGATTGACGATGTCGATGATGATGTGTCGGTTGAACTTGTAGTTTCTGTAGCGATGAAACTTCGTGATGTCAACGGTCCTGCTGAACTTGCGTAACGCTAGTTTGTTAGTTTGGGTACGATGACCTGCGTACATCTAGTTAATTAGTTTGGGTAAGATGAACCTGCGTTGATTAATTATGTTTACTATATGTTGCATCTATTAGCTAACTCTTTCTTTTCGTGTTGCTCAAATATATTATGTTGCATATTATTGTTGAATTCGCTTGATGAAGATGCATCTCTAACAGGTACATAGGTCCTTGATGGCGAAGAAGTGCTATGCCGTGTACATAGGAAGGGTTCCGAGAGTGTACGATGAGTGGCCCAAGTGTCAGGCCCAAGTGTCACAGTTCTCGGGCGGCAGCCATAAAGGGTTCGATAGCAGACAAGAAGCAGAAGCTAGTTACTTGAGGTTCACGCTAGCGCGAGAGAGGAATCACAACCGGTGCCTCATGTACTGCATAATTCCGCTCTTACTCATAGTGATAGTTCTTCTCTTCTATATCATCATTTTAAATGGATGATGAAACATGTGTATGGGATGACGATGTAGTTGCATGTATTCGAGACATATCATAACTTGTATCGCTATTTCGAGATCGATGATGATGAGAGACATCATTTGTGTTGGATGATGATGACATGATTTGATGAGACTATTTGCATGTGTATGATATGATGAGACTATTGTGTGTATGATATGACAGGCTATTGTATAAAACCTATTAAAAAACAAAGGAAAAACGCTGTAAAAAAAATTTTACAGACAATAGTAACAGTAGCGCTGCCTTAATAGTAGCGCGTGTTAAACAGGCGCGCTACAGCTTTTATCAGTAGTGAGGTTCACCTAAACGCGCTACTGCTAAACTCTGATAGCAATAGCGTGGGTTGAACAGCGCTACTGCTAATAGTTAGCTGTAGCGCCGTAGCAGTAGCGCGCCCACCCGCGCTACTGCTATGACAAAACCCCACACTACTGCTAGGGTTTTCCCTAGTAGTGAGCCACCACTGACACGCAGTAAAACTTGTCCATTAGTGATTACTATGCCTAAATAATAGTGTGGCACTCACAAAGCTGGCATGTGCTCGTGCACCTACACGGACTAGATGTGGGTGAAGTTGTCACCTTTGCGATCTGCCGCTACATCACTAGGTGGTATCCTATATCTTGAAGCTCGTTGCTTGATCCCTCGATCTATAACTCCTTCCTCCCCCAATATCTATATCGCCCCTTCTCTCTCAGAACATCGATACATATCTCTCCCACAAGTACGAAATCCTCCTCCCACAAAGGCTATCAGTTCTCCTCTCCTCCCTGTAGGCATGCTGAATCTCGCTGATTGATACTTCACTTTTGACATGTGTTGGTGGAGAACGGGAGAGAAACAACAGCTAATTTTTGTTTTTATTCCAACTAATTTGATTCTTATCCTAGGGATTGTTGGATCGAGGTTGGATATATGGGGAAAGGATAAAACTGAGTTTCATCGATGCTTTGAATGGGTATCGTCATGTCGCTAGGGAAGATATTATGAGAAAGGTTAGCATGATGATGTCGTTTTTGTGTCACATATGCGGTTACATGCTAATGTTCAAGTTGAGTTATAGCTACACTTGCTAACTAAGAGTTTCATGTAATACTACACGTTAATGAGACATGTCATAGTGAGTAGGCACTAATTGTTGTGAGCCAAGTGTTATGACAACTGGCCAGACATGAAATGACCAAAGTAGATGGAGGAAATTCAGAGTACAGGGATGAGATTATGCGAGACATCAGGAGCAATCTAGCCACATTGCTTATGTTTAGATTCTTCACAGGCCACATTTATGAACTTCTATGTGAGGGTTTGGCCTACCATGTGAGGTTATAACCGAGCTGGTAGTTGTGACATGAAGGTGAATATCTAAGTTCGTTGTTGGCTCCTAGGCATTCATATAGAATAGATACTTCGAGGCACATCAAACTAGAACTTCCTTTGGATTAATTGAATGAAGCAGTGCATTCTATCGCCATATGGAATAATGCATTTCATCATCATCTGCTTCTAGCATCCACTAGTCACCCTAATCTTCCCTGTCCACTGGTGCTAACAAACGCGCGATATGCCTTAGCCTTTTGGAGCTCATGATGAGGATACAATAGTCAACTATGCATTACAGATCAGAAGTCAGTCTTGAGTTTCATCAATACAAGACGTGGTACACCCTAGACGGTTAGTGCCAGTAGAGGCCAATCAAATTTAGTCATAGACAATGACAAAGCTTGTGTTCGAATGAGGGGCGCCCACTACTACGTGGCCGGGTTGCAAATATATTTGTCGATGATGACCATGCCGTCACATGAGGCATGCACGTTGAATTTAGAAACAGAGTTCATAGAACCCAAAGATTAGCCGGAACAGATCTCCGAAATCTGGACACAACTTGGCGTCCCAAAGCTGGACAACTTGAACATAGGGGATGTGGCCTTCAATGCCATTGGTAGTTCGGTACGACCTGATTAAGGGGAGCTCCTGTTGGTGTCGATGATGGTCTAGGAGGAACGCGTTGTTGAAGGTAAGTAGGAACCAGGACACCAGCATATACCGCCACAGTAGAGCACAGACTCGGATGGGAGACGGGCCAATATGTCTGTTGTGAGCTAGATCTTTGTTCTTCTCAAAAGACGGAAGTAGACGGTTCCCTCGAAGGCGTCGAGGAGTCGACGTAGCAAGTGTGAAGGACGGTACTGCGATGTTCTTGCATGCATGATCGTGAACTATGAAAGCATCCAACAGATGTTGCAATCGTTGATGGTCGAACTGCAACCAGCGGTGACCGTGTTGCGACTGTCGACAGCAAGCTGCAACCAACAGCGACCGTGCTATGATTATCGACAGCGGAGCTGCAATCAGCAGCGACCGTGCTGCGACTATGGACGACGGAACTGCAAACCAGCTGCAAAGGGTGTCCGCGAGATGCGACCATCGACAACAGAGCTACAACCGTGAAAGACGGTGATGCAAGCAGTGACAATCATGTTGCAAGGCCACGGGACGACGAGGCGGCGAGCTGGTGAAGTGAGAGAGAAGGGGCGCTGTGTGTGTTTCTCTCTCTTGCATATGCATATTTGGAGGGACACGATCCACTGGTTGCACGTGGATATCGGACGGCGCATCAGGCAACCGATGGGAGTCAACAAACGGCTAAGCGTCGCCCTAGATGAAATGGGCGAGAGAAACGGAAAAACGCTCTCCCGACCTCCTCCCCGACCTCTCGGGGCTCCCCGGAGAAACACTCTCTCTCCCCACTTTCTCCGGGCGGCGGCGATCCCGTCCCCAGTCGACGGACCACGCCAACGGCCGCCTCCGGGAACCTCGTTCCTCGTTCCCGCCACCACGCCGCGGCCTCCGCATCACAGGTTCGTCCCTCCCTCGATTTTCTCTCAGATCGAGCAAAGCAGAGAAACCTGGGGGAGGGAGGGCTGGCGCCGCCGGGCGGTAGATACAGGGGGTGGCGCGGCCGCCGGGGCTGCACGCGGGGAGACGCTCCAAGGGAGTAGCCCCTGCGCTGGGGAGAGAGCGGAGCGGGATGGGCATGTGTTCGTCGTTGGCGTGGGCATGCTGCCGCCGCTGCTGGAGGGGATGACGATGGCGGTCGATTCGGGGCGTGGGAGGGAGGGAGATCCAGGGGGGTCGTCGCCGGCGTGGGCTTGCTGGCCGCCGCCGCTGCTCGAGGGGAAGAGAGAGGTGCGGGCAAACAGAGCAGAGAGATGAGATATGCTTCAGGTTCAGGTGATAGAGATTGAGAGAGAGATGGTAGAGGCTATGCTGAGATGAGCGAGAGATTGCTATTTCCTCCTGCTGGAGATAGATTAAGAGAGAGGGGTGCTGATTAGTGATTCAGAGAATGCTTGCTGCTGCTCCTGCTGCTGCTATTTGTGCTTCCTGATTGATTATACAGTGATTGAGATGCTGCTATTTGTTCTGATTGATGTTATTGTCGCTATCCTATGCACTATGTTGTGATGGAAAATCATTGGATTCACTTCTGTATCAACATTTATATAGCTGAAATGTGCTTCTTCAGAAAAACTTGATTCTACTTTGCTACAGATCTAATTATTTCTGTAAAGTTGGTGCTAAAGATAGATCTGGAGGTGGGAGAACGAAAGACAAAAGGAACCCTTCCTTCTCATTCCTCTGCATCATACATCCATGTTTTCACATCTTATCATCTAAATGTAGTTTCCTATATAGCTTTCCTATCTGAATGAACGTGTAATTTGTGAATGGAGTGGAAGTTGCTGAATATTCTCTCGCTTGTGCTCGCCATACTCACAAATATGTGTAATTGTTGCTTCTAACATTTGTGATAGAATATTCTCTATCGTCCACTTGCTTCTTATAGTTATAATTGACATTGTTTTCTCTGCAGGTATATTTGCCCCTGCTGGCAAAACAATGTTATTCAATTTACTTTTACTGTCACATGAGCATTGGTGTATCATCTAAATTGTTGAAAAAGATAATAGCCAAAATGTGCGTCTCAAGGAAACACGATCGTTCTTTGGTGGAATTTTTGCAATTAGGTGTTTTACTGTTTGTGAGGTGGCTTGTTGCCTATTGGTCTACTAACATAATACATACTAACTTTTGCATCTTTTTAGGTTGATCATCAGATGGAGCAGCGGCAATCAATCACCATGTCGAAGCTAGACAGCAGCGGTGTGACCGTCCTTGACGACTTGCCAGAGTCAATCATTGCCGGGGAGATACTCATCAGGTTGCCGGCGGAGGACATCCTTCGCTGCCGTGCTGTGTGCAAGTTGTGGTGCCATGCCACCTCCGCCCACGACTTCCTTCTCGCTCACCACCGTCGCCAGCCCTCGCTCCTTCTCATCAATTGCCTCAATCGTGACAACAGATTCTATGACGGCCATCTCTGTGTCTTCTGCGGTGCCCATGCTGGGGCTACCAGCCGCAAGCTCTGCCGGCCCATCCTCTGGTATGCTGACCACAAGCAGGATGTAGACAGCCTCGCTATCCACGCTGCCTGTGATGGCCTCCTCGTCGTCTCCTACAAAGATCATGACAGACGCTTCGATATCTGCAATCCAACGACCCGCCAACGTGCTCCCTTGTTGCTGCTTCCTGGACCAAGATGTGGTGTTTCTGTTACAAGCATTCGCATAGCAGGATTCTACCAGCATTGCCCGTCCAGAGAATACCGTGTGCTCTACTCAATCTGGACAAGGAATGAGAATGGTTTCACTTTCATGACTGATTTCTACGTCCTCTCAGTGGGATCTGATGAGCCTAGGCCCATAGGACATCCACCTATGGAACAAGACCGACTGGATGGATATCCACCTATGGAACAAGACCTACTGGATGGACGACATCCACCTATGGAACAACGCCTACTGGATGGACTGACATGTTCGTCTAATGTATCTGTTCTCCACCGCGGCAGCCTGCATTGGGGACTAGAACGGTACCACTCTGACCTCAGCAAAATTCTAGTGTTCGACACTGCTGCGGAGACATTTAGGTGGATGAGCCGTCCCACCGGGATGAGCTTTTTGACACTGTTGTTGGAGATTGACAGTGTGCTTGCTATGTGCACCAGTTACAATGGCATTGTTGTAGATATACACATGATGCAGGACTATGAGGCTGAGGTTTGGGCCTTCAAGTACCGGATTGACCTGTCGGCGCTGATGGCGTCCCTACCGCTTGATCTAAGGGTGAGATGTTTACGCAAGATTGCTGTGCTCGACAAGCATGAGTTGCTCATTGAGCTTGACGCTGGGCATCTTGTGCACTGTGATATTGATGGCAAGTTTTTGGGACACGTGAAATGCAGTGAGTGTGAGGAAAGCCGTGTGCACATTACACCTTATCGCTTCCAGGAGAATATCATTCCACTTCCGTTCTTGGAGATGCAAGATGATTATGGGATGCCAGAAGCAGAAGATGATGATGAGATCCATTATTTCATCTGGCCATATCCATAGAACACATTTATGTAATATCCTGAAATCCTGGTCCAGATTTGCTGTGCCCTTGCAGTACTTATGCTGTGATATCTAGTCGGTTCCGTTTAACTGGGCATTTTGACTGGTAACGGTAGCATCTTTGCTATGAGCTATCTACACATGATAAATGTCGTGAACTATTGATAGTCTATTCTATAGAAATGTTGCACTTGTTTCATTCTGGTCTATGGCCAATTTTACCGATCTTAATTACTGTCCGGTTGCTTTGTTTGATGTGTCTAGTTTGGTTTTTGAAATTGACTTGTTAAGTTTGTTTGTTGTAGCATCCTGAACATATACATGCTTGATTAAGTAGAGAGTTTCTGAATGCCCTGTCGGTTTGAGAAAAACCGAAACTCAACGACGTATTAGAGTATAAAACGGATATCATGGTATATAATTTTCCTTTGAAAAATGTGCTTGACACTCACCTGATCAACATAATTGATCTCAAGCTGGAAGAAGTGCATGTTTTTTAAACAGAGCAGGTCACCATGTTGTGCTTTAGTTTCTCCAAGAAGTGTCTTTTTTCCCTAAAAAAAAAAAGTGTCTTGTTTCTAACTTCATGTACCTTGTTGCTTTGTTGATCGTTTTATTTCTTGATCTCCGACACGGTTGTCCTTCTTGATCTCCAGTGAGGATTCTGGTTGTTGTGCGGACTATTGCTAAGAGACTACAATAGAATCTCGCCTTTAGGTGAGATCGTAGGATCAACCCAAAAAAATCTCATATTTAGACAATCCACAAAATTCTGAATTATTCGACAACATACCTATGATGTATGTCTACAACTCCAAAAAAATCAGCTCAAAACTCAACCTACAATTAGAGATACAAAAATGTCAACTGTGAATAGTGTCAGCTTTGAGTGAATAGTATGTGAAACTATTCACATCCAATTTTGTCTTTTTTGTTTCTACAAGTGTAGGTCGAATTAGTAGCTAAAACTTTTGAAATTGCGCGACCGATTTCAACGCTCTCCTCCATGCATAACATACTCCACCATGGGCCCCGCACAACTTATCCGTCTCTCTCTATATATATCTCTATCTCTCTTTCTCTCTCTACCTTATCCCCTCATACGCTTTCTCATTCTTTCTTTCTCGATATGAGCTCTCTCTCTCTCTCATTCGTCGGTGGCCGCCAGGGAACGCGTCTCCCCGAGCACGACCCCCTAATATCATCTTTCTCCACTCTCCCGGTCGCTCGCAGCACGCTCCACCATCGTCGCAACGCCTGCCAATTGGTACTACAAGTCGCCACCTCCACCCAGTGCCACGAGTGGCCACGACAATTGCCGTGAGGCTGACCGTGGCGCTGCTGCAGGTGCTGGTGGCCACAGCGAGCTACGCGAGGGGGTCGCCGATGGCCGCTAGAGCATGCTGTGAAGCGGACGACACCGCTGCAAGCGCATTGCGGTGGAGCTGCGAGCACGGGTTGTCGGTGCAGTGATTTGGCTGCAAGTGCGAGGGGCGGTGCGGCGACAATGTCGAAGTGGTTCTTGAACAAGAAGAAGGAGATTGACAAGCACAACAAGGGAGGCGATTGAATCATTATTGTATGAATTGTTGAATTTTATTTTGGCTTGTATTGAATTGTCGAATTGTGGTTTATTTTTGGTTTGTGTTGAACTGGTTGTGTGCTATATGATCTACGTGCATGTTTTTTTTGCATGAAATGAGTGTTCGCATACGAGGGGGTGGTTACCCAGACAAATGAGGGGCGGGTCTGCGCTCTCCATGAACGTTTAGGGGGTCAAAGTTGCCACGTTTGGCTGGAGATGCTTTAAGACCTCCCATAGGTAGTATCATGCAGCCCCATGCAATGCCAACTAGGCTATTGGTGATATGTCATAGTATTAGTTGGAAAAAAAAAGCTGCTAATATCATATCATAATATTGTATCATAATAAAATGTTGTGCTACTATTTTTTATGCAAAACAATAAATAAGGTCACCTAAGATACTAGCATATGATATTGTGTACTACAAAGGTAGTATCGATACATGATACTAGTATATTAAACCCCCACTACGAGCATGATAGATTCTTGAAAGAAGAAACAGAGAAGAGGGACTGTGTGATGTTGTTTAGGGAAACATCATCGAGTCAACAACATGCACAACCTCTTTCTCTCTCTCCCTTATCCCCTCGTACGCTTTCTCCTCCATTCTTATTCTCCGATACTCTCTCTCTCTCTCTCCCTCTCTCTCTCTCTCGTCGGTGGCCGCCATGGAACACGTCTCTCTGAGCACGACCGTCCCTCTCATCTCTCTCCATCACCCAGCATGCTATCGCCCGCCCGCTCCACCGCCGCCGCAGCAAGTGCTGCCATGAATAGCCACCTCCACCCACATGCCGTGAGCAGCCACGACGGTTGTGGCGAGGCCGACTGGGGTGCTGCTGCAAGGGTCACTAACGCCCCTTGCGAGCTGCATGAAGGGGTCATTTGACGGCTGCTAGAGCGTGATGCGAGGCGGACGACACTGCTACAAGCGCAGGACGGCAGAGCTACGAGCACGGATGATCCGTGTGGTGGCCTCGCTGAAAGTGCAAGGGGCGGTGCTACGACGATGTTGGCACGGATGATTCTGAACTACGAAAGCGTGCATGGGATGCTGCAATCGCCGACGGCAGAACTGCAACCATGGACGCCCGTGCTGCGACTATAATGTAGGAGCTACAACCAAGAGTGACCGGGTTGCGATTTGTCGGCGATGGAGCTGCAACTGTGTTGTGAGGCCACGGGATGGCGAGGCGGCGAACTGGCGCCGCTACGAGCAGCTTATGGGAGAAGATGGCGAAGATATCGTGCAGGGGAGAGGCGGCTCATGAGGAATAAAAAAATAGCGCACTGTAGCAAAATAGCGCCACCCTAATAATATGCTATTAGCGTGTTATATCATGCTATATCATGCTATTAGCAAGACATTGCTCAGAACGTTACAGCGCGCTATTTTTTCAGTGCTCATGAGAGGAAAGCGGGCGTTGTGTGTGTTTCTCTCACCGCGTATGCATGTTTGGAGTGTCACGATCCAATGGTTGCACGTGGATATCGGACGGCGCAGCAGTTGACCGATCGGAGTCGACAAGCGCCCTAGATGAAACTAGCGCCGAAAAGCGCGGCGTACCCCGCGCTCGTGATAATGCCCGTTTAAAATTATGGGTTATCCATTACTCAGTATTTTTCCTTTGCCTTGAAGCGTTAAATTGTATACATCACTCCTTCTTTGAACTTGTTTTTAAAAATGTGCATTCTATTTGACGGTAGTGCTCCGTCGAGTGTGCGGCTCTGAAATAATAAATGAAGATCAAATTACAGAACTTGCCGTAGCACGCGAGAAAACATAAATAATGCTATAGAACTTACCTTGTGATCCACCATGAAAAAGTTGAACTTGAGAGCTGAGTACAATATGTGCTTCAGTGTTCTCATATTTGTGTAACACAGACAGTAAACTTCAACTGAAAAAGTGCCTAGTCAAGTCCTTTAGTAATGGTTCCTTTCCTCCGCTGAGCAGATCTTGCTATTCATAAGAGAAACACATAATAGATGGTACATTTGGTATATTGTTTTGATTTAAAATTCGGTTACTGTTTTGGTTTTATGGTTTGCGTGGGTTAATGTTTTCGGTTTAGTTAGGTGTTGTTTCGTTTTACTGGTTTTATTGCTCCGGATTATTCGGAGTTGTTGTTTCGGTTTATTCAGGCTATTGTTCCGGTTAGTAGTTCTGAGTTTATTTGGATAATGTTCTTTTTTGTTTGAGTATTTGTTAGTAGATACTGTTTCGGTTTATGGTTCAGGTGGGTTAATGTTTTCGGTTTATTTTGGTGTTGTTCCGTTTTACTGGTTTTATTGTTTCAGGTCGAGGGAGGAGGAGTCTTAGTTTTTTTGGTGTTTTTTTATATTCCTTCCGGATTACTGTTCATGTGAATGCGTAGTGTTGTTTTAAAGTTTTTTTAGTTGTTACGGTTTATTCGGATGTATTGTTTTGGTTTAAAATTTGGTTACTGTTTCAGCTCTACGGTTCGTGTGGGTTAATACTTTCGGTTTATTCAGGTGTTGTTCCGTTTCACTGATTTTATTGTTCTGTATTATTCGGGGTTATTGTTTCGGCTTATTTGAGCTATTGTTCCGGTTAATATTTCTGAGTTTATTCAGATAATGGTCCGGTTTTTGTTCGGCTATTTGTTAGTGCACTTCTAACTGCTATTGTGTTGCAAAAAATGGCCAGTAATTGGTCAAGAACATATTTTTTTCAGTACTATAATTGAAAAGGATCAGTAGACGATTGAGATGGCTGTGCATCAGTACGCCGGTGTTGAGAAATGATGTATAAAAAATTCTAAATTCTAACAGTATAAGGATGCGAGGGTAGAGAAAGGGAAGAGAAATGATAGGTAAAAAATATCCCAGTTTTTTTTTTGAACGTGCGTATTTTTTTCTTCGATGAAAGCTAAAAGAAGGGGAGTACTGTTCATCCGTGACGCTATTCACCTCGGGGGCACTGTTCATGGATGATACTGTTCACAGATGTCACTGTTCATAAGTGCGCGACAGGCAGTACTGTTTTTTTTTGCAGATGGCACTGTTCATATTAAATTACTGTTCGCAGACGATCATTTGTTCATGTACGGGACTGTTTACAAACGACTGTTCATATACGGTTACTGTTCATACACGGTACTGTTCACAGATAGGGACCAGTTTGTTGATGCTGGCATAAGCAAACGGTAAGTTAAGGAGTAAAAAGATGGCACTGTTCATTTATGGCACTGTTTACAGGTATACCGTTCGCGTACGGTTACTGTTCGTGTGCATTACTGTTCACACACGGTTACTGTTCGCGAGTGCTTACTGTTCAATGACACCGACGTTGCCGTGAAAATGAACAATGAGCGCCGAAAAAAATTCAAAAAACAAGAAAATTCAATCCTTCCCGCTTTAGTTATAGTACTTATGAAATGAAATGGGCTCACCCTACCTCCTCCCGGACTTCTCCGAGCTCCACGGCCGGAGAAACACTCTCTCTCGCCACTTTCTCGGGGAGGCGGCGACCCCTTCCCCAGTCGACGGACCACGCCAACGGCCGCCTCCGGGAAGCACACGCCGCCGCCTCCGCTTCAGAGGTTCGTCCTTCCCTCGATTTTCTCTTAGATCGACTGATCGAGCAAAACAGAGAACCTGGGGGAGGAAGAGATGGCGCCGCCGGGCGGTAGATACAGGGGGCGGCGCGGCCACCGGGGCTGGAGGCGATACAAGGGAGGGGCTCCTGTGCTGGGCAGAGAGAAGAGCGGGAGGAGCATGTGTTCGTCGTCGCCGTGGGCATGCTGCCGCTGCTGCTGGAGGGGATGACGGTGGGGGTCGATTCGGGCCGTTGGGAGCGAGCAGAGAGAGAGGGGGGGGGGGGGGGGGGGGTGTCGACGCCGGCGTGGGTTCGCTGGCCGCCGCTGCTGGCCGGGTCCTGTGGAGTAAAAAAAAAGAGGTGCAGGGAGACAGAGCAGACAGAGAGCAGAGAGATGAGAGCTGCTTCAGGTGATAGAGAATTGAAAGGGAGATGGGAGAGGCTTGGGCTGAGATGAGTGAGAGATTGCTATTTCATCTGTTGGGGATAGATTGAGATTAGTGTAGTCTGTGATTGAGAAAATGCTTGCTGCTGTGCTGCTGCTATTTGTGCTTGCTGATTGATTATACAGTGATTGAGATGCTGCTATTTGTACTGATTGATGTTATTGTTGCTATCCAATGCACATTGTTGTGATGGAAAATCATTTGATTCGCTGCTGTATCAACATTTATATATCTGAAATGTGCATCTTCAGAAAAACTTGATAGAGCGCGGCCTGGAGAGACCCATCCTCGGCGCCGTTGACACCGTTCTCTCCCCCACGGCTGCCTACCAAGGTCCTTCTTCAATTCCTTCACTGGGTCTGCATGGCTACTCGAGGATGCGCTGTTTGTCCTCTTCATGTCTCCTTTTAATGTCGATGCCCATGCCGTCAGGATCGATAGGTCTGGCCGTGAGCCGGCCGGCCTGCCGTAGGTACTAATCAGGTCCATACTCCCCCCATACCTGCTTCACGTTTCATGGAGCAACGAGATGTTTTCTGCTCTCTTTTTTCAGAATCCCTGTTGTTATGCAGCTAGACATTGCTAAAATTTGTTCTATCTTTTTTTGACAGAAAAAAATTGTTCTACCTTGCTAAGCATTGGATCTTCTTGTAGTGTTGTCTTGTTTAATACTCTAAATAGCATCCATGTGCTGAAAGGAGCCGGGCTTAATTTACATGTGTAGATGCAATCTTTCTTTCAGAAAGAGCACTAGCTAGAACTATGTATCTGACATGCATACACACAATGGTTGATTTCAGATATGCTTACATTCTGCCCCTTTTCACTAACAATAAATTAGCTATGATATTCTATTCATTTTTGTTACCAGGAACTTCAGCTATGACATAGTATACAAGAACTAGAGCAAAATATTGTGAGCCTGTTGCAACTGATCAAGGCTTAGCCAATGAGGCCACAATAAGATGGGTGAGTAAATTATCCTGAGGTGACCAGCTTGGATGGTTTCTATTGTTGTTGCACATGTGAAATTTTTTTCTCTTCGAATTCTCCCGATAGCTCAAGCAAATTTTGCTGGATCGAAGAAGGCAAGCAAGTGCATCTTGTTGTTGTACAGGATATGGGCCAGGGTGAGCATGAGCGTGGCGCGTGGAACCAAGAAGCACCTGCCCATGAAGATCCTCTCCACCCGCCCACCTGTCCATGCACCTGTGGTGGAGCTACAAAAAAATATTGGGCGGGCCACAGCGGGATCGCCGTGGCGATGGATTTCTCCGGCTTGACATTCAAAATTACCGATGTGCCGACGACTCCTCGCCTCTGTTCATCGACGCATATGCCCCTGCGGCCGTTCCTCCGCATGGTCAGCGACACAGATGCCGCTGCTGCCGTTCCTCTCACAGCGGAGGACTCGGAAGCCGCTACTGTTGTTCCTCTACGCGACGTCGACGCTCTGCCCTCCAGAACCGTGGCAGGACGCCGTGTGAACGCCTCAGGGAGTGTGTCGATGCCCACCAAATGTTTAATGGGTTCCCCTAATTGATCTCTCTCTATATAGCTAGTCCTCTCTATTTCAGTCTCTCTCTGCTCCTATACAGCTATACTCCATGCCTCGGGTGATGTTATTTTGTTTCAGTTTTTTGCCAGATTTAACACGGACCTTTGTTCAAATCCTCTCCAGATTGAACCACTGAAAGGGAGCAGACAAAGATGCAGAGGCAACAACTCCAAAGAATCAGTACGGTGCTGTGTTTTCAGTATTCCTAAAATAAATGAAGTAATGGTGTCATTAGCACTAACATTGATGGATCAGTCGTTGCTATTGAGAAAATCATCATACTCTGTTAAGCCAGATTCCATTTGTTTTTAGCAGAAGCTCGCATCTGTGTCTTATGAATTTTGAGTCATTCGAACAGTAAGGATATAGGTAGTTCCTGGATGCTCTCTGCAGTATATTCATTTGAACACCAAGGATGTGAGTAGATTCCTATGATTTTTATTACATGAATGAGTGTTTAATGTATCCCCTACCCCTTTTTATTTGTACTTAAATTTTCCTGGTTTGAAATCGACATTACTTTTCTGCAATGAGACTAATATGGGAGATTCAAATAGAGAATTAGTGATCGGAGAATTAAGCACCTGTCTGCAATGTTTCTATACAGAGTATTTTCTGCAATGGCATTTCCATGTATTTTCAGTTATGTTATTTGGTTCTTCTGTTGTGATAAAAAGAACTACTTTTTTTCTATTTCCTTTGATCTCTTTTTTTTTCTATTTCCCTTGATCCATCTTCAGTAACTACAACTCTCATGTTGCATTTGCATTTACTGTGTCACCTCAAAGTGTGGATCTTCATAAGTGTTATTTTACTTTTCTCATGTTTCTTATAACCTTGTGCTAGAAAATAGCAATCATATATTCCTAGGGATTTGCCATTTTGCCATGCTAACTGAAAATCTATCAAATCTTTGGTCTAGAATGCCATAGGTTGTTGTTTTGTAGTGTCATACTGACTATCACTACAAGTAGGCTCTATGAATTGGTTGATTTAATCAAGAAGTGTTATTGAACTAAGTAGCCACTCACATACGTATCGTTTCTGCACTTGCATGACACCCATTCTAATTATTTCAGCTCATGATTGATCGATAGCAACTAGATTTAATTTAGCGTACTCGACATAGTAATGGGATAATGATATCCGAACTACTGTTTTACTTGCATCTTGGTTAGGGTCACCGTCATGAGTGAGCATTTTTGTTACTGGGCAAAGGACTAGAACTCACATGTGGTTGGTTGACCATGCTGGAAGTGAGAGCTTGGCCAAAACTGAAGTGGAAGGAGAGAGGTCTAAGGAGGCAAAGTTCATCGACAAGTCACTGTCTGCACTGGGTGATGTTATTGCTTAGCATGCCTTCAAAATGCCCACTGGGTGATGTTATTGCTTCCCTTTCCTCCCAAAAGCCCACTAGCATCTTCAGAAATCAACATATGTTCAAGTAAGTGCTCTTCACAAATGGTGCATGATGTTCTTCTATTTATGTTTCAGGGAATTTTTTCTGGACAAAGGCAAGGGCAAAGGAAAAATAGCTCTTGGAGTGTGCTCTATTATTGAGGCTGTCGAAAACTCAATGCTTATAAAGAGGAGACTTTTTATGTGAACGGCAAGGGATTTATTCTATAGATTGCAGTGACTTTGCTGAAGTATCAAGGAAACCATATAAAGGAGGTTGGCAACAATGAGGCACTGAGGAAGAAGAATGCATATGTGGTTTTCTCTAACTCGCGGAGATCAGGATCGCGATATTCCTCATATTCTTGCTTCTTGAAGTTTACATCTTCTACACTAACCCCTTGATGTTACAAGCAAGTAGCACTGATTTTTCCAAGTGCATTCCCAGTATAGTTGTATTTCTTTCTTCAGGTGCATTTTTTTTTTCAAATGCATGTTCCAATGTAGTATTTCTTTGTTTTCCAAATGCATGTTCTAATTCAAATAATTAGTTTCAAGGTGCCGCCATCAATGCCATAAGGATCATTTGTAACCTGCAGATTTTTAGCTTTGAGTTGTAATCAAGTTGGAAAACTTTTAGTACACACAACTTCATTGGCGGGTCATTGTAGCTTTATACATGACATTGTTTTGTTTTCACCAACTAAGAATCATGCCAGGTGAAAGGTGCCTATTGTCACATGGATGTGCATATTGTGGTTATCCCAGGGCATATGGTAGTTTGTTTCAATAGAACAATTAAAGGAGTAGCATTACCAGAGATATGTGACTAGACTTTCTGTGTACGGTCAATTACCCATTGTGTACTGAATTTTCTGAAACTGCCAATTGATCAACACGTGAGCTCTGGTCAGATTTAAGAGGGGATTTAGTTTGTTGTGCTCAAATATACGGCTCCTAATTAGGGTGAATGAGGAAAACAAATTCCTAAGGTTAACGTGCGTTGCACGTGCATGCTTACTAGTGTAGTCACGTTCAACCCCTATGCATAGATTTCCCCAATGTCACCTCGGAAATCCGCGAGTTGAGTGCCAAAACATACATCAAGTGAACCAATATAATACCCCATTATCACCACGGGTATTCATATGCAAGACATACATCAAGTGTTCTCAAATCCATAAAAGTATTCAATCCGATAATAGTGAAACCTCAAAAGTAAAAACTCAATTCATCACAACAAGATAGAGAGGGGGAGACACCATATGATTCAACTATATTAATAAAGCTCGCGGTACATCAAAATCGTGCCAAATCAAAAACACGAGAGAGAGAGAGATCAAACACATAGCTACTAGTACATACCCTTAGCCCCGAGGGTGAACTACACCCTCCTCATCATGGAGACCGCCGGGATGATGAAGATGGCCTCCGGTGATGATTCCCCCATCCGGCAAGGTGCCGAAAAAGGGCTCCAGACGGGATCTCCTTGGTACAGAGGTTTGCGGTGGCATAGTCAAAGTTCTAGGGTTATTTCTGGGGGTTTTGGAATATATAGGATTTTTCAGTGTTAGAATCACGCGAAGATGGGCTAAGATGGGCCCATGAGGCACCACGGCGAGCTTGCCCCCCCAAATGCGCGGTGGTGGCTCGTGGGCACCTCGTGGCTCTTCTGGTCCTCCCACGAAGCTTCGGGGGTCTCTTTTGTTCCAAAAAAAATCGTCAAATTAAAAAGTTTCACTGCATTTTGACTTCATTTGATATGGATTTTCTGGAAAACCAAAAACAAGCAGAAAGCAGCAACTGGCACTGGGCACTAGGTCAATATGTTAGTCCATAAAAATCATATAAAAGCCATATAAAAGTGCACCAAAATCATGCAAAATTATTGTAAACATGGCATGAATACTTCATGAATTATAGATACGTTGGAGACGTATCAGCATCCCCAAGCTTAATTCCTGCTCGTCCTCGAGTAGGTAAATGATAAAAGAAATAATTTATGAAGTATGAATGCTAACATAGTGCATAAGTTTGATCAATGATAATTTAAATCACTTTTTCTAGCATCAATATATATTATAATCAGTAGCTCATCTCATAAAACTTCTCATGATCAAGTAGCAATCTATTCACATGTTTAAAGTATAGGCCATAAACTTTCTTGAAAACTAACAAACTATGTTCTCAGTCATCAAACAATTGCAATTCATCTTATTTTCATGAAGGGTCTATGTAAGAGCTTTGATCTAGCAAATTCCACATACTCAACCATCATTTAGTCTTTCATGATTGCTGACACTCAATGTATATTTTTAGATCAAACCGTTTCAGTCAAACACATAGGAAGATATGGGCTTAATGTTTCGCCTCCCAACTTATTTATCTCAGAGATAAGGACAACAATAATAACTCATGATCACCTATATTCAACTGGATATATGTGCCTGGATCTTTCCCCACCACATAATGCTTGCCAACTAAAGAATAAATAGAGCGGAATAGGGATGAACATTAATGACTCTTGCATAAAAGTAAATATAGAAAAGTAAAAGATAGGCCCTTCGCAGAGGGAAGCAGAGGTTGTCATGCGCTTTTTGTTGTTGGATGCACAAACCCTTAATGCAAAGGAACGTCACGTTATATTGCCCCTTGTGATAGCAACCTTTATTATGCAGTCCGTCGCTTTTATTTCTTTACCATCACAAGTTCGTACAACTCTTATTTTCCCTTGCAATAAAAGATCATACATATTTTAGGAGCAATTTTTATTGCTTTTTGCACTGATGACAAGTTACTTGAAGGATCTTATTCAATCCATAGGTAGATATAGTGGACTCTCATGGCAAGAAACTGGGTTTAAGGGTTTTTGGATGCACAAGTAGTATCTCTACTTAGTACGAATTTTTGGCTAGCAAAAGATCCTAAGCAAGCACCACATGTTAGAGGATCCATGACAATATAACTTTTATGTGAATATAAATAAACATAACGCATTACGTTGTCTTCCTTGTCCAACGTCAACTACTTGATCAAGCTTGAAAATAATTAATGGGGGCTCACAATCATAGAAGATATCCAATATAGTATATTTATATGTGAAATTTATATTTCTTCAAAATTCTTTCATGAATTGTTCAAGTGACCAATGCTATGTTTGTTAACTTTCAATAAATTTTACCACTTATACTTCTTGTATGTGAAGTCACTACACCCCATGGGACAAGCATATGAAGCATATAAATTTCAATTTTATGATATTCAATTCATTTCAATAATTTACTCATAGGATATAAGTGAAGAACAAGAGTAAATGACAAACTATTCCAAAAAGATATAAGTAAAGAACAAATGAGTAGTTAAGTAAATAAGTAGCTATGTGAGGACTCTCTCTCATTTAAAAATTTCAGATCTCAAGTATTTTATTCAAACAGCGAAGAAAACAAAATAAAATGACATTCCAAGAATAGCACATCTCATGTGAAGAAGCAAAAAACTTAGGCTCAACCAAGACTAACCGATAATTGTTGATGAAGAAAGGTGGGATGCCTACCGGGGCATCCCCAAGCTTAGATGCTTGAGACTTCTTGAAATATTATATTGGGATGCCTTGGGCATCCCCAAGCTTGAGCTCTTGTGTCTCCTTAAATCCTCTCATATCATGGCTTCTCCTAAATCTTAAAAACTTCATCCACACAAAACTCAACAAGAACTCGTGAGATAAGTTAGTATAAATCAACTCAAAACCCCAAAATTATCTACTGTAGCAAATCACAAAAATTGTAATTAAACATTGCATACTAAATGCCTCTTCATATTTAATACTACTATTCACAAATAGAAACATTAAACACGCAAACATATGCAAACAATGCAAGTATAACAACAATCTGTCAAAACAGAACAGTCTGTAAAAGGGGAATAAGAATCCATACTTCCCTAACTCCAAAAATTCTGAAAAATTACCACGTGACAGAGAACTCATGCATGCTTACTGTGTAAAAATTTCAGATTTTTATCATATTCTGACTATTCAGGAATATTCTGGACATAACAGAAAACTTTCCATTTTTAAACAGCAACACATGAACTTGGAAACTGGGCATGGTAAAGGCTATAATTGGTATTTAATTGAACTAAAAGATACAAAACATGATTATTGAAAACAGCAAGAAAATATCAACAGAAGAAAATGATGCTCCAAGCGAAACTCATATTATGTGACGAATAAAAATATAGCTCCGAGTGAGGTTACCGATAGTGTTGAAGACGAAAGAGGGGATGCCTTCCGGGGCATCCCCAAGCTTAGTTGCTTGTGTGTTCCTTGAATATTACCTTGGGGTGCCTTGGGCATCCCCAAGCTTAGGGTCTTGCCGCTCCTTATTCTCCTTGTAGGGGAACGCAGCAGAAAACAAAAAATTTCCGACCTACGCACCAGCCCAGGACCACTATGGAGACTGCATACAAGGTTTGATCTTTTCGTTACCGACTCGTAGCGCAGCGGAAGTAGAGTCGATGACGATCGGCGGTGCAGATCCCCGCAGCTAGGATTTTACAACCTACCAACCGCGAGGATGTACTCCCTCGTCAGCTCACCGGACGGATCTCCGGGCAGCCCTTCGAGAGGCCTCGGGACAGTCCCTCGGATAGTCGGACAGCCCTTCGGGAGGCCTCCAGACAGTCCTTCGGATAGTCCCACCGGACGGATCCTTGCACAGCCCTCCGGAAGGCCTCTGGACAGTCCGTCGGATAGTCCCACCGGACGGATCCTTGGACAGTCCTCCGGGAGGCCTCACGGACAGCCCTTCGGGGGGGTCACTCGGACAGCCCTTCGGGAGGACCCCCGAAACTCGGACAGCCCTCCGGGAGGACCCTCGAACAACCCCTCGGGCAAAAAGATTGAACCTATGACCTCTCTAAGGGGTTGCACACATACGGTGTCATCTATCTGGCAGGGCTTCCCTGTCCAGAACTAGTTCCCACCGGAACCCAGACAGCCTTTCGGCTCTACGAAACTATTTCGCGGGGAGGGAGAGAAGAAGGCCAGATCATGCATGGCTTCTGTATGTTGAGAAAGAGTGTGTCTTTAGGCAGCCCCCTCCACCCCTATTTATAGGCCAAGCCCAAGGGTGGCTTCTCCAAGAAGCCAAGGGGAAAAATACCAAAAGGCCCTCAAGGCGGCTTCTCCAAGAAGCCACCCAAAAAGCACTTTCACTATTCATGGAAACATTTTTCCGCGACCGTTAAATCCGAAAATATTTCTGTGGGTCTTAGAATAATTCCAGTACCCACTAAAATGATTTTGGACGCGTTCCGAAACAAATCCGGATTAGTGATTTTCATCTGCGAAAAGCAACCAAAGCGGTTCCGGCAACTCCGGAACATTTCCGGGTTTTTTCTCCGAAAAATCCCAGAAGTTCCCAGAACAATTCTGGCACCCTCCAAGAATTTCCAGGCCTGTGCCGAAACCAATTTGACTTAATGGTATACCCTAAAACAACTTTTCAGTTTTACCGAAACAATTCCGGTGCTCTCTCTCCGAAACTTTTCCGCTGTCTTCAAAAATTTTCCGGTGACTTTCTCTCAGACTCCCTGTCTAGTATTCAGCAGATAGATGACCCTTAAGCGTGTGACCCTATAGGTTCGGTGAAGCATAGATATGACCGGAACTCTTTCCGATCAATGATCAACATCGGAGCCGTGGACACCCATATTGACCCCTATACCCACACGAATAAATATTCGAGTGAACCTCCAGTTGCCGTGTGCTATTCCTGTTGCTTCGCGATATGTTACAAAACCCGAGGTGAGATTTATCGGCATCCCGTGGATCAACAACTTGTCCACTATGCCAATTACCTCGTTGCCGGTTTTGTTCTCTTTTCTCGTTTCCGTGTTCCGGCATCCCTGTGATAAAATCACAATGTGTCTGGCCAGACGATGGTGGATACCGTAACACCGAGAGGGCCCAGAGATATCTCTCCATCGTCGGAGGAGCAAATCCCAATCTTGAGCTATCAAGTTACTTGACATACTTTTCCATGAACCCGTAAGCCGCCGTAATAGCCACCCATTTACGGATGACGTTTAACAAACCCCAAAGTTCATGAAGCAAGCATGAAGAAACTCGATACTCTCATGGTCTAAGGAATTATGCAAACATTAACTTTCTCTGTGTTATTAACCGTTAACTTTTGACAAATGTGTCTCATAGCATAACATCAATTCGGGTCGATTCAACACAAGTGTTCTCCTAACATTGTGCCCTCAAAGTTGCCGGCATAGTCATGCCCATGATCAGGAAAACAGAACCATCATGCAACACTTGAGCTATTCTTAGAGGCCAGACTAAGAATACTTTTTACCGTTTATTATTCCACACGTGCATATGAGTCTTCCTCCGAGCCTCATGGTTATTGCAGACTCGAGAACCATAGCAGTTATAGCACGGAATATAAACTTAACTACAAACATGGAGATAAATAATAACATTTATTATTGCCTCTAGGGCATATCTCCTACAGACTCCCACTTGCAGTAGAGTCAATAATCTAGTCAATGCTAATGCACATTACACCTGTGGCATACCGGTGTAAAAATGCTTCGCATGTGGTATAGCCTGATGTCCAACAGATCTGACAACTTCAGTTCTGTGTGTATCTTTGCATGTCCTCGTGTTTTCACGCTTTCACAAAATTCATATTTTGTGTGGACTTGGCTTCGTATATATGTGAATCACTGGTCAAACCTTGATTCCTCAGACTAAGCTATGGAGCAACTATCTTCAATAGTGTTCCATTGACCAAAGCCATCTTGGAATCATACTAGTTTCATGAACGAACTGTACGATTCAACATATTCTATGTCTCTTTGAAAGCGGCAACATACTTAGCCTTTGTTATAGAATTCGCCACAGTAACCTGTTTGGAACGATTTCCAAATACCGTGCCACCATATCGTGTATTACACAAAACCCTTAACTTAAATCGAAAATCGCATGGAGCATTAATGAAGACTGTATCAATATAATTTCTTACAACGAGCACTTCATAATCTCTGCTTGCGAGAAAACATGTCATCAGTGCTACTTTAGTACTTGATGACAATTTTCACTGTTGTCTTATGATCAGTACTTTGATCACTTTGGTATCTATACTCGCAACAGCTTGGGAGTATCGGACATATCTGGTTGTTTTACATACCATGGAATATATGATTAATCCAAACACAAGAGTGTGTGGGATCTCCATCATGTATTTTGCTCATCAGTGTTTTGGGACACCGAGTCTTGCAAAACTATTTCCATGTGACTTCGGAAGAATCACTCCTTGGCGTTCTTATGCTAAACTGTTTTAGCATTTTATCAATATGTATTTTTGGCTTTAGCTCTATCAGGCAATTTTATCTCATAGATAATTATGCCTAATACCGAGGCTACCTAGCCTAAGCACTTCATCGAAAAACTATTTTTAATGAAGTCCTAATTCGTGTCAAGAAATTTCCAATCAACAATGTGTCAAGCACACAAAGTTTTTAGAATTATTATTATGCTCCCACTTACTTTCTTGAAACCACAAGCATCTTCGTTATGCATTGATGAAAACAAACTCTTTTGACTATTTCATCAAAAATGAAGATTCCAACTCCATTTTGCTCTCTTCTATCCATTTCTGGAACTCTGAAGTTTGCATACTTAATAGCATCCTCTGGATTGACAAAATACCTTGGACTGTACCACATGCAAGTCCTAGGTTGCATTTCCATCACATGGAAATCCTTTTGGCATCCATGTATCATATCTCAAGATTGAAATATGTATTAATTGCTAGTTTAACCCGATCTGACTTTAAGCATCGCTATGGTGAGACAAGCTCATCGTAGTCAACTCCTTGAACTCGTGCAAACCTCTCAGGTGCGCAAGCGAGATATTGTTATTAGACAACAGTACACCTACGATACACAAGGAAGCGTTGATGGGCCCTGACTCCGGAAATGGCTAAATGCCAATATAATCCGAGATAGTTTCCGTATAAATGATTCAATATTATATCTTGATACCGTTATCTCGTCGAGTTGCACTGTTCTCCCACTCACCTTTTTGCAAGAACCATTCTCTTTAAAAGCATATCGTTCTTGGTGGCAATCCTTTTTGCCTTGGTATAGTGGTGGAGGAATTCCCAATTACTTGGGATAACCTACAAAGTAGTACTTGTTTGATTTGGAATAGGTTTGTAAATATTTTACACAAGCCCCATATTCCAAATGTTAAGAAAAGACAAAGCATGGTTGGGCGTACCATACCATGGCGTCATTTCAACAGACCTGATGGCGCTCTTTTAAGTGTAAAAGCCGCAGTCTCTAAAGCATTACTTTAAAAGGGATAATGGCAAATTGATTTATGTCATCTTTGATCTTACCATGTCATAAATGGTTTGAATACATCTTCACGGACGTACCACTCACAGTGGAGTTCCGGGAGGTGTAAGTTATGAAACTCTTTTCACAACTCATCAGACATTTGCTAAACTTGTAACTCAAAATATTCCTTTTCGTAATCAAATTACAGAAGCATAATTTTCTTGTTACAATAATTTCTACTTCATTTAGAAAACCTTATGAATGATTTCAAAAGATCCAGACTTACGTCTCATCAAGTAAATATCCATATATCTACTTGAGTCATTTCTGAAGATAGATAAATCCACTACAAGCAACAACAATTATCGGACTACATACATCAAAATGTATGATCATCAATAAGTTCGTTGCTCGTTCCTTATGGCCTGTGAACGGTATTTCAGTCACTTCACTTTTCGGAGGAAAGTTGCAAGTGTCAGATGATTCATAATCAAACGACTTCAAAATCCATCATTATGGAATTTCTCCATGCGGGTTTCTCCAATGTGACTAAATGCAGTGCCACACATGTGTGGTATTCTCTTAGTCTTGCGACATTTAGCGTCAATGTTATGGATGTATCATATTACCATCAATATTCATAACATACATCCCATCCACGATGGCAGCATGGCCCTTATGTTATTCATGACACTGAACAACAATTGTTCTTTTATGAACAACCCTTTTGCAACAAACATTATGCAATGGGCTAGAGTGTGTAAAACTCTAAAATGAATTATGAAAGTAAATACAGAGGTAATGTATTATTATCAATATTCATAACATACATCTCATTCATAATGAAAGTATGGCCCTTAAGTTATTCACAACATCGAACATCAAAAGTTCTCTTATGAACAACCTTCTTGCAAGATACCTTATGCAATGGGCTAGAGTGTGTAAAACTTTAAAGTGAATTATGAAAATAAATACATAGGTAATACACCGATGGAATGTATAGTAACATTTACTATGTTCCCAGCACGTATCTGAACCTCACTCCGGCTAGTCTTTTAGGCCGTAGTAGTTCTTGCATCGAGTCGCAACAGAATGCAATCGAGCGGGTATCTTTGTGATCAACTCACAATACCCAAGAATTAGTGACTAACAATTTAATCACAATTCTCAAGAACTATTTCTTTGACCAGCCATCTATACATCAATAGCTTGTATGTTTTTCATACATGAGCTGGACATTCCAGTCTTCTTTCTTTTTGCCTTTATACTTCTAACAGTTTTACTTCCAATAATTCTCCTACTCTCAGAAGAAGCACCGACTTGAAGAGTGGCGTCAGCCCCGGACTTCCTAGGTGTGTAAGTCATACTAACACCCTTCGGACATTTCCTTTCTCTTAAGTTGTTGTTTTATTCACCATCATCATATGACAGGCGTTCTACTGGAACCCTCTGTTATTAGTCAAATGCATAGTAAACACTTTTCCTAATAGTTTGCAAAACAAACATTGCTTTGGATATCCCATATCTTTTAGCCTTTGTTTGTGTCTGAAAATGATTTTCAGTTCCATGAATATCACATAGCTATCCCTAAACTTTTGAAGTTTGGGTCTCATGGAAGAAAACATATTGCACTTGACCGTAACGGAATTCTAGCTTTTGGATCGAAGGACGAGAGTCACATCATCCATAGCATTAGCGGGAGAATACCAAAAGCATGCGATAGGACAAAGTTCTTCTCGGCACTTTTGAGGACAATCCTCACATTACGTTACCAACCGTAAAGTTTAACCAGATATTTAACAGCTATTCAATTTTAATAGGGAAGGTGGAAACGCGAGCCATTCTTCTATAACTATTATGCATATAACACTTTAGACAAAGTTCATAATTAATTGCACTAAGAATTAAAGAAGTTTAATTCTAAAGTGCGCTCCCACTCAAATCAATATCTCTCATAATTGATTGTGAGTGATACAAGACCCATATTACAATTCAACGCCAAGGATGTATCCATCTCAAGTGACGAGAATTGCAATCGGTAGGCCAACTTGCCAATCACATCTCTATGTGACTCTTGTTCATCTTTCGATGCGCGTGTTCCGAGCTCATGACTTTCATGCCTGAACGTCAAGACAACCAAGTGATCTCGCTGCGAGGTCTCAACTCACCTGCCTCACACTTCTCTAATCGTTCGTACCCATGTATCCATGTGATACCCGGAAGAGATAGGTGCCGTGACGGTGCTACACTTGGGAGAACACTAACTACTTGATATTTTTGTGAGAGATCACCCTAATAAAAGCGACTACCGTGCAATCAAGAAGTGTGCATCAAAGGGATAAACATCTCAGGCAATTCATAATAGCATGATATGGTATAGCCCTTTCTGACGGAGAAATCTTGTATTTCTTCGTCTTCGGCATTTGCGTCGATGTTCACCTTCACGAAGATTGCCACCACCTTGTCAATGCAATAGATAATATTGCTATCTCTATAGCTAATAAAATAAGTGCATTACTTAAGGTTGACACACAGGTCATTAAAGTGACAATCATATGACTCCAGCCATCATGCCGAATCATGACACGCAGGTCATATTAATTTTACATCCTATAGTCATCTCATACATAATCGAATTAATATGAGCACTGCTATACCACATCACATGCACATTCTGCAAACCATCTTGCAAAACCAAGTTAGACGCCTCTAATCGGTTCATGCAAAATTTCATTTTACGCGGCTTCTAAGGTTTCGAACAAACTGCAGCTACCAACGTCCATCATCAAGTATGATTATTCAAGTTGCTAGATTAACTTTACAGGGTGTATGAAACACGAGATAATGAAATCTCGAGCCCCATACTGAACTTCGGCATACGCATGACCCCCGTTCAGATCATATCCGCATTGCCCTTTTGTCTGCGAAATTTCATCTTTGTCTCTAACTATGGTGGAATTCAATGAACTGTTAGCACTTCGTTGATCAATCAGGCTCGCGGATTGCCAGAACTTTGAAACTCCACCATGCTGTTATCAAGATCAGAAATATGCAAATTCCAGGGAAGCAACAAGAACATTGGGTAACAGATTCCATCTGCTACCCGCACAAATAATTATCATCAGTAGAACTCATCTACTACAAATTATATTATGCAACGCCAATACATCTCTATGTATTCTAGATCGTAACCAGCATCTACGCATAGCACGGCTCATGATGCCACTGTAGGGGAACGCAGCAGAAAACAAAAATTTTCCGACCTACGCATCAGCCCAAGACCACTATGGAGATTGCATACAAGGTTTGATCTTTTCGTTACCGACTCGTAGCGCAGCGGAAGTAGAGTCGATGTCGATCGGCGGTGCAGATCCCCGCATCTAGGATTTTACAACCTCCCAACCATGAGGATGTACTCTCTCGTCAGCTCACCGGACGGATCTCCGGGCAGCCCTTCGGGAGACCTCGGGACAGTCCCTCGGATAGTCCCACCGGACGGATCCTCGGACAGCCCTTTGGGAGGCCTCCGGACAGTCCTTCGGATAGTCCCACCGGACGGATCCTCGGACAGCCCTCCGGGAGGCCTCAAGACAGTCCTTCAGATAGTCCCACCGGACGGATCCTCGGACAGTCCTCCGAGAGGCCTCACGGACAGCCCTTCAGGCGGGTCACTCGGACAGCCCTTCGGGAGGACCCCTGAAACTCGGACAGCCCTCCGGGAGGACCCTCGAATAGCCCCTCGGACAAAAAGATCGAACCTACGACCTCTCTACGGGGTTGCACACATACGGTGTCATCTATCCGGCAGGGCTTCGCCGTCCAGAACTAGTTCCCACCGGAACCCAGACAGCCTTTCGGCTCTACAAAACTATTTCGCGGGGAGGGAGAGAAGAAGGCCAGATGATGCATGGCTTGTGTATGTTGAGAAAGAGTGTGTCTTTAGGCAGCCCCCTCCACCCCTATTTATAGGCCAAGACCAAGGGTGGCTTCTCCAAGAAGCCAAGGGAAAAAAACCAAAAGGCCCTCAAGGTGGCTTCTCCAAGAAGCCACCCAAAAAGTACTTTCACTATTCACGGAAACATTTTTCCGCGATCGTTAAATCCGAAAATATTTCTGTGGGTCTTATAATAATTCCAGTACCCACTAAAATGATTTTGGACGCGTTTCGAAACAATTCCGGATTAGTGATTTTCATCTGCGAAAAGCAACCAAAGCGGTTCCGGCAGCTCCGGAACATTTCCGGGTTTTTTCTCTGAAAAATCACAGAAGTTCCCAGAACAATTCTGGCACCCTCCAAGAATTTCCAGGCCTGTGCCGAAACCAATTTGACTTAATGGTATACCCTGAAACAACTTTTTAGTTTTACCGAAACTATTCCGGTGCTCTCTCTCCGAAACTTTTCCGTTGTCTCCTAAACTTTTCCGGTGACTTTCTCTCAGGCTCCCTGTCTAGTATTCAGCAGATAGATAACCCTTAAGCATGTGACCCTATAGGTTCGGTGAAGTATAGACATGACCGGAACTCTTTCCGATCAATGATCAACGTCGGAGCCGTGGACACCCATATTGACCCCTATACCCACACGAATAAATATTCGAGTGAACCTCCAGTTGACGTGTGCTATTCCTATTTGCTTCGCGATATGTTACAAAACCCGAGTTGAGATTTATCGGCATCCCCGTGGATCAACAACTTGTCCACTATGCCAGTTACCTCGTTGCCGGTTTTGTTCTCTTTTCTCGTTTCCGTGTTCCGGCATCCCTGTGATCAAATCACAATGTGTCTGGCTAGACGATGGTGGATACCATAACACCGAGAGGGCCCAGAGATATCTCTCCATCGTCGGAGGAGAAAATCCCAATCTTGAGCTATCAAGTTACTTGACATACTTTTCCATGAACCCGTAAGCCGCCGTAATAGCCACCCATTTACGGATGACGTTTAACAAACCCCAAAGTTCATGAAGCAAGCATGAAGAAACTCGATACTCTCATGGTCTAAGGAATTATGCAAACATTAACTTTCTCTGTGTTATTAACCATTAACTTGTCACGAATGTATCTCATAACATAACATCAATTCGGGTCGATTCAACACAAGTGTTCTCCTAACATTGTGCCCTTAAAGTTGCCGACATAGTCATGCCCATGATCAGGAAAAAAGAACCATCATGCAACACTTGAGCTAGTCTTAGAGGCCAGACTAGGAATACTTATTACCGTTTATTATTCCACACGTGCATATGAGTCTTCCTCCGAGCCTCGTGGTTATTGCAGACCCGAGAACCATAGCAGTTATAGCATAGAATATAAACTTAACTACAAACATAGAGATAAATAATAACATTTATTATTGCCTCTAGGGCATATCTCCTACACTCCTCATATCGATATCTCACCCAAAACTTGAAAACTTCAATCACACAAAACTTAACAGAACTTGTGAGATAGGTTAGTATGATAAAAATAAATCATCCACTTAGGTACAGTCAAGACAAGATTCATAATTGTTTTCACATAATTCCTACTGTAGTCTATCATTTCCACAATTTATATTACTCAATTTAAGCTATGGAAACACTAAAACAAGCAAACTATGCATCGAAAACAGAATCTGTAAAAAAACAGAACAATGTGTAGTAAGCGATTTAAAAACCATACTTCTCTACCTCCAAAAATTCTGAAAAATTAGGAAAACGTAAACAATTTGTAACCCAATACTGTGTAAAAATTTCAGAATTTTCTCACGCTCCAGTACAGAATAGAAATTCCAGCACTGGACGCAAAAGTTTCTGTTTTTGCACAGAATCAAATCAATAAGCATCCACACTATCCCAAAGGCTTTACTTGGCACATTATTGAAAGAAAACATATAAAACTTGATTACTAAAGTATCTTAATCATGTGAACATACAAAAACAGTAGGTATAAATATTGGGTTGTCTCCCAACAAGCGCTTTTCTTTAATGCCTTTTAGCTAGGCATGATGATTTCAATGATGCTCGCATAAAAGTAAAGAATTGAAACACAAAGAGAGCATCATGAAGCATATAACTAGCATATTTAAGCCTAACCCACTTCCTATGCATAGGGATTTTGTGAGCAAACAATTTGTGGGAGCAAGAATCAAATAGCATAGGAAGGCAAAACAAGCATGACTTCAAAACTTTCAACACATAGAGAGGAAACTTTATATTATTGAAATATGTAGAAGCATATATTACTCTCCCAAAATAATTTTCAGTAGCATCATGAATGAATTCAACAATATAGCTATCACATAAAGCATTCTTTTCATGATCCACAAGCATAGAATTTTTATTACTCTCCACATATGCAAATCTCTTATCATTCATAAAAGTGGGAGTATCATATGAAACTCGAATACTGTAAATTGTTTCCACATTAAAAGAGTAATGTTCAGAAAAAGGGTAATCATAATTATGACAAGTTTTATAAATATAATCATCACTACTTTTTATAACATAAGTATCATCACAATAATCATCATAAGTAGGAGGCATGCAATCATCATAACAAATTTGATCATTCAAAGTAGGGGGACTAAAAAGATCATCTTCATTAAGCATAGCATCCCCAAGCTTGGGACAAACATTAATTGTAGCAAATAAATTCTCAAACATGTCATTCTCATCAAACATAGCATCCCCAAGCTTGTTGGTTTGCATATCATTAGCATTATCACTATTATCATCAATAGTATGAATAGCACCAATAGTATAACAATTATTATCATATTCCTCCAAGTTGGTGCCATAAAGATTTTCAAGATCATAAGAAGTATCATTATCTTCCCAATCATAATCATCACAACAAGCAATAGGCATAACAAAATCATCATCAAGTGTATCATCTTCCACAATTATTTTTTATTCATTCTCATGAGGTATAACAATAGTAGGAGCAACATTATTTGGGAGAGATACCTCTTTGCCTCTACTTTTCCTTCTTTTCTTTTTCTTTACCACATCATGTGTGGGTTTATTTAATTCTTCCGAGCTTCTTATTGAAGAGATTGGTTGGATAGGAAGCTCCTCCTCATTACATGTTTCATCATGAGAGAAAATAGGAGGGAAAGGGGGAATCTTTACTCTTTAATTAGTATTTATTTTATATTCTATTTGTTTTCCTATTTTTCTATAGTTGGCAATATAAGCATTCTCCTTGCAATTTACCATACAAAACATATAGATTTCCTTTAGATTAGTTTCAATGTCATCCGTGAGAATGAATACTTCAAACCAACTATTTTTATGTGACAATTCCTCACACCCCAAGAATAGATAAAGCTCATTATATAGTTCGAGGGCGGTCAAGTCATTACAATATTTAGCCATGATTCGATCATGAAAGAGTATGCAATGGAAATTAAGGTGACCAACTTTATTGCAAAGTTCACAAGTAATAGGATAAAGAGAACATAATTTTGTAGCAAATTCATCTATCACTTTGAGCAAAAAATTGGTTCTATCATGTTTATGCTTCTTACAAAATCTATCATCCCTATAAGACATGTCTTCATAAACTTTATGCACTGCACAAAAATTGACATGCTTATAAGAAACATTTTTGTCATGACTAGTGCAATCATCATTAGTATTTTGGATATTCATAGAATTCATACTAACAACATTGCAATCATGCTCATCATTCAAAGATTTTATGCCAAACATTTTATTGAATTCTTCTTCTATCAATTGAGCACAATTTTTCGATCCATCATTTTCAAGAAAGACATTATAAAGATGAATAATATGAGGCAACCTCAATTCCATTTTTTGTAATTTTCTTTTTATAAAACCAAACTAGTGATAATCAAGAAACTAAAAGATTCGATTGCAAGATCTAAAGATATACCTTCAAGTACTCACCTCCCCGGCAACGGCGCCAGAAAAGAGCTTGATGTCTACTACACAACTTGTTCTTGTAGACTCATGTTGGGCCTCCAAGCGCAGAGGTTTGTAGGACAGTAGCAATTTTCCCTCAAGTGGATGACCTAAGGTTTATCAATCCGTGGGAGGCATAGGATGAAGATGGTCTCTCTCAAACAACTCTGCAACCAAATAACAAAGAGTCTCTTGTGTCCCCAACACACCCAATACAATGGTAAATTGTATAGGTGTACTAGTTCGGTGAAGAGATGGTGATACAAGTGTAGTATGGATAGTAGATATAGGTTTTTGTAGTGCGAACAATAAAAAACAGCAAGGTAGCAAGTAACAAAAGTGAGCACAAACGGTATTGCAATGCTTGAAAACAAGGCCTAGGTTTCATACTTTCACTAGTGCAATCTCTCCACAATGCTAACATAATTGGATCATATAACAATCCCTCAACGTGCAACAAAGAATCACTCCAAAGTTCCTATTAGCGGAGAACATAATATAGAAATTATTGTAGGGTACGAAACCACCTCAAAGTTATTCTTTCCGATCAATCTATTGAGCCATCCCTATAAGTGTCACGAACAGCCCTAGAGTTCATACTAAAATAACACCATATGATACGCATCAACCAACTCTAATGTCACCACAAGTATCCGCGAGTTGATTATTCGATATGCATCAAACAACTTCAGATCATAATATTCAATCCACACAAAGAATTTCAAAGAGTGCCCCAAGATTTCTACCAGAGAAAGTAGGATGAAAACGTGCATCAACCCCTATGCATAGATTACCCCAATGTCACCTCGGGAATCCGCGAGTTGAGTGCCAAAACATACATCAAGTGAATCAATATAATACCCCATTGTCACCACGGGTATTCATATGCAAGACATACATCAAGTGTTCTTAAATCCATAAAAGTATTCAATCCGATAATAGTGAAACCTCAAAGGTAAAACTCAACTCATCACAACAAGATAGAGAGGGGGAAACACCATATGATCCAAACTATATTAACAAAGCTTGCGGTACATCAAGATCGTGCCAAATCAAGAACACGAGAGAGAGAGAGAGATCAAACACATAGGTACTAGTACATACCCTCATCCCCGAGGGTGAACTACTCCCTCCTCGTCATGGAGACAGCCGGGATGATGAGGATGGCCTCTGGTGATGAATCCCCCCTCCGGCAAGGTGCCGGAAAAGGGCTCTAGATGGGATCTCCTTGGTACAGAGGTTTGCGGTGGCGTAGTCAAAGTTCTAGGGTTATTTCTGGGGGTTTCGGAATATATATGATTTTTCAACGTTGGAATCACGTGAAGATGGGCTAAGATGGGCCCACGAGGCACCACGGCGAGCTTGCCCCCCCCCCAAACACGCGGTGGTGGCTCGTGGGCACCTCGTGGCTCTTCTGGTCCTCCCACGAAGCTTCAGGGGTCTCTTTTGTTCCAAAAAAATCGTCAAAAAGTTTCGCTGCATTTGGACTTCATTTGATATGGATTTTCTGGAAAACCAAAAACAAGCAGAAAACAACAACTGGCACTAGGCACTAGGTCAATATGTTAGTCCATAAAAATCATATAAAAGCCATATAAAAGTGCACCAAAATCATGCAAAATTGTTGTAAACATAGCATGAATACTTCATAAATTATAGATACGTTGGAGACGTATCAACCCCCTATTTTGACATTTTTTACACCAATTACCTCATTTAGTGGGATTTCATCCGTTTTACCCCATTTAGCAAAAGTGTTGCCACAATTTACCCTGTTTAATATTTTGAGAGCATTCTGAGTGGCAGGTCTCAATTGTGTTGCCCCAATTTACCCTGTTTAATATTTTTGGACTTGATGGTATTCTCCTATTATTTATAAAACAGATCATTCTCCTATTACTTGCAATAGACCATGGAAATACAATGCGAAAAAATTGTGTTATGACAACTATTTTTGCCTATTTGTTCCTTGGGTCATGATGCCAATTCATCTCCTGATTCATGGATCATGCTGTCAAATTATCTCTCTTTTGTCAAACAGATTGTATTTGTGCTTCACACTACTGTCAAAACTGATTAATATAGGCTACAGATTGCTCTGGATTCACATGTTCAAAACAGGTTGAATAATGCTTCCCATTTATAGATAGCACCAGGACCTTATAGTACAGCCGAATAACATCACATATATTGATATAGATAGCTGCACTAGTTCACAACTACACAAGCTACAGAATACACCAAACAGTGACAGTGGCAATGACTAGCTGCACAAGCAGCGGCACAAACACCTTGTCAGTCTTCACCTTTCTTAGCTCCTACACCTTGCAAAGCTCTCCATCTGGGTTGCTAACATCATCTTGTCCTCCATGGCTTCCAGGAGCTGTCAAAAACCATAAAAAATCATCCTCGAACGAATTGATTTCAGAGCAATTCCGACAAAGGTTCAGCAAACTAAAGAAGTAAAAGACTTTCGTCAATATTCAAAATGTTGAAAAATAACTTCAAATCAATGTACCTCAGTTGCAGAATGGTGACATGTATACACATGATCTTCTAATAAGCATCTTAATTCTGTCTGAATCAAACGCCTCACCGGCCAATGCATGAGTCAGGAAAGTTTCAATACACAAATTGCTATGATAGAGATGGTCAAAATCATGTGGAATGGGGTACGACTGAGAGGGCTTGTTTGTCCACCAGCATCACTGATTTGTTGGACCAGCCGTCACCATAGACCCGCCATCAACTGAGCACAGCCTGATGGGGTCCCTGCTATGTCGCCAAAGTAGGAAGAAGAACTGAGCACAGCCAGATGGGGTCCCTGCTATGTCGCCAAAGTAGGAAGAAGAACTGAGCACAGCCTGATGGGGAAGAAGAACTGAGCACAGCCTGATGGGGTCACGTACATGGACGCGCCTACGCCGACGTCGGTGAGCTTGACGGAGCCGTCGGATTCTACGGGGTCGTTTCTTTCCTGGATGTCGCAGCCATACAACCCTGCTCGAGTAGGTATGAAATCGCATGGCCGGCCCCTCAGCACCTACCACCGCCGTCGTCATCGTCGCCGCTGCCTGACAATCCCTAACCCTAGGTTCGAGCGAGCCTGACGGGTGCGTGCAGTCAGAAGCCTGGACGGGTGATGCAATCGATTGGGGGCAAGCAACTCAAGCAAGAACCGACTTGAGGCGAGCGTGGCGTGCGGTCGACTTGGGCGTTGTTCGTTGGACGCGACGCGAGCGACCTCCATGAGACTGGGCCCAGTCGGGAGAAGCTGCGAGGACTGGTCCAGCAGGGAGAAAAATAGGCTGGAAAAAATCATCGATGTGGCATGTCAGTTGGACCTGACAATTGGGACCTGCCGGTCAGAACACTCCCAAAATTTTAAACAGGGTAAATTGTGGCAGAACTTTTGCTAAATGGGGTAAAATGGATGAAATCTCACTAAATGAGGTAATTAGTGTCAAAAATGTCAAAGTAGGGGGTAAAAACTGGAATTTACTCTTGCTTTATATATAAAGAGGGACGAAAGCCTTTTTTGGTATATGAGGAGAGATGGGGTCATTGCTAGATGAGTGGTTCCAGTAGCATTACACTCATTGTGTAGCAACTCTGGCAATGATAATATGCGAGGCATTTTTTAACATGTATTAGGTCCTTTCTAGATGAGCGGTTCCCAGTAGCATTACACCAATTGAATAGCAATTTTGGAAATGATAATATGCTAAGGCTTTTAAACATGCTTTATCTCTGTGGTTCTTACTCTGGTAATGTACACGTTGCCATGTTCCCATCAATAAAGCAATACAGCTATATCACCAACTACCACTGTTTGGTTACTTAATATTGATTCTCTACGAAACATCTATAAATAACTTACACCTTCTCCCTTCTTGTGCTTCATATCACAGTAAAAGTATAGACGCCTAACTTTGATGGAAATGCCAACGAAATATGCAAAATGTTCCCATATTTGTGTACGTGTGTTTCCAGATTTTTTTTATTTATTTATGTTGGATTGAGTATGTGAGGCATCGGGAGTTTGATATCCTGGTCGATGGAGATTCGCTTGTATGGAATCGGTTCAAGCGCCACCTTCATTCGGAGACAAAGTTGACTGAAGTGCGACCGGCCAGTGTCCTACTATATGCACATAAAGAGAATCTGGTGGAGCGCTGGATGAGACCGACCCACGATCAGTTTCGTGGACGGGGCCTTTCGCTACTCTTCATACTAGGGCAGATGTGGGTTTCTGGTTCGAGAGTCAGAAGGCACGGTTAGAGGCCCCTGAGTAGTGCATGTAATTGACTTCGAGCTGAAGCGGAAGCTGGTCTTTAGATCCGTACGCACGAAGCATCGATGTAGGGCATTCAAGCTTAATTAGTTTGCCGAGAATTAATTAAAGAGCACAATGCCCGTGCCCTAGGGACGGGATGCGCTTGAAAGCCTGCCGTTTGGATGCCAGGACCGCTTGTTTTAGGTTTAGGGCTTTGTGCAAGATTTACCGCTTGGACTTCTCTTCTTTATTATGGACCGTGGAAAGTGGATTTTGTAATGGAAAAATACACTCCCGACTTGTATGTCGTCACATTCAAGATTGAATACGTATAAGAAAGGAAAACTATGTACTCCAATAAAAGTGAACTTTGCACAAACAGTAATGCACACAACCTACTATTTCAGTCTTTTTTTCCTTAAATGAAGAGGTTGTATCATATAGTTATGTTGCGGAAGCCCGGGACATGGAGCAGCCAGATTGAATGTCAACAGTATAAAGGGAAAAGAAACTGCCAAGCTAATCTCTGAGATGAATGGGAACCAGCTAATGATGCTCAACAACTCTCCGTCAACTTTCAAAATCGCAAAACCAGCATACATTTTTCATAACATAATCATAACACTTTGCTTCCGCAATGAGATATTTGCTCATCCCACAGAACAACCCAATGCAGGCATGTAGCTGAGTGTCAATTCCTGCAAAAACAAGCATAGACATAATCTTTATCATCCACGTGGATCATGGCCATCTGAAGCACTTATAAACTAGATGGTGAGGTGGACACATTAGTTTTCTCACTCCATCTCACCGAAAACACACGCATGTGACAGGATACCACACACGCTGCTCGATTCAAGGATGAGCAGGGGCGTGGGCAAGTTATATTGCAATAAGACTTACCAATGAGCTCTCGCTCACTTTGCAACGGTCACGAGTCACCTATTCGCGTATTCTACTTCAGCTCCTAGTTTCTTTTTATTTATAAGTATCCTTACACATCACTTTGCGACGGCCATGAGTTACCTTTCGCGTACTCTACTTCTGCTCCTAGTTTCTACTCATTTTCTCAGTATCCTTACATGTTACATATAGTAGCGAGTATGCATATCTATACAATTGTTGCTCTCATATTTCACCTCATATCACCTTAATTGACACCACCCACCACTTGTCTGACAAGGAGATCCTTAGTTTCCACCACCCACTAATTGCCTCTATGTACTATTTTTCTCACTTCTTTGCATCCTTTTATATAAACACCCGAAGTTTGAAGCAGTGGTGTGGACAATTGTGTGTGCACCTCTATGACTAGTCTGTGCAGTAATGCGTGCAGCTCTAGTTGTTGTCGTGAGGATGGGAGGTGTTGGGAAGAAGATGTGTGCCGCTCTCATTGCTCTTTGAAGTGTGCCAAGGTGTTCTCAATCTCTTTGCCTAGCTTAACAAAGTTATGGCAAAACAATTATAATTAGACCCACAGGATCAACCATTCTATGAGAATGTTCCCGCAACTAGTTCTTTGCCGAGCAGTACCTCATCCTCCTTTGATCCTGTCCAAGGTCTGCATTATCATAAACAGTGGCTACTCCCGCTGGCAATTTGTGAAACTTTCCTATGTTGTATTGTTGCAGCAAACTTAGCTTTCAGCACCAAATTTAACCTTAAGTTATCTAATTATTTGTTGCATCATCACAATGTTTTGGAGCTATCTAATTATGTGTTGCAAGATACGTGATGATTATTTCATTACTAAAATTCATTAGAAGTTACATATATGTGGCGATATGTAAAGCTCAAAGTTTGAGTTTTTTTCTTTCGGCAATGTGGCTGCTGTTCTGCTAATGTTTTTAGACTTCAAAAATCATACCTGTATGCATAGTTGCATGCAAGTTATATATGACAATGGTACCCGGGTTACTCCTCAAGATGGGGTCAGAGTACCAACAAAATCCAACCCTTGATTTCTTGGGGGGACATGGACATTTCATCTTCATACAGGATTGTGTTTGCTCGACAATCTCTTGCACATGAGCGTCGCCTTCGCTATCAGCTGCAATGTGCCATGATCACTCGACTTAATCATAATCTACTCATCCATTTTTTTTATGTTTAAGGGTACCAGCATGATCTCCAATGGACAACTTGTACTAAAGCATAAGTGATTTCTTTCGCTACAGTTCAGAGCGCCACATTGTCTAATACAGAGTAACTACTAAATCCAGTAATAAACTTGCAAGGGAGCACCTAGACCTTACACATACAAAACACAACGGGTGGAAAACATAAAGATTAATCTTCCTGAAAGAACAGCAATAACTCAAATAACAACACTGCCTGAAAGAACAGCAGAGAGATCCAGGGCCAGTAGGGTATACACATAACATAATGAGACTTCGAGTAAAGCCCCATAAGCATGCAGCGGAACGAAATTTCAGTAACGCTGCAAACATCAATAAATATCTGAAACAAAGGTGGAATCAACTGCACACGAGCCTCACAAGAACAAGGATTAATTGAGTTAATCCATCAGAGTTGTTAGTGAACATGCTAGTTTCAGCATAGTGTCTGCACTAAACAGTAAAATAGTTGATACTAGTTTTGAAATTCTGACTGCGCAAGAAATAATAGGATATTTCTTCTTAACGGAGAAGTGCCTCTAATCGAACCATCTTCACACACCATGAAGCTCATCGACAAACGAGGTATCCGAGGATGTACTGGACCCAAGCGGCATGATGATGCCTTGATGGCAGAGGCACCACACTGGCAGGGACAAGACAAATATTGAGGACTGCCAATATACTTATTGCTTAAGTTCAAATCAAATGATAACGATGGGCGTCATTATGTGATGGTCGTAGAACCTAAAGAATAACACATTGCAAAACTAAGCTATAGTCGTTTTGAAATTTTTAACGTGCAAAACTAAGCTATAGTCGTTTTGTTTCAACTTTCAATAACACAGTGAAGCATCTTCAACCACAAAAAAAATGAGATTATTCCATCAGACAAAGTAACTAACAAGTTTTGAAATTCTTAATTTGCAAAACTAAGCTATTGTCGTTTTTTTAATAGCACAGTAAAGCATCTTCAACGAGAAAGAAATGTGACCAAATTGAGATCTCAGGAAGAGTATGCAAAATGATAACATGCACAGGGTTCACCGGTGGTGGTGGCAGGGTGCATCTTCAACGACAAAGAAATGTGACCAAATTGAGATCTCAGGAAGCCTACACATGTGGTGGCAGGGTGCGGACTCTGTCGTCAAGTGCATGTGTAGGCTTCCATGGAGAAGGACCGGCGCGCCAAGGATGCATGGTCCTGTCTCACTTGACAGATAAACTTCCCCATCCACCGGTGTTGATGAACATGTGACGTGATATGCCTCGTCTTGTTGGAATCCACACTGAGGACACTGTAACCCTGTCCACCAAAATGTCTCCATAGAGGAGGCGGTATTCCCCAGAAGGTTGGTGCCGAAGAGGCCAATCACTTTGTCAACACAAAGCTCAAGGTTGGTGCTGATGGGCGCCCACTACCATGTGGTCGGATTGCAGATGTAGGCATGTAGCAGCCGACGACAAGGAGGCCATGGCAGGAGGCATGGATGATGAATATGCATGGGAAGCGTTTGGGATACCAATAGCTGGGTCCAGATCTGATGCGGAAGACTTTCGGGAACCCGAAAACTGGTCGGAACTCTTGGCCTCGGAGGTGGACGGCCTGGAGGCGGGGGTATTCGTCATCTACGTCGGCATTCCGGAACATGCTAATGATCGAGTGGGAGCTCCGGCTGGCGGCGATGGTGGTCGAGGAGGAACGTGGCGCGTCGTTCGGAAGCAACCAACATCGACAAGAGTTTCACCATGGGGAAGTGCGCGGTTCGGGTGGAGTCATCGAGCGTGGAGACCAGATCTATCCTAGCGTAGTGCTGGGGTGGAGAATGAATGAAGCAGGAGGCATAGCAGAGGCTCGGGTGATGGACTGTAGCGACAGCTCGAGCGGACCGACGAGGAGGAATGAGGGCTGAGCGTGGGTAACATGCGGCGATGACTGAAGTAAAAATGTCCCAGAAATTCAGATTTTCATAGAGAAGAGAGAACAGAAATACCCGTACGGCAACTTTGTTAAAAAAGAAGAAGAAGTATGATTTTCATCGGTTTGAGAAGGATTGAATAGGGATTAGCAAGGGAGCTTTGCTACACATACGTAAGTTTCTTACGAAATTAATGTTACATAGTGAGGTGGCGATAGTTAATTGGAGGGGCGTGAGCCCCACAGCGAAATTCTGGGGTGAGGGGGGGGGGGGGGATTAGTAGTAGATTAGTGGAAAGGGTGATTCTCGTCTTGCCCTCGATTTGGCTGGCACGGAATACAAAGATTTTTTACAAAGTGGCGATGCTCCCTGCTCTGGTGCTCCCTCCGTCCGGGTTTATTGGGCCCGTGAGCAATATAGGGGCATCCGTTATTCTAAGTCCCCTCAAGGATTAGCGCTAAAAAATATTAGTTGTGCCCTCTAAATAATACTCCCTCCGTCCGGGTTTATTAGGCCCAAACACCATTTTGACAGGACCAAGGCACTGCTGAAAGTACGTGTGTGAGAATTAGAGCTCAAACTGGAAATGGCTTGCATGCAGACCTTGTAACTATGCACGGGAAACAAAAGGGCAGTGTGGGGGATAGAGAAGAGAAAAACGCATTGATTGGCGCAGGTTTAGCGCGCGGGGCCTAATTTTTTTTACGGGACTCGGTGGCCAGCGGGCCCTTTAAACCCGGACGGAGGGAGTAGTACGCTTTTAATTCGGGCAGTAATAATAGCCAATGCATACCGTTCTTTCCTCCGCCAAAGGCAGTACTAGCCAATGCCTGCCATTCTTTCGTCCACCAAGGGCCAGGCACCCGAAATTTTTGCGTCCGCCAGCTTGCAGCGAGCGCCCATATAGGGCAGTTACCAGTTAGCGTTTAATTCATTTTATTTACTGCCAAAACTAGCACACAGAATTAATAAGTTGCCTTGGTACCTGCGTTTTGGTCGAAGGCCCAGTAAACCCGGACGGAGTAGTAGCTAAGATCAAGGGGCAGTTTGCTATGGTTGGTACATGATTGTATGTGGCTACCACCGTTTGGTACATGTAGTCATGTACTCCCTGCTCTGGTACGTGATTGTATGTGGTTACCACCGTTTGTTACATGTAGTTCGGTACTCCCCCCCTCCCCCCCCCCCCCCCCCCCCCCCCCCCCCCCAGTTGATGGCTCCTACTAGCTGGACTGGCACGCCGCCTGTTAGTTGGTGACTTTATGGAGCCCGTCGTCTGTGACTCATCACTGACGGGTGCTGACCAACCCGTTAGCAGAATGGTCCTGCACTGATGAGTTATAGCCAGCCTGTCAGCACCGAACCAGCTAGTATAACACTTTTTTTAGTACTATTAGTTGGGTCTGATAAAATGGATGTAAAAATCTCACCATCATGATTTAAATCCTCACAACTAGAATTTTGCAGTTTCTCCTATATGTTCCAAAGAAGGATGAAAACAGTGCACAGACGGCTGGTGCCCTCTCAAAAACCGCGACCTAAGTTGCGCCTCCAACATTCTATTTCCTGATGTGAACTCTAGCTAGTTCATTTGTTCTCGTAATTAACTCTACGATGTTAATGGTGATGTTTCAACGTGATAGATGAGTGGTTCTTGAGTCTTGACAGGTGAGAGATAAATGTCCACTCTCTGTATAGGTCCTTGCTAGATGAGTGGTTCGCAGTAGCATTACACTGATTGAGTAGCAACCCCGATAATGATAATATGCTAAGGCTTTATTTTTTTGGTTCTTTGCACATAGACGTTCCCATGTTCCCATCAATAAGCAATATAGCTATAGCACCAACTACTACCACATCGTTACTTAATATCGATTCTTCGCAAAACATCTATAAATACCTTATGCCTTCTCCCTTCTCGTTCTTCATATTACATTTATAATATAGGCCTCCAACTATGATAGAAATGCCGACGAAATAGCTTTTGTGCTCACCTTGTGAAAAAAAATTCCAATCAAAATGTTCCCATATATTTGTGTGCATGAGTTTCCAGATTTTATTTGTGTTAGAATGAGTATGTGAGGTATTGGGAATTTAATATCATGTCTGACCGAGCTTCAGTGTTGACCGTCTTGCTTCCACCGTGAAGGCGTGCATGTATGGAATCGGCTCAAGCGCCGCCATCGTTTTCACCACTCCATGGATAGTCTTTTGGAGACATACTATTAATTGTGACCAATATCCTACTATATGTAGGGCAAAGTGCACACAATGAGAAGATGGTGGAGCGGTGGACAAGGCCAATCCACGAGCAGTTCACACTGAATGTGGACGAGACCTTTCATCACTCTTCGTGCCAGAAGGGTTTTTCCATCGAGGTTTGGAAGGCACAGCTTGAGGATAGGGAGAAGCTGAAGAAGAAGCTGTCTATGGTGTATGCATGCAGCATTAGAGTGGGGCATTTCTAGCTTAATTGGAATTCACAACTTAATTTACCAAGAATTAAAGAGCAAACCTCTTGTTCAATTGTTGTTGAGCTTCAGGAAACTCTTGTTCATCTCCCTTGACTGAAATGATGAAGCTCATAGCACCGAAAACATATATGGCTTCGAACTAGAGATGCAAATTGGTAACTCTAGGGTACCCTATAACCCTCCTTAGTTCAATCAAATGAACTTATTTATCAAAAATCACATCACTTTTAGGGAACTGGTTCATTTATTTGAACTAAAGAGAGTTAGAGGGTATTAGGGTCACCAGTTTCCACCTCTACATGGAACATGTCCATAGATTAAAACACAATTTCGCCAGACAAGAGTCACAAGACTTCCAAGCTAATAGTAACGTAGTACCACCAAGGTGGCCCAAATATGCACATTTACATTTCCCCCTTCCCAACACAAATGGAAACTAGTGCAAAAATACTAGACATAGCATTTACCATCTTTCCTAGCTTCAATTTCCCACTTAGGACAATCAGCAATATAGTGACCAACCTTCTTGCACTTGAAGCATGTTCTCTTCTGAAAGTGCATCTAATCCCCTTGGTGTTTTTGGTAATTTATGCCAACATACATATCTTTGAGCTGATGATTTCCTTGAGTATATTTCTGGAATGGTTCTTTTAGGCACAACTTGGGAAGTGAAAGTGGACCCTTCTAGAGCTAAGGACAAGTGTTGGATCAAGCCTCAAAATTCACCATTTTCTACTTAAGTGATCACAGATCGCATAGAATCCATAGGTATGTCAATACTATCAAAAGGGGATGAGGTTGAGAAGATGAGTTCATTGCTCAAAGTGCTCAGAGATCAAACTCCAAAAACCTCAGGTAATTTCACAATGCGCACTATATAAATAACCGAACCAAATTCATCCGGAGTCACCCATCAACACAGATATAGCCGTTGTCCTAAACCCTAAACGATTTGGTCTCACCGAGATGCTCACTCGTACTCACCGAAGGCACTGTGCCAACCTTCTGTCATCCACTGAAATTTGCTTGGAATTTCCGATCAGTTTCAGTCGGTGCCACCGAAGTGTTCAATAGTGCTTAGATCATTACATCTCGGAGCCACCGATCGATTTCACCCGGTGTGACCGAGCGATCCAAAGTTGCCACCTTTCATACATAATGGTCTGACTGAGTCATTTTAGTCGATCTCACCATTGTGTGGAAACGTGTGTGTAGCGGTCAGATTTGCAGTCAGAACTTCAAAACTTGTAGCTAAGCTCAAGGCGGAGTTTGCTAGGTGGAAAATTGTGAAATGTAATAACCGATAATCTGTAGCCGCGATGGTGGTTAGTGTGTGATTGTATGTGGTTACCACCGTTTGTAACTTGTACTCTAATCCCCTTGGTGGTTTTTGTAATTTATGCCAACATACATATCTTTGAGCTGATTATTTCCTTGAGTATATTTCCGGAATGGTTCTTTTAGGCACAACTTGGGAAGTGAAGGTGGACCCTTCTAGAGCTAAGGACAAGTGTTGGATCAAGCCTCAAAACTCACCATTTTCTATTTAAGTGATCATAGATCGCATTTAGTCCACAGGTATGCCAATACTATCAAAAGGGGATGAGATTGAGAAGATGCGTTCATTGCTCAAAGTGATCAGAGATCAAACTCCAAAAACCTCAGGTAATTTCACAATGCGCACTACATAAACCAAGAAACTCCACTTGGAATAACCGAACCAAATTCATCCGGAGTCTCCCATCAAACCAGATATATCTGTTGTCCTCAACCCTAAACGATTCGGTCTCACCGAGATGCCCACTCGGACTCACCGAAGGCACTGTGCCAACCTTCTGTCATCCATTGAAATTCACTCGGAATTTCCGATCAGTTTCAGGCGGTGCCACCGAAGTGTTCAATGGTGCTTAGGTCATTACATCTCGGAGCCACCAATTGATTTCACCCAGTGTGACCGAGCGATCCAAAGTTGCCACCTTTCATACATAATGGTCTGACCGAGTCATTTTAGTCGATCTCACCATTGTGTGGAAACGTGTGTGTAGCGGTCAGATTTGCAGTCAGAACTTCAAAACTAGTAGCTAAGATCAAGGCGGAGTTTGCTAGGTGGAAAATTGTGAAATGTAATAACCGATAATCTGTAGCCGCAATGGTGGTTAGTGTAGGAGATATGCCCTAGAGGTAGTAATAACAGTTATTTTGTATCTTCGAGTTTGTAATGAATGTTTATGTTCCATGCTATAACTGTAATGATTCTCGAGTCTGCAATATCCACGAGGCTCGGAGGGAAACTCATGTGCACGTGTGGTATAATAAACGGTAAAATGTATTCCTGGTCATGCCTCTAAGACTGGCTCAAGTATTGCATGATGATCCTGTTTTCCTGATCATGGGCATGTCTATGCCGGCAATTTTGAGGGCACAATGTTAGTAGAACACTTGTGTTGAATCGACCCGAATGATGTTATGCTATGAGATACATACGTCACAAGTTAATGGTTAATAACACAGAGATAGTTAATGTCTGCATAATTCCTTAGACCATGAGAGTATCGAGTTCCTTCGTACTTGCTTCGTGAACTTTGGGGTTTGTTAAACGTCATCCGTAACTGGGTGGCTATTACGGCGGCTTACGGGTTCACGGAAAAGTATGACAAGAAACGAGATAGCTCAAGATTGGGATTTGCTCCTCCGACGATGGAGAGATATTCTCGGGCCCTCTTGGTGTTACGGTATCCATCATCGTCTGGCCAGACACATTGTGATTTGATCACTAGGATGCCGGAACACGGAAATGAGAAAAGAGAACGAAACCGGTAACGAGCTAACTTGCATGGTGGACAATTTGTTGATCCACGGGGATGCAGAAAATCTCACCTCAGGTATTTGTAACATATCGTGAAGCAACAGGAATAGCACACGGCAACTAGAGGTTCACTCGAATATTCATTCGTGTGCGTATAGGGGTCAATATGGGTGTCCACGGCTCCGATGTTGATCATTGATCGAAAAGTGTTCCGGGTCATGTCTAAACTTCACCGAACCTATAGGGTCACACGCTTAAGGATCATCTATCTGCTAAATACTAGACGGGGAGTCTGAGAGAGAATCACCGAAAAAGTTTTGGACAAAACGGAAACGTTTCGGAGAGGACACCAGAATAGTTCCGATAAAACTGAAAAGTTGTTTCAGGGGATTCCATTAAGTCAAATTGGTTTCGGCACACGCCTGGAAATTCTTGGAGGATGCCAAAAGTGTTCTGGAAACTTCTGGGAATTTTCCGGGATAAAAACCGGAAATGTTCCGGAGCTGCCGGAACCGATTTGGTTGCTTTTCGCAGATGAAATTTACTAATCCGAAATTGTTTCGGAGCGCGTCCAAAATCATTTGTGTGGGTACTGAAATTATTCTAAGACTCACAAAAATATTTTCGGATTTAACGGTCGCAGAAAATTGGTTCCGTGAATAGTAAAAATCACTTTATGGATATTTTTTTGGAAAGTCACCTTTTGGGATATTTCCCAAAAGGCTTCTAGAAGGGATTGGGGAGCAAGGCACCCCCATGTGGGGGGGGAGCTAGAGTGGCCGGCCAAGGTGGTGCTCCTCCATGGAGCTCCACATGGCACCCCTTTTCCCTTTTATTCTTTTATGTAAGACATAAAGTGGGGGTACTTTTGGTATTTTTGAATGCCAACTTTACCCCTTGGCTATCCTATAAATAGAGGTGGAGGGGTGCTCTCCAAATCTCATCCAAGCTCTCATACACATGCCATGCTCGTCTGGCTCTCTCTTTCTCCCTCCCAGTGAAATAGTTTCGTAGAGCCGAAAGGCTGTCTGGGTTCCGGCAGGAACTAGTTCTGGACGGCGAAGCCCTGCCGGATAGCTGACACCGTATGTGTGCAACCCCGTAGGGAGGTCGTAGTTTCGATCTTTTGCCCGAGGGGTTGTTCGAGTGTCCTCCCAAAGGGCTGTCCGTGACATCGTCCGAGGGATTGTCCGACCACCTCCTGAAGGGCTGTCCGACGAGGGAGTACATACTCGCGGTTGGGAGGTTGTAAATCCTAGCTGCGGGGATCTGCACCGACGATCTACACTGACTCTTCTTTCGCTGCGCTATGAGTCGGTACGGATCAGATCAAACCTTGTATGACATCTCCATAGTGATCCCGAGCGTGCTCGCTGTACCGAAATTTTTTGTTTTCTGTCGTGTTCCTCTACAGTGGCATCATGAGCCGTGCTATGCGTAGATGCAGTTTATGATCTAGAATACATGGAGATGTATGTGTATTGCATAATATAATTTTGGAGTAGATGAGATCTATTGCTGAAAATTATTTATGCGGGTAGCAGATGAAATCTGTTAGCCGATGTTCTTGTTGCTTCCCTAGAATTTGCGTATTTCTGATCTAGAGACAACATGGTGGAATTTCACAAAGTTCTGGCAATCGGCGATCCTGATTGGTCAACGAAGTGCTATCAGTTCTTTGGGTTCCGCCATAGTTAAAAAGAAAGATGAAATTTCACAAACGAAAGGGAAATGCAGGTATGATCTGCACGGGGGTCATGCGTATGACGAAGTTTAGTATGGGGCTCGAGATTTAATTATCTCGTGTTTCATACACCCCGAGATGTTAAACTAGCGACTTGAATAATCATACTTGATGATAAAACGTTGGTAGCTGCGGTTTAAGTCAAAACCTTAGAAGCCATGTAAAATAAAATTTTGCATAAACCGATTAGAGGCGTCTAACTTGGTTTTGCAGGATGTGCATGTGATGTGGTATAGCAATGCTCATATTAATTCGATTATGTATGAGAAGACTATATGATGTAAATTTATTAACATGACCTGCGTGTCATGATTCGGCATGATGGCTGGAGCCATATGATTGTCACTTTAATGACCTGCGTGTCAACCTTAAGTAATGCACTTATTTTATTAGCTATAGAGATAGCAAAATTATCTGGTGCATCGACAAGGTGGTGGCAATCTTCGCGAAGGTGAACACCGACGCAAATACCGAAGACGAAGAAATTAAAGACTTCTCCGTCAGAAAGGGCTATACCATATCATGCTATTATGAATTGCCTGAGATGTTTATCCCTTATGATGCACCCTTTTGATTGCGCGGTAGTCGCTTTTTATTAGGGTGATCTCTCACTAAAAATATCAAGTAGTTAGTGTTCTCCCAAGTGTAGCGCCGTCACAGAATCTATCCTTTCGGGATGCGCCATGGATGCATGGGTACGAACGATTGGAGAAATGTAAGGCGGGTGAGGTCAGACCTCGCAGCGAGATCACTTGGTTGTCTTGACGTTCATGGTAGGATCGTCCTGAGCTCGGAACACACGCATTGAAAGATGAACAAGAGTCACATAGAGATGTGATCGGCAAGTTGGCCTACCAATTGAAATCCTCGTCATGAGATGATGATTCTATGACGTTGAATTGATATTCGGATCTTGAATCACTCAAAATCAATTATGAGAGATATTGATTTAAGTGGGAGCACACTTTAGAATAAAATTGTTTATTCACTAGTGCGAAAATCATTATGAACAAAGTCTAAGTGAAACTTGTGTTTTCCGTTGTAGATCAAATGGCTCGCAACACCGCGTTTAACTTAGGCCCGATGTTAGAGAAAGAGAAGTTAGCTGCGACTGGAAACAACTATGCGGACTGGGTCCGTAACCTGAGGATTGTCCTCAGGAGCGCTAAGAAAATGTATGTGCTTGAAATTGCTCTTCCAACTAAACCGGCGGCCGATGCCCCGGAAGATGAACAAAATGTCTAGGCCACTAAGGATGATGATCACAACTTAGTGCAGTGCCTCATGTTAGCTTGCATGAGTGCAGGGCTTCAAAAACGTTTTGAATTCCATAAACCCCGCGATATGATCCGGGAATTGGATGCTCTGTACAAGGAAACTGCAAGGTCTGAACGATTTTATATCATGAAGACCTTGATGGAATGCAAGATGGCTGAGGGCAGTTCAGTTGGCGAACAAGTAGTCAAAATGATTGGCTATGCTGAAAGGCTTAAAACCCTGGAATTTCCAATTCCGCCTGGCCATATGATGGACATGATGCTTTCTTCACTCCCCCCGTCTTATGACGGTTTTGTCATGAACTACAACATGAGTGGGATGGAGAAGACACCGGAAGAGGTGCTCGCCATGCTGAAAACTACGGAAGGAGGACTGCGGAAAAATCACAAGCAAGTATTGCTTGTGAATAAAAATGCCAGTTTCAAAAAGAAAGGCAAGCCAAAGAAGGGCAAGGGCGCCGGTAAGACCGGCTCCCAAAGCAACTCTAAAGGCGAAGCCAAGAATGAAACTGAGTGCTTTTACTGCAAGGGCACAGGACACTAGAAGAGAAACTGCAAGAAGTATCTTGAAGATAAGAAGTCCGGGAAAACCGGAAAAGGTATAATTGTTATACAAGTTAATGTCATTGACGTTTTGCTTGCTAGCGAAAATTCTAAGTCTTGGGTATTTGATACCGGATCGGTTGCTCACATTTGCAACTCGATACAGGGACTTCAGAAGGTGCGCAAGCTAGCAAAGAAGGAAGTCGTGATGCGCGTCGGGAACGGCAATGGGATTGCCGCTCAAGCCGTCGGTATTATGCCTCTACGTCTCCCTTCAGGATTTATCTTAGAACTAAATAACTGTTATTTTGTTCCACTATTGTGTAGAAACATTATCTCCGGATCATGTTTAGTATACGATGGGTATTCGTACAAGTCTGAGAACAATGGTTGTTCACTTTATTGTAAGGATATGTTTTATGGATTTGCACCCATTGTTGGGGACCTTTTCATACTAAATCTTGAATGTGGAAATGATGTCTTTAACGTGAATGCTAAACGCTTTAAGAAGGCTGATACCACCACCACTTACTTGTGGCACTGTCGGCTTGGCCACATCGGAAAGAAACGTATGCAAAGACTCCAGAGAGATGGGGTTTTACCGTCCTTTGATTTTGAATCATTTGACACATGTGAAGCTTGTCTGATGGGGAAAATGACCAAGACGCCGTTCACGGGTCATTCTGAATGGGCGAGTGAATTATTGGAAATAATACATAGTGATGTATGTGGTCCAATGAGCACAGCCGCACGGGGTGGGTATTTCTACTTCGTGACTTTTATTGATGATTTAAGTCGGTATGGCTATATCTACTTGATGAAGCATAAGTCGGAAACCTTTGAAAAGTTCAAGGAATTTCTGAATGAGGTAGAAAATCATCGTGACAAAAAGATTAAGTTTCTGCGGTCTGATCGCGGAGGCGAATATCTTAGTCATGAGTTTGGCCAACATCTAAGTGACCGTGGAATCGTTTCATAGCTTACGCCTCCCGGAACTCCGCAGCGAAACGGAGTGTCGGAAAGACGTAACCGAACCCTGTTAGACATGGTAAGGTCGATGATCTCTCTTACAGATCTGCCAATATCTTTTTGGGGTCACGCACTAGAAACTGCCGCTCACACACTAAACAGAGCACCGTCTAAGTCTGTTAAGACGACACCACATGAGATGTGGAATGGGAAGAAACCCAGTTTGTCGCATCTTAAAACATTTACAACCAACCAAACTCGATCCCAGGTCAGACAAATGTAACTTTGTAGGTTATCCAAAAGAAACAGTTGGGTATTCCTTCTACCTACCCTCCGAGCACAAAGTGTTTGTCGCTAAAAGCGGAGTCCTTCTTGAGAAAGAGTTTCTCGCTAAAGAAGTAAGTGGGAGGACAGTACAACTTAATGAGATTAGTGAATCTTCGGCAACCGTTGATATGGCTAAGGAACTGGAAGAAATTCCGCTAATTATCCCTACAACCGAGCTGGAAGTTGTCGCAAGTTATGCGGAAACTTCAGACAATGTTGTAACTGAACCGCGTAGATCAGGTAGGGCTATCCAGCCACCTGAGTGGTTTCATAACGAAATCTTCATTCTTGAAGACGATGAACCTGCGCACTACAAGGAAGCGATGGCGGGGCCCAGCTCAAAGGAATGGCACAAAGCCATGAAATCCGAGATGGAATCCATGTACGAAAACCAAGTTTGGAACTTGGAAGAACTTCCAGAAGGCGTAAAGCCCATTGGTTGTAAATGGATTTTCAAGAGAAAGACGGACGCGGATGGTAACATTACTATCCACAAAGCTAGACTTGTCGCGAAAGGGTTCACGCAAGTTCCAGGAGTGGACTATGACGAGACTTTCTCACCCGTAGCTATGCTTAGGTCTGTTCGGATATTACTAGCAATTGCTGCTTATTTCGATTATTAAATATGGCAGATGGACGTCAAAACGGCTTTCCTAAATGGAAACCTCAAAGAGGATGTATACATGATACAGCCAGAAGGTTTTGTCGTCCATAAGGATGCTGGAGAGGTATGCAAACTTCAGAAAGCCATTTATGGTCTGAAGCAAGCGTCAAGGAGCTGAAACATGCGTTTTGATGAAGTGGTCAAACAGTTTGGCTTCATCAGGAATGACGAAGAATCTTGTGTTTACAAGAAGTTTAGTTGGAGCGCAAAAGCATTTCTAATCTTATATGTGGATGACATATTGTTGATTGGAAATGACGTGAATTTTCTTAACGAAATAAAAGACTCATTGAAGAAAAGTTTTTCAATGAAAGACTTAGGTGAAGCGGCATATGTATTGGGCATCAGAATCTATAGAGATAGATCAAAACGCCTGATAGCGCTTAGCCAAAGCACGTACATTGACTAGGTGTTGAAAAGGTTCAACATGGAGAACTCCAAGAAAGGCCTACTCCCCATGTCACCTGGCACAGTGCTTTGCAAGAATCAGTGTCCTCGGACACTCGATGAGCGAGTACAGATGAATGATGTTCCATATGCTTCGGCAGTTGGTTCTATTATGTATGCCATGTTATGTACAAGACCGGACGTTTCCTATGCGCTAAGTGTTAGCAGCCGGTACCAAAGTGATCCAGGATTGGAACACTGGGCCGCAGTCAAGGGTATTCTTAAGTACCTCAGAAGGACCAAGGATTTACTCCTTGTGTACGGAGGTGATGAAGAGCTCATTGTAAGTGGTTACACTGATGCGGGCTTCATGACTGACCCAGATGACTTCAAATCTCAATCAGGCTATGTTTTCATATTGAACGGTGACGCAGTTGATTGGAAAAGTTCCAAACAAAAGACTGTAGCGGATTCTACGACGGAGGCAGAATATGTTGCAGCTTCAGAAGCCTCCAAGGAGGCGGTATGGATCAAGCAATTTCTTGAAGACCTTGGTGTGGTTCCAAGTGCTTTGGACCCGGTGGAGATCTATTGTGATAATAGTGGCGCCATGGCTCAGGCAAGGGAGCCAAGTTCGCACCATAAGACAAGACATATTGAACGCAAATATAAACTCATTCGACATCATGTCGAAGCGGGTTTAGTAAAAGTACGCAAAGTTCACACGGATTTGAATGTGTCAGAACCGATGACAAAGCCTCTGCCACGAGCAAAGCATGAGCAGCACCGGATAGCCATTGGTGTTAGGGAAGCCATGTAACTGGATTATGACTCTAGTGCAAGTGGGAGTCTGTAGCAGATATGCCCTAGAGGCAGTAATAACAGTTATTTTGTACCTCCGAGTTTGTAATGAATGTTTATATTCCATGCTATAACTGCAATGATTCTCGAGTCTGCAATATCCACGAGGCTCGGAGGGAAACTCATGTGCACGTGTGGTATAATAAACGGTAAAATGTATTCCTGGTCATGCCTCTAAGACTGGCTCAAGTATTGCATGATGATCATGTTTTCCTGATCATGGGCATGTCTATACCGGCAATTTTGAGGGCACAATGTTAGTAGAACACTTGTGTTGAATCGACCTGAATGATGTTATGCTATGAGATACATTCGTCACAAGTTAATGGTTAATAACAAAGAGATAGTTAATGTCTGCATAATTCCTTAGACCATGAGAGTATCGAGTTCCTTCGTACTTGCTTCGTGAACTTTGGGGTTTGTTAAACGTCATCCGTAAATGGGTGGCTATTACGGCGGCTTACGGGTTCACGGAAAAGTATGACAAGAAACGAGATAGCTCAAGATTGGGATTTGCTCCTCCGACGATGGAGAGATATTCTCCGGCCCTCTTGGTGTTACGGTATTCATCATCGTCTGGCCAGACACATTGTGATTTGATCACTAGGATGCCGGAACATAGAAACGAGAAAAGAGAACAAAACCGGTAACGAGGTAACTTGCATGGTGGACAAGTTGTTAATCCACGGGGATGCAGAAAATCTCACCTCGGGTATTTGTAACATATCGCGAAGCAACAAGAATAGCACACGGCAACAGGAGGTTCACTTGAATATTCATTCGTGTGGGTATAGGGGTCAATATGGGTGTCCACGGCTCCGATGTTGATCATTGATCAGAAAGTGTTCCGGGTCATGTGTCACACGCTTAAGGGTCATCTATCTGCTGAATACTAGACGGGGAGTCTGAGAGAGAATCACCGAAAAAGTTTCGGACAAAACGGAAACGTTCCGGAGAGGACACCGGAATAGTTCCGGTAAAACTGAAAAGTTGTTTCAGGGAATTCCATTAAGTCAAATTGGTTTCGGCACATGCCTGGAAATTCTTGGAGGATGCCAGAAGTGTTCTGGAAACTTCTGGGAATTTTCCGGGATAAAAACCGAAAATGTTCCGGAGCTGCCGGAACCGATTTGGTTGCTTTTTGCAGATGAAATTTACTAATCCGAAATTGTTTCGAAACGCATCCAAAATCATTTGTGTGGGTATTGAAATTATTCTAAGACCCACAGAAATATTTTCGGATTTAACGGTCGCGGAAAATTGGTTTCGTGAATAGTAAAAATCACTTTATGGATATTTTTTTGGAAAGTCGCCTTTTGGGATATTTCCCAAGAGGCTTCTAGAAGGGATTGGGGAGCAAGGCACCCCCATGTGGTGAGGGGGGCTAGAGTGGCCGGCCAAGGTGGTGCTCCTCCATGGAGCTCCACATGGCACCCCTTTTCCCTTTTATTCTTTTATGTAAGACATAAAGTGGGGGTACTTTTGGTATTTTTGAATGCCAACTTTACCCCTTGGCTATCCTATAAATAGAGGTGGAGGGGTGCTCTCCAAATCTCATCCAAGCTCTCATACACATGCCATGGTCGTCTGGCTCTGTCTTTCTCCCTCCCAGCGAAATAGTTTCGTAGAGCCGAAAGGCTGTCTGGGTTCCGGCAGGAACTAGTTCTGGACGGCGAAGCCCTGCCGGATAGCTGACACCGTATGTGTGCAACCCCGTAGAGAGGTCGTAGTTTCGATCTTTTGCCCGAGGGGCTGTTCGAGTGTCCTCCCGAAGGGCTGTCCGAGTTTCCGTTCAAGTTTCGGGTGTCCTCCCAAAGGGATGTCCGAGTTACCGTTCGGGTTTCGAGGGTCCTTCCGAAGGGCTGTCCGTGACATCGTCCGAGGGACTGTCCGACCGCCTCCCGAAGAGCTGTCCGATGAGGGAGTACATCCTCACGGTTGGGATGTTGTAAATCCTAACTGCGGGGATCTGCACCGACGATCTACACCGACTCTTCTTCCGCTGCGCTACGAGTCGGTACGGATCAGATCAAACCTTGTATGACATCTCCATAGTGATCCTGGGCGTGCTCGCTGTACCGAATTTTTTTGTTTTTTGTCGCGTTCCCCTACAGTTAGTGTGTGATTGTATGTGGTTACCACCATTTGTAACTTGTACTCTAATCCCCTTGGTGGTTTTTGTAATTTATGCCAATATACATATCTTTGAGCTGATGATTTCCTTGAGTATATTTCCGGAATGGTTCTTTTAGGCACAACTTGGGAAGTGAAGGTGGACCCTTCTAGAGCTAAGGGCAAGTGTTGGATCAAGCTTCAAAACTCACCATTTTCTATTTAAGTGATCACAGATCGTATTTAGTCCATAGGTACGACAATACTATCAAAAGGGGATGAGGTTGAGAAGATGTGTTCATTTCTCAAAATGCTCACAGATCAAACTCCAAAAACCTCAGGTAATTTCACAATGCGCACTATATAAACCAAGAAACTCCACTCGGACTAACCGAACTAAATTCATCCGGAGTCTCCCATCAAACCAGATATAGCCATTGTCGAAAACCCTAAATGATTCGGTCTCACCGAGATGGCCACTCGAACTCACCGAAGGCACTGTGCCAACCTTCTGTCATCCATTGAAATTCGCTCGGAATTTCCGATCAGTTTCAGGCGGTGCCACCGAAGTGTTCAATAGTGCTTAGGTCATTACATCTCAGAGCCACCGATCGATTTCACCCGGTGTGACCGAGCGATCCAAAGTTGCCACCTTTCGTACATAACGGTCTTACCGAGTCATTTCAGTCGATCTCACCATTGTGTGGAAATGTGAGTGTAGCGGTCAGATCTGCAGTCGGAATTTCAAAACTAGTAGCTAAGATCAAGGCGGAGTTTGCTAGGTGGAAAAATGTGAAATGTAATAAACGGTAATCTGTAGCTGCAATGGTGGCTAGTGTGTGAGTGTATGCAAAAGGCACGCAAAGCTCTTCGCTGTGCTTGGAACGGTCATGAGTCACCTTTTTCACGTATTCTACTTCAGCTCCTAGTTTCTTTTCATTTCTCAGTATCCTTACACATTCCTTTGCAACGGCCATGAGCTACCTTTCACATACTCTACTTCTGGCCCTAGTTTCTTCTCATTTTCTCAGCATCCTTACATGTTACATATAGTAGTGAGTATACATATCTATATATACAATTGTTGCTCTCATATTTCACCTCCTTTCACCTTAATTTACACCACCCACTACTTGTCTGACAAAGAGATCCTTAATTTACACCACCCACTAATTGCCTCACAACGTGATATTTACAATGTGTACTCTTTTTCTCACTTCTTTGCATCCTTTTATATAAACGCCCGAAGCATGAAGCAGTGGTGTGGATAATTTTGTGTGCACCTCTATGAATGTTTGGCAATGCCTGCAACTCTAATTGCTATCATGAGGATGGGAGGTGTTAGGAAGAAGATGTGTGCTGCTCTCGTTGCTATCAGAGTTGAAGTGTGCCAAGGTGTTCTCAATCCCTTTGCCCAGCTTCACAAAGTTATGGCAGAAAAATTAGACCCACGGGATCAACCACTCTATGAGAATCTTACCACAACTAGTTCTTTGGCCAGACGTACGATGGCCTTGACTTGCACTGACCAAAGTCTGCGTTATCTTAAAACAGTGGCTACTTCCGCTAGTAATTTGCCCAACATTCCTATGTTCTATTGTTATGGCAAAAAAGAGCTTCCAGCCGTCCAGCGCCAAATTTAAACCTTAAGCTTGAATCATCAGAATGTTTGGGAGCTATCTAACTATTTGTTGCAACAGACGGGGTGAATATTTCGTTTCTAAAATCCATTAGAAATTACATATATGTGCCGATATGTAAAGCTGAAAGTTTCAAGTTTTTTTCTTTCAACAAATGTATTTAGACTTCAAAAATCGTACTTGTATGCATCCAAGTTATATATGATAATGGTACCCGGATTAATCCTCAAGATGGGGTGGGAGTACCAAAAAAAATTCAACTTAGATATATTTCTAGGGGGAACATAGACATTTCATCTCCGTACAGGATTGTGTTTTCTCCACAATCCCCCCCCCCCCCCCCCCCCCCCCCCCCCGCAAGCGTCGACTTCGCCATCAGCTGCAATGTGAAATGATCACTTGATTTCATCATAATCTACTCATCCATTTTTATGTTATTAAGAGTACCAGCATGATCTCCGATGGACAGCTTGTAATAAAACATACTCCCTCTGTTCCTAAATATTAGTCTTTTTACAGATTCTAATATGGACTACATACGGAGCAAAATGAGCGAATATATACTCTAAAATACGTCTATATTCATCCGTATGTAGTCCATATTAAAATCTCTAAAAAGACTTATATTTAGGAACGGAGGGAGTAAGTGATTTCTTTCGCTACAGTTCGGAGCGCCACATTGTCTAATAACTGCTAGATTCAGGACTTGCAAGGCAGCACCTAGACCTTACACATACATAACACAACGGGTGAAAGACATAAAGATTAATCTTCCCATTGTAGCGCAGTACTCCTCCTAACATCTGCAATAACTCGAGTAAACTACCACTGCCTGAAAGAACAGCAGAGAGGGCCCAGAGTCAGTAGGGTAAAACAGATAACATAATGAGGCTTCAAGTAAGCCCCATATGCATGGAGCAGAAGGAAATTTATGTAACGCTGCAAATATCAATAAATATCAGAAAAAACATGAGGCGTCAACTGAACAGGAGCCTCAAAGGAACAAGGATTAACTGAGTTAATCCATCAGAGTTGTCAGTGAACATGCTGATTAATTTCAGAATATAGTGTCTGCACTAAACAGTAACATAGTCCATACTAGAGTTTTGAAATTCTGACTGCGCAAAAATAATAGGATATATTTCTGCTTAACGGAGAAGTGCCTCTAATCGAACCATCTTCGCTTAACGGAGAAACCCATCACAAAGGAGGTATCCCAGGATGTGCTGGACCCAAGCGACATGATGATGGCAGAGGCACCACACAGGCAGCGACAAACCAAACACTGAGGAATGCCAATATACTTATTGATTAACTTAACAATGGACGTCATTATGTGATGGTGGTAGAACCTAATAATAGAAGGAAAAAAACAAAAAGATGGTCCCTACAAGAACAGATCATGGATTCCTCCACTATTCAACATAGCCAAAGTCATCTTCCAACCTCAGGAAGCACGTGGACAAAGTAACTAACTGACTCTGGGCTATGGTCGTTGTTTGAATAACTCAATGTGCAAAACTGAGCTATGGTGCTGACAAATCGCTCAGGTCTGGACCAGGTTCTCTGATTGTAGATAATTATATTTTGTTTCAGAATCACGTACGGGAGGTTGAATAAGGAGAATCCAACAACAACTTATTCAGATGGCACAAAATGAGATCTCTGGAAGAGTCAACAGGAATCACTTGTTCGTCTTCTGGGAAAAATGTATGCTGAATAAAACTCTCTTTAAGGCTGTGAGGAAGAACCACCGGCAGGTCCTCATCAAACTGGAAGTTTTTTTAGGGTATCGTCAAACTGGAAGTTGGCTACCAAATTTCCTTTTTTGTCACAGTGCAACAACTGGCCATAATAGCTGACAAGAACGTCTCCCTCCTCGGAAACAACCTTCGCGCACCAATCCCCCTGATCATTGAAACGCCTGATATCCATCACTGGCAGCTTGATCCGGTACTGAAACGCCCAAACGTCGTGCTGATGGTCCTGAAGTGTGAAGATGCTCGTCACTCCATTGCCTCCGGCTCTGACCCCAGCAAACTTGTGGAGATATCAAAGACACAAGCCTTCCTCTGGTTTAAAGGAACCAAATGTGAGGATGATAAACAACGCTAGTATTGACTTGTCTCCAACCCACTTGCCAGCAGAAGGTGGCCACTGTTGACCTCTTCCACTCAGAGCTAAGGTTGAACTACTGGATGCGTAGGAAGGTTAGGATAGGATGAAATAAATTTTTAGCTCATTTTTTGATGAGGAAGTGCCACTTCATAGACTAGTAACCACACACATGTTTGGGTGCCAAGAAATTATTGTTGCAAGCATTATCAAGGATATTTGCTTCACTGCTAATTTCCCAATATCTCTCGGTCCTAGAGTTACATATTACTTCTCATCAAAAGAAAGCTTTATTATGTGCTTGCCGCCAATATTGGTTATTTGCCTTGTGGTCTTGTTTCAGAATGATATGATCCTTATAAGGATATGGTGTGTGTGGTCCACCTCATCATTCACCATCTACCGAGATACTGCAAAGTCAATTAATGATTGAATGACACTAGTGAAAAACCATACTACTATGATATATGCTTACCGAACCTATAAAAATAGGCAAAGATACAATGCCCAACAAAAATATGTTGTACCAACTACACATTACAAACCACATGCTACACCATTTAAGGAAGAAACTCAAAGATTTGATAGTAAAATGATGAAAAAAGGCATTCCTTTACCTGGAAAGTATACAGTAACTCAAGAGAGGGGACGATAACCATGGAACCAAAAGCATAAACATTGCTCGGTTTATGGGACCAAGTGTCGTGTGCAAGTCAACAGTAAAATCAGCATGCTTAAAAATTGTTTTCATCTTAACAACCACAACATAGTGATATGTGAATCCGAAATCAGAAATATACATGTTGTGTTTCATCTCATGTGCCACGTCACTTGAGCAATCAAGAACAAATCTACCGCAAATAGAATGGTAAATCAAGGAACATTGAAAACAAGGCAGTGTTGCATGTATTTCGTAATGGTCATGGTGGCGTAGATTCTTGGATACATTCTCTAAACCAATCTCCGATAGTTATTGACCTTACCATAGGCACGATCAACTTGAACAAAGAGGTTCGAGTTCCTGCCATCAGCTTGATCCTTGTTGGTGGGCACTGCAAGCTTGCCACCCATGTCAAACAAGCGCATAACATGCCCAGGGTTCACCGGTGGTGGGCGCATGTGCCGGAATAACTCCGCCACCATGTCAGAATGACTCTGCCATGATCATGTGGTGGCAGGGTGCGGACTCTGTCTTCAAGTGCATGTGTAGGCTTTCGTGGAGAAGGACCAGCGCGCCAAGGATGCATGGTCCCATCTCACTTGATAGATAATCTACCCGCCCGTCCACTGGCGTTGACGAACAAGTGATATGCCTCGTCTTGTTGGAACCCACAGTGAGGACACAGTAGCCTCGTCCACAAAAATGTCTCCAATAGAGGAGGCGGTACTCCCCAGAAGTTTGGTGACGGAAGAGGCCAATCAGTTTGTCAACACAAAGCTCAAGGTTGGCGCTGATGGTTACCCACTACCACGTGGTCGGGTTGCAGATGTAGCGGGCGATGAGGAGGAGGCCGTCGCAGGAGGCATCGACGGTGAATCTGGGTTGGAAGCGTTCGGGATACCAATAGCTGGGTCCGGATCTGATGCTCTGAGAACCCGAAAATTGGTGGGAACTCTTGGCCTCGAGTCGGAGGTAGTCGTCATCTACATCTGCACTTTGAAAGGAGCTGATGAGGGTGAGCTCCGGCTGGAGGTGGTGGTGGTCGAGGAGGAACATGGGGCCGGAGGCGAGGAGGCGGAAGGACCGGCAGACGGCACGGCGGCAAGCACGGACTTGGTCGGGAGGTGGACCAGCACGTCATGAAGGATCTCTTCAAGCAAGCCGGTGAGACGATCCGGCCCTCCTGGCTGCTCTTCCTCGGCATGGTTGCCCGTCCCTTTTCCTCTTCTTCGGATCCCGCTTCTTGTCCGTTGTCGCAGTGAGGATGGGTGTCACGAGGAGGCGGCGCGCCGCCCTGCAGGGAGCAGCATCGGCGAGAGGTTCACCGTGGGGAATGGCGCGGTTCGGGTGGAGTCCCGAAGCGTGGAGGCCAGATCTAGCCTGAGCATAGTGCTGGGGTGGAGGATGAATGAAGTCGGAGGCTCACGAGAGGCTCAGGACACGAACTGCAGTGACAGCTCGAGCGGACCGGTGAGGAATGATGGCTGAGCGTGGGTAACAAAGTGTAGCGACGAATAAAGAAAAAATGACCCAGCAGAAGTTCAGATTTTTGTTAGTGAGAAGAGAGAAAAGAATCTAAAACTGCGGTTCAAAAAAAAGCATCTAATCGGAGCCCCTCTATCTGCCCCAAACGTCCGGGTGGCCTGCCTGGTCATTGCCCAAACCCAAAACTGTCACCCAACCTACTCGGCAAATCTGGTTGAAAAGGCACTCCCCATACCCGGCCCTATCTGGGGCGCAAATATGGGGACGCCCGGAAGCGGCCGCCACGTCGGCTCCGACAATCCGGACCAATCCCAACTCCTCTCGCAGCCGCCCACCTCCTCCCTTTGCTCGTTGTCCACACAGTCATCCTCGTCCGATGTTGCTGATGTCGTGGCCAACAACTCTGACCGCCAGCATCAGCATGTATGATGCCTCAGCGGAGTCGGTTGGGATCCCGACCGTGGCGGTCAGTTGCAAGGCAGAGAACATTGCCCGAAGGGAGCACCACAGGAAGCATTGCGAGCATGAAGCGGCGGAGAAGGTCGGTGCGGAGAGGGCTGTATGGAGATGGCCGGTGATGACGACATGGACTTTGGTGCGAGCGATGTGGCAACACCTACAAATTCTTCCGTCGTCCCCACGGGGAAAAATAACTTGTCGATAGATCCCGACTCCGTTCTGTCTTCCCAATGGACAGGCATCCCGGATTTGAGGTTTGCGGAAGATGGCACTGCCACGTCGACGATGGCTAACTTGTCGCAACTCCAAAGCCATTGGGAAACGTCGGGCAATGCCGCCTCCGAGCATGACCACATGTTGTTCGACGGAATGCCCGAACAAGACTCGGTACATTCTTTGACCCTATGTCATTTGCATTAGTTGATTCATTTGTTACACATGCCATTGGATCAAACTTGTAGGATGATAGTTTAATTCCGATGCATATTGTAGGACCAAACAATGCTTAAACATGATAAGTGATGATGAAGAGACTTTTCAATTTGACACGGGGGATAACAATTCCCATATGTTTGAAGTGGCAAACATCCGGCACTATAGAAGAAAATAGTGAAGCCAAGAGGTCCACCATTCACATAGTTTGAAGGTGTTTTGTTGGTTGAGAGTTGGTTGGACACTCAAGGGCCGGTCCTGAGATTTCGGTGGCCCGGGGCGAAAATAGAACCCGGGGCCCCTTAATATAAACGTCTGAATAATGAGCAATATAAGTATATATGAAACCTAGTAGATAGGAAAAAAGTAGAGACATACCTTCTTCCGAATCACACCATCGCGCTAATCACTGGGTGCCGTGCAACCTCCTCTTGTCGACTCGGCCTCTTGGGGGCTGCGATGAATTGGAAGGGTGCACCATTGCAGGCAAAGGTAAAGCTACTATGCAGTGGTGACGCACAATGAACACTTATGACATGTCCTGTTGTTTAACAATACCAACGCCCAACGGTATGGCAGATACGTAAATTTGTTCATGAAATACCATGTCAAACCAACTATTTGGATTGAGTACTATACAGCAAATCCACATTTAGTACTCAGGTTCATGCGGTGAATGACCTTCGACAGTTGTTGAGCAATCAAGGCCGTCAATTTGACTTGTCGTGGTGCGAGCAGATGAGTCGACAAGGGATGATCTACAACGAGTCAAAACCGGAGAAGCACAGAAGACAAAGAGTCAAGATTAGGAAGAGATTGTTAGCGATAATCTTGAGTTGGTAGTGCATGTACTAATGGTGTATTAGTGTGTGCATGTAAGAGTTGTGCTAGGGCGTGTGTACGTCTTGGCTAGGTCGTGTCTGGTTAGGACACCGGTGATCAAGTTGGCCGGTGATTAGTCTAGGCTAATATTAGAAGGAGATTCAGAGTCCTACTAGGAGTCCCGTTTAGGACTTGTACGTGTCTAGGTAGGCTTGTACTAGTCCGGTCAGGAATTAGCGTTCGTGTCCGGCTAGGTTAGCTAGTCTGAGTCGGTTAGCAAGGCATTGTTCGTGTATATATATACACGACTGGCCGTGAGGTTTTTGTACCGAAAAAAGGAGAAAATAAAAAGAGAGGAAAAGAGGGCACGACAAGGGCCCTTGGCTATCAGCTTTTTGTGTGCGTGTTCATTGTGATTTGATGTGATCGATCCTGTGGGCGAAGTTCCAACAACAGTTGCATCGTTTCTTTTTCTTTTGTTGTGGTATATATATGGCTGAACTGTATCTTGAACCATTATTCCTTAATAAATCTTTACAAGAAAATGTTGATTGGTTGAAATAACTGATTAATAAAGCATCTCAGTTTATCCCTAGGCGTGTAATGAAACTCAAAATTCACAATCGGCACACAACATGGTTCTCTAATTGAAAATAATCTACGAATCTAAGGTGTTTTTCTTGGTCCTTAACTACAACAGCGCAACACAATTTTTCTTTTCGAAACGAGAAATAGTTTGGGGAATACAAGATATGGGAAGAAAAATCAAAACTTGATATATGACAAACCTGTTTGATTTTGTTCTGGATCACCCGAGCAGAACCGCCACAGTGTAACTTTTGATTGCTAGATCTTAATGAGGGAGGAGAGTCACTGCGTTTTGGCTGGCCGAGAGGCGTATGGAAGAAGAATTAGAAAACCTAGATACAGATTTGGGGAACGGAAGAAGGAATCGAGTGCTTGCGTCGCGCTATCTGCCGAAGACCTCAGCCGCCGACGGCTGTGAGCGCACGAAATCGCTAACCTAGGCAGCAAAATTTCCTAGCGATTTGGGCCTTCGCTGTACAGGTAGCCTCCTCGGGGGCCCTTTCAGCTTCAGGGGCCTGGGGCGGCCGCCCCTCCCGCTCCCCCTCAGGGCCGGGCCTGTGGACACTAGCATGGATCCGATATGTGGAGCCGAGCAAAAAGGCATGTTATATGGGGGGGAAATTCACAAATTTTATCATGAGCAAAAGCACTATGTGAATCCACAACAAATCAATACCAATTGTGGCCCGTGCTCTCTCCAACATAGATGGTTCATCATCCAAGAGAACATGAGTAAGTTTGTTGGTTTTCTTAAACAAGTTGTTACCTGGAACAAAAGCGGCATCGGAGTTCAAACCTATGCATCTTTGGTGGCGGCTTTGTACCATCAATTCGGGAAGAAGCCATTAAATATGTCACATTGTTGGATGAAGTTGAATGGGAAACCTAAGTGGCAAACCGTCCTCGAGGAGATTGAAAGCAGCACGAAGAAGATGAAGAAAAATGATGGGCCAAGCTCCAGCCAATTAATTGGATTGGATGACGAAGAAGAGGAAAATGGTGGGATGGACATTCACACCACCATGCCAAAGAGGAACCGACATGTGATGGAAAACAAGTGGGAGAAGGATAGGATCGCCCGTGATGGCATGGAAAGCAAAATGACCGCCACTTGGAAGGGCATTTTTTCCACCAAGGAGGTCAAGAAGGAGAGATACAAGCTCTTCATAGATGTGCAAAGGGAGAAGATGGGGCTCAAACAAGAGCGATTGAACATGGCGAAGGAGAAAAGAGAACTGCAGAGGCTTGAGAAGATTGCAAAATGGGAGCTCGGAAAGAGGGCGACATTGGAAGGAATTGAGCGAGAGAGAGAGAGAGAGAGAGAGAGAGAGAGGCTTGCGAGAGAGACGGACAAGTCGAGGATCATGTTGCAGGACACTAACCTCTTGGATGATGAAACAAAGAAGTGGGGGATCAAGATGAAAAAGAGGATCAACGGGCGCAACATTTGAGGAGTTTGATTCATTTGTGTATCGCCTGTCTATGTATAAATTGTTGAATTTTATTTTGGAATGTAATGAATTATTGAATTGTTGTTTATGTTGTATCGTCGAATTATTGAATTGGACATGCATGGATATGATGGACGTGCATGGATATGGGTTTCACATACGAGGAGTGTGGATGTACACAAGGGTAAATCAGTAGTAGAAAAAGGGACATTAGTCCCGGTTCGTAAGGGCCTTTAGTCCCGGCTGGGCAACCGGGACTAAGGAATCGGGACTAAAGGCCCCCGTTTTTAGTCCCGGTTGTGTTACGAACCGGGACTAAAGGGGCTCCACGTGGCCGCTGTGGAGCGCTCAGGCAGGAGGACCTTTAGTCCCGGTTAGTAACACCAACCGGGACGAAAGGCCTCCACGCGTCAGGCGCTGCCAGGCGCTGGGGTTTAGGGTTTTGGAGGGTTTAGGGGTTTCATTTTGTGTTTCCTTTTTCTTTTTGTGTTTACCATTCAATTCTTTTTCATTTAGGGTTTTAATTTTTATTTTATATTTTCCATTCAACTCGACGCTACTACATATAGCAATGAAGGAACCATTACACAACATCGTCATGAATATAGAAAAGTGACCTCTTTCTCCGTGCTTGGTCGAACAATAAGTTTTCGTATATATATTCGACGCTACTACGTATAGTACACGTTCATGCATATATACAATATAATATCTCTTACGATCCCTAATATCTAATTACCAAAATTCCCTTCCAATTCCCGATGGTATTCTCCGGTTTAGATATGACCTCTTCAAGTAAGAATCCCACCAATTCCTCTTGAATTGCCTTTACGCGATCCTTTGGTAGGAGATCGTCCCGCATCCGTTCGATCTAATTTAAAGAAGGGGGTCAATATATATGAATGAAACTCAAAACAATTAATGGTAATAAAATAAAATTGTGAATATTGTTTACGTACTTCAAGTTTTTCTAAAATTCTGCCCTTCTCACAGGTCGTCTGGCGAATAAACTCGCAAACATAGTATCCACATAAATTATTCCCGTCTCCCTGCCTCAAGCACTTTACGAGAATAGAGTTCAATCAAAATAATAATCAAGCATGATAATGGTATTGAAACTAGAATCGAAGAGATGCGCGGACCTAGCTAGTACTACTTACATTGAGTTGTCGAAATTGCAGCTCCTTTTTCCATTCACCCCTAACCTTCTTGGTGAATCGTTTCCAAACCCTGCCCGGCAAAGAAAATGAATAAAGGAGTTATTAATAACTTGATACCAGGAAATGAACGAAAGTTGCCGATATAGTGCGATAATGATTGAAATTACCTCTGGAGCAGTTCACTCAGGTCCGCCCACATCTTAGGGTCTTTACGTTTCGAATCCATGACAAGTACTACTCCTACGTCAACCTGAATGACTAGCAGAATAAAGTGAAACGCACGCATAACTCATCAATTACACTTAACATCGAGTAAGCGAAATAGAATGTGTACAAGACAGTAACACTCACCTGAAGTTGTAAGGAAATAGTATTTCCCTTTTGGTTTGTTGTTTAATTAACACCGTTAGCAAGTTATCCTCTGTGTCCTTGGCGTGGTTTTTTACCGTATATTGATGTATGTTATTTGGGTTAATGAATCCAATGTCATAGATTTGTCCTCTTTTGCATTTGAGAATCTTCAGTCTGTATAATATAGTGAGGATAATTATACATGCAATGAACGAGCTGAGCTAGAGACTTAATTACAGAAATAATACTTACAGACAATAGCAACTGACAATAGATTTGTCGATGGCATCTTTATTGTATAACTGAAATAATTCTTCAAATTCAATGTTTATCTCCTTGTTTCCACTGAAGTAATGCTCATCTCTAATTCCCACCATGAGCCAGTTGCTCCCTTCCTTTGAGGCTTCCATGTACCACTCATGCAATCTTCGCATTTGTGTTGGTACAAGCCGGACCTCCTCAGGTCTGACGAGAGGCTTCCCGTGCTGGTATCTGTATGCTTAATCAGCCGTGGGAAACTCTACGTCGCCTAAGTATTGACCAAGAGTGAAACCAAGATCACGGACTGCTACCTCCGGAACATAATCGATATCGGAAAACACTTTGAGCGGGGGGCACGATTGGTTTTTCTGTTCTCCGAGCTGGGGAATTGTTTTCCCCCTTGCACTACTACTTCCCGACCGCTGCCGATGTTCTTTATGTGACTTCATAATAGAGCGGTCATAGTTTGATGGCAGCGAAGGCGGTGGTCGCGTAAGGTTTTCCAAAAACTGCTTCGCTTTTGTCGGATCTATTTTCTCCTTTGGCTCGGGCCGTTTCGGTGCAAGCTGGTGTTTCACATCGGCATCCACGACCTTCTTGGTTTCCTCATCAGTCAGTTCGTATGGTAACTTGGCAGGAGCCTCCTTGTTGTTGTTCCTTGTACCTGCTCTGGATTTCTTCGCAGTTGTAGTACTAGCCGCAGGAGCGGCGGTTCTCTTCTGTATATCCACTCGGGGCTGAGGCGGCGGAAACGGCTGAGGCGGCGGAGTCTACTGACGCGATGAAGACGGCTGAGGCGGCGGAGTCTGCTGAGGCAGCAGAGACGGCTGAGGCGGCGGAGATAGAGCCGGATTGCTACTCTGAGGAGTCAATAGCCTTGGCGTCCAATGTGGAAGCACGATGTGTTCCTTTTTCCATAGAATGGTACTTTTTCTGGCATCTCCCAGTTCAGTCTCCCCTTCACCTGTAGGGAAGTCAAGCTCCAGCTGCTCAAATCCCTTGATAACTTCATCCACCCCGACAACAGCATAGCCATCTGGAATCGGAGAGCAATGTTAAGTTCCATTACGTACAGGAGGTAAAGCAAAGCCGACCGCCACCTTCACGGGTATGTTCATGCATTTCACATATAGCTCACAATTTTCCCTCTACGTGATATCATCCACCGGGTAGCGAGGAGCCGTGATATCATCTATGGGCCGAATGAGCTCCATGGAAGCCACGCTGCTTTTCCGCTGAAATGGTGGGCTGGCAGTATCGAATGCAGGATCTTCATGCCGCTGAGATGGGCCGGTAGCTTGCTGGCTGGTAAGTGCCTCTATTTGCTGCTGCTGCCACGCTAATTTTTCTTCTATCTGCTGCAGCTGGTATGCATGCTGTTTCTTTTTTCTCCCTCGGCTTCTATAAGTGTCACTGCTGTCGGGGGGATGAACCCCGGGTAGGCCCAAGACGGCGAAACGACACTTCAAGCTGGAATCACTGTTCACCCTGGAATCACTGTTCGCCCTGGCCGGGTTCCCATGGCCGGGTTCCCCTGGCCGGGTTCCCATGGCCGGGTTCTCCTGGCCGGGTCGAGCCATTCGGGTCGAGCCATCCGAGTCGAGCCGCCCGGGTGGAGCCCGTCCGGCTGGCAACCCGGCTACTCGTCCGGCTGGCCACCTGGAGCTAGCTGGCCTGCCACTCGAAGTCAACCACGACGTCCCGTCGGACTGCGCGGACAAGACGGTTGGCACTGTACATTTAGCGGCTGGCACTGTAGCTGCGGGCCACCCCTTGTCCCATGGGCTCCCCTTTATAAGGAGCACCAGGGGAGGCCTCACTCGCTCTCGCTGGACGCTCCCACGAGCTCTCACGCTCTCACTCTCCCTCAGAAACAGCTCCAGGAGCACCTCTGTACAGATATACTCCACATATACATCATACATGCAGGAGTAGGGGTGTTACCTCCCACGGAGGGCCCCGAACCTGGGTAAACCACCGCGTGCTGTTTGCCCATACCCGTCCCGGATCTCCACCGCAGCCTTGCTCTCACGTCAAGCCATACTATGGCATCCACCGTGACGCGGCACCCCCTGCGAGAATACCACGACAGTTGGCGCCCACCGTGGGGCTTGCTGCTACTGGAATCGCGGTCCGGGCGAGACCTTCTTCGTCACCATCACCGCGACACCGGCCACCTGTCGCAGCTCCTGCGTTGCTCCGTCTGTTGCCCGCCGCCCGCGCCTCGGCCGCGCTCCTCTGCTTCCCCGGGCCAGTCCGGCGAGCACGTGTGGGCAGGCCGGCCACCTCCATCCCTGTGCGGACACCCGGGAGCCGCGCGGTTCTCCTGTACAGGCATGCACTCATGCCTAGCTAGCTAGCTAAGCCAGCAAGCACGCAGTTGAATTGGTCAACACTGCTAGCTAGCTAGCTTGGCTTGTGTGCACGCAGGTGGCCAATCCCGCTGGCGTCGACGACGCGAACGCAGCCGCACGAGCAGGCCGGCCACCCCGGCAGGCTCCGGCTCCGCCTCGCCCATCTTTGCTCCGGCCTGCAGCCTCGTCTCCACCCTCCTGCGCCGTCCCGCATCGCCCCGAGGTCTCTGCGCGCGTCCGCGCCGGCCAGCCGGCTCGCCGCGCCTCTGTGTCGCCTCCGCCGCCCGGCCCCCTCCGGGCCGGCTCCGCCCGCGACCCCCGCCGGCTCTCCACGCGGCCGGCTCCGGCTCGCGGCTCCACGCGGCCCCGCCCCCGCCTCAACCGGCTCCGGCTCGCGCCTCCACGACTCGCCGCGACTCCGCCTCCCGCGCCGTCGCGTCGTCCCGGCCTGCGCGCCCTGCCGCCCGGCCGTCTGCGTCCCCGTCGCCGGCTGCTACGCGCCTGGCCCACCTGCTCGCCGCCCGCGGTCGGCCACTCCATCCCGTCGCCGGCTCCCGCGCCCACCGGCTCGCCGCCCAAGCCGGCTGTGCCGCCTTCCCGCCTCGCCGCGACTCCGCCTCCCGCGCCGTCGCGTCGTCCCGGCCTGCGCATCCTGCCGCCTGGCCGTCCGCATCCCCGTCGGCGGCTCCTGCGCGCCTGGCCCGCCGGCTCGCCGCCCGCGGTCGGCCGCTCCGTCCCGTCGCCGGCTCACGCGCCCGCCGGCTCGCCGCCCGAGCCGGTTGTGCCGCCTTCCCGCCTCGCCTCCGTCCGTGCGCGCGCTATCTCTGCGCCCTGCCTCGCCCCGCCATGGCCGAGTCCCTCCCCACGCCGGCTTGGCCACGCGCATCCGCGCCGCTCCGCCTCCGCCCGGCCACGCGGCCGCGTTGCCTGCTGTGCCGGCTGTGGCTCCCTGCCGCCTCCCCGCGCCGGCTCGGCCACGCCCGTCCGCGCCGCGCCTCTGCGCACGCTGTCGCGCCGCGCCCCCATCCGCGCTCTCCTCCACGGCCGTCCCGGCTGTGCCGCCTCCCGATCGCATCCCACGCTGGCCGGCCTCCGTGCGCCCGCCGGCTCGCCTGCGCCCGCGGCCGCCTCCGCCGTGCCCGCCTGGCCGCCTCCGCCTGCGGCCGGGTGCTCCGCCCCGCCGGCCACGCCTGGTTGTCTCCACCTGCGGCCGGATGCTCCGCTCCGCCTGGCCGCCACAGCCGCACGACCACGCGCGCTGGCTCCACGAGCCACTGCCGCGCCACGCCGCCGGCTCGCCGCTGCTGCCGGGCACTGCTGCGTCCGCGCAGGCCGGCTGCGCCACTCCGCCTCTCCACGCGCCCCGCACACCCGCGAGCCGGCCTCGCTCCCTTCGCATGCCCGGGCCGCTCGCCCCGCGTCGTCTCCCCGCGCCAGCTGCTGCCACGTCCCGCCTGCCGGCTGGGCGCGCTAGCCGGCCGCTGCCGCATCCCGCCCGCCGGCTCCATGCGTCCGCAGTGCTCCTCGCTGCCCCACCCGAAGACAAAAAAGAAAAGTCAAGGGGCCAGCTGCCCAGCCGGCTAAAAGAAAAGTCAAAAAGGGCCGGCTGCCCATGTAAAAAAAAGAGTGTGGCCGGCTGGAAAGATAAAGCCGGCTGGATATAAAAAAGAAGAAAAAAAAAACGCCAACTGTCGCCCACACCCAGTGGGTGCGCCGGCGTGCCTCGCCCGGCCGGCTCCGTCGCCGCCTCGCCCGGCCGGATCCGTTCGCCGCCTCGGCCGGCTCCATTCGCCGCCCCGCCCGGCCGGCTCCGTCGCCGCCTCGCCCTGCCGGCTCCGTCGCCGCCCCGGCCTGCTCCGTCGCCGCCTCGCCCGGCTCCGTTCGCCGCCCCGCCCGGCCGACTCCGTCGACGCCCCAGCCGGCTGCCACGGTGCCTTGGCCGGCTGCACCTCAGCCCCCGCCTGCTTGTGTCCGGATTGTGCATGCGCGGCCTACGCCTCGCGCCGGCTCCCACCACGGCTCAGCGCCCCCAACGCGTGCCTTTCCGGCTCCGTCGCCGCCTCGCCCGGCTGGCTCCGTCGCCGCCTCGCCCGGCCGGCTCCATCGCCGCCTCGCCCGGCCGGCTCCGCTCTGCCTATCCGGTTCGGCCCAGGCCGACTGGGGCGCCCCTCGACCGCACGGAGGCTCGGGCCGTCTGCCGGCGGACACCCCCAACCCGTCTACGTCAAAACAGCAATGTGAGCTCCTAGTCCGCATATCGTTACACAGCGCACAAGACGGATAACCCCGAGCAACCCTCGGGGGCCACCTCCGCTCTTTTCCAGTTGCGTTGCTGTTCACCCCGGCGCCAGCTAGTCTTGGCCCGGAGGCTTGCCGTTTGGCCCCATTCGTTTTGCCCGCAGACGGCTTAGTAGCGTGTACGGTACCAAAGGCCCACTCTTCGTCCCAGCTACAGACCGCACCGCGGCTGTCCGGCTAGCGAGAGCAAAAGCTGGAGGTCGGCCCACGCGAAAGACGTCCGGGGAAAAAGAGGCTTGGGTGACCCGGTCGTTTCCTTTATGAGTATCTGCTCGGTCGAATCTGCTCCCAGAGTCCGAGTACTGTACACTCTACTCCGCGGCCCACTCTTTGCCTCAGCTACAGACCGGCTCCCGGCTGTCCGGCTGGCAAGAGCAAAAGCCAAAGAGCAGAGGGGACATGAAAAATACTGAAGGGGGCTCGGACAAAACCGAGTCGGCACCCTCTGCATAAAACTTGCGCTGCTAAAGCTAAATATTTGATATATGGGCACTGCCTAACTTTGCCTTTCCCATGATCATCTCCGTGGGGGACCCTCCCTCCTCGCCCGAAGGCTCGGAGGCTACACCCAGTGGGTGTGCCGGCGTGCCCTGCTGGGAAAACGCCACGCCGGTTCGGCTCAGTCGCCGCCTCGCCCGGTTCGGCTCAATCGCCGCCTCGCCCGGCCAGCTCCGTCGCTGCCTCGCCGGCTCCGGCCTCGCTCGCGCCCGCGCCCTCGCGCTCCTCGCCGGCTCCATTCGCCACCTCGCCATGCCGGTTGCAGGCCCGCCACCGGCATCCTCGACGCCACCGTCTGCTCCAACATCAGCATATACCCTCCGCACGACTCTTCGAGTCGCCCGGAGGCTCAGAGGCTACACCCAGTGGGTGCGTTGGCGCGCCCCCACTGGAAGCAAGCCGCGCCGGCTGCTGCCCGTAGCCGGCTGTCATTCGACGACATCTGCTACATCAACGACAGCATATATCCTCCGCCCAACTTCTCCAAGTTGCCCGGAGGCTCGGAGGCTACTGTCGGGGGGATGACCCCCGGGTAGGCCCAAGACAGTGAAACGACACTTCAAGCTGGAATCACTGTTCACCCTGGAATCACTGTTCACCCTGGCTGGGTTCCTATGGCCGGGTTCCCCTGGTCGGGTTCCCATGGCCGGGTTCCCATGGCCGGGTTTCCCATGGCCGGGTTCCCATGGCCGGGTTCTCCTGGCCGGGTCGAGCCATCCGGGTCGAGCCATCCGAGTCGAGCCGCCCGGGTGGAGCCCGTCCGGCTGGCAACCCGGCTACTCGTCCGGCTGGCCACCTGGAGCCAGCTGGCCTGCCACTCGAAGTCAACCACGACGTCCCGTCGGACTGCGCGGACAAGACGGCTGGCACTGTACATTTAGCGGCTAGCACTGTACATTTAGCGGCTGGCAATGTACATTTAGCGGCTAGCACTGTACATATAGCGGCTGGCACTGTAGCTGCGGGCCACCCCTTGTCCCCTGGGCTCCCCTTTATAAGGAGCACCAGGGGAGGCCTCACTCGCTCTCGCTGGACGCTCCCACGAGCTCTCACGCTCTCACTCTCCCTCAGAAACAGCTCCAGGAGCACCTCTGTACAGATATACTCCACATATACATCAGACATGCAGGAGTAGGGGTGTTACCTCCCACGGAGGGCCCCGAACCTGGGTAAACCACCGCGTGTTGTTTGCCCATACCCGTCCCGGATCTCCACCGCAGCCTTGCTCTCACCTCAAGCCATCCTATGGCATCTGCTGTGACGCGGCACCCCCTGGGAGAATACCACGACAACTGCAGTCGGGAAACCCAATCTTCCACGGAACAAAGCCTGATGTGCCTCGTGTTCATCCACTGTGTTCAGCATTCCCGAGGGCGCGTGTCAGCTGGTCGTTCTCTCTGTCGGGATTGAACTTCCCGTCCTGCACGTCCTTCATTGCAGCTTTAAGGGCTTTGAGGGGTGTTGCAAGTTGATCTTTTGTAAAAATACACTTCCCTGTTTCTGGGTCCAACTTTCCCTCATGCCCGTAGAACCAAGCCTTTGCCCATTCGGCCCACTCCAATGTCTCTGGATCGATCCCTTTATCAATCAGGCCATTCTCAGTTTTCTCCCACTTAGGCCTGGCAACCTTGTAGCCACCTGACCCCATAACATGGTGATATTCCTTCTTTGCAGCATTTTGCTTATTTATTTTTGACCTTTTCTTAGCTTCATCCGATGTCTCGTACTCCACAAATGCGTCCCAGTGATCTTTTATCTTCTCATATGCTCCGGTGAATGTTGGAGTCTCGTTTTTCAGGACATAGTCTTGGTGCAATCTTTTTTTCCAGTTGCAGAATTGTGCGGCCATCTTCTTAAGAGTCCATGCCTTGACTTTTCGCTCTATAACTTTGTTATTTGGATCCACCTCTGGCGGTAGGGTGAAATTTGTCATGAGCGTATTCCAAAGCATTTCTTTGGATCTATCATCGACATAAGTAACTCCATCCGCCTTTGGCTTATTCCATTCTCGAATGGTGATCGGGATGCCGTCCCTAACGATAACTCCGCACTGACTTACAAATGCTTTTGCGTTCTGCGCGAGACCAATCGGTTTGCCATCTTCAGCGACTTCTTCGATCTTGAACCTTTCATTATCGCCCAACCTTTTTTTCGGGCCTCGTTTCTTTATAGAAGATTGGCTCGATCCAGAGGGCTAAAAGAAGAAACAAGCGTTAATATATGTATATACAAATCAAATAATGCATCTAGTCAGCAGAGGCTTAATTAATATACCTCGCCGGACTTTGTAATAATTAAGGTTCCAACTGTAGGAGATATGCCCTAGAGGCAATAATAAATGTTATTGTTTATCTCCATGTTCATGATTATGTTTATATTCCATGCTATAACTGCTATGGTTCTCGAGTCTACAATAACCACGAGGCTCGGAGGAAGACTCATATGCACGTGTGGAATAATAAACGGTAAAATGTATTCCTTGTCATGCCTCTAAGACTAGCTCAAGTGTTGCATGATGGTCCTGTTTTCCTGATCATGGGAATGTCTATGCCCGCAAATTTGAGGGCACAATGTTGGGAGAACACTTGCGTTGAATCGACCCGATTGATGTTATGCTATGAGATACATTCATCACAAGTTAATGGTTAATAACACAGAGATGGTTTACGTTTGCATAATTCCTTAGACCATGAGAGTATCGAGTTTCTTCATGCTTGCTTCATGAACTTTGGGGTTTGTTAAACGTCATCTATAAATGGGTGGCTATTACGGCGGCTTACGGGTTCATGGAAAAGTATGTCATGTAACTTGATAGCTCAAGATTGGGATTTGCTCCTTCGATGATGGAGATATATCTCTAGGCCCTCTCGATGTTACGGTATCCACCATCGTCTAGCCAGACACATTGTGATTTGATCACAGGGATGCCGGAACACGGGAACGAGAAAAGAGAACAAAACCGGTAACGAGGTAACTGGCATTGTGGACAAGTGTTGATCCACGGGGATGCCGATAAATCTCACCTCGGGTTTTGTAACATATCGCGAAGCAACAGGAATAGCACACGACAACTGGAGGTTCACTCAAATATTCATTCGTGTGGGTATAGGGGTCAATATGGGTGTCCACGGCTCCGATGTTGATCATTGATCGGAAAGAGTTCCGGTCATGTCTATACTTCACCGAACCTATAGGGTCACACGCTTAAGGGTCATCTATCTGCTGAATACTAGACAACGAGTCTGAGAGAAAATCATCGGAAAAGTTTCGGACGAAACGGAAACGTTCCGAAGAGGACAACGGAATAGTTCCGGTAAAACTGAAAAGTTGTTTCAGGGGATACCATTAAGTCAAATTGGTTTCGGCACATGCCTGGAAATTCTTGGAGGATGCTAGAAGTGTTCTGGAAACTTCTGGGAATGTTTCGGGATAAAAACCAGAAATGTTTCGGAGCTGCCGGGACCGATTTGGTTGCTTTTCGCTGAAGAAAAACATTGTTCCGGAATTGTTTCGAAATGCGTTCAAAATTGTTTTAGTGGGTACTAGAATTGTTCTAGGCACACAGAAATAATTTGGGATTTATCGGACGCAGAAAAATGTCTTCATGAATAGTGAAAGTGCTTTTTGGATTACTTTATTGGAAAGCCACCTTTTTGGGCTTTTGCTCAAAAGATCTTGGGGTCTGACATGGATGGATAGGAACCCTTTTGGGGGGACCCACTAGGGGTGTGGCCGGCCACATGGGGGGCTTCTCCTTGTAGCCCCACTTGTCCCATGTCTTCACCTTTATGCCTTTGTGAAGGACTTCATTCATGTGCATTTTGGGTTTTATTGTAAAACCACCCTACCCCTTGGTTTTCCTATAAATAGGAGGTGAGGGGGCTGCCCAAACCTCATCCCTTGCTCACATACAAATGCCATGCTCGTCTGGCTCTCTCTCTCCCTCCCACGAAAAGAGTTTTCGTAGAGCCGAAAGGCTGTCTGGGTTCCGGTGGGAACTAGTTCTGGACGGCGAAGCCCTACCGGATAGATGACACCGTATGTGTGCAACTCTATAGAGAGATCGTAGTTTCGGTCTTAGTTCGAGAGTGCCTCCCGAAGGGCTGTCCGAGTTACTGTCCAAGTTTCGGGGATCCTCCCAAAGGGCTGTCTGAGTGACCGTCCGAGTTTCTAGGGTCCTCCCGAAGGGCTGTCGAGGATCCGTCCGGTGGGACTATCCGAGGGACTGTCCCGAGGCCTCCCGAAGGGCTGCCTGGAGATCTGTCCGGTGAGCTGGCGAGGGAGTACATCCTCGCGGTTGGGAGGTTGTAAAATCCTAGCTGCGGGGATCTGCACCACCGATCGTCATTGACTCTACTTCCGCTGCGCTACGAGTCGGTAACGAAAAGATCAAACCTTGTATGCAGCCTCCATAGTGGTCCTGGGCTGGTGCGTAGGTCGGAAAATTTTTGTTTTTTGCTGCGTTACCCTACAATGGCATCATGAGCCGTGCTATGCGTAGATGCAGGTTACAATCTAGAATACATAGAGATGTATGGGTATTGCACAATATAATTTGTAGTAGATCAGTTCTATTACTGAAAATTATTTGGGCGGGTAGCAGATGAAATCTGTTACCGATGTTCTTGTTGCTTCCCTGGAATTTGCATATTTCTGATCTTGATAACAGCATGGTGGAGTTTCAAAGTTCTGGCAATCCGCGATCCTAATTGATCAACGAAGTGCTAACAGTTCTTTGAATTCCACCATAGTTAAAAAGAAAGATGAAATTTCACAGACGAAAGGGAAATGCAGGTATGATCTGCACGGGGGTCATGCGTATGACGAAGTTTAGTATGGGGCTCGAGATTTTATTATCTCAGGTTTCATACACCCCGAGATGTTAATCTAGCGACTTGAATAATCATACTTGATGATGGATGTAGGTAGCTTCGGTTTGTTTCGAAACCTTAGAAGCCACGTAAAATAAAATTTTGCATAAACCGATTAGAGGCGTCTAACTTGGTTTTGCAGGATGGTTTGCATGTGCATATGATGTGGTATAGCAGTGCTCATATTAATTTGATTATGTATGAGATGACTATATGATGTAAATTAATTAACATGACCCGCGTGTCATGATTCGGCATGATGGCTGGAGCCATATGATTGTCACTTTAATGACCTGCGTGTCAACCTTAAGTCATGTACTTATTTTATTAGCTATAGAGATAGCAATATTATCTGGTGCATCGACAAGGTGGTGGCAAACTTCACGAAGGTGAACACCGAGGCGAATGCCGAAGACGAAGAAATACAAGACTTCTCCGTCAGAAAGGGCTATACCATATCATGCTATTATGAATTGCCTGAGATGTTTATCCCTTATGATGCACCCTTCTTGATTGCACGGTAGTTGCTTTTTATTAGGGTGATCTCTCACAAAAATATCAAGTAGTTAGTGTTCTCCCAAGTGTAGCACCGTCACAGCATCTTTCCTTTCGGGGTGCGCCATGATCTACATGGGTACGAACGATTGTACGGGTGTAAGGCGGGTGAGGTCAGACCTCGCAGCGAGATCACTTGGTTGTCTTGATGTTCATGGCAGGATCGTCCTGAGCTCGGAACACACGCATCAAAAGATGAACAAGAGTCACATGGAGATGTGATCGGCAAGTTTGCCTACCAATTGAAGTTCGCGCCATCAGTGCTCATCTCGAACAATGACGTTGAATTGCAATTTGGATCTTGAATCACTCACAATCAATTATGAGAGATATTGATTTGAGTGAGAGCGCACTTTAGAATTAACTTGTTTAATTCTCAGTGTAATTAATTATGAACATTGTCTAAGTGTGATTTGCATAATAGTTGTAGAATAATGGCTCGCGTTTCCACCTTCCCTGTTAAAATTGAATAGCTGTTAAATATCTGGTTAAAACTTTACGGTTGGTGACGTAATGTGAGGATTGTCCTCAAAAGTGCTGAGAAGGACTTTGTCCTATCGCATGCTTTTGGTATTCTCCCGCTAATGCTATGGATAATGTGACTCTCGTCCTTCGATCCAAAAGCTAGAATTCCGTTACGGTCAAGTGCAATATGTTTGCTTCCATGAGACCCGAACTTCAAAAGTTTGGGATAGCTATGTGATATTCATGGAACTGAAAATCATTTTCAGACACAAACAAAGGCTAAAAGATATGTGATATCCAAAGCAATGTTTGTTTTGCAAACTATTAGTAAAAGTGTTTACTATGCATTTGACTAATACGAGAGGGATCCAGAAGAGCGCATATCATATGATGAAGGTAAATAAAACAACAACTTAAAGAGAAAGGAAATGTCCAAAGGGTGTTAGTGTGACTTACACACCTAGGAAGTCCGGGGCTAACGCCACTCTTAAGTTGAGTGCTTCTTCTGAGAGTAGGAGAAATACTGAAAGTTAAACTATTAAAAGTATAAAGGCAAAAAGAGAGAAAACTGGAATGTCCAGCTCATGTATGAATGTCATACAAGCTATTGATGTATAGAAAGGCTGGTCAAAAGTAGTTCTTGGGAATTATGATTAAACATGTTAATCACTGATTCTTGGGTATTGTGAGTTGATCATAGAGATACCCACTCGATTGCATTCTGTTGCGACTCGATGCAAGAACTACTACGGCCTAAAAGACTTGCCGGAGTGAGGTTTAGATACGCGCTGGGAATATAGTAAATGTTACTATACCTTTCATCGGTGTATTTCTGTCTGTATTTATTTTCATAATTCATTTAGACTTTTTACACACTCTAGCCCATTGCATAAGGTATCTTGCAAGGAGGTTGTTCATAAGAGAACTTTTGATGTTCATTGTTATGAATAACTTAAGGGCCATACTTTCATTATGAATGAGATGTATGTTATGAATATTGATAATAATACATTACCTCTGTATTTACTTTCGTAAATCATTTTAGAGTTTTCTACACTCTAGCCCATTTGCATAATGTTTGTTGCAAGAGTGTTGTTCATGAAAGAACAATTGTTGTTCGGAATCATGAATAACATAAGGGCCATGCTTCCATCGTGGATGGGATGTATGTTATGAATATTGATGGTAATATGATACATCCATAACACTCATGCTAAATGTCGCAAGACTAAGAGAATACCACACATGTGTGGCACTGCATTTGGTCACATTGGAGAAACCCGCATGGAGAAATTCCATAATGATGGATTTTGAAGTCGTTTGATTGTGAATCATCTGACACTTGCAACTTTCCTCCGAAAAGTGAAGTGACTAAAATACCGTTCACATGCCATAAGGAACGAGCAACGAACTTATTGGTGATCATACATTTTGATGTATGTAGTCCGATAAATGTTGTTGCTAGCAGTGGATTTATCTATATTCAGAAATGACTCAAGTAGATATATGGATGTTTACTTGATGAGACGTAAGTCTGGATCTTTTGAAATCATTCATAAGGTTTTCAAAAATGAAGTAGAAATTATTGTAACAAGAAAAATATGTTTCTGCAAACTAGATTGCCGAAAGGAATATTTGAGTTACAAGTTTAGCGAATGTCTGATGAGTTGTGAAAAGAGTTTCATAACTTACACCTCCCAGAACACCACTGTGAGTGGAATGTCCGTGAAGATGTATTCAAACCATTTATGACATGGTAAGATCAAATATGACATAAATCAATTTGCCATTATCCCTTTTAAAGTAATGCTTTAGAGACTGCGGCTTTTACACTGAAAAGAGCACCATCAGGTCTGTTGAAATGACGTCATGGTATGGTACGCCTGACCGTGCTTTGTCTTTTCTTAACATTTGGAATATGGGGCTTGTATAAAATATTTACAAACCTATTCCAAATCAGACAAGTACTACTTTGTAGGTTATCCCAAGTAATTGGGAATTCCTCCACCACTATACCGAGGCAAAAAGGTTTGCCACCAAGAACGGTATGCTTTTAAAGAGAATGGTTCTTGCAAAAAGGTGAGTGGGAGAACAGTGCAACACGACGAGATAACAGTATCTTCATCATCAGATCAAAGGAAAGAAACCTTGGAAATAATTCCAGAGTTTCCTACTGCGACTGATACGGAAACCTCTACATGAGATGTATGGACTTCGGTCGAACTTGCAACTGAACCACGTAGGCAAAACTCATGAAAACCTCTCAGGTGCGCAAGCGAGATATTGTTGTTAGACAACAGTATACCTACGATACACAAGGAAGCATTGATGGGCCCTGACTCCGAAATTGGCTAAATGCCAATATAATCCGAGATAGTTTCCATAAATGATTCAAGATTATATCTTGATAAACCCTTCGGAAGACTTAGAGTCTAAACGAACATTAATGGAACTATAAACTGATGTGGATAAAATGTTTTATCCATAAAGCTCGACTTGTTGCAATAACAAGTTCAAGGAGTTGACTACGATGAGGTTGTCTCACCATAGCAATGCTTGAAGTCAGATCGGATTAAACTAGCAATTAATACATGTTTCAATCTTGAGATATGATACATGGATGCCAAAAGGATTTCCATCTGATGGAAATGCAACCTAGGACTTGTATGTAATACAGTCCAAAGTATTTTCTCGATCCAGAGGATGCTAGTAAGTATGCAAACTTCAGAGTTCCAGCGATGGACAGAAGAGAGCAAAAGGGAGTTGGAATCTTCAATTTTGATGAAACAGTCAAAGGAGTTTGATTTCATCAATGGATAACGAAGATGCTTGTGGTTACAAGAAAGTAAGTGTGAGCATAATAATATTTCTAAAAACCTTGTGTGCTTGACACATTGTTGATTGGAAATTTCTTGACACGAATTAGGACTTCATTGAAAATAGTTTTACGATGAAGTGCTTAGGCTAAATAGCCTTGATATTAGGCATATTTATCTACGAGATAGAATTGCCTAATAGGCTAAGCCAAAAATACATATTGACAAGATGCTAAAACAGTTTAGCATAAGAGCGCCAAGGAGTGATTCTTGCCAAAGTCACATGGAAAGAGTTTTGCAAGACTCGGTGTCCCAAAACACTGATGAGCAAAATACATGATGGAGATTCCACACACTTTCGTGTTTGGATTAATCATGTATTCCATGGTATGTAAAAACAACCAGATATGTCCAGTACTCCCAAGGAGTTATGAGTAAAGATACCAAAGTGATCAAAGTACTGATCATGAGACAAAAGTGAAAATTGTCATTAAGTACTAAAGTAGCACTGATGACATGTTTTCTCGCAAGCAGAGATTATGAAGTGCTCCTTGTAAGAAATTACATCGATACAGTCTTCATTAATGCTCCATGCGATTTTCGATTTACGTTAAGGGTTTTGTGTAATACACGATATGGTGGCACGGTGTTTGGAAATCGTTCCAAGCAGGTTACTGTGGCGAATTCTATAACTAAGGCTAAGTATGTTGCCGCTTTCAAAGCGACATAGAAGATATTGAATCGTACAGTTCGTTCATGAACTTAGTATGATTCCAAGATGGCTTAGGTCAATGGAACACTATTGAAGATAGTTGCTCCATAGCTTAGTCTGAGGAATCAAGGTTTGACCAGTGATTCACATATATACGAAGCCAAGTCCACACAAAATATGAATTTTGTGAAAGCTTGAAAATGCGAGGACATGCAAAGATACACACGGAACTGAAGTTGTCAGATCCGTTGGACATCAGGCTATACCACATGCGAAGCATTTTTACACCGGTATGCCACAGGTGTAATGTGCATTAGCATTGACTAGATTATTAACTCTAGTGCAAGTGGGAGTCTGTAGGAGATATGCCCTAGAGGCAAAAATAAATGTTATTGTTTATCTCCATGTTCATGATTATATTTATGTTCCATGCTATAACTGCTATGGTTCTCGAGTCTACAATAACCACGAGGCTCGGAGGAAGACTCATATGCACGTGTGGAATAATAAACGGTAAAATGTATTCCTAGTCATGCCTCTAAAACTAGCTCAAATGTTGCAAGATGGTCCTGTTTTCCTGATCATGGGCATGTCTATGCCAGCAAAATTGAGGGCACAATGTTGGGAGAACACTTGTGTTGAATCGACCCGATTGATGTTATGCTATGAGATACATTCATCACAAGTTAATGGTTAATAACACAGAGATGGTTTACGTTTGCATAATTCCTTAGACCAAGAGAGTATCGACTTTCTTCATGCTTGCTTCATGAACTTTGGGTTTGTTAAACGTCATCCGTAAATGGGTGGCTATTACGGCGGCTTACGGGTTCATGGAAAAGTATGTCAAGTAACTTGATAGCTCAAGATTGGGATTTGCTCCTTCGACGACGGAGAGATATCTCTGGGCCCTCTCGGTGTTACGGTATCCACCATCGTCTGGCCAGACACATTGTGATTTGATCACAGGGATGCCGGAACACGGGAACGAGAAAAGAGAACAAAACCGGTAACGAGGTAACTGGCATTGTGGACAAGTGTTGATCCACGGGGATGCCGATAAATCTCATCTCAGGTTTTGTAACATATCGCGAAGCAACAGGAATAGCACACGCCAACTGGAGGTTCACTCGAATATTCATTCGTGTGGGTATAGGGGTCAATATGGGTGTCCATGGCTCCGATGTTGATCATTGATCGGAAAGAGTTCCAGTCATGTCTATACTTCACCGAACCTATAGGGTCACACGCTTAAGGGTCATCTATCTGCTGAATACTAGACAAGGAGTCTGAGAGAAAATCACTGGAAAAGTTTCAGACGAAACAGAAACGTTCCGGTGAGGACACCGGAATAGTTCCGATAAAACTGAAAAGTTGTTTCAGGGGATACCATTAAGTCAAATTGGTTTCGGTACACGCCTGGAAATTCTTGGAGGATGCCAGAAGTGTTCTGGAAACTTCTGGAAATTTTCCGGGATAAAAACCGGAAATGTTCCGGAGCTGCCGGAACCGATTTGGGTGCTTTTCGCTGAAGAAAAACATTGTTCCGGAATTATTTCGGAATGCATTCAAAATTGTTTTAGTGGGTACTGGAATTGTTCTAGGCTCACAGAAATAATTTCGGATTTATCGGACGCAGAAAAATGTCTTCATGAATAGTGAAAGTGCTTTTTGGATTACTTTATTAGAAAGCCACCTTTTTGGGCTTTTGCTCAAAAGATCTTGGGGTGTGACATGGATGGATAGGAACCCTTTTGGTGGGACCCACTAGGGGTGTGGCCGGCCACATGGGGGGCTTCTCCTTGGAGCCCCACTTGTCCCATGGCTTCACCTTTATGCCCTTGTGAAGGACTTCATTAATGTGCATTTTGGGTTTTATAGTAAAACCACCCTACCCCTTGGTTTTCCTATAAATAGGAGGTGAGGGTGCTGCCCAAACCTCATCCCTTGCTCACATACAAATGCCATGCTCGTCTGGATCTCTCTCTCTCCCTCCCACGAAAAGAGTTTTCGTAGAGCCGAAAGGCTGTCTGGGTTCCGGTGGGAACTAGTTCTGCACGACGAAGCCCTGCCGGATAGATGACACCGTATGTGTGCAACTCTATAGAGAGATCGTAGTTTCGGTCTTAGTTCGAGAGTGCCTCCCGAAGGGCTGTCCGAGTTACTGTCCGAGTTTCGGGGGTCCTCCCGAAGGGCTGTCCGAGTGACCGTTCGAGTTTCGAGGGTCCTCCCGAAGGGCTGTCCGAGGATCCGTCCGGTGGTACTATCCGAGGGACTGTCCCGAGGCCTCCCGAAGGGCTGCCCGGAGATCCGTCCGGTGAGCTGGCGAGGGAGTACATCCTCGCGGTTGGGAGGTTGTAAAATCCTAGCTGCGGGGATCTGCACCACCGATCGTCATCGACTCTACTTCCGCTGCGCTACGAGTCGGTAACGAAAAGATCAAACCTTGTATGCAGTCTCCATAGTGGTCCTGGGCTGGTGCGTAGGTCGGAAAATTTTTGTTTTCTGCTGCGTTACCCTACACCAACACCAGAGCCATCATCTTCTCCCTCCATTCCCTCACCGGAGCCGTTCAGAAACTGTGAGGTGATATCATCTCCGTCGCAGATTATTTCCCCCAACATGTCTTCTTGTTCTTCGTCTCTGTCGTGTTCCATAGTTTCTGCAAAGACTTGCAAATTATTTCAATGCTATAAACAAATTATTAAAACAAATTCACATTTCCATGTCTATTTGCATCTCGATTAAAAAAATCACATTATTAAAACAAATTAACATAATATCACTAATACATCTCGAATAATCCAGTTGCAATAATAATATTATCATATAATATCACTAATACATCTCGAATAATCCAGTTAATGCAACAATAATATCACATAATATCACTAATACATCTCGCCCAATCAAACTGGACGTCGACTCGCGGTTCCTGAGCCGCGGGCGGTGAACACCCAAAGAGAAGGAACCATCACAGGATCATAGCTCGGGTGAGATACCTGAAGAAACTGCCAGGTATTGGAGAACCTGACGTCCAACGCAACCATGTAGTGACGGACGTTCTTGTCCTCCTCCCTGACATGGTGACGTACCACCTCCTCGGGGGCCGGCTCCCTCGGCACCGATAGTGGCCCACGCGACCGCCACCAAAGAAGCTCCTGGTCGACAATGAGACCCCGATTCCTCACCAAGCTGCGCACCCCGGAAGGTAGCACCTCCCAGTGCCAGCCCGGCGGAGCCCAATCCCGGACATGGCGCCTCTCAAACTGGTTGTCGCTGCCGAGTCGACGACGAGGATGCGGGCCGGGCATCGTCGCCGAGTCGACGACGAGGATGCGGGTCGGGCATCGTCGCCGAGAACAAATTCCTATGAAAACAAATCAGGTCTATTTCTCGTTCATTGTGAGACGTTGCTCCGGCTCGTCTTTATTTCATTGTTTGCATCAGATTTCTTTAATTTTTCTTTTTTTCTCTCACCACATGTCTATATTTTTTTATACACCTATCAAATACATGATTCACATTTTTTATAATATATGTTTTAATACCAATTTTTATTCATACACATTTTACATTTTTGTATACATCTAAAACATTTTATACACATCTAAGTGATTAACTTTTTTCAAATAAATATCATTGAATTTTTTTTGAATGCTTGTTAGACATTTTTCAAACAAAAGTCTAAAACCTAAAACGCTTACCCCTAACCACCTAAAACGTCGACTATGACTATATGACTATAACTATGAGAGAACTAAATAGTATTTTTCTTTCTTTCTTTCACTTTTATTTTTCCAAATTTAAACACATTCTTTCGTTATTGCATTACACACATACACAGATCACATCACTTTCATTTGCACTTGCACAACACATCGGATGTAATACATTTCCTAATAAATCTACCTAAAATTACCTAAATGTTACCTTGCACTACACCATCACACATTACACTATTAGCAACACACATTCACTACACTAACAGTAAAAAAATTGACACTAACAGTACCAATTTTGCAGATCTACAGAGAGGGGAGAAGGACGAGGAGCTCACCGAGGGATCGAGGAGGTGGCCAGCGGAGGCGGCGTCGGTGCGTAGGTGGACCGTGGCAGGCGGCTGATTCGGTGCTGAGCAGGTGGCCAGGGGAGGAGGCGGACATCGAGGGCGCGCGCGCGTGGAGGAGCGCCGGCGCGGGCTCGGGCGGCGCGTGAAGGAGAGCGGCGCCGGCGGGCTCGGGCGGCGCGTGGAGGCCGGCGGCGGGAGTGGACGTTGAGGGCGTGGTCGGGCAGCCTGACGGCATCGCGAGAGCGAGCTCCTGGCGGCGGCGATCTGTTTCGCGTGAAAATGGAGGAAGATTGGGGGAGGGAGAAGGGGGCGGTTAAATACCGCGAGGCCTTTAGTCCCGGTTGGAGCCACCAACCGGGATGAAAGGGTGTTTAGTCCCGGTTGGTGGCTTCAACCGGGACTAAAGGTAGGCCTTTAGTCCCGGTTCGAGCCACCAACCGGGACTAAAGCTATTTTTGTGGCCGCGGGCGAAAGGGCGCGAAGGTTAGGCCACCAACCGGTACTAAAGCTATTTTTTGGCCGCGGCCGAAAGGGCGCGAAGGCCTACCGGGACTAAATTATTTAAGTTTAGATCAGAAACAGTAGGATACATGCCTAGTTTTGATTTAATTCTTTTTGCTATTAAAGTTTTTAACAAAAAATACTTTATGAAAATTTTAGTTGGATAAATTTTACTTTCTATTAACTTTACTTTAGATCAGAAACAATTTGTATTATTAGTTGAATTTTTTTTATTTAATTCTAAGTTAATATTATTTTGATCATAACTAGAGTTTTATAAAAGCTTTTTAGTTGATTCTTTTTGCTATTGAAGAATATTATAAAATACTTTTTGTTAACCTAATAATGTTATATTTTCTTTTCTGTTTAGTTATTAGTTTAGTGTTTTTCTTTGCTGCTACGTTTTATTTAGGACAAAAACTATTTTTGTTATTTGTAGTTAAGTCCTACAGTTCCCTTAGGAGTTTTTATTTGGATTTCCTTGAAGTTTTGTTTTGCTTTCTATTTGCTTTTTCTTATTGTGTTTTTTATTGCTTTATTCATTGGTTGTATTTTGATTGCTAGAATGCTTGCTAGAGTGAATGCTTATATGAATGCAATGTTTGATTATATAGATTTTCATCAGAGAGTGACAAATAGTTGTATCAAGTTATTTCTGGGAGCGATATAAATCTTCAGCAACTAATACCAGTCAAGTTCACTTTGACCATATGTTCAGACCAGTGATTCTAGATCAAAGCCATCATCAGAATAGTTGTCTCCCATAACTATGGCTTTCAACCCAAAGTCAAGTTCACTTGGGACTGAAATCACTACAACTGGTGAGGGTGTATGGCCTATGCCTGTCAACCTCAAGCGGCTTATCTGGAATGCTCAAAAGACATTCATATTTTGTTTGGACATAATTGCATTGATTAACTCCTCTGTATAATTAAAATACTAAAAGGATAGGAATAATTGAAAATTCATAACTTAATAAATAATTATTCAAAAATCATGTTTCAAATGCCAAAACACATATATACCCTAACTCTTACAAAGATTCCCTCCGGTTTGTCCGAAGTGGGACTTTCCAGCTATAAGTCCGGAAACCCACTAGAGAGAAAGTGATGACGGTGAAGCCGGTCCCATCCCAGAGTGGGATCTTGGGGTATAAAACTTTTTCTTCGCGTGTGTCCCTTGCTTATGATTACGCCGTAACCATGGAGAATCTTCATCATTTAACAGGATGCTTGAGTCAGTCTTCACAGTAAAGGGAGGAATTTCATCAAACTTTTCATAATCTTCTGACATGTCTGTCTTGTCCTCCACTCCCACGATGTTTCTTTTCCCTGAAAGAACTATGTGGCGCTTTTGCTCATCGTATGATGTATTCGCTTCCTTATCTTTTCTTTTTCTCGGTTTGGTAGACATGTCCTTCACATAGGAAACCTACGCCACATCATTGGCTAGGACGAATGGTTCGTCTGTGTACCCAAGATTGTTGAGATCCACTGTTGTCATTCCGTACTGCGGGTCTACCTTTACCCCGCCGCCTGTCAGATTGACCCATTTGCACCGAAACAAAGGGACCTTAAAAGAAGGTCCATAGTCAAGTTCCCATATCTCCTCTATGTAACCATAATATGTGTCCTTTTCCCTATTGGTGTTTGTTGCATCAAAGCGGACACCACTGTTTTGGTTGGTGCTCTTTTTATCTTGGGCGATCGTGTAAAATGTATTCCCATTTATCTCGTACCCTTGGAAAGTCAATACAGTCCAAGATGGTGTACTGGCCAACAAGTAGAGCCGATCTCCAACAGTGGTGTTATTCGTGAGATGTGTTTGCAACCAACCGCTGAAAGTCACCATGTGTGCACGTGTAATCCAGTCGTCAGACTGCCCCAGGTGTTGGGAGCGTACAATATTCTTGTGTTCATTGATATACGGGGCCACCAAGGTAGAACTTTGTAGAACTGCGTAGTGTGCTTGAGTGAAAGAATGCACGTCCCTACATATTACTGAATTCTTTCCTAGCATGGCTTTTCCACTCAGTCTCCCCTCATGCCGCGATTGAGGAACACCAATCGGCTTAAGGTCAGGAATAAAGTCAACACAAAACTCAATAACCTCCTCTGTTTCATGGCCCTTGGAGATGCTTCCTTCTGGCCTAGCATGGTTATGAACATATTTCTTTAAGACTCCCATGAACCTCTCAAAGGGGAGCATATTGTGTTGAAATACAGCACCCAGAATGGCAATCTCTTCGACTAGGTGAACTAGGACGTGCGTCATAATATTGAAGAAGGATGGTGGGAGCACCAACTTGAAACTGACAAGACATTGGACCAAATCATTCTGTAACCTTGGTAGGATTTCTGGATCGATTATCTTATGAGAAATTGCATTGAGAAATGCACATAGCTTCACAATGGCTAATCGAACATTTTCTGGTAGAAGCCCCCTCAATGCAACCGGAAGCAATTGCGTCATAATCACGTGGCAGTCATGAGACTTTAGATTTTGGAATTTTTTCTCTGCCATATTTATTATTCCCTTTATATTCGACGAGAAGCCAGACGTGACCTTGATACTGCTCAGGCATTCAAAAAAGATTTCCTTCTCTGCTTTGGTAAGAGCATAGCTGGCAGGACCTTGATACTGCTTTGAATGCATGCCGTCTTTTTCGTTCATACGTTGCTGGTCCTCCCGTGCCTTCGGTGTATCTTTTGTCTTCCCATACACGCCCAAGAAGCCTAGCAGGTTCACGCAAAGATTCTTCATCATGTGCATCATGTCGATTGCAGAGCGGACTTCTAGGACTTTCCAATAGGGTAGCTCCCAAAATATAGATTTCTTCTTCCACATGGGTGCGTGTCCGTTAGCGTCATTCGGAACAGATTGTCCGCCAGGACCCTTTCCAAAGATTACTTTTAAATCCTTGACCATATCAAATATATCATCACCAGTACGGTGGGCAGGCTTCTTCCGGTGATCTGCCTCACCTTTGAAATGCTTGCCTTTCTTTCTTAAGGGATGTCTGGTCGGAAGAAATCGACGATGTCCCGGATACACATTCTTCTTACATGTATCCAAATATATACTTTCAGTCTCATCTAAACAGTGCGTGCATGCATTGTATCCCTTGTTTGTCTGTCCTAAAAGGTTACTAAGAGCAGGCCAATCATTGATGGTTACAAACAGCAACGCTCGTAGGTCAAATTCCTCCTGTTTGTGCTCATCCCACACACGTACACCTTTTATATCCCACAACTGTAAAAGTTCTTCAACTAATGGCCTTAGGTACACAACAATGTCGTTGCCGGGTTGCTTAGGGCCTTGGATGAGCACTGGCATCATAATGAACTTCCGCTTCATGCACAACCAAGGAGGAAGGTTATAGATACCTATAGTCACAGGCCAGGTGCTATGACTGCTGCTCTGCTCCCCAAAAGGATTCATGCCATCTGTACTTATACCAAACCATAAGTTCCTTGCGTCATCTACAAACTCCGGCCACTCTCTCTCGATTTTTCTCCACTGCGACCCATCAGCGAGTACTCTCAACATCGCGTCTTTCTTACGGTCTTCTTTGTGCCATCGCAACAACTTGGCATGCTCTTTGTTTCTGAACAGACATTTCAACCGTGGTATTATAAGAGCATACCACATCACCTTGGCAGGAACTCTCTTCCTGGGGCGCTCGCCCTCAATATCACCAGGGTCATCTCGTCTGATCTTATACTGCAATGCACCGCATACCGGGCATGCATTCAAATTCTCATACTCCTCACCGCGGTAGAGGATGCAGTCATTAGGGCATGCATGTATCTTCTGCACCTCTAATCCTAGAGGGCAGAGAACCTTCTTTGCTTCGTACGTACTGTCAGGCAATTCGTTATCCTTTGGAAGCTTTTTCTTCATTATTTTCAGTAACTTCTCAAATCCCTTGTCAGATAAACCATTCTCTGCCTTCCATTGCAGCAATTCCAGTGTGGTACCGAGCTTTGTGTTGCCATCTTCGTAATTTGGGTACAACAATTTTTTATGATCCTCTAACATGCGCTCCAACTTCAACTTCTCCTTTTCACTTTCGCATTCTCTCTGTGCATCAACAATGGCCCGGCGAAGATCATCAGCGGACACATCTGGTGCCTCTTGATCTTCAGCTTCTCCCGTTGCAGTATCACCGTATTCAGTGAACATAGGATAGTTGTCATCATCCTCTTCTTCTTCATTGTCTTCCATCATAACCGCTCTTTCTCCGTGCTTGGTCCAACAATTATAGCTGGGCATGAAACCGGACTTAAACAGGTGGGTGTGAAGGATTTTCGAGGAAGAGTAATCCTTGTCATTCCGACAGTCAACACATGGACAACACATAAAACCATTCAGACTGTTTGCCTGAGCCACACCGATAAAATTATGCAGGCCCGTAATGTACTCGGCAGTGCGTCGGTCACCGTACATCCATTGCCGCTTCATCTACATTATATAATTAAGTATATCAAAAACCATTACAGAACATCATGAATAGAGAAATGACCAAATTAATACAAGCTCATCACATTAAAACCAAAGTACAGTAGTGATCAAATATTATTACTGCAAAAATAAATACATAAAGTTCATACATAGTTCTCATAAAACAACATACAACTATCTAGAGCATCTAAAACATACATTTAAATGCAACAACAAATGCGATCAAAATCGCAACTAAGGTAACAATTGATCCAACAGCATAATGATACCAAGCCTTTTTATCAATGGCATATTTTCTAATCTTTCTAATCTTCAAGCGCATTGCATCCATCTGGATCTTGTGTAGATCGACGACATCGGTAACATGCAACTCCAATTTCATCTTCTCTTCTTCAATTTTTTTCAATTTTTTTTCAAATAATTGTTTTATTTTTCAACTAAATTTAACCTCTCGACAAGAGTGTCGGTTGGAATTTCCGGTTCACATACCTCCTAGATAAAAATATCTATGTCCAGTTGGTCGGCATAATTGTCATAAACACTAAATGAAACAAATAGTTATAAAAGATAATATACCACATCCGAATCATAGACCGGACGAGAGCCGACGGGGGCGGATATCAAAACCATGGCACTATATAATAACAAACAATAATACAAGTAAGAAAATTATACAAGTAACTATCTAAATCATACAAGTAAGAATTTTTTTTAAAAAAAGATAAGAACAAGAGGCTCACCACGGTGGTGCCGGCGACGAGATCGGCGCGGGCGATCGACGGCGGTGAGGACGGGGACGGGGATGGGACGGCACCCTACACATGTGCAAATTACGAAGCTAATTTGAGTTCAAATTGCATCTAAATCAAATATACTTCCACATACACTCCTCCACCAAAATCCACAAATCACTCTACTTCTAGAGCATGAAATGAACTAAACTAGCAATGAGAGATGAAATGATGAAGTTGCTAACCTTTTAGAACACTTGGATAGTTGGTGCACCGCCAAATCTAGACAAATCTTGGGGAAAATGGAGCTTGGAGGTCGAGCTTGGAGGAAGAACAGAGGAGAAGAATGGATTGTGTGGCTCAGGCAAGAAAGAGGAGAAAGCTTAAGTGTGGCTCGGGCACCTCATATCATGTTTTTTTTGTGAACTCAAGTGGCATCATGCTCTCAGGCATTTCATCGAACACCTCTTGTGCATAGGAAGGGAAAACAAACTAGCACACACCTCCCACCTTCTATGAGGAAAAAACAGAGAAGAGGGCGGGCAGGGGCGAGGATATATATAGGCAAATTTTTAGTCCCGGTTGGGGTCTAAAACCGGCACTAAAGACAGACCTTTAGTCCCGGTTGGAGACACCAACCAGGACGAAAGGATATCGCGCCTGCCGCAACCCCTTTAGTCCCGGTTGGTGTCTGCAACCGGGACTAAAGGACCCATTCGAACCGGGACTGATGCCTGCCGAGCCCCGTCCGACGTCCTAGCCGCTCAAACCGGGACTAATGCTCACATTAGTCCCGGTTCGTAACGCGACCGGGACTATTGCTCCGATCCGGCTAGAACGAAAGCCCTGTTTTCTACTAGTGAATAAGGACTCGCCTGGTGCCGTGCGCGAGCGCTTCCACGGACGTATAGGAACTTGGATTTGTCAGCTCCGATTCTAGATTTTTTTTTTAAAGGGAATATATTAATATCACGAAGATACCAATTACACCCAGCCTCTGCACCTACAAGATGTCGGTAAGACATTCAGGATGCACACAGCCAAAGGAGAAAATAAAAAGAAAGAAAAATACAAAGGTCCCGCTATAGCTCCGATTCTAGATGCCCTAAAGAGGGATGTAAAAAACAAGCAATTAACAGGGGAGCTTTGCTACACATACGTAAGTTTCTTAATATATTAATGTTACATAGTGAGGTGTGATAGTTAATTTAGGGGGGGGGGGGGGGGGGGGGGGGGGGTTGAGAATTTTGGCTTGATCTGACCTCCCTGAGCTCGATTTGGTTAGAGTCGAATGCTAGGATTTTTACAAAGTGGCGATGCTCCCTACTCCGGTAGTAGCTACGATCAAGGTGGAGTTCGCTAGATGGAAAATTGTGAAATGCCATAACCGGTAATTTGTAGCCACAATGGTGTGGTTGGTGTGTGGTTGTATGTGGTCACCACACCGTTTGTAACTTGTACTTGTCCCTACCCCATACATCTTAATGCAAAAGGCACGCAAAACTCGTGCGTATTCTTTTAAAAAATGATGACTCCAACCAAAGCTGATGGACCGGCACGCCGCCCGTTATTGGTGACTTTACAGAGCCGTCGTCTAGACCACTCATCACTGACAGGTGTTAACCGAGCCGTGAGCAGAATGGTCCTGCACTGATGACCGATAGCCAACCCCGTCAGCGCTGAACCGGCTAGTATGACGCTTTTTATTGTAGTGGTGGCTGAACCACTGTCGATGCCGAACTCCTAGGTCGATAAAATGGATGTTAAAAATCTCTAACATCAGGATTTAAATCCTCACAACTAGAATTTTGCAGTTTCTCCCGCATGTTCCAAAGAAGGATGAAAACAGTGCACGGATGGCTGGTGCACTCTCAAAAACCGTGACCTAAGTTGTGCCTCCAACATTTTATTTCTTGATGCACACTATAGTATTCTGGTAATTAACTCTATGATGTTTATATCTATGTTTCAGGATGCTAGATGAGTGGTTCTTGAGTCTTGACATATAAGAGATGAATGTCCACTCTCTTTATAGGTCCTTGCTAGATGAGTTGCTTGCCGAAGCATAACATTGATTGAGTAGCAACCCCGATAATGATAATATGCTAAGGCTTTATTTTAGTGGTTCTTTCCATGTACATGTTCCCATCAATAAGCAGTATAGCTATAGCACCAACTACCGCCATATGGTTACTTAATAGCGATTCTTCGCAGAACATCTAGAAGTACCTTATGCCTTCTCCCTTCTCGTTCTTCATATTGCAGTTATATATAGGCGTCCAACTATGATGGAAATGCCGACGAAGTAGCTCGGTGCTCACCATATGAATTTTTTGCCAATAAAAAATGTCCCCATATATTTGTGTGCTTGTGTTTCCAGATTATTTATTTGTGTTAGAATGAGTATGTGAGGTATTAGGAATTTGATATCATGTCTGACCGAGCTTTTGTGTCGACCGTCATGCCTCCACAGTGAAGGCGTACATGTATGGAATCACCTCAAGCGCCACCTTCTAACCATTGGATAGTATTTTGGAGACATATACTTGAATTAATTGTGACTAATATCCAACTATATGCAGGGCCAAGTGCACACAATGAGAAGGTGGTGGAGAGCTAGAGAAGGCCAATCCACAAGCAGTTCAAACTGAATGTGGACAAGGCCTTTTACCACTCTTAAGGCCAGAAGGTGTTTTTCATCGAGATTCAGAAGGCACAGCTGGAGGCGAGGGAGAAGCTGAAGAAGAAGATGTCGTTGGTGTATGTACGCAACATTAAAGTGGGGAATTTCCAGCTTAATTGGAATTCACAACTTAATTTACTGAGAATTAAAGAGAAAACCTCTTGTTCATTTGTCGTTGAGCTTCAGGAAACTCTTGTTCATCTCATTTGACTGAAACGATGAAGCTTATAGCACCAAAAACAAATGTGGCTTCGAACAAGAGATGCAAATTGGTAGCCATATCCTCTAACCCTTCTTAGTTCAATCAAATGAACTAAGTTATCAAAATCAAATCACCTTTAGAGAACTAGTTCATTTGTTTGCACTAAAGAGAGTAGAGGGTACGAGGGTCACCAATTTGCACCTCTACTTGGAACATGTTGACGGATTAAAAAACAATTTAATTAGACAAGAGTCACAAGACTTCCGAGCTAGCTAGTAGTAGCCTAGTACCACCAAGGTGCCCCAAATATGCACATTTACATTTATTCCTTCTTGGCACATAGGGGAACTAGAGCTAAAATACTAGAAATACCTTTTGCGAATAAAGTTTTTTTTTTGTGAAGAACACCAAAAGTAAAGAAAAAATTACTGGACCACCTAGCGAAGACTACAGGCACTAGAGCGAGTCAAACACGTGCCACTGTCATCACCCCTCCCTCACAGGAGCCGGGAAAACCTTGTTGTAGTAGACAGTTGGGAAGTCAACGTGCTAAGGCCCCAGAGACTAGAACAACAACCGTCGCGGATAAAGAGAAGTGTAGATCAGAAGGACCTATAAACACATGAAGAAATACGATGGCATGTTGGCTCCATGTGGATCCACCGGAGACAAATGAAGACTTGATCCAAACAGATCCACTAAAACCCAGCTTCGACTGAATCCCGCCAGGGACACACACGCCGAATAAGCGATTCTTCTAGGTTAGGGGTTTAGGTGCTACCGGGTTGGGGGTTTGTGGGCAAGGCAGTAGCGGCGTTATATATGTTACCGTGAGAGGTCTCTAGTTTGATTCCTAGATCTTTAGTCTATGTTGAACAACAGGCCTCTCTGGTATCAGATGTAGCAAACATGTGATCCCAGAGTGGATTGTTAATCAACATCGACGAAAGATCTTGGAAACTGTCAAACTATAGGCTCTTAATAGTAATTACTCCTATAAAGGATGCTGGAGTACCCACCTCCTGGGGGCCTTCCAAAGTGAGAGTGCCCTCCGCGCCGTTCGTTTTGGGGTGGCTTACCGAGAGTGCCACCCTGGGGCTCTCCGCGGCGTCCAATTTGCCTGAATGGCGTGCGCCCGGGCAACCCGACTGGGTGGTCATTGCGGGTTGACCCCGGGCACGCGCTGGGGCCACCGTCATGGGGTGGCTTTCATGCGCTCGACCTCACGCGGTGGGGAGGCCGAACCCGCATGTCGGTGTCTTCGGCACCGAGCGGGTTGGACCGGTCGGATCATGTATGCTGAGGTAATATGCTGATGGCGAGTAGAGTATCTTTTATTATGTTCCTAGTGTCTATCAAAAGCTCATCCTTGGCTAGTCTTTTAGGCCTTTACAAAATAAAGCAACTGCTCCAGTACCCTTGTGGCCAACACTTAGTCGTAATACCCAGGAATTACAACATGGACTGGCAAGGAATTCATTGATAACATGTATGACTGACATACCCGAGCTGCACTTTCTAGACTTTTCTTTTCTACCAGATATATACTTCCTATAATATTCCTTTCAATGCTCCTCCTACAGAAGAAATATCAAACACCGAGAGTGACGCTACCCATGGACTTCCTAGGCATGTTAGTTACGAACACCCTTGGACTTGCCCTTTCTCTTGAAATTGATCGTCTTATTTATCATCATCACATGACCGGTGTTATTCTAGATCCCAACTCTCAGGCATCTTAACCATAGTGGACATTTCACTCATATTCGTTTCAACTATCGTGCAATCAAACATGGCTTTGGATATCTTATATCTTTCAGTCATTGTTTGATTACGAAACAACTTTTTAGCTCCAGGGTTATCTTATAATTATCCAAATTTTCAAAATATTTTGAAGTTTGGGTCCTTGTCTTGGAGCCAAGGATGCAAGATCATCCATAGGGTCAATGGGAGAGCACTGAAAGTTCGCAAAAGGAGATAGTCATTCTCGGCACTGTTGAGGACAATCCTCACATTATTGTACCAATAATCCGTATAGTTGTAACTGTTGGAAATATGCCCTAGAGGCAATAATAAATTGGTTATTATTATATTTCCTTGTTCATGATAATCGTTTATTATCCATGCTATAATTGTATTGATTGGAAACTCAAATACATGTGTGGGTACATAGACAACACTGTGTCCCTAGTAAGCCTCTAGTTGACTAGCTCGTTGATCAAAGATGGTTAAGGTTTCCTAGCCATTGACATGAGATGTCATTTGATAACGGGATCACATCATTAGGAGAATGATGTGATGGACAAGACCCAAACTGTAAACGTAGCATTTGATCGTGTCAGTTTATTGCTATTGTTTTCTGCATGTCAAGTATCTGTTCCTTTGACCATGAGATCATGCAACTCACTGACACCGGAGGAATACCTTGTGTGTATCAAACGTCGCAACGTAACTGGGTGACTATAAAGGTGCTCTACAGGTATCTCCGAGGGTGTCTGTTGGGTTGGCATGGATCAAGACTGGGATTTGTTACTCCGTATGACGGAGAGGTATCTCAGGGCCCACTCGGTAATACAACATCACATTGAGCCTTGCAAGCAAAGTGACTAAAGAGTTAGCCACAGGATCTTGTATTACGGAACGAGTAAAGAGACTTGCCGGTAACGAGATTGAACTAGGTATAGTGATACCGACGATCGAATCTCGGGCAAGTAACATACCGAAGAACAAAGGGAACAGCATACGGGATTAACTGAATCCTTGACATAGAGGTTCGACCGATAAAGATCTTCGTAGAATATGTAGGAGCCAATATGGGCATCCAGGTCCCGCTATTGGTTATTGATCGTAGAGGTGTCTCGGTCATGTCTACATAGTTCTCGAACCCGCAGGGTCTACACACTTAACGTTTGGTGACGATTAGTATAATTGAGTTATTATGTTGGTGACCGAAAGTTGTTCGGAGTCCCGGATAAGATCCCGGACATGACGAGGATCTCCGGAATAGTCCGGAGGTAAAGATTGATATATGTGATAATAGTGTTTTGATCTCCGGAAGAGTTCCAGAGTTCACCGGAAGGGGTTCCGGATGTTTACCGAAGTGTTCGGGTGCAGCAACACTTTATATGGGCCAAGGGATAAAAGCCCACGAGGTATTGGAAAGTGCAAAAGTAGTTTTGCTGCCGCGTAAGCGGTACTACCGCTTGTGTGAAGCGGTACTACCGCCCGAGCGGTACTACCGCTTGTGTGAAGCGGTACTACCGCCCAAGCGGTACTACCGCTTGTGTGAAGCGGTACTACCGCTTGTGTGCGGCTGTGCACGGTTCGGCAGGGATCCGAGTTGGACTCTTTCCCTGCGGGCCAAACCGACCTTGTGCGGGCAAAACCGACCTGGAGGAGGCTTTTACTCCAAGTTTAGACCCCAAGGCTCAACATATAAATAGAGGGGCAGGGCTAGCACACGGGACACATCAAGATTTCCCCAAGCCGTGTGCGGCAACCCTAACCCTCTAGTTCCTCCGTCATAATCTCCGTAGCGCTTGGCGAAGCCCTGCAGAGATTGTTCCTCACCACCATCACCACGCCGTCGTGCTGCTGGAACTCAACCACTACTTCATCATCGCTCGCTGGATAGAGGAGGTGAAGGCGTCATCAAGCCGTACGTGTGTTGAACGCGGAGGTGCCGTCCGTTCGGCGCTAGTTCGTGATCGGATCGAGGGACGACTTGCGATTTGGATCGCGGAGACGTTCGACTACATCAACCGCGTTTCTTAAACGCTTCCGCTTAGCGATCTACAAGGGTATGTAGATTCACTCTCCCCCTCGTAGATGCTCATCACCATGGATAGATCTTGTGTGTGCGTAGGAAAATTTTTGTTTCCCATGCAACGTTCCCCAACAGTGGTATCAGAGCTAGGTCTATGCGTAGATGAGATCTCGAGTAGAACACAAACGAGTTGTGGGCGTGGATGTATACATATTGCTTGCCGTTACTAGTTGATATTTGATTCGGCGGTACTGTGAGATGAAGCGGCCCGGACCGACATTACGCGTACACTTACGCGAGACAGGTTCCTTCAACTGACATGTAACTTCGTTGCATAAAGATGGCTAGCGGGTGTCTGTCTCTCTCACTTTAGTTGAATCGATTTCAATGAAGAGGGTTCTTTTAGAAGATCAAAAAGCAATCACTACACCACGTTGTGGTTTTGCGTAGGTAAGAACGGTTCTTGCAAACCCGCAGCAGCCACGTAAAATTTGCAACAACAATTAGAGGACGTCTAACTTGTTTTTGCAGGGTATGATGTGATATGATATGGCCAATTACATGATGAGATATATGTGATGTATGAGATGATCATGTTTTGTATAGAATATCACGACTTGCATGTCGATGAGTACGGCAACTGGCAGGAGCCATAGAGTTGTCTTTAATTATTGTATGACCTGCGTGTCAATCATTAAGCGCTATGTAATGCTTTACTTTATCGCTAAACGTTAGCAATAGTCGTGGAAGCAACAGTCGGCGCGACAACCTTATGGCGACACATTGATGGAGATCAAGATGATGGAGATCATGGTGTCATGCCGGTGACGATGGAGATCATGCCGGTGCTTTGGAGATGGAGATCAAAAGCACAAGTTCATGGCCATATCATGTCACTTATGATTTGCATGTGATGTTAATCTTTTTTTGCATCTTATTTTGCTTAGGACGACGGTAGCATTATAAGGTGATCCCTCACTTAAATTTCAAGATAAATTGTGTTCTCCCCAAGTGTGCACCGTTGCGAAAGTTCGTCGTTTCGAGACACGCCGTGATGATCGGGTGTGATAGACTCTACGTTCGCATACAACGGGTGTAAGCCATGTTGCACGTGCGGAACACTCGGGTTAAACTTGACGAGCCTAGCATGTACAGACATGGCCTCGGAACACAAGAGACCGAAAGGTCGAACATGAGTCATATAGTAGATATGATCAACATGAAGATGTTCACCATTGAAACCACCTCAACTCACGTGATGATCGGACTTGAGTTGGTGGATTTGGATCATGTTACACTCGAATGACCGGAGGGATGTCAATTTGAGTGGGAGTTTTTAAGTAATATGATTAACTAAACTCATTATCTAGAACAATAGTCTAAGTTGTCTTTGCTATATTTATGTTGTAGATCATGGCTCGCGTAGTAGCACCCCTGAATTTTAATGCGTTCCTAGAGAAAGCTAAGTTGAAAGATGATGGAAGTAACTTTGTGGACTGGGCCCGTAATCTAAGGATTATCCTTACGGCTTCCCAGAAGGCTTATGTCCTTGATGCACCGCTTGGTGATCCACCTGCTCCAGTTGAGTCTCTAGACGTTGTGAACGCCTGGCAGGCTCGTTCTGATGATTACTCAATAGTTCAATGTGCAATGTTGTATGGCTTAGAACCGGGACTTCAAAGACGTTTTGAACGTCATGGAGCATATGAGATGTTCCAGGAATTGAAGTTTATCTTTCAGAAGAATGCCCGGATCGAGAGATATGAGATCTCCGATAAGTTCTATGCTTGCAAGATGGAGGAGAACGGGTCTATCAGTGATCACGTGCTCAGAATGTCTGGGTACTCCACCCGTCTGGCTGAGTTAGGGATGCCCCTTCCGCCAGAGGCTATCACTGACAGAGTTCTTCAATCATTGCCACCTAGCTACAAGAGCTTCGTGTTGAACTATAACATGCACGGGATGAACAAGTCAGTCGCCGAGCTGTTTGCGATGCTGAAAGCCGCTGAGTCTGAAATTCAGAAGGAGCATCAAGTGTTGATGGTCAATAAAACCACTAGTTTCAAGAAAAATGGCAAGGGTAAGAAGGGTAACTCCAAGCAGAGTGGCAAAGCAGTTGCTCCTCTCGTGAAGAAACCCAAGGCTGGACCCAAACCAGAAACTGTGTGTTTTCATTGCAAGGGAACTGGACACTGGAAGCGGAATTGCCCCAAGTATTTGGCTGACAAGAAGGCGGCCAACAACAAACAAGGTATATATGATATACATGTTATTGATGTGTACCTTACCAACTCTCGTTGTAGTGCCTGGGTATTTGATACCGGTGCGGTTGCTCATATTTGCAACTCAAAACAGGAACTGCGGAATAGACGGAGGCTGGCAAAGGACGAAGTGACGATGCGCGTGGGAAATGGTTCCAAGGTTGATGTGATCGCCGTCGGCACGCTCGCTCTTCGATTACCGTCGGGATTAGTGATGAACCTAAATAAGTGTTATTTGGTGCCTGCGTTAAGCATGAACATTATATCTGGATCTTGTTTATTGCGAGACGGTTACTCATTTAAATCAGAGAATAATGGTTGTTCTATTTATATGAGTAATATCTTTTATGGTCATGCACCCGATGTGAGGGGTTTATTCTTATTGAATCTCGATAGTAATGATACACATGTTCATAACATTGATGCCAAAAGATGTAGAATTGATAATGATAATACCACTTTCTTGTGGCACTGCCGTTTAGGTCATATTGGCGTAAAACGCATGAAGAAGCTCCATGCTGATGGACTTTTGGAGTCACTTGATTTTGAATCACTTGACACATGTGAGCCATGCCTCATGGGCAAGATGACTAAAACGCCGTTCTCTGGAACAATGGAACGGGCAAGTGACTTATTGGAAATCATACATACTGATGTGTGCGGTCCGATGAGTATTGAGGCGCGCGGTGGTTATCGTTACTTTCTCACCTTCACTGATGACTTAAGTAGATATGGGTATATTTACTTAATGAAACACAAGTCTGAAACATTTGAAAAGTTCAAACAATTTCAGAGTGAAGTTGAGAATCATCGTAACAAGAAGATTAAATTCCTACGATCTGATCGAGGAGGAGAATATCTGAGTTATGAGTTTGGCAGTCACTTAAGACAGTGTGGAATTGTTTCACAATTGACACCGCCTGGAACACCACAGCGTAATGGTGTGTCCGAACGTCGTAATCGAACCTTATTGGATATGGTGCGATCTATGATGTCTCTTGCCGATTTGCCACTATCGTTTTGGGGTTATGCATTAGAGACAGCTGCATTCACTTTAAATAGGGCACCATCGAAATCCGTTGAGACGACACCATATGAACTTTGGTTTGGCAAGAAGCCAAAACTGTCGTTTCTTAAAGTTTGGGGATGTGATGCTTATGTCAAAAAGCTTCAGCCTGAAAAGCTGGAACCCAAAGCGGAGAAATGCGTCTTCATAGGATACCCAAAAGAGACAGTTGGGTATACCTTCTACCTCAGATCCGAAGGCAAAGTGTTTGTCGCTAAAAACGGAACATTTCTTGAGAAAGAGTTTCTCTCGAAAGAATTGAGTGGGAGGAAGATAGAACTTGATGAGGTTGTTGAACCTTTACTTCAACCTGAGAGTAGCGCAGCGCAGAAAGTTGTTTCTGTGGAGCCTACATTAGCTGAAGAGGAAGTTAATGATGATGATCATGAAGCTTTGGATCAAGTTGCTATCGAACCTCGTAGGTCGACAAGGACGCGTACTGCTCCTGAGTGGTACGGCAACCCTGTCTTAGAGGTCATGTTGTTAAACAACGATGAACCTACGAGCTATGGAGAAGCGATGATGGGCCCGGATTCCGAGAAGTGGTTAGAGGCCATGAAATCCAAGATGGGATCCATGTATGAAAACAAAGTATGGACTTTGGAAGTATTACCTGAAGGGCGTAAGGCCATTCAGAACAAATGGATCTTTAAGAGGAAGACGGACGCGGACGGTAATGTCACCGTCTATAAAGCTCGACTTGTGGCAAAGGGTTTTTCACAAGTTCAAGGAGTTGACTACGATGAGACCTTCTCACCCGTAGCGATGCTTAAGTCCGTCAGAATCATGTTAGCAATAGCTGCCTTTTTTGATTATGAAATTTGGCAGATGGATGTCAAAACAGCGTTCCTTAACGGTTTCCTTAAGGAAGAGTTGTATATGATGCAACCAGAAGGTTTTGTCGATCCAGAGAATGCTGACAAAGTTTGCAAAATCCAGCGATCCATTTATGGACTGGTGCAAGCATCTCGGAGTTGGAATCTTCGTTTTGATGAGGTGATCAAAGCGTTCGAGTTTATACAAGTTTACGGAGAAGCTTGTATTTACAAGAAAGTGAGTGGGAGCTCTATAGCGTTTCTAATATTATATGTGGATGACATATTGCTGATTGGAAACAATATAGAAATGCTGGAAAGTGTAAAGGAATATTTGAACAAGGTTTTTTCAATGAAGGACCTAGGACAAGCTGCTTTCATATTAGGCATCAAGATCTACAGAGATAGATCGAGACGCTTAATAGGACTTTCACAAAGCACATACCTTGATAAGATTTTGAAGAAGTTCAAAATGGATCAGTCCAAGAAGGGGTTCTTGCCTGTTTTGCAAGGTGTGAAGTTGAGTAAGACTCAATGCCCAGTGACTGCAGAAGATAGAGAAAAGATGAGTGTCATCCCCTATGCTTCAGCCATAGGCTCTATCATGTATGCAATGCTGTGCACAAGACCCGATGTCAGCCTTGCCATAAGTATGGTCGGAAGGTTTCAAGGTGATCCAGGAATGGAACACTGGACGGCGGTCAAAAATATCCTGAAGTACCTGAAAAGGACTAAGGACATGTTTCTCGTTTATGGAGGTGATCAAGAGCTCGTCGTAAAGGGTTACGTCGATGCAAGCTTTGACACTGATCCGGATGACTCTAAGTCACAAACCGGATACGTATTTATTCTTAATGGGGGTGCGGTTAGCTGGTGCAGTTCCAAGCAAAGCGTGGTAGCAGATTCTACATGCGAAGCGGAGTACATCGCTGCCTCGGAGGCGGCGAAGGAAGGTGTCTGGATGAAGGAGTTCATGACAGATCTTGGAGTAGTGCCTAGTGCGCTTAACCCAATGACTCTGTTTTGTGATAACACTGGTGCCATTGCTCTAGCCAAGGAACCAAGATTTCACAAGAGGACCAGACACATAAAACGACGTTTCAATTCCATCCGCGATTACATCAAGGAGGACGACATAAATATTTGCAAAGTACACACGGATCTAAATGTTGCAGATCCGATGACTAAACCTCTTCCAAGGGCTAAACATGAACAACACCAGAACTGCATGGGTGTTCGATTCATTACAATGTAAATCACATGGTGATGTGAACTAGATTATTGACTCTAGTGCAAGTGGGAGACTGTTGGAAATATGCCCTAGAGGCAATAATAAATTGGTTATTATTATATTTCCTTGTTCATGATAATCGTTTATTATCCATGCTATAATTGTATTGATTGGAAACTCAAATACATGTGTGGGTACATAGACAACACTGTGTCCCTAGTAAGCCTCTAGTTGACTAGCTCGTTGATCAAAGATGGTTAAGGTTTCCTAGCCATTGACATGAGATGTCATTTGATAACGGGATCACATCATTAGGAGAATGATGTGATGGACAAGACCCAAACTGTAAACGTAGCATTTGATCATGTCAGTTTATTGCTATTGTTTTCTGCATGTCAAGTATCTGTTCCTTTGACCATGAGATCATGCAACTCACTGACACCGGAGGAATACCTTGTGTGTATCAAACGTCGCAACGTAACTGGGTGACTATAAAGGTGCTCTACAGGTATCTCCGAGGGTGTCTGTTGGGTTGGCATGGATCAAGACTGGGATTTGTTACTCCGTATGACGGAGAGGTATCTCAGGGCCCACTCGGTAATACAACATCACATTGAGCCTTGCAAGCAAAGTGACTAAAGAGTTAGCCACAGGATCTTGTATTACGGAACGAGTAAAGAGACTTGCCGGTAACGAGATTGAACTAGGTATAGTGATACCGACGATCGAATCTCGGGCAAGTAACATACCGAAGAACAAAGGGAACAGCATACGGGATTAACTGAATCCTTGACATAGAGGTTCGACCGATAAAGATCTTCGTAGAATATGTAGGAGCCAATATGGGCATCCAGGTCCCGCTATTGGTTATTGATCGTAGAGGTGTCTCGGTCATGTCTACATAGTTCTCGAACCCGCAGGGTCTACACACTTAACGTTTGGTGACGATTAGTATAATTGAGTTATTATGTTGGTGACCGAAAGTTGTTCGGAGTCCCGGATAAGATCCCGGACATGACGAGGATCTCCGGAATAGTCCGGAGGTAAAGATTGATATATGTGATAATAGTGTTTTGATCTCCGGAAGAGTTCCAGAGTTCACCGGAAGGGGTTCCGGATGTTTACCGAAGTGTTCGGGTGCAGCAACACTTTATATGGGCCAAGGGATAAAAGCCCACGAGGTATTGGAAAGTGCAAAAGTAGTTTTGCTGCCGCGTAAGCGGTACTACCGCTTGTGTGAAGCGGTACTACCGCCCGAGCGGTACTACCGCCCAAGCGGTACTACCGCTTGTGTGAAGCGGTACTACCGCTTGTGTGCGGCTGTGCACGGTTCGGCAGGGATCCGAGTTGGACTCTTTCCCTGCGGGCCAAACCGACCTTGTGCGGGCAAAACCGACCTGGAGGAGGCTTTTACTCCAAGTTTAGACCCCAAGGCTCAACATATAAATAGAGGGGCAGGGCTAGCACACGGGACACATCAAGATTTCCCCAAGCCGTGTGCGGCAACCCTAACCCTCTAGTTCCTCCGTCATAATCTCCGTAGCGCTTGGCGAAGCCCTGCAGAGATTGTTCCTCACCACCATCACCACGCCGTCGTGCTGCTGGAACTCAACCACTACTTCATCATCGCTCGCTGGATAGAGGAGGTGAAGGCGTCATCAAGCCGTACGTGTGTTGAACGCGGAGGTGCCGTCCGTTCGGCGCTAGTTCGTGATCGGATCGAGGGACGACTTGCGATTTGGATCGCGGAGACGTTCGACTACATCAACCGCGTTTCTTAAACGCTTCCGCTTAGCGATCTACAAGGGTATGTAGATTCACTCTCCCCCTCGTAGATGCTCATCACCATGGATAGATCTTATGTGTGCGTAGGAAAATTTTTGTTTCCCATGCAACGTTCCCCAACAGTAACCACATACATACTGCCTACATACATACAGTTAAAAGAAATCAACATGGAAGGTGGAAATGTGTGCTATTATTCTACCATGATAATGCAAATATTTAGACATTGTTTATAACTAATTACAACTCAAATTAACAATTTTAATTTAGAGTTGCTCCCACTAAAATCAATATCCCTCATAATTGATTACTAGTGATTCAAGATCCACGTCTCAACTATTCTACCATTGATGTTAGCATCACTGGTGACGAAATAATAGGACTGATAGGTCAACTTGCCAATCACATCTCCATGCATGTGACTCTTGTTCATTTTTCATAAAGAATCCGAACACTGAGAAGATTGGGAATCTTTGTTGAACACTGATAAGGGTATTTTGGGCATATGCAATGCTATGTGGATCGTAAATAAAAGTCATGGAGCCATAGCCACTACCAGAATTCGAACTGATCCATACATCAATTATGCACCTACAATGTTAACCTACAACGCACCATGCGTATCCCTCCCTCTGCAGGGAAATAAATTGTACGCAATCTCCACTGTGGAAAGCTCTATGGTCTCTCAAAGTTGTTCCAAAAGTTCATGTTTCCAGGTGGAGAGTACTTCGGGGTATATTACCAGATGAACGCACTTTGAAGCATCGACATTTACGAGAAATCAGTCAGTGCAAAATTTGTCACGCAGAGGAGGACTTGGAGCATGCACTAATACACTGCTCTCATGCTCGGCAATTTAGGGAGGAAGCTCGTTTACTCATGGACATCAAGCTACCACGGCTCCACTCCTCTACATGGGCTAGTGATATTTTATGCAATCCCATGTTCTCAGCTAGAGAACGATCGACCATTGTCAAAGTCATGTGGACCATCTGGACATCTCGCAACCGATGGACGCACGACGGTGAAAAGTTGAATCCGGCTAACTCGGTGAGGTTGACCCGAGAAGCATTGGCAACGCTAGATATTCACAGTCAGCAGCGCATGTCCTCCTAGGCCATGGATGGCGTCCCCCGGAGCTAGACCAGATCAAAATAAACACGGACACAGCAGTCCTGTGTGAAGAAGGAAAAAGCGGAGCCAGAGGTGTTGCACGATCCTCTAGTGCCCTATTGGGTGTCTGGTGTAAACCGCACCCTGGAGTCACCGATCCCATAATAGTGGAAGCCCTATCCCTGCGAGATGGAGTTATATATGCAAATCTACGCGGGTTTTCTCATGTGGTGATGGAGACCGACATTCTGGAGGTAGTTAACCTCTGAAACACTCGCTCCAATAGTCATTTAGTTGTGGCACCAATTCTTCTAGAAATTGATGAGCTATCTACTACTTTTAATTCTTTTTGTAATTCAACATGTAAGTAGATCAGCCAACGGCCCAGTTTACCTTTGTGCAAAACGTGCTTGCACGGTGTCTGGCACCGAAAGCTGGCTTACAGAAACACCTAGCTTCAGCATCCTTTTGGCTGGCTGCTCAGCGGATGCTTTCTTTTGAATAAAGATCTAAATTATCTGCAAAAAAAACGCAATCTCCACTATATGTTGACCATGGTCGGCACCACATATCATTTTCTTATACTGGTCGCGGTAGAAGGTAAGATCACCTTGGAACGAGATGGTACGACCGTCACCAACATGCCCAGGATCAGTTGCAACCTCAAGTCTCAACTTGATTACGAGGAGCGGCTCCAAGTATATCGGAACAGACACCCAAGGCCGCAGCAGCGGGAGATTGCCGTCGACAACCTCCGTTCCGTCCTCCTCTTGGCGGGAAAAGAGCATGACACTCTCATTGCCGTAGAGCTCATGGTGCACGGTGATCTCGCCGTAGACGTAACAGACGATGGTGACCAGGGCCGGCTCTGGGATTTCAAAGGCCCTAGGGTGAACTCCACCAGTGGGCCCAACAAAGAGAGAAAATTTTCATTAGAATCAAATATCTGATAAAAAAATTTGCATGTGTTGCAAACCCTAAAATCAGACACTGGATTGATTTTTTAGACTGGGAACACGAAAAAATCGAGTCGCCCAGCACGGTCTTGTAATTGTTTTTTCAGGGAATTACCTGTTGATTTGCTCGAGAGAGAACGAAACGTCAACCTTCTGGTCTTCTGGACGTAGCAACTAACTAAGGAGCGCTCCTTCCAACGATCACTTGGGGTGGGCTAAGAGCGCGCCACTTGGCGCGCTCTCAGCCGCCGTCACGTGTCGTGCTCTGGGCGCTCCCTCCGGATTTTGTTTTTTTTATTTTTCTGCATGCGTTTTCGGCTTTTTAAACGGTTTTTTTTGTTTTTTTTTGGCTTTTTGGTTTTCCACCGGTCTTCCATAGCTTTTGGATCCAAAAAAAATTCGAAAAAAAATTGCGCGAAAAAACGCTGTTTTTCTTTTTTTTTCTCCCGCGAGAGGCACGGTTTTGCTTCCGCGAGAGGCACGGTCTTGATTCCGCGAGAGGCATGGTCGTGCCTCTCGGAAACGGAAAAAAATGCGTTTTCTGTTTTTTTCCTTCCGCGAGAGGCATGGTTTTGTTTCTGCGAGAGGCACGGTCTTGCTTTCGCGAGAGGCACGGCCGTGCCACTCGGAAACGGAAAAAAAAACGTGTTTTCTATTTTATTTTTTCCGCAAGAGGCACGGTTTTGCTTCCGCGAGAGGCACGGCCGTGCCTCTCGGAAACGGAAAAAAAATGTGTTTTCTGTTTTTTTTTCTTCCACGAGAGGCACGGTTTTGCTTTCGCGAGAGTCACGGTCATGCCTCTTTCGGAAAGGGAAAAAAACGTGCTTCTGGTCCGGTTTTTTCGTCTGGTTTTTTTCGACCAGTTTTTTCGTGAGAAAAAAGTTCGTCAAAACCTATCAACATGGGATCTAGTTTTAAAGATCTCGACGCGATGAATCCAACGGTGAAAACTGTTCCAGATTTGGACGCACAATTTAAGAGATAAAACGTTTTGAATAAACGGATCTACGGAAAAAAAAAAACTCTCAGGTTGCGACAAGTGGCGCGCATGCAGTGCGCCGCTTGTCGCAAACTGGGAAGGTGAGAGTAATCTTTGAAAGGACTACTCTTTAATCAGTGATTTCGACTTCTTCCGTGCGTGGCTCGGTGGTTGCGTGCTTGCTGGACGCATGGGCTAGTTGTGCGATAGATCATAGGGCCTTTATTCTTTTTCCTCTACTCTGCCCTATACATATTGTGTACCACATATGCATGGGCCCCTATCTTGGCCAGGCCCCAGGCCGTCACCCTTCTTGCCCTGGGCCAGAGCCGGCCCTTATTGGCGACGCCGGGCGTGAGAATGTCGAGGCTGACGCACACGCACGCTGGCCTGTATGGCGCGGTACATGGGCACGAAGGTGACTTTGATGTTCCGGTAGTATCTTGTCGGCATGGTGTGGGTTATGACCCGGTTGCACGCGTATGGGTCGACTGCGAAGAAGAGGTTTGCAATGTCAGTTCTGCCGTCGTCCTCTGGAATCTCGACCTTGATGCTGACGGTGTCCTCCATGGCGCCGCCGTCTGCTAGGAGTTCTAGATTTCCCTGCGCACATGCACATGTTGTCACTTCGTTAGTGGGACGAAACGGATATATTCAAGAGGAGATACAACAATGGCACCTGCGGATCGACGTTGCGATGGAGCTGTCCATTTCGCGTGGAGCAGAGGCACACGTACGGAACAATCGTTGAAGGCGCCGACGGTGCCCACGAAGGGGTGGAAGCGGGGACGCACACACAGCAGCTCCACCAGATCCCGAGAACAGTTGTAGGCCATCCGTAGGTTATACTAGCTGTTTCCATCGTAGCCAATTGTGAGACACGGTGGAATGCACGCTCGATCAAAGTAGCCACCGTCGTCACTGCGGTCTTCATTCGAAAACATTCCTATGAGCTTACTTACGCACCCGGGTACCGTTATCCTGGACGTCCATAGTCTTTGGGATTTGTGCCACACTAGGGATTTGTGCAGAGGATTACAGACGTAAAAAATACAGTATGTTTTATGTATCCTTAAATGGTACTAGTATAGGGTTAAATAAATGTTAAATGGGGGAGACCGTGATCGGCCTACTTCATAAGTGGAGTACTAGGGGCACTGTACCCGCGCGCTGTCCCATGCGCCTGCAGAAAAGGACAGATGCATGTGGGTTCGGGTTCGCCAGCAGGCATCTCCACAAGGGAAACAAAGACGACATCCGCAGTCGTCCCGTGACAAATTCTCCGCCGTGCCAGGTACTCATGCTAGCCAGATGTGGTGGACAAACATTAACGCACGACCATGTGCTTTAGGGTATTCCATACCTGTCAAAATCGTCAATGGATGCTTGTCATTCATCACGCTCACAAAAGTCTTGAATACCCAATGGAAAGCGGCCCCTCCGTTTCCTCAAGCATTAGTGCTCCACCGAAAATTATGGATTGGAAGTGGTTGTTCACCCCAACAAACAGACCGAACGGAATGTTGTATACATTAGTGTCAAAAAACGCTCTTATATTATGGGACGGAAGGAGTAGTAGATTGGTCATGTATGTTGTGTCAAAGGTTACAAACGTCACCAAAATATATGTAATCTTGTCGATTCTTACCTGTGGCCCATAGCATAGTTCGGATACGACCGTCACCATCTACATCAATCTCGACTTTCAGGTTCCTATCCTCTGCCTTCATATCTTGTAGGAGCTCCATGATCATCTTTAGTTGTCACTTGAGAAAATTTGGCACACAGGGCCCGTAGGACTTATTTGCGATAAGGTACTGCTTGCGAGTTCCAGTCACTCCCTCCCAGAATGTTATAAACCTTGCTCACACTAATATTATTGCCACGAAGGTTCTTGATGAAATTGAATGCGATTGGGTATATGTGGTTGTGGGAGTTCCATTGAATTTTTTCCTCATATCCCACTGATAACCTGTGGTTGTGTTCATTCACAAAAGCACTGACGTACCATCCATGGTCCTTGGTACGCAACAATCGCACCATAGCCTTGCATTCAATCTTGCAGGAGGCCAAATTCTCTTTGTCGTTCTTGCCCTGGGTGTTCATATATCGCAACAAAAAAGTCAGAACATAAAATCGGATTTGGTGCCTAAAAAAATATATCATAGGAAGATATGGTGTTTATTCTGTACCTCACATTGACACACCAATTCGTGCATGCTCCTGTACTTGTTTGCAGTGGCGGAGCTAGCCGAGAAGCGAAGGGGGGCCAAAGACAAAATATGCACCTTTTGGGGCGGGGGGGGGGGGGGGGGGGGGGGGGGGGGGGGCAAATTACAACAATCTTCTTAGTTTAAGCTCTCTTTTTTTTTTCTTCAGTAAATATGCTACGGCTTCTCAGCAGTGCCTACTACGGGCTCGAAGATCTAACTCCTTTACGATCTTTCATATCAACCGTCAGAAAAAAAAAACAATCTTTCATATCGTGAAGTCGCCGCTCAATGGCCGTCTTATCAGAAGGCGGTGTCCTCGTATCAGGGCCTTCGACACCAACATTCCTGAAGCACATATGCAAAATAATCATAAGTGAGCCCAGCATACACGCACACCCATATGAGCATCAGTATGAAAATAGCATGTCAAAAATAAACTCGTCATGATAGTAGACACAGCCCCTTTTTACGATTTTTTTTCTCAATGTCTAGTTGGACATTTTGTTGTTGTAGAGGCTGTGTGTAATTAGTATTGTCTCAATATTAATATATTCCCTTTGTCGAAAAAGACACAACCCCTTATGTTACTTTATGAATATTCAGATGGCACAGATTGAACCGCAACATCTTGCAATTAGTGATTTGTGAGACGTTAACAGTGATTCATATGACAGACTGTTAGCTGGATTCACAACAGAAATCAGTTTACTCGTCGGTGTTGTGGGGTTGATGCATGCAAATGAACATTAAGCCACGATGAGGTGTGTGAATACCTCTTCTTCCATCCAGGAACCACGTTCCCATGGCGACTTGTAAATCATGAAGAAACTATTTGATGCGTACCCAATGGGGTCGATCTGTGCCGTGTCGATGGGGCAGTGCTCCGTCGCCATGGGAACGCCGGCTCGGCCCTCCTCCATTGAGCGAGTAGAATGAGAGTGAACCGAGAGGTGCGGTGCAGCCTCGATCGTCCGTGTCACGGGTGTGCGTCCGTATTTTTTGGTGGCACAAGAAAACAAACATATGCAGAGCCTAGTACGTCCAACGGTCCAAGAGCCCCTACGACGCCGGTTCCCGTAACATCTATCCGCCATGGTAATGGAACGAGATAAACAGTTATAATTGCTGAGCATCTCGAGGTACAGCGTCAGAAACCAACAGCCGAGATAGCGCGACCGAGGTGCGTAGGCTCAAGAAATCCAATCCGGTCTTCATTGCCGTGGTCACCGTCGTTGTGTTCGTTGTCGTCGTCGTTGAGGTCGTTGTCAAATTGTTCCCGGTTGTGATCATCAGCAGCAGCAGGAGATGCTTTTTCTCCAGCTCCCGTTCCCGTCTCTTCGCCACCAGCAATCACAGTTTCTCCCCCCGTTCCCCCCTCCGGCGGCATGCTTCTCACGGTCGTCGGTGGCTGGGCCTAGGCAAGTCACTAAACCCTAGATCGACCAGGAAGCAGATGAGGGAGGCCGTCTTTGTTTGGCCAGGGCTTCCATCTCTCGGGACCTCCTATACGGCGTGCTGCGCACTGAGAAGAGACGCACCGCGCATCCCTCGCTCTCCCAGCGCCCTTTTGGGCCGGCCCATGTGCGGGCTATATGTTTTTCAAATTTCATGTATTTTCTTTTTTCCTTTTCCTTTTTCTTTTCTCTATTCCTTTTTTTCTATTTTAAACAATTTGGGATTTAAAAATGTTCCAAAATTTAGCAAATTTTTCATTTTGAAAAAATGTTCAAAAATTATAAAATGTTAGTGTATTCATAAAAATGTTCGTGATTTCACAAAAATGTTTGCATATTCAAATAATGTTCAAGATTTGAAACACAATTCCGTATTCAAAAAAAATTCATGATTTTATAAAAAATATTCGGGTTTTCAAAAATTGTTTGTGATTTTACAATAATGTTCGCGTATTGAAATAATATTGATGATTTTTAAAAAATGTTCTCATATTCAAAAATTGTTCATGAATTTTTTAAAAATGTTCACAAAATTTAAAAAATGTTCACGAATTGCAAAAAAAGTTAATTGATTCAAAACAAATCTCGTGATTCAAAAAATGCTCATGCATTTCCAGAAATATGTTCATAAAAAAAAACGTTCATGAATTACAAAATTGTTCGCCCAATTTCCGAAAAATGTTCATTGATTCAAAAATTAATCGTGGATTCAAAAACATTATGGGTTTGAAAAAATGTTTGGGAAATTGTAAAAAATGTTTGTCAATTCAAAAAATGTTCATGATTTTAAAAAATTGTTCCCCCAATTTCCAAAAGATGGTTATCAATACAAAAAATGATTGCTGTTTCAAAAAAAATTACGGGTTTAATTTTTTTGGGAAATTGTAAAAAAAATTCACAAATTTGTGAAAAATGTTATCAAATTTGAAAAATGGTCATGATTTCAAAAAAAATCACGAGTTCTAGAAATATTCATGGTTTTCCAAAATTGTTCATGATTTGAGAAAAAATGCTCACAAATTTGAAAGATGGTCGCCAAAAAAGAAAAATGAAAGTAAAAAAGAAATTAAAAATAAAAAACAGAAAAGAAAAGGAAAAAAGAAAAATAACATAAAAGTAAAAGAAAAAAGAAAAAAAGGAAAGGAAAGGAAAGAAAAAACGGGAAGAAATAACAAATATAAAATGAAAAACCGGTTCAGAAACCTTCCCAAAACTGGTGGGGATGAAATCCAAAATGGGCTGGCCCAAAATAGAATCGGACGCTATAGGGGGGTACGCGCTAGGTCGTTAACGAGCGACGTATGCACCAAATAGGAGATGCCCATCTCTCTCTCTCTCTCTTTCGGTTCCCCTTAGAAGTTAGTCCCCCAAGGCCCATCAGCCCTTAATAAGCATCTTTCTTACTTAGCCCACAAGCTGCCCACTCTTATTACCACCCCAAAGCTAGATTGGTACATGCTTGATCTAGGGTTTCCTTTGTGCCGCCGCCGCCGCCATCTAAGAAATTAGGTCCCCTCGCCTTCAGCTGCCATCTTGGCGCTGAGAAGTGGGGGGACCTCGGATCTTCAAGACCTCTATGTTCTTCGTCAACGTCCAGTGATCATCATAGTTGTGTGAGAATAAGTTTCCTCTCGTTCTTTTGGCGGTGCCATGAGGTTAGAGAGTTTTCTGTCCTCACAGATCCGATTGTTCAGATCTGATGAGTTTATGTTGTTGTGTCAAGCTTTTTTTGTTGGTTTGATTCTTTGTGGAGGTGAAATCTTTCATCGGCACCATGGTGAAGATATAGTGATTCGACGACCTGCACTTCTAGGGGATCATCCCTAGCCCAAATACGTTCATCGATCAAGGCTTCCCATCTTTCTAGATGGGCGACTCAAGGCGCTTTCAAAAACAATTATTGGTAATGTCCGTGTGGGTGAAAGAGTGACAACATCGTTGCTGCAGTCTAATTGCAGACTCTTTACCGAAGTCTTTGGAGTATTTCTTCGAGCAGAGATTGATACCGCGAAGAAGGTGTTTACAAGAGATTTCATTGTAATTCTTAGTCATATGAATTACTTTATATTTTTTTGGATCTTACGTCCAAATCAGTGTACCTGTAATTGTTATGACTATCAATAAAGTTACAGGTGTTTCTCAAAAAAAAACACCCCAAAATCATTAAGTCGGGCTGATGGGCTGATAAGCAATTACTTCACAAGTTAGTGTTTTCACTGCCCTAGCCTAGACAACGAACAACCGCGCACCCAAAAGAAAACAACAACCCCTCAAAAAAAAACCCAAAAACAACAACAACGTCCACCCACCCTCCCTACCCCCACCTCATGATACCTTGAGGTCGTCGGGAGGGAAAGGAGGGCACGATTCATGGTAAAGAACACTACTGAGATCTTGAGAGGTGGTGGCTATGATTTTTTATAGTTGAGAGAGGGGTCGGTAGCGGCATGACGAAGAAGAGACTTATCGCTTAATTGTGACAGCCCTAGTAATTACGTGGGTTAGTTACACAAAAATGATACTAGTATTAAGGAAAGCTCTTTTTTTACACCAGTCGTGAATTTTCACAGAGCATCTACATACGAAGCCCTCATATCTGCCACAAATGTCCTGGTGGCCTGCCTGGTCAGTGCCCGGACAGAAAAATGTCACCCAACCAGACCTGGCAAATCCAGCCCAAACGTCCGAGCTAACCGGCAACCCACATACCCGGCCCATATGTGGGGTGGATATGGGGATGCCTAAACGCGTTCGGCCGCGTCGGTCACGTAGGACTGACCGCAAGGGCCCACGTCAATTTGCTTGAAGACGTCCCTCTCCTTGCCTAACCTACGTTTGTTCCTCCTCTCTTTTCTTCCTCCTCCGCACAACCGCAATCGTTGCTCCGCCATCGTCCCCAACCCACAACTTCGACACCGGAGACCCCAACCCACAACGTCGCTAACCGTGCCGCCACCGGACAAGGTCGCCACCACGGGACGCCCCCGGTACATGTAACTCCTCCAGATATATTCCTCGCAATCTATGTGTTCGATGAAATGTCCGAACAGCTTTTTTATTCTTTTGGTCATTTGTAGGTGGCCGATGGATTCGTCGTGGGGTGATTGTTGTGGAAACACGGACCTTTGACGAATTCTTATTCAACGAGTCCATCGATTCGTCGGATTCAGACGACGAATATGTTGAAATGATGATGATGATTAGCATTCAAAAGGAACTGGAGAAGGCAGAGGAGCACGTACTGAACTTCAAGGGTTCCATAAAGGGCCGGAGAGTTATTCCCCATGATAGGATGTCCGGCGCATGGCTTATGTACAAGGACTACTTCACAATGGATCCAATATACCATGAAGGTTTTTTTCGACGTCGCTTCCGGATGAGGAGAGATGTGTTCTTGCACGTAGTGACTATCATGGAGAAGGTTGATGACAACTTCAAGTTGGGGAAGGATTCTTGTGAAAAACTTTCTTTCTCCCCTCTACAGTAATGCATGGCTGCTCTCAGGATGCTTGCTTATGGTAAGGCTGCACATGCTATTGATATTGAGATCCGGATGGGAAAGACCACGGTCTTGAGCTGTTGAGCACCACTGTGCAATCTGCACGCACTGTGGTGAAGGTGTTTGGAGCAGAGTATCTGAGAGAGCCAACTGTGGAGGACACAAAAAAATTGTTGGCAATTGGAGCATCAAGAGGATTCCCTGACATGCTTGACTCAGTTGATTGCATGTACTCGCAATGGAAGAACTGCCTCGCAATGGAAGAACTGCCTAAAAGGTTTGTGTGGGTAGCATCAAGGTCACTTCAAATAAACCACCATCGTACTCGAAGCAGTGCCATCGAAGGACTTGTGGATTTGGCATGCTTTCTTTAACACGCCTGGTTCTAACAATGACATCAATGTGCTCCAACGACCTCCTTTGTTCAAGAGACTTTGTGATGGATAAGCTCTGTCGTGCAACTACATTGTCAACGTCCACAACTACAACATGGGTTACTACCTTGCTGATGGTATCTATCCTTAATGGGCGGCGTTTGTGATGACTATATCGGATCCTCGTGGTAGGAAACAATGTCTCTTTGCACAAGCGCAATAAGGTGCTAGGAAGGATGTGGAGAGGGCATTCGGAGTACTCCAAGCTCGTTGGAGTATTCTTCGTGGAGCTGCAATGATGTGGAAACGGAAGATGTTTTGGTAACTCATGACATGTTGTGTAATCTTGCACAACATAATTGTCGAGGATAAGGGTGAAGGGACAGCCCGCACACATGATTTTTTAGAAGCCCGGTGTTCCGGTCCGCCTCCCGAAACAAAAGGCGGAGCATATTGCCAACTTTCTGGAGATGCATCGACAACTTCGAGATCAATAGGTGCAGGTGCAACTTCTCAATGATCTTGTGAACCATATGTAGATCAACACTAGAAATCATTGAACTTTGCTTTTTATGTTTCAATTATGCACTATGAACAATATTTATGTTCATACTACGTTTGGATTGTGTATTCTTAAGTACCAACAATTTTTATTTGTGTTTGCTACTCATTGTTTGGCCACAATAATCGATGTGCATGTGTTTGCATGTACTTGATGTTTCGAAAGAAGGGGTTGTGGTTGTAAATGAAGTCATTTGAGGACCGACCGGGCGCTGTCCGCAGGCGCGTCCGCGGATGTATAGGAGGCCGGATTTGTCAACTCTAGTTGCAGATGCTCTCAGACACCTCCAGAACAGTCAATCCTAGCACTGTTCGATCCAATTATGCATTATGTTTTTTAGGCTACACCAAAAAAAAATCCTAGGCCAAAATAAAGTAAAAATCAATTGTGTTCGATGTTAGAGGCTGTTGGGGAACGTCGCATTGGAAACAAAAAAATTTCCTACGCACACGCAAGATCTATCCATGGTGATGAGCATCTACGAGAGGGAGAGTGAATCTACATACCCTTGTAGATCGCTAAGCGAAAGCGTTAAGAAACGCGGTTGATGTAGTCGAACGTCTTCACGATCCAAATCGCAAGTCGTCCCTCGATCCAAACACGATCTAGCGCCGAACGGACGGCACCTCCGCGTTCAACACACGCACTTCTTGATGACGCCTTCACCTCCTCGATCCAGCGAGCGATGGTGAAGTAGTAGATGAGTTCCGGCAGCACGACGGCGTGGTGATGGTGGTGAGGAACAATCTCTGCAGGGCTTCGCCAAGCACTACGGAGATTATGACGGGAGGAACTAGAAGGTTAGGGTTGCCGGCACACGGCTTGGGAAATCTTGATGTGTCCCATGTGCTAGCCCTGCCCCTCTATTTATATGTTGAGCCCTGTGGTCTAAACTTGGAGAGAAAGCCTCCACAAGGTCGGTTTTGCCCGCACAAGGTCGGTTTGGCCCGCACGGAAAGAGTCCCACTCGGATTCCAGCAGTACCGCGTACAAGCGGTAGTACCGCTCACGAGCGGTAGTACCGCTTCACACAAGCGGTAGTACCGCTTACGCGGTAGTACTGCCTTACCAGTGGTAGTACCGCTTAAGTCAGCAGCAAAACTTCCTTTTGCACTTTCCAATACCTCGTGGGCTTTACCCCTTTGGCCCATATAAAGTGTTGCTGCACCCGAACACTTCGGTAAACACCCGGAACCCCTTCCGGTGAATTCCGAAACCCTTCCGGAGATCAAAACACTATTATCACATATATCAATCTTTACCTCCGGACTCTTCCTTGTCATGTCCGGGATCTTATCCGGGACTCCGAACAACTTTCGGTCACCAACACAATAACTCAACTATACTAATCGTCACCAAACGTTAAGTGTGTAGACCCTGCGGGTTCGAGAACTATGTAGACATGACCGAGACACCTCTACGTCAATAACCAATAGCGGGACCTGGATGCCCATATTGGTTCCTACATATTTTACGAAGATCTATATCGGTCGAACCTCTATGTCAAGGATTCAGTTAATCCCGTATGCCGTTCCCATTGTTCTTCGGTATGTTACTTGCCCGAGATTCGATCGTCGGTATCTCTATACCTAGTTCAATCTCGTTATCGGCAAGTCTCTTTACTTGTTCCGTAATACAAGATCTCGTGGCTAACACTTTAGTCACATTGCTTGCAAGGCTCATTGTGATGTTGTATTACCGAGTGGGCCCTGAGATACCTCTCCGTCACACGGAGTAACAAATCTCAGTCTTGATCCATGCCAACTCAACAGACACCCTCGGAGATACCTGTAGAGCATCTTTATAGTCACCCAGTTACGTTGCGACGTTTGATACACACAAGGTATTCCTCCGGTGTCAGTGAGTTGCATGATCTCATGGTCATAGGAACAGATACTTGACATGCAGAAAACAATAGCAATAAACTGACACAATCATACGCTACGTTTATAGTTTGGGTCTTGTCCATCACATCATTCTCCTAATGATGTGATCCCGTTATCAAATGACATCTCATGTCCATGGCTAGAAAACCTTCACCATCTTTTGATCAACGAGCTAGTTAACTAGAGCCTTACTAGGAACACAGTGTTGTCTATGTACCCACACATGTATTTGAGTTTCCAATCAATACAATTATAGCATGGATAATAAACGATTATCATGAACAAGGAAATATAATAATAACCAATTTATTATTGCCTCTAGGGCATATTTCCAACAGTCTCCCACTTGCACTAGAGTCAATAATCTAGTTCACATCACTATGTGATTTACATTGTAATGAATCGAACACCCATGCAGTTCTGGTGTTGTTCATGTTTAGCCCTTGGAAGAGGTTTAGTCATCGGATCTGCAACATTCAGATCCGTGTGTACTTTGCAAATATTTATGTCCTCCTCCTTGATGTAATCGCGGATGGAATTGAAACGTCGCTTTATGTGTCTGGTCCTCTTGTGAAATCTTGGTTCCTTGGCTAGAGCAATGGCACCAGTATTATCACAAAACAGAGTCATTGGGTTAAGCGCACTAGGCACTACTCCAAGATCTGTCATGAACTCCTTCATCCAGACACCTTCCTTCGCCGCCTCCGAGGCAGCGACGTACTCCGCTTCGCATGTAGAATCAGCTACCACACTTTGCTTGGAACTGCACCAGCTAACCGCACCCCCATTAAGAATAAATATGTATCCGGTTTGCGACTTAGAGTCATCCAGATCAGTGTCAAAGCTTGCATCGACGTAACCCTTTACGACGAGCTCTTGATCACCTCCATAAACGAGAAACATGTCCTTAGTCCTTTTCAGGTACTTCAGGATATTCTTGACCGCCGTCCAGTGTTCCATTCCTGAATCACTTTGAAACCTTCCGACCATACTTATGGCAAGGCTGACATCGGGTCTTGTGCACAGCATTGCATACATGATAGAGCCTATGGCTGAAGCATAGGGGATGACACTCATCTTTTCTCTATCTTCTGCAGTCACTGGGCATTGAGTCTTACTCAACTTCACGCCTTGCAAAACAGGCAAGAACCCCTTCTTGGACTGATCCATTTTGAACTTCTTCAAAATCTTATCAAGGTATGTGCTTTGTGAAAGTCCTATTAAGCGTCTTGATCTATCTCTATAGATCTTGATGCCTAATATGAAAGCAGCTTCTCCTAGGTCCTTCATTGAAAAACTCTTGTTCAAATATTCCTTCACGCTTTCCAACATTTCTATATTGTTTCCAATCAGTAATATGTCATCCACATATAATATTAGAAACGCTATAGAGCTCCCACTCACTTTCTTATAAATACAAGCTTCTCCGTAAACTTGTATAAACTCGAATGCTTTGATCACCTCATCAAAGCGAAGATTCCAACTCTGAGATGCTTGCACCAGTCCATAAATGGATGGCTGGAGTTTGCAAACTTTGTCAGCATTCTCTGGATCGACAAAACCTTCTGGTTGCATCATATACAACTCTTCCTTAAGGAAACCGTTAAGGAACGCTGTTTTGACATCCATCTGCCAAATTTCATAATCAAAAAAGGCAGCTATTGCTAACATGATTCTGACGGACTTAAGCATCGCTACGGGTGAGAAGGTCTCATCGTAGTCAACTCCTTGAACTTGTGAAAAAACCTTTGCCACAAGTCGAGCTTTATAGACGGTGACGTTACCGTCCGCGTCCGTCTTCCTCTTAAAGATTCATTTGTTCTGAATGGCCTTACGCCCTTCAGGTAATACTTCCAAAGTCCATACTTTGTTTTCATACATGGATCCCATCTCGGATTTCATGGCCTCTAACCACTTCTCGGAATCCGGGCCCATCATCGCTTCTCCATAGCTTGTAGGTTCATCGTTGTCTAACAACATGACTTCTAAGACAGGGTTGCCGTACCACTCAGGAGCAGTACGCGTCCTTGTCGACCTACGAGGTTCGATAGCAACTTGATTCGAAGCTTCATGATCATCATCATTAACTTCCTTCTCAACTGATGTAGGCTTTACAGAAACATCTTTCTGTACTGTGCTACTCTCAGGTTGAAGTAAAGGTTCAATAACCTCATCAAGTTATATCTTCCTCCCACTCAATTCTTTCGAGAGAAACTCTTTCTCAAGAAATGTTCCATTTTTAGCGACAAACACTTTGTCTTCGGATTTGAGGTAGAAGGTATACCCAACTGTCTCTTTTGGGTATCCTATGAAGACGCATTTCTCCGCTTTGGGTTCCAGCTTTTCAGGCTGAAGCTTTTTGACATAAGCATCACATCCCCAAACTTTAAGAAACGATAGCTTTGGCTTCTTGCCAAACCAAAGTTCATATGGCGTTGTCTCAACGGATTTCGATGGTGCCCTATTTAAAGTGAATGCAGTTGTCTCTAATGCATAACCCCAAAACGATAGTGGCAAATCGGCAAGAGACATCATAGATCGCACCATATCTAATAAGGTTCGTTTACGACGTTCGGACACACCATTACGCTGTGGTGTTCCAGGCGGTGTCAGTTGTGAAACAATTCCACATTGTCTTAAGTGACTGCCAAACTCATAACTCAGATATTCTCCTCCTCGATCAGATCGTAGGAATTTAATCTTCTTGTTACGATGATTCTCAACTTCACTCTGAAATTGTTTGAACTTTTCAAACGTTTCAGACTTGTGTTTCATTAAGTAAATATACCCATATCTACTTAAGTCATCAGTGAAGGTGAGAAAGTAACGATAACCACCGCGCGCCTCAATGCTCATCGGACCGCACACATCAGTATGTATGATTTTCAACAAGTCACTTACCCGTTCCATTGTTCCAGAGAACGGCGTTTTAGTCATCTTACCCATGAGGCATGGCTCACATGTGTCAAGTGATTCAAAATTAAGTGACTCCAAAAGTCCATCAGCATGGAGCTTCCTCATGCATTTTACGCCAATATGACCTAAACGACAGTGCCACAAGAAAGTGGTATTATCATTATCAATTCTACATCTTTTGGCATCAATGTTATGAACATGTGTATCATTACTATCGAGATTCAATAAGAATAAACCCCTCACTTCGGGTGCATGACCATAAAAGATATTGCTCATATAAATAGAACAACCATTATTCTCTGATTTAAATGAGTAACCGTCTCGCAATAAACAAGATCCAGATATAATGTTCATGCTTAACGCAGGCACCAAATAACATTTATTCAGGTTCATCACTAATCCCGATGGTAATCGAAGAGCGAGCGTGCCGACGGCGATCACATCAACCTTGGAACCATTTCCCACGCGCATCGTCACTTCGTCCTTTGCCAGCCTCCGTCTATACCGCAGTTCCTATTTTGAGTTGCAAATATGAGCAACCAGACCGGTATCAAATACCCAGGCACTACAACGAGAGTTGGTAAGGTACACATCAATAACATGTATATCATATATACCTTGTTTGTTGTTGGCCGCCTTCTTGTCAGCCAAATACTTGGGGCAGTTCCGCTTCCAGTGTCCAGTTCCCTTGCAATGAAAGCACACAGTTTCTGGTTTGGGTCCAGCCTTGGGTTTCTTCACGGGAGGAGCAACTGCTTTGCCACTCTTCTTAGAGTTACCCTTCTTACCCTTGCCATTTTTCTTGAAACTAGTGGTTTTATTGACCATCAACACTTGATGCCCCTTCTGAATTTCAGACTCAGCGGCTTTCAGCATCGCAAACAGCTCGGCAACTGACTTGTTCATCCCGTGCATGTTATAGTTCAACACGAAGCTCTTGTAACTAGGTGGCAATGATTGAAGAACTCTGTCAGTGATAGCCTCTGGCGGAAGGGGCATCCCCAATTCAGCCAGACGGGTGGAGTACCCAGACATTCTGAGTATGTGATTACTGATAGACCCGTTCTCCTCCATCTTGCAAGCATAGAACTTATCGGAGATCTCATACCTCTCGATCCGGGCATTCTTCTGAAAGATAAACTTCAACTCCTGGAACATCTCATATGCTCCATGACGTTCAAAATGTCTTTGAAGTCCCGGTTCTAAGCCATACAATATTACACATTGAACTATTGAGTAATCTTCAGAACGAGCCTGCCAGGCGTTCACAACGTCTAGAGACTCAACTGGAGCGGGTGGATCACCAAGCGGTGCATCAAGGACATAATCCTTCTGGGAAGCCGTAAGGATAATCCTTAGATTACGGGCCCAGTCCACAAAGTTACTTCCATCATCTTTCAACTTAGCTTTCTCTAGGAACGCATTAAAATTCAGGGGTGCTACTGCGCGAGCCATGATCTACAACATAAATATTGCAAAGACAATTTAGACTATTGTTCAAGATAATGAGTTTAGTTAATCATATTACTTAAAACTCCCACTCAGATTGACATCCCTCCGGTCATTCGAGTGTAACATGATCCAAATCCACCAACTCAAGTCCGATCATCACATGAGTTGAGGTGGTTTCAATGGTGAACATCTTCATGTTGATCATATCTACTATATGACTCATGTTCGACCTTTCGGTCTCTTGTGTTCCGAGGCCATGTCTGTACATGCTAGGCTCGTCAAGTTTAACCCGAGTGTTCCGCACGTGCAACACTGGCTTGCACCCATTGTATGCGAACGTAGAGTCTATCACACCCGATCATCATGTGGTGTCTCGAAACGACAAACTTTCGCAACGGTGCACACTTGGGGAGAACACAATTTTATCTTGAAATTTAAGGGAGGGATCACCTTATAATGCTACCGTCGTCCTAAGCAAAACAAGATGCATAAAAGGATTAACATCACATGCAAATCATAAGTGTCATGATATGGCCATGAACTTGTGCTTTTGATCTCCATCTCCAAAACACCGGCATGATCTCCATCGTCACCGGCATGACACCATGATCTCCATCATCTTGATCTCCATCAACGTGTCGCCATGAGGTTGTCGCGCCGACTGTTGCTTCCACGACTATTGCTAACTCATAGCGATAAAGTAAAGCAAAATGACGAAAATAATTAAAGACAACTCTATGGCTCCTGCCAGTTGTCGTACTCATCGACATGCAAGTCGTGATATTCTATACAACACATGATCATCTCATACATCACATATATCTCATCATGTAATTGGCCATATCACATCACAACATACCCTGCAAAAACAAGTTAGACGTCCTCTAATTGTTGTTGCAAGTTTTATGTGGCTGCTACGGGTATCTAGCAAGAATGATTCTTACCTACGCAAAAACCACAACGGTGATATAAAAATTGCTTTTCAACCTTCTCAAGGACCGCCTTTGTCAAATCCGATCCGACTAAAGTAGGAGAGACAGACACCCGCCAGCCATCTTTATGCAACGAAGTTACATGTCACTTGATGGAACCGGTCTCTCGTAAGCGTACGAGTAATGTTGGTCCGAGCCGCTTCATCCCACAATACCGCCGAAACAAGAAAAGACTAAGGAAGGAAGCAATCTGAATATCAACGCCCACAAACTCCTTTGTGTTCTACTCGAGATCTCATCTACACATAGACCTAGCTCAGATGCCACTGTTGGGGAACGTCGCATGGGAAACAAAAAAATTTCCTACGCACACGCAAGATCTATCCATGGTGATGAGCATCTACGAGAGGGAGAGTGAATCTACATACCCTTGTAGATCGCTAAGCGGAAGCGTTAAGAAACGCGGTTGATGTAGTCGAACGTCTTCGCGATCCAAATCGCAAGTCGTCCCTCGATCCAAACATGATCTAGCGCCGAACGGACGGCACCTCCGCGTTCAACACACGTACTGCTTGATGACGCCTTCACCTCCTCGATCCAGCGAGCGATGGTGAAGTAGTAGATGAGTTCCAGCAGCACGATGGCGTGGTGATGGTGGTGAGGAACAATCTCTGCAGGGCTTCGCCAAGCACTACAGAGATTATGACGGGAGGAACTAGAAGGTTAGGGTTGCCGGCACACGGCTTGGGAAATCTTGATGTGTCCCATGTGCTAGCCCTGCCCCTCTATTTATATGTTGAGCCCTGGGGTCTAAACTTGGAGAGAAAGCCTCCACAAGGTCGGTTTTGCCCGCACAAGGTCGGTTTGGCCCGCACGGAAAGAGTCCCACTCGGATTCCAGCAGTACCGCATACAAGCGGTAGTACCGCTCACGAGCGGTAGTACCGCTTCACACAAGCGGTAGTACCGCTTACGCGGTAGTACTGCCTTACCAGCGGTAGTACCGCTTAAGTCAGCAGCAAAACTTCCTTTTGCACTTTCTAATACCTCGTGGGCTTTACCCCTTTGGCCCATATAAAGTGTTGCTGCACCCGAACACTTCGGTAAACACCCGGAACCCCTTCCGGTGAATTCCGGAACCCTTCCGGAGATCAAAACACTATTATCACATATATCAATCTTTACCTCCGCACTCTTCCGGAGATCCTTGTCATGTCCGGGATCTTATCCGGGACTCCGAACAACCTTCGGTCACCAACACAATAACTCAACTATACTAATCGTCACCAAACGTTAAGTGTGTAGACCCTGCGGGTTCGAGAACTATGTAGACATGACCGAGACACCTCTACGGTCAATAACCAATAGCGGGACCTGGATGCCCATATTGGTTCCTACATATTCTACGAAGATCTATATCGGTCGAACCTCTATGTCAAGGATTCAGTTAATCCCGTATGTCGTTCCCATTGTTCTTCGGTATGTTACTTGCCCGAGATTCGATCGTCGGTATCTCTATACCTAGTTCAATCTCGTTATCGGCAAGTCTCTTTACTCGTTCCGTAATACAAGATCTCGTGGCTAAAACTGTAGTCACATTGCTTGCAAGGCTCATTGTGATGTTGTATTACCGAGTGGGCCCTGAGATACCTCTCCGTCACACGAAGTAACAAATCCCAGTCTTGATCCATGCCAACTCAACAGACACCCTCGGAGATACCTGTAGAGCATCTTTATAGTCACCCAGTTACGTTGCGACATTTGATACACACAAGGTATTCCTCCGGTGTCAGTGAGTTGCATGATCTCATGGTCATAGGAACAAATACTTGACATGCAGAAAACAATAGCAATAAACTGACACGATCATATGCTACGTTTATAGTTTGGGTCTTGTCCATCACATCATTCTCCTAATGATGTGATCCCGTTATCAAATGACATCTCATGTCCATGGCTAGAAAACCTTCACCATCTTTTGATCAACGAGCTAGTTAACTAGAGGCTTACTAGGAACACAGTGTTGTCTATGTACCCACACATGTATTTGAGTTTCCAATCAATACAATTATAGCATGGATAATAAACGATTATCATGAACAAAGAAATATAATAATAACCAATTTAGTATTGCCTCTAGGGCATATTTCCAACAGAGGCTTCCTTTCAACTAGAAATATTTTGGGGGATAAAGTGCTTTGAGAGACTAAGATATTGACAACCTACATTGGGTCATGGTGAAGTTGGAGTCGCGAGGTCATGGATGTGATAGGTGATGACGATGAGGTTGTGTGCGACAACGATGCGGGGGGTCTTTGGTGGCGAGCAGTTGCGCATGTTGCCTCGGCCGCGACAGATGATGCTCCTTAGACTAGCCATAGTGGAGAGTAACTTCAAGAGTAACATACACATTATCCTAGGCTATGTTACTACCTTCATAGTGGGTAGTAACATAAGTGTGGTGTCATGCAAACCTTCATTTATTAGGTTATAGACTCATATTGTATTGGGATATGTGATATTACGGTAACTAGCTAACTTACTCAATTTGCCTCTCTCCTCATTAACTCAATGCCACATAGGCAATTTTGCTGAGTTGGAGCTTATGTTACTCTTGAAGTTACTCCCACTATGGCCAGTCTTATGCTAGTTAGTTGATCTGCCGTGTGGGCTTTCTTTCAGTTTTCTCTAATTAACTGGGTAGCTCAATTTTCTTATACTGCAGTGGCAAACCTCCAACCTTGGTTCGTCGGTTAGGCAAAAATGACAATTTTTTTTTTGAAAGGCAAAAATGACAATTAAAGGGTTTTTTATTGGTCCAAAATAATTCAGCACAAAAAGTAACTCAAGCCAATAGTGTCTACACTTTTCTCTTATTTCTTTTTTTACCACAGTATTGATATAGGCGCTCATATATACGCACATACACTCACCCCTATGAACACACACACGCACACTCTGTCACCCTACCCCTATGAGGACCTCCGAGAGACTAATTTCTCACTCCTGAAGCAAATAGAAAAATCTTTCCAGCATTACTTGAAAACACAACATTAAGCTCAACAAATGCAACTTTTACCAATTAACAAATTAGCATCACTATAAAATCTTTCCAGCATTTCTTTCAGTCCAAAACAGAAGTCCTCGTCTACGATGGCATCCACGATCGATCCTACTACCTCTATATGGACTGAAAAACGGTGGGAATCATATGAGCGTGTCGGGAGAAGCAACCGGTATGCATGCGCGCGTACATGGATCGTGCCCAGCCCACTGTTTTACATCCCTGCATGCATGATGCATCATGGCATGGGCGCATGTGGCTAGTGCTGGTGTGTCAAGTCCTAAAAAAATGCAGTGTCTGACGTTATTGCATGCAAGTACCGACGTGCCACGTGAAGCCATGTGGACAGACGGCTTCGCCCTGGCCGGCTGCAGATGCTTCTCGGTCTCTCAGGTGTGTTGCTAATGCTAGCTGAGCTGACTCATGCATGGAAAATATTAGCCAGGTGAGCTTCCGGGTAGTGGTATTGGAATTTCCTTACATGGATGGATTAAGTTTACCAGACGATGTTCCAGCAGATATGCGCGTCTATAATTCGTGCCATCATGATGCTCAATCCGATGGGAGAAAGATATACATATGATTATCAGCTAGGCATTGTATACGCTTGGATGCACTGATCTAGTCGATCCAACGAATATGGGTGAACGTAAATGTACAATTGATCTCGGTCGATCGACCACTCTACTCCTTAAAAAAATCCACGAGCACTAGCACACAGAACATATTTTTATAGGAAAAGGACATTCGGGTGAGGAGCCAGAAATCCGCTCCCAACGGGGTCGAATCCTGGGCGTAGGGTGCGCCACTGCGACCCTTGCCACTAGGCTACTGCCTAGTTCTCACCACTCTACTCCTTCAATTTCGGGGCGCCAATCGCATCACCATCTTATCGAGATGCAAATTCTTCTTCTTTTTGTGGCCAAAGGAACCTGGATATAGATGGATACCTGAATGAAGGCTGAAGATCCGGCCTTTCGGCGACAGAGAAGGTTCCCGTGCCCTGTGGTTCATATTATGGTTCATATATGCACCCTGCTACAGTATGACCGTCCAGCCTTCTCTAGTGACCACTGATCGGCCGCTGCAATGCCTCGTGCACGACGGCCGTACAGAGGAACGACCATCCGGCCGTCACACTCACCGTAGAACCTCTCATTTGGAACCTGCCTGCAGAATCAAAAACCCCATCGTAGCCGCAAAGGGCACCTTGATTCCTGGCCGGCGTCCTTTCCATTGATACACGGCTAATCAAACTAACAGCATGTTTGGCTAGAATGAGGAAAGGGAAAGGGAGTTTGCATGTGGGAGTTTAGTAGGGGATTAGGCGTGGGAAGTTGAATTATAGTTCCAATCCCATGTTTGGTGTGTGGTGGGAATTAGTAAAGGGAATTTGAGAGAAAATAACTTCCCACGTGAATTAACAGGGAGGAGGCTGGGAAGAGATACGTGAGAATTAACCTCCTTAATTCTCTTTCCCCGTCCCACCTCAATTCCCTTGCCCCCCAACCAAACAATGGAATATATGTCTCATACCCCTTAAATTCCCATTCTCTACCTCTAATATCCCCCAACCAAACAGGCTGTAACTGTCAACACAAAATGCACGTCTCCACATGTCAATCCGATCCAGATAAGTACACAATGTCCGGTTTCCCCCGCACCACAAATTTGTGCTACCAAACTGACGCTGACATGTGGGCCTAGCTCCGCGCGCGCGAGTGGCGAGGAACCCGCCGAATATTCAACCTCACCCATCTGAAAATATATACTACTCTCTTCGATCCATATTAGTTGTCTCTGGTTTCGTACAACTGGTTCGTTTAATCCGTGTCACCGCCGCGGGAATCCCCCGAGAGAGCGACCACATTGCCGTTGTGTATAAACACCCACGACCCCCTCTCGCGCCTTCATTCTTCTCCTCACACTTGACTATCTCCCTCTCGTCTCTCTCGTTCCCTCTCTGTTTTGCTCGGCCCGTCGGCCATTGCCGCTAAGCAAGCTTGAGGGCAGCGATGAGGAACTCGGGTGTCGGATCAGAGCTTCGTCATGGAGAGCGACGACGAGGAGCACCAGCTGGGCGGCAGCGAGGAGGAGGAGGAGGAGGACGGGTCGTCGTCGTGCGGGAGCCCGCGGGTGGTCGAGGCCGCCGGCGGTGGCCACCCCGGCTCCTACACCAGCCACCAGTGGCCGCAGAGCTACAGGTGCGTACGTACGCAGCGGTGGCTCGGGGCAGGATGCAGGCCACAGCCGCATCATGCAGAGCTTCTTCTTATTTACTCGTGCTGATAACATTTCGTTGTCAATCGGTAGTGCTATCTTTGCATGCATGCCATCTCACCAATAAGTATTATGGTGACATTTTCTGTTAAGCAGTTTTTACGTACATATGAATTATTTTTTAAAAGAAATTTGAGTTGGTACGTACATATGAATTTGACACGTCAAAATAACATGATGTTTGAATTGTTGGTCTTAGGGTTCCAAAAATAATTCTATACACATTAGTTTCTATACCAGGGGAGGGCCCAAGAGCAGACGAACCTGCGGATGGCGTGTGCGAGTGCACGGGACCCATTGACATATGGGCCCTACTCCGCTGCTGTTTGCCTGTTTCATAGGCACACTTTTGTCTGTGTGCTCGTGGGTCCATGGTGGATTGGCCTGCCGACGTGGGAATTCAGATGATAGCTCCTTTTTTTTGTTTTTTTTGTGAGAATTTGAGAACTAAATGATCAGTTTATCATGTATGTGCATACATGTGAGCGTTTGAGTTTGTACCCTGTTTATAAAATAAAGATTTATCAGGTTGATCTATCTGCTCCACATAAAATTAATGATTCCCTCCCATATTTAGCACTGAAATACGTCCAGATCGGACGGAGCAGTTCTTGATCTCACTGCACAATATCGATGAATCCAACTGAAACCATGCATGGAGATGTTCTGCCGCCTTTCAGTGACAACAGTTACGATCTCCTTTGGTTTGGTGTTGCAGGCAGTCGATGGACATATACAGCAGCGTGCAGTCGAGGAGCCTGAGCGGATTCCTAGGCACGCCCACGCTCAGCCGGCTCTCCAGCTCCTTCCTCGCCAGCTCCTTCCGGGGAAAGCCGGCGCCGGAGATCATCAAGCCGCTCCTGCCCACCACCCTGGTCGCGGCGGACAACGACGACGATCATGTCGATGCCCGGAAGAGTTCTTATCAGTACCTGCCGCCGTCGAGGAAGGCGTCGTCCCTGTTCAAGATCCCCGAGAACCAAAAGCCGCTTGGTGGTGGGGGTGGCCACGAGGCGGGGCCCTACCGTCAGTGCTCCTACACACAGGGCGTCATGAACGGTACATACGTTTCTTCTTTTATTTGCACACAAAAAAAAACCTCACAAGAGAAGGCAGAGTGCTCTTGCATTTCATCAAGCAGAAGAAAATTAGCATGTTTACAGTGATATCATCAAAAAAACATTATGATGGACAGTGTCATTTGAAATGATGGACAGTATCATATGAACTTTGGTGTAAGGAAAAACAGAGTCAGCCAAATTGCACATTGTGAGATTCAGAGTTGTAGAGAAATGTAGATTGCAAATTAATGAAACTCAGGTTCTATGTTGTTTTGATGATGTGTAACTAGCCAGTTTCAGTTGGATAAAAATCAAAGTTTGAGATTGTCCTTTTTCGCCAATGTGAGAAAAAAAGTACTTACAAGAAAAATACAAATTTATATATATGTCAATTATAAAATGTCTTGGAATTTAGTTTAGCAGAGCCAGTAATGAAAATAAATAAAAAATTATTGCTGTCTTACTAATAAACATACATCAAAAGGAAAAATTATGATCGTAGATGGTCATGTTAAGTTGTTAACATGTTAGTTTAGTGGTCAATTTAAGAGATCCCATCTGCAACCTAGGATGCTCACATTGGACAACATGCATGCCATGACAAAAAAGATGCCATATTTGCTGAACCTGGACGCACACCCCACATGTGCTGACACCAATCAAGGCGCAATGTACAGATTCTGTCCAAGAACGAGTTTCCGCAGCTGTAGTGTTAATATAACACCTAAAATTGCCGATTAGCCCATCAGATTCTGCTCAATTCCCTGTGATGTAGACGTGCACCACATGGCTGATGGCCCAGCACAGCAGTGTCATGTGAGATGGGAACATGGTCATGATATTAATTGGACCATGATTGCAGCCCAGGCATGTTGATTAAGATCTGTCAGTGTCAGGTGAAAGAGAGGAACCTTGTCGTAATCAATTTATGCAATTTACTAATGCCATTCTTAAACCTCAGATCTTGGGCATCTATCTGGTCATGTGGATATCGAACTGTCAGTGTCGGTAGCATTATTTACAACAGGTCTCTGTCTGCCATTTGTTTGGGACCTGCTTCTTTCCATTAGCAGGGTATAAGACAGCGACTGTTAATTTAGTAAGGCACTGCCTTTGCTTAGCAACTAAAACTGGATGACAGTGATACTAGTTCACTGTCTGAGAACACAGGTTGCAACCAAAACCACTCTTCTCTGAACTTTTTCAGACAGTGAACATTTTGTATGTCTAGTATTAACTGATTTAAAGCTTAATTAATATTCAAGTTGAAAGTTCCACTCGGTTTGCAAATTTAAAAAGTCAGTTTATTATGAAATTCTAACTGAAAATGTTTCGACCTCTTGAATCTCAAATCATTGTCTGTCACTTGCAGGAGTGAATACCAGCGAACGTAGAAAAATGGCAGAATAAGATTAGACATTTAAGACAGTTCCTTCGAGGTTGGGCCAAACATTTGAGCGGCGTCTATAAGGTCGAAAAGGAAAGGCTCCTTAACCTTATTGATGCCTTAGATTTAAAGGCCGAGTCCTCCATTTTAAATACCAGCGACTTGGAGGCTAAAATGGAGGCGGAGCTGAGACTGAAAGAATTGCTGCGAGAGGAAGAATTGAAATGGGCGCTTAGAGCTAAAGTGCGAAAAGTCGTCCAAGGGGATGATAATACGCAATTCTTTCAGCTCGAGCAAGATGAGGGGACGATTTTGGGTCAGGAAAATTTAAAATTATACATTACCAATTATTACAAGCAGTTGTTCGGGGCACCTGAGGATAGTTTTGTGTCCTTAGATGAATCCAGGGTTGAGGATATTCCTCAACTTGCGACGGATGAGAATGAGATCTTATCCGCCCCATTTTCGGAGAAAGAGGTGTTTCAGGCAATTTCACAGATGAAGAATTTTAAAGCGCCTGGGCCGGATGGCTTTCCAGCAGAGTTTTTTAAAAAATGCTGGCATATTATTAAGGGTGATTTGCTTCCAATGTTCCATGATTTGTTTTCTGGGCATTTGCAGCTATTTCACTTAAATTTTGAAACAATTACTTTGCTGCCTAAGAAGACAGAGGCAGTGCGGATTGAGCAGTTCCGGCCGATATGTCTTCTTAACGTCAGCTTTAAAATCTTCACCAAGGTGGGGACTAACAGGCTGACGCAGATTGCACATAGTGTGGTGCAACCTTCTCAAACAGCCTTCATGCCGGACAGAAACATCCTTGAAGGGGTTGTGGTCCTTCATGAGACACTCCATGAGATCCACACGAAAAAACTAGATGGAGTGGTTTTTAAGGTGGATTTTGAGAAAGCGTACGATAAGGTTAAGTGGCCATTTCTTCAGCAGGCCTTGCGGATGAAAGGATTCGATCCATCCTGGAGAAAGCAGGTAGAGACTTTCACGCAAAAACGCAGTGTCGGAATTAAAGTGAATGATGACATAGGTCGTTATTTCCAGACACACAAGGGTCTAAGACAGGGAGACCCGATGTCACCTATCTTGTTTAACATAGTGGTAGACATGTTGACAGTTCTGATAGGAAGAGCTAAAGAAAATGGCCAAGTAGATGGTCTTGTCCCGCATCTTGTGGATGGTGGACTGTCCATTCTACAGTACGCAGATGATACTATCATCTTCATGGAGCATGACCTGACGAAAGCGAGAAATATGAAGCTTTTATTATGCTTATTCGAGCAATTGTCGGGGTTAAAGATTAACTTCTATAAAAATGAATTGTTCTGCTTTGGAAGAGCTAAAGATGAACAAGAAGCTTACAAACAAATGTTTGGATGTGGGTTGGGCTCGATGCCTTTCACATATCTGGGCATTCCGATTCATCATCGCAATCTTTCCAACAAGGAATGAAAGTGTATTGAAGATCGATTTGAAAAGAAATTAAGTTGCTGGAAGGGCAAACTTATGTCATATGGAGGCCGACTAATTCTCATTAATTCGGTGCTCACGAGTATGCCAATGTTTCTCTTGTCCTTCTTTGAGGTACCAGTAGGGGTACGAAAAAGATTGGATTTTTATTGATCGCGTTTTTTCTGGCAAAGTGACGAGTTAAAACGAAAATACAGACTTGCTAAATGGGATATTATTTGTAGGCCAAAAGACCAAGGTGGTATGGGAATTGAAAATTTAGAGGTGAAGAACAGGTGCTTACTCAGCAAATGGCTGTACAAGCTATCTGCCGAGCCCGATGCCAAATGGGCACAGATTCTGCGTAATAAGTACCTTCATTCTAAGACCTTATCACAGGTGACGGTCAGACCAACCGATTCGCCCTTCTGGAAAGGACTGATGAGAGTGAAATCAGCCTTCTTCCACAGGACAAAATTTATCGTTGGTAATGGTACTTCTACGAGATTCTGGGAGGATACATGGCTAGGGGAGACACCTCTAGCTATCCAATATCCTTCTCTCTATAATATTGTTCAGCGTAAAGAGGCCTATGTTACAACAATACTACAGTCCAATCCTCTAAATATTCAATTCAGAAGGACCTTAGCGGGAAGCCGTTGGAAAGCTTGGCTCCATCTTGTGAGAAGATTGATGGATGTCCACCTTTCTCAACAGCCAGACCAGCTGCACTGAAAACTAACCAAGAATGGCGTGTTCTCAGTAAAGTCCATGTATTTGGGTATTATTAACTCGGTCTCTATCCCTCGATCTGTGCATATCTGTAAAGTCAAAGTGCCTTTAAGAATTAAAGTGTTCATGTGGTTTGTCCACAAACAAGTCATTCTCACTAAGGACAATTTGGCAAAACGTAACTGGTCTGGATCTAGAAGGTGTAGCTTCTGTGATCATGATAAATCTATCAAACACCTCTTTTTTGAGTGCCCTTTGGCCAAAATTTTATGGCGATCTATCCATATAGCATTTAATATTGATCCTCCCTCTAGCATTCACACGTTATTTGGGGCGTGGCTAAATGGAGTCGACATAGAAACAGCGAGACACATCCGTGTAGGCGTATGTGTGTTATTATGGGCTATATGGAACTGCAGGAACGATTTGGTTTTTAACAGAACAACAAATTTTCATTTCTTGCAGGTTATTTTCCGGGCCACAATGTTAATCCGTATGTGGTCGCTACTCACTCCGATGGATGCCAGGGAGCGTATGGTTACTGGGTCTGTCCGCTGGGAGACGGTAGCACGGGCTATCTTCAACCGGTTTGGATGGCGGTCATGTAATAGGATAGGTGTTTAGTTTTCTATCTATTTTTTGCCGCCGGTTGTGGCTGTCCCGATTCCTTATTTCCAGCTCTTTGTGATTTTTTATTCGGTTTGTGACTTTGGAAACTTTATTGAACTGTTTGCTTATTAATAAAGTGGCCGCATGCATCGTTCTGATGCAGAGGCAGGAGGATAACCTCCTTTTCGAAAAAACTTGCAGGAGTGAATGTCTTGTGTGGCGTGGGGATCCTGTCAACACCTTATGCCGTCAGGCAGGGTGGCTGGCTTGGGCTGGCGATACTGGCCGTGCTCGCCGTGCTCGCGTGGTACACCGGCGTACTCCTCCGGCGCTGCCTGGACAGCAAGGAAGGCCTCGAGACCTACCCAGACATCGGCCACGCCGCGTTCGGCACGCCTGGTCGCATTGTCATCTCGGTATAATTTCTGCCAAATCTGATGGCCAACTGACATTTATTTTCATTTCAGTATTACAGAGTACAGTGGACGATGGTCTTGTGGTAACTCTTGACTCCTTTGTCTTTGCCACCTGCAGATAATCCTGTACATGGAACTGTATGTAAGTATTTCTCATGAAATATTTACTTGCTGATTTGACAGAATACATTACTAGATGCTCTGTTTTATGGTGTGCATAATACAGTGAAGTGAATCTAATACTCTGACCAGCATACAAAAACTTCTCTAGAAGTATAATGATATCAACGGCTAGTACTCTTTCCCTGCAGGCCTGCTGCATTGAATATCTCATATTAGAGAGTGACAATCTATCAAAGTTGTTCCCCAATGCACACCTGACTATAGGGGGCTTCAGCCTGGATTCCCATGTGTTATTCGCAATCCTTACGACGCCTGTTGTCATGCCGACAACTTGGCTTCGCGACCTCAGTTGTCTAAGCTTCATTTCAGGTATTATTTCATTCACTTGCAGCTCATGTGTTTCATCTGACCAGATATGTGATCTGATCTTGTGATTGTTGAATTCTGTAGCTGGAGGAGTCGTCGCGTCGATCGTCATCGTCTCCTGCCTCTTTTGGGCAGGGCTTGTTGATCATGTTGGTGTCAACAAGAGCAAAGGGCGGCACTGAATCTCCCTGGGATTCCCATTGCCATTGGCTTGTATGGGTACTGCTACTCAGGGCATGGGGTGTTCCCTAACATCTACTCTTCTCTGAAGAAAAGCAATCAATTCAACGCTGTTCTTTTCACATGGTAAACACACCAAAACCACTGTATGTACAACACAACCTTTTTGCGCAATCCATGGTCTCAGGAGGGGTTGTGTTTATTGTCAGCATCGCGCTATCTACTGTTCTGTTCGCGGGTGCCGCGGTCATGGGGTACATAATGTTTGGCGAAACCACGGAGTCTCAGTTCACACTGAACATGCCCCCAAATCTTATGTCTTCCAAGATTGCAGTCTGGACTACGGTACATTTTCTTGTCTACATTAGCAAATTAAGTTCATATGGTTCATTTCTTGATAGTGTACTGTTTTGTTCTGTTATGAAATGGCTCCTTGTTTCGTTGTAATGTTAGGTTTCTTTCTCTAGCTTGATTTACAGATCATATTAAATACACAGGGTTCCTTTTTGTGAGACAAAAAGCACATCATGCTGACAGTATCTTTCAGGTGACGAATCCAATAACCAAATATGCACTTACCATGACTCCTCTTGCCCTGAGTTTGGAAGAGCTGCTGCCTCTGAATAGACAGACGTACGGGAACATAATTATGCTCAGATCAGCACTAGTGTTGTCTTCCCTTGTTGTTGCTCTATCTGTTCCATTCTTTGGTAATTTTTTCAATCACTAGTAATCATTTGAATAAAAATTGATCCTTTAGTTAAATCTTGCTGATTTTCCTGATTTTCTGATTTAACTGATTTTGCCGTGCCTTTATAGGACTTGTGATGTCCCTAGTTGGGTCTCTTCTCACCATGTTTGTGGTAAGTTCTTCTTCTGAGTTTTAGTGTCGTTTGTTTGTTGTTGGTCTTGAGATAGCTAACTGCTCATGCCAAGCGGTACTGTGGCAGTGCCATTTGTTTGTTGATTATTGTGGCTAACACATGACACTTTTTAGGCGTATATTCTACCTTGTGCATGCTTTTTGGCCATCCTAAGGAGTACAGTGACTTGGTATCAGGTAAAAAGTTGTTTCTTAGTTTGAACACTTATCTATATTATTAGACCATAACAAGATTAAATATGATTTCTAATGAAAAGGAAAAGTGGTACATATATGGGAGAATCGAGGATTGAAATGCATGTATGATACATAGTTGGTTCATAAACTTTAAATACACATAATTTTCAACTTTGATCAATTAAGCATTTCTTTTGTATCACAGTTTTTTATTCACTCAAATAAACACTGAATCTCTCAGCGGGAACACATCAGCCTCCATTCTCTACAAATTCAAAAGTTTCACAAAATTATATCATTGTGTTCTTGATCAGTCATATTAGCAGAATGGACTCAAAGCTCAAATATCTGAAGACACCATTTAATAAACAAATGCATTATTTCTTTGCAGATAGTACTATGTGTGTTCATCATTGTTGTCGGTCTCTGTTGTGCGGGTGTTGGCACATACTCCTCCCTTTCTAAGATCATCCAAAATTATCAGTAAATCCTTGTGAAGCACTGTGATTTGTATGTACTAAAAGATGAATGTTTTACTTGTTTCTAGTGCTCTTTTTGCAAGACTTTGACAAAAACATGTCATGATAGATAGGATGTACCATGAAAGGAGAATCAGTTTGAGGTTGCTCTCCTGGCCGGAGTACCCCGAAAGTGACTTCACCACCTTCTTCTTAGTGCATCAATTTTTGTTAGTAATATTGAGGTTTGCATCTTCAATTGTGATCCTCATTTTCCAATCTCTTTAATTTGTGGCCTTCGATGCAACATTCAGTAATTGTGAAGTTGATATACGCAGTTGTGATCATGTCTACCAGATTTACTACATATCCATTTTTCTAGCTTGCATGTTTTTCCAGGAAGGTACTGGGTAACTTGTATTGAAGGATGCAATATCCATGTGTGTTTCTTCTTATTATTATTATGCATAAAAAGTTTTATCCAAGGCCAAGAAGATCTAACCCATCAAGCCTTTGAAAACGCAAACAAACCTCACCCTTCCCCTTTCTATTTCCGAAACAATGCACCCGGGACACCCCCTAGTGCACCACCAACACCTTACCCTCCGTGACAATGGCCAACGTCTTTGTACTGAGAAGCTATGCCATGCCGACGTGCCGCCCACCATCATACGAACTCTCCTAGATCATGGCACCGACTCCACCCAAGTGAACCATTATGGTAGAAACCATAACCAATATTCGCAGGCCACGAAGTTCTTGTCCCCTAATTTTGTTCTCCTCTGGAAGCTATCATAGATAAACCCACTAATATTTCTTACCAATCCATACAACTTCTCGAACGGAATAACCCGACAAAGCTACTAAGTTTGTAGCTGCCGTCATCTGATTCCCTAGGTGTGCATCAATAATTAAAGAAGGCATGCCTTTTTAGGCGTAACTGCTCCCCTTACGCGTTTGAAGACACGCACTAGGGCCCTCGAGGTGTTGTGATGCGAGTGAGACGTATACGTGCATGGGACATGCAGAAGTAATGTAACGTTCGGTGTGCGAGTGACGTATATGCTGCATGGCGCATGCACATGAAATCCGTCACTCCAAGGAGTACGTCAGGGGAGACAAACAAACGTCCAAGCTAACGGAACACAGCCATCGACAAACCATAACGTGTTCCCGCGAGGACATGGATCTCGCCGCGTGAGCCTCTAGTGAAGATAGCCCCTACCTCGACACCAAACAACACTGATACAGCATACCATTTTGTTAAGAAAGATGAATGACATGGATCTTCTCCTTTGAAAGGTAATTGTTGACCGGTTTCTATATTCAAGGCCAAGAAGATCTCACCACACCAACCAGGTCTTTGAATACACAAACGAACGGATGGCGGCTTCAATGGTCACCATCGGAGCCCATGGCCACACGGCCCACGCACACACCACTAGTAGCTGTCACATTAGTAGCGTGTCTTAAAGTATCATGCCACTGGTAAATTACACGACGGTTAGGCTGCCGGGTCCATGAATTGGTGGCGTGTGTACTTCTCGCCGCACCACTAGCAATCTGTTATTGATGACATGTGCTCGTTCTGACATGTCACCGGTATTTTGGGCAAATACCAGTGGTGTATCTCTTTGAAGGCGTATTACTAATGTAGATGGCCTATAAGCATTTCTACGCTGGTGACAAGATACACTCAATTGCAATCTTTGGAATCTTCTCTTAGAAGGTAATTGTTGTGTTTTTTTATCCAAGGCCAAGAAGATCTCACCAACCAGGCCTTTGAAAACAAAAGCAACCCTCACCCTTCCCCTTTCCATTTCCGAAATAGCGCACCTGTGACACACACTCCCCAGTACACCACCACCACCATACGATCTCTGATGATGGCCAACGTTTTTGTACTGGCAAGCCATGCCATGCCACCCACCATCACACGAACCCTCCTAGATCTTGACACCATATCCACCTTAGTCAACTATTATGGTATGCACCATAACCAATATTCGAATCACACAACGTTCTTGTCCCCTAATTTTGTTCTCCTCCGGAAGCTATGATAGGTAACCCAACCACCGCCAGTTACCAATCCATAACCGTTCGGGAGGAAGAACTTGACAAAAGTACTCATTTTGTAGTTGTCGTCATCTGATTCCCCAGGCATGCATCAATAATTAAAGAAGGCGTCCCTTTTTAAGCGTAACTGCCCCCTTACGCGCGTGGAGACACACACTAGGCACTCCCATGTGTCGTGATGCACATGAGACGTATATGTGCATGGGACATGTAGACTCAATGTAACAATGCACGAGTGACGTATACGCTACATGGCACATGCACGTGAAATCTGCCACTCCAAGGAGTACGTGAGGGGAGATAAACGGAAGTCTAGACTGGAACATAAGCTAACGGAACACCACCGCCGACAAACCCTAATGTGAGGGTGTCGACATATTTAAAAACAAAACGGATTCCCGCGAGCCTCTAGCGAAGATAACCCTGACCTCGACATCAAACAACACAGATACAACATACCATTTTCTTTTTTAAGAAAGAGGAAAGACATGAATCTCCTTGAAAGGTACTCGTTGACTTATTTCAATCCATGTTTTTGAAAACACAAGCAAACGAATAGCAGCTTCAGTGGTCACCATCGGAGCCCGATCGGATCAGCCATCACGGGAACCCTCCTAGATCCTAGCATCGGCTCCACCCAAGTCAACCATTATGGTAGGCACCATAACCAATACTTACATGTATTAGAGGATGCAATATCCATGTGTGTTTCTTCTTCTTATTATAATTATGCATAAAAAGTTGTATCCAAGTGTAGGGTAACGGAGCAGAAAACAAAAAATTTCCGACCTACGTACCAGCCCAGGATCACTATGGAGACTGCATACAAGGTTTGATCTTTTTCGTTACCGACTCGTAGCGCAGCGGAAGTAGAGTCGATGACGAACGGCGGTGCAGATCCCCGCAGCTAGGATTTACAACCTCCCAACCGCGAGGATGTACTCCCACGCCAGCTCACCGGACGGATCTCCGGGCAGCCCTTCGGGAGGCATCGGGACAGTCCCTCGGATAGTCCCACCGGACGGATCCTCGGACAGCCCTTCGGGAGGCCCCTGGACAGTCCCTCGGATAGTCCCACCGGACGGATCCTCGGACAGCCCTCCGGGAGGCCTCTGGACAGTCCTTCGGGCGGGTCACTCGGACAGCCCTTCGGGAGGACACCCGAAACTCAAACTGTAACTCGGACAGCCCTTCGGGAGGCACTCTCGAACTAAGACCGAAACTACGATCTCTCTACAGAGTTGCACACATACGGTGTCATCTATCCGGCAGGGCTTCGCCGTCCAGAACTAGTTCCCACCGGAACCCAGACAGCCTTTCGGCTCTACGAAACTATTTCGCTGGGAGGGAGGGAGAAGCCAGAAATGTCATGGCATGTGTATGTGAGAGCAAGGATGAAGCATATGGGGCTGCCTCCTCCCCTCTATTTATAGGAAAAACAAGGGGTAGGATGGGCATATCCAAAATGCCATGTCATCCCAAAATATCTTGGGAAGATATTTGTGGAAAGCCAACTTCCATCCATATCCATAAATCTGATTTCACTATTCACGACGACATTTTTCAGCGTCCGGTCGAACTGAAAATATTTATGTGGGCTTAGAACAATTCCAGTACCCACTAAAATAAGTTTCAATGCGATCCGGAACAATTCCGGTTTAGTGATTTTCATCTGCGAAAAGCATCTGAAGCGGTTCCGGCAGCTCCGGAACATTTCCGGTTTTCATCCCGGAAAATTCCAGAAAGTTTCCAGAACGATTCTGGCACCCTCCAAGAATTATCAGGCATGTGCCGAAACCAATCTGACTTTATGGTATCCTCTGAAACAACTTTTCAGTTTTACCGGAACTATTCCGATATCCTCTCCGGAACGTTTCCGTTTCGTCCGAAACTTTTTCGGTGAATTTCTCTCAGACTCCCCGTCTAGTATTCAGCAGACAAATGACCCTTAAGCGTGTGACCCTATAGGTTCGGTGAAGTATAGACATGACCCGGAACACTTTCCGATCAATGATCAACATCGGAGCCGTGGACACCCATATTGACCCCTATACCCACACGAATGAATATTCGAGTGAACCTCCAGTTGCCGTGTGCTATTCCTGTTGCTTCGCGATATGTTACAAATACCCGAGGTGAGAAACATCGGCATCCTCGTGGATCAACACTTGTCCACAATGCCAGTTACCTCGTTACCGGTTTTTGTTCTCTTTACTCGTTTCCGTGTTCCGGCATCCCAGTGATCAAATCACAATGTGTCTGGCCAGACGATGATGGATACCGTAACACCGAGAGGGCCCGAGAATATCTCTCCATCGACGGAGGAGCAAATCCCAATCTTGAGCTATCAAGTCCCTTGACACACTTTTCCATGAACCCGTAAGCCGCCGTAATAGCCACCCATTTACGGATGACGTTTAACAAACCCCAAAGTTCATGAAGCAAGTATGAAGAAACTCAACACTCTCATGGTCTAAGGAATTATGCAAACATTAACTTCTCTGTGTTATTAACCATTAACTTATGACGAATGAATCTCATAGCATAACATCAATCGGGTCGATTCAACACAAGTGTTCTACTAACATCGTGTCCTCAAAGTTGCCAGCATAGACATGCCCATGATCAGGAAAACGTGATCATCATGCAACACTTGAGCTAGTCTTAGAGGCATGACTAGGAATACTTTTTACCGTTTATTATTCCACACGTGCACGTGGGTTTTCCTCAGAGCCTTTATGGATATACGGGCTCGGGAACCATGGCAGTTATAGCATGGAACATAAACATAATTATGAGCACGGAGATAAATAATAACTTTTATCATTGCCTCTTGGGCATATCTCCTACAGACTCCCACTTGCACTAGAGTCAATGATCTAATCAATGCTAATGCACTTTACACCTATGGCATACCGGTGTAAATTATGCATCGCATGTGGTATAGCCTGATGTCCAACGGATCTGACAACTTCAGTTCCGTGTGTATCTTTTGCATGTCCTCGCGTTTTCACGCTATCACAAAATTCATATTTTGTGTTGACTTGGTTTCGTATATATGTGAATCACTGGTCAAACCTTGATTCCTATGACTGAGCTATGGAGCAACTATCTTCAATAGTGTTCCATTGACCAAAGCCATCTTGGAATCATACTAAGTTCATGAATGAACTATATGATTCAACATCTTCTTTGTCGCTTCTAAAGCGTCAACATACTTAGCCATTTGTTATAGAATTCGCCACAGTAACCTGTTTGGAACAATTCCAACTTACCGTGCCACCATATTGTGTGTCACACAAAACCCTTAACTTAAATCGAAAATCGCATGGAGCATTGATGAAGACTGTATCGATGTAATCACTTACAACGAGCAATTCATAATTTCTGCTTGCGAGAAAACATGTCATCAGTGCTACTATAGTACTCAATGACATTTTTCACTGTTGTCCCATGATCAGTACTTTTGATCACTTTGGTATCTATACTCACAACAACTTTGGAGTATTGGACATATCTGGTTGTTTTACATACCATGGAATACATGATTAATCCAAACACGAAAGTGTGTGGAATCTCCATCATGTATTTCGCTCATCAGTGTTTTGGGACACCGAGTTTTGCAAAAACTCTTTCCATGTGACTTCGGCAAGAATCACTCCTTGACGTTTTAATGCTAAAAGGTTTTAGCATCTTGTCAATATGCATTTTGCTTAGCCCCATTAGGTAAATCTATCTCCATAGATCATCATGCCTAATATCAAGGCTGTTTAGCCCAAGCACTTCATCGAAAAACTATTTTAAATGAAGTCCTAATTCGTGTCAAGAAATTTATTTCCAATTTAACAATGTGTCAGGCACACAAGGTTTTTAGAAATATCATTATGCTCCCACTTACTTTCTTGAAACCACAAGCATCTTCGTTACCCATTTGATGAAGTCAAACTCTTTTGACCATTTCATCAAAAACGAAGATTCCAACTCCACTTTGCTCTCTTCTGTCCATTGCTGGAACTCTGAAGTTTGCATACTTACTAGCATCCTCTGGATCGACAAATTACTTTGGACTGTATCACATACAAGTCCTAGGTTTCATTTCCATCAGATGGAAATCCTTTTGTCATCCATGTTTCATATCTCATGATTGAAATATGTATTAATTGCTAGTTCAACCCGAACCGACTTTAAGCATCGCTACGGTGAGACAATCTCATCGTAGTCAACTCCTTGAACTTGTTATTGCAACAAGTCGAGCTTTATGGATAAAACATTTTATCCGTATCAGTCTTTAGTTCCATAAATATTCGTTAGACTCTAAGTCTTCCGAAAGGTGTATCAAGATTTTAATCTTGAATCACTTATATGGAAACTATCTCGGATTGTATTGGCATTTAGCCAATTCTGGAGTCAGGGCCCATCAACGCTTCCTTGTGTATTGTAGGTATACTGTTGTCTAACAACAATATCTCGTTTGCGCACCTGATAGGTTTGCACGAGCTTTGCCTACGTGGTTCAGCTGCAAGTTCGACCGAAGTCCATACATTTTATTGTAGAGACTTCCGTATCAGTCGCAGTAGGAAACTCCGGAATCACTTCCAAGGTTTCTTTTCTTTGATCTGATGACGAAGATACTGCTTATCTCATCGAGTTGCACTGTCCTCCCACTCACTCTTTGAAAGAACTATTCTCTTCAAAAAGCATACCGTTCTTTGTGGCAAACCTATTTGCCTCGGTATAGTGGTGGGGGAATACCCAATGACTTGGGATAACCTACAAAATAGCACTTGTCTGATTTGGAATAGGTTTGTATGCTTTTACACAAGCCCCATATTCCAAATGTTAAGGAAAGACCAAGCATGGTTGGGCGTACCATACCATGGCGTCATTTCAACAGACCTGATGGCGCTTTTTTCAGTGTAAAAGCCGTAGTCACTAAGGCATTACTTTAAAAGAGATAATGGCAAATTGATTTATGTCATCTTTGATCTTACCATGTCGAAAATGGTTTGATTACATCTTCATGGACGTACCACTCTCAGTGGAGTTCCGGGAGGTGTAAGTTATGAAACTCTTTTCACAACTCATCAGACATTCGCTAAACTTGTAACTCAAATATTCCTTTCCGCAATCCAATTGCAGAAACATAATTTTCTTGTTACAATAATTTCTACTTCATTTTTGAAAACCTTATGAATGAATTCAAAAGATCCAGACTTACGTCTCATCAAGTAAATATCCATATATCCACTTGAGTCATTCTGAAGATACATAAATCCACTGCCAGCAACAACATTTATTGGACTACACACATCAAAATGTATGATCACCAATAAGTTTGTTGCTCGTTCCTTATGGCCTGTGAACGGTATTTCAGTCACTTCACTTTTCGGAGGAAAGTTGCAAGTGTCAGATGATTCAAAATCAAACGACTTCAAAATCCATCATAATGGAATTTTCCATGCGGGTTTCTCCAATGTGACCAAATGCAGTGCCACACATGTGTGGTATTCTCTTTAGTCTTGTGACATTTAGCGTCAGTGTTATGGATGTATCATATTACCATCAATATTCATAACATACGTTCCATCGCTGTGGAAGCATGGCCCTTATGTTATTCATGATTCCGAACAACAATTGTTCTTTCATGAACAACACTCTTGCAACAAACATTATGCAAATAGGCTAGAGTGTACAAAACTCTAAAATGAATTATGAAAGTAAATACAGAGGTAAAGTATTATTATCAATATTCATAACATACATCTCATTCATAATGAAAGTATGGCCCTTATGTTATTCATAACATCGAACATCAAAAGTTCTCTTATGAACAACCTTCTTGCAAGATACCTTATGCAAAGGGCTAGAGTGTGTAAAACTCTATAATGAATTTTGAAAATTAATACAGACAGAAATACACCGATGGAAGGTATAGTAACATTTACTATATTCCCAGCGTGTATCTAAACCTCACTCCGGCAAGTCCTTTTAGGCCGTAGTAGTTCTTGCATCGAGTTGCAACGGAATGCAATCGAGCGGGTATCTCTGTGATCAACTCACAATACCCAAGAATCAGTGATTAACAGGTTTAATCATAATTCCCAAGAACTATTTCTTTGACCAGCCTTCAACACATCAATAACTTGCATGACATTCATACATGAGCTGGATATTTCAGTCTTCACTCTATTTGCCTTTATACTTCTAACAGTTTAACTTTCAGTATTTCTTCTATCTCAGAAGAAGCATCCAACTTAAGAGTGGCGTTAGCCTCGGATTTCCTAGGCGTGAAAGTCTTACTAACACCCTTCGGACACTTCCTTTCTTTTTAAGTTGTTGTTTTATTCACCTTTCATCATATGACAGGCGTTCTCCTGGATCCCCTCTTATCAGTCTAATGCATAGTAAACTCCTTTACTAACAGTTTGCAAACAAACATTGCTTTGGATATCTCATATCTTTTAGCCTTTGTCTGTCTCTGAAAATAATTTTCAGATAACATGAATATTACATAACTATCCAAACTTTCGAAGTTCGGGTCTCATGGAAGCAAACGTATTGCACTTTGACTGAAACAGAATTCTAGCTTTTGGATCGACGGACGAGTGTCACATGATCCATAGCATTAGCGGGAGAATACCGAAAGTATGCGATAGGACAAAGTCCTTCTCGGCACTCTTGAGGACAATCCTCACATTACGTTACCAACCGTAAAGTTTTAACCAGATATTTAACAGCTATTCAATATTAATAGGGAAGGTGGAAAACGCGAGCCATTCTTCTACAACTATTATGCAAAACACACTTAGACAGTGTTCAAAATTAATTGCACCGAGAATTAAACAAGTTAATTCTTCAGTGCGCTCCCACTCAAATCAATATCTCTCATAATTGATTGTGAGTGATTCAAGATCCGCATTTCAATTCGACGCCATTGACGGGTTCATCACTGATGACGTGAATTTCAATCGGTAGGCCAACTTGCCAATCACATCTCTATGTGACTCTTGTTCATCTTTCGATGCGTGTGTTCCGAGCTCATGACTCTCATGCCTGAACGTCAAGACAACCAAGTGATCTCGCTGCGAGGTCTGACCTCACCCGCCTCACACATCCCTAATCGTTCGTACTCATGTGTACATGTCGTACCCCGAAAAGTTAGGTGCCGTGACGGTGCTACACTTGGGAGAACACTAACTACTTGATATTTTTGTGAGAGATCACCCTAATAAAAAGCGACTACCGCGCAATCAAGAAGGGTGCATCATAAGGGATAAACATCTCAGGCAATTCATAATAGCATGATATGGTATAGCCCTTTCTGACGGAGAAGTCTTTCATTTCTTCGTCTTTGGCATTCGCGTCGGTGTTCACCTTCGCGAAGATTGCCACCACCTTGTCGATGCACCAAATAATATTGCTATCTCTATAGCTAATAAAATAAGTGCATTACATAAGGTTGACACGCAGGTCATTAAAGTGCAATCATATGGCTCCAGCCATCATGCCGAATCATGACACGCAAGTCATGTTAATTTTACATCATATAGTCATCTCATACATAATCAAATTAATATGAGCACTACTATACCACATCACATGCACATGCAAACCATCCTGCAAAACCAAGTTTAGACGCCTCTAATCGGTTCATGCAAAATTTTATTTTACGTGGCTTCTAAGGTTTCGAAACAAACCGAAGCTACCAACGTCCATCATCAAGCATGATAATCCAAGTCGCTAGATTAACATTGCGGGGTGTATGAAACACGAGATAATAAAATCTCGAGCCCCATACTAAACTTCGTCATACGCGTGACCCCCGTGCAGATCATATCTGCATTGCCCTTTCGTCTGCGAAACATCCATCTTTCTCAACTATGGTGGAACCCAAAGAACTGTTAGCACTTCGTTGATCTGTCAATCAGCATACTCAGGAGCAGCATGAAAGGATCGCGGATTGCCAGAACTTTGTGAGATTCCACCATGCCGTCAAGATCAGGACTACGCAAATTCAGGGGAAGCAACAGGAACATCGGGTAACAGATTTCATCTGCTACCCGCACAAATAATTTTCAGCAATAGATCTCATCTACTACCTAATTATGTTGTGCAACACCCATACATCTCTATGTATTCTAGATCGCAACCTGCATCTACGCATAGCACGGCTCTTGATGCCACTGTAGGGTAACGGAGCAGAAAACAAAAATTTTCCGACCTACGTACCAGCCCAGGATCACTATGGAGACTGCATACAAGGTTTGATCTTTTTCGTTACCGACTCGTAGCGCAGCGGAAGTAGAGTCGATGACGAACGGCGGTGCAGATCCCCGCAGCTAGGATTTACAACCTCCCAACCGCGAGGATGTACTCCCACGCCAGCTCACCGGACGGATCTCCGGGCAGCCCTTCGGGAGGCATCGGGACAGTCCCTCGGATAGTCCCACCGGACGGATCCTCGGACAGCCCTTCGGGAGGCCCCTGGACAGTCCCTCGGATAGTCCCACCGGACGGATCCTCGGACAGCCCTCCGGGAGGCCTCTGGACAGTCCTTCGGGCGGGTCACTCGGACAGCCCTTCGGGAGGACACCCGAAACTCAAACTGTAACTCGGACAGCCCTTCGGGAGGCACTCTCGAACTAAGACCGAAACTACGATCTCTCTACAGAGTTGCACACATACGGTGTCATCTATCCGGCAGGGCTTCGCCGTCCAGAACTAGTTCCCACCGGAACCCAGACAGCCTTTCGGCTCTACGAAACTATTTCGCTGGGAGGGAGGGAGAAGCCAGAAATGTCATGGCATGTGTATGTGAGAGCAAGGATGAAGCATATGGGGCTGCCTCCTCCCCTCTATTTATAGGAAAAACAAGGGGTAGGATGGGCATATCCAAAATGCCATGTCATCCCAAAATATCTTGGGAAGATATTTGTGGAAAGCCAACTTCCATCCATATCCATAAATCTGATTTCACTATTCACGACGACATTTTTCAGCGTCCGGTCGAACTGAAAATATTTATGTGGGCTTAGAACAATTCCAGTACCCACTAAAATAAGTTTCAATGCGATCCGGAACAATTCCGGTTTAGTGATTTTCATCTGCGAAAAGCATCTGAAGCGGTTCCGGCAGCTCCGGAACATTTCCGGTTTTCATCCCGGAAAATTCCAGAAAGTTTCCAGAACGATTCTGGCACCCTCCAAGAATTATCAGGCATGTGCCGAAACCAATCTGACTTTATGGTATCCTCTGAAACAACTTTTCAGTTTTACCGGAACTATTCCGATATCCTCTCCGGAACGTTTCCGTTTCGTCCGAAACTTTTTCGGTGAATTTCTCTCAGACTCCCCGTCTAGTATTCAGCAGACAAATGACCCTTAAGCGTGTGACCCTATAGGTTCGGTGAAGTATAGACATGACCCGGAACACTTTCCGATCAATGATCAACATCGGAGCCGTGGACACCCATATTGACCCCTATACCCACACGAATGAATATTCGAGTGAACCTCCAGTTGCCGTGTGCTATTCCTGTTGCTTCGCGATATGTTACAAATACCCGAGGTGAGAAACATCGGCATCCTCGTGGATCAACACTTGTCCACAATGCCAGTTACCTCGTTACCGGTTTTTGTTCTCTTTACTCGTTTCCGTGTTCCGGCATCCCAGTGATCAAATCACAATGTGTCTGGCCAGACGATGATGGATACCGTAACACCGAGAGGGCCCGAGAATATCTCTCCATCGACGGAGGAGCAAATCCCAATCTTGAGCTATCAAGTCCCTTGACACACTTTTCCATGAACCCGTAAGCCGCCGTAATAGCCACCCATTTACGGATGACGTTTAACAAACCCCAAAGTTCATGAAGCAAGTATGAAGAAACTCAACACTCTCATGGTCTAAGGAATTATGCAAACATTAACTTCTCTGTGTTATTAACCATTAACTTACGAATGAATCTCATAGCATAACATCAATCGGGTCAATTCAACACAAGTGTTCTACTAACATCGTGTCCTCAAAGTTGCCAGCATAGACATGCCCATGATCAGGAAAACGTGATCATCATGCAACACTTGAGCTAGTCTTAGAGGCATGACTAGGAATACTTTTTACCGTTTATTATTCCACACGTGCACGTGGGTTTTCCTCAGAGCCTTTATGGATATACGGGCTCGGGAACCATGGCAGTTATAGCATGGAACATAAACATAATTATGAGCACGGAGATAAATAATAACTTTTATCATTGCCTCTTGGGCATATCTCCTACACCAAGGCCAAGAAGATCTCACCCATCAAGCCTTTGAAAATGCAAGCAAACCTCACCCTTCCCGTTTCCATTTCCAAAACAACGCACCCGCGACACCCCCTAGTGTACCACTGAAAGAACATGTGCTGCCCCCATGTTTGGTTTTGGTAATTGATGACAATCTCTATGGACTAATGGTTGCCTTGAGTTATATTTGAAGTGTTTGTCCATAGGCATTGCTTGAAGACCATTTATTGGTTTTAAGGTTATTAGAAGAAGAATATGTGTTGACCAAGGTGCTATTCAAGGATTGATCCAAAGATTGGTCATGTGAGAGTTGAGCCTATTGCAAACATGTCTTGAAGAAGAAGATTATGTGAACATTCATGTTTACCTTCAAGACATCATCCTAATGAAGAGAGTTGAAAAGATACAAGGTTGATCAAGAATAAGCACAACGAGTGATTCAAGTTGATCAACACACAAAGTGTAGAAGATGTACCAAGCGAGATCAAGTGATCTCATGGTATGATAAACATTGTCCATTACGCTTTGTGTACTAACCCGTGGTCTATGTGAGAGTTGTTTGTGGGGTTAGGTATGTTTCCATGGGCTTGCGTCAAGAGGAAGATCTCATTCAACCCATGGAGGATGACATCAAGTGGTGATCGTCATCAAGTTTGCGGTGTGCAAGTTCAAGTGGAGCATCACGAAGAGATCATGCTTGATGCTTGCCGTCCATTGTGGTGACAATGTACTTGTGAAGATGTGCGAAGAGTGGCTCACCCATAGTGGAGTATGAGGGAGCAATCAACTAGTTTTCATCGAGTCAACACAATCAAGAAAGATGGTCCAACTTGAGAAAGTCAAGATCGTCATTATCTAGCTCAAGTGGACTATGTGCAAGACAAAGGTTTGCCCTTGATAGGTTTTCTATTTTGCCGGTCTCATGGTGGTAGTTGGGAGACCAGGTTATAGGATCGATAGCCGTACTATCAAGGGGGGCTCTCGAGTGAGTAGCTTGATCGTATCATTCGTAGAAAGCTCAAACCATTGCATCCTTGCATCATCTTTCTTGGCTTTTGTTTGGTTTTTCTCCCTGTGAGATTTGGAGCTTTTGGTCATTTTCATGACAAGCTCGAGTTCATCGAAAACGGAGTTCATATGCATCTTCTATGATGTTTTCGATGTTGGAGTTTTTGCCGGTTCATATTATGGGAAGGTCCTCTTCCTTATCCTATTGGCATTTCCTATCCTCTGCTGGTTCTTAATATAATCAGTCGCTGTTGGATAATACTTGTCGTCATCTATCCAACAAGCTTGAGTTTGCTGGATTCAGAGTTCATTTGCAGTAGTTATCGCAGTTTTGATCTTCTTGACTGCATCTGTTTTTCTTGGGCAGTATTTCAGTTCCCAAGCGGTAGTACCGCTCCACTCCACGGTAGTACCGCTCTTGCGGTACTTCCACTATGAGCTACCACAATTCTTCAGAGCTTCAGTCTTTGCAGCGGAAGTACCGCTCCGGCGGTATTATCGCTGTTTCTCTACCGCTTGAAGTACCGCTTATTTTGTGCCTTCTGTTATGCTCTGTCCTTCGAGCAGAAGTAGAGCGGCAGTAAAGGGCGGTAGTACCGCTTCGGGCGGCACTACCGTGTTGTCCTACTCTACTACCGCTGTTCCGTCTGTCCACGCAGCACCTCGCGGTAGTACCGCTGGTGGGAGCGGTAGTACCGCTCCGGCGGAACTACCGCCTCCCTGATTCACTCGGTTGCACGTACATGCCGAAACTTCCGTTCCAGCGGAAGTACCGCTCGCCCGAGTGGTACTACCGCTTAGGCACGGGCTGGGAGTGCATCACGGTTGGATTTTTTCCCACCTATAAAAGGGGGTCTTCTTCCCCAATGAACTTAACTACTTGAGCTCGTGTTCTTCCCCCATTGTTGACCTTCTTCGAGCTTGCTATCTCTCAATCCCTCCAATGATTCTTGCTAGTTCTTGAGGGAAAAGAGAGAGGAGATCTAGATCCACATTTCCACCAATCACTTTCTCCTCTATGTGAGGGGAACCCCTTGGATCTAGATCTTGGAGTTCTTCGTGTTCTCTTCTTCGTTTTTTCTCTCATTTTCCTCCCTAGCATTAGTTGCTTTGGTGGGATTTGGGAGAGAAGAACTTGGGCACTCCGTGTGCCCTTGCCATTGCATTTGGTGCATCGGTTTGAGTTTTCCATAGTGATACGTGGAAGTGAAGTTGAGAAGCTTGTTACTCTTGGGTGTTTGGGCACCCTAGAGCTTGTTCCTCTTGAGTGCTTTGGTGCTCTAGACGTTTGGTGTTGTCAAAGCTCAATCATTGTGGTGTAAATCTCCGGGCAAGCGTCGGGGTCTCCAATTAGGTTGTGGAGATCGCCTCGAGCAATTTGACGGGTACCGGTGACCGCCCCCAAGGGTTGCCAAAGTGTACGGGTTCGGTGACCGCCCCCAAGGGTTGCCATTTGTACGGGTTCGGTGACCGCCCTCAAGGGTCCCTTAGTGGAATCACGGCATCTTGCATTGTGCGAGGGCGTGAGGAGATTACTGTGGCCCTAGTGGCTTCTTGGGGAGCATTGTGCATCCACACCGCTCCAAACGGAGATTAGCATCCGCAAGGGTGTGAATTTGGGGATACATCATCATCTCCGCGTGCCTCGGTTATCTCTTATCCGAGCCCTTTACTTATGCACTTTACTTTGTGATAGCCATAGTGTTTCATGTTATATATCTTGCTATCACTTAGTTGTTTATCTTGGTTAGCATAAGTTGTTGGTGCACATAGGTGAGCCTAGTTGTTGTAGGTTTTGTGCTTGATAAATTAACCGCTAGGTTTATTCCGCATTTGTTCAAGCCTTCCGTAATTATTTTAAAGCGCCTATTCACCCCCCTCTAGGCGACATCCACGATCTTTCAACCACCAACACCTTACCCTCTGTGACAATGGCCAACGTCTTTGTACTGACAAGCTATGCCATGCCGACATGCCGCCCACCATCATACGAACTGTCCTAGATCCTAGCACCGACTCCACCCAAGTGAACCATTATGGTAGGCACCATAACCAATATTTGCATGCCACGAAGTTAACTGGACCAGAAGCTAACGGAACCCCGTCGCCGACAACCCTAACATGAGGGCGTCGACATATTTAAAACAAAACGGATTCCCGCGAGCCTAGCATTGGCTCCACCCAAGTCAACCATTATGGCAGGCACCATAATCAATACTCACATGCCACGATGCTCTTGTCGTCGAATTTTGTTCTCCTTTGAAAGCCATGATAGATAAACCAACTGATATCGGTTACCAATCCATAACTGCTCGAGCCGAAGAACCCGACAAAACTACCAAGTTTGTAGCCGTCGTCATCAAATTCCCTAGGCATATGCATCAATAATTAAAGAAGGCATGCCTTTTTAGGCATAACTGCCCCCTTACACGCGTGGAGACACACGCCAGGCACTCCGAGGTGTCGTGATGCGCATGAGACGCATACATGCATGGGACATGCAGACGTCACATAACGGTATGTGCGCGAGCGACGTACACGTTGCATGGCACATGCACGTGAAACCCGTCGCTCCAAGGAGCACATAGAGGGGAGACAAACGGACGTCCAGACCAGACCAAACGCTAACGGAACGCTACCGTCGACAAACCCTAACGCGAGGGCGCCGCCGACATTTCTAAAACAAAACGGCATTCCCGCCACGCGAGCCTCTGGCGAGGATAGCCCCGACCTCGACGTCAAACAACGCAGACACAACATACCATTTTCTTCGTTATCAAGAAAGACAGACGACATGGATCTCCTTGAAAGGCACTTGTTGACTGATGTCTGTCTCCTTGGAAGGCACTTGTTGACTGATTTCTATATCAAAGGTCAAGAAGATCTCACCACACCAACCAGGTCTTTGAAAACACAAACCAACGAATGGCAGCTTCCATGGTCACCACCAGAGCCCAGGGCCACCCGACCCGGCCCACGCCCCACCACATCCATATCCGAACGGCGCCGTTTTGTCCCGTCCCCGGCTCGCCGTCGCTATCCATCCGCCCGCCCACGCCTATATATACGCCAGGGCCCCATTCCCTACCACCCACCGCCGCTCCCCGAAAATTTTCCCGTTCCCTCCCCGTCCCGCGCCCCCCCTCCGCCCCCTCGCCCGCTTAAACCCCTAACCCTAGCGACAGCGCCGCCGCCGCCGCCACACCACACCCATTTCCTTCAAACGCTCGGACGCGGGGTGGGCCTTCGGGGATGGCGCCGTTCGGGGACGGCGGCGGGATGGGGGGAGGCCCGTTCGGTGACGGCGGGATGGGCGGCGGCGCGTTCGGCGGCGATGGGGGGAGGATGGGGCGCGCGTTCGGGCACGGCGGGGAGGAGGACCAGGGGTGGGGCTGGGACCCGCTGCGCAGCGGCAGCGCGCCCCCGACCATGGACGGCGCGCTGCTGACTGCGGAGGGGGTGATGGGTGCAGGAGGCGGGATAGGCGGCGGCGGCGGCGGAGGGGATTCGTTCTTCTCCGGGGCCGGCGGGCTCGGCGCCAGGCTCGACGAGGTCAGCAGGCGCCGCGGGGTCATCGACCAGGTAAAGAAAAGGCCGTCGACGCTCTCCATGGCCGGATACTGTTTCTTGATTGGCTCTGTACTTCAATCCTGTCCTGTTTCGTGCTTCTCCTTCGCTGGTTAATGGCGTCGTGCCGTGCCGTGCGTGCTGTAGATTGGATCTATCATCTATTGGTGTGTTCTAGCAGGGGTTTCCGTCGGATTTCTTTCCGATCTGTGCGCTGCTAGTTCCCCTCCTGCTCGCGCGAGGGCGGCTGTAAATTTGTTATCTTTTTTTATCTCGCAAAAAGAAGGTTGCTAGATTGGTAGTCTAATTGAGCAGATGCTGGCGAGCGAGGGTTACGGCATAGATTGTTTCCGATTGAGGACATTATGCCCCGCTTTGTGCGTCTACGGGGGTTGAAATTGGATGCTCCAGGTCTCGATGTGTAATAAAGTTGGCGAAAGCTTGATTCTTTTCATTGTTATTGTCCTGTATCGGTTCTAATGTTGCAGCTGTAGGCAAGCACCACTGTTTTGGTTCCTGTTGGTGGTGCCTTGATCAAGTGTTTGGTGGTGATGACTGGCTGGAAGCATCGTTATCTTTTTCATCCATATGTGGTCTATGGTTTATTTGATTGATTTGATTGTCCATATGTCTTCTTGGTTGTGCAGTCTTGTTTCTGCTCAAAATCATCACATTTCTATTGCAGATTTAATGGATGCGACTCGTTTTTAACAAGTACTGTATATTCGAGTGTTCAGCTGGAACATCTTTTGTCAAATTTTGCCTAGCTTGTAATTGTAACCATTGTTAGTTATCTACTTGGCAATCACTTGAGTTGCGATTTATGTGTCTGTTCCATCGTGATGGGTTGGATCGTGGGGAAATGTGGCATCTGCTTTACTAGATACCCTGTTTCAATGTGGTAAGATCATTTGGCTTTAGCTAATATATATAGCACGAGTTGTTTAACATAGGTATTAATAACCTGCTGCCTACATTGACTACTTTGTTTCAGTATGACTTGGTGCGTTCTATGTGCTGTAATGAGTGGTAAATATCATCAAGCTTATATGTGGCAAGCAAGTTTTTGGATTTTTGGTCAGTTATTAAGTGTACAAATATGTCGCCCTTTTACATTTATATTCTTGATAATTTATTTTGGTAAATTGCTCTTCAGTATTTTTTTAATTAGTTCAGTTCCATATGTGTGTACAACTCCATCAAGGCTGGCAGCAAATTGAACCAATGCAATTATTATCTTCCCTCTGGTACTGTGCCCAATGACTTGCAGTCGTTCCTCTCTTTTCTCTCTGGATAAGGAGAGGGATTGAGAGGAAGGTATGCATTGTTGATACAAAGACCGAGATTGAGAGTTGGAGACTTCATGAGAGGAAGGTGGTAGCTTGTTTGGGTGAAGAAAAGAGAAATGTGGTAGGGTTTGCCGGAATTGCAGTTGGTTCGTGCTCTGCAAATCAAAGGCACAACTCTACCTATCACCTCTTTCCCTGTTATATAAATCACCCATGCTAACCCATGCAGCTACACAAGTTTAGGCAATGCACTTGTGTGGTACTCTCATGGAATATGTTATGAGCTCATTGTGTTTGCATCCTCATAACTTTTTTTGTAGTTTAATTATTGGTATTTGTTCTTATGTGATTGTGTAACTGGTGTGCAAATATCGTCAGAAAAAGCTTTGGCATCTATCCTGATTTACTAAATGCATCTCATATAAAGACACCAATTTCAGATTTATGTAGTTTTGCTGTTCATGTTCATAACTGATACATCACTTAATAGTAAGTTTTTTGTTCTTTGTTTCAGGACCATTATGGTAACTCTGCATTACTATCTAAAGGCGTAGGAGGCCTCCAGCTTAATGGTACCAGAGGGTTTGATGGGCAGCAATTTAGGCCAAGCATAGTTCACGGTGTCGGCGCAACACCAAACCACTCCACATTTGATATGGGTCCTACATTGACAGAACATGATGCTGAATTTTATGGGCATCAGAATCACTTCATGCCAGACATGGGAAAGATCAACACTTTTGGCAGAAAGGACTTTGATTCTACTTATCTCTCAGATTCTGATCTTTCAGACACTTTCTCTGGATTGAGGCTATCTAATAGGGCATCATTTGATGAAAGGAGTCATGAGAAAGAGCTGCTTGATGAAATGCTTATGCATCGCAGATATTTCAACTCTAATATGGCTGATGATAGCCGGCTTCCTTCAGCTGGTAATGTTTTTTACTCACCTAGGTCCAAGCACATGGATTTTCGCCCGACACGTCGAAATTGTTTACGTAGGCAGAACAGTTCAATTGATGCCCCCAATGTCCCAAGGATGAATCACCATCACATGGATAATGTTGATCACCTGTCTTTTGCTGAAAGGCTAACTTTGATGCAGTCAGGCAATTTGCGCGGGGAGGCCAATTATCTCCGTGATGCGGCTACGACAAATATGATAAACCCCTTGAGCAATAGAAACAACAGCATTACAGACTTGGATTTGGCTAGGACTCGTAGGGCATACCTTGAGGATCATTTTGCCCGGCAGTGTCTGCAGAATGAAAGCAGTTATGTACCAAAATCTGGTCTCTCTTATAGTGGTAACAGGCTCTATCATGATGAGCCTTGTTTCCCCTCTTCAAGAGCGCAAAGATTAGGGTCTCACTTTCATCCTAATTTGGGTAGCATTCCATGTCACGGTGACCAGCAATCACGCCTCTTCTCTGTTAATAGAAGGTCAGCTGGTAGGAATATGGGCCTACAGAGCAATCAAGATAATGCTGTAGAACACTGCATAGATTCTTTTGATAGAAACAGTGATGAAACCTTGGAGCTACTTGATGCAGTTGGCCATGTCATGAATGTCAGGTATATTATTCTTTTATTCCGCAGTCGGCTTTTTAGTTCAATATATTTCTAGAGAAGTCATCTCATTTTCATCTTAATGCAGTGTGGATCAACATGGCAGTCGGTTTATTCAACAGAAACTAGAAGAAGCATCTGCTGAGGATAGGGAAAAGATCTTTCCAGAGATACTGGCCAATGTTATTGCTCTAACAACCGATGTGTTTGGTAATTATGTGATCCAGAAGGTACATCAACAGGTCCTGGTAATTTGATGATTATTTGTTTTTTGGGATTTTGGGATATACTGATGTTTGCGATGCACTGTTCACAGTTCTTTGAGTTCGCTACGGAGAGCCAGCTGAAACAGTTAGCAGATAAACTCAATGGCCATATTAAGGCTCTAAGCGGTCAGATGTATGGTTGCAGAGTTGTTCAAAAGGTTAGTTTAATCTTAATGATTTGTTTCTGTTACAGTGTCATGCAAAATTTGTTCGTTCAGTTTTTCTTTAAATATCCGAAAAACACAACCCATAAAAAAAAATCTTCCTTCAAATATTCTGTGGATGTCCTAAATCTAAATGTATCAAAGTCTCCCTTATTTGTAATATCTGATCTTATTACAGTGTGATATATTCCACTAAATGCATAGAATCTGCAACTTATCTACTTTTTTTTTTCAAGAAGACAAAACTACTACTCCATCCATTCACTATTATAAGATGTTTTGGATATTTTAATATGGACTACATACAGATTGAAATGAGTGAACAAACACACTAAAACATGTTTATGTACATCAGATTCAGAAAAAAGTTAGAACATCTTGTATTTGTGAATGGAGTGGGTGTTAAAGAATGTTTATGATTTTTGAGTAATCAAAATTCAGTGTAGAAATGGCTAGTTAGAAAGCAGTTTGTGAGTTATTTAGCCATTTTTTGTGACAAAATTACAAGGTAATGCATATTTCACAAAAATACATTTATCTTTCGATTTAATTTGCGCCCTGACTGTGTTACGGATGCTCCAACTGTGTGTACATGAGATAATCCACCGAATTCTGGTATCTCCATGTTGCTGCTAGTAGTAACTTGACAGCGCAGGCATACTTAGATCTCCAAAAGGTCAATCTTCAGTTTACTTGACTTTTGAGCCTGCTAGTAGTAACTTGGCAGCCATTCAAGGATGTCTTGGTTGTTCACGAGGCCATCCAATTGTTGTTATGTGATGACCTGATTTCTTGTCTTCCAATGGCATTTGACATTGTGATGACCAACTCATTGATTTGCCATACCCATACTAAACAAAGGTTAGGTTCAGAGATAGTGCTGCATTGTCGAGTTTTACTCCTTTTGACGTAGTAAATTTGCCGACTGGTGTTTTTCTTACCCTGTTCCATTCAGTAGTAAACTATTATTGGCTTGTATAGATGTCAGCATGTTCCCTTTCTACTCATTTTGGAGCACCTGTTCTTCACTTCTAAGAGTTGTTGCACTGAATGGTAGTTTTCATCCATTGGGATTTTGATTGACATGGCACATTTGCAATGGAGTTTTATATATCTCTAGCATGCTTTAAATTATAAATTCTAATATTCAGTATTGACAGGTTATTGAGGTAGTTGATATGGACACAAAGATTGCTATAGTTTATGAGCTCATGGATTCTGTTCTGGATTGTATCGGTGATCAGAATGGCAACCATGTAATCCAGAAGTGCATTGAGTGTGTTCCTGAAGATCGCATTCCATTTGTTATAGAGCCTATACTATCACAAATTTGTAAGCTTTGTACTCACCAATATGGCTGTAGAGTTATTCAGGTACAAAAATTGCACATTGTTTTCTTTTTAAAGTGTTAGATTAATCCCTATTGAACTAAGAAGATAATTGTAATATGTATTTGCAGAGAGTTTTGGAGCATTGCCGTAAACCGGCGACTCAAAGTGCTGTGATGAATGAAATTGTGCAGCATGCTTTTGCTTTGACTGAAGATAAATATGGGAACTACGTTGTTCAGGTATGTCAGTACACTCTGTATATGTATATACTGGAATAGTTTTCTATTTCTGTGTTGACTTGTATGATATTTATACATCATACAGACCTAAGCCACTGGTCCAGCCAAATAATCTACATATGTCTAATAAAATAATTTGTTTCTATTGAATTCTGACTTCTGAGTGACATCCTAACTAGAAAGGTCGTGTTGCATTTATCATGTGAACTGACGGTCGGATACATTTCCTTAACTAGCTGGCCAGTTGTAGGTCTCTTTCGTATTGAAGTGTGTAAAATCTATTTGATCCAATAACAAATAATTTTGCACTTATCTGCAGGGGATTTCCTTTTCAATTAAAAGACCAGCTCGTTTTAGGAATACTTGGATAAATAATACACATTTTTTAGCAAGACTTGAACATGACATGATCAATTAACAACCTAGTTTCCGCATGTTTTTGAATATTAAAATGTTAGTCTATTTTAAATAAAGTCTTGTACATTACATGCGTACATTTTATTATATAAATCTCAGAAGTTAAAAAAAGAGCTAGGCTTTAATTGTATGTTTTGCCACCGCCTTGCGCTTTTCTGACAAAGCGAACGCCTGGGCGCAATGCTGCGCACATTAAGCGCAGGGCGTTTTACTGTGGCCTAGAGCATAGGCGTGCCTTTTTTAACTATGATAAATCTAACAATGTACTTCTGACTGAAAATGCAGGTCTTTTAGGACATGACTGCACTTTGACCATATAGAACATGTTGTCTCACATAAACGTAGTTATGCATTGAAGAAGTAATAGTCCATGATGAGTCTAGTAATATCTTTCCATGAGGATTTTGAAGTATCAATTAAAAATAAACATAGTATACCTTTATAGGGGTTGTAATAGTCATTCCAATTTTCTAATGCTGGAACTCCAAAGCAAGTTATGTTAGCAATATGCAGTCCTTATCTAATTGTCTGGCCATGTAATCTGTTCAGTAATTAACCATTTGAAAACTGAAGCATGTAAAAGCGCTCCCATGTCATTTGATACATTTGTTTTTGTTCAGTCCATTTTATTGCTGCTTTCCATCTAGTCTTGACGTTAGGTACTTTTTGATGAACCTTTAAATTTCTTCAGCATGTCTTGCAACATGGGAAGCCAGAGGAGCGGTCGTCCATTATTCAGAAGCTCACAGGGCAAGTGGTTATTTTGAGCCAGCAGAAATATGCATCTAATGTCATTGAAAAATGTTTGGCCCATGGAACTCCTGAAGAACGTGATGTCCTTATAAGGGAGATTTTTTCTTGTGGTCAAACATTTCAGGTTTGTCCTAGTTCACTAAGACACTGCATCACTGCATATTTTCTAATCAAACCATTCTGATCTTGAAAACCACATTTCCTTTGGAAATGCACGGGGACACGTGGCATTAAGCACGTCTCCCTTGCATGAATACCAAAACTGCCTTGTAGGCAACAGAATTACAGCAACCCCCTCTGAACAGCACGACGTTTGGGAGGTGATACTGAGTTCAGTTTGCCAGATTTGGTTATTAGTCATCAACACTGACCCATGCAAAACCGCACAGCATGTGTTCCCAAGATCATATATACATTTTTTTTTTGTTATATGCAAACATATTTTCCATACAAACCTAACCTATTACTCGTAGACTACAGATTATCTTCACTGCTAACTTTTCGATTGGTGGGGTCATTTCTCGAAGCCCCAAAATATGTTTTTTTTGTATGGCTAGACAATAGTGTCTGACTGTCTGCGCCTTGCAGGTTTAGTGTGTGCTTGACTTCTGGGTCATTGGTTATCAGACAAACCTTGGTTCTAATTTGTTAGTGTTCTATTATTAGCTGTGCAAATTTTTTCATGGTATGCACCAATTCTTTAGTCATATCAGTGCACTTCATTCTGACTTTGCCCATTTGTTATGCAGACACTGATGAAGGATCAGTTTGGCAACTACGTCGTACAGAAAGTCCTTCAGACCTGTGATGACAAACACCTTGAGATGATCCTGTCAAGCATCAAGGTGCACTTGAACGAACTGAAGAACTACACATATGGGAAGCATATCGTTGCACGGGTTGAGAAGTTAATTATCACAGGAGGTAAGCAGACGGTCAAACTGATGTATCGCAAGATGTGGATTTCTTTTCAGATTCCTAACATTTTCCGCTTGATCTCAGAGAACCGGGTGCGGATGGCGTCGAAGCCCTGCCGATGTCAACAGACGGCGAAGTGCACTGACGTCGACGCTGATTCTTCTTAAGCATTTGCCATCACATCTGGTGACATGGATGGACTGTGGAGGTTTTTCTGTTGGTACAGCGTGCATGTAATGTCATGCCTTGGTAGAGAGGAGCAAGGTGTTCTCTTTCCTGTCTTGTATAGAATCTGGAGAGTTATCGGGAAACTTCCGAGTAACTAGTTGAGTATTATTAGGGTTTGCCGCTGTATATCTTTTCGGCCATGTAAAAGTTTACAGGTGGATATATAGCTGTACATGTTATGGAGTTGTTAGCTTGTTGAATTGTGATGTTTAATTTGTTTCTGTTGGAGCTGCTACTTGATGGGGTTAACTTTCTCTGCAAAACCAATGTCTTTGTATTATAGTTCTAGTTTACCTTTGTGCCACCTTGGTGGTACTAGGCTACTACTAGCTCGGAGGTCTTGTCTAATGGTGAGCCTAACATTCTCAAACAACCCTCTTTTGTTCAAACAAATGAAGTGGTTTTCCAAAACTGATGTGATTTTGAAAAGCTAGTTTATTTGATTGAACTAAAGATGGTTAGAGGAAACTCTATGGGTTGCCAATCTGCATCACTAGTTTCAAGCAATATTTGTCTTCCTTGTGTTTATTGCTTTGTAACTCTTGTAAGCTTCATCGTTTCAACAAGTATTGAAAAAGGCCTACATTGCTAGCTTCTGCTTCAGCTCCAAGTTAGGACTAGTTCTTTTGAGCTATGCTGTGGAAATAAGCTTCAGATAATAAGCTAGCCAGTTCTTTTCAATGCTGTTTTTTTAGCTTATCTGTGTTATGATCTATGAAAAATCTGTAATGCCCTTGGACTATATTATTGTCTCACGTATAAACAAAGTGCTCACTGTCCACTGTCAAATATGTTCACAAACGAAATGCTCACTGTCTACAACTATCAGATATGTTCGGTCTCAATTATCATCTATCAAATATGCTCATTGTCTCACATAGCACACACAAGCATGATAGAGTTCTCACATAGCACACACACTATAAAAAATGTTCAGTCTCAATAAAAAAAATGCAGTCTGTCATCGATATTCAGTCTCAATCAAAATCGAGGTCAAAACACTGCCGGAGCTTGGCCAGGGGTAGCTCGATCTGGGAGGCGGCGACATGGACGCCGAGGGCGAATTGGGAGGCGACGAACTGGGACGAGATGACCGGGGGCAGCCGGCGGCGCAGGGTGGCCTGAGCACCATGATGGGCGGCGGCTAGTCGAGGCCATCCATGGCGGGCGTGGGGGCGACCGAGGGAATGGTGTGGAGCGAAGGTGCCAGAGGGAAGGGCGGAGAGCGGCGGCGCCCGAGGGAAGGGCGGGGAGCGGCGGCGGCGCCGGAGGTAAAGGCTGGGAGCGGCGGCGGCGGCTGCCTTGGACGAACACTAGCTTCAGTCGCGCGAGGGATGAGCGGATGTTTCCCCACGGGCTGGTCGGGGGTGAGTGGGGATTGCTTGGTGGCAGTTTCATTGTAATATGCGTGAACTTAAGTGGCAAAAGGATATACCCCTTCGACTTTAAGTGGGCTTCTGCGTGAAGCACCCCTCCCCAGCCCCAATTTTTTCTTACTGTGAGGAAAGAGGGCGATGGAAATAAGTTAAGCACCAAGCCCAAAACGAGTTCTTTTGAGCTTCTGACTTATTTTCACAATAAGCTCCCAGAAGCTTCAAAAGAACTGGCCCTTAGGTAGATGCACTGCTCAGGGGCCTCTTTACCGAGAAATCCACATCTGCCATAGTATGAAGTGAAAAGCCCCGTCCACATTCAATTTCAACTCTTCACGTCTTGTCCATCGCACCATTAAACTATCTTCTTGTGCATATAGTTGACTCAAACTATCTTGTTGTGCATATAGTAAGCGGTCCACGGTGAAGCTCTATCCTACCGGATATCGAATTCCCAATACCTCACATGCTCATTTCAATGCAAAAAATAAATCTGACAACACGTACACAAATATGGAAACATTTTTGCATTGCCCCAAAATTTAAAATGGCGAGCACAGTGCTACTTCCTCGGCTTTTTAGATGTCTATTTTGACTGTGATATGAAGCAAGAAGGGAGAAGGCATCAAGTATTTATACATGTTTCGTGGAGAATCGCTATTAAGTAACCATATGGTGGTAGTTGGAGCTATACTTTTTTTTTGCGGGGAAGTTGGTGCTATACTTGTATTGCTTATTGATGGGAACATGGGAACATGTACATATACATGAAAGTGAGTAAGAACCACAAAAATAAAGCATGTTAAAAGGACGCGGACTTTCTCAGCACGAGCTCAAACAAGCTCGGGTGAACAGTAAAATAAAATAAAATTCAAAAAAAAATCTGATTTTTTTCTGACAAACATTGACAAATGTTTAGAGTGCTTGCAAAGATTCATCATGGAATCACATTCCTGGAAGGCGTGAAAAAAAAAGATACTCTAAAAATGCTACTTTCAAAAGCATTTTGGAGCACTAATTTTGTTCTTTTTTTCCACGACTTCCACAAATGTGATTTCATGATGATATTTTGCAAGCTCTTAGAACATTTGTCAGTGTTTGTCGCAAAAAAGTTTAGTTTTTTTTGAATTTTTTAAAATGTTTTTTGAGGTTACTGTTCATCGCGAGCTCATTTGAGCTCACGAGCAGAAGGTTACTTTCCATGTTAAAAGGCCTTATTATATCATCATTACTAGGGTTGTGACACAAGTGTAATGCTACCGGGAACCACTCATCTAGCAAGGGCCTATACAAAGATTGGCCATTCATCCCTTGTCAACTGCCAAGAACCACTCATCTAGCATGCTGAAACATCGCCGTTGACATCAGGGAGTTAGTTACGAGGACAAATGAAAAAGAGTTCGCATCAAGGAATATAATGTTGAAGGAGCAGCTCATGTCGTGGTTTTGAAGTGGGAACCAGCCGGTTGCGCACTGTTTTCATCCTTCTCTATAACATGTAGTAGAAATTACAAAATTCTAGTCGTGAGAATTTGAATCTTGATGGTGAGATTCTACATCCAATTATCTACTCAACTAACTTATGCTAAATTCCTAGTGATGCACATGTTTTTTTATGGATGCATAGCTCATGTTACATATATCAGAACAATGAACGAGAAAAGTAGAGGTACCTTGAATAAACTAGAAATGGAATGTTGAGCTTTGGAAAAGTTGGAACAAAAATGTTGCATATATATAGATCATAAACTGAGACTTTTTTTTTCCAATAAAAGATGTTCTTTATTAGCTCATAATGAAACATTAAGGGGATATAAATACAATGAGCACACACCCAACGTTTGCATGAGTAAGAGGCACATGCGCGCGCGCGTGCACACACACAGAGGATCACATTCGCAAGAAGCAAAGTCATAAAAGACCAAAGCTATGCCCAAGCGATGAAAAACATAAAGAAAATAGAAAAAGTGTAACATTGATCCTCGCCGAGCAGACCCTGTCAAGCATCAAGGTGCACTTGAACGAACTACATATATGGAAAGCATATTGTTGCACAGGCTGAGAAGTTAATTATACAGGAGGTAAGCAGACGGTCAAACTAATGTATTGCAGATGTGGATTTCTTTCCAGGTTCCTAACATTTTCGGCATAACTAGTTTCAAGCCATATTTGTCTTGGGTTCTTTGTGTTTGTTGCTCTGTGCTTCATCGTTTCATTACAAGGAAACAAAAGTATTGGAAAAGAGCTGTGCTCTTTATTTCTCAGCAAACTAAGCCGGAAATGGACCACATTGCTGCTGCCTGCATACAGATTTGAAGACCAGTTTCAGCGTGAGCTTGAAGTTTGCTAAATGCAGCCCACAGATAAATTCCATCCGGCCTGCTATCGAATTCCCAATACCCCACATGCTCATTCCAACACAAATAAAATTTGAAAACACATGTACACAAATATAGAAACATTTTGCATTGCCTCGTATGGTGAGCACAGTGCTACTTCGTCGGCATTTCCATCATAATTAGACGCCTATATTTTGATTGTGATTAATATGAATCACGAGAAGGTAGAAGGCATATAAGGTACTTAAGGCATCTCCAACGCTGACACTCAAACCGCCCGCATACGTCTGGACCGCGCGGTCCAGACGTGTTTTGCCATCCAACACAGTCCTGTATCGGTCCGTCGACCGGTCCGGATGCCCTTTTTCCCGCAAGAAGCAAAGTGGGGGGGGGGGGGGGGGGGGGGCTTTGTGGGAGTCCGGACAGCAGCCACGTAGGACTCCGACACCCCCGGCCCACTAAATTCTGCCTCCTGGTCCCATTTCCTTCCAATCCGCCACTCCCTCCCCCTTGCTTTGCATCCGCACCCTCCTCCTCCGATGCCGCCGTTGTACCTCTCCAGCCGCCACACAAGCAGCCGGACCTCCGCAAACAACACCGACACGCCCGCTCGTCTTTTACGACGGTGTCGTCTACCCAGGACCCATCCGTAGCCAGGTACACTCAGCCTCCCATGTCGACAACGTCCATGCGAATGCATTTGAGCTTATTTTCGAACGCCATGCATTTTTTTTAGAGTACGAAGGATGGCGGGGTACTCGACCATGGAGGATGAGTTGTTGTGCGATGCGTGGTTGGCCGTATCCGCGGAGTTCGTAGGCAGGAGCAGAAGGGGGCTCTTCTGGCAGCGCGTGCATGATTCGTTTCACGCGTGAAAGTACACTGCGTCCTAGGACATGCACATCATCCAACAACGCAATGTGAAGTCGTTATCGTATATACGCCATCCAGACCACCATCGCCAAGTTTTGTGACATGGTTGCTCGGCTGGAGGCAAGGTGGCCGTTGCGCGTGGGCCGAGGAGATCGTAAGTTTTGCTTCTTCTTGTTCAACTTGTCGATTGAATAATTTATTCACTCAATGTTGCTCTACACATTGTGTATCCCATACGCACTGCCGTGATGTATCACATGATAGAGGGACGGCCATTTACGTACATACACTGTTGGATGAAGCTAAAGGGGTAGTATGTGTGGGACGACATGATCCGTTCATGGAAAACTTATTGAACATCCGATTAATCTCGTTGAATTTGAACTACTGCTGTACTAGACTTATTTGTATGCCATGTATGGATGATTTATGCTATTTTCTATCCGAACTTTGATGAATTCTGTCGGGTTTGCATGAATTTCGTCCGGTCTATTGGGATGCGGTTTGAAATGTACGCGGGTAGCGTTGCATGGCCGGCTTCCGCATGCCTGTCCGCGAACGGATGCGGGAGAAAATTTGCGAGTCAGCCTTAGATGTCCTTAGATGTTTCACGCAGAATCGATATTAAGTAACCATATGGTGGTAGTTGGTGCTATAGTTGTATTGCTTATTGATGGGAACATGGAATCGTGCACCAGTGCTAGAATTAACCACGAGATGGGCCTGTGTACGGATCATATACGAAACAGTTACCGACTCGGACTTGTAGTAGGCCAGTGAGCTGCTATATTATGGACATGGGTATGTGAAGCTCGAGCTCACATTTGCTACAGTAAAATTTTAAAAAAAATACTAAAATAATTTAAAAAATCTGAATTTTTTTAGCAACAAACATTGATGCGTGTTTCACATGTGTGCCAATTTTCGTGATGGAATTATATTTGTGGAGGTCTTGACAAAAGGACAAAATCATGCTCCAAAAAAAAACTGTTTTTGAAGCATTTTGGAGCATCGAATTTTTTTCTTTTTTGTTGAGACTTGCATGAATGTCGTTTTGTTCTGAAATTTTGCACGCATGTGAAAAATTCACCAATGTATGTTGAAAAAAATCAGATTTTTTGAAATTTTTAAATATTTTTTGAATTTTACTGTAGTAAAAGGTGCATGTGAGGTCGAGCTCACAAGAGCACACTATATTATCCCATTCCCATGTGCCCCTGCCAGGGCCGTCTCCAGAAATTCGGGGCCCCGGTGCGAAATACCAAATGGGCCCCTAAATTTCTAGAATACATGTTTTTTTTATATAAACAACTATGAATGAATTCAAACACTGCACAAATTATAGGCTTATCAAGAAAAAAGAAGATTGAACCTGAATTTTAGACGAACAACTATTTCGGAAATCTTGGTGTGTGATAGCTTGAAGCCTACTATATATCATCCCTGAACAATTCGATTGATGAAAACTAATGCATATGCACACGTACTCACTAATATAGTTATTCAATAGAATAAAATAGTCTAATCTAAACAGGGATTCAGTTTGAGAAAACCTGATGGACAGATCGGTGATGCCATCACCTTGGCCTTGGCCACCGGCTGCTTCTACTTCTGCAGTGCGATTTGTGACTTGTCGAATCCCCAGCGGCCAACATAATCATGGAAGCAATTCTCCGTGTGGGCAAAGCTGCGGGCTACGTCTTTGGGCAGGAAACGAAGGGATCAAACGAGGCAACCCGCTAGCCTTTGTCTCCCTGCGGCGGCGGCGCCCTTCCATCAGTTCGTCTCTGCCTTTTTTCCTTGGGAAATCCTTTCGCGAGCTAGATCGATCGATCGATCGACAGGTTATGTCGATCGGGACTCAAAAAAGGCCTTGTTCGACGGATTGAGGAGCAGGCCCAGTTCGGGACAGCAGGGACTAGCTGACCGGGCCTAATTTTGTGCTTGGAGTGAAAAAAGAGCCCAAAACAAAAAGAATATACAGGACATTGGCCCAAGATCGGGGCCCCTGGAATTTGGGGGCCCTGTGCGATCGCACAGCCCGCACAGGCCCATGGACGGCCCTGGCCCCTGCTTTGTAAACAACTCAGATTCAAATAAAATAAACACATGACCAACTCGAACACATGTTGCCATCAGTCGTTGTGCCATAGAATGAATCAACGTGCTAGTTGTGTACATGCATCTCACTGTATATGCTTGACCGACCGGAAAGTAATCAGCCGTAACTAGCTTGTATGTGCGCATCGTCAAAAAGTACTCGGCGGCTGTGTCGTCAAGGTCGGGCATGTGCCAACAACATATACATGAAAGTGATTAAGAACCACAAAAAGAAAGCATGTCAAAAAGGCGGTTGGGTTAGTATTATCGTACTAGAGTTGCGCGGCACAATTAGTGTAATGCTAGCAGGAACCACTCATTTAGTAAGGACCTCTACAAAGATTGGCCATTCATCTGCCAAGAACCACTCATCTAGCATGCTGACATATAACCATTGACATCAGGAAGTTAAGAACAAATTGAAAAGAGTTCACATAAAGGACTATAATGTTGAAGGTGTTTTTAGAGTGGGAATCAACCGGTTGTGCACTGTTTTCATCCTTCTCTATAAAATGTAGGAGAAATTACAAAATTCTAGTTGTGGGGTGACGGTACAATATACCAGAGGTGGCCCATCGACCAGGAAGCCCGATGCTGGGCCAGGCTAAGGTCCCGGGAGGTCTAGCTACAACCTTATCCTAGCAATTGGTCCAGGGGCCGGCCTGCAGATGAAGCATCATCTTGGCGTGCAAGCCAAAGGGCCCTCGTCACAAGGTCGGTTAGGATCTTTGTAAACCCTAGTTCTCGTTCCCTTTATAAGAAGAGGCCAGGGTTAGTTCGAGGCATCTGTTCTATTACTCAGACCTCGGTAGCATATCCATCATCTACAATCTGATAACCCCCTCGCACGAGGTGTTCCCCACATCAATCTAATACAAAACATGAGTAGGGTATTACCTTGATACGTCCATTTTGCATCATGTTTTCCTATTGTTATTTATTATGTTTTTGATCATTATTTCACTTTATGATGCAATTCTTATGCCTTTTCTCTCTTAAATTGCAAGTTTCACATGAAGAGGGAGATTGCCGGCAGCTGGAATTCTGGACCGCAAAGGGGTGAAACAGAGATAGCTATTCTGCACAGCTCCAAATGACTTGAAAATTTATGGAGAATTATTTTAGAATATATAAAAAAATACTGGCGAAGGAATCAACAGAAAGAGACCCACCAAGCTGTCACAAGCCTGGGGGGCGCGCCCTACCCCCCTGGGCGCGCCCCCTGAGCTTGTGGGGCCCCTGGCAGGCCTCCGAAGCCCATCTTCCACTATATGATGTCATTTGCCCTAGAAAAAAATCAGAAGAAGACTTTCGGGACGAAGCGCCGCTGTCTCGAGGCGGAACCTGGGCAGGAGCACTTTTGCTCTCTGGCGGAGCGATTCCGCCGGGGATATTTCCTCCCGGGAGGGGGAAATCGAAGCCATCGACATCACCAACGATCTTCTCATCGTGGGAGGATCAATCTTCATCATCATCTTCACCAGCACCATCTCATCTCAAACCCTAGTTCATTTCTTGTACTCAATCTTTGTCTCAAAACCCCAGATTGATACCTGTGGGTTGCTAGTAGTGTTTATTACTCTCTGTAGTTGATGTTAGTTGGTTTATTTAGTGGAAGATTATATGTTCAAATCCTTAATGATATTGAATACCCCTCTGATCTTGAACATGAATATGTTTTGTGAGTAGTTACTTTTGTTCTTGAGGACATGCATAAGTAATCATGTGAATTTGGTATTCGTTCGATATTTTGATGATATGTATATTGTTGATTCTCTTAGTGGTGTCATGTGAACGTCGACTACATGATACTTCACCATCTTTGGGCCTAAGGGAATGCATTATGGAATAGTAATTAGATGATGGGTTGCTAGAGTGACAGAAGCTTAAACCCTAGTTTATGCGCTATTCCGTACATTACAAGAAATCTGTTAATACATGACAGTTCTGTTCCGTCATGGATCAGTGGAAAACTGTCATGGGTGCCCGTCCATGACGGATTTGAAATCCGTCATGTATATCGCGTCATAATTTGACAACGTGCCTTACATGACGGTTCTTGTCCGTCATGGATCTGCCCCAGGCCCGCCCAGGCCCAATCCATTGTGACGAAACAAACCGTCATCGACTAACGCCACATGGGATTTTTGATTGACCAATTCGAATGACATGGCTGCCTACGTAGATACTATTTTCCGTCACAAAATTCATCATGGTTGAGCACATTAGCCCATTTCTTTCGGCCCAATTTTTTCCGATATATTTTTAGCATAATGCATTATACAAATCCTAATGCCAATTTTAGCACAAGAGAAAGTATTTGCAAAGTGTATAACATTACACAGTTCAACCAATATGTAGCCATCTGTATGTATCTACAACATAGCAGTTTACAAAATCCTCTACAAAATGATAACTTACAATATAGATTGACAAAATATATCACACATCACAGTTAGGAATGAGTACAATTCATTTTACATCAACAGAACATACAAACTATCGAGGCTGTTATTTAGGTTTTTGCTGTCGGCCCTCCTGATGGCAACCATCATGTCTTGGCTGATTGTGATGAGCCGCACCAAGTAGCCCACTTCCCAATCTTACCTGCATATTTACAAGAACCTTAGATATTTGTACATATGAATAGATAGTAGAAATAATATAATTACAACAAATATAAAAATGAATTACATGTTGTCCAGAATTCTTAAATCTTATAGTGCCTACAAATGAGAATAACATTGTATCTACTATAAAACAAGAGTAAACATGAGGTTTCTTAAAATTAATCCAAAGAAAAGTGTGTCCAATGACAAAGTAACAAAACACACATCACAAAACTAAGTACTATATTATTGAGGTTGTTTAGGTTCTTGTCATCAGACCTCCTGAAGGCAACTATCATTTCGTCGTCATACCTACATATTTACAACAACATTAGATACTTGTGATATGAATAGATAGTAGAAGTAAGAGAATTAGAACAAACAAAAAAATGAATTACGTACTGTCCAGAGTTCTTAAATCTTACAGTGCCTACAAATGAGAATAACAAAGTATCTACGCCAAAAACTTGGCATCACTAACAAACAATATACACGACACGAAGCCTCTAATTGTCGAACCGGTCGGCGTAAACTTCAAATGTTCGGATGTCAACAAGTTTACACAGGAAACTCGATGTTTATGCTGCAAGTTCATCTCAAAGTACTGACAACAGTAAACAATGTGTAACATATTTAAGTGGTATAGACTGATCAAGCAACTTTAAGAAAATGCCAAAGGAGTGCCAGGTAACAAATAATCTATTTACATGGTTACAGGAAATAGACTAGCAGCAATCTGTGAGCACACATCTCGGTTACATGTGCAACTCTGGCATATACATACAGTTTGACATTTTTTTCTTTCTTAATATACAAGGCAAAACTTTTGCCTCTTTCGGAAATAATGTGAATCACATGTCTGGAGTAACTACATATAGCTATCAGATAGTGTAATGATAACTACATCCTAATTGTTCTTATATTCAGTTAAACAGAACAGGTGGACACGAGGTAGATAAAACTAGCTAAAATCTTAGCAGAGATACTCCAAGCAGAGCCATAAGTATAACAAGAGGTGTACATATGCTTAAGCTAGATATATCCTTGATTCTTATGAAATCTTTAACTCATACAAGTATATAGCATGCTCAGAAAAATGTATCTTGTTCTTGAGCTTCCAGTGTTAAAACAGCATGGCAGATATTTCAAACTAAAATATTAGCTATAATGTGTTGCCATTGCAGTTTTATATTGCTGCTAACGAACAAGTTAGGTGATGACAGAAGAGTTCGGAATATGTATTTACCTCCTGTGTTCTGTCACCATGGATCGCCGTTGCAGGGAAACCTCTGTTGTATAGCCAATATCTCAATGAATCAGCTTCTCGTTTTGTCTCCACGAAAACCAATGTTAGAGGCTGTTCAGGCTAGACAAACCAGAAAACTAGCATGAGAAAATCTTACAGAATAATAGTAAATAAACCCAATTGTTACAATCCAAGATGGCAGCAACTAATACCTTGTCGGTGAGTACGACAAGGTGCCATGAACAAAATATGTAATATTTGCTGCAACCAAATGATGGTAGTAATTACATTTCACGGATCTGACACTAAATTTGTATGTAATTAGTGCAAGAGCGAGAGTAGGCGAGGAGGACTGATCAACCAAATGATGATAACACATAGAAAGTTTGCACATAATATATAACAGAGAAGCAGTGTAATAGCAGCCCTAGTTAACAATCTTACTCTTGGTCAATCGATTGAGTGAGATTAATAAATTACTTTTATTCCATAAACAAGAAAAATCCAAGGAACCAACAGGAGCATCTCATGGGCATTTAATTATTAAATTAGTAGTTGCTTAACTAACTAGCAGATCTCACAAATTGTACACTGCTAGTGCTCGCACGGTGAGAGAAGAAAAAGGAAATAGCCAGCAGAACTAGTCTATCGTTGGCTGTACCTTGCGAGTATCAGGAAAACGAAGTGACCACATTTTCTGCAACACGTTCAGTCCAAGAAAATTGGATAGCCCCTGGAGAACTACGCTAGAGCAGAGCAGCAATCACTTGGAAAGAAAAGAGAAAAACAGGGCAAGAGGGTCGACCTTCTTGTTCTCTGGGGAATCATGGTGGTCGGGGCAGAGGACCTCGCCATTGAGCTCGTCCCGCTCGTCGGGCTCGAGTGTGGGTCCCGGTCATCGCTGTCCATCGAACTGGAGAGGCAGAGAGCTCCTGCTGATCTGAATTGAAGCAAGAAACTTTGATTGGGGATGGGAGAGAAAAGGAAGTAATGAAGGAGACAGGAGACCTCGGGGGGTTCCAAACCCGGCAGTCGGTCCCGCCGCCACCGCGGCCGCGTCAGCTCGAGAGGCAGGACTGGGCCGCCGCAGCTCGAGGGCGCGATCTGAATGGGAAGGGGCCCTGGAGTGGGGTAGACGGGGAGGAGTCCGGTGCAGGATAGATGGGAGGGGCCTGGCGCAGGGTGGTTCAGCGCCGGCGCCGCCGCCGGCGACATGGAGCGACGCGAGGAGGGAAGGCGGAGTGGCGGCGGCGGCTGGTGGTTGGCATGGGAGGAGACGGGAGAAGGGTAATTAGGGTTAGGCTGGTGTGGACTCTGCAGTTAAATGGGCTGGCTCGAAATTTTCCACTCCCCGCGCTGGCGACTTAAAATTTCCCTTCTCGCGCGCGCGCTCTGTTCGTTCTACTCTCCGTTTTTCCCTATTCATTCACTGTTGCATTCGACTGACATGTAGGCCAAACAAAATGTCACGCACAGCAGGAGCCACCCGTGACGGTCCAAATGGTGTATAAAGAAAAAAAAAATTAGGCTCGACTAGGCCCAGTTGGTTGATCCGTGACGGTTTTCATGACGGTCCATCGATGTTCGTCATAATGGGGTTATCTTCTTGAGGCCCATTCTCATCCTGCCGAACCATGACAGTTTCCGTGACGGTTTATGAGAACGTCATGAGAAATCTGTCACAGATTAACAAATTTCTTGTAGTGGTAAGGGGCTGATTTGGATCCACATATTTCATGCTATGGTTAGATTTATCTAAATTCTTCTTTCGTAGTTGCGGATGCTTGCGAGAGGGGGTAATCATAAGTGGGAGGCTTGTTCAAATAAGAACAACACCCAAGCATCGATCCACCCACATATCAAATTATCAAAGTAGCGAACGCGAATCGAACAAACATGATGAAAGTGACCAGATGAAATTCCCGTGTGTCCTCAAAAACGTGTTGCGTATTATAAGAAATCGTTCCGGTTTGTCCTTTGCTATAAAAAGGATTAAGCCACCTTGCTGCACCTTTGTTACCGTTACTACTTGTTACTTGTTACGAATTATCTTACTATCAAACTATCTGTTAGCTACAATTTCAGTGCTTGCATAGAATACCTTGCTGAAAACCGCTTGTCATTTCCTTCTGCTCCTCGTTGGGTTCGACACTCTTACTTATCGAAAGGACTACGATTGATCCCCTATACTTGTGGGTCATCATTGTACTCTGATATAATTCAGTTATGAAATCCTGGTTGCCGTAATATGGATATGAACTATATGGCGTGTTTGATATGAAATGTCAATTTGATTACTAAATGGATTAAAAATAATAGGCCAATTAGCCAGCTTATTGAGTTTCTCTATTGCAGACGGTTATTGAGATGACATCGTGGACGATGACCTCAGACAACCCACACAGTTTCTGGAAAATAAACGTGTTGGATCAATGAACAATCACACACGACTTCTCTGGACAACTGTTTGCGTTAGGCCACCTTGCACAAACGTTTCCACATAAAAAGTGTGTGTGATGGACAGCCTATTCCATACAGTTTCTTCTAGGCACCGTGCGTGATGCTAAGAATATATCACACGATTTGTCTCGTATAATTGTTTGTGATGGCTCACCCGATCGCACACGCGCTCGTTTTGCCCCGCGTGTGTGACTGGAGGACCCATCGCCGACGATTTCTGAGTCGTGTGGGATGGACCTCCCTATCGCACACATAGGAAAGGCGACGGTTTAAAACTCTATCGCAAAAAGGAGGTAAAAACCGTTTGTATAGGATATCTCTGCACCAGTGGACTCCTTTTGATGAAACACCAATTGGCATTCATCTTAAGGATGAGATACACAAAAGAAGGGCGAGTTGCTTGCATTAAGAGAGTTATCAAAGAGTGATGCAACCACCATGATGCCTGATCGTCCCCAAATTGCATATCCTGAAATTGATCTTGATGATATATGGGCATATTTTCTGCAGGCTCTCCATAGACCTCCTTTGGAGAGTAAATTGCAAAGTCTTATAGATGATAATAGCCTTGATATTGAATTTGCAAAGTTGGATACTAACATTCCCAGGTAAACTGAAGAATAAGAGGTTTATGATTTCCTAATAGCTCCTTATCCTCTCGGTTATAAAAATATTGTCAAATTACAGCTACTAACCTTGCAGGCATCTCCACTAAAACGGATGCATCAGTACTCACCAAGGAGCGAGTATGAATTTTCTTATATGATACCGATACACCGGAGGCGAATATGACTCCGACCGAGCTCTGCTATGAGGTGCTCCAAACTCCAGTCGGTAGCCTATATTTTGTGGCATACCTCCTATCATTTTTATTGCAATATTGCTATGTGCCTTACATAAGGAGGAAACACAATTTTTTGTGAAGTTCTGCAGCTCCAGAAGAAAAGACGGCGTAGTATACGACTGCCCCGGTTGTACAAACGCCCGTATGAGCTCGTGGCCACGAGAAAAAGAAGGCTAGAACAAAAGACGACTAACCGTACGAGCGCACGGTCATATGAATGGCGGCCACACAGGAGCAGCTTCACAGAGCAAACAACGGCGTACCGTGCGAGCGCTTGCGCTTGTACGCGCGCTTGTATGCCAAGTCGACCCCGACAATCAGATTTTCCGAAGTGAAAGACGGTGTTTCGTACGAGCACTCTCACTCGTACGGGTGCTCGTATCGAAGGGTGACGCTGGCCATATGTCGACAGAACGAACGACGGCGTGCCATACGACCGAGTCTGGTCGTACAAGCGCTCGCATGAGGGCAAAAATACCTTCATTTGATTTATTTTTGACGTCTGAGGTCGCTGAGGTATTTTCAAACTGATTATTTGCTTCCTAATAATGTTAATTACCTCTGAAACTCCGAAACCAATAAATCTCCGTAGCAACTATGTTTTCCTTTATTTCTTTTTGTCGGTTGGGCCGTTCGTATACTGAATCGATGCTTTTATTTGTGTGTTATTTTTGCAGGGGCTTGGACCTTATGTGATGACGTGAACGGTATGGCGCCAACCGTATAAAAGATCCACACAAGCCACTTGGTTGCTTCATCATGATGAACTTCACCGAGAAGTGCCGGTAAAGTTTTCCAATACGAACCTTGCTCAAATAAAAATTGCTTAGTATTGAGTTTCTCACCTTAAGTGAGGATCTTCTTTTTAATTAGGCACCTAGGAGCTGCACACTCGTTTTTCATACTTTGTCTCGCACACAGTTCATTCGAATCTAGGAGTAGTGCACACTTCTAGCATGGTTTATCATCTTAAGAGAGGTGCTTAGGTAGATGAACCTATCATTGTGAGGCTCATGTTTTATCACCGGTGTTGCTAATCATTTTTGCTACAAAAAAAACCCGAAAAGCACAAAAATATTTTGTTTTCTTTTAGTTTTGTTCTAGCAGGTTCTATCGAAGGGCAGCCACCGGACCGCAACGAGGAGATCAATTGAAGCAAGGTCCATGTTCTATTAGAAGAGATGTCATATGCACCTCAATGGTAAAAGTGTCTAACCCTTTACTTAATTAAGCTTAAGGGAGGTAACCACTTCTCATTCTCTCTTTTAATAACTGCATTTTCTTTCCACTTTCGTAATTTTCCCTAGTTCAGTTCTAAGCGTGAGGAGGTTACTTTTGCATCTGTAGTGTCTTGTGCAATATTCTTTATCATAAGGTTTTCGTGCATTAGTGTGTCTCGCTGTTTTGAGATGCTTGCTTTGCATTGGCTTGACTTAGCATGCGGAAATCTTGTTATCTTCTGAAAAACTTTGCCATGTTCTTTTATCAAAAATCCAATAAAGGAGTTCTTTGAACTGTTGCTTTTCTTTCACCTAATTACATAAGTTGGGGACTCTAGTGCTGGCTTGATTAGCGATTGAATGATTGTAGAGTCTTTTTGCTAATAAACCCTTTGGTTGATCCGCGATGCGTAACGAAGTTTATCCCCGCCAAACTATCCCCTCGGGGTACTTAGATTTTGAGTCTTATGCAAAGTCTTCATTGATTTGGTACCAACTTTCCAATGGCGCACTTTGTTAAATTGTTTACGTGTTTTATCATTTTTGCTCTCTCATGGTAATATGAATTCATATTTCATTCTTAATTTGAATTTGTGGTTAGTATGCGTTGTATTTGGCATTTTTATAGCCATTTTGTTTTAGCCCTAGACTTTGAAAAATCCTAGCTCCGCCCCTTGTGGGAGGAGACGTTCCCGTCGACTACGGAGGCGCATGTGGTGACATCATCAATCTCAAGATGATATGTCGGCTCAGTCTTTTGGAGGTGCTCATAGGGGTAGAATGTTCGTGCGTTCATAGGGATGATTGTATGTGTGTATGTGTAATTAAAAAAACATTGGAGAAACGTGCAGTCGTGTTGCAGGAACATTATCCATGTGTTTTCTTTAAAAAAACGACAACAGCCGTAATTTCCAATGCCGTTTTTTTATTTTCAGAGGTTGTTCGGAATATATATAGTTTTTTTTTAGAAGATGGAAAATATATTTTTTGAGTGGAGGAAAATAAATTTATATTTATTTTGAGGGGAAGGAATTTTTTTTTTTGAGATATAGGAAAATAAATTTATAGTAGACATAAGAGAGAAGCAGGCCGGATCCGGCAAACTTGCGAGCGACGTGGATTACTTTCCTCTTTGCTCCTGGGCTGTCCTCCAGTGGGCCACTTGGGCTCTCCTCGTTTTATGCATTTTTGGTTTTCCCGTGCGAACGCTTGATTCTTAAGCACTCGTCCCCTACTCTCCACACACACAGAATCCCCAAAACCCTACGAGCAAGCCGCAGCCGCAGCCACAGCCGCCACCGCCTCCCTGTCGGCGGCTACGATCTCCGGCTACCCTCCCACGCGCATCTCCAGCCATGGCTGAACCCGAGGTGGTGGCCGCCGCAGCCGCGGCCATGGAAACCGAGGCCCCGGAGGCGAACCCTAGCCTGAAGAGGGAGCGGGAGGAGGGGGACGACCCCGCCGACGGGGCTGCGGCCGAGGAGGCGCCGGCCAAGAAGGCGAAGGTAGAGGATGAGGGGAAGAAGGCGGAGGATAGCGCGGTGAAGGGGGAGGAAGAGGGGGCCACGGGAGAGCCCGTCAAGTTGGGACCGAAGGAGTTCGCCACGGCCGTTGAAATGTTCGACTATTTCTTCGAGCTGCACCACTCATGGTCGCGGAACCTCGAGTTGAATAAGGTGAGGCCGTCAGGTTTACGATTTAGTTAATCGCCTGTGCCATCGCGATGTTATTCTTATTGCGCCTCTATTATGATTTGCTATGTGTATTGCGTTTGTAATCCAGTCCACGGTAGTCACAAGCTGGTAGGTTGATTTGATTAGTTCGAGTAGTTCGTGTTGCATGGACCTGGATTAGGCAAATCATTTCTTTACATTGATTTGCTTCAAGTAATCTAAGTAATAGAGCTCTAAAATTCACTGTGAAGGTTACAAATTTGCAGTTAGTCAAGGTTGGACGAAATGGTTGTAAGTTGGATCCATTCTTATGCCATGCTTAGACCTCCCATCTTCCTGATTTGATGCATTAGCTGTTTAGAGGTTTAGTTATTTACTTTCTAATGCCAGGGTAGTAGCAGCCTGTTGATTTGATTTGACTAATTTCACTATTCTAGTGTACTTGGATTAAGCAAGGTTAATCTTCTACTTCCCTTTACTTGTGTATATTATTATGAATTGTTGAGTCCAAGGAAGTAATTAAATATCTATAAAGAAAATAATTAAGCAAGTTTCGAATGTATGTGTTCTTCTTTTCTGTATGAATTTCATATATGTAGATTGAAGTGCCATTTTGTAAATATCTGCGCACTTAGTAAGTGATCCTTCAGGTTTCAGCACCTTTTTAATCACCCTAAGCAACGTTTTCTCCCCTGAAAGGCTATTATTTCCGTCACTTTGCTTAGGTATTTTCAGTACACATTTTAGCTTTACTTGAAACTGCCGCTAACTTAGTAATTTTGTGAGTGATAGTATAGTACCATTTCTTTGTTGGGCTTGAGAAATTAAGTTGTATTCCACCTCATGTCTTGGCACAATGGCCTGGTGTGTTTAGCTCCTGTCTAAGAATCAGGACATGAATTCAGGGGTGGGAGCAGATTCTAGAGGTCCGGATGTTTTATTAGCATGGAAACTTGGAAACTACAATTAGGGATTAAGGGTTTGTTGCTTAGCATCTTATTCTCTCAAACAATAAAATTGTTTAGGTCCATTGTAGGCTCTATTGAGGTAAAACATAATCAAAATTGGGCCTTCTCGGATTCTGTTTTCTAGCTTCCATGGAAATACCATTGTTGTGCATGGTTCTTGCATAATCGACTATTTTCCTGCAATTCTTGTGGAACCTGAAAACACTGGTTTTCCCTAATTATATTCCGTTGAGCTCCCACAAATTCTATCTTGGCACCTGTGTGCTCCCATTTAGATTCGGTTTTTCATCTATTTTTTTGACAAGTACAATTTTTTAGTTCGATTAGTACTAATTGCTAGCGACGTAATGTGTATATATATTCCTGACTGGTTACTGAATAAGGTGAGGAATTTTTTGTTTTTGAATGGTGTAGGTTGACATTACAAAGAAGTATGAGTTCTAATGCAGGAAGTGCAGATCCTCAATAACGCGAACGCTATGGCTAAGTAGTGACCATTTTAGACTAAATATGTCCTCTGCAGTTTCTTTCACATCTTAAATTTAGTTATCACCCTATTTACATGTTTGCTAGGTGGTGGACAAATGGTGACATGATTTTTTTTTTTTTTTTTTTTTGCGGGGGACATGATAATATTGCTCTGCACAGAGAAGTGGCAGCATGCTACTTTTAGTTCATCAGATGCGTGCAAAAAGAGAATCCCACTTAAATAGAGGAACATCCAAATCACTAGGCATGGGCTTCTTATTTGTTTATCTGAGAGCATATCAATGTATAGTAGCTTCATTTCTGTTCAGGCTTCATATATATGCGTCCCATTTGCAATTCAAAATCTGTTGGGGAGCATGATATGTGGTAAATACCTTCTCAATTGAAGTGAGGCTGTCTCTTCGTGTAATGCCTTAAACAACCTTTTACCTGCTAGAGATTTTGCAATATCAGTCTGCTTTTGAACTGTATGTAATAATTCTTCCTCCACGGTCAGATAAAATGGAAATCATGTTGTGGCATTATTACTACAGAGATATAAATTCATGGATATTGCTGATGACCTCTTGTGACAAATTAACAATAAAGTCAACCTGCATGTATGAAGTTCTGAAAACCATCATGCGTTCCTTACCATTGATTTTTATTTCGTTGCAGAACTAGATTGTATGATGTATGTACAATCAACAATTGATTTGTTGTGATGCTGATGTGTTATTGTGGAGTGTCAATAGCACCTCTGTTATTTCCTGCAAGAAAAATCACCTCTGTTATTTCCCGCCAAAAACACCTATGTATATCTTTTGGTTCAAGCTATGGTACCCATTAATATGAGAATTAGAAAAATGATTCGTTGCAATATGTATATTGCTCGCACTTCCGTCCAGCCGTCCAGTTTAATGTGCTCTGAGTTTGGGCGCATACAGTTGGTTGTTCATTCTTGATTTGCCTATTGCTCATCATTGTCAAAAGGGTAAAGTTGGTATCATATTTTGATTAGATTTGCTATGTACACCCATCTCTCTCTTGAATAACAAAGTTACTGGACTTTATGCACATCGATGAAATAAAAAACGGCGCGGCAAGGCGCGCGTCAACTACTAGCCAGTTTTTATCCAGATGAAAGTTCACTGTTGTCATCTGAGCTTGTGACACATGGAGTGCTAAATTACATCGTTACCTTTTGCAGTATGAGCAGATGGTGATGGAGGACCTACTAAAGAAAGGCCATGCTGAGCCCACTGAGATGATTGGATCCGGCGTGGAAGCCTTTGGGATCCGCAACCACCCGGTGTGGCAGAGCCGCTGTTTCTTTGTCCGCAGGGTTGATGGGTCTACTGAAGATATCAGCTACCGCAAGTGCGTCGACAACATACTTCCGCTCCCCGAGGACCTGAAGCCTGGCAACAAGAATTCAAATGGCAAGAAGGGTGGCCACTATAAGGGTGGCGGTGGTAGAGGGCGAGGAGGCGGTGGCGTTGGTGGCCTGGGTGGAGGTGGCTTCCGTGGCGGTCGCGGCCGGGGCAACTAGGAACCAATAATATTCCGCACAATCTTGGGCGCCCAATGCCAATCCTTGCAGAGGCATTTATCATGAGCTATGCGTGCTTGTTTGCTTGTTTTAGAGATCTATGTACTGTGCGACTGATATATGATGATTCCCTGGATGCTTGCCATCATGTTGTTTTCCACTTTATGTTATTCGGTTATCACTCGAGCTTGGCGTGAATGGGGACAGTCAGTCAAACTGTTTTTTTTTCAATGTTTGTCAGTCAAACTGGTAGAACCTGTTAGTTTTGCTCATGCTATTTGCTTTTGGTCTTGCCCATCAAAAATGACATGATGCGGAGCGGAAGGAATATTCCCGGTGCTGGTCTTTACGACGGCGAGGTGATGATGATTCTCTCTGGGTGATCGCCGGGTGGCCGCTTTCTCCAGGAAGGAAAAAAGCCGTCTTGGCTCTGGGGCGCACGTGCTCCCTCGTGAACAGTGAATTCAAAATAAATAGTACTCCGTAATTAAAATTAAAAAATTCTGAATTTTTTTGTAGATGTTCTTGTCAGTGTAACAAGCGTGCTTGACTTTTCATGTGAAACGGGATAGCAATGCTTCATCTGTAAAAATAACAAAAATAAGTATTAACATTTGGTGTTTGACTTGTTTTTTTTTTTTTTTTGAAACTTTGAGACAGTGGGAGAGGCTCCCACTGACCTTTTAAATTAAAACAACAATGTCTAGAGGGTTACATATTTACAAGAGGCTAGTGAGAGAGTTATCAGGGGGAGAATAAGTACAGGTTAGCGGCAAAAACAAACCAGCAAGGCCATAAACTAGGGAACAAGCAGGTGGAGCACCCTAAGCAGTAATCTAAAGGGAAGCAACAAGAGAATTAATGAAGGGGTGAAGGGTGTCCTTAGTCCGGTGCACCATCATAGCCATGTCCTCCTTAAATTTATCCCTCCAAGAACCAAAAGATGGAGCTCTCCCCCTGAAACGAGCACCATTTCTTTGCTTCCAGATCCCCCAGGCGGCAATTATGAAAATTTCCATAAATAATGGTCTCCTCCAGGCCTCTCTGGCTTCGTGAAGCAAAGCAAATCTGCAATCTTGGCCAGACCAGGCAAGATTCACAGCATTCCAACAATCACTCACAAAAGGACATTTGAAGAATAAATGTGTGACTGTTTCCTCAGGAGGGTTGTGGCAGAGAAGGCAACTATAGTTGTTATCAGATAGAACATAATGGCGCCGTCGTAGCATGTTTCTTGTGTTCAGTCTGTCTGCCATAAGAAGCCAAGCAAAAACTTTCCATTTATTAGTGCATTTAGACTTCCAAATTCAAACGAAGGCATCATCGGCAATCACATCCTTGAAGCAAAACTCATAATACTTTTTCGCAGCAAAGGGTTTATTATCCCAAACACACACCCATTCATCATGAGAAGGACTGCCCGGGTTAATGTCAGCCGTGATAATCTGCAAGTCTCTAACTTCCTCCCTCGCCTGCAGAGAGAGAGGAAGGTGGAAGACATCTCCAAGAGTGTCCGAGCTCAGAAGATCTTGTACGGAGATGTCCTCGCCCCTGGCATATGAAAACGCCCTTGGGTGAGATTCTGCCAAAGGTCTATCGTGCCATACATCCTTCCAGAACAGGGTTGAGCTACCATTGCCCACCTTCACATTTGTCACACCTCTGAATACGTCTGACAATTGCATTAGATCACGCCACCAAAATGAGCCGCAACCATCAGAAGCATGCGGGACATTGCTAGCATAGTAGGTGCTCCAGATCAGACTCACCCACGGTATGTCAAACCGGTTATAGAATTTGAACAGCTGCTTTAGCAGTAACCCTTGGTTCTGGGCTTTCAGATTGATGATCCCAAGCCCCCCTTTGTGTTTTGGACGGCAAATCATGTCCCAGGCTGCAAGTGAGTTATGTTTGGGCCCTTCTTCTGTTTGCTTGTTCCAGAAACAGTGTCTGCGGAGTTTATCAAGATGTTCAATGATTTTCGGATGAATTTTGATTGTACACATCGGATAAATGGCAAGGGATGTGAGCACTGAGTTGACAAACGTTAGCTTAGATCCATAATCAAGCAACAACGCAGCCACTGAAATTCGGCGTTCAACTGTCGTAACAAGAGGCATGAGGTCTGTAACTGACGGCTTTGTTGTGCCCAGCCGCAAGCCAAGGTACGTAAACAGCATCTGACCAATCCCACAGCCAAACAAGGTGGCAAAAACTTGAGCCTCATCATGCTGCAGATTAATGGGAATCATCGTGGATTTTTGAAAGTTTATACTCAGCCCAACCGAGGCGGCATATTTGATTAGAATCTCTTTCATATGGGCAGCCTGAGTCAGGTCCGCTGGCATGAAGACGATCATGTCGTCGGCATATTGGATCACCGGGTATTGAGAATCTCCAGAGGGGAATGGCAGCTGCAATAGTTGCGCGTTAAATGCATCATTGATGGCCGCTTGCAGCAAATCCGTGGCCAAGACAAAAATCAGTGGCGACAATGGATCACCCTGGCGAACGCCACACCTGCATAAAAATTGCCTCCCGGGAGTCCCATTCAACAACACTGAAGATTTACCAGACGAGAAAATACAAGAGATCCATTTGAGCCATTTTTCATTGAACCCCATAGCCCGCATAATGCAGATCATCGAATCATGCTCAATAGTATCGAACGCTTTGGTGAAGTCCAGCTTTAACAAGATGATCTGCCTATCCGAACCCTGACATTGATGAATAAATTCGAATGCCCAAGTGAGGCAATCTTGAAGGGAACGACCACAGAGAAAACCGTATTGATTTCTATGAATAATTTTCAAGATCACCTTCTGTAGCCGATTTGCAAGTAATTTGGTTAAGATTTTCATACAACAATTCAGAAGAGTTATGGGTCGATAATCATTGACAGTCTCAGGGGACTGACATTTTGGAATCAGAGTAATAAATCCCGTGTTCAGACTCTCCAAATCCAAATGACCCTCATAGAAGTCCATTATGAAATTATAAAAATCCTCTTTGACTATGTTCCAACAAGATTTAAGGAAGCATCCGTTGAAACCGTCAGGCCCTGGTGCTCTGTCAGCCGGCATCTCTTTAACCACTTGGTCCACTTCATCCGTAGTGAAAGGGATAGTCAGCTCGTCTAGCCCATCGATCCTTTTAATAATTGCAGCCAGATCAAAAAGCATATTAGAAGGGTTGCATTGTCCCAATCTTTCCTTGTAGGATTGGTAGAGAAGAGCCTCTTTACCCACGTGATCAAGTATCACATTGTCATTTGACCTGAGAGAGGCAATTGAGTTTCTGCGAAATCTTTCTGTGGCCACAGTGTGGAGAAACTCAGTGTTGCCATCACCGGCTTGGAACCAGCGGACTGTGCATCTCTTCTGACAGTATATCTTTTTGAAATTCAGAAGTTGGAGGATATGGGCCTTGAGAATTTTTCTAAAGTTTGATTCAGGGACAGAGAGTAGTCTTTTCTCCTCTAGTCCATCTAGTTCCAGAAGTGCGTGGTTAGAATTATCAATCAGAATGGACAACTTGGATATACTCCTACTCCAATTCTTCAGAGCATACCGCAAGGACTTCAGTTTCTTGCAAAGGAGAGTTGCCGAATTAGGGGCATAACAATATTTATCCCAGGACTGCTGAACAACATCATAAAACCCTCGGTGGTGAATCCAATAATTTTCAAAGCGGAACAAGTTGCTTTTGGGGATAGAGGTTTCAATGCTTATGACGCAAGGTGTATGATCTGAGACCGGTTTACACAAAGGCATGACCATAGTATTCGGGTATGCAGATGTCCAGTTGAGCGAAGAGAAATACCAGTCAAGTTGTTCGAGCAGAGGTGTGGACTGCATATTGCTCCAGGTGTATGAACGGCCTTTGATGGGGAGCTCAATCAGTGAATGAGTGCGGATGAAATCATTAAAAATTAACATATCATTCACGTCGCCACCAGGTTTGTTTCTATTATCGGGTGCCCGAATGAAGTTGAAGTCTCCCGCTAAGAGCCAATTTTCAGAGTGTGGTATATCCAAAGCAAACATCCATGAAATAAAATTATCCCGAGGAACACCACCACAGGGCCCATAAACATTAATTAGGGACCAGGAGCACCCAGTATGCAAAGAGGTAAATTTAACTCCCAGTGCAAAAGATTCCTCAAAAATAACTACACCCGAGAACATAGAACTACACCAAGCAGTAAGCAAACCACCCGAAGCACCATTCGACGGAACATAAGCAAATTTATCAAATCGCTTAGGACATAAAAGTTTAACCAAAGCTCGATCAAACAAGGGACGTTTAGTTTCCTGAAGACAAAATACATCACAACCACTAACATCCACTGCATTACGAATGGCAAGTTGCTTGTTTTCTGAATTTATTCCCCGAATATTCCAACAAAGAATGTTCCAACTCCTACCGCGCTGCATCACTTAAGAGTTACTGGTAGCAGAACGAGGGACAGCCTGCAGCTTGGCCTCTGAGAGGTCTTCTGGTGCGATGCCACATTTGGTTGTGCCGATCTCTTGAATGGTTGCGATGGGTGTAGGTGGTGGCACCTGAGTGCCATCAGAGTATGTTGCAAGACATGCTGCCGGCGGAGCAGTGTTGTTGGAATTACTTGCACTCGAAGGAGTTCTTCTCGGTTTCACCTTGGAGACAGTTTTCTTCATGTCAGTTGGTTGAGGGACACGAAAGCTGTCATAGCGTGTAGATCTAGTACTGCGACGCAGCTGAGAGGTGTCAACGTGACCAGGTTCCTGAAGAACCAATCGGTCAAACTGGTTGGTTAAAGCAGTGTCCGGGCGATGAGCAGAGAAAACCAAAGCATCAGACACTAAAATCTCAGGCTGCGAGTTCTTAATGGGCACATCAATATGAATCTCCAACCGAGCGCGGTCAGGTTTGACGGAGTTCTCCAAAAGACCAACCTCGATATCCATACTATGATCAGCCGCAGGTACAGACGTGCATACTTCAGAAGTAACAAGAACAGGTTCAGGTTGTGGGAGCATCAGAAGGACATAGCGGCGAGGCAGGGGCTTGGCGAAACCAGTAGCAGAGCTCCAAATGATATCGAAAGCCAAATCATACGACCTCTTGCACATATTGACGACAGGAATAATGCGAGCCAAATAACCAACCGAAGGTGCCAATGAAGGAGCAAAATCCCCAGAAGTGACACCATGCAGAGCAAGCATAAAACGTTGAACATGAAAGGGTCGCACATCAGAAATCTTTAGTCCAGAAAACATAGCAGCCGCATCCCAAATTCTGACAAACTGAAAATGAGGGGGAACATCCTTTGCATCTCCAAACTGAATCCTCTTGGTGTACATCTGCATCAAGCATGAGCGCAGCCAACATAAGAATTCCACCACTGGTGTGCACTCCACGGATTTTGAATGTCCCCCAGCACGAGAGAATACAGATCTGCCACAAACAGAAACACCATTGATCACACTATCAGCTGCCATATCCACTCCTCTGACAAGCTCATCCCAAGCATTCATTGCATACACGGGCAACGACTGATGGGGCTAATGTGATCAACTGAGACAGGGGTGACCATAGAAGGCGAAGTGGCAATACCGGAGACCCTTGCCAAACCATGCGAAGCGCCAGTATTTTCCAAACCGCGAAGATCCTGTTTAACAACCCACACAGCCGTGCAGTCCCGGCCCAAATGCCCTCGAAGCTTGCAAGTATTGCACCAGGCCCAAGAGAGCTTTCTTTTAACCCGCCAGACTTTAGTGGGCCGAATAGGATTTGATTTTACGAAAGGAGGCCCATCATGGCAGATACAGACTAAGCATTCACAACGCTGGCAAATCATACCAGGGCAAGCAGACACTTCATTTGATGCAAAAAAAAAAAAAAAAAAGCAGACACTTCATGGCCGACACGTAAGCATTGGGTGCAACGTTTGAGACGATCATAAATATAATCCTCGGACGGCACCGAAGAGATTTTTAGCGTTTCCATAACTTCCGGATCTGCATAACCAGCTTGCCAAAGATCAAGGATGTGGTATAATGTATCAGATTCTATTTAGTCCCATAACTGCCGCACATAATTTCGTCCCTTAAAGCAGTACTTATCTTTGGTAACAGCCAGCGTAGTATGTGGAAATGTGAAACTGCCAAATTTGAAAACCTCATCTCCGATTGAACCAAAACGAAGACCAAAGCTCTCCGGTGATGAACACCGGCGAGACGGCGGATCAGCCAGATAAGGCGGCACGAGGCCAAATTTAACCAATTCAGCAGAGGAGTTGTCATTAGCAGCACTCTCAAACAAATAACCAAGATTGGGCTTAATAGCCATAGAGTTACGTGCAGAAATCTCAGCAAGTTCACAGTCCGCATGCCAAGCTCCATCAGAAGCAAGTCAAGCAACGGAAGAGAGTGGTGCGCCACGAAATAGGTGAAAGTGACATACAAAATCCGGCCACACACGATCTATCAATCCATATATGAAATGACCCACTCTGTTTGAAGCCAGAGAAAACCGAAATCTGCGATCACTGAGTTTAACCACACGAAAGCCAGAACTTGAGCCACCGATGCAACATTGCAGCGCTAAAGCCACCGATTGAGTCGAGAGAGGGAAAGAGGCCGAAGAGACGGAAACCACCAGAAAGAATTCCTTGGCCGAGGATGAAGGGGAGAACTGCACCGAAGAACCAAAACGTCGACGCACCTGAGCCTCGACCGCAAGGCCGGGGGAGAAGTCGCAGTGAAGAAGACCGTCCATGTTCGACTTGTTTTTTTGCGCAAGTCAAAATGTTTAAGCTTTCCCCCTAAAAATCTGCAGGTAGCATTTGGGTGTGACAATGAACATATCTATTTTTTTTCCAATTTTTTTGACATTTACAAAAAGCATTTAGTGCGCAGGAGCATATGCTCGCAAGAGCCGAATTGGATTTCTGCTTTCTTGGCCACTTGTGGCATATTTATCCGGTTATGCACTAGCAGCATTAGTGCTGTCCGTTTGTCTGTTGCTTGCCTGCTTGTTCAGCCACCACTAGGTTACGGGTCGGGCAAATGGTTAGCACTGTTGTTGCTGGATTCTTGGTAGTTTTTTACATGGGAATTTCCTTTAGAGCATTCCTTTGCATGCCTATCATCAACCTGTAGCAGCCTTCGCTGGCACCAGTGGACAGCCGTCTCCCAGGGAGCAATGAATTTCTAAGAGCAATTCTATCAGATTCGTCGTATCGGGCGGACGAGTCGTAATGGCCGCCTTCATATCTTGGGATCCACTTGTCGGTGAGACATCCATTTTTTTCCTAATCTCAATACATATTTGGTTAAAACAACAACATGCAGTTAAACCCGAAAACGACAGCGAGGGCTTTAACGACCACGAGCAGGATGGCTAGGACGATTCTGAACAGGCATCGATTCCGTGGCGACTCGGTTTCGACGGCGATGGTCGAAATTATGATAATCATTAAGGCATACATCGACGCTGATGTCCCACCTAATGCTTATCACAATAACGACGCTTCTCCACCTCGGAGAACAACACCCAATCCACCAGCGGTGATAGTGAAGATTGTGGGCGACTGGAAGGGAAGTGGAGGCTATGTGCAACTAGAAGGGAAGAGGGGCTTTTTATAGCTGCAAGCGGCGGGCGACAGGAGAACATGGCGCGCGGTGGGGAAATTTGGCGGGCGACGGGAAAACGTGGCGGGAGGAGGTTGGGGGCCTCGATATGGAGCGCGGGGGAGGGAAGTTCCAGCTCCCTCCCCACCCTCCTGCATGGCCCATCTTCTCACCATGTCAATGGCACAAACGATAGAAGATGCCATGGCACCGAGAAGCGTGCCAATTAATGGCGGTCGACCATGTGTCAACTGCCCGTGGCCATTAACCCCATGTTACCAGTCACATTTTCCCGCTGCATACAGCCCGTGGCCCGGCGACGCAATGCAGACGAGAGTGGCGGCCCGTCACGCTCGCGCCGCTGCAGATCAGTCGCTGGGTGCGCTACTCCCCTTCCCCTCCGGCTCCTCCTGGACAGCTGAAAGATCGTGGATGTCGCCTAGAGGGGGGGGGGGGTGAATAGGCGCTTTAAAATAATTACGGTTTAGGCTTGAACAAATGCGGAATAAAACTAGCGTTTAATTTATCAAGCACAAAACCTAAATCGACTAGGCTCACCTATGTGCACCAACAACTTATGCTAAGCAAGATAAACAACTAAGTGATAGCAAGATATATAACAAGAAACAATATGGCTATCACAAAGTAAAGTGCATAAGTAAAGGGCTCGGGTAAGAGATAACCGAGGCACGCGGAGACGACGATGTATCCCGAAGTTCACACCCTTGCGGATGCTAATCTCCGTTAGAGCGGTGTGGAGGCACAATGCTCCCCAACAATGCCACTAGGGCCACCGTATTCTCCTCACGCCCTCGCACAATGCAAGGTGCCGTGATTCCACTAAGGGACCCTTGAGGGCGGTCACCGAACCCGTACAAATGGGACCCTTGAGGGCGGTCACCGAACCCGTACACTTTGGCAACCCTTGGGGGCGGTCACCGGTACCCGTCAAATTGCTCGGGGCGATCTCCACAACCTAATTGGAGACCCCGACGCTTGCCCGGAGCTTTACACCACAATGATTGAGCTCCGCGACACCACCAAGACACCAAGCCGTCTAGGGCGCCAAAGCACCCAAGAGGAACAAGCTCTAGGGTGCTCAAACACCCAAGAGTAATAAGCTACTAAACTTCACAACTTCCACGTATCACCGTGGAGAACTCAAACCGATGCAACTAATGCAATGGCAAGAACACACGAAGTGCTCAAGTCCCTCTCTCTCAAATCCCACCAAAGCAACAAAAGCTATGGAGGAAAGTGAGAGGAAGAACAAGGAGAACACCAAGAACTCCAAGATCTAGATCCAAGGGGTTCCCCTCACTTAGAGGAGAAAGTGATTGGTGGAAATGTGGATCTAGATCTCCTCTCTCTTTTCCCTCAAGAAGGAGCAAGAATCATTGGAGGGTTGGAGAGATATGCAAGCTCAAGAAGGTCAACAATGGGGGGAGAGAGAGCTGCAATGGATAAGAAAACCGTTGGGGAAGAAGACCCCTTTTATAGGGCCACCCCAAATCCAACCGTTACCCGTGCTGGACGCGTACAAGCGGTACTACCGCTCTTGCGAGCGGTACTACCGCTTAAGCAGTAGTAATTCAAAAAGTAACAGGCGAGAACACTGAACTGGAGCGGTAGTGCCGCACTAAGCGGTACTACCGTTCCAACCAAGCGGTACTACCGCTTAGGAAAAAATGGGCAACAGAACAGAGCACGGCAGTGGCACGGTAGTAGGGGGCGGTAGTGCCGCACCAAGCGGTACTACCGCTCTACTACCGCTCAACTACCGCTTAGCGAAAAAAGATACCAGAAGAAATCACGGTAGTGCAACGGTAGTAGGGGCGGTAGTACCGTGTCAAGCGGTACTACCGCTCTACTACCGCTTTACTACCGCTGAAGGAAAAAACATGCCAGAAGAATTCATGGTAGAGCAACGGTAGTAGGGGCGGTAGTACCGTGTCAAGCGGTACTACCGCTCTACTACCGCTTTACTACCGCTGAAGGAAAAAACATGCCAGAAGAATTCATGGTAGAGCAACGGTAGTAGGGGCGGTAGTACCGTGTCAAGCGGTACTACCGCTCTACTACCGCTTTACTACCGCTGAAGGAAAAAACATGCCAGAAGAATTCACGGTAGAAGGGGCGGTAGTACCGTGTCAAGCGGTACTACCGTGGTCCCAAGCGGTACTACCGCTTGGGTGACAGGAAAACTGCCCAGACAAATAGTAAACCCTGAACTGCCATAACTTCTGCAAATGAGCTCCGAATTGAGCAAACTCAAGCTTGTTGGATAGATGACGACAAATACTATCCAACAGCGACTGGTTATATTAAGAAGAGGCAGGGGAGATATGCCTAACATATAGAGAAGAGAAACCTCTAAGAATGAAGAACCGGCATAAACTCCAACATCGAAAACATCATAGAAGATGCATATATGAACTCCGTTTTCGATGACCTCGAGCTTGTCATGAAGATGAACAAAAGCTCAAAGACTCACAAAGAGAAACACCAAACACAAACCAAGAAATATGATGCAAGGATGCAATGGTTTGAGCTCTCTACGAAGATACGATAAAGCTACTCACTTGAGAGCCCCCCTTGATAGTACGGCTATCGATCCTATAACCCGGTCTCTCAACTACTACCATGAGACCGGTAAAATAGAAAACCTATCAAGGGCAAACCTTTGCCTTGCGCATAGTCCACTTGAGCTAGATGATGACGATCTTGACCTCCTCAAGTTGAACCACCTTTCTTGATTGCGCCGGCTTGATGAAGACTAGTTGATTGCTCCCCCATACTCCACTATGGGTGAGCCACTCTTCGGCACATCTTCACAAGTCCATTGTCACCACAATGGACGGCAAGCTTCAAGCATGTGATCTCTTCGTGATGCTCCACTCGAACTTGCACACCGCAATCTTGATGACGATCACCACTTGATGTCATCCTCCATGGGTTGTGTGATATCTTCCTTTTGATGCACGCCCATGGAAACAAACCTAACCCCACAAAGAGCTCTCGCATAGAACACGGGTTAGTACACAAAGCGTAATGGACAATGCTTACCATACCGTGAGATCACTTGATCCCACTCGGTACATCTTCTACGCTTTGTGTGTTGATCAACTTGAATCACTCTTCATATTTAGTCTTGATCAACCTTGAATCTCTTACATGACCAATCTTTGAATAACTCCTTGAACAGTACCTTGGTCAACACATATTCTTCTTCTAATAACCTTGAGACCAACGAATGGTCTACAAGCAAAGCCTATGGACAAACCCTTCAAATATAACTCAAGGCAACCATTAGTCCATAGAGATTGTCATCAATTACCAAAACCAAACATGGGGGCAGCACATGTTCTAACAACAGCGTTGGGTGCTCGTGCCCGCGCCGACCTAGCGGATGTGGATGCTGGAGCCAGCCAAAGCCGCTCGCCGGGAGAGGCAGAGGGCGGCGGAGGCCGGCCCTTCTTGCACACGCGCGGCATCCATGCCTGTCGACCCGGATGAGCAGCTCCTCCACGATGTCCTCCGCTGGTCGCTGAGCATGGCGGAGACGGACGTGAGGTGCCTCCACCGCAAGAACGCGAAGGCGCTCCGCCTCGGCATCGAAGCGCCTCGTGATGCAGAAGTAGACCGCTGCGGTGAATGCGGCACGACGCGCGAAGGAGCAGGCACGCGTCGTTCAACATCTCTTCGGATACATCTCATCGCCGTCAGACCAGCGGCACGATGAGCACGGATGACGCAGAAGCACCTCCCGCCGCAAACGCCTACACAGAGGAGTACTACCGCCGCTCCGGTGACCGCAAGGGGAAGGGCCCGACGAGGAAATGGTGATGTCCGCTGCCCCGCTCCGTTCTTATCTACTTTATTTTCTATGTACTTAATTTGTCTGATGATGAACTTTGTCTTTTGGGTCGGATTGTGCTCTATATATGTAGATTTGATCCACGTTGCATTGTAATCTACATAGTGGCATGGATTGGGGTGTTAGCTAAACTACAGAGTAGCTAGCTCTCCCCGGATCAAACGAAGAGGATCAGAGAGCAGCTGTGTGTGGTCGCTGCTATACGAGAACAAAGGAAGACACAAGACGCTGCAGCTACAATCTACAAGCACACACACTTGCACTGGAGAAGCTCACTACTACCTTTGAAGCTTGATTGCTTGAGTTTACAAGAGATGGATCCATGCCCTTTTATAGGGGCTTACAAGCTGGTTGTGAGCAACACGTGCACAACCACGTACACACATCCTCAACACCACTGATGCGGATCACCCGCATCCTCAACAACGGCTTCTCATGAAGGCTTCTCGCCGTCTCAGCTGGCACTGACATCACACCAAGTGCCTTGTTTGTCACCGTCACATTGACATCTTGTCAAAATGGAATCACACCCCTCTCTTGTCGGCATCGCACCGACTATCGGCATCGCACCGATACTTCTTGTGACAATGGCATCGCACCACTGTAGTCGGCATCACACCGACCCTTTTGTAATGATGACATCACACCATCATCACACTGACTCCTCGCTATGATGGCCTCACACCACAAGCGTCGGTCTCGCACCGACTCTTCTAATGATGGCCTCACACCACCACCGTTGTTGGCCTCACACCAACGCATCATATGACAATGACATCACACCACTGTCATTTGTGCACAGTCCCTAACGACATCACACCGTCAGGCGTGCACTCTCCTCAACTTGTCTCACAGGAGTGCTGGCTCCTCGTCATCACGATGAGCAAGGAGTGCTTTGTGTTTCTTTTCTGGACACTCATATGAAAAAATGTCCAAGCTCATGACAGCTATAACACTGGACCTCACTTTTATCTTTGAGTCATCCACCACGTCCATAGTCACGACCGCGACCACGACCTCGTCCTCGCGACGAGTCGTGTCCTCTGGTCATGAGAAGTTGCTCTTCTACACCTCTCGGCTCCAGCCCCTTTAGGAGCTCCTCATGCGCCTTAAGTGACCCAGTGGCCTCCTCCATGGCCATCTTGTTGACATCACTAAACAACACAATCGATGAAGCAACATGGATAATTTTTTTGGAAACGGGTCGCAACAACTTTTTGACCACGTACTTCTCCTCCATCGGGTCTCCAAGCTCACGAATATGTCCCACGAGCGTTGTGAACTTCGCCGCAAAATCATCCACAGACTCTTCATCAGCCATCTTGAGGTTATCAAATTCTGAGCGCAAGGCCTGGATCCTTGATTCTCAGACGCGCTCGACACCCACATGCATGGAGCGTAGCGCCGCCCACACATCAGACGCGGATTCCTTCTCTGCAACTCATAGTAGCATTGCGTCGTCGATCGATTGGGAGATGATTGTCATGGCCAGCTCCTCCTTGATTTCATCAACCTCCTTGGACGAGCTCTCACGATCAACGACACCCCATGCACCATGTGCTCTCAGGAGGTACTTCATCCTCATCGCCCATGCCGCGTAGTTTGTCCTTGTCAGTTGCGGGAACGGAATCTTCCCCGCCACCGCCGCTGCTATCGCAGGGTTGCCTAATCCGCTCGGCACCATGAATGTAGTGTCGCGCGTCATCATCTTTGTCATAACCTAGCTCTGATACCAATTGTTAACTAAACTACAGAGTAGCTAGCTCTCCCCGGATCAAACGAAGAGGATCAGAGAGCAGCTGTGTGTGGTCGCTGCTATACGAGAACAAAGGAAGACACAAGACGCTGCAGCTACAATCTACAAGCACACACACTTGCACTGGAGAAGCTCACTACTACCTTTGAAGCTTGATTGCTTGAGTTTACAAGAGATGGATCCATGCCCTTTTATAGGGGCTTACAAGCTGGTTGTGAGCAACACGTGCACAACCACGTACACACATCCTCAACACCACTGATGCGGATCACCCGCATCCTCAACAACGGCTTCTCATGAAGGCTTCTCGCCGTCTCAGCTGGCACTGACATCACACCAAGTGCCTTGTTTGTCACCGTCACATTGACATCTTGTCAAAATGGAATCACACCCCTCTCTTGTCGGCATCGCACCGACTATCGGCATCGCACCGATACTTCTTGTGACAATGGCATCGCACCACTGTAGTCGGCATCACACCGACCCTTTTGTAATGATGACATCACACCATCATCACACTGACTCCTCGCTATGATGGCCTCACACCACAAGCGTCGGTCTCGCACCGACTCTTCTAATGATGGCCTCACACCACCACCGTTGTTGGCCTCACACCAACGCATCATATGACAATGACATCACACCACTGTCATTTGTGCACAGTCCCTAACGACATCACACCGTCAGGCGTGCACTCTCCTCAACTTGTCTCACAGGAGTGCTGGCTCCTCGTCATCACGATGAGCAAGGAGTGCTTTGTGTTTCTTTTCTGGACACTCATATGAAAAAATGTCCAAGCTCATGACAGCTATAACACTGGACCTCACTTTTATCTTTGAGTCATCCACCACGTCCATAGTCACGACCGCGACCACGACCTCGTCCTCGCGACGAGTCGTGTCCTCTGGTCATGAGAAGTTGCTCTTCTACACCTCTCGGCTCCAGCCCCTTTAGGAGCTCCTCATGCGCCTTAAGTGACCCAGTGGCCTCCTCCATGGCCATCTTGTTGACATCACTAAACAACACAATCGATGAAGCAACATGGATAATTTTTTTGGAAACGGGTCGCAACAACTTTTTGACCACGTACTTCTCCTCCATCGGGTCTCCAAGCTCACGAATATGTCCCACGAGCGTTGTGAACTTCGCCGCAAAATCATCCACAGACTCTTCATCAGCCATCTTGAGGTTATCAAATTCTGAGCGCAAGGCCTGGATCCTTGATTCTCAGACGCGCTCGACACCCACATGCATGGAGCGTAGCGCCGCCCACACATCAGACGCGGATTCCTTCTCTGCAACTCATAGTAGCATTGCGTCGTCGATCGATTGGGAGATGATTGTCATGGCCAGCTCCTCCTTGATTTCATCAACCTCCTTGGACGAGCTCTCACGATCAACGACACCCCATGCACCATGTGCTCTCAGGAGGTACTTCATCCTCATCGCCCATGCCGCGTAGTTTGTCCTTGTCAGTTGCGGGAACGGAATCTTCCCCGCCACCGCCGCTGCTATCGCAGGGTTGCCTAATCCGCTCGGCACCATGAATGTAGTGTCGCGCGTCATCATCTTTGTCATAACCTAGCTCTGATACCAATTGTTAACTAAACTACAGAGTAGCTAGCTCTCCCCGGATCAAACGAAGAGGATCAGAGAGCAGCTGTGTGTGGTCGCTGCTATACGAGAACAAAGGAAGACACAAGACGCTGCAGCTACAATCTACAAGCACACACACTTGCACTGGAGAAGCTCACTACTACCTTTGAAGCTTGATTGCTTGAGTTTACAAGAGATGGATCCATGCCCTTTTATAGGGGCTTACAAGCTGGTTGTGAGCAACACGTGCACAACCACGTACACACATCCTCAACACCACTGATGCGGATCACCCGCATCCTCAACAACGGCTTCTCATGAAGGCTTCTCGCCGTCTCAGCTGGCACTGACATCACACCAAGTGCCTTGTTTGTCACCGTCACATTGACATCTTGTCAAAATGGAATCACACCCCTCTCTTGTCGGCATCGCACCGACTATCGGCATCGCACCGATACTTCTTGTGACAATGGCATCGCACCACTGTAGTCGGCATCACACCGACCCTTTTGTAATGATGACATCACACCATCATCACACTGACTCCTCGCTATGATGGCCTCACACCACAAGCGTCGGTCTCGCACCGACTCTTCTAATGATGGCCTCACACCACCACCGTTGTTGGCCTCACACCAACGCATCATATGACAATGACATCACACCACTGTCATTTGTGCACAGTCCCTAACGACATCACACCGTCAGGCGTGCACTCTCCTCAACTTGTCTCACAGGAGTGCTGGCTCCTCGTCATCACGATGAGCAAGGAGTGCTTTGTGTTTCTTTTCTGGACACTCATATGAAAAAATGTCCAAGCTCATGACAGCTATAACACTGGACCTCACTTTTATCTTTGAGTCATCCACCACGTCCATAGTCACGACCGCGACCACGACCTCGTCCTCGCGACGAGTCGTGTCCTCTGGTCATGAGAAGTTGCTCTTCTACACCTCTCGGCTCCAGCCCCTTTAGGAGCTCCTCATGCGCCTTAAGTGACCCAGTGGCCTCCTCCATGGCCATCTTGTTGACATCACTAAACAACACAATCGATGAAGCAACATGGATAATTTTTTTGGAAACGGGTCGCAACAACTTTTTGACCACGTACTTCTCCTCCATCGGGTCTCCAAGCTCACGAATATGTCCCACGAGCGTTGTGAACTTCGCCGCAAAATCATCCACAGACTCTTCATCAGCCATCTTGAGGTTATCAAATTCTGAGCGCAAGGCCTGGATCCTTGATTCTCAGACGCGCTCGACACCCACATGCATGGAGCGTAGCGCCGCCCACACATCAGACGCGGATTCCTTCTCTGCAACTCATAGTAGCATTGCGTCGTCGATCGATTGGGAGATGATTGTCATGGCCAGCTCCTCCTTGATTTCATCAACCTCCTTGGACGAGCTCTCACGATCAACGACACCCCATGCACCATGTGCTCTCAGGAGGTACTTCATCCTCATCGCCCATGCCGCGTAGTTTGTCCTTGTCAGTTGCGGGAACGGAATCTTCCCCGCCACCGCCGCTGCTATCGCAGGGTTGCCTAATCCGCTCGGCACCATGAATGTAGTGTCGCGCGTCATCATCTTTGTCATAACCTAGCTCTGATACCAATTGTTAACTAAACTACAGAGTAGCTAGCTCTCCCCGGATCAAACGAAGAGGATCAGAGAGCAGCTGTGTGTGGTCGCTGCTATACGAGAACAAAGGAAGACACAAGACGCTGCAGCTACAATCTACAAGCACACACACTTGCACTGGAGAAGCTCACTACTACCTTTGAAGCTTGATTGCTTGAGTTTACAAGAGATGGATCCATGCCCTTTTATAGGGGCTTACAAGCTGGTTGTGAGCAACACGTGCACAACCACGTACACACATCCTCAACACCACTGATGCGGATCACCCGCATCCTCAACAACGGCTTCTCATGAAGGCTTCTCGCCGTCTCAGCTGGCACTGACATCACACCAAGTGCCTTGTTTGTCACCGTCACATTGACATCTTGTCAAAATGGAATCACACCCCTCTCTTGTCGGCATCGCACCGACTATCGGCATCGCACCGATACTTCTTGTGACAATGGCATCGCACCACTGTAGTCGGCATCACACCGACCCTTTTGTAATGATGACATCACACCATCATCACACTGACTCCTCGCTATGATGGCCTCACACCACAAGCGTCGGTCTCGCACCGACTCTTCTAATGATGGCCTCACACCACCACCGTTGTTGGCCTCACACCAACGCATCATATGACAATGACATCACACCACTGTCATTTGTGCACAGTCCCTAACGACATCACACCGTCAGGCGTGCACTCTCCTCAACTTGTCTCACAGGAGTGCTGGCTCCTCGTCATCACGATGAGCAAGGAGTGCTTTGTGTTTCTTTTCTGGACACTCATATGAAAAAATGTCCAAGCTCATGACAGCTATAACACTGGACCTCACTTTTATCTTTGAGTCATCCACCACGTCCATAGTCACGACCGCGACCACGACCTCGTCCTCGCGACGAGTCGTGTCCTCTGGTCATGAGAAGTTGCTCTTCTACACCTCTCGGCTCCAGCCCCTTTAGGAGCTCCTCATGCGCCTTAAGTGACCCAGTGGCCTCCTCCATGGCCATCTTGTTGACATCACTAAACAACACAATCGATGAAGCAACATGGATAATTTTTTTGGAAACGGGTCGCAACAACTTTTTGACCACGTACTTCTCCTCCATCGGGTCTCCAAGCTCACGAATATGTCCCACGAGCGTTGTGAACTTCGCCGCAAAATCATCCACAGACTCTTCATCAGCCATCTTGAGGTTATCAAATTCTGAGCGCAAGGCCTGGATCCTTGATTCTCAGACGCGCTCGACACCCACATGCATGGAGCGTAGCGCCGCCCACACATCAGACGCGGATTCCTTCTCTGCAACTCATAGTAGCATTGCGTCGTCGATCGATTGGGAGATGATTGTCATGGCCAGCTCCTCCTTGATTTCATCAACCTCCTTGGACGAGCTCTCACGATCAACGACACCCCATGCACCATGTGCTCTCAGGAGGTACTTCATCCTCATCGCCCATGCCGCGTAGTTTGTCCTTGTCAGTTGCGGGAACGGAATCTTCCCCGCCACCGCCGCTGCTATCGCAGGGTTGCCTAATCCGCTCGGCACCATGAATGTAGTGTCGCGCGTCATCATCTTTGTCATAACCTAGCTCTGATACCAATTGTTAACTAAACTACAGAGTAGCTAGCTCTCCCCGGATCAAACGAAGAGGATCAGAGAGCAGCTGTGTGTGGTCGCTGCTATACGAGAACAAAGGAAGACACAAGACGCTGCAGCTACAATCTACAAGCACACACACTTGCACTGGAGAAGCTCACTACTACCTTTGAAGCTTGATTGCTTGAGTTTACAAGAGATGGATCCATGCCCTTTTATAGGGGCTTACAAGCTGGTTGTGAGCAACACGTGCACAACCACGTACACACATCCTCAACACCACTGATGCGGATCACCCGCATCCTCAACAACGGCTTCTCATGAAGGCTTCTCGCCGTCTCAGCTGGCACTGACATCACACCAAGTGCCTTGTTTGTCACCGTCACATTGACATCTTGTCAAAATGGAATCACACCCCTCTCTTGTCGGCATCGCACCGACTATCGGCATCGCACCGATACTTCTTGTGACAATGGCATCGCACCACTGTAGTCGGCATCACACCGACCCTTTTGTAATGATGACATCACACCATCATCACACTGACTCCTCGCTATGATGGCCTCACACCACAAGCGTCGGTCTCGCACCGACTCTTCTAATGATGGCCTCACACCACCACCGTTGTTGGCCTCACACCAACGCATCATATGACAATGACATCACACCACTGTCATTTGTGCACAGTCCCTAACGACATCACACCGTCAGGCGTGCACTCTCCTCAACTTGTCTCACAGGAGTGCTGGCTCCTCGTCATCACGATGAGCAAGGAGTGCTTTGTGTTTCTTTTCTGGACACTCATATGAAAAAATGTCCAAGCTCATGACAGCTATAACACTGGACCTCACTTTTATCTTTGAGTCATCCACCACGTCCATAGTCACGACCGCGACCACGACCTCGTCCTCGCGACGAGTCGTGTCCTCTGGTCATGAGAAGTTGCTCTTCTACACCTCTCGGCTCCAGCCCCTTTAGGAGCTCCTCATGCGCCTTAAGTGACCCAGTGGCCTCCTCCATGGCCATCTTGTTGACATCACTAAACAACACAATCGATGAAGCAACATGGATAATTTTTTTGGAAACGGGTCGCAACAACTTTTTGACCACGTACTTCTCCTCCATCGGGTCTCCAAGCTCACGAATATGTCCCACGAGCGTTGTGAACTTCGCCGCAAAATCATCCACAGACTCTTCATCAGCCATCTTGAGGTTATCAAATTCTGAGCGCAAGGCCTGGATCCTTGATTCTCAGACGCGCTCGACACCCACATGCATGGAGCGTAGCGCCGCCCACACATCAGACGCGGATTCCTTCTCTGCAACTCATAGTAGCATTGCGTCGTCGATCGATTGGGAGATGATTGTCATGGCCAGCTCCTCCTTGATTTCATCAACCTCCTTGGACGAGCTCTCACGATCAACGACACCCCATGCACCATGTGCTCTCAGGAGGTACTTCATCCTCATCGCCCATGCCGCGTAGTTTGTCCTTGTCAGTTGCGGGAACGGAATCTTCCCCGCCACCGCCGCTGCTATCGCAGGGTTGCCTAATCCGCTCGGCACCATGAATGTAGTGTCGCGCGTCATCATCTTTGTCATAACCTAGCTCTGATACCAATTGTTAACTAAACTACAGAGTAGCTAGCTCTCCCCGGATCAAACGAAGAGGATCAGAGAGCAGCTGTGTGTGGTCGCTGCTATACGAGAACAAAGGAAGACACAAGACGCTGCAGCTACAATCTACAAGCACACACACTTGCACTGGAGAAGCTCACTACTACCTTTGAAGCTTGATTGCTTGAGTTTACAAGAGATGGATCCATGCCCTTTTATAGGGGCTTACAAGCTGGTTGTGAGCAACACGTGCACAACCACGTACACACATCCTCAACACCACTGATGCGGATCACCCGCATCCTCAACAACGGCTTCTCATGAAGGCTTCTCGCCGTCTCAGCTGGCACTGACATCACACCAAGTGCCTTGTTTGTCACCGTCACATTGACATCTTGTCAAAATGGAATCACACCCCTCTCTTGTCGGCATCGCACCGACTATCGGCATCGCACCGATACTTCTTGTGACAATGGCATCGCACCACTGTAGTCGGCATCACACCGACCCTTTTGTAATGATGACATCACACCATCATCACACTGACTCCTCGCTATGATGGCCTCACACCACAAGCGTCGGTCTCGCACCGACTCTTCTAATGATGGCCTCACACCACCACCGTTGTTGGCCTCACACCAACGCATCATATGACAATGACATCACACCACTGTCATTTGTGCACAGTCCCTAACGACATCACACCGTCAGGCGTGCACTCTCCTCAACTTGTCTCACAGGAGTGCTGGCTCCTCGTCATCACGATGAGCAAGGAGTGCTTTGTGTTTCTTTTCTGGACACTCATATGAAAAAATGTCCAAGCTCATGACAGCTATAACACTGGACCTCACTTTTATCTTTGAGTCATCCACCACGTGCATAGTCACGACCGCGACCACGACCTCGTCCTCGCGACGAGTCGTGTCCTCTGGTCATGAGAAGTTGCTCTTCTACACCTCTCGGCTCCAGCCCCTTTAGGAGCTCCTCATGCGCCTTAAGTGACCCAGTGGCCTCCTCCATGGCCATCTTGTTGACATCACTAAACAACACAATCGATGAAGCAACATGGATAATTTTTTTGGAAACGGGTCGCAACAACTTTTTGACCACGTACTTCTCCTCCATCGGGTCTCCAAGCTCACGAATATGTCCCACGAGCGTTGTGAACTTCGCCGCAAAATCATCCACAGACTCTTCATCAGCCATCTTGAGGTTATCAAATTCTGAGCGCAAGGCCTGGATCCTTGATTCTCAGACGCGCTCGACACCCACATGCATGGAGCGTAGCGCCGCCCACACATCAGACGCGGATTCCTTCTCTGCAACTCATAGTAGCATTGCGTCGTCGATCGATTGGGAGATGATTGTCATGGCCAGCTCCTCCTTGATTTCATCAACCTCCTTGGACGAGCTCTCACGATCAACGACACCCCATGCACCATGTGCTCTCAGGAGGTACTTCATCCTCATCGCCCATGCCGCGTAGTTTGTCCTTGTCAGTTGCGGGAACGGAATCTTCCCCGCCACCGCCGCTGCTATCGCAGGGTTGCCTAATCCGCTCGGCACCATGAATGTAGTGTCGCGCGTCATCATCTTTGTCATAACCTAGCTCTGATACCAATTGTTAACTAAACTACAGAGTAGCTAGCTCTCCCCGGATCAAACGAAGAGGATCAGAGAGCAGCTGTGTGTGGTCGCTGCTATACGAGAACAAAGGAAGACACAAGACGCTGCAGCTACAATCTACAAGCACACACACTTGCACTGGAGAAGCTCACTACTACCTTTGAAGCTTGATTGCTTGAGTTTACAAGAGATGGATCCATGCCCTTTTATAGGGGCTTACAAGCTGGTTGTGAGCAACACGTGCACAACCACGTACACACATCCTCAACACCACTGATGCGGATCACCCGCATCCTCAACAACGGCTTCTCATGAAGGCTTCTCGCCGTCTCAGCTGGCACTGACATCACACCAAGTGCCTTGTTTGTCACCGTCACATTGACATCTTGTCAAAATGGAATCACACCCCTCTCTTGTCGGCATCGCACCGACTATCGGCATCGCACCGATACTTCTTGTGACAATGGCATCGCACCACTGTAGTCGGCATCACACCGACCCTTTTGTAATGATGACATCACACCATCATCACACTGACTCCTCGCTATGATGGCCTCACACCACAAGCGTCGGTCTCGCACCGACTCTTCTAATGATGGCCTCACACCACCACCGTTGTTGGCCTCACACCAACGCATCATATGACAATGACATCACACCACTGTCATTTGTGCACAGTCCCTAACGACATCACACCGTCAGGCGTGCACTCTCCTCAACTTGTCTCACAGGAGTGCTGGCTCCTCGTCATCACGATGAGCAAGGAGTGCTTTGTGTTTCTTTTCTGGACACTCATATGAAAAAATGTCCAAGCTCATGACAGCTATAACACTGGACCTCACTTTTATCTTTGAGTCATCCACCACGTCCATAGTCACGACCGCGACCACGACCTCGTCCTCGCGACGAGTCGTGTCCTCTGGTCATGAGAAGTTGCTCTTCTACACCTCTCGGCTCCAGCCCCTTTAGGAGCTCCTCATGCGCCTTAAGTGACCCAGTGGCCTCCTCCATGGCCATCTTGTTGACATCACTAAACAACACAATCGATGAAGCAACATGGATAATTTTTTTGGAAACGGGTCGCAACAACTTTTTGACCACGTACTTCTCCTCCATCGGGTCTCCAAGCTCACGAATATGTCCCACGAGCGTTGTGAACTTCGCCGCAAAATCATCCACAGACTCTTCATCAGCCATCTTGAGGTTATCAAATTCTGAGCGCAAGGCCTGGATCCTTGATTCTCAGACGCGCTCGACACCCACATGCATGGAGCGTAGCGCCGCCCACACATCAGACGCGGATTCCTTCTCTGCAACTCATAGTAGCATTGCGTCGTCGATCGATTGGGAGATGATTGTCATGGCCAGCTCCTCCTTGATTTCATCAACCTCCTTGGACGAGCTCTCACGATCAACGACACCCCATGCACCATGTGCTCTCAGGAGGTACTTCATCCTCATCGCCCATGCCGCGTAGTTTGTCCTTGTCAGTTGCGGGAACGGAATCTTCCCCGCCACCGCCGCTGCTATCGCAGGGTTGCCTAATCCGCTCGGCACCATGAATGTAGTGTCGCGCGTCATCATCTTTGTCATAACCTAGCTCTGATACCAATTGTTAACTAAACTACAGAGTAGCTAGCTCTCCCCGGATCAAACGAAGAGGATCAGAGAGCAGCTGTGTGTGGTCGCTGCTATACGAGAACAAAGGAAGACACAAGACGCTGCAGCTACAATCTACAAGCACACACACTTGCACTGGAGAAGCTCACTACTACCTTTGAAGCTTGATTGCTTGAGTTTACAAGAGATGGATCCATGCCCTTTTATAGGGGCTTACAAGCTGGTTGTGAGCAACACGTGCACAACCACGTACACACATCCTCAACACCACTGATGCGGATCACCCGCATCCTCAACAACGGCTTCTCATGAAGGCTTCTCGCCGTCTCAGCTGGCACTGACATCACACCAAGTGCCTTGTTTGTCACCGTCACATTGACATCTTGTCAAAATGGAATCACACCCCTCTCTTGTCGGCATCGCACCGACTATCGGCATCGCACCGATACTTCTTGTGACAATGGCATCGCACCACTGTAGTCGGCATCACACCGACCCTTTTGTAATGATGACATCACACCATCATCACACTGACTCCTCGCTATGATGGCCTCACACCACAAGCGTCGGTCTCGCACCGACTCTTCTAATGATGGCCTCACACCACCACCGTTGTTGGCCTCACACCAACGCATCATATGACAATGACATCACACCACTGTCATTTGTGCACAGTCCCTAACGACATCACACCGTCAGGCGTGCACTCTCCTCAACTTGTCTCACAGGAGTGCTGGCTCCTCGTCATCACGATGAGCAAGGAGTGCTTTGTGTTTCTTTTCTGGACACTCATATGAAAAAATGTCCAAGCTCATGACAGCTATAACACTGGACCTCACTTTTATCTTTGAGTCATCCACCACGTCCATAGTCACGACCGCGACCACGACCTCGTCCTCGCGACGAGTCGTGTCCTCTGGTCATGAGAAGTTGCTCTTCTACACCTCTCGGCTCCAGCCCCTTTAGGAGCTCCTCATGCGCCTTAAGTGACCCAGTGGCCTCCTCCATGGCCATCTTGTTGACATCACTAAACAACACAATCGATGAAGCAACATGGATAATTTTTTTGGAAACGGGTCGCAACAACTTTTTGACCACGTACTTCTCCTCCATCGGGTCTCCAAGCTCACGAATATGTCCCACGAGCGTTGTGAACTTCGCCGCAAAATCATCCACAGACTCTTCATCAGCCATCTTGAGGTTATCAAATTCTGAGCGCAAGGCCTGGATCCTTGATTCTCAGACGCGCTCGACACCCACATGCATGGAGCGTAGCGCCGCCCACACATCAGACGCGGATTCCTTCTCTGCAACTCATAGTAGCATTGCGTCGTCGATCGATTGGGAGATGATTGTCATGGCCAGCTCCTCCTTGATTTCATCAACCTCCTTGGACGAGCTCTCACGATCAACGACACCCCATGCACCATGTGCTCTCAGGAGGTACTTCATCCTCATCGCCCATGCCGCGTAGTTTGTCCTTGTCAGTTGCGGGAACGGAATCTTCCCCGCCACCGCCGCTGCTATCGCAGGGTTGCCTAATCCGCTCGGCACCATGAATGTAGTGTCGCGCGTCATCATCTTTGTCATAACCTAGCTCTGATACCAATTGTTAACTAAACTACAGAGTAGCTAGCTCTCCCCGGATCAAACGAAGAGGATCAGAGAGCAGCTGTGTGTGGTCGCTGCTATACGAGAACAAAGGAAGACACAAGACGCTGCAGCTACAATCTACAAGCACACACACTTGCACTGGAGAAGCTCACTACTACCTTTGAAGCTTGATTGCTTGAGTTTACAAGAGATGGATCCATGCCCTTTTATAGGGGCTTACAAGCTGGTTGTGAGCAACACGTGCACAACCACGTACACACATCCTCAACACCACTGATGCGGATCACCCGCATCCTCAACAACGGCTTCTCATGAAGGCTTCTCGCCGTCTCAGCTGGCACTGACATCACACCAAGTGCCTTGTTTGTCACCGTCACATTGACATCTTGTCAAAATGGAATCACACCCCTCTCTTGTCGGCATCGCACCGACTATCGGCATCGCACCGATACTTCTTGTGACAATGGCATCGCACCACTGTAGTCGGCATCACACCGACCCTTTTGTAATGATGACATCACACCATCATCACACTGACTCCTCGCTATGATGGCCTCACACCACAAGCGTCGGTCTCGCACCGACTCTTCTAATGATGGCCTCACACCACCACCGTTGTTGGCCTCACACCAACGCATCATATGACAATGACATCACACCACTGTCATTTGTGCACAGTCCCTAACGACATCACACCGTCAGGCGTGCACTCTCCTCAACTTGTCTCACAGGAGTGCTGGCTCCTCGTCATCACGATGAGCAAGGAGTGCTTTGTGTTTCTTTTCTGGACACTCATATGAAAAAATGTCCAAGCTCATGACAGCTATAACACTGGACCTCACTTTTATCTTTGAGTCATCCACCACGTGCATAGTCACGACCGCGACCACGACCTCGTCCTCGCGACGAGTCGTGTCCTCTGGTCATGAGAAGTTGCTCTTCTACACCTCTCGGCTCCAGCCCCTTTAGGAGCTCCTCATGCGCCTTAAGTGACCCAGTGGCCTCCTCCATGGCCATCTTGTTGACATCACTAAACAACACAATCGATGAAGCAACATGGATAATTTTTTTGGAAACGGGTCGCAACAACTTTTTGACCACGTACTTTTCCTCCATCGGGTCTCCAAGCTCACGAATATGTCCCACGAGCGTTGTGAACTTCGCCGCAAAATCATCCACAGACTCTTCATCAGCCATCTTGAGGTTATCAAATTCTGAGCGCAAGGCCTGGATCCTTGATTCTCAGACGCGCTCGACACCCACATGCATGGAGCGTAGCGCCGCCCACACATCAGACGCGGATTCCTTCTCTGCAACTCATAGTAGCATTGCGTCGTCGATCGACTGGGAGATGATTGTCATGGTCAGCTCCTCCTTGATTTCATCAACCTCCTTGGACGAGCTCTCACGATCAACGACACCCCATGCACCATGTGCTCTCAGGAGGTACTTCATCCTCATCGCCCATGCCGCGTAGTTTGTCCTTGTCAGTTGCGGGAACGAAATCTTCCTCGCCGCCGCCGCTGCTATCGCAGGGTTGCCTAATCCGCTCGGCACCATGAATGTAGTGTCAGGCGTCATCATCTTTGTCATAACCTAGCTCTGATACCAATTGTTAACTAAACTACAGAGTAGCTAGCTCTCTCCGGATCAAACGAAGAGGATCAGAGAGCAGCTGTGGGTGGTCACTGCTATACGTGAACAAAGGAAGACACAAGACGCTGCAGCTGCAATCTACAAGCACACACACACACACTTGCACTGGAGAAGCTCACGTACACTACTACCTTTGAAGCTTGATTGCTTGAGTTTACAAGAGATGGATCCATGCCCTTTTATAGGGGCTTACAAGCTGGTTGTGAGCAACACGTGCACAACCACGTACACACATGCTAGAAGATACACTACGTACTAGAATTTACTACTTGCATGTACAACTCATGCATGCACCATTCTACTAGTGACACATCATTTCTTACTAGCTAAGCTTCTGCCGACTTGCATTGGATATTTTGCTTCTAGCTGCCGTAGCAAATGCTCCTCGTTGATATCCTAATATTTTGACAGCTACTGATATTTTTTGTACTGCTATGTTTGCTTCTTGTCGTCCTGCAGCTACATGGCCTAGATATTTTAAGGCAACAAGATTATTTCCAGTGACCTGTCACTATCCGTGGACACGTCCGGACATGTTCATGGACATATTGAGGACCAAAAGAAGCAATCCTGATTGTAGATGCTCTTACGCAGCAGCAACACTAGTGCTGTGGACTGCTGTGTGCTTGTTGACAGCCAGCACTAGTACTAGGTTATGGGTCGGGCAAATGGTTAGCCCCGGGGGGTAGGCGCACCCCCAGGCTTGTGGGCCCCTCGTGGCACCTCTTAACCTAGTTTTAGCGCTATAAATTCCAAAATATTGTTGGGGAATGTTGCATGGAAAACAAAAAAATTTCTACGCACACGCAAGATCTATCCATGGAGATGCATAGCTACGAGAGGGGGAGTGTGTCTACGTACCCTCGTAGACCGTAAGCGGAAGCATTAGAACAACGCGGTTGATGTCGTCGAACAACTTCACGATCCAACAGACCGAGTACCGAACGTACGGCACCTCCGCGTTCAGCACACGTTCAGCTCGGTGACGTCCTCGACTTCTTGATCCAGCAAGACGGCGAGGTAGTGGATAAGTTTCGGCATCACGACGGCGTGGTGACGGTGATGGTAATGCTATCTCTGCAGGGCTTCGCCCAAGCACTGCGAAAATATGACCGAGGGACGGAACTGTGGAGGGGGGCGTCGCACACGGCTAAGACAATGTTGTGTTCTCTTTGGGGCACCCCCTCTCCTCTATTTATATATGTGTAGGGGCTTGGAGTAGAAGGAATAGTGCCACGTGAACAGTAACCGTGAATAGTACACACGTGGACTTGGACTCCAAAAGTCCAATCCTATTTCTACTAGGACTCTCCCTTTTTCCTTCCCTAGCTGCGTGGGCTTTTGAGGACTTAGTGCGCCTGGCCCAATAAGGCCAGGGCGCCTCCCCTTAGCCCATGCCAGCCCTTGGGATGTGGTGGACCCACTTTTGGACTTCCGGACCCCTCCGGAATCCTCCGGAACCTTCTGAAAGCTTCCCGGTACAATACCGAAAAAACTGCACTTTTTTTCGGAACCCAAAATATGACTTCCCATATATAAATCTTTACCTCTCGACCATTCCGAGACTCCTCGTGACGTCCGGGATCTCATCCGGGACTCCAAACAACATTCGGTTACCAATTCACATAACTCATATAACACTATATCGTCAACGAACGTTAAGCGTGCGGACCCTACGGGTTCGGGAATGATGTAGACATGACCGAGACGCCTCTCCGGTCAATAACCAATAGCGGAACCTGGATGCCCATATTGGTTCTTACATATTCCACGAAGATCTTATCGGTCGAATCGCAATGACAACATACGTAATTCCCTTTGTCCGTCGGTATGTTACTTGCCCGAGATTCGATCATCGGTATCTCCATACCTAGTTCAATCTCGTTACCGGCAAGTCTCTTTACTCGTTCCGTAATACATCATCCCGTAACTAACTCCTTAGTCACTTTGCTTGCAAGCTTCTTATGATGTGCATTACTGAGAGGGCCCAGAGATACCTCTCCGAAACACGGAGTGACAAATCCCAGTCTCGATCCATGCCAACTCAACGGACACCTTCAGAGATACCTGTAGAGCATCTTTATGATTACCCAGTTACGTTGTGACGTTTGATAGCACACAAGGTATTCCTCCGGTATCCGGGAGTTGCATGATCTCATGGTCTGAGGAACATGTATTTGACATTCAAGAAAGCTGTAGCAATAAACAGAACGATCATATGCTAAGCTAACGGATGGGTCTTGTCCATCACATCATTCTCCTAATGATGTGATCCCGTTATCAAATGACAACTCATGTCTATGGTTAGGAAACCTTAACCATCTTTGATCAACGAGCTAGTCTAGTAGAGGCTCACTAGGGACACGGTATTTGTTTATGTATTCACACATGTATTTAAGTTTCCGGTCAATACAATTCTAGCATGAATAATAAACCTTTATCATGAACAAGGAAATATAAAATAATAACAACTTTATTATTGCTTCTAGGGCATATTTCCATCAAATATTGCCAATATACCAGAGAGACAGAAGAGAAAACCTTTCCGCCACCGCAAGCCTATTTTCTTCCTCGATCCCATCTGGAGCCTTTTTCGGTAATCTGCCGGAGGGGGAATCGATCACGGAGGGCTTCTTCATCAACCTTGCTGCCCTTCCGATGATGTGTGAGTAGTTTACCACAGACCTACAGGTCCATAGCTAGTAGCTAGATGGTTTCTTCTCTCTCTTTGATCTTCAATACCATGTTCTCCTTGATGTTCTTGGAGTTCTATTCGATGTAATCTTCTTTTGCGGTGTATTTGTTGGGATCCGATGAATTGTGGGTTTATGATCAAATTATTTATGAGAAATATTTGAGTCTTCTCTGAACTCTTTTATGCATGATTGTTATAGCTTTGTATTTCTTTCCGATCTATCCGTTTCGTTTGGCCAACTAGATTGATTTATCTTGCAATGGGAGAGGTGCTTTGTGATGGGTTCAATCTTGCAGTGTTTTATATCCCAGTGATAGAAAGGGACAAGACACGTATTTGTATTGTTGCCATTAAGGATAAAAATATGGGGTTTAGTCATATTGCTTGAGTTTACTTTGTCTACATCATGTCATCTTGCTTAAGGCATTACTCTATTTTATACTTAATACCCTAGATGCATGCTGGATAGCGGTCGATGGGTGGAGTAATAGTAGTAGATGCAGGAAGGAGTCGGTCTACTTGTCTCGGACGTGATGCCTATATACATGATCATTGCCTTGAATATCGTCATAACCATGCGCTTTTCTATCAATTGTCCAACAGTAATTTGTTTACCCACCGTATGATATGTGTTCAAGAGAGAAGCCTCTAGTGAAAACTATGCCCCCCGGGTCTACTTTTATCATATATTAAAATCCAAAAATACCTTGCTGCAATTTATTTACTTTTATTTTCTTTTGCAATTTACTTTTCTATCTATCACTATCAGAATTAATCCTTGCAAGTGACCGCTAAGGGGATTGACAACCCTCTTATTGGTGGGTGCCACGGTGGGCGCCAACTGTGGGTGCCAACTGTCGTGGTTTTGTCACGGCAAGATGTCCTCATGAAAGGACTTAGTGGTGAGGCCATTGCACCTAGGTGGTAGCTTGAACGGGGTTGGTCGGAATCGAGAGACACGAGTTTTACCTGGGTTCGGCCCCTCACGGTGGAGGTAAAAAGCTACATCCTGCTTGATTGATATTGATGATGTTCATGATCTCGATTACAAGGGTGCTATTTCGCTACCTCTAATCTCGAGAGCTTCTACTTTGATCTTGTCTAAAACTTGTCTGTCTATCTTCACCCCTTGGGGTGCCTTGCCCCTCCTTATATAAGTTGAAGGGGCCAGCTTACATGTAGAGTCCTAGTAGGACTACAACTAGTCTCTTTTCTACTACAAGCCGGATACTAGTCCGGGTCTTGCTTCCCTTGTCAGGTCTTGCTTCCCTTGTCAGGGAACTTTCCTTTTCTTGGACCTTCTCTACGAGCCGGCCCTCCAGGCCTCTCCGTGAGCCGGCCTTCTGCTGGGTTGCACACTGGGCCTTAGGCCTTGTCGTCCAGGTCGACCCGGTAAGCGAGATGACCCATGAGCCGCCAAGTGATGGGCTGGGTCATTCCTCCTGGCCGGGTCAAACCGTGGGGAATATCCCCAACACGTTGGGTGCAAGTGTTTGCTTTTGTGTGTGTAGGTGCTGCTAACGAGGTTCTGTGTGGTTCTCTTACTGAATTGATAATTTTGATTCTTAACTGAGGGAAATACTTATCTCTACTGTACTGCATCATCCTCTCCTCTTCGAGGAAATCCCAACGCAGTTCACAAGTAGCAGCGTTAAAAAGTATGAACCAATTGCTCGGCTTGTCATCGGGGTAGTTCATGATTAATACTTTGTGTTAGGAAGACAAAGCATGACGGCCTATATGATTTTGTAGGGATAACATTCTTTAGCATTTTTATTTTGAATGGCATGATTGTTTGTTGGTATGCCTGAGTATTGATGTTTTTATATCAAATTATAGACTATTGCTTTGAATTAACCGTTTCTTAATATTCATATTGTAAAAGAGATTACATGATAAACATGTTAGGTAGCATTCTGATACGTCTCCGTCGTATCTATAATTTTTGATTGTTTTATGCCAATATCCTACAATTACCACATACTTTTGGCAACATTTTATATGATTTCTTGGACTAACATATTGATCCAGTGCCCAGTGCCAGTTCCTGTTTTCTGGTTGTTTTTTGTTTCACATAAAATCCATATCAAACGAAATCCAAACGCAATAAAATTTTACGGAGAATTATTTTGAAATATATGTGATTTTTGGGAGGTGGAATCAACGCAAATGGAGGCCCACAGCCTCCACAAGGCATCTTGGCGCGACCCCCCTAGCCACGTGGTGTTGCCTTGTGGGTACACCGTAAGTCGGTTGGGGCTCTTCTTCGGACGCAAGGAAGCTTATATTGAGAAAAAAATCATGTTAAAATTTCAGCGCAATCGGAGTTACGGATCTCCGAAAATATAAGAAACGGTTTTTGGCCAGAAAAAGAGAACGCGAAAAAGAAGAGAAACAGAGAGAGAGAGAGAGAGAGATCCAATCTCGGAGGGGCTCCTCCCCTCCGGGAGCCATGGTGGCCATAGATCAGAGGGGAACCTCTCCTCCCATCTAGGGGGGAAGCCAAGCATGAAGAAGAAGGAGGGGGCTCTCTCCCCCTCTCTTCCGGTGGCGCCGAAACGCCGTCGGGGCAATCATCGTGACGGCGATCTACACCAACAACTTCACCGCCGTCAACACCAACTCTCTCCCCCTCTATGCAGTGATGTAACACCTCTTCTCCCTACTGTAATCTTTACCTAATAATAAAGCACGGATCGCTTCTTACCCCTGATTTTCGTCCGTCCACCGTTTTCACTGTCGTTCCTACGTCAGTTTGGTTCGGCACCAAGATAGGCCAAGCGAACGAACCAGCAGCCCATGAGCTGGCAATACCGAATCAGGCCCACCTATAGCGATCGAGAATTGAACTCGATACCTCAATACATGACAAATAGTCCCACGTCGCTACTTTGCACCCAATCCCATCAACTTTTATACCTCAGCCGGCTTGCTGCATCAGAAGTCAACAAGCAGAGTACGGAAACGGAACAAAGGAATTAACACCGCAGGTGGGAAGAGGGGAGCAAAGGAATAAGGACGTTACAAATCCGCAAAATCTTGTTATCCCACGCAGCATGACGATTTACATCTGACTCAGACGACAGAGATGCAGATGGGATAAGAATGAACGCAAAGAGGACGATTTACATCTGACTCAGATGGCAGAGATGCAGATGGGATAAGAACGAACGCAAAGAGGAGGCCCAGTCGCCGTCGGAGCATCCGCCGAGGCGAGGGACGGCCCGGGACGCGGCACCGGCGCTCCCGTCGACGAGGGGCGGCTTGCCCGAGCGGCGGTCCACGCGCAGTGCGCCCCACGCGAGCGAGGCAGAGGGTGGCGGCGCCGGTCGCAGGGGAGGACGGGCGGCGGCGGCGCGACAACGCCCGCGGTCGCGGCAGCGGCGAGGCTCCCTGCGTCTCCTGCTCAGCCAAGGGAAAAATAAAGAACTGCGCATGGTAGTTCCTCGCTAGACAGAGAAGGGGAGAGAGAAGAGAGGAAGGGAATCGGGAGAGTGGGAAGAAGAATGCGTGGCCAAATAGGATTAGATTAGCTAGATTTGGTAATAAAAATAACTAGGTACTGAAGAAAGAATCCAGAAAGATACATAGAGCTGGGATCTCTCTTCTCACAGAGCTCAGGCACTCTGGACCGTCCGATCGATTTGCTTGATGCGTTTCCGGCCGTCGGATCGAGCCCTTGGACGACCCAGGCCGTCGGATCGAAGCCGCGCTCCTGTAGGATGAATAGTTCGGTCCCTCTCTAGTTTTTCCTCACTTCGCGTTTTCGTTCGTGTCTCGCTGACGTGTGGGGTCGCTCGTGTGTGGGCCGCGCCTGTCAGTGACTGTGGCTGGGGGAGTGGCCTGTGTATGTTTTTGGCGGTCAAAATATCTTGCCACCGCCTGTAATTTTCAAAGCCCGCCGAGGGTATTTTGGACATTTCGTTTGTCCATGAGGTGGGGAGAGCCGGCTGTTTCCTCTTCCTGCTCCCATTTCCCCCCTTCTCTCTCGATTTCTCTCCTCTCGCAGCCGCCCGCTCGCTCGATCCCCACTGTCGCCGCCTCTGTCGCCGGCCGATTCCGGCCGCTCCGGTGAGCTCCGGCGCCACCCAAAACACACGGCTGCTCCTCGGAGAGCTCTACTAGCTTCACCGCGTCGATCTACTTTTCCTCGCCTCCTGCGGTCGCCCCCATCGATTTCCCCCGCTAGGGTTTCGATGGTGGAGGTGGACCTCGCCTCCGGCGGCCGCCTGCTCGTTGCCCCGATCTCTCGATCCCCATGGATGCGTCCCTGCAGAAGAGAAGATGCGGAGGGAGGATAGGAGGAGGTAGGCGCACTGGGGCGGGGTGGTCTCGCCGGCGACGATAGGGCTGGCCGGCCGGAGTTGGATCGAGATCCCGGCCCGCATCGCTTCCCCGTCGTCAGGCCGCATGCTGCTCCACCCTTCCTCCTCCCCTCCCATCGTTCCCTTCCCTAACCCTAGGAGTGAGTGAGGAGGCTGAGCCGCTGCCCGCCGCTGGCCCTCGGCACCTCCTGTTCGACCACGCCGAGGAAGCACCGGACCTTCGATCCTTGCGTACGTCAATTTGGATTTGCTCTTCGCCCCTCCCCTCCCCTCACGCTGCTGCTTTGTTCACGCAGGTGATGCATACTGCTGGGTTAGCTTCAATCTACCTTGGTGAGCTTCTCCACGCTACTGGGTGAGCTTCTTCTCCTCTAATCTTGTACCTTTAATTTATATGGTCGTTCACTGGATGCTCGCTGCTATCTATGGTTCATATGGTCGTTGTCTGGAAGCTCACTTTTGGGTCATATGGCCGTCGACTAAACGCTCGTGGTCTGAATGATGTCATTGTCTATGGCCAGCAATACACACTTTTCACTAGGATTTTCTTTGGCTGCTCATCATCTAAAAATGGATTCAGAATGCGGTCAATTTTGCAATGCATGGGAGTTCAATTTTCTGTATGCACAGTTATATGTTTTTTGTTGTTTCTGTTGTTTCTGCATGCACAGCTAATATCTTCAATTTTTCTGAATGCTTCTTGGTTGTTTCTGCTGTTTATCTAGGAGGTTCTTGGTTTTTGCTACAGGTCCAGTACTATACTATGCTAACCCAGCTATAGTGTGTGAGTACCTGTTGAGAATGTCCAGGTGGGCATGGATGTGGTTAACCAAGCAGGTGTGTCTCTGACTCTCTGCAAATTTAGCGTTCCATTGTTACATAGAAAGTCTGAATGCATGCTCAGAAAACTTCATTGTTTGTGCTGAACTTCTGATGTAACTGCATAAGCTTCCTTTTCATGTGGTCTTGGCAGGTAGAACACCTCTGGTTTGGGCATTCATTGCTGATAAAAGTGGGTACCTGAATATTGTCAGGTATGTTCTTGATCATGGTGCCAATCCAGATAATTGGATGCATATGTGGATGCACATCAAGTGTTCTCTATTTTTTGTAAGAGAACCTGCTGCCCTATAACTTTGGTTTAGTTTGTCGATAATACCTATTTTTATTAGATACATGCTGAGGAACATGCCCATGAGTATATACTTAGTGTATGTTTGGCCAGGTTGTTTTAACTTATGTTGTTCCTATGCTTCAGGAGACTGCAACTGACATGCTAAATGAGAGACCGCAACTGGACGGGAATAAACCAAAAGGTTAAACAATCTGGTCGTAGGGACATTCAGGGAGAAGTTTAGGTTGGTATTTTGATACACTATGTCCACTCTGCACTGTAATGATTAGCATCTGATTGTTTTTCTATCTTTATTGTGCATTCGCTACATTCAGCTCTCCGTTAGTGTGATCATTTTAGTGTTGTTACACACTGTCTGAAAAAAATAAGGATGAACCATGTATATATTTGCAGGGAGGACGAGTCCATTAGTTGGATCCTGCGTCTTGAGATTGTAGGACTCGGCTAAGGTTTGCACTTATTTTATAATGTGGATCACATAAAATAGAAATTCTAATTTCTGAAAATAGAAATTGAGCCTATGAGTGACCTCAACACTGAAGTTGAGAAAAAACTTAGTCAGCTTGTTAGGGAGAAGTACGTCAACACTGCTATATATGGTTATGTTCGTATCATGATTTTATCTTTTTTTATTAACTTAACACTCTCTTGCTGTAATATTTGTAGGTATGACACTGATTTTTTTCATTCTATATCGATATCCTTTGCCCTCACGCCCCTTCTACACCATGCCTTGTAATGAAAACCCAACGTACAACAACCCTTTTGATGTCTTCCTTCGAGGTGAGCATTGAAATTTCTCAGGCTGTACCTGCCACTATTTATTTATTTTTTGAGATGGAACCTGGCACTATTATGATAGTATAATAGAAGTATAATGGTCTTGATTTCCAGTTGTACAAGCAGCAGACAATTGTTTCTTTGGATCGAATTTGCTGAACGAACTTTGCATTCTTCTTATGATTGGCGAGGATATAATTTCCGGAGCACAAAGAATATATGAACTCGAGCTGCTGACCAAACGTGCGGCCGGGCATGGAATCGACAAGAGTTCTATAAAGTCATACATCGAATCATTTAGGTATGTACATCAAAATCTCGTGTCCCAAAATTAATTTTCATACTTACATAACTTTCGTATGGTAGATTTTGATATTTTTTAATATACAAATTTGGTTAAGCTTTGCATAGTTTGACTTCAAACAAATCTTATATGCTGAGTAAAAAAGAACGGAGGGAATATTTTCTATGTAAAAGAGCCCCATAACTATTTCAGTGTCATATATAATGAACCGCATTCGGATACCGCCTGCTAGAAATCGATCAGGGAGTGGGTGTCTGCATGAACAATCATCCGTTTATTCGCTATTTCTGAATGCAAATGCCCAGCACGTTCCTAGGCTAACTCTGTTACCTGGTGACCAGCACAGGTGAAAGTGCTCGCACTGACTGATCATGACACCATGGCGGGTGTCGTGAAGGCGATGGAGACTGCAAAAGAATTTTTCATCAGGATCATCCCTGCTGTTGAGATAAGCGCCGTTTATTCGCCTAGGTAACTCTCTTCTCCACCCTAAAATTTGTAACATGCTTTGATCACACAAAAGTGGTTAGTTCTCAATGTTTTTAATTGTTCTGAAAGTAACGGGTTAGGAGCCAATGAACCTGTTCATGTTCTTGCATACTACGGTAGTTGGGGGCCTGCTAAATCTCAGGAACTGGAGAAGGTTCTATCTACCATAGGGAGGGTCGCTATACATGTGTGAAGGAGATGCTATCGAAACTTAGGAACCTCGACATGCCATTGAACTTTGAAGATGTGTCTAATATAGCAGGGAATGGAGTGGCCCCAGGGCGGGTGCACGTGGCTTTCCGTTGTTAGTATGTACAGATGCAGAGTAGTTAGTATGTACTGATGTGGATTTCCGCTGTTCAAGTGTGTACAGAACTGCTGATGGATATATGATCTTACCTCTTTTGGAAGGGAATTAATAAGAAATCCATAAGTTGGAAATTACAGAGTAAATAAAAAAGCACAAATGTTAACTACCGTAAAACTTCCCGCCGATGTGTTATTATTAGCTCCATAGTAACTTTCAACTTTGTCCTTCATTTCGCTCGCTCGCTCCAATTATCCGTAGTTCTGGATTAGGCTTTTTATCTAAATTACTTAATGTGACAAAATATCTTAAATGCTTTCTTAGATGATGCAGAGTTATAGCTGTGAATATTTGCGAACAAGTCAGGTTAGAACAACACTGGTTATAATGCTTAAATCTGGCCTCCTCGAGCTTTCTAATAGATTCAGTGGTAAAACAACACTTAATATATTACTTGCACATGATTTTTGAAATTTAGTTTGGATGTTTCTTTTGTCATGAAATTTCTTCCCAAGAGATGCCCTGCATTATATGTTTCTGCTATAGCATGATTCATACAGTTTGGTATTTATAGTATGACCTGAATGAAAATCTTATAACGTGTTTCTGCTATGTTTTACATTTTATTTACAGTAGATATACGTTAATGCAAAATTTGTTATTTAGTTTTTATGGGATATGTTTATTCGATGTAACAAAGTTTTGTGATAAAAAGTATGTGCTGGTATATTTCAGTCCCATGTGATCGTTCATGTGTATAGCCTCTAGGATGTCTTTCGATTGACTATGCATTGTATCTGGTACATTTTAGTCTGTGATCTATAATAAATTCATCTATCTTGATTTTAGTTTGGCTTCGAAATGGTAGAGATGAGATACTCAAAATGTTGTGCTGAAGAGCGTGAAAGTTTCCACTTCCTGTTATATTTTCCTTCTTGTTGTGTACCGGATCTCCCTTTTATGTGGTTGTACTTTTGTTCTAGGCAGGCTTGTGGTTAGGGTTTGGTTGCGTTTGTTGTTCGTTGTTGATTTGGCACCCGTCGTAACATGGGAAAGGCCTGTTCCTCCTTGCGTTCTTTATTCCCTTTAGCTTTCCTGCTTGCGGTGTACATGGACATAGCTCATGCATGGTTGTTCTTCCCGGTTTCACAGGGTTGTGGTTAGGCAAGAACCTAGGTTCATTGCTGCTGTACAGGGACTTGATCTACCCTGCACCATGGCTTCTGATTGAAATTTAGCCCCTTTTTCTCTTATACCCCTCTGATGTGAGGATCTCTGGTTGGATTTGTGTAATCAGGCCCCAGGAGATGTGCTATATTTGTAAATGAACTATGTGTGGCTAGCTTGATTTAGTTTCCAGCAATACATGTTTATGTGTTACGCATCTGTTGACTAGGATGTGAAATAGATGTTGTTTATGTGAACCATCCTTGCTAATTATGTGTGGTGCATTTTTTTTCCTTGCTTGATATTTGCATCGACATTATGTATTTTGTTTGGCAATAGTACCATTCTCAGGTTTGTATCTAAATGGGAAGGAAAATTTATGTCTACTAAATTAATGCAAGTTAACCAAGCTCACCTTTGCATGCCTTTTTTATGAAATAAAATTGAACCATGTGCTCCCATAAAATATGCAGGTATAAAATCACAAGATTTGAGTCCAACTCAGAATGAGAAAAAAATGATATTTTCTTAAGATTGCTGATGAAAGTTTTTATAATTTTAGATATGCTGCTGTGCAGACCACTTAAGTTATGGGTTGTCACTCCCTCCGCGACCGAGTCGGAGCCCGACGCCGCCAAGCTCAAGTGCTACGGCATTAGCGAGGACCTCCGCGAGTTCAACAACGGCATGACCATAATCACCTTCTGCAACTTCCCCTTGCAAGGTAATGTTTACTCATGGATTGGTTTAGAGCGCTGGATTGACTGATGACGGGATTTTTAGTTGCGCAGATGAGCTTGAGATGTCGGATGTGTCCACGGTGTTGAATGTGCCTCAGGATCTTGAACGAATGGCAGGCTAGGCATACCACTCTCGTCCTCTTGCCCGTCAAGGTTTTGTTTCCATTAACCATTTCAGTCATGGGCGATTTTGTTTATGTGGCTCTCCATTGATTGAATGCCGATGAATGCACATACGAACATACATACATAGTTCTGTTTTGCTTTAGAATTCCAGTGTCGGGTACCATCCCTTCATGAGGTTTTATCCAGCGTCTTTCTCTTTCCTTAATAATGGTTGCACTTCTGATTGAAGAAAACCTCATGGAGGTTGGTGATTTGGAGCTCAGCTAGGGAAGCTATAAATTTCGTGGTTGTTGGTTGATGTGGAACGAAGTATGTTGTCCTTTTTTTTGTCGTAAATTCTTCACCTATTCAAGAGATGAATTTTGTGATAGTTAGAACAGCTGAACAAATATATCGTGTGGTGAACTGATCAACAAAAAAAGACCAACAAATAGTGCACTTGCAAGAGCCATATATTGTAGACTTAAGTGATTGTCAGATTCAGTGTACATGCGTGTATGCGAATTGGTGTAATTAATTTGGAAAGTCAACTGAATATATGTATACCTGTGTGCTTTAAGTTCCCCGCTCTAGCCTCAGTAAAGAACTAAAGATGATTACATTGGTATACGCATATAGATGATTATTGGTTGTTGGTCAATATAGCAAATCATGCTTATTGTTTCCGCCTGCATCAAAATAATCTATTGCTCATGTGTATATCTTGTGTACTGTTGATTTATTCATGGTTGATAATGATGGTTAAAATGCGAACATTAGCAATGTTGTGATAATTCTTTCTCGGATAATCTAGAGACAAAGCTCTATGGTTCTTTTTTCGGCAAACATTTAAATCAGATAATGTAGAGACAAAGCTTTGTTTTTTTCCTGCCGAACATTGAAATCAGAATATGTTTTGGGAAAATTATCACAGCATTATCAGTTAAACTACCAATTTCAGTATTTTTTATTTATTTATTGTTAATTACACCAATGGAATCAACCTGCACAAGTTATACTTGCGAAGGTGGATTGGAGAGGAAGGTGTCGATGCTCAAGCCATGTGATGAAGTGGATCAAGAAGAGTGAATCGGGAAAACTGAGAATTTTGTATGACTCATCCTTAGGTTGTATTTGTGTGGCAAATTGATCGAGTTCTCTTACCTTTGTCAATAATGGCCATTGATGAATCATTGACAAATGTTGAACTGTTTAGAGTTGAATTTAAGGTCTACCAGTCCTATAGAAAGAAAGTTGTGGTGTGTGCCATTAGTTAGTTATCTGACGAACAAATGAGACCACCATTGACTTTTTAGACAACATATTATCATTAATTTGAATTTCTCATATACTAGGTCAAGTTGTTTGGTATATATCAGAAAACAGTTTATCCGTTGAATACACGTGCATTCTTACTAATACATCATGTCATTTGATCTTTACTTGCTTAGCCATGTCGTTTGGACAGGCACCATCGCGCCAAGGCGCGTTTCCGATCTAGTTAACTATGAGAGACACGCTCCACCCATCGAATCCCTTGATTCTGACCCTAAAAAAATCACTTGATTCTGGTCGTGCATGCATTTTTTTCTTCTCCGAATCTACGTGCACACGATTTCCCAGTTTGGTTCTACATTTTTTTTTGAAGTTGGATTTGCATCTGTTTGTGTTTTTTACGTACTCATATTGACTACATAGGTCAGGTCACACACGGCGAAAACATACACGCCTGGACGCCCAATGAAGCAAATTTTATATCAAAATTTTAATCAACAACAAATTCATATAGTATACAAAATTCTCATGCAGAAAAACAATTTGGATGGCAATCTCGAGTCATGGATGGCAAGGAAGAAAGAAGGAAAAGAGATAGAGAGCGGTATGTATGGATGAACAATGACGACAAATAGGAAAAACTGAAAAAAGTGACGTGAAGCCTATCAACTAAACAAAAGAACTAAAGATTTGACCCAGTTGCAAAAAAATACATATATGGGAAGAAGAAATATGCAAACATGAAGCCAACACAGAAGATAAAAAAGTGTGCATGGGAAAGGCAGAAAGACGCAAATATGCAACCAAAACAAAAGAACCAAGAATTGAGGCGCAACACACGAAGCAAAGATTCAATTGCGATGGAGAAATCCTACATATATCGCAACAACACAGGAAGTTATACATCTATACGACAAGGACTTCACAGTTAGCACACAGACAACATGCTTGGACGCTAGGCGAAGTATAAGACATTTTTACTGTCTGATGTCAGTAACTCAACATAAGTGTTGTGTGTATGATTTTTTTATCATCAGTACGATGGTTAACTTACTGGTGAGATATGTGTTGCCACCATATATTGACGGTCTAATCTACAACGTCACATTGAAGTAAGACGATAAACATCATGTGTGCTCTTACTTCAAAAATCCTTTGAATTAGTAACTGAAATCTTGAAGAATGTGCTTCAAAGTCGAGAAAAAATGCACTCGGCGGAAGTCCTCCATGCACAACCCTCTCTCCAACCACTACCCCTCCACCCCGTAGCAACGCACGGGCATGTTTCCTATGAATATCTAAAGTGCATCAAGTATATCTTAGTTTGTAACAGATAATTATCATTGCTCTCTTTGTATACATCGGCGAATTACATGTGAAATTTGAGTAGCGAGTTATATATTTATTATTTGGATGTAGTACTATGGTGGGCTTCCATATGCATTATATTTATATGTGCAATCAAGAATTTTTTTTTTAAAAAAATGTTCACAATGTTAAAAAAATGTTTGCAAATAGTATAAAATGTTCATGAATTCAAAAAATGTTTGAAAATTTGTAAAAGTGTTCACGAATTTGAAAAATGTGCATGATTTCAAATACGTTCATGAGTTAAAAAAAGGTTCATGATTTAAAAAATTATTCATGATTTCACGAAATTGAGAGTGATAGTGTATCTTGGTGATGCAGCAAAATGTGGTCATGGTCATTGGAAATTATGATTTTTTTTCTCCCGTTGCAACGCACCGGCCCTTTTGCTAGTCTCTACTTAAACATGGTGCTTAATGCTTCAGGGTGTGCAAAACCGAACCGAAAACCAAAACCCGAACCAAAAAAACCAAACCGAACCGAAATTTTGGTTTTTATGGTTTTCGGTTTCAGTTACGGTTTCCATATCTCAAAACCGTATGCCATTCGGTTTTTTCGGTTAAAAACCGAAAACCATTGGGTTGAAACCGAAAAACCAAAATGATGTGAAGTGCACGCTCGCTAAAATTAATTTGCATGGACTTGGAGTCAAACTCCTGACCTCGGACCAGAAGGCCTAGTGTGCTGAAGGTTACTAGCCAACCAAGCCAACTGAGTTGCTGATTTATACTTGGAAGGAAACAAATTATATACTTAATATGCATATATCATTGTACAAATTCCGCATAAAGTCACCCATCCAGGAGGTATAAAACTTGTAAAGCATAAATAAGACGGCAAAAGCACTTTGTCATCATTGGATAACTAAGTTCGTTACATGGGACTGTTGCCTATCACTCTCACATATGTACTTCATCAAGTTATTTCCTACTCTAAACTTTCAAGGAAGTTGCGCGTAGGAAAAAAATGTACAACAATGAAACATACTTCAATCTTTGATTATCCATGAACTAAAAATTGAAATATGTTACAAAAATTTATGTGTTCTTAAAAAAATCGCGTCAACTTTGGTTAATATGGTTATTACCGAAACCGAACCGAATTCAAATGGTTATTACCGAAACCGAACTGTATTTTTATACGAAACCGTATAAACCGAAGTATAAAAACCGTATTAACCAAAAACCGTATAAACCGAACCGATTCAAACCGCAAAAACTGAACGCACACCCTGATTAATGCTACATATTATTATCCAATGATTTGTGGCCATCCTATGATGTTTGAGTAGATTCGTTTTGTCCTATGGGTTGATTGATGATCGTGATTGGTTTGAGTTGTATGTTTTATTTTGGTGCTGTCCTATGGTGCCCTCTGTGTCGCGCAAGCGTGAGGGATTCCCACTGTAGGGTTTGCAATACGTTCATAATTCTCTTATAGTGGGCGGCTAGAGTGACAGAAGCTTACACCCGAGTAAGGGGGTTGTTGCGTATGGGAGTAAAGAGGACTTGTTACTTAATGCTATGGTTGGGTTTTACCTTAATGATCTTTGGTAGTTGCGGATGCTTGCTAGAGTTCCAATCATAAGTGCATATGATCCAAGTACGGAAAGTATGTTAGCTCATGCTTCTCCCTCATATAAAATTGCAATAATGATTACCGGTCTAGTTATCGATTGCCTAGGAACAAATCCTTCTCTTGTGTTACAAAAGCTTTCTACTAAACAACTAAATTTTATTATCTTGCAAATTACTCGTAGTTTTATTCTCACAAAGTACTCCTAGTTTTATTCTTGCAAAGTAGTTTTAACATTACACCTACAAAGTACTTCTAGTTTCATACTTGTTCTAGGTAAAGCAAACGTTAAGTGTGCGTAGAGTTGTATCGGTGGTCGATAGAACTTGAAGGGAATATTGATTCTACCTTTAGCTCCTCGTTGGGTTCGACACTCTTATTTATCGAAAAAGCTACAATTGATCCCCTATACTTGTGGGTTATCAAGACCTTTTTCTGGCGCCGTTACCGGGGAGTAATAGCGTGGGGTTGATATTCTCGTGTGTGCTTGTTTTGCTTTATCACTAAGTAGTTTTTATTTTGTGCTCTTGTTTTCTATCTTTAGTTATGGGTAGGAAACGTAAAATACCAAAAAAAATTAGTTGTACTTGCTAAACCAATGGTTGAAGAACCACCAAAATCTATCATACTGCTAAAGCTTTCTACTTGGATCATCTTCGATCCCTTTGTGCTCGTGCTGAAAACCCAACTAGCTTAGTTGAGGGAAAATCATTAGATGAGCATGCTTATTTTGTGCGACACCGCTTGTCTCAAAAAGGGAAACTTTTATTGGATCAAATTAATCGTTTGCAATGCTATGCTTGGAATTTATACGAAATACATGCTTTTACTTGTTGTTCCGAAGACCCTAAAAAACACCTTCAGTACCAATGTGAGTTTAAGGATAATGGAATCTTATCTTCTTATGCCAGAGGTGTTTATAGTTACTATGATATTGAACAAATAGTAGAATTTCTTGCTTTTAAGGGTGCCTATGAAATTGCTTCTTTGATTGAAAAGTATGATGCTACTCTTTACAAATCTGAAAATTTTGCCATACTTAAATATTGCTATGAAAACTATGCTTCTAATGCTTATGTGAAAGAATATATTGAGGACACCTCCACTATTCAAGAACAAACTAATATTTTGCAGGAATCTATGGAAGAAGAAATTTATGACACTGTGAGCTCATTAGATGAAAAAGATGACGAGGAGAGCGAAGAACAAAGGGAGGAAGAGCGGATTAGCTACCCGTGCCCACCTTCTAATGAGAGTAACTCTTCAACTCATACATTGTTCAATTTCCCTTCGTGCTTACCGAAGGATGAATGCTATGATAATTGCTATGATCCCTTGGATTCGTCTGAAATATCCCTTTTTGATGAACTTGATGCTTGCTATGATTGTGGCCATGATGCCGATAAGAATTATGCTTATGGAGATGAACTTGCTATAGTTCCTTATGTTAAACATGAAATTGTTACTATTGCACCTACACATGATAGTCCTATTATTTTTTTGAATTCTCCAAACTACACTATATCGGAGAAGTTTGCGCTTATTAAGGATTACATTGATGGGTTGCGTTTTACTATTACACATGATGATTTTGATGAATATAATATGCATGTGCTTGCTGCTCCTACTTGCAATTATTATGAGAGAGGAACTACATCTCCACCTCTCTATGTTTCCAATATGATAAAATTGCAAGAAACTGTTTATGCTATGTATTGGCCTTTACTTGATGTGCATGAATTGTTCTTCTATGACATGCCGATGCATAGGAAGAGAGTTAGACTTCGTCATTATATGATATATGTTGCTTTGTGCTCATTACTAAATTATAAATCATTGTTAATTAAAATTGGCTTTGATATACCTTGGGATCCGGGTGGATTGATTAATTGAGCACTTTATGCTTAGCTTAATGGCTTTACAGAAAGCACTGCCTGGGAGACAACCTGGAAGTTTTAGAGAGTCATTTTATTCTGTTGTGTGCTTTTAAAAAGTTTAAAAACAAAAAAAATATAGAGGGGAACCTAAAACTTTTACAAAAAGAAAAGTGAAAGTGAGACAGATGAGCAATGTGGAAGTGGGGGCTAGCCTTGAACTTTGTTCATGCCTGCTACTTGTGAGCTGCGTTGGTAATTCCCTGAAGAGGAAGGGAGATGCAGTACAGTAGAGATGAGTATTTCCCTCAGTTATGAAACCAAGGTTATCAATCCAGTAGGAGAATCACGCAACACCTCGTTAGCAGCACCTGCACACAAAACAACAAATCCTTGCACCCAACGCAAACAAGGGGTTGTCAATCCCTCGGCGGTAAGTTGCAAGATTAAATTGTATGTGATAGATTGATAGATTGAAACAAAAATACAAAATAAAATAAATAAACAAAAAGTGCAGCAAGGTATTTTTAGGGTTTTTAATATATGATTTAGATAGACCCGGGGGCCATAGTTTTCACTAGAGGCTTCTCTCATAAAAATAGCATACGGTGGGTAAACAAATTACTGTTGGGTAATTGATAGAAAAGCAAATAATCATGATGATATCCAAGGCAATGATCATGTATATAGGCATCACGTCCGAGACAAGCAGACCGACTCCTGCCTGCATCTACTACTATTACTCCACACATCGATCGCTATCACTACAGGAATCAGTTACTTTGCCGTCTGCCATAGCAGACGGCAAAGGCCCAGGCCACGGACGGCAAACAGCTTTGCCATCTGCTGGCTGACGGCCCCACTTTCAGCACTAAAAGTCACGGTAAACAGCTTTGTTGCCGTCTGTAGAACGATAACAGACGGCAAAGACGTTTACCGTCCTCCTTCCTGGCTAAGCTGACGGCAAAGGTTCTGGACGGCAAAGTATAGCTGTTAGCCCCGTTAGGTGGCTAACGGCTGACTTTGCCGTCTGCCTGCGGACGGCAAACAAACACTTGCCTTTGCCGGCTGACCAGTGACATCAGCAGGCCTGTGGCTGCCCGTCACTCCTGCTTTGTCTTTGCCGTCTGCCTGCTGACGTCTTTGCCGTCTGCCAGCTGACGGCAGAATGACCAAATGGGTCAGACATGGTGCTCCCAGGTTGCACAGGTTGCTGCCACGTGGCACCTTTGCCGTCCACCTACCGACGACAAAGGTCTTTGCCGTCCGCTGGCCGACGGCAAAGTGCGTGTACTGCCTCTTTTTTGTCTGTTTTCTATTATTTCCCTGCATTTTCACAACACATATATGATATATATAGTTTCAAGCTAAAGCATAGGCCATGTATTCCAACAATCCAACATCATCGTGAAATATTGAACAAGAGAACACATAGGCTATTAAAAGAACCAATACATACATAGTTTCACACTGTTCATTCATATATAGATACATAGTTTCACATTGTTCATCAATACAAATCAAAACAAAAACTAAACACTAGCAGTCCATCAATGCCAGTTTCCATGAAGTGAATCAAATCTTTAAAATGGGAATAAGAAAGTTAGAAGAAGAAGAAGAAGAAGAAGAAGAAGACTAGAAGAAGAAGAAGAAGAAGAAGAAGAAGAAGAAAGAAAGAAAGAAGAAGAAAGAAGAAGAATAAGAATAAGAAGGAGTAGAAGATGGAGAAAAAGAAAGAAGAGAAAAAGGAAGAAAGAGAATATATTTTCTTCTTCTTCTCTCTTTTTCTCATCTTTCTTCTTCTCTTCTATCTTTTTATCCTTTTCCTTCTCATTCTTCTTCTTTTATTCTTTCTTTTTCTTCTCTTTCTTCTTCTATTCTTTCTTTTTCTCCTCTTCCTTGTTTTTCTTCTTCTTATTCCTTATTTGTGTCATTTTAGAGCTAACTTAGGTAATTATGCCATTTTAGAGCTAACTAAGATTATTATGTCATTTTGGAGGAAAATAAGGTAAGTATAGGTCATTATTGAGCTAACTTAGGAAATTATGCCATTTTTGAGCTAACTAAGCTTATTATGTCAATTTGGAGGAAAATAAGGTAAGTATAGGTCATTTTTGTGCTAACTTAGGTAATTATACCATTTTTGAGCTAACTTAGGTAAGTATAGGTCATTATTGAGCTAACTTAGCTTATTATGTCATTTTGGAGGAAAATAAGCTAAGTATATGACATTTATGAGCTAACCAAGGTTATTGTGCCATTTTTGACCTAACTAAGGTAATTATGTCATAAATGAACTAAATAAGCTAATTATGTCATTTTGGAGGATAATTAGCTAAGTATGTCTTTTTTGGGGAAAATAAGCTAAGTATGTGGCATATTAGGGCTAACTAGCATGTACGAAGCTAAGTATGCATTTGTTAAGCAAAACACTAGAGAAAACTTACCGTCGTCATCATCACGGAGGTCAAGCACCGGGGTTGCTCTGGCAGTCACCTGGAGAAGGTTGCCCTGGAGAAGGGGTGTGCGATGCGGCTCGGGAGTTATGCTGCACAAAAGATCATTTGCAATGTCTCGTTAGCATGATGACACTCAAATGTTAAGACTAGTAACTAATGACCATTCAAATGAAACTCACCGTTCCCACAGGAGTAATGACTGGCATCGGCGGAGGGGTCTGACCGGTCTTCTCGCACATAGACTGCACATTTGGTTTTGACGAGTCAGTCATATTAGTTAGTAATGAAACGAACATTACGTGCATGATTTGGCTAATATGCAGAAGAAACTTACCACGAGGAGCTCGTACATGGCCCGGCGAGCCGCCTCATTCCGTGCCCTCTCCTCCTCCAACAACCTAGCCGTCTTCTCCTCCGCCAGCAGTTCCTTCTCCGGCGCCACCCGGTCCCTCTCCTCCAGAAGCGCCTGGGTTGTCGCTCTCTCTTTCTGAAGAGCAGCCTGCAACACCACTCCTCTTTAGCATTGTAATCATTGATGGCCGCACACACAATGTAATGGAGGAAAGATATCTCAGTCCGTATAACTAACCTCGATGGCGAGATCGACTGGCCGTGGACGAGTCCTTATCTCAAGACAGGAGCTTGTTTGGCGCGCCTTGATCTCCGGGAGAGTGAGAGGACAACATATCAGTCCATCCCCAATGGCTATCGAGCCATGGGGCGTCCCACCACCAGATATCATCAGCAGCTCTGGATCAATAGGATGCTGGCTCGGGTTATAGTCCTCCCCTTTCCTCGCCTTCGCCTCCGTATTGTACCTCACGAGCTTGTGGTGGGAGGAGATGTTGGTGAACTTTTCTGGATGATCGAGGTCAGACTCAGAGAATACCTTGGCCTTCTTGTACGAGGTAGTATGGGCCATGGCATAGAGGTCATACACCTCTGGCACCTCCGTGTTATTGTGTCGCGCCTAAAAGAGAGGAACAAAGTATTAGTAAAGGGCTCAAGCTAGCATGAAGAATGAATTGCATGAATCATGAAGCAAACCACATACCCAGTTCTGCCTGAACTGATATAAGTTGGCGCTGCCTTGATGGTGTGGCACACCAACCATTTGGGCACGCCGGTCCTTGGCATTGTTGTGGACGGCTCGCCAGTGGTCTGTGCACCACTCATCCACCAACGCCTCCCAACAATCCATCTTATCCGCACACCATCTCGGGGGCACCTAAGTTAGTAAAGAGAAATTTGAGCGCTACGCCTACGAATCAAATCAAGGAAACTAAGTACAAGGCCTTAAGAATAGGTAATTACCTTCATGTACTGATGCTTCTTCAGAAACTTTTCGCGGCACGACGGCTTGTCCTTCTTAATACCACGCGTGGCGTAGTAGTCTCGAACAGCCCGCGGCCGAGCCTCGTGTCGTAAGTTTTGTAATAGGCGCTTGCACTCGGTATCGATAACCTTTGCCGCGTCGTCCTCGTATCCCTCCTCACACCTGTAGAAGGTCAGCAATCAAACGAGACAACACTGATTAGTACAATAACTAGCTATTGTTAATTTTTAATTGTGTAAAGGAGAAATTACCCAAAAGCTTCTGATCACCATCTCGGCCCTCGTGTGGCACAAGACACCGTCGATCATCTCCTCCGGTGGGGCCTGGGCAGCCAAGTAGTGCTCCCAGGTCAATCCTAGCTGTGGAAGCTGACCCTCACTGGGCAATGTGACAAACCCCGGGAAATTTTGCCGGCAAAGCACACCAAGGACGCTGTTGGGCTTGCGGACTCCACTAGCGTGTAGCCAAACCCTGCAGTATGATAGGGCCAACGCATTAGATATTTGAAGAAACGTGAAGGCTAAAGGTACAAAAAGAGTAAATGCACTTACTTCTCCCCATTAGGCCTAATCACCGGCCTCTACTCGCAGGTCGTCGGCAGGGGCGGGAGCCGTGTACCACCACGCTGGTACACGGTGACCCCCTCAACCACCTCGCCCTCACTATCAGTAAACTGATCCCCGCCACCATCAGCATGGCCACTCGGCCCCTCAGGCGGATCCGGCCAGGTACCCCATCCGGACGTCTCCTGGGACGTAGCCCGATCCCCGTCCTGGTCTGGAGTCTCGTGGGCCGAAGTCTCATGGGCCGAAGCCTCTGGGACCGGAGTCTCATGGGCCGAAGGCCTGTCGACCCGAGGCTCATGGTCCGGAGTCCCCGTAGCCTCCACCTCAGACGGGTCCACCCTACCAGTCCTGTGCTTGGGTGAATGAGCTGGGGGTGGCGGCGAGGAAGGCGTAGCAGTCTGCCTACCTCCCCCGCTGCCACGTCCTGATCTACCTCTCTTCTTCCCTCCCGACCTCCTCTCTCGGTGGGCAACGGCGCCGACGAAGAAGCGCCCGCCGGTGTCCCCAAACTGTCTATCATCGCTCTCCAGAGATCAAGGCGTGGAATGGAAGCATCCCTCCCGCGGGCCATCGCTGAAGAAGTACCCCTTCCGTGGGCCGCCACCGAAGAAGTACCCGCGAAGCGCTCTGGACCCGCGCCCACCATCTTTCAACACCTGCCATGACAAAGAGTAAACGAAATTAGTACAACATAAAAAAATTGAATACCTGACATGAATAATAATATGTATATAATTTAAGTTGGGATGCATACAAACTAATAATAGTCTGGATCGTCTATATATGCTCCGGGATCAATAGATGCATCATCATCATCACTATCACGCGTGTCATCATGAATGACGTGCTCATCGGGTTCAGCGGCATCAACATGTGGAAGGCCTTTCTGTAATCGGTCAAGAATTGACAGGTCATCCGCAGCAGTAACCTCTTCTTGTTCCGGCTCTTCTTGTTCCGGCTCAGGGGTGAAGTCGGATTCACTGTCGCTGTCTACTTCCATGTTCTGGGGTGAAGTAGAGTGGTTCTTGAAATGTTTTTTGGAAAGACGTGTTTCTTGGAAGAATTCTCCTTCATATGTGTCTGGGTTAATGTGAGGTTCATAATCCTCTTCATTGGGGGGAGGTGGTCTAACACGTGGCGGCACTTCATAAACGACATCCCAACCATTCAGATTTGTATTAGTTTGGTAGGCCCATGGTAGATAAAAAACTTGGGTCGCCTGTTGAGCCGTAATATAGACATCGGGAACATCTAAATGGGTGCTTTGTTTGATTTCGACTATCCCTATATGTTCATGAGTCCTTCTAGTCTCCTTCGGCTGGAACCAATAACATTTGAAGACTACGACGTTCGGTGGGTTTTCACCATAGAATAGGAGTTCATAAATTGCTTCAACTCTTCCATAATACTCGGTACCGCCTTTGCCGATAGCAGAGACACCACAATTTGTAGATTTTCGGTCGGCCATAGATAGCTCTTTGCCAAAGGTACGAAAGCGATACCCGTTGATGTCGTATTTCTCAAATGAACGGACCTTATAGTCAAAACCATTAGCGGCTTGTCTCAATTCGGCGTCCATAGACTCTGAATTAGCCTACAAGTTTAATACGAAAGGATTGTTGCATTAGCCGCAAATTAGACGAAGAAATGAAATGGTCTATTAATGGTAATTACCGTTTGTTTGAACCAAGAGATGAAACCGGGATAGCCGCCTCCATGCTTTGCCAGAAGCTCATACTCTTCGATGGAATCCTTTTGGATCACCGCTCCATCTGAGAATTTGGCGATGTATCGACTGTATCAAATATCTGGGAATAAGAGCAGTTCAAAGGAATTTGAAGTTGCGAAACAATGTACCGAGACCTTACTCGATGTACGGCCGCACTTCTGTTAGGTTGTTGAAGATATACAACGAAATGGTCCGCCATTCTTCGACATCCAACGGTATTGGTTTCGAAGCACCGGCTGGTGCGAGCTTCCCTTTGAATAGGCTGAGGTTGGATCCACCTTTTTAGGGTCACCAACATTGTACCGAGGCTTCGGATTATGTAAATGACGATTTTTGGCTTCATAGTGTGCTGTCACGAAGTTTGCCGCCTCCTCAGTAATGAATGCCTCGGCCATCGATGCTTCAATTCTACGTTTATTTTTACATTTTGCTCGAAGCGTCTTCTGCATCCTCTCAGTTGCATAGCACCAACGATTTTGCATGGGCCCCCCAATCTTGCCTCGGCCGGGAGATGTAAAATCAAATGCTGCATTGGATTACAGAAGCCCGGTGGAAAGATCTTCTCTAACTTGCAGAGCAACTCCGGCGCCAACTTTTCCATGTCATCTAGCACGCCAGGCGATAGTTCTTTCGCACAAAGAATGCGGAAGAAATAGCTCAGCTCTGCCAGTACTAGCCATTCATCCTCAGGGATAAAGCCATGCAACATCACCGGCATTACCCGCTCAAGCCATATGTGCCAATCATGACTCTTGAGACCAAATATTTTCAATTTTTCAAGACTCACTCCCCTCTTTAGATTCGCTGCATACCCATCGGGGAACATCAAGTGCATTTTCACCCACAAGATAATTTCCCTCATAGCTGGCCTTCCAAGATTGAACCAGGCCTTTGGCTTCGTCCAGTTTTGCTTTCCTTTCAGTTGTCGCATGTTTTGTAACGGTCTATCACATAGAGTCTGCTGATCGACTCTAGACTTAGGATTATCCTTTGACTTCCCCTCTATGCCGAACAATGTACCAAAAAGGGCCTCGCCAATATTCTTTTCAGTGTGCATCACATCGATGTTGTGTGGAAGAAGGAGGTCTTTGAAGTAAGGCAGATCCCACAAGCATGTCTTGTGAGTCCAGGCGTGTTCTGAATTATACCCCTTGAAATACCCTGGACGCTCTGGATCAGGCTCGAGAGCATTTAACTGATCCAAGATTTGTTGGCCAGTCAACGCAGGTGGTGCAGGGGTTTTTGACAACTCTACCTTTGATGAAGTTCTTCTTGTCTTTTCTGAACTTATGGCGAGGATCCAGGAACTGTCTATGCAAGTCGAAGCAAGAATACTTGCGACCCGCCTGCAGCCAATGAAACTGAAGAGCTGCCTTGCATGTGGGGCACAGGAACCTTCCATGCGTACACCAGCCAACGAATAGGGCATACGCCGGCAAGTCATGCATCGAGTACATGTACCAAACACGCATTATGAAGTTTTGTTTGCTAGCGGCGTCGTATGTCTTGAACCCATTATCCCAAGCTTCTTGCAATTCATCCTTAAGCGGCTGCATGTACACATTCATATTCTTCCCCGGATAGTTGGGCCCTGGAATTATCAATGTCAGAAAAATGTTGTTTCTTTGCATAATCTGTCCAGGGGGGGGGGATTGAGTGGAATGACAAATACAGGCCAACAACTGTATTGGGTTGCCTTCATACCAAACGGATTGAACCCATCCATGCCAATGCAGACTCGAGGATGCCTTGGATCTGCCGCTTTATGCTCATGTAATGCATCGAAGTGCTTCCACGCAAAAGCATCAGATGTGTGTACCAACATCTGATTCCCATGTGCATCTAGTTCAGTTCTTTTGCCCAATTTGTGCCATGTCATCTATCTGGCCGTCTCTTCGACCATGAAAATACGTTGAAGTCTTGGTACGATTGGCAGATACCGAAGAACATTAACGGGGATTTTGGTCTGCCTCTTCTCACCCATACCGTTGTCTACCACAACATACTTGGAAGGCTTGCAAATGGGACAATAGTTCAAGTCCGCATACTCAAGCCTAAATAAGGCACATCCTTTCTCACAAGCATCTATCTTCTCATAGGGCATCTTAAGTACACGGAGGATTTTGTCCGACTGGTACAGGTTTGCAGGCATTACATGGACTTTGCGTAGAAAGCGTCCAAATAGTGTCATCATCGCGTCGTAGCATTCTCTGCCCAAGTTGAATTGAGCCTTCAGAGCCATTACTTGTGCGATGACATCCAGCTGACAAAGCTTAGTGTGCTCGTGGAGAGGACGTTTTGAAGACTCCAACATTTCATTGAAGGCCTTTGCAGATTCATCCATCTCATCGTACGAATCCCGAGCATCATCAAAGTCTTGCACCATGTCTTCGATCCCGGTACCATGCTCGTCGGTGCAACGACGAACCACCTCAGCTCTGGTACGTTGGGCAGACTCACCATGAAATGTCCACACCGTATAATCAGGCGTAAAACCCCACTTCTGCAGGTGTTTACCCATTTCACCCTCTGTCCTCTGTGAAAAGTTGTCGCACCTAACACAGGGGCACCAGGTTTTTCTCTGGCCATTTGCAAATGCGGCTTTCACAAACCCCTTGGTTTTTGTTAACCATTCATTGGTCGTGTCTTTCTGACTAGTGTGACCGGTGTACATCCACGCACGATCACTCATCTTGCCTACCTACTAAACACACAAGAAATATATATATAATTCAGCATATATATTCATCAGTTAATCAAGTTTGTCAATTTTATTATGTCCATGCAACCTACACGCTAATAGGTAAAGATAGGTCCTAATCCCACCCGAGTATGTATAGATTGGGTTCGTTTTCCCATGCTCTGCTTCGGATCGGACGCAAAATTTTGGCAGCACCTCCCCGCTGTTCTCTTGATACACGTCTCGGCAATAAACAGAGAGGATGTGTACCCGGAGAACAACATGGAGGCACTGACGAAATTCTGCATCGGATCCAGAGCAGAGCATGGGAAAACGAACCCAATCTACACATACTCGGGCTGTCCATGGATAACGTTGGACAATTCGAAAGAATCACGGTTATAAATATGCAAATGCATGCATATTTATAACTGTAACCCTTTCGAATGGCAGACGCATACTGGTCACGCATACTGATGATTGAATCTACCTATAGCTAGCAAGTATCATCGGCATGAAGACCGGAACAGAGCAAATGAAGGGGGGAGGAGGAGATGTCATTTGTGCTCACCCATGAACGCAGGGGAGCTCGTCGAACGCACGGGGAGGTCGTCGAACACCAGACCCTCGCAGTGACGAAACAACTGCACGTTTAAATCCACCCGATCAACACGAATATTCAATCCCGATAAAAAATCTCTCTATATAAAAAATCTCTCTCTATATATAAAATCTCTATTTCTTCTTCTTCTTCCTTTTCTTCTTCTTCCTCTTCCTCTTCTTCTTCTTCTTCTTCTTCTTCTTCTTCTTCTTCTTCTTCTTCTTCTTCTTCTTCTTCTTCTTCTTCTTCTCCTCTTCTTCTTCTCCTCTTTTTCTTCTTCTTCTCCTCTTCTCCTGTTTTTCCTCTTCCTCTCCTCTTCTCTTTTTCTTCTTCTTCTTTTCTTCTCCTCTTCTTCTTCTTCTTCTCCTCTTCTCCTGTTTTTCCTCTTCCTCTCCTCTTCTCTTGTTCTTCTTCCTTCTTTTCCTTTTTCCTCTTCTTCTCATCTTCATATTCTCCTCTTCTCCTCTTCTTCTTCTTCTTCTTCTTCTTCTTCTTCTTCTCCTCCTCCTCCTCCTCTTCTTCTTCTTCTTCTTCTTCTTCCTTCTTTCCTTTTTCCTCTTCTTCTACTTATTCTTCTTTTCTTCTTTTTTTTCATCATCTTCTTCTTCTTCTAATTTTGACTAACCTAAAATATGACTAACCTAAAATCTTCTTCTCCTAGTTCTTTTCTAACCTAACCTAGCACTAACCTAACTAAATATGAGTAATATAGCACTAACAGTAGCAATTAAATGAAAAAAAGAAAAAAAAACAGAGAATAAGGGGAGGACTCACCGGAGGGGGGCGTCGGGGGTGAGTGGCGTCGGGGGCAGCGGAGCCGCGGACGGCGTGCCGGCGGGGCGGCGGTGGCAGAGTGGAGTGGCGGGGCGGCGGGGTGGCGGCCGCGGACGGTGGGGCGGCGGGGCGGTGGATCTGCACCGGGGCGTGGTGGGGCGGTGGGGCGGCGGGTCGTCGGCAGCGACGGGCGTGGTGGGGCAGTGGGTCGGCGGCGGCGACGGGCGCGGCGGGGCGGTGGGTCATCGGTGGCGACGGGCGCGGCAGCGAGAGAGAGAGAGATAGAGAGAGGGGAGTGGAGGGGCGCGGCGAGAGAGAGAGAGAGAGAGGGTCGCGGCGAGAGAGAGAGAGAGAGGGGCGCGCGCGGCGGCCGTTACAAATGTTAGTGAAATTTTTCTTTGCCGTTGATAAGTCTCCAACGTATCTATAATTTATGAAGTATTCATGCCATATTTATAACAATTCTATATGGTTTTGGTATGATTTGATTAGAACTAACCTGGACTGACGCTGTTTTCAGCAGAACTACCGTGGTGTTGTTTTTTGTGCAGAAATGAAAGTTTTCCAAATGAGCTGAAACTTTTTGGAGATTTTTTATTGGACAAATAAAAAATATTGGCACCAAGACCCACTGGAGGGGGGGCCACCCAGTGCCCACGGGGCACCAGGGCGCGCCACCCTCCCAGGCGCGCCCTGGTACCTCGTGGGGCCCACGTGGCTCCGTTTCGCGTGATTCCAACGCTAAAAAATCATATATATTCAGAAACCCCCGAAAGTTAACCTAGATGAGTTTTTACGCCACCGCAAAGCCTCTGTACCAGAGATATCCCATCTACAGCCCTTTTTCGGCACCCTGCCGGAGGGGGGAATCATCACCGGAGGCGATCTTCATCATCCCGGCGGTCTCCATGACGAGGAGGGAGTAGTTCACCCTCGGGGCTGAGGGTTTGTACCAGTAGCTATGTGTTTGATCTCTCTCTCTCTCTCGTGTTCTTGAGATGGCACGATCTTGATGTATCGCGAGCTTTGTTGATATAGATGAATCATATGGAGTTTTCCCCTCTCTATCTTCTTGTGATGAATTGAGTTTTCCCTTTGAAGTTTTCTTATCGGATTGAGTCTTTAAGGATTTGAGAACACTTGATGTATGTCTTGCATATGGATATCTGTGGTGACAATGGGATATTCACTTGAGTCACTTGATGTATGTTTTGGTGATCAACTTGCGGGTTTCGTGACCTTGGGGATTTATGCATAAGGGTTGGCACACGTTTTCGTCTTGACTTTCCGGTAGAAACTTTGGGGCACTCTTTGAAGTTCTTTGTGTTGGTTTGAATAGATGAATCTGAGATTGTGTGATGCATATCGTATAATCAAACCCGTGGGTACTCGTGGTGACATTGGAGTGCCTAGGTGACATTAGGGTTTTGGTTGATGTGTATCTTAAGGTGTTATTCTAGTACGAACTCTAGGGCTGTTCGTGACAATTAATGGGGATGGCTCATAAGATTGATCGGGAAGGATAACTTTGAGGTGGTTTCGTACCCTACAACAATTTCTTCGTTTGTTCTCCGCTATTTGTGACTTTGGAGTGAACTCTTTGTCGCACATGAGGGATTTACATACGATTCAACTATGTCAACAATGTTGGGAGATCGCACTAGTGAAAGTATGAACCCTAGGCCTTGTTTTTAAGCATTGCAATACCATTTTTATGCCCGTTTACTTGTTGCTACCTTGCTGTTTTTATATTTTCAGATTACAAAAACCTATATCTACTATCCACACTACACTTTTATCATCATCTCTTCACTGAACTAGTGCACCTATACAATTTACCATTGTATTGGGTGTGTTGGGGACACAAGAGATTTCTTGTATTTGGTTGCAGGGTTGCTTGAGAGATACCATCTTCAACCTACACCTCCCACGGATTGATAAACCTTAGGTCATCCACTTGAGGGAAGATTGCTACTGTCCTACAAACCTCTGCGCTTGGAGGCCCAACATGAGTCTACAAGAACAAGTTGTGCAGTAGACATCAAGCTCTTTTCTGGCGCCGTTGCTGGGAAGGTGAGTGCTTGAAGGTATATCTTTAGATCTTGCAATCAAATCTTTTAGTTTCTTGTTTATCACTAGTTTGTCTTATAAAAGAAAACTAAAAAAAATGGAATTGAGGTTGCCTCATATTATTCGTCTTTATCATGTCTTTCTTGAAAATGATGGATCGGAAAATTGTGCTCAATTGATAGAAGAAGAATTCAATAAAATGTTTGGCATAAAATATTTGAATGCTGAGCATGATTGCAATGTTGCTAGTATGAATTCTTTGAATATCCATGATGCCAATGATATGCAAAGCCACAAACTACTCACGCATCATCGGAAGGGCAACAAGGTTGATGTAGAGCCCCTCCGTGATCGATTCCCCCTCCGGCGGAGTACCGGAAAAGGCCTCCAGATGGGATCTCTCGAGAATAGAAGCTTGCGGCGGCAGAAAAAGTATTTCATAGACTCCCCTGTTGGTTTCCCGATTTTTGGGAATTTATAGTGGTGGAATTAGGTCAAAAGGGGCAGAGGTGGGCCCACAAGGCACCAGGGCGCGCCTGCCCCCCCCAGGCGCCCCTGGTGGCTCGTGGCCACCTCCTGGGTCTTCTGGCCCTCTCCCGAAGCTTCTAGTGTTGGTTATGTCGAGAAAAAAATCTCCAAAAAGTTTTGTGGCATCTGGACTTCGTTTGGTATTGATATTCTGTAAAACCAAAAGCAGGCAGAAAACACTAACTGGCACTGGGCACTAAGTTAATAGGTTAGTCCCAAAAAATGATATATAATTGCTGTAAATGCATATAAAAACATCCAAGAATGATCATATAATAGCATGGAACAATAAAAAATTATAGATACGTTGGAGACGTATCAGCATCCCCAAGCTTAATTCCTGCTCGTCCTCGAGTAGGTAAATGATAAAAACAGAATTTTTTATGTGGAATGCTACCTATCATATTCGTCATATATTCTTTTCTTTGTAGCATGGACATTTGGACTTGAATGATTCAAAGCAATAGTCTATAATTTGACATGAAGATATAAATACTCAAGCATGCTAACAAGCAACCATGTCTTTCAAAATATCAACGCTAAAGAAAGTTATCCCTAGCCCATTATGCTCAATCATTGATCCATTCATGAAACACACTCAATATTAGCTACACACAATGCACAAGTATGACAATAATGCACTATAGTTGGTGCTTTATAAGAGAAGATGGAGACTCAAAATAAAAATAAAAATTGCATAAAAGTAAATAGATAGGCCCTTCGCAGAGGGAAGCAGAGATTTGCTAATGTGCCAGAGCTCAAAGCTTAAATTAGAGAGATGAAAATATTTTGAGAGGCATGCTTTTCCTGTCAATGAAAACGACCGAGAATTCCCATTATCTTCCATGCTAGACACATCATAGGCGGTTCCCAAACAGAAAGTAAAGTTTATTTCCTTTCCACCATTCTTTCACAATCCATGGCTAGCCGTATCCACGGGTGCCCTCCATACCAACACTTTCCAAGGAATTTTGTTGTTATTAATTTTGATTTCATTGTGGGACTGGGTATCCCTATTACCAGCCACTCTCTCGTGCAATGACAAGTGAATAAACACTCATCATGAGAATAACACGCCTAGCATGGAAAATATTGGCCACCCCTTGCCGCTTCATGAGCAGTACGGGCACACAAAACGGAAAAATTATTTTGAAAATTAGAGTTGGCACACGCAAATTTACTTGGAACGGCATGGAAATACCGCATATAGGTAGGTATGGTGGACTCATTTGGCACAACTTGGGGTTAAGGAGTTTGGATGCACAATCAGTATTTCCGCTTAGTACAAATGAAGGCTAGCAAATAGATTGAGAAGCAACCAACCAAAAAGCAAAAACGGTCATGAACATGCATTGAACATAACTAACACCGAATAATGCACCATAAGTAGGATATAATTTCTTTGCATAACTATTGACTTAATGTGCATGCATAGGGAATTACAAACCTTAACACTAATATTCTTACTAAATCACAATTACTCACTAACATGACTCACATATCATCATTTCCATATCGCAAAACTATTGCAAGGGATCACACTTATCATATCCAATGATCTATATGAAAGTTTTTATTATATCCCTCTTGAATATTCATCACTTTGGGGCCAAATTCATATCTTGCGCAAATTACCATTACTATTATCAACTCTCAAAAAGATATAAGTGAAGCATGAGAGTGCAAATATTTCTTCAAAATTTTAATATTTCAACTCTCAAAATAGTATAAGTGAAGCATGAGACTTTATTTCTTCAAAATTTTAACCTTATAAACTCTCAAAATAATATAAGTGAAGCATGACAGTTTATTTCTTCAAAATATAGCCACCGCCATGCTCAAAAAGATTTAAGTGAAGCACTAGAGCAACTGCCTAGCTCAAAAAATTTAAGTGAAGCACATAGAGTATTCTAACAAATTATGATGAACGTGTGGCTCTCTCAAATAGGTGTGTCCAACAAAGATGATTGTGACAAACTAAAAATCAAACAAGGCAAAGACTCATATAATACACGATGCTCCAAGCAAAACTCATATCATGTGACGAATAAAAATATAGCTCCAAGTAAAATTACCGATGGTTGGTAGAAGAAAGAGGGGATGCCTTCCGAGGCATCCCCAAGCTTAGACGCTTGAGTCTTCCTTGAATATTACCTTGGGGTGCCTCGGGCATCCCCAAGCATAGGCTCTTGCCACTCCATATTCCTTCATCCATCGTGATCTCACCCAAAACTTGAAAACTTCAATCACACAAAACTCAACAAAACCTTCGTGAGATCCGTTAGTATAACAAAACAAATCACTACTTTAAGTACTGTTGCAAACCCATTCATATTTTATTTTCGCATTATACCTACTATATTCTAACTTCTCCATGGTTTATACCCCCCGATACAATCCATAGTTTCATCAAAACAAGCAAGCAGTGCATCAAAAACAGAATCTGTCAAAAACAGAACAGTCTATAGCAATCTATTTTAAAGCCATACTTCTGTAATTACAAAAAATCTGAAAAATTAGGACAACGTGGAAGATTCATATACCAATACTGTGTAAAAATTTCAGATTTTTCTGACACTCCAGTACGGAACCAAAATTCCAGCACTGGACGCAAAACTTTCTGTTTTCCAAACAGCATCAATTATACTATCTTCCAAATCATCCCAAGGGCTTTACTTGGCACAAACACTAATTAAATACATAAAAACTCAATCATAACAGTAGTATAATTGTGAAAACACACAATAACAGAAACAAAAAGTAAAAATTTGTTTTATTCATTGGGTTGCCTCCCAACAAGCGCTATTGTTTTATGCCCCTAGCTAGGCATAATGCATAGTTTCAAGTATTATCATCCTTCAAGTTGATTCCATAAGTGGCCCTCATAATGGATTCATATGGTGCTTTAATTTTCTTCCTAGGGAAATGTTCCATACCCTTCTTTAGTGGAAACTAAAATTTTATATTCCCTTCTTTCATGTCAATAACGGCACCTATGGTTCGTAGGAACGGTCTACCAAGTATTATGGGGCAAGAAGGGTTGCATTCAATATCAAGTACAATAAAATCAACGGGCACATAGTTCCTATTTGCAAGAATAAGAAAATTATTAATTCTACCCAAAGGCTTTTTAATAGTGGAATCCGCCAAGTATAAATTAAGAGAACATTCATCTATATTGGTAAAACCTAGCACATCACATAGAGATTTTGGAATTGTGGAAACGCTTGCACCCAAATCACATAAAGCATTACACTCATAATTTTTAATTTTAACTTTAATGGTGGGTTCCCATTCATCATATAATTTTCTAGGGATTGAAATTTCTAGTTCTATCTTTTCTTCTAACGCTTTCATCATTGCTTCTACGATGTGTTTAGTAAAAGCCTTATTTTGCTCATAAGCGTTGGGTGAATTCAACATGGATTGTAACAAAGAAATGCATTCAATCAAGGAACAATTATCATAATTAAAATCTTTGTAATCCAAGAGAGTGGGCACATCACTAGTTAAAGTTTTTACCTCTCCAGACCCACTTTTATCAATTTTTTATCAAGATTTTCACCCTCCGAATTATGGGGACGCCTCCTAGCTAAAGTTGACTCTTCTTCAGTCCCCTTTTCATAAGGTTTTATATTTCTAAACAAGGAATCAATAGATGAAACACCAGTCATTTTAATATCCTCATCATTACTACGATAAAAACCGGGAGGAATCGCTTTTTCTAAAAATTCTCGTTTATCTTTTAGCATGGCGGTTCTTTTCTTACTCTCATCCATGGAGATATATAAAGCTTTAATTGATTCATTAATATCAATTTTAGGTGGCAAAATTTTAGTCTTAAGATTTTCCACATCATGAATAATTCTATCAATGCTCCTAGACATATCATCAAGTTTACTCAATTTTTCTTCTATCGAAGTGTTGAAAACTTTTTGAGCATTAATAAATTCTTTAATATTACTTTCAAGATCAGAGGGCATCCTATTATTATTATTATTATTATTATTATTATTATTATTATTATTATTATTATTATTATTATTATTATTATTATTATAAGAATTACCATAGGAATTGCCATAATTATTAGAGGAATTTCCAGGAAACGGTCTAGCATTGAAATTACCTCTATAAGCATTGTTTTTAAAATAGTTTCGCGAGACAAAATTCACATCTACGGGATCATTATTTTGCTCAATCAAAGTGGATAAAGGCACATCATTAGGATCAATAGGAGTATTTTTTGCTAGCAACCAATTTCATAAGTGCATCAACTTTATCACTCAAAATACTAATTTCTTCAACATAATTCTCTTTTTTACTAGTAGGAACTCTTTCAGTATGCCATTGTTAATAATTTGCCATAATATTATTAAGCAATCTAGTAGCTTCTCCCAAAGTAATTTCCATAAAAGTACCACCCGCGGCAGAATCTAAAAGATTTCTAGAAATAAAATTTAATTCCGCATAAATTTTTTGTATGATCATCCATAAATTTAAACCATGAGTAGGGCAATTTATTATCATTAATTTCATCCTTTCCCAAGATTGGGAAACATGTTCATGATCAAGTTGCTTAAAATTCATAATCTGATTTCTAAGAGAAATAATTTTCGCGGGAGGAAAATATTTGGTAATAAAAGCATCTTTACACCTATCCCAAGAATCGATACTATTTCGTGGTAAAGATGAAAACCAAATTTTTGCACAATCCCGTAATGAGATTGGGAATAATTTTAATTTCACAATATCATTATCCACATATTTTTTATTTTGCATATCACACAATTCTACGAAAGTGTTAAGATGGGATGCAGCATCTTCATTAGGACTACCAGAAAATTGTTCTTTCATAACAAGATTTAGCAAAGCGGCATTAAAATCACAAGTCTCCGCACTAGCGGCGGGAGGAGCAATTGGAGTACTAATAAAATCATTATTATTAGTATTAGAAAAATCACACAATTTTGTATTTTCTTGAGACATCGTGGCTACGCAAAAAACATAACAAGCAAGCAAACAAGCAAACAAGAAAAAGGCAAACAGAAAATATTTTTGTAAAAACTTTTTAGAAGTGGGGGAGATGAAAACGAGAGGCAAATGTAAATAAAAGGTAAATAAAGTAAATGCAAGGAGATGAGAGTTTTATGGGTAGGTATTTGATAGATGTTGATGATGTCTCCCTGGCAAGGGCACCAGAAATTCTTCCTGCTACTTGTGAGCTGCGTTGGTAATTCCCTGAAGAGGAAGGGAGATGCAGTACATTAGAGATAAGTATTTCTCTCAGTTATGAAACCAAGGTTATCAATCCAGTAGGAGAATCACGCAACACCTTGTTAGCAGTGCCTGCACACAAAACAACAAATCATTGCACCCAACGCAAACAAGGGGTTGTCAATCCCTCGGCGGTAAGTTGCAAGATTAAATTGTATGTGATAGATAGATTGATTGATACTAAAATATAAAATAAAATAAACAAACAAAAAGTGCAGCAAGGTATTTTTAGAGTTTTTAATATATCATTTAGATAGCCCCGGGGGCCATAGTTTTCACTAGAGGCTTCTCCCAAGAAAATAACATACGGTGGGTAGACAAATTACTGTTGGGCAATTGATAGAAAAGCAAATAATCATGACGATATCCAAGGCAATGATCATGTATATAGGCATCATGTCCGAGACAAGTAGACTGACTCCTGCCTGCATCTACTACTATTACTCCACACATCGACCGCTATCCAGCATGCATCTAGTGTATTAAGTCCATAAAGAACGGAGTAACGCCTTAAGGAAGATGAGATGATGTAGACAAAGTAAACTCACGCATGAATAAACCCTATCTTTTTACCCTTAATAGCAATGATACATACGTGTCATGTCCCTTTCTGTCACTGGGATTGAGCACCGCAAGATCGAACCCATTACAAAGCACCTCTTCCCATGGCAAGATAAATCAATCTAGTTGGCCAAACCAAATCAATAGATCGAAGAAGAAATACGAAGCTATAATAATCATGCATAAAAGAGATTAGAGAAGACTCAAATAATATTCATGGATAATCTGATCATAAACTCACAATTCATCAGATCCCAACAAACACACCGCAAAAAGTGATTACATCGGATAGAACTCCAAGAACATCGAGGAGAACATTGTATTGAAGATCAAAAAGAGAGAAGAAGCCATCTAGCTACTAACTATGGACCTGAAGGTCTGTGGTAAACTACTCACGCATCATCGGAAGGGTAGCAAGGTTGATGTAGAGCCCCTCTGTGATCGATTCACCCTCCGGCAGAGTACCGGAAAAGGCCTTGATATGTCTCCAACGTATCTATAATTTTTGATTGTTCCATGCTATTATATTATCAATCTTGGATGTTTTTATAATCATTTACAGCATTTATATATCAATTTTGGAGACTAACCTATTAACTTAGTGCCCAGTGCCAGTTGCTGTTTTCTGCCCTGTTTTTGTTTTACAGAAAATCAATACCAAACGAAGTCCAAATGCCACGAAACTTTTTTGGAGAATTTTTATTGGCCAAGATGAAGACTAGAAGTTTCGGGAGAGGGCCAGAAGACCGAGGAGGTGGCCACGAGCCACCAGGGCGCGCCTGGGGGGGAGGGGGGCAGGCGCGCCCTGGTGCCTCGTGGGCCCCCCTTTGCTCCGTTTGACCTAATTCCAGCACTGTAAATTCAGAAAAAAATTAGAAACCCTTAGGGGAGTCCACGAAATACTTTTTCCGCCACCGCAAGTTTCTGTTCTCGAGAGATCCCATCTGGGGTCCTTCTCCGGTAATCTGCCGGAGGGGGAATCGATCACGGAGGGGCTCTACATCAACCTTGCTGCCCTTCCGATGATGCGTGAGTAGTTTACCACAGACCTTCGGGTCCATAGGCAGTAGCTAGATGGCTTCTTCTCTCTTTTTGATCTTCAATACAATGTTCTCCTCGATGTTCTTGGAGTTCTATCCGATGTAATCACTTTTTGTGGTGTGTTTGTTGGGGTCCGATGAATTGTGAGTTTATGATCAGATTATCCATGAATATTATTTGAGTCTTTGCTGCACTCTTTTATGCATGATTATTATGGCCTCGTATTTCTTCTCCCATCTATTGATTTGGTTTGGCCAACTGAGTTGATTTATCTTGCCATGGGAAGAGGTGCATTGTAATGGGTTCGATCTTGCGTTGCTCAATCCCAGTGACAGAAAGGGACATGACACGTATGTATCATCGCTATTAAGGGTAAAAACATGGGGTTTATTCATACGTGAGTTTATCTTGTGTACATCATGTCATCGTTCTTAAGGTGTTACTCCGTTCTTTATGGACTTAATACACTAGATGCATGCTGGATAGCGGTCGATGTGTGGAGTAATAGTAGTAGATGCAGGCAGGAGTCGGTCTACTTGTCTCGGACGTGATGCCTATATACATGATCATTGCCTTGGATATCGTCATGAATATTTGCTTTTCTATCAATTGCCCAACAGTAATTTGTCTACCCACCGTATGCAATTTTCTCGAGAGAAGCCTCTAGTGAAATCTATGGCCCCCGGGTCTATCTAAATCATATTACTAAAACCCTAAAAATATTGCTGCCATTTTCTTTTATTTATTTTATTTTGTATTTTTGTTTCAATCTATCTATCTATCATTGTAACACCCCTGTAATTATGCTACAGTGATCCCAGACTAATGATGCCATGTCATCCTAATTTTTCTAAGCTTAATCTCTCCTGGATAAAATTCGAAGTCAAATTCAAATTTAAATTTCAAGAGAAATTATTATTTCTTCGAACAGTAAGACTAAAATGTTCGCATTATTCTATAAATTCCCCTGATCATTGTCATGTTGAAACCAACTTCATTTGGCTCACAAATAAGTTCCTAGGGAAAATAATAAATGGTCCATCAACAAATATTTTGGCCTTTTTAATATAAACAAATATGTAAACTTTTCCCAATAATAGGTAAACTTGTGTGTGGCTCTATAATAATGTAGAAGAATTATACACCAAGTTTCATTTGTAATAAAATTTGTTTGATCACTGAATTAAATAGAAACAATAGCTAATATAAAAATAAAAATAAAAATGGAAAAGGCCTTAATGTTGGACTGGGCCCTAGAGGCACAATGCGGCCCAGCCAAACAGGGGGAGTCATCCCCTACCTCGCTACAGTAGGAGGCAGGGGGCAGCCGTGGTGGCCATGGCCACGTGCTGGCCATCTGGCGCCTCCCCGACGCCCTTACAGCGGCCCCACACCCCCTGGCAAGCCTAGCCCCCCCCACTTCCTCCTCCCTCCGCCGTTCCCCCTTCCCCGCATGCACCCGATCCGCCGCCGCCATGGACCACCTCGTCCACACGCCCACCGTCGTTGTCGTCGCCTGAAGACCTGTCCAGGAGCTGCAGCGTCGTTGTCTACGTCGTCCTCGAGGAGCAACTCGAGCAGGAGGGCATCGCAACGCCGGGATCGAACAAGTTCCTCCGCGCACATCACTTTGATCCGCGCCATCCGGCAACCCTGGCCTCCCCGACCATGTCCCCGAGCTCCTCTGTGAGCTACTCCTCCGTTCCCCCTCGATTCCCCCTACCTTCCCTCGCCGTGGACGCCGTGCGTGGCAGGCGCGGGTGGCTGCGGGTGACTGCGGGGCCGCGCCCGTGGTCGTGCTCCCGCGTGCCCTGTCTCGCCCGGCCGCGGCCCCGCAGTCACCCGCAGCCACCCGCGCCTGCCCCGCGCCCGCGTCGCCCGCGCTCCTGCCGCTACGCCTGCCGCCTTGGCCACGCGCACCTGCAGCCTCCCGCGGCCGCTGCTACGCTGCTGCTGCTCCTGCCGCCCCACGGCCGCTCTAGCCGCCCGCGCCTGCCTGTGCCAGCCCGCGTCGCGGCTGTCACTCGCTCGCTGCCCCTCTGCTGCTGCTGCTGCTCGCCGCTGTTGTGGGCCGCGCCGTGGCCGGCCTCTGCCGTGCGCGCGTGCGCGCATTGACCCCTCCACAGTGGCCGGCTGGGCCACTGTCCAGTGGGGCCGACCCAGTTAAAAGAAAAAGAAAAGAAAAGGATTAAAAAAAGAAATAGATAAAAAATAAAAAAATATATAAAAAAATAAAAAAATAAAAAGAGGCACTGACAGGTGGGCCCCATGAACAGTAGCCTTTGACTAGTCAAACTTTGACTGGGTCAACTCTGTCACTGGGACCCACATGTCAGCCACATGTACACGTTACTGGGTACACTTTCTGTGTACCCATAGCATTTAATATTTAATATAATTTCGAATTAAAATAAATTCAGAAATTTAGAAAATCATTTAAAACTTTGAAAAATCATATAAAATAAACCGTAACTCGGATGAAAGTAATTTATATATGAAAAACGATCAGAAAAATATGAAGAATCCAAATATGCCACCCACATACCTGCAACACCCCTCTAACCTACTGAACATGGAGCCTTACCCTCTGGTTCATCTGTCTGACAGATGTCCGAAACCGGGAAAACGTTCCAGTTAATTTCCCGCTTCGTCTGCAACGTGTAGCACTGCGTTAGGTCACCCCAGCACTGCATGTTGACATGTCATGTATCTCTGTTGCATTGGTTGCCGTGTATTTATTGTTTCTTCCCCTCCTTCTCTCCCGATAGCCCCCGAGACTACCGACGACACTGCAGTGTACGACTATGTCGCCGACGACCAGACCCCTTCAGCTGAGCTTCCAGGCAAGCAAAACCCCCTTGACCATCAGATATCGCCCATTCTTTCTCCCTTATGCTTGCATTAGAATTGTGTGGCGCCCCTGCTCGACACGTGCACTAATCATACACGCAAACGTGCACGCTCGAGAACAGAGACTCACGGGATGATAACACAACACAACTCTAACACAAATAAAGGTCTTAATTCATCATATTACAATAACAGGGGTCACGAGGACCCGAATACATAAGTCATACAAACATGATATCTGAGTACAGACATAGTTAGCCAAGTTTTGCCTTAAGAAGGCTAGCACAAATAGAGGGGGATACAGATCGAAAAGGCGTAGGCCTCCTGCCTGGGAGCCAACCTAACTAGTCCTGGCTAGCTGGCTTGACCCAGTAGTAAGTACCGTCGGGACCGTCCTGGTAGTAGCACTCGCCGGTGGCGTATGGCTCCTGGGCTCCATCGGCCTCTGGTGTATCATCGATTTGGTATGGGTAAAAGAATAGCAAAGCAACCGTGAGTACTCATCCAAAGTACTCGCAAAACTGACATCAGAACTATGCTAAATGCATTGTATCAAAGGAATGGGGCTGTATCTATGGGCTGTACTACAGAATGCTGGAATAAAGGGGGAGAAGCCTAGCCTATTGAAGACTAGCATCTTGAAGCAGTTCTTGCAGCATCAGAAGAGAGTAGAGCAAGATATAATATTTAGTAATCACAGTTTAGTAACTCCCTGAGATCCTTTCTCGACATCCCCGCGAGAAAAGCATTCCCGAGAGCAATAGTTTAAGCATTGCACCGATTAACTCTGGCCGCACACCCTTGTTCCTGGTGATGTCCGACCTCGGTTGATCGAGAGCAATGGCAACAGTTAACATGTATCATCTGCAGTTTATAGTTGTCATAGATCCGGGCACAACTCCAAGCGTCCTGTTACCGTCGACACGGCTATTCGAATAGATATCTTCCCTGCAGGGGTGCACTACTGTTACCCAACACACTCGATCAACTCCGGCCGCGCACACTTGCTGGGAATACCCGGCCTCGGAAGATCAACACGAAGGAGCGCCCTACCCTAAGCTCAGTAGAGAGGTCGTCACGCCGGTCTAAATCCTAAGCACGAAGGGGTCTTGGGCCATCGCCCTTCGCACTCATGCACGTTGCGAGGCTGGCCGGGGTGCAGGCACGACACTGGACAACCCAGTGAAGTACCAGCCCAATCCTGGCGATCAGCCCGCAATGCTGAATCGCGATGTCTGAAGAGCCTTCGGGAGAAACGTACAACGCAGAGAGGCCCATACCCATTATCCCACGTGGTGGTAGTGCGTTAAGGGCACGACGACCCACTCAGATCAAACACCCAGATCCGTTAAGCTCGGTTATCCTACCCAATACGCGCGATATCCTCCGGCCGCACACCCTTCTTCCTGGTGATGTCCGCCCTCGGGAGATAAACACGAACAGGGTACCTGTGTTACATATCGCGCGGGTACTCTTGGAGCCGACCCGACTTTAATGATATTCCTCGCGGGCACCCTTGGGGCCAGCCCGACTTTAACAATGGGTACTGTTGGGACTCAAGTCCATCTCTGCTGGATGGTACCACCAACCTTTCAGCCCCGTAAGTAAATAAAAGTAGCAATTTAATTATTTCCGCGATCACACCCAAGGTGATCACGGCCCGAAAAACAAGCCTGGCATACGGACAAAGGTGATGGCCACCGATGAAGAAGTAGCACAGCAGGTTATGGGACAGCGGTGGGGTATCAAAGGCTGACTACAAAATCAGGCTATGCATTGGAATAGGTGCAAACAGAACAGTAGCAGGGCATTTCTAATGCAAGAACAAGAGAGAAGAGAGTTGGGCAATATATTATGCTCAAGGGGGTTTTGCTTGCCTGGTTGCTCTGCGAAGGGGACCTGGTCGTCGGCGACGTAGTCGTACTCAGCAACGTCGTCGGCGGGCACAAGGTCTACCGAGAGAGAAGGGGGAGAAGAAACAATAAATATCATGGCAATTGCAATCACTTATGCATGACATGCCTAAATGCTATGCAATGGTGTTTATCGACCAACTAAATGACTTAGTTAACTCTTGGGAATTAATAAAAATTAAATTGGATTTATTTAATTAAAGTGATGCACTATTCATCTATTTAAATCAGTCAAAAAGTTGCATGTTCATCTAGCTAGGTGTGTTGGACAGATGTTTTGATTGCATATTTGGATTCTTCATATTTTTCTGATCATTTTACATATATAAATTATTTCGATCCGAGTTACGGTTTAAAAGATATGAATTTATAAAGTTTTAAATATTTTCTGAATTTATTTAATTAATTTAATTCGAAATTATCTTGAATAGTGAATGCTGACGTCAGCATGATGAAATGCTGACGTCAGCAGTCAACAGGGGCTGACCAGAGTCAAACCTGAGATGTGGGACCCACATGTCAGTGACTCACTGACTAATTATCTAATTAGCAATTTAATTAATTAGGTGGGGCCCATCTGTCAGTGACTGATTAATCTAATTGATTTATTTTTAGTTAAACTTTTATCTAATTAATCATCTGACAGGTGGGGCCCAGTGTCATAGACACAGTGGGGGTGGGGCCCCACTGTCAGTGGGCCAGCTGACCCAGTCAGCGTTGACCGAGGTCAACGGGGTCAACTGGGCCCAGGGGGACCCAGCGGCAGCGTCACTGAGGCGGGGCCCACCGTGCCAACGAGGCGGCGGCCGGCGACGAGCCGCCGGCGACCAATTCCGCGGCGGCGCGCACGGGAACCGGCCGGAAAACGCGCACAGGGCACGGGAAGGGGCGCTGCTTGGCTCAAACGAACGGGCTCGACGAGCCGCGTCGATTGGCGGCGGTGGCCGGAGCTGGGGAGGCCGGAGTTGAGCGCCAGGAGCTGACCGGTGGCGAGGTCTTCGGGCGACGATGGCAATCGGCGATACGAGGCGCTATTGGGCGAACTAAAGGGCTAGGCGGGGCCAGCGTGATGCAGCGGAGAGAGCAGGCAGCAGCAGACGACCAAATGGTCACCGGAACGACGCCGGCGATGAGCTAGGCGGCGGCGCGATCGGGCGACGGTGGATTTAGGGGCTAGAGGCTACGGTTCGACGTGAGGAGGGGACGGGGAGGTAGCTGGAGCTCACCGTGAGTCGTAGCCGTGCAAAGTGGGCTCGGGGAGGGGCTGTCGGCGACGGAATCGACGGCGGGGCGGCGATGACCGTAGGTGGAAGACGACGGCGTAGAGGTCGCTGCAGGGGGCCTGGTGCTCGGGGCCGTGGTCGAGGAGGACGAGAGCGACGAGGCGGAGTTGATGAGCAGCTCAGCGGGGCAGGGGAGGGCGCGTAGCTATGCGGGCACGAGGTGGCCGGAGGCGGCAATAGGGGCCATTGACGAGGGGGGAGAGAGAGCGAGTTCGGGAGGGGGAAAAGATCTTGGCCACGACAGGGACGGCCACGGGGGCGGTCTTATCCCCTCCATCGCCCTGTAGCGACACCAGGCGAGGCGGTGCGACGAGGACGACGGCCGGTGACGCGCGCGGTTGGCCGCGCTCGAGTTCGAGCGGGGGAGCTGTAGGAAGGGGGCGAGGGGAGCTGGGCTGGGCCGGCTGCGGTGACTTAGGCCCAGCCGCTTGGGCTTTTTCTTTTTCTTCCTTTTCTTTTATTTCTTTCACTGTTTACTTTTTAGCTTAGCTCAAATTTGATTTTTGCAAAATAGGTGACAAGGCCCAAATAATCCAGTGCACTTTCGCCTCATACCAGAAAATATTTAGTGCCCATATGTTTCCACAATAATTTATTATTATTTAAAAATGGATTAAAATGCTGTTAATGCTACTGTTTTAATTTACTAGGGGCAATTATGGAATTTTGGTGATGTTGTTTTCCTCAAATTAATTAGTTACAATTTATGTGCTATTTAATGAACATTTTTGTTACTGGTTCAAACAACCTTTATTTTCCACTTGGCAATTGAATTGAATTTGAATTTGAATTTCAAATGAGCTCTAATGCAAATGATGCTTATGCTTAGCTAATCATGATGACATGGCATTTATTAACAGGGGATTACTGTTGCATTACAAGGGGGTGTTACAATTCTCCTCATCTAACAAGAATTCTCGTCCCGAGAATTAAGAGGGGAGCTGAAAAAGAGAGGGGTATTCTTCACGAAGACGATCCTCGCGTTCCCAAGTGGCTTAATCTTCAATGCTGACGTCAGCAGTCAACAGGGGCTGACCAGAGTCAAACCTGACATGTGGGACCCACATGTCGGTGACTCACTGACTAATTATCTAATTAGCAATTTAATTAATTAGGTGGGGCCCATCTGTCAGTGACTGATTAATCTAATTAATCTATTTTTAGTTAAACTTTTATCTAATTAATCATCTGACAGGTGGGGCCCAGTGTCATAGACACAGTGGGGGTGGGGCTCCACTGTCAGTGGGCCAGCTGACCCAGTCAGCATTGACCGAGGTCAACGGGGTCAACTGGGCCTAGGGGGACCCAGCGGCAGCGTCACTGAGGCGGGCCCCGCCGTGCCAGCGAGGCGGCGGCCGGCGACGAGCCGCCGGCGACCAATTCCGTGGCGGCGCGCACGGGAACCGGCCGGAAAACGCGCACAGGGCACGGGAAGGGGCGCGGCTTGGCTCAAACAAACGGGCTCGACGAGCCGCGTCGATTGGCGGCGGTGGCTGGAGCTGGGGAGGCTGAAGTTGAGCGCCAGGAGCTCACCGACGGCGAGGTCTTCGGGCGACGATGGCAATCGGCGATACGAGGCGCTATCGGGCGAACTAAAGGGCTAGGCGGGGCTAGCGTGATGCAGCGGAGCGAGCAGGCAGCAGCAGACGACCAAATGGTCGCCGGAACGACGCCGGCGACGAGCTAGGCAGCGGCGCGATCGGGCGACGGTGGATTTAGGGGCTAGAGGCTACGGTTCGACGCGAGGAGGGGACGGGGAGGTAGCTGGAGCTCACCGTGAGTCGTAGCCGTGCAAAGTGGGCTCAGGGAGGGGCTGCCGGCGACGGAATCGACGGCGGGGCGGCGATGGCCGTAGGTGGAAGACGACGGCGTAGAGGTCGCTGCAGGGGGCCTGGTGCTCGGGGCCGTGGTCGAGGAGGACGAGAGCGACGAGGCGGAGCTGATGAGCAGCTCAGCGGGGCAGGGGAGGGCGCGTAGCTATGCGGGCACGAGGTGGCCGGAGGAGGCAATGGCGGCCATTGACGAGGGGGGAGAGAGAGCGAGCTCGGGAGGGGGAAAAGATCTTGGCCACGACAGGGACGGCCACGGGGGCGGTCTTATCCCCTCCATCGCCCTGTAGCGACACCAGGCGAGGCGGTGCGACGAGGACGACGGCCGGCGACGCGCGCGGTCGGCCGCGCTCAAGTTCGAGCGGGGGAGCAGTAGGAAGGGGGCGAGGGGAGCTGGGCTGGGCCGGCTGCGGTGACTTAGGCCCAGCTGCTTGGGCTTTTTCTTTTTCTTCCTTTTCTTTTATTTCTTTCACTGTTTACTTTTTAGCTTAGCTCAAATTTGATTTTTGCAAAATAGGTGACAAGGCCCAAATAATCCAGTGCACTTTTGCCTCATACCAGAAAATATTTAGTGCCCATATGTTTCCACAATAATTTATTATTATTTAAAAATGGATTAAAATGCTGTTAATGCTACTTTTTTTAATTTACTAGGGGCAATTATGGAATTTTGGTGATGTTGTTTTCCTCAAATTAATTAGTTACAATTTATGTGCTATTTAATGAAAATTTTATTACTGGTTCAAACAACCTTTATTTTCCATTTGGCAATTGAATTGAATTTGAATTTGAATTTCAAATGAGCTCTAATGCAAATGATGCTTATGCTTGGCTAATCATGATGACATGGCATTTATTAACAGGGGATTAATGTTGCATTACAAGGGGGTGTTACAAATTGCTTCTATTGTTGCTCCGATAGCTCCTATTCTGACGCATAGCCTGATTTTGTCGCCTGCTACTGATACATTACCTACTATCCCATGATGCTTAGTTAGCCATGCTGCTGTTTCAACTGTGGCCCTTCGCCTTGTCCGTATGCCATGTTTGTTACCGGGCCGTGATCACTCTGGGTGTGATCGCAGAAATGTTTACACTACTGCATTACTTAAACTGTTAAAGTCGGGCTGGCCCCAAGGGTGCCCGTGAGAGAACAATATTAAAGACGGGTCAGCTCCAAGAGCACCCGTGCGTCGTGACTTGCCAAGTCAGAGCGACAGGAACCCTATTTGTCTCTGTGAGTCACTAAACATGCCTAATGGATTTGGGTATTTGATCTGAGTGGGTCGTTGGCCCTATACGCACTACCACCACGTGGGACAATGGTTATGGGACCCTCGGCGCCGTATGTATCAGCCGAAAGCTCTATCAGACGTCCAGTTAAGCATTGTGAGCCGGTCGGGACAAGGCCATCCAAGACTGAGGTGGTGCTTGGACTCCGACCCGCGACACAATGACCCGGAGTGCAAAGGGCGATGGGCCCAAGACCCCTGAGCACTTAGGATGTAGACCGACGGGGACCTCTCTGTTGAGCCTAGGTAGGACTACGTCGTGTCGATAACCCGAGGCGGGGCATTACCCAGCAAGTGTGTCCGGCCAGATGTAATCAAGCGTGTTGGGTAACAGTAGTGCACCCCTGCAGGGAAGTAATCTATTCGAATAGCCGTGTCCATGGTAACAGGACGCTCGGAGTTGTATCCTGATCTGCTACAACTACAAATGGATACTATTACAATGTTAAACTGTTACTACTGCTCTCGGGATCGCTTTCTCACAGGGAGTCGAGAAAGGATCTCAGGGCGTTGCTATTACATAACCACTATTATATGCTACTGTGTTCTACTCTCTTCTGATGCTGCAAGATTGCTTCAAGATGCTAGTCTTCAATAGGCTAGGCTTCTTCCCCCTCTATTCTGGCATTCTGCAGTTCAGTCCAAAGATATAGCCCCATTCCTTTGATACTGATGCATAATTAGTATAGTTCTGATGTCAGTCTTGCGAGTACTTTGGATGAGTACTCACGGTTGCTTTGCTATATCTTTTCTCCATACCCGATTGCTGCGATCAGACGACGGAGCCCAGGAGCAGGAGATCCCGGAGGAGCCTACTATGACGTGGAGATCCTCGACGACCAGGAGTGGTTCAGAGGCCCTTGGCAGGAGGCCTTTGCCTTTTCGATCAGTGTCGCTGTTTGTGCTGGCCTTCTTAAGGAAAACTTGTTTAGCTTGGTATCTGTACTCAGATACTTTTGCTTCTGCTGATGCTTGTATGACTCAAGCTTTTGTATTCGAGCCCTCGAGGCCCCTGGCTTGTAATATAAAGCTTGTATTATTTTATTTGTGTTTAGAGTTGTGCTGTGATATCTTCCCGTGAGTCCTTAGGCTTGATCGTGTGCATTTGCGTGTATGATTAGTGCACGATTAAGTCGGGGGCGTCACAAGTTGGTATCAGAGCCGACTGCCTATAGGAAGCCCCTTTCCAACTCCTTGGCCGAAGTTGAGTCTAGTCTTTCAAAAAACTGTTCTACTAACATGGCTGTGTGGCTTACGGGCCCACGTCGCCAATGGATGGGATTAGGATCTTTTATTCCCCTTCCTTACTCTGTGACTCTGATCTCTCTTCCTTTCAGGTTAAGGTTTTACTAACTCTAACATTAGGTTCTCGTGATCACGTCCACCCGGAGTTCTGAATTAATCCCCCCTTTCTTCAAGATGAGGGCCATGTTCTGCTGCACAATGCCCACGGACCGCAGGATCCTTTTATCGAGGACACCCTGCGTTGTCATTTGCAGATTCCTCGCCCCAGCAGTTTTCTCCGACGTTGATGTAGCCTTTGCTATGTCGCGTTGTTGTATTCCTCACCGTGTGCCTGCGCGCCGCCTAGTTATCTAGCTGCGAGTGTTTCCGAGCTCGTACTATCCGTTTGAAACTAACTCCGTGTATGGATCTGTATGTCTTTAATGACTACTGATATGTGACTAACGCACTTCTTGTTCATTACTCATGTTACATCATGAATGACCTCTTACACATGCAGTTGTTCTTGCTAAACTGCCCCTGTTGATTTGGTAAGATGGCTGACGATCCTCCACCTCCACCTTATATTGCCGCACTGATGCATCAGTTTGAGCTGAATCGTCAGTTTATGACTGGAGTAATGGCTCAGTTTCCAACTCAGAATGCTCAGCAACAGTCTGCCCCAATAACTCTGCAAGAATTCGTGTGCCTCAATCTGTCCACCTTCCGCAACTCGACTGATCCAATGGATGCGGATGATTGGCTCTGTGACATTGCCTTTCAGATGGAGTCGGCTAATGTTGTCCCTGACAGTTACGTCACCTATGCGACGTATCACCTGATGGGTTCAGCTGCTCAATGGTGGGAAAGCCACAGGCGTACGCTGCCTGCTGGGACAGCCACCACATGGATAGAATTTCAGTCAGCATTCCGTGCACGACACATTCCCCAAGGTCTGATGGACCAGAAGAAGAAGGAATTCCGTAAACTCACACAGGGCAAGATGACTGTGGAGGAATATCAGAGGAAATTCCTCAAATTATCCCGCTATGCTAAAGATGACGTCTGCACTGACGCACGCAAGCATGAGAAATTCTGTGAAGGACTGCATCCTGACATAAAGCTCACACTTGTTGTCCATGATTGTGCAGATTTTGCGACGCTTGTCAGCCAAGCTTTTCGAGTTGAAACTGGTCTGATTGAATACCAGGAGTCGCTCCAGCATACTCGAGATGTTGGCTCTTCCTCAGGATAGCCTGCTCAGAAACGCCAACTCTGGATTCCGCACAATGTCCATCACCGACCTGCTCCAACACCAAGGCCGTCTTATGTTGCACCTCGTCTGCCGCCACCACCAAGACAACTGAATATCCCAAGTGGACAGCCCAATAATATGGCTCCTTGCCCCAATGATGGGAATTGCTTCAAGTGTGGACAGCCAGGCCACCGTGCTTCCAGCTGCGCCCGAACCAGAACCGGAACGCACCAGCTGGTCAACCCTGAAGAGTTAAGTCTAGACCGCCTGCAGTCGGTCGTGTTCGTGTCAATCATGTTAAGATCGAAGAAGCTCGACAGGACACCAAAATTGTGACGGGAACCCTTTCTGTCAATACAGTGCCAGCTTTTGTCCTCTTTGATTTAGGAGCATCGCATTCCTTTTTGTCTGAAGCATTTGCGCTCAAGCACGAAATGCAATTCGAAGAGTTGCAACCTCCCTTATCGGTTCAATCCCCCGGTGGGAGATGGAACACGGCTATGATAAGTCACAACAACCAGATCGAAATTGGAGGGCTACTATTCTCTGCACCACTCATCGCCCTCAAGGCTACTAACATAGATGTTATTCTTGGTATGGATTGGCTGGAAGCCCATAATGCTATGATCAACTGTGCCGCCAAGATAGTCCAGCTCACCCACCCTTCTAGACAGGTGATCAACTACTCAGCCCGGATAATTCAGAATGCTGAGAGCCAAATATATGCCCTGAATACGTTGAATGCTTCACCTCTTGAAGGGATTGAGAACGTTCCAGTCGTTCGCGATTTTCCAGACGTCTTTCCAGAAGAACTTCCAGGAATACCCCCTGTTAGAGCTGTCGAGTTCGTCATCGACTTGAAGCCAGGCACTACTCCTATTGCCAAGTGCCCATACAAGTTGCCACCTCATGAACTCCTTGAGCTTAAGGAGGAAATCGACAAGTCACTTAAAAAAGGTTTCATCCGCCCCAGTTCTTCTGCTTGGGGAGCACCTTCGCACTTTGTTAAGAAGAAGGATGGAACAAATTGATTGATTCAAGATTACCGACCTATCAACCAAGCAACAATTCAGAACAAGTATCTGCTTCCCAGAATCAACGATCTATATGATCAACTTGCTGGTTCCTCGGTATTCTCTAAACTTGATTTGAGATTGGGATACCACCAGATCCGAGTTCGTAAAGAGGACATTCCGAAGACAGCCTTTGTTACTCGCTATGGTTCTTACGAGTACACCGTCATGTCCTTCGGCTTAACCAACGCTCCGGCAACCTTCTCCCGACTGATGAACTACATCTTCATGGATTACCTCAACAAGTTTGTCATGGTTTATCTGGATGATATCCTTATATATTCGAAGAATGAAGAAGAACATGCCGAACATCTTTGGCTTGTACTGGAGAAGTTGCGCGAACATCAATTGTATGCCAAGTATTCCAAGTGTGAATTCTGGTTATCTGAAGTGACATATCGCGGCCACGTGATTTCCAAAGATGGCATTGCTGTTAACCCAGAACGAGTTCAGGCTATTCTTGAATGGACTCCTCCGAAGAATGTCAAGCAAGTCAGAAGTTTTCTCGGTCTCGCCATCTATTGCCGCTGATTTGTCGAGAACTTCTCCAAGATTGCCAAGCCTCTGACTGATCTGCTTCACAAAGGCGTTAAGTTCAAATGGACAGAAAAATGTCAGGAAAGTTTTCAAACACTCAAGGACAAGCTGACATCTGCACCAGTGCTTGCTCCTCCAGATTCTCGCAAGGACTTTGTGATCTACTGTGACGCGTCTTGTCAAGGATTAGGCTGTGTCCTAATGCAAGAGCGCAAGGTAATTGCTTATGGCTCTCGATAGTTGCGTCCTCATGAAGAGAACTATCCAACGCATGATCTCGAACTGGCAGCGGTTATTTATGCATTGAAGTTATGGCGACATTACCTACTCGGTAATCGTTGCGAGATCTACATGGATCATAAAAGTTTGAAGTACTTGTTCACTCAACCATCTCTAAACCTCCGTCAGCAAAGATGGATGGAGGCCATTACGGACTATGATTTAGGTATTTCTTATACCCCTGGCAAGGCTAATGTAATGGCTGATGCTTTGAGCCGTAAATCCTACTGTTGTGAACTTGAGGTTCAACTGCAGCAGCCACTCATGTATGAAGAGCTTCGAAAGCTGAACATCGAGATAGTTCCTCAAGGATATCTAAATACCCTGGTTGTTGAACCAGATCTCGATGATCTCATCAAGCATATACAGAAATCTGACTCTGAGGTTGAGAAGATTATGCGCGATCTCAAAAGGGGAAGGCCCTCATTCTTCACTATTGATGCTGATGGCACCTTGTTCTTCAAAAATCGCTTAGTGGTTCCTAGAAAGGACAACCTGGATCTGACCCCGCGTGTCATGAAAGAAGCTCATGATACACCTCTTTCAATTCAACCTGGTAGTACCAAGATGTACCAAGACATCCGACAGAGATATTGGTGGCCTGATATGAAGCGAGACATTGCTCGCTATGTTGCTGAGTGTGACGTTTGCCGTCGCATCAAAGCAGAACATCAAAGGCCTGCTGGAACTCTGCAACCACTTGATATTCCTGAATGGAAATGGGACAAAGTCAAAATGGATTTCATTACTGGTTTTCCCAGATCGCAGAAGGGTCATGATGCTATTTTTGTCGTCATTGACCGATTCTCCAAGGTTGCTCACTTTCTTCCAGTCAAGGAGACAATACTGCTAGCCAGTTAGCAGACTTGTATGTTTCCAGAATTGTGTCACTCCACGGTGTTTCGTTGGAGATCAGTTTAGATCGTGGCAACCTCTTTACCTCAAGATTTTGGAACAGTTTCCAAGAAGCTATGGGAACTCATCTGTCCTTCAGCACCGCTTTTCACCCCCAGTCCCAGGGTCAAGTTGAATGAGTCAACCAAGTGCTTGAAGATATGCTTCGAGCTTGTGTCATCTCATTCGGTAAGAAATGGGAGGAATCTCTCCCCTATGCTGAATTCTCATACAACAATAGCTGTCAAGCTAGTTTGAAGATGGCACCCTTTGAAGTTCTTTATGGACGTAAGTGCCGGTCCCCTCTGAATTGGTCAGAAACTAGGGAACGATCACTCGTTGGTCCGGACATTATCCAACCAGCTGAAGAACAAGTCCGCATTGTTCGTGAACACTTGAAAGCTGCTCAGTCTCGTCAGAAGAGCAATTATGATAAAAAACACCAGGTAATGGTTTATCAACCTGGCAAACAAGCTTACCTTTGTGTCACTCCGATCAAGGGCACTCATCGATTTGGAATTAAGGGCAAGTTACCTCCTCGCTACATTGGCCCGTTCCGTATCCTCGCCAGACGTGGAGAAGTGGCCTATCAATTGGAATTGCCACCGAACCTTTCTCAGGTTCATGATGTCTTCCATGTGTCGCAACTCCGCCGCTCCTTCAAGGATCCTATCCGAGCAGTGGATCACGAAATGCTTGAATTGCGAGAAGATCTATCTTATCAAGAGTATCCAATCCGCATTCTTGATCAAGCTGAACGTCGAACCCGTCAGAAGGTAACCAAGTTCCTTAAAGTGTAGTGGTCGAATCATACTGAAGATGAAGCCACTTGGGAACGCGAGGATCATCTTCGTGATGAATACCCCGCTCTGTTTTCTTCTACCTCCTAAATCTCGGGACGAGATTTCTTTTAGTGGAGGAGATTTGTAACACCCCTGTAATTATGCTACAGTGATCCCTGACTAATGATGCCATGTCATCCTAATTTTGCTAAGCTTAATCTCTCCTGGATAAAATTCAAAGTCAAATTCAAATTTAAATTGCAAGTGAAATTATTATTTCTTCGAACAGTAAGACTAAAATGTTCGCATTATTCTATAAATTCCCCTGATCATTGTCATGTTGAAACCAACTTCATTTGGCTCACAAATAAATTCCTAGGGAAAATAATAAATGGTCCATCAACAGATATTTTGGCCTTTTTAATATAAACAAATATGTAAACTTTTCCCAATAATAGGTAAACTTGTGTGTGGCTCTATAATAATGTAGAAGAATTATACACCAAGTTTCATCTGTAACAAAATTTGTTTGATCACTAAATTAAATAGAAACAATAGCTAATACAAAAATAAAAATAAAAATGGAAAAGGCCTTAATGTTGGACTGGGCCCTAGAGGCACAATGCGGCCCAGCCCAACAGGGGGAGTCATCCCCTACTTCGCTACAGTAGGAGGCAGGGGGCAGCCGTGGCGGCCATCGCACGGCCATGGCCACGTGCTGGCCATCCGGCGCCTCCCCGACGCCCTTACAGCGGCCCCGCATCCCCTGGCAACCCTAGCCCCCCACTTCCTCCTCCCTCCGCCGTTCCCCCTTCCCCACGTGCACCCGATCCGCCGCCGCCATGGACCTCCTCATCCACACGCCCACCGTCATCGTCGTCGCCTGAAGACCTATCCAGGAGCTGCAGCGTCGTCGTCTACGTCGTCCTCGAGGAGCAACTCGAGCAGGAGGGCATCGCAACGTCGGGATCGAACGAGTTCCTCCGCTGCGGCCGCCGCGCGCATCACTTTGATCCGCGCCATCCGGCAACCCCGGCCTCCCTGACCACGTTCCCGAGCTCCTCTGTGAGCTACTCCTCCGTTCCCCCTCGACCCCCCTGCCTTCCCTCGCCGTGGACGCCGTGCGTCGCCGTTGCCCGAACTTGTGCCCCCGCGCGCCCGTGGTCGCGCTCCCGTGCGCCCAGTCTCACCCGGCCGCGGCCCCGCGGTCGCCCGTAGCCACCTGCGCCTACCCCGCGCCCGCGTCGCCCGCCCTCCTGCCGCCATGCCTGCCGCCTTGGCCGCACGCGCCCGCAGCCTCCCGCGGCCGTTGCTACGCTACTGCTGCTCCTGCTGCCGCCCGCCACCGCTCTAGCCGCCCGTGCCCGCCTGTGCCTGCCCGCACCGCGGCCGTCACTCGCTCGCTGCCCCTCTGCTGCCGCTGCTTGCCGCCGTTGTCGGCCGCGCCGTGGCCGGCCTCTGCCGTCCGCGCGTGCGCGCGTTGACCCCTCCCCAGTGGCTGGCTAGGCCACTGTCCGGTGGGGCCGACCCAGTTAAAAGGAAATGAAAAGAAAAGGATTCAAAAAAAGAAATAGATAAAAAAATAAAAAAAATAAAAAAATAAAAAATAAATAAAAAGAGGCACTAACAGGTGGGCCCCATGAACAGTAGCCGTTGACCAGTCAAACTTTGACTGGGTCAACTCTGTCACTGGGACCCACATGTCAGCCACATGTACACATTACTGGGTACACTTTCTGTGTGCCCATTGCATTTAATATTTAATATAATTTCGAATTAAATGAAATTCAGAAATTTAGAAAATCATTTAAAACTTTGAAAAATCATATAAAATAAACCGTAACTCGGATGAAAGTAATTTATATATGAAAAACGATCAGAAAAATATGAAGAATCCGAATATGCCACCCACATACCTGCCACACCCCTCTAACCTACTGAACATGGAACCTTCCCCTCCGGTTCATCTGTTTGGCAGATGTTCGAAACCGGGAAAACGTTCCAGTTAATTTCCCGCTTCGTCTGCAACGTGTAGCACTGCGTTAGGTCACCCCCAACACTGCATCTTGGCATGTCATGCATCTCTGTTACATTTGTTGCCGTGTATTTATTGTTTCTTCCCCTCCTTCTCTCCCGATAGCCCCCGAGACTGCCGACGACACTGCAGTGTACGACTATGTCGCCGACGACCAGACCCCTTCAGCTGAGCTTCCAGGCAAGCAAAACCCCCTTGACCATTAGATATCGTCCATTCTTTCTCCCTTATGCTTGCATTAGAATTGCTTCTGTTGTTGCTCTGATAGCTCATATTCTGATGCATAGCCTGATTTTGTCGCCTGCTACTGATACATTACCTGCTATTCCATGATGCTTAGTTAGCCATGCCGCTGTTTTATCTGTGGCCCTTCGCCTTGTCCGTATGCCATGTTTGTTACCGGGCCGTGATCACTCTGGGTGTGATCGCGGAAATGTTTACACTACTGCATTACTTAAACTGTTAAAGTCGGGCTGGCCCCAAGGGTGCCCGCGAGAGAACAATATTAAAGACGGGTCGGCTCCAGGAGCACCCGCGCGTCGTGACTTACCAAGTCGGAGTGACAGGAACCTTGTTCGTCTCTGCGAGTTACTAAACATGCTTAATGGATTTGGGTATTTGATCTGAGTGGGTCGTTGGCCCTATACGCACTACCACCACGTGGGACAATGGTTATGGGACCCTCGGCGCCGTATGTATCAGCTGAAAGCTCTGTCAGACGTCCAATTCAGCATTGTGAGCCGGTCGGGACAAGGCCATCCAGGACTGAGGTGGTGCTTGGACTCCGACCCGTGACACAACGACCCGGAGTGCAAAGGGCGATGGGCCCATGACCCCTGAGCACTTAGGATGTAGATCGACGGGGACCTCTCTATTGAGCCTAGGTAGGACTATGTCGTGTCGATTACCCGAGGCCGGGCATTACCCAGCAAGTGTGTCCGACCAGATGTAATCAAGCGTGTTGGGTAACAGTAGTGCACCCCTGCGGGGAAGTAATCTATTCGAATAGCCGTGTCCACGGTAACAGGATGCTCGGAGTTGTATCCTGATCTACTACAACTACAAATGGATACTGTTACAATGTTAAACTGTTACTATTGCTCTCGGGATCGCTTTCTTGCAGGGAGTCGAGAAAGGATCTCAGGGCGTTGCTATTACATAACCACTATTATGTGTTACTGTGTTCTACTCTCTTCTGATGCTGCAAGATTGCTTCAAGATGCTAGTCTTCGATAGGCTAGGCTTCTTCCCCCTCTATTCTGGCATTCTGCAGTTCAGTACAAAGATATAGCCCCATTCCTTTGATACCGATGCATAATTAGTATAGTTCTGATGTCAGTCTTGCGAGTACTTTGGATGAGTACTCATGGTTGCTTTGCTATATCTTTTTCCCATACCCGGTTGCTGCGATCAGCCGATGGAGCCCAGGAGCAGGAGATCACGGAGGAGCCTACTACGACGTGGAGATCCTCGTCGACCAGGAGTGGTTCGGAGGCCCTTGGCAGGAGGCCTTCGCCTTTTCGATCAGTGTCGCTGTTTGTGCTGGCCTTCTTAAGGCAAACTTGTTTAACTTGGTATATGTACTCAGATACTTTTGCTTCCGCTGATGCTTGTATGACTCGAGCTTTTGTATTCGAGCCCTCGAGGCCCCTGGCTTGTAATATAAAGCTTGTATTATTTTATTTGTGTTTAGAGTTGTGCTGTGATATCTTCCCGTGAGTCCTTAGGCTTGATCGTGTGCATTTGCGTGTATGATTAGTGCACGATTAAGTCGGGGGCGTCACAATCATATACAATTTAATCTTGCATTTGACCGCCGAGGGATTGACAACCCCTCGATTGCGTTGGGTGCAAGGATTTGTTGTTTGTGTGCAGGTGCTGCTAACGAGGTGTTGCGTGATTCTCCTACTAGTTCGATAACCTTGGTTTCATAACTGAGGGAAATACTTATCTCTACTATGCTGCATCATCCCTTCCTCTTCGGGAAATACCAACGCTAGCTACAAGTAGCAGGAAGAATTTCTGACGCCGTTGCCGGGGAGACATCATCAACATCTATCAAGTACCTTTGCATAAACTCTCATCTCCTTGCATTTACTTTATTTGCCATTTGCCTCTCGTTTTCATCTCCCCCACTTCTAAAACATTTTTACAAAAATACAAAAATATTTTCCGTTTGCCTTTTTCGTGTTTGCTTGTTATCTTGTTTGCGTAGTCACGATGTCTCAAGAAAATACAAAATTGTGTGATTTTTCCAATACTAATAATAATGATTTTATTAGTACTCCGATTGCTCCTCCCACCGCTAGTGCGGAAACTTGTGATATTAATGCCGCTTTGCTAAATCTAGTCATGAAAGATCAATTTTCCGGTAGTCCTAATGAAGATGTCGCATCCCATCTTAACACTTTCGTAGAATTGTGTGACATGGAAAAGAAAAAAGATGTGGATAATGATATTGTGAAATTAAAATTATTCCCGTTCTCATTGCGGGATCGTGCAAAAATTTGGTTCTCATCTTTACCACGGAATAGTATCGATTCTTGGGATAGGTGTAAAGATGCTTTTATTACTAAGTATTTTCCTCCCGCGAAAATTATTTCTCTTAGAAATCAAATTATGAATTTCAAGCAACTTGATCATGAACATGTTGCCGAATCTTGGGAGATGATGAAATTAATGATAAGAAATTGCCCTACTCATGGTTTAAATTTATGGATGATCATTGATGTCTACTACACAACTTGTTCTTGTAGACTCGTGTTGGGCCTCCAAGCGCAGAGGTTTGTAGGACAGTAGCAATTTTCCCTAAAGTGGATACCTAAGGTTTATCAATCCGTGGGAGGCGTAGGTTGAAGATGGTATCTCTCAAGCAACCCTACAACCAAATACAAGAAATCTCTTGTGTCCCCAACACACCCAATACAATGGTAAATTGTATAGGTGCACTAGTTCGGCAAAGAGATGGTGATAAAAGTGTAGTATGGATAGTAGATATAGGTTTTTGTAATCTGAAAATATAAAAACAGCAAGGTAGCAAATAGTAAACGGGCATAAAAATGGTATTGCAATGCTTAGAAACAAGGCCTAGGGTTCATACTTTCACTAGTGCGATCTCCCAACATTGTTGACATAGTTGAATCATATGTAAATCCCTCACGTGCGACAAAGAGTTCACTCCAAAGTCACAAATAGCGGAGAACAAACGAAGAAATTGTTGTAGGGTACGAAACCACCTCAAAGTTATTCTTCCCGATCAATCTTATGAGCCATCCCCGTTAGTTGTCACGAACAGCCCTAGAGATCGTACTAGAATAACACCTTAAGATACACATCAACCAAAACCTTAATGTCACCTAGGCACTCCAATGTCACCACGAGTACCCACGGGTTTGATTATACGATATGCATCACACAATCTCAGATTCATCTAGTCAAACCAACACAAAGAACTTCAAAGAGTGCCCCCAAGTTTCTACCGGAAAGTCAAGACGAAAACGTGTGCCAACCCTTATGCATAAATCCCCAAGGTCACGGAACCCGCAAGTTGATCACCGAAACATACATCTAGTGACTCAAGTGAATATCCCATTGTCACCACAGATATCCATATGCAAGAAATACATCAAGTGTTCTCAAATCCTTAAAGACTCAATCCGATAAGAAAACTTCAAAGGGAAAACTCAATTCATCACAAGAAGATAGAGAGGGGAAAACTCCATATGATTCATCTATATCAACAAAGCTCGCGATACATCAAGATCGTGCTATCTCAAGAACACGAGAGAGAGAGATCAAACACTTAGCTACTGGTACAAACCCTCAGCCCCGAGGGTGAACTACTCCCTCCTCGTCATGGAGACCGCCGGGATGATGAAGATAGCCTCCGGTGATGCCTTCCCCCTCCGGCAGGGTGCCGGAAAAGGGCTGTAGATGGTATCTCTCTGGTACAGAGGCTTGCGGCGGTGTAAAAACTCATCTAGGTTAACTTTCAGGGGTTTCTGAATATATATGATTTTTCAGCGTTGGAATCAAGCGAAACAAAGCCACGTGGGCCCCATGAGGTACCAGGGCGCGCCTGGGGGTGTGGCATGCCCTGGTGCCTCGTGGGCACTGGGTGGCCCTCCTCCAGTAGGTCTTGGTGCCAATATTCTTTATTTGTCCAATAAAAAATCTCCAAAAAGTTTCAGCTCATTTGGAAAACTTTCATTTCTGCACAAAAAACAACACCACGGTAGTTCTGCTGAAAACAACGTCAGTCCGGGTTAGTTCTAATAAAATCATACCAAAACCATATAGATTGTTATAAATATGGCATGAATACTTCATGAATTATAGATACGTTGGAGACGTATCAATCATACAATTTTTTTATGCGGGATTGAATTTTGTTTCTAGAAATCTTTTAGATTCCGCCGCGGGTGGTACTTTCATGGAAATTACTTTGGGAGAAGCTACTAAATTGCTTTATTATGGCAAATTATTCACAATGGCACACTGAAAGAACACCTACTAGTAAAAAGGTGAATTCTATTGAAGAAATTAATACTTTGAGTGATAAAGTTCATGCGCTTATGAAATTGGTTGCTAGCAAAAATGCTCATATTGATCCTAATGATGTGCTTTTGTCCACTTTGATTGAGCAAAATAATGATCCCATAGAAGTGAATTTTGTCTTGTGAAACAATTTTAATAATAATGCTTATAGAGGTAATTTCAATGCTAGACCGTTTCCTAGAAATTCCTCTAATAATTATGGCAATCCTTATGGTAATTCTTACAATAATAATAGGATGTCCTCTGATCTTGAAAGTAATATTAAAGAATTTATTAATGCTCAAAAAGTTTTCAACACTACGATAGAAGAAAAATTGAGTAAAATTGATGATATGTCTAGAAGCATTGATAGAATTATTCATGATGTGGAAAATCTTAAGACTAAAATTTTGCCACCCAAAATTTATATTAGTGAATCAATTAAAGCTTTATATGTTTCCATGGATGAGAGTAAGAAAAGAACTGCCATGCTAATAGCTAAACGAGAATTTTAAGAAAAAGCGATTCCTCCCGGTTTCTATCGTAGTAATGATGAGGATATTAAAATGATTGGTGTTTCATCTATTGATTCTTTGTTTAGCAATATTAAAATTGATGAAAAGGGGACTGAATAAGAGTCAACTTTAGCTAAAGAGCGTCCCCATAATTCAGAGAGTGAAAATCTTAATGAGAAAATTGCTAAAAGTGGGTTTGGAGAGGTAAAAACTTTAAATAGCGATGCGCCCACTCTCTTGGATTACAAAGATTTTAATTATGATAATTGTTCTTTGATTGAGTGCATTTCTTTGTTACAATCCATGTTAAATTCACCCAACGCTTATGAGCAAAACAAGGCTGTTACTAAACACATCATAGAAGCAATGATGAAAGCGTTAGAAGAAAAGCTAGAACTAGAGATTTAAATTCCTAGAAAATTATATGATGAATGGGAACTCACCATTAAAGTTAAAATAAAAAATTATGAGTGAAATGCTTTATGTGATTTGGGTGCTAGCATTTCCACAATTCCAAAATCTCTATGTGATGTGCTAGGTTTTACCAATATAGATGAATGTTCTCTTAATTTGCATCTCGCGGATTCTACTATTAAAAAGCCAATGGGTAGAATTAATGATGTTCTTATTCTTGCCAATAGAAATTATGTGCCCATTGATTTTATTGTTCTTGATATCGAATGCAATTCTTCTTGCCCCATAATATTTGGTAGACCGTTCTTACGAACTATAGGTGCAATTATTGATATGAAAGAAGGGAATATAAAATTTCAATTTCCACTAAAAAAGGGTATGGAGCATTTCCCTAGGAAGAAAATTAAAGCACCATATGAATCAATTGTGAGGGCCACTTATGGAATCAACTTGAAAGATGACAACACTTGAAATTATGCATTATGTCTAGCTAGGGGCATAAAACAATAGCGCTTGTTGGGAGGCAACCCAATGAATAAAATAATTTTTTTCTGTTATTGTGTGTTTTCACAATTATTCTACTGGTATGATTGTGTTTTTGTGTTTTTAATTAGTGTTTGTGCCAGGTAAAGCCTTTAGGATGATTTGGAAGATAGTATAATTGATGCTGTTTGGAAAACAGAAAGTTTTGCGTCCAGTGCCTGAATTTTGTTTCTGTACTGGAGCGTCAGAAAAATCTGTAATTTTTACACAGTATTGGTATATGAATTTCCCACGTTGTCCTAACTTTTCAGAATTGTTTGAGTTACAGAAGTATGGATTTTAAATAGATTGCTACAGACTGTTCTGTTTTTGACAGATTCTGTTTTTGATGCATTACTTGCTTGTTTTGATGAATCTATGGATTGTATCGGGGGGGGGGGGGTATAAGCCATGGTGAAGTTAGAGTACAGTAGGTATAATGCAAAAATAAAATATGAATGGGTTCCAAACAGTACTTAAAGTAGTGATTTATTTTGTTATGCTAACGGATCTCACAAAGGTTTTGTTGAGTTTTGTGTGATTGAAGTTTTCAAGTTTTGGGTGAGATCACGATGGATGAAGGAATAAGAAGTAGCAAAAGCCTAAGCTTGGGGATTCCCGAGGCATCCCAAGGTAATATTCTAGGAAGACTCAAGCGTCTAAGCTTGGGAATGCCCCGGAAGGCATCCCCTCTTTCTTCTACCAACCATCGGTAATTTTACTTGGAGCTATATTTTTATTCATCACATGATATGAGTTTTGCTTGGAGCGTCTTGTATTATATGAGTCTTTGCTTTGTTTTCTTTTTAGTTTGTCACAATCATCTTTGCTGAACACACCCATCTTGAGAGAGCCACACGTTTATCATCATTTGTTAGAATACTCTATGTGCTTCACTTAAATTTTTTGAGCTAGGCAGTTGCTCTAGTGCTTCACTTAAATCTTTTTGAGCATGGTGGTGGCTATATTTTGATGAAATAAACTCTCATGCTTCACTTATATTATTTTGAGAGTTGATTAAAATTTTGAAGAAATGAATTGTCATGCTTCACTTATATTATTTTGAGAATTGATAAGATTGAAATTTTGAAGAAATATTTGCACTCTCATGCTTCACTTAAATCTTTTTGAGAGTTAATGATAGCAACGGTAATTTGCACAAGATATGAATTTGGTCCCAAAGTGATGAATATTCAAGAGGGATATAATAAAAACTATCATATAGATCATTGGATATGATAAGTGTGATTCCTTGCAATAGTTTTGCGATGATAATATGTGAGTCATGTTAGTGAGTAATTGTGATTTAGTAAGAATATTAGTGTTAAGGTTTGTGATTCCCTATGCATGCACGTTAAGTCAATAGTTATGCAACGAAATTATATCCTACTTATAGTGCATTATTCGGTATTAGTTATGTTCAATGCATGTTTATGACCGTTTTCGTTTTTTGGTTGGTTGCTTCTCAATCTATTTGCTAGCCTTCATTTGTACTAAGCGGAAATACTGCTTGTGCATCCAAAATCCTTAAACCCAAGTTGTGCCAAATGAGTCCAATATATCTACCTATATGTGGTATTTCAATGTCATTCCAAGTAAATTTGCGTGTGCCAACTGTAATTTTCAAAATAATTTTTCCGTTTTGTGTGCCTGTACCGCTCTTGAAGCGGCAGGGGGTGGCCATTATTTTCCATGCTAGGTGTGTTATTCTCACGATGAGTGTTTATTCACTTGTCATTGCACGAGAGAGTGGCTGGTAATAGGGATGCCCAGTCCCCACTGAAATCAAAAATTAATAACAACAAAATTCCTTGGAAAGTGTTGGTATGGAGGGCACCCGTGGATACGGCTAGCCATGGATTGTGAAAGAATGGTGGAAAGGGAATGAACTTTACTTTCTGTTTGGGAACCGCCTATGATGTATCTAGCATGGAAAATATTGGGAATTCTGAGTCGTTTTCGTTGACAGGAAAAGCATGCCTCTCAAAATATTTTTATCTCTTTAATTTCAGCTTTGAGGTCTGGCACATTTGACAAATCTCTGGTTCCCTCTGCGAAGGGCCTATCTATTTACTTTTATGCAATTTTTATTTTTATTTGAGTCTCTATCTTCTCTTACAAAAGCACCAACTAAAGAGCACTATTGTCATACTTGTGCATTGTGTGTAGCTAATATTCGAGTGTGTTTCATGAATGGATCAATGATTGAGCATAATGGGCTTGGGATAACTTTCTTTAGCGTTGATATTTTGAAAGACATGGTTGCTTGTTAGCATGCTTGAGTATTTATATTTTCATGTCAAATTATAGACTATTGCTTTGAATCATTCTAGTCCAATGTCCATGCTACAAAAGAAAAGAATATGTGATGAATATGTTAGGTTGCATTCCACATCAAAAATTCTGTTTTTATCATTTACCTACTCGAGGACGGGATGCTGATACGTCTCCAACGTATCTATAATTTTTGATTGTTCCATGCTGTTATATTATCAATCTTTGATGTTTTTATATTCATTTAAAGCAATTATATATCATTTTTGGAGACTAACCTATTAACTTAGTGCCCAGTGCCAGTTGCTGTTTTCTGCCCTGTTTTTGTTTTACATAAAATCAATACCAAATGAATCCAAATGCCACGAAACTTTTTGGAGAATTTTTATTGGCCAAGATAAACACTAGAAGCTTTGGGAGAGGGCCAGAAGACCCAGGAGGTGGCCACGAGCCACCAGGGCACGCCTGGGGGGGGGGGGGGGGGCAGGCACGCCCTGGTGCCTCGTGGGCCCCCCTTTGCTCCGTTTGACCTAATTCCAGCACTATAAATTCAGAAAAAATGAAAAACCCTCAGGGGAGTCCACAAAATACTTTTTCCGCCGCTGCAAGTTTCTGTTCTCGAGAGATCCCATCTGGGGTACTTCTTCGGTAATCTGCCGGAGGGGGAATTGATCACAGAGGGGCTCTACATCAACCTTGCTGCCCTTCCGATGATGCGTGAGTAGTTTACCACAGACCTTCGGGTCCATAGGCAGTAGCTAGATGGCTTCTTCTCTCTTTTTGATCTTCAATACAATGTTCTCCTCGATGTTCTTGGAGTTCTATCCGATGTAATCACTTTTTACGGTGTGTTTGTTGGTACACGATGAATTGTGAGTTTATGATCAGATTATCCATGAATATTATTTGAGTCTTTGCTGCACTCTTTTATGCATGATTATTATAGCCTCGTATTTCTTCTCCGATCTATTGATTTGGTTTGGCCAACTGAGTTGATTTATCTTGCCATGGGAAGAGGTGCTTTGTAATGGGTTCGATCTTGCGTTGCTCAATCCCAGTGACAGAAAGGGACATGACACGTATGTATCATTGCTATTAAGGGTAAAAAGATGGGGTTTATTCATACGTGAGTTTATCTTGTCTACATCATGTCATCGTTCTTAAGGCGTTACTCCGTTCTTTATGGACTTAATACACTAGATGCATGCTAGATAGCGGTCGATGTGTGGAGTAATAGTAGTAGATGCAGGAAGGAGTCGGTCTACTTGTCTCGGACGTGATGCCTATATACATGATCATTGCCTTGGATATCGTCATGATTATTTGCTTTTCTATCAATTGCCCAACAGTAATTTGTCTACCCACCGTATGCTATTTTCTCGAGAGAAGCCTCTAGTGAAATCTATGGCCCCCGGGTCTATCTAAATCATATTACTAAAACCCTAAAAATATTGCTGCCTTTTTCATTTATTTATTTTATTTTGTATTTTTGTTTCAATCTATCTATCTATCATATACAATTTAATCTTGCAATTGACCGCCGAGGGATTGACAACCACTCGTTTGCGTTGGGTGCAAGGATTTGTTGTTTGTGTGCAGGTGCTACTAACGAGGTGTTGCGTGATTCTCCTACTGGTTCGATAACCTTGGTTTCATAACTGAGGGAAATACTTATCTCTACTGTGCTGCATCATCCCTTCCTCTTCGGGGAAATACCAACGCAAGCTACAAGTAGCAGGCCTCCAGATGGGATCTCTCGAGAACAGAAGCTTGCGGCAGCGGAAAAAGTATTTCGTGGACTCCCCTGTTGGTTTCCCGATTTTTGGGAATTTATAGTGGTGGAATTAGGTCAAAAGGGGCAGAGGTGGGCCCACGAGGCACCAGGGCGCGCCTGCCCCCCCAGGCGCACCCTGGTGGCTCGTGGCCACCTCCTGGGTCTTCTGGCCCTCTCCCGAAGCTTCTAGTGTTGGTTATGTCTAGAAAAAAATCTCCAAAAAATTTCGTGGCATTTGGACTTCGTTTGGTATTGATATTGTGTAAAACCAAAAACAGGCAGAAAACAACAACTGGCACTGGGCACTAAGTTAATAGGTTAGTCCCAAAAAATGATATATAATTGCTGTAAATGCATATTAAAACATTCAAGATTGATAATATAATAGCATGGAACAATCAAAAATTATAGATACGTTGGAGACGTATCAATTACATCGGATAGAACTCCAAGAACATCGAGGAGAACATTGTATTGAAGATCAAAAAGAGAGAAGAAGCCATCTAGCTACTAACTATGGACCCGAAGGTCCGTGGTAAACTACTCACGCATCATCGGAAGGGTAGCAATGTTGATGTAGAGCCCCTCCATGATCGATTCCCCCTCCAGCGGAGTACCGAAAAAGGCCTCCTGATGGGATCTCTCGAGAACAGAAGCTTGCAGCAGCGGAAAAAGTATTTTGTGGACTCCTCTGTTGGTTTCCCGATTTTAGAGAACTTATAGTGGTGGAATTAGGTTAAACGGAGCTGTGTGGGCCCCACAAGCCACCAGGGCGCGCCCCCCCGGGGCCCGCCCTGGTGCCTCGTGGGCCACTGCTCCATCTTCTGGCCCTCTCTCGAAGCTTCCAGTACTTGTTATGTCCAGAAAAAAATCTCCAAAAAGTTTTGTGGCATTTGGACTTCGTTTGGTTCTGATATTCTGGAAAACCAAAAACAAGCAAAAAACAGCAACTGGCACTGGGCACTAAGTTAATAGGTTAGTCCCAAAAAAATGATATATAACTACTATAAATGTATATAAAAACATCCAAGATTGGTAATATAATAGCATGGAACAATAAAAATTATAGATACGTTGGAGACGTATCAATGCCCATGGAAACTTTGTGAACCTTGATTACAGAAACTTTTCAACAAAAATAATTATCCCCTTGTACAAATCCATTGTATTATAAAAATGTGTTGGGGATATTTCCCAGCATGTAGACCCGGCAGGATGATAACCCGGCCGTAGAGCAGACTCAGTGGGTCATTTCACTGCGGGGCTAAACGATACTTTGTGGGCCGGCTTGATGGAGGCCTAGCAGGAAAGGCCGGCTAAAGTTGTGGGCCGACTCAAGAAGAAGATACTTGGCTTCAGAGTTGCCTTGGAGATCAAGTAGACTTAGAGTAGGAGACGGGTCAGGTTTACGACCTGGACTCTCATGTAAATCTAGGGTTCCACCTGTGTATATAAAGGGGAGCACCTAGGTGAAAAAGACTAGGTTGCAATCTCTCGAAAGCTAGGTTAGCGAATCCGCGTCCTTGTAATCAAGATCCACAGCAATATAATCAAGCAGGACATAGGCTTTTACCTCCATCATGAGGGGCCGAACCTGGGTAACCCGGCGTTTTCCCGTTCCCGATCAACCCCGTTGAGCTTCCACACTTGTGCGATGGCCTCATCTCCAAGTCCTTTCTCAAGGGCATCTGCCATGTCAAAACCATGACAGTTGGCGCCCACCGTGGGGCCTACGCACGGCTAATTTGAGTTCTTAGCGGGATCTCTCCCAGGGTTCGGGAAGTACGCGGTTTGCATGATGACAAAGAGCCACCGCGGGAAGTTCTACATCGACTCAATCGAGTACGGGTACCGGGTCCCCTTCGTCAAGATCCACACCTTCATCGACGTGGTCGGTGAGTCGGCCACCGGGCTGGAGAACATCGCCGGCGTCGAGTCAGTGCGCCGTGCTGGCCGGAGCCAGGCGAGACCTGGCCCGCCTCAAGCCGGCCGGAACCATGTCTTCGTAGGGTTCACCCAAGGGGTGGCCTTGTCAGAGAACTCCATGTCTGGAGATGATACACTCATCCAATCTGATGGCGAATCCTCAATGGGAGAAACCTACTCGATCCGTCCTCTGCACGATGGAAGGCTCGGACCCACTGACGACTTTCCAGAAGTCCCTGAGCCGCCTCATTTTGCGGCGGTATACATGGCGGGTAGGCAAGATCCGGTGCGTGATCCGGCTGATCCAGCGGCTGGACAGAACCTCACCCTCGCCGGCTCAGGAGGAGCCGGCGCGTCGGCCACCGGCTCTCAGAGAACCGGGGTGCAGGCGCTCGCAGACTTGATGAATATGCTGGCAGGCCTGCTAGCCGAGCCAGTTACTGTGGAGAATGCAGCGGCACGCAACGCGGAGATCACGAAGTGTCGCGAGCAGATGGCCAAGATCCAGGAGGACATCAACGTAGAGAACACACGCATGGCTCAGGCGCAAGCCCAGCTTGCCGAGGAGAGGCAGCGCTTGGACGAAGAGGCGCATTACTTAAGCCGCCGACAGGCCGAATCAGAACTTGTCCACCGGAGGCGTCATCAAAGCCGGCTTTCGGTTGATCTTGAACCGACTCAACTGTTCACCACATCGCCGGCTCTGGCGAACCCGGGGGCTAGAGTTGTTCCCCCGGGAGGACCCCTCTGTAGCAGCTGGTTTAGCAGAGGGAGCCGGCTCAGCATCGTATGCCAGATCAGCAACAGCAGCCGCCGTCTCACCGGTTCCAGACCTCAATTGGACACTACTCCAACCCGATCGATAAAGTGCTGGTAGCAACCCACAACTTGGCGGCTATTCCGATCGAGGGAGATGGTCCGATTCAGGCAGAGGCCAGGAACGCTATTACGATGCTCAAGACAACAGTAGTGCAGTAGGCCAACTACTCGCATAGCCAGCACCATCTTCACTCAACCCCTCACCAGAGCCGTACCAGGAGTAAGCATCCAGAGTCGCCAGCGGTTTCCAGCAATGCGCATCGCAGAAGAGCCGCCCAACCGCTAGCGGAGCAGCACCAACCCAGAATTCCGAATGCACATGATATTGTGGATGCCGCTCGGGCTCTCCGAGCGTTGGAGGAAAATGCACGCGCAGCATATAACCCGCCGTCGAATGTCAACCCGCCAGAAGTGCATGACCCGCCCGCCGCAACCCAGACAGCTGGCCGGCTTGGGGGCTTATCGAGCCGCATGATTGGGACTCCCTGTTTAGTACCAGCACTGCGAGAGGCGTGCATACCCCCAGATTTCAAGGGTCCCCGCAAGGTTCCCAATTACACAGCAAATCTAGAGCCCACCGAGTGGATCAAGAGTTACGAACTGGCAATGGACTTATTGGGAGCAAGCGAGGCAGTGTGTGCACATTATCTGCCTCTCATGTTGGAAGGCCCCACTCGCACTTGGTTGAAAAAACTTCTAGTAAATTCTATCAACACTTGGAAGGAGCTGAAGGAGCGCTTTATCAAGAATTTTCAGGGAACCTGCAAAAGGCCAACCACCATTGTTGATCTGGAGCGTTGCGTTCAGCGCGAGGATGAGTCGGCGCACCATTGGGCTCGCCGGGTTGTAGAGGTTATACACAGTTCTGACAGTATCTCGGTGGCTCAGGCGGTGCTCGTTCCGGAACGAACATGCAAGTTTCAGCCACTGGTCCAAAAACTAGGGCGACTCAATAGAAAGGCCCAGGACATGGGTGATTTGATGGATGTCTTAACCCGGTATGCAGAGTCTGACAATACTAAAGACCCGCCGTCTAACAAGGAGAAAGCTGGTAAAGACAAGAAAGGCGGTGGCAAGGGCCACCAGCAGAACAATAGTAATGGGCAAAACAGCAATGGCGGTAAACACAAAGGTTATGATGGTAGCTCCGATCTGGTGGCGAACACAAATACAGGAAACAAAAGTCAGTGTCACAACGATGGTTCTAGGAGGCAGTCCTCTAGTAATCGCCCTCTCTGCTACGAGGAAGCTCTCAAGGCTCCATGTCCGAAACATAGTTATAATGGCAAGCCATCCAGCCACTCCTGGGAAAATTGCTATATCATGCAAGAATTTTCCAAACGGGTCTTCCAGAATCATCATAACGGGGGCAGCGGCGGCGGACAACCCGAGAACCAGGGACCCGGCTTCTCGGGAGCCGGCTTGCAAGGGCCCTTCACAGGTCCTGGTTTCCACGAGAATAGTAGCCAGAGTAGCGAGTTTCAGGGGGCTGGTCATACTGGAGGCGGCAATCAGCGGAACCAGGGAAATCAGCACGAAGCCGGTGCGACAGGGTTTCAGAGTAACCCAAAGCAGTTAAATAGTGGACAGTACCATGTTTTCACCACCAACACCTGCAAATGGGATCGGAAGGTGCAACGATGAGCCACCCACATGGTTGAGCCGGCAACCTCTTATTACCTCAATTGGTCTGAATAGCCGGTCACCTGGAGCAAGGCGGATCACCCAGTCCTCCTAGATCACCCCGGCCACTTGGCACTGGTAGTGGCACCCCAAGTCGGTGGTTACACGTTAACAAAAGTACTCATGGACGGAGGCAGTAGCATCAGTATTATGTATTATGACACATTCAGATAGATGAATCTATCTAACAAACAGCTGACCCCATCCTCTACAGTCTTTCACGGCATCGTTCCTGGCAAGTCAGCTTATCCCATGGGAAGAATATCCCTCGAGGTGGCTTTCGGCTCAGAGGATAAATGGCGTTCTGAGTTTCTGTCCTTTGAGGTGGTTAAGCTTAAAAGCCCATACCATGCTTTATTCGGCCAGCCGGCTTATGCACGATTCATGGCATGGCCGTGCTACGTTCACTTGAAAATGAAGATGCCAGGACTAAGGGGAACAATCACAGTTGAAGGCAACCGGAAGATTGCACTCGAGTGCGAGGAAGGAGATGCAGCATATGCCGAGACGACTTGCGTTGCACAGGAATTACGGTATTATAAGGACAATGTTGACCCGTCTGACAGGACCTCCCTGAAGAAGCCCACAATGGAGTTAGACCCTCTGCTCAAGTTTAAGTCAGCTAGAGACACAAAGCAAGTTGATTTCACCCTGGGCAATTCTTCTGAGCAGTTCACCATAGGGGCAAACATGGATCCTAAATAGGAAAGCGCGCTCATTGAGTTCATCCGTGAGAACCGGGACATCTTTGCATGGAAACCTTCTGACATGCAGGTGTACCGAGAGAACTCGTTGAGCACTCTCTCAATGTGGATCCCAAGTTCAAGCCATATCGCTAGTATCTCCGTCACTTTAATGAGGAAAGGCAGAAAGCTATTGGTGAAGAAGTGGCCCGGCTCCTAGCTGTCGGGTTCATCGTGGAAATCTTCCATCCTGAATGGCTAGCTAACCCAGTACTTGTTCTGAAGAAAAATGGGACTTGGCGGATGTGTGTTGATTACACAGATCTAAATAAGGCTTGTCCTAGTGACCCCTTTGCCTTGCCCCGTATTGACCAGATCATCGATGCTACGGCGGGTTGCGAGAGTTTATGCTTCCTGGATGCTTACTCTGGATATCATCAGATCAAGATGAAGCTGGAAGACCAGGAAAAGACGGCTTTCACCACACCATTTGGGGCTTTCTGCTATACAACCATGCCGTTTGGTCTGAAGTGTGCACAGGCGACTTACCAGCGTTGGGTCCAAAGCTGCTTTCACAAACAGATCTGGCGGAATGTTCATGCTTATGTTGATGATATTGTGGTTAAGTCTAGAAAGAAAGAAACCCTGTTGGAGGATCTCAAGGAAACATTTGACAATCTCCGTATCTACCAAATGAAGCTTAACCCGGAGAAGTGTGTCTTTGGTGTCCCTGCAGGAAAGCTTCTGGGATTTCTTGTCTCCGAGCGTGGCATTGAAGCTAACCCAGTAAAGATCAAAGCAATCATGACCCTGGCTAAGCCGGGCAATCTCAATGCCGTGCAGAAGCTGGCTGGGCAGGTTACGGCACTGAGCCGGTTCATCAGCCGTCTTGCAGAGAAGGCGATTCCTCTATATCAATTGCTTAAGAAATTGGATAACGTCGTCCGGAGTGATGTGCTACTTGTAGCTTGCGTTGGTATTTCCCCGAAGGGGAAGGGATGATGCAGCACAATAGAGATAAGTATTTCCCTCAGTTATGAAACCAAGGTTATCGAACCAGTAGGAGAATCACACAACACCTCGTTAGCAGTACCTGCACACAAACAACAAACCCTTGAACCCAACGCAAACGAGAGGTTGTCAATCTCTCGGCGGTAAATTGCAAGATTAAATTGTATGTGATAGATTGATAGATTGAAACAAAAATACAAAATAAAATAAATAAAAAGAGATGGCAGCAATATTTTTAGGGTTTTAGTAATATGATTTTGATAGACCCGGGGGCCATAGTTTTCACTAGAGGCTTCTCTCGAGAAAATAGCATACGGTGGGTAGACAAATTACTGTCGGGCACTTGATAGAAAAGCAAATAATCATGACGATATCCAAGGCAATGATCATGTATATAGGCATCACGTCCAAGATTAGTAGACTGACTCCTGACTGTATCTACTACTATTACTCCACACATCGACCGCTATCCAGCATGCATCTAGTGTATTAAGTCCATAAGAACGGAGTAATGCCTTAAGAACGATGACATGAAGTAGACAAGATAAACTCATGAATTAATAAACCCAATGAATAGACCCCATCTTGTTATCCTTAGTAGCAACGATACATACGTGTCATGTCCCTTTCTATCACTGGGATTGAGCACCGCAAGATCGAACCCACTACAAAGCACCTCTGCCCATGGCAAGATAAATCAACTCAGTTGGCCAAACCAAATCAATAGATCGGAGAAGAAATACGAGGCTATAACAATCATGCATAAAAGAGTGCAGCAAAGACTCAAATAATTTCATGGATAATCTAATCATAAACTCACAATTCATCGGATCCCAACAAACACACCGCAAAAAGAGATTACATCGGATAGATCTCCAAGAACATCAAGGAGAACATTGTATTGAAGATCAAAAAGAGAGAAGAAGCCATCTAGCTACTAACTATGGATCCGAAGGTCTATGGTAAACTACTCACGCATCATCGGAGAGGCAACAAGGTTGATGTAGAGCCCCTCCGTGATCGATTCCCCCTCCGTCAGATTACCGGAGAAGGACCCCAGACGGGATCTCTCTGGAACAGAAGCTTGCGGCGGCGGAAAAAGTATTTCATGGACTCTCCTCAGGGTTTCTGATTTTTCTGGAATTTATAGTGCTGGAATTAGGTCAAACGGAGCTTGGTGGGCCACACGAGGCACCAGGGCGCGCCTGCCCCCCCCAGGCGCTCCCTGGTGGCTCGTGGGCCCCACCAGGGTCTTCTGGCCTCCTCCCGAAGCTTCTAGTATTCTTCTGGTCCAAGACAAAAATCTCCAAAAAGTTCGTTGCATTTGGACTTCGTTTGGTATTGATTTTCTGTAAAACAAAAACAGGGCAGAAAACAACAACTGGCACTGGGCACTAAGTTAATAGGTTAGTCTCCAAAAATGATATAAAATTGCTATAAATGATTATAAGAACATCCAAGATTGATATTATAACAGCATGGAACAATCAAAAATTATAGATACGTTGGAGACGTATCAGCATCCCCAAGCTTAATTCCTACTCGTCCTCGAGTAGGTAAATGATAAAAACAGAATTTTTGATGTGGAATGCTGCCTAACATATTCATAACATATTCTTTTCTTTTGTAGTATGGACATTGGACTTGTATGATTCAAAGCAATAGTCTATAATTTGACATGAAAACATAGATACTCAAGCATACTAACAAGCAACCATGTCTTTCAAAATATCAACGCTAAAGAAAGTTATCCCTAGCCCATTATGCTCAATCATTGATCCATTCATAAAACACAGTTGAATATTAGCTATATCCAATGCACAAGTATGCCAATAGTGCTCTCTAGTTGGTGCTTTTGTAAGAGAAGATGGAGACTCAAATAAAAATAAAAATTGCATAAAAGTAAATATATAGGCCCTTCGCAGAGGGAAGCAGAGATTTGTCAAATGTGCGAGAGCTCAAAGCTGAAATTAGAGAGATAAAAATATTTTGAGAGGCATGCTTTTCCTGTCAACGAAAATGACCGAGAATTCCCAATATTTTCCATGCTATACACATCATAGGTGGTTCCCAAACAAAAAGTAAAGTTTATTTCCTTTCCACCATTTCTTTCTCAATCCATGGCTAGCCGTATCCACGGGTGCCCTCCATACCATCACTTTCCAAGGAATTTTGTTGTTATTAATTTCATTTCATGCGGGACTGGGCATCCCTATTACCAACCATACTCTCGTGCAATGACTGACGAGGATACGTACCTAGGGTAGGGTATTAGGCCTGTCCTACATGCCCCACCTAAGGACACCTCGCTGAAGACTTACAAGATTACAAGGAGGATTCCGACTGAACCAGCCAAGGCATATGAGTCACTCGACATATGTTCAATCGGAAGAACCCCCCTACACTCGACAGTCAACTCTCACTCAGAGAGGTCACCAACCACTCGACAACAGAAGACCAGGAGGCACCCAACGGAGGCTAACGGTCAGGCGTTACGCTCGCCTTAACTAGCATTTACTGCATACGTTACCAGTAACGTTCCCCCTTTATTACCTACAATTAATCTCCTTAATGCCAGCCGTTATGAGGGGCAGCGCACTCTATATAAGCCACCCCTCCCCACTGGCACAAGGGTTCGCAATCCGTTGTACCACAACACACATATTTCACTCGACAGAGTCGAAGCTCCCCGGAGCACCTGAGACGTAGGGCTGTTATCACTTCCGAGTGAGGCCTGAACTCATACATACTGTGTGTACACCCTCGCCGTAGCTAAGGCTCTGCCCTCTCCATTCGTACCCATACCATCTACTGTCAGATACGTTCCCACGATAGTTGGCGCCCACCGTGGGGCAGGCGTCTAAGCGACTTCCGGCGAGGTTGCATTTTCCAGTCTTCATCATGTCTTCCGGCGGCGATTTGATCCTGGGCAGCGAGATCCGTCTCGGCGTGTTCGTCTTCACCATCGACGACTCCGCGTGGCTCCAGGAAGCCCCGCTCGACGTTGAGGCTCTCCCCGTCCGCGGGGTGACACACTTTAGCGCGAGTTCGTGCGGCGTTCTTCTTCGTCAGCCGTCGACCCCGTACATGCCGGCTCCAGCGTCGTCCACTCTCCCCGCTATGCGTCGCCGCAAGCGATCCGGTCGTTCGCGACTCTAGCGGTGGGTGAGGCACGCGGCAGCGCGCCAAGCGTCGACTCCGCAGATCGCGGCGATCGAGCCCGCCGAGTCTTTCCTCGGCCTGTCCGAGTCGGCTTCAGATCCATTTGGGCACTCTTCCGAGTGCGAGAGCTGCCATCCCGCAGCGGAAGTTTTTATGGCTGGTTCTCATCAGAGCCCACCCGGTTACGGCCGTGGTGGCCGAGAGCGCGGCGGCCCGTCGACTGATCATCAGCGCAGAGATGAAGAGGTCCTCCAGACCCCCATCGTCGGCGCGTCAGCGGAGGCCCAGGCTCTGGAGGTTGCGCACATCGCCACTTTGGCGGAGCGCACGCGTCTCGAGGAGATGGAGAGAGCACTCGACGAGCGCACTCGACAGCGCCAGTTGTTCCCTCCAGTCGACAACAATCATCAGGTATACCGCACACCGATTCTGAATTTGGCAGCGGCGGCTAGGATTGCAGATTCCATTCAACCGTCCGATTCAGAGGCCGGTAGAGGGTTAGAGCAGATCCGTACCTTGCTTGGGGCGGCTCGACAGCAGAATTCAGCTGTCTCACAGTCGCGCAACAGGATTCACAGTCGGTCAGTCAGGGCAGATACAGTCCAGTCGGCCCGCAGTCCAGGGTCTCCTCAGCGTCGCAGAGGCGGTGATTACCGCAACGACCAGTACAGAGATCAGAGGCAGGATCAGTATGCTCCTCATCCTCACCGTGACGACCACCGTCGGGTGCCCACTCCTCCGCGGAGTGGTCAGTACGCGCCCCGCCGCTATGACGATAGGCGCCCGTATGGTGATGAGCGGGACCCTGGGTTCGACGCGAGATCCGTTCTCGTGCAGAACCGGGTCGACAGAGGCAGATACAACCGAGGCGGCTATGACAGAGATATTTCGAGTGGCAGTGGCGCAGCTGTTTCTGGTCCGGAGTGTTTCAGCAGAGCCATCCGGTCTGCGGAGATTCCCCCCAACTTCAGGTTGGCGGCCGGGATCAGCAAGTTCACTGGCGAGTCGAAGCCGGAAACATGGCTTGACGACTACCGAGTGGCTGTCCAGATCGGCGGTGGCAATGACAATGTGGCAATGAAGCACCTGCCCTTGATGTTGGATGGACCGGCTCGGGCGTGGCTGAATCAGTTAGCCCCTTCTAGCATCTATTGCTGGGAGGTTCTCGCCCGAGTGTTTATCAAGACCTTTGAAGGCACTTGCAAGCGTCTTGCCGGTTTGCTCGAGTTACAGCACTGTGTTCAGAAGCCGAGTGAAACCTTGAGAGACTACATCCAGCGGTGGACCACTCTGCATCACACGGTGGAAGGTGTTTCCGAGCACCAGGCCATTTGTGCTTTCAAGGCCGGAGTCAAATACAGAGAGCTCTACCTGAAGTTTGGTCGAACAGGTGACATGTCTATGAGCAAGATGATGGAGATTGCTACCCGATACGCCAACGGCGAAGAGGAAGATCGCCTCCACAGTGGCAAGGGTAAAGCAGTCGACAATGGTCCTAGTGGCGGAAATCCCAGTCGGAAGCAGAAACGAAAGGCTGACGGCTCTGCTCAGGCAGAAGTAGCCGCTCTGGCGGCGAAAGGGAAAGCAAAACCAAAGGGACCATTTGTTCCGAAGAAGTCCAAAAACCAGTCGACAGACGTCCTGGATCTGCCGTGTCCCCTCCACTCGAGGAGAGATGAAGAAGGAAATGAGATCCCAGCGAAGCATACCACTCGACAGTGTCGACTGTTGATCGAAGGGTTCAAAGGAGAACAGTCGAGTGGAAAAGGTCCTGACAAGGATGAAGATGAAGACAAAGAAGACTTCCCTGAGATCAACGCCACACTGGTGATTTTTGCTGATGTTGAGAGCAAGAGTCGATTGAAGGTGATCAATAGAGAAGTCAACATGGCCGCACCAGCTACCCCCGAGTACCTCAAGTGGTCCCAGACAGCTATCACCTTCGATCAGTCGGATCACCCAGCCCATGTCCCCACCCCGGGTCGACAGGCGTTGGTGGTGGATCCGGTGGTAGGAGGCACTCGGCTCCGCAAGGTGCTCATGGATGGTGGTAGTGGCTTGAATATTCTGTATGCAGATACCCTCCAGGGGATGGGCATTCCCATGTAGAGGCTCAGTGAAAGCAACATGCAGTTCCATGGAGTCATCCCAGGGAAGAAGGCGAAATCACTCGGACAGATTGCACTCGACGTGGTATTCGGCACAGACAAGAACTTCCGCAAGGAGAAGCTGACATTCGAGGTTGTCGACTTCAAGAGTGCATACCATGCTATCCTTGGCCGTCCGGCATATGCGCGTTTCATTGCACGCCCATGTTACGTGTATCTCAAGCTGAAGATGCCTGGGCCCAAGGGTGTGATCACGGTCACTGGCAATCGACAGAGGGCTGAGGAGTGTCTCCAGCAGGGCTCCAAGATCGCCGACATGCAGATGGCTATGGTTGAGATTGAAGAGTACAAGAAGACTGCTGATCCTGCTGATCTGTTGCGTGCCAAGAAGCCAACCACCGAGTCAGCTTTCCAGTCGGCAGGAGACTTGAAGCAAGTGCACATTCACCCGACTGATCCTACTGCTGCACCGACCAACATCTCAACAACACTCGACAGCAAATAGGAAGCCGCGCTCATCCAGTTCCTCCGTGAGAACTAGGACATCTTCGCATGGAAGCCCGCTGACATGCCTGGTGTACCCAGGGGACTGGCTGAGCACCGACTGAGAGTTGATCCGAAGGCCAAGCCTGTCAAAGAACACTTGCGTCGATCGGCAACTGAGAAGCGGAAGGCAATCGGAGAAGAGGTGGCTTGACTGCTGGCGGCTGACTTCATTCGCGAGATTTACCACTCCGAGTGGCTTGCGAATGTCGTCATGGTCCCCAAGAAGGACAAGTCGCTCCGTATGTGTATAGATTTCAAGCATATCAATCGGGCCTGCCCGAAGGATCATTTTCCGCTCCCCCGCATAGATCAGATTGTCGACTCGACTGCGGGGTGCGAGCGTTTATCCTTCCTTGATGCTTATTCTGGCTACCATCAGATACGTCTGTTTGGTCCAGATGAAATAAAAACAGCCTTCATCACCCCTTTCAGATGTTTCTGCTATATCACCATGCCCTTTGGTTTGAAGAATGCTGGCGCTACCTTTATGCGCATGATCCAGAAGTGTCTCCTCGACCAAATCAGCCGGAATGTTGAGGCATACATGGATGATATTGTGGTCAAGTCACGCAAAGGTTCCGACCTGCTGACTGACTTGGCGGAAACATTCACCAACCTCAGAAGATACGACATCAAGCTCAATCCGACCAAGTGTACTTTTGGAGTTTCGAGTGGAAAATTACTCGGTTACCTCGTTTCCGAACGGGGAATCGACATCAACCCCGAGAAGATTGGTGCCATCGTCCGAATGAAACGCCCTGCATGCATTCACGATGTCCAGAAGCTCACTGGTTGCCTGACAGCACTCAGCAGATTCATTTCTCGTCTCGGAGAGAAGGCACTGCCTCTTTACCGACTGATGAAGAAGTCAGATTCGTTCGAGTGGAATGCTGAAGCAGAAGCAGCGTTTGGCCAGCTCAAAGCCCTGCTCTCCACCCAGCCGGTGCTTGCCGCTCCATACAGCAAAGAGCCCTTGCTCCTGTACATCGCGGCTACAAATCAAGTCGTCAGTACAGTTCTTACTGTCGAGCGGGAAGAAGCAGGCAAAGCTTACAAGGTCCAGCGCCCGGTTTATTATATCTCTGAAGTGTTGACTCCTTCGAAGCAAAGGTACCCGCATTACCAGAAGCTCGTCTATGGTATTTACCTGTCAGCGAAGAAGGTGGCACACTATTTTCAAGATCACTCAGTATCAGTCGTCAGCGATGCTCCTCTGAATGAAATCCTCAACAACCGAGACGCGACTGGTCGAGTGGCCAAATGGGCTATTGAGCTCTTGTACTTTGACATCAAGTTTGAAGCGAAGAAACCAATCAAGTCTCAAGCACTCGCGGACTTCATGGCCGAGTGGGAGGAACAGCAGCAGCCAGTCCAAATCCACTCGGAGCATTGGACCATGTTCTTCGACGGCTCAAAGATGCTGAACGGCTCTGGTGCTGGCGTGGTATTGGTGTCTCCCAAGGGCGACAAACTCAGCTATGTCCTCCAGATTCACTTCGATTCATCCAACAACGAAGCTGAATACGAAGCACTTCTGTACGGGTTGCGTATGGCCATCTCACTCAGCGTCCGTCACCTGATGGTATACGGTGACTCGGATTTGGTGGTCAATCAAGTGATGAAAGAGTGGGATGTCAGGAACCCCGCCATGACTGGATACTGCAATGCAGTGAGGAAGCTTGAGAAGAAATTTGAAGGTTTGGAATTACACCACGTTCCCCGAGTGAAGAATCAAGCAGCTGATGAACTGGCAAAGATCGGTTCCACTCGGAAGCCTGTGCCCAGTAATGTGTTTCTGGAGCATCTGCACTCTCCTTCAGTTCAAGAAGATCCCTTCACCGAAGAGCCCCCGCAGCCTATCAGTGCCTCTGATCCGACTGAAGTGGATGTCCCGGCAGTTATAGATCTGATCAGTGAAATCCTTATGATAACTCCCGACTGGACAGTGCCCTACATCGCATATATCCTCAGGCGGGAACTTCCAGAAGACGAAGTTGAAGCACGACAGATAGTTCGCAGGTCCAAGGCGTTCACGGTCATGAATGGACAGCTCTACAGAGAGACCGTAGCTGGAGTAGCTCAGCGTTGCATTTCCCCTGAAGAAGGACGACTGATTCTGGAGGAGATTCACTCGGGAACTTGCGGCCATCATGCGTCCTCTCGGACAATTGTCGCCAAGGCATACCGAGCTGGTTTCTTCTGGCCGCGCGCCAATGAGATGGCTCAGGACATAGTTCGACTCTGCGAAGGATGCCAGTTTTATGCAAATCTGTCACATAAGCCTGCGTCTGCTCTGAAGACAATTCCACTCATCTGGCCGTTCGCTGTATGGGGATTGGATATGGTCAGACCTCTCCGAACGGGCCAGAGTGGTTTCACGCATCTTCTGGTGGCAGTCGACAGGTTTACCAAGTGGATTGAAGCCAAGCCTATCAGGAAGCTGAACTCATGCACAGCCATCAAGTTCATGAGGGAAATTATATTCAGATATGGAGTTCCTCACAACATCATCACAGACAACGGTTCCAACTTTGACTCGGAAGAGTTCAGAGCCTTTTGCTCCTCCCAAGGCACTCGGGTGGATTATGCATCTGTTGCGCACCCACAGTCGAATGGTCAAGCAGAATGGGCAAACGGTCTTATCCTTCAAGGGTTGAAGCCCCGACTCATGCGGGAGCTCGATCACGTAGCTGGAGCTTGGGTTACGGAGTTGCCGTCTGTTCTGTGGGGCTTGAGGACAACACCAAACCGGTCGACTGACCGCACTCATTTCTTCATGGTCTATGGAACTGAAGCCGTCCTACCGAGTGATGTCCTGCACAATTCTCCTCGGGTGGATCTTTACTCTGAAGCTGAAGCTGAACAGGCACGACAGGATGCTTTAGATCTTCTTGAAGAAGAGCGGGAGATGGCCCTGATTCGGTCGACTGCATACCAGCAAGTCCTACGTCGCTTTCACGCAAGGCACGTTAGGAGTCGAACCTTCCACGAAGGAGATCTCGTACTCCGAGTGGATCAAGACCGGCCTCACAAGCTTGCCCCCGCATGGGAAGGCCCTTTCATAGTCACCAAGGTGCTGAACAATGGAGCCTACCGCCTGTACAACCTCAAGAAGAATGCTGATGAGCCCCGAGCTTGGAATGCAGATCTACTTCGTCGGTTCTATACCTGAGGATTGGATAAGTTGATGTAATAAGAAAACAGTGTTGCTTATCAATGATATGACTCATGCAGTCTTTCGCCGACTCCGGTCGCACAATTCTGAGTTCACAAATTACTCCGAGTGAATAACTTCACTCGGCGGCTTAGCCGCGATTCCGCATTGCCTAAGTCAAAAAGCTACTTCGAGTGATGGGCGATCCTCACACTCGGGGGCTTAGATGCGACTACGTGTCGCCTAAGTTCAGCACCGCTCCGAGTGAATAACTTCACTCGGCGGCTTAGCCGCGATTCCGCATCGCCTAAGTCAAAAAGCTACTCCGAGTGATGGGCGATCCTCACACTCGGGGGCTTAGATGCGACTACCTGTCGCCTAAGTTCAGCACTGCTCCAAGTGAATAACTTCACTCGGTGGCTTAGCCGCGATTCCGCATCGCCTAAGTCAAAAAGCTACTCCGAGTGATGGGCGATCCTCACACTCGGGGGCTTAGATGCGACTACGTGTCGCCTAAGTTCAGCACCGCTCCGAGTGAATAACTTCACTCGGCGGCTTAGCCGCGATTCCGCATCGCCTAAGTCAAAAAGCTACTCCGAGTGATGGGCGATCCTCACACTCGGGGGCTTAGATGCGACTACGTGTCGCCTAAGTTCAGCACCGCTCCGAGTGAATAACTTCACTCGGCGGCTTAGCCGCGATTCCGCATCGCCTAAGTCAAAAAGCTACTCCGAGTGATGGGCGATCCTCACACTCGGGGGCTTAGATGCGACTACGTGTTGCCTAAGTTCAGCACCGCTCCGAGTGAATAACTTCACTCGGCGGCTTAGCCGCGATTCCGCATCGCCTAAGTCAAAAAGCTACTCCGAGTGATGGGCGATCCTCACACTCGGGGGCTTAGATGCGACTACGTGTCGCCTAAGTTCAGCACCGCTCCGAGTGAATAACTTCATTCGGCGGCTTAGCCGCGATTCCGCATCGCCTAAGTCACAAATTACTCTGAGTGGCGAGCGATCCTCTCACTCGGGGGCTTAGATGCGACTATGTGTCGCCTAAGTTCAACACCGCTCCGAGTGAATAACTTCACTCGGCGACTTAGCCGCGATTCCGCATTGCCTAAGTCAAAAACTACTCCGAGTGGCGAGCGATCCTCTCACTCGGGGGCTTAGATGCAACTACGTGTCGCCTAAGTTCAACATTACTCCGAGTGAATAACTTCACTCGGCGACTTAGCCGCGATTCCGCATCGCCTAAGTCAAAAACTACTCCGAGTGGCGAGCGATCCTCTCACTCGGGGGCTTAGATGTGACTACGTGTCGCCTAAGTTCAACATTACTCCGAGTGAACAAGTTCACTCGGTGGCTTAGCCGTGATTCCGCATCGCCTAAGTCCAAAACTACTCCGAGTGGCGAGCGATCCTCTCACTCGGGGGCTTAGATGCGACTACGTGTCGCCTAAGTTCAAACCCGCTCCGAATGAATAACTTCACTCGGCGACTTAGCCGCGATTCCGCATCGCCTAAGTCAAAAACTACTCCGAGTGGCGAGCGATCCTCTCACTCGGGGGCTTAGATGCGACTACGTGTCGCCTAAGTTCAACATTACTCCGAGTGAATAAGTTCACTCGGTGGCTTAGCCGCGATTCCGCATCGCCTAAGTCCAAAACTACTCCGAGTGGCGAGCGATCCTCTCACTCGGGGGCTTAGATGCGACTACGTGTCGCCTAAGTTCAAACCCGCTCCGAATGAATAACTTCACTCAGTGGCTTAGCCGCGATTCCACATCGCCTAAGTCAAAAACTACTCCGAGTGACGAGCGTTCCTCTCACTCGGGGGCTTAGATGCGACTATGTGTCGCCTAAGTTCAAAACCAAGCAAACAAATTTAAGACCCCTGCCGACGCTGCCGCCATTCGACAGCGGTCTCGGGGGCTACACCCAGTGGGTCCACTCAGCGTGCCCCCACTGGACCAGAAACCACTCGACCAAGACATGCTCTGCTCGAGAAGAAATCAAGCCAAGGATTGAAAAGCAAATGCAGATAGATCCAAAATACTTAGCATGGATAAAAGTGCCCATGCAGGCGACGAAAGTACTCGGGCCCAAGACCCGAAAGAAGTTTTAACAGTACACCTTCACTCGGCATACCGAGGCAAATTAAAGTTTTTTGGCGATCACCAGCAAGGTTGTTCAAGCATCTAGAGGACTCGCAGGCTCGACGAAGGTGCTGAGGTCGATCCCGTCAGCGATCCGAGTGGCAGCCTCGATAAAAGTCTCCATGAAATCCTGGAATTGGAGCTTCTTTGTGTTGGCCACTTGGAGCGCCTTCAGCTTGTCTTCCTTGACCTCTTTGCAGTGGACGCGGACGAGTGAAAGGGCAATGTCGGCACCACAGCGAGCTGCAGATTTCTTCCATGCTATCACTCGGTCAGGGAGTGCCTCAAGCCGAGCCATCATTGACTCGAGATCAGCCCGCAGAGAATCTTCTGGCCACAACTCTTTGTCAATCTGCGCCATTGCACTCCGCAGTCGAGCGACGTACTCCTCGACGCCATCGAGTCGGGCTTCGAGTCGGAGCATGTTCATCGCTATAGCGTCCCCGACCGGCGATTTAGAAGGGTCCAGACTGGGCTCGATGACCTCAGTCTCCTTCTCGAAATCCTTGCAGAAATCTACACGAAGAGGATGGAAGGATTAATCATGATGCTGTTTCAAGGGGGTTCACTCGACTGGATGAAATCGGGATTGACAGAGTTCACTCGACTGAAGAGAGTTACCTTCAAGCAGAATGTACATTTTCTGGGCATAATCTCCTATGAAGGCCTCCAAGCCCTTAGCCCTCTTGACCGCGCTCTCAAGCTTCTTGGTCCAGTCGGCTCGCTCTTGTTTCAGTTTGGCGTTCTCCTCCTCCAAGGTCTTGGCCGCGGCAAGTTTCCTCTCAGCAGCTTCGGTCTTCTCCCTTGCTGTCCTCTGGGCATCGGCGAGTGCCTGGTCCTTGTCCTCCAGCACTTTCTTCATCACATCTAAGGAAATAGCATTGTTGAGACGCGCTTGGAGTCGACAGTTTTCAGCGCGCACGTCTGCTCGAGTGAAGTCACTTGGTTCAAAGACAGAAGAAACAGATAATGGGGTATTCAGTCAAAAAAATTTACCTCCTGAAGCTCTGAGTTCAGCTTGCACGCGCTCCAGATCCCTCCTTGCCAACTCCAAGTCCAGCTCAAGCTTGGCCTTCTCCTTCTCCAGACCAGCATACTGAGTGCCGAGCTCGCAAGCCTTCTGAAGACCAAACGACAAAAACAGTTCAGTCGTTGGGAATACAGACTCCAAGACAAAAAGCTCTAAGACTCCTGCCGACTGCACGCAGTCGACAGCAGTCTCGGGGACTACACCCAGTGGGTGCACTATGCGTGCTCCCACTGGAACGGTATCCACTCAGAAAGGTCCGCCTGATCCGAGTGATGGCCGAAAAGAAAAAAAAAAGAAGAAAGAGCAGATACAAGTCAAAAGTTCTAAGACTCCTGCCGACTGCACGCAGTCGACAGCAGTCTCGGGGACTACACCCAGTGGGTGCACTATGCGTGCTCCCACTGGAACGGTATCCACTCGGAAAGGTCCGCCCGATCCGAGTGATGGCCGAAAAGAAAAAAGTTGTCCACTCGACCAGGCCAGCCCTAGCCGAGTGATTGGCGACCGACTGCCACTCGACGGACAGAAAACCCCCAGCGGGTGCAGAAGTCAAGTCATGGCAAAGATACAATCAGAAAATTCACTTACAAGTGAACTTACTTGGACATTCTCCCGAAGCGCCGTGCTAGCGTCGTAAGCCAGCTTGCTGGCTTCGTACGCCTCCTTGGTCCGCTGCATCATATGCTCGGCCTGTATCATCGCTTCCTTGGCAGCTCCGGTTTGATCTTCTGGAGTGCGATGCAGGGAGAACATGGTCTGTGAAGGAGCCGGCGACGCAGTCTCAAGGACTGGGGCTTCTAGAGGTGGTGCTTGGGAGGCAGGCGCTGGAGGCGGGCTGGCAAGCTCGATGGCCGTCTGAGTCGGCGTTGTAGTCAGCTCGGTCGAAGGAGTTGCTGCTGGGTCGACATCCATGGGCTCTGCAAATCACCAGTCGGCATTTCACAAAACTGTCGAATGGTTCAAGAAACAAGTGGACCGAATGCAACACATCATACCCAGGCGTGAGGTGGCTGCATCGGGTGTGTCTTTCTCCGCGCTCTCCTCTCTCTGCCCCGGCGAAGTCACCGAGGTAGCAGCTCTGACGTTCAGGAAGCACTCGGTCAGCAACAATATGAAATTCAGCAACAAGTCAAGCAAAGAGCAAAAGTACTTACGTCGAGACGATCGGCACGGCAGTTATGATTCAGGGAAGGGCCTTCCGGGGCTTGCTGGTGGTGACTTTAGGCTGCTTGACGACCTTTTTAGTCGGCTCCGGCGTTGAAGTCCGACTGCGTTTGGATCTCCTGGCTGTCGACTCCCCAGCTTGACCCCGGTCGAGTGCTGGGTCATGTCGCGTCTTGAAGCGCCCTTCAGCGCGCGGAGGAGATACTACCTCAACCTCTTCGCTCCCTGAGTCATCGCCGCTCTCGCTGTCGTCGTCGCCTAAGCTGATGCTGCCGCTGCCTTCCTCGCTCCCCGCCATGTCGAGTCCCTCACCGCCATTCGGCACGGGTGAATACATGTTGGTGAACTCCTGCAAAAATTCAAGTCAGTCAACAGAAAGATTTCTTCACTCGACAAGATACAAAGCAATCGACAACTTCAAAACTTACCACATTCGGCTGGTGCTGGGCAGAGAAGGGCTGGACTCTCCTGGACCCTCTGGGGTTGTCTCGAGCTCCCGTGATGCTGCGCAACCACTGGGCAACAGTTTTCTCGGCAACTTCTTCCGGGTGCGTGCGGGTGGTATCGTCAACTCCCGAGTAATGCCACATCGGGTGGTCCCGAAACTGGAGTGGCTGGATCCGTCGACCCAGGAACACCTCCAGTAGGTCTAAACCAGTCACCCCGCCGCGAACCAGATCGACTATTTTGTTCATTAGGATCCCTACATTTGCCTTCTCTTCTTCGGCCACGGTCAGAGATGGGGGCTAAGTAGGTCGATCCAAGGTGAAGGGAGGCAAGCCAGTCGACATGTTTGGAGCCGCCACGTCGTTGCAGTAAAACCAGGTCGACTGCCAACCTCTAACCGACTCTGGAAGAGTTAGCGCTGGAAATTCGCTCCCCTTTCTCTTCTGGAGGCCTAAACCCCCGCAGAGCTGGATGACATGGGTCCTATCATCACTCGACCGTGCTTTCTTCACCAACTGAGATCGAACGGTGAAGATGTGCTTAAACAAACCCCAGTGGGCGGGGCAACCCAGAAAGCACTCGCACATTGTCACGAAAGCAGCTAAGTACGCTATGGCATTTGGAGGGAAATGATGCAGTTGAGCCCCGAAAAAGATCAAGAAGTTGCGCAAGAAGGGGTGTGGTGGCAGAGAGAAACCTCGTTCCAGATGGGTTGTCAAAAGGACCCTCTCGCCTTCGCGTGGCTGTGGCTCCGCTTCGTCCCCTGGCAACCTCCACGAGCCCCTCGCAACGAGGCCGTCGTCGAGGAGATCCTCCACGTCCTGCGCCTTCAAAGTTGACGGCAGGAAGTCACCCTGCATCCACCCAGGCGGCACGGCGGCCCGGGCGGTCGAGGGCTTCTTCCCCTTGTTCGTCTTCTTCGGCGCCATGGTCTACAGCAAGCGAATCCAATCTGGGCGGCGTGGCGGCGGAATGGAAGAAGCGAGAGAGATGGGGGGAGAATGAGCGCACTGTGCAAAATTTCACTCCCCGCTCACCTTTTATTCCCGCCGAGTCAAGTCGCTGACGCGTGGGGCCACCATATCCTTGTGCATCCCACTAACGGCGGAAGCATGATACGTGGCGATAAAGCCGGCGCGAGGATCGAGGAACCGCTGTCCCGGCAGTTGCGTCATCCCCGCTCTGCGCGCCTTCCCCGTAAAGTTCAAATCCCGCGAGATCCGGGCCAGACAGAGCGTCCCGTCACATCCAAAGATCCAGTTGATCACTCGGACACGAGCGTGCGTCTGAATTCACTCGGAAAAACCGACAAGCTGAATAGATCAAGGTCAACGTTGGAAGTTCCAGTCGACGCAGGTATCGGTAAGATCTTGAAGCTCACTCGGAACATGGAGTTCAACAGAACCCGCACTGTACCTTCTCCACTCGAGCCCCGATCCATTCGGGGGCTAATGACGAGGATACGTACCTAGGGTAGGGTATTAGGCCTGTCCTACATGCCCCACCTAAGGACACCTCGCTGAAGACTTACAAGATTACAAGGAGCATTCCGACTGAACCAGCCAAGGCATATGAGTCACTTGACATATGTTCACTCGGAAGAACCCCCCTACACTCGACAGTCAACTCTCACTCGGAGAGGTCACCAACCACTCGACAACAGAAGACCAGGAGGCACCCGACGGAGGCCAACGGTCAGGCGTTATGCTCGCCTTAACTAGCATTTACTGCATACGTTACCAGTAAGGTTCCCCCTTTATTACCTACAATTAATCTCCTTAATGCCAGACGTTATGAGGGGCAGCGCACTCTATATAAGCCACCCCTCCCCACTGGCACAAGGGTTCACAATCCGTTGTACCACAACACACATATTTCACTCGACAGAGTCGAAGCTCCCCGGAGCACCTGAGACGTAGGGCTATTATCACTTCCGAGTGAGGCCTGAACTCATACATACTGTGTGTACACCCTCGCCGTAGCTAAGGCTCTGCCCTCTCCATTCGTACCCCTTCCATCTACTGTCAGATACGTTCCCACAACAATGACAACTGAATAAACACTCATCATGAGAACAACACACCTAACATGGAAAATATTGGCCACCCCCTGCCGCTTCATGAGCGGTACGGGCACACAAAACAGAAAAATTATTTTGAAAATTAGAGTTGGCACATGCAAATTTACTTGGAACGGCATTGAAATACCGCATATAGGTAGATATAGTGGAGTCATATGGCAAAACTAGGTTTAAGGATTTTGGATGCACAAGAAGTATTTTCGCTTAGTACAAATGAAGGCTAGCAAAAGATTGAGAAGCAACCAACCAAAAAAAAATGGTCATAAACATGCATTGAACATAACTAACACCGAATAATGCACCATAAGTAGGATATAATTTCATTGCATAACTATTGACTTAACATGCTTGCATAGGGAATCACAAACCTTAACACTAATATTCTTACTAAAGCACAATTACTCACTAAGATGACTCACATATCATCATCTCCATATCGCAAAACTATTGCAAGGAATCACACTTATCATATCCAATGATCTATATGAAAGTTTTTATCTATATCCCTCTTGAATATTCATCACTTTGGGACCAAATTCATATCTTGTGCAAATTACCGTTACTATTGATCAACTCTCAAAAATATTTAAGTGAAGCATGAGAGTGCAAATATTTCTTCAAAATTTCAATCTTAACAATTCTCAAAATAATATAAGTGAAGCATGAGAATTCATTTCTTCAAAATTTTAATCTTGTCAATTCTCAAAATAATATAAGTGAAGCATGACAATTCATTTCTTCAAATTTTTAACCAACTCTCAAAATAATATAAGTGAAGCATGAGAGTTTATTTCTTCAAAATTTAGTCACCACTGTGCTAAAAAAGATTTAAGTGAAGCACTAGAGCAACTTCCTAGCTCAAAAAATTTAAGTGAAGCACATGGAGTATTCTAACAAATCATGATGATGAACGTGTGGCTCTCCCAAGATAGGTGTGTTCAGCAAAGATGATTGTGACAAACTAAAAAGCAAACAAAGCAAAGACTCATATAATACAAGACGCTCCAAGCAAAACTCATATCATGTGACGAATAAAAATATAGCTCCAAGTAAAATTACCGATGGTTGGTAGAAGAAAGAGGGGATGCCTTCCGGGGCATCCCCAAGCTTAGACGCTTGAGTCTTCCTAGAATATTACCTTGGGGTGCCTCGGGCATCCCCAAGCTTAGCCTTTTGCTACTCCTTATTCCTTCATCCATCGTGATCTCACCCAAAACTTGAAAACTTCAATCACACAAAACTTAACAAAACCTTCGTGAGATCCGTTAGTATAACAAAACAAATCACTACTATAAGTACTGTTGCAAACCCATTCATATTTTATTTTTGCATTATACCTTCTGTACTCTAACTTCACCATGGCTTATACCCTCCGATACAATCCATAAATTCATCAAAACAAGCAAGTAGTGCATCAAAAACATAATCTATCAAAAACAGAACAGTCTGTAGAAATCTGAATTATGGTCATACTTCTGTAACTCCAAAAATTCTGAAAAATAAGGGAAACGTGGAAAATTCATATACCAATACCGTCTAAAAAATTCAGAAGGTTCTGACGTTACAGTGAAAAAAAAAAATTCCAGCACTGGACGCAAAACTTTCTGTTTTCAAACAATATCAATTATACTATGTTCCAGATCATCCTAAAGGCTTTACTTGGCACAAACACTAATTAAAAACACAAAAACACCATCATACCAGTAGCATGACAGTAAAAACACACCATAATAGAAACTTATAACAAAAGTTTATTTTATTCATTGGGTTGCCTCCCAACAAGCGCTATTGTTTTTTGCCCTTAGCTAGGCATAATGCATAATTTCAAGTATTGTCATCTTTCAAGTTGATTCCATAAGTGGCCCTCATGATTGATTCATATGGTGCTTTAATTCTTTTCCTAGGGAAATGCTCCATACCCTTCTTTAATGGAAACTGAAATTTTATATTCCCTTCTTTCATATCAATAATGGCACCTATAGTTCGTAAGAATGGTCTACCAAGTATTATGGGGCAAGAAGAATTGCATTCAATATCAAGAACAATAATATCAATGGGCACATAATTTCTATTTGCAAGAATAAGCACATCATTAATTCTTCCCAAAGGATTTTTAATAGTATAATCCGCAAGATGCAAATTAAGGGAGCATTCATCTATATTGGTAAAACCTAGCACATCACATAGAGATTTTGGAATTGTGGAAACGCTAGCACCCAAATCACATAAAGCATTGCACTCATAATTTTTAATTTTAAATTTAATGGTGGGTTCCCATTCATGTTATAATTTTCTAGGAATTGAAATTTTTATGTTCAAGCTTTTCTTCTAACGCTTTCTTCATTGCTTCTACTATATGTTTAGTAAAAGCTTTGTTTTGCTCATAAGCGTTGGGTGAATTAAACATGGATTGTAACAAAGAAATGCACTCAATCAAAGAACAATTATCATAATCAAAATCTTTGTAATCCAAGAGAGTGGGCACATCGCTATTTAAAGTTTTTACCTCTCCAAACCCACTTTTAGCAGTTTTCTTATCAAGATTTTCACCCTCCGAATTATGGGGATGCTCTTTAGCTAAAGTTGACTCTTCTTCAGTCCCCTTTTCATCAAGTTTAATTTTTCTAAACAAAGAATCAATAGATGAAACACCAATCATTTTAATATCCTCATCATTACTACGCTCTAATGATTCTGGCTTAGCTGCCATTTGATTTACTAGCGTAGCCTGTGCATCAGAAATTTTTTCTAGCAAATTTTCAGTAAGAGCAAATTGGGATTGAAGGCTAGCAACTTCTTTGCTGACATTATCAAGTTGTTTGGCAATAGCATCCAACAAAATAGAGTGTTCTTTGAGTTCCTCAGTAAAAAAATTGTTGTGCTCAAACTGCGTTGTCATGTAATCTTTAGTATTTTTCTCAATTTTGGACAGAATTTTATAATATGAACTATCATGATAATTCTCTCGGGGTATCACGATCAAGCAAACAAGGTAATAAGCAAGCTAGCAAGCAAACGAGAAAAAGGCAAACGAAAAATATTTTTGTATTTTTGTAAAAACGTTTTAGAAGTGGGGGAGATAAAAACGAGAGGCAAATGGCAAATAAAGTAAATGCAAGGAGATGAGAGTTTGTGCAAAGGTACTTGATAGATGTTGATGATGTCTCCCCAGCAACGGCGCCAGAAATTCTTCCTGCTACTTGTAGCTTGCGTTGGTATTTCCCCAAAGACGAAGGGTTGATGCAACACAGTAGAGATAAGTATTTACCTCAGTTATGAAACCATGGTTATCGAACCAGTAGGAGAATCACACAACACCTCGTTAGCAGTACCTGCACACAAACAACAAACCCTTGCACCCAACACAAACGAGAGGTTGTCAATCTCTCGGCGGTAAATTGCAAGATTAAATTGTATGTGATAGATTGATAGATTGAAAAAAATACAAAATAAAATAAATAAAAAGAGATGGCAGCAATATTTTTAGGGTTTTAGTAATATGATTTTGATAGACCCGGGGGCCATAGTTTTCACTAGAGGCTTCTCTCGAGAAAATAGCATACGGTGGGTAGACAAATTACTGTTGGGCAATTGATAGAAAAGCAAATAATCATGACGATATCCAAGGCAACGATCATGTATATAGGCATCACGTCCAAGATTAGTAGACCGACTCCTGCCTGCATCTACTACTATTACTCCACACATCGACCACTATCCAGCATGCATCTAGTGTATTAAGTCCATAAGAACGGAGTAATGCCTTAAGAACGATGACATGAAGTAGACAAGATAAACTCACGAATTAATAAACCCAATGAATAAATCCCATCTTGTTATCCTTAGTAGCAACGATACATACGTGTCATGTCCCTTTCTGTCACTAGGATTGAGCACCGCAAGATCGAACCCACTACAAAGCACCTCTTCCCATGGCAAGATAAATCAACTTAGTTGGCCAAACCAAATCAATAGATCGGAGAAGAAATATGAGGCTATAATAATCATGCATAAAAGAGTGCAGCAAAGACTCAAATAATTTCATGGATAATCTGATCATAAACTCACAATTCATCGGATCCCAACAAACACACCGCAAAAAGAGATTACATCAGATAGATCTCCAAGAACATCACGGAGAACATTGTATTGAAGATCAAAAAGAGAGAAGAAGCCATCTAGCTACTAACTATGGACCCGAAGGTCTGTGGTAAATTACTCACGCATCATCGGACAGGCAGCAAGGTTGATGTAGAGCCCCTCCGTGATCGATTCCCCCTCCGGCAGATTATCGGAGAAGGACCCCAGATGGGATCTCTCTGGAACAGAAGCTTGCGGTGGCGTAAAAAGTATTTCGTGGACTCTCCTCAGGGTTTCTGATTTTTCTGGAATTTACAGTGCTGGAATTAGGTCAAACGGAGCATGGTGGGCCCCATGAGGCACTAGGGAGCGCCTGCCCCCCCAGGCGCGCCCTGGTGGCTCGTGGTCCCCACCAGGGTCTTCTGGCCTCCTCCCAAAGCTTCTAGTATTCTTTTGGTTCAAGAAAAAATCTCCAAAAAGTTTCGTTGCATTTGGACTTCGTTTGTTATTGATTTTCTGTAAAACAAAAACAGGGCAGAAAACAGCAGCTGGCACTGGGCACTAAGTTAATAGGTTAGTCTCCAAAAATGATATAAAATTGATGTAAATGATTATAAAAACATCCAAGATTGATATTATAACAGCATGGAACAATCAAAAATTATAGATACGCTGGAGACGTATCATGATGCTGCAGATCAGGCTTTTGAGGCCCTCAAGAAGCAGTTGTTTGAGCCGCCGGTCCTTGCTGCCCCTCGAGAGAAGGAGCCAATGTTGCTATATATTGCGGCCAATAACAAGGCTGTGAGCGTGATAGTCATTGTAGAGCGCAAGGAGGATGGAAAGGAATATCCAGTTCAGCACCCCGTGTATTATATCAGTGAAGTGTTAACCGAGTCCAAACAGCGATACCCACATTGACAGAAACTGGTTTATGGAGTGTTTATGGCTAGCCGCAAGCTGAAGCATTACTTCCATGAACATCCAATCACTATGGTTAGCTCAGCACCTCTTGAGGATATAATCCAGAACCGGGAGGCCACAGGCCGGGTTGCTAAGTGGGCCATTGAGCTCGGTTCGCATCATCTCAAATATGTGCCACGCACAACAGTCAAATCTCAAGCATTAGTGAATTTCATTAATGATTGGATAGAGTTACAGGCTCCCGAAGAGAAGCCCGACACAACATACTGGTCCATACACTTTGACAGCTCAAGGCAGCTTGAAGGCTCGGGGGCTGGAGTTGTGATTACTTCCCCATGAGGAGATAAGTTCTGTTATGTTTTAAGACTCATGTTCCCCTATACTAACAATGCAGCAGAATATGAGGCCTTGCTTCATGGGCTTCGAATGGCCAAGGAGATGAACCTGAGCTGGGTCAGGTGTTTGGGCGACTCAGACTTGGTGGCTCAACAGGTTTCTGGTACATGGGATTCCAAGGATCCCCTTATGGCAGCTTATCGGCACGTGGTCACCAACATTGCTGGACACTTCAAAGGTTATCAAGTTGATCACATTGATCGCCGGTAGAATGAGGCGGCAGACGCACTCTCTTGCTTGGGTTCTCAGTGCAAGCCGGTGCCACCCAATGTGTTCCTGGACGTTTTGCACAACCCGTCTGTCAAATTACCAATAGAGGAGGACTTGGCTATTCCTGACCTAGAGGCGGCTCTAGTGGCTGCTGTCCACGCTATACCTGATTGGACAGTCCCCTACTTGGCTTATCTAAGCTTGGGAGAACTGCCAACAGAGGAAATCCTTGCACGACAGATCATCAGACGATCTAAGTCCATGACTATCGTTAACGGCGAGTTGCATCGGCGTAGTGTTACTGGTGTTTTTCAGCGGTGTGTTTCACCAGAGGAAGGCCGCACAATTCTCAATGAGATTCATTCTGGTGACTGTGGACACCATGCCGGCTCAAGATCACTGGTCACGAAAGCTTTCTGCCACGGTTTTTACTGGCTCACAGCTCATGCTGACGTAGAGGACATTGTACGCAAGTGTGATGGTTGCCAGAAATATGCTCGCCATGCTCATGTGCTGGCTCAAGAGTTGAGGATGATCCCGATAACTTGACCTTTTGCGGTCTGGGGGCTTGACATGGTTGGACCCTTCAAACGTTCTAAGAACAAGCATGCGCACCTATTGGTGGCTGGGGAGAAGTTTACCAAGTGGGTCGAGGCAGAGCCGGTCAGCCGTTGTGATGCTGCTACAGCCGTCAAGTTTTTGAAAAAGCTGATCTTTCATTTTGGCTATCCACACAGTATAATTACAGACAATGGCACCAATCTTTCCAAGGGAGTCATGAAGCAGTTCTGTCAATAGGAGCATATCCGGCTTGATTTAACATCGGTTGCGCATCCTCAGTCTAATGGGCAGGCAGAAAGAGCCAATCAGGAATTGCTGCGTGGTATCAAACCCCGGCTCATGGTGCCTTTACAGTGCACGCCGGGTTGCTCGAAAGAAGAATTACCTGCGGTGCTTTGGAGCATACGGATTACTCCCAATAGGTCAATAGGCTATACACCATTTTCCTGGTCTATGGTGCAGAAGCTATACTTCCAAGCGATATTCGTCATGATTCCCCTCGCGTGGCAGCTTATGTGGAATCTGATAATGAGCAAGCCCAACAAGACGCTCTTGATGCCCTGGAAGAAGAACGCGAACTTGTCGCGTCCAGATCAGCAATTTATCAACAGGACCTACGTTGCTATCACAGCCGTAGAGTTCGAAGCCGCACTTTTCAGGAAGGTGACTTAGTACTCCGTCTGATACAAGACCAGACAGGCATGCATAAGCTTTCACCACCATGGGAAGGGCCCTTTGTGGTCAGCAAGAATCTCAACAACGGGTCATATTACCTGATTGACATACGTGAGGCACACAAGTCACGAACCTCTGAGGAGGAGACAAGCCGGCCCTGGAACATTGCCCAGCTCCGGCCATAATACACCTAGTCATCGACTGGGTCATATCTTTGTACATACCTTCTATCATGTATATACATATTCTTGATCAATGAAATAAAGACCGGCGGCTCTGTATAAGAGAGTTTTGTTGTTTCGCCTCAAAATTGTGTGTGGAGTCTTTATTTGTTGATCCTTGGTTATTTGGGGGCTTCCAACTCATTGAGTTTAGCTTACAAAACCCTTTAACCCGGTGAGATGCCACAAGTTGGTTAAACCTGCCTGTTAGCAAGATGCTACTCCCTAAAGGCGACCCGGCGTACGCCTGATGAGTCAATCACACTGGTGACCCTGAATTCATCAGAGTTAAAATGCTCAATTGGTTGCGTGAGAGCCGGCTTTCAAAAAGCGAGGACAAACCAACATGCCAAAGTGCCAGCTTCATGAAAGAAAAATCAGATTTGAGCTTTATAAGCTTGTCTTTCAAGTTGGGTTTTACAAAAACCGGCTTGTTGCAGTTATGTTCTTTTTTCTGCATTCATCTCATCTTTGCATGCATGCATACATTCATACATAGCATCTACCTTAGTCAAATTTGATATTCTTGATTCATTACAAACAGTAACAAAGATTACTAGTTATTTATGAGATTTCATCCATCACAATTATTATTATATGCAATTGTTATTGTTTCAGCAGAATCACTCTCATTGCAGAAACTGGCTCTCGAAGCCCAAAACAGGATTCACAGAAGCAAGGCATCCACAAAGTATTTGTACAAGCACCACAGTGCACGATGGCACTGGCATCAGCAAGACAGTTTTGCATACTAAGTAATTACAAGTCGCCCAACAGCTATGGCCCAGACAAAAGTTTTCCACAGTACTGGCTAAAAAGTGGAAGAGGCGGGGTTCTATATAGCCGGGTTGGAACTGGCATCGACGGTCGATGGGGCACCTTGTGCCGGCTCTTCACGACCTTCGTCATCCTCCACTTCTTGACTTGACTCGCCGGTCGACCACTAAATGGAGCGCAAGTCTTCAAACATCGCATCGGCGGAAATCACGGAAGAAGGATCAACTTCAGGGCCAAAAGCTTGCTTACGCACGTGAGTAAGGGCCACCGGCTCAAAGTTTGGTGGCTCAATCTACTTGTTGTCTTTTTTATAGTCGGCCTGGTACCTGGGCAAGTCTGCCTCCTCGGCAATGGCAGTGGCAGCGACCCTGGTGTCCTTTATGTAGCGTCTGAAGTCCTTCTCAGAAAATGGGGTGTCATCCACGTTGAACTCCGGATACCCACCCACAATCTGACCCGAATCCAGCTCTGGCACGTAGGCTTTGGCGCGAGCGAGAACTGTCAGAGCACCAGTGCGACAAGCCGCCTTCTTCAATTCTTCAAACCACTTGGGCACGACTGATAGTTCTTTCAACGTGTCAGCAATCAACTGTGGCGGCGTCTTGGTATTTTTCACGGCCATTACGCAATGAACGCCGCCTATGTACAACTGCTCCACGAAGGTATAAACCGCCTTCAATTTTACTAGTGGCTGCTGCACAAGGGTTTGATTCTTCCGGCCTTCAAAAATAAGTACTCGCGATCAGTAAAAGCCGGCTTAGCATGGGATAATTGGCGCATGGTGATCTGTTTTACTTACCAAAGATGGCCCGGCACATGGCTGTGATTTGGCCCTTTAGAGTGGCCAGCTCTTGAGTTACCGGCTCAAGTTTGGCCTCGGCCTCTTCAGCACACGTGGCTAGGGTGGCTCTCGCTGCTTCAGTTTCCACCAAAGTACTTCTCACCACGAGCAGAGATTTGTTGGCTTCTACAGATATCCTCTCAGCCTCTTGGCGCAGTTTCTTCTCCTTCCTTGCTTAATTTCAGAAGAAGGAAGCTTGGGCCTCCACCTGGTTCAACATGTCCTGCAAAGTAGCCTCAGTTATACATTGTCTAAACATGTCCCGAGCCGCCCTTCTGGTCGACCCGGCACATGGGGGCTACGTGTTTCGGCGCTTCTTCAAAAGCAAACAAGCAAGTTCCATGCAGATGCAGGCATTCTACATGGCACTTGGGGGCTAATGCGTGATTTGACTTTATTAGATATGGAGATGAGCCGGCCTTTGGAGGTGCCAACTGAGGTTATGCATGTGAGATAAAGTTTGGAAGTCCCGGGTCATCATCAAATAATGACCCAGCCCTTGGGGGCTACATATATATATGGTTCATGACAGAAGGCGCAACTTACCTCATACTTCCGCTTCAAAGAAGATACCATGGCAATTTCAGTGTCCCGGCATTCAGATAGCCGGGTCAGTACAGCTTGGTGAAGGGCATTGGCGTCTTGATCTTCAAAAGCAGAGAAGTCAAGAGCTGCCTTCCCCTTGTTCTTCACGGACGGCTCAGCCCTGGCTGGAACCTTGGTGAGAGCAGTAGAGGTCTCAGGCAGAGCATTTTCCCGTTCACTCATCACCGCTACTTCCTCTTGAGCTGGTGCCATGGGCTGCTGTTTAGGTTGATCTTCGGTTAAATTTTCCCTCTCCTGAACAACAGGAGAGCAAGCGCGAGCCGGGGTTGCCGTGTCTTGGGGCGGCGGGCTGTTCTGACATGCCGGCTCATCTTGGATGTCCAAGGTAGCTGCTGTCTCTTGATGAGGAGGGCCTTCTGGAATAACCGAGTCAGAGGACCCGACCGCAATGGTGGTCTTCTTCTTGATGGCCTTGGCACTGTACAAGGAGCAAAGAGTTAATTCAGTTAAAGGTTACAAGGTAAAGAGCCATTGTGCGATAAAGGAATAATCAATGTGCTTACCCTGGGTTGATATTGAAAGCCGGCGCCTGAGTAGCGCTTGATTCATCTGAAGAGGGGGACTTCTGATATGCCGAGTCATTTAAATGTAAGGGTTCCTTGAAACGACCAGCTAGAGGAAAAGAGGGATTTGGGCTAAGAAGCACCTCTGTCCACGCTCTACGGGATGGCGGCTCATATGGAAGCCCGCCACTCAACTCTCCTTCGCTACTCCGGGTCTTCCTTTTGGAGGTGCCGGCTTGCTGTGTTTTCTTCAAAAGAAATTGGGGATCCAAGTGAGCGTCTTGATGTGAAAAAGGGACTTTACGGACGGCGACCCGGGGTTTTCTTCGAATTTTGCGGACTACAGCCCGGGTTTTCTTTCGAACAGGTTTTGGGGAGTCAGAGTCTGAAGAAATCAAAGTTACCTCTGGCTCGACGGTGTGGCTGATCTCAGCTTCTTCCTGTGAAGAGTCGACATCAGCAAGCTGATTAAAAAGGCAGCCAAGGGAATCAAGTTCTACCTCGTTATCTTCATCATTGTCTGAATCCTCTCCATCGCTTTCCCGAGGAGGACTAGGGTCTTGAATTTCAACCCGCCACCAGTCATCATCGTCCTATATCATGGCAGGAAGATGGGATTATGACTAGGGTAAAAAGGAAAAAATATATTGACAAAGTAAAAGGTAACAAAGGCGGCTTACCTTCGGTGCCGGGTTGTTGGCATAGAATGGGGCGAGCCCCACGAGCTTAATGTCATCCTTTGTTTTGCCAAGAAGCTTCTTGGCAAATTTGAGGACGTCCTTCTCCTTGAGGTTAACCCGGTTGAACCGAAGTGGGTCGTCGTGATGGCCGGTGTAGGAGTACATGGACCGGGTCCTAAAGCTGAGTGGTTGGACTCGCCACTCGACCCAAGTCCGGGTCAGATCGACGCTGGAGAGACCATGGGCAATCAATGCGTTCATCTTCGGGTAAAGGGGCTCCAGGCTCTCTCTTTCTTCCCTGGAAGCCAGACCCGGGAAGACTGCATTGGCGGCGAGCCGGTTTGCCCTGTAACCCAGCAGAGGATTTTGCCCTTCAGGGGAGGTGCCTTTGCAATAAAACTAGGTTCTGTGCCACCCCTTGGGGTGGCTGGCCAGCTTGGCTTCAGGAAAGACAGTATTTTTCCTCCATTGGATTGAGACTCCGCCGAGCTCAATGCTTGGGCCGTCTTTATGCTCCATTTGGCGGTTTAGATAAAAGAATTCCCGGAACAGGTTGATGGACGGCTCAAGCTGCAAATATACTTCGCAGAAAACTTGGAACTGGCATAAATTGAAGATGGAGTTGGGGGGCAGATCTTGAGGCCGGATGTGGAAGAAATGCAATACATCTCTGAATTTTTTTGAGCCGGGGGGACGGAAGCCCCTCAAAAGGTGGTCAGCAAATACAATGACCTCATTCTGACCCGGCTGAGGGTGGATCTCTTCTTCAGGAGCTTGCCATGAAATTTCTTCCTTGGCCGGTAATAGCCCGGAATCTACCAGGGCTTGCAAGCTAAGTTCCGACATGCTGGACTTGGCCCAGTTGATGATCTTGGTCTTGGGAGGCATGGTTTCAGCTGCTATGAAAGAGAGAAGATGTCTTAAGGCGGCAGTATAAGCTTTTTTGATGAAGTATGAATAATACAAACGAGCCAGCAACTGAGATATTTGGCCGGGCTGCGAAGGAGGATACAGATAAATTCCGGGTCAAGATTACTAGCAAGGATAAGCCGAAAACTACATACCACGGATTTTTACAAGTGTTGAGGCAGGGTCTGGGCTACGAGTCTGCAAACAGGTTTATATGAAGTAAGAAAAATTTATGGATCTGAAAATGGATAAAAATAAAGAAAATAAAAGCTAGGTATGTTCCTCGCGCTACGAGGTAAGGTGCGGTGGGATCTAGCTAAGACGGAACATCGGATCTACCAATGATAAAGGTATTGCGGAGTGACTGTGTGAACTAAAAACGCAAAGGGCCCGATGCATTTTTGGATCAACAGAGGATGTGGCAAAGAACACGGAAGAACAGGAGAAGCTAATGGCGATGGGGAGAAGAACTCACATATCTGGTTTTCGAGTCCGAGGTCTTCGAGATGCGGTGGACGCGGCCGCACGATGATGAATGGCTCCGGCGGCGATGAGCTCGAACGGGCGCACTGGTGTCGCAGAAGAGGGAAAGACGAGGAGCAGTAAGGGAGAAGGGGGAAGACGACGGCCTATTTATGGGCACCACGGGACCCCCAAACGGCATGCACGAAATCCCTGGCGGCACAGTAAACAGTGGCTAAAAGAGCTCCTCGATTTTTGCGCCCAACGAGGCAATACAAATCTACTCAGATTCCCTATGCCATCATTCCGGATCTTGTGGAGATAGAGTGAAATGTCATGAGACGAAGGCGATGAAAAATGCAGTCTGAAACCGAAAGAATTACCCGGCGCTTGTTTAACCCGGGAAATCATGCCTGCTAAGGGCAGTGCTCCAGAAAGCCGGCTTGAGAAGCCATGGAATAATGTCTTGTTAATGATTCTATTTTTTCAGGATGGAGTTTAACATGAATGAATTCAAGTCAAACTGAGGGCTAATGTTGGGGATATTTCCGAGCATGTAGACCCAGCAGGATGATAACCCGGCCGTAGAGCAGACTCAGTGGGTCATCTCACTGCGGGGCTAAAGGATACTTTGTGGGCTGGCTTGATGGAGGCCTAGTAGGAAAGGCCATCTCAGGTTGTGGGCCGGCTCAACAAGAAGATACTTGGCTTCAGAGTTGCCTTGGAGATCAAGTAGACTTAGAGTAGGAGACGGGTCAGGTTTACGACCCGGACTCTCATGTAAATCTAGGGTTCCACCTGTGTATATAAAGGGGAGCACCTAGGTGAAAAAGACTAGGTTGCAATCTCTCGAAAACTAGGTTAGCGAATCTGCATCCTTGTAATCGAGATCCACAACAATATAATCAAGCACGACGTAGGCTTTTACCTCCACCGTGAGGGGCCGAACCTGGGTAACCCGGCATTTTCCCGTTCCCGATCAACCCCGTTGAGCTTCCACACTTGTGCGATGGCCTCATCTCCAAGTCCTTTCTCAAGGGCATCTGCCCTGTCAAAACCACGACAGGATGGTTGAATTGCTTGTTTGCTGTGTGCTGTGAAAAAACATAAAACTTTTGCTGTAGTGCTTGAATTTTTTATTTTACTGGAACATGCAAAAATTCTGAAATTTTTACACAGTACTTCTATGCATTTTTTTATTTTGTCCTAATTTTTCAGAATTTTTTGAGTTACAGAAGTATATGTATCATTTGCATCTTTACAGACTGTCCTATTTTCACAGATTGCTGTTGTAGTTTCTTTATTTGCGTATGTTTGAAATCTTGTTGAGCCCCATTGAGTCGGGAGCCATAGAATTGTGATAGCATACAATGGGTAATTTTTGATTATAATTATACAATAATGTTATAGCAGGACATGATGGGATTTGATGTTATATGTACTAACCCCTCTAAAAAAAAGTTTGGTTAAGTTTTGTGTGGATGAAGTGTTCAAAGAATGAGGAGGTATCGATATGAGGAGAATAAGGAGAGGCAAGAGTTCAAGCTTGGGGATGCCCAAGGCACCCCAAGTAAATATTCAAGGACACTCAACCATCTAAGCTTGGGGATGCCCCGGAAGGCATCCCATCTTTCTTCGACAATTATCGGTATGTCTCGGTTTTTGTTTTGTTCACATGACATGCGTAAATTCTTGGAGCGTCGTGTGCTTTTTATTTTTCTTTGAATAATGCACCATGCTGGTATGAGAAAGTCCTTGGTTGATTTAAAGAATGCTCTTTGCACTTCACGTATATCTTTTGAGTATGGCTTTATAGAATGCTTCATGTGCTTCACTTATATCATTTGAAGTTTGGATGCTTGTTTCTCTAGATATAGAAAATCGTTATTTGTAGAATGCTCTTTTGCTTCACTTATATTTATTAGAGCATGGTCTTTTGTAGAAAGAATTAAACTCTCATGCTTCACTTATATCTATTTAGAGAGTCAACAGGAATTGGTCATTCACATGGTTAGTCATAAAATCCTACATAAAACTTGTAGATCACTGAATATGATAAGTTTGATTCCTTGCAATAGTTTTGCGATATTAAGATGGTGATATGTGGGAGGTACTAGTGAATGATTGTGGTTTAGTAAGAATAATTGTGTTAAGGTTTTTGCATCCCGAAGCATGCACGTATGATCTGTCGTTATGCTAAGAAGTTGGAGCATGATTTATTATTGATTGTCTAACTTATGAGTGGAGGTCGGGGACGAGCGATGGACCTTGTCCTACCAATCTAGCCCTCTAGGGGCATGCATAGTAGTACTTTGCTTCGAGGGCTAATAAACTTTCGCAATAAGTATGTGAGCTCTTTATGACTAATGTGAGTCCATGGATTATACACACTCACACCCTTCAGCAATTTCCTAGCCTCTTCGGTACCGTGCATTGCCCTTTCTCACCTCGAGAGTCGGTGCAAACTTCGCCGGTGCATCCAAACCCCGTGATAAGATACGCTCTATCACACATAAGCCTCCTTAAATATTCCTCAAAACAGCCACCATACCTACCTATCATGGCATTTCCATAGCCATTCTGAGATATATTGCCATGCAACTTCCATCATCATCATATACATGACTTGAGCATTCATTGTCATATTGCTTTGCATGATCATAAGATAGCTAGCATGATATTTTCATGGCTTGTCCGTTTTTTGATATCTTTGCTACGCTAGATCATTGCACATCCTGGTACACTGCCAGAGGCATTCATATAGAGTCATCTTGTATAGTTTTTATCGAATTGTAATATCGAGTTGTAAGTAAATAAAAGTGTGATGATCATCATTATTAGAGCATTGTCCCAGTGAGGAAAGAATGGTGGAGACTAATGAGTCCGCGAAAAAGTGGGGATGAGGTCCATGAGACTGTTTAAAATAAATAAATAAATAAAAGGCCAAAAAGAGCCCAAAAAAAAGAGGAAAAAATGAAAAAAATGAGAGAAAAAGAGAGAAGGGGCAATGTTACTATCCTTTTCCACAATTGTGCTTCAGAGCAGCACCATGTTTTTCATATAGAGAGTCTCATATGTTGTCACTTTCATATACTAGTGGGAATTTTTCATTATAGAACTTTGCTTGTATATTCCGATGATGGGCTTCCTCAATTGCCCGAGGTCTTCATGAGCAAGCAAGTTGGATGCACACCCACTTAGTTTTCATATTGAGCTTTCATACACTTATAGCTCTTACTGCATCCGTTGCATGGCAATCCCTACTCCTCGCATTGACATCAATTGATGGGCATCTCCATAGCCCGTTGATTTGCCGCGTCGATGTGAGACTTTCTTATTTTTGACTTCTCTTATTTACCTCTACCACCACACTCTATTCCACCCATAGTGCTATATCCATGGCTTGTGCTCATGTATTGAGTGGGAGTTGAAAAAGCTGAAGCGCGTTAAAAAGTATGAACCAATTGCTCGGCTTGTCATCGGGGTAGTGCATGATAAATAATTTATGTTAAGAAGATGGAGCATGACAGGATTATATGATTTTGTAGGGATAACTTTCTTTAGCATTTTTATTTTGAAAGACATGATTGCTTGTTGGTATGCCTGAGTATTGATGTCTTTATATCAAATTATAGACTATTGCTTTGAATCATTCGTGTCTTAATATTCATGCCATGATTAGATTACATGATCAAGATTATGCTAGGTAGCATTCCACATCAAAAATTATCCTTTTTATCATTTACCTACTCGAGGACGAGCAGGAATTAAGCTTGGGGATGCTGATACGTCTCCGTCATATCTATAATTTTTTATTGTTTCATGCCAATATCCTACAATTTCCACATACTTTTGGCAACATTTTATATGATTTCTTGGACTAACATATTGATCCAATGCCCAGTGCCAGTTCCCGTTTTCTGCTTGTTTTTTGTTTCACAGAAAATCCATATCAAATGAAGTCCAAACGCGATAAAATTTTACGGAGAATTATTTTGGAATATATGCGATTTTTGGGAGGTGGAATCAACGCAAACGGAGGCCCACAGCCTCCACAAGGCATCTTGGCATGACCCCCCCTAGCCGCGTGGTGTTGCCTTGTGGGCACACCGTAAGTCGGTTGGGGCTCTTCTTCGGCCGCAAAGAAGCTTATGTCGAGAAAAAAATTGTGTTAAAATTTCAGCGCAATCGGATTTACGGATCTCCGGGAATATAAGAAACGGTTTTTGGCCAGAAAAAGAGAACGTGAAAAAGAAGAGAAACAGAGAGAGAGAGATCCAATCTCGGAGGGGATCCTCCCCTCCGGGAGCCATGGTGGCCATGGACAAGAGGGAAAACTCTCCTCCCATCTAGGGGGGAGGCCAAGCAAGAAGAAGAAGGAGGGGGGCTCTCTCCCCCTCTCCCCGGTGGCGCCGGAACGCCGCCGGGGCAATCATCGTGACGGCGATCTACACCAACAACTTCGCTGCCGTCAACACCAACTCTCTCCCCCTCCATGCAGCAGTGTAACACCTCTTCTCCCCGCTATAATCTCTACTTAAACATGGTGCTTAATGCTACATATTATTATCCAATGATTTGTGGCCATCCTATGATGTTTGAGTAGATTCGTTTTGTCCTATGGGTTGATTGATGATCGTGATTGGTTTGAGTTGTATGTTTTATTTTGGTGCTGTCCTATGGTGCCCTCTGTGTCGCGCAAGCATGAGGGATTCCTGCTGTAGGGTTTGCAATAAGTTCATAATTCTCTTATAGTGGGCGGCTAGAGTGACAGAAGCTTACAGCCGAGTAAGGGGGTTGTTGCGTATGGGAGTAAAGAGGACTTGTTACTTAATGCTATGGTTGGGTTTTACCTTAATGATCTTTGGTAGTTGTGGATGCTTGCTAGAGTTCCAATCATAAGTGCATATGATCCAAGTACGGAAAGTATGTTAGCTCATGCCTCTTCCTTATATAAAATTGCAATAATGATTACCGGTCTAGTTATCGATTGCCTAGGGACAAATCATTCTCTTGTGTTACAAAAGCTTTCTACTAAACAACTAACTTTTATTATCTTGCAAATTACTCGTAGTTTTATTCTCGCAAAGTACTCATAGTTTTATTCTTGCAAAGTAGTTCTAGCATTACACCTACAAAGTACTTCTAGTTTCATACTTGTTCTAGGTAAAGCAAACATTAAGTGTGCGTAGAGTTGTATCAGTGGTCGATATAACTTGAAGGGAATATTGATTCTACCTTTAGCTCCTCGTTGGGTTCGACACTCTTATTTATCGAAAAAGCTACAATTGATCCCCTATACTTGTGGGTTATCACATTCCACATCAAAAATTCTGTTTTTATCATTTACCTACTCGAGGACGAGCAGGAATAAAGCTTGGGGATGCGGATACGTCTCCAACGTACCTATAATTTTTGATTGTTCCATGCTATTATAGTATCAACCTTGGATGTTTTATATGCAATTATATGCTATTTTATATTATTTTTTGGCACTAACCTATTAAACTAGTGCCCAGTGCCAGTTGCTGTTTTCTGCTTGTTTTTGGCTTTTCAGAAAATCAGTACCAAACGGAGTCCAAACGCTACGAAACTTTTTGATGATTTTTTTCTGGAGAAAAGAGACCCTAGAAGCTTCGGGAGGAGACCAGAAGCCTCACGAGGAAGTGACAAGGCAACCCCACGCACCCCCGGGGGGGCGCCAAGATGCCTTGTGGGCCCCTCATGGCTCCTTTTGACCTAATTCCACTTCTATAAATTGTCAAATATTGGAAAACCAACAGAGAGCCCCACAAAATAAATTTTCCGCCACCGCAAGCCTTTGTTCTTCCGTGATCTCATCTGGTGGCCTTTTTCGGTACTCTGCCGGAGGGGGAATCGATCACTGAGGGCTTCTACATCAACCTTGCTGCCCTACCGATGATGTGCGAGTAGTTTACCACAGACCTACGGGTCCATAGCTAGTAGCTAGATGGCTTCTTCTCTCTCTTTGATCTTCAATACAATGTTCTCCTCGATCTTCTTGGAGTTCTATTCGATGCAATCTTGTTTTGCGGTGTGTTTGTAGGGATCCGATGAATTGTGGGTTTATGATCAGATTATTCATGAGAAATATTTGAGTCTTTTCTGAATTCTTTTATGCATGATTATTATAGATTTGTATTTCTCTCCGATCTATCCGTTTGGTTTGGCCAACTAGATTGATTTATCTTCAGTGGGAGAGGTGCTTTTGTAATGGGTTCAATCTTGCGGTGTTCTATATCCCAGTGACAAAGTAGGGGACAAGACACGTATTTGTATTGTTGCCATTAAGGGTAAAACGACAGGGTTTATACATATTGATTGGGTTTACTTTGTTTACATCATGTCATCTTCCTTAAGGCGTTACTCCATTTTTATTAACTTAATACCCTAGATGCATGCTGAATAGCGGCCGATGGGTGGAGTAATAGTAGTAGATGCAGGCAAGAGTCGGTCTACTTGTCTCGGACATGATGCCTATATACATGATCATTGCCTTGAATATCGTCATAACTATGCACTTTTCTATCAATTGCCCAACAGTAATTTGTCTACCCACCGTATGTTATGTGTTCGAGAGAGAAGCCTCTAATGAAAACTATGGCCCCGGGTCTACTTAATCATATAAAAAGAAAACCTAAAAATATTTTCTAAAATTTATTTACTTTTATTTTCTTTTGCAATTTATCTATCTACCACTACAAGATTTCATCCTTGCAAATAACAAGTTCAAGGGGATTGATAACCCTCTTGCCCGCATTGGGTGCAAGTATTTGCTTTTGTGTGTGCAAGTGTTGCTCACGAGGTTTTGTCTCCTACTGGATTGATACCTTGGTTCTCACTGAGGAAAATACTTATCTCTACTGTACTGCATCTCTCCTCCTCTTTGGGGAAAATCCCAACGCAGTTCACAAGTAGCACCGCCCACCTGCGATCACGCCGGCCCTACAGATCCCGGCGCCTGCAGAGCGAAGGCGCACGCCGCCGGCACCCAACGGTGTAGGGCTAGCCGAAGCTTCATACACCGGCGGCACGCACGACGACGTGGAGTTTCAGAAGGTAAGATGGTGTTTTTGTATTTTTTAATGCTAACTTTTTCTAGCCGCGGACGTATAAAATAGCTAACACTTCGTGTAATTTTTTTCGTTTAGTATGGACGAGTATGGAGAAATATATTGTTCTGTCGAGAAGTGGTGCATGTTGGTGGACAAATTAAACTCTAGGCAACAAAAGCGGCTAGGTGGCACTGGATTGCAAAAAATGTTGCTGATTCCTAGTGTGCAAATGCAGAAGTGCCTGCTGAAATTTATTAGTAAAACATATGACTTGACTAAGAAAAGGTTTGTTTTTCGTCCGAAAAACGGTGACATAACATTGCGCACTGATGATGTCTTCCACCTATTTGGCCTAGAGAACAAGGGTAAAAATGTGATGAAAGTACTAGGTGAAGTAAAGGATGCCGGAAAGGAAATGGTGCCTTCTCATTTTCTGGATCCGAGAAATGATGAAATAGTGATAGATCAGCTGATCGAAAACATTGTTAAGATTGGCACGTATGATGATGACTTTGTGCGGAGAGCTGTATTGGTTCTCCTTGGCACAGTTATAGCACCGCACTCCACCAGAGTTGTTCCGCATAATTTTTACAAGTTGGTGGAGGATGTGGACGCCATAAAGTCCTATAGTTGGAACGCGTTCACGTTACGCGTCTGTATTGATGGCGTCACAAAGACGGTTAGAGATGTCAAAAAATTCAAATGGCCGGTGGGAAACCTGGCGCTCATTCAGGTAAACCGTAATTTCAATTGGTGTCTTCCTGATTACATTTTTGTAATTTAAGATAACTAATTCGTTTGATGTTCATGCAGTACATGTACTGGGAGAAAGTGCAGCCAACAGCTATGGAAACATTCGATCCTCTGTCGTCTGAGTACCCACTTATGGTAAATTGGCCTGAAATTAAGGCAAAGAAGCGTGACTGGTACGACACAGCCAATGGCCGTGGTCATGGCAAGGTAAATATTTATGCCTGTACTGGATACATTGCTTTGAGTAATTAATTGATCACTTAGTTAAATTCATTCAACACTTTGCAGATTGATGACTTAATTAGCGAGGAGTACAGACACGCCATAATAGCTAAAGAAGGAATAATCCCAGAGGAAGATACTGAGCCACCTAAACGTAAAGGTGGTGATAGAAGTAGAAAAGATAATAAGTCCGAGGCTTCATCGAGCAGGCAAACTACAATGGATCAAGTCATGAAATGCATAAAAGATATGCAGAAAGAGATTCGTCTCATTCCTGATAAATGTGCTGCGGTAATGTTTAATGTCTACTTTATTTTACGTGTGCGTGTATGTAATGTTTTCATGTACTTAATGTTTTGGATGTATTCTTGCAGATAATCATTGAGAAGCTGAACAAGAAAGGTCTAATCTTGAAGCCAAATTGGGAGTTCCCTGACGAGTGTGGTTTCATGAACAAAAGTGATGAGTGGACGAGGAAGTACAAGCCGAAACATTTTCCAGAAGTTAATTCAACTCCTTTGAATAAGCGTACGATGGAGAAGAATGAAGCATCATTCACGGGTGCGAATGGTAAGGACTTTCCCAATGACAGGGGTGTGTAGCACAGTACACCCGGTAAAGGTGATGAAACTGACCCCTTCATTATTGAGGATAATGGTTCACCCCGGGCATCATCACCATCATTAGCCACGAAAGAGTTTCCTTCTGTTACTCGAACCCCACAGAATGAAATGCAGTATCAGGCGGGTCTAGCGCCGAAAATTCAAGTTAGTGTTGATAGTCTGAATACAAAAATGAAGAATGCGATTCATAATGGGACGTCGGTGAATGATGGGAAGCACAAGCGGACACAGTCCAAATACTTTCGGTCACCCTACGAGCAGAAAGCTAGACGCAAACGTGTGAAAAAAAGTAAGTTGAAGGTAAATCTTTTTTAAAGGTATTTCTGTCCTAACATGTGCAGTTAATTAACTCATTGTATGTACATTGCTGTAGGTCTGTTTGGTATCAAGGATGTTCTTGTTAGTACCGACTACATTACTACGATCACATAGAGGCCGTGAGGGTTTATGTCGAGACGCTATCAAAGTCGTCGAAGTATCGTGCACATACTGTGGTTACCATGGAGGGAATACGTGGGGAAACGTGTATGGCAGAAATGCTTCAAGCCATCACTTCGCATGAGTGGTTGAATGGCGCTGTAAGTATGAGCGCGGATTTTATTACAGTCATATTTCTATTATGATATTTTCAGGTCATCAAATGTTATTGCAACCACATGAAGACCCGTACTCCTCGTTCTGATCGTCACATACTATCATCTTGGGTGTCTCACTGGCTTCTAGAATGCGCTGCAGGAAAGGTTAAGAACTCAAAGAAGCATTACATGGAACATTTCACAAACAAATCAAAAACTGTATCAAGAGTAACTGATAAGTATTTTGTCAAACAGAAGGTAATGCAATTCAAAGGACTATTCGCAGTACAGTACGTAAATATCTTTATGTGCACCTACATAAGTTAACTGTTTCGTAGGCATATTTTCCTTTCAATGTGGACAATCATCATTGGATAACAGTTGTCATGCACAAGACGAAGAAAGAGTTTCAAGTTCTAAATTCTACTGGTAGAACCAGCGACAGAGTTTGTTCAAAGATTACTACGCTGGTAAGTTTACAATATTGCATAACAGGGAATGCATTACTACTTTGGGAAGGTGTTTACTATTTACGTACTAAATATTGTTTTCAAAATTTTATTTTAGAGGGCAGAAATTGCTAAGGATACAAAGGATGTGAACTCATCTACAGAAACCGAATATCCTGATGTGTCTTCGTGGCCAATAAAGGAGTATAAAATGCCGTTGCAACATGACGCGTAAGTTCACAGTTGAATGCATATGTAATTGTGTGTTCGATCATGACTTGACTCGCGTTATTATTTCAGAGTGTCTTGTGGACTTTTCGTGATGAAATGCGTGGAACACTGGGACAAAGATGAGTGGACATATTCCTTTGACCAGAGGGACATTAATTCTTCAAGGGGCCGCATTCTCGAGGAAATACTTTTTTCAGAGAGCAACACGATGGAAAGGGTGAAGGACAAGATTTTGAAAATCTTAGAGAAGGAATAGGTGCTAGGATGGGGTAGGGTTTTTGCCGCGTAGACGGTTTCCCTACCGTGTTTGGTACTTCGTTCTTTTTTTATTGTAATGGCACATCATTATGTGTGTTTGTGAACTAAATAAATGTGCCGTTCTCGGTACTTCGTACTTTTTTATTATTGTAATGACACATTACTTTCGAAATTATTATGTCTTGTCGTAATGGCACATTACTTAATATTGTTTAATTTCAAAGTGGTTATTCGTGTGTGATAATTACATCGCCTCACAGCTCAGAAAAAATAAACGCCGGCGGCTAGCTTATATTTCAAATAAAAAAATAAACTAAAAAAAATGCTCAACCCTAAGCTGCTGGGCCGCCGTGGTACACGATTTATCCCACCCAAATCCAGCCCCAAGGCGACTCGGGCAGTCAATTCGGCCCACAAACGGGCCCAGTAGTTGGGTCCAACGGGGCCGAGGCGTGATGTTATAATGAGAGGAGCTTGGGAGCTCACGCCGACGCGACTATTTAAGCTGGTCGGCGCGCCCTTCAGTTGGCGAGGTGGGACTAAAGGTACAACGTCATTGTCCGCGGGCGCCGCGACGCTTACGGGCCGGTAATAACCAGCGTCGTCGGCCGGCCCAGTTCATCCCAACAGTCTAGGCCCTCGGTCGCCCCCTCCCCCCGCCCGCACGGCCCCTCCCCCGCGCGAATTGGGCGCCCAGCAAGGCAGCCGCGCATTCGGCACCGCCCCCCTCAAGCGCGTCGGATGTTTAGTCCCACATCGGAAGCCGACGGGTGCGCCGACCCTCTTAAATAGCCGCGTTCTGCGTACGCCTCGAGCTCCTTTAAATTAACATCCCACCGCTTGCCCGTGGGTGACCCAGCCGCTGGCTTGTCCATAGGCCCAATTCGCCGCCCGAGTCGCCTGTGGGCTTGATTTGGAATGGCTTATTCGTTGGTCTAACGGGCGGTCCAGTGGCCGCGGTCGGGCTTCTTCTTTTTTACCTTTTTTTCGTTAACTAAAAAAAGCTCCTTCACAGAAACAGTATTAAAAAATCTGTGAACTAAAATAAACTCATTCAAATAACAATATAAAAAACGTGGCAATTCATTCACCAATATCATTCAACAATATGATATATGTTCACATTAATATTTCAAGCAAACATAAACATAACACTTATTAAGTTTTCTGTCGCACGCATATAAATATTTTAAACTGCAACATAAGTTATTCCGACATGACGCGTGCAACCAAATTTCTTCTTCGCACGAATGAAGCTGCATCTCTATGCCCAATTCCTGAACGAAACATAAACAAGTATGTCAGAAAATAAAGCCGGTAAAATCAAACAAGCAACATAAGAAAAATGAGGATGTAAAACTTGCTTTTCGTTTAGCCTACATGTCTGCTTGTTATGACCTCCAGTGTTACACAGATTGCACAAAGGACAACTTTTCTTCTCGATAAAATCTTTTGATCTACCATTTTTCGTAACGTCAGGGCCCCCCTTTGACCGCCCTTTCTTAGGTGCACCCTTCGTCGAAACTTTCTCAGGATCACGTATACCAACTGCACCTTGTTCCAACTGCACCTTGTTCCGGCTGACTTGCCACCTTCCTAGCAAACCTTCTACGTCCTATCAGTTCCTCTTCCGGAATCTTTTTCTTCGCTATTATATCGTCCAGACACTTCATCAACTCATCGAACAAGAAGGCATCATTTGCTACAACATGAGCAGCTTCTGTGCATTTTATGCTCACTTGACTATACCGTTCTCTCTCCTCAGGCCCTGACCAACCCCAGCCAAACATATCACTCTTGCGCTGCACAGGCAACCCATCTCTCACATTTTTCGACAACCGATGAAGGACACAACACTTTGGTATTTCAGATATGTTAAGATGATGCAGAACAAAGAGAATGTGTTTGTAAGGCAGCCCTTTCCGAACCATCCTGAGACAAGTGCATGATATAGTTTCTTCTGAGTTACCTGCTTCATACTGAACAGTATAACTGAACTTATGGTTATCCTGCCATGTCACGATGAATGTCTGACGCTCAATTCCCATGAGCGTCTCAAATATCTCCAGCTGTCCCATCTTCTTCAGATCATCTTGCAGAATGTAGAAATTAGCAGGAGTGAATACGGCAACAGCATTCTCCTCAATGGCCTTATATTCAGCAACCGACGGTGGTACTTTGTTATTAGCATCGCAGTCATCGTGCACCTCGTTCTCATAGAGGTGAACTATACAGTTCTCATAATGCACTACCAAATCAACTATGGTCATACCGTAGTCGAGGTGAAGGTGAAGGCAGGAGTTGAGGCTTTCGCTCCTCTGGTTACTTCGCATACCGAAAAAAAATCCATTTGAAAGATATGTTGCTGCCCAAAGTCTCCTCTTCCTATACATCCTGTTAAGCCACTCTTCAGTTTTATCCGTCTTCCATTTATTGACGAAAGCGGTCCATCTCTGCTCACAGTTGGCATGAGAGGTGGCATAGTACAGGAGCGATGAACTCATCCAGTGACTTGTAATGCAGGTGCCTCTGCATATTTTTCTCGATATGCCACGAACAAAGACGATGGAACACATCCGGAAGGACACTCCAAATCGCTCGGATCATTGCAGCGTTCCCGTCTGTGATAATTGACTTTGGCTACTGCTGACAATTTGCCCTCATAAATGTTTGGAGTAGCCACACATACTTTCCTGCGGTCTCGTCAGAAATAATGGTGCAACCAAAAACGGTGGTGCAATGGTGGTTATTAACACCGACAAAAGGGATGAACGGCATACCATATTTGTTCATCTTATATGTGCTGTCAAACACGACCACATCTCCGTAGTCCTGATAGTCCCTCCGCGACTATGCATCGCACCAGAACATGCTCTTCAACCGCCCTTCCTTATCAAGCACGTACTCAAAGAAGAAGTCAGGGTCCTTCGCCTTTCCGCTCCTCATAATGCCCACTGCCGTCTCAGCATCACCCTTTGCAATGAGCTTCATTTTCTCTCCGCAGCACAGGTTGTAAACGTCCCGCCTAATAAGTCCGCACTTATCGTACGAACCGTACCTGCTGATGAAGTTGTCGACCATTATATGCTTTCTAATACCAGCCCCTTGCATCGCCAATATCTCTGCCCTCATGCCATCTCCAATCCGTCTGTGTGACCACAGAAATGGGACCTCGTTGGGTCGAGCCAGCGCGTGGTTGTGATCGTCCATGAATGACGCGACGAACCAAACTCCACGTGCTCTGTCCAACTTCACCACCATCTGCGCACCGCACTCACAACGAGTCTCGGGTCTAAGCCTGCGGGTGCGGCCCTCCATGGTTATGAATTTGCTCTGACTTTTCCCTGCCCTGGAGCAAACGAACCGCCTGAACCGTATAATTCCTGAATCACCCTTCCCTCGTTTCACTTTCTCTCTCCTGATGCTGAACCCACGCTCTTTGGCGTGCTTGTTGTAGAATAAGTATGCATCCCCTTGGAACCGAAATGTCATAGCCATGATCTTCCAATGCGTCTCCAGCATCTGCTGCTGCTTTTGAGCCTCCTCAATGTCCACCGTCTCTGCTTCGTCATCATCACCGCTAGGACCATCTGACCCCTCCTACAAAATTACATATGAAACTATGTCAATTACTATCATTTATTTCATACTACTAAGCGCCGTACAAAATGTTTGAACTAACCTGGCTCAAGTTATCGGCGAATGATTCCTGCAAATTGCTTTGCTCATTCTCAATGTCCACATCTTCCTATAAATTAATATACATAGACAAATAATTAGTCATACGGTACTTTGCAAATTCAAGAATGTAATCAAAATAGATCTCACTTACGTTTTCACTGTTTGCACCAACTTCATTATTTTCAAAATCCTTTGAAGGTAAGATATCATATGACGAGCAAGATTCATTGTCGTTGTTGTCATCATCTTCGTTAATACTATCGTTATCAGTCCGAGTGACCTTATCAATACCATTCTCATCGCTCGTGAATGTGGTTTCTTCGTCCATGTAAGCACACCTAACTAGCAACATTGCACAACATTGATAATTTTTTTTATCTCGGGTTAAATTTCATACAACAGGCCATGACGATGAATAAATTGCAAGATTAAAACTATTTAAACTTATTTTTTTTTACAAAAACTAAATAATTTCGATCCGTCATACAAGGGTTAGATGGCAAACCTTGGGCGGCGGTGTCGACGTCGCCGGTCAAGGCCGAGGGGGCCTTGAGGCAGGGGCCTCTCGCGTGATTCTAGCCGGCGGCGACGTGGAAGACGAGGAAGCCACCCACGGGATTATGGGGCGGATCCGCGGCGGGGGACGACTACGGTCACTGGCGGCGGCGGCGTGGGACGTCAGGGCGGCCAGTGCCTGCAAGGACCGCGGCGTGGGACAAGGACGGTGACAAGCGGCGTGGGACGGGGTTGGAACGACGTCCGAAGCTGGCGACGGCGGTCTTCCACACCCCCGGCCACCGGCGGCGAGCGGCCAGTTGGGCAAATGGATCGGGAGCCGTGTGTTCGCAGGGCGGGCGGCGAGATCGTGCAAGTTTTTTGTTTTTTTTCCTGGGCAGGCGGCAGGCGGGCGTGATCGTGTTTTTTTTTGCATGGGCGCGCGTATTGATATGGCCGGCGGGTACGTGTACAATACGAGGTGGGTATACGTTTCCTTGAAATGACCCATCTACCCTTCTACGGTTTTTTTTTGGGGGGGGGGGGGGGGGGGTGGTGTACCGAAGCGGACCTCATATATTGTAACTAACAGGCAACCAACCATTATGTTAACCTAAAAAAGCAAAGTGCCTGCCATATGAAAAACGTGCCCAAAATAGATTTTGGTAAAGAAAAATAATTGGTCTGCGTCTGGTTGACTTTTGTGCTATTTATTAAGGAAGTTTACAAAGAGTGTTCTTAACTATGCTATTTTCTTTTGTTGGCATTCACTTAGAATATTTCTAAAGTATCCTAATTTACTTTGTTGACGACATCCCTTTGTGTACCACTTGCTTTTATAAACCTCGCTATTGCCTTGATAAGCTGCAAGCCCGGAATTAAAAAGCAATGGCTGTATCTATGTCATGAAACACAAACCAACCATCTTCAGTACAAAATGCCAAGCTCACTGTAACCATAGATTAACAGGCAGCTATCCTTTCATCCACCATGACAAAGTGGCCTCGAAGCAACTCGTTGTTCTTCACACATTGTATGACGAAAAATCTAAATACAAAAGCAATAGCGGCAGGAAACACAAATAATGGACCAACCAACAAATGAAAAAAGCACTTCACACTGAATTAAAATAGACCAAACTGCAAAACCAATAGGCCTGGTGCTGATGGTTCAGAGTCAATGGGATAATTCATACGTCATATAATGATTAATCTCACCGCAAAGTCAGTGATGCTAAGGTTTGCATTATAAACCCTACAAGTATATTGATTTCTCTGTACAGGGAGCATTTAGATGTGTGCATACAAATGCATGAAGGATGGAAGTGTGACTTTAAAAAACAATGAAAACAACCTTGCCATTAATTGACGCTAGAAGAACTGCAGCTGCATACAGAGAGAGGGAATTAAGTGTGAGAAGAAACTAACCTGCACTTGTAGTGGACTGAATATCATACATAATTATTGGATTCTGTAGATGGAAATATCATGCATGCTAAAGTAATATTATCTCATATCTCACAAAAATCACTGAATTGCTGCTTTTGCAAGCCATATATATATATAAATCAGTTATTTATTTGTTGTAGCTATACATCACGAACTGTGAGAAGTTAAAAATTAAGATGGCCATCCGGAGTGTGCTCTTACTTGAACTGGTTGTTCTGCGATAACAAATGTATTGCCGGTGAAAAGTAAGGCCCGTAATCGATAGAGATGGCAGAGTTTCGTCTGCTCTGCTAAGCGTACACATTTGAGGGTTAATTTTTATGTTGACGGTTAGATCTAATTAGGTGGGCCAGATCGTGAGGTGGTATTTTGTCTTGGTTGTTCTGTGTACGTGTTTCCGGATGCGTTTAGGGAAGAATATGTTTTCTCTTGAGTAGGACACAAACCCTAATCAACCCTAAAAACGGAGGAGGAGCCCTCCCACCGGCGAGGGCCGAGGTCCACCGCGCCTCCATGGCCCTAAGGCCACCAGAGACAAGGTGGATCAGCGGCGGCGCCAGCGGGAGGCGAGAAGACCCTCGTCCTGGGAAGGAGTTTCTCCTGAGGAGAGCTAGATGGGATCTTACAAAGGACTTTCTAATACTAGCTTACATATATCGATGTCAATGTTGAAAAACAAAGCTTTTTGCTACTATCTTATGTATCTGCTAGATCTCATGTTGAAATTTATCAAAAAATAAATACACAGGCTGCCTTCCAATAATTTTGAATCAGTGTACTTCTGCAGTTCTGCTTGCTTTTGCTTGCAGGAAGAAATGTTTTGTTATATGCATGAATATCACATATGATTGGTGATTGAAATTCTATGAGAACTGCAATTTGTACGTGTCATTTATTTTAGTGATGGTGCATGCGTTCTTAGTTTGAGAATTATCTATGCAATCATCTCTAGATTATTCATGATATTCAATGGTGTACTGAAGACGACACTTTCTAATTAACAGGACAAACTATTATAGATACATTTTTTTTAGAACAAATACAATTTTATTTGACACACTGGCCACATCCTTTTTATTTGACACACTGGGCACATCTTTTTTTTCCAATGACTATCTATTATAACCAAGTAATTTCTCCGAAGTGTTTCATATCACGTAGATGAGATTCCCACAGCAAAGCCTGGGTAATCATCTAGTACGGAGACGAGATTCATTTGCATTGTTTGTCATACGTTTCTCTTTGCTTTTCACATGAAGCAGCAACATAAAACGTTGATCAGGGACACCGAGGTCAATAGGTGTCCAGTGGCGGCCATGGTTGGTGACATCCAGTGGCAGAGCTAGACGAAATGTGCTAGGGGGGGGGGGGGGGGGGGGGGGGTGAAAAGGAATATATGAATGTTGGGGGGTGGGGGGGGGGGGGGGCAAAATCTAAAAAAGTTCTCATCTAAGCCCTCGAAAAAACAATCTTCACAAGTTGCTGCAAAGCTGTGGAAGGGGGGGGGGGCATTTTTTCTTTCTTTTGTTTATTAAGAGATGACATTTTTCTTTTTTTAGATGGCATTTTTTGTTTATTAAGAGAGCGGGCTCTTTTTTGTTCATGTCATTTTTATCCCGAGGATGGCAGTTTTAAAGTTTTTTAGCATGGCATTTTTCATTTTTTGTAGTTCATACAACCTTTGTTAATCATACTCATTGTATTTTTATAAAATTTTAGAGAGATGAGATTTTTTATAAAGTGCATGGAATTTTTTCATAAGTTAGATCATGGTACTTTAGGGGGTCTTTTTTTTGTTGATGGCAGATTTTTGAAAAAAAACTGGGCTCTGGTCCAATAGTGGTTAGCTCCGGGGCTCCTCCTGTCGATCAATCGAGGGGTGCCCAGATCGTTCCCTGCATATTCTCAAAAAAAAAAAAAATCTTTCATTGGGAGCTGCTTCCCCAAGCGAACGTTCGCTGGTGATCCCTCGTGGCGAACATTCATGTCATTTTTATCCCGAGGATGGCAGTTTTAAAGTTTTTTAGCATGGCATTTTTCATTTTCTGTAGTTCATACAACCTTTGTTAATCATACTCATTGTATTTTTATAAAATTTTAGAGAGATGAGATTTTTTATAAAGTGCATGGAATTTTCTCATAAGTTAGATCATGGTACTTTAGGGGTCTTTTTTTTTGTTGATGGCAGATTTTTGAAAAAAAAAACTGGGCTATGGCCCAATAGTGGTTTGCTCGGGGGCTCCTCCTGGCGATCGATCGAGGGGTGCCCAGATCGTTCCCTGGATATTCTAAAAAAAAAAAAAAAATCGTTCCCTGGGAGCTGCTTTTCCTCGGGCTGCCCAGATCAAAGCTCCGCCATCTCCGTCCCGTACTCCCTTGGAAAATATCGATTTTTTTCGACGGGAGTAGTAATTCCGGCTTGATCCGGTGGTGGCGATGCCGGATCCTGCGACGGCGCCGACGCGAGTCACCGTCCCCGTCCCCTTCTCAAAGTTCGGCCGCCCCCGCTGCGCCGATCAAACCTCCGCCATCCTCGTCCCCTACCCCTTGGAAAAGATAGATTTTTTTCGACGGGGGTAGTAATATCGGCTTGATCCGGTGGTGGCGATGCCGGATCCTGCGACGGCGCCGACGCGAGCAACCAAGGGCATCGCATGCCGTGGACTCCCTCTCCGGCTGCGCTTCCGTGAAACCCTAGAGGCTACCATCTCCGAGGCGGACAAAATCGTTTCTTTCTGTAGCAGCCCGAGGAGAAGGCCCGGACAAATTCTCGGAGCAGTACGCCCGCCGCTCCAGCACCTTTCCTCACCGCCGTCGTCATCAAGGTCACCCCCATTCTTTACTCCTTACTCTTTTTCCCTGCACCATCATGCGTATTTGTATTTGTATTTGTATTTGTGCTACACCATCATGCTTCTTTTTGCTACTCCATCAGATCTGAATCAGCAAGTATGGATGCATCTTTGTTGCATATGGTGTAAATTTGTGCATTGCATAATTGTGTCAAAATTTGAAACTGTTTTAACATGTTCATATATTTTTATCTTCTCTCCACTAATACTGAAACAATCCATGTTGCTCAGAGTTGCTTGATATGTCGTTCAAGTCCATCACAGCTGCTTGGTGAAGTGGGGAGCTAGCTAACTGCGGTTTCACATCATCTGAGGCATGGATTTCGAGTCGCGCGACTAGTAGTCGATGAGTCGCAAAAAAATGTCGACTCAACTTAGTGTCGACTCAAGTCATGAGTCGCGACTAGTCGCAACTGCAGGCTCGACTTTTTCCGAGTCGCTACCCCAGAGCGACTCATTACTCGAAAACCATGATCTGAGGTGAGCAAGTTCCATTTTCCTTTTCTTTGTACCTAAATTGGAGTTCAGCAAATTATGAGGCATCTCTACATAACTAGAGAGGACTGGTTAGATTAGGCCAGCATCTTGTGCATGCTTGAAACATGTGCTACTGTAGTTGTTGTGGTTTAGCGCTTTTTCTTCAAAATCTGCATTTAAGTCTTCAGCTCTCATATACTTTTTGTGGTTTATTTATTTATATACTCAGAGAGAGGACTGGTTAGATTAGGCCATCGGAGTATCTGTTTGATGTGATGAATTTCAATTCTGCATCGGAGTATTTATTTATTGAGCTTTACCTGTCTTTTTCTCAGGTTCTCTCGGTGGTCGGAATTTTGCAAGATGAAGTTGATCCTATGGTTTCTGTCATGAAAATTGAAATGGTACCTTTGGAGTCCTGTGCTGACATTGGTGGTTTAGATGCTCAAATTCAAGAGATCAAAGAAGCAGTTGAACTTCCCGAGCTATATGAGGACATTGGATTCAGGCCTCCGAAGGGGGTCATACTGTATGGGGAACATGGAAAGCTCTACTTGCAAAGGTTTTGTCTTTTAATCACTTCCATTTGGCTCTGAAGGCTTGAAAATCCATGTTTTGCTACATTCAAACATCTCATCTACTACACCTATAAAAGAGACATAGGGGGCAGATCCAAACCATCAGGACCGTCCACCTACGAGATCTAAAGGCCCAAAACGCTCCAATGTTTACCGCAACAACCCACAAATCCATCGACCACTAATCCTCCATGTCCCTTCGTCCTCATCAAACTGGTCGCACCACCACTAATCCATCGATCCTTCGTGCGCCCCTTTGTCCTCATCAAACTACCCCGCACACCGCACGACACACCACAACCTTCGTCTGCTCTTCCTGTGCTGCCGCATGGACGCAAGCACGGGCCGCCGCCGCCGATCCTACACCGGGCCGTCGGCGCCGAAACTCCACTCGGTCGCCGCTCGCCGATCCTCCACTTGGCCGGCACTCCACTCCGCCGCCGCCCGCCGATCCTCCACCCCGGCGCCGCCGGTACGGTGACGCCCTCGCCACCAAGCCCGCGAACTTTCATAAGGTTTTTCTTTACCTTAACTTTGAGCAGCCGGCCGTGTGTATGAAGCTAGCTCACGGGATCAGCAAACAAATGAATCTCATAGACTCTGTACCAAGCATCAATAGGATGGACTGGTGGACCATGAAGGAGGAGAGACATGTGGTTGTGTCGAGAGTTGGCTAAATAATTCAACAAATTCCAAAATTGATGGCATTGCCCAGTATATGATCCTTGCACACAAGAGAAGTTGATGCTTCTGATTGCACATAATGTAGTTAAACTATTGAAATCAGAAACTTGATGCTTCTGATTGCAAATTCGGTATATATGTAAGAATTGTGTCCTGTCTTCATGAATTGGCTCAGATTATTTGAAAGTCTCACTTGGGCAGGATAACCATGCTCTTAATTGTATGTATGTTGACTTTCCCACTTTTCCTTTCAGCAGGCTACTTGAATTTTAGGTGAGCCGGCAGGGCTCACAAGCATCGTTGTAGCATTCCTGAATCTCACATACACAGGTAAGAAATATTCTCCCTCTCATAAAGTCATTTTTGTGCACATCCTTTCTAGCTAGCTGCTGCATTCTTTATAGCTGAGAGAGATCGTTTTACTGCATGATGGTCAGGTGTAGCTACCATTAGCCTTACTAGAGCAGACCACATACACTCAAAATACAACATTCTTCTCTGGAATTTGAGTTTTTTCAGAAGGTTCAGGTTCTAAGGAATAGCATATCAATGCTACTCATCTACTAATCCTGAGCATATTTGGGCCGATTTTCGTGATTGCTATGTGTGGTTAGGGTATAGATCAAACTGCAATTCAACAATTGTCATCTACACCATCAGATCCCGGACCATACAGCTTCCATGCTAATGTTCCATATTCCTCTTTTCTGTTATTTTTTTCAGAGTTGATCCTTCTATGAATGACCTAATTTCATTCACAACTGACAAATATCACTATTAGTTAACATCTCCATTTCTGCCGAGGTTCATAAATTGACTTGATAGCATGTTCCAACGAAAGTCATTTCTGCCTCAACTTGACTGCATATGCGTGACTTGCAATCAGTATGAAGTCCTTTACGCTGCTAATATTAATTTTCTCATCACCTTTCTTTAGCTATTTGTCTGTAGTCCAATCAGTAGGAAGGCCGTCGCCGCGTCTTCTCCACCCCCGACCTCTCCCTCGCCGGCCATGGGAGGTAGCCTGTGTTGCCTCCGCATCTCTTCTCTCCACGCCTCTTCACCTCCGGCCGGCCATGGGGCTCGCAACCACAAACCCTAGGCCTCTCCCAAGGCCGGCCATGGGAGCCGGTGCGCCACGGTGACCGGATCACGTGCTGCTCTGGGTGCTGGCATGCGGCACCATCGCGCCCCAGCCCGTGCCATCCCATCGGCTCTCCTTTCTCCTCTCTCTGGTCTTCTTCTTTATCTTCGTCGCCACCAGCCGCTGCTCGCTCGCCCCAGGACTATGCCCATCTTGCTGCCCTCCCACGGCTCGCCGAGTTGCTGCAAGGCCTGGGCCAATGGGGAGACACCGTTATCACGTGCATGATACTGCGGGTGGTCGCCGGTGCGGGAGAAACATTGCCGGTGTTGCGAGTGGTGGGCTCGCAGCAGCACCGATGATGTTGCGACGGTTTTTCAGGCGACGCGGCGAGCCGGTGCTGCGGGAGGTCACCGGATGCTGCGGGGAAGGGTCGCGAAGGAGCGGGCTCATAGCAGCGCCGTTTTTTGCGTAGCATTGACGATGTTGCTACTATTTTTTAGGTGACGAGGCGAGGTGGTGCCGCGGGAAAAGGATGATGTCGCCAGTGTTGTAGACTGTCTGGGGTGCGTTTGCCGGTGCTGCGGGGAGGTCGCCGCTGTCGTGGAGCGTCGGTGGTGTTGCGTGAGGTCGCCGGCGCTGCGGCCGGTTAATCAGGGGAGGTCGCCGTGCTGCATGGGGCACCAGCGATGCTTCAATGGAACGAAGCAAGCTGGCACAGGCGATGCTGCAACGGAGGAGGAAGGAAGCAAGCTGTCTGCTGTGTTCGTATTGCTACGATGGAAGAGGACGACGCAACCTGCTGCGTAGCGTGCGGCTGATCCAATGGCTGTTCTGGACGGATCGGATGGCAAAAGCAACGGAGGGTCTCAGATTGTGTTAATTATATATCATTATATTGTGCGATGCACCATTGTGCATTGCACTCAACAGGATAACACGTGATTCAGAATAATGGTGACTGTATATAAATTGGGGATTTTTGTAATGGTTCGGCGGGGTGGGACTAATGAAAAGGACAAAAATGACGGATTATACGCCCGTGCTTGGTTCGTTCTAACCGGCTCGCTGCATGGGCCGCAAGAATCTTGATCGGGCCTCATTTTCCCCAAGTCGCCGTGGGTGATTAGAAAGCAGCAGCCGTGGTTGCTGTCCGTCAGCTACAGCCGTGCTTGTGGTAATTTCTCAAAACAAAACAAAAAGCCGTGCTAAGATACTTTGACTTCGGACAAAACTTATATGCAGACTAAAAAGAATCGGAGGGAGTATATTATTCAAAGTGAAGTGTGTGAGGCTGTTGTGCTAGGTTGGCCCGGTAGCGATTCGTTTTGGGCTCGGCACCCGTCTCCGACTTGAGGGGTGACCGGCCGACCGATGCTACCTGGGTACTGCCAGGCCCGCATCTTCAGTTACAAGTGTTCGCTATCTTCGGTTAAGGAGCGGCTTAGATTCAAGACAGGATCGTCAATCCAACGGCTCGTGGAGCTCACCTTATTACCGTACCGTTATTACTGTTACTGTAGCGTTTCATTCCCGGCACCCCCGTCCGTAATGGTTACCGATTATTCTGAGAATCATCTCTATCATACAAACATATATCTTATAGTAATACAAACCCTAGCGGGCACTTACTTTCCCCTTTCCTCTCGTGAGATCTGTGTGATTTAGTTCGATTTCATCTCCCGATCCTCACCGGGGCATGACAATTGGTATCATGAGCGCAGGTTTTCCTCGGTGGCGCGACAGATAAGAGTTGCTACACTGATTTCCCTCCCTTCCCTCCCAATTTTCGTCAGTGGTGGCGGTGTTGGTGGTGTCGGTGGCGGCGTATCGGGGGCGTGGGTGGCGGGGTACAACTGGCGTTGGCGGCGGTAGACACGTTCGACGGCAGCTCGCTGGGCACGACTGGTTGTTTGAGCACATCACTCTCTCGGTAAAATCCCAGGTCAAGCGGCATGCGATGCTGTTCTGATGGCGTTTCCGATAGCGGCAGCAGGGTTAAGTGTTCAGATCGGGTTCCCGGCAAGTTGCGGCGGTAAAATTCCTCTTTGAACCACTTGACCACGATGAGGCGTTCCAAGGCCAGTCTCGACGAGTCTGATGTGGCCGATCTGCTCGCCATGAAGGACGATTTCCTGCAACATCGCGAAGAAACAACAGAGCTAAGGGCGAAGTGGATGACCTGCGTAAGGACGTGCACAGCATCAACACCAAACAAGATACCATGGTTTCTGTGAGGAGCGGTGTACAGGAGGCTGTCTCTTCCCTGAATTCGCAGCAGTTAGCAGCTATGGCCGATGTGCTCAAATCTCTGAGCACAACAGATGCCTCCACTTCGGCACAGCAGGGCCAATCTTGTACAGAACAAGCAACAGTTCCTCCTCAACCACAAGCCAACAAGGAAACCACTGCTGTAGGGGATAGACCTCTGACTGAAGAATTGAGGAAACGACTGGCTCTTGAGTAAGAGAAGACACGACAGGTTTCCTCGCAAGTTCCACCTAACTTGGCACCAATCCAAGTTCCCAGGCCTTCTGTTCCTCCAGGGTTTGGTACTAGCACGGCCTTGGATGTCCACTCCGGCAACGTCACTCCAACAACAGCAAACAAAACTGCTCGTACCCCTGGTTTTCACAGTTTTCAGCCCCTAGATGTTCGTCAGAGTTGGGATGATTTTCAGAAACAGTATGAGCAGGAGATGCGCACTCAATTTCTCAAAAGCATTACCAAAGGTCCACGCATGGAATTCCCACGCTTTGACGGGGACAACCCAACATGATGGATTCGTCAATGCGAGAAATACTTCCAAATGGCTGGTGCACCCGCAGAATACAAGGTTAATCTGGCACAGCTGTATGTAGTGGCACAGCTGTATGGTTGGTGCAACCCAGCGTCGACTCGTTCTTTTTGTTGGACGTGACTAGGCGGCGCCCGTTCGCGGGAGTGAGCGCTCTTCAAAAAAATGAAGGAGCAGCTCCGCACGTGGCCAGGACACCCGAAAAAGGAAACCCCCGCGATCGCGCGCCCACTGGTCCTCTCGCAGCGCCCTCACGCGTTCTGGCAAAATCACCCACCCCACCTGGTCCCCCTCTCGCTCCTCCCACGCGACCCTCTCTTTTGCTTGACGAGCAACCCCACGCAACGACTCCTTCCTCCTTCCTCCTCCTTTCTTCCTTCTAGTCAGATCTGAAGAACCAGCCCCAGCCATGGCGTCTTCACCCCCCCCCCCCCCCCCCCCCAAAAAAAACCAGCCCCCTCTCCCCCTTGATCTTGGATCTTCGATCTGCACTCCTCTCCCTCTTGATCAACCACCACAATCCTGTCTGGTTGAACATCAAGTGGTTTTTTGTTCCTGATTTTGCAAAATCTACGATGAAAAAGAGGTGAAGAAAGAACATAGTGTAAAAACTGGGAAACTATGGGTTACAGGTAGTAAAAGGAAAAACCAAGCAACTCCCCCTAAGATAGGGTTTAGAGATGCCTATAAAAAATGCGCAGCTAGACCTCTAATTTTAGCCAACTCTATTGTATGGATGGAGCAACTGCAAAGTAGAAAAAGGGAATGTAGGTCCACCGTGTAGCTTGATGGACCTACTGAAAAAAGGCAAGTCTAGTCCTAAAAATGAGGCAACTCCTGTGTGATTTAGCTGCATTTTGCATTAGGAATTTTGCATGTCTACATGAAAACTTCACACACAAAAAAAAATCATGCATAAACAGCAAAACACACACAGAGCATATACTAAAAAAAAGAGTGATGCTGTAGGTAGCAGTAACATGCATATGGTCTCGCTAAATTCAAACCACAAACACAGAAAGAATTCCAACAAACCATTCCAAGTAGTTCACTAGGTGCGCATGATCTCACGAATAAAAGGAAGAAAAGAAAAGAAGAAACGAAAGGTCAATCTACACCACTAATAGGTCTTCCCCCTAGGTCTTCTACCCCGCTAAACTCTCCCTGAGATATGTGCGTTTTTTCCACGAAAAGTTGTGATCTCCAGCTGAAAAAGAACAAAGAAAACACATGTCAAAATAAACAATTATGTTCATATATGGGTATGATGTTGCTAGAAACATAAATGTAGGAACACTTGTGTAAAAACAAACAAAAAAGTTGCCTCTGTTCATCTTTCTAGTTGCCTAAAAAACTGCATAGGGTTGCTCCTTTATTTTAGTACTAATTTTGCCTCTATTTCTCCTCCCAACAAGGATATGTTATATAGTTCTTTAGATATAACATTCCCTACTAAAAAATGTTTCTGTAGGTTTGAAAGTGAAGAAAGAAGAAGTAGGAGGGGAAAAATGATTGATCTCAATGAACCACCGCTTGATGTAGAGTCTATCAACATTTCAGTTGAGTTGGGTGCGGCCTTCTTAAATCCTGCCTATGAGCAGGAGGATAACCATTTGGAGGAGGGCATTGGTGAGTCTCCGGACCCCTAACATTGGCTCTAATACTACTCATGTTTCGAGCTCCCATGTGGCTGCTCCCCACCCCCCTTTGGTTGGTCCTGCTGATGCTATGGTTGATGAGTCACCTGAGTTGCAAGATGAAGAAGGTTGGTCACAGCCACAAGAGCCTTATGTTGGCCTGCGCTTTGACACATTGCTGGGTGCGAAAGAACACTACAAGTGTTATGCTTTGAGGGTGGGTTTTTCAATCAAGTCAAATACATCCCACAGGTCAGCATACACAGGGGTGATGCAAAAACAACAATTCTGCTGTAACAAGTTTCACATGCCTGTTGAGAAGGTTGGAGTCTCATATGTTGTCTTGTCCAGCAAAAACACTACATGCCTGATACGTCTCCAACGTATCTATAATTTATGAAGTATTCATGCCATGTTTATGATAGTTTTGTATGATTTTGGTGCACTTTTATATGGCTTTTATATGATTTTCATGGACTAACATATTAACCTAGTGCCCAGTGCAAGTTGCTGTTTTCTGCTTGTTTTTGGTTTTCTAGAAAATCCATATCAAACGAAGTCCAAATGCAGCGAAACTTTTTGACGATTTTTTTTGGAAGGAAACAGACCCAGAAAGCTTCGGAGGAGCAGCAAAAGAGCCACAGGGGCCCCACGAGCCACCTAGGCGCGTCTGCCCCCCCAGGCGCGCCCTGGTGCCTTGTGGGCCCCTTGTGGCACCTCTTTGCGTGATTCCAACGCTGAAAAATCATAAATATTCAGAAACCCCCGAAAGTTAACCTAGATGAGTTTTTACGCCACCGCAAGCCTCTGTACCTCCACGATCTAATCTACAGCCCTTTTCCGGCACCCTGCCGGAGGGGGGAATCATCACCGGAGGCCATCTTCATCATCCCGGCGGTCTCCATGACGAGGAGGGAGTAGTTCACCCTCGGGGCTGAGGGTTTGTACCAGTAGCTATGTGTTTGATCTCTCTCTCTCTCTCTCTCTCACTCTCTCTCGTGTTCTTGATTTGGCACGATCTTGATGTATCGCGAGCTTTGTTAATATAGTTGGATCATATGGTGTTTCTTCCCTCTCTATCCTTGTTGTGATGAATCGAATCTTTTCCCTTTGAGGTTTCGTTATTGTCGGATTGAATATTTCAGATTTGAGAACACTTGATGTATGTCTTGCATATGAATACCCGTGGTGACAATGGGGTATTATATTGATTCACTTGATATATGTTTTGGCACTCAACTCGCGGATTCCCGAGGTGACATTGGGGTAATCTATGCATAGGTGTTGATGCACGTTTTCATTATCTTTTCTCCGATAGAAACTTTGGGGTGCTCCTTGAAGTTCTTTGTGTGGATTGAATATTATGATTATTAAGTTGTTTGATGCGTATCGAATAATCAACTCACGGATACTTGTGGTGACATTGGAGTATCTAGGTGACATTAGAGTTGGTTGATGCGTATCATATGGTGTTATTTTAGTACGAACTCTAGGGCTATTTGTGACACTTATAGGGATGGCTCAATAGATTGATCGGAAATGATAACTTTGAGGTGGTTTCGTACCCTACAACAATTTCTATCTTATGTTCTCCGCTAATAGGAACTTTGGAGTGATTCTTTATCGCACGTTGAGGGATTGTTATATGATCAAATTATGTTAACATTGTTGAGACATTGCACTAGCGAAAGTATGAACCCTAGGCCTTGTTTCTAAAGCATTGCAATACCGTTTATGCTCACTTTTGTTACTTGCTACCTTGCTTTTTTTTATTGTTCGCACTACAAAAACCTATATCTACTATCCATACTACACTTGTATCACCATCTCTTCGCCGAACTAGTGCACCTATACAATTTACCATTGTATTGGGTGTGTTGGGGACACAAGAGACTCTTTGTTATTTCGTTGCAGGGTTGTTTGAGAGAGACCATCTTCATCCTACGCCTCCCACGGATTGATAAACTTTAGGTCATCCACTTGAGGGAAAATTTCTACTGTCCTACAAACCTCTGCGCTTGGAGGCCTAACACGAGTCTACAAGAATAAGTTGTGTAGTAAACATCAAGCTCTTTTCTGGCGCCGTTGCCGGGGAGGTGAGTGCTTGAAGGTATATTTTTAGATCTTGCAATTGAATGTTTTAGTTTCTTGTTGTATCACTAGTTTGGTTTATAAAAAAAAACTACAAAAAAAATGGAATAGAGCCTGCCTCATATTATTCGTCTTTATAATGTTTTTCTTGAAAATGATGGAGCGGAAAATTATGCTCAATTGATAGAAGAAGAATTCAATAAAATGTTTGGCATAAAATCTTTGAATGATGAGCATGATTGCAATGTTGTTAGTATGAATTCTATGAATATCCAAAATACTAAATATGATTGCGCTAGTCATGACAAAAATGTTTCTTATAAGCATGTCAATTTTTGTGGAGTGCATAAAGTTTGTGAAGACATGCCTTATAGGGATGATAGATTTTGTAAGAAGCATAAACATGATAGAACCAATTTTTTGCTCAAAGTGATAGATGAATTTGCTAGAAAATTATGTTCTCTTTCTCCTATTACTTGTGAACTTTGCAATAAAGTTGGTCACCTTAATTTCCAATGCATACTCTTTCATGATCGAATCATGGATAAATATTGTAATGACTTGACCGCCCTTTAACTATATAATGAGCTTTATCTATTTTTGGGGTGTGAGGAATTGTCACATAAAAATAGTTGGTTTGAAGTATTCATTCTCACGGATGACATTGAAACTAATCTAAAGGAAATCTATATGTTTTGTATGGTAAATTGCAATGAGAATGCTTATATTGCCAACTATAGAAAGACGGGAAAGCCAATAGAATATAAAAGGAACACTAATGAAAGGGTAAAGATTTCGACTTTTCCTCCTATTGTCTCTCATGATGAAATAGGTGACAAGGAGGAGCTTCCTATTCAACCAATCTCATCAATAAGAAGCTCGGAAGAATTAAATAAACCCACACATAATGTGGTAAAGAAAAAGAAAAGAAGGAAAAGAAGAGGTAAAAAGGTATCCCTCCCAAATAATGTTGCTCCTATTATTGTTGTGCCTCATGAGAGTGAATCAAAAATAATTGTGGAAGATGATATACTTGATGATGATATTGCTTCTTTGTCTTATGGTACAATGTCCGAAGGAACTATTGAGGATGATTTTATTATGCCTATTACTCATTATGATGATTATGATTGGGAAAATAATGATACTTCTTATAATCTTGAAAACCTTTTTGGCACGAACTTAGAAAATTGTGATGATAATAATTGTTATACTATTGGAGCTATTCATACTATTAATGATGAGAGTGATTATGCTTATGATATGCCAAGCCACAAGCTTGGGGATGCTATGTTTGATGAGAATGACATGTTTGAGAATTTATTTGCTGCAATTAATGTTTGTCCCAAGCTTGGGGATGCTATGCTTAATGAAGATGATCTTTTTAGTCCCCCTACTTTGAATGATCAAATTTATTATGATGATTGCATGCCTCCTACTTATGATGATTATTGTGATGAAACTTATGTTATAAAAAGTAGTGATGATTATATTTATAAAACTTGTCATAATTATGATTACCCTTTTACTGAACATTACTCTTTTAATGTGGAAACAATTTATAGTATTCGAGTTTCATATGACACTCCCACTATTATGAATGAGAAGAAATTTGCTTATGTGGAGAGTAATAAAATTTCTATGCTTGTAGGTCATGAAAAGAATGCTTTATGTGATAGTTATATTGTTGAATTCATTCATGATGCTACTGAAAATTATTATGAGAGAGGATCATATGCTTGTAGGTGTTGCAAAAATATCAAGTTTCCTCTCTATGTGTTGAAAGTTTTGAAGTCATGCTTTGTTTGCCTTCCTATGCTAGTTGATTCTTGCTCCCATAAACTATTTTCTCACAAAATCCCTATGCATAGGAAGTGGGTTAGGCTTAAATGTGCTAGTTATATGCTTCATGATGCTCTCTTTGTGTTTCAATTCTTTACTTTTATGCGAGCATCATTGAAATCATCATGCCTAGCTAAAAGGGCATTAAAGAAAAGCGCTTGTTGGGAGACAACCCAACATTTATACCTACTGTTTTTGTGTGTTCACATGATTAAGCTACTGTAGTAATCATGTTTTATATGTTTTCTTTCAATAATGTGCCAAGTAAGCCTTTGGGATAGTGTGGATGCTTGTTGATTTGATTTTGTGCAAAAACAGAAAATTTTGCGTCTAGTGCTGGAATTTCTATTCTGTATTGGGGCGTTATAAAATTCTGAAATTTTTCCACAGTATTGAGTTACAAATTTTTTACGTTTTCCTAATTTTTTAGAATTTTTGGATGTACAGAAGTATGGTTTTTAAATCTCTCACTACACGCTGTTCTGTTTTTGACAGATTCTGTTTTCGGTGCATAGTTTGCTTGTTTGAGTGTTTCCATAGCTTATATTGAGTAATATAAATTGTGAAAATGATAGAATACAGTAGGCATTATGTGAGAAAAATTATGAATCTTGTCTTGACAGTACCTAAGTGGATGATTTATTTTTATCATACTAACCTATCTCACAAGTTCCGTCAAGTTTTATGTGATTGAAGTTTTCAAGTTTTGGGTGAGATATCGATATGAGGGGAATAAGGAGCGGCAAGACCCTAAGCTTGGGGATGCCCAAGTCACCCCAAGGTAATATTCAAGGAACACCCAAGCAACTAATCTCGGGGATCCCCCGGAAGGCATCCCCTCTTTCGTCTTCAACACTATCGGTAACCTCACTCGGAGCTATATTTTTATTCGTCACATAATATGAGTTTTGCTTGGAGCGTCATTATACTTTGTTGATATTTTCTTGCTGCTATCAATAATAATGTTTTGTATCTTTTAGTTCAATAAAATGCCAATTATAGCCTTTACCATGCCCAGTTTGCAAGTTTATGTGTTGCTGTTTGAAAACAGAAAGTTTTCTGTTATGTCCAGAATATTCCTGAATAGTCAGAACATGATAAAAATCTGAAATTTTTACATAGTAAGCATGCATGAGTTCTCTGTCACGTGGTAATTTTCAGAATTTTTGGAGTTAGGGAAGTATGAATTTTAAATCCCCCTTTACAAACTGTTCTGTTTTGGCAGATTGCTGTTATAGTTGCATATGTTTGCTTGTTTAATGATTCTATTTGAGTATAGGAGTATTAAATATGCAGAGACATTTAGTATGCAATGATAAATTATAATTTTAGTGATTTGCTACAGTAGAGAATGTTAAGGTTTTTAGTTGATTTATACTAACTTATCTCACGAGTTCTTGTTGAGTTTTGTGTGGATGAAGTTTTTGAAGATTTAGGAGAAGCCATGATATGAGAGGAATTAAGGAGACACAAGAGCTCAAGCTTGGGGATGCCCAAGGCATCCCACCTTTCTTCATCAACAATTATCGGTTAGTCTTGGTTGAGCCTAAGTTTTTTTGCTTCTTCACATGAGATGTGCTATTCTTGGAATGTCATTTTATTTTGTTTTCTTTGCTGTTTGAATAAAATACTTAAGATCTGAAATTTTTAAATGAGAGAGAGTCCTCACATAGCTACCTATTTACTTAACTACTCATTTGGTCTTCACTTATATCTTTTTGGAGTAGTTTCTCGTTTACTCTCGTGATTCACTTATATCCTAAGAGTAAATTGTTGAATGAATTGAATAACATAAAGTTAAAATTATATGTGCTTCATATGCTTGTCCCATGGGGAGTAGTGACTTCACATACAAGAAGTATAAGTGGTAAAATTTATTGAAAGTTAACAAGCATAGCATTGGTCACTTGAACAATTCATGAAAGAATTTTGAAGGAAGAGAAATTTCGCATATAAATATACTATCTTGGACATCTTCTATGATTGTGAGCCCCCATTAATTATTTTCAAGCTTGATCAAGTAGTTGACGTTGGACAAGGAAGACAACGTAATGAGTTATGTTTATTTATATTCACATAGAAGTTATATTGTCATGGATCCTCTAACATGTGGTGCTTGCTTAGGATCTTTTGCTAGCCAAAAATTCGTACTAAGTAGAGACACTACTTGTGCATCCAAAAACCATTAAACCCAGTTTCTTGCCATGAGTGTCCACCATACCTACCTATGGATTGAATAAGATCCTCCAAGTAAGTTGTCATCGGTGCAAAAAGCAATAAAAATTGCTCCTAAAATATGTATGATCTTTTATTGCAAGGGAAAATAAGCGTTGTACGAACTTGTGATGGTAAAGAAATAAAAGCAACTGACTGCATAATAAAGGTTTCTATCACAAGGGGCAATATAACCTGACGTTCCTTTGCATTAAGGGCTTGTGCATCCAACAACAAAAAGCTCATGACAACCTCTGCTTCCCTCTGCGAAGGGCCTATCTTTTACTTTTCTATATTTACTTTTATGCAAGAGTCATTAATGTTCATCCCTATTCCGCTCTCTTTATTCTTTAGTTGGCAAGCATTATGTGGTAGGGAAAGATCCAGGCACATATATCCAGTTGAATATAGGTGATCATGAGTTATTATTGTTGACATTATCCCTGAGATAAATAAGTTGGGAGGCGAAACATTAAGCCCCTATCTTCCTATGTGTTTGACTGAAACGGTTTGTTCTAAAAATATGCTTTGAGTGTCAGCAATCATGGAAGACTAAATGATGGTTGAGTATGTGGAATTTGCTAGATCAAAGCTCTTACATAGAACCTTCCTAAAAATAAGATGAATTGCAATTGTTTGATGACTGAGAACATAGTTTTTTAATTTTCAAGAAAGTTTATGGCCTATACTTTAAACATGTGAATAGCTTGCTACTTGATCATGAGAAGTTTTATGAGATGAGCTACTGATTATGATATATATCAAACTTATGCACTATGCTAGCATTCACACTTCATAAAATATTTCTTTTATCATTTACCTACTCGAGGACGAGCAGGAATTAATCTTGGAGATGCTGATACGTCTCCAACGTATCTATAATTTATGAAGTATTCATTCCATGTTTATGATAGTTTTGTATGATTTTGGTGCACTTTTATATGGCTTTTATATAATTTTCATGGACTAACATATTAACCTAGTGCCCAGTGCCAGTTGCTATTTTCTGCTTGTTTTGGTTTTCCAGAAAATCCATATCAAACGAAGTCCCAATGTAGCGAAACTTTTTGACGATTTTTTTGGAAGGAAACAGACCCAGGAACCTTCGGAGGAGCAGCAGAAGAGCCACAGGGGCCCCACGAGCCACCTGGGCGCGCCTGCCCCCCAGGCGCGCCCTGGTGCCTCGTGGGCCCCCTGTGGCACCTCTTTGCGTGATTCCAACGCTGAAAAATCATATATATTCAGAAACCCCCGAAAGTTAACATAAATGAGTTTTTACGCCGCCGCAAGCCTCTGTACCTCCACGATCTAATCTACAACCCTTTTCCGGCACCCTACCGGAGGGAGGAATCATCACCGGAGGCCATCTTCATCATCCCGGCGGTCTCCATGACGAGGAGGGAGTAGTTCACCCTCGGGGCTGAGGGTTTGTACCAGTATCTATGTGTTTGATCTCTCTCTCTTGTGTTCTTGATTTGGCACGATCTTGATGTATCGTGAACTTTGTTAATATAGTTGGATCATATGGTGTTTCTTCCCTCTCTATCCTTGTTGTGATGAATTGAATCTTTTCCCTTTGAGGTTTAGTTATTGTCGGATTGAATATTTCAGATTTGAGAACACTTGATGTATGTCTTGCATATGAATACCTGTGGTGACAATGGGGTATTATATTGATTCACTTGATATATGTTTTGGCACTCAACTCCCGGATTCCCGAGGTGACATTGGGGTAATCTATGCATAGGGGTTGATGCACGTTTTCATTATCTTTTCTCCGATATAAACTTTTGGTGCTCCTTGAAGTTCTTTGTGTGGATTGAATATTATGATTATGAAGTTGTTTGATGCATATCGAATAATCTACTCACGGATACTTGTGGTGACATTGGAGTATCTAGGTGACATTAGAGTTGGTTGATGCGTATCATATGGTGTTATTTTAGTACGAACTCTAGGGCTATTTGTGACACTTATAGGGATGACTCAATAGATTGATCGGAAAGGATAACTTTGAGGTGCTTTCGTACCCTACAACAATTTCTATCTTATGTTCTCCGATAATAGGAACTTTGGAGTGATTCTTTATCGCACGTTGAGGGATTGTTATATGATCAAATTATGTTAGCATTGTTGAGAGATTGCACTAGCGAAAGTATGATCCCTAGGCCTTGTTTCTAAAGCATTGCAATACCGTTTATGCTCACTTTTGTTACTTGCTACCTTGCTGTTTTTTATTGTTCGCACTACAAAAACCTATATCTACCACTTGTGTCACCATCTCTTTGCCGAACTAGTGCACCTATACAATTTACCATTGTATTGGGTGTGTTGGGGACACAAGAGACACTTTGTTATTTGGTTGCAGGGTTGTTTGAGAGAGACCATCTTCATCCTATGCCTCCCACGGATTGATAAACCTTAGGTCATCCACTTGAGGGAAAATTGCTACTGTCCTACAAACCTCTGCGCTTGGAGGCCCAACACGAGTCTACAAGAATAAGCTATGTAGTAGACATCAATGCCCGAGCTCCCCTAAACAAGATATTGAAGAGAATGACGATGAACCCGCTTTTAAGAAGAAGCGGAAAAGAGAGACTATAAAACAAACAAAATGACCTGCTAAGATGGTGGTGAAGCTAGTAGATGGCAGGTGGGAGGTTATCAACTTTGTCCATTGATTGACAAGCCATCACTGTCCAAATACCCCTGTTCTCTTCAAGGCATCCCGCCCGAAGAGATTTTTTTTTTGGATTCACCTTAACGATTGCAACTTGACAGCAGGTACAACAAACACCATCCCCTCCCCCCCGAAAAAAATAATTTGCTCTAAGTGTTTATTATTCCTGCCTGTAGCAATTGCTATTTCTCTCTCTAGTAAAAAGGAAGAAACCTGGCAAACTGTTTGGATCAGGGGCAACTTTGATCCAAAAATCTTGCAACTTAAATTAGAAATTAATGCAACTTTGTTGACTTTATGCAACTTTGATGAGAAACATGGACCCCAGCATATCACTACTTCCATCCACCGAAAAAAGGAAAAAAAATACCTTTTCCAGAAACTTTATATAAATCCTAGTATGGTTCTGTTTATGTATATGAGTTGCTTCTATTCTATGCATAAGTTGCTTCCTACATTATGGTTAGTTGCCTGAAACAAAGTGGTTTATTTTGTTTTTGCGAGGCAGAATGATGATGATAATGTCTTCATACTATGGTTCATAGTTAATTGTCCCTTACACATGTAAAGCCATACACAACCATTGTGCAAAACTGAATGCTACCACTAAAGACCGCGACATTGAAGAGACACTCAACTACTTTTGCAAGGTGAAGGAAACAGACCCATGGTTTTTATTCAAGTGCAAGACGGATGCGGAACGCAGGTGTGAGAACTTGTTTTGGGTGGATGGTGCGGCACGAAAAGCTTATGCTGAGGCTTATCATGATTGCGTATCGTTTGGTGCAACTTGTCTTACAAACATGTACAATATGCCATTCGCCCTCTTCATTGGCATCAGCAGACATGGGAAGTCAATTATGCTTGGATGTGGCTTTGTGCGCAATGAACTAGCCTAAAGCTATGACTGCCTTTTTGATGCTTCTCTGGAGGCAATGGATGGATTGGCTCCGGACAACATTATCATGGACCAAGACGCTGCAATGGCAGCGGCAATCAAGAGGAAGTTCCCGACGATGATACACTGTTGTTGCCGTTGGCATATCATGAAGAAACCGCAAGAAAAGCTTGGCTGTATGTTGGCTAGGAACCCAGATTTGCTAAAAGACTTCAACGAATGTATTGACTTCAGTTTCACCCTGGCTGAATTTGAGCAGAAGTGGGCTGCACTTTTGCTAAAATATGAAGGGCTAATGCATGGCCATTTTGAGAAACTCTATGAAGACCGGGCTACATGGGTGCCATGCTACTTCAAGTTCAGGTTCTTCCCGTTCCTTCAATCAACGCAACACAACGAAGGGTTCAACGCTGTCTTGAAGCGCTATGTGAACCCACACAAGTCGCTCCTCAACTTTGTCAAGCAATACGAGAAGATTCAGGTGCACATACTTGTGAGGGAGGGTGGGAACGACTACCGGACAGAGCATTTGGACGCACAAAGGTGGTCGCGTTTCCCCTTTGAGAGGCATGCCAACAAGGCGTACACTAGGGACATCTATGTAAAGTTCAGGACTGAGTTTGAGATGATTGGCCAGTACAATGTACGCCCCGTTGGTGTCACTTTTATGACCTTGTACCCAACACAGATGTCGTTGCAATGTATGGGGCGAGGAAGTATCTTGTCACAGTGAGGCCAGAAGCAGCCATCTACGACTGTAAATGTTGCAAGTGGCATAGGGCCGGACTCCTTTGTTGCCATGTCCTAAAAATTTTCATGCACCTTGGCGTCGATGAGATCCCTGCGCACTACATAAAGTGACGCTGGACAAAGGATGCAGTCCCGAGTGTGCCGCCGCCAACTAACTAGACCCATGCACTGGACTTCGGAGAACCAAGTGCACCAAGTGAACATGACAATGGATTTTGCAAAGCTAGCCAAGAAAGCAATGACAAGTGATGAGGCAGCCACTGTAGTTGGGAGGCACATGAAGGCAGTAGCCGCTGAGGTTACTAAGGTGAACAAGCTAAGGAGGAAGAGGCTCAAAGCAGCCCGGGAAGCAGCCCGGGCTAAGGAGGGTTCAGATCCTGCAGCCCCTAGTGGGTCAGGTCAACCTCCTGCCCCCTGCCCCTACCCCTATGGACCCATCTAGGCCATTCACAAAAGGGCGCACCCGCACCAGGCGATTTTAGTCGGCTCTAGAGCTACACTTAAAAAAAGAACAAATGCAACGCCGTCTTTTGCTATATTTCTTCCTGTGCGCCTCCAACTTGATCTCCGCTATCTCCTCTTTACTCCTTTCCATGTATTGGCATGATTTCATCCACAAATAGCCCATTTCCCATGGAAACAAAATAAAGATCGGATATTTGGAATCATTTGCATTCATTAGTCATTAGTGGCAATATCGGAGCGAATATCTCAGTTTTCATGAAATATCTCCGTTAAACTCAGGTTTGATGAGTGTAAAAATAACACTCAGCAGGCCACCGTGAAGATCTGCAATTTCCCGCGTTGATACCATAGGAGTCCAATAAATGTCGTAAATATTGCAGGCGGGCCCGAAAAATGCCGGGGCTTGGCACGTGTCATGCGATGGTCTCCTTTGAGAGCACAAGAAGTTTCGAGGCCAATGGAGCAACTGGGCCCTCACTTCCTTCACAAACCGGACATGTTCCCTCTTGATAACTGATGTCTACTACACAACTTGTTCTTGTAGACTCGTGTTGGGCCTCCAAGCGCAGAGGTTTGTAGGACAGTAGCAATTTTCCATCAAGTGGATGACCTAAGGTTTATCAATCCGTGGGAGGCATAGGTTGAAGATGGTATCTCTCAAGCAACCCTACAACCAAATACAAGAAATCTCTTGTGTCCCCAACACACCCAATACAATGGTAAATCGTATAGGTGCAATAGTTCGGCGAAGAGATGGTGATAAAAGTGTAGTATGGATAGTAGATATAGGTTTTTGTAATCTGAAAAATATAAAAACAGCAAGGTAGCAAGTAACAAAAGTGAGCACAAATGGTATTACAATGCTTAAAAACAAGGCCTAGGGTTCATACTTTCACTAGTGCAATCTCTCAACAATGTTGACATAGTTCAATCATATGTAAATCCCTCACGTGCGACAAAGAGTTCACTCCAAAGTCACAAATAGCAGAGAACAAACGAAGAAATTGTTGTAGGGTACGAAACCACCTCAAAGTTATCCTTCCCGATCAATCTTATGAGCCATCCCCATTAATTATCGCGAATAGCCCTAGAGTTTGTACTAGAATAACACCTTAAGATACACATCAACCAAAACCCTAATGTCACCTAGGCACTCCAATGTCACCACGAGTACCCACGGGTTTGATTATACGATATGCATCACACAATCTTAGATTCATCTATTCAAACCAACACAAAGAACTTCAAAGAGTGCCCCAAAGTTTCTACCGGAAAGTCAAGACGAAAACGTGTGCCAACCCTTATGCCTAGATCCCCAAGGTCACGGAACCCGCAAGTTGATCACAAAAACATACATCAAGTGACTCAAGTGAATATCCCATTGTCACCATAGATATCCATATGCAAGACATACATCAAGTGTTCTCAAATCCTTAAAGACTCAATCCGATAAGAGAACTTCAAAGGGAAAACTCAATTCATCACAAGAAGATAGAGAGGGGAAAACTCCATATGATTCATCTATATCAACAAAGCTCGTGATACATCAAGATCGTGCCATCTCAAGAACACGAGAGGGAGAGATCAAACACATAGCTACTGGTACAAACCCTCAGCCCCGAGGGTGAACTACTCCCTCCTCGTCATGGAGACCGCCGGGATGATGAAGATGGCCTCCGGTGATGATTTCCCCCCTCCGGCAGGGTGCCAAAAAAGGGCTGTAGATGGGATCTCTTTGGTACAGAGGCTTGCGGCGGCGTAAAAACTCATCTAGGTTAACTTTTGGGGGTTTCTGAATATATATGATGTTTTGGCATTGGAATCACGCGAAGAAGGGCCACAGGGGGCCCACGAGGCACTGGGCGCGCCTAGGGGGGGGGGGGGTGGCGCGCCCTGGTGGCTCGTGGAGCCGCTGTGGGTCTTCTGGCCTCCTCTCGAAGCTTCTAGTGTTTATCTTGGCCAATAAAAAATCTCCAAAAAGTTTCGTGGCATTTGGACATCGTTTGGTATTGATTTTCTGTAAAACAAAAATAGGGCAGAAAACAGCAACTGGCACTGGGCACTAGGTCAATATGTTAGTCCAGGAAAATCATATAAAAGCCATATAAAAGTGCACCAAAACCATACAAAACTATATTAAACATGGCATGAATACTTCATAAATTATAGATACGTTGGAGACGTATCAATAACCAGATACTACCTTGGAGATGGCGCAGTTTACAAGCGGCCTCCAGTCAGGGTTTTGTGTAACGCGCTCAAACTTTTACCACACCCTACATGGGCCATGTGATGACACCATGCCAGGTGCCGAGGATTTCCGGCATTGTATGATTTTTCGTGGATTAAACGACTCGATTGGGCATGCCACCGAGGTACATTCGCCCCCCTCCCGGTCCGACACATGTCCAAGGAAATACACGCGGGGGCTTGCGGGTATCATGCAGCCCCCAGGACGATCGCAGCGAAGGCCTTCCCTCACGGTTTCTTCTGGCCTCACGCAATACGTGACGCCGAGGAGACTTCTGTAGCTGCGAGGGCTGCCAACGCTTCGCCAACAAGACACATATGCCGGCCTAGGCATTAAAAACAATTCCGCTGACGTGGCCGTTTGTGGTATGGGGGATAGACATGGTCGTCAAGCTCACGTCCTCTCCGGGAGGACACAAGTTCCTCCTGGTGATGGTCGACAAGTTCACAAAGTGGATTGAAGCTAAACCAGTACCAAACGCGGAGGTCAACACGGCAGTAAAATTCATCTCCGGCCTCATCCACCGCTTCAGCATCCCACACAACATTATCACGAACAACGGATCCAACTTCACCGCCTCGGTGTTCAAAGATTTCTGCCACAAGCGGCGAATCCACATTGACTATGCGTCTGTGGCACACCCTCGGTCCAATGGGCAGGTCGAACGGACTAATGGCCTGGTTATGCAAGGCCTCAAGCCCAGACTGATTACACCCCTAGTCAGGGCAAAGGGTAATTGGGTGGACGAGCTCCCCCCCGTTCTATCCAGTCTGTGCACAACGCTAAATAAATCCATAGGCTACATGCCCTTCTTCATGGGATATGAGGCAAAGGCGGTCCTCCCATCAGACATCGAATATGACTCGCCGTGAGTCCGCGCATACGACGAGGAGCTCGCAGAAGAGAACAGGAAGGACGATGTCACCGCCAAGGAAGAAGCACACCTCCTCGCCATCGAACGCACCAGCATCTACCAACAGAAGCTGCGACAGTACCAAGGACGGTGCGTCCGGGCACGCGAGTGAATATCGGCGACCTCGTCCTACGTCTCAAGGAGAAGCCACGCAAGGATAAGATGTCTTCCCCATGGGAAGGCCCCTTCATCATTCACGAGGTCCTCAACAGCGGAGCCTACTACCTCCGCAACAAGAAAACAGGTCGGATCACATCGCGACCCTGGAATGCCGAGCATCTCCACCTATTTTATGCATAGACATCTAAAGTATCACATACTTTTTTCTGCATAAATTCCTTTGCAAAATCTGCATTTCATGTACCTTTAGCTCAAACAAAATTAGGTTGGAAAATAAGGAGGTCGCAATAACCACTAGTGCAGAAAAGCCTAGCTATGGCGTGCCAAAAATGGCCTTGCTGGCGTGCACACACGACGCCACCAATATAGCGCCATTGTTAAGAAATAGTGGTGGCGTTGGCGACCACGTCAGCAGTATTTTAGATACCTATGGCATTGGACACACTCTCACGACGGCAGTGTCATATGTAGCTATGTCGTGCGATATTTTCTGGTGCCAGTATTAATTTAAATCTTCACTGACGTTACGCATCGTCCGAAGGCCATTACTATTGTTTTCAGAAGGAGAAAAAAATGCTGCCACGATAGCGGCAAATCGCTGCCATGGCAGCATAATTTATTATCAATATACATATAAACACGTTTTTGTCCAACATTGATTTCGATAAGATATTTGCATAATACACATCGTTTCTTCACATGCATACATTAACCACACACTAGCTTTCTTCTTCTCATCGATCATGACTAATTAAACATCCACTAAACTAAACCATGCATGCATATTATATGTTCATTAGTTATCCTAGCTAGCTAGATAGTAGTACATATTGATGGAAATATGCCCTAGAGGCAATAATAAAGTTGTTATTATTTTATATTTCCTTGTTCATGATAAAGGTTTATTATTCATGCTAGAATTGTATTGACCGGAAACTTAAATACATGTGTGAATACATAAACAAATACCGTGTCCCTAGTGAGCCTCTACTAGACTAGCTCGTTGATCAAAGATGGTTAAGGTTTCCTAACCATAGACATGAGTTGTCATTTGATAACGGGATCACATCATTAGGAGAATGATGTGATGGACAAGACCCATCCGTTAGCTTAGCATATGATCGTTCTGTTTATTGCTACAGCTTTCTTGAATGTCAAATACATGTTCCTCAGACCATGAGATCATGCAACTCCCGGATACCGGAGGAATACCTTGTGTGCTATCAAATGTCACAACGTAACTGGGTGATCATAAAGATGCTCTACAGGTATCTCCGAAGGTGTTCGTTGAGTTGGCATGGATCGAGACTGGGATTTGTCACTCCGTGTTTCGGAGAGGTATCTCTGGGCCCTCTCGGTAATGCACATCATAAGAAGCTTGCAAGCAAAGTGACTAAGGAGTTAGTTACGGGATGATGTATTGCGGAACGAGTAAAGAGACTTGTCGGTAATGAGATTGAACTAGGTATGGAGATACCGACGATCGAATCTCGGGCAAGTAACATACCGATGGACAAAGGGAATTACGTATGTTGTCATTGCGGTTCGACCGATAAGATCTTCATGGAATATGTAGGAACCAATATGAGCATCTAGGTTCCGCTATTGGCTATTGACCGGAGAGGCGTCTCAGTCATGTCTACATCATTCCGGAACCCGTAGGGCCCGCACGCTTAATGTTCGTTGACGATATAGTGTTATATGAGTTATGTGAATTGGTAACCGAATATTGTTCGGAGTCCCGGATGAGATCCCGGACGTCACGAGGAGTCTCGGAATGGTCGAGAGGTAAATATTTATATATGGGAAGTCATATTTTGGGTTCCGGAAAAAGGTGCAGTTTTTTTCGGTATTGTACTGGGAAGCTTCCGGAGGATTCCAGAGGGGTCCGGAAGTCCACAAGTGGGTCCACCATGTCCCAAGGGCTGGCATGGGCTAAGGGGAGGCGCCCTACCCTTATTGGGCCAGGCGCACCAAGTCCTCAAAAGCCCACACAGCTAGGGAAGGAAAAAGGGAGAGTCCTAGTAGGAATAGGATTGGACTTTGGAGTCCAAGTCCACGTGTGTACTATTCACGGTTACTGTTCATGTGGCACTATTCCTTCTACTCCAAGCCCCTACACATATATAAATAGAGGAGAGGGGGCGCCCCAAAGGAGACACAATATTGTGTTAGCCGTGTGCGGCGCCCCCCTCCACAGTTTCGTCCCTCGGTCATATTTTCGCAGTGATTGGGCGAAGCCCTGCGGAGATAGCAGTACCATCACCGTCACCACGCCGTCGTGCTGTCGGAACTCATCCACTACCTCGTCGTCTTGCTGGATCAAGAAGTCGAGGACGTCACTGAGCTGAACGTGTGCTGAACGCGGAGGTGCCGTACGTTCGGTACTCGGTCGGTTGGATCGTGAAGTTGTTCGACGACATCAACCGCGTTGTTCTAACGCTTCCGCTTACGGTCTACGAGGGTAATAGACACACTCCCCCTCTCGTAGCTATGCATCTCCATGGATAGATCTTGCATGTGCGTAGAAATTTTTTTGTTTTCCATGCAACGTTACCCAACAGTGGTATCAGAGCCAGGTTTATGCGTAGATGATATGCACGAGTAGAACACAAAGAGTTGTGGCGGTGATTGTCATACTGCTTACCACCAACGTCTTATTTTGATTCGACGGTATTGTAAGATGAAGCGGCCCGGACCAACCTTACATGTCCACGTACATGAGACCGGTTCCATCGACAGACATGCAACTTGTTTTGCATAAAGGTGGCTGGCAGGTGTCTGTTTCTCCTACTTTAGTTGAATCGAATTTGACTGCGGCCGGTCCTTGTTGAAGGTTAAAGCAGCAAACTTGATAAATCACCGTTGTGGTTTTGTGCCGTAGGTAAGAACGGTTCTTGCTAGAAGCCCGTAGCAGCCACGTAAAACTTGCAACAACAAAGTAGAGGACGTCTAACTTGTTTTTGCAGGGTATGCTGTGATGTGATATGGTCAAGACATGATGTGATATACGTTATTGTATGAGATGATCAGGTTTTGTAATTTATCGGCAACCGGCAGGAGCCTTATGGTTGTCTCTATATTGTATGAAATGCAAGCGCCATGTAATTGCTTTACTTTATCGCTATGCGTTAGCAATATTTGTAGAAGTAATAGTTGGCGAGACGACCACGACGCAACGATGGAGATCAAGGTGTCGAGCCGGTGACGATGGAGATCATGACGATGCTTTGGAGATGGAGATCAAAAGCACAAGATGATGGCCATATCATGTCACATATTTTGATTACATGTGATGTTTATCCTTTATGCATCTTATTTTGCTTAGAACGACGGTAGCATTATAAGATGATCCCTTCACTAAATTTCAAGATAAAAGTGTTCTCCCCGAGTATGCACCGTTGCTAAAGTTCGTTGTTTCGAAGCACCTCGTGATGATCGGGTGTGATAGATTCTACGTTCACATACAACGGGTGTAAGCCAGTTTTACACAAGCAGAATACTTGGGTTAAACTTGACGAGCCTAGCATGTACAGACATGGTCTCGGAACACTGGAGACCGAAAGGTCGAACATGAGTCATATTGTAGATATGATCAACATGGAGATGTTCACCATTGATGACTATCCCATCTCACGTGATGATCGGACATGGGCTAGTTGATTTGGATCATGTATCACTTAGTGTACTTGAGGGATGTTAATTTAAGTGGGAGTTCATTAGTAATTTGATTAATTGAACTTAATTTATCATGAACTTAGTCTTGATGGTTTCTTCGCATATCTATGTTGTAGATAAATGGCCCGTGCTACTGTTTCGTTGAATTTTAATGCGTTCCTAGAGAAAGCTAAGTTGAAAGATGATGGTAGCAACTACACGGACTGGTCCTTAATGCACCGCTAGGTGATGGACCTGCTGCAGGAGCTGCTACAGACGTTGTGAACGCCTGGCAGGCTCGATCTGATGACTACTCGATAGTTTAGTGTGCCATGCTCTACGGCTTAGAACCGGGACTGCAAAAGCGTTTTGAACGCCACGGAGCATATGAGATGTTCCAAGACCTAAAATTGATATTTCAAGCTAATGCCCGGGTTGAGAGATATGAAGTCTCCAACAAGTTCTTTAGCTGTAAGATGGAGGAGAACAGTTCTGTTAGTGAACACATACTCAGAATGTCTGGGTACCACAACCACTTGACTCAGCTGGGAATTGATCTTCCGGTTGAGAGTGTTATTGACAGAGTTCTTCAGTCACTGCCACCAAGCTATAAAGGCTTCGTGATGAACTATAATATGCAAGGGATGGAGAAGAAAATTACTGAGCTCTTCACGATGGTGAAATCAGTGGAGGTAGAAATCAAGAAGGAGCATCTGGTGTTGATGGTTAACAAAACCACTAGTTTCAAGAAAAAGGGCAAGGAATAGAAGGGGAACTTCAATAAGAACGGCAAGCAAGTTGCCGCTCCCACGAAGAAACCCAAAGCTGGACCTAGGCCTGAAACAGAGTGCTTCTACTGCAAAGGGACTGGTCACTGGAAGTGGAACTGCCCCAAGTATTTGGTGGATAAGAAGGATGGCAAAGTGAGCAAAGGTATATTTGATATACATGTTATTGATGTGTTCCTCACTAATGCTCGTAGTAGCACCTGGGTATTTGATACTGGTTCGGTTGCTCATATTTGTAACTCGAAACAGGAGCTACGGAATAAGCGAAGATTGGCTAAGGACGAGGTGAAGATGCGCGTAGGGAATGGTTCCAAGGTTGATGTGATCGCCGTCGGCACGCTACCTCTACATCTACCTTCGGGATTAGTTTTAGACCTCAATAATTGTTATTTGGTGCCAGCGTTGAGCATGAACATTATATCTGGATCTTGTTTATTGCGAGACGGTTATTCATTTAAGTCAGAGAATAATGGTTGTTCTATTTATATGAGTAACATCTTTTATGGTCACGCACCTTTTGTGAATGGTCTATTCTTGTTGAATCTCGATCGTAGTGATACACATATTCATAATACTCATGCCAAAAGATGCAAAGTTGATAATGATAGTGCAACATACTTGTGGCACTGCCGTTTAGGTCATATTGGTGTAAAGCACATGAAGAAACTCCATGCGGATGGACTTTTGGAATATCTTGATTATGAATCATTTGATACTTGCAAACCATGCCTCATGGGCAAGATGACTAAAACTCCGTTCTCCGGAACAATGGAGCGAGCTACTGATTTGTTGGAAATAATACATACCAATGTATGCGGTTCGATGAATGTTGAAGCACGCAGCGGGTATCGTTATTTTCTAACCTTCACAGATGATTTGAGTAGATATGGGTATATCTACTTGATGAAACACAAGTCTGAAACATTTGAAAAGTTCAAAGAATTTAAAAGTGAAGTAGAGAATCATCGTAACAAGAAAATAAAGTTTCTACGATCTGATCACAGAGGCGAATATTTGAGTTACGAGTTTGGCCTTCATTTAAGAAAATGTGGAATTGTTTCACAACTCACGCCACCTGGAACACCACAGCGTAATGGTGTGTCCGAACGTCGTAACCGTACTTTATTGGATATGGTGCATTCTATGATGTCTCTTACCGATTTGCCACTATCGTTTTGGGGTTATGCATTAGAGACAGCTGCATTCACGTTAAATAGGGCACCGTCTAAATCCGTTGAGACGACACCATATGAACTATGGTTTGGCAAGAAACCTAAGCTGTCGTTTCTTAAAGTTTGGGGATGCGATGCTTATGTGAAAAAGCTTCAACCTGATAAGCTCGAACCCAAAGCGGAGAAGTGCGTCTTCATAGGATACCCTAAAGAAACAATTGGGTACACCTTCTACCACAGATCCGAAGGCAAGGTCTTTGTTGCCAAGAATGGGTCCTTTCTAGAGAAGGAGTTTCTCTCGAAAGAAGTGAGTGGGAGGAAAGTAGAACTTGATGAGGTAATTGTACCTTCTCTCGAATTGGAAAGTAGCTCATCAGAGAAAACCGTTCCCATGATGCCTACACCAATAAGAGAGGAAGATAATGATAAAGATCATGAAACTTCAGATCAAGTTACTACTGAACTTCGTAGGTCGACCAGAGTACGTTCCGCACCAGAGTGGTATGGTAATCCTATTCTGGAAGTTATGTTGTTAGACAACGGCGAACCTACGAACTATGAAGAAGCTATGATAAGCCCGGATTCCAACAAATGGCTTGAGGCCATGAAATCCGAGATATGATCCATGTATGAGAACAAAGTATAGACTTTGGTGGACTTGCCCGATGATCGGCAAGCCATTAAGAATAAATGGATTTTTAAGAGGAAGACGGATGCTGATGGTAATATCACTGTCTACAAAGCTCGACTTGTCGCGAAAGGTTTTCGACAAGTTCAAGGGGTTGACTACGTTGAGACTTTCTCACCCGTAGCGATGCTTAAGTCTGTCCGAATCATGTTAGCAATTGCCGCATTTTATGATTATGAAACCTGGCAAATGGATGTCAAAACTGTATTCCTTAATGGTTTTCTCAAAGAAGAGTTGTATATGATGCAACCAGAAGGTTTTGTCGATCCTAAGGGTGCTAACAAAGTGTGCAAGCTCCAGCGATCCATCTATGGACTGGTGCAAGCATCTCGGAGTTGGAATATACGCTTTGATGAGGTGATCAAAGCATATGGTTTTGTACAGACTTACGGTGAAGCCTGTATTTACAAGAAAGTGAGTGGGAGCTCTGTAGCATTTCTAATATTATATGTGGATGACATATTGTTGATTGGAAATGATATAGAATTTCTGGATGGCATAAAGGGATACTTGAATAAGAATTTTTCAATGAAAGACCTCGATGAAGCTGCTTATATATTTGGCATCAAGATCTATAGGGATAGATCAAGACGCTTGATAGGACTTTCACAAAGCACATACTTTGACAAAGTTTTGAAGAAGTTCAAAATGGATTAGTCAAAGAAAGGGTTCTTGCCTGTCTTGCAAGGTGTGAAGTTGAGTCAGACTCAATGCCCGACCACGACAGAAGATATAGAGAAAATGAAAGTCATTCCCTATGCACGAGCCATAGGTTCTATTATGTATGCCATGCTGTGTACCAGACCTGATGTGTGCCTTGCCATAAGTTTGGCAGGGATGTACCAGAGTAATCCAGGAGTGGATCACTGGACAGCGGTCAAAAATATCCTGAAGTACCTGAAAAGGACCAAGGACATGTTTCTCGTTTATGGAGGTGACGAAGAGCTCGTCGTAAAGGGTTACGTCGGTGCAAGCTTCGACACTGATCCGGATGACTCTAAGTCACAAACCGGATACGTATTTATATTAAATGGTGGAGCTGTCAGTTGGTGCAGTTCCAAGCAGAGTGTCGTGGCGTGATCTACATGTGAAGCGGAATACATAGCTGCTTCGGAAGCAGCACATGAAGGAGTCTGGATGAAGGAGTTCATATCTGATCTAGGTGTAATACCTAGTGCATCGTGTCCAATGACAATCTTTTGTGACAACACTTGAGCAATTGCCATAGCCAAGGAGCCCAGGTTTCACAAGAAGACCAAACACATCAAGAGACGCTTCAACTCCATTCGTGAATATGTCAAGGATGGAGACATAGAAATTTGCAAAGTACACACGGATCTGAATGTGGCAGACCCATTGACTAAGCCTCTTCCATGAGCAAAACATAATCAGCACCAAGACTCCATGGGTGTTAGATTCATTACTATGTAATCTAGATTATTGACTCTAGTGCAAGTGGGAGACTGATGGAAATATGCCCTAGAGGCAATAATAAAGTTGTTATTATTTTATATTTCCTTGTTCATGATAAAGGTTTATTATTCATGCTAGAATTGTATTGACCATAGACATGAGTTGTCATTTGATAACGGGATCACATCATTAGGAGAATGATGTGATGGACAAGACCCATCCGTTAGCTTAGCATATGATCGTTCTGTTTATTGCTACTGCTTTCTTGAATGTCAAATACATGTTCCTCAGACCATGAGATCATGCAACTCCCGGATACCGGAGGAATACCTTGTGTGCTATCAAACGTCACAACGTAAATGGGTGATCATAAAGATGCTCTACAGGTATCTCCGAAGGTGTTCGTTGAGTTGGCATGGATCGAGACTGGGATTTGTCACTCCGTGTTTCGGAGAGGTATGTCTGGGCCCTCTCGGTAATGCACATCATAAGAAGCTTGCAAGCAAAGTGACTAAGGAGTTAGTTACGGGATGATGTATTACGGAACGAGTAAAGAGACTTGCTGGTAACGAGATTGAACTAGGTATGGAGATACCGACGATCGAATCTCGGGCAAGTAACATACCGACGGACAAAGGGAATTACGTATGTTGTCATTGTGGTTCGACCGATAAGATCTTCGCGGAATATGTAGGAACCAATATGAGCATCCAGGTTCCGCTATTGGTTATTGACCGGAGAGGCGTCTCAGTCATGTCTACATCATTCCCGAACCCGTAGGGTCCGCACGCTTAACGTTCGTTGACGATATAGTGTTATATGAGTTATGTGAATTGGTAACCGAATATTGTTCGGAGTCCCGGATGAGATCCCGGACGTCACGAGGAGTCTCGGAATGGTCGAGAGGTAAAGATTTATATATGGGAAGTCATATTTTGGGTTCCGGAAAAAGGTGCAGTTTTTTTCGGTATTGTACCGGGAAGCTTCCAGAAGGTTCCAGAGGGGTCCAGAAGTCCACAAGTGGGTCCACCACGTCCCAAGGGCTGGCATGGGCTAAGGGGAGGCGCCCTGGCCTTATTGGGCCAGGTGCACCAAGTCCTCAAAAGCCCACGCAGCTAGGGAAGGAAAAAGGGAGAGTCCTAGTAGGAATAGGATTGGACTTTGGAGTCCAAGTCCACGTGTGTACTATTCACGGTTACTGTTCACGTGGCACTATTCCTTCTACTTCAAGCCCCTACACATATATAAATAGAGGAGAGGGAGTGCCCCAAAGGAGACACAACATTGTCTTAGCCGTGTGCGGCGCCCCCCTCCACAGTTCCATCCCTCGGTCATATTTTCGCAGTGCTTGGGCGAAGCCCTGCGGAGATAGGATTACCATCACCGTCTCCACGCCGTCGTGCTACCGGAACTCATCCACTACCTCGCCGTCTTGCTGGATCAAGAAGTCGAGGACGTCACCGAATTGAACGTGTGCTGAACGCGGAGGTGCCGTACGTTCGGTACTCGGTCGGTTGGATCATGAAGTTGTTCGACGACATCAACCGCATTGTTCTAATGCTTCCGCTTACGGTCTATGAGGGTACGTAGACACACTCCCCCTCTCGTAGCTATGCATCTCCATGGATAGATCTTGCGTGTGCCTAGAATTTTTTTTGTTTTTCATGCAATGTTACCCAACACATATATATACTATCAACCATCGTAACTACTAGCACGGTACTCCTCTCCTTTAGGAACAATTTTGAAGAATAGGAAAACCCCTGCATCTCCATGGTGTAGCACAGAGATCCACCGATATCCAATCTTCCACTCGCACTCACTTAGTAGTTGGCTCCATTCATTAATTTCGAGCCGTCTATCTCGTCGTGGTGCAATTGAGTTTGTACCTCTGAAATATGAATTATCGTCGGAAATAATGGTCATCTCACCAGCCTGGTGGTCTTCCATCACGTGAGGCACAACACATCTAGGGAGCTTCTGTTCTTGAACATAATAGTAACATAGTAAGCTATAGTAACACATACTATGAGTAGAAAGAATAATGTATATAAAAAAGACATACTAATGTCGATCAAAAATCTAACCATGCATTTTTTAGAAATGTTGTTCTTGTCCAAGGTGTGCAGTAGTGGCAGGTATGGTGCATCATTTGGACCAGCTCCATAAGTGCTCTTAAGCGACTCAATATCAGCAACAAAGGACATGAGATACCTCTTTTCCTGCCAAGTATGCGTACTGCGAGCAGTGTAATAGGTCTCGTCTACTAAGTTCCGTATGTTTCTTCGAGATAGAAAATAAGCTGTCAAATTTATATAAACAAGATAAGTTATGGGTGAACTGGAATCTAAAGGTTACTTAACAAGTTTGTTCACGAAACTTACACGGAGGAAGAACTGGAATCACGTCTAAAGAGACTCATATGTCCTCATCATTTTGAGAATAGGTGCAGATATCAAATGTTATTATCATACCAGGCTCAAATCCGTAAGCTTTGGCCAATCCTCTCCAATTAGCACAACCAAAATATGTGTGATCTACCTCATTATAGATCGTAGATTTGAAATTGAAACCATCTTTTGTCTTGGGGTAAGTAGTCATCTCAGTCACCTCTTCCATGTCGCAGACAAAAAACTTGTCTAGGACAAAAGGTCTTGCATATCAAGGGATACACTAGTCGAAATATAAAAAGACAGAAATTACACTTTGAAGCAAAAACCTTATATAGTACATGCCTAAGAAGGAAATATGTGGCAACAAATATTAAAACTGATTACCGTATAATATTTGTAGTCACTTTGAAGCGCGAGGGAGAAGCATTTATTGTTGTCAAGATGAGGATCGTCGCACATACCCCCATTGTCAAAATAGTAGGGGCACTCTTCCATTTTGTGCTGCGTTCATATAATTAAAATCAGCAGAAAAATTCGGCATGACCTTTGCTAAAAAAGGACATATTGAGTGCCAGAAATTTGATGAAACAGAAAGAATAAATGTTTCGCCGAAACATTGGCAACTCACTAGACATTCCTTGCAAGAAGAAACATAGCGCGAGAAAATTCGCAAGCAACACAATGCAATGTTGCATTGACTAAATTAAAACAAGCACACACCAAAAAAGTCAATGAATTCACAATAAACACATTTGTACACATGTAATGCATTTCATCAAATAATTCGCAGGTACACATAATGTGTGCATTTCATCACAATAATATCCACACTAGAACATATCTACATAATATCCACACTAGCCTAAACTAGTCATCAACCCGTGCGGCTGCACGGGCTAGAAATTCCTCTGTCTTCACATTGTTGTGTAAATTCATTTTTCACATCAACTTTTTTAGATAGATATACTTGTTGGTCAAACACATCATGTGTCCTACAATAGATCAAGAGAAGTGTAGATACATCCTAATATGTTTTCTATCGGTTGAACCTTTCTTGTCAAAATAATAGAAGTAATGTCCAACCTTGAATCAACATCAAGGGCAGGACATTTTTGTAACATGCTCTTTTAATACTCATCGTATAAGATATTCTGGAAATATGGGGGTACAAATGTGGCAAAAGCGAAACTCAAGCAAATATCCTCAAGAAATGATTGCCTCCGACACTTTTCCAGCAGTGAAAGGTAACCGGGGAAAACTATGCATGCCATGATAACTAAAATGCCAATTGCCATTCCAAATTGCCAATGGAAAATATTTCTAATCTTAGACTAAATATAAATTAAAATATATAATAACCAATTTTAGTTAGGCAATTAAAGAATATCAATCATGAGAATCATCATTATGTACCCATAATTACTTTACGAACATAGAGAGTTTGCCAGAATTTTGAATAATAATAAGAATGTGCTTATTATCATGCTAATATGCCCTTTCCTCTCGGGAGATGCAATGAATACATTCCTCTCTAAACATGGTCATGCTGGTCCTTTTACTCTATGTAGTGTGACGATAAAATAGAGAATTTATGAGCCAGTGCTACATTAATATTGCAGTTATGAATCGTCGGTTCATTTTAACTTAGACTGTATAAGTATGAAGGTTTAACATCAGCATATAATTTTCATCTTACCTCCAATTTTTTTATATGATTTCTTAACCTGATGAGCTACCGAGGAGCTTACAAAAATTATAACTCAACTACAATTTGGAAGCTGTTAGGGAGAGATATTTTTTAATGTTTGATTTATTTTATCTTGGTCATGTTTCTTTTCTTAGAAAACGAATGAAAAAAATCATTCATGAATAGACTATTTTGTCCAAATGTAATGCTCCGGGTAGCATTTATTTGACGTGTCTTTTTAATTTCATATTTCTCATAGGGCACGTGGCTAAACAACATTCAGGCACAGATTTATTTTAAACATGAGGCTTTGGGGAGCATTTATTTGTACATGACTTTAATTTATTTTTCTCAAGGGAACGCGGACGTGGTTTTTATTTTGGTGATATTTGGGACATGGACTCTTTTTCTAGAATGGTGCCTAAGGACGTTTCATTTGTGTGTATCTTTGTTTGATAACGTATCTTCTTTTGGACCCCGATATCTCCCGACTATTCGGTCTGGGAACCTCCCAGACCGAACAGCTTGTTCGGTACGAGGACTCCACTCCAACGAATGATTTTGTTCGTTACGAGAACATCCACAGCCCGAACACCCTCCCAATCGACTACAAGCCTTTTCCATGCGAAAAACGAAAACGAAAAAAAGCCCAGTAGCAAAACATAATAAAAGCCCAAAAAATATTGTTTTTCTTTGCTGTGTCAAATAAAACCAAGTCTTTAAAAAGCAAAAAATTGACATGGCAAAACTCATCATTATTTGATGTTGAGACATTATAAAATTTTCCAGAATTGCCATGGCAACAAAATTATGTTCAGAAAAAATGTCATGGCAAAAAAATGCAAATGAATAGAATGAACATTACAGAAAATTAAACTTTTGCCAACTATGTTAAAGAAAATTTGCGATGCCAATTAAAAGTAAAATTGATATGGCAAAACTAAAAAAAGAAAATGTTGCCATGGCAATTAAAAGAAAAAATTTCCATGGTAACTAAATGAAAAATTTGCCATGGCAAATCGAACTAAAAATTTTCCATGTGTATAAAAAGTATTTTAGCCATGGAGAAAATAGTGCAAATTTTGCCATCGCAAAAAATGGAGTAAAATTGCCATGGCAAATTTAACTAAAATTTCCCATGTGAATAAAAGTATTTTTGCCATGGAAGAAATAGTGCAAATTTTGCCGTCGCAAAAAATGGAGTAAAATTTTGCCATGACAAAAATGGAGAAAAATTTGCTATGGAAAAAAAATCTAAAAATTGCCATGGCTACAGAAGTAAATTAACCATGCTACATAGTAAAAGTTGCCATGTTCCGGAAATGTCAATTTGCCATCATATTTAAATTAAAATTGCCATGCTCTATACGATAAAATTGCCATGGCCAAAATAAAGTAAAATTTGCCATGTCATTAAAAAGTAAAGTTAAATTTGGCATGGCAAGAGAAGTTGAGTATGCATGGCAACATAGGTTGTGTTACAGTGGCAACATATTATGATTTTTGCCATGGCAAGAAATAATTTAATTTCGCACGACAATAAAATTTGAGTTGCCATGGCAACATAATTTTGAGTTTTCAATAGGAAAAAACATAATTTGAGTTTGTCTTAAAATATAATTTCTAAAATGTCGTCGTGAAAAAGAAATTAAACTACAGTTGCCATGCTGCATGCAATTGACATGGCGTGGAAATTTCTCATGGAAAAAAATAGAGTAAATTTCCAATGACAAAAATAGAGTAAAAAAGCCATGGCAAATTAAACTAAAATTTGCCATGCGAATAAAAATATTTTTGCCATGGAAGAAATAGTGCAAAAATTGCCATCACAATAAATGGAGTAAAATTTTGCCATGGAAAAAAACATTGCCATGGCTACACAAGTAAATTTACCATGCTACATAGTAAAAGTTGTCATGTTCCGGAAATGTAAATTTGCCATCATATTTAAATTAAAATTGACATGCTCTATAAGATAAAATTGCCATGGCAAGAATAAAGTAAAATTTGCCATGCCATTAAAAGTAAAGTTTGCCATGGCAAAAGTAGATAGTTAAATTTGGCATGGCAAGAGAAGTTGAGTATGCATGGCAACATACGTTGTGTTTCCGTGGCAACATATTACGATTTTTGCCATGGCAAGAAAATAATGTAATTTGGCACGACAATAAAATTTGAGTTGCCATGGCAACATAATTTTGAGTTTCCAATGGCAAAAAACATAATTTCAGTTTGTCATTAATTATAATTTCTAAAATGTCGTCGCGAAAAAGAAATTAATGGTCGACGTGTGGGAAAAACATCTACACTTGCCATGGCAAACACGTGTTAAGTTGCCATGGCAAACACGTGTTAAGTTGCCATGGCAAGGGTTAATTGGCATGCGAATAGAACTCCAAATTGCCAGGGCAAAACATCTTAACTAGCCACGGCAAAAACATCACATCTTAAGTTGCCATGATAAAAAGTATATTGTACTTTCCATGGCAAAAACACATTAAAATGCAATGATCACCGCATTGCCATATGACCATATGACACATAGTTACTAAAAAAAGCCTACATTTGCCATATGACCATAAATCTGAGATGGGCCATGATGTTAGGACAAAAACTATCAAAAAATTGTCATGTGAATGAAGTAACAATTATAAAAGTTGCCATGGTGTGAGAATTTATAATAATCTAAGAAATTGCCATGTTTTGCTAAACATCGTGACAAGAAATTGCCATGTATTATAGGACCAAAGCCCTAAAATCGTGTACTACTCACATGGCAGAATTAGTAACTAAAAAAAATCACACCAAAATTGTGTGCTACTCAGATTTTAGTGTAGCATGGCAAATTTAGGGACTGTTTCATACACAAACATGGCAAAATTGTGTTCAGATAAAGCTCATAGTACTCATCACCTAGCAAAAAAACGTCAGATGTCAGTAAAAATGGGGAAAATAGGACACAGTACAGGCGCACACATAAAAAATGCAGCAAAAAGGGATCGGTGGTGCATCGACCTGTCGGATCCCCCTCACTGGCAGTGTAGCTAGAGATCGATGAGTACCTCCCCGCCACGCTCCCTTCTGAGGATGGACACCATCGGTGAGGAGTCCATCGCATCAACCCCGCCGCGGACGCAAGGCGCACTCCCAGGGAACTCGTCGTTGGGCACCCACCTCCGCTCTCCACTAGAATCGGCACAAATCGCTGCTCTCCGCCCACTGCATGCCTGGAATCGCTGGAGTCATCGCTCCCTAACCCAAGTCATCGGACGGAATTGAAGATGGCATGACGCTGCACTGCTCCGCTGCTGCTGCTCCGGTGCGCCCTAGGCTCCGCCGCGACCGCCGCGACGTGCTCCCCGCGCCCGCCGTCCAGCGAATCGTACGCCGCAGCTCCGGCGCTCGGCTCGCCCACGGCACGGAGAGTGCGGTGGCCTGGTCCCCCTGCATCGGCGAGGCTGGTGCCCTGGCGTCGGCGAGGTCTGGTCCCCCCGGCGTCGGTGAGGCCTGGTGAGACCTGGTGCTTCGGCGTCGGCGAAGATCATGCGGAGGGAGCCGGCCTGGACGCGAGGTGAGAAACTGAGAGTGGATAAGAGCTAGTGTGGCGGGGGAGAAGATAAGGTTCGGGGAGATGGGTCTTTTTCCCGAACGATCTCCAGTGCTGACCTGTCAGCAAAACGAAGCTTTTAGATTCGTGCTCCTATCCAGTGGACCAGAGGGCGTTCGGGAGCAACTCCTATAAACATGACATTCGGGAGTTATTGATTCCGCTTCTTTTTTATTTAAGAATGGAGAAGGCAAATGGATTTTGTTTTGGTTAGGACTTGAACGTGGGCATCCACGACTATTTTTCGTGCATGTGGGTTTAATCCTTTTTTTTACTTTTGGTACGTGTTGTTTTTTTCCATTCAAAATTTATATGGCATGGTCGCTTAACTAATCTTGAGCATTAAAATTTAAATATAATAGGTTTGTGATTAATTATGATTTTTTGGTGCGTCAAAATTAATGTATATTTTTGTCATAGTAAAATTTCTGGTTTCTGTTTTTTAAGTAAGATTTGCTTTTTTGTAGGAAACCGAGAGAGACCCTAGGGAGAAAGGCCCCATACGTGGTAGCATAGGACTCCAAATCTTATGTTTCTTCTAATGGATGTGACCCTCAGATTTTTGTTTATTAAAAAAGTATTTCCTTTTTTCTAGGAAAAAGGGAGAGTCCCAAGGGAGTAAGACTCCCGTACGTGGTAGCATGAGACAACACGTCTTATGTTTCATCTGATGGCTACAGTTACATCATATATTAATCAAACGGTCAAAATTCTTTAATTCTAAGGATTAACGTGGTGCCTCGTATGGTGCCTCCAATTAGTAAATATAAGATATAAGATTGATAGAGGGAGGTCCTATACCGTCCGGATCGAGAGGGGCGACATCGGAGGGAGAGAGCGGCGAGACGCGATGAGCTAGGTCGTCGGGCGGAGGGTTGTGGGGGCGGAACGGCGATGCCACGGCAGGGGCAAGGTGGGGCGTGGGGAATGGTGGTGGCAGGGGGGCATGGCTGGGCGTCGGCGGAGGGCAGGGCCGGGGCGAGGGCGGCGACGAAGTGTCCGTCGGAGGCGCGAGATGGGGGGAGATGCTGAAAATGAGTTCTAGCTACTTTCCCCAATCACGCTAAGTGCTGGTTGGTTGTTAGTGCTGGCGCGGATGACGTGGCCAATGCCAGCAGTAGTTTTTTTAATTAGAATCAACAACATATTTGTAGATGGCATTTTGAGCGACGACATGCATATACAGATATTTATAACGATACAAATTCTTCTCGTGGTTCAGAGTACATAAATATGGTACGGTTAATTAATACGACTTGATCGAAGTAGACATTTTTAGGGGTACACATGCATAAATGAAGTACACAAATCAAGTAGTACGACGTCGTTTGACAATCCTCTCAGCGATGGTTTGGGTCTTCTTAATCTTGCTTGAATACTTCCGGCCCACGCTATGACTCTTTCTCAAGATGGGACATCCTGTCGCAGGCAACGTAGTTCTGCTCCTTCTGGTGGTGTACTCTGTGTGTTCGTAAATCTCCTCTTCTATTGGGTCCACGCCAAATTGATCATAGTCATCCTCGTTCGCGACTCCGTCCATCCCGACGATACTCCTTTTGCCTCTCCTGATGACAACACGACTCGGCTTTGTAGGGTCAGTTAAGTAGAAGCATTGTGGCACGTCCTTAGCGAATACCCAAGGCTCATATTTGGCGGTGATTCCTTTCACCCCCTTTGCACCAGCAGGTTGTGCTTCAGGCAGAGACATGGTAATGAAACCACGTTCTTCAATCTCGAGGTTCTTCACCCATCTGACCGGAACACTGGCACCGCGTAATCTTCGCCATACTCAAGTTCCCATATCTCTTCGATCCTTCCGTAGTATCTATTATTTTCAATTTTGGTCAACTGCATCATCGTCACACCTGAGTTCTGGTAATCACAGTTTTTGTCCTTTGCCTTATTATAGAATGTGTATCCATTTATATCATATGATTGGTAAGTGGCGACAGTGCATGCGGGGCCTACTGCTAATGCATAGATGAGATTTTCATTGGCCACACCGGTTGGCAGTGGTTTGTCTCGAATTCGCTCTTTGAACCAAGTCGGAAATTTGGAGTTGTGCTCTCTAATGATCCGGGCCTCGGTCCTCTGCCTCCCTGCCATTTCGTGCTTTCTCCTTAAGGTGTCCATGTGAGTCTGCTGCCAAGGACTGATTATATCTGCATATTGTAACACAACTGTGTGCGCTCTGTCGAAGTCGTCTCGGCAGTTTTGTATATCCACATTTAAATCACACTTCAACTGTGAGTGACCTACTCCTTCGAGCCTATCAGCATGCTTCTTCAAGGGCAAACCAAGAGATTGATCATCATCTATAACATTCTTGCAGAATGATATACACACCTCGATTAGATAGGCCTGGACGATGCTTCCATCCGGACGGGCTTTGTTATGAACGTATCCCTTCACAGTTCCATTCATCCGTTCAAATGGGAACATGGTATGCAAGAATGTCTGTCCAAGGTCTATAACCTCCGGAACAATATGAACTAGCAGATGGACCATGACATCAAAGAATGATGGTGGGAAATATATCTCAAGCTCACATAGTATTGAAATGATCTCCTCTTGTAGTCATGTCAGATGCCGCACACTGATCGACTTTCGAGACATAACATCAAAAAAGTTGCACAAGTCAATAAGTGTGTTGCGGACGTGATCGTCCATTATCCCTCTGAGAGCTACCGGAAGTAATTGTGTCATCATCACATGATAGTCATGGGACTTCATGTTGCTAAACCTTTGCTTTTTTGAGTCAAGATACCTACATACGAGCCCCGAGTAACTGGAAGGAACTTTCATGCCGTCGAGGTAGTTGAAAGGTTGAGAAAGCTCATCCTTGTTGAGAGTGAAGCAAGGTGGGGGGCAATAATCATCTTTGGTTCTGGACACAGTTTTTCCCTTGTCTGAGTTGGCTATGACTTTTTTTTGCCCTTAGCCGTCTCCTTGGTTTTAATGGATGAGGGTTGAAGCTCTTGCCTAATACCGATATCTTTCAAGTCTTGTCTGGCCCTCGGACCATCTTTACTCTTTTTTGGCATGTCAAACAGTGTGCCAAGCAAACTCTCGCACACATTTTTTGTGATATGCATCATATCAAGAGAATGAGCCGTACTGAGGGGTTCCTTGCAAGTTGGACACTCAGTTTTGTTCTTGTCCTCATTGCGATATAAGATGCAATCATTTATGCATGCGTGATATCTTACATGCGGCAAATCAAGCGGGCACATGATCTTCTTCGCCTCATCGACACTACGAGGCAACAAATTCCCCTTGGGCAAAACTTTGTGTAAATATTCCAATGTAGCATCCAAACTTGCATCTGTGCTCTTGAATCTTGCCTTGATGTCTAGAAGTTTGAGTGTGACGTGCAGGCGGGTGTGCTCGGGATCGCAACATTCATATAATGGAGTTTTCGCGTCTAATTCCAGTGGCGCCAACTTTAGAGCCTCTTTAATAGCAGCTGTCTCAGTTGTCGTCTTCTTCTGAAGCAGATCTTTCACATGAGGATCTTGCAGCATTGTAGCCAATGACATATCCTGCGTGACAGTCTCATGACCATCTTCATGTTCCGGTGGCATTTCATCATTTTCTCCTCCATGCGCATGTTCATTGTTTCCTCCTTCTGGCTGCTCTGCTTCATCGAAAGAGTTTTCTGCTTCATTGTTTCCTCCTTCATCATCGCTAACATCCTCCTCACCATGCTTTGTCCACCGTGTATAACTTGTAACGAAACCGCGACGGAGCAAGTCCGCCAGCACGATGCCTTTGAACGGGTTGTGCAAAACTCCATTTTCGCATGTCGGACATGGACATAATATCTGCACTTCACCCTTTTGTATCATATTTGCCATCGCGAAATTGAGAAAGCCCTTCACACTTCGATCCATATTGAATCTTTCGATAGATCAAGTAGCGCTGCAAAGGGTATAAGTAAAAAAATAATTACATATATTACCAATGACGACATAAAAAAATTCGGCATGACCTTTGCTACAAAAGGGACATATTGAGTGCCAAAATTTGACGAAACGGAAATGAATCAATGTTTCGCCAAAACATTGGCAACTCTCTAGACATTCCCTGCAAGAAGAAACATAGCTTGAGACAATTCGCGAGCAATGAAATTTATATACCTAGCAATTAATCACACACATATCTCCATCACATATCCATCCATATGCGTATGCATCATATATATGCATAAAGTAACGAGAAGTTCGGTCTATTTACCTCATCAAAGGGGCTGGGAGAGAGGGGCCAGCCGACCGTACGTAGGTTGGAGGCGCCCTTAATGGAGTGTGGTGGAAAATTTAATAGAAGTGTGTGTTTGAGTGGGTGGAGGAGAGATCTAGTTTAGGGAGTGAGTGTGTGGAGGCTAGCAAGCTTAGTTAATTAATCCATCACCTAGCTAGATCTAATGAGGAATCATGAGAAAGAATTTGATCTTTTTCTCAAGAAGAAGAGAAGAGAGAGGAGGAAGAGGAAGTGGGAGGAAGAAGAAGAAGGAAAATATCTCAAATGGATGGAGGGCACATGTGAATAGTGCTGCGACGTAATTACTGGCATGCCCTAATTACAGAATGCCATTACAATTGTGTATATCCCTGGCGCGCTGCTATTACTAACACCGGTGTTATACTTGCCCAAAAGTGGACCCAGTAAGGTGGAGCCGCAAAATATACTGCTGGCGTTACATAATGTGCGACACCATAGCTATGAGGATTAGTGCTGGCGTAGGACACTTTTGCGACGTCAACACTAAGTTAGGCCAGGGCAGAATGTTGGGACCCACATACAGGTGGCGTTTCTTAAAATTCCTATGCTGGCACTAAGCTCATATCTATGACATGCGAATTTAGCCTACGCCAGAGCTATTTGAAAAAAAATAGTGCTGGCGTTGATGGAAAATGGCGCGCCACCAACGAAAGTTGTGGCTAGCCGTTTTTCCACTAGTGGACCACCCACACTTTTTCAGTTCCCTTCTATAGTTTGCTAAAACATTACATGACACACTGCTATTCAGCAACAAAACACATTATTGAACCCCATGGGATAAACAAATCGCGGAAGAACAAACGAATCTCTTTGTTGAGGGACTCGGGGGCTGCATCGCTGTAAGTGGACCCCCTGCAGATCCACCCAAAGTCTGCACCGTACGTTCCTGCTTTTTGATCCGGACCCTTGTGGATGTTTCTTCTGCCGACCTCCCACAGCGTAATGCTCCGGGGCTGCATCGACGCAATTTTGTTGGTAGTCCTTCCTTTGAGGAGAGCAACCATCGAGGATGCCGAACGACTGAATCAAGCATTCTGGTGACACCAAGCCCCACAAAATATGCCTACGGCGTCAACATGCACCAAAGGGGATCTCTGCTCCTAACCCGGGCAGAGGCACTTCACTGCCTCTACGGCTTACAAAAAAAACACATATATACCTCATTTTCAAGCAACACATAATAATCACATAAATGAGGGTACATTCATAAGTGTCGCAAAGAAAGTTGCGACTTGTTTCTGTCTGCAGGCTTCCAATTCAAGCCTGACGAAGGCTACCCTCAGCAGCAAACGCAGCCACAGACTCAACGTCTGCATAGAAATCTTGTGTCGGCTCGGCTTGCGGCTCCATGGTGACTAGGTCACGAACGAACCACTCCAGACAACACACGCGAAGCCCCGCCAGAACGTACTGGGCACCCGCCGTGGCCACGTGAAAGATCATGGATGTCGCCTAGAGGGGTGGGGGTGAATAGGAGCTTTTAAAATAATTACGGTTTAGGCTTGAACAAATACGGAATAAAACTAGCATTTAATTTGTCAAGCACAAAACCTAAAACAACTAGGCTCACCTATGTGCACCAACAACTTATGCTAAGCAAGATAAACAACTCAGTGATAGCAAGATATATAACAAGAAACACTATGGCTATCACGAAGTAAAGTGCATAAGTAAAGGGCTCGGGTAAGAGATAACCGAGGCACGCGAAGACGACGACGTATCCGAAGTTCACACCCTTGCGGATGCTAATCTCCGTTTGGAGTGGTGTGGAGGCACAATGCTCCCAAAAATGCCACTAGGGCCCACCGAAATCTCCTCACGCCCTCGCACAATGCAAGATGCCGTGATTCTACTAAGGGACCCTTGAGGGCGGTCACCGAACCCATAAAATTGGCAACCCTTGGGGGCGGTCACTGAACCCGTACAATTGGCAACCCTTGGGTCGGTCACAAGAACCCATACAAATTGCTCGGGGCAATCTCCAGAACTTAATTGGAGACCCCGACGCTTGCCCGGAGCTTTACACCACAATGATTGAGCTCCGCAACACCAACCATCTAGGGCACCAAAGCATCCAAGAGGAACAAGCTATAGGGTGCCCAAACCCCCAAGAGTAATAAGCTTATCAACTTTTCACTTCCACATATCATCGTGGAGAACTCAAACCTATGCACTAAATGCAATGGCAAGGGCACACGGAGTGCCCAAGTCCTTCTCTCCCAAATCCCACCACAACAACTAATGCTATGGAAGAAAATGAGAGGAAGAACGAAGAAGAGAACACAAAGAACTCCAAGATCTAGATCCAAGGGGTTCCCCTCACTTAGAGGAGAGATGGATTGGTGGAAATGTGGATCTAGATCTCCTCTCTATTTTCCCTTAAAAACAAGCAAGAATCATGGGGGGAATAGAGAGAAAGCAAGCTCCACGAGGTCAACAATGGTGGGGGAGAACTCGCTCAAAGTCGTTGGGGCCAATTGGGAAGAAGACCCCCTTTTATAGGACCGCACGAATCTACCCGTTATGTTGCAGAAAAACACAGGAGTGGTACAACCGGTCCAAGGACCGGTACAACCACTTTTTACGGGACTCCCTGTTTTAGGGCACCGAGCGGTACAACCGGCGGTGCACCACCGGTAGTACCCGTATGCCGAGGCCATTCGGGAACTATTGGGCTACAACCGCCCAATAACCGCTCCAAAACAGAAGGTGGTCACCATTTAGTGGTGGTTGGAGCGGTACATGGGGCGGTACAACCGCCAGGACTAGACACGGGTGGTGACTAAGTTTGGAGCGGTACAACCGCTCCGGTCACCAGTAGTACCGATATGCCAAAGCCATCCAGAAACTACCAGGCCACCACCGCCCTACTACTGCTCCATTACAGAAGGGAGTCACCCCTTTTCCAGTGGTTGGAGCGGTACTAGGCTGGTACAACCGCCAAGCAGTAGTCCTCTGGTTCAACAAGCACCAGGCGGTACAACCGCCCTGAGGCAACGGTACAACCGCTTGGCAGACACCTAGAGACTGCTACCCTAGGATATCACCCCTAGGGCGGTTGTTGTGCCAGAAGTACAGGTCGACCGGTACAACCGCTCAGGAAAGCGGTCCAACCGGAACAGGAAAACAGGTAAGACCAAAACTGCCACAACTTTTGCAAACGAACTCCGAAATCAGCAAACTCAAGCTTGTTGGATAGATGACAATAAGTACTATCCAATAGCGATGTGATAAATTAAGAACTAGCAAAGGAGAATAAATGCCAATAGGATAAGGAAGAGAACCTTCCCCAAATATGAACCGACAAAAACTCCAACACCAAAAACGCAAAGATGATAGACACGAACTCCATTTTCGGTGAACTTGAGTTTGACAAGAAGGCGAACACAAACTCTAAAACTTCACAAAGAGAGAAGCCAAATAAGAACCAAGAAATATGATGCCAAGGATGCAATGGTTTGAGCTCTCTACGAATGATACGATCAAGCTACTCACTCGAGAGCCCCCCTTGATAGTATGGCAATCGATCCTATAACCCGGTCTCCCAACTAACACCGTGAGACCGGTAAAATAGAAAACCAATCAAGGACAAACCTTTGCCTTGCACATAATCCACTTAAGCTAGATGATGACGATCTTGACTTTCTCAAGTTGGACCACCTTTCTTGATTGCGCACGCTCGATGAAGACAAGTAGATTGCTCCCCCATACTCCACTATGGGTGAGCCATTCTTCGGCACATCTTCACAAGTCCATTGTCACCACAATGGATGGCAAGCTTCAAGCATGATCTCTTAGTGATGCTCCACTTGAAGTTGCACACCGCAATCTCTTCTACGCTTTGTGTGTTGATCAACTTGAATCACTCTTTGTACTTAGTCTTGATCAACAAAGCATCATATCTCCAACTTATAGCCTTGAAACCAACGGATGATCTTCAAGCAAAGCCTATGGACAGACCCTTCAAATGTAACTCAAAGCAACCATTAGTCCATAGAGATTGTCATCAATTACCAAAACCAAACATGGGGGCACCATGCTCTTTCACCGCGGTCTCCCGGAGGTCCATCAGATGCTGGGCCGCATCCGGCATGCGCGTGATATGCTGGGGGAGATCGGAGCCCTCGGCCTCTCTAGGACACAAGGTTTCTATGGCCTGAGACAAGGCCTCAGAAATTCGTCCAAGACTAGACGCTGTAGCACTGAGTCGTGTGGAGTCCGGCGGACAAACCAGATATGGTAGCATAGCTGCACAGGGAAAAAGAATCAACACACACATGATGAATAGACAACCAAGGAAAACTCTACTCACAAGGAACGGGCCTACCATTTGCAGCGGCCTCCAATCACCTACGACGGAGACATTGCGTGTGGAGGTCTCGCATTAAGTGTTCTTTGTCCCCCATCAGGGCGGCCTCCTGTGTCTGGCAGCATCCAATACGGGCATGCGCATCCGCCGACTGACCTCGAGCGGCTTCTAGCCATCGCTGCACGCCGGCCTCAACATCCCGGCTCTCCTTTAGTTGCGAGCGCAGGTCCTCGGCGATACCGCGGTTGTTCTCAAGGATTCCACAATCCGCCTTCAGAAGCTCCTGATAGGAGTGGGCCTCCACCTTCTGGGCATTGGTGATATCACACGCATAGCTCGCAGCCTTGCGATCGCTGTCCACCTGAGATTGCAGCCATTGAAGCTGCTCGAAGGTTGCGCATCCACGAACCAGTGAGAAAGTGAGCAAATACACTCTAGCAACATCAACTGCACGGTATGGAGGACTTACAGCAGACGTCGACAAGCGACCTCCGTAGTCGAGCGACCTGTCCTTCCTCCGCTGTGACCTGTTGCCCCAACTCTCTTGCTCGCCGATCGAGATTCGCTGCACAACCTGTTTGTGGCACCCCGGCTCAGAGGGACCGAAACGCCCTGTATTCCAGCCCAGAAATCGAGTCTTCTGGAATACGGCACTGCTTGGCATAGAACAAATCAGCTCTCATGACAAATGATAAGGGTACAATGGTCTGCTATTACAAAGATTACAATGGCACGGTGACACAATGCCTGCTAAGTTAGCTCTATGCTAGCAGCGGAACAACTCGTAGCAGTGGAAAGACGACGACGGTGGTGAACTCCACTCCGCAGGGACTCTGGCTTGGACACGGTCTAGCTCGCGCGATCGGAATCCTGAACAAGCAATCAATCACAGCATCACCTGCAATCTGGCATGACACGCCAGGTGAGTACTTTGAATGTACTCGCAAGCTCACAACAACCACAAGCATCAAAGCAAGACAATAACATAGCATTAACAGGTTAAGTTGTTATCAACTACCATGGTGTGGAAGCGAGTATTAAACATGATATGATACTCGCTAGAATTACTAACGAACCATCATCTCGGGTCACAGGGACCATCTCACCCTTGGCTACCGGGCCAAGCAATAAACCATCTCGATCACCTCGTGATCAAATAAATTCTTGTGATCACCACGGGATCACATCACCATCCGATGATCATCCTCAAGATCATCCCAATATCATCATCGGCATCCTGCCAAACTGTTACTTACTCACTTACAAAAATAAGTCATTATAAGACATTCTGTAAGTCATTCCGTCATCGTGAGTGTTGATCGAATGGTGTGACCTACAACGAACTGTGTCCATAACCGAGGACGCGGCTATCGATAATTTATACACTCTGCAGAGGTTAGTACACTGTACCCACACCATGGAACTCATGGCCTCGTGCTCCCATTCGGGTGGACCAACAACATTCCGACAAAACTAATCTATTACATGACACTCTCCCGACCACTCCGACAAAGTCCTTTTTGGGCTATGTCATGGGTGGCCCCGATGTCAACTCGTGACATCCTGCCACCTCGTGGCTGCCACCGTCGTGGCCAAACAAAACAAACTCGTCCCAAACGGGGACACCCGGGTACAACACAACTTGGGCACACAAGGTTCTGACCGCCTACCGGGCCAGGGCAGCACGAGCATATAACCTTCCCTAGTTGGAGGCACCGGCGAAAGGCATGACAATAGACCGAATTAGGGCCTCCCCATCCAGGCAAGTGTGGCTGCACTGGTGAGCTCAATTCAGTGGCACCGGACCAACGAAATGACGAAATTTAACCCCAAGATATATCTGTGATAGAACTGTTACCCAATATTACATATCCACCTGTGATTCAAATCATAGCAATATCCATCCAATAATCCAAAGCATAATATATCCATATCATTATTATGAACTCCAATAATATAAAATTCAATATGATCATGAAGAGAGCATGACTACTACTACTAATAATCCCGAAGCAATATGTCACCCTCAATCTGCAAAGCATTAGTCCTAGAAATCCAAGCATCATCATGGCAGTGGCAAAATCACATATTATCCCAACATAATGCCATGAATAAGTCATTTCTAAATAATGCAATATTAAGCAAATTTATTCAAATAAACCATGACATTTCATTGCAATCATGCAAATGGAGGGTGTGCCTTGCCTTGCTCCAAAAGAGAGGGGAAGAGCTCCTGGTCTTCACCAACACACAACAACCACTCCGAAAACATTTTTGAAAGCATTTATAAATATCACATAAAGCAAATACTTCTGTCTAGAAATTCGGGACAGAAGATAAAAATTCCAAACTCTACCAGAAAATAGAGGAGCTCAAAAGAAAAATGATGTAAAAAGAATGACTTCATTTGGACTTGTAGTTTAGGAGATATTCATGGTCAAAGTTTGGGTCAAACTAGATTTAAAAATGAATTTCTGGAAATTCCAGAAAATCTCTAGAGGGGTGACGTCGAAGGCGTAAAGGCTGAATACGCCTTCACTTAAAAACGTTTCGGCGGGGTGGTGGGAGGCTGACGGGTGGGGCCACCCTGTCAGATTTAAAGGAAGGGGGGAACAGAGGGCGGCGGTGCTCACCGGCGTCGGACGGCGGCGAGGAGGCCACGGCGAAGTAGGGAGAGGGGGAATGGATTGGGCACTCCGTGGCGAGCACGCCGGTACCCGTAGCTTGCCGGGAGATGGCCAGACGGCGCTGCGCCCTTCGTCTCCAGCGGCGGCGAGCTACTGCCGACGATGGATCCGGTGACTCCGGCGAATGCTCGATCAGTAGAGGGGTTAGGGAGGAGCAGAGGGTCACTAGGAGCTCGGGGAAAGGAGTGGTGGGAGCTGGGGTTGGCCAGAGTGAACAACTGGAGAAGAGGGCTGAGCGGCGGGGTTCTTCACTGGAGAGGAAGAAGAAGACCCCACGAGCTCATTGGGGTGGTGCCTGGCATCGATTGAGAGAGGTAGAGGTGGAGGGGTGAGGAGAGGTGGGCTCGGGGAGGGGTTAAATAGGCGGACGGAGATGCCCGTGCTCGGGTGCCGCCACGGGCTAGATGGCCGGGGTTCTAGAGAACCACGGACGCGTGGGCGCACGGGAGAGCTCGGACGGCGACGTGCGCGAGCTAGTGGAGGCTCAGTGGTGCAGGAGGAGCAGACGCGGGAGAGGCACGCGCGATCGGCCACTATGGCACTGTGCGCATGCGTGCGGCGAGAGTAGAGCCGCCGTCGCGCGAGGAGCGGGAAAGAAGGAGGGGGGATGGGGCTAGATGACCAGGTGGACGATGGAGAGGGAGGGTGGCACCAGCGGACGCGCGAACACGGCCGAGAAGAAGAAGCCCGCGGCTTGGCGACATCCAGAGCGTGCCCACCACACACAGAGCACTCGCACAGGCGTCCCAACAGTGCGGTCACCGCATGCATTGCCATGGAGAGGGCACGTAGGCCTGGCAAAAGATGTCCATAGTGTTGTCCATCCATCCTACAGCCTCACTGAAGTGATGGATCGATCAAAGGGACTATGGATTGATGGGAGGCTTCAAATGAATGTTCCTGTAGCCAACTTGGGTTAGAAGTTGTGGTCAAGTTACTTGACCAAAGGATCAGAGAGGATGCCACCAGGCTTTAGGGTAGGAAGGACTAGAGTCCTGTGAATTTTGAGATGATTTGGATAAGATTTGAAGATAGTTGCTATACAACTGCCAAGAACAGCACATAAACTGAAATTGGATGTTGCACTCACATGGGGTACTGGGTTGAGCTGCAATTTGGTGGAGAGTTATGATTTAGGACCGGGTAGGCACTGGAAAAATTTCATGCCATTTGGAAATACCTAGATGGTACTTCCTTTACAAAGGTCCTCTCTGGACAGGAAATTGGAGGAATATTGTAGAACAAATGACATGGCAAACTGATGTGAATTATGGCATGCTCAAAGAATATAGGGATATTTAGGTCCTGGATTTATTTTAGAATTTTGGAAGCAATATAAAATGTAGTTGCTTCATACACTGAAAATTTGAACAGAACCAAAGGTTAGAAGGGGTGCTCACATAGATTGTTGGATGGAGCTACTATTTCGTGTAGGGGAATCATTTGAGCACATGGAGGGCCTGGCAATATTTCAACTCAAATGGATACTCCTAGCTAGTACTTCCTTCACAAAGATTCTCTCTGGACAGAAATTGGGGAATTTTGTGGAAGACAGAAATATAGGTTGCTTCACAACCTAGGTCAGACAGGGTTATTCCTTTAATAGGAAAAAGGAATATTCCCAAGAAAAGAATTTTGGGGTTGGGCTAGAATGGAAGTGCCATGATCTTGGGAAAGATACAAGGATGATGCACCACTTGGGAGAAAAGAAATGATAATCTCCCAGGTTTCAAGTCCACAGAACTGCTCCAAAAGAAAACCAGAGCAAAAACCAAAGAAAACCAAAAGAAAAAGAAAGGGCCAAAAATCGGGGTGTTACAAACCTTCCCCCCCTTAGAAAAATCTCGTCCTCGAGATTTGGTTGTTCAGGGAATAAGTATGACTGAAGGAAACCGTTTCCAACTCGGGCATCCTTTTTCCTTTGTATATTGTCCCTCCTGGATTTCATATGATCGGACTTTCTGACTTCGGGGTGATTTGCTTCACCTTACTTGAATTTCTGACGGGTCTTACCTCATACGTCAAACCTTATGCTGACTTGGATGGGTTAATGTTTGCCGGTAATATCCTGAGAATAAATTTTCTGTGAACACGAAACCTTTGTATTTCTTCCATTGGTTTGCTCAAATAGATGTGTGTCTTCTGGGTTCACACCATGCTGGGAATCATGGTTGTTTTCTTAACGGGATCTGACTGCCCATAGGTGATACTGGGGCATCGGGATTTGTCTCTTTGTCTCGATCTTGCAATTTCAAACCGTAGCAACCTCAAGTCTGGACTGACAGTTGCGCTATCGGGAAAATATTCCTCATGCCAGGTTGTCCTTGTACTCAATTCCGCCAGTGAGAGCACCTGATCTAAGCTGGGTGCTCGACTTTTGACTTACCCATGCTGTCTGTATTGTCATCGGTGTTAATAAGTCGTGAGATATTGTAACACGGTCGCTGAAGTCAACATGCTAAAATGACTAAGGAATCTTGCATCTGATGAGACAGACTGGGATATTTCACACTGACCCTTCTAAACATGTGTAACCGGACAAACCGATTAACGTGACCTGAGGTCCTTATGGAACAGGATAGGTTTCTGAGTGCATGTCCATGTTGATCTTTATGGAATTGTGGTCTCAATCTGACTTGGGTACCCGGACCCTGACGGTCGTGCAAGAACCATCATGTTTTGCTGTCTGTCTTACCCTTGATTGTCAGTATTTTCTTTGTCGGACTCCCTTGTGGCAAGAGCTTGGCCACCTTTATTTATTCTCTGTTCTTCTTGTGACCATAGTTGTTGTGGGTGCAATATTTCATTATCATACCTTATCCTTGCGCATGGAATGAGTCCTCATAGTCATACCATCTAGTTGGTACAGAGTGCGTTGTTCGGGCTGATCAGACAAGACTGTAACAAGAGTCCATGATACCACCTTTTCCTGTGCCGAGAAGCTGACCTTTGTAGTCACTGTCAAAATCGTTGTTTCAAGCTTGTCTACCCCACCATTTGTTGATTCACATGAGATGTATATCTGACTTTGCTTCCTCTGACATAAATTATGGAGTTGTTGCATCCTGGCCTTCTTTTGGTAGATTTATGTGAACACAGTTGTATCCACATATGAGTGACTTGCATGATCTGGGATGCATGCTCCCCATTCATAGGGAAATCTGAAGTTAAATACAAGATTTCCCGGAGCAGACATATGTTCTGACGGATTTCCGCCAAAACTGTTGCGGACCTAATTCTGAAGTTGCCCTGTCCTATACTGCCAACCTACTGTGTAATATCTTGTAGCAGTACTGGTGACGGTGGGTAGTGTGGTACTGAAGGAGACTGGATTGCTTGCTGAAGAAGGCTGGATACCTTTCACTCGAAGCTTTAGTCGTGGTAGCATGCTGGAGAAGGCTGGGTTCCGTGCCTGAGAAGCTTCTCCCCTGGTTGCGTATTGAGTAAGATTCTTTGCCTTATGCCAGAAGCTTTCAACGAGGTAGCTTGGAGTGGAAGACTGGGTATCTTGGGCAGGAAGTTGTCCATGTGTCGTACAGAGGAAACTTGAGGAGCCTTGCACCATAGGCTTCTTCCAGTAGCGTGTGGAGGAAGGCTGAGTTTCTTACACCAGAAGCTTCGTATTGTGATCCGCGGGCTGAATGCTGTATACATACCCATAACATTTTTTATGTTGGTCATGTGTATGAGAAGAATTGCCTGACTGTCTTTCTTGTTGAAGATTGAACTCATAGCCCCTTCTGTCTTTCTTCCGGAGTATAACATATTTCAAGTTTCACTCGTGGCTGAAACAAAACTTTATATATGATTCATACCTTTGGCGGAAAATATACCGTTGACCTTGTACCTGACTTGTCTTCCTGCTGTAAAGATTACGCAACTGATGAAGACTTGATGCTGATAATGGATCCCGGCTACCATTTATATCCCCAATAAAATGCAGTCAACTGAGAGTGCCATACTATTTAGTTGAGCTTCCAGATAATTGAGATCCTTATTGCTTCTTCGGGTCCGATGGTGATTGATGAGCAACTTTCATGAGAGGGAAATAAGGTAACACCAAAGGCCCAAAAGAAACAACAAAGAAAAACAACTAAATCGAGCAACGACACATAATAGGCACACAAGCATCCATAAGCAATACTGCATCCATTACTACTCAACACATACCACAACATGCATGCTACTACAACTGATGCAACATGAACTATACAGATACTAATGCATTACGAACAAACTAAAGCTGGGTAGCTTACGAAGGAGCTAGTGGACGGATGGGTGGAGCAGTTGATGCTGGAGGTGCAGAAGTCGATGAAGAAGGCAGTGGGGGTGGAACCATTGCAACACCGAGCCATCTCCTGGCCCGGGTCGCATCTCGGACTAGCTCAGCAATCAGCATATACTCGGCCATCATGAAGCGAGACAAGGACGGGATGGCCAAATCATCATTAGGGCGAGTAGAGGGGAACCTGACTCTCCTGGGGTTCTCGGCTCTGGTAGGGTAGTAGGAGTAAGGATGGTTTTCTTGCATCACCAGCTCTTGATGACGAAGACCCGTAATTCCTGCCAGGGCTGCGAGTTGAACTGCGCGATCTGGAGTGGCACCATATCCGCCATGGAATCTGTAGGTACATCTTCCGATAGGGATCCTGGCTTCCAGAAATACATGGGCAACATACTCCAGTTGTCTTTGATGACCCACAAGTATAGGGGATCAATCGTAGTCCTTTCGATAAGTAAGAGTGTCGAACCCAACGAGGAGCAGAAGGAAATGACAAGCGGTTTTCAGCAAGGTGTTTTCTGCAAGCACTGAAATTATCGGTAACGAGTAGTTTGATAGCAAGATAATTTGTAACAAGTGACAAGTAGCAATAGTAACAAAGAGTGCAGCAAGGTGGCCCAATCCTTTATGTAGCAAAGGACAAGCTGGAACGATCTCTTATAATAAGCAACACGTTCTCGAGGACACATGGGAGTTTCGTCTAGCCACTTTCATCATGTTGGTTTGATTCACGTTCGCTACTTTGATAATTTGATATGTGGGTGGACCGGTGCCTGGGTGCTGTTCTTACATGAACAAGCCTCCCACTTATGATTACCCCCTCTCGCAAGCATCCGCAACTACGAAAGATGAATTAAGATAACTATAACCATAGCATTAAACATATGGATCCAAATCAGCCCCTTACGGAATATCGCATAAACTAGGGTTTAAGCTTCTGTCACTCTAGCAACCCATCATCTAATTACTACTCCACAATGCATTCCCTTGGGCCCAAAGATGGTGAAGTGTCATGTAGTCGACGTTCACATGACACCACTAAGAGAATCAACAACATACATATCATCAAAATATCGAATGAATACCAAATTCACATGATTACTTATGACAAGACTTCTCCCATGTCCTCAAGAACAAAAGTAACTACTCACAAATCATCATCATGCTCAAGATCAGAGGGGTATTAAATAGCATATTAGATCTGAACATATAATCTTCCACCAGATAAACCAACTAGCATCAACTACAAGATGTAATCAACACTACTAGCAACCCACAAGTACCAATCTAAGGTTTTGAGACAAAGATTGAATAAAAGAGATGAACTAGGGTTTGAGATGAGATGGTGCTGGTGAAGATGTTGATGAAGATTGGTCCTCCCACAATGAGAGGATCGTTGGTGATGTCGATGGCGACGATTTCCGCCTTTCGGAGGGAAGTATCCCCGGTGGAATCGCTCCGCCGGAGAGCAAAAGTGCTCCTGCCCAAGTTTCGCCTCGAGACGGCGGCGCACCATCCCAAAAGTCTTCTCCTTATTTTTTCTAGGGCAAATGGACTTATATACCAGAAAATGGGGGCCAGAGGCTGGCCAGGGGCCCCACGAGCCACCAGGGCGCGCCTGTGGGGGTGGCGTGCCCTGGTGCCTCGTGCGCACCTGAGTGGCCCCCTCTGGTACTTCTTGATTCCAGTATTTTTTATTTATTCCAAAATAATTCTCTGTGAAATTTTAGTTCATTTGGAGATGTGCAGAATAGGTATCTCTGACATAGCTTTTTCCGGTCCAGAATTCCAGCTGCCGGCATTCTCCCTCCTTGTGTAAATCTTGCATATTAAGGGAGAAAAGGCATTAGAATTGCTCCACAAAGTGTTATACTGAATGAAAACACTATAAATAACAGTAGCAAAACATGATGCAAAATGGACGTATCAACTTCCCCAAGCTTAGACCTCGCTTGTCCTCAAGCGAAAGCCGATATCGGTAATCATGTCCACATGTTTAGAGAGAGAGGTGTCGATAAAAACAAAATACGGACATAGTAGCATCATGATCATTATTATAACAACAATATTTAATATCATAAAACTTCTCATGAGTAAGTAACAATTCATCACAACAATGAAGTATAAGGAATAAAATTTCTTGAAAACTAACAAACTATGTTCTCAGTCAACAATGCAATTGCAATTCATCATACTTTCAGGAAGAGTCTCATGTAGGAGCTTTTTAGCAAGTCCACATACTCAACCATCATATAGTCTTCTGTGATTGCTAACACTCACAACATATATATGGAGCAAAAAGTTTCAGCCAGACACATAGAAAGATAGGGGCTTATAGTTTCGCCTCCCAACTTATTCACCTCAAGGGTAATGTCAACAATAATAACTCATGATCACTCATATCCAACTGGATATATATGTCTAGATCTTTCCCCACCACATGATGCTTGCAAAAGAGAAAAACAAAAAGGAATAGAGGAGAGCACTATTAACTCTTTGCATAAAAAGTAAATACATAAAAGTAAAATATAGGCCCTTCGCAGAGGGAAGCAGAGGTTGTCATGCACTTTTTGTTGTTGGATGCATAAGCTCTTAATGCAAAGGAACGTCACTTTATATTGCCCCTTATGATAGCAACCTTTATTATGCAGTCTGTCGCTTTTATTTCTTTGCCATCACAAGTTCGTACAAAGCTTATTTTCCCTTACAATAAAAGTTCATACACATTTAGAGGCAATTTTTATTGCTTTTTTGCACCGATGACAACTTACTTGAATGATCTTATTCAATCCATAGGTAGATATAGTGGACTCTCATGACATGAAACTGGGTTTACGGGTTTTTTGATGCACAAGTAGTATCTCTACTTGGTGCAGATTTTTGGCAAGGATATTGAGCGAGCACCACATGCTAGAGGATCTATAACAATATAACTTCTATGTGAATATAAGCAAACATAATTCATTATGTTGTCTTCCTTGTCCAACATCAACAATTTGACATAAAATACTTAATGGGGGCTAACAATCATACAAGATGTCCAAGATAGTATATTTGCATGTGAATCTTCTCTTCCCTATTAATTCTTTCATGAATTGCATCATTGACCAATGCTATGTTTGTTAACTTCCAATAAATTTTACCACTTATACTTTTCTTTATGTAATGTCATTACTTTCCATAAGATTAGCATATGATCTTTTTCATTATTTTCATTGCTAGGATTGAAACATAAAAGTAAAGAAGCAAAAATTCAAACTACTCTTTACTATATAACTCTCAACTCAATTACATAGATAGATAGATCACGAAACTAACACTCGAAAATAGATCATACTAAACTTTTATTCAACTAGATCACGAAATAACTACGGATCGAACTAAAAGTAGGTAAAGATAATAAAAGTGATGGTGATACGATACCGGGGCACCTCCCCCAAGCTTGGCACAAGCCAAGGGGAGTGCCCATACCCATGTGCTCAAGTTTCTTTCTTCGGTGATGGTGGTGGTGATGAAGTTGTGGGCTTGTCCTCCACAACATTAATTATGATCTCCTTTAAGCTTTGAATTTCTCGGAGCACATGCTCTATCATCTCTGCATTCTTTTGGACTTCGGCCATGATATGCTTATTTTCTGGCCCCCAAGCATTCTTTCCTGCATCACTTTCACTTGGACGAGAGATGTCCCAATTGGAAGGTATGTGCATACGAGGAGTATTTTCAACCCCATAATTGTGAACCAAATTATGAAAGTTGTTCCGATGTAACCTGTGTAGGGGCCTCCTAGGGGGAAACCCTTCTTGTACCTCTGGACTCCCATGTCTTGCAATGCTTCTCACAGCTTGATGTGGGTTTGGAATTGTGGAGATGCCGTCAAGGGTGCCCCTCTTGGAGGCCGGAGGGTGAACCTCAAGAGAATCTCCATCATCTTCTTCCATGGTAACCTCTCCTTCCCCCTCTTGCCTGAGCTCCATCTAAAGCAACCAAGCATTGTCCCCCACATTGTTTGAGGAAGAGGAAGACATGATGCCTGGCTTCGAGATCTGACAGAAAACAACACAAAACAAGAACAGGGGAAAAAACTTGCTATACGGTGGTCAAAACATCCGGGAGTATATATAAATAATTTTTATCTTGCAAAACAAGTAATCCAGGAGAAAACGGAGTCGGGAAGGCTCACGTTGGGCCCATGAGCCACCAGGGCGCGCTTGGGGGGGGGGGGGGTGGCGCACCTTGGTGCCTCGTGGGCACCAGGTGGGTCCCCTCGGCTGTTTCTTATTTTTGTATTTTTTCTAATATTCCAAAACTGACAGAAAATATTTTTATGGAATTTGTGGAGTCGGTTTACTTACCGTATCACATACCTCTTCCTTTTCAGGGTTCTGGAGTGTTCTGGAAGGTCTCTCTTATGTATTCCTCCGGTGTAATTGTTTCAATAATATTAGTTTCAACATTAATGGGGGTACCTGAAATATAATGCTTAATTCTTTGCCCATTCACTACTCTCGGATTAGTGACTGCGGAGTTGTTTATTTTGATGGCTCCGGAGCGATAAACTTCTTCGATGATATACGGTCCTTCCCATTTAGAGGGAAGCTTTCCTGCAAAGAATCTCAAATGAGAGTTGTACAATAGAACTTGCTCACCCACTTTGAATTCCCATTTTTGAATTCTTCTATCATGCCATCGTTTAACTTTTTCTTTAAACAATTTGGCATTTTCATAAGCTTGGCTTCTCCATTCATATAATGAGCTAATATCAAATAACCTCTTTTCACCGGCAAGTTTAAAATCATAATTGAGTTCTTTAATTGCCCAATATGCTTTATGTTCTAACTCAAGAGGTAAATGACATGCTTTTCCATAAACCATTTTATAAGGGGACATACCCATAGGATTTTTATAAGCAGTTCTATAAGCCCATAATGCATCGTCAAGTTTCTTAGACCAATTCTTTCTAGATCTATTAACGGTTTTTTGCAAAATTAATTTTATTTCTCTATTGCTCAATTCTACTTGACCACTAGATTGAGGGTGATAGGGAGATGCAATTCTATGGTTGACTTCATATTTAGCAAGCAGTTTACGGAATGAACCATGAATAAAATGTGAACCACCATCAGTCATTAAATATCTAGGGACTCCAAACCTTGGGAAAATAATTTCTTTAAACATTTTAAAAGAAGTGTTATGATGAACAGTACTAGTTGGAATAGCTTCTTCCCACTTAGTAACGTAATCAACAGCAACTAAAATATGAGTATACCCATTAGATTTAGGAAAAGGTCCCATATAATCAAATCCCCAAACATCAAACGGTTCAATAGCAAGTGAATAGTTCATAGGCATTTCCTGATGTCTACCAACATTACCAATTCTTTGACATTCATCACAAGATAAGACAAACTTATGAGCATCCTTGAAAAGAGTAGGCCAATAAAAACCAGAATGCAATAACTTATGTGCAGTTCTGTCTCCCGCATGGTGTCCTCCGTAAGCTTCGGAATGACACTTCCGTAGGATTTGTTCCTATTCATGCTCAGGTATACAACGTATAATAATACCATCTACTCCTTCTTTATAAAGATGTGGATCATCCCAAAAGTAATGTCTTAAATCATAGAAGAACTTTTTCTTTTGTTGGTATGTGAAACTAGGTGATATAAATTTAGCAACAATATAATTAGCATAGTCTGCATACCAAGGAGTATTATGAGAAGCATTTATGACAGCTAATTGTTCATTAGGAAAATCATCATTAATAGGAAGTGGGTCATCGAGAACATTTTCTATTCTAGACAAATTATCTGCTACGGGATTCTCAGCTCCCTTTCTATCAATAATATGCAAGTCAAATTCTTGTAGCAATAGAACCCACCTAACGATTCTAGGTTTAGCATCTTTCTTTTCCATAAGGTATTTAATAGCAGCATGATCAGTGTGAACAGTTACTTTAGAATCAACTATGTAAGATCTGAATTTATCACATGCAAACACAACTTTTAGAAATTCTTTCTCAGTAGTAGCATAATTTCTTTGAGCACTGTCTAGAGTTTTACTAGCATAATGGATAACATTTAAATTCTTATCAACTCTCTATCCTAGTATAGCACCAACAGCATAATCACTAGCATCACACATAATTTCAAAAGGCAAGTTCCAATCAGGTGGTTGAACAATAGGTGCAGTGGTTAAGGCTTTCTTACGTGTTTCAAAGGCTTCTACACAATCATCATCAAAAATAAATGGAACATATTTTTGCAAAAGATTGGTAAGAGGCCTAGAAATTTTAGAGATGTCTTTAATAAACCTCCTATAGAAGCCAGCGTGACCAAGGAAACTTCTTATACCTTTAATATCTTTAGGACATGGCATTTTCTCAATAGCATCAAACTTAGCTTTATCAACTTCAATACCTCTTTCAGAAATTTTATGCCCCAAGACAATACCTTCATTCACCATAAAGTGGAACTACTCCCAATTCAAGACAAGATTAGTACATCTCTGCAAAACTCGATCAAGGTTGCTTAAGCAATCATCAAAAGAAGTTCCGTAAACGAAGAAATCATCCATGAATACCTCAACAATCTTTTCACAAAAGTCAAAGAATATTGCAGTCATACATCTTTGAAAGGTAGTAGGTGCATTGCATAAACCAAAAGGCATATGTCCATAAGCATAAGTTCCAAAAGGACAAGTAAAGGTGGTTTTCTCTTGATCGGATTGTGATACGGGTATTTGAGAAAAACCAGAATAACCATCTAGGAAACAAAAGTGTGTATGCTTAGACATTCTTTCTAACATTTGATCAATAAAAGGTAAGGGGTAATGATCTTTTCTAGTAGCTTTGTTTAATTTTCTAAAATCAATTACCATCCTATAACCAGTTACAATTCTTTGTGGAATGAGTTCATTACTATCATTAGGAACAACGGTAATACCTCCTTTCTTAGGGACACAATGAATGGGACTTACCCATCTACTATCAGCTATAGGATAGATTATACCTATTTCCAGAAGTTTTAATATTTCGGTTCTTACCACCTCTTTCATCTTAGGATTTAATCGTCATTGGTGGTCGACAACTGGTTTAGCATCAGGCTCCATATTAATTTTGTGCTGACATAGAGTGGGACTAATGCCCTTAAGATCATCAAGAGTATATCCAATAGCAGCTCGGTGCTTCCTCAGAGTTTTCAATAATCTCTTTTCTTCATGCTCTGAAAGGTTAGCACTAATAATAATAGGATATATCTTCTTCTCATCAAGATAAGCATATTTCAATGTATCAGGCAATTGCTTCAATTCAAATACAGGATCACCTTTAGGCGGAGGAGGACCTCCAAGAGTTTCAATAGGCAAATTGTGTTTAAGGATAGGTGGTTGATCAAAGAACATCCTATCTATTTCGTTTCTTTCATTCATATGCATATCATTTTCATGGTCTAGCAAATATTGTTCTAACGGATCAGTAGGAGGTACGGCAATAGAAGCAAGACCAATAATTTCATCTTTACTAGGCAATTCTTTATAATGAGGTTGTCTACGAAATTTGGAGAAATTAAACTCATGAGACATACCACCAAAATTAACACTAACAGTTTCTTTAGCGCAATCAATCTTGGCATTAACAGTGTTCAAGAAAGGCCTACCAAATATAATGGGAAAAAAATCATCGTGTGGAGAACCGAGGACTAGAAAATCAGTAGGGTATTTTATTTTCCCACACAAGACTTCAACATCTCTTGCGATCCCAAGCGGTGTAATGGTATCTCTGTTTGCAAGCTTAATAGTAACATCAATGTCCTCCATTTCAACTGGTGCAATATCATTCATAATTTCTTGATATAAGGTAAACGGAATAGCACTCACACTAGCACCCAAATCACATAAGCCATGATAACAATGATCTCCTATTTTAACTGAGACAACATGCATGCCTACTACAGGTCTGTTTTTATCTTTAGGATCAGGTTTAGCAATTCTAGCCGCTTCATCACAGAAGTAAATAACATGCCCATCTATATTATCAACCAAGAGATCTTTAACCATAGCAACATTAGGTTCAACTTTAATTTGTTCAGAGGGTTTAGGTGATCTAATATTACTTTTGTTAACCATAGTTGAAACTTTAGCATATTCCTTAATCCTAACAGGAAAAGGTGGTTTCTCAATATAAGCAGTAGGCACAACTAGATCAACATGGTAAATAATTGTTTCTTCTTTAATACTAATGGGTTCCTCAATCTTTTCTTTAATAGGGGGAATGATATTTAAACCACTTCTCTTTAGGGAGATCAACATGAGTAGCAAATGATTCACAAAAGGAAGCTACTATCTCAGAGTCAAGTCCATATTTAGTGCTAAACTTACGAAAAGCATCGGTATTGATAAAATATTTAACACAATCGAACTCAAGTATTATACCTGACTCATTACCTTTATCGAGTTCCCAATCTTCAGAGTTGCTTTTAATTCCAAAAGATCCCACCTGAATTCAATAGTTTTCTTCATAAAGGAGCCAGTCGAAGAAGAATCGAGCATGGTTTGATTATCATGTGAAAGCCGAGCATAAAAATTCTATAAGATAATTTATTTTGAGAGCTCATGATTGGGGCATGTGTACATCATGTACTTAAGCCTCCCCCAAGCTTGAGCAATTCTTTCTCCTTCACGAGGCCAAAAATTATATATATAATTCCGATCACGATGAACCAAATGCATAGGATAAAATTTCTGCTGGAATTCCAGTTTCAAACAGTTCCAGTCCCATGTATCAGTATCATCACATAGCCTATACCATGTCAATGCCTTTCCCTCCAAAGATAAAGGGAATACTTTCTTCTTAACTCCATCTCTGGATAAACCTGCAAGCTTAAACAATCCACTAATTTCGTCCACATAGATCAAGTGCATATCAGGATGTACCGTTCCATCTCCTGCATAAGGATTAGCTAGCAGTTTCTCTATCATACCCAGAGGAATCTCATAATAAATATTTTCAGTAGGTGCAGTAGGTTGAGGAGCAACTATTGGTGCTTCCGGTCGAGGTGACAAGTGACAGTAAATTTCAGCACGTAATATAAATGTTTCCTTACCAAATTCCACTCCCCAAAGGTGCTTCACTCCCCGGCAACAGTGCCAGAAAAGAGACTTGATGACCCACAAGTATAGGGGATCAATTGTAGTCCTTTCGATAAGTAAGAGTGTCGAACCCAACGAGGAGCAGAAGGAAATGACAAGCGGTTTTCAGCAAGGTGTTTTCTGCAAGCACTGAAATTATCGGTAACGAGTAGTTTGATAGCAAGATAATTTGTAACAAGTGACAAGGGCAATAGTAACAAAGAGTGCAGCAAGGTAGCCCAATCCTTTTTGTGGCAAAGGACAAGCTGGAACGATCTCTTATAATAAGCTACACGTTCTCGAGGACACATGGGAGTTTCATCTAGTCACTTTCATCATGTTGGTTTGATTCACGTATGCTACTTTGATAATTTGATATGTGGGTGGACCATTGCTTGGGTGCTATTCTTACTTGAACAAGCCTCCCACTTATGATTACCCCCCCTCGCAAGCATCTGCAACTACGAAAGAAGAATTAAGATAACTATAACCATAGCATTAAACATATGGATCCAAATCAGCCCCTTATGGAATATCGCATAAACTAGGGTTTAAGCTTCTGTCACTCTAGCAACCCATCATCTAATTACTACTCCACAATGCATTCCCTTGGGCCCAAAGATGGTGAAGTGTCATGTAGTCGACGTTCACATGACACCACTAAGAGAATCAACAACATACATATCATCAAAATATCGAGCGAATATCAAATTCACATGATTACTTATGACAAGACTTCTCCCATGTCCTCAAGAACAAAAGTAACTACTCACAAATCATCATCATGCTCAAGATCAGAGGGGTATTAAATAGCATATTAGATCTGAATATATAATCTTCCACCAGATAAACCAACTAGCATCAACCACAAGATGTAATCAACACTACTAGCAACCCACATGTACCAATCTCAGGTTTTGAGACAAAGATTGAATACAAGAGATGAACTAGGGTTTGAGATGAGATGGTGCTGTTGAAGATGTTGATGAAGATTGGTCCTCCCACGATCAGAGGATCGTTGGTGATGTCGATGGCGACGATTTCCCCCTCCCGGAGGGAAGTATCCCCGGCGGAATCGCTCCGTCGAAGAGCAAAAGTGCTCCTTCCCAAGTTCCGCCTCGAGACGGCGGCGCTCCATCCCAAAAGTCTTCTCCTTATTTTTTCTAGGGCAAATGGACTTATATACAAGAAAATGGGGACCAGAGGCTGGCCAGGGACCCCATGAGCCACCAGTGCGCGCTTGGGGGGGGGGGGGGGTGGCGCGCCCTGGTGCCTCGTGGGCACCTGGGTGGCCCCCTCTAGTACTTCTTGATTCCAGTAGTTTTTATTTATTCTAAAATAATTCTCCGTGAAATTTCATCTCATTTGGAGATGTGCAGAATAGGTATCTCAGACATAGCTTTTTCAGGTCCAAAATTCCAGCCGCCGACATTCTCCCTCCTTGTGTAAATCTTGCATATTAAGAGAGAAAAGGCATTAGAATTGCTCCACAAAGTGTTATATTGATTGAAAACACTATAAATAACTGTAGCAAATAAACATGATGCAAAATGGACGTATCAGTCTGCCTCCAAGTGGAACCTCAAAAACTTGATACCTCGGCACTCCTCCATTGGGATAGAGGCTATGCCATACATCGCGGAGTAGGGATGCAAAGCTGAGCGATGCAGGGGCTGCGTCGAACTCAATAGGAACGGCAGCCATCTACACTCATGGAATAGACGGTCAGAAAAACACGGAATTTATGTGCATGCTATGCAACAACCAAGTGTAGCAATCAAATGCAAGAAATAGTCAAGACTCTATACTACCGGTTTCTAACGCTCGCGCTGACTAGGGCATCCTACAGCCAAACCTGGCTCTGATACCAACAGTTGTGGCACCCCGGCTCAGAGGGACCGGTACACCCCATATTCCAGCCCAGAAATCGAGTCTTCTGGAATACAGCACTGGTTGGCATAGAACAAATCAGCTCTGATTACAAATCATAAGGGTACAATGGTCTGCTATTACAAAGATTACAATGGCACGGCGACACGACGCCTACTAAGGTAGCTCTATGCAAGCAGCGGGACAACTCGTAGTAACGGAACGACGACGACGGTGGTGAACTCCACTCCACAGGGACTCTAGCTGGGACAAGGTCTAGCTCGCGCGATCGTAATCCTCAACAAGCAATCAATCACGGCATCACCTGCAATCTGGCATGACACGCAGGTGAGTACTTTGAATGTACTCGCAAGCTCACAACAACCACAAGCATCAAAGCAAGACAATAACATAGCATTAACAGGTTAAGTTGTTATCAACTACCATGGTGTGGAAGCGAGTATTAAACATGATATGATACTCGCTAGAATTACTAACGAACCATCATCTCGGGTCACAGGGACCATCTCACCCTTGGCTATCTGGCCAAGCAATAAACCATCTCGATCACCTCGTGATCAAATAAATTCTTGTGATCACCGCGAGATCACATCACCATCCGATGATCATCCTCAAGATCATACCAATATCATCATCGGCATCCTGCCAAACTGTTACATACTCACTTACAAAGATAAGTCATTATAAGTCATTCTGTAAGTCATTCCATCATTGTGAGTGTTGATCGAACTGTGTGACCTACAACAAACTGTGTCCATAACCGAGGACGCGGCTATCGATAGTTTATACACTCTACAGAGGTTAGTACACTATACTCACACCACGGAACTCATGGCCTCGTGCTCCCATTCGGGTGGACCAACGACGTTCCGACAAAACCAATCTATTGCATGACACTCTCCCGGCCACTCCGACAAACTCCCCTTTGGGCTATGTCATGGGTGGCCCTGATGTCAACTCGTGACATCCTTCCACCTCATGGCTGCCACCGTCGTGGCCAAACAAAACAAACTCGTCCCGAATGGGGACACCTGAGTACAACACAACTCGGGCACACAAGGTTATGACCACCTACCGGGCCAAGGCAGCGCAAGCATATAACCTTCCCTAGTTGGAGGAACCGGCGAGTGGCATGACAATAGACCGAATTAGGGCCTCCCCATCCAGGCAAATGTGGCTGCACTGGTGAGCTCGATTCGGTGGCACCTGATCAACGAAATGACGGAATTTAACCCCAAGATATATCTGTGATAGAACTGTTACCCAATATTACATATCCACCTGTGATTCAAATCATAGCAATATCCATCTAATAATCCAAAGCATAATATATCCATATCATTATTATGAACTCCAATAATATAAAATTCAATATGATCATGAAGAGAGCATGACTACTGCTACTAATAATCCCGAAGCAATATGTCACCCTCAATCTGCAAAGCATTAGTCCTAGAAATCCAAGCATCATCATGGCAGTGGCAAAATCACATATTATCCCAACATAATGCCATGAATAAGTCATTTATAAATAATGCAATATTAAGCAAATTTATTCAAATAAATCATGAAATTTCATTGCAATCATGCAAATGGAGGGTGTGCCTTGCCTTGCTCCAAAAGAGAGGGGAAGAGCTCCTGGTCTTCACCAACACACAACAACCACTCCGAAAACATTTTTGAAAGCATTTATAAATATCACATAAAGCAAATACTTCTGTCTAGAAATTCGGGATAGAAGATAAAAATTCCAAACTCTACCAAAAAATAGAGGAGCTGAAAAGAAAAATGATGCAAAAAAGAATCAGTTCATTTGGACTTGTAGTTTAGGAGATATTCATGGTCAAAGTTTGGGTCAAACTGAATTTAAAAATGAATTTCTGGAAATTCCAGAAAATCTCTGGAGGGGTGACGTCGAAGACGTAAAGGCTGAATACGCCTTCACTTAAAAACATTTCAGCGGGGAGGTGGGAGGCTGATGGGTGGGGCCACCCCGTCAGATTCAAAGGGAGGGGGAAACAGAGGGCGGCGGTGCTCACCGGCGTCAGACGGCGGCGAGGAGGCCACGGCGAAGTAGCGAGAGGGGGGAACGGATCGGGCACTCCGCGGCGAGCACGTCGGTACCCGTAGCTTGCCGGGAGACGGCTAGACGGCGCTGCGCCCTTCGTCTCCAGCGGCGGCGAGCTACTGGCGACGATGGATCCGGCGACTCCGGCGAATGCTCGATCAGTAGAGGCGTTAGGGAGGACCAGAGGTTCACTAGGAGCTCGGGGAAAGGAGTGGTGGGAGCTAGAGTTGGCCAGAGTGAGCTACTGGAGAAGAGGGCCGAGCGGCGGGGTTCTTCACCGGAGAGGAAGAAGAAGACCCCACGAGCTCGCTGGGGTGGTGCCTGGCATCGATTGAGAGAGGTAGAGGTGGAGGGGTGAGGAGAGGCGGGATCGGGGAGGGGTTAAATAGGCGGATGGAGATGCCCAAGCTCGGGTGCCAGCACGGGCAAGATGGCCGGGGTTCTGGCGAACCGCGGACGCATGGGCGCACGGGAGAGCTCGGACAGTGACGTGAGCGAGTTAGTGGAGGCTCAGCGGCACAGGAGGAGCAGACGCGGGCGAGGCACGCGCGGTCGGCCATTACGGCACTGTGTGCGCGCGTGCGGCGAGAGTAGAGCCGCCGTGGCGTGAGGAGAGGGAAAGAAGGAGGGGGGACGGGGCTAGACGGCCAGGTGGACGACGGAGAGGGAGGGCGGCACCAGCGGACGCACGAACACGCCAGAGAAGAAGAATCCCGCGGCTTGGCGCCATCCAGAGCGCGCCCACCGCACGCAGAGCACGTGCACAGGCATGCCAACAGTGCGGTCACCGCGTGCATTGCCACGGAGAGGGCACGTAGGCCTGGCAAAAGATGTCCATAGTGTTGTCCATCCATCCTACAGCCTCACTGAAGAGATGGATCGATCAAAGGGACTATGGATTGATGGGAGGCATCAGATGAATGTTGCTATAGCCAACTTGGGTTAGAAGTTGTGGTCAAGTTACATGACCAAAGGATCAGCGAGGATGCCACCAGGGTTTAGGGTAGGAAGGACTACAGTCCTGTGAATTTTGAGATGATTTGGATAAGATTTGAAGATAGTTGCTATACAACTGCCAAGAACAGCACAGAAACTGGAATTGGATGTTGCACTCACATGGGGTACTGGGTTGAGCTGCAATTTGGTGGAGAGTTATGATTTAGGACCAGGTAGGCACTAGAAAAATTTCATGCCATTTGGAAATACCTAGATGGTACTTCCTTTACAAAGGTCCTCTCTGGACAGGAAATTGGAGGAATATTGTAGAACAAATGACATGGCAAACTGATGTGAATTTTGGCGGGCTCAAAGTATATAGGGATATTTAGGTCCTGGATTTATTTCAGAATTTTTGAAGCAATATAAAATGTAGTTGCTTCATACACTGAAAATTTGACCAAAACCAAAGATTAGAAGGGGTGCTCACATAGATTGTAGGATGGATCTAATATTTGGTGTAAGACAATCATTTGAGTACATGTAGGGCCTGGCAAAATTTCAACTCAAATGGATACTCCTAGCTAGTACTTCCTTCACAAAGCTTCTCTCTAGACAGAAACTTTGGGAATTTTCTGAGGAAGATTTACTAGGCAAATGGAGCTGAATTTTGTCATGTGGTAATTATTTGGATAGGAAAGAGTGCTCAAAAAGTTTGAGGGCAATCAAGTACATACAAATAGCACTTCCTTCACAAAGTGCCAAACTGGACAGAATAGGAAAATGAATATTCCTGAATTATTTTTGAATTAGGCAAGGAAGAGTTTGGACATATTTGAGGAATATATGATCCAAAGAATTTATGAGAATTATTTGGGAATTTTTTGGAAGACAGAAATATAGGTTGCTTCACAACCTAGGCCAGACAGGGTTATTCCTTTAATAGGAAAAAGGAATATTCCCAAGAAAAGAATTTTGGGGTTGGGCTAGAATGGAAGTGCCATGATCTTGGGAAAGATACAAGGATGATGCACCACTTGGGAGAAAGGAAATGATGATCTCCCAGGTTTCAAGTCCACATAACTGCTCCAAAAGAAAACCAGAGCAAAAACCAAAGAAAACCAAAAGAAAAAGAAAGGGCCAAAAATCGGGGTGGTACACTGTCGAGACCTACAAAGACATGAATGGAACCTCCAGCACATTACGGTCAAATCTGCTAAAGGTTCGAGGGCTACTAGGAGGGCAAATTCCACTCACAGGGACCCCAACCTCCACCACATGGCGGAGGTCCGTAAGCGAGGTCTGCAGGGTTCGACCCGAGGTTTCCCCAAATCGAATGGCAGCTCCCAGATGGCATAACACTGGGAGGTCACCCAAGGGGGGCTCCAAGAGGCATCGTCATCATTCTCGGGGTGCCACTCGCGTCGCACTCACCAAGGGAGGGTTCACCTCGCGGCTCCATGAAGTCACGCAGCCACTCCATGGGTGGGAGCAGGATCGCGGGCGACAAGGCTGCCCGGCGACCTGCAGTCCTCTTCCTTGCCACCACCTTAGGCCTCTGCACGGGGATAACCACTGGCTCCTCCTCCATAGGACCCATCAGAAGCAACAGCCCGTCCCGGAGGGCCCGTCGAGCCTGGGCGGCAAGGCGAGGGAGCTCGGACCGACCATGCTAGACACACTAGCCTTTCCACAAAGAACGGAGTCCGATGGCGGCAGAGGACATGTGGCCTTCGCCATCGGGGCACCAACCAGCGGCTCCTCCGGCCTCTTCCATTTATCCTCCTTTCCCGAGCTCCTCGTGAGTCCGCCTCCGGGACGACCCCGGGAGTTCTCACCCCTTGGAGCTCCGACCGCGGTAGGTCCGTAACTGGCCTCTGAAATCCCCCTTTGCTGCACGGCGTACGTCACCGCGGTGGGACCCTGAGGCTGAGGAGGATTGGACACAAAGCCATCAAACATCTACAGGGCGGGGGCTGTGGTTAGACAAAGGCCGGAGAAAGAACACAATAGAGGGCGAGCAATAAAAACAATAAAGGGCAGCTAGCCTCATCACTTACCCGCGACCGAGGGTTCGCCGAGCTGAAAGGCTCGAAAGTAACCCCCATATGAATCTCCCCGAGCGGGAGGCCGATCACCAAGTGCATGCAGCCCTCAACCTTGCTTTCAGAGAGTTTCTTCTTGAGCAGGCGGTCGGGATCGGTCAGGCCTTTGTATTCGAACATAAGGGATACCCTTGATCCCTGGGGAGGCACGTTCCTCTCCATCCACGTCTTGATAAGCTGGATACCCGCCATGCCTCTCTCGCGCATCTCGAAGACCGCCTAGATCAAGGAGCCAGTCTCGGGCTCGAACTCCGTCTTTGAGCTCCACTCCGGCCTCGGCTGGCACGGGACGTCCGCGAAGACAGGCATCGCCACCTCGCGACCCCGACCAACATCAGTGCAGTAGAACCACCTGCATTCCCATGACTCGGGGCCATCGTCGGCAGGAATCTCGAAAAAGCCAGAGTTCGGCTGAGGCCTGAGCTCTGCGGTGCCATAGGAGGGAATCTTGCCTCCCTTTGGATGGAGGACCACATCAAAAAAAATCTAAAGAGGTCAAAGTGGGGTGGGATCCACAGAAAGCATTCGAAAAGGGTCACGAAACAAGACAGATGCAACACTCCACTCAGAGTCAAATGATGAAGCTGAAGCCCATAGTGGGTGAGAACCCTGCGAACAAATGGGTGCAGGGGAAAGCGAAGCCCGCAGAAGAGGAAGGCTTCATGGACCACTAGGTTCCAGAGCAATGGACGAGGGACTTCTTCTTCCGCAGCAGGCGGCGGCCATCCCAATTCCACTAAACGCTCTAGATCATCCCTGATGATCGGGGATTTCTTCCAGTCACTGGCCCACTCAATTGTGGTGTCAGGATGAACCCACCGCGGGTCGGCTGAGTCATCCGTGGCACCCCAGCTCAGAGAACCGGTTTACCAGTGTTTCCAACCCAGAGATCATGTCTTCTGGAAACACACAACAACTTGGAACAAAACTGAACTGAACTTTATTAAAATATCTTGAGTACAAGCTCATAATTTACATGATAGCGAGGCCAGAAGCACTGCACGTGCTGAGACAATATCTACATTATTTAAGGAACATAGCAGGGCCTCGATACTACTGGGTAGACTACGGCGTCGCGGAACATAGTGCGGGAAACTCCATCCATAGGGACACTGCTGTGGACACGGCCTAGTTAGCGTAGCACGAACCTTCGGGACCTCCGTCCTCGGCTTCCCCTGCATCTGGCATGATACGCCAGGTGAATACTTGGAATGTACTCGCAAGCTCATGGCAACCAAAACAATGCAGCAAACAATAGCATGGCAATTAACAAGCTAAGTGATTAGGTTGCTCACTTACTGGTACCCAGTACCAACTTACTCTCCTCTGGGTTGTCCCACAACCCTCGGAATGCTCACAAGCCACAGAGCACTTCCGAAAATAAGACAAGTTTTTCCATCATTATTATCATTACGGTTGACCATCCTAGAGAGGCCTAAACAGACTGTCCAATACCGTGGATGCGGCTATTCGAATAGGTTTTTACACTCTACAGAGGTTGCGCACTTTACCCACACCATGGAGTACCTAGCCTCGTGATCCCATTCGGTGGTGCTCCAACGAAACCTGACTGACCTATGACCCCTCTATCATACCACCGACAATCATACCCTCCCAGGGTCATGTCCTGGGTGGCCCCTGTGTCACCTCGTGACACCTGCCACCGTCGTGGCCACTAACTGTCCCAAACGGGGACGCCGGCAAAATAACTCAACTGGGCTCATAGGATTATCGTCGTCTACCTGATCAGGGCAGCACGCACGCATAACCCTCCCTAGTTTGGTGGTACCGATAAAAGAGCACAAAGCCAGACCAAGTCAAGGCCGTCCCATACCGGCAAATGTGGTTGCGCGAAAAAGTCCAGGTAGGTGGCTCTTGATCAACTGACTAAGTTTAATATTATCAGGCAATTAACCATCATGGATATTCAACATAATTAACTTAACATGGTAGTAACTATGCAGCAAAATAATTTACTATGAATTAACACTTATTTAAATAATGCACATAATTCAATTAAATAACCAACACTATTGAAATGCTTCATGCAATGGATGACATGGCTTGCCTTGCTCTGTTGGGTTGTCCACAAACTTCTGGGCTTCAAATCCAAAAGAATCTCCTTCTGAAAATATTTTTAAAATGCAATTGAAAATGTCACATACTACTGTTCTGTTCACCAGAAATTCTGTGTGCATGGGAAAAATACCAAATTTTGCAAGCAAATAGAGGAGCTCAAGACAAACTCAGAGCAAAAAGAATTAATTGATTTGGACTTATGGTTTAAAAGTTATTGATGCTCAAAGTTCTGGTCAAAATCTGGATTAAACAGAAAAATCAGAAAATCTCTCAGGGGGCCACGTCGAAGGCGTAATTCGCCCGGGCGTCTCCACTTACCCCTTCGATGTGTGGCTGACGAGCGGGCCCTGTGGTCAGGTTTAAAAGGGGGAGGGGAGGGAACAGAAGACCGCGGCGCTCCGGCGACGGTCGCCGGCGATGCATTCGACGGCGAGGTCGGGAAAGAGCAGGGATGGAACGAGCACTCCGAGATGAACACGCACGTACCCGTGGCTTCGCGAGAGATGGCCGGACGACGTCGTCCCCTTCCTCTCCGGCGGCGGCGACGCTCGGGTGTCGTCAGAGACGGCGGTTCCGGCAGCGATTCACGCAGGCAAGAGGTCGGGCGTGACCAGGAGGATGAGCTGAGCTTGATGGTGAAGTCGGTGGAGGCTGGGAGAGAGTGAATCGACGGGGAGACAGAACTCGGGTGGTGGCGGATCTCCAGCGAGGTTCGAGGCCAGAGGGCCTCTCGGCCGTGGCTCGCTACTCGGGAGGACGATTGGGAGGAGGAGGAGTGGGGTGAGGAGCTCTGGAGAGGCCGGGGAGCCCTTTTATAGGCATGGGGCGAGCTCGGGCGAGCTCTCTGGAAACGGCGGGAACCGGGACACGTCGCTGGTGCCAGGACGCCTCGCTGGCTGGCTAGGCATGGGCGACAGGATAGGAGAGAGCAGGAGGAGTTAAGGTGGCCAGTGGCGGGTAGTGGAGGAAGAACACGCGCCGCACATCCACTGTGCCGGCGCGGGTGGCACAGTGCCCGCGCGCGTGGCGGCCGGTGAGGGCGATTCCGGCAAGGGCCAAGCTCCAGGATGGCTAGGTGGATGTAGGAGAAGACGCTGGTGAGCTAGGACAAGGGGGGAATCGCTCGGGGCAGACGGACGCGACGCATCAGAGGCGGGCGAGGTGCAGAGCACACGATTTGGCATGCCAGTCCCTTGCTCACCACGGGCATTGGTGTCTGCACGCCACGCAAGCCTGGCGTTTCTTGTCTAGCAGCTTCTCCTTCGATCACTTAGCCTCTCTATGCCTCTGGTTCGACTAGGTTCACTCTGAACCGAAGTGTAGCTTCAGCTACAGTTTCTGACAGGAAACTTGAGAGAGATCTAGAGGAGAGGTGAGCTAGAGATGAAGCCAATGGAGATGTCTGGGATGATCTATCTTGGAAGGACTCCAATCTGACCAAGTTTGAGAAGATTTCATCAAGAATTGAATATAGTTCATGTACAAGTGCTGTACTGAACCAGAAACAGAGATGAGCTTGTAGCACTCATCTGGTTGATCTTCTGGAGTTGAATTTTGGTGTGGTAGGGTTATTTGGTGAGGAGAAGATGCCATAAAAAATTCAGCTCAATTGGATACCTCTAGCTGGTAATTCCTTCACAGAGGTTCCAACTGAACAGAAACTTGGCAGAATATTGGTGATGAAAATTTGTACTGGACAAGATGATATTTTTGGATATTATGGAAAGATAGGTTCCCTAATAGCTCAGGGAATTTTCTGGGAATTAACTGAGTAGGGAAAATATGAGCTCCTTCAAAAATGACCAGTACTATCCAGAGAGCAAATGGAGTTTTCTGGACTAAACTTTGTACTGGACCATGAAATGTTTTTGAAGATTGTGGGAGTAGATGATAACAAGAAGGTCTGGGATTAATTTGGGATTTTTCTGATCACCAGAACTATAGGTTGCTGTGTAACCCATAGTGATGACAGATTTTCCCAAAGGAAGAAAATGAATATTTGGGAAAGATAAAGAATTGGAAATTGATCCAGATGGTGAGGGACAAGATTTTGGCAAGGTGGTGAGGGCTTTGGATCACTCTGAGAAATTCATAAGTCCAAAGTCAACTGAAAAAGGTTCAAAATCCATCCAAATTGCAAATAAAGCCAGAAAGATTTCGAAAAGAAAAAGTTGCCAAAAACCAGGGTGTCACATCATCCCTCCCACGACGGTCGACCGAGGCGACGGTGGGAGACGACATTGGATGCCCTAGGTGCACTACGGTGGCTATGGGAAGGTACAATGGTGAGCAGGGAGACGAGCCGCTCTTTGAGGGGTGCTGTTTCCCCTTTGGAAAGAAGGTGCATCCAATCTTACGCAGGACGACATCCACACTTGAAGTGGGCCGGCCCACGGCACATTGGGCCCAGTTATCTACAGCAGTAGCCACTACAAAAAAAACACTTTCGTGATGATACGTCTTTGTCATAGTAGGTCACGTTTTCTGTCATGCATGTACATCCGTGACGATTTTATGACAGAAGCAAGATAGTCATACCTAAGCTGTTGTAGAAGTGTTCCATGACAATACTGAAATTATCATCACGGAAGTGTCCACTTCCATGACAATAAATGTCACGTCATGGAAGTGTTTTTGTCAAGGGTAACCGACACGTGGCATCCACCGTAACGGGTCACCGTTAAGCTATCAGGTGCGGGTTTGGATCCGGTAACCTATTATCAGTCCGGACCAATGGCGATTTTCCACGTGTAAAATTCTCATTCGCCAACGGAACCACGTGTCAGGTCGGCATTAGGACAGATGTCATCCGTTCATTGGACGAGAGACGCCTATGATACGTCGACACGTGGCACGACCCAATAGTGGCCCATTTTGGTTAAAAAGGCCGGCCCGTTTGACTTGGTCAAAAGTTAGCGGGCTGGCCCATGGAAAGCCTGTTAACGGCCTATTCGCATACAACCCATTTACGGCTTGGGTACTCACGGCCCGTTATGCCCTTTCAATATTCGGCCCAGTGGCGTCATGTGGGCCATCCCATATGATTCCAGCCCGTTGTCACTTTCGGCCCATCTATGGCCTGTGACATCTTTCGGCCCATATGAGGCCTTTTGCATCTCTGGGTCCATTGACGGCCCGTGGTGAATCTGGTCCATAATGAACAGTAACTGCTTTGAGCCCATTAACAGCCCATGATTCCGTTGGGCCGTTTCCAGCCCTTGTTTTCTTTCGGCCTTCTAAGGGCCCATAAATTCTGGGGCTCATTTCCGGCCCTCGATTACTTACGGTCCATTACTGGCCTGTTATGCTAATGGGCCAAATTTAGCCTGTGGTAACAATAGGTCCGTTTGTGGCCCGTTAACCCGTTGGGCCATTTTCATCATGTCCTATAATCCGACCCATTAAGGACCCGTCATGCCTGTTGATAGAATTAAGCTTGTGCTATCTTTCGGCCTATTAACGACCCGTTATGGTCTAGGCCCATAAACGGACGGTTCCAATTTTGGCCCGTTTACGGTCCATATTGCGGTCTGGTTTTGGACCATGAATAGTACGGCCCATGGATCCTATGGCACGTAGGAGGCCCATGAATCCTACGGCCCATAGGAGGCCCATGGTTATTGCGGCCATTAGCAAACCGAGGAAAATGAACTTCAGTGACTACAAGGTAATAAATAAACAAGACTATAAGTAAATAAATAAGCAAGCAACTAATGTTAGGCTATTATGGTGATTATAGACATTACATCCACTGGGCATCAAAGTTCGCCACCAGTGCAAATTAAGGGAACAACAAAGCAGCATATTACATACACTGGGCGTCAAAATTGGCCACCAGTGCAAATAAACGCGGCAGCAAAACAAGTCCAGAACTGAAACAACTTCAGAAGAGCTCAAGAAACGTTATCCTGGCTATCCACCATGCTGGCAATAAGCTTAGCAAGCTTATTAGCTTTCTCTTATTTGGCGCTAAAATCCTCCAACACTTGCTATTGCACCAGAAAGTATGCATCTGAATTCTCCAGGGACTTCCTCAGTCCTTCAGCTTCTTGTCGCAGCACAGCTGATCGATGTCTTTCAGCTTGTAGTTGAGACTCAAGAAACCGAACTGATGCAGATAGCGAGTTTGAAGACCTTGTGCAAGCGGTAGTGGCCAGTAACTCGAACACTACATCAAGACAAGACTTTGGGGTTGTCTCACTATCTTCAAGATAGTTTTCCTTATCTGTTTTATCAACTTTGTTGGAGACCAACAAGGCTATCTCCCTATCTTCATCCTTATCTGCATTACTTCCTTTACGATTGCTTAATGTGGTACTCTTCTCCAATATTCTGTTAGCATTCTAAAAGAAGAAACAAGCAGACACATAACAGGTTTAGCATGTAGTATATGAAACTCATTTTGGTGAACCAGTTCAGTAGTAAGGTGCACAGGATTAAACTATCAAGTCTTCTATTGCAAAGTAGTACATTATAAAACCATCAAAAAAACATATGTCTATGTGCTATGGTCAGTGCATTGTCTTGCCAAATCAAAATAGAGACACAGTTCAAATCATATCAGTTCAAGACAAAGTAGCATTGAAAGAATATAAGTGTGGGAAACTACACGACACCACAAGATTTCAGATGGGTACCACGGGTATACATGTACAACTAACAACACTACTGGCTCTGTTTTGATGCTAGTTATGTGCATGATATGAGAAGATAACTGTCTACACAATTGAAATTGAAATCAACATAGAGCAATTTAGATGACCAAACCAGTTAAAGAAACATGTTTAAACATACCTGTTATGCCATTGGAGCTTCGATTGGATCCTTCAATTTAAAAATTAGTTGGTATGAGTAAATACAGTGATACAAGAGCAAAGCAGTATGCACCATAGCTATGGAATCTTACATGAGAACAGTTGTTCTTCAGGTTTAAGCACTTTCTCTACAAGAAGAAAGTACAATAAGATGCAGGCATATAGTACTTCAAAATGAAATATGATCTCATAGGCCCTACCAGATTCTTGGGTCTGGACCAATACAGAACAAGGCGTTCCTAGTTGTCGTCCCGTAAATGTGTCTCCGGAGAAAGTAAGGGAATTTGATGAGTTTCCTTGCCAGCGAAGTACATTTTCTTTAGGTAATTCTGATACCGCCGCAAATCATTCTTGAAGATAGCACATGTATTAGCATAGTTTACCTCATCCTGAGTTTCCAAACCGGTCATTCTCTACATAGAAAATTGGGAACATTTGCTGTGTTATGACCAGCATGGAGGTAGAAAGTATGGGACAAAGCAAATTAATTGCCATGAAAACTTACACATAACTTCTGGAGGAACATCTGCAACTGGCTTTTTCCTTCATCTTCAGTATAATATTTCCATGATGGGAAGATACGCACATAGGATTTAAGCACATCAAATGTGATAGACACTAAACTACGGATGACTAATTGTGCTTCGTCCACAGGAATAGGTGTACTAACTGGTGGAGTTGGGGTTCGCCGTGGTAGTCCTGGTGCTTTGGGCACTGGAGCTGCCTTACTAACTGCTCTTGTTTGGGAGCTCTGTGGTGGAGATTGTGTTGTGTCAACTGGAACTGGGCTACTATCTGTTAGGGTTGGGGCTAGATTGGGTGAAACATGTTCTCTATCCATCGGAGTAGGGGTACAATCTGCGAGCGTCTGGGTTATGTGTGGTAGGGCTAGTTCTTGTGCAAGTACAACCTGGGTGCTATCTCCATCGACAGGTAGCATTGTTTTATTTGAAGACCGTGTTTTCTCCGCTAGATACTACCATCACCCCTCCAATTCAAATGGCTGATAAACATGAAAAGTAGTTGAATGTATAGACCTTGTATGAGAGACATATGCAATAGATAGTGAGAAAAAAAGAGGGCATGAAATAGTTCACATATATGTTGTTTAACTAAACAGGATAGCATGACATAATTTCACATATATGATGTCTATCTAAATAGTATAGCATGACATAATTCAAAGATATGATGACTAACTAAAAAGGATGGCATGAGATAATTATATGATGTCTTTAGTAAACAGGTTCGCATGACATAATTCACATACATGTTATCTAAGTAAACAGGATGGCATGATATAATTCACATATGTGATTTATATACTAAGCAGATGGCATTCGCATATATGTTGTCTAAACTAAGCAGATGGTGTTGAATATTGTGTAGATGATGTCTAAACTATGCAATGCAAGACACCATATGCATGATACGAGCAGTATAACCCTGCCAAGTTAGAGCATACACCTCGGGGGGCGGAATAGGACTGGTCATCTGTCTCTGAATCCTCCTCTTAGGAACTATCTGGACCCAACAAGAGATCTGCTTCGACAGGTAGCACTATCTACTCTGAAGACCTTGTTTTCACTCCAGATTTTTTCATCACCCACTCAAATGGCTGATTCACAGGAAGAGTAGTTGAATGTACAAACAATGTCGACAAATGGAAATGTAATGAAAAAAAGGAATGGCAAGATATAATTCAAATATATGATGTCTGGCTAAACAGGATGGCATTGCATATTTCACATATATTATGGCTGGCTAAAAAAGATGGTATTGCATAATTCACATATATGATATAGAAACTAAATAGGTGGCATTACAAAACATGTCTAAACTAAGCAGATGACATATATGATGTCGAAAGTAAGCAAAGCAAAGGCACCATATGCATGATATGACCAACATCATCATGCCAAGTTAGAGCAAACACCTCGGGGGGTAAATAGGAGTGGTCAGCTCCCTCTGAATCCACCTCTAAATAGCTATCTTCCTCTGGATTACAATCTGGAGGAGGGGCATGGGGTTGCCATTGCACCCACCCTGGAGCGATGTCTACATGACAATGTATTGCCATGTGTGGCACCCTAGCTCAGAGGAACCGGAACACCCCGTATTCCATCCCAGAGATCAAGTCTTCTGGAATACGGCACTGCTGGCATAGAACAGAAAAGCTCTCTATTACAATGAATAGGGGCACAAGGGTTCTGGTAAACAAATGATTACATGGGCACGGCGACACTACGCCTGCTAGGGTAGCTCTATGCTAGCGGCAAAACAACTCATAGTAGCTACAAGTCATCTAGCAGCGGAACAACGATGACAGTGATGGACTCCACTCCACAGGGACTCTGGCTGGGACACAGCCTAACTCACAAACTCGGGATCCTCGATAAGCAATCAATCATGGCATCACCTGCAATCTGGCATGACACGCCAGGTGAGTACTTTGAATGTACTCGCAAGCTCACAACAACCAAAAGCATCAAGGCAATACAACAACATAGCATTGACAGGTTACAATATGAACTACTACTATGGTGTGGAAGAAAATATTAATCATGATATGATAATGCTAGAACTACTGAGGAACCATCATCTTGGGTCACCTGAACCATCACACTCTTGGCTATTCGGCCAAGTAACATATATCATCTCAATCACCTAGTGATCAATATATCCTCATGATCACCGCGTAATCCCTTCACGGGCCCACATGTCAGTGGCCCACGGGTGCCCAGTCAGCAGTTGACTGGGTCAACCTAGTCAACTAGGGCCCATGAGGCCCAGCGTCACCCTCAGAGAGGTGGGGCCCGGCCGTCCACATCGGCGTCGACCGGCGACTCATCGCCGGCGACCAAAACGACGGCGGCGCGCACTGGACCTCGCCGGAATTCGTCGTCCGGCGACCAATTCGGCTGCGGTTTGCGGCATTGGAACGGGAGGAACGAGCCGCGTTGATCTACAGCCCTAACGCGAGCTAAAACGGCCGAAGTTGAGCGCTATGATGACCTCGGCAGCGCCGGAGTTCGGCTATCTCGCGAATGGCGGCTAGAGGCTACGGCGAGGCGAGCTAGTGGGCGCGTTGGACTTGCACGGGCGAGCTGAGCACGGCCATGAGCTCAGTTGAGCTCAATGGCGAGCATGACCACGGTGAGGAGTTCATCGGCAGCGAGGTGTTCGGGCGTCTCCAATGCGGCATCTACGGCGAAGGAAACGCGTGGGAGAGAGAGGGGAAAGACACGCGGGCTTATACTCAGACTACAGATGTGCTCAAGCCTGCTCGGGGAGGCTCGTCGGCGGTGAATCAGCGACGAAGAAGAAGAAGCCCGAGGAGGAAGAAGAGGAATTAGCGCTCGCGGTGGGGGCTCCCAGCTCCAATGGCGTGCACCGATCGACGTAGCAGGCGACGGCGGAGAGCTACGGCATCACGGCGAGGCTCGAGGAGGCCGGTGGACACGGGATCGACGACGGGGAGCTTTCGGGCGAGGTGGGGAATGAGCGAGGGAGAGGCGATGGGGGAATCTGGGGTGGTCTAGGGTTTTGGGAAAGGCGAGAGCCGCTCGGGGATGGCCTTATCGGTGTCGGGGAGCCGTGGGATGGACGACAGCGCGGCGGGCGAGGGCGTGTTGGCGTGCGCGAGTGACAGCGCGCGGGAGGAGGACGACGACCACGTTTTCGGGCTGGGCCGGCTATTGTTTGACTTAGGCCCAGCCGCACAGTAAGTTCTCTCCGTTTTTATTTTTATTTTTCTGTTTCTTTATTTATTCCTATTTTGCAAATTGTTTGGCCCCTTAATGACTTTTGTAAATTGTGTGACTTAGCTCATTAACTACAGTGCAATATTATCTAACACTAGAAATTGGTTTGGGGATAATATGATTTCAATTGCAATTTTAGTAAATAAAATGGTATTAAATGTTGCTGTTTGCTACTGTTTTAGGATGATAGAGTCACTTAGTGATTTTTAGTGATGTTGTTTTTCTTAACATATTTAGTTATGGATTATTTGCTATTTAATGAACATTTTTGTTTCAAATTTGAACAAGTTTTATTTTTCACTTTAAATTTGAATTTCAATTTGATTTGGAATTTGAAATGAGATATGATGCAAATGATGATCAAGCACTATTAAGCATGGTGACTTGGCATTATCAGAAGGTGATCACTGTAGCCATTACATGGGGATGTTGCAAAAAGGCCGAGCCTTCCACACACAACCAAGTATATAGATGCATTAATTAAATAATAGATATTGTGATGTCCCATGATATCCATGTCCCAACATGGAACAACCTGCAACTGCACCTGCTACTAGCAATGTTATAAGAAAGGGCTGAGCAAGCGGTAACATAGCCAAACACCTGTTTGCTGGGTAAGAGTGGTTAGAGGTTGTATCATGGCATATGGGAGGCTGACATATATGTGGTAGGAAGCGCGACATAGCGATAGCAATGAGACAACTAGCAAGGAAAGATAGTAGAGATATCCAAGGTCATGATCATCTTGCCTAAAATCCTGCTCGGAAGAAGATCGAGTCCATGCAGAAGACGAACCAACGTAGTCGAACGAATCCTCACAATCGCAACGAAACCGGAACTATCGAGAAGGAGCACAACTGGAAAGAAGCAAACAACATGGTAAACACACAAGCATAAACATGGCATGATGCACAACCAAATATGATGCATGACAAGGTTAAATATTGTTACACATGGCAAGAGATGAGGCACAATGAAACTACACATCTAGGCAAGTTTAAATGAGGCTGGAATCACAAACAACAATTCCGAAAAAATCCCCATATGCAAATTTCAAAATTGGTACTGATCTGAATTAAACACAATGTTAAAGTTGTTAAACAGCAAGTTAACATGCATCACGATGATCTACACGTTTTTCTAATCAAGTTACATATGTAGAACATTTAATTCGGAGCTACGGTCTAGAAGATATGAGCTAAACAAGTTTAACAAGGCAACAATGGAAAATGCATGCACACATCAACCACAAACACTCAAATCAAGGATGCAACATGACAATATGAAATTACACACAAATCTAAGCAAGTTTCATATGGGAGATGATCAAAACGGAGCAACGGTTCAACAATTACAAACAAGTTATAATCACAATCTGCCCCAAACAGCAACATAGCATTTTGCAAGCAACAAAACAGCAAGCTACAGTAACATGATGTGCACAAACTTGATATTCTCTTAAAGTAGAGATAACATGCTTCAATTTATCTTAAAGGTTCAGGTTCATAGGCATCAAGGTTAAGTCAATATGATCCATGCAAAATGCAATGTTCTGTTACAGATTAAGACTGAAAAAACAGAGCATATACATGAGCAGAGTTAATATGATGGCATATTGGAGGCAAGAAACAAATATGCTACAGTGCTAGAACATGGCATCAAATGGCACATCATGATAGTACATAACATGTAGATCAAATCATACAACATGGGTGAAAGCACAGGTTATCTCCCAGAGGGGGGGGGAGGGTGAATGGGAGATTATTAGAAATTCGTCAAACTCTGATGAATTTGATGAAGAACAGAGTGAAGAAATAGAAACGCAAGGGCAACTAAGTCATCATAGAACAGAGTACATGCGAACAGGATACATAAGGGTGAAGAACATGCAATCATACAATCATACATGCATGAATAATACGAACTGAGGAAATAAAAGATAACATGATCAAATGCTTCAGTTCAAATTCGTCAGAGGACAAATCACAAATTCTTCAGCAGCGGAATAAAGTAAGAGAGGGTGAGGAATTTGAAACCAGGTTGGCTCGGTGAAGACAATGTAATTTGGTAGACCAGTTCCAGTTGCTGCATCAACTGTACATCTGGTTGAGGCGGCCGATTCGCAACTCAGAGAACACTTAGTCCTCACCGTATTCCTCTTGAGCTAAGGTCACTTAGACCTCGCCCAATCACTCGTGGTAAGTCTTCAAGGTTGACTTCCAAAACCTTCACAGACTTGTTCACCGGCACGCCACAATTACTCTTGGGTGCTCAGAACATGACGTCTAAACGTCTGGAGGAATGACAATCCTCAAAGCTAACAAGCGTCGGATCAGACAGATCCATCTCTTCAGTGATGCTCAATCACTTAGGCTCTGGTTGGGTTTTTCCTCACTTGGGTTCACTCAAAGTCGTCAGAGGATGGGTTGCTCTCAAATGACAAGTGTCAAGTTCTCTCGGAGCAGCCAACCAACAAGTGGTTGGGGGACGGCTATTTATAGCCAGGGGCAACCTGACATAAAATGTCATAAATGCCCTTGTCTGATTTGACCGTTGACAGGATAAGGATCCACTCGACAGCTGGCACGTGGCGCAGCAACGGTCTGAAAATTGTACTCTCAATTTTGTCAGGGCACTCAATTTCCTCATGGTAGGCAGATCGCACTGGCGAACTCCTAACTCCTCAGCCTGACCAAATTCGTCAGTGACCAGATGAACTTCGTCATTGTTGCTAGCAAATGCGTCAGCTGTACTGGAGATTTCCAAAGGCTTCACTCGAATTGGCTTTTGTGTGTATAGGTTTGAGAAATTTTGAGCATCACTTTGGAAATCTGAAATATGTTTCACCTAGACCCCCTTTAACAGTACGATTTTTCCTATGACTCAAATAAGAAGAAAGAAACTACAAAAACCAAAGTCTTCAAGCTTCAATGTCTTCACATCAATTTCTTCAAAGGCCGTACCAATTTCATCATCAAATTCTTCACTTGAAGAAATCTATTTTTAGGGGTTGTCTTCCATGTGTTAAACCAAATCTTCAGGGACTCTGTCTCCTATGTATACTCACAAACACATTAGTTCCTCAACCTATTTGTCTTCAATACTCCAAAACCACTAAGGGGGCACTTGATGCACTTACAATCTCGCCCTTTTTGGTGATTGATGACAAATTGGTTAGGCTTTCAACGGGAGTAAAAATAATTGAAGTGTAAGTACAGAGTTTGAAGAAATTGATTCCAAGATATTGATGAACTCCCCCTAAAGATGTGCATATGTGGAATTTGCTTTGGATTGCAAATGCACATGGCAGGTTGAAATTGTGGAGATCTCCCCCTATATCTTGGAATCCAATCATGCATGATCATAAGATATTTGAAGAATATGAATGCATGATGAAAATTGGTGTCTGACAAAATTGTGCATGCATGAGCAGATATAGTTATGATCAAAGCATGCATATAAAACATAGCAAAAGAGTCAGACAACCAACAGTTATTTAAGTTACAACTCATCAAAGAGTGAATCAAATGAAGTTCAAGAGTTGTAACTCAGTAAAAACAGCCCATATATAACGACCCGCTTGAAGACTAACTCACACTTCTCCCCCTTTGTCATCACATGACCAAAAGGAGACAAGGTGAGGACTAACGCCCCGGAAGAAAATCATCGCAGTGAAGACTAGGGAGCACTAGCGTTGTTGGGGTCGCGCGATGCAGGACCAACCGCTGTGTCTTCATCAGCTTCATTTTCATCAGTCGTGCGCGATGAAGACTCTGAACTCGGCATGAGAGGAGCAACTTTGGTGTTCTTGAACTTCTTCCTTGGCGGTTCTGCCCAGTCAAAGTTCATCTGGAAGTCCAAATCAGCAAGTTCTTCATCTGTCTTGAGGTGCGATAGGATGGCCCATGATCTGTCAAATATCTCATGAAGATAATAGCGGTTTTTGCAGACTGAGTTATGCTTCATAGTCATGTTGGCATGAACGGAAGGAAACTGACGCTTAACCCATCTGTGATTCCTGTCCACTTTCTGGTGAAGGCTTATAAGTAGCTCCAGGTTCGTCATGACACGTGGTGCTTCTTGTAAAGAAGTTGGCCTTGAAGCTTTTGCAGCACTATCTTGGCTTACAGATTCATCAGCATGGGAGCTGGAGATTGGTTGACCAAATTGTCCATCAAGGGGACGAATTCCTTCATCTACAGGTGTCTTTCCCTTGCCAGGAACTGAGGAGATGGTGCTCTGAAGAACTTCAACTTCAGGCAAATAGCTCAAGTGATTCTGACTGTCAGCCTTGTAGTGAATAGCAGATCGGGATCTGATGAATCTCATGATCCATGGAGCATATGGCTTCAGATCAAAAGGCGACTGTGCCACTGTGACCAAGGTCCTCAAAAAGAAGTCATGAATGTTGATGGGAGTGCCATGAATTATATGGAACAGCAAGTTCTTCATAATTCCCACAACTTCTTCAGTGTTGGAGTTGTGACCCTTAATTGGACAGAGGGTTTTGGACAGAATGCAAAAAATGGTCCTTGGCACATATAGCAAATCCTTCACGAGGAAGGTTGTCCTAGGAGCATCTCCGTCCTTCATCAGCACTTGCATCAGGTGGTCAGGCAGCTCAGGTTCTTCATATATTCTCTTTACTTTGTCTTGGGGTGGATCAACGGGTAGAGCACGAAGAAGTTCTTCAATTGGTGCTTTATAATGAGTGTCTTCACTCATCCATTCCAGAGCCCAAGTAGCAATGTCTTTAGCCTCTCCAGAAAAATGAACTGTGGCGTAGAACTGAAGAATGAGTTCTTCATTCCAGTCGCAGACGTCAGAGCAGAAGCTAAGTAATCCTGCATCATGAAGAACAGCCAAAACTGGCTGAAAGCACGGTAGAGACTCCATACCCACGTGAGGAATATGGCGATGAGGAAATACTTTGTTCTTGTCGAATAATAGCGATGCATAGAAATTCATCTGGGTCCTTGTCCTGAATCGCAGGCGCCTGATCTTGGTTGAGTCATATGGGGACTCACCTATGAAGAAATTCTTCTCTTTGAAGAATTTGGCATTATCGAACTGAGGCCGCCTGAGGGTTCTGCCAATCTTAGGCATCACTGGGACTGGGTGAAGTTATGCATCTTCTTGAGAACATCAAACACTTGTCATGGGGACCTAGTGGAATCATTGGGATCGGTCATAGCGAGGGACTTGGCAATTTCCTCAGCAGTGGCGGTAGGAACTGTATATGTGTCTACTGAAGGAATTGAGTCTGTACGCGGAGGGGATGTACTGACAACATCAACCGTGGGCTCATCTTGAGCTGTTTCATCAGCTACTGCAGCTGGTATTTCTTCAGGAATGCTCTGGAGTGGTGATGGTTGTTTCTCCTCGGAGCCCGTATGAATTTCTTCAGTGACGGCAGGTGACTGGGGCATTTGCATCAGAGGTGTGGTGAGGGGCGAATTGGGATGGAAAGCTTCCCAAAATTTGTCAATGATCGGAGGGGTTGTAGCACCATCAATGTCCACATCCTATTTTGTTTCTTCACTGCTTCCAGATGAAGCAGTCTCTTTTTCTTCAGTCACCGTAACCTGTGAGGGCTTTCGTGACACGACTTGGTGAAGCGAAGCATCATCTTCGACTTCAATTTCTTCATCCACTAGCTCTGTGGTAGCAGCAGAGTGGGTTTCAGTGTCATCATCATCAGCCTGAGGAATTTCATATTCCACCCCATATGGAACAATCTGAAGGTTTTCTATGGCTGGAGCAGGGGGCGCTGATGAGATTGGAATGGCATCACTCGAAACATCTGAAGACAATGGTGCCGTCTTCACTTTCTTCACTAGTGCAGTGATGGCAGGAGGAGCTGAAGCTTTTCTCTTCTTTGCTTCCTTCTCCACAGCCTTGGTTCTCTTCACTTCTGATGCAGAAGGAAGTGTGATATGCTTCACAGATGAAGACATTGGAGGAACTGCTGCAGAGGAACTTGGCGGTTCAGTTTCTTCAGGCACGATTGATGTAGTTGTCCTGGCTGTTTCTTCAGGAACAACATCGTCAGTTGCCCATGTTGTCTCACTGGTTGGAGCTGGAGCTGAAGAATTGGAAGGAGGCACTGTGCCGAACTTGGTAGCCTCATGCTTGTTGTGCTCTTCAACAACCTTTTTGGTTGTGGTGATGAATCTGTCACGCACACCATAGCAGTGACTTGACTGACGTTCAAATTCTTCAGACAACTGTTGAATCTCAGTCCGTAAAGCTACAAGCTGCTGAGGGGAAATGGAAAGCATGTTCTTTCGTAGCTCTTTCTCTTTCTGCTGCTGCTATTTCCTCACCTGCTTTGCTTGTGCAATTTTGTGCTTCTCGTTCAAAATGAAGGCAGACAGCACATGACTCGGACCAGGAGGCAGATTCAATTCGTCAAGGGGGGTGTCTGGCTTGGTGCACCAGATGTCAATAAAGTCCAGCAGCATCTTGGGATCAAGCATCATTGGAACTGAAGAATTTTTAGCAATTGCTGCTTGCTCTTGCTTTCTTCTGAGGAACTCCGCAAGCTCATCTTCGTTAGCCAGCCCGTGTTCATCAGCCTGAGGCACGACAACCTTGCTCTTGGGACTTGGCCTAGTTCCACGGCCAGCAGTAACCTTTTGCTTTAGCTTGGGAACTGAAGATATTGGTTGCCCACTAGCTGAGGCACTTGATGCAGTGATTGAGGCTATTGCAAAGCCCTCGGTGCGCTGGCAAGATGCGAGCATGACCGGTGTTGAAGATTTTTCTACTGCCGTTGACGAACTTGAAGCACGAGGAGGCACTGAAGATTTTGATTTCTTGGGTGTTGAAGCCTTTGGGACAGACGGCTTTGGCTTGTTGGCAGGCTTCTTCTGCATGGCTTTCTTTGGTGTACTTGCACTGCCACTTGCACCAGCTTCAGCTGAGGCCTTTGCGGCCTTGTTGAATTCATCGACGGCCTTTTTGGCCTGTTTTTGCAACTTAGCCTGTTGCTTTGCCCATTCTTTGGGGAATTCTTCACCCCTACGGATGCTAGTTGGATGAGCAGTTTGGCCTTCAGCAAGTGGTGGCCTGTTGCATGGAAGCTTCACAGCAAAGTCCTTCATGTACTTGGAGGTGACGAAATTGTAATCCCTCCATTGGTATGTCCAGTACCTCTTGATCTTTTGCATGCGCGTTTTGCGCTGCTCCTTTGTTTCTTTTCCATGAGTTTCCTCATCTGGAGTGCAATATCCATCATACAAATCATCTAGAATCTCGAAAGCTGTATGTTCTTCTTTCCGCTTGCCTCCATTCCCATCAGCCATTTTCTTCAGCTGAGGTTTTTGAACTTTTGAGGACTCTGAAGATGTTTGAAGGTTTTCCTCAAGCAATGCTGCAAATGAATTAATTTGATGAGAACCAAGAGATTCATCGGCAGACATTGTACCTGTGAATAGAGTATAGTTGCGAGGAAATAGGGAAGAGTCACATGCATTCTTAGAGATTTTTCAAAATAAACCAGGTGAAGAAATTGACCCTTATCGTCTTGACGCATTTCACTAAGTGTTCTTGACAAAGTTTCCAGAGTTGTACAGATTGAAGCAATTGCACAATTGAGGAATCTTGTTGTTAAGTGTAACTTAGATGAAAATACTCAAGACTGGCCAGAAGGAAGTGCTGAAGAATTGGAAGAGTGGTAAAAATAGCACTTGAAGATTTTGTGGCAGTAAAAAGATCAAACTTGGGCGGTAAAAATAAATTTTATTTACCCCAAGGATGAACTCGACGAACTGGACGACGAGGCGAAGGAAATCGTCAGTTCAGATCTTCCGTGCCCTAACTTGGCGACGAAACACGGCTACGGCGGCGGTGGAGGTGAAGAAATCCATGGCCGGCGCGAGTACGACGACGAAGAAGTCGAGGCAGTGAAGCTCTTGCTCTTCGACGACGATGAGATCCAGCGGCGGCGCCAGGGTTTGTGAGTGACAGGGGCACGATAGTGAAAGGAGTTGAGGTTGACGGGGTCAAGCCTTTATATAGGCGTGGTAAAAACTGAGTGGTCCGAAGATTTTGGACGGATAAGCCCCTGGCAATTCACATCAGAGTGACACGCGTCACACATGCATTTTCATCTCTATCCTCGCGTGGGAAGTGCGGGATGAAGTTACTGTGGCAACTGCCAAAAAAGATTAGAATATTTTTCAAAATGTGTTCGCAATTTCTTCAGCTGTCAAGGACACAGTGAAGACATTGAACAGAGTCAAGTAGAACGCATATGAAGAATTTGTGAACAGAGTGGGTTGAGTTTAGCACAGAGGGGAGCGGGTCCGATCACATCCACATAGATGACGAAAAACACGATAGAAGAATTAGCTATATGTGGATGCTGTTGAGGACATGAAAAACTCATATATATATATATATATATATATATATATATATATATATATATATATATATATATATATATATATATATATATAGGTATAGAACCAAAAGTAGTGAAGAATAACCTCAAATGACAAAATTGAAAAGTTTGACGAAATTGCAAATGACGAAAAACTCAAATTTGAAGAATGTCAAATGGAGGTGGTGACGTAACCCACCGTATAAGAACTATGATGATTTCAGACACCGCGTACAATTGTCGTCGGGTTCTGAGAATCAAGTTCTTCATTAATTTCTTCACACTTAGAGGGTTAGTCTTCATTGATTGAAGAAAAACGTTACTTCGTGTGTTGTGCATCAAAGTCACCAAGAATGCATAAGCGTTAGGATGTGTGTCCTTTTCAAAGGACATTCGAAGATTCCAAGATGTTTAGCTCACACCGCAACATGCAAAACCTTCTCTCATCCAAGGGCTTAGTGAAGATATCTGCAAGCTGGTCTTCAGTCATTACGTGGTCTTTGACGATGTCTCCCTTCAGCACATGATCACGAAGAAAATGGTGACGAATCTCAATATGCTTCATCCTTGAGTGTTGCATGGGGTTGTGGGCGATCTTGATGGCACTCTCATTGTCGCAGAAGAGTGGCACTTTCTTCACGTTGACGCCATAGTCCTTGAGGGTTTGCTTCATCCATAGTAACTATGAGCAGCAGGCGACAGCAGCAATGTACTCAGCCTCGGCAGTGGAAAGTGAAACGCAGTTCTGCTTCTTCGAAGACCAACATACAATGGATCGTCCGAGGAAATGGCATGTACCTGATGTTGACTTGCGCTCCACACGATCACCAGCATAATCAGAATCGGAATATCCAGCAAGATCAAGTGATGAGCCCTTGGGATACCATAATCCAAGCGTTGGTGTGTGAGCTAAATATCGAAGAATTCGTTTCACAGCCTGGTGGTGTGATTCCTTCGGTGACGCTTGAAAGTGGGCACACATGCAAACGCTAAGCATAATATCTGGCCTAGATGCACATAGGTAAAGCAGCGAACGAATGATGGAGCGATATACCTTCTGATCGAACTCTTTACCATTTTCGTCAGTGTTGAGTTGGCCATTTGTTGGCATTGGAATCTTGAGGCCTTTGCAATCTTGCATTCCGAATTTCTTCAGGCAGTCTCTGAGGTATTTCTCTTGAGATATGAAGATGCCATTGGGTTGTTGACGAATTTGAAGCCCGAGGAACAATTTCAACTCCCCCATCATAGACATCCTCAACCTGTGTGTAGCCTTGAGCCACAAGACGGGCCATATTCCTCACCACTTGGCCATTTTCGTCTTGTTTGTTGTGGTAGATCTACTTAGTGCCGATGATATTGTGCTTGCATGGATCAGGACGCTTAACAAGCTCCCACACATTGTTGAGCTCGAATTGACGCAATTCATCTTGCATCGCTTGAATCCATTCAGGTTCCAAAAAGGCTTCATCAACTTTGGTGGGCTCTGAAATAGAGACAAACGTGTAATGCCCACAAAAGTTAGCTAAATGTGAAGCTCTTGAGCTAGTGAGGGGACCAGGTGCATTGATGTTGTCGAGGATCTTCTCAATCTGCACTTCATTCACCACTCGTGGATGTGCTGGACGAGGGCCTTGTTGTTGTTGTTGCCGTGCAGAATCCTCAGCATCATTTTCATCAGGATGTTCATTTTCTTCACAACGAGGAACAACCACTTCTTCATCAATAGCTATTTCTTCATTGGGCACAATTTCACCAGTGCACATTAGCTTGATAGATTCCTCAGGTGGTATTTCATCTAGCACAGGAGGCAGGTGCTCTCTTTGCGAGCCAATAGTTTCATCGAACTGCACATCTACAGTTTCAACAACCTTGTGGTGGAAGGAGTTGAAGACTCTGTAGGTGTGCGAGTCCTTTCTGTAACCAAGCATAAAACCTTCATGTGCTTTCGGTGCAAATTTAGAATTGTGATGAGGATCTCTAATCCAGCATTTAGCATCGAAGACTTTGAAATAACTCGCATTGGGTTTCTTGTCAGTGAGGAGCTCATATGAGGTCTTCTTGAGGAATTTGTGAAGATATACCAGGTTGATGATGTGGCATGCAGTGTCAATTGCCTTAGGCCAGAAGTGATGAGGAGTCTTGTATTCATCAAGCATAGTGCGTGCCATCTCGATGAGGGTTCTGTTCTTGCGCTCCACGACTCCATTCTGCTGAGGAGTGTAGGGAGCAGAGAGCTCATGAATAATACCAAGTTCATCAAGATAATCATCGAGGCCTGTGTTCTTGAACTCAGTGTCATTGTCACTCCTGATGTGCTTGATTTTGAGACCATAATTCGTCATGGCCCAAATGGAGAATCGTCTGAAGACATTCTGAACTTCAGTCTTGTAGGTAATGATGTGCACCCAGGTGTAGCAAGAGTAGTCATCAACAATGACAAATCCGTAGAGAGATGCTGCATTGGTTAGTGTGGCATAATGTGTTGGACCAAACAAATCCATATGAAGCAATTCAAAAGGACGTGTAGTGGTCATGATAGTCTTCGCTTGGTGCTTGGCTCTGGTCATCTTTCGAGACTCACAAGTGCCACAGAGGTGATCCTTGACGAATTTGACACCCTCGACGCCAATGATATGCTTCTTCTTGACGAGAGTGCTCAAATTCCTCATTCCAGCATGTCCAAGTCGTCGATGCCATAGCCAGCATTCCGAAGCTTTTGCCATTAGACATGTTGCAGGCTGAGGACCTGTAGAGAAATCTACAATATACAAGTCACCTCTCCTAAAGCCATCGAAGACTTTGGATTTGTCAGATTCCAACAGCACAATGCAACTATATTTGCCAAAGATGACAATCATATCAAGATCACAAAGCATTGAGACAGACATGAGGTTGAATCCAAGGGACTCGACAAGCATCACCTTTTCCATGTGTCGATCGTTTGAAATGGCAACCTTACCTAGACCCAATACCTTGCTTTTTCCTTTGTCAGCATAAGTGATATGCTTCAGATGAGACGGAGTAAGGGGAGCATCAGTGAGGAGATTCCTATCTCCAGTCATATGATTTGTGCAGCCACTGTCCAAGACCCATTCAGTGGCAGAAGGTGTATCATCCTGTAGAAGCATTAGTCTGTCTTACAAATTCATATGCTTCAAAGTGAAGAATATGATAATGATCAATTTCGTCAGACAATTTCATCAAAGCATAATATCAAGCAGCATAAGGGATCTGTGAAATGAAGTATTCATTCCAGCATGATTAGCCTGCATCCCAACAGGCATTATGTCAGGTCTTCAGCAAATTCAACAGACATTTAGTTGTCTGAACACCTGACCCTGCATAAGAGATTAGTTCTTCTTCTTAACCACCCACATCTGAATGGGTGGTTGAGAAGCAATGTGACGAAGTGCATTGATGGAGAACTTAGGCATTGAAGAATATGCATTTCTCTTCACAGGAGGGTTATAGTAATTGAATGACGACTTTGATCCCTGTTGAGAATTTGCCCGGGGAGGTTTCTTCTTCATCGGTGGTGTCATGATGATATTCACCTGAAGATTTTCCAAAAGGCTTTTAGGAACCCAGATTTTCTTCACAGGTGGACCATTCCTACAGTTACTACCAATGAATCGGGCAAAGACCTCACCATTCTGATTCTTGAACAGTTTATAGTTGGAGTCAAATGACTCATCTGAAGAATATGAAGAATCACAAGTGTAGCCAGATAAAGAGGATGGGTCTACTGGAGGTCCCTTTGCAGCAACCCATGTGGTTTTGTGATACTACTCAGGCTTCCAATACGAACCATCAGCATTGAACTTTCTCTCAAAGGCAATACCCTCTTTCCTAGGGTTCCTGTGAAGAATTTGCTATTTAAGCACATCACACAGGGTTTGATGCACTTTGAGGCTTTTGTACATGCTAGTGACATACAATTCCTTCAGCCCTGCATTTTCATCAGTATCACTGGTGGCTTCCTCAGATGAGGGATTAGTAGCCACCGTAGCAGTTGAAGCAATTGCAAGTACAGAAGTATTTGAGCATTCAGCTAAAGAATTAGCATTATCATGTTCAAGGCATATTAAGCATGGTGCAACAAATTCTTCCTGAGCGGTACTGATCTGTTGAGTGAGGAGTGAATCATTTTCTTTTTGAAGATCATCATGAGACACTCTCAGCTTCTCGAGATCTTGCTTCCTTTGAAGAAATTCATAGGACAGCTTCTCATGTTTAGCTGAGAGGGACACATGACGACTTTAAAGTTCGTCAAATTTTGACTGAAGACGTTTGATTTCATCAGTCAAGATTTGTGAGCGTTCCATTTCATCGTTCAACAGATCATCATTTTTGTCTAGCAGTTTTTGAGTCATTTCCAAGGCATGTTGTTGCTCAGTAGCAATTCTGGCAAGTTTCTTATAGCTAGGTTTAGCTTCACACTCAGAGTCATCATCACTGGAGGTTTCAAAGTAAGCTTCTTGTGAGGTTACCTTTGCACCTTGAGCCATGAAGCAATAGGTGGGAGTGTAGTCATCAGCACAGTCATCATTGTTGGTGGAGATACCATTATCCTCAGTGTTGAAGATAGACTTGCTGACTTATTCAGTGGCGAGAGCGAGGCTTGTCACACGAGTGTCTGACTCCTCCTCAGATTCCTCGGCTAGCTGATCATCAGATTCTTCTTCAGAATCCATTTCCTTCCCAAGGAATGCACGAGCTTTGCTAGAACTAGACTTCTTGTGAGATGAGGACTTTGATGAAGACTTTGAGGACTTCTTCTTTTTCCCATCAGATTCATCATCATCCCTGCTCTTCTTCTTCTTCAGCTAAAGATGGCAATCGGCGATGTAGTGGCCTAGCTTCTTGCATTTGTGACAGGTTCTTTTGTTGTAGTCTTGAGTAGACGCTTCTCCAGTGTTCTTCGAGTCATACTTTGAAGATTTTCCAAATCGGTTCTTCTTGGAAAACTTCTGGAACTTCTTCACCAGCATAGCCAGTTCTCTGCCAATTTCCTCAGCACCGTCAGAACTGCTCTCATATTCCTATTCTTCTTCTTCAGATGAAGAAATAGCCTTGGCTTTTGCTTTAGCCTTCAGAGCGCGAGGACAACCATAGCTGGGTCCATACATGTCTCTCTTCTCGGCTTGCTGAAATTCATGTGTGTTGAGCCTCTCAAGAATATCAGCAGGATCTAGTGACTTGTAATCAGGGCACTCTTGAATCATCAGTGCCAAAGTGTCGAAGGAACTGTCCAGAGACCTCAGCAATTTCTTCACCACCTCATGATCGGTGATGTCAGTAGCACCAAGAGCTTGAAGCTCATTGGAGATATCAGTGAGGCGGTCGATGGTTTGCTGCATGTTTTCGTTGTCGAGTCTTTTGAAGCGATTGAAGAGATTGTGCAGAACATTAACTCGGGAGTCACGTTGAGTGGAAACACCCTCATTCACCTTTGAAAGCCGGTCCCATATAAGCTTCGAGGTTTCCAGTGCACTCACTCTGCCATACTGTCCTTTGTTGAGATGACCACATATGATGTTCTTCGCTTGAGAGTCCAGTTGCTTGAATCTCTTCACATCAACAGCATTGATACTTGGTGAAATGGTGGGGACGCCATTCTCCACGACGAACCAGAGATCATTGTCAATAGCCTCAAGATGCATTCGCATCTTGTTCTTCCAGCAGGGATAGTCTGTGCAATTGAAGATGGGGCACGTAGCAGAGACCTTGATCATACCTGCGGTCGACCTAACCAAAACTCCAGGTGGTTAAACCAAAATCACACAGAACAAGGGAGCACCTTGCTCTGATACCAATTGAAAGTGCATGTTATCTCCCAGAGGGGGGGGTGAATGGGAGATTATTAGAAATTCATCAAACTCTGATGAATTTGACGAAGAACAGAGTGAAGAAATAGAAACGCAAGGGAAACTAAGTCATCACAGAAGAGAGTACATGCGAACAGGATACATAAGAGTGAAGAACATACAATCATACAATCATACAAGCATGAAGAATATGAACTGAGGAAATAAAAGATAACATGATCAAATACTTCAGTTCAAATTCGTCAGAGGATAGATGACAAATTCTTCAGCAGCGGAATAAAGTAATGGAGGGTGAGGAATTTGAAACTAGGTTGGCTCGGTGAAGACAATGGAATTTGGTAGACTAGTTCCAGTTGCTGCATCAACTGTACGTCTTGTTGAGGCGGCTGAGTCGCAACTCAGAGAACACTTAGTCCTCACCGTATTCCTCTTGAGCTAAGGTCACTTAGACCTCGCCCAATCACTCGTGGTAAGTATTCAAGGTAGACTTCAAAAACCTTCACAGACATGTTCACCGGCCCGCCACAATTACTCTTGGGTGCTCAGAACATGACGCCTAACCGTCTAGAGGAATGACAGTCCTCAAAGGTAAGAAGTGTCGGATCACATAGATCAATCTCTTCAGTGATGCTCAATCACTTAGGTTCTGGTTGGGCTTTTCCTCACTTGGGTTCTCACAAAGTCGTCAGAGGATGGGTTGCTCTCAAATGACAAGTGTCAAGTTCTCTCTGAGCAGCCAACCAACAAGTTGTTGTGGTGGGCGGCTATTTATAGCCAGGGGCAACCCGACATAAAATGTCATAAATGCCCTTGTCTAATTCGACTGTTGTCAGGATAAGGATCCACTCGACAGCTGGCACGCGGCGCAGCAATGGTCGGAAAATTGTACTCTCAATTTCGTCGGGGCACTCAATTTCCTCACTTTAGGCAGATCGCATTGGCGAACTCCTAACTCCTCAGCCTGACCAAATTCGTCAGGGACCAGATGAACTTCGTCACTGTCGCTAGCAAATGCGTCAGCTGTACTGGAGATTTCCAAAGGCTTCACTCGAAGCGGCTTGTGTATGGATTTCAGGAAGTTTGAGCATCACTTTGGAAATGTGAAATATGTTTCACCTAGATCCCCTTTAACAGTACGGTTATTCCTATGACTCAAATAAGAAGAAAAGAAACTACGAAAACCAAAGTCTTCAAGCTTCAAAGTCTTCACATCAATTTCTTCAAAGGCCGTACCAATTTCATCACCAAATTCTTCACTTGAAGAAATATATTTTTAGGGGTCGTCTTCCATGTGTTAAACCAAATCTTCAGGGACTCTGTCTCATGTGTATACTCACAAACACATTAGTTCCTCAACCTATTTGTCTTCAGTACTCCAAAACCACTAAGGGGCACTTGTTGCACTTACAATGGGCATATTCATAGGAGCAACATATTCATGGCAATCATCAATACAATATGCAACAATCAAACATGCTGATTCTAGAAAGTCTGGGATTGCAACAGTTATATCATGATGCTGACTTGGGATGCACATAATAGCAAGCAAAGCAATTTTAATATTTATGAAAAATTTATGAGCATGCTGTAGACATGGCAATCCTCAAATTACTCCATTGGCACAAAGTTATAGGATGCACAGATTAATTACTACGATTTTTGTAAAATGGAACATTCTGTTAACAGGATGACTGTTTTAGCATGATGGCATCTTGAGAGCAACAAAGAGACAAGCTACAGGAACTTTACATGGCAATAAAAGGCATGGGATCAAAGTACACATCGCATAGAGCAAACCTCATGAAGGAACCACATGCATATGAGCTCTAGATTAGTGGCAACCATCAAGCAAAGTTGGCAAGTTTTATCACAGACAGTTTTTGACTTAAAACAGCAACATTGACTAGACATGTTTACAAGATCATGGCAGTCACATCATGGCATATCATGGCATGAAATAAATACTAACAGCAAGAAGACATGAAAATGCTCCAAAGTCATGTTGACAAGATGCTCATATGACATTTGCATTAAATCACACAAAAATGACAAAGTGACAATTATTAAGAGTTTACTGCAGTTAACATCATGAGGCACTTTTGCAACAGAGATTATGAAATCTAGATGGATCCTAACTTGAATGCAAATGGCACCATCATGTAGATAACGAAGAGTAGATCAAATTATATATATAGATCATTCTCATAGGATCAGCATGCACAAAGTTACAAGCTCCACAAAATGCACAAATGATGCTGAAAATACTGAGGACTTCGCCGTTTTTTTCTACCTCGCGGGAAAACTGGATGGAATGGATCCGGGATAGAGCGGTCCATGGGGCCGCTTGGATGGAGGGACGACGGGATCCGGGACGAGGCGGTCCTGCGGACAAGGTGGTGCCGGGATGGCGCGGTCCCGGCGACCGTTTGGATCCGGGGTCGAAGGATTCTGGCACGATGGGGAACCGGCGCGGGACGCGGGCGACGGCGAGCATAGGGTCGGCCGCGGTGTGGCCTGGATGTCGCCGATGGCGAGGCGAGGGCGAGAGGCGCCGGCGGGTCGAAGGAGCTCGGAGCCCCTGGCTCGGGTGCGGGCGGTTCAGTCCGGCCGGATCTCGCCGGATCCGGGCGTGGCGTCGACGGGGTGGCGACCGGCCTGGTCATCGGCGGTGGCAAAGCTCCGGCGCGGGGGCTCATTGCCGGTGGCATTAGGTGGAGGCAAGGTCGAAGCAGCGGTGGAGGTGCGGCGCTGGGGCGAGCGGGCTGCTCGGGCAAGAAGGCGTGCTCGGCGGCTTCGGGCCGGGCAGGCCCGCGATGGGTTCGCAGGGCCGCGGCAGAGGGAGGCTGGCTGAGGCAATGTGGCGCGAGGCGGTTAGATGGAAGCGGCGGCGCTGGCCGCTCGGGCAGTGCCAAGTGGCGGCGGGGGATCTATCAGCGTGTAAAACGAGGCGAGGGTGGCGGCTGGGAGGTGGGAGGGGACTAGGGGGTAGGTTTAGGACAGATTTGGAAGGGGAGCCCTTCCTTATATAGCAGGTAAGCTAGGGTTAGGGGATTTTATCCGTTTTCGGACCGTGCGATCGTGATCAGAAGGCGTAGAACAGAGAAGGGGTAGCTGGGCTAGGTGGGCTTTGTGGGAGTGGTTTTGGCGGAGATGAGAGGGAAGATGAGTGGCCCGACATAAGTTTCGGAATACCGAAACGTCCGATGTTTATCTGGCTATATTGCCGCTATAGGTTTATCCGTTGGGGCATCAAACGAGCTCCGAATGTGACGAAATATGGCAGGCGGTCTACCTATAATATAATAAGACCGCACGCCAACTTTCAACCCATTCCGAGAACATTTTTATCCCACTTATAAAATAATATTTCGGAGGTGCCGCGGGCGCTTGCGAGTGTGTCGGTGACGGTGTCCTGGATTAAGGGGTGCTAACCGGGCCGACCCGTCTCCTCGGTTGGGCCGATGTACCCCCGTACGTGACCAAGATGCACTCCGGAGACTGCACATGGGAGACGTGATCGACGCTGTCTCTACGGAAGACTTGTAGTACACTTCAAGATTTGTCCAACCGCCTTACTCCTAGATACCGACATTGCAATGCTAGGTACCCTCTCTGGCGTGTATATAAGCCATAGGGTTTAGCCCGTAGGGGGGACATCAACGCAACATTGCTTACCTAGCCATAGAAGTTAGACACATATTACGATCTCGAGGTAGATCAACTCTATACTCGATACATCTCTATCAATATAACAGAAGCAGGACGTAGGGTTTTACCTCCATCAAGAGGGCCCGAACCTAGGTAAACACCGTCTCCATTGTCTCTGTTACCATCGATCCAAGATCCATAGCTCGGGACCCCCTACCCCAAGGTCTGCCGGTTTTTACGCCGACACTGGTGCTATCATTGAGAGTTCCGCTGCGCGATCACCAGAAGGGTCGATGGCTCACCTATGGATCAATTACGCCAACGGTTGTGGGGACGTCTACGTCCCCGGACAGCTCTTCGTCTTCGGCAGCATGGTATTCTGTGCCGATTCGACGGGACACCTGACTTCCGTCGAGAACTACGCCCCAGGACAGATCATAACTTTTGGTGGCCTTGAGTACACTGCCGATTCCCGCGGCGAACTCGTCCTATCGGGATGGACTCCCGGCCTGATCGAGAGCTCGGCCGGTTCTAGAGGCTCGACTCCAGAACCGAACTCTGTCATGACATCTTTTGAGACTACTGACGCTGCCACTCCGGCTGATCTCTCCCCGACCACTAGTCTGGAGAGATATCCGGCTCCCACTTCCGAAGCGATGCCGATGCCAGAGTTGATTTCGAATCAAAACTCCAAATTATGTTCAGATTCCCATCGCCCCGAAGACGTGCCTGGTTACACGCCGGATGTACTTCGAAGCAGCCCTGCCTACGGCGCATCCATGGATCCCGAAGAGTTATCTCACCTTGATGAGATGCTTTGCCACATTCAGAGCATGTCCATCTCGGACGGCAAGACTTCAGTTTACCATCAGATCAGACTTAAATCCGACGATAGGGAAATTTACATCCCACCCACCACCCACCTTGTTGCCACGATCGATGATTTAACTGACGTATTGGACTACGGTGAATCCTCGGATATGGAGGAGGATGCCGACGGCCCCATCGAGAACACCCTGCCCTCGGTCAACACGGGCAGGTGGACCGCCACATCCACCTACGATGTCTACATGGTGGACAACCCCAAATCCCCTCCAAGACGCCGGCGACGGCGCCGAAGGTGCAATAATGGGGAACCCAGTGGCAATGATGCAACAGCCAATAACGGCAAGGAGGAGGACGGCGATGCCGGTTACCATGAGGAGGACATTCAAGCCTCCCCAGTAAGGAACGACATACCAGACCGACCTCTTGTGGACTCCGATCCCGATGACCTCTTCGAAGGGGCCGATGACAATTACATGCCGGAGGCCGAGGAGGACGACAGCCTCGGTACCAAGGACTTCATCGTCCCCGAGGACCCCTTCGAACAAGAATGCTTCCGGTGACGCCTCGTTGCGACAGCCCAGAGCTTAAAACGCTAGCAGCAGCAGCTGCAAGAAAATACCGACGCGCTAAATGAAAAGTGGGTTGAAGTGCTTTCCGCCGAGCAGGATATGGAGAACTGATGCCATAGTGCACCAAAGTCTTACCCACGCAGGCGCCTTCTACTAGGATTTGATGAAGAGCTTGCTGACGACCTCGATCGGCCCCCTGGAGGCCGGGACAGGCCAAGACGAGAAGACCATGGTGAAAGGCCACCTCCACGCCATCATGGTAAAGACCCCGTGGACTACCTAGATCCTCGTGATGCTAGACGTCGTATTGAAGAAAATAGGGCTCCCCCTCAGTCCATCTACGGATCAAGGGGACGTGCCCCCGCTGGGCCCAACGGCTACGATGCCTGGATGGACAGGAACGGCCGTGCCCAAGATCAAGCTTACTCACGGCTCTCTCCCGAGACTTGACGAGATGCTCCTCGGTCCCGAGGTCTAGCTCACCCAATCTGTTTTACAGACAGGGTAATGGAGCATCAATTCCCGGAAGGGTTTAAACCCATTAACATAGAATCATATGATGGTACCACAGACCCAGCAGTTTGGATCGAGGATTTCTTCCTACACATACACATGGCCAATGGAGATGATCTCCATGCCATCAAATATCTGCCACTCAAGTTAAAGGGGCCGGCGAGACACTGGCTTAATAGCCTCCCTCCTCACTCTATTGGCAGCTGGGAGGCCCTAGAAGACGCTTTTCGAGCAAACTTCCAGGGCACGTATGTCCGACCTCCGGACGCTGATGACCTCAGCCGTGTTACCTAGCAGCCAGGTGAATCAGCCCAGAAATTTTGGAACAGGTTCCTCACCAAGAAGAACTAGATCATAGGCTGCTCCGAAGCCGAGGCCATCGCCGCATTCAAAAATAATATTCGAGATGAATGGCTAGCTCAACAGCTCGGCCAGGATAAGCCGAGGACTATGGCTGCCCTAACCTCTCTGATGACCCGCTTTTGCGCGGGAGAGGATAGCTGGCTCGCCCGAAGTACTCATAACGGCTAGGTAGGCACCTCGGAAACCCACGATGCCAATGGAAAACTGAAGCGCAATAAGAATAAGCGTAGGTATAAAAATGGTGGAAGCGACAATGAAGACGCAGCGGTCAATGCAGGATTCACTGAACCTAAATCTGGGCAGAAAAGAAAACCCTATAAGGGGAACAAAGACGGACCTAGCCAGCTTGACAGGCTCCTGGACTGCCCACCCGGGATTCATGGTACTCAGGAAAAACCAGCAACCCACACCAATTGGAATTGCTGGGTCTTCAAACAAGCCGACAAGATAGCGGCAGAGGGTGAGAATAAAACCCAACACCGCAGCGACGACGAGGATGAACCTCGGCATCCCAATAACGGTGGGCAAAAGAAATTTCCCAATGAGGTAACAGAGGTTAATATGATCTATGTCACCCACATCCCTAAACGGGAGAGAAAGCGTGTGCTTCGGGATGTATATGCATTGGAGCCAGTCGCCCCGAAGTATAACCCATGGTCGGCCTACCCGATCACTTTCGACAAGCACGATCATCTGACCAACATCAGGCATGGCGGATCCACGGCGCTCGTTCTGGACCCTATCGTTGATGGTTATCATCTAACACGCGTCCTGATGGACGGGGGAAGGAGTATGAACCTCATCTACGAGGACACAGTTCGAAAGATGGGCATTGACTAATCTCGGATAAAGCCGAGATCTACCACCTTTAAAGGTGTCATTCCAGGCGTCGAAGCCCATTGTACCGGGACAGTAACCCTCGAGGTAGTCTTCGGTTCGCCCGAGAACTTCAGAAGCGAGGAGTTAATCTTCGACATCGTACCCTTCCGGAGTGGATACCATGCGCTCCTAGGGCGCATAGCCTTTGCACGCTTCAACGCGATCCCGCATTACGCCTACCTCAAGCTCAAAATGCCGGGACCCAACGGTGTCATGACAGTCAATGGTAATACCGAACGCTCACTCCGGACAGAGGAACAGACCGTGGCTTTTGCAGCCGAGGTCCAAGCATCCGACGAGGCAGCCTGCAGCGATAAACGCGCCGCTCGCTCTTTGAAGCGAGCCCGAGCTGCACAAGTCGACCACTGCCAGCTACCCCCGCACCCGAAATAGGGATGCGGGCTCCTCGCATGCCCTAGCGGCGGGCACTACGTCCCCAGGGTACACAACTTCGCACTCAAAATTAACGCCTAGGAGCCAACACAACTACCCACACGTTAGGCGCGGATTAACCACGCGAAGACGAGGCTTAGAGCCCCTGCACAGGCAGGTATCTGTAAAAGACACAGCCGAGCGTAACTACGTCTCTGTGTCCTTAACAACAGAATGACTCTGGCAAACACCTCCCTTTGAGGAACTTGGTCAATCAAACACTTAGAGTGTATAAAGGGCCAGTCGGGCATCGACCCTCGCAAAACCCTTCGTCGTCAATCGGGACGATTTGGTCAATAGTTCGGAAACGCTGGCGTGCGGCAGGCTTCGGACCGGATCCTTTAAAATCCGTCAGTAATTATCCGACCTATTTTTCCTCTTCCTTCCTTACTATTTACGTTGTACTCTTTCAATTACTCTCGTCACAACGGGGCATGTACACGATTGATATTATAAAATAAATTAACTGCGCCCTTTCAAGGTCTTTATTGTATTTCATTATCAGCATAGCTCCGGGATGATGAAGTACTTTAAAAAGATGCAATGGTATATGAAAGTCTGATGTATTCGGCGTCCCAGATTTTTGGCCTTATATGCATCAGTTTTGAACCTAGATTTCGGTCAATAGTTGGGTTGCCTGGCTCCTATGTGTACCCCTTACATTCCTGATGTATTCGGCTAAGGGTGTAACGGGAGAACCACTGCGATTGCGCTGCCAGGTTAATTGGCATGGCGCCTCAGTGGAGAAAGCCAAAAACTGACTATCTAGGTAAGCGTAAACTGGTCTGCCATCCGGAGACCGCGTCAAGTGATGTGACGATAGAGATCACCTGTGTCAAACGAAGGGCTTTTATTTCTAGCCGAAGTGTGCTATGGCCTAGACCTCGACCGCGTTGGCTGCACACTTCCTATGCCGGGGGCTGGTCCTCAGCCCCCACAGTCAAACTCCTACGACTAAATGAAAGATGTTAGGCCACTATAGTCCGATTGCCTAGTTCCTCTAAGTCATTGACTGCCTCCGGGTACCGAGACGTCGGCCAAGGGTCAAGTATGCCTTAAGGAAGACCCTCTATATAACATATACTGGGGCTGAAGCCGATGACTGTCCACTCTCATTTTGAACAGTCATATTGGGGGAATAATTGAATTATAAAATAAAAACATATGGAATTTCAAGCCATCTTCATTCAAACACGAGATAAAGTTTTTACATTATACACTCCGGCATTCCGAAGCATCACCTAAAAATACAGAGTGTCCTTGGGGCACATGGCATCAGTGGTCCGAGCTCCCGCCTCAACCTCGGTGAAGAACTGCTCGGCGGTCCACGGCTTGTCGGTAGGAGGGCGAGCGGCACACGTCTCCGCATCAACCTTGCAGAAGTGAGTCTTCACGCAAGGGTATGCCCTCCGCACCCCTTCGAAGCACGCGAACCTCTTCCAGCGCTCGACGCAGGGCACGACATCCTGGAGCGCCGGCCTTGTCATGCGGAATAGCTCGACCAGCTGCTTCACTCGATGATTCAGCAGCTCCGCAGACGGCGACCCCGGGAATTGACCCCAGAAGGCTTTCTCCGCCACATGGCCCGCCAGCTGGCAGAAGTATGCCACCGCATCCTCTGCGCTCTGCGGGAGATCCTCGAAGACCTTTGCGGAACACCATAATTGGGTGAGCTCGACACGCCCTTTGCTGCCAAATGTACACTGCAGCAAAAATTTCTTACCCGAGGCGATTTGCTCCACTTGCTGGAGCACCTCGCGGTCCGCTCGGGCTGAGGTCTTGAGCTCGGAGTGGGCACGCTGCAGCTTCTCGAGCTCCTCCTTCGTCCGCTGCCCACCCTCCTGAAGTTTGTCGCGTGCTTCAAACATGCCCCAGGGTCTCGTCGACCTCTAGCACCCATGCCTGGTGCTTCTCTCCGGCCGCCTTCTTGGCAGCCCGCGCCTTCTCGGCCGCGGGGGCAGCATTCTCCTGCTGCCGCACCTCTTTCCGAGTTCTGTCAAGCTCGGCCTTGAGCATCTCCAGCTCCGTTGTCAACACAGTTCGGCCTTAGTTGTTTTCTTTCACATACATTACATGTATTTAGTAAAAATACAAAGGCAAGTTTAAACTTGCTTACCTTGAGACTGCTCAAGTTTCCAGTTCATCTCCGCCATCTCTTCTGAGACGGAGTCCGGGATCGAGGTCGTAACCTTTAACAAAATGGATCCTCATTATAAAGGGAATAATTAAGATCACTCATCGGCTCCTACTACGTCAAGCGACCCCGATGCCGGTTTCTTGCAACCGACTTCGGGCTCAGGGGCTACTCACTCACTAAGCCGTTTAGAAGGCTATACTCTTATGTCCTCGGACAGAACTCACAAAAACAAAAAGCATAAATAAACAACATGAATGCATAGAAGGCGTACCTCGAAACCTACTGCGAGGTTCTTAAAAACCTCGTGCAGGACGGCCCCTGCGGACCGATAGCCTTCTAGCGCCGTGCCCATCAAGGCACGGTGCTCCTCCTTGAGGGAAGAACCCTTCAGGGTCGCCTCCACCTCCTTGGTCCACCCCATGCCAGCCCGTCCCCAGGCAGTAGGCTGGGGCGAAGGGGTGACCTCGGGTGTCTCCGCCCAAGTGGCCTTCGCCTTGTGTGGTGGAGCCGAGGTAGACGCCGGCTGGGCCAACGACTGGCCCAGCCCTTCTTCGATGACCTCGGGGCGCTCCGTCCCCAGAACTTGTCGGGCCGAGGTGTTGTCCCTGGCCATAGTCGCCACCTCGTCGGCCCCCGTCAAGTTGACTTCAGGGACCAAGGTGGATGTTGCCTCCCCCAGACCATCAGGCTTTGGGGGAGAAGCAGCGGGCTCTGGAGTCCCGCTGTTTGATGGCAGCCCGCTCGAAGAGCCGCTGGGGATTACCCTCGGCAGACTGCATATGAAAAACTACTTGTGTAAAATTCCCCTTGCTGAAAAAGTGACTTAAGGAAAGACGATAGAGATAAGGGATTACCCTCGAGGTGCCGGTTTCTTCCTTCCCGTTGTGAGGGGGTCTTCCTCTGAGTCACCGGAGAGTTCAGCCCTCTCCGATGACTTGTTGGCGGCCTCGGATGAGGCTCGCCTCGGCCTCTTTGAGCCCTTCGGCGGCATGTCCATGTCAGCATTTTCTAACGCCGAGCTCTTCCCCTTCGGAGGGGGAATCTCCTCCTCGGCGCTGCCGTCTTGAGCAGCGGCGGTATGGGTCTCTTCTGACCGGGTGACCAAGGTCCCCCTGGTCCGAGCACTGGACATCCTCGTCTGGGTCTTCGTCCCTTTGGAGGCCACCACATGTGGCTCCTCGGTCAGAAGCTTCAAAGTCTTCACATCAATTTCTTCAAAGGCCGTACCAATTTCATCACCAAATTCTTCACTTGAAGAAATATATTTTTAGGGGTCGTCTTCCATGTGTTAAACCAAATCTTCAGGGACTCTGTCTCATGTGTATACTCACAAACACATTAGTTCCTCAACCTATTTGTCTTCAGTACTCCAAAACCACTAAGGGGCACTTGTTGCACTTACAATGGGCATATTCATAGGAGCAACATATTCATGGCAATCATCAATACAATATGCAACAATCAAACATGCTGATTCTAGAAAGTCTGGGATTGCAACAGTTATATCATGATGCTGACTTGGGATGCACATAATAGCAAGCAAAGCAATTTTAATATTTATGAAAAATTTATGAGCATGCTGTAGACATGGCAATCCTCAAATTACTCCATTGGCACAAAGTTATAGGATGCACAGATTAATTACTACGATTTTTGTAAAATGGAACATTCTGTTAACAGGATGACTGTTTTAGCATGATGGCATCTTGAGAGCAACAAAGAGACAAGCTACAGGAACTTTACATGGCAATAAAAGGCATGGGATCAAAGTACACATCGCATAGAGCAAACCTCATGAAGGAACCACATGCATATGAGCTCTAGATTAGTGGCAACCATCAAGCAAAGTTGGCAAGTTTTATCACAGACAGTTTTTGACTTAAAACAGCAACATTGACTAGACATGTTTACAAGATCATGGCAGTCACATCATGGCATATCATGGCATGAAATAAATACTAACAGCAAGAAGACATGAAAATGCTCCAAAGTCATGTTGACAAGATGCTCATATGACATTTGCATTAAATCACACAAAAATGACAAAGTGACAATTATTAAGAGTTTACTGCAGTTAACATCATGAGGCACTTTTGCAACAGAGATTATGAAATCTAGATGGATCCTAACTTGAATGCAAATGGCACCATCATGTAGATAACGAAGAGTAGATCAAATTATATATATAGATCATTCTCATAGGATCAGCATGCACAAAGTTACAAGCTCCACAAAATGCACAAATGATGCTGAAAATACTGAGGACTTCGCCGTTTTTTTCTACCTCGCGGGAAAACTGGATGGAATGGATCCGGGATAGAGCGGTCCATGGGGCCGCTTGGATGGAGGGACGACGGGATCCGGGACGAGGCGGTCCTGCGGACAAGGTGGTGCCGGGATGGCGCGGTCCCGGCGACCGTTTGGATCCGGGGTCGAAGGATTCTGGCACGATGGGGAACCGGCGCGGGACGCGGGCGACGGCGAGCATAGGGTCGGCCGCGGTGTGGCCTGGATGTCGCCGATGGCGAGGCGAGGGCGAGAGGCGCCGGCGGGTCGAAGGAGCTCGGAGCCCCTGGCTCGGGTGCGGGCGGTTCAGTCCGGCCGGATCTCGCCGGATCCGGGCGTGGCGTCGACGGGGTGGCGACCGGCCTGGTCATCGGCGGTGGCAAAGCTCCGGCGCGGGGGCTCATTGCCGGTGGCATTAGGTGGAGGCAAGGTCGAAGCAGCGGTGGAGGTGCGGCGCTGGGGCGAGCGGGCTGCTCGGGCAAGAAGGCGTGCTCGGCGGCTTCGGGCCGGGCAGGCCCGCGATGGGTTCGCAGGGCCGCGGCAGAGGGAGGCTGGCTAAGGCAATGTGGCGCGAGGCGGTTAGATGGAAGCGGCGGCGCTGGCCGCTCGGGCAGTGCCAAGTGGCGGCGGGGGATCTATCAGCGTGTAAAACGAGGCGAGGGTGGCGGCTGGGAGGTGGGAGGGGACTAGGGGGTAGGTTTAGGACAGATTTGGAAGGGGAGCCCTTCCTTATATAGCAGGTAAGCTAGGGTTAGGGGATTTTATCCGTTTTCGGACCGTGCGATCGTGATCAGAAGGCGTAGAACAGAGAAGGGGTAGCTGGGCTAGGTGGGCTTTGTGGGAGTGGTTTTGGCGGAGATGAGAGGGAAGATGAGTGGCCCGACATAAGTTTCGGAATACCGAAACGTCCGATGTTTATCTGGCTATATTGCCGCTATAGGTTTATCCGTTGGGGCATCAAACGAGCTCCGAATGTGACGAAATATGGCAGGCGGTCTACCTATAATATAATAAGACCGCACGCCAACTTTCAACCCATTCCGAGAACATTTTTATCCCACTTATAAAATAATATTTCGGAGGTGCCGCGGGCGCTTGCGAGTGTGTCGGTGACGGTGTCCTGGATTAAGGGGTGCTAACCGGGCCGACCCGTCTCCTCGGTTGGGCCGATGTACCCCCGTACGTGACCAAGATGCACTCCGGAGACTGCACATGGGAGACGTGATCGACGCTGTCTCTACGGAAGACTTGTAGTACACTTCAAGATTTGTCCAACCGCCTTACTCCTAGATACCGACATTGCAATGCTAGGTACCCTCTCTGGCGTGTATATAAGCCATAGGGTTTAGCCCGTAGGGGGGACATCAACGCAACATTGCTTACCTAGCCATAGAAGTTAGACACATATTACGATCTCGAGGTAGATCAACTCTATACTCGATACATCTCTATCAATATAACAGAAGCAGGACGTAGGGTTTTACCTCCATCAAGAGGGCCCGAACCTAGGTAAACACCGTCTCCATTGTCTCTGTTACCATCGATCCAAGATCCATAGCTCGGGACCCCCTACCCCAAGGTCTGCCGGTTTTTACGCCGACACTGGTGCTATCATTGAGAGTTCCGCTGCGCGATCACCAGAAGGGTCGATGGCTCACCTATGGATCAATTACGCCAACGGTTGTGGGGACGTCTACGTCCCCGGACAGCTCTTCGTCTTCGGCAGCATGGTATTCTGTGCCGATTCGACGGGACACCTGACTTCCGTCGAGAACTACGCCCCAGGACAGATCATAACTTTTGGTGGCCTTGAGTACACTGCCGATTCCCGCGGCGAACTCGTCCTATCGGGATGGACTCCCGGCCTGATCGAGAGCTCGGCCGGTTCTAGAGGCTCGACTCCAGAACCGAACTCTGTCATGACATCTTTTGAGACTACTGACGCTGCCACTCCGGCTGATCTCTCCCCGACCACTAGTCTGGAGAGATATCCGGCTCCCACTTCCGAAGCGATGCCGATGCCAGAGTTGATTTCGAATCAAAACTCCAAATTATGTTCAGATTCCCATCGCCCCGAAGACGTGCCTGGTTACACGCCGGATGTACTTCGAAGCAGCCCTGCCTACAGCGCATCCATGGATCCCGAAGAGTTATCTCACCTTGATGAGATGCTTTGCCACATTCAGAGCATGTCCATCTCGGACGGCAAGACTTCAGTTTACCATCAGATCAGACTTAAATCCGACGATAGGGAAATTTACATCCCACCCACCACCCACCTTGTTGCCACGATCGATGATTTAACTGACGTATTGGACTACGGTGAATCCTCGGATATGGAGGAGGATGCCGACGGCCCCATCGAGAACACCCTGCCCTCGGTCAACACGGGCAGGTGGACCGCCACATCCACCTACGATGTCTACATGGTGGACAACCCCAAATCCCCTCCAAGACGCCGGCGCCGGCGCCGAAGGTGCAATAATGGGGAACCCAGTGGCAATGATGCAACAGCCAATAACGGCAAGGAGGAGGACGGCGATGCCGGTTACCATGAGGAGGACATTCAAGCCTCCCCAGTAAGGAACGGCATACCAGACCGACCTCTTGTGGACTCCGATCCCGATGACCTCTTCGAAGGGGCCGATGACAATTACATGCCGGAGGCCGAGGAGGACGACAGCCTCGGTACCAAGGACTTCATCGTCCCCGAGGACCCCTTCGAACAAGAATGCTTCCGGTGACGCCTCGTTGCGACAGCCCAGAGCTTAAAACGCTAGCAGCAGCAGCTGCAAGAAAATACCGACGCGCTAAATGAAAAGTGGGTTGAAGTGCTTTCCGCCGAGCAGGATATGGAGAACTGATGCCATAGTGCACCAAAGTCTTACCCACGCAGGCGCCTTCTACTAGGATTTGATGAAGAGCTTGCTGACGACCTCGATCGGCCCCCTGGAGGCCGGGACAGGCCAAGACGAGAAGACCATGGTGAAAGGCCACCTCCACGCCATCATGGTAAAGACCCCGTGGACTACCTAGATCCTCGTGATGCTAGACGTCGTATTGAAGAAAATAGGGCTCCCCCTCAGTCCATCTACGGATCAAGGGGACGTGCCCCCGCTGGGCCCAACGGCTACGATGCCTGGATGGACAGGAACGGCCGTGCCCAAGATCAAGCTTACTCACGGCTCTCTCCCGAGACTTGACGAGATGCTCCTCGGTCCCGAGGTCTAGCTCACCCAATCTGTTTTACAGACAGGGTAATGGAGCATCAATTCCCGGAAGGGTTTAAACCCATTAACATAGAATCATATGATGGTACCACAGACCCAGCAGTTTGGATCGAGGATTTCTTCCTACACATACACATGGCCAATGGAGATGATCTCCATGCCATCAAATATCTGCCACTCAAGTTAAAGGGGCCGGCGAGACACTGGCTTAATAGCCTCCCTCCTCACTCTATTGGCAGCTGGGAGGCCCTAGAAGACGCTTTTCGAGCAAACTTCCAGGGCACGTATGTCCGACCTCCGGACGCTGATGACCTCAGCCGTGTTACCTAGCAGCCAGGTGAATCAGCCCAGAAATTTTGGAACAGGTTCCTCACCAAGAAGAACTAGATCATAGGCTGCTCCGAAGCCGAGGCCATCGCCGCATTCAAAAATAATATTCGAGATGAATGGCTAGCTCAACAGCTCGGCCAGGATAAGCCGAGGACTATGGCTGCCCTAACCTCTCTGATGACCCGCTTTTGCGCGGGAGAGGATAGCTGGCTCGCCCGAAGTACTCATAACGGCTAGGTAGGCACCTCGGAAACCCACGATGCCAATGGAAAACTGAAGCGCAATAAGAATAAGCGTAGGTATAAAAATGGTGGAAGCGACAATGAAGACGCAGCGGTCAATGCAGGATTCACTGAACCTAAATCTGGGCAGAAAAGAAAACCCTATAAGGGGAACAAAGACGGACCTAGCCAGCTTGACAGGCTCCTGGACTGCCCACCCGGGATTCATGGTACTCAGGAAAAACCAGCAACCCACACCAATTGGAATTGCTGGGTCTTCAAACAAGCCGACAAGATAGCGGCAGAGGGTGAGAATAAAACCCAACACCGCAGCGACGACGAGGATGAACCTCGGCATCCCAATAACGGTGGGCAAAAGAAATTTCCCAATGAGGTAACAGAGGTTAATATGATCTATGTCACCCACATCCCTAAACGGGAGAGAAAGCGTGTGCTTCGGGATGTATATGCATTGGAGCCAGTCGCCCCGAAGTATAACCCATGGTCGGCCTACCCGATCACTTTCGACAAGCACGATCATCTGACCAACATCAGGCATGGCGGATCCACGGCGCTCGTTCTGGACCCTATCGTTGATGGTTATCATCTAACACGCGTCCTGATGGACGGGGGAAGGAGTATGAACCTCATCTACGAGGACACAGTTCGAAAGATGGGCATTGACTAATCTCGGATAAAGCCGAGATCTACCACCTTTAAAGGTGTCATTCCAGGCGTCGAAGCCCATTGTACCGGGACAGTAACCCTCGAGGTAGTCTTCGGTTCGCCCGAGAACTTCAGAAGCGAGGAGTTAATCTTCGACATCGTACCCTTCCGGAGTGGATACCATGCGCTCCTAGGGCGCATAGCCTTTGCACGCTTCAACGCGATCCCGCATTACGCCTACCTCAAGCTCAAAATGCCGGGACCCAACGGTGTCATGACAGTCAATGGTAATACCGAACGCTCACTCCGGACAGAGGAACAGACCGTGGCTTTTGCAGCCGAGGTCCAAGCATCCGACGAGGCAGCCTGCAGCGATAAACGCGCCGCTCGCTCTTTGAAGCGAGCCCGAGCTGCACAAGTCGACCACTGCCAGCTACCCCCGCACCCGAAATAGGGATGCGGGCTCCTCGCATGCCCTAGCGGCGGGCACTACGTCCCCAGGGTACACAACTTCGCACTCAAAATTAACGCCTAGGAGCCAACACAACTACCCACACGTTAGGCGCGGATTAACCACGCGAAGACGAGGCTTAGAGCCCCTGCACAGGCAGGTATCTGTAAAAGACACAGCCGAGCGTAACTACGTCTCTGTGTCCTTAACAACAGAATGACTCTGGCAAACACCTCCCTTTGAGGAACTTGGTCAATCAAACACTTAGAGTGTATAAAGGGCCAGTCGGGCATCGACCCTCGCAAAACCCTTCGTCGTCAATCGGGACGATTTGGTCAATAGTTCGGAAACGCTGGCGTGCGGCAGGCTTCGGACCGGATCCTTTAAAATCCGTCAGTAATTATCCGACCTATTTTTCCTCTTCCTTCCTTACTATTTACGTTGTACTCTTTCAATTACTCTCGTCACAACGGGGCATGTACACGATTGATATTATAAAATAAATTAACTGCGCCCTTTCAAGGTCTTTATTGTATTTCATTATCAGCATAGCTCCGGGATGATGAAGTACTTTAAAAAGATGCAATGGTATATGAAAGTCTGATGTATTCGGCGTCCCAGATTTTTGGCCTTATATGCATCAGTTTTGAACCTAGATTTCGGTCAATAGTTGGGTTGCCTGGCTCCTATGTGTACCCCTTACATTCCTGATGTATTCGGCTAAGGGTGTAACGGGAGAACCACTGCGATTGCGCTGCCAGGTTAATTGGCATGGCGCCTCAGTGGAGAAAGCCAAAAACTGACTATCTAGGTAAGCGTAAACTGGTCTGCCATCCGGAGACCGCGTCAAGTGATGTGACGATAGAGATCACCTGTGTCAAACGAAGGGCTTTTATTTCTAGCCGAAGTGTGCTATGGCCTAGACCTCGACCGCGTTGGCTGCACACTTCCTATGCCGGGGGCTGGTCCTCAGCCCCCACAGTCAAACTCCTACGACTAAATGAAAGATGTTAGGCCACTATAGTCCGATTGCCTAGTTCCTCTAAGTCATTGACTGCCTCCGGGTACCGAGACGTCGGCCAAGGGTCAAGTATGCCTTAAGGAAGACCCTCTATATAACATATACTGGGGCTGAAGCCGATGACTGTCCACTCTCATTTTGAACAGTCATATTGGGGGAATAATTGAATTATAAAATAAAAACATATGGAATTTCAAGCCATCTTCATTCAAACACGAGATAAAGTTTTTACATTATACACTCCGGCATTCCGAAGCATCACCTAAAAATACAGAGTGTCCTTGGGGCACATGGCATCAGTGGTCCGAGCTCCCGCCTCAACCTCGGTGAAGAACTGCTCGGCGGTCCACGGCTTGTCGGTAGGAGGGCGAGCGGCACACGTCTCCGCATCAACCTTGCAGAAGTGAGTCTTCACGCAAGGGTATGCCCTCCGCACCCCTTCGAAGCACGCGAACCTCTTCCAGCGCTCGACGCAGGGCACGACATCCTGGAGCGCCGGCCTTGTCATGCGGAATAGCTCGACCAGCTGCTTCACTCGATGATTCAGCAGCTCCGCAGACGGCGACCCCGGGAATTGACCCCAGAAGGCTTTCTCCGCCACATGGCCCGCCAGCTGGCAGAAGTATGCCACCGCATCCTCTGCGCTCTGCGGGAGATCCTCGAAGACCTTTGCGGAACACCATAATTGGGTGAGCTCGACACGCCCTTTGCTGCCAAATGTACACTGCAGCAAAAATTTCTTACCCGAGGCGATTTGCTCCACTTGCTGGAGCACCTCGCGGTCCGCTCGGGCTGAGGTCTTGAGCTCGGAGTGGGCACGCTGCAGCTTCTCGAGCTCCTCCTTCGTCCGCTGCCCACCCTCCTGAAGTTTGTCGCGTGCTTCAAACATGCCCCAGGGTCTCGTCGACCTCTAGCACCCATGCCTGGTGCTTCTCTCCGGCCGCCTTCTTGGCAGCCCGCGCCTTCTCGGCCGCGGGGGCAGCATTCTCCTGCTGCCGCACCTCTTTCCGAGTTCTGTCAAGCTCGGCCTTGAGCATCTCCAGCTCCGTTGTCAACACAGTTCGGCCTTAGTTGTTTTCTTTCACATACATTACATGTATTTAGTAAAAATACAAAGGCAAGTTTAAACTTGCTTACCTTGAGACTGCTCAAGTTTCCAGTTCATCTCCGCCATCTCTTCTGAGACGGAGTCCGGGATCGAGGTCGTAACCTTTAACAAAATGGATCCTCATTATAAAGGGAATAATTAAGATCACTCATCGGCTCCTACTACGTCAAGCGACCCCGATGCCGGTTTCTTGCAACCGACTTCGGGCTCAGGGGCTACTCACTCACTAAGCCGTTTAGAAGGCTATACTCTTATGTCCTCGGACAGAACTCACAAAAACAAAAAGCATAAATAAACAACATGAATGCATAGAAGGCGTACCTCGAAACCTACTGCGAGGTTCTTAAAAACCTCGTGCAGGACGGCCCCTGCGGACCGATAGCCTTCTAGCGCCGTGCCCATCAAGGCACGGTGCTCCTCCTTGAGGGAAGAACCCTTCAGGGTCGCCTCCACCTCCTTGGTCCACCCCATGCCAGCCCGTCCCCAGGCAGTAGGCTGGGGCGAAGGGGTGACCTCGGGTGTCTCCGCCCAAGTGGCCTTCGCCTTGTGTGGTGGAGCCGAGGTAGACGCCGGCTGGGCCAACGACTGGCCCAGCCCTTCTTCGATGACCTCGGGGCGCTCCGTCCCCAGAACTTGTCGGGCCGAGGTGTTGTCCCTGGCCATAGTCGCCACCTCGTCGGCCCCCGTCAAGTTGACTTCAGGGACCAAGGTGGATGTTGCCTCCCCCAGACCATCAGGCTTTGGGGGAGAAGCAGCGGGCTCTGGAGTCCCGCTGTTTGATGGCAGCCCGCTCGAAGAGCCGCTGGGGATTACCCTCGGCAGACTGCATATGAAAAACTACTTGTGTAAAATTCCCCTTGCTGAAAAAGTGACTTAAGGAAAGACGATAGAGATAAGGGATTACCCTCGAGGTGCCGGTTTCTTCCTTCCCGTTGTGAGGGGGTCTTCCTCTGAGTCACCGGAGAGTTCAGCCCTCTCCGATGACTTGTTGGCGGCCTCGGATGAGGCTCGCCTCGGCCTCTTTGAGCCCTTCGGCGGCATGTCCATGTCAGCATTTTCTAACGCCGAGCTCTTCCCCTTCGGAGGGGGAATCTCCTCCTCGGCGCTGCCGTCTTGAGCAGCGGCGGTATGGGTCTCTTCTGACCGGGTGACCAAGGTCCCCCTGGTCCGAGCACTGGACATCCTCGTCTGGGTCTTCGTCCCTTTGGAGGCCACCACATGTGGCTCCTCGGTCAGAAGCACCGAGAGCAGGGGAGTTGGGGGCTGCTCCGGCAGTGGGGCTGGGCATTGTACCCCTTTTACCCAGGCCGACCACTTCTGGAAAATGTCAAAACATGATAGTTCAAGTAAAAACTTAGCTCCTCGGCACAATGAGCAAAAAAGACAAATATTGAAAGGTGGGATTACTTACCGGAGGGGCCTCGTAGCCGTGTTCGAGACCGCGGTCCTCCCCCGCTGGAGCAATCTTATCCTTGGCCAGCTTCATGAGCCTGGACCACATGGCTGCCAAGGTGGAGCGGAAGAAGGTGTTGATGGTGTCCATGTCCTCGGGCTTTTGTGCCCACATCGGGGTAGCCCGAAGCTGGAGAGGGAGTATCCGACGGTTGAGCATGATGTTGATGACGTCGGCCAGCTCAACCTTCCCCACCGTGGACCACCACAGGATCCTGTCTACCAGGGTCTCCACCTCTTCTGGATTCCCCCAAGCGACGCCCTTCTCCTTCCAGGACTTGAGCTTCCTGGGAGGCTCGGCTGAGAAGGACGGGACCTCGGTTTGACCAACGGCGAGGGGCTCGGTGATGTAGAACCACTCCCTCTGCCACTCCTTCACCGTTTCGATGAAGGTGCCCTTGAACTAGGTGGCCCCCTAGTTCTTGCTGATCATGGCCCCTCCGCACTCCACGAGCTCCGGGCCACTTGACTTCGGTTTAATCCCGAAGAGCTTCTGCCATAGGCCGAAGTGAGGCTCACAGCGGAGAAAGGCCTCACAGACCGTTATGAAGGCGGCGAGGTGGAGAATGGAATTAGGGGCCATATGGTGGAAATCTAACCCGTAATAATACATTACCCTGCGCACAAAGGGGTGCAGTGGGAACCCCAGGCCTCGGATGATGTGGGGGATGAAGACCACCCGCTCCCCAGCATTGGGAGCAGGCACCAGCTGATCGGCCACTGGAGCACGGGCGGTGAGGGTGGGGGCCAGGTACCCCGCGTCATGCAGCTCGGCGATGGTCGCAGCTATCACGATGGAGCCGCCCCAGTGTCCCTTGAGGGTGTCGGCCATGGCTGGACCAAAGAGTCGGGCTAAGGAAAGGGAAAGGCGCGCTGGATCTGGGCGTTGGAGCTAGACGAAGCAGCAGTGGGGAGAAATGGAAGCGTGCGCTGTTGCCCTGATCTCCCTTTGCTCTTATAGGCCTATGAAAGGCCAAGAGTCCCCCCGCTATGCCGATAAATTCGCGGTCGCTATCAAAAATGTTGTTGAAGCATATGGGGGGAAACAGAATCTTGATAATATCCCTAAGAAAGCAGGCACGATCTCTGTTTCGAGGGACGTGCCAGTAAACGGGCTGCCTCGAACCGCGATTTGAGGTTGAGGCAGTACCTGCTCGACCCATCATGGGGTGAGCCTCTCCGATAAAGTTGTCAGGCAGGATTGGATTGTTCATACCTGTATGACCAGCCTTCGAGGCTAAGATACCTACACATCTCGGGCAGGATACCAGCTCGGTTGGACCGTGGATGTCGATGTTCTGTTAAGAGAATCCGAAATGCAAAGTGGAACTCGTCTGTCAAGCCAAAGACTCTGGATCCGAAGTAATGTCTGTCGACCATCGTCCTCGGCGTAGAAGACCAGTTCGGGGGCTACTGACGGTGTCCTGGATTAAGGGGTGCTAACCGGGCCGACCCGTCTCCTCGGTTGGGCCGATGTACCCCCGTATGGGACCAAGATGGACTCCGGAGACTGCACAGAGGAGACGTGATCGACACTGTCTCTACCGAAGACTTGTAGTACACTTCATGATTTGTCCAGCTGCCTTACTCCTAGATACCAACATTGTAACCCTAGGTACCCTTTCTGGCGTGTATATAAGCCATAGGGTTTAGCTCGTAGGGAGGACATCAACGCAACATTGCTTACCCAGCCATAGAACTTAGACACATATTACGATCTCAAGGTAGATCAAATCTGTACTCGATACATCTCTATCAATATAACAGAAGCAGGACATAGGGTTTTACCTCCATCAAGAGGGCCCGAACCTGGGTAAGCACCGTCTCCATTATCTCTGTTACCATTGATCCAAGATCCACAGCTCGGGACCCCCTACCCCGAGGTCTGTCGGTTTTTACACCGACAGTTGGGTCTTGGAATGGACAACGGAAGGGACGGAGAGGTGCCGACAACTTTGAATGGATGCAAGTTTATGAAAACATGCTGATGAAATGCACACGATGACATGGCGAAGTGCAACAAGAAAAAGAATCACATGGCAACGATGGAAACACTACTAGAAAAACGGCTATAGCTAATATGGACATTAATGGCGCACCATGTATGTGGTGCGCCACTGCTATATAGCAGTGACGCACCAGATATGGGTGCGCCATTAATGTCCATATGACTAATGGCGCACCTGGTGTGTGGTGCGCCACTGCTAAGTTTCTCCTGGGCACACCCCCCTCCCAAGACTTACCAGTGGCGCACCGGGGTGTGGTGCGCCATTACTAGTTAAAACTAGTAATGGCGCACCACACCTAACTAGTAATGGCGCACCACACCCCGGTGCGCCACTACTAACAATTTTTTTCATTTTTTTTTCAAAACTAGTAATGGCGCACCACACCCCGGTGCGCCATTACTAACAATTTTTTTTTCAATTTTTTTTTTCAAAACTAGTAATGGCGCACCCGCACCAGGTGCGCCATTAGTAACCCTGGTTACCAATGGCGCATTCTTAGGAGGTGCGCCATTACTAGCCTGAGAGCAGCTGATATTTTTGACAGCCACCTACCACACTAACTTTCCCCGCTTCATTCTCTCCACCTCTACCACGCTTGGTCTTGGCTGCCTCCTCCTCCTCACCTCATTTGCACCATAGATTCACCCAAATTAAGTGGTTAAATTTCCTTTTTTTGATAGGTAAGTAAGGGGAAAGCTTTCTTTATGTTCTAGATCTACTTTTTTCTCCCTCCAACGTACACACTTTTTATGGCCTAGATCTACACTTTTCTCATTGAGCTAGATCTACGTATGTTTGTGGTGTTGCATATGTTTGTGTTTGCAGGTACAGGTATTTGAAATGCGATAGTTGCCAATATTTTGCTGGAATGTTGATTCATTTCCGTTTCGGTGAGAATTTGGCACTATGCATTATTTTTGGTCCTATTTTTAGGCAAAGTCATGCCAATTTTTTTTTGGTTCTAAAATATCGTTTTGCTCTACCCCGCTGGCGACCATGGTCCGCACGATGACCGAAGGCATCGTGAATAGGTTTTTGAGCTCCGCGAAGGCCGAGATGCTTCAAAAGAACGAGACGGAGATAAGATGTTCGTGTCGAAGATGCAAGCTGAAGAGCCTTATGGACCCGGATTCCAGACAGGTGCGGGACCACCTGCTCGTGGGTGGTTTCATGGATGGCTATCGGTGGCAAGGTGATGAAGATGATTATGAAGTCATCCATGGGGGCCGAGCAAGAAATAAGGAAGGGCAGCAAGACAATAGCGGCGAGGGCGGCCGGCGAGAAGACGAAGAATCTCCAGGACATGATCATGAAGTAGATGCAGGACACAGTCATCATGTAGAAGATGCCAGACATGATGATGAGGAAGATCAAGATGAAGGGCATGATCATGAAGATTAAGATGCCGGAGCAGACGACGATGGACCATCGATGGGCTGGGTGCAGGACCCTCATATTCAAGAGCTGCTTCTCAAACAAACGGGTAACGCAAGAGCTGCCGCCCGAGAGAAAGCCAAGCTGGATCAACTGGAGATAGATGCGGTTACTCCATTGTATGAAGGATGCAGGCCCGAGGATACCCGCCTGAAAGTAACGCTCATGGCTCTGGAGATGAAGGTAAAACACAAAATGACCGACGCATGCTTCGACGAGAACATGTCATTCTGGCACGAACGTCTTCCCAAGGGGAACAAGTGCCCGACCAGTTTCGAGGAGGCGAAGAAAATCGTGTGTCCTCTGGATTTACCGCACGGGAAATACCATGTGTGTATGAACGATTGCATCATTTATCGGGACGAGCACGCGGAGTCTACCATATGTCCGGTGTGCGGCGTCACTCGATACAAGAAGAGGAAGAAAGCTCCTCGAAAAGTGGTGTGGTACTTTCCGATCACTCCTCGTCTGCAGCGGTATTTCGTGGACCCTAACCTAGCAGAGCTCCTGCGTTGGCACGCGGATAGGAAGGAGAAGAAGCGAGAAGATGATGGAAATGATCCAGAGATAAATAAAAAAGACAAGATGCTGAGTCACCCTAAGGATGCGAGCCAGTGGCAAGCGTTGAACTTCGAACACCTAGAATTTGGGGACGATCCAAGGAACATCATGCTGGGCGCGAGCACCGATGGAGTCAATCCGTTTGGCAGCCAGAGAAGCACACATAGCACCTGGCCTGTGTTTGTGTGGATGTACAACCTTCCCCCCTGGATGTGCATGAAGAGGAAGTACATTCACATGAGTATGCTAATTGAAGGGCCGAAACAACCAGGGAACGACATCAATCTGTATCTGGGGCTGCTGAAAGAGGAGCTAGACACGCTGTGGAAAACGCCAACCAATACGTGGGACGCCGCAACGAAAGAATATTTCCCTATGAGAGCCGCACTGCTCACGATGGTGCACGACTATCTCGGTTACGGATATGTCGCGGGGCAGGTGGTCCACGGATTTTGTGCATGCGTCAGGTGCATGGATGGCACAACGTATCGCCAGCTAGATACAGATCCCGGGTCTTCGAAAACCGTGTTCATGGGACATCGAAGGTGGCTTTGCGACGATGACGCATGGAGAAAACGAAAGGATCTGTTCGATGGTGAAACCGAACCCCGAAGACCCCCACGTACGAGGAGCGGCGAGGAAATAGACGAGCTATTGAAAAATTGGAAAGGGTGCCCACCGCCGGGAAAGAAGCGAAAGGCGCCAGAGCCGCTGCTGAAGGTATGGAAAACGAGGTCTATTTTCTGGGACTTGCCGTACTGGAAGATCCTCCGTGTGCCTCACAGCCTTGCTGTCATGCATATCACGAAGAACGTGTGCGAGAGTCTGCTTGGTACCCTGCTCAACATGCCAGAGAGGACCAAAGATGGGCCGAAAGCAAGGGCAGACTTGAAATCAATGGGCATCAGGGAGGAGCTTCACGCAAAACGCCCTAATGATGATGATGATGATGATGAGGCGAAGGACACGGAAAGTCATCGCAAAGGCAAAAAGGCCAAGAAGATCGAATATGACTGCCCTCCCGCGTGCTTCACTCTAAGTCAGAAGGAGATCGAGCAGTTTTTCACCTGCCTCGTAGGAGTAAAACTTCCTTACGGTTACGCGGGGAAGATAAGCAGATACCTAGACTCAGCGAACCAGAAGTTCAGCGGGATGAAGTCTCACGACTGTCACGTGCTGATGACGCAGATACTTCCAGTCGCAATCCGTGGGATCATGGATGCACACGTCCGTGAAACGCTATTTGGCCTATGCAACTTTTTCGACGTCATCTCTCGGAAGTCGGTTGGCATGAGGCAACTCAGAAGGCTACAGGAAGAGATCGTGGTGATACTATGCGAGCTTGAGATGTACTTCCCGCCCGCATTCTTCAATGTTATGGTGCATCTGCTGGTCCATATCGCGGAGGATATCATCCAACTCGGGCCAATGTTCCTGCACAGCATGGTGCCGTTCGAAAGGATGAATGGTGTCATCAAAGGATACATTCGCAATAGGGCACGTCCAGATGGAAGCATAGCCGAGGGCTTTCTGACCGAAGAGTGCATCTCCTTCTGCACGAATTATCTAGGCATCAAGAACCCCGTTGGTCTGCCCGTCAACAGGCACCTCGGCAGGCTCGCTGGATGGGGTCACCGCGAGGGTCGCCGCGAAATGCATGTCGACTTCAAGGGTCGACTCGCCGACTTTGAGAGAGCAAACCTAGTAGCGCTACAACACATAGACGTGGTCGATCCTTGGGTGGTAGAGCACAAAACCTTTATTGAGAAGACATACAATGACTGAGGCCAACAGAGGACGGACGGAGATATAATCAAAGAGCACAACTCATGTTTCACGCGTTGGTTCAAGGACAAGCTTCCGTCATACCCTTTACATGAGGATTCTTCCGCGGAAGAAAAACTCGTATTCGCCTTGTCACAGGGCGCCGAGGTACGCTGGACAAAAAGTCCCGATGTTCCGTGTTAGATGGGCCAAGAGCATCCTAAAAGAAGACCAGTATTTCACCACCATGGTTATACCCGAAGCCAAATCCAAGACCGCGGGCGCAAACGTCACCGCGAAAAATGAGCCATGGGTACTGGCTTGCCAAGTGGACCAATGCTTCTTCATTACCGACCCGTCAAAGCCCAGTCGTGTTGTCATGAGGAGAGGCAAAAGGAACATCATAGGAATGGATGGAGTCACCAATGATCAAGACTTTGACAAGTATGGCGACCCAAAGATGGAAGATGACGACGACGATGAAGTACCATACACCACAAGAAGAAGCAGGACCACCCTACCTAAAGGACGTCCGTTCAAGAGAAGAATTCAAGGGGTTCCGGGGCTAAATTATTCAACCGCGAGAAATAAGGGCAAGAAGATTGTGAAAAGATAGCTAAGATCGAATCACGACGTGTCGGCCGCGTGTGTGTGTCAGTGGCAAGCTCAATCTTTGATGACTGTTAATTATTTCATGTCACTTGATTTCAACCATGTCATCTAATTCTAAATCTTTGCACAATGGTTTTATCACTCCATTTGCATTTTCCTTTTCTTTTATCTCAAATCTTAAATTATTACATGCAACTAAAAATTCAAAAAAATAAAAAAAAGTTAGTAATGGCGCACCAGGAGAAGGTGCGCCATTGCTATCACGGTGTTTATGGGGCACCCCTAAAAGGTGCGCCATTGATATACCAATTTTTATGGCGCACCCCTAAAAGGTGCGCCATTGCTATCCTTTTTTATGGTGCACCCCTCCGAGGTGCGCCATTGCTAACCCTCCCCCCACTACACAGCTTCCCCTCTCCCCTGCCTCGTCTTCCACCCCAATCCCTTTCCTCCCCTCGTCCTCTCACATCGTGCCGCCATCCACCTTGTCGCCTCCCAGCTCGCTGCCGGACTCCACCCCCTCCCTCCCCTCTCCTGCCCATCGAACACTGTCACCGTCCGACCCCGCTCCGTCGCCGGTCGCCGCTCGACCCCGCCCGGATGCCCCCTCCCGGCTGCGCCGCCAGACGACGCCGTATCGCCGCCGCACGCCGCCCGACCCCGCCCCGCCTCGCCGCAGGACGGCGGCCACCTCGCCGCTCGACCTCGCTCCGTCGCCGCCCCGACCCCGCCCGTCCCCCGGACGGCCCCTCCTGGCCGCCGGTGAGCTCTCTGTCTCCTCTCTTTCCCTCTCTGTATCCTCTGCCGTATGTGAATGGATGGATGGATTGCTGGATAATTTTTTTGCTAGTGTGGATGGATGCATATGAACTGGTATTTGCCTCAAATCTTATAGTTAGCTGGCAGATTGATATGAAGATGCATATGAATTGTTGCCTCAAATCTGCATACCGTATTTGCCTCAAAGCTAGCTGGTATATACTACTGGAGTAGAATTCTAATTTACAGATAGCTAGGTGCGTGTAAATATTTAGAGCTGAAACAATAATACTGTTATGTTCAGAAGTGAGATTAACTGAGATAGTTTTTGTCCAAGAGTCAATAACTGTCTTTTGTCACAGTAGAAATGGCTCTCTTGTATATAAACAAATGATCTCATCATAAACATCTTTTGTCTAAGCTAGTAGAGTACAATGCTTAGAAATTTTTGTAATTTTTGCATGTACAATGCTGTAAAATAATTGAAATGTAATGAAGCAAGTCTATGTAGACATTTGGTGTGTGAATATATTGACTGGATGGTGTGATTGCAATGTGAGATGAGAAATACTGACTGGCTGAGATGAGAAGATGAAAGCATTGTATTAACTGTTAGAATTTTGAGATGACTCCTTACTGTACTTTTTAATATTACTCCTTGCTGTGCATTCAGGCTCATAATTCAGAGGGGTTAGAATTTAGAGAAAGTCGTAAACCAATTAAGCAGATGGAGTTGAGTTGAGCTTAGGCGATGGAGTATACCATACGGTAATTAACTGTATTTCTGTATGTGTGGAGTACTGATACAGTGTGGAGTGCTGATGTTAATTAAGCCATCAACTAATCACAAGTTTCTGCACTAACTTGACAGGTCTTTTTTCCTGAAAGTCTTGTACTCCTGAAACTGGAAACCTGTAGTACAGTACTGAGAGCAGCACATAACTAGTGTAGTACAGTACTCCTATGGGATGAAACCATAACAGTTCAATGATTGTAGACACTATGTGCTATCTAAATTTAAGTTACAGATCACAAATACTCCAGGGAGTATCATGGAGTAGTACAGTATTGAGAACAGCTCCATAAATGAATTTTGACAGTTTTTAACTGCATTTATAGGACTACAGCATCCTATATCTGCTAGTCATTAACAGTTAACTGAATTTCTTGTTTTGGTGGTCTGACAAGTGTGTTGTTCATTTCTCTTGGTATCTTGGCTGCTCCAGTGGCACGAAGCGGACAAGAGGCTGCTGTGCTTGCTAGAGAAGGAGCAGAAACATCGGTCCGAAAGAAAGCACTCCGCCAGTAATTCCACCAAGGTAAAAACAACAACCAACCATAAAAGCTCAAGTCTGTATATGAAGACATGAGTTGGCACTCTCATCTGTCACACACGTGGGTGCTTGTTCATGTGCTCCCGTGAACCAATACTGTTGTTCTGGTTGCTGTGGTCATGATAGCTCGCTGGGTTCTTCACCCCTGCTCCTACGGCTGTGTAGTGCATATCCACTGGATTGGGCTCCCTTGCTGGGCTGTATCCTTTTGGTTTGGGGTATATGTGCAGGTACATTTAGTTGCCAATGTTTTGCCGGAACGTTGATTAATTTCCGTCCGGCAAATTTCTGGCACTCCGGCATGACCTTTTTTAGGAAAGGTCATGCCGAATTTTTCCTAGAATTTATGTCAATGAAATTACCCCTGTCATGCTCTATTAATAGTTTTAGGACACTATTCTTTCTTGTCATGACACTTATTTTGAGTGTACTTCAGATATCTTGGAATGTTGTTCCGAGGATAGATACAAATTAAAGTAAAACAAGAGGTTCTTTTTTTGTGAAGTCAAATTAAAATAAGAATGTTTTTTTAGAAAGAAAATATCCGAGCATTATCAGGTCCCAACAAAGCAGGAGCAATGTGCTTAAGATCACCATGGCACTAATTATTAGCCATTTTTTCCTATTTAGACCGAACATGGCCAACAACGATGAGGCCGGCGGTTCGGGCAAGCCATTCTGGGAGCTATCCCAGGAGATGGAGGAAGAACCTCACCGCTATGAGGACGCCGCGGTAGACACCGATCCTGACTACACAACCCCTAGTGGCGTCGGGGATGACACCACTGATGGTGCCGCCGGGGATGCCACCACTGATGATGGCAGCAAACGCACAGATGGCAGCCAACCGAAGAGGCAACGGAAGGACAGGAGCCCGAACGTGCTCGGCACCGTCAAGGAGGAATTTACTGAAGTGTCCTCCAGTGGGCATCCAACGGCGCCCAAAGAATTAGTCGGTGGGTACGCAGGACAACTCGGGTGCATTCTCCGAAGCACCGTCTCGATCAACACCGAGAACCTAAGGCATCGTGATCGAGGGAATTTGCGCAACCTCCTCTTCACGAAGCTGCACGAACGATACAAGTTCCCCGGTGACTTCGCAAACACATGCCTCTCATGGAATAAAGTGAACAGTGCCGCCCTCACGAAGATGAGCACAGCCCTGGCTACTTGGAGAGCCGCGGTGAAGAGAATGATTCTAAGAGGTGATAGTTATGAGAAGATCAAGGAGAAAAATCCTTCGATCAGCGAAGCTGACTACCTGGAGTTCAAGATCAAGTGCGAGAGCAACGCATCCATGGAATCAAGTCAGTGGGGGAAAGATATGTGGGACTTGAACTTAGGGGTCCACAAACTCGGTCTCGGCTGTTACAGAGTGGCGGAACCTAAATTGGACAAGGATGACGCGGAGCGTGCCGCGCAAGGCCTACCACCCCTCTTCGATAAATACCATGAAAAGCAGACCAGGAACTATGTCAGGGCCCGGTACAAGGTGGACCCGGTAACAAAGGAGCTTACCACGGATCCGAAGGTGAAGGATCTTGAGCGTGTTCTGGTAAGGAATACACCCCCGCGTAATTAGCTCCATATGGTTGCATTCTAATTAATGAAGCCAAATTTCCAAATGGTTCACATTCCTTCTGTAGGAAACTGAAAGCAGTAGCGCGGGGTCTCAGAGCTCCCCGTCTGCCCCTTGGGACACCACTTTAAATAGGGCGTTGAACGTAATGAAACACAAGGATAAGTTCAGTAAGCCGTCGTCAGCTGGTCATGTGGCCAGTGAAGGCTTGTCCACGAAATGGTCGGAATACTATAAGGCTGGGCGAAAGGAGAGAAAGACCAGGTCGAAAAGCCAGGAGCGCGAGGTTAAAGAACTCAAGGCACAAGTGGCGCGGATTCCGGAGATAGTCCAAGAGCAAGTGCGAGACCAACTGGGAGCGACGATCACCGCCATTATGCCTACCTTGCTTGAGGGGCTGCGGGGGTGGATTGCGGGTGGCCATCAGGGGCCGCCCCTGATTCCCAGCTTCACAGGCAGCAACTCGCACAACGCGCCGGCATTGGTGTCTCCGGCGGAGGCGGCATTGGTGTCTCCGGCGACGGCGCCGGTATTGGAGCTTAATGCACCCGGGTGTGGGAAGAATACGCCGGCCGGCACCTCGACAGCAAGCGGCCCCTCCATCACTTGCACGCCCGCCGTTGGCGGTGCCTCGACATTAGCCGAGCTCGACGCCATCACGGTAACTAAACCTCGGCCGATGACTTCATCTCCTTGTCTTTGACTGGGCATCCCTGACGCCCTACATGTTTTCGCAGGGTGCCGCCAACGTTCCATGCACTCTCCTGCAGTTCGTGGATGGCGAGTTGATCGATGTCGCCAAGGCCCAAATCGTTGAACCGGACAACCGCGTGTTCCACGGTAATCCGATGCCACCCACCGTGTATAGGGTTCAACTGGTTCGGGTGCTGCGGGGCTGCGACGACTTGTTACCTCCGTATCGACCCCCTGGGGCCGACGAATATGATGTGATGACCCTCAGCGCCTGCTTAAACTGGTCCATGCTTTGTTCGAAGAGCCAGATTCGTTTGGGGGCGGGGGACACCACCCCACAGACAACACTGCCAGTCGTGCCGGCGCCAAGCCATGGGAAGACCGCCGCAACGCTACCGCCGTTAGCTGATCTGGACATGCATATGGCACAGGAGCCGGACGACGACGACGGTACATTTTCCAACGTCGATAAGTACATCAACGAACATGGGTACGGTGACGAATTCTTGGGGCCTCCTTCTCAAGAACCCAACCCTGCAAAAGACGATCGCGATCTAGCTGGTACCGCGGAGAAACCCAATTGCAATAGGCATCGTCTGTTCAGTTCTTAGGAGACGCCTCCAGATGCCGCCTTCACCGAGACTCAAACAGCCGAGGTGCGAAATATTATCAGCCCCAACACACTCAAGAAGGTGGTCTCTGAGCAGAACTTGATCCCATTACAGCAGAAGAAGCAGAAGGAACGGAAAAGAAAAAATAACAAGGGTGCGAGCCAGCCGGCACTGAGTACGATCCGTGCTCTCGACGGGCCACCAATACCTAAGGATATCTCGAGGAGGGTGCATGTGGCGGGTAGGCCGATGCTACCGACTAATCTGCTCAATGCTGCTACCGGTGCTATGCGGAGTCTACATGATGGTGTTCTTTCTATGGAGAAGCGGCGTCTCTCCGAGAATGATGTGGCATACCCGGTTTTCGTGGCCAAGGTGCCAGAGGGCAAGGGCTATGTCAATAGCCCCATCGGGCGTATGATCGTCCTGCGGTTTGATGACATCTTCGCTATGTTTAACCTTTATCCGCTGCACTACACCTTCATTCGGCTATTTTCGCTCAGTATGGAGATGCGGATCATTATAGACAAAACCCCGGACATCGTGATAGTCGACCCCTTCTACATGCGTGCCAAGATCTTGGGCAGCGCTGGGGACCGGCAAGTCGCGAGTTCATACCTCGAAGGTGTCATTCTGGCAAACCCAGATAAGGATAACTTCCTCGTGCCTTACTTTTTCGAGTAAGTCATCCCCTCACCGCCCCGTAACATATGATTTCTTAGATTTCGATCGTTCTTTTTTTTTCTAACATTCCGTGTTTAGTGCAGTGACACACATTGCACACTCATCCTCTTAAGCCTGAAATATTCCATGGCCACGTATTTCGACTCGGACCGTCAGTCAAAGAAAAACTACACAGATATCAAGAAAGTTCTTGATGATGCTCTCCCCGGCTACGCCAAATCTGGAGGCACCTTCAGGAGGCCAATTTGTAGGTACGGCAAGCACGTGTTCACCCACGTAATGACGTTCCCCTGCATCAAGCAGCCGCCTGGCAGTCAGAAGGATGCCTACTACGCCCTCCATCACATGCGGGCGATCGTACGAAACCATCATCAGCGTATGCTACCAAATGATCTCAAAGAATGGGCCGCACGCTTGTCGGCAATCCAGGACGAGGACATCAGACAAGAATTCTTTCGCATCCAGTCGGAGTTAGCGGACATCATCTATCAAGATGTCCTTCGTACCTCGGGGCAGTTCTACCTCAACTATCAACCGTCCAATAGTGAAATAGAAACAACGCTACAAATGCAGGCTGACAACGACCGCACATTCATGACCATCACGAAAGACGGCGGCTTCATCCATGCTCCGGTCCCTGAGTCGAGTCGAAAGTATTGATGCTATGTTGTTCTGAAATATCGATTAGCTCATGTTGTAATTAAACTTTAATGAACTTGTATGTCTCTTTAGTTTGGACAGTCGTTCAACTTATATGTAATCGATGCTATTTATTAGTAGGACCATGAACCGTGCTATTAATGTGTTGCTTTTCTCTTCCGATCCTTTTGTTGCATACTTATATATTGCTTATATATTATCTATGAATTGCTACTAACGTTTTGTTTGTCTAGTGCATAGAGATGCCGTCGTATGTTGTGTACAAGGGTGAGGTTCCCGAAGTCTACGACGACTGGGAGGAGTGTCGGAAACAGGTTCACCGTTTCAGCGGTAACAGTTACAAAGGGTACACCACTAGGGCGGAGGCGGAAGCTAGATATGCGCGCTATCTAGCGGGAGAGAGGAGGGAGCGGAGGAGGAACCGGATGAAGACCAGTTTCATCGCGATGATGCTCATCGTGACCGCAGCTCTCTTCTATGTGATGGTAGTTTAGATGATATCAACTTTGTAATGTGACGACAAACTCGCTACTCGGTCTCGAGACCTAAACTTGTCTAATATTTGAACTTTGTTCGCTATTTTGAATTCGGAAACTAATGTGATTTAATTGTATTATGTCCTGTTTATACTTGACTAATTGTGGTGCTATATTGTATTGTATATTTTGTGCTGTATAATTAATATATTCTGTGCTGTGCAAATATCAGAAAAGCAAAAAATAAAAAAAATCATATAATTCATAGTAGTGGCGCACCTGCCAGCACATTAGTGGCGCACCCATAGAGACATCAGTGGCGCACCTGTTGGCTACCAGGGCCCCCTCATCTGCATTAGTAGTGGCGCACTAGTAGCCATAGTAATGGCACACTACAAGGTGCGCCACTGTTATATTGAATACTAATGGCGCACCAGGGGTGCGCCATTAGTATTTGTTATTAGTGGCGTGGTAATAGTGGCGCACCTATGGTGCGCCATTAATACCCAAATGTGGTGCGCCACTAATGTGCTTTTTTCTAGTAGTGAAATAAATGGGAGGCACCTGGAGCATCGGTCTCGGGGCGTCACAACTCTCCCCTACTAACAGAAGATCTCGACCCGAGATCTTAGGGGTGAAACGGAAGAGGAAGAGGAAGAGGTAAAACAAAGTTGCTCTTAGACAAACGAGAGAAGCGAAAGAACCTCAAAGGATGGAAAAATTGGAAGAAAGAATACAATGGAGATGTACGAAGTTGGGAGCACTCCGGTAGAAAAGAGGAACGGAGAATATGACGAGAATCAAGAGCTCAAGAGACAAGATAGACTATGTAACCACTCCGGTTAGAACAAGATAGAAAAGGAATAAGAACGAAAGAATTCGGATAGCATCCCGGTAGAAAAGAAAAGCAGAGGTTGACAAGATGAAAGACTTGAAAAAAAAGGACACAACACTACGGTAAAATGGATAAGCAAGGAAATAACTTGATCTTGGCGAAACAAGATAATGTGTCGAGGAGAGCAATATCACCACGCCTCCGGAACGAAAGAATAGAAGCTAGATTGTTGGAGGGAAAAGAAAGGGGAAACAAAAGACAACTTCCACCATAATTGAATCTGAGAAGCATCCTTAGAAATAAGGATTGAATGGAGTTGTTGGAAAATCAACAATGAAAGAATAAACTTGTTGCGGGCTTATGGAAAACATCTCAAAATTATGAGGTGACAACCGGCCACTAACGGAAACAATTGATTGCTTGATATGAATGAAAAGATGCGAAACAACATTTCCCAAAGACAATGAAGAATTAATTGCACTTCGAAATGCAAGAGGAAGAATACTTGAGCTCCAGCAAGAATCTTGACAAACTTTAAGAATGAATTAAATCCTTAACACAACATCATGAAGAAACTCTCGAAGAACTCCGGATAGCTAACAAGATGATCGCACGAAAGGAAAAGTTGAAAAGAACAAGATGAAGGCTAATATGATTTCGATGGAGCTTTGCGATGAGATAACCGAGAAAACTTGGAACTCCGAAAAAAAGATGAACGAACTAGAACCGAGAAATTGATATCCTGATCGAACTCCGAAAGAAGGAATTAAATCACCTCGATGGAATAAGAATAAGAATTATGTCATGCTTACCCTTCATCAACTTAAATTGATGACTAACAAAGGATTGTCATGCCACTTATTCTTCTGAAAAATATTAAAGAGAGATGGAACAATCTTGGAGAAGGTCTTCGACGAACCATCGGTAAGATTTTGGAAAGAACAAATGAATTGATGCGATAACAAAGGAAGAGGAATTTTTGAATGAACCGCCATAAGAATTGAAAATGAAAGAAGAAAAGAGAATGAATCGCCGGGAAGAATTAGATAAATGAACGAAGATACTTGAGGGAATTTTGGAACAAGAGAACGAAGTGATCACGAGCTTACTAGAGAATACTTGAACGAAGCTTCGGAAGAATTTGAGAATGAGAGATGAATGTTGAGAAAGAATAAATCTGTAATCATGGCCACCGAAGGATAAAAAAAAATGGGAACAACTCATGAAAAGGATTCGGGATGGTCATGACAAGAACTTCTCACGACCCGAAATATTTTGAGAGGATAGCATGAAGTTGGCACCACGAATCTTCAAGATAACGGATAAGATTTAAGAGAAACTATTCTTCGGACTTCACGGTTGAGAATGACGACGAGAACCACGAAGAAGAATTTGTGAGATACTCCTGAGAAATGTAGAATACAAAGGTTGAGCCAAAGATGAAAAGAATTTGAAAGTGATCTTGGAGAGGCATATGACTGATGGAATCTGCTACTTGTAGCTTGCGTTGGTATTTCCCCGAAGAGGAAGGGATGATGCAGCACAGTAGAGATAAGTATTTCCCTCAGTTATCAAACCAAGGTTATCGAACCAGTAGGAGAATCACACAACACCTCGTTAGCAGCACCTACACACAAACAGCAAATCCTTGCACCCAACGCAAACGAGAGGTTGTCAATCTCTCGGCGGTAAATTGCAAGATTAAATTGTATGTGATAGATAGATAGATTGAAACAAAAATACAAAATAAAATAAATAAAAGAAAATGGCGGCAATATTTTTAGGGTTTTAGTAATATGATTTAGATAAACCCGGGGGCCATAGGTTCCACTAGAGGCTTCTCTCGAGAAAATAGCATACGGTGAGTAGACAAATTACTGTTGGGCAATTGATAGAAAAGCAAATAATCATGATGATATCCCAGGCAATGATCATGTATATAGGCATCATGTCCAAGATTAGTAGACCGACTCTTGCCTGCATCTATTACTATTACTCCACACATCGACCGCTATCCAGCATGCATCTTGTGTATTGAGTCCATAAGAACGGAGTAATGCCTTGAGAACGATGACATGATGTAGACAAGATAAACTCACGTATGAATAAACCCCATCTTTTTATCCTTAGTAGCAACGATACATACGTGTCATGTCCCTTTCTATCTCTGGGATTGAGCACCGCAAGATCGAACCCACTACAAAGCACCTCTTCCCATGGAAAGATAAATAAATCTAGTTGGCCAAACCAAATCAATAGATCAGCGAAGAAATACGAGGCTATAATAATCATGCATAAAAGAGTGCAGCAAAGACTCGAATATTTTCATGGATAATCTGATCATAAACTCACAATTCATCGGATCCCAACAAACACACCGCAAAAAGTGATTACATCGGATAGAACTCCAAGAACATCGAGGAGAACATTGTATTGAAGATCAAAAAGAGAGAAGAAGCCACCTACCTACTGCCTATGGACCCGAAGGTCTGTGGTAAACTACTCATGCATCATCGGAAGGGCAGCAAGGTTGATGTAGAACCCCTCCGTGATCGATTCCCCCTTCGGCGGAGTACTAGAGGAAGCCTCCAGATGGGATCTCTCTGGAACAGAAACTTGCGGCGGCGGAAAAAGTATTTCGTGGACTCTCTTGAGGGTTTCTGATTTTTCTGGAATTTATAGTGCTGGAATTAGGTCAAACGGAGCTCTGTGGGCCCAACGAGGCACCAGGGCGCGCCACCCCCCTGGGGCATGCCATGGTGGCTCGTGGGCCCCACAGAGGTCTTCTGGCCTCCTCCTGAAGCTTCTAGTGTTTATCTTGTCCAATAAAAAATCTCCAAAAAGTTTCGTGGCATTTGGACTTCGTTTGGTATTGATTTTCTATAAAAAAAATAGGGCAGAAAACAGCAATTGGCACTGGGCACTAAGTTAATAGGTTAGTCTACAAAAATGATATATAATTGCTATAAATGATTATAAAAACATCCAAGATTGATATTATAACAGCATGGAACAATAAAAAATTATAGATACGTTGGAGACGTATCAGAATCCATTCTTACGTCGCACTTAGAAAGAATTTGAATAACTCTGGGAAAATTAGAAGAGTCAGGTAAGATCCTAGGAAAAGACCTGTGGGTTAGGGCCCACTAAAAAGAAACACCGTTGGAATTTTTTTGAAGAGAGATTGCACCGGTTGAATTAAATGGCTTGAGTGAAACAACAACCTCGAAATAACTCGAACGGATCTGGAATGGAAACACGAATCTTCTGAGATAATCTTGGCACTCCAGAACAAATGAATAGAGAGAGATGGCAATTAAGAGGTGCACCGACATGGGAAAGCATTTGAAAGGAGGAAAGGGATAAGATGAACACCGAAAGCTTGAATTGAATCCACCAGGAAAGAAAATGATAATGGCAAATGATGAATTAGAAACTTCTGAGCACCTTCACGAGGAATTCGCCGGATGAAACTTGAAGAAAAGAATGGAGAGATTTCACATGAATAAAATGGATGCCCGATTCGAGACTTCAGACTCTGCAAAGAAAAGGGGTGGGTGGGTGGGGAAAAGAAAAACAACTTGGGACGGGTGAAGCGAACACCGTTGTGAAGCTGAGAATTAATCTTGCAAAAAATGAAGAGGATGGAATAACTCGAAGAGAAGTGCACCTGTAGAAAAAGGATTGGCATCGCAACGATCCAAAATACCCGTGTGATCCTAAAAAAATTTGGAGGGGAAGAGTAGAAGAATCAAAACACCTACGTCACAATTACTCACTAGAGCGACGAAGGGGATAAGGAGTAAAAAGAATTCCTACTCTCCGATATGTAAGTAGGCTCCGAAAATAGTTTTTCTTCTAGACTCAAGAACGGCCAAGCTACGATCAATCAAGGGGGCTCCTATGGTCGGTCGAGGCTCTGATACCAACTTGTCACGCCCAATCTGCGGTCCTATCCGTGAGGAACTCGGAGGTCCCACCAACGATAGAAGCACAAATTGAAGACGCTTGCGAGGTGGATATCATTACATCGTACCATGTACAAAATAGATGGGGATACACACAAATACATACAATCACCACATGAATACATCAATACATAGCAAACACCATACAGAAGAGCAGAATCCAACTACGGATGAAAACAAATGAAAAACATGAACGACATCCACCCTGCTAGCCCAGGCTGCTGACCAGGATCTTATCCCAAGATCGACGAAGAAGAAGAAGTAGAAGAAGAACTCCAAAAGCAAACGCGCATCGCTCTCCCATCAAGTCATCGCGTTACCTACACCTGCATCTGTTGTTGTAGTAATCTGTGAGCCACGAGGACTCAACAATCCCATAACCATGAGTATCAAGACTAGCAAAGCTTAATGGGTATGGAAGGGTAAGGTGGTAAGGTTGCAGCAAGCACTAAGCATTGTATGGTGGCTAGCTTAGGAGTACAAGAATAAGAAGAGTAACTACGCATAATGGTCACAATCTAGTAATGATCAAGAAGTGATCCTGAACACGTACTTACGAGTCAAACATAACCCCACCGTGTTCTCTTCCCGAACTCCCTCGAAAAGAGATGATCACGGTTAAGCAAGCGGTTGGTGTATTTTAATTAAATTTAGTGTGAAGTTCTCTACAACCCGAGGTTATAAATTTCCAAGTCGCCACATAACCGTGGGCACGGCTTCGCGTAAGATTTAACCCTGCAGGGGTGTTCCAACCTGGTCCATCACAAACCAACACAAGCTACGGTGGAAAGACGTGAACCTCAAGAAAACCCGATCAACCTCGAGTCAGCCCGAAGTATCCTCGGAATCCCGGTGCACAAGACATTTCGACAATGGTAAACAAGTCCAGCAAGACCTCCCTGTGTGCCGACACACTGATAGTAGCCGTGCATATCTCGTCTCAGGCCACGACCGGATGAGCACAGCGTACAGTAACTGAGACCCGAGTTGCCCCGGGGGAAGCCGCAAATGACTCTGTTTTTGGACCAGCACCATCAGCACTGGCCTACCTGTATTATGTTGATTTAAGAATCCTCGGGTTCATGACGCCCTATGCAAAATTAATTATTTAATTTAGTATTATTATGTTGGCAATTGTTAAAACCAAAGTTGGGCCTTGCTGGAAGCGTTTATTCAAAGCAAACTGTCAAGAGGGTCCCATAACCCCTGAGCATGTTAGGAACGCTAATCAAGGAACATAACACCGGTATTACGGATACTAGGGCAGCATGAGTGGAACAAAACACCAGGCAAAAGGCCGAGCCTTCCACACACAACCAAGTATATAGATGCATTAATTAAATAATAGATATTGTGATGTCCCATGATATCCATGTCCCAACATGGAACAACCTACAACTGCACCAGCAACTCGCAATGCTATAAGAAAGGGCTGAGCAAGTGGTAACATAGCCAAACAACGGTTTGCTGGGTAAGGGTAGTTAGAGGCTGTATCATGGCATATGGGAGGCTGACATATATGTGGTAGGAAGCGCGACATAGCGATAGCAACGAGACAACTAGCAAGCAAATATAGTAGAGATATCCAAGGTCATGATCATCTTGCCTGAAATCCCGCTCAGAAGAAGATCAAGTCCATGAAGAAGACGAACCAACGTAGTCAAAAGAATCCTCACAATCGCAACGAAACCGGAACTATCGAGAAGAAGCACAACCGGAAAGAAGCAAACAACATGGTAAACACACAAATATGATGCATGACAAGTTTAAATGTTGTTACACAAGGCAAGAGATGAGGCACAATGAAACTACACATCTAGGCAAGCTTAAATGAGGCCGGAATCACAAACAACAATTCTGGAAAAATCCCCATATGCAAATTTTGAAATTGGTACTGATCTGAATTAAACACAATGTTAAAGTGGTTAAACAGCAAGTTAACATGCATCATGCTGATCTACACATTTTTCTAATCAAGTTACATATGTAGAACATTTAATTCGGAGCTACGGTCTAGAAGATATGAGCTAAACAAGTTTAACATGGCAATAATGCAAAATGCATGCAAACATCAACTACAAACACTCAAATCAAGGATGCAACATGCCAATATGAAACTATACACAAATCTAAGCAAGTTTCATATGGGACATGATCAAAACGGAGCAACGGTTCAACAATTACAAACAACACAAGGTATAATAACAATCTGCCCAAAACAGCAACATAGCATTTTGCAAGCAACAAAACAACAAGATACAGTAACATGATGTGCACAAGCTTGATATTCTCTTAAAGTAGAGATAACATGCTTCAATTTATCTTAAAGGTTCAGGTTCATAGGCATCAAGGTTAAGTCAATATGATCCATGCAAAATGCAATGTTCTGTTATAGATTAAGACTAGAAAAACAGAGCATATACATGCGCAGAGTTAATATGATGGCATTTTGGAGGCAAGAAACAAATATGCTACAGTGCTAGAACATGGCATATAATGGCACATCATGGTAGTACATAACATGTAGATCAAATCATACAACATGCGTATATTCATAGGAGCAACATATTCATGGCAATCATCAATACAATATGCAACTATCAAAAGTGCTGATTCTAGAAAGTCTGGGATTGCAACAGTTATATCATGATGCTGATTGGGACGCACATACCAGCAAGCAAAGTATGAAAAAGGTATGAGCATGCTGTAGACATGGCAATCTTCAAATTACTCCATTGGCACAAAGTTATAGGATGCACAGATTAATTACTATGATTTTTGCAAAATGGAACATTCTATTAACAGGATGACAGTTTTAGCATGATGGCATCTTGAGAGCAACAAAGAGACATGCTACAGCAACTTTACATGGCAACCAAAGGCATGGAATCAAAGTACACATCGCATAGAGCAAAACTCATGAAGGAACCACATGCATATAAGCTCTAGATTAGTGGCAACCATCAAGCAAAGTCGGCAAGTTTTATCACAGATAGTTTTTGACTTAAAACAACAACATTGACTAGACAAGTCTACAAGCTCATGGTAGTCACATCATGGCATATCATGGCATGAAATAAATACTAACAGCAAGAAGACATAAAAATTCTCCAAAGTCATGTTGACAAGATGCTCATATGACATTTGCATTAAATCACACAAAAATGACAAAGTGACAATTATTAACAGTTTACTGCAGTTAACATCATGAGGCACTATTGCAACAGAGATTATAAAATGCAGATGGACCCTAACATGAATGCAAATGGCACCATCATGTAGAGCACGAAGAGTAGATCAAATTACATATATAGATGATTCTCATAGGATCAACATGCACAAAGTTACAAGCTCCACAAAATGCACAAATGATGCTGAAAATACTGAGGACTTGGCCGTTTTTTTCTACATCCTAGGAAAACTGGACGGAATGGATCCGGGACGGAGCGGTCCACGGCGCCGCTTGGATGGAGGGACGACGGGATCCGGGACGAGGCGATCCCGCGGACGAGGTGGTGCCGGGACGGAGCGGTCCCGGCAACCATTTGGATCTGGGGTCGAAGGATCCCGGGACGACGGGGTACTAGCGCGGGACGTGAGTGACGGCGAGCATGAGGTCGGCCACGGCGTGGCCTAGGTGTCGCCGGCGGCGAGGCGAGGGCGAGAGGCGGCGGCGGGTCGAAGGAGCTCGGGGCCCCTAGCTTAGGCGCGGGCGGCTCGGTCCGGCCGGATCTGGCCGCATCCGGGCGCGGCGTCCATAGGGAGGCGACCGGCCTGGTCATCGGCAGCGGCGAAGCTCCGACGCGGGGGCTCGTCGCCGGCGGCGTTAGGCGGAGGTGAGGTCGAAGCGGCGGCGGAGGTGCGGCACTGGGGCGAGCGGGCTCCACGGGCAGGGAGGTGTGCTCGGGCGCGCGCGGGCCTGCGGCTGCGGCGGCTTTGGGCCGGGCGGGCCCGCGATGGGCTCGTAGGGCCGCAGCGGAGGGAGGCTGGCTGAGGCGACGTGTCGCGAGGCGGTTGGAGGGAAGCGGCGGTGCTGGCCACTTGGGCGGCGCCAAGTGGTGGCGGGGGATCCACGGGTGCGGAAAACGAGGCGAGGGTGGCGGCTGGGAGGTGGGAGGAGGCTAGGGGGTAGGTTTAGGCCAGATTTGGATGGGGAGCCCTTCCTTATATAGCAGGTAGGCTAGGGTTAGGGGATTTTGTCCGTTTTTGGACCGTGCGATCGCGATCGGACGGCGCAGAATGGAGGAGGGGTAGCTGGGCTAGGTGGGCTATGTGGGAGTGGTTTTGGCTGAGATGAGAGGGAAGAAGAGCGGCCCGACACAAGTTTCGGGATACCAAAATGTTCGACATTTATCCGGCTATAGTGCCGCTATAGGTTTATCCGTTGGGGCATCAAACGAGCTCCGAATGCGACGAAATTTGGCAAGCGGTCTACCTATAATATAATAAGACCGCACGCCAACTTTCAACCCCTTTCCAAGAACATTTTTATCCCACTTATAAAATAATATTTTGGAGGTGCCACGGGCGCGTGCGAGTGTGTCGGGTCTCGGAATGGACAACGGAAGGGACGAAGAGGAGCCGACAACTATGAACGGATGCAAGTTTATGAAAACATGCTGATGAAATTCACACGATGACATGGCGAAGTGCAACAAGCAAATGAATCACATGGCAACGACAGAAATAAATGGAAGGCATCTGGAGCATCGGTCTCAGGACGTCACAAGGTCGCCCCGCTGGAGGAGGCGTAGAGCAGGCCGGGGACGCCAAAATTTCATGAGCCCATCAAAAGCTCGAAGCCTCCTTCCATGCTTCACGTCCCCGTGGAGGTGCCACCACCACCAAGGAAGCGAAGAGTTCTTCAGTGGGTTTCGTAAGTCTTTAGGTTTCTCTGCGAGCGTATATTTGCATTCGCGCTTGCGTTCCTTTACCATTGTCCCGTGTATTCTTAGGGTGAACACCAGTTCCGGGGCTCCACCTGCGAACTCCGTGGCGCCCGAGGTTAGTGCGCGGGATGCACTTGTGGGCGAGCCAAGGATCTTGAAGGAGGCCACTTTGCCTGATCTCAGTGAAACTCTTATCCTATTTTGCCGTCTATAGTAGTTGTGCCAAGTCAGCCTCTGATCTTCTGAGCCCTAGCATGCCTGAAGGCGCGATGTAGGAGGGCGATGGTGAGGTCGCGGTGAAGGAGGGAGGAAGTGACAAGGTCGTGGTGGAGCCCCCGGTTTTCGACCTTGCGCCCCCAGTAGATGAGTCCAAGTGGTGGCCATCACTGGAATTGGCGTTTCGGCGAAGAAATCGGCAGAGCGCGTGAAGGAGACACCTGAGGTCGGTGTGTTCGGGCCTGCCATTTCTAGGGAGTTAGCTGCCGTGCTTGATGGCTCAAAAGGAATACTTGGGTAGTTCTACTCTGCTTTCCGGAGCGTGGGAGAGCTGGCCTAGTTCTGCCATTTCTAGGTACAGAGCGTGCACTTTGCAGAATTCTTTGTTGTGGTAGGACTGGTAGTAGCCCCCGAGGCTAGGTGTGGTGTCTGTTTAGACCCGGGCCTAGGCTCTTCTATCATCTAACCTTCAAAAGTATTTTTCTTTGCTGTTTCGTGCATAGGCCTTGTTGCGGAAGAACGACGAGCTTGATGGCGAGGTTGCTCGCTTGCGCGATGTGACACCCTGGTTTTTCCAACTTTTCTTTTCAAAAACCCATTTGAATTTCAATTGGAATTTGGTTTGGTTTTTATTTTTAATGGCTCTATGGACTTAAAACTTGGGAATATTTTTACTTTCCCTTCCCAAGTGAATCAAAGCTTCCAAAAACTTCTTCCAAGTCATGTCATTCCCATTCTTGTCCAATCCTAATTTCTATCCCAATTTAATATTTCTTTTGCTATTAAAGGAATAGCCCTTGTCCTTCAGGTTGTGAAGCAACCTATGTTTCTGTCTTTCCCAAAATTCCAAGAAAATTCTCATAAATTCTTTGGACCATATGAACCTTGGGTAGGTGAAAATATTCAAGATTCCATTCTTATGGTGAACACACCATCCAATCTTTGTTTCTGGTCACCATTTCAGTTTGTGAAGCAACTATACTTTATATTGCTCCAAAAATTCTGCAATTAATCCAGGACTCAGATATCACTATATCCTTTGAGCATGTCAAAATTTACACCATTTTATCAAGCCATTTCTTCCACAAAATTCCCCCAAATTTCTGTCCAGTGGGAGGCATCTATTATATTATTAAAACGATAGAAAACGAACGATGATGATTTATCGCTCTAGAGTTAAGTTATTTCAGCGGCCTAAATTTATCTGATATACATGCTATATAATCAATCAACGAGACGTATACCCGTCGGTCACTCTGTGCGTGAACGAAAGAAAAAGACAACCTGACTTCCGGCCAGGAGACACGTATAGAAGAGTAGCCCACGCCCTGTCAATTGCCTAATGAAAAACGACAAAGAATAAGGAAAGGAGAGTCCTAGATGGACACGCAGCTGAATAATTTCCATCGCAAGCAGTTAAACAGAAAAAAAAGGAAAAGACGAGTAGCACACGTACATACACACAATTCTCTGATTGATTTCCATCTGATGCATCATCAACACATGCGGCGCCGCTTGACACCGGCAATTTAGGGCCAGACAGGAGACTTTGTTACATCCAAGACGACGGCAGACAACAACGTGGTTAGATTTCTCTATGTCATTTAGATATATCTATCTTAGCCTATCTCCGTAGCTTGCTTATAGTAGGTAACAATCAGCTTTGATGTGCAGTGTTATATAGTCAAATCATTTAGTTCTCATCAAATTTCATATGTACATTATCAATAAACAACCATGCATCGTTCAGATGCAGAGGCCGGGGTACATCCTCCATTTCTAAAAAAAAAACTGGGGCACTTATAAGCACCAATCCGATCTTGACAAACATGTATATTTTAAAATATTTATATATATTGAATAATATTTGTCGTTCATAGCTAAATACTACTTTTTTTGTTTATTTTTTAAGGGCGATGACATTTCATACTACTATATAGAAGAATCTGATAAACACTTGCCGAAAAAAGATTAACGTAGAGTTCTATATATGTATTTGACAACTTTGAGGATGTACAATCTACCAAATATCACGAGGTGACAATTGGAAAAAAATGAAGTATTACTTGACCGAAAGGAAGTCAAAGGTTTGTCAGATAATTTTGCAGATTACTACTTTGAGTTCGCTACCAACAATACTTTAGATGATTTTAGCAGGTTTAGCTAATATACACCGATAAGTACAAAGTCCATGTACTTCACATGCAGTGACACAAATCAGCCATAAGTACGTGCCAACTAATGGCATGACAGAGGATAAATGCCAACTAATTAACATGCTTTTGATGTATCGTACATAGGAGAAAATGATGTTCTTGCAAAAACCATAATGGTTAGCTAATGGTGAAAGAACGGCATGCTATTGCATGAATCAGAAAACACAACAACCAGGAAAAGAACAGAAAATACTCATATTTAACTCTTGGGAAAATATATTAAAAACTGTTGCCGCAAAGATAGATAGAAAGAGGATGGTCAGTGTTGTAGGAAAAACAGGAGAATACTATGAATCACTGTCGCTTTGTATAAAAGGTGCCTGCCGTAATTGCCATAGATTTTTTTGTGACACAAAAATATTAACCAACATTAACCCACTACACTTTCTTGGAATATTTTTCGCAAAAATAAGTAAAATGTTTTACTCAAGCTGTTCATTTTTCTTCATATAGATGTGGACTATATCAGATGAAACAGATAAAAACGGGATCAAATAATTGGCTAACAATAATATGTTTATACTATATAGTAAATCTAGCCGTGCAAATGGGCAGGTCACACATTTCTTTTTAAGACTTAGTTTTTGTTTATCTCCTAAAAATTTGGAGGCGCATAAAAGACACAACCATGTGTGATGTCAAAACTTTAGATTTTTTTGAAATTATAAACATTTAGATGCTTTTACTATTTATCCTGCAAGAAAATCTGTGTCTTCATATGTGCAATGCTAAACCCATGCATTCTAACAATATATAAATCTGTAAGCCTTCAACGAAAATTAATGGGAAGGCACATGCAAATTTGAATTTAATGTTTCTAATACCCTTTTGACGTCTTCCCTATATCTTAATAACTTATTACACAAAATGATTTCCTAACAACATAATTACTTAATTTTATAAAACATAAAGGCGTACAACATGCGCGCTGGAGAACAATTTTTTGAGAATTGAGAACATTAAAATTTATCTAGCCGCGCAAATGCGCGGGTAACTCCGCTAGTTGTGAAGGAAGTACCATTTATACTTACCCAAATGGTATGAAATTTTTGTAGCATCCTGCCACCACCAAATAACCCCCAAATACCTAGTTTCAACTCAAGGAGCCCATCCATGTGAGTGCATCATCTTCAACAAGTTTCTAGACCAGAGAAGCAGTTGTGAAGCAACTGTATTCAAAACTTGTCCATTGGGTCTGCAATTTTTCCAGCATGGGCACCTTCCTACTACACTTAAGTGTGACATACTTTCCCTCTCAAAACTCTAGCCATTTTTCTTCAGCAACCTGCTCAAGTTTCTGTCCAGAAACTTGTCTGGTAGCAGGCCAGTTGTCCAAGCAACCTCTTGTCAAACCAGATGCACAGGGAGACCACAGGGGGAAAGGACTACCATGTGGACATGGCCGGGTGAGCCAGAGTGCAACGTGTGCGCCAGTGCACGCGGTGACCAAGCGTCTGCCAGGGCCAAAGTCGCGCTCTGAGCGCCGAACCCTCTCGGGCCTCGATGGTTCTGCGCGTCCGCGTCACCCCGCCGTGTCCCCTGGTGCCAACAGCCTCCCCACCGTCCACCTGGCCCTTCTAGAGCCCTCCCGTCGCCAACAGCGAGCTCACCAGACACGGCCAAGCTTCATCGCTGTAGCCGCCATACGGTCACTGCGGCCGCCATATGGTCACTGTGGCCGCGCTAGCTGGCGTCTTCCTCGCCGCTCCGCGCCATTGCCATTAAGTCCCTACCCGCTCCCATCATCTCCTCACGTGGTCGGGTCACTAGCGTGACGTCCAGCTCAATGCGGACGCCGGCGTTTTCCCCGCGGCAGGATCCGGCATGACCATCGCCGCCTGGCTATAAAAGCCGCTCCCCGGCCTCGTTGCTCTTCACCCATCGCCCTCCACAGCTCTCAATCATCGCCCCGCACCTAGAGGCAGAGCCGGGAAGCCCTCCTTTCCTATCTCCGGCGAGGAGCTCCGCCGCTCTGCCCCTGCTTCTCCAGCTGGCTACGGTGCCCCTCCACCGCAACCAAGCCCACCCCCGAGCTCCTGGTGCTCCACTGGTCCTCCCCAGCCACTCTGCTGCTTGAGTGCTCGCCGGAATCGCCAAATCGGTCAACACCCGTGGCTCGCCGCCGCCCAAGAGGAAGGGGCCGACACCATCCGGCCATCTCCTGACGAGCTACGGGTATGGGAGTGCTCGCCATCGTCCGCTCGATCCATCCCCGATGTCTCCGGCCACCGCCGTGGCCTCTACGCCGGTGAAATCCATCGTTCTCTGTTCGCTCTCTCCCTCTGTTTAAAACTGACAGGGGGGCCCCACCTGTCAGCGACTCCTCACGCGCCTGAAGCGGTATGCTAGTGGAGGCGTATTCTGGCTTGAGGCCTTCGACATGGCCGCTTCTGGGTTTTCTGATTTTCTATTTCAATCCATTTTAATCCAGAAATTTGACTCAAGTTTGACCAGCAATATCTTTTAAACCTTAAGTCCAAATGAGTTCATTCTTTTTGCATTATTTTTCTTATGAGCTCCTTTAATTACTGGAAAATTTTGGTATTTTTCTCTTCTGTCTAGAATTTCTAGACAGAGAAAAATGCTCTATGTACTATTTACAAATGTTTTCAAAAATGTTTTTCAGAGTGATTTGAACAGTGGGTGAAGGCTAGGAGTACTCCCACACTCCCTTGGTGCAAGGCAAGCCACAACTCTCATTTGCATAATTGCATTGCAATGCCATGGTTAAAATTAATATTCATGCTAAAATTTGAATTATTCCTAAATGGTTTATTCATGCAACACTTGGAGGAATTCTTGGATATGTTACTGTCATGTTGATTGGATTACTAGTGGCTAGTAGTCTATAAGTTTGATGATGCCATGATGCTGTTGGATTAGGAGATTACCGTTTATGATTACTTTGTGATTCCATCTGGTATTTTGACTATGGAATTAGTAGCAGAAGCTTAGTCATATTGCTCATTGGATTACTAGATGGCAATTGTTTTAACTTGGATTACTGTGATACCGGAGTATCATTTATGACAAAGAAGCCACTTGGGGTAAATTCCTTCATTCGTTGATCAAGTGCCACTGAACCGAGCTTTCCCGTGCAGCCACATCTGCCAAAATGGGACGGCCTTAACTTGGTCTAACCTTGTGCTCTTTTGTCAATACCACCAAAGAGGGAAGGTTATGCGTGCGTGCTAACCTGATCAGGTAGACGGCGATAATCTTGTGAGCCCGGTTTGGTTATTGAGCTCAGGTCCCCGTTTGGGACAGTTTAGTTTGGCCACAACGGTGGCAGGTGTTAGAAGTGACACAGGGGCCACCCAGGGCATGACCTCGGAGAGGACGTGTCGGTGGTACGATAGAATGGTCACATGTTATGTGAGTTTCGTTGGACGAAGGTCCATGGTGTGGGTAAAGTGTGCAACCTCTGCAGAGTGTAAGAATCTATTCGAATAGCCGCGTCCACGGTATAGGACACAGTTCATACTAAGTCACACTACCTGATGAACACCAATGATGGAATGACTTGTTAATGATGGAAGAACTTGTCTTAGTATAGTGAGGTATCCGTTTGGCAGTAGGTCGATAAGCCTGGAGATGATCTCGAGATTGATTGTTGAATGATCTTGAGGTGACCATGAGCTGGTCACGAGAATAGATGGTTCGGCTGGATAGCCAAGAGTAAGGCGGTCCCTGTGACCTTAAGCAATGGTGACTATTGCAACTAGTTCAGAGATAACATGTTTATTATTTTCTTCCACTCACTTAGTAATGACTGATCCTGATATAATCATGATTGCTGTGATGTTGCTTTGCCTTGATGCTTTTGCTTGTTGTGAGCTTGCGAGTACATTCAAAGTACTCACCTGGCGTGTCATGCCAGTTTGCCGGTGCTGCCATGTTTGAGTAGTCTGAGGACTCCGAGTTGCGAGCTAGGACGTGACCCTGCTAGAGTCCCAGCGGAGTGCAGTTCATCACCGTCGTCGTTGTTCTGCTGCTACGAGTTGTTCCACTACTAGCATAGAGCTACCCTAGTAGGCGTAGTACCGCCATGCCGATGTACCCTTTGTAATACCCCAAACCCTTGTACCCTAGTTATTTGTAATAAAGAACTGATTTGTTCTATGCCAAGCAGTGCCATATTCCAGAAGACTTGATCTCTGGGCTGGAATACGGGGTGTTCCACTTCCTCTGAGCCAGGGTGCCACACACGAGCAGCTTGAACTTCAGCGGCAGGAAAACGAGCGTCTAACTCATTTGACGCGAGGAGCCATTTGTATGCGTCCTATCGTGTCTTTTTCTGAGTGATGCCTTTGGATTGTGTCTTTGCCCCATGTAATATTTTGCTCTTGATTGCAGTTGCGAAGGAGGTCGCCAAGATCCAACATGAGTTGGCCAGTGTGAAGCAGGCGCATGACAAAGCCCAGGCCACCATTAAGGTCGCCAAGGGCTAGTTTAAGAATTATAAGGACAAGATCTATGAGCTGGAGGCAAATGTTAGCTTCAAGGGTCAGAAGCTTGATTGTCAGGAGGAACTGTTTCGGAAGTATGATGCCACGTCATGGATGAAGCAGTGGCAGAAGCGATACGGGGACATGGTGGCTGCCGCTTGTTGTGAGTTACCAGAACTTGTCATTTGGGCTTCGTGTATCCTCTTTCCGCTCACCTTGATTTTCCATGTAGTGCCTCTCCCTAAGATCAAACATGAGGACGCGGGAACCCGGCTCCAGAAAGTTGCAAGTATCACAGAGTAGATGCATGTCATGCTTGGCAAGGCCGTCGAGACACTGTGGTGTGATGACCCTGACCTCCGGGGCGACCTGGAAGGCATGGTGGAATTGCTGCAGCGGGCTCCTGTCTAGTTGATGGACTAGCAAGTGCCCGCTGCCTATGAAAGAGCCCGCCAGGTGCTGGCTGGCGTCAGAGCCCGCTATCCCATGATGGCGCTTGGTCCCCTCATTTGGGAGACCCCTGGCGAGTGGGAAATGAAGACCTACTTCGAGGAGGTCGCTGGAGAGGCTGATTAAGCCGCTGGCGCCTACGAATTGCAAAAAATCTCAAGGCAGTTTGTGGCAGATGTAAATGACTCTTGAGAGGGAGCCTAATATAGTGTATGTATTTTTGCTTTTGTGAATGCATTTATTTTATTTTATTGTTTTTATGGAGCGCCATCCAATTTTGCCTTGAGAATGACCCCGGTCAAACATGCCGCGAGCTCTGGATTTGTGAAGTAGGGAGCCCCTATCTGATTCTGGCTTGTGCATGCTGACCTATGGTCAGTGCTGGCCTATATGGACTAGGGTTCAATTCTTGGCAATCTAGGATTTTGAGGTCGCAAACACAAACGAAAAAGATTTGGTGGCCATTAGCCTGTTTTGGCACCCAAAGTCGCGCTATGTGACGCAGGTGTTGTGTACGTTGATGTAGCCCTCGGGCAAGATTGAGTGGTCGGTGGATACAACTCCTATGGTGACTTGGGAAGGTACGAATAATGATGTAGCCCCAAGCCCGGCCAATAGAAGGATCTCTGCGGCTCTCGTCTGAACCTTGTGCCAGAGAGGTCAATACAAGGATGTGCTTGTTATAGCAATCATAGTGATAGAGTTGAATTTGAACAGATTGCTAGAGTTTGTTTGTAACACCTTTATTCGATTCTATGATCGAGCTAAGATAACAAAAACACAGTCTAAAATCATTGAATTTGTTTCAGAAGTAAAATGAAGAGCCGAAAAATTACTAAGACATGGAATGATGCAGCTTGTCCTGTGGTGCTCTAGTGATTGCGTCATTCTGGTCTAGTTGCTTGATGCCTACGTTGCCTCTAGCCACTTGTGGCGGCCTCGTGCCAGTTGGAGTTCATAGAATCTCTCGTGGGAGCTCGCATTTCGAACCTCATGTTGTTGGGGCGAGACTTCTTTGTGTGGTCACTGGCGACCTCCTCCCCGACGTTCCTAATCTTGATGTCACCATAGCTCGCGTGCTCTGCTTTTGCGTGCTCCAGGTTGGCGACCTCTACCTCATGTACATTTCGGGGTCACTTGAGATGGTGATGATACCATTGGGTCTTGGCATTTTGAGCTTCATGTAGGCATAGAAGGGTATTGCCATGAACTTGACAAATGCAGGTCGGCCAAGGAGTATGTGGTAGCTCACTTAAATGGTACCACCTCGATGTAGGGTTTTTTAGCCCGAAAGTTTTCTTATGATCTAAAGATGACCTCCAGTGTTAGTAGACCTAGAGGCTCTGCTTTCTTACTAGGTACTATGCCATGGAAGTGTGTTGGTGACGGTCACAGGCCGGTGATGGGAAGTCACATCTTTTGCATCGTGCTGGCGTAAATTATGTTTATTCTAGACCCTGTGTCCATCAAGACTTTGGATAGCTGGCAACCATCGACGATGGGGTCCACGACAAGCATATTCTTGCCTAGGTTCGGTATGTAGTCTGGGTGGTCTGTTAATCCAAAAGAGATTGTGTCCGAACAATCCAAGAGTTGGGGTACACCTGGAACGAGTGTGTAGACTTACCTGAGGGCTTGCTTTTGCGCTCGTTTGGACTCAAGTCTGCGGAAGATCATGTTGAAACTCTCCGGACCTCCTTTGGGAAGGCTTTCTGGCCTCCTCCTCCTTGTCCACGGGCCTATGATCCGAACCATTCTGGTGGAGGTGGAGGCCTCTAATCGTCTTCCATGCCCTCTCCGTTGTTAGTTTTTCCATATTTCTCTTTGGCGAGCTGATCGTCGAGCTGGCATTCTCTAGTTGAATGATTTTCCTTGTATGTTCCGCGGCTGTGGTGCTAGAAAAGACTGCCCATGATCTCTTCATATGTTCGTGCTGACTGCCTAGGCCAGTTTCCCATCTTTGTTTCTTATTGCCGGCCTGGCTGGCGTCTCTTGTTGCCGCCACAAGTTCAGAATCTCTGTTGTGGTTCTTGTTCCTGCCTCTGGAGCTGTCTCCTTCGGCGGGCTCAGGTGCTTCGACGGTTGGCATGGTGTGGCGGCCAACACAGGTGGTCTCCTCGCCTGTTGCATAGTCATTGGTGACCTTTATCAGTGCTTCCATGGAGGTCAGCTTGTGTCGGTGTCATGACAGCATGCGTCACGCACCCACTGTGCGCCTCACGGTCTCCACGGATCAAGCTCAAGAAGAAAGAAGAATTGTGTGCCATCATCCTTCCCAGTGGTGGTATGTAGATTTTCATGAAGAAGAATATCAACAAGGAGATCTATCAAGCAAGCCCGGGGGTTGGTGGTGGTATGCAAATCTTTGTACAACAGGGACTGCATAATCCTCCAATGCCCACAAAGTTCACCAAGTACCTAGCCAAGACATCCGGCAACGACGGATAGCCAATACCCGGGAACGACCTCACCCGAAAACGGCTGTCCACAGCTGGCATGCACTCAGCCAGCCTTCAATAGCAAGCTATCGCCTCACCAATACATGGTGCAGTGGTTCTGTGCTCGCAGGGCTGTTGTGCCACGCAGCCGGTGAGCAGGCGTGCCAGGCGGTGGACAAGACGCAAGGGTTGACTCCCTCACCCACGCTGCCACATGGTACACACCTGTTCCGAGACGTGTCACGCCTCGGACAGGCGGCACCTAAGTCGGTTGTGACAAGACAGGGGTCCGTTCTTGGATGACAGAAGCCGATGACACCTCATCGCGCATTTAATGCTCCCACCTACTTGGTCTGATCAGCAGCCTTTTCCTTAGCCTGAAAGCCATCTATGGTAACCCTTCAAGTATAAAAGGATGACCAAGCCAGGGGAGGAAGGGGGTTTTGTAACACCCCAGATGTAATCCTTCCTTATTTGTTTTCCCCAACCTTGCCATTTTTGGGTTTGTCATGATGATCTGGATGGATGTGGTATTCTCATGTTGTGTTTTGCTTTCTTTTCATTTTGCATTTCATCTTCATGTCATATTTTGTCATGTGCATTGCATCCATCATATTTTAATTGTGTTGTGCTCATCATATATGCATTGTGGTTATGTGTGTTCATCTTCTCCTTGCCTCACCCAACCCTTGTGTGTTCACCCATGCAAGCCATCTCTTCACCTCTCTCTCAAATCCCTTCTTTTTCCAAAGTATTTCTTGATGCTATATTTCTGTCCCAAATTAATGTCCACTAGTTTCCTATAATTCTTGCATCATGCCATCAAGCTCTCTGCCAAATTTCATCATTTCTTGGAATTGATTTGGTTGGGATAAAAAATGCCTCAAGTTTGAATTTAATTCAAACTTGATATATTTTTCTTTCTCTAAAAATTGCCAAACCAATTTATTCAAATACTACATATTTCCTGGAGCTCAGTACAATTTTCATCTCAGCTTCACCTCTCTCCAAACTCCTTATGCTTTTCTTCTTGTATTTCTGTTTGAGGAACTAGAAAAGAAAAGGAAAGTGAGGGCAGCAGCAGCCGAGCCCAGCAGCAGCAGCATCGCAGCCCAACATCGCGCGGCCCAGCTCTCCTGCCCCACGCGCCCTCCTACCTTTTCTCACCTGCAGCGCGCCCGTACCCCCGCTAGCCCGTCGCCATGTGGCAAGGCCGGCCCCGCCTGGCAGCCACGGGCTACCGCACACCCGCGCTTCCCCTTTTCGTCAAGCTTGTGCCCGCGCCATGGGGACCGCGAGCTCACCCCGCTCGCCCTAGCCCCCCTATAAAGCCCTCTCCATGTCCCTCGCTTCGCCTAGGGTTCCCCTCTGCCTCTCGCTGCCACCGCCAGGTGAGTTATCCACCAGATCCGCCACCCTCTTCATGCCCCGAGCGCATCTGAGAGCACGTCCATGTTGCCACCGTGACCGTCGTCCACCTCCGCCTCGCCAAGTGTGTCCAGCGTCTTCCCCGTCGTCGACTACATCGCCTCCGTCCACTACAGCCCGCGGGACGCCAAGTTCGATGCCGTCCCAGTCGTCTCCTTCCGCTTCGGCTCTGGCTCATCTCCGGCCAAGTTCATCGCCGTCCTGCTTCGCCAAGGCCGTATGGCTCCTCTGCCGTGATCTACGTGAGTAGCCGCATCTCCCCATGCCCTTCGTTTGCTTGTTTGCGCCCTCCTTCGCCGTCTGTCGTGTGAGCCTGAGCTCGCCGCCATCGGGCCTCGTCTCCGATGAGTGCCCCGACCACCATAGCCCCTCCGCGCATGTCCATTGTGCTTGCTCCAATGCGTAGAGCCGATCCCGCGTCTCCCCCATCGCGTTTAGCCTCTGTATCGTCCGGTGTGGATTCACCGTCGCTGCCTCTGTCTTCCCGTCGCCGGAGACGCCCTCGTCGTTGTTTGGAGTCGTGCAAGTCATGCGCGTGTGCAGGATCCTCGCGCGAGTCTTTTCCGTTTTTTCCCCGTGCCGAATGCTCACCGGAGCAACTCCGGCAAGCTCGTCGACGTGCTCCAGCCGCCGCCAATGGCCTGCCCTGCCTTCTCTGTTAGCATGCACGCACGCCGCGGTAGGCCCCACCTGTTATTGACACAGAGGCGCAGCCCCACCTATCGGTCTCTGACGGCCTGGGCCCGCTGTCATACACATGTGCACACACGCCGCCTGCAGGCCCCACTTGTCATGCACACGCGCTCTCCGTCCCACCTGTCAGCCACCGCACCACCTCGCCTTGCCGCGTGGGTCCGAGGACCCACCGGTCAGCCTCTGCGGCTAGGTGCCGCTGGGTGCCCGTTGCGCTGCTGCCGTTTTTTCTTTTTTCCAGTTTTGGTGCATTCTGTTTTCGGCAAGTTTCCAGATCCGGCGCTTTCCAAATCGGGCATATTCCAAATCTGGAATATGACTTATTTCAATTTCTGTCCTATGTGTATATGTGGTGTTTTGAGCATTTTTCATATAGGAACATATGCGTGTAATATATGATTTTGGGGTAGAAAAATCCAACTAACCCATCTGTGGCATTAGATTTATCATTTGAGCAAGTTTGCATGCGTGCCATTTTCACATAACATGCCATTTTGTCATTTTTTTGTGATTTAATGCAAATGTCATATGAGCATCTTGTAAACATGAGTTTGGAGCATTTTCATGTCTTCTTACTGCTAGTAGTTATTTCATGCCATGATATGCCATGATAGGAGTGCTACAAGCTTGTAAACATGCTTAGTCAATGTTACTATTTTGAACTTGTTGAAAATCCACTGAATCTTGCTATGTTTCCTTGATGGTAGCCTCTAATCTATGCCTCTTTTGGACATGTCCAGTAAACATGATTTGGTCCTTGTCATTAGCACATTCATGCCATGCCAATTGATGCCATGTTAAACTCCTGTAGCATATATAAATGTTGCTCTAAATATGCCTAGTCAGTGTTTCAGTTTTCTGTCAACATCAAGTTGCAATGTTGTGAGCTCATTTCTAATGAATCCATGTTTCATATGAATTCGTGCCAATGTAATGAAATGATCTATGCCATGTATACTATATCTGCATGCCAATATCTTGCATTTTGGAGTTGTTTTGCTTTCTGTAACATCCATGTGAATATTGTCTGTTAATGTTTCTGCCAACATATACTCTGCTGTAACATTTTCTTTGCATCTTGTTGTCTTCATTCGAATTAATCTGTGATGCTAATGAATTTGAACCTATGGAATGTATTGCTATGCATTTAGAGTAATACAGCCACATATCTTGTATGAGCATTTTAGAATACTGTAGCTTGCTGTTTTGATGTGCATGAAATGCCATGTTGCTGTTAATTACAGTTTTGCATTGCATATGGTTTTGCGCACCATTTGAGTGTCGTGCATCCGTTCTTCGTGATCTTTATATCGATTTGAATCAAAATCTCCCATTATTTCTTGAGGCATACTTGGATTGCCAAGATTTTGCCCATATCCATTTTTTGCTTCACCGTTCACATCTCGTTATCATTTCTGCCGTCCCGGTAACACCGTTCCTTCATTCATGTCATGCTCGTAATTTTACCATGCCTTGCATGCATCATTTTGTTTGCGCATCTATTTCAAGATTGTTTGTTTATTTCGGTGCTTGTTCTTTCTTTTGGGTAGTTCCGGGAGACTAGTCCGAGTTCGAGGAACCGGTTGAGAACGTGTTCGAGGAGCAGTATTGCTATCCTATCGAAAAGACTTCAGGCAAGATGACCATTACCCTTGATAACACTACTATCTTTGCTTGCTAGTTGTCTCGTTGCTATCGCTATGTCACACTTCCTACCACATACATGTCAGCCTCTCATATGCCATGATACAGCCTCTAACCACACTACCCAGCAAACCATTGTTTGGCTATGTTACCGCTTTGCTCAGCCCCTCTTATAGCGTTTTAGTTGCAGGTGCAGTGCAGGTTGTTCCATGTTGGGACATGGACATTTTGGGATATCACAATATCTCTTATTTAATTAATGCATCTATATACTTGGTTGTGTGTGGAAGGCTCGACCTTTTGCCTAGTGTTTTGTTCCACTCATTGACGGTGTCCTGGACTAGGGGGTACTCACCACGTCGTCTCCCGACCAGTGGGTCGGGCCGAGGACCCCCATGGCGGTTCACTAATGGGCCACTTCGGGCAGCCCATGACATATACGAGGAAGATTCCACAAGACTTGGTGATCAAGACAAGGACTCCTCTCCACCGGCGTAGCTGACTAGGACTCTTGTTATCCTAGGCCTCTGATGCATTATATAAGCCGAGGCTAGGCTAGTCGATAGAGGATTATGATATTCATCATCACCCCTAGGGTTTAGACCACAACTTACGATCTCGAGGTAGATCAAGCTTGTACTCGATACATCTCCATCAATATAAACAAGAGCAGGACGTAGGGTTTTACCTCCATCAAGAGGGCCCGAACCTGGGTAAACATCGTCTCCTTCGTTCCTGTTACCATCGATCCGAGATCCACAGCTCGAGACCCCTTAGCCCGAGATCCACCGGATTTACCTCCGACACTGGTGCTTTCATTGAGAGTTCCGCTGTGTGATCGCCGTGGTTCGATGGGAATTTAGATCGGCTCCGGCACGATCTACGCGTCAGGGCCGAACCTCATCGTCGATGTCGGCATCTTCGTTACCGGCTGGACTAGAAACCTTGGCTGGAATGAGGACAACGCCGCATGTCGGATCATCAAGATTGGATGGAAGTCTTCATCAACTTCAAACTCCGATCTCTATCAAGATCATGGGGGAATCGTCCATGGAGCTCGGGGACTCAAGATTAACATTGCCCTTGGGTGACCGTGCAGTTTTTCTGGACAGCGGATTCGTGTTTGCCGTCCCCGTCTCCTCGAGCGTCGCTTTGACGGTTTCTTCGGTGGAATTGTGCGGAATTGAGTCTAGAACAACCCTGTAAAATTTCACCGCGTTCCGATAGAGGAATCTCCGGCGATCTTCGATATGCCGGAGCCCTGTCAAATCTGGACGGGAATCTGGACGAGTTTAGGGCGTGGGCTCCAGCGTCTAGCTCGGATGTCCTTTGGAAGATCCAACCATTGATCGGCTGCAGGATTCCTGTATCTACCACCCCTCAAAATTTGAGCTCGATCCGACCGTCCAAACTCCGGGAATAGTCCGATGAGTGCATCACTTTTCGGATATGTTTTCTGCGTGGAAACGAATCCGACCCATGTTTGTCTTTTTCGTGAACGGGATATCGGATATTCTTTTTGAAGCAAACTCTCTCTAGGGTATTGTGTTTTGTTTCCAAACACATGCTCACAAAATTTTCTCCTTTTCGGAGGTGATCTTCACTGTCACGCCGGTGTCAAACCAGCCCGACAACGTTGCTCCACGGCTGCCGACCTGCGTTAGACAGGTCGTCGCTTCGTCGAGCCGAGGTCAACCTCATCAAGATCATCACCCCGGCAAGCCGACCAAGAGTTCGGCATCACGGCTAAATCATCACCAACATCGTCGCCCCACGGATTGCACAGGTCGGGCGCACCGGCATCTCCATGCGGTCACTTCATCGAGCCGGCATTGACCGCGTCAGAAGTTACGATCTGCGTCGGCATCGCCGCGCCGTTGCTTCTTCAAGCCGATGTCCACCACCCCGACCTGCTTCGACACCTCAGGTGGCATAGGTCTGCAACGTCACCTTATCAACCTACTCCAGGGACTTCGACGTCACCAGCCGATCAGTTTCGTTACCTCGGCTGGACCGGGGGCTTTGCCTCAACATATCGGCAGTGTTGTACTACCACTTCATCAAGCCGAGCTCTTCGGTTGGACACCTCGGCCGGACCGGGGGCTTCGCCATCGCTTCATCGACCTACTCCGGTGTCACCCTGCCGACCTACTCTGTCTCCTCGGCTGGACCAGGGGCTTCGCCTCGGCACATCGGCAGTTTTGTGCTGCCACTTCATCAGCCGAGCTCTTCGCTCGGCCACCCCAGGACCGGCTTGGGGGCTGGGATCTCGCCCCGTTGCAAGCCCGGACTACGTCATCAACACCGAGCACATTAACCAGCTAAGTCGCTTTCATGCTTAACTTTTTTCAATTTTTAATTTTTGTTTGGTTCATCCAAGCGTTATGCTTTTGTGTTAAATAGACAAGTTATTAGTTAAACACTTAGTTTGTTAAAACCTCTGTTTGTTAAAAACACTCCCTTTACCCATGTTAACTGGTGGCTCTTAAATTTATACGAGCCGTTTTATAATAAGTGTTTTCTTCTAAGTCGTTGCAAAGTCTTTTTCTACCACTCCTTTCTCGACACGAGTGTGTGGTCAATAGCCGGATAGCCTAGTTTCTCTCTAAAGCCGCTCGAGTTTGGTTAGCTAAACTGGCCCAAGAAATACTCCGCCTTTGGGAATAGGAGGTTGAAGCCGAAGGCTGACCCGCTTGCAGTCTTGAGATCGGATGTGTCATGTTAAAGCACGACAGAAGCACAAAATTAATTTTAAGACCACTTTTCGGATTGGCACCAAAAAAGTTGATTTAGTACGGACGTCAAGTTTTTACATAAGTTTTTTGGCTTTTCGAGCTTATGGCACTTTTAAGCTATTTGTATGTTTTTCTTTCAGAAGGCGAGACATCCTCATGACCTAGGTGCCCTGCGTAATAATTCAGCTCGGGAGATCTTTTCCGACCCGCAGCTCGGCATCTTTTCTGCCGACCTACACCTCGGCGCGGTTACATCAGGACTCCTGGAGAGCCCAACATATCATTAGCGTTTTGTATTCAATATACAAAAGCTGCCTTCCGTAATTATCATTATAAAGCCATAAATATGCATCAATTTGACTTAAGATTTTGGCCAAGCTGGGTTGCCTTGCTCCTGTGCTTACCCCCTATGTTCCCGATTGTTTGGCTAGGGGGTAAAGGGAGCACCTCTGTGATTGTTACTACTGGGTGATCCGAGTTAGTACCTCAGACTGGGTGAAGCCGAAAGCTAGGCATCTTAAGAATACAATTGGTCGGCAACGACGGAAGTGAAAATTTAGGTTCATTAAAGACCATAGAGTTCGGGAAGTTTCCCCAAACTAAATCCTCAATATTTTTCTCCCACATTGATCGGAGTTGAGGTTTCATGATCATGGTCAACATGATAGCCTGAGAAAAGGAACTTATAAATGAACTATTTTTCTTGGAAGATGTTTCTTACGCTTAAACGTAATATAACATAAGCTCTGTTCCACTTTGTTTGTAGAACCAAATAGCCGGATTGCCTTGTTATCCGAAGAGTCTGGTTCACCTCGGCGGACCAAGAGTAGGAAACACTCCTCGGCCAATGGTCGAGGAGGGAGAAGCCGAAGGCTGGTTAACAAAGTTTATAGAACAGAGGCATTTGTAATGATGTAAAGTACTTGGATACATAGAATCATTACACATAAATTGTGAGTAAAGTCAATTTATTCTGGATATTGATACTTAAGTTGGCCACCCGTGCCCAAATTAAGGCTCAGGGGCTACTGGGCTTCGCGCTTCTCAATTAAAAGCCATTAAATGGGTACATCGATCCCCTGCTCTGGTGCTGCCACCTGACCAGTGCCTCGGGGGCTACTGCATTGATGATTCAATGCAGAAAATTCAAAGTGCAAAACAGTTTCCGAGGAGATTATGATCCTCGGGTTGGTCGGCTGCACCCAGCTTGAGTCTCGAGGACTATGCACAACGTGTTTCTGTTCCCAAGTATGCTGCCGAGCTAGGAGTTGATCCTCAGGCCGATTTAGTGAATCGACCCGAGTCTCAGGGGCTACTGGGATCAGCGGTTTTATGTTTTCCTTCAGGTGCATCTCGGATTTTGGGCCGACACACACCTTGAGGGCTACTGGCTATACATCTCGGCAGAAAATAAATTGCACCAATTGAAAATATATCCGCAAAAAATCAGCCCAAGACCGAGGTGGTGCAACACCTCGGAAGCAGTTCGGCATAAAGCTCGGCTGTGAGTAGCTGGCTCCATGGAGAACATTTTTGGCATTAAGCTCGGCTGAACTCCTTCAACTTTTTCAGGACCGAGGTAATCTATGACACCTTGGATGCCGATCGGCGTTAGAGCTCGGCTACAAAAAGACACCTCGGATGCAGTCCGGCGTTCGAGCTCGGTTGCAAGAGGACACCACTGCACGGAGCAAAACTTTGAACCCGAGGTGCGGCGTAAAAATAACAAGGCATTGATAAAGGCCAAAAACTTAAAGGGCTCCTCGGATGCCCGACCTATGAACTCTTCAGATTCAGATCGGCGATCCTCAAGATCGAAAATGGGAAGATTTATTGAACCAGCTTTCAAGACTGACGGCCGAAGACGAAGAACAGCTCGGAAGAACCGAGGAGCATCCCCAACTTGAAGACCGGTTCAGGGGGCTACTGACGGTGTCCTGGACTAGGGGGTACTCACCACGTCGTCTCCCGACCAGTGGGTTGGGCCGAAGACCCCCATGGCGGTTCACTAATGGGCCACTTCGGGCAGCCCATAACGTATATGAGGATGATTCCACAAGACTTGGTGATCAAGACAAGGACTCCTCTCCACCGGCGTAGCTGACTAGGACTCTTGTTATCCTAGGCCTCTTGTGCATTATATAAGCCGAGGCCAGGCTAGTCGATAGAGGATTATGATATTCATTATCACCCCTAGGGTTTAGACGATAACTTATGATCTCGAGGTAGATCAAGCTTGTACTCGATACATCTCCATCAATATAAACTAGAGCAGGACGTAGGGTTTTACCTCCATCAAGAGGGCCCGAACCTGGGTAAACATTGTCTCCTTCGTTCCTGTTACCATCGATCCGAGATCCACAGCTCGGGACCCCCTACCCCGAGATCTGCCGGATTTTCCTCCGACACTCATGCTGCCCTAGTTTCCTTAATACCGGTGTTATGTTCCCTGATGAGCGCTTCTAACACATGTGGGGCATATGGGAACCCCCCTGATCACTTGTTTTAGGATAAGACTTCTCCAGCAAGGCCCAATATTGGTTTTAACATTTGCCAACATGAACCTAATAATTAAATGCATAGAGGGTCGCTACCTCAGGGACTCTTTTAATTCCAACATAACTCGAGCCAGTGGCAAAACACAACCTTTGGTCCTCCTACCTAGCAGTCGGCGGAGCCGCCTCGGGGCAACTCGGGTTCTTTTGGCTACCGTCCACTATGCATAGACGGATGATGCCCGTAGATAGAGAGCGCGTAGCTCTAGACACGGATCTGGCTCACCGAGAGGTCTTGCTGGTTTAGTTTTGCCTGTTACGAGTGGCTTGTCCACCGGGATTCCTTATCGTAAGCATCATGTTATTGATGACCCACAAGTATAGGGGATCAATCATAGTCCTTTCGATAAGTAAGAGTGTCAAACCCAATGAGGAGCAGAAGGTTCTGCAAGCACTGAAATTATCGGTAACGAGTAGTTTGATAGCAAGATAATTCGTAACAAGTGACAAGTAGCAATAGTAACAAAGAGTGCAGCAAGGTGGCCCAATCCTTTTTGTAGCAAAGGGCAAGCCGGAACGATCTCTTATAATAAGCAAAGCGTTCGCGAGGACACATGGGAATTTCATCTAGTCACTTTCATCATGTTGGTTTGATTCGCGTTCGCTACTTTGATAATTTGATATGTGGGTGGACCGGTGCTTGGGTGCTGTTCTTACTTGAACAAGCCTCCCACTTATGATTACCCCCTCTCACAAGCATCCGCAGCTATGAAAGAAGAATTAAGATAACTCTAACCATGGCATTAAACATATTGATCCAAATCAGCCCCTTACGAAATAGCGCATAAACTAGGGTTTAAGCTTCTGTCACTCTAGCAACCCATCATCTAATTACTACTCCACAATGCATTCCCTTAGGCCCAAAGATGGTGAAGTGTCATGTAGTCGACGTTCACATGACACCACTAAGAGAATCAACAACATACATATCATCAAAATATCGAACGAATACCAAATTCACATGATTACTTATGACAATACATCTCCCATGTCCTCAAGAACAAAAGTAACTACTCACAAATCATCTTCATGTCCAAGATCAAAGGGTTATTAAATAGCATAATGGATCTGAACATATAATCTTCCACCAGATTAACCAACTAGCATCAATTACAAGATGTAATCAACACTACTAGCAACCCACAGGTACCAATCTGAGGTTTTGAGACAAAGATTGAATACAAGAGATGAACTAGGGTTTGAGATGAGATGGTGCTGTTGAAGATGTTGATTAAGATTGGTCCTCCCATGATGAGAGGATCGTTGGTGATGTCGATGGCTCCGATTTCCCCCTCCCGGAGGGAAGTATCCCCAGCAGAATCGCTCCGCCGGAGAGCAAAAGTGCTCCTGCCAAAGTTCCACCTCGAGACAGCGGCGCACTGTCCCAAAAGTCTTCTCTTTATTTTTTCTAGGGCAAATGGGCTTATATACCAGAAAATGGGCACCGGAGGCTAGCCAGGGTCCCCACAAGCCACCAGGGCACACCTGGGGGGGTGGTGCGCCCTGGTGCCTCATGGGCACCAGGGTGGCCCCCTCTGGTAGTTCTTGCTTCCAGTATTTTTTATTTATTCCAAAATAAATCTCTGTGAAATTTCAGCTCATTTGGAGATGTGCAGAGTAGGTATCTCTGACATAGCTTTTTCATGTCCAGAATTCCAGCTGCCGGCAATCTCCCTCCTTGTGTAAATCTTGCATATTAAGAGAGAAAAGGCATTAGAATTGCTCCACAAAGTGTTATATTGACTAAAAACACTATAAATAACAGTAGTAAAACATGATGCAAAATGGACGTATCAGTTATCATGGTGTGAGGATGTTCCATCGGATGCGTGTGGTAATTTATAATGGACTACTTGGAGCACCCCTGCAGGGTTAAATCTTTTGGGAAGCCATGCCCGCAGTTCTGTGGTGACTTGGAAATTTATAACCTCCAGTTGTAGAGAACTTCACACTAATCCTAATTATAAAAAACATCAACCGTGTGCGTAACCGTGATTGTATCTTTTCGAGGGAGTTTTGGAAGAGAACACGGCGGGGTTATGATTGAACCGTAAGTAGGTGTTCAGGATCACTTCTTGATCATATTAAACTTGCGACCGTTATGCGTAGTATGCTCATCTTTATTCTTGTACTTGTAAGTTAGCCACTTAAACATGCTTAGTACCTGCTGCAACCTCAACACATTTACCCCTTCCATTCCTATAAGCTTAAATAGTTTTGTTACCTTGGGTGATGAGATTGTTGAGTCCATGTGGCTCACAGATTACTATAAACATCAGTTGTAGGTATGCTTGAGACAGACACAGGTGAGCCCGAGATGCTCCACTGGGAGTATGACGATGAGCGTCGATGTATGTACGTCACGATGCCAGATGATCCGTAGTGGGTCCTAGTTGGTTGATCCGGGGATGATTGCAGGGTGGTATTTTCTCGTTTGATTTCGTCCATAGTCGGACCCTGTCTTTCATTTGGAGGATTGTATGACGATTTATGATATTATGCTATAGCATGTGGCGAGTGTAAGCCTTTACCTGGTACACTCATCTGTTCATTCGGTTGTATGTATTTGAGAATCACCTTGCTATGCGATCCAAAATGGGGTTCTATCACGATCTCGACTTCATCACGAGATTGCGATAGAGCTTCATATTGGGCGTGACAGGTTTGAACCCAGGAAAAATAGCAAACGTTTGACACTTGGTAGAAGGCCAGTAGGGATACGCTATCCTTCCTGTTCTCGGGTGTGACACCCCCAACTTAATCGTGCACTAATCATACACGCAAATGCGAATGATCAAGCCTAGGGACTCACTTGAAGATATCACAACACAACTCTACATAAATAAAAGGCATACAAGCTTTATATTACAAGCCAGGTGCTTCGAGGGCTCGAATACATAAGCTTGAGCATGCAAGCATCAGCGAAAGCATTAGATATCTGAGTACAGATATAAAAATAAAATAGATAAGCCCTAAACAGGAGGAGCAAAACAAAGACACGGATCGAAAAGGCACAGGCCTCCTACTTGGGACCCTCCTATCTACTCCTGGTCGTCGGTGGTCTCCACATAGTAGTAAGCTCCTCCAGAGGGGTAGTAGTGGTAGTAGTCGTCGTCGACTGCTGGGGCAGCTGGCTCCAGGGCTCCATTGTCTGGTCGCAACATTCGGGTATGGGGAAAAAGGGGAAGCAAAGCAGTCGTGAGTACTCATCCAAAGTACTCGCAAGACTTACATCAGATCTATTCTAAATATGCATCGGTATCAAAGAATGGCTGTATATGTGGACTAGACTGCAGAAATGCCAGAATAGAGAGAGGACCTAGCCTAGCGAAGTCTAGCATCTTCAGGGTCTTGCAGTATAAGAAGAGTGCAGATTAGTACATAATTAAAGTAGTAGCATCTAGTACAAGTAACAACGCCCAGAGATCCTTCCTCGTCTCCCTGCGAGAAAGCAATCCTGGAGCTAACATATTCAACCCATTTCTAGTTGTAGTAGATCGGGATATTCTCCGAGCGTCCTGTTACCTTGGACATGGCTATTCAAATAGATATACTTCCCTGCAAGGGTGCACCAACTTACCCAACACGCTCGATGACTCTGGCCGGACACACTTACTCAGTCGATGCCCGGCCTCGGACTATCGACACATCATAGCCCTACCTAGGCTCAATAGAGAGGCCAGCACGCCGGTCTACATCCTAAGCACTCAGGGGTCTTGGGCCCATCGCCCTTTGCACTCCTGCGCATTGCGTACGCGGCCGGTGAGCAGACCTAGCCCCCTTAATACAAGCACAGGCTTTACCAGTCCAACCCGGCGCGCGTCGCTCAACTGCTGACATCTGAAGAGCTTCGGCTGATACATATGACGCCGAGTACCCATATTATTCCCATGTGCTGGTTAGCGCAAAAAGGCCAGAGGCCTACTCAGATCACATATCCTAACCCATTAGTGCATTTGGAGCGCGCGGAAATGAGCAGAGACTCACGATCCTGTGACCCCGTCACCCCGTCTCGTGGACTTACGCAAGGGCTAAGAATGCCCGGCCATGCCACGTAATCACCTCTCGGGTACCCTCTTGGTCAACCTGATACCACATCTCTCGCGGGTACCCTTCGGGGCCGACCCGACTTTATCCAGGTAATTGTAATAAAGTGCAAGTATCCATGTGTCCATAACATCAAGCAGGATTACGAGGAATCACCCTCGTTGGATTCCCACTTGATGTATCCATCAAGGTGAACCCAGAGGAATCACCCTCGGTGGTATCCACACTTGCGGGGTTGCACGACAACAGCTTCATCGGAGGTGGTGGAAGAGGAATCACCCTCGGTAACCCACAACCGACTAGCTGTACTACAGACTCCACATCGGGAGTGAGATGAGAGGTATCACCCTCGGCACTCGATATTAGCTCTGCAGCGTCGAGCAACTTAAGGGGAATGTGTGGTGATGAACTAGTCTCAGCCTGACGATCACAACGGTCGGGGCATAGGTACTAAAGCGGGGCAACTAAAGCAAGGAAGAGAGGCCACGGATGGTTAACTATCACTCTACACTAAGCATTTGGGATATCAGGTAAGTATCAATAGAAGTTACAAGAAACAGGCTATGCAGCAGAATAGGATAAATCAACAGAAGTAGCAATTCTAATGCAAGCAGGAGGGAGAAAGAATAGATGATATAGGCATGCGTCAAGGGGGGTTGCTTGCCTGGAAGCTCTGCGGCAGAGGAGGGATCGTCAGTGGTCTCGTCGGTCTCCTGAGCTGCGTCGGTCTCGGGGGCTATCGGAAAAGAAGCGGGGGAAGAAACAATAAATAAAGGCAAACGATGCAACACAGATGCATGGCATTGTGGTATGCAGTGTTAGTGGTGACCTAATGCATTGCTACATTTCGCAGAAAAGTTTCCCGGCGTTTAGGCAGATTTCGGTATACTGAACCGAAGGGGACGGATCCATGTTCAGGTAGTTAGGAGTGATGGTCAAGCATTTTGACCACATATTTAGATTCGTCTCGTTTTTCTGATCAACTTTCATGTAGAAGTTTTTTGATCTGAGCTACGGTTTAATTTCTACGGATTTCCGAAGTTTTAGCATTTTTCTAAAATTATTTAAATTAACAGAAATTGCCTAATTAGGAATATGATGTCATGCTGATGTCATCACTGCATCAGCAGGCGGCTGACCAGTTGACTGGTCAAGCTGGCATGTGGGGACCACCTGTCAGCCTCAGTGACTTAACTAATTTCACTAACAGAGCTAATTTGTTAGGTGGGGCCCTGTGTCAGTGACTAACTAACTTAACAGAGCTAACTAATTTAACTGAAACAGTAATTAGCCGATCGGGCCCCACATGTCAGCGTCAGAGGTGAATAGTAATCTGCGTTGACCGAAGTCAACGCGGTCAATGAAGGTGCAGGGGCCCACTGGCAGTGTCTCCGGGTGGGTCCCAGCCATGCCAGCTCAGCGACGTCGCCGGAAAAAGCTCCGGTGAGCTCGAAAAATAGCGGAGCACGCCAGTGAGCTGCGGGATTCGCCCATAGAGGCTCATTCGCGGTGCGGCTAGGTTCTTTCAGACGGCGGTGAGGCTGCACATCTAATGGAGGGGTCAGCCTCGCCGGGGAAGGTCAGGAACGTCACCGGCGAGCTTTGCAGCGGTGGCCGAACGCCAGCGAGCTCGGGTTTGCTCTGCAGGGGGCCATTTCACGCGTTTCCTTTCGCGTTCGAACGGGCACTCCACCCCGTGTCTAACTATGGCGTCGGAACATGCAGAGGTGGCCGGCAGGGCCGCAGGTGTTGAGCCGTGGCGGCGGTGAGCTACGGGCGTGAGCGAATTCGGCGGCAGCAGTGCGTCCAAGAGCAAGCGAGGGGCCAGGGGGGAGCTGGAGCTTACAGCGCACGCACACGGAGGCCCTCTAGGTAACGGGAGCGCAGGGGAGGCCGGAGATTGCCGGAGGTCGCCGCGGCGGTCGGAGAAGAGGTCGAAGGAGGAACGGGAACGGCAGGGCTCCCCGACTCCAACCAGTGGTCAGGGAGGAAGAAGCGGAGGTCGGTGGAGCCCGTGGACAACTCAAGAGGACGGGACGGCGCCGGTAGCCGCGGATCGACGGAGACACGGCGGTGGCAGCGCTCGGGCAAGGGGAGGAGAGGAGAGCGCGTGCGAGGGAGAAGAGGAGAGGGGAGAGGGAGGGCGGCGTCCAGGTGAGGCGAACGTGGGCGTCCTTATCCCCTCGCCCCAACTGCTCTGGCGTCGTGGCAACCAGTGGCCAGAGCTACGAGCTCCTGGCCATGGCGCAGGCGACACGGAGGGAGGAGCAGGTGGGAGGAGGCCTCGGTGGGCTGGGCCGGCCTAGGCCGCGACAGGTAAGTGGTTTGCCCACTTTTATTTTCTATCTTTTCCATTTATTAATAAACAGAGACAGCAAATGATTTTTGTGGGCCACCAAACAATTTAGAAAAATGTGGAACCTAGCCCTATAAATACTTTGCATTTTTAGGCACTGCCACAAATATTTAGGGAGACAGAGGAATTCATTTGCATTTTTCATATATGAATTTGCATTTTAAATTTTTGTTTACCATGGAAACTGCAGGACTTGGCCCCACAACATTTTATTGAAACAAGAAAAGTCATATGTACATTCAAAAAACAGATCCACCAGGGGTGGAAAAAAGAAAAGAAGCTAGAACTAATCTATTCTAAAGAGCATAACCAGAAGGACTCAAGGAGGGAGGAAAGCTATCCATTGCAACAGCTCCTCCTTGTGCCTGGACTTAATCCTGTGTGCCAACAAAGAGATATCATGGATAAAACCAGCCTTCCATTTCCCGAAGGTTGGCCTCACTTTTCTGAAGATCTTATCATTTCTCACTGTCCATATATTCCACCAAGTGAGAAAGACCACCTCAGCAAAGAAAGGCTTGGCAAACTCTCTTCTAGCTTGAACAGCAATATCCACCATATTTTGACTGGGAGGCCAAACAATCTGAAGATAATTCCAAACTCTAGAACTGAAGTTACATTCGAAGAATAGATGATTCCTGTCTTCCAAAGCTCCAGAGTGACATAGCACACAGGCAGGGCCATCCTCAATTCTCCAATGTCTTCTTTGAATCATATCCTTGGTGTTCACTCTGTCCATGATGACAAGCCAAGAAAACATCTTGATGGACATAGTACAGCAGCTCTTCCATATCCAGTTCAGAATTGGATTTGCCACAATCGGTTTGTGAATCTGCTCATAAAATTTCTTTGCAGCACTGTTTCAAATGCTAATGCTCATTTTAGCAACATGGTGATGTTGTTTTTCTTAACATTAAATTGTTTCGGAATATTTGCTAAATGAAGAACATTTTTCCAGCAACTTTTGAGCAACTGCAAATTTCACTTGCATTTGAATTTGAATTCAGTGTTAGAATTTGAAATGAGAAATTGAACCACTGTGATCAAGCATTGCAAATGATGATGACCTCGCAAGATTATCAGATGATCACTGTGCTTTATTACATAGGGGTGTTACAATTCTCCTCCTCTAAAAGAAATTCTCGTCCCGAGAATTCAGGAGGTAGAAGGAAAGAGGTCGGGGTATTCCTTCCGAAGACGATCCTCGCGTTCCCAAGTGGCTTCAGCTTCAGAATGATTCGACCACTGCACTTTAAGGAACTTGGTTGTCTTTTGGCGGGTCCGACATTCAGCTTGATCGAGAATGCGGATCGGATGCTCCTTATAGAATAGGTCATCTTGCAAATCGAGCATTTCATGATCCACAGCCCGGTGCGGAGATTCCTTGAAGCAACGGCGAAGTTGCGACACATGGAAGACATCGTGGATGTGAGAGAATTGTGGCGGCAACCCCAATTTATAACCCACATGTCCACGTCTGGTGAGAATGCGGAAGGGGCCAATGTAGCGAGGAGCTAACTTGCCCATGATTGCAAAGAGGTGAGTGCCCTTCATAGGAGTGACACGCAGATAAGCTTGCTCACCAGGTTGATAGATCGATCCCAAGTGTTTACGATCATAATTGCTCTTCTGGCGAGACTGAGCAGCCATGAGATTTTCCCGCACAATACGGACTTGCTCTTCGGCGTGTTGGATAATATCCGGACCAATGAGCGGGGTCATTCGCCAGTTTCTGACCAATTCAGAGGGGTTCCACACTTACGTCCATATACAACTTCGAAGGGGGCCATTTTCAAGTTGGCTTGATAGCTATTGTTGTAAGAGAATTCGGCATACGGGAGAGATTCTTCCCACTTCTTGCCAAATGATATAACACAAGCACGCAGCATATCTTCAAGCACTTGATTCACTCTTTCAACTTGGCCTTGAGACTGGGGGTGATAAGCTGAACTCCAGGTAATATGTGTTCCCATAGCTTGATGGAAACTATTCCAGAAGTGTGAGGTGAAGAGGCTGCCACGGTCCGAACTGATCTCCTTCGGAATACCGTGGAGTGATACAATCCTGGAGATATATAACTCTACTAATTGACTAGCAGTGATCGTCTCCTTGACTGGTAGAAAGTGTGCAACTTTGGAGAGTTGGTCAATGATGACAAGAATAGCATCGTGACCCTTCTGTGACTTGGGAAGGCCAGTAATGAGATCCATTTGCACTTTGTCCCATTTCCACAAAGGAATAGGAAGCGGTTGCAGAATTCTAGCAGGCTTCTGATGTTCTACTTTAATGCGACGGCAAACGTCACATTCATCAACATATCGGGCAATATCCTGCTTCATTCTAGACCACCAGTACCTTTGTGCGAGATCACGATACATCTTGGTGCTACCCGGATGAATAGACAGTGATGTATCATGTGCCTCCTTCATAACCTTATCGGTCATAAGTTCGAACCGAGGTACCACAATGCGGTCTACGAAATACAATGTTCCATCTTCTGCAAGCGAGAAATCCCTGTACTTTTCAAGGTAAAGATCTCTTTTCATTAGATCAACTTCAGCATCTTTAGCTTGCGTGTGTTTAACAGCATTCTCAAGATCTGGCTGTATAACAAGGGTATTAAGAGAACCCTGTGGAACAATGCAGAGGTTCAGCTGGCGCAATTCTTCATACAGACGAGGTTGAGCTCGCTGAACCGTGAGGTTGTTACAATAGGACTTGCGGCTCAGGGCATCGACCACCACATTAGCCTTACCAGGGGTATAAGAAATACCACAGCAATAGTCCATAATCGTTTCCAACCATCTCTATTGGCAGAGATTGAGATCCGGCTAAGTAAATAAATACTTCAGACTTTGATGATCAGTATAAATCTCACACCTGTTACCAAGGAGGTAATGTCGCCACAGCTTCAATGCATAAATCACTAGAGGAAGTTCAAGATCATGCACTGGATAATTCTCTTCACGAGGACGCAACTGTCGCGAGGCATAAGCAATTACTCTTCGATCTTGCATCAGGACACAGCCTAATCCTTGACGAGAAGCGTCACAATAAATCACTAAATCCTTGCGAGAATCCGGAGGAGCAAGCACTGGTGTAGATGTCAGCTTGTCCTTGAGGGTCTGGAAACTTTCCTAACATTTATCTGTCCACTCGAACTTAACGCCCTTGTGAAGCAGATTTGTCAGGGGTTTGGCAATTTTTGAGAAGTTCTCGACAAAGCGACGATAATAGCTTGCGAGACCGAGAAAACTTCTGACTTGCTTGACATTCTTTGGGGGAGTCCAGTCAAGAATAGCCTAAACTAGTTCTGGGTTGACAGCAATACGTGGGCAAGTAGTCAAAGAGGTTGTTGATTATAACACATATCAGCGAGGGGCAAGGATGGCATTGCTCACCATGAATTCGATTAACATCTCGGAATAAGTCAAAATGTTGACGCTGATCAGGACATATTTTGCCGAGAGGTTCCAAAAGTGTCAACTGACAGTGTGAGTAGCATATGATAGCTTAGAAAGAAAAGATTAAACAGACCAATGGAAAAGAAAAGGTGATTATCAAAATAACCAGTCCAAATGAAAGGATTAGTTGCAAATAATCCAGCTCTCCGGGTGAATGTGATTATGAGAACCTAGCATCAGAGTTTGCAAAATCATTTAACCCGGAAAGAAGAGAGATCAGAGTCCCAGAGTATAGAAGAGGAATAAAAGATCCTAATACCAACCATTGGCAACGTGGGCCCGTAAGCCACACAGCCATGTTAGTAAAACAATTTTTTGAAAGACTAGACACAACTTCGGCCAAGGAGTTGGAAAGGGGAATCCTACAGGCAGTCAGCTCTGATACCAACTTGTGACGCCCCCAACTTAATCATGCACTAATCATACATGCAAATGCGCACGATCAAGCCTAGGGACTCACTTGAAGATATCACAACACAACTCTACATAAATAAAAGGCATACAAGCTTTATATTACAAGCCAGGGGCCTCGAGGGCTCGAATACATAAGCTTGAGCATACAAGAGTTAGCGAAAGCATTAGATATCTGAGTACATATATAAAAATAAAATAGCTAATCCCTAAACAGGCGGGGCAAAACAACGACACGGATCGAAAAGGCGCAGGCCTCCTGCCTGGGAGCCTCCTATCTACTCCTGGTCGTTGGCGGTCTCCACGTAGTAGTAAGCTCCTCCAAAGGGGTAGTAGTGGTAGTAGTCGTCGTCGACTGCTGGGGCAGCTGGCTCCGGGACTCCATCGTCTGGTCGCAACATTCGGGTATGGGGAAAAAGGGGAAGCAAAGCAACCATGAGTACTTATCCAAAGTACTCGCAAGACTTACATCAGATCTATTCTAAATATGCATCGGTATCAAAGAATGGCTGTATATGTGGACTAGACTACAGAAATGCCAGAATAGAGAGAGGACCTAGCCTAGCGAAGTCTAGCATCTTCAGGGTCTTGCAGCATAAGAAGAGTGCAGATTAGTACATAATTAAAGTAGTAGCATCTAGTACAAGTAACAACGCCCAGAGATCCTTCCTCGTCTTCCTGCGAGAAAGCAATCCCGGAGCTAACATATTAAACCCATTTCTAGTTGTAGTAGGTCGGGATATTCTCCGAGAGTCCTGTTACCATGGACACGGCTATTCGAATAGATATACTTCCCTGTAGGGGTGCACCAACTTACCCAACACGCACGATAAATCTTGCCGGACACACTTACTCAGTCGATGCCCGGCCTCAGACTATCGACACGTCGTAGCCCTACCTAGGCTCAACAGAGAAGCCAGCACACCGGTCTATATCCTAAGCACTCAGGGGTCTTGGGCCCATCTCCCTTTGCACTCCTGCGCATTGTGTACGTGGCCGGTGAGTAGACCTAGCCCCCTTAATACAAGCGCAGGCTTTACCAGTCCAACCCGGCGCGCGCCGCTCAACTGCTGACGTCTGAAGAGCTTCGGCTGATACATACAACGCCGAGTACCCATATTATTCCCACGTGCTGGTTAGCGCAAAAAGGCCAGAGGCCTACTCAGATCACATATCCTAACCCATTAGTGCATTTGGAGCGCACAGAAACGAGCAGAGACTCACGATCCTATGACACCGTTGCCCCGTCTCGTGGACTTATGGCAAGGGCTAAGAATGCCCGACCATGCCACATAATCACCTCTCGGGTACCCTGTTGGTCAACCTGATACCACATCTCTCGCGGGTACCCCTCGGGGCCAACCCGACTTTATCCAGGTAATTGTAATAAAGTGCAAGTATCCGTGTGTCCATAACATCAAGTAGGATTCCGAGGAATCACCCTCGTTGGATTCCCACTCGCTGTATCCGTCAAGGTGAACCTAGAGGAATCACCCTCGGTGGTATCCACACTTGCGGGGTTGCATGACAGCAGCTTCATCGGAGGTGGTGGAAGAGGAATCACCCTCGGTAACCCACAACCGACTAGCAACACTACAGAGTCCACATCGGGAGTGAGATGAGCGGTATCACCCTCGGCACTCGATATTAGCTCTGCAGCGTCGAGCAACTTAGGGGGAATGTGTGGTGATAAACTGGTCTAAGCCGGACAATCACAACGGTCGGGGCATAGGTACTAAAGCGGGGCAACTAAAGCAAGGAAGAGGGGCCATAGATGGTTAACTATCATTCTACACTAAGCATTTGGGATATCAGGTAAGTATCAACAGAAGTTACAAGAAACAGGCTATGCATCAGAATAGGATAAATCAACAGCAGTAGCAATTCTAATGCAAGCAGGAGGGCGAAAGTGTGACACCCTGATTTTGGCAACTTTTTCTTTTCAAATTTATTTGGATTCCATCTGCAATCCAGCAGGTTTTCAAAACCTTCTGCTCCTGAATTGACCTATGCTCCTTAAAATATTTTCTCTGAGCTTTCCAAACCCCTTGCCATCTTAGTAAACTCTTCTATGTTGATTTTGGTGATTCCTTAGTATTTTATTCTTTTCCAAAAATCATTTTCCTAATTTAGGAATTTTGGCTCTCCCTATGGGTTATGAAGCAACCTATAGTTGGGATGGTCAAATAAATCCTTAATTAATACCCTATCTTTCTATTATCTGGAGACTTCAATTTCTTCAAAAATATTTGATTGCTCAATGGTAAATTTTGGCCAGATAAATCCTTTTGTTGCTGGTCAGAAATTGTCCATTGTGAAGCAACTATATTTTTCCTATTTCAGAAAATTCTGAGAAAATTCTCCAAGCTTCTTGGCATCTTGCATAGCCCCAATATGTAAAAACATCATTTGGTTCAATGTAAATTTTGAGCAGTAGGACTCTATTTAGTTTCTGCAAATCTGAGACCCTTGTGAAGGAAGTGCTAGATGGAGATGTTGAATAACTTTGAAATTTTTATGACATCTCCCAGGCACTAAATGAATCATCTTCACCAAGTTTCAGCATCTGCAGAACAACTATCTGAGTGCTGCAAGCTCATTTGCATTCTGGATCCAAATGGTGGTTTTCAAAGGAGCTATGCCCATTTCTGCTTATTTCTTTCTCAGATTTGGCCAGTCTGGAGTCTTTCCATCGTGGATCACTCCAGACACTCTCTTTGGTCCTATCCTTTTCTCTCCAGAGCTCTAGAGCCCTCTCCATTTCTCTGCCAGAACCTGTTGCTGATGTTTCCTCTCATCTCAGACCTTTTCTAGCCAAGCCAAGTGCTCAGGTGAGGTGAGGCTTCGACGGTCGTCATGCCAGACCACTTTTTCCAGGCCAACGTGGCCCGTGGACACGGGCTGGAGTGGTGAGCGCCGCGCTGGCATGCTTGTCGCCGCGCTCTGCACCGCGCCCGGCTCGGGTCACGTTGAGGCCGAAAGCTCGGGCAGAGCAAGTGTTGTTTGAGCATGCCGACTACCTGCCCTGGTTACAGCTAGACCCTCTGGAAGCCTCGCCCGCGCCGGGGACGCCCTCGCCGGCCGCCGCGTCATCGGCGCCCTGTTCGGCCCGTGGCTGCACTGTGGCCGAGCGTCGTCGTCTTCCCCCCGAGCCATCCCTTCGGGCATTCAATGCCTCTGCCCGCTCTAGTCCCCTCGCCCGCAAGCAGCCAGCCAGCAAGGCGTACGTCGCCGGCGCCATGGCCCGCATCGAGCCGCTTCGGGAGAGCTCGCCGTCCACCTCCTCCTGGCTATAAATAGCCCGCCCAGCCCCTCCTCGTTGATCCATCCCTCCCCTCCCTCTCCAAATCGCCAGCCAGCAGAGAGAAACCCAGGCAGAGAGGCCTCTGGCCTCGAGCTCAGCCGGAGCTCCGCCGCCAAGCCATCCCCATCCCCAGCCCTCTCCGCCCCTCCTCTGCCCCGTCCGAGCTTTCCAGAGAGGTCAGTAGACCCAGCGGTGCTTCCCGAACCCTCAGCTAGGCCAGGTGCTGCCGGAGTGCTCGGATACGCCGACCACCGCAGCTGCCGCCCGTCGGAGACGAAGGGGACGACGCCGTCCATCCATCTCCGGGAGAGCTACGGGTACAAGGAGGACCGTCTTCGAGTGCCCGATCCATCCCAGCCATCCCCGAGCCCAGCCGCCGTCCCTATCGCCGGTGAGCGTCGCCGGAGCCCCGCCTCCCTCTGTCCTCTCTCTCCCTCTCTGTTTTAAACCGAGCCGGGCCCCACTGTCAGCCCCTTAAGCGAAGGGGTAAGTGGAGGCGTACTGGGCTTTTACGCCTTCGACGTGGGCCGGCCTGGGTTTTTCTGTTTTCGATTTAATAAATAGTTTTGACCAGCAAGTTTGACCATGAATATCTTTTTGTAGGAAGGTCCAATTGGCCTGATTCTTTTTGCATTGTGTTTCTAATAAAATACTTGGTTTTCTGACCAAGTTTGACATTTTTCCAATGTCTACAGAATATTTGAGTGATAAAATGGCTTTATGTGACAATTTGCATTTTTATTCAAAATAATTTCAGAGGAAGGTTTTGGTGTTTTTGGACAGCAAGAGGTCTTCAACCACCCAACAGATCCAGGCAAGCCAGGATTTCCAATTCATGCATGCATACTCATAGCATAGCATTTTATCTAAATACTTTATGGTATTTGATTAACATGGTTAATTTACCAATTATTTAAATGCTTAAGAATGTGATGAACCTCTAAGATAATTTGACAACAGTAGTGGTTGATCATGAGCCACCTGTCCGGGATTATCGTGCAACCACATTTGCCGGTATGGGACGGCCCTGACTCTGCCCGACTGAGTGACCTTTCACCGGTATCACCATACCAGGGAGGGTTATGCACGGCATGCTACCCTGATCAGGTAAGCGGTGGTGATCCTGAAAGCCCAATGGATTGTTAAGTTTAACCCGGGAGTCCCCGTTTGGGACAGTAGAACCCCGTTTGGGTCTACAGAGTTTGGCCACGCGCGCGGTGGCAGGAGCCCGTATAGGCACTGGGGCTACCCAAGGCTGACCTCCGGGGGAGGAAGGATGCCGGTGGTACGATGATGGATCACAGGTCAGGCAGGTCTTGTTGAAGTAATGCGGATCCACCCGAAGCTTACTTTCGAGGAATATGGACCGGTTGCTTCATGGTGTGGGTAAAGTGTACAACCTCTGCAGAGTGTAAAACTATTCGAATAGCCGTGTCCGCGGTTATGGACGCCCGTCCAGACCTCAGTAGGTGATCAACCAGTTCAACCTAAATATGATAATAATGATGGAAGAACTTGTCATGATTCGGGAATACTCGGTAAGTATTCCGAGGGTTGTGGGACAACCCGCAAGAGAGTAAGTTGTTATCCGGCTCAGCAAGTTAATTTACTTCCCAGTTATTTCCTTGATTGCCATGCTATCTGTTTGCTGCATTGTTTGGTTGTTCTGAGCTTGCGAGTACATTCCAAGTACTCACCTGGCGTATCATGCCAGATGCAGGAGAGCCCGAAGACGTTGGTTCCGAGGATGCTGGCTTTGCTATCTAGACCGTGTCCACAGCAGTTTCCCTGTGGATGGAGTTGCGCTATGTTCCGCTACGCTATGTTAGTACCTAGTATCTGAGGCCTAGCTTTGTGGCATAAATAATGTAGATATTGTCTTCGCACCGAGGGTGCCTTTGGCCTCACTGTTCTGTAAGATACGGGCTTGTATCCGACTGCTATCAATAAAATTTCAGTTCTGTTCTGTACCATGTTGCTGAGTGTTTCCAGAGGACATGATCCCTGGGCTGGCAACACTGGTAATCCGGTTCGTTGAGCCGGGGTGCCACAGAAAGAATAGGTGATATAGGCATGCGTCAAGGGGGGTTGCTTGCCTGGAATCTTTGGGGCAAGGGAGGGATCGTCAGAGGTGTCATCGGTCTCCTGAGCTCCGTCGGTCTCGGGGGCTATCGGAGAAGAAGAGGGGGAAGAAACAATAAATAAAGGCAAATGATGCAACACAGATGCATGGAATGGTGGTATGCAGTGTTAGTGGTGACCTAATGCATTGCTACATGTCGCAGACGAATCGGGAAAATATCTGGGATTTTTTCCCGGTGTTTAGGTGTTTTCGTTATACTGAACCGGAGGGGACGGATCCATGTTCAGGTAGTTAGGAGTGATGGTCAAGCATTTTGACCACATATTCGGATTCATCTCGTTTTTCTAATCAACTTTCATGTAGAAATTTTTTCGATCCGAGCTACGGTTTACTTTCTACGAATTTCCGAAGTTTTAGCGTTTTCTGAAATTATTTAAATTAACAAAAATTGCCTAATTAGGAATATGATGTAATGCTGATGTCATCACTGCGTGAGCAGGCGGCTGACCAGTTGACTGGTCAAGCTGGCATGTGGGGACCACCTGTCAGCCTCAGCAACTTAACTAATTTAACTAACAGAGCTAATTAGTTAGGTGGGGCCCTGTGTCAGTGACTAACTAACTTAACAGAGCTAACTAATTTAATTGAAATAGTAATTAGCCGATCGGGCCCCACATGTCAGCGTCAGAGGTGAACAGTAATCCGCGTTGACCGAAGTCAACGCGGTCAACGATGGCGTAGGGGCCCACTGGCAGTGTCTTCGGGTGGGTCCCTGCCGTGCCAGCTCAGCGGCGTCGCCGGAAAAAGCTCCGGCGATGTCAGCGTACAACGGCTATGGATCAAGAGGATCCCTTTACGGTTCGGCTAGGGAAAAGATGTGCACAAAGAGCGGATCCAACGATCAACGCGGGGATCTTTTACCCAGGTTAGGGCCGCTGAGAAGCGTAAAACCCTACTCCTGCTCTGGTTTATTGTGGGTGTTCTTAAGCTCAAGTACACGGAGCGCTTGCGATGAATAGTAAGTTCATGGAGCAGCTATGCATGCAGAATGGGCCAGAATTTCCTCCTCCCTATAGCTACGCCTTGGGCCTCCTTTTATACGTTCAAGGGGTCACAAACAGTGGCAGACAGCAAGTACAAGAGGTGTAAAGTTACTACAGTGTTTACATGTTTATCACTGACGGATTAGGACAAACGCATTAAATGCCTCACTTAGGTGTCCCTAACTTTCTTGGGGGCGGAAAAAGAGCCCGTCCCATCAGCACCGCTTAACCCCATCCGCGGTCAGTTCCTTGACACGCAACCTGGAGGACAATCCCTAAACGACAGGATGGTCGCTGCGCTGGAGCGGTGGCAGGGCGGTGGGATCTTGCCGGGAGCAAGATCTTGTCGGGTGCGAGACCTTGCCGGGCCTTCGCGAGCCTTCCCGGCAAGGATCTTGCCGGGAACCCAGCCTTCGGCCTTTTGTCTTTAGGTCATTGGCTTGAATGCCTTCTTGATAATCTTGTATTTGTTTCCAGCTGTTCTCCGGCAGGCCATGCCGCTGGTATGGCCACAACCGTCCATGCACAAGTATGGGGTACTAAAAGACCCAATCTTTAGTACACCGACAGGCGAGCTCGAAAAACGGCGGAGCACGCCGGCGAGCTGTGAGATTCGCCCACGGAGGCTCATTCGTGGCACGGCTAGGTTCTTTTGGACGGCGGTGAGGCCGCGCATCTAATGGAGGGGTCAGCCTCACCGGGGAAGGTCGGGAACGTCGCCGGCGAGCTCTGCAGCGGCGGCCGAACGCCGGTGAGCTCGGGTTTGCTCTCCAGGGGGACGTTTCGCGCGTTTCCTTTTGCGTTCGAACGGGCACTCCACCCCGTGTCTAACTACGGCATCAGAACGGGCAGAGGTGGCCGGCAAGGCCGCTGGCGTTGAGCTGTGGCGGCGGTGAGCTACGGGTGTGAGCGAATTCGGCGACAGCAGCGTGTCCTAGAGCAAGCGAGGGGCCAAGGGGGAGCTGGAGCTTACAGCGCAGGCACACGGAGGTCCTCTGGGTAACGGGAGTGCAGGGGAGGCCGGAGATCGCCGGAGGTCACCACGGTGGTCGGAGAAGAGGACGAAGGAGGAACGGCAGCGGCAGGGCTCCCCGGATCCAACCAGTGGTCGGGGAGGAAGAAGCGGAGGTCGGTGGAGCCCGTGGACAACTCGAGAACATGGGATGGCGCCGGTAGCCGTGGATCGATAGAGACGCGGTGGTGGCAGCGCTCGGGCAAGGGGAGGAGAGGCGAGTGCGCGCAAGGGAGAAGAGGAGAGGGGAGAGTGAGGGCGGCGTCCAGGGAAGGCGAACGTGGGCGTCCTTATCCCCTCGCCCCAACTGCTCCGGCGTCGTGGCAACCAGTGGCCGGAGCTGCGAGCTCCTGGCCATGGCGCAGGCGACACGGAGGGAGGAGCAGGTGGAAGGAGGCCTCGGTGGGCTGGGCCGGCCTAGGCCGCGACAGGTAAGTGGTTTGCCCACTTTTATTTTCTGTCTTTTCCATTTATTGATAAACAGAGACAGCAAATGATTTTTGTGGGCCACCAAACAATTTAGAAAAATGTGGAACCTAGCCCAATAAATACTTTGCACTTTTAGGCACTGCCACAAATATTTAGGGAGGCACAGGAATTCATTTGCATTTTTCATATATGAATTTGCATTTTAAATTGCTGGAACAACACTGTTTTAAATGCTAATGCTCATTTTAGCAACATGGTGATGTTGTTTTTCCTAACATTAAATTGTTTTGGAATATTTGCTAAATGATGAACATTTTTCCAGCAACTTTTGAGCAACTTCAAATTTCACTTGCATTTGAATTTGAATTCAGTGGCAGAATTTGAAATGATAAATTGAACCACTGTGATCAAGCATTGCAAATGATGATGACCTGGCAAGATTATCAGATGATCACTGTGCTTTATTATATAGGGGTGTTACACCGGGGAGGTTTAGTTGCTCTAATCGACCATCAAAGGCACCAAAAAGTAGGAGTAGGGTATTACGCACAATGCGGCCCGAACCTGGGTAAACCACCGTGTCTATTGTGCATGATTCAATAGAGTAGGTCCGTGCCTTTGTGCCCCAATGACGAACTAGCAGAAGGACATCTGGCGCGTCAGGTAGGGGGCGCTCGTGCGGATCTACATCAACCAAGCCGCCAGTGTCCCTATCGAGGCTAGCTTCATCATCACCACCAAGCTTCTTCATCAACAAGCAGGATGGCTAGGGTGTGGTTGCCCAAGATCATGGATCCACACCCTAGGCATCTGCAGCAGCATCGCCCTGTCGGTGGAAGGATGGTGCCCCGCCTCGTGCTTAGAAGAATCCCGTCTCTGGAAAGACACAGACCATACGGTTCGCCCCCGAGAGCGGCGAGGTGGGACACCATCCACAGTGCCGCCGAGCAGCTGCCCCCAAGATCAACTGTCAAGGAAAGGACCTCGGGGTGACTCACCCCACGTACGCGTCGCTCCAACACCTCAAGCAGGAGCCGGGCGAGCCACTTCGGGACTACATCCGGCATTTTTGGCGAGTGGGGGACGAGATTGAAGGGCTCCCTACTGCTTCCATCATCATGGATTTCTACCTCAATGCTCGTAGTCCTCGGGTCCAAGAGGCGATGTCGGCTCGTTGGGTGCATACCATGGCAGAGCTATATGCCCTTGCTCACGAATCTGCCAAGGTGGAGGAAGCTAGCCCGCCTTTGGGGGACTGGTAGCTGCCGGCTTGCTGTCTCGAGGCCCAGGCCATCGATGCATCCAGTGTTCAAGGAGCCGGGGATGTTGGGGAGGCCAGTCGAGCAGAAGAACTCCTTCATCATCAAGATTGGGCGCGCTGAGGATGGGAACGTCTGCTACTTGTAGCTTGCATTGGTATTATCCCCAAAGAGGAAGGGATGATGCAGCATAGTAGAGGTAAGTATTTTCCTCAGTTATGAAACCAAGGTTATCAATCTAGTAGGAGAATCATGCAACACCTCGTTAGCAGTACCTGCACACAAACAACAAACCCTTGCACCCAACGCAAACGAGGGGTTGTCAATCCCTCGGCGGTAATTGCAAGATTAAATTGTATGTGATAGATAGATAGATTGAAACAAAAAAACAAAATAAAATAAATAAAAGAAAAGTGTAGCATGTATTTTTAGGGTTTTAGTATATGATTTAGATAGACCCGGGGGCCATAGTTTTCACTAGAGGCTTCTCTCGAGAAAATAGCATACGGTGGGTAAACAAATTACTGTTAGGCAATTGATAGAAAAGCAAATAATCATGACGATATCCAAGGCAATGATCATGTATATAGGCATCACGTCCAAGACAAGTAGACCAACTCCTGCATGCATCTACTACTATTACTCCACACATCGACGCTATCCAGCATGCATCTAGTGTATTAAGTCCATAAAGAACGGAGTAACGCCTTAAGCAAGATGACATGATGTAGACAAAGTAAACTCAGGCATGAATAAACCCCATCTTTTTACCCTTAATAGCAATGATACATATGTGTCATGTCCTGTTCTGTCACTGGGATTGAGCACCGCAAGATCGAACCCATTAAAAAGCACCTCTTCCCATGGCAAGATAAATCAATCTAGTTGCCCAAACCAAATCAATAGATCAAAGAAGAAATACAAAGCTATAATAATCATGCATAAAAGAGATCAGAGAAGACTCAAATAATATTCATGGATAATCTGATCATAAACTCACAATTCATCGGATCCCAACAAACACACCGCAAAAAGTGATTACATAGGACAGAACTCGAAGAACATCGAGAAGAACATTGTATTGAAGATCAAAAAGAGAGAAGAAGCCATCTAGATACTAACTATGGACCCGAAGGTCTATGGTAAACTACTCAAGTATCATCGGAAGGGCAGCAAGGTTGATATAAAGCCCCTCCGTGATCGATCCCCCCTCCGGCAGATTACCGGAGAAGTACCCCAGATGGGATCTCTCGAGAACACAAGCTTGCGGCGGCAAAAAAAGTATTTCGTGGACTCCCCTAAGGGTTTTTGATTTTTTGGGAATTTCTAGTGGTGGAATTAGGTCAAACGGAGCTGAGGTGGGCCCACGAGGCACCAGGGCGCGCCTGGCCCCCCCAGGCGCGCCCTGGTGGCTCATGGCCACCTCCTCTGGCGTCTGGTCTTCTCCCAAAGCTTCTAGTTATTATCTTGTCCAATAAAAAATCTCCAAAAAGTTTTGTGGCATTTGGACTTCGTTTGGTATTGATTTTTTGTAAAACAAAAAATAGGCAGAAAACAGCAACTGGCACTATGCACTAAGTTAATAGGTTATTCTCCAAAAATGATATATAATTGCTGTAGATGCATATAAAAACATCCAAGATTGATAATATAATAGCAAGGAACAATAAAAAATTATAGATACGTTGGAGATGTATCACCGTCTTGTTAACCAGCAAGTTTAAAAGAACTAGTATGGTGACTGTATTTGTGGTTTGCCTAGAATACCACCATTAATCCATGGTTGGAAGCATGAGGTGTGTGTCATGAATACCCTCATTTTCGACCAGAAACTTTTTTTGCTTGCTGTTTAACTTGACGTGTTCCACTCTTTTTGTCTCGAGGAGTGTTCGTCGGAAGGTCTACTTTGCATGCTTTTATCACCTCACCATAATCGGATATCTCTCTCTCTGCCTCCGTCTTGCCGAGGGCATCGAGTGAAAGCGAGATAGTATGAAGCGGTGGATCGTGTTTTCATTACCCATCGAAACATCCTTCTCGGCCTGTGATCTGGGAGTAAAGGACTTGCTGTAAAGTTCACTTTCAACATTCATCACTGCTACTTGTGAGCTGCGCTGGGATTTTCCCCGAAGAGGAAGGGTGAAGCAATATAGTAGCGGATAGTATTTCACTCAGTGAGAACCAAGGTTATCGAACCAATAGGAGAACCACACAAATTCCTAGTAAACAGTACCTACACACACAAGAACAAATACTTGCACCCAATGCGGGCAAGAGGCAATACAAAAAAAAACACTTCCATGATGATACGTCTTTGTCATAGTAGATCACATTTTTTGTCATGCATCTACATTTGTGACAAATTTATGAAAAAATCAAGATAGTCATACATGTGCTGTCGTAGAAGTGTTCCATGACAATACTGAAATTATCATCACAGAAGTGTCCACTTCCATGATGATAAATGTGGCGTCATGGAAGTGTTTTCGTCAAGGGTAACCGACACATGGCATCCATCGCAATGGTTCACAGTTAAGTTATTGGGTTCCGGTTTGGATCCGCTAACCCGTTAAGAGCCCTGACCAATGGGGATTTTCCATGTGTAAAATTCTCATTGGCCAACTGATCCACGTGTCAGGTCAGCGTTGTGACAGATGTCGTCCATTCATTGCACGGCCCAACAGTGGCCCATTTAGGTTATAAAGGCCGGCCCATTTGACTTGGTCAAAAGTTAATGGCCCGGCCCATGGAAAGCCTGTTACGGGCCTGTTCGCATACAGCCCATTTACGGCCCAGGTACTCACGGCCCATTACGGCCTTCAAAAATTCGGCCCAGTAGCGTCATGTGGGCCGTCGCATATGATTCCAGCTTGTTGTCACTTTCGGCCCATCTATGGCCCATGAAGTCTTTCGGCCCATATGAGGCCTTGTGCATCTCTAGGCCCATCGACGGCCTGAGGTGAATCAGGCCCGTCATGAACAGTAAACTGCTTTGAGCCCATTAACGGCCTATGATTCAGTTGGGCCATTTCCAGCCCGTGTTTTCTTTCAGCCTCTTAAGGGCCCATATAGTCTTGGGCTCATTTCTGGCCCTCGATTACTTATGGTCCGTTACTGGCATGTTATGCTAATGGGCCAAATTCAGCCCGTGGTAACAATCGGTCCGTTTGTGGCCCGTTAACACGTTGGGCCATTTTCATCCTGTCCTGTAATCCGGCCCATTTTTAATGACTTGTCATGCCTGTTGATAGAATTAAGCCTGCGCTACCTTTCGGCCTGTTAACAGCCCGTTATGGCCTGGGCCCACAAATGGACGACTCCGATTTAGGCCCGTTTACGGTCCATATTGCGGTCCGATTTTGGCCCATGAACAGTAAGCCCATGGATCCTATGGCGCGTACGAGGCCCATGGATCCTACGGTGCATACGAGGCCCATGGATCCTACGGCCCATAGGAGGCCCATTGATCCTACGGCCCATAGGAGGCCCGTGGTTATTGCGGCCACTAGCAAACCGAGGAAAAAGAACAGCTGTGACTACAAGCAAATAAATAAACAAGACTATAAGTAAATAAATAAGAAAGCAACTAATGCTAGGCTATTACGGCGAGTACACAGATTACATCCACTGGGCATCAAATTCGCTACCAGTGCAAATATTAGGGAACAACAAAGCAGCATATTACATACACTACGCGTCTAAATTGGCCACCTGTGCAAATAAACGCGGCAGCAAAACAAGTCCAGAACTGAAACCAGTTCAGAAGAGCTCAAGAAACGATACCCTGGGCACCCACCATGCTGGAAAAAAGCTTAGCAAGCTTATTAGCTTTCTCTTGTTTCGCGCCAAAATCCTCCAACTCTTGTTGTTTCTCCAGAAAGTATGCATCTGAATTCTGCAGGGACTTCCTCAGTCCTTCGGCTTCTTGTCGCAGCAGAGCTGATCGTTGTCTTTCAACTTGCAGTTGAGACTCAAGAAGCCAAACTGATTCAGGCAGCGAGTTCGAAGAGATTGTACCAGCGGTAGTGGCCAGTAACTCGAACACTACATCAAGGAAGGACTTTGGGGTTGTCTCACTGTCTTGAAGATAGTTTTTATCAGCTTTCTTGGAGACATACCTGTTGTGCCATTGGAGTTTCAATTGGATCCTTCAAATTTGAAATAGTTGGTATGAGTAAATATAGTGATGCAAGAGCAAAGGAGTATGCATGATAGCAATGGAATCTGACCTGAGAACAGTTGTTCTTCTCCTTGAAGCGTTGAGTTGGGGTTCACAGTGCTGGTCCTCGTGCTTTGGGCACTGCAGTTGCCTTACTAATTGCTCGTGTTTGGGAGCTCTATGGTGGAGATGGTGCTGTGTCAAATGGAATTGGGTTACTATTTGCTGGGGTTGGGGTTAGATGGGGTGTAGCTGGTTCTCTATCCAACTGGGTAGGGGTACAATCTGCGAGAGTCTGGGTTATGTGTGATGGGGCTGGTTCTTGGGCAAGTACAACTGTGGTTCTATCTGCATCGACGGGTAGCACTGTCTTTTCTGAAGACCGTGTTTTTACTCCCTTAGATACTGCCATCACCCCCTCCAATTCAAATGGCTGCTAAACAAGAAAAGTAATTGAATGTACAGACATTGTATGCTCGACAGGTGCAATGGATAGTGGGGAATAAAAGAGGGCATGAAATAATTCACATATATGTTGTCTAACCAAACAGGATAGCATGACACAATTTCACATATATGATGGCTAACTAAACAGGATATCATGACACAATTTCACATATATGATGGCTAACTAAACATGATAGAATGACATAATTCAGATATGATGTCTTTATTAAATAGGTTGGCATGCCATAATTCACATACATGTTGTCTATGGAAACATGATGGCATGATATAATTCACGGATAGAATGACATAATTTAGAATATGATGACTATGTAAACAGGATGAGATGATATAACTACATGATGTCTTTATTAAATAGGTTGGCATGCCATAATTCACATACATGTTGTCTATGTAAACATGATGGCATGATATAATTCACATATATGATTTAAGCAAGTAAACAGATGACAATCGCATATATGATGTCTAAACTAAGGAGATGGCATTCAATATTGTGTATATGATGACTAAACTAAGCAATGCAAAACAACATATGCATGATATGAGTAATATAACCCTTCCAAGTTTGAGCATACACCTCAGGGGGAAAATAGGACTGGTCATCTGTCTTTGAATCCTCCTCTTAGGAGCTATCTCTAACCAGCAAGATATCTGCTTCAGTAGGTAGCATTGTCTTCTCTGAAGACCTTGTTTTCACTCCAGATTTTTCAATCACCGATTCAAATGGCTGATGCACAGGAAGAGTAGTTGAATAAACAAACATTGTCAACAAATGGAATACGTAATACAAAAAAAGGATGGCATGATATAATTCACACATATGATGCCTGGCTAAACAGCATGGCATTGCATAATTCACATATATAATGCCTTGCAACAAGATGGCATTGCATAATTCACATATATGGTAATTAGACACTAAACAGGTGGCATTCACACAAAGCATGTCTAAACTAAGCAAATGACATAGCAATGCAAGACACCATATGCATGGTATGAGCAATATTACCCAGCCAAGTTAGAGCATAGACCTTGGGGGGAAATACGACTTGTCATCTATCTCTGAATGCTCCTTTGAGGAGCTATCTGTAACATTGTGTGCTTCGTTAGATAGCACTGTCTGCTCAGAAGACCTTGTTTTCACTCCAGATTTTTCCATCACTGTGTCAAATGGCTGATGCACAGGAAGAGTAGTTGAATGTACTAACATTGTTGCAAATGTAATATGTAATAAAAAAAGGATGGCATGATATAATTCACATATATGATGACTGGCTAAAGAGGATGGAATTGCAAAATTCCCATATATGATGCCTGGCTAAACAAGATGGCATTGCATAATTCACATATATGATATAGAAACTAAACAGATGGTATTCACACAAAACATGTCTAAACTAAGAAGATGACATATATGATGTGTAAAGTAAGCAATGCAAGGCGCCATATGCATGATATGACCAACATCAGCATGCCAAGTGAGAGCAAAGACCTCGGCGGGTAAATAGGAGTGGTCTGCTCCCTCTGAATCCCCCTCCGAACAATTATCTTCCTCTTGATTACAATCTGGAATGGGGCAAAGGGGGGCTGCCATTGCAGCCACCATGGAGCGACGTCTGCATGACATTATATTGCCACGCAAGGCTCTTCTCTTTTGCTCTACATGTTCATTTCCATTGTGTACAATAACTGACATGCATAGTAATAAAACATAGTGAGATTATGTAAGGAATGCATGCAGAAATCCAGAGTGATGGTAGCAACCAGTAGATAGACCCAAACCAATGATAGCAGGCAGATAATAGCTTCAGTTAAAAAATACAGGTAATGGCTCCTTCACAGTTTCTTTCCCACCCAACATGAAACAGATAGTAGACACCCGAGATTAAGCAGATAATAGACAGAGTTACTATTCATTGCTGCCCTGATTTGTACTCCACAACCATTTAAAAAATCAAGTTTGATTATTAGTTTGGACCTGACTCGGAGTCTAAGAGGTGAACAGGACGATAAAGTAGCAGGTAATATTAAGCGATGCATAACATAAGCAGACACGAAAGAGTGCAACCTCTCTTGCAGAACCGTGTAGTCCTCAAGGTCATCTCCTCAGTTGATGATGGTAATGCAGTGGTGGTGGCTGCTGGCAGTGGGGAAGAAGATCTGAGGTGACAAATGACGGTCTGGAGGTGGGATCTCTGCTGCGGTGGACGCTTCCGTCGTTGGAGCAGCTCAGTTGGGGCGGACGATGGCGCGGCAGGAGCGGGACAAACCACACAAAGTTTTCTTTGACACCTATCTGTATCAGTAGTAATTCTGTAAAGGCTCATTTGAATTGGATGATTCTAACATCGCAGGGATAGGAAATACACAGGAATAGGAAAGGAATGCACGTGCAAAACAGAGCGTTTGCTAACACAGGATTTCTGTCAAGCTGGGTGTTTGGTTCACAGGAATTGGAAGATCACAGAAATGCAAAAGAAGCATGGTCATATTAAAGTCAAACCACATGAAAATGTACAGTTATAATGCTATTATGCTACTATCACTTAGTCTTGTTCTTCATGAATAGGAATTTGAAAAGGAGGGCCAAGTGGATATTAAAATTCCTATGGTTTTTTTCTTTCTGACAGAGACACTAAAGGAAAAAAATCCTACAGTTTTCCCTTGCTCCATTCTTTTGAACCAAATGCATGAATAGTAGTACTATAGGAAACTTTCCAATTCCTATGTCTTTCCTTCACTTTTCCTTTCAACCAGTGGTGATTCTAGTAGGCAGGCTTGGAACAGGCAAAAGCCTACACTCCAAAAAATGTTTTTGTACTTCTTCTACTACTTTGGACCCAACCCACTGCCCTACTAGCTCAACTCCCAGGCCCATCTACACATGCACAGCTCCAACGCGCAGAAATAAATAATGATGGCTTTCGAGAGAGTCCATCACGGATAGCTAACTTGCCTAGTACCTCACAGCTTGTCGTATTTCTCATTACTAGGTCTGCTCAGTGGACAATATATATTACATGTAGAGTAAAAAAGCGATGCGACAAGTGTACAACCACTTTGGCAAAGCCATGTCAATCTCAGCATCATTGGGTTGGTCACTGAGGATGCTGCGGCTGATGTGGTTGTCGGAGGCGGGGAAGAAGATCTTAGGCATCTGGTGATGGAGCCGAGGGTACTGCTCCGCTGTGATGGACGGTTTTGTCATTGGAGCAGCTCCGGTGAGGTGTACGACGGCGGGGCTGAAGCAGGACAAGAGAGACAACGTTAACCTGAAGTGGGATTCTAATAGCATCTCCATTAGATGATGTAATATACGTCACCAAAAATTGCTAGATGTAAAAGACATCAACCGCTCATCTCTGAACTTAACTGTCAAAACTGAATTTAACTGTCGAAACTGAATTTTACTGTCGAAATTGAAATGTACTTTCAAAACTGAATTTTGCTATCAAAACTGAATTTTACAGTCGGAACTGAATGCAGTAGTAGCAGAGAAGCACTGCACTAGTAGTTTTGGCCACTCGAGCACTAGTGGCAGAGAAGTAGTGATCTAAGTCGACAGCCGCTCCAGCAGTGAACGTACTACCAGAGAGTAGCCGGGGCAGCTGGTCGTGCAGTAGTAGCAACGCCCGGAGCATCAGCGCGTGCGAGAGCCGTAGCAGCAGCAGGAGCGCGAGCGAGTGCTGGAGCTGTTGCTTGTGCAGCAGCAGTGCGAGGAAGTGTAGGGCAGCAGCACAAGCAAGAGCAGTAGCAGAGCAGCAGCGCGAGCGAGAGCCGGAGCAGTAGCAGCATGGCTAGCGACAGCCAGAGCTGCAGCAGCAGCAGCTCCTGCTGATGTGGGTGTCGCCGTCGAGGGAGCAACGCCATGGCGGAGAGACGCCGTGGAGGAAGTGGCCGGTGATGCCGCCGTCGATGGAGCCGCGCCATGGCGGCTCGGGATCGAGCAGCGGCAGGACCGTGAGATCAAATAAAGGAGAAAATGCAGCGATTAGTGTAGAACCTCTTTGGTGGCACCGACTAGGCCTCAACTTCATCCGAGGAATGAGTGATGGTGCTGCGGTTCCGGTGGTGCAGGTGAAGACAGCACTGTGGGAATGGAGGTGGCACGATAGACGAGGCGAACGTCGGGGCAGCTCCTTGGAGGTGGAGGACGGGGCGGCTGAACCGGCGGGACGACGAGATCGACGACGGATCCTCATCCGGTGCGGTGGATGAGGGACATCGAGCTATTGCGGCGGACGATGCTATCGGCGAAGAGGCTTCGGCTGGGCGGGGGTCGGGTGGCGGACGAAGGAGCGTGGAGTTTCGTGGGTTTTGGCGGCCTCGGTGTACAAATGGGGGGCGGAGGGGGTGGGAGGGGGGAACCATGTCTTAGGGATGCGCTTGTCTAAAATGTGGGTAAGTTACGAAAGTATCCCTACCCGTTTGGACCATGGGACGTCGAGGCAGGGTTTTCGGCTAAGGGATAGGAGGGGGATTTCGCGTGTCGGGGCGGCGCGACCAATTTCGGAAGAGGGGGGACTTTTCGTGCGCGTTGAAATTTCGGGATAACAAGGCGCGGGTTGAAGGGGCGGGAGTTTCGCAGCACAAGAGACAAAGAGATAGCTTGAAATTTCGGGATAACAAGGTGCGGCTTGAAATTTCGGGAGAACAAGTTTAATGTGTAAAAAAACAAAAACAAAAAACAATTCGCACCACACAAGAGAGAGTCATCTCCCGTTTTACTATATGAATTACTACAAATGCCATTAAAAAACAACAATGAACAACTTAAAAATTCGGGAGAACAAGCTTACCATGTACGGTACCAAATCAATTCGTACTTCCCTCAATAGCAAAAAAAACAATTTGTACCATCTACCGTATGGACTAAAATTGAGTCCATTTTCTATATTTTAATGGGATTGTTTTCAGGTTAGTTATACCATCATCTAAATATTATCTTCACAACACACGACATGAATATAGTACTAAATCAAAGTTTGGACAAGATAATAGATCCAACAATTGATCGTTGGTACTGATTTTGATTTGATGATATCCCATGCTCAAATCAAAGCTTGGACAAGATAATAGATTGAATAATTGATCACGAGGGTCAATCGATGAAGGCATCATCTTTCTTCAATGCACACAGACAAAAGATATCCCTTTGAATGAACTAAGTTAGTCACGCTTTTATCTTCCAACTCTCCAAGTTGTTGTTTTAGCTTAACCAACTAGTTCAGGGTATCCAACACAGATTCTTGGAGAAAGGTTGGTTTAGAGGAAAATCAACTTGATCACAAATTCAACATAACGGTCAAGGAACAACCTGGAGCGAGGGATTGACACAATCCTAATTTATTGCTCGAAAAGTGCACCAGGGAAAAAATGGACTAGGTAGCATGATCAATCTTAGAATGATGATTCAGTAACCAACACGCTAAGGGTGAAGTTATTGTCCATTAACTTCCAAGCAACAAGGTTGCTAGGAGTATTGATTTCACACATCACGATTCACTTGTCGGTATTCTGGTTGCAACAACACAGAGACCAAGAAATGCATAATGATGGCAAGAAGTATCACTGTCTCAAAAATTCATAAAATGGTGTGCAATTCCCATGACCTGCTTGACATGAAAGATGGTAATACTCCAGAGTAGAACAAAACAAAAGCTGGATTGGCATTTTGATCTGCGGAATACAACTGCTTCGACGAAATCCTAGAAATGGATGAGGTACTGGAGTTTTTTCTCCTAGTCATTCTAAAATAGAATGGCTTGACGGACCACAGGAATAATAGGCTCCGATGGACACGGATGCACAACTACTCCTGACTATCATTTGATAGACTAGGGTCGAAATACGACTGAAAAGGGACAACTCAAAGGAACATATGATTTTCTGAGTTGTGGATGCATGGATTAACACGTCGAACAAGTTCAACAAATTTCTTCCGGACACCCATGCCGAAGGAGAGGATGGCAGATTCACAATGTAGAATGGAGAACTCATGAGGAGCACTCTTGTTGTGATTTTTTTGGTTCAAAAGAACTTCTGCCATGGCTGGTTCATGGTATTTGGAAGAATGATATACCACGGACCTCAAAGACTAGAGCAATGTTACTAATCAACCTAAAGGAGCTACAATCTTTATCAACAAGAAATAAATAGAGCAAATCTTAGGTCCAAGAACCCAGAGATAGAATAACTACTAACTAAATAACATCACGAGATGCTTTCGAGAATGATGGCCATAATTATCACACTGGGAATACAACACAAAGGCTAAATCTCTAGGTGGTTCACTTAAGACAACACGGTTACCTATTAACTTCAACAGATATGTTAAGGTAATGAAATACCTCAACACAATGTTTAGTGTGGTTAGTCTGGCCCAAAAGACATCGTGAACGGGGAGAAAAGAGGTTGCAAATGCATTAGATTATTTAGAAACCTAGGACAACTCGGACAGCATAACAGCTATATGGGCATGAAAAATGAGATAACCTCCATGACAACTGACAACATAACACTGAATTCTTATGAAAACACCGATCCAAGATGACAACACCTTTCCTATAAGTCTCCAGCATAGTAACTCATCATCCTGATAGATAGATAAGAAAGCCTAGTTTCTTAACCCCGTAGAAAAGAAGAGGGTGACCCAGAATCAGAAGGACACATGATAAGGAGTAAAAAGAACCTTACGTTCCCTTCCACAATCAATCCCCCTAAATAACTAAAGCATTTCTAGACTCAACTTTGACCAGTTTGGCTTGGTAATCGTACAGGCAGTCAGGCTCTGATACCAACTCTGTCAGGACCCCGATCCTAAGTCACACTGATCTAGCATGTAACACATCATATCACTTTGCGGCCTCACGCATGGTAACCCACTGCTGCCACCTTTACCTTGGCCAGGACCGTTTTCGTCTTTTGGCTCACGTATATGATTATGTCGCAAGCATCCATATCACAGAGAACCTGGGTCGACATGACTAGTCATAAACCAAGGTGGCACAAACTTACAGGGACAGACATAGGTAACACAGCAATGCACGTGTCGGTCATCAGCGTGTGTACTGGGCTGTAGCAAGCTACCAGGACTCCAGTAACACCGCGTGACATTTCCCCGTAGGGACAGACACAGGAGCAAAGAAGGATACATGTCGGTCAATCCATGTGTTCCGGAGCAGTAGCGAACTACCAAGGCTCGGTGGAAGCACTAGGAGGCATTTCCCTGTAAGGAAGGCTACCAAAGGCAAAAAACTAGGTGTCGAATCCCACACATACCAATGCATTTCAAACATACACACAATATGCACGATATGTGTAGATACAACATGGCATCAAAACACAACTCTACGACTCAAAGTATTCATTTAAGAGGCTCAGAAGAGCCATACATAACATGATATTACAAACAGGGGTCACATGACCCAATATACAAAGTCATACAAGCAACGGAAGCATAAACCTGTATGAGTACAGACAACTGAAAAGAAAGACGGCTAGAAAGCCTGTCTATCTACAAGACACTCCATAGGAGCTAGACGTCTGTCTGGGATCCCCAAGCTAATCGGTCAACATCGAACACATCGTAGGAACCACTAGTGAGACTGAAGTCTCCTCTACAAAAACATAAATTAAGCAACCGTGAGTACAAAGGTACTCGGCAAGACTTACATTAGAGCTAACTACATACGCATCAGTATCAACAATGGGGTTGTGCAATTTACTATAGCAAGCCAGCTTTGACTCAGTGGCTAACCTGAACTATGAATACCAGTAACTTGTTTGGGGTGAGAGAGCGCACATGAGTCCACATAGTCACCACAACAATACACCACTATGGATCCGCTCATGTCTCCCTACGAGAAGGCCATCCATAGCACTCACACTTATCTTGCGCATTTTAGAGTATCCATTTCAACTTGTTTATGAACAATGTAAGCTTTCCAAGTAGTCCATATCCGCGAACGTGGCTATTCGAATAGATAATTAACCCTGCAGGGGTGTACTTCTTCACACACACTATCACCACTTATCATCATATACACATCATGTATCTCGGCAACCTTCAAGCGGAAGCCTGGCGAGGGTGTTGGCCACGACCTGACTAACCACACAAGACTCTAGTCCAGGTTTATCGCCTATTTGAGGTTGTATCCGCAAAGGAAGTCCGGCCGAAGTTTCTATCACGGCCCCAAACGATGAGTGCAGGGTTCCCAAGGGCACCATTCGGGTGTCACTTGGTACACCGTGCCTCAGTGTCTCTACCACATCATAGCCCACCCCTATGGTCAGCGCTATGCACGGCCGCCAACACATATCCTACAAACACCAGAGACTAGTTGCTACTCCTGGACAGAGATCAAGGCGATTAATAAGTCAAGAGGGGTCGAGTTACCAGAACCCAATGTGTGGTAGTAACTGTCTTGGATCACAAACACAGAACTCAGTTCCTAAGGACGGTCCCAATGAGACAACCCACCATGTACTCCTACATGGCCTGTCATCGCTACCTTTACCAAATCGTGTTCACACACTTAGCTCTCAACGGTAGGCCATGTTCACCCCAATTCCAATCTATCCCATATGAATCAGACCTGACACAACTCTAAGCATAGCAGGCATAACAAGCAAGCATGAATGAGTAGGCACTGCTACTTGTAGCTTGCGTTGGTATTTCCCCGAAGAGGAAGGGATGATGCAGCACAGTAGAGATAAGTATTTCCCTCAATTATGAAACCAAGGTTATCGAACCAGTAGGAGAATCACACAACACCTAGTAAGCAGTACCTGCACACAAACAACAAATCCTTGCACCCAACGCAAACAAGGGGTTGTCAATCCCTTGGCGGTAAGATTGCAAGATTAAATTGTATTTGATAGATTGATAGATTGCAGCAAAAATACTAAATAAAATAAATAAAAGAAAATGGTAGCAATATTTTTAGGGTTTTAGTAATATGATTTTGGTAGACCCGGGGGCCATAGATTTCACTAGAGGCTTCTCTCGAGAAAATAGCATACGGTGGGTAGACAAATTACTGTTGGGCAATTGATAGAAAAGCAAATAATCATGACGATATCCAAGGCAATGATCATGTATATAGGCATCACGTCCAAGATTAGTAGACCGACTCCTGCCTGCATCTACTACTATTACTCCACACATCGATGGGCTATCCAGCATGCATCTAGTGTATTAAGTCCATAAGAACGGAGTAATGCCTTAAGAACGATGACATGATGTAGACAAGACAAACTCACAAATTAATAAACCCAATGAATAGATCCCATATTTTTACCCTTAGTAGCAATGATACATACGTGTCATGTCCCTTTCTGTCACTGGGATTGAGCACCGCAAGATCGAACCCACTACAAAGGACCTCTTCCCATGGCAAGATAAATCAACTTAGTTGGCCAAACCAAATCAATAGATCGGAGAAGAAATACGAGGCTATAATAATCATGCATAAAAGAGATCAAAGAAGACTCAAATAAGATTCATGGATAATCTGATCATAAACTCATTCATCGGATCCCAACAAACACACCGCAAAGAAAGATTACATCGGATAGATCTCCAAGAACATCAAGGAGAACATTGTATTGAACATCAAAAAGAGAGAAGAAGCCATCTAGCTACTGCCTATGGACCCGAAGGTCTGTGGTAAACTACTCACCGCATCATCGGAGAGGCAGCTAGGATGATGTAGAGCTCCTCCGTGATCGATTCCCCCTCCGGCAGATTACCGGAGAAGGACCCCAGACGGGATCTCTCTGGAATAGAGGCTTGTGGCGGCGTAAAAAGTATTTCGTGGACTCTTCTGAGGGTTTCTGATTTTTCTGGAATTTATAGTGCAGGAATTTGGTCAAACGGAGCTTGGTGGGGCCCACGAGGCATCAGGGCGCGCCTGGCCCCCCAGGCGCGCCCTGGTGGCTCGTGGGGCCCACCAAGGTCTTCTGGCCTCCCCTCGAAGCTTCTGGTATTCTTCTTGCCCAAGAAAAAATCCCCAAAAAGTTTCACTGTATTTGGACTTCGTTTGATATTGATTTTCTGTGAAACAAAAACAGGGCAGAAAATTGCAACTGGCACTGGGCACTAGGTTAATAGGTTACTCTCCAAAAATAATATAAAATTGCTGTAAATGATTATAAAAACATCCAAGATTGATATTATAACAGCATGGAACAATAAAAAATTATAGATACATTGGAGACGTATCAGCATCCCCAAACTTTATTCCTGCTCGTCCTCGAGTAGGTAAATGATAAAAACAGAATTTTTGATTTGGAATGCTGCCTAACATATTTATCACATATTCTTTTTCTTTTTGTAGCATGGACATTGGACTTATATGATTCAAAGCAATAGTCTATAATTTGACATGAAAACATAGATACTCAAGCATACTAACAAGCAACCATGTCTTTCAAAATATCAATGCTAAAGAAAGTTATCCCTAGCCCATTATGCTCAATCATTGATCCATTCATGAAACACACTCAAATATTAGCTACAACCAATGCACAATTATGACAATAGTGTTCTCTAGTTGGTGCTTTTGTAAGAGAAGATGGAGACTCAAGAAAAATAAAAATTGCATAAAGTAAATAGATAGGCCCTTCGCAGAGGGAAGCAGAGATTTGTCAAATGTGCCAGAGCTCAAAGCTGAAATTAAAGAGATAAAAAAATATTTTGGGAGGCATGCTTTTCCTGTCAACGAAAACGAATGAGAATTTCCAATATCTTCCATGCTACATAGATCATAGGCGGTTCCCAAACAGAAAATAAAGTTTATTCCTTTCCACCAATTCTTTCACAATCCATGGCTAGCCGTATCCACGGGTGCCCTCCATACCATCACTTTCCATGGAATCTATTATTGTGATCACATAATATTTTTCATTTCATTTCATTTCATTTCACAATTCGGGACTGGGCATCCCTATTACCACCACACTCTCGTGCAATGACAAGTGAATAAACACTCATCGTAAGAATAACACACCTAGCATGGAAGATATTGGCTACCCCCTTCCGCTTCATGAGCGGTACGGGCACATAAAAACAGAAAAAATTATTTTGAAATTTAGAGTTGGCACACACAAATTTACTTGGAACGGCATTGGAATACCGCATATAGGTAGATATAGTGGACTCATAAGGCAAAACTGGTTTTAAGAATTTTGGATGCACAAGCAGTATTTCCGCTTAGTACAAATGAAGGCTAGCAAAAGATTGAGAAGCAACCAACCAAAAAATGAAAATGGTCATAAACATGCATTGAACATAACTAACACCGAATAATGCACCATGGTAGGATATAACTTCATTGCATAATTATTGACTTAACGTGCTTGCATAGGGAATGACAAACCTTAACACTAATATTCTTACTTAAACACAATTACTCACTAACATGGCATCACATATCATCATTTCCATATCGCAAAACTATTGCAAGGAATCACACTTGTCATAACCAATGATCTATATGAAAGTTTTTATCTATATCCCTCTTGAATATTCATCACTTTGGGACCAAGTGCATAACATGTGCAAATTACCGTTACTATCATCATCTCTCAAAAAGATTTAAGTGAAGCATGAGAATGCAAATATTTCTTCAAAATTTCAATCTTAACAATTCTCAAAATAATATAAGTGAAGCACGAGAATTTATTTCTACAAAATTTCAATCAAGTCAATTCTCAAAATGATATAAGTGAAGCATGAGAATTTATTTCTTCAAAATTTTCAATAAACTCTCAATATAATATAAGTGAAGCAGAAGAATTCATTTCTTCAAAATTTTAATCAAGTCAATTCTCAAAATGATATAAGTGAAGCATGAGAATTTATTTCTACAAAATTTCAACCACCACCGTGCTCAAAAGGATTTAAGTGAAGCACTAGAGCAACTACCTAGCTCAAAAAATTTAAGTGAAGCACATAGAGTATTCTACAAATTATGATGATAATGTGTGGCTCTCTCAAAATAGGTGTGTCTCTCTCAAAATCGGATCCCAACAAACACACCGCAAAGAAAGATTACATCAGATAGATCTCCAAGAACATCAAGGAGAACATTGTATTGAACATCAAAAAGAGAGAAGAAGCCATCTAACTACTGCCTATGGACCCGAAGGTCTGTGGTAAACTACTCACGCATCATCGAAGAGGCAGCAAGGATGATGTAGAGCCCCTCCATGATCGATTCCCCCTCCGGCAGATTACCGAAGAAGGACCCGAGATGGGATCTCTCTGGAACAGAGGCTTGCGGTGGCGTAAAAAGTATTTCGTGGACTCTTCTGAGGGTTTCTGATTTTTTTGGAATTTATAGTGCTGGAATTAGGTCAAACGGAGCTTGGTGGGGCCCACGAGGCATCAGGGCACGCCTGGCCCCCCCAGGCACGCCCTGGTGGCTCGTTGGCCCCACCAAGGTCTTCTGGCCTCCCCTCGAAGCTTCTAGTATTCTTCTTGCCCAAGAAAAAATCTCCAAAAAGTTTCACTGTATTTGGACTTCGTTTGATATTGATTTTCTGTGAAACAAAAACAGGGCAGAAAACAGCAACTGGCACTGGCACTAGGTTAATAGGTTAGTCTCCAAAAATAATATAAAATTGCTGTAAATGGTTTAAAAAACATCCAAGATTGATATTATAACAGCATGGAACAATCAAAAATTATAGATACGTTGGAGACGTATCTGGCACATCATGGCTCAAACAACTCCTACTCATGCTAGTGGGTTTTACTAATTACTGTGGCAAAGACAGGTCATGTAGAGGAATGGGTTCAACTACCACAACAAGTAACAGTTGAATCATTGTTGTCCTAATGCAATAAAAGAGAGCAAGAGCGAGAGAGTGGGATTGTATCGAAATGTTCAATGGGGGTTGCTTTCCTGGCACATCTAAAGATAGTATAGTTATTAGCTCTTCATCGGTATCAACGATCACAACGTCGGAATCGTCTTCTACCGAGAAGGGACAACACCGGCAACAAGAAGGAACACAATCAATGCAATGCAACAATATGATGCATTATCATGACATGGCAATATGTTGTGGTTTGGGCTAATGCAACTAGCAACAATTTAAATGAAGTTGGTTTGAACCAGGGGTTCAAATTCAGACTCCATGTCTAGTTAACCAAATGCCAATTATCAAATTGTCTTATACCACAGCTTTTAGTTGTTCAAACAAGCATGAAAATCCCATAAACAGATTCTTCATATTTTTCTGATAATTTTTCATATATAAATTATTTCAATCTGAGTTACGGTTGAATTTATAAGAGTTTTAGAAGTTTTGGACATTTTTAGGAATTTCCTGGTTATTTAAATTAAATTATATCCAAAAATGAGTTATTGCATCAGCAGGACATCAGGATGACGTCAGCTGGTCAACTGTGGCGGTCTAGGTCAAAATAACCAGTGGGACCCGCATGTCAGTCTCACATCTAATTAGCAGGGTTAATTAGTGCTAAATTAATCCTAACCTAATTATTTACGGCCTGGGCCCACATGTTAGTGACTCAGAGAGGAGTCAAACCCTGTCAACCAGGGTCAAACACGGCGGAGTTGACCCGCAGCTCATTGCCGGCAAAGCCAGAGATGGCGGAGGGCTTCAGATTTCTTGCTCCGGCGACCAAACGGACGTAGGAGACCACCTACGTGACAAGGGGACTCGTCCGCGTCGATTGGTGCAAGGGGTTTTGCCGAAGGTGACCTAAATCGATGGTGGCAACCACTTGGGCGGGGCCTGGAGTTCGAGCATCGACCCAATTGACGTTACAGAGCACGGCAGGAGCTGCGGGTGGTCTCGCTCGACTTCTGGGGACGCACTGATCACGGTGGTGTGCTCAGGCACGAGCTTGCACGGCCGTAGCCACGGTGGCGACATGGCTGGCCGCGAAGAGCTCTCGGGCATGATGGAAACGACAGCTACGCGATGCAATCGAGCACGGGTAGAGAGGGGAACAGAGTGGGAGCTCACAGGGAGTCTATTGGAGGGCTCAGCGGCTCGGGGGGAGGCATCGGAGACGACCAACGGCAGCGGCGATCTCAGATGACCGACGAGGAAGACCGCGATGGTGATGGCAATGTAGGCCATCCCGCATTGCGTGGCTCGGTGGAGAGGATGAGGACGTCGAGGCGGAGCTTCTAGACGGCTCGAGGGTACGAGGGGGAGGCAGTGGTCGTGGTGTTTAAGGAGGCGAGCTCGCGTGGCCCTCGGCCATGGCGAAGAACAGGCGAGGGGGAGGGGGAAAGTGAGGGGAGAGAGATGGGCTCGATCTGGACGGCAACGAGGAGCCTATCCCCTCGTCCAGGGGTTGACGGAAGCCGGAGGTGGCACGGGGCGCGTGCTCGCGCGCGTCGGCCACACACGCGCTGTCCTCCTGGCGGGAGGAAGGTGATGACTGGCAGGGCCAGTGCGCTGGGCCGACCAGGTAAGTGGCCCAGGTAGGTACTTCTCTCTCTCTATTTTCTATTCTTTCTATTTTTCTATCTTTTTCTGTTTTCGATTTAGTAAAAATACTATATCATTTCCTACAGTCCTGAAATAAATTGTGGGCACATTTTGAATTGTTTCCAACAACCTTCAACTGGTTTCAGAATTATTAGAGCATTTAAAATGATTATAGCAATTAAATGCTCCAATTCAAATACATTTTGATTTAATTCAAAAATCCAGAAATGACCTAGGAAAATGTGCACCATTTTTGGCAGAGGTTTTCACCCATTTCAAAAATGATGAACTTTTTTGAAGGGCATTTTGGGTTCATTGAAAATATTTTTTAGTTGATCCTAGTTTTTCAAAAGGGGTGCTAGTGTTTGATCATTCCCCATTTCAAGTTTCATTTGAATTAACATGATGCATGGATGCTTATGCAATGACATGCAAGAACTAGGCTAGGGCTGTGACAGATATGTATAATGTGTTTAATACACAACACACACACGCAACATTTAGATGTTAGCTACCAAAGCCACCCATTATCTCCAATTTGAATAGTTCTATCCATGCACAGATGAAATGTGGTCAAACGGTGCCTACCAACGGTATATCAAAATCAAATCAATTTGGCCTTGTTTGATGTGTATATAGTATAGCATTCCCGATTCAAAACCACACACATATCTCCATTATATCATGCATGCATGGGTTTCAAACATCATGATCTCTTATTCAAATATTTGAATTCACTTTTATATTTCAGGATAACAAGGCACGGGTTGAAGAGGCGGGAGTTTCGCACCACAAGAGACAAAGAGATACTCTAGTTTGAAAATTTCGCGATAACAAGGCGCGGCTTCGAATTTCGGGAGAACAAGCTTAACGTGTACAAAAAAATGAAACAAAAGACAATTCGTACAAGACAAGAGAGAGTCATGTCCCGTTTTACTATATTACTGCAAATATCATTCAAAACCAACAACAAATAACTAAAAAAATTGGCAGAACAAGCTTAGCGTGTACAGTACCAAATCAATTCGCACTTCCCTCAACAACAACAAAAAAACTAATCAAAACACTCCCATAAAAAAATAATTTCAAAACACTGTCGTCGACCATATCGACACAATTTGAATCAATTTTCCCTGTTTGAATACGATTGTTGTCAAGTTATGCCATCATTTTAATATTATCTTCATAACACAATACATGCATATAGTAGTAATCCTATTTAAATATGAACTACATGGACCATACGATCTCCAATTCAAATATTTGTATCCATTTTATGTTTAATTCAAATCACAGAACATTTCATGCTCTAGCTAGACGTTCGGAATGATCTAAACCCTGTTTTCATATGTATAATGTGTTTAACACACACAATGCGTGCCCCCCCCCCCACACATAGCATTTAGATGTTAGATGCGAAAGCCACACATTATCTCAAATTCGAACAGTTATGTCCATGCATGGATGCAATGTGGTTAAACGATGCTTGCCATCGGTGTCTCAAATTCAAATCAATTTGGGCTTGTTTGACGTGTATATAGTATTGCATGTTCGATTCAAAACCACACGCATATCTCAATTATATTCATGCATGCATGGGTTACAAACATCATGATTTCTTATTCAAATATTTGAATCCACTTATATATTGATTGTCATCAATATGTGAGTCTTTTACACCCACACGCACACTCCTCCTCTCTTTGTGAATATATACCACACTACTAGAAAAAGGGCAATCCCCAATATCACTACTAGTGGCGCACTGTGATGCTGGTGCGCCATTGCTATATAGCAGTGGCGCACCACCCACAGGTGCTCCACTAATAGGGAAGTTACTAGTGGCGCACCAGGTGTGGGGTGCGCCACTACTATTTTTTTGCGGCAGGGGCCAGCCCTCCCAAGCTTACTAGTGGCGCACTAGGGTCAGGTGCGCCACTACTATTTTTGGTAGTAGTGGCGCACCAAGCTTGGGTGCGCCACTGGTAATCCTGGGAGAGGTGGCTGCCCAATATAGCTATGTGTGGCGCATCAAAAGCTAGTGCGCCATTGCTAGGCATTACTGTGGCGCACCCGTCCAGGTGCGCCATTGCTAGGCATTACTGTGGCGCACCCGTCCAGGTGCACCATTGCTACTTTGCTTGGCTTGGGGTCAAACTCCACCCCTGGCCCAACTCTCTCCTCTCTCTCATTTTTCTCTCTGTCTCTCTCGCACGCACGGGCACTCCCCCTCTCGCTCTCGACCTCCACGACGCTGCTGCATCGCCGCTTGCCCCCAGCCGCTCCCGACACACTCCGGCGCCGGCAAGATAGGGTCCTGGTCCGCCTCGCCGAGCTCTACAACCTCCTCCATCTCGATTTGATTCTCGTGCTCCCACTCGTTCATCCCCAACCCTGCTGTGACGGCGCCTCCGCCTCAGCTCCGGCTGATGTCGGCCGTCTCTGGTGCTGTCGCACGCCCCCGCTTACCAACACGGCCTTCCCATGGTCTTCTCCACCAGCTCCCCTTCACCGTGATGCCGCTCTACACCTACTCGTGCCCTCGCGGCTAACCCTAGTTCGCTCTGTCTAGGTCGCCGGGGCGGCTCCCGTGCACCTGCGCCTCCGGTGGCTTCTGGGTGGCCTCCGCAAGCTCATGCTGCTCCACTCCGACGGTCTCGACTACAACCTCGAGCCCCAGCTCGACTCGGCCATGCGCGGCCACCTGCTGTTGCTCACGAACCCGCCTCTGGTTCATGGTCGACCCTACTGTCTCGGTGGTGTGGTGATGTTACGGTGGTGGTATGGTACTGTGATGCTGGTGATGATGCTGCTGGTGGTGCTGCGATGCGGTGACGCCACCCTCAGCCTCGACACCGGCGGGAAGGTGCTGCGGTCTCAACCCCGGCGTGGACTCCTTCATCTCTTCTCTGGACTGCACTGTGAGCTACTCCCCTCTCTTCACTCTCTATGGTCTTGTGTTAATTCAAATGGTACTGGTGGTCTGCTGCTGGTTATTTACTGGATATAGTTGTCCAAATGTTGCTATTACTGACGAAATTGAATATACACTGCACTCTTAACTGAAGAAACTAGTAGATACCCCGTGCGTTGCTGCGGAAATTTGTAGTCTTTTGCTTAGCATCTCTTTAGAGCATAACACAACTCATAAACGGGCTATTGGAAGTGTCAAAGGGGTGAGCGAGATTGCGAGTAAACAAAATATTTTCAATGTGATCGATCTAACAAAGTTGTAAGCCCTTCGGCTTACCAAAATAATGAAACATTCATGAAAAAAAACAATGTACTGTAAATATATTCGGACATTGCTACCTCAGTAAGCAAAACTTGGAAACTTCTATAGGGTAACTATGCGTGATGCTCACTTTTTTTAAAGAAATGAATTTTCTAACAGAACAAACATTTTTTAGAACACAGGGAGTAACTCCCTACTTCTATTTTCCATTGAAAATGAAACCAATCAACCAAAAGAAGGGAAACTGGCAGTGACTCTTGAGGCTTCACTGATGGTTTGGGAACAACATACAAAGTATGCCAGCTTCTTATTTAGTTGGTGGATTCAATCCACAAATGTAAAAGCATGAATAGAGCATCTTATTAAAATGGCAACTGGACACCAAAGAATCGTGTTTGTGGAAATATTCAAACATCACTTGCAATCAATTAAATAATAAACATAGCACTCCATACCAAAGCTCTCTCGATCTGCATAAAAAATCAATGAGTCGGAAAACAACAAATTGTGTTATGTACTATGTTGTATTCAAAAGAAAAAATAAGCTTGACATTGAACGGAAACTTTACAACCTAGCATATCACAACAATTCAGAGATCCCTAGTTCCACAATATTAGGATACTAACCCGGCCTTAGGAAGTTGAGTAAATACTGACTTTTAGAGGTCGTCAAACAATGTATGAGAAATAGCAAGGCAACATAGCATTATAAAATGCACTCGGGGACAAATAAATTATTCTTGAATAACAAAACGGTGAAGTACTATATCTAGCTGCAAATTCCATACTACAGATGCTTTTCTGCTCGTATTGCTTGCCTTCTCATCATCAAGTGGGTGAAAGCAAAAAAAATAAACCTAACCTAACATTATATATCATTTCAACAAAGAGGATTTTAGAAAGGAATCCACCAACAAAGCCCAGAGGGGCCCTGGGCATGTCTAGAAAGAACCACAAAACCTGTAGACATAGCCTGGCTTCACAAATGTTGCAAACTAAATCACCATCAAGTCATATTATGTAACAACATACAGAGAGAGGGAGATAACTACAATGAACGTGTAACCAAAATGAAAGAAAAATTCCAGCCACAAATCTTTCAAAAATAAATTACTTTTTATCATAAAAAATCTTATGGAATACCACTCCGAAGGTGCTGGATTACATATTAGAAATTCATCAGCTCTAACTGAAAGCACCTCCTAAATCCTTATCCAAGCAAACCAATCAAACTCTCTGCAAAATAAGTTGAACCACAAATGATATGTCCATATATAAACTTAAAGAAAATTTGAAGAAACTAACGCACAAAAAATCTGGATGGTGGATGATAGGACCTCCCATGCGGTACTGTGATGAATTTTCCAATCTGCACATTCATACATCTTAGTATTTGTACATGACCACGAGCCACATACCAATCAGTAAAAAAATGGAAAAGTCAGGTGCATTTACAGTACACATCAGGCATGTACAGCAAAGATCTGGACAAATATACAACCGGAACGACCTCATCTGAATTTACAGTAAGTATGCATCTCTTCAACTAAAAGAACATATATGGCTTCTGGGGAACGACACAGGCGTAAAGATCGGCACCAATATACTATGGGAACGACCTCATCTTCCTGCTCCTACCTTTGGCGATAGAGGCAGTACTTTGATTGAGATCCGGCATACATGTCCATGATTGACATCGATCTGGATCCATCACGCCGCCGAACTACGATTGGGGGTTGGCGCCCTCACCCTTCCCAGCACAGGTACTCCGATTGGAAATCAGGCCTTCCAACCTATCTAAGTAAAAAAATGCAGTTCATATCTGAGGAGATAGACAGGAAGGAGAGCTCCCACCATATAGCCTGTTTATACATGCACAAGCCTTGGCTTGAGCTTGCTGTGATAGAGTAGTGCTTTATTTAAGTGTAGACAACAAGATACAAGTATTATTTCTACAATTGGATAATTTACTTGATAGCCTTGGGAAGCACATGATTTTTGACATACAACATCATAATTTTGTGCCACGGACCTGGAGCATAATTTACCCCATAGGGCATTAGAGTATCTTACTGTCTATGTCTTTCCACGGATAGAAAGTATCAAGTCATAAACATTCATATGATCCAACAATAGAAAAGAAATATTGTGCTCCAGGACCATGTGACATCAATCAATTAACATGTTTTTGCATTTCCTAAAAAATAATAACTGTGCCTATGTGATGCTGGTAATTGCTTAGTATCAAAGATAAATTGTGTCTACAACATGATCCGCATTCAAGTACGTGGTTTGTCCTGTTCCTCACTTATATTTGGATGCATGGATATTATTTGATTCTTGCTAATTTTGAAAACTGTTGGAGAACAACATACTTATGTGCTCTGATCCGTATTTCTGTTAATTTTGAAAACTGTTGGAGAACTGCCGCATGCTTGCACTGCATGATCATACACTTGTTTTCTGGACTGTGTTCTAACACAGCCAATGAAGCATTGATCCTTCCAAAATAGAGTTGTGGTTGACTATGTACATGGTTTACTTCACTATCTATTTGACACAACGTGTCAATATTGGGCATACTAAATATATTATATTTTTCTTCTCCATTTTTAGAATTCAGGTATTGGAGATGATCAAGTGGTGATAAAAAGAGTGCAGTGAAGATAGTGGTGCTGGTGATGTGAATGAAGTGGTGGTGCTGGCTGTGGTGATAGTGTAGTGTAGAATAGGCTAGATAGGTTTTAGGATTTTCTATTTCTTTCCTTAGTTTGTAACTAGGTCAGATTACTACTTTTGTAATTCTGGAATGTTCTATCATGTAAATGACTTTGTAATGATTTTATCTTGATCAAGGATTTTATTCTGAGAATATGGATACTAAGCTTGTATTTTTAAGATTTTTTGCAAACTGTATATACTATACTGTATTCAAACTGTATACATGTATAAATACGAGGACAACGCGTAAAAAAGTAAATTTTCAAAATTATACCAGTGGCGCACCTAATTCACTACCAGTGGCGCACCAAACAAAAATACTAGTGGCGCACCTGATTTTTTACCAGTGGCGCACCTCACATAATTACCAGTGGCGCACCAAATTCACTACCAGTGGCGCACCAAGCAAAATAGCGGTGGCGCACCTAGTTTTCTACCAGTGGCGCACCCCGCAGAGATACCAGTGGCGCTCCTGGAAACTAGTAGTGGCGCACCACATAGTGCGCCACTAGTATTTGCCTTACCAGTGGCGCACCAGAGGTGCGCCATTACTAACCATTAATAATGGCGTGTTAATAGTGGCGCACCCATAGTGCGCCACTAATAGCAATATGTGGTGCACCACTAATAACCTTTTTTCTAGTAGTGCCACTAACTTTCCTATAGTGCATGCATATATATATGTACACACACACACCCCACACGGCATCCTCTACATCGCGCACACAAGTTCTCGTTCTCTAGGTCTATCTCCCACGATCTCTCTAGGTCTCTCCATCTGCATCTTTCCCACACACAGCGATCGATATACCCCTCTAGCTAGGTCTGCCTAGCTACCACACACAAACATGTACACATATGGTCCTACGTATACCCTCCTCTCACCATCCATGCCTCCCGCCCTAACTCAGAGGAACGCACGCACTGTCGCCCCCTCTGTTGTTATCCATCTCGCACTCGTACATTTTCTCAAGCTAACTAACTAACATGCCTCTCGCACCATCTTATAGGTAGCTAGCTAGCTAGCTGCACCCCTCCTCCCCCACATACACCTCTCCCTCTCTTTGTTAATCTCGGAGTTCTTTATCTCTGACACATGCATGCATGCACCAATCGATTTCCCTCTATGTGTAGCCAGGTCTCTCTCGCTATTTTCACACACAAACCGACCAATCTATATCTCTAGTTAGGTCTCCCCCTCTTTTCCCACGTACACATCGACGGAACTACGACCTCTCTCGATAGTATAGCCTACCACACACACATTAATTGTCCCTCCCCATCTCATCATCCATGCCTTCCGCTTTATCTATCAATCAGATGCGCGCGCCCATGCATGTTCTCGTCCCCTCTCTCTAATTATCGATATCGCACTTGTACTCCTTCCTTATCATCGTCTACCTGGCCTCTCGCACCATATTCAAGCGCACCCCTCTGTCCTAGAGCTTGTACGCTCGTAAAGTTCTTCCATCTATCCGTCTCTATCGATATCTGGCGTAAACGACCCTCCCCCTCTCTTCTCATACATCGGCCCCTGCACATACATATACTATGTATGTAGGCCTCTCTTTGAGACAAACATATGTATAGAAGAGGTGCAGGCACACACGCACTCCTTCCCTCATACACACACACGGGTACACGGTGGAGCACATTTCTATAAGAAGAGGCAGCCCACGTGATTGATAATTTGACGCGTGTAGAAAGGCATTTTAGATGATGTGGCACTAGTACTTCCGGTACGTGCAAAGCAACCAAGTTGGATTTCCAATAGCATGGCACTACTTCGTAGGAAACAAAGTACGAGGAAGATCTTGTTTAGGGTGATGTCTCTCTTTTTAAGTCAATATATTTATGAATAAAATGATGGGGGGGCATCAATGAAGCCACATGGCACATGTGGAGGTGTTGTTTGCCAGCTTCCTGTGTGGATTTAATCACACCGACGTGCCGATGGTTCTCAAAGAACGTAGACACTTTTTTTTAGGGTGGGTACACTTAGGTTACTGTAGACGCGAATCCAAAACACCTAGACCGCTGGATCAACATCAATAAACGGTTGATATCACATCACACGTGAACGATTGACAATTTCAGAACTAATTATAGAAATAGCCAGCAGCGAGCTCCTCTTTTTTTGGTCCAAGAGGTTGCGGGCGTCTAGCTCCGCCACGATGGCCTCCGAGAGCGCGGGCCCACGTACGCGTCCGAGAAACGTATGCAAACCGTCGGCCAAACTCCCACGTCTCCGCTCCAGTAAAAAAAACACCCTCGCTTCCCGCGTTGGAAAAACACCCCCCTCGCTTTTCTAATGGGGATTTCTATCGACCAATCTCGTTAAGGAGTGAAAGCAAGTGTTACACTTTACATATTAAGTTAGGCGGTAAACTTACAGCCCGTCGCGTTCGCGTCGCACCAACACATGGTCGGTTCGGCCCGCCGCTCCCCGAAGGGATGCGCATCGGCTTGGTGCGTCACTGACATGTGCAACCGTAAGTGAGCAGTAGCACGAATAGACGGTCGGTCCAGCCAGCCGCACACCGAAGAGACACGCATCGGTTTGATACATCACTGACAAGTACGACCGCATCTGAGGAGTAGCAAACCGACAGGCCAAGATCCCCCGCCTACCACGCGCTAAAAGGCCGGCCTTTTTTATAATAGTATAGATCGCACAAAGGAGCAGACCATGGTTCCCTCAGTTGCGAACGCTCGCATGGCAGTTTCATGTGTGGGGAGGGGCGTGGTGTGGCAGTTTTGTAAAATGCCATGGCATTTCTTTTTTTACTACTGTTTTCGACCAATAACTGGCACCGTTGGATGCAGATCTTGCGGTTGTTGGGGGCGTTCGCTAGGAATAGCCTAGTGGCGAACTATTGACTATTTTCTTTCACACGCATTACATCGACACATATCATCTCTCTCCCTCTTTCCCACACACACACCTATGCTCACGAGTCTCTCAAGACTTCTCGCACACACCATCTCTAGTTCTCTAGGTCGATGCCACACACATACACTTGTACTATTGGTTTAGTACGTCATACACAAAGAGAAGAGGTGCACGCACGCACTCGTCCTCTCTCACAAACGCATCTGTAGCTACGAATCGTAGTGTTCTCAACCATCCGATTAGCTCTATCAAAGGTTCACGTTGCTCCTTGCCTTCAGATTCAAAGGTTCAAAATGCGGAGCCTCAATTGGAGGTGCGAGGTTTTGCTAATGTGGGTACCGCACATGGCACCAACACAACACGAGATTGGTCTGCCTGGTGCGCAGTCGTGAGGGTGAGTACAAGTAGTGTCAACTCACAGAAGTATGCAACACTTCCTTAACAACAAACATATAAGCAACTTATATTTAGGTTTACTTCTTACCCAAAGGATCTTATATCCAACAGACACAAAATATCCCTTGGACTATTGGGAATTACTTCAACTGCTGATGTGATGTTGAAGTAATTGTTGCGTCACCACCAAAATCCACCATCTCTTAAGGTAAAGTAGACCAAACTAAACCCTACATTAGCATATTACTAAGATAACTAGAAGGCATTGTGGAATCATTTAGGAGGTGAGCTTGTCAATCCTAATGTGGAGGGACACCGTCCTCGATGACCCAGCCCCGGTCAGTAGCTTGCGCGGCACTATCAAGAAGGTTAGCTCCCCCACGGCGACAGCGTCGGGTCCCTTGCTGCTCGTCACCTCAATTTCCTTCTTGACGGCATCTGTACTATCGTTGGGTGCCCCCGGCGTCCCATTCGCCCACACCTCGGCCGCATAGTGCGGCGGTGGGGATGCCCCCGCACTGATGCAGACGACCAACACGGCGATAGGCGCGCCCATGCCGAGCATGCTGCCGACCACGAAAAACGCGCGGCCGTCCTCCTCCGCGAACAGCAAGCGCCGCGGCTCTGACACCGGCACTTGTAGCTAGAGCACCTTGCCATACTGGATCCTGTGCACGGGCATGGGGTGCATGGTGCTGAGGTGGTTGGGGATCACCGGCGGCGGGCCTTCATAGCCGCAGCTGGGCACGGGGCACTTGCATGGCACGAGTGAACACGCACTCTGCTGATGGTCGAGCTTGTGGTAAGTGACATAGAGCCCACAGCCTTCGTGCGGGCACTCCACCCTTGCCGAGGACAGGACGGCGTCCATCGCCATGTTGCACACGTCGAAGCCGCCGCCGCGCTCGCACTTCGGGCACTGCCTCTGGTTCCCGGGGAGCTCACCGCGGTAGTCCGCGTAGGACGGATGCCCTCCCTTGCGCTGCACAAATCAATCGAACACTGATGTCTACTACACAACTTATTCTTGTAGACTCGTGTTGGGCCTCCAAGCGCAGAGTTTTGTAGGACAGTAGCAATTTTCCCTCAAGTGGATGATCTAAGGTTTATCAATCCGTGGGAGGTGTAGGATGAAGATGGTATCTCTCAAATAACCCTGCAATCAAATAACAAAGAGGCTCTTGTGTCCCCAACAAACCCAATACAATAGTAAATTGCATAGGTGCACTAGTTCGGCGAAGAGATGGTGATACAAGTGTAGTATGGATAGTAGGTATAGGTTTTTGTAGTGCAAACAATAAAAAACAGCAAGGTAGCAAGTAACAAAAGTGAGCATAAACGGTATTGAAATGCTTAGAAACAAGGCCTAGGGTTCATACTTTTGCTAGTGCAATCTCTCAATAATGCTAACATAATTGGATCATATAACCATCGCTCAACGTGCGATAAAGAATCACTCCCAAGTTCCTATTAGCGGAGAACATAAGATAGAAATTGTTTGTAGGGTACGAAACCACCTCAAAGTTATACTTTCCGATCGATCTATTGAGCTATTCCTATAAGTGTCACAAATAGCCCTAGAGTTCGTACTAAAATAACACCATATGATACACATCAACCAATTCTAATGTCACCTAGGTACTCCAATGTCCCCACAAGTATCCGTGAGTTGATTATACGATATGCATCAAACAACTTCATAATCATAATATTCAATCCACACAAAGAACTCCAAGGAGCACCCCAAAGTTTCTATCGGAGAAAAGATAATGAAAACGTGCATCAACCCCTATCAAGAACACGAGAGAGAGAGATCAAACACATAGCTACTAGTACATACCCTCAGCCCTGAGGGTGAACTACCCCCTCCTCGTCATGGAGGCCGCCGGGATGATGAAGATGGCCTCCGGTGATGATTCCCACCTCCGGCAGGGTGCCGGAAAAGGGCTCCAGATGGGATCTCTTGGGTACAGAGGCTTGCGGTGGCGTAGTCAAAGTTCTAGGGTTATTTCTGGGGGTTTTGGAATATATAGGAATTCTTGGCGTTGGAATCGTGCGAAGAAGTGCCACAAGGGGCCCATGAGGCACCAGGGTGCGCCAGGGGGCTGGCGTGCCCTGGTGGCTTGTGGGGCCCCTGTGGGTCTTCTGCTGCTCCCCCGAAGCTTCCTGGGTCTGTTTCCTTCTAGAAAAAATCGTCAAAAAGTTTTGCTGCATTTGGACTTCATTTGATATGGATTTTCTGGAAAACAAGCAGAAAACAGGAACTGTCACTGGGCACTAGGTCATTATGTTAGTCCATAAAAATCATATAAAAGCCATATAAAAGTGCACCAAAATCATACAAAACTATAATAAACATGGCATGAATACTTCATAAATTATAGATACGTTAGAGACGTATCAGCATCCCCAAGCTTAATTCCTGCTCGTCCTCGAGTAGGTCAATGATAAAAGAAATAATTTATGAAGTGTGAATGTTAGCATAGTGCATAAGTTTGATCAATGATAATTTCAATCACTTTTCCTAGCATCATAACAACAACTCTTTCTCATAAAACTCATCATGATAAAGTAGCAATCAATTCACATGTTATGGTTCAAACAATGCAATCTCTTGAAACCTAACAACCTATGTTCTTAGTCACCAAACAATTGCAATTCAACTTAATTTCAACAAAGTCTAAGTAAGAGCTCCACATACTCAATTATCATATAGTCTTCTATGATTGCTATTACTCAAAGCATATTTTTAGAACAAATGGCATCCATCGAACACAGAGAAAGATAGGGGCTTAGTGTTTCGCCTCCCAACTTATTTATCATAGAGATAATTGTCAACAATAATAATTCATGATCAAATATATTTGACTGGCCATATGTGCCTGGATCTTTCCCCACCAAATTATGCTTGCCAACTAGAGAATAATTAAGGTTGAAATGAGAAGTAGTACTATTGACTCTTGCATAAAAGTAGATGCATAAAGTAAAAGATAGGCCCTTCGTAGAGGGAAGCAGAGGTTGTCATGCGCTTTTTATTTTTGGATGCACAAGCCCTTAATGCAAAGGAACATCATGTTATATTGCCCCTTGTGATAGCAACCTTTATTATGTAGTCCATCGCTTTTATTTCTTTACCATCACAAGTTCGTACAACGCTTATTTTCCCTTGCAATAAAAGATCATACATATGTTAGGAGCAATTTTTATTGCTTTTTGGACTGATGACAACTTACTTGAAGGATCTTATTCAATCCATAGGTAGGTATGGTGGACACTCATGGCAAGAAAATGGGTTAAAGGGTTTTTGGATGCACAAGTAGTATCTCTACTTAGTACGAATTTTTGGCTAGCAAAAGATCCTAAGCAAGCACCACATGTTGGAGGATCCATAACAATATAACTTCTATGCAAATATACCCAAACATAACTCATTAAGTTGTCTTCCTTGTCCAACTTTAACTAATTTTCTCAAGTTTGAAAATAATTAATGGGTATTCACAATCATAAAAGATGTCCAAGATAATATATTTATATGTGAAAGTTCTCTTCCTTATACTAATCATTCATGAATTGCTTGTATGACCAATATTGTGATTGTCAAGCTTCAATAGATTTCACTTTCTAACCCAAATGTGAAACTACTACTAGACATGATACAAGCATATGAAGCATATATAATTTCAACTTTATGATATTCAATTCTTTCACAATTTACTCATAGGATATAAGTGAAGCACAAGAGTAAATGACAAACTACTCCAAAAAGATATAAGTGAAGATCAAATGAGTAGTTAAGTAAATAGGTAGCTATGTGAGGACTCTCTCTCATTTAAAAATTTCAGATATTATTATTTTATTCAAACAGCAAGAAAAACAAAATAAAATGACATTCCAAGAATAGCACATATCATGTGAAGAAGCAAAAACTTAGGCTCATCCAAAACTGACCGATAATTGTTGATGAAGAAAGATGGGATGCCTACCGAGGCATCCCCAAGCTCAGATGCTTGAGACTTCTTGAAATATTAATTTGGGATGCCTTGGGCATCCCCAAGCTTGAGCTCTTGTGTCTCCTTAATTCCTCTCAAATCATGGCTTCTCCTAAATCTTTAAAAACTTCATCCACACAAAACTCAACAAGAAATCGTGAGATAAGTTAGTATAAATCAACTCAAAACCTTAACATTCTCTACTGTAGCAATTCACTAAAATTATATTTTAACATTGCATACTAAATGTCTCTGCATTTTTAATACTCCTATCCTCAAATAGAATCATTAAACAAGCAAACATATGCAAACAATGCAACTATAACAGCAATCTGCCAAAACAGAACAGTCTGTAAAGGGGGATTTAAAATTCATACTTACCTAACTCCAAAAATTCTGAAAAATTACCACGTGACAGAGAACTCATGCATTCTCACGTTGTAAAAATTTCATATTTTTATCATGTTCTGACTATTCAGGAATATTCTGGACATAACAGAAAACTTTCTGTTTTCAAACAGCAACACATAAACTTGCAAACTGGGCATGGTAAAGGCTATAATTGGCATTTTATTGAACTAAAAGATACAAAACATGATTATTGATATAATAAAGAAAATCTCAACAAAATATAATGACGCTCCAAGCAAAACTCAAATTATGTGACGAATAAAAATATAGCTCCGAGTGAGGTTACCGATAGTGTTGAAGACGAAAGAGGGGATGCCGACGGTTCTTTGGTCGATCAGGACGACGCCAAATCGAGCCACCGGCCAGACACCCTTTGCTCTGGTCTACGGAGCGGAAGCAGTTCTCCCCATGGAACTCATATACGGGTCACCTCGAGTGCTCGCTTATGATGAGCTCGAGCAAGAGCAGCTGCGGCAAGATGGCGCGCTGCTCCTTGAGGAGAACCGTCTTCGGGCTGCTGTGCGATCCGCTCGCTACCAGCAAGCTTTGCGCCGCTATCATAGCCGCAAAGTTCACGCCCGGAGCCTTGAGGAAGGCGACCTTGTTCTTCGGCGCATTCAGTCGGCCAAGAATTCCAACAAGTTGACGCCAAAGTAGGAAGGCCCTTATCGGGTAGTGCGAGTCACCAGGCCTGGCGCTGTCCGCCTGGAGACCGAAGAGGGCTTGCCGGTGAGCAACTCCTGGAATATCGAGCACCTTCGCAAGTTCTACCCATGAGGGGAAGTTGTCCAGGCTTCTTGCCGTGATAGCGATACGGCCGGTAGGCTGCTGACGCCCCGAATCCAGCGCTCGCGGCAGCGTAACGCTCTGGCAAGACCCCGACAACGCCATTCTGTATGAGTGTTGCCGGATGGCATGTAATCCTTTGTACAGAGCAGGCACATCTTTTGTGCATAGTTAATAAGATTATGTGCTTGACATTTCTTGTCGATTTCATGTTTTATGTGCATGTTTATCTGAGATGTGTATTGCACCTGCCCCCGGTAAGAGCTAACGAACCGTCAAGGTTCCATACCTTTATTTTCTCTTCTTTCTTTTTCTCAAGAGACAGAAGATTCCCTTGTGCGCAAGTTTGCCGGGGGGGAAGGAAGATGGTATGGATACCAAGTGACGTTCAAGGTTGGCGCCTTGCCGAAAGAAGAAAGAACAGCGACGAAAAACAGAGCTAAGTTGCTGAACCCCTTAAGCAGATTTCAAATTTTTTGTGAGGCTGTATCCTTGAACGATTTCGACTTTGTATGGAAAACCTGCACGCGATGGAATCTTGTCGTGATTAGGTTGTGCCCTTATTCTGTTTCGAGTCCACTCAATAGTTTAAGTGGCCGCGCCTAAAGCCTCAAGATTTCTTGCCGTGAGCAGTACTGCGCCAGCAGGTTGCTATCGGACTCAGGTCCAGCACCGCGGCAAGGTTATGCTCCGGCAAGTTCCCAGCAAAGCGTAGGGTATATTCCATACAGAAAAGAATTGAACAGGGGAAACAACATGCATAGATTTAAACAGAGCAAATTATATACAAGATAGTTGTCGCGTTACTAACATAAGGAAAAACATTGTCTTTACATGTGGCGCTGGCGGCAAGAGTAAAGGAGAAGATAAGAGAGGTTACATTCAATCTCGGCGGTCGCCTTCAACCCTCTTCACTTGGCCTATCTGATCGACGATGGGCGCGACAAGCTCCTGCAGAGCCTTGACGTCTGCGTCCTTCGGCAAGCCCCTGAAGATTTTGGTGAAGTCAACGCCGGGGTTCCTGTACGCCACCTTCATCAGCAACATTTGGACCACGTCCTGGCAGAGCTTCCTGGACTCATTGGCAAGCCTGCTTGTGTGGGTTGCCTGGAGTTGCTTGAGCGCGTCGATGAGGCCCTCGAAGAACATGGTTATCCTGGCGCTCTCGGTTATCCTGTCGTTGGCAGAATACACGAAGCCCGGTAAGCTCATGGCCTCCAGCTCCGCAGCAAGTTTCTCGGCAACATCCACCAACTTGGCGATCCAGACCTCGGTGCCGGTGACATAGTCCTTGTGCGTGACGTAGGAATTCTTGAGCAGCTCCTGTTCATCGTCGAGGTCTTTGATAAGGGTCTTCTCGCGAGCTCGGGCAGCCTCAAGAGACTCCTCCAGCGTGGACAGCTTCAGCTTCAGACCTTCAATAGAGTTGTTGGCGGAAGAAAGCTGTTTGGTCTTCTCGGATACGGCAAACTGTATCTCCATCAGGCTGTGGAGGGCCTTCTCCTTCTCGGCTTCGAGTGCAAAGATCTTCTTGCCGTGGTCCTTGAGAGCGACCTCCAGCTGCTTCGCCTTCTCCTCCAGCGAGTTCTTGGCGGCCTCCGCAGCCCCGGCAGCGTCAAGGGCCTCCTTGAGCTTGCCGGTGTGGTCTTTAATAAGAGCCACGAGCGCTGCCGCGTGCTTCTGCTCAAGCTCCTGGACCCGCCGTGCGACAAGTCCCTCCAGCTCTTCATCCTTGCTACGCAGCTTGGCGGCAAGCGCCGCCTCACGCGCGACAAGGTCTTCCTCTTGGACGTCGAGGCCGATGCGACGCTCCGTCAAGAGGGTGGCAGCGGCAGCAGCTTGTTGGGCGGCCTCCTCTTGCGCCTTCTCAAGGTCGGATCACTCAAGCAGAAGGTTGTTCCGCTCCTCCGACAGCTGCTCCCGATAAGCGCCGAACTCCTGGAGGGCCCACTGGTACCAGGTTCGTGTCTCGTCAAGGCGCTACCGGAAATCCCATCCGCCGCCTCGACGACTGCAGCCCGCGAGTCGAGCTTCTCCTTCCGGGTCTGATGGAACGCCAGAAGCTTCTGGTAGCTCTCCTGAAAGGTCTAAAGAAGCTGCTCCTCCTTGGGCTCGCCAGTGCCAGTGGCGGTGACGATCTCCCCGTCAAGCCTCTGCCCTTCAATTAGCTCCTCGATATTCGCCGACCCCGGCATGCTGACGACGTTTTTGCCGGCCCTGACGTATTGGCTCAAGGGTGGGGCCTCTGAGGATGACGGCTGATCTTCGGCAAGTCCCTTGGCGGCCTCCTCTTCGGCAGCCTTGGCGGCAGCGGCCTCGGCAGCAGCAGCGGCCTCAGCGGCGGCAGCCTCCTTGGCGGCCTCCTCGGCTGCAACCCTCTCGGCCTCGGTGGCGGCGTCCTTGGCACTCTCTTCGATGACAGCATCCGTATCCATAAGATCTGTCCAAAGAAGATCGATAGCCAAGAAGACGAGTGAGATGAAGCTGGGAAAGAAAATTCAAAGAAGAAGAAAGAAAGAAAAGAGAAATCAAGACAATAGGTTCTTTGAGACGAGTGGCTCACATGCGTCAAGGCCGTCATGGTAGAGCCCGCCCAAAGATTCCTCTATGGGCTGCGTGGTCGACGAAGGCGGCACGCCAGGGGCGCCCCTTGCCGGTGATCCCTGCTGCTGCTCTGCTCCTGCGCACCCCAAGATGTTAGCTGTGAAGATAACCACCCCGGCACTCGCCAGCGGAAATAGAGTAACAGACTCACACTGGGGGCTGTGCCGGGGGTTGCGGCAAGGACTGTGACGTGGGCTTGGCTCCGGGCTGATATCAATGGTCACCGGCGCACCAGAAGTGCCTGCCGGCGGCTCGTCGCCCGTTGAAGTTTTGGCCATCTTGGCTATCCTCTCCGCCAGAGTCTCCTCATCCCTGTGGAGGCAGAGTCAGCAAAGATTAAATCAAGAAAACCAGAAAAGCAAGAATGGAAGCAGCGGCAGGACTCTTACTCTTCTTCCTCCTCCTCGGACTCGAGGATGGACAGGTCGAAGCCGGCCCTCATCGCGGTGCTTGACGGGGGAGGGGGAGGAGTTGTCCTGGGGCGCTTACCGGCAGCGGTTTGCTGCGCTGCCTCGTCGGCAGCAGCTTGCCACGCCTCTTCGCCGGTCGCCTCCTTGCCGGAAGCTTCCTCACTTGGTGCTGTTTGACGAGTAGGAGCACCGGTGCTGGCCTTCCGAAGGACGCGCCTCTTCGTGTGTTGAAGAGCTAGGGGCTCTTCCTCCTCCTCCTCTTCTTCCTCGATGGCTGCTCCGACAGAAGAGCCCCCGGCAACAGCTCTGCTTGGCTCCTCGGCAGCCCTGTCTCTCCCAGCAAGGTCCTTCCGCGGCAGATCCTCCTCTTCTTCACTGGGATCTTCCCCTGCGAAGCCTGAGCCACCAGCCTCATCGGCAAGGCTTGCCTCCTCTGCCCTGCCGGCGATGTAGGCGAGCTCTGCCTCTGTGGTGGCGCGGAAGAGGGTCTCCTCGCGGACGGGCACCTCCACCAAGTTGTCGAAGAACGTCTGCACCTGTTCCGCAGACGTCTCAGCCCATCTCGCGTCGATGCTGTGGGCGTCCAGTACCGACATTATAGCGACGATGGCAGACATTGAAGAATTTTTGCACAGTGGGAAGACACCCGCCGGCAACTCGCTTGTTACTCCAGATTGGAACAGCTGCTGGAAGATGACGCCGTGCCCAATGGCCGTCAGGTCATTGTTGAGCCCTGGCCGCAACCTCATCACATCGGCAGCGTTCTTGTAATCCTACGCTGGGCGCCCTTTGTTCTGCAATGGGGCGATGCGCCGGCGGATGAAATCTGATGCAACCATCTCCACCCTCAGCCCGGCAGGGCGGAGGCGAAGGATGCGGGTGGTGGCGATGGTGAGCTTCTTGTCGTCGGGGTCTTCGGCACTCCAGTCCTTGCCGCGGACCGGCTTCTCCTTCCGCACCTCGCAGAAGGCTAGGGGTTTCTCCTCCTGGACCCAGCACCACTTGCCGCGCCATTCTTCCCATCTTTCACGGTAAGAGCCCTCTAGGTACGTATCCTTGGTTGCCGTCTTTGGAATCCAAGTGACACTACCGGAAAGGGCATCACCTGGTTGGATGCATGGAGTGAAGTAATGGCGAAAAAGTGCCGTGCTTGGGTGAACCCCGACAAAATTCTCACAGAGGTGCGCGAAGACACACATACACGTGACAGCATTGGGAGTGAAATCTAACAACTGAAGGCTGTACGTGTTCATGATATCTACGAAGAACTCAGAGTATGGTGGGCAGAGGCCGCACCAGAAATAGTCAGCAAAGAAGGGGTACTCTCCTGACTTAGCCGCCGCCGACGCTGCTCTCACTTGGGTGGCCGAGTGCGCGCGAGTCTCACTCGCCTAGGCGAACTTGTACTTCTTCATCAACGTCTCTTCATTGAGCACTGGAGGGAAGATGGCCATCTCCTTCCGCATCTTGGCCAGCTTGCTCTCCGCGGCGGCCGCCGCTTCCTTGGCCTTGGCCTTGCCCTTGCCCTTGCTCGGCTTGGGCGGCATGATGGCCATCGAAGTGGTCGCTGAAGGTGTCGAGAGCACGGCGGGAACGTATGGGGAAGGCGGAGCTCTGGTGCGGGCGCGAGAAAGAAGACGATGGCGATGGCTCGAAATTGGAAAGGTGAAAGCGATGGGGGTAAATGAGCAGCGCCTCTGCGGATTCCTTTTTATGGGGAAGGCACGAGGCTGGCTCTTTAACCGCCCGCTTTTACTGCGTGCCCACGTCTCCCACGTCGCGCGATTAATGCACGTAGTGGGGGGGCGTGGTAAAAGAGATAATGATTACGGACAGTAATTGCCTGCCACGTGTGCCCGTGCTCTGTTTTGGGCCTAGCCCAACAGGCCTGGCAGCCGTGTATGGCCTAGGCCCGGGGGCTCCTGTCGGTGTACTAAAGTAGGGGTCTTTTTAGTACCCCTTACTTGTGCACGGGCAGTTGTAGCCATACCGCTGTGGGCCTTGCCGGGGAATAGCTGGGAGTAATCACAAGACAAAGACAGCGTTTGCCGGCAAGGAGCGAGCCGGCAAGCCAGGATCCGGCAAGCCTTGCCGGAAAAGGCGTTCAAGTCAACAACCTAGAAGACCGAAGATCAAAGGGTTGCGGAGGTCCAGCAAGACCCTTGCCGGCAAGGACTCACACCCGGCAAGACCCGGTCCCGGCAAGCCCCGGGCCCGGCAAGGATACAGCCCCGGCAAGGCTCTGTACAGTGCAGCGCTATCGCTCCAGTACAGCGGCCAGCCTTGTCGTTTAGGGCTTGTCCTCGTGATGACATGGCGCGATGCTGGCCACGAGTTGCTTAAGCGGTGCTGATGGGACAGCCCCTTTTCCCATCCCCCATAAAGCTTTTCCAAGCCCAAGACGATAACGGACACCTCGATGGACACCTCATGGTGCATTTAATGGGTTTGTCCTAAGCCGTCAGGGTTAGGTATGATAGCACTGTGATAGCACTGTAGCTGCTTTCCACCTCATTCCTTACCTTGCATGCCACTGTGGTAGCCCCTTTCTTATATAAAAGGAGGCCCAAGGCGTACTGAGAGAGGATTCGAGACTTTCAGACTCTCGGCCCGTTCTGCATGTATAGCGCCTAAGCACTGTAGCGCTCCAAGAACCGAGGCCAAGAACACAGATAATACAATCCAAGCAAGAGTAGGGTTTTACGCATCCGTGCGGCCCGAACCTGGGTAAATCCCTTGCATGCTGTTCGCTAGCTCTGCTCTTTGTGCAACCCTCTTCCCTTGCCGAACCGTAAAGTGATCCTTGGTCCCATAGGTGTTCGTTTCCCACGACAATTTTCCGCTCCATCATTTTCAAGAAAGACATTATAAAGATGAATAATATGAGGCAACCTCAATTCCATATTTTTTGTATTTTTTCTTTTATAAACCAAACTAGTGATAAAACAAGAAACTAAAAGATTGAATTGCAAGATCTAAAGATATACCTTCAAGCACTCACCTCCCCGGCAACGGCGCTAGAAAAGAGCTTGATGTCTATTACACAACTTATTCTTGTAGACTCGTGTTTGGCCTCCAAGCGCAGAGTTTTGTAGGATAGTAGCAATTTTCCCTCAAGTGGATGACCTAAGGTTTATCAATCCGTGGGAGGTGTAGGATGAAGATGGTCTATCTCAAACAACCCTGCAATCAAATAAGAAAGAGTCTCTTGTGTCCCCAACAACCCAATACAATGGTAAATTGTATAGGTGCACTAGTTCGGCGAAGAGATGGTGATATAAGTGTAGTATGGATAGTAGATATAGGTTTTTGTAGTGTGAACAATAGAAAACAGCAAGGTAGCAAGTAACAAAAGTGAGCATAAATGGTATTGCAATGCTTAGAAACAAGGCCTATTGTTCATACTTTCGCTAGTGCAATCTCTCAACAATGCTAACATAATTGGATCATATAACCATCCCTCAACGTGCGATAAAGAATCACTCCCAAGTTCCTATTAGCGGAGAACATAAGATAGAAATTGTTTGTAGGGTAAGCAACCACCTCAAAGTTACCCTTTACAATCGATCTATTGAGCTATTCCTATAAGTGTCACAAACAGCCCTAGAGTTCGTACTAAAATAACACCATATGATACACATCAACCAACTCTAATGTCACCTAGATACTCCAATGTCACCACAAGTATCCGTGAGTTGATTATACGATATGCATCAAACAACTTCATAATCATAATATTCAATCCACACACAGAACTCCAAGGAGCACCCCAAAGTTTCTATCGGAGAAAAGATAATGAAAACGTGCGTCAACCCCTATGCATAGATTACCCCAATGTCACCTCGGGAATCCGCGAGTTGAGTGCCAAAACATATATCAAGTGAATCAATATAATACCCCATTGTCACCACAGGTATTCATATGCAAGACATACATCAAGTGTTCTCAAATCTGAAATATTCAATCCGACAATAACGAAACTTCAAAGGGAAAAGATTCGATTCATCACAACAAGGATAGAGAGGGAAGAAACACCATATGATCCAACTATATTAACAAAGCTTGCGATACATCAAGATCATGCCATATCAAGAACACAAGAGAGAGAGATCAAACACATAGCTACTAGTACATACCCTCAGCCCCGAGGGGGAACTACTCCCTCGTCATCATGGAGACCGCTGGGATGATGAAGATGGCCTCCGGTGATGATTCCCCCCTCCGGCAGGATGCCGGAAAAGGGATCCATATGGGATCTCTTGGGTATAGAGGCTTGCGGTGGCGTAGTCAAAGTTCTAGGGTTATTTTTGGGGTTTTTGGTATATATATATATATAGGAATTTTTGGCGTTCGAATCACGCGAAGAAGTGCCACAGGGGGGGCACGAGGCACCAGGGCACGCCTGGGGGGTGGCGCGCCCTGGTGGCTTGTGGGGCCCTTGTGGGTCTTCTGCTACTCCCCCAAAGCTTCCAGGCTCTGTTTCCTTCCAGAAAAAATCGTCAAAAAGTTTCGCTGCACTTGGACTTCATTTGATATGGATTTTCTGGAAAACCAAAAACAAGCAGAAAACAGGAACTGGCACTGGGCACTAGGTCAATATGTTAGTCCATAAAAATCATATAAAAGCCATATAAAAGTGCACCAAAATCATACAAAACTATAATAAACATGGCATGAATACTTCATAAATTATAGATACGTTGGAGGCGTATCAAACACCAACTCAATGAAGAAAACTGCGCCTTGCTCGATCAACCAAACGGATGAGATGTATTCGAACCTCGTACAACAGAGGCTTCAAGGGGCGGAGGCAGAAGGGGCAGTGGAGCATGGTGAGGTCCATAAAGACGTCCATCGTCAGGTCCTGTTCCGTCGGCATGATGTCGCCCTCCTCGTGCACCACCATCTCTCGCTTTAGAGCAAGTACAATAGTGGGCTTATAGCTTGCTTACATGGCAATTTTGGCTATGTGGAGGAGAGAGACATGAAAAAGTAAGGGGAGTGAGCTCTAATGCAAGAGCCTGGCTATATGCGTGCTCCAAGGCAGATGCAATAAATGTGAGGAAAGAGATAGAGAGAAGATGAGAAAAAGTACTACTAATCTTATAGCCAACCTTATAGCTAGCCTTGTTGTATGAGTGACTATATGTGTTGGCTATAGATGATATAGCAACATCTTATAGAAACAGTTGGCTGTATTATTAACCATGCTCATAGGGCCGGGGCATTAGGCCCCTCCCAATTGCTCCACCTTGTACAGGTGCTAAGCCTGCCATGTAGGCAAAAAATCTGATGTGGCAAGTTAATTAAGAGGAGAGAGATGAGTGTGATGACCCCAGGAAGAGACGGTGCCAAGCATGTGAACCTAGGCAAAACATTTAAGTGAAAGAAACCCACCAATGCATGCAGAGCTTTAGTTGCTAAATGATTAAAGAAAGAAAGCTTACCTACAAGAAGCTAAGCACCTATGCATTGGGGAGTATAGTTGCTTAGCTATTTAATGTCCTTAGCACCTCCTATAAGCACCGATGCATTGGCAGCAACCTTAGAAAGTTTTACCATCACATGTTCATACTTCATGGTGCATTAAATCAATAGATGAAAGGATCAAAAGGAAACTCACGGCATGCATGCATGCATTGTAACTTATGTATCGGTAAAAACAACTTTTTGAGAAAATCGAGTGTACTCCTTTGATATGTCGCGTCAAACTCGTACAACAAGGAGAAACTTGATTACTATGCCCTCTCCCTCCCCCATGCACGCGGTGGCTCGAAGGACGAGGAGAAGATTTTGCTTACAACATGCTCTCCCTCCCCCACGCGGTGGACATGCAGCAGTTCATTCGTGTCAGATTCCCAGTAGTATATTGAAGTACTAGTATGACTTCCCAAAGTGGCGAAGAGCCAAGCGCAACCCGAATGTGGCAGTTGTGAATGTTCGCGTGGCAGTGTCATGTCTAGGGGAGGGGCGTGGTGTGGCAGTTTTGTAAAACATCGTGGCATTTGTTTTTTTATTGCTGTTTGCGTCCAATAGGTGCCATCGTCGGATGCAGATCTTATGGTTATTGTGGCGATCGCTAGTTATAGGCTCATGGCAAACTATTGACTAGTCTATTTTTGACACGAATTTACAAAATTGATACGGCTTGAATGCCAATGAGGGAGAGGGTAGCAGTTCCCGAAATGTTGAACGGTCAATGATGCATCCTCATTCAATTAGCATGCAGAGGGAATTAATTGGAGAAGCATTATTGAGCCAACACGATATGAATGCAACGCATCTAGTCTGTGTAACACTACTGACTCCAATCAAAGACCAAGTGACCACAAGCCACAACAACCCATGCAGGCGATGGACGCGAGCGGCAGGCGGCTATGCCAGATGATCCACGACACTGGCCTACGGCCCGGCACGAGCAGCGTCTCCACACGGTGTGGGAGACCGCCAGCGTCATAGCCCTCGGCAACGATGGCTTCGCCTCTCACATGGGCGAGATGATGGTCCGCTCCATCCGCAAGTTCACCGCCGTCAAGAAGCGCGTGGACGACCTTGCCGTACTCCTCCAGCCAGTGCGCCCAGGCTCCTCATCGGCCTCCATGGTGTGGACCTCTTTCACGCACTGGTGGCCCTGTAGCAGCCCGACGTCACGACGAAGAATGTCCACCTCGAGGCCGCGCTCGCCACGTAGTGCCTCGCCAAGCAAGAAACTGTCGACCTGCACATCCATGTCTACGAGGAAATCATCTACATAGGCCACTACAGGGTAGGGACGATGCTAAGACGTTGGCCTTCTTTGACCGGCCGGAAGCCTTGGATACCATTGTTCAGAAGCACGTTGACGTCACCACGAAAGCCTCTACTACTCAGCCGCCGTTCGGTGGGCCGGTGCCCTGAGTCGAGGAGGAGGAGGTCGTCGATGGATGCATATTTCTTCTTGCCTCCTGTAACCAGCACTGCATCGCGTCGTGGCCCTAATGTGTTACTGTATCGCATTATCATTCCATTCGTAAACGACATGTGTGATCCCTTGCTCTCATTTGGCGTTAATTATATGTATCACTGTCTTCGCCCTGGTTTATTGGTCACCTTTTGTGTTTTGTGCCTAATATTGACTTCAGATTTAACTAACAATAAGTTAATGCATGTCACAAAAAACAATATCGTTGGAAACTACTACCTCCGTCCTGGTTTATTGGTCTCCTTCGTATTTTGTGCTTAATTTTGACCATAGATTTAATTAACAAAATGTTAGTGCATGTCACCAAAAATTATATCATTTGATTTGTATTTGAACATAGTTTTCAATGATATTATTTTTTGTGACATGCATTAACATTTTGTTTGTTAAATACAAGGTCAAAGTTTGGCACAAAATTCAAAGAGCACCAATAAACCAGGATGGAGGTTGTATGTTCAAACACGAATCCAATGATATATTTTTTGGTGACATGCATTAATATTTTGTTAGTTAAATCTATGGTCAAAATTTGACACAAAGGGGACCAACAAACCAGGACAGAGGTAGAACTTACGTATTGCATCAACTTTGTAATTTATTGGCGCGACAGCCAAACTTATAAATTCAAACTAAGAGTTACACGTCACAAGTTCGAACTGAGAAAGTGGAACAAGTACAGCACGCCTGTCCCGTTCGCGTCGCAACCCACACTGTCGTTCTGGCCCGCCGCTCAGCGTGCATTGGCTTGGCATATTATCACTGACATGTGGGCCCGATGTGAGAAAACCGATGAAGCGCCAAACTGGCAAACTCCCCGGCTTATTGCACGGGAAAATCCCTGCCCTAGCATTTTTAATCATTGTTTCTATCTGTCTACCATTCCAAGGAGCAGAAGCATAACCAAATGTTACATTTTCTACAAGTTCAAAAGGAAAATCCTATCGCGTCGCTTGGCACCCCCACATGGTCGGGAGTACTAGGGTTGGTCCGGCACGCCGCTCAAGCTAGGGAATGCATGTTGTCTAGTATTTTCACTGTCATGTGGGACCGCAGTTGAGCAAACCGACTACGGGCAAATCCCCACCCCGCCCGCTGCGCGTCGACTGAGTTAGAATTACTAGCTGTAGCATGGATGCCGTTGTCTGATGGGACTCGTGTTGATAGAGTAGGAGTACATTGTACTTGTTTATAGTACTCGTATTTACTACGACCAGTCGTTGGGTGCGTGCGACCTATACCTCTCATCATTTTACAACTACGCTTTAGTACATAGTATTTTTTCCATGCATTTTTCCTACTCCTACTTGCTGAGATGTACTGCTGGGCTCCACGCTCGTCGGAAATATTTCTACGTGCTTCCTTTCGCCAACATGTGGGACATAGAGCATCTTGGACCACCAGCAAGCACTCGGAGCATCTCCAACGCTAAGCGCCGACCGGTAGGCACGAGTCCTTGGAAAGAATGCGGAAGCGGGCCATCCAACAATGCCGGCATTCGAGTACATTTCAAACCGGACGAATTACATGCAGACCCCCCGCAAAAGAATAAATAAATGAATTACTACATGCAAACCGGATGATTTTCATAGAAACCGGAGCACATTCATTACATTTTGGAGATATTTCATTGAAAAAAATGACCGGTCATAAACCAGTCTAAGAGCCTATTTGATTCCCATGTTACTGAAAATACAGGAATGGGGAAAGTATGGGACTCGAGTGCTAAATCCAATAGGATTAGCAAAAAGTGTTCAACGCCACAGGAAAAAACAAAGGAATTGTAAAAAAAAGGTTGGATAGGAGTACTAGCTAAGCTGTGATGATGCTCTTGCTCCGTTGATGGCGGTAAACCGAGAGGAGGAGGAGGAAGCGGTGGCGTGTTTTTACATGCTAAGACTGGACTGTAGTACATTGCTCTTTATCGCCATATTGCCTGCTGGTTCACTGGGCTACCGTGTTTCACACTCCTCTGACGTATACTAGTACTCCAGTGCTAAACTAGTAGAGTAGACCGCATGGTTCTTTGCTCCTTATTACATCATCGGCAACAATTATTCTTCCTTTCCCCAACATGTGGGACAGCCAGCATCTGGATCAACATGTCATGCACCAGCATCCGATCGTAGCGCCACAGTAAGAATGACTATAAATGAGCAGTCATATCACAAGGCCCCACCTTTCCTACAGTAACGAGCCGTCAAATCACACAGTCCCACCCTTCCAGCAGTAATAAGTTGAATCTGCTACTCCCTCATCCTCCTCGACTCTCCAAACTGACTAGGCAAAACTGCCGCACGTACCGCGCGGGAAAAGCACCGCCCTCGACTTTTAAATATAATTTTGTATCGATGGATTGCAGCATGGAACAAAACCAAACGAAAAAAAGGTGGTACATGTATATAGCACACCCGTCGCATTCGCGTCGCACCACCACGGTCGGTCTGGCACGCCGCTCACTGAATGCAACGCGTGTCGCATTAGTACTACTGCAGTACTAGAAAAGAGAGATGAGCGATGGTAACTTACGGCTGAGTTACTTTTTTTTAGGCAGGTTGAGTTACTACTCCTACAGCAGAAAAGAGAGACGAGTGATGGTAACATACGGGCTGTAGATATGTTGAGAAATCAAAAAAAAATGTCAAGACACCGGCTATATCATACTGTACAGTACCAATAAAATAATCGAGTGGAGCAATTCGGTGCCCAGGCTCACCTGCACCTGGTTAGAAAACAATTCATAAAAAATTCAAAAACATTCAAACAAATTCAATTTTTTTGCATGGTAGAGAATTTGATGCGTGAGGTTTGCTCCAATTTTCAAATTGTTTGGACATCTGTGCAGCTCTTGGCAAAAAAGACAAATCGGGTCAGAAAAGTGCATGAACAGTATCCTTTTTTACAGACCCCGAATTTGTCTTTCTTTGCCGAGAGCTGCTCAGATGACCAAATGATTTGAAAATTGGAGTGGAACTCATGCATCAAATTATCTACCATGCAAAAAAATTGGAATTGTTTGAATTATTCTAGTATTTGTTTTGATTTTTTTCATCAGCGCGGCTGCAGATGAGCCCGAGCTCAGAAGATGATTATCGTAATCTATTTCGCTATGAATACAAATCTACTCCCCCCTACCCTAGGTAGCTAGGGCAACCTCCCCGCTCCATGCTTCACTGGTGATACTGTGGATTCGACCCTCCCCTCTTCCTGCCGCTCGGGCCACTGGTGGCGGGGAGGGGATCCCGGTGCCTCCGCTCCAGTTAGTAGTTTACATTAGGTTTTTTTTGTCCACGCACGCGCAGCCCTCACTCGGATGGGGGGCACTTCTCCTTTGAGATTGTCTTTCGGGCTCTGATCCTTCTTGATTTCGTCTGTCTAGACATAGTGGATGGAACATGAGCGTATTGTCATGTGGCGAGATTAGGTGTCAAGTGGTTCGGATAATTACAAGGGTTCAACGACGACAAGGGTGTGTTTGGTAGGGTGTATGAAGGGTGCATGAGAGCAAAATTTCCGTTCTCGACCCACTTTTGGGTGTTTGGTAGGGTGTATGAAGGGTGCATGAGAGCAAAATTTCCCTTCTCAACCCACTTTTGGGTGTTTCGTAGCGTGTATGAAGGGTTCATGAGTCCACACTTTCTTAACACAAATACACTAGGAGCATGCATGAAGAGGGATGCTGAGATGAGCATGCACAAAGAGGGAGCAACTATGCTGAGATGAGAATGCAACCAAACACACAATACGGCTCTATGGCTCTGGTCCTTATGGGCTTCTTCACGAAGACTTCTTGTTTATTGTCAAAAAGGTCAAGCCGACTCCGATAGGACAGCGGCGATATCGATCGACACATCTTCTATGAGTTAGTCTTTCACGCTCTGATCCTCGTCGGGGCATAGTCGATGGAGCTCCAACGTAGATTCATGTAGTCTCCTAGCGGTGGTGAGGCTAGGGTGTCTTGTCATGTGGCAAAATATTGCGTTATATGAATTATGTGCTTTAGATCAATTACGACTACTATGGCTCCGGGTCGCTGCTCCTTAGGGATAAGGGCAAGAACATTTCCCGACTGTCATTGACGAGGTTAAGCCAGCTCAGGTAGGATGGCGGCAACGGCGGTGCGTCGGTGGCTCGTTCTGACGGTAGTAGGTCGTTCGGTGGTCTCAGAATCTCGATGTAATTTTTATTATGTTTGAGATGCTTTTGTAGTACTCATGGTGAACTTTTTATAATAGATCTGGTCATTTTCACATAAGGGTTGCATATGTTGTAGTATGTTCAAAAGTAGAACAAAGATCGATGGCCCTTTAAATTTTCTCTGCAAATGCTAAGATCATGAATTCAAAATTTTGATTATGTTGAGAACAAATACAGTTCAAGATCTTGCTAGTGATACGTATAGGGTAGTTATCAAAGAAAATGTATGGTATTCCCCCATTTAGATGGGAACTGCAAAAGCCACGTTACGGCAACTTCAAAGTAGTGAGCCCATTGATGCAGTGTGGGCAAACGGTACCATCGACATCTCAAAGCCAAGAGTTCTAGCTTGTTTGTTCTCTCTCTAAATATATTCACCTATGTGGTTGTTCAATGAATGGAGGGCCGGGGTCCACAAGTGAACAATGCTACTAGTACTTCTGGACGCCGTGGAGTTTTGCTCACTGTAGCACATTAAATTGAGAGTTTCTTTTCTTTAATGTCACATACACACATTGAAACGATTGTTGTGGATAGAAAAAGAAAATCACTCCACTATATATATGGGCAGGAGCCTCGGCGCTTGCTACCCTCTCCAGATCTAAACAAGACAGCGGTGGCCACACACTCTCTCTGCTCACCGCTAGTCACAGATCCGGCCGAATCCCCTCGGCTGGGGTAGGGGAGTAGGTGCATCGTTCACGCGGTCGTCGGTGGCTAGGGAGGAGACCCACAGCTGCCGGCGCATCCTGATCGGCTGCCCATGCCGTTCTCTCCGAGACAACGCCGTCTCGGGAGGGCCTCTGACCCGATCTTCCTCCATCCCGTATTATGGCCAGATCCGGCCTCCCGCCACTGTCGTAGCCACATCATGACGACCATCAGGTATAGCTTCCTTCGAAAACGGCCTTGCTCTACTGCCCCAGCTCCCCACGTGGCTGCATGTGGATCTTTTTCTACTTCCATCAGCTGTTCCAAGGCCACCTTAATTTTTACTATTATTAGAGGTAAAGCTACTTCATGCAATTGAATCTAGGACTTGGTTGAAACAGGGAATAAAGGGGGGAAAGGTGTAGCATGAATCTAGGACTTGATTCAAAGAGGAAATAGAAGCAGGAAAAGTTGTAGAGACTGGCCAACCGGTCTCTTGGTTCAAAAGGAAAATAAAGGGAAAACGCAGTACAAACTGGACAAGGAACAGATCTATTATTGGTGGAGGAAGGAAAGAAAGTGGCAGCTGGGGGACAAGTCAACAGAGTATGTCGAGGATTAGATTTGTTGTCCTCACGTAGTAAAAGGTGCCTAAAGAGAACTAAATTTGGGTCCATCCCAGATCTTGGTTGGATGTTTGTTGCTCGGGGCAACAAACTCGGCCTCACCACATTATGCGTCCTTGTAGGTACATGGTGCTGATGCGTCCACTGTCTGCATGCCCTTGTACCAAGTTTTGCTGTTGTTAATGTAATGGCACTTGTAAAATGAAGCAATTGCACTGTTAAAGCAAGGATATGTCTAACCAATGTTGTTGTTAATCTAATGCCTCCAGTAATATGATGCAATTAATTTGTTTTACAAATGCTACTCTCCTGCTAGATTTCCCCTTATGATAAGTAAGTTGCTTCTTTATGCTGGTGAATGTCCTAGTGTCCCCACTGTCCCATGCACTTATACCAACTATTTAGCTGTTGTTAATCAAATGTAGCTGGTAAAATGAATCAATGCCACCATTAATGTAATGGCATATTTGACCGATGTCATTGTTGATCATAATGCTTCGAGTAATAATTTTCCGTTTTAAAATTTCTACTGTCCTTGCATGATTGGCATGAAGATAGATGCTTCATTTCATTTCGTGTATGTTTCATATTTTGTTATTGACCAGTAACTATTTTCTTTCTATCTTTTTGTGCAGATAGGGATATCCATTTCACCTCGTTGCTATTGTGACCTTTTGGAGAACTGCACGAAACACCTTTTTTTAAAGAGTGTGTTGTGCAGTTATACTAAAATGTCACATGGGCAATGTCTCTCGATTTTAGTGGAACTACACAAAGGGTGATTGGAGTTCCTAACATCTCCATCTAACTCTGTCGGTAATCTCGTGCAACAGTTTATTAACCTTTGCAAGATTAGCCGTCACCGTCACCACAATGGCACTTGATTTTAGTGAAACTGCATAAAAGTATAAGCAAATTATAGTTGCACCTTCCATGAGCATGACAGCCAACCTTGATGTTGCTCAAATTTTAGTGCAACTAATGAAGGAGAAGCTGCCAGCTCATGGGACCAAGTACATCTTGCTAGCTGCATGATGCAAACATTGCTATATTTTAGGTGAACTGCACAAAAAGGTTGCATGAATTGAATCATCCATGTTGGTGACTGGTTCTTGGACTGGTGTCAACCCGTCTACAATGGCCTTGAATGCAGTTATGGTTCCCATGACCGGGTATGTTCCTTTTTGGTTGATTTTGACTCTGCATTCAGCTAGTGATCTTGTGCTACTGTTTTTGCACTGCTATGAGAAAGCAATAATGATATTGTTTTTGCATCTTAATGTAATGCCACTAATAATTTGAGGCAATGTTTTGGCACTGCTAGTGCCATAATACAGTTATAATAGAGCTATTGTCTTAACTATCGTCTCATTTCCAATGTAGATAATTTGCTGAAGGCGTATCCGGGAGAATTGAGTCCATTTGCACTGCATCAACCAGATAGCATGGGCACTGAACTAGTTGAGTCCATGAGGCATACTGTCGAGGTGGCGCGGGCCCCCTCTCTCCCTCGCAGCATGGCGAGCGCCATAATTTTAGTTGAACTGCACAAAAAAAAGAGATTGGAATGACTCAAGGCCCCTCCTTCTACTGCCACACTAAAGTTGTTGATAGATGTCAACGAATCGCCATCATGGCAAGATACGGGGACCTGAAGAACAACTTGATCTCACAAAGTCATCTCACACTGGTCAGTACTGTCCTTCATCCACATGATCGTGCTTTGTCATACTGTGCTAGCGTTGTATTTTTTTATATAAAGCTATTGTATCACAATTTTTTCCCACTAAGAAAATAAAGTTGCTACAACTAGTGCCACTATTATAGTAATCATGCTTTTTCATTATCTGTGCAAACAGGAATACTCAACTACAGATGTTGGGATGGTCAAAGCATTCACCAAGTTCTTGGTGCTGGACAGTGTTCTTTCCCTTGAACTTGTGGAAATTCTTCTGCACCACATTGGCGCTAGAAGAACCCTCTGCCCCTTTCGTGTGTGAGTCCTTTTCTCTCGAGTACTGCTCAACACTTAGATGATGGATGACATCCTCAACACAAAATTCATGCCTCAAGTGCTTGAGAGAAGTAGCAAAGTTCCTCCATGAAGGAGGGAGTTTTGCAATAATGCAACCCGCGTCAAACTTGTCCGGCAACTCACACTTCAGGAGCTCCAGCTCCTTAGCGATGCACTGTATCTCATGAGCCTAGTCCAACACAGGACGACCCGCTTACGCACATATTGGAAGTGCTAGTGCCACCAGTTATCCAGAAAATATTCATCTGCCAATGTTTGACATGCGTGGCCATAAATAGGATTGGTTTCAATGTTTCAGCAAATCCTTGAATCAAATTTCTTACAGGAAGCATCAATCGATTTTATTTACTTGTTAACATTCTCACAATGTCTTAGTTAAACAGTAACTATTGGCTTTGATCTATGAATCATTGAGATGCGTAGGCATCTTTGTTGTACTTATTATTTGAATCTTATGAGTTGGTTGTGAATCTTGCAAGATGTGAAACACGGCAATATGATGCAGAGAACAGCAACCCTAACAATCTGTTCAAACTTGGTAGTATTGTCTGTCTGAAAGCGCGACAAATGAGCCGTTTGCGTGTGTCCTGAGAATAATAATTCTAATTGTTTTGCATGTTGATTTTATGGCACTTATAGAACGAGCCAATGGCATTTTAATGGGTCGAGGGGGCATGCAGCGGGCGAGGGAGGAGGGGTTAGTAACTGCTGCCGCCTGTACCCATTACGTTCACCGGCGATTGCAGTTCCCCAAGAGTGGAAAAGCGAACTGCTACCGCCGCCTACCCCCTACGTTCACTGGCGACAGTTCCCCAAGATTGGAAAAACAAACTGCTGCTGCCGCCCCCAGTACCCCACTACACACCGATCCCCAGTGTAAATAAGGAGCCCTCCGCTATCCATATGTCCCCATCGTTTTCATTTTCCCCCTACCCCCAATCCCCACAAAACGAGAACCGCTACAACAACTCTGCGTGAGAAGAGACTCCAATGGCGATCCAAGGGGAGAGCCTGCTGGATATCGACTCCAGCAAGGAGTTCAGCTTTTAGTTCGCCATTCAGACCCATGGCAGCACCAAGTTGAATGTGATGTACACCAATGATCCGGACTCGGTGAAGCTCTGCGTCGCCAAGTTCAAGCAGTACCTACAGGACGAGAAGCACAAGGTCGCGGGACTACACCTTTTGCCCATCCATCCATCTCCTGACAGGGACCAGCGGATCGCCGTCACCCAGGTATGCATGGGGGACGAGGTTCTAGTCTACCACTACTATAGGGCCATCAGGGGTACTGGAGCATTCGCCCATTTGATCGGCATCGCCAACTGCACCTTCGCTATGGTGGAGAGCAGGAAGAACGCCACTGTGCTTTACGATTCGGCCATCTGGTGCAAGAAGCTGATTGACATCCAGAAGCGATACAAGATCATCGGCAACGGGCAAGAGGAGGACTCCGTGGTTGACCTCGCCGCGGCCATCATCGACCCCTGCTACGCCAACATGAAAGAAGACGTGCATACGTAGGACCTGAACACGTGGGAGGTACCTTTGAATCTAGCCTACATGTGGGATCGAGGAGATTGGTCTACAGGGGGGTGAATAGACAGTTAACCGACCAAAGTTGCAGTTTTTAGTTTCTCTTGGAACTTAGGCAGATTTTGGCACAAGTTAAGATAACACCAATACTTCCTACACATGCATATCTAGAGATTGAGTAGCGGAAATAGTAAAGCATGCAAGTGTACGGAAAGTAAAGGGGTAGAGTATGGAAGAGCAAACACAATGAAGACATGGTGGTTTTTGGCGTGGTTCTGATAGGTGGTGCTAGCATACGTCCATGTTGATGCAGACTTCAACCCATGAAGGGTAACGGTTGCGCGTGTCCAAGGAGGGCTCCACCCACGAAGGGTCCACGAAGAAGCAACCTTGTCTATTCCACCATAGCTTACGTCCACGATGGACTAGCCTCACTTGGGGTAGATCTTCACGAAGTAGGCGATCTCCTTGCCCTTACAAACTCCTTGGTTCAACTCCACATCATGTCAGAGGCTCCCAAGTGACACCTAACCAATCTAGGAGACACCACTCTCCAAAAGGTAATAGATGGTGTGTTGTTGATGAACTCCTTGCTCTTGTGCTTCAAATGATAGTCTCCCCAACACTCAACTCTCTCTCACAGTTTGGCTATGGTGGAAGAAGGATTTGAGTGGAAAGCAACTTGGGAAGGCTAGAAATCAAGGTTCAAATGGTAGAAATGGAATCTCTTAATCTCAACACATGAGTAGGTGGTTCTCTCTCAGAAAATGTATGGTGGAAGTGTAGGAACATTCTGATGGCTCTCCTTACTTAGGAAGAGGGGGTGGAGGGGTATATATAGTCTCCACACAAAATCCAACCGTTACACACTTTTGACCCAACTCGGTGGCACCGATCAGAAATCAGCTCGGTGGCATCGACCCGTGTAAAAGATATGAATGTTAGGAATCTCGATGGAACCGACTGGAACAACTCGGATGGACCGATGTCCAATGGTTAGGGCAAACCTCGTCTCGGTGGCACCGATTGCATCAACTCAGTGGGACCGAAGTGAAGAAATAAGGCAACAGAGAGTTGGCAAGCCATCTAGGTGGTACCGATTGCAATTCTTGGTGGGACCGAAATAATTGCAAAAATAATAGAGAGTTGGCAAGGCCATCTCAGTGGTACCGAGATCCATATCAGTGGATCCAATTTGTTAGGGTTTTGGCAGTGGCTAAGTCCAAATGAACTCGGTGGCTCCGGATAGGAATGAATTGGTGGGGCCGAGTTGGAATGTAGGTTTTGGACATATTTGGATGGAGAAAGTGGTTGAGGGTTTTGGAGCACTGTCACTAAGCACTTGAGCAAAAAGAACATTAAGCAACAGCTCAACCCTTTTAATAGTATTTGCTTTCCTATGGACTCAATGTGATCTTGGATCACTTAACAAAAATGTAGAGTCTTGAGATTTTCCCAATCCATGTCCTTAGCATTTTGAAGGGTTCCACATCCTCTTGTCCTTGCCACGCCATTGTTGAACTTGTCTGAAATTCACTAGATAGAGACATTAGTCCAACAACATGTATGTTGGCATAAATTACCAAAACCACCTAGGGAGCAAATGTGCTTTCAATCTCTCCCTTTTTGGTAATTGATGACAACATACATCAAAGCTTCAAATAAAGATTTAGCAGAAGTTTGTATGTAAGCTTTGAAGGAAACATGTAACATGTATGAGCTTGTGACACCCCCGACTTAATCGTGCACTAATCATACACGCAAACGTTCACGATCAAGCACAGGGACTCACAGGAAGATATCACAACACAACTTTAAACACAAATTGAAAATAAAGCATCATATTACAAGCCAGGGGTAACGAGGACCCGAATACATAAGTCATACACACAGATGATATCTGAGTACAGACATAGTTAGTCAAGTTTTGCCTTAAGAAGGCTAGCACAAACAACGATACAGATCGAAAGGCGAAGGCCTCCTGCCTAGGGCCTCCGAACTACTCCTGGTCGGCTGGCTCAATCCAGTAGTAAGTGCCATCGGGACCCTCCTAGTAGTAAGCTCCTACGGTGGCGTCTGGCTCCTGGGCTCCATCGTCTGATGTATCAACAATTGGGTATGGGGGAAAAAGAATAGCAGAGCAACCGTTAGTACTCATCCAAAGTACTCGCAAGACTGACATAAGAACTATACTAATTATGCATTTGTATCAAATGAATGGGGCTATCTCTTGGACTGAACTGCAGAATGCCAGAATAGAGGGGGAGAAGCCTAGCCTATCGAAGACTAGCATCTTCAAGCAATCTTGCAGCATTGGAAGAGAGTAGAATATAGCAGCATATAATAGTGTTGTATGGCAGCAACTCCCCGAGGTCAATTCTCGACTATCCCGCGAGAAAGCGATCCCGAGAGCAGTAGTATCAGTTTAATAAGCATCATCATCAGTTTGTAGTTGTCATAGATCCGGATACCACTCTGAGCGTCCTGTTACCGTGGACACGGCTATTCGAATAGATAACTTCCCTGTAGGGGTGCACTACTGTTACCCAACACGCTCGATTACCTCTGGCCGGACACACTTGCTGGGTAATACCCGGCCTCGGGTGATCGACATGACGCAGTCCGACCTAGGCTCAGCAGAGAGGTCAACACGCCGGTCTAAATCCTAAGTGCAAAGGGGTCATGGGCCCATCACCCTTTGCACTCCTGCACGTTGCGTGGGTGGTTGGGGTGCAGGCGCGACACTGTATACACAAGTGAAGTACCAGCCCAATCCCAACAATCAGCCCGTATCTCTAAACTGTCACATCTGAAGAGCTTTCGGCTGATACATACGACGTAGAGGGTCCCATAACCATTATCCCACGTGGTGGTAGTGCGTATAGGGCACGACGACCCACTCAGATCAAATACCCAGTTTCGTTAGGCATATTTAGTAACTCGCAGAGACAATCAGAGTTTCTGTCGCTCCGACTTGATAGCACTTGTCGCGCGGGTACTCTTGGAGCCGACCCATCTTTAATGTTATTCTCTCGCGGGCACCCATGGGGCCAGCCCGACTTTAACAATTTAAGTTGTGCAGTAATGTAAACATTTCCGCGATCACACCCAGTGTGATCATGGCCCGGTATCAAGCATGGCATACGGACATGGCAAAGTGCCAAAGATGTTACAACAGCATAGCTAACTAGGCATCATGGGATAACAGGTAATGTATGAGTAGTAGGCGACAAAATCAGGCTATGCATCAGAATAGGTTAAAGCAAGGCAGCGGCAATTTCTAATGCAAGCAGGAGGGAGAAAGAATAGGAAATATCGGCATGCGTCAAGGGGGAATTGCTTGCCTGGAAGCTCTGCAGAGAGGGGCTGGTCGTCAGTAGGCTACTCGTCTGGATTGTAGTCGAACTCTGCTGCGGCGTCGTCGGTCTCGGCGTCTATTGAGAAGAAGGAGGGGGCAGAAACAATAAATTCACGGCAAAAATGCAATCACTATTCATTACATGCCTAAATGATATGCAGAAGTGTTTTACTGCCTAACTAACTGATTTAGTTAATTTAGGAATTTATTTGGATTTATTTTATTAAAGTTGGGCACTATTCATTTACCGGATACGGGCAAAATGTTCCATGTTCTGTATGTTAGATGGGTGTGGCAGACATGTGGATAGGTTATTCAGATTCTACATATTTTTCTGATCGTTTTACATATAGAAATTATTTTCATCTGACTTACGGTTTAAAAGATATGATTTTTCAAAGTTTATTGAATTTCTGGATTTAATTTAATTATTTAATTTTAGAATTATCCAAAACAGTAAGGGATGACGTCAGCATGATGCAATGCTGAAGTCAGCGGTCAACAGCGCAGTTGACTACAGTCAAACCTGACAGTGGGTCCAGTGGGACCCACTGGTCAGCCTCACAGTAGTTTAATTAGGTTTTATTTAAACTAATTAGGATTAATTTAGCGGTGGGGCCTATTGGTCAGTGGGTAATTAGCGTTTTAATTAACTAATTAACTAATTAACCGATTATTTATTTTAATTAAAATCTTTAATCGTGCGGGACCCACATGTCAGCGACAGTGGGTGCCACGTCAGCACGTTGATCCGGTTAACGAGTCAACAGACCCACCCGTCAGCGACACAGGGGGTCCCACGCGTCAGGCCACATTGGCGCCGGCCGGGAACTCTCCGGAATCACGCCGGCGAGTGCGTCTCACGGCGGCGCGGCTCGGGCTATGGTCGGAAATCACGCACAGGGCGCCGTTTGATGCGCGGTTGGTCGCGTTGGAACGGCAAGACGACGGCGCGTCGTTTGGCGGTGGTCGGAGCGACTGGAATGGCCGGAAACAAGCGGTACGACCTCGCCGGCAGCGAGCTGTTCGGGTGAGCAATGGGGACAGCGTTCCGGCGCGCAAACGAGCGAGAGAAAAGGCTAGGCGGGTGCTACGCAATGCGGCGAGTTCGTCGGGCACTAGCCCGAGACCAAACGGTCACCGGACGGTCGCCGGCGACGAGATCCGCGGAGGAGCATACGGGCGTAGCGGCGGCAGCGGCTATAGCTACGGGGAGAGGACGGGGAGAGGGGGAGAAGATGCGGCAGCTCACAGTGGCCCTGCAGGTGTGCGACAGTGTGCTCTGGGAAGGGCGACGGCGGCAAATCGATGACGGTGATGCGGGTGGCCGTGCGGGGAAGACGAGCTCGGGGAGGTCGATGCAGGGGCGCTGAGCTCCAATGCGTGGCCTCAGGCGACGTAGTCGAGGATGGCAAGGACGTCGGGCACGGCGGAGCGATGATCGGGGCACGGTGGCCACGGGATCGAGCGTCGGCGGCGGTAAGCTCTCGGGCGAGCACAAACGAGAGCGAGGGAGGGGACGAGAGGTGGATCTGGTGGGCTAGGGTTACTCGGGAGAGGGAGAGGGGCTCGGGGCAGGCTTTAGCAGCGTCGGGGACGGCGTGGATGGCCGACACCGCGACGGCCATCGCCGTGTCAGTGCGGGCGCGCGACAGCGGTGCGATGAGGACGACGAGCGGCTTAACGGGCTGGGCCAGGTACTGTTTCACTAAGCCTCAGCCGCGCAGTAACGTCTAACCGTTTTTCTTTTCTATTTTCTATTTTTCTGTTTTGTAAAATGTTTGACCACTATTGGACTTTTATTAAATGTGTGACTTAGTTCAAATATTACAGTGCAATATTCTTTAACACCAGAAATTAGTTTGGCTAAAATATAAATTCATTTGGAGTTTTGATTAAATAAAATGGATTAAAAGGTGCTGTTTTGGTACTGGTTTAGGTTGATAGAGTTACTTAGACAATTTTAGTGATGTTGTTTTCCGGAACATAATTAGTTATGAATTATGTGCTATTTAACGAACATTTTAGTTTCAAATTTGAACAACTTTTATTTTGCACTTTAAATTTCAATTTCAATTTAATTTGGAATTTGAAATGAGATATGATGCAAATGATGATTAGGAACTGTTAAGCATGCTGACTTGGCATTATCAAGAGGTGATTACTGTAGCTATTACATGGGGATGTTACAATTCTCCTCCTCTAACAAGAATTCTTGTCCCGAGAATTAAGAGGAATACTGAAAGAAAGAGGGGTCTTCTTCGCGAAGACGATCCTCGCGTTCCCAAGTGGCTTCATCTTCAGAATGATTTGACCATTGAACCTTGAGGAACTTGATCGCCTTCTGACAGGTCCGACGTTCAGTTTGATCAAGAACGCGGATCGGATATTCTGGGTACGATAGATCTTCTCGCAATTCTAGCACTTCATGATCCACAGCTCGAATAGGATCCTTGAAGCAGCGACGAAGTTGCGATACATGAAAGACATCATGCACCTGAGAAAGGTTTGGCGGTAATTCCAATTGGTATGCCACTTCTCCATGACGGGCAAGAATACAGAACGGGCCGATGTAGCGAGGAGCTAACTTGCCCTTGATTACGAACAGATGAGTGCCTTTCCACGGAGTGACACGAAGGTAAGCTTGCTCACCAGGTTGATAGACTATTACCTTGTGCTTTCGGTCATAGTTGCTCTTCTGACGAGACTGAGCAGCTTTCAAGTGTTCACGGACAATGCGGACTTGTTCTTCAGCTCGTTGAATAATATCCGGTCCGAAGAGTGAACGTTCCCCAGTTTCTGACCAACTCAGAGGGGTTCGACACTTACGTCCGTATAGAACTTCAAACGGTGCCATCTTCAGACTAGCCTGGTAGCTATTGTTATAAGAGAATTCGACATACGGAAGAGATTCCTCCCATTTCTTACCGAATGAGATGACACAAGCTCGAAGCATATCTTCAAGCACTTGATTAACTCTTTCAACTTGACCCTAAGACTGAGGGTGAAAGGCAGTGCTAAAGGACAGATGAGTTCCCATAGCTTCTTGGAAACTTTTCCAAAACCTTGAAGTAAAGAGGCTGCCACGGTCTGAACTGATCTCCAACGGAACACCGTGGAGTGACACAATTCGGGAAACATACAAGTCTGCTAACTGACTAGCAGTGATAGTCTCCTTGACAGGCAGAAAGTGAGCAACCTTGGAGAATCGGTCGATGACGACAAAGATAGCATCATGACCCTTCTGGGATCTAGGAAAACCAGTAATGAAATCCATTTGGACCTTGTCCCATTTCCATTCAGGTATTTCAAGGGGTTGCAAAGTTCCAGCAGGCCTTTGATGTTTAGCCTTGATGCGATGACAGACGTCACACTCAGCAACATAACGGGCGATGTCTTGTTTCATACCAGGCCACCAGAATCTCTAATGAATATTTTGGTACATCTTTGTGCTACCAGGGTGAATTGAGAGAGGCGTTTCGTGTGCTTCTTTCATCACATCCTTCCTCATATCCTGGTTGTGGGTTGTAGGGACCACTAAACGACCATTGAAGAACAAACCGTCTTTGTCATCTAGGTGGAATTCTGAATACTTTCCTTCACAAAGATATTGCTTAATCTTATGGACTTTGGAGTCATACTTCTGCATATTTCTGATCATATGCTCGAGATTTGATTCAACAACCAGGGTATTGAGATAACCCTACAGAACAATATGGAGGTTCAACTTGCGAAGCTCTTCATAAAGCAGAGGTTGCGCTTCCTGGACCATGAGGTTGTTGCAATAAGCCTTGCGACTCAAAGCATCGGCCATTACGTTAGCCTTACCAGGGGTGTAGGAGATATTCATATCATAGTCAGCTATTGTCTTGAGCCATCTTTGCTGACGAAGATTCAGGTCTGGCTGAGTATACAAATACTCCAAGCTCTGATGATCCGTGTATATCTCGCAATGATTACCAAGAAGGTAATGTCGCCACAGCTTCAAAGCATAAATAACCGCAGAAAGTTCGAGATCGTGTACTGTATAATTTTCCTCGTGAGGACGCAATTGACGAGAGCCATAAGCAATTACTTTGCGCTCTTGCATTAGGACGCAGCCTAATCCTTGATGAGATGCATCACAGTAAATCACGAAATCCTTTTGGGAATCCGGGGGTGCTAGCACTGGGGTAGATGTCAACTTATCTTTGAGTGTCTGAAAGCTTTCCTGACATTTTTCTATCCATTCAAATTTAACACCTTTGTGAAGCAGATCAGTCAATGGCTTGGCAATCTTCGAGAAGTTCTCGACGAATCGGCGGCAATAACTAGCGAGGCCAAGAAAACTCCTGACTTGCTTGACATTCTTTGGAGGAGTCCAGTCAAGAATAGCCTGAGCTCGCTCGGGGTTAACAGCAATGCCATCCTTGGAAATCACATGACCAAGATAGGTCACGCCAGATAACCAGAATTCACACTTGGAGTATTTGGCATATAACTGGTGTTCTCGCAGCTTCTCCAATACAAGCCGAAGATGTTCGGCGTGTTCTTCTTCATTCTTGGAAAATATAAGGATATCATCCAAATAAACCACGACGAATTTGTCGAGGTAATCCATGAAGATATAGTTCATCAATCGGGAGAAGGTTGCTGGAGCATTGGTTAATCCAAATGACATAATGGTGTACTCGTATGATCCATAACGAGTAACGAAAGTGGTCTTCGGAATATCCTCCTTTCGAACTCGGATCTGATGATAACCCAACCTCAAGTCGAGTTTAGAGAACATAGAGGATCCAGCAAGCTGATCATAAAGATCGCTGATCCGGGGCAGTGGATACTTGTTCTGGATCGTGGCTTGGTTCATGGGCCGATAGTCCTGGACCAATCGGTTAGTTCCATCCTTCTTCTTAACGAAGAGAGAAGGTGCTCCCCAAGCAGAGGAACTGGGTCGGATGAAACCCTTTTTCAGTGACTTGTTGATTTCTTCCTTGAGCTCGAGAAGTTCATGCGGAGGCATCTTATAAGGACGCTTCGCAATAGGGGTAGTGCCAGGCTTCAACTCGATGACAAACTCGACAGCTCTAACCGGGGGTATTCCTGGAAGTTCTTCCGGAAATACGTCCGGAAAGTCACGGACAACCGAAACGTTCTCAATCCCCTCAAGAGGTGAGGCGTTCAAAGCATTCAAAGCATATATCTGAGCTTCGGCATTCCGGGTAATGCGAGCGATGTAGTTCACTATCTCATTGGAGGGATGAAGAAGTTGGACAACTTTAGTGGCACAATTGATCGAAGCAATATGAGCTTTCAACCAATGATTCCCAGAATGAGGTCTATGGTGGAAGAGTTCAAGACAATGGGTGAAACAAGGAATTCCAATCCTTTGATTTCAACAGGAATATTGTGTGCTATCATGGAGGTTTGATAACGGCCTCCAGGGGTGCGGACAACCATTGGTATGTTCATGTTTTCAAATGCAATGTCATGCGCTAATGCAAATGCTTCTGACATAAATGAATGGGATGCTCCTGAATCAAATAAAACTGAAGCAGGTACTGAGTTAACGAGAAGGGTACCCATCACAGTAGCAGGCTGATCCTGAACTTCTTCAATATCAATGTTGTAAGCATGTCCACGACCATAAGCAGCAGGCCCAGTATTATAGTTGCGGGCCTGATTGTTGCCACGACCATTGCCACGGCCATTACGAGGAAATGCCAACTGATTCTGAGTTTGACAACATTCCTTAGCAAGGTGACCTGGCTTGCGGCACTTGAAGCACAGACCATCTTCAGGACGAAGAGGAGCACTGGCTGGAGCAGCTTGAGCTCTCGGCTGCCTCGGTGGTGGAGGAGCCAGACGGGGTGCAGCATAAGAGGGCCTCGGCGCAGGAGCAGCTGGACGGTACACACTGTTGGGAATCCAGATACGACGTTTCTGTGCTGAGCTCAAAGATGAGCCAATGTCGCGATAGCGCTTCTGCGACTCCTTGTGCTTGATCTGAGCGGTCTCAACCAAAATAGCCTTGTTCACGAGAGTGGCAAAGTCGGTGAAGTCTTGAGCAGCAAGGGCAAGCTTAAGATCCGGGTGAAGTCCACTATGGAACTTCTCCTGTCTACGAGCATCAGTTGGATTGTCTTCTTCAGCATAGCGGGACAAGTTAAGGAACTCCCACTGATAGGCTTCGATAGTCTTGTTGCCCTGAACGAGGTTGCGGAACTCGGTCTTCTTCCGGTCTATGATTCCCTGAGGAATATAGCGAGCACGGAAGGCAGTCTGAAACTCAACCCAAGTAACGATTGTCCCAGCAGGCAGTGTACGCTTGTGAGTGGACCACCATTGAGCAGCGGGTCCTTTTAGGAAGTAGGTCGCGAAGGTGACAAGGTTGTCAGGGGCGACACCAGCAGATTCCATCTCAAAGGCGATGTCGCGAAGCCAGTCATCGGCATCCAGTGGCTGTTCAGAGTTGCGGTAAATAGTGGGGTTGAGACGCACAAACTCTGAAAGTGTTATTGAAGCTGGGTTCTGGTTCTGATTGTTCTGGTGCGGGAACTGAGCCATGATATTAGTCATGAACTAATGGTTCAGCTCGAATTGCTGCATCATAGCTGCCATATAGTCTGGTGGTGGTGGGTTTTTAATGGCACGACCACGACCACGAGCACCTGGCCTAACCATCCTGCTAAAATTTCAACAGGGGTAGTTTAGTAAAAACAACTGCAAGTGTTTAGCGACAATCATGATGTAACACGACAATGAATAAGTAGTGCATCAGATACATAACAGTAGTCTATTAAGACATACAGATCCATACACAGAGTCAGTTACATGCGGACAGCATAACGGCGTAAAATTAAAGAAAAAGACATGCTAGGCGGCGCGCAGGCACGCGGTGAGGAACTACACAACGAGACATAGCAAAGGCTACATCAACGTCGGAGAAAACCACTGAAACGGGGTAACTGCAAGTGTGGACGATGAGTCTCGAAGGCAGGAAAGTCCTGCTCTGCGTGTGCACTCTGATGCAGAACCCAGTCTCGAACTGGAAGAAGAGGTCCACGCGCGGGGGTGTGACCTCCAATAGTAGGCCAATCGATACCTGCCGGCATCTGAGTCCTACGCGGGTAAAGGATATACTCTGAATGTATCCCTACACGAACAGCTGGTAGCAACTGTGTCATAGCATCGTAGAGACGTGCTCGAGTGGCAAACAGCTCGACGGCAAGAGCCCGGTTAGCGCGATCCAGAGCCTGAGTGCACTGAATCAAAACGTGCGGGTCATACCGACGTCGCTCGTAAGGGGCACAGATAGCTGTGTAGTATCCGGTAGCTTCTCCAGCAGGGGCATACGGGACGTATCGGAACTCAGATTCATCCAAGTGATTGTGCTCTCCACGGAGACGTGCGACAGCTGAATAGGCGGCATCATGGACTGCCATCTCAATCGTCACACCGATACCGTGGAAAAGGTGCAGCTCAGTGTCAGAGTTGTCTTGCTGAACAAAGATACGAACATCGGCATGGTACTGCTCCTGGTTGAACTCACGGTAATCCTCGTAAACCATGTACTCAGGGTACCAGCGGTAACCCAGTCTGGTCAGGAGGGCGATCAGGACAGCTGGAAAACCAGGGGCATCACGAGCCCAAATGCGAAGCACAAGCTGCGTCGCAGGGCGCGGCCAAAACAGGCGATCCATCTGAAACAGAGGAAATTCAGGATTGTCAAATGACAATGAGAAGTATAATATAACTTGGAGAGAGAGGTTAAACAAACCAATGGAAAGGAAATGTGATTATCATACTAATCAGATCAATGGTAAGGAACAAGCACAGATAATCCAGCTCTCCAGGTGGACGAGATTACGAGATCCTAGTGTCGGCGTTAGTAAAATTCATTTAACCAGAAAGGAAGAGAATTCAGAGTCCCAGAGTATAGAAGAGGAATAAAAGATCCTAATACCACCCAGTTGGCGACATGGGCCTGTAAGCCGCACAGCCATGTTAGTAAAATAGTTTTCGGAAAGACTATACTCAACTCCGAATACAATTCATCATATTAGTCTCCGAATTCAAAATACCGAACAAAGTTAGAACATTACAAGTCTCGAGACCGCGAGTAGCGAGTTTGTCGTCTCATTACAAAGTCGATATCATCTAAACTACCATCACATAGAAGAGAGCTGCGGTCACGATGAGCATCATCGCGATGAAACTGGTCTTCATCCGGTTCCTCCTCCGCTCCCTCCTCTCTCCCGCTAGATAGCGCGCATATCTAGCTTCCGCCTCTACCCTAGTGGCGTACCCTTTGTAACTGTTCCCGCTGAAACGGTAAACCTGTTTCCGACACTCCTCCCAGTCGTCGTAGACTCCGGGAACCTTACCCTTGTACACGACATACGACGGCATCTCTATGCAATAGACAAACAAAACGTTAATAGCAATTCACAGATAATATATAAGCAATATATGAGTATGCAACAAAAGGATCGGAAGAGAAAAGCAGCACATTAATAGCACGGTTCATGGTCCTACTAATAAATAGCATCGATTACATATAAGTTGAACGAATGTCCAAACTGAAGAGACATACAAGTTCATTAAAGTTTAATTACAACATGAGCTAATCGATATTTCAGAACTACATAGCATCAATACTTTCGACTCGACTCAGGGACCGGAGCGTGGATGAAGCCGCCGTCTTTCGTGATGGTCATGAATGTGCGGTCGTTGTCAGCCTGCATTTGTAGCGTTGTTTCTATGTTACTGTTGGACGGTTGATAGTTGAGGTAGAACTGCCCCGAGGTACGAAGGACATCTTCATAGATGATTTCCGCCAACTCCGACTGGATGCGCAAGAATTCTTGTCTGATGTCCTCGTCCTGGATTGCCGACAAGCGTGCGGCCCATTCTTTGAGCTCATTTGGTAGCATACGCTGATGATGGTTCCGTACGATCGCCCGCATGTGATGGAGGGCGTAGTAGGCATCCTTCTGACTGCCAGGCGGCTGCTTGACGCAGGGGAACGTCGTTGTGTGGGTGAACACGTGCTTGCCGTACCTACAAATTGGCCTCTTGAAGGTGCCTCCAGATTTGGCGTAGCCGGGGAGAACATCATCAAGAACTTTCTTGATATTTGTGTAGTCTTTCTTCGACTGACGGTCCGAGTCGAAATACGTGGCTGTGGAATATTTTGGGCTTAAGCGGATGAGTGTGCAATGTGTGTCACTGCACAAAACACGGAATGTTAGAAAAAAAAGAACGATCAAGATCTAAGCAATCATATGTTACGGGGCGGTGAGGGGATGACTTACTCGGAAAAGTAAGGCACGAGGAAGTTATCCTTATCCTGGTTCGCCAGGATGACGCCTTCGAGGTATGAACTCGCGACTTGCCGGTCCCCAGCGCTGCCCAAGATCTTGGCACGCATGTAGAAGGGGTCGACTATCACGATGTCCGGGGTCTTGTCTCTAATGATCCGCATCTCCATACTGAGCGAAAATAGCCGAATGAAGGTGTAGTGCAGCGGATAAAGGTTAAACATAGAGAAGATGTCATCAAACCGCAGGACAATCATACGCCCCATGGTGCTATCGACAAAGCCCCTGCCCTCTGGCACCTTGGCCACGAAAACCGGATATGCCACATCTTTCTCGAAGAGACGCCGCTTCTCCATAGTAAGAACACCGTCATGCAGACTCCACATAGCAGGGGTTGCAGCATTGAGCAGATTAGTCGGTAGCATCAGCCTACCCGCCACATGCACCCTCCTCGAGATATCCTTGGATATTGGTGGCCCGTCCTGAGCACAGATCGTACTCGATGCCGGCTGGCTCGCACCCTTGCCACTTTTTCTTTTCCGTCCCTTCTCCTTCTTCTTCTGCTGTAATGGGATCGAGTTCTGCTCAGAGACCACCTTCTTGAGTGTGTTGGGGCTGATAATGTTTCGCACCTCGGCTGTTTGAGTCTCGGTGAAGGCGTCAGCTGGAGGCGTCTCCTGAGAACTGACTAGACAACGCCTGTTGCAATTGGGTTTCTCCGCGGTACCAGCTAGATCGCGATCGTCTTTTGCAGGGTTGGGTTCTTGAGAAGGAGGCCCCGCCAAGAAGTCGTCATCGTACCCATGTTCGTTGAAGTACTTATCGACGTTGGAAAATGTATCGTCGTCGCCGTCCGGATCCTGTGCCATATGCCTGTCCGGATCAGCTGACGGCGGTAGCGTTGCGACGGTCTTGCCATGGCTTGGCGACGGCACGACTGGCGGTGTTCTCTGTGGGGTGGTGTCCCCCGCCCCCAAACGAATCTGGCTCTTCGGCCAAAGCAAGGACCAGTTGTAGCAGGCGCTGAGGGTCATCACATCATCATCGTCGGCCCCAGGGGGTCGATACGGAGGTAACACGTCGTCGCAGCCCCGCAGCACCCGAACCAGTTGAACCCTATACACGGCGGGTGGCATCGGATTACCGTGGAACAATCGGTTGCCCGGTTCAACGATTTTGGCCTTGGCGACATCGATCAACTCGCCGTTCATGAAGTGCAGGAGAGTGCATGGAACGTTGGCGGCGCCCTACGAAAACATGTAGGGCGTCAGGGATGCCCGGTCAAAGGCAAGGAGATGAAGTCATCGGCCGAGGCTTAGTTACCCTGATGGCGTCGAGCTCGGCTAATGTCAAGGCACCGCCAACGGCGGGCATGCAAGTGACGGAGGGGCCGCTTGCTGCCGAGGTGCCGGCCGGCGTATTCTTCCCACTCCCGGGTGCATTAAGCTCCAATACTGGCGCCGGCCCCGGAGTCACCAACGCCGCCTCCGCCGGAGACACCAATGCCGGCGCGTTGTGCGAGTTGCTGCCCGTGAAGCTGGGAATCGGGGGCGGCCCATGTTGGCCACCCGCAATCCACCCCCGCAGCCCGGCAAGCAAGGTAGGCATAATGGCGGTGATCATCGCTCCCAGTTGGTCTCGCACTTGCTCTTGGACTATCTCCGGAATCCGCGCCACTTGTGCCTTGAGTTCTTTAACCTCGCGCTCCTGGCTTTCCAATCTGGTCTTTTTCTCCTTTCGCCCAACCTTATAGTATTCCGACCATTTCATGGACAAGCCTTCGCCGGCCACACGACCAGCTGACGACGCCTTAGTGAACTTATCCTTGTGTTTCATTACGTTCAACGCCCCATTTAAAGTGGTGTCCCAAGGGGCAGACGGGGAGCTGAGAGACCCCGCGCTACTGCTTTCAGTTTCCTGCGGAAGGAACGTGAACCATTTAGAAATTTGGCTTCATTAATTAGAATGCAACCATATGGAGCTAATTACGCGGGGGTGTATTCCTTACCAGAACACGCTCAAGATCCTTCACCTTCGGATCCGTGGTAAGCTCCTTTGTTACCGGGTCCTCCTTGTACTGGGCCCTGACATAGTTCCTGGTCTGCTTTTCATGGTATTTATCGAAGAGGGGCGGTAGGCCTTGCACGGCACGCTCCGCGTCCTCCTTGTCCCATTTAGGTTCCGCCACTCTGTAACCGCCGGGACTGAGTTTGTGGACCCCTAAGTTCAAGTCCCGCATATCTTTCCCCCACTGACTTGATTCCGCGGATGCGGTGCTCTCGCACTTGATCTTGAACTCCAGGTAGTCAGCTTCGCTGATCGTAGGATTTTTCTCCTTGATCTTCTCATAACTATCACCTCTTAGAATCATTTTCTTCACCGCAGCTCTCCAAGTAGCCAGGGCCGTGCTCATCTTCGTGAGGGCGGCACTGTTCACTTTATTCCCTGAGAGGCGTGTGTTTGCGAAGTCACCGGGGAACTTGTATCGTTCGTGCAGCTTCATGAAGAGGAGGTTGCGCAAATTCCCTCGGTCACGATGCCTTAGGTTCTCGGTGTTGATCGAGACGGTGCTCCGGAGAATGCACTCGAGTTGTCCCGCGTACCCACCGACTAATTCTTTGGGCGCCGTTGGATGCCCAGTGGAGGACACTTCAGTAAATTCCTCCTTGACGGTGCCGAGCACGTTCAGGCGCCGGTCCTTCCGTTGCTTCTTCGGTTGGCTGCCATCTGTGCGTTCGCTGCCATCATCAGTGGTAGCATCCCCGGAGGCACCATCAGTGATGTCATCCCCGACGCCACTAGGGGTTGTGTAGTCGGGATCGGTGTCTTCCGCGGCGTCCTCGTAGCGCTGAGGTTCTTGCTCCAGCTCCTAGGACAGCCTCCAGAATGGCTTGCCCAAACCGTCGGCCTCATCATTGTTGGCCATGTTCGCACTAAATAGGAAAAAATGTGGCAGCGTGATGAGTTAATATGAGGAAGTTCTAGGGGTTATATCAAGATACATGTGAAGAATCTGGTAAAGCTAGTATGCAAGGAGGAACAGTCACTGGGCTGACAGTTCTGAACAAGATGGCAGCACCAGATCATAGTTTGGTCGATGAGTTTAATCGGTATGTAACCGAGAAAAGCTACTTGGTTGTTATTGCTGATGTGTCTACCATAGAAGGGTGGGACTGGATCAAAACATACTTCCTGAGCATGAACAAAAAGGGTGAGACTGGATCATAATTTCCATAGTTTGCTTGCTTTCTCCCATTATGCGTCCTAGGGGTTATATATATATATATATATAGGATCCTGATATGTTAACTTAGCTGCAGTGTTAAAAGCAGAAGATGATTTCATTGTATTGTTCAAAGTTATGTGCTTTATGAGGAAGTTTAACAAAAAGCATATGGAGCCAAGAGCAATAATCATGTGGTCACGACAAAATCTAATAAGCTACTTCTAGGAAAAATTCGGCATGACCTTTGCTATTTTCTTGACCTAGGAGTGCCCGTTTTTCGCCGAAACGGAAATGAATCAACATTTCGGCGATAACGGGCACAAATCCCTGCACAGATTCATAAAAAGGTTTGGGCACAAATCATGCATCATGCTGCTACTGCTGTTGCCAAACACACACCACCAGCACACCACCAGCAGCAGCAAAGCAAGCAGCTGCACACCACCAGTACACACACCACACACACACCACCAGCAGCAAAGCAAGCAGCTGCAATCACACAGGAGTACAGGACCATGTTTATAGCATAGTAAGATCTACTACTGTACTGCATAACGTGATGGTTTCATGTGACCAAACTCCCCCGTCTAAACCTGAATATATACTATTGAAGCTTGAGCTATTTTATTTGGCAATGGCCATGTGCATGTCAGTTTCTGATTTTTAAATTAGTGTGGTTCAGTTTAGCTAATACTTGTACATCCGGAATAGGTCTTCAGTTTAGAACTTTAGATAGGCGAGCAAGCAAGGCATATATACACAGAGGAATGGTCACTTCAAGGCATATATATACAACAGAGCAATGATCACAGCAACTGCAGGTTATCAAGGCATATATATATACAGAGCAATGAACACAACTACTGCAGGCTGAACTTATTCAGAGATGTGCAACTGAACTTATTCAGTCATCAAGCAACATGGTACATGTCTCGAATGTAGTGATCTTGGGTGACAAAACCCATTACTCCTGCATAAGCTGGACATACTACTTTATATATTCAAATGTCTGAACCTAAATTCCAGTGTATCTGACCTCTACATGACTACAGTTAGTGGATGCTCCTTGACTTGTTAATCTTGCAACTGACTTTCACTAGTCTTTCTAGTTAGGGGATGCTCCTTTATACATCATGTTCAGTGATATCGGGTTGGGCGACAACCAATTACAGGAAAATGCTTCTGTAGCTAACCATGTATTAATGTATTCTACAGCAACTGGACATAGCTTAGGTGAATCATTGGCATTTGGTAGTACCCTTGGGGTCTTGAAGCCAAGGCCAACACTCTTCCTGAAGAATGATCGCAGCAGCTCTCTGCACAGAAAATTCAAAAAAGAGGAAAAACATCACACTTCTGGACAAATATTTGCATGGAGATACCTAAGATTACTGGCACTATATGTGACCTACTTTAATATACTGGCTCGCTGCTCGTCACCACCAGCCAGGAGCAGTGCTGACTACTCTAATATACTGGTAGCAGAGGTGAGGTGTGACGATCTCCTTCAAGTGCAACTTTGACCATCAGTCTCTGTTATCATGTAATAGAATACATTTCACACTTAATCTAGTGGAGTGGGGTCAAATTCTTGATAGTATGAAAACTTCTAGATTGATGTTTAAGCTTAAGATTGGCTGACTTGACTATTTATCCAGCAAATTGTGTTACTAGTTTGGTCTTCACAATCATCAAAGAGAGACTACTGCAAGCAGCCAAGCAAGCACTACTGAAACTACAGCAGATATTTTACAGATATTTCATATCATAGCCAACAAATATTTTACCAGAACACAAGGCGTTTTTCTCTGTATTTTTCAGAAACATGGGAGTACTTTAATTAAAACTACAGATACAAATAAAACTACAGCAAAACACTTTTCTTTTTCTTTTCTTTTCAGTTAAGAAAGAATTAAGCACAGCAAAGTTCAGCAGTTGCTGCAGATTTGCTTGTCCTGCTCCTTTTGTGTGACTATCTCTGTTGACAAGAACAGCAAGCAAATGATTGAACCTACTGTTATTTTACTGACAAGAACAGCAAGCAAATGATTGAACAACAAGTTTCAGTTAATTTACTTGGAGTAGTAAAAACTTAGTGTCTAGAGCAAAGCATTTGCACCATTTATCAAAGCTGTAGCTACTGTTATTTTACTGTATGTTTTTCTCTGTATTTTCATCAGAGCATTCAGAAGTATGCAAACAAAAGTTTCAGTACAGACAAACAAGTTTATTTAAACAATTTGCTGGAGTACTCCAAGATACTACAGCAAGCACTAATCCTTGAGCACTAATCCTTGCTGGAATGTCATTGTTGGGCATGATGCAATTTGCTAGAGTACAACATGATGCAATTTGGGGAGTACTCCAGTACTACAGGAAGCAATAATCTTTGAGCACTGATTTTTCAGTCATGCTCAAGCACTAATCCTTGCTGGAAATCTCTGACATAAATTCAGTCATGCTCAAGGGCTAAGAAATTCAGTGGTGGTGGATTGGGTGCTGTAGTTGTTCTGCAGTCTCTCTACTGATTAATTCAGTCATGTTCAAGCCAGACAAACACCCAGCACAACACTAATCGTTTCAGTGGATAACAGTAATTCTGCAGTCTCTCTACTGATTAATCACACAAACCAGTTTATTCTCTTCGATCCAGCAACAGAACCAGCAGAGTATGACAAGAGGAGCCATTTATTCTAAACTGAAATACTCGTAGGCGTTCTGTCGAACACATGGCATGCACATGACAGAGTGAAAACAGAGGAAAAGAGGCCAGCAACCTTGAGCTCTTGGAGGGGAGGGGAGAGGCCAGCCTTGAGCTCTTGGAGCTCGCGGGGAAAGGCGGCCCCGCAACCTTGGCGGTGGGAACGGAGAGGTGGAGGAACGAGGTGACCTGCGCATCGAGGAGGAAGGGCGGGCGGCGGCTGCTCACCGTGGGGAGGGGACGTCAACGAACCGGTGGCGGCGGCTCTCAGGTGGACGGCGGGGAGATGAGCCTAGCGGCGGAGGGGAGAGCGGCACGCGGTCGGGGGAGAGGGTCAGGGCCGGGGAGGGGAGATGAGAGAGTGAGGGTAACGGCGCGGTCGGGTGAGCCCAGCGCAGATCGATCGATACACAGGTATAACACAATGGCGCACCTCAGTATGGTGCGCCATAAATAACCATATATCAATGGCGCACCTCTGACTGGTGCACCATTGTTATTTTTTTTTTGAATATCCAAATATAGTCTAAAATAAATACTCAAAAAAACGTATAACAATGGCACACCTCAGTATGGTGCGCCATAAATAACCATATATCAATGGCGCACCTCTGACTGGTGCGCCATTGTTATTTTTTTTTGAATATCCAAATATAGTCTAAAATAAATACTCTAAAAAAACGTTGTGCAGTTGGATCTATTAAATTGACTTATCTACTGTATCCTTCCATGTTAACAACTTAACATGACCATCTACCCCCCCGCAAAAAAAAAACATGATCATCTACGATCATATTTTCTTTTTGATGTATTTTCATTAGTGATACAGTGTCAATTTTTGATTTATTTTTATTACCAGCTCTATCTGAATAAGTTCCAAGCCATTTTACAATCGACATATATATAAATTTGTATTTTTGTTGTGAGTATATTTTTTACAATCGACATTGGCGAAAAAGAAGGGACGATTTCAAACTTTGTTTTTTTTCCAACTGAAACATAAGATGCGCCATATCCAAATACTCTAAAGAAAATGTGTAGATTAACAATATGCCATATCCATTTCCATAGAAAAATCATACTAAATATAATATGCCCACATACACACGCGGCCGACACGTCGTGATTCGATCTTAGCTATCTTTTCACAATCTTCTTGCCCTTCTTTCTCGCGGTTGAATAATTTAGCCCCGGAACCCCTTGGCTTCTTCTCTTGAATGGACGTCCTTTAGGTAGGGTGGTCCTGCTTCTTCTTGTGGTGTGTGGTACTTCATCGTCGTCGTCATCTTCCATCTTCGGGTCACCGTACTTGTCGAAGTCTTGCTCATTGGCGACTCCATCCATTCCGATGATGTTCCTTTTGTCTCTCCTCACGACACCACGACTGGGCTTTGACGGGTCGGTAATGAAGAAGCATTGGTCCACTTGGCACGCCAATACCCATGGCTCATTTTTCGCGGTGACGTTTGCGCCCGCGGTCTTGGATTTGGCTTCGGGTATAACCATGGTGGTGAAATACCGGTCTTCTTTTAGGACGCTCTTGGCCCATCTGACACGGAACATCGGGACCTTCTCTCCAGCGTAGCTCAGCTCCCAGATCTCCTCGATCCTTCCATAGTATTTGTCCTTGTCGTTACCGGTGTAGGATTCCATCGTTACCCCGGAGTTCTGATAATCGCTCTTCATGTCCTTTTCCTCGGTGTAGAATGTGTAGCCATTGATATCGTACGCCTCATAGGTCATCAGGTTGTGCTCGGCGCCCTGTGACAAGGCGAATACGAGTTTTTCTTCCGCGGAAGAATCCTCATGTAAAGGGTACGACAGAAGCTTGTCCTTGAACCAACGCGTGAAACATGAGTTGTGCTCTTTGAGTACATCTCCGTCCGTCCACTGTTGACCTCGGTCATTGTATGTCTTCTCAATAGAGGTTTTGTGCTCTACCACCCAAGGATCGACCACGTCAATGTGTTGCAGCGCGACTAGGTTTGCTCTTTCAAAGTCGGCGAGTCGACCCTTGAAGTCTACGTGCATTTCGCGGCGACCCTCACGGTGACCACATCCAGCGAGACTGCCGAGGTGCCTGTTGACGGGCAGACCAACGGGGTTCTTGATGCCTAGATAATTCGTGCAGAAGGAGATGCACTCTTCGGTCAGAAAGCCCTTGGCTATGCTTCCATCTGGACGTGCCCTGTTGCGAACGTATCCTTTGATGACACCATTCATCCTTTCGAACGGCATCATGCTGTGCAGGAACGTCGGCCCGAGTTGGATGATATCCTCCATGATATGGACCAGCAGATGCACCATAACATCGAAGAATGCGGGCGGGAAGTACATCTCAAGCTCGCATAGTATCACCGCGATCTCTTCCTGTAGCCTTCTGAGTTGCCTCATGCCAACCGACTTCCGAGAGATGACGTCGAAAAAGTTGCATAGGCCAAATAGCGTTTCACGGACGTGCGCGTCCATGATCCCACGGATTGCAACTGGAAGTATCTGCGTCATCAGCACGTGATAGTCGTGAGAATTCATCCCGCTGAACTTCTGCTTCGCTGAGTCTAGGTATCTGCTTATCTTCCCCGCGTAACCGTAAGGAAGTTTTACTCCTACGAGGCAGGCGAAAAACTGCTCGATCTCCTTCTGACTTAGAGTGAAGCACGCGGGAGGGCAGTCATATTCGATCTTCTTGGCCTTTTGGCCTTTGCGACGACTTTCCGTGTCCTTCGCCTCATCATCATCATCATCATCATCATCATCATCATCATTAGGGCGTTTTGCATGAAGCTCCTCCCTGATGCCCATTGATTGCAATTCTGCCCTTGCTTTCGGCCCATCTTTGGTCCTCTCTGGCATGTTGAGCAGGGTACCAAGCAGACTCTCGCACACGTTCTTCGTGATATGCATGACATCAAGGCTGTGAGGCACATGGAGGATCTTCCAGTACGGCAAGTCCCAGAAAACGGACCTCGTTTTCCATACCTTCAGCAGCGGCTCTGGCGCCTTTCCCGGCGATGGGCACTCTTTCCAATTTTTCAACAGCTCGTCTATTTCCTCGCCGCTCCTCGTACGTGGGGGTCTTCGGGGTTCGGTTTCACCATCGAACAGATCCTCGCGTTTTCTCCATGCGTCATCGTCGCGAAGCCACCTTTGATGTCCCATGAACACAGTTTTCGAAGACCCGGGATCTCTATCTAGCTGGCGATACGTTGTGTCATCCATGCACCTGACGCATGCACAAAATCCGTGAACCACCTGCCCCACGACATATCCGTAACCGAGATAGTCATGCACCGTCGTGAGCAGTGCGGCTCTCATAGGGAAATATTCTTTCGCTGCGGCGTCCCACGTATTGGCTGGCGTTTTCCACAGCGTGTCTAGCTCCTCTTTCAGCAGCCCCAGATACAGATTGATGTCGTTCCCTGGTTGTTTCGGCCCTTCAATTAGCATACTCATGTGAATGTACTTCCTCTTCATGCACATCCAGGGGGGAAGGTTGTACATCCACACAAACACAGGCCAGGTGCCATGTGTGCTTCTTTGGCTGCCAAACGGATTGACTCCATCGGTGCTCGCGCCTAGCATGATGTTCCTTGGATCGTCCCCAAATTCTGGGTGTTCGAAGTTCAACGCTTGCCACTGGCTCGCATCCTTAGCGTGACTCAGCATCTTGTCTTTTTTATTTATCTCCGGATCATTTCCGTCATCTTCTCGCTTCTTCTTCTCCCTATCCGCGTGCCAACGCAGGAGCTCTGCTAGCTTAGGGTCCGCAAAATACCTTTGCAGATGAGGAGTGATCGGAAAGTACCACACCACTTTTCGAGGAGCTTTCTTCCTCTTCTTGTATCGAGTGACACCGCACACCGGACATATGGTAGACTTCGCGTGCTCGTCCCGATAAATGATGCAATCGTTCATGCACACATGGTATTTCACGTGCGGTAAATCCAGAGGACACACGATTTTCTTCGCCTCCTGGAAACTGGTCGGGCACTTGTTCCCCTTGGGAAGACGTTCGTACCAGAATGACATGTTCTCGTCGAAGCATGCGTCGGTCATTTTGTGTTTTACCTTCATCTCCAGAGCCATGAGCGTTACTTTCAGGAGGGTATCCTCGGGCCTGCATCCTTCATACAATGGAGTAACCGCGTCTATCTCCAGTTGATCCAGCTTGGCTTTCTCTCGGGTGACAGCTCTTGCGTTACCCGTCTGCTTGAGAAGCAGCCCTTGAATATGAGGGTCCTGCACCCAGCCCATCGATGGTCCATCGTCGTCTGCTCCGGCATCTTCATCTTCATGATCATGCCCTTCGTCTTGATCTTCCTCATCATCATGTCCGGCATCTTCTACATGATGACTGTGTCCTGCATCTACTTCGTGATCATGTCCTGGAGATTCTTCGTCTTCTCGCCCGCCCTCGCCGCTGTTGTCTTGTTGCCCTTCCTTATTTCTTGCCCGGCCCCCATGGACGACTTCATAATCATCTTCATCACCTTGCCACCGATAGCCATCCATGAAACCACGCATGAGCAGGTGGTCCCGCACCTGTCTGGAATCCGGGTCGAAAAGGCCTGTCAGCTTGTATCTTCGACACGGACATCTTATCTCCGTCTCGTTCTTTTGAAGCATCTCGGCCTTCGCGGATCTCAAAAACCTAGCCACGATGCCTTCGGTCATCGTGCGGACCATGGTCGCCTGCGGGGTATAGAGCAAAAGGATATTTTAGAACCAAAAGAAAAATTTGGCATGACCTTTCCTAAAAATAGGACCAAAGCGTAGTGCCCAATTTTCGCTGAAACAGAAATGAATCAACATTCCGGCAAAATATTGGCAACTCGCATTTCAAATACCTACAGACAAAAACATATGCAACACCTTGATCACATACAACATGTGCAAGCTCGCATATAACAACACACGTGCGACCTCGCATTACAACACACGAGAGAGAGTGTGTTGGAGGAAGAAAAGAAAGTAGATCTAGAATTAAGAGAGATTTCCCCTTACTTACCTATCAAGAAAAGTAGATTTAACAACTCAAATTGGGTGAATCAAGGGTGCAAATGAGGTGAGGAGGAGGAGTAACACGACTAGATCCAGATTTGGTAGGAGGTGGTAAGAGAGAGGGGGGAAAGTGAGTGTGTGGTTGCTGGTTGCCCGAAGATATAGTACTCCCAGGTTACTAGTGGCGCACCTTATTAAAATGCGCCACTAATAGGATGTATTACTAGTGGCGGACCAGGGAACCAGTGCGCCACTGGTATTTTTTTGGATTGGGACCAGCCCTCCCAAGGCATAACAGTGGCGCACCAGAGCCAGGTGCGCCATTGCTACCAAAAATAGTAGTGGCGCACCTGGATCTGGTGCGCCACTGGTAAGCCTAGGGAGGGCTGGTCCCAATCCAAAAAAATACTAGTGGCGCACTGCTTCCCTGGTGCGCCACTAGTAACTTCCCTATTAGTGGAGCACCTAAATGTGGTGCGCCACTGCTATATAGCAGTGGCGCACCACCTCTATAATGCGCCACTAATAGTGATATTAGGGATAGCCATTTTCCTAGTAGTGGGAAAGGGGCTTCCTACAGGTAGTCGGCTCTGATACCAACTTGTGACGCCCCCGACTTAATCGTGCACTAATCATACATGCAAACGTGCACGATCAAGCACCGGGACTCACGGGAAGATATCACAACACAACTCTAAACACAAATTAAAACATAAATCATCATATTACAAGCCAGGGGTCACGAGGACCGAATACATAAGTCATACACACAGATGATATCTGAGTATAGACATAGTTAGTCAAGTTTTGCCTTAAGAAGGCTAGCACAAACAACGATACAGATCGAAAGGCGAAGGCCTCCTGCCTAGGGCCTCCGAACTACTCCTGGTCGGCTGGCTCAATCCAGTAGTAAGTGCCGTTGGGACCCTCCTGGTAATATTGCGTTCTATTGCCACAAAAGATAGCTGTAGCAATAAATTTTGTTGCAATAGACCGGAATCCTTGTAGTGTAAGCTCCTGCGATGGCGTCTGGCTCCTGGGCTCCATCGTCTGATGTATCAACAATTGGGTATGGGGGAGAAAGAATAGCAGAGCAACCGTGAGTACTCATCCAAATTACTCGCAAGACTGACATAAGAACTATACTAATTATTCATTTGTATCAAATGAATGGGGCTATCGCTTGGACTGAACTGCAGAATGCCAGAATAGAGGGGGAGAAAGCCTAGCCTATCGAAGACTAGCATCTTCAAGCAATCTTGCAGCATCACAAGAGATTAGAATATAGCAGCATATAATAGTGTTGTATGGCAGCAACTCCCCGAGATCCTTTCTCGACTATCCCACGAGAAAGCGATCCCAAGAGCAGTAGTATCAGTTTAATAAGCATCATCATCAGTTTGTAGTTGTCATAGATCCGGATACAACTCTGAGCGTCCTGTTACCGTGGACACGGCTATTCGAATAGATAACTTCCCTGTAGGGGTGCACTACTGTTACCCAACACGCTCGATTACCTCTGGCCGGACACACTTGTTGGGTAATACCCGACCTCGGGTGATCGACACGACGCAGTCCTACCTAGGCTCAGCAGAGAGGTCAACACGCCGGTCTAAATCCTAAGTGCGAAGGGGTCTTGGGCCCATCACCCTTTGCACTCCTGCACGTTGCGTGGGTGGTTGGGGTGCAGGCGCGACACTGTATACACAAGTGAAGTACCAGCCCAATCCCAACAATTAGCCCGCATCTCTGAACTATGACATCTGAAGAGCTTTCGGCTGATACATACGACGTAGAGGGTCCCATAACCATTATCCCACGTGGTGGTAGTGCGTATAGGGCACGACGACCCACTCAGATCAAATACCCAGTTCCATTAGGCGTATTTAGTAACTCATAGAGACGATCAGAGTTTTTGTCGCTCCGACTTGATAGCACTTGTCGCGCGGGTACTCTGGGAGCCTACCCGTCTTTAATGTTATTCTCTCGCGGGCACCCTTGGGGCTAGCCCGACTTTACCAATTTAAGTAGTGCAGTAATGTAAACATTTCTGCGATCACACCCAGCGTGATCACGGACCAGTATCAAGCATGGCATATGGACAAGGCGAAGGGCCAAAGAAGGAACAACAGCATAGCTAACTAGGCATCATGGGATAACAGGTAATGTATGAGTAGCAGGCGACAAAATCAGGCTATGCATCAGAATAGGTTAAAGCAAGGCAGCGGCAATTTCTAATGCAAGCAAGAGGGAGAAAGAATAGGAAATATTGGCATGCGTCAAGGGGCGAATTGCTTGCCTGGAAGCTCTGCAGAGAGGGGCTGGTCATCAGTAGGCTGCTCGTCTGGAGTGTAGTCGAACTCTGTTGCGGCGTCGTCGGTCTTGGCGTCTATCGAGAAGAAGTAGGGGGCAGAAACAATAAATTCGCGGCAAAAATGCAATCACTATTCATTACATGCCTAAATGATATGCAGAAGTGTTTTACTGCCTAACTAACTGATTTAGTTAATTTAGGAATTTATTTGGATTTATTTTATTGAAGTTGGGCACTATTCATTTACCGGATACGGGCAAAATGTTCCATGTTCTGTATGTTAGATGGGTGTGGCAGACATGTGGATAGGTTATTTAGATTCTACACATTTTTCTGATCGTTTTACATATATAAATTATTTTCATCTGACTTACGGTTTAAAAGATATGATTTTTCAAAGTTTTATTGAATTTCTGGATTTAATTTAATTATTTAATTTTAGAATTATCCAAAACAGTAAGGGATGACGTCAGTATGATGCAATGCTGAAGTCAGTGGTTAACAGCGCAGTTGACTACAGTCAAACCTGATAGTGGGTCCAGTGGGACCCACTAGTCAGCCTCACAGTAGTTTAATTAGGTTTTATTTAAACTAATTAGGATTAATTTAGCGGTGGGGCCTATTGGTCAGTGGGTAATTAGCGTTTTAATTAACTAATTAACTAATTAACCGATTATTTATTTTAATTAAAATCTTTAATCGTGCGGGACACACATGTCAGCGACAGTGGGTGCCACATCAGCACGTTGATCCGGTTAACGAGTCAACAGACCCACCCGTCAGCGACACAAGGGGTCCCACGCGTCAGGCCACGTCGGCGCCGGCCGCGAACTCTCCGGAATCACGCCGGCGAGTGCGTCTCACGGCGGCGCGGCTCGGGCTATGGTCGGAAATCGCGCACAGGGCGCCGTTTGATGCGCGGTTGGTCGCGTTGGAACGGCAAGACGACGGCGCATCGTTTGGCGGTGGTCAGAGCGACTGGAACGGCCGGAAACAAGCGGTACGAACTCGCTGGCAGCGAGCTGTTTGGGTGAGCAATGTGGACAGCGTTCCGGCATGCAAACGAGCGAGAGAAAAGGCTAGGCGGGTGCTACGCAATGCGGCGAGTTCGTCGGGCACTAGCCCGAGACCAAACGGTCACCGGACGGTCGCCGGCGACGAGATCCGCGGAGGAGCATACGGGCGCAGCGGCGGCAGCGGCTACAGCTACGGGGAGAGGACGGGGAGAGGGGGAGAAGATGCGGCAGCTCACAGTGGCCCTGCAGGTGTGCGACAGTGTGCTCGGGGAAGGGCGACGGCGGCGACGCGGGTGGCCGTGCGGGGAAGACGAGCTCGGGGAGGTCGATGCAGGGACGCTGATCTCCAATGCGTGGCCTCAGGTGACGTAGTTGAGGATGGCGAGGACGTCGGGCGCGGCGGAGCGATGATCGGGGCACGGTGGCTGCGGGATCAAGCGTCAGCGGCGGTGAGCTCTCGGGCGAGCTCAAATGAGAGCGAAGGAGGGGACGAGAGGGGGATCTAGTGGGCTAGGGTTACTCGGGAGAGGGAGAGGGGCTCGGGGCAGGATTTTGCGGCGTCGGGGACGGCGTGGATGGCCGACACCGCGACGGACATCGCCGTGTCAGTACGGGCGCGCGACAGCGGCGCGATGAGGACGACGAGCGGCTTAACGGGCTGGGCCAGGTACTGTTTCACTAAGGCCCAGCCGCACAGTAACGTCTACCCGTTTTTCTTTTCTATTTTCTATTTTTTTGTTTTGTAAAATGTTTGACCACTATTGGACTTTTATTAAATGTGTGACTTAGTTCAAATATTACAGTGCAATATTCTTTAACACCAGAAATTAGTTTGGCTAAAATATAAATTCATTTGGAGTTTGGATTAAATAAAATGGATTAAAAGGTGCTGTTTTGGTACTGTTTTAGGTTGATAGAGTTACTTAGACAATTTTAGTGATGTTGTTTTCCTGAACAAAATTAGTTATGAATTATGTGCTATTTAACGAACATTTTATTTTCAAATTTGAACAACTTTTATTTTGCACTTTAAATTTGAATTTCAATTTAATTTGGAATTTGAAATCAGATATGATGCAAATGATGATTGGGCACTGTTAAGCATGCTAACTTGGCATTATCAAGAGGTGATTACTGTAGCTATTACATGGGGATGTTACAGAGCTCCCCCTAAAGATGTGCATGTAGAATGATGATATTATATGGGAAATATACATGCAACATGTATCTTGGCTACATGCATCAGGGCAATATATATGACATTTAGGTATCCACATGTCCATGATTTTCTTCTTGCAATCAATATATACTAGCAAGAGATCATCATGTACTTGGGTGTGCTGCATATACTTACCTTGAAGTTCTTGATCAAGTACCTGAAGAAATACACATGAGAAAACAAGGTTAGATAACACAAGACAACTTCTTTAAGAAAAGACACAAGATCAACAAGAAACCAAGATTGGGATGACATGTAGAAGAGAGTATCACTAGGTGAATACTTTTTTGAAGTAGACATGTCCCTAAAAGAAAGAAATAGTTGTCTCCCCTTAAAGAACTTCCTCTCCCCCTGAATCTGACATTGGATATTGGGAGCAGGTAGGGTGAGAAAGCTAAAGCAATCAAAACACTAAAAACAATGAAACCATGTTTCTCCCCTCTTAGAAACTTGTAACATTCTCTCCTCTTGTAAGGTGCAACTCTCTCTTGTAATGATAAGCTTTGATGTATTCCTCTCTCCCCTTTGACATCAATTTCCAAGAAGGGACTTCAAGGTTATTGGTCAAGTGGGTTTGGTCCTTGAGCAACACATCTAGCCATCGAGTGGCTCTAGATGCAAGTAGAGGATAAGAATCATTGAGTGGAGCTGGAGCAGAAAATCTCAGAAAATATTTGACAGAAAACTCCTTAAAGCAGCAAAGTCGGTGACTCCGGGTTGGATCAATTCGGTGGAACCGGGTTTGGTGCAAATGAAATTTTTGTCAACTCAGCTCACTAGGCAAAGGAATTCTGATAAAGATTTGCAATGAATTTACTGCGAAACTACCTAAAAGAAACACAGAAAAAGAAGCAAAGAAACGTCTAGATGAAGTTTTTTTTTGAAATAGAAACACTATAGCAAGAAAAGAAACAACAAAAGAAACACTAGAGAACTTCATCCAGAGGGGTTGGCGACAAGGTCACCTATGTTAGAGTATATTGACTTAGGAGTCAAGTGAAAACAATTGATCATAGGTCATACTCATCGTTTAAGCTCAAAATGGGGTTGCCATTTTTCCTTTAAGCATTTCAATGTATTCACATCTTGTTGAGTTGCTTTAGCTCATGTCTTTGAGTAAAGCTTCTCTAAGATGTGAGAACTTACATTGGGATTTGGTGGTGATGTCCATCATGTAGTTGAACTTGAAGCAGATGCTCATGAGTTGAAGTTTGGAGCTATCCTATCATTTGTAGTTCATCTTCCTACATGGGTTAGATTTGCAAGGAACAACATGTATATCCAAAATGACAAGAATGAAGCATAACTCCAAAGTTGTGAAAGGATATGTTTAGGTTGTCTCGTTCCTTGTTCCACCAACAATTGTTGATACTTGGGTTATACAAGATTTCGTATGATAAGAGTGAGATGCAATCTTGTGACATGAAGCTTGTCCAAGTAACTACACAAGGTTAGATACAATACAAGGGAGCCAAATGTCCAAGATATAAAATGATCATGGAAGTATCATGGATTAGTCAAGAATGCTCACGCCCTTGTATGCATCCACATGAACCTCTAGTTCACGTTTGAAGCATCAATGATGTTCAACTCACTTCTCAAGTGACAAAACACTTTCGCATCAAGAGGTTTGGTAAAGATGTCTTCCAATTGTTTGTCATACGAACATGTTTAAGATCAATGTCACCTTTCTCAACATGATCTCGAATGAAATGGTGACGAACCTCAATATGCTTAGTTCGAGAATGTTGCACGGGATTGTGTGCAATCTTAATAGCACTCTCATTGTCACATAGTAATGGTACATGTCTCACATGCACACCATAGTCTTTAAGAGTTTGTGTCATCCATAGTAATTGAGCACAACATGGTCCCACGTGTCGGTGGAAAAACTGACAGACCTCGGGGTAGGGGGTCCCGAGCTGTGGATCTCGGATCGATGGTAACAGAGACAATGGAGACGGTGTTTACCCAGGTTCAGGCCCTCTTGATGGAGGTAAAACCCTACGTCCTGCTTCTGTTATATTGATAGAGATGTATCGAGTACAGAGTTGATCTACCTCGAGATCGTAATATGTGTCTAACTTCTATGGCTAGGTAAGCAATGTTGCGTTGATGTCCCAACTACGGGCTGAACCCTATGGCTTATATACACGCCAGCGAGGGCACCTAGGGTTACAATGTCGGTATCTAGGAATAAGGCGGCTGGACAAATCCTGAAGTGTACTACAAGTCTTTGGTAGAGATAGCGTCAATCACGTCTCCCATGTACAGTCTCCGAAGTCCATCTTGGTCACGTACGGGGGTACATCGGCCCAACCGAGGAGACAGGTCGGCCCAGTTAGCACCCCCTAATCCAGGACACCCTCACTAGCCCCTGAACTGGTCTTCGATGCTGAAGTCGACGCCCTTCACATTCCAGAGTCTTGGCTCGATAGACAAGTTCCCGTACTTTTATTCTTCGACCAGATTTAAAGACCTCGGCCGACCCTTAAAATTCGCCGAGAACTCAATGTCAGACGTTGAAAATTCTGATGCTTAGGGAGTTGGGCCCCTTTAGGGAAAAACGTCAAAGCGTCAGCTCTTTCTGCCCTTACTTAATAGACGCGTTACCCTCGCTTGTGGCTGTGCGCCCTTGCAACCGCAGCGAGAAATTCCCCTCTTTCTCCAACCGAAGCTCAAGAGCCCAAACAATGGCGAGCGGCGAGGGATCGTCAAGGCATCCTCACAGCCCGGATAGGGGGACTGGGGGAGCTGCTCCGTCGTGCGCCTTCAATTAGAGCGTTTGGCGACGCAGGGATACCTACCGGATGCGGATCTGGCTGCTACCTGCCCTGGACTAACATCCATCGACGGTCAAGCCCACGCCAAAAATTACCCCTCACCACGGGGGGATGAGCGGGTATGCTTCGTACCTTTCCTCCTTCGTGGCTTAGGGTTCCCAATCCACCCATTCCTCCGTGGCTTGCTGGAGTTTTACGGGTTACAGCTACATCATCTCTCTCCGAATTCGGTGCTACACATCGCGGGTTTCGTCGTGCTCTGTGAGCTACACCTCGGCTTTCAGGCGCACTTCGGATTATGGCGGAAGTACTTTTGCGTCGTGCCCCGGTCTTCGGCCGACAAGCTATTCGAGGTCGGAGGAGCCGGAGTCTGCCGAATCGATAAGACTGGCTATCCAGCGGGAACACCTCGGGAGGAAACCGATTACTGGCCTTCCGAGTGGTTCTATATCAGTGCGGGCACGCGACAGCGGCGCGATGAGGACGATGAGCGGCTTAACGGGCTGGAGCAGGTACTGCTTCACTAAGGCCCAGCCGCACAGTAACATCTAACCGTTTTTCTTTTCTATTTTATATTTTTCTGTTTTGTAAAATGTTTGACCACTATTGGACTTTTATTAAATGTGTGACTTAGTTCAAATATTACAGTGCAATATTCTTTAACACTAGAAATTAGTTTGGCTAAAATATAAATTCATTTGGAGTTTGGATTAAATAAAATGGATTAAAAGGTGTTGTTTTGGTACTGTTTTAGGTTGATAGAGTTACTTAGACAATTTTAGTGATGTTGTTTTCCTGAACATAATTAGTTATGAATTATGTGCTATTTAATGAACATTTTAGTTTCAAATTTGAACAACTTTTATTTTGCACTTTAAATTTGAATTTCAATTTAATTTGGAATTTGAAATGAGATATGATGCAAATGATGATTAGGCACTATTAAGCTTGCTGACTTGGCATTATCAAGAGGTGATTACTGTAGCTATTACATGGGGATGTTACAGAGCTCCCCCTAAAGATGTGCATGTAGAATGATGATATTATATGGGAAATATACATGCAACATGTATCTTGGCTACATGCATCAGGGCAATATATATGACATTTAGGTATCCACATGTCCATGATTTTCTTCTTGCAATCAATATATACTAGCAAGAGGTCATCATGTACTAGGGTGTGCTGCATATACTTACCTTGAAGTTCTTGATCAAGTACCTGAAGAAATACACATGAGAAAACAAGGTTAGATAACACAAGATAACTTCTTCAAGAAAAGACACAAGATCAACAAGAAACCAAGATTGGGATGACATGTAGAAGAGAGTATCACTAGGTGAATACTTTTTTGAAGTAGACATGTCCCCAAAAGAAAGAAATAGTTGTCTCCCCTTAAAGAACTTCCTCTCCCCCTGAATCTGACATTGGATATTGGGAGCAGGTAGGGTGAGAAAACTAAAGCAATCAAAACACTAAAAACAATGAAACCATGTTTCTCCCCTCTTAGAAACTTGTAACATTCTCTCCTCTTGTAAGGTGCAAATCTCTCTTGTAATGATAAGCTTTGATGTATTCCTCTCTCCCCCTTTGACATCAATTTCCAAGAAGGGACTTCAAGGTTATTGGTCAAGTGGGTTTGGTCCTTGAGCAACACATCTAGCCATCGAGTGGCTCTAGATGCAAGTAGAGGATAAGAATCATTGAGTGGAGCTGGAGCAGAAAATCTCAGAAAATATTTGACAGAAAACTCCTTAAAGCAGCAAAGTCGGTGACTCCGGGTTGGATCAATTCGGTGGAACCGAGTTTGGTGCAAATGAAATTTTTGTCAACTCAGCTCACTAGGCAAAGGAATTCTGATAAAGATTTGCAATGAATTTGCTGCGAAACTACCTAAAAGAAACACAGAAAAAGAAGCAAAGAAACGTCTAGATGAAGTTTTTTTTTGAAATAGAAACACTATAGCAAGAAAAGAAACAACAAAAGAAACACTAGAGAACTTCATCTAGAGGGGTTGGCGACAAGGTCACCTATGTTAGAGTATATTGACTTAGGAGTCAAGTGAAAACACTTGATCATAGGTCATACTCATCGTTTAAGCTCAAAATGGGGTTGCCATTTTTCCTTTAAGCATTTCAATGTATTCACATCTTGTTGAGTTGCTTTAGTTCATGTCTTTGAGTAAAGCTTCTCTAAGATGTGAGAACTTACATTGGGATTTGGTGGTGATGTCCATCATGTAGTTGAACTTGAAGCAGATGCTCATGAGTTGAAGTTTGGAGCTATCCTATCATTTGTAGTTCATCTTCCTACATGGGTTAGATTTGCAAGGAACAACATGTATATCCAAAATGACAAGAATGAAGCATAACTCCAAAGTTGTGAAAGGATATGTTTAGGTTTTCTCGTTCCTTGTTCCACCAACAATTGTTGATACTTGGGTTATACAAGATTTCTTATGATAAGAGTGAGATGCAATCTTGTGACATGAAGCTTGTCCAAGTACCTACACAAGGTTAGATACAATACAAGGGAGCAAAATGTCCAAGATATAAAATGATCATGGAACTATCATGGATTAGTCAAGAATGCTCATGCCCTTGTATGCATCCACATGAACCTCTTGTTCACGTTTGAAGCATCAATTATGTTCAACTCACTTCTCAAGTGACAAAACACTTTCGCATCAAGAGGTTTGGTAAAGATGTCCGCCAATTGTTTGTCGTACGAACATGTTTAAGATCAATGTCACCTTTCTCAACATGATCTCAAATGAAATGGTGACGAACCTCAATATGCTTAGTTCGAGAATGTTGCACGGGATTGTGTGCAATCTTAATAGCACTCTCATTGTCACATAGTAATGGTACACGTCTCACGTGCACACCATAGTCTTTAAGAGTTTGTGCCATCCATAGTAATTGAGCACAACATGATCCCGCGTGTCGCTGTAAAAACTGACAGACCTTGGGGTAGGGGGTCCCGAGCTGTGGATCTCGGATCGATGGTAACAGAGACAATGGAGATGGTGTTTACCCAGGTTCGGGCCCTCTTGATGGAGGTAAAACCCTACGTCCCGCTTCTGTTATATTGATAGAGATGTATCGAGTACAGAGTTGATCTACCTCGAGATCGTAATATGTGTCTAACTTCTATGGCTAGGTAAGCAATGTTGCGTTGATGTCCCCACTATGGGCTGAACCCTATGGCTTATATACACGCCAGAGAGGGCACCTAGGGTTACAATGTCAGTATCTAGGAATAAGGCGGCTGGACAAATCTTGAAGTGTACTACAAGTCTTCGGTAGAGACAGCGTCAATCACGTCTCCCATGTACAGTCTCCGAAGTCCATCTTGGTCACGTACGGGGGTACATCGGCCCAACCGAGGAGACGGGTCGGCCCAGTTAGCAACCCCTAATCCAGGACACCATCACTAGCCCCTGAACTGGTCTTCGATGCCGAAGTCGACGCCCTTCACATTCCGGAGTCTTGGCCCGATAGACAAGTTCCCGTACTTTTATTCTTCGACCAGATTTATAGACCTCGGCCGACCCTTAAAATTCGCCGAGAACTCAATGTCAGACGTTGAAAATTTTGACGCTTAGGGAGTTGGGCCCCTTTATGGGAAAAACGTCAAAGTGTCAGCTCTTTCTGCCCTTACTTAATAGACGCGTTACCCTCGCTTGTGGCTGTGCGCCCTTGCAACCGCAGCAAGAAATTCCCCTCTTTCTCCAATCTAAGCTCAAGAGCCCAAACAATGGTGAGCGGCGAGGGATCGTCAAGGCGTCCTCATGGCCCGGATAGGGGGACTGGGGGAGCTGCTCCGTCGCACGCCTTCAATTAGAGCGTTTGGCGACGCAGGGATACCTACCGGATGCGGATCTGGCCGCTACCCGCCCTGGACTAACATCCATCGACGGTCAAGCCCACGCCAAAAATTACCCCTTGCCACGGGGGGACGAGCGGGTATGCTTCGTACCTTTCCTCCTCCGTGGCTTAGGGTTCCCAATCCACCCATTCCTCCGTGGCTTGCTGGAGTTTTACGGGTTACAGCTACATCAACTCTCTCCGAATTTGGTGCTACACATCGCGGGTTTCATCGCGCTCTGTGAGCTACACCTCGAATGTCAGGCACACTTCGGATTATGGTGGAAGTTCTTTTGCATCGTGCCCCGCTCTTCGGCCGACAAGCTATTCGAGGTCGGAGGAGCCGAAGTCTGCCGAATCGACAAGACTGGCTATCCAGCGGGAACACCTCAGGAGGAAACCGATTACTGGCCTTCCGAGTGGTTCTATATCACCGACATCCTATTGTACGAGCCAGTCCGGCCAGGCCTTCCGCCCTTCTCATTAGATCCACCGAGGAAGCGTTACAGCTGGAGGCCACTGAGTTCGGCTCAAGAGGAAGACGAAGCCGTGACTAGGCTAGAGGCCAAGGTGAAGTTCCTGTCATGCGCGGGTCTTACCATCGTCGATGTGATGGCGGTGGCTTTAGACCCGAGAGTCCAACCTCTTTGGCAGCGCCAGCATTTATTGCGCGAGTATAACGGGTCCGAGGACGCCTCTCGATCCACCAAGGGGGCTTTTATGGACCAAATGACCCTCGGAGCCGTGCTAGCCAGCATGTACCAAGGGTCAGCCGAGGAGTTTGCTAAGCACCAGTTCCAGGACGGGCTGTCGTACTACAACCCTGCCGACATAGTAAGTCTCTATTTCGGGCTTTGCTATTTCACCTCGGGATCCTTATCATTAATCCATTATATATTGGTTGAACAGCGGTGGAGGCGTTCGCTCGAAGGGGTGAGCAGTCCGGCTCCAGAGCCGGAGTTGCACAGCCGTGCAGAAGATCCTCTCTACCACGAGGACGAAGACCTAGGGCTTATCAATGAAGGGAGGAGTTTTTTCCTGGAGAGCCTTGATGGCTCAAAGGTAGTGGTCGTCCCTGATACGCCGGGGACGAGACGAGCCTCATCGGTAACTCTCCCTTCCTCTAAGCGAAAGAGAGCCCCTCATCCCCCACTCTCCTGTCTTCTGACTTCTCCAAAGGGGCGGCGCTCCCGACGCCTCTGCAGAGAAACGGCTCCACCGGAAAGGGCTCGGCTAGAAGTTCAAGAAACTCCAGCCGAGGTTGCGGGGGCAAACAAAAGTGCTCCATCCATCATTAGGTAATATTTAGCTTCATGTCATAGAAAAGACACTTCGGGTTCTAACACTGCCGAGTATTTGCAGACAGCCTCCACTCTCCACCGCACATGTGGAGGCCGAGGAAGGTACGGCCCCGCCCAAGGAAGCAGAGGTCCAAAATCCTGCAAGGGTTGACCCCGGAGCCGCCCAGCCAGAGGACTCAGCAACATCGGCCACTCCGTCCAAAATTCAATGCGCCGCGAATTATCGCCGGCGAAATGCTTCCTTGAATAATCCGGCGTTTTTGGACAGGGAGCTTAATGCTCTTAGTGCGGTGGACTCATACCTCGGGGCGACCCGAGGTGCCTTTGACGAGTCGCTGGATGTCCTATTGCAAGGGCTACGGGTAAGGTTTTTAAAGACGAATATGACTACCAAGTATAGTAGTAGCCCCTAAGGCTTGATACGAGCCCCTAGGGTCTAATCAAGACTTGAAAGTTAACCCGCAATCTTTGTCATAACAGGAAGCTCGCTTGAAGAATGAACAATTGGCCTCGGTGTTAGACCAAACAAAGGTGCAGCTTGAGGCGGCACTGTCCGAGGTTGAGCAGGTGAAGAAATTCACCAGAGAGGCGCACGGTGAGTGCTTATTCCTTGAAGTAGGTAACGTCAAAAAAGCAGAGCTGACGCGTAGCATCGTTCATAGCAGCGGAAGCCCGAGGCATCTTGAAAGAGATCTGAAGCAGGCCCGTGACGATCTAGCGTATGCTGAAGCACAACGCCAAGCAAATCAACATGTGGTCGCGCAGAGAGCGGGCAACATGAATGCACTTGTGGCAAAAAATGCCTGGCCGGCCCAGGAAATTGAGAGCTTAAAAACTCGCCTAGCTGCTGCAGAAGCAAAGAATCAGCGAACGGACGATATGATTTATGGTAAGTTATAAAGCACGACAGATATTTTTCATGCAATTTGTCCAAAGAGATTTGTCATTCGAAATGTTGTTATTGTTGACAGCGTGCTTGACTGGCCTTCCTCTGGAGTCTCGGGGTCCGATGTCCGAAGACATGAGCATTAGTCTATCCGAGGTGCATGAAGGAGCTCGGAAAGCGATGAAGGATGTACACAAGGCTTTATGGCCCGAGGTGACGCCGGTCCCCGAGGACATGGCCGCGCTAGCCGAACAGCTTAAGAGAGCCCGGTGCCGGATCCAGGTGTGGAAAGTATCAGCTTGCCGAGAAGGTGCAAGGGAGGCCTGGGCCATGGTGAAGACCCACTACACCGGTGTGAAGACAACGGAATTAGCAGAGGTGGGACCCCTGGGGCCGGATGGGGAAGAGATCCCGACCAGCCAGGCATATGATAGTGTAATGCCCGCGGCACGATTCTCGCAAAAGGATTGCGCATTAGACACCCTAATAGACGGGCTAGACCGCGCTTGAAACTTGTTGTATGACTTTATGTACCGAGGTATTCTATGTCAAATTTTTCCGTCCGTTTAGGCAAAACTCTATCAGCCAGCCTTCGGCTTCCGCCTCCTCGGAGAAAGTCTGAGGAGTGTCCCATACTACTGGCCGAGGTCATCGGACCAGATGTTTCAGGTGACCAGGCAATCGGGCAATGCGGCTCGAAAGACAAGAGGGTAACGGAAGGTTATGTTATATTACTATTTAACATAAGAAACATCTTCCGAGGAAAATAGTTCTTCCAACAGTTCCTTTCCTCGGGTTAGTGTGTTGAACACGCCCATCTGAAGACGGATGACCTCGGGGGTAAAGCCCCTGGTCGGGGTTTGAAAAGACCCTTGCCACATTAGTCCTATGTCATAGCCGACCAATCCGCATTATAAGAACGCTAGCTTTCGGCTTTATCCGTCTGAGGTACTACACCGGTTGACCCAGGAGTAACAATCATAGCGGTGCTCCCTTTGCCCCCTAGCCGAAATATCGAGAACATAAGGGGCAAGCACAAGAGCCGGGCAACCCAGCTTGGCCAAATCTTAAAGCAAATCGATGCATATAGTGGCTCGAGAGACAATAGTACATAAGGGGCAGAATAGCCATTGTTTTGAAAAGAACATGCTAGATTGTCTTCGGGGTCATAAAAGAACTTTCCGATGTGAGAAGATAAAATGCAGAAAAAAGGTTAAATTGAAAGAAAATGCACAAGTTATTTACACAGACCGTATACTTGATTTCATGCATAGAAACGCCGGAGTAGCGCCTTGTTCCACGGGTGGGTCTCTAATCGGCTGTCCTCTGGATCTTAGATTCGATAAGCTCCTCCGATGAGCACTTGGTCAATGATGAACGGTCCGTCCCATCTAGGGGAGAGCTTGTGTTTTTGTTTTTCGGGGTGCAGTCTCATTACGAGATCCCCGACGTTGAATTCTTTGGCACGGACTTCTCTGCCGTGGTAGCGGTGTGCCTGCTGTTGATAAATAGCTGATCTAGCTCGTGCAACATTGCGCTCTTCCTCGAGAGCATCTGAGGCATCTTGCCGATCGAGTTCGGCCTCCAGTTCCTCATACATGCGCACCCGAGGTGCGTCATGTATGATGTCACAAGGGAGGACCGCTTCGGTGCCATACACCATAAAAATGGGGTATACCCGGTGGACCAGTTTGGTGTTGTATGCAAGCCCCATAATACGGAATCAAGTTCCTCAACCCATTTGCAATCGGCTTTTTTAAGGGAGCGAACTAGCCATGGCTTAATTCCACTAAGGATAAGTCCATTGGCTCACCCCACCTTCCCATTAGACTGCGGGTGATAGACGGACGCGTAGTCGAGCTTAATGACCATTTTCTTACACTACGCCTTGACTTCTTTAGCTGTGAAGTTGGTTCCGTTGCCTGTGATCAGACTGTGGGGGACACCGTAACGATGGACTACCCCCAAAATGAATCCGATGACCTGGACGGCCTCGGCCGAGGTGACCGGCTTTGCTTCGATCCACTTGGTGAATTTGTCTACCATAACGAGTAGGTATTTTTTTTTGTTTGATCCACCCTTAAGTGGACCAACCATATTGAGCCCCCAGACTACAAAGGGCCATGTAATGGGAATGGTGCACAGAGTCGTGGGGGGCATGTGGCTCTGCTTGGCGAATACCTGGCAGCCTGGGCAATGCTGTACTAATGCTGAGGCATCAGTGCTTGCCGTTGGCCAGTAGAAACCGGCGTGAAAAGCCTTGCTGACCAGGGTTCGAGCAGTGACATGATGTCCGCTCATGCCAGAGTGTATCTCCTGGAGTACGAGTTTTCCTTCTTCCTCGGATATGCATCTCTAGAGGACGCCCGTTGTGCTCATTTTATAAAGTTCCCCTTCATGAACCTTGTAGGCCTTAGACTGTCTTACGATCCGATGGGAGTCGGCTTGGTTACCAGGGAGTTCTTTTCGGAGTAGGTATGCAAGGAGCGGTTCAGTCCATGGTGCGATCACTGCCATGACTTCATGCGCTGAATCAGTTTTCCGGATCATGGACCCGCCTATGATACCATCGTCTTTTTTGGGCGGGGCCTGTTGCCCGACATCAGTTGAGTCCGATGTTCCTTTGCTGTCTTGCCAGACTACTGATGGCTTAAAAAGCCACTCGAGAAAGGTGTTTTCGGGAACCTTGTCCCGCTTTGCGCCCAGCTGGGTGAGTACGTCTGTGGCCTGATTGCTATCTCGGGGTATATGGTGAAATTCCAGCCCCTCGAATCTGGCTGACATTTTTATGATGGCATTTCGGTAAGCTGTCATCTTGGTGTCTTTGGCGTCAAACTCGCCATTGATTTGTGAGATGGCGAGGTTCGAATCACCTCGGACCTCGAGGTGTTTAACGCCCATGGAGACTGCTATCCGAAGTCTGTGTAAGAGAACTTCGTTTTTGGCCGCGTTATTGAAGTCTGTGTACATGATTTGCAGTACATATCTAATGTTATCTCCCGTGGGGGATGTGAGTACTACGCCAGCCCCTACGCCGGCAAGCATTTTGGAGTCATCAAAATACATTGTCCAAGGCGAGTAGGTACTGTACTCACGGGGGACATCGGCTTCGGTCCATTCGGCCACGGAGTTTGCCAACACCTGGGATTTAATTGCCCGGCATGGTTTGTAGATAATTTCGAAAGGCAGGAGCTCTATAGCCCATTTGGCGATGCGCCCCGTTGCATCTCTATTATTAATTATGTAACTTAACGGGACGTCGGATGCCACGGTCACCGCGCACTCTTGAAAGTAGTGCCAAAGCTTTCGTGATGCCATGAAGACTGCGTAAGCTATCTTTTGATAGTGAGGGTAACGTGTCTTACAAGGGGTTAAGACCTCAGACACGTAGTATACGGGTTTCTGGACCTGGAACTTATGACCTTCCATGTCTCGTTCGACCACGAGGACTGTGCTAACCACCTGGTTTGCAGCCGAGATGTATAATATCATTGGTTCGCACATGCCTGTTGCTGCCAGGATTGGGTTGGTGGCGAGGAGGGCCGCCGCAGCCTCCTTGGTCCATTTAAACGTTTTGGTCTGCTTTAACAGACTGTACAATGGTAAAGCTTTTTCTCCAAGCCGTGATATAAAACGGCTTAGGGCTGCTACGCAGCCCGCTAGTTTTTGTACATGCTTGAGCTCTATAGGGATCTCTAAATGATCCAGGGCTCGAATTTTGGCTAGATTGGCCTCAATTCCTCGGCTAGATACGATAAAACCGAGGAGTTTGCCAGCCGGAACCCCAAAAACGCATTTTTTCCGGGTTGAGTTTTATCTGATATTCCCGTAGGCTGGCAAATGTATCGCGGAGGTTGTCCACCAGCTGGTCGACGTGTTTAGTTTTGACAACCACGTCGTCTACGTAGACCTCCACAGTTTTTCCGATGTGTTTTTTCAGGCATGTTTGAATCATACGCTGGTACGTAGCGCCAGCGTTCTTTAGTCCGAAGGGCATCGTATTGAAGCAAAATGGCCCGTAGGGCATAATAAATGATGTTGCTTCCTGGTCCGATTCCTTCATCTTTATTTGATGATACCCTGAATAGGCGTCTAGGAAGCATAATGCATCGTGGCCCGTAGTGGTGTCCACAATTTGATCAATGTGGGGTACACTAGTAGAAAACAGGCCTTTCGTCCGGAGCATTAGTCCCGGTCGGGTTTTGGACCGGGACTAATGTGACCACTAGTCCCGGTTCCAACGGCTAGGCTTTAGTCCCGGTTCATTTGTGACCTCTAGTCCCGGTTGGTGTTACCAACCGGGACTAAAGGGGTGGTGGCAGGCTGGTGTCAGGCTGGGGCCCCTACGAGCCCCTTTAGTCTCGGTTGGTATCACCAACCGGGACTAGAGATGGACCTTTAGTCCCGGTTGGTATCACCAACCAGGACTAAAGGGGTGGTGGCAGGCTGGCGTCAGGCTGGGGCCCCTGCGAGCCCCTTTAGTCCCGGTTGGTATCACCAACTGGGACTAGAGATGGACCTTTAGTCCCGGTTGGTATCACCAACCGGGACTAAAGATATCACTATATATAGTGCTTCGTCCAGCCCGAGCGCAAGCTCTTCTTTCTCTATTTTCTCCTTTCTCTCCTCTGTTCTCTTCCCCTTGCTCGAGCTCATCCTCCATTTTTGCCAAGATTTGTCAAGATTTGAGGCACCCCATCTATCCAAGTGTTCACAAAGGTTAGCAACTTTGTCCTTTCATCTCTCATTGCTAGATTAGCTCGTGCAATGCTCTATAAGTATAGTGATTTGTGGGTTTTAGTTTGGGAGTAATTATGTGGGAGTTTATTTGATTTATATGCAATTTGAGCTCAAATTAACTTCTTAGTTTGCATATGTGTAGGTGTGGTTTACATAGTGCCTTCCCGTCCCCGTCCTAACCACCGTCGATCGCCCGCACCGTCCCGTCGCCGGCACCACCATGGTGAGCCTCTTGTTCTTATCCTTCTTATAAAAAAATCTTATTTGTATGATTTGGATAGTTACTTGTATAATTTTCTTACTTGTATGATTGTTTGTTATACATAGTGCCATGGTTTTGATATCCATCCCCGTCAGCCCTCGTTTGATTTATGATTCGGATGTGGTATATTCTCTTTTATAACTATTTGTTGCATTTTGTGTTTATGACAATTATGCCCATCAAGTTGACATAGATATTTTTATCTAGGAGGTATGTGAACCGGAAATTGCAACCGACCCTCTTGTCGAGAAGTTAAATTTAGTTGAAAAAGAAAACGAGTATTTGAAAGAAAAATTGAAAAGAATTGAAGAAGAGAAGATGAAATTGGAGTTGTATGTTACCGATGTCGTCGATGATCACAAGATCAAGATGGATGCAATGCGCTTGAAGATTAGAAAGATTAGAAAATATGCCGTTAATAAAGAGGCTTGGTATCATTATGTTGTTGGATCAATTATTACCTTAGTTGCGATTTTGATCACATTTGTTGTTGCATTTAAATGCTTTAGCTAGATAGTTTTATGTTGTTTTATGAGAATAAGTGTGTATGAACTTGTATTAATTTGGTCTTTTCAATGTTGTGTAATGAAGATGAGTCGGCAATGGATGTACGATGACCGACGCTCTCCCCAGTTCATTAATGGCGTGCATAGTTTTTTGTATGCGGCTGAGGCAGACAAGCGGAATGGTTTTATGTGTTGTCCATGTGGTGTCTGTAAGAATGATAGGAATTACTCTAGCTCAAAAGTCATTCACGTCCACCTGTTTACGTTCGGTTTCATGTCCGGCTATAACTGTTGGACCAAGCATGGAGAAAGAGGGGTTCTAATGGAAGAGAATGAAGAGGAAGAGGATGATGACAACTATCCTGGGTTCCCTGAATACGATGGTACTACAATGGGGGAAGAGAATGAAGAAGAAGAAGCTGAAGAAGAGGCATCAGATGAGCCCACTGATGATCTTGGTCGGGCCATTGCTGATGCAAAGAGAAACTGCAAAAGTGAAAAGGAGAAGTTGAAGTTGCAGCGCATGTTAGAGGATCACAAAAAATTGTTGTACCCAAATTGCGAAGATGACAAGAAAAAGCTGGGTACCACCCTGGAATTGCTGCAATGGAAGGCAGAGAATGGTGTATCTGACAAGGGATTTGAAAAGTTGCTGAAAATGTTAAAGAAGATGCTTCCAAAGGACCACGAATTGCCCAACAGTACGTACGAAGCAAAGAAGGTAGTCTGCCCTATAGGATTAGAGGTGCAGAAGACGCATGCATGCCCTAATAACTGCATCCTCTACCGCGGTGAGGAGTACGAGAATGTGAATGCAGGCCCGGTATGCGGTGCATTGCGCTATAAGATCAGCCGCGATGACCCTGGTGATGATGTTGAGGGCGAGTGCCCTAGGAAGAGGATTCCTGCCAAGGTGATGTGGTATGCTCCTATAATACCACGGTTGAAACGTTTGTTCCAAAACAAAGAGCATGCCAAGTTGTTGCGATGGCACAAAGAAGATCGTAAGAAAGATGGGAAGTTGAGAGTACCCGCTGATGGGTCAAAGTGGAGAAAAATCGAGAGAAAGTGGCCGGAGTTTGTAGGTGACGCAAGGAACTTATGGTTTGGTATAAGTGCAGATGGCATTAATCCTTTTGGGGAGCAGAGTAGCAATCATAGCACCTGGCTTGTGATTCTATGTATCTATAACCTTCCTCCATGGTTGTGCATGAAGCAGAAGTTCATTATGATGCCAGTGCTCATCCAAGGCCCTAAGCAACCCGGCAACGACATTGATGTGTACCTAAGGCCATTAGTTGAAGAACTTTTATAGCTGTGGGACATAAAAGGTGTACGTGTGTGGGATGAGCACAAACAGCAGGAATTTGACCTACGAGCGTTGCTGTTTGTAACCATCAATGATTGGCCTGCTCTTAGTAACCTTTCAGGACAGACAAACAAGGGATACCACGCATGCACGCACTGTTTAGATGAGACCGAAAGTATATATTTGGATAAATGTAAGAAGAATGTGTACCTCGGACATCGTCGATTTCTTCCGATCAAGCATCTCTTAAGAAAGAAAGGCAAGCATTTCAAAGGTGAGGCAGATCACCGGAAGAAATCTGACCACCGTACTGGTGATCATATACTTGATATGGTCAAGGATTTAAAAGTAATCTTTGGAAAGGGTCCTGGCGGACAATCTGTTCCGAATGACGCTGACGGACACGCACCCACGTGGAAGAAGAAATCTATATTTTGGGACCTACCCTATTGGAAAGTCCTAGAGGTCTGCTCTGCAATCGACGTGATGCACGTGACGAAGAATCTTTGCATGATCCTGCTAGGCTTCTTGGGCGTGTATGGGAAGACAAAAGATACACCAGAGGCACGGGAGGACCAGCAACGTATGCACGAAAAAGACGGGATGCATCCAAAGCAGTATCAAGGTCCTGCCAGCTACGCTCTTACCAAAGAAGAGAAGGAAATCTTCTTTGAATGCTTGCTCAGTATGAAGGTCCCATCTGGCTTCTCGTCGAATATAAATGGAATAATAAATATGGCAGAGAAAAATTTCCAAAACCTAAAGTCTCATGACTGTCACGTGATTATGACGCAATTACTTCCGGTTGCATTGAGGGGGCTTCTACTGGAAAATGTTCGATTAGCCATTGTGAAGCTATGTGCATTCCTCAATGCAATTTCCCACAAGGTAATCGATCCAGAAATCCTACCAAGGTTACAGAATGATTTGGTGCAATGTCTTGTCAGTTTTGAGTTGGTGTTCCCACCATCCTTCTTCAATATCATGATGCACGCCCTAGTTCACTTAGTTGAAGAGACTGCCATTCTGGGTCCTGTATTTCTACACAATATGTTCCCCTGTGAGAGGTTCATGGGAGTCTTAAAGAAATATGTTCATAACCGTGCTAGGCGAGAAGGAAGCATCTCCAAGGGCCATGAAATAGAGTAGGTTATTGAGTTTTGTGTTGACTTTATTCCTGACCTTAAGCCGATTGGTGTTCCTGAATCGCAGCATGAGGGGAGACTGAGTGGAAAAGGCATGCTAGGAAAGGATTCAGTAATATGTAGGGACGGGCATTCTTGGGCCCAAGCACACTACACAGTTCTACAAAATTCCACCTTGGTGGCACCGTATATCAAGGAACAAATGGATATTGTATGCTCTAAGAACCCGGAGCAGTCTGACCCCTGGATTAAACATACACACATGGTGACTTTCGGCGATTGGTTGCAAACACATCTCATGAATGATGACAGTGTTAAAATGAGCTGTACTTGTTGGCCAAGTCACCATGTTCGACTATATTGACTTTCAAAGGGTACGAGATTAATTGGAATACATTTTACACAATCGCCCAAGATAAAAAGAGCACCAACCAAAACAGTGGTGTCCGCTTTGATGTAACAAACACCAATAGGGAAAAGGACACATATTATGGTTACATAGAGGAGATATGGGAACTTGACTATGGACGTGAGTTTAAGGTCCCTTTGTTTCGGTGCAAATGGGTCAATCTGAAAGGAGGCGGGGTAAAGGTAGAACCGCAGTACGGAATGACAACAGTGGATCTCAACAATTTTGGGTACACAGACGAACCATTCGTCCTAGCCAATGATGTGGTGCAGGTTTTCTGTGTGAAGGACATGTCTACCAAACCGACAAAAAGGAAAGATAAGGAAGCGAATACATCATACGGTGAGCCAAAGGGCCACATAGTTCTTTCGGGGAAAAGAAACATCGTGGGAGTGGAGGACAAGACAGACATGTCAGAAGATTATGAAAAGTTTCAAGAAATTCCTCTCTTCATAGTGAAGACTGACCCAAGCATCCTGTTAAATGATGAAGATTGTCCATGGTTACGGCGCAAAGGGACACACGCGAAGAAAAAGTTTTATACCCCAAGATCCCACTCTGGGATGTGATCGGCTTCACCGTCATCACTTTCTTCTCTAGTGAGTAGCCGAGATAGGCCAGTTTGTACATGAAGTGCATCAAGTTTTTGCCGTAACCCTCTCAACTTTTTAGCACATGCTATGTGGGTGAAATGATGATACCATGCCAAGTTTCAACCATTTCAGAGTTTATTTGTAGTGCTTTTCAATTTCAGGGTCATTTAGCTCAAAAAAATCATTAAATGCATGAAAAATAGCAAATGAAGTTAGAATGGGTTGAAATTTGAGGATGTGGCTTTGAATGGTGCATATTGAATGCACAAAAAGTCTGGAGTTGAAATAAGTTTAAAAAAATGAAATGCCTTTGTAACAGATGAGTTTTCGTCCGAAACCTTGATACTACGAAGGAGATGGTCCAGTTTGTACACAAAGTGCATCCAGTTATTGCCGTAACCCTCTCAACTTTTTAGCACATGCTATGTGGGTGAAATGATGACACCATGCCAAGTTTCAACCTTTTCAGAGTTCATTTGTAGTGCTTTTCAATTTCAGGGTCATTTAGCCCAAAAAAATCGTTAAATGCATGAAAAATAGCAAATGAAGTTAGAAAGGGTTGAAATTTGAGGATGTGGCTTTGAATGGTGCATATTGAATGCACAAAAAGTCTGGAGTTGAAATAAGTTTAAAAAAATGAAATGCCTTTGTAACAGATGAGTTTTCGTCCGAAACCTTGATAGCTTCGAAGGAGATGGTCCAGTTTGTACACGAAGTGCATCCAGTTTTTGCCGTAACCCTCTCAACTTTTTAGCACATGCTACGTGGGTGAAATGATGATACCATGCCAAGTTTCAACCTTTTCAGAGTTCATTTGTAGTGCTTTTCAATTTCAGGGTCATTTAGCTCAAAAAATCATTAAATGCCTGAAAAATAGCAAATGAAGTTAGAAAGGGTTGAAATTTGAGGATGTGGCTTTGAATGGTGCATATTGAATGCACAAAAAGTCTGGAGTTGAAATAAGTTTAAAAAAATGAAATGCCTTTGTAACAGATAAGTTTTCGTCCGAAACCTTGATACTTCGAAGGAGGTGGTCCAGTTTGTACACGAAGTGCATCCAGTTTTTGCCATAACCCTCTCAGCTTTTTAGCACATGCTATGTGGGTGAAATGATGATACCATGCCAAGTTTCAACCTTTTCTGAGTTCATTTGTAGTGCTTTTCAATTTCAGGGTCATTTAGCTCAAAAATCATTAAATGCATGAAAAATAGAAAATGAAGTTAGAAAGGGTTGGAATTGGAGGATGTGGCTTTGAATGGTGAGTATTGAATGCACAAAAAGTCTGGAGTTGAAATAAGTTTAAAAAAATAAAATGCCATTGTAACAGATGAGTTTTCGTCCGAAACCTTGATAATTCGAAGGAGATGGTCCAGTTTGTACACGAAGTGCATCCTGTTTTTGCCGTAACCCTCTCAACTTTTTAGCACATTCTATGTGGGTGAAATGATGATACCATGCCAAGTTTCAACCATTTCAGAGTTCATTTGTAGTGCTTTTCAATTTCAGGGTCATTTAGCTCAAAAAATCATTAAATGCATGAATAATAGCAAATGAAGTTAGAAAGGGTTGAAATTTGAGGATGTGGCTTTGAATGGTGCATATTGAATGAACAAAAAGTCTGGAGTTGAAATTAGTTTAAAAAAATGAAATGCCTTTGTAACAGATGAGTTTTCGTCCGAAACCTAGATACTTCGAAGGAGATGGTCCAGTTTGTACACGAAGTGCATCCTGTTTTTGCCGTAACCCTCTCAACTTTTTAGCACATGCTATATGGGTGAAATGATGATACCATGCCAAGTTTCAACCTTTTCAGAGTTCATTTGTAGTGCTTTTCAATTTCAGGGTCATTTAGCTCAAAAAATCATTAAATACATGAAAAATAGAAAATGAAGTTAGAAAGGGTTGAAATTTGAGGATGTGGCTTTGTATGGTGCATATTGAATGCACAAAAAGTCTGGAGTTGAAATAAGTTTAAACTAAAGTTATTCACAAACTAGTGATTCACACAAATTTCAAAGAATTCAAATTTAAACTATTCAAATTTGAAAACTACTTGCACTAGCGAAAAGTTTCTAATTTTTGTGACCTAAAGCAAAAAGATTCACTCAAAAACTCTAAATATTGCCTGTTAATTAGTAGAAACAAAAGTAAAAAAATAAAGCAAAAAACAAAAACAGAAAACATGGAAAACACCTTTAGTCCCGGTTGCCACCACCAACCGGGACTAAAGGTCCTTCTCCCGCCCGTAATTTGGACCACCGAAACAGTCCTTTAGTCCCGGTTGGTGGTGGCAACCAGGACTAAAGGGTAGGTCTTTAGTCCTGGTGCGTGGCACCAACCGGGACTAAAGACCCTTTAGTCCCGGTTGGTGCCACGCACCGGGACTAAAGGCCTCTGGGTATTTAAACTGCCCCCTTCTGTGGCACCCCGGCTCAGAGAAGACCGGAACGCCCCGTATTCCAGCCCAAGGACAAGTCTTCTGGAATACGGCACTGTTGGCATAGAACAAATCAGCTCAAAAATACTATAAATAAAAATTACAACGATTACATAGCTCCATGCCAACAGCGGAACAACCTGAGGAAGCGGAGCAACTCTCGGCAGCGGAACCACGACTGCGGTGATGGACTCCACTCCGCAGGGACTCTGGCTGGAACGCTTAGCCTAGCTCGCAAACTCGACATCCACGACAAGCAAGCGATCAAGGCATGACCTGCAAACTGGCATGATACGCCAGGTGAGTACTTTGAATGTACTCGCAAGCTCAAGACAACCAAACAATGCAGCAAACAATAGCATGACAGTTATCATATTAAATATTTAAATGCTTCACTTACTGTTGCCAGTCATCAACTTACTCTCTTGCGGGTTGTCCCACAACCCTTGGAATACTTACCGAGTATCCCCGAATAATGACAAGTTCTTCCATCATTATTATCTTATTCAGGTTGATCTGGTTGATCTCCTACTGAGGTCTGGACGGGCGTCCATAACCGCGGACACGGCTATTCGAATAGTTTTACACTCTGCAGAGGTTGTACACTTTACCCACACCACAAAGCAACCGGTCCATATTCCTCGAAAGTCAGCTTCGGGTGGACCCGCATTACTTCAACAAGACCTGCCTGACCTGTGATCTTTCATCGTACCACCGGCATCCTTCCTCCCCCGGAGGTCAGCCCTGGGTAGCCCCAGTGCCTATACGGGCTCCTGCCACCGCGCGCGTGGCCAAACTCTGTAGACCCAAACGGGGTTCTACTGTCCCAAACTGGGACTCCCGGGTTAAACTTAACAATCCATTGGGCTCTCAAGGTTACCGCCGCTTATCGGGCCAGGGTAGCATGCCGCGCATAACCTTCCCTGGTTTGGCGGTACCGGTGAAAGATCACTCAGTCGGGCACAGTCAGGGCCGTCCCATACCGGCAAATGTGGTTGCACGATAATCCCGGACAGGTGGCTCATGATCAACCACTACTCTTATTAAGTCATTTAAGTGGTTCATCACAGTTCATGAGTATTTACATAACATTATGAATTACCATATAGCAGGTGAATGAAAATAATTCATTTACAAGTAATTTAAGTAAATATGAAATACTATTGAAATGCTTCATAGAATGGAAGTCCTGGCTTGCCTGGGATGGGGGATCCACCGGAAAGGAGGTGCGGAAAGACCGCGGAAGAAATTGCCGAAGACAGTTCTCTCTCGGAGGGGGACTGGTCTGGGGAGGAAGGCGACGACGAGGGGGACCTGTTGGACAAAATGAATCAAGCGGAAACGACAAGCAGGGGAGGGGCCCGAGCTGGCCAGTACGCGGCTCGCGTCCATGGCATGCCAGGGCGGTGGTCACCGCGTGGACACGGCGATGCCACGGCACACAAGCTGCCAAACCATGTCCAGCGAGTAGTCCCTCCAAAGCACAGCCCCAGGGAGGTGATAGATCAACAAGGGGAGCTGTAGGTGGATGGGAAACTACACTGGAAGTTTGCTGTTACAAACTGTTGCATGGCACTGTGGTCAACAGGGAGGAGATAGGGTCAAAATGAGATGTCTAGAAGATCAAGGGTAGGAAGGACTACAAATCTGGAAATTTTTAAAGGAATAGAGATAAGATACAATGGGGTTGCTTTGCAACTGGCCAAACTGGTCCAGATTGCAAAACAGGATGTGGCACTCACATGGAGTAGCCTCTTGATATGAAATTTGGAGGAGGATAGGTATTTGGTCATATGAGGTTGCCATATAAATTTCATGCCATTTGAGCAGGCCAAAATAGCACTTCCTTCACAGACATCCTCTCTGACCAGAATCTAAGAAAAATTACTGGGAATAAATGGCTACATGCAATTAGCCCAAATTTTGAGGAGATCAAACATTTGAGAATATGGAGCCACTGTAAAAGTTTCATACCATTTTCATAAATATAAATGGTACTTCCTTCACAATGCTCCATTTTGGACAGAAACTAGATGGAATTATTTGGAGAAAATGGCTAGATGAAATGATGTGAATTTTTTCATACTCACATCATATATGGAATATGAGGTCCTGGATTAATTTGAGAATTTTTTAAGCAATATAATATATAGTTGCTTCACAACCTCAAAATAAATCCAGAAACAAGAATTGGATGATGCTCTCAAAAGTTGAACTATGGAACTTGGGATTTTGATGGAAATAGGGAAGATATGGATGGAAGAAGGTTCTGGTAAATTTTCAGCAATTATGAAGCAATATAAAATATAGTTGCTTCACAATTGGAAAATCTGACCAGAAACTAAGATTTGATGCTGAGATCAAAAAGAACATGGGATGATACTCAAATCTTGAGGAGAGCCATTATTTGAGCATAAGAAGATGCATACCAAGTTTCAACTCATTGGCATACTCTTAACTAGCACTTTCTTCACAAAGCTTCCTCTGGGTCAGAAACTTTGGAAATTTGCCAAGAAATACTTAATAGCCAAATGGAGTTGAATTTTGGCATGTGGCAATGATATGGATAGGAAAGAGTCCCCAAAAAGTTTGAGAGCAAGATAACCAAGATAAATGGTACTTGCTTCACAAACTGCCATTTGGGACAGAATAGGAAAAGGAATATTGGAGAGATATTTTTGAACATGACCAGGAAGGGTTTTGACATATTTGAGAAAGATATGGCCCAAACAATTTATGGGAATTATTTGGGAATTTTTGGAAGGATGGAAATATGGGTTGCTTCACAACCCAGAGCAAACAGGGTTATTCCTTTAATAGAAAAGGAATATTCCCAAGAAAAAGAATATTGGGATTGGCTCAAGATGGATATGACAGGGTCTTGAAATGGATTTTGAGGTTGGCAAGCCACTAGGGAAAAGAAATCAAGGGTGATCCTTCCAGGTTCCAAGACTATCAAACCACGAAGAAAGAAAACCAGACCAAAATCAAAAGAAAAAGAAATGGGCAAAAACCAGGGTGTTACAAACCTACCCCCCTTAAAGAAATCTCGTCCTCGAGATTTGGTTGCTCAGGGGTTAAACATAAATATCCCTACTTGAGGAAACCGTTTCCAACTCGGGTTTCCTTTTTGCCTTTGGACAATGCTCCCGCTGGATTTCATCTGACCCACTGCCTGGCTTTGGTGTGGTTTGTCTCACGGGATTTTCATTCTGACAGGTCATACCTCATATATTTATTACTCTCACTTCAATCCTTTTCTGTCTGTTGGCTTATCTAAATGCAATGGCTTATCCTATCTGATATATCGGTCCTTATCGCAAGTCCGAGAGTTGTTCCTCATGGACGTGTTGTACTACAGTCCCATATGGTCGATTGTCCATTGAGTTATGAATAGATTCTCTCGGTGAACACGACATCTTTATTCTTTGCATTGGGTGACTTCCAATAGCTGTGTGCCCTCAACTGGTGCTGTGAATCATACCGTTTATCTGGGCAGAATCAGATTTCTTGTAGGGGTTAGGGAAACATCTTGGCTAGATTCACCGCCCTTAGCATCCCATATGTACCCATTACTTGGCTGTATCTTGTTAGTGTAAAGGGTATGACCTTATAACAACATTATCTGCAAGCTTGTCTGATGGTGGTCCTAACAGAAGAAAAAAAATCTTCTCCCCAGCACGTTATTTTGGACTGATTTTCCTTAAATGGGGACACATGCTTTGATATAGTTATCATCCTTCGGATCGTGCTGTCTGACATACTTGGATATCCACTTCTGAAGATTCTAAGAATATATAGCTGGCTGAGCGGGTTGACTCGATCTGGGGTCCTTGCGAATGGACTAGACCCCGTGGGTGTGTACCCGCGGTGATTGGTACCAAACCAGACTGTTTTGAGTATCTGTATCATGTTGATCTTGCAACCATTATCATACCTGTATGGCCAATCCTGCTCCTTCATTATGGTTCTCTTTACCTGAATACTTAGCGGAAAGAGCTTGGCCTGATGTGTTCTCGATTCTTCGGATGACCATGGGTGCTGCCAGGTATAATATTCCGGCAGGCATATTACTTAACAAGTTGTAGCTGTAGGGTAACGACCGTCTGAACCCTTGGATGAAACCGGCAAATAAACCAGTAGCCACCAAAACGGTCTTTACAACTCAGATCTGGGACATTACTGGAATAACTCGACCCCGACTCAAGACGGCTGAAAAGCAGCTCAGAGCATGAGACAGTATTGATAAGAAGAAAGTAGCAGTTCCCTAAGACGGCCGAAAAGCAGCTCAGAGCATAGGGTCGCTGCTACGGAAAGAAATTCAACAGCTGCCCGAGACGGCCGAAAAGCAGCTCAGAACACGGGCCAGTTGTTGAAAAGAGAACGAAAAGTCGGCATCCACCCCGGACGGCCGAAAACAGCTCAGAACACAGGCGTGGTGCCGTTACCAAAGAAAGATGGGCAAGGGTTCATCCGTGTTCCATACATCTTATCCATGGGTTGTTGGTCATCCCACTGAAGTGTATAACTGGCGTTCTTATTCTTCTTACATAGCTCGTGCAAGAGTCAGATTCTTACCGGGCTGGCATCATTGTATGATTGACTCATATGGCCTTGGTAGCATGTCCACCATATCTATTGAGTATATGCAGCTGAGTGCTTGATTCCTGAAGCAGGCTTGTGTCCTGACTGACTTTTTGCCTTCTAATCAACTGTTGCGGAGCTGATCCTTGGAATGCGTGGTCATATGCTGCCAATTGTCGGTGGAATAGCTTGTACTGATGTCAATGTGATACCTTGCTGACGGAGGTTGCCTAGCTTGTATTGGAAGCCATCGAGAGTATCTTGCTGAGGAGGACGGAATTACTTGTGCTCGAAGTTTTTATCCAAATGGCTTTCTAAAGAAGACTAGGTACCGTACCTCATAAATTTTCCTTCTCAAGGACTTGCTAGGAAAGGACTCGGTACCTTAGAGATTGCAACGGCATCTTATTGAGGAAGCCCGAGTACCTTGCATCAGAAGATGTCCGTGTGTCGTATCGAGGAAGACACAGGAATCCTTGCGTAGTACGCTTCTCTGGTAGCTTGCGGAGAAGGACTAGGTTGCTCATATCTGAAGCTTTCCCTTTTGCCGTATGCCAGCTAAGTGCATTCGTATATATGTCCTTAATGTTTCTGCTGTCGGTTACTTGTTGTATGCAACAGGGTATTCAGCTATCCTTCTTGTTGAACACTAGGTTTATAGCACACTCGGACTGGCTTCCAGAATATAGCAGGTTTCAAATTGTTCTCATAGCAGACTCAAACCGTGTATATGAATCATACCTTTGACTCGGAATGTTCTGGGGATCGGGCACACAGTCTGTCGTCTTGCTGATGCGAGGATTACTGCTGCGAAGATGGTACTGATGTGTACTTGATGCGGATAACCAATCCAGCCAGGATATCATTTATTTTCATGCCCGATATTTCATGATATAATATAGTCTGCTGAAAATTCTGTATTGCTGGGCTGAGCTTCCAAATGACTGTCTCTTCACTGATTTCTTTGAGTCCAGTGTCGGTGAGCAACTTCCATGAGGGGAAAATAAGGTAACACCAAGGGCCCAAAGAAACGACAAAAACAAAAGCACACAAGATCACACACAAGCAATACATGCATTCCTACTTAGGCACACAAATCTCACAAGAACTACGGTACTACGGTCTACATGCTGTGGCGGTGTGCACGATAGTGAATCAATGTGTGGAAAGAGTTGGTGTAAACAAAGCTACACCAAAGAGGGGCTTACACTGGTTCCATCTGGACGGACACGGTGGCGAGGACGAACTTGGTGATCATGGATCGGAACACAAGGGTCACGACCACATCATCATCAAGCGTACGGAGAAAACCGTACTCGTCCAGAGTATGGATGGCAGGAAGGGATGATGAAAAAGAAGGCTTGCAGGCATTGCCCTATTCTGATAACTAAGATCACTAAGGGTTGCCCAAAGCGATGAATGGGATGGCACATTCCGGGATAGAAACATGTCTATCACCGAAACTATAGGGGGTCTGGGGGAAAAAGATTGGTGTGGTACCGGTGCATTGATCTGACAAGGGATCGACACCACCAAGTACCTTGGCATCACTCCGCTGGGACGGAGATGACACCTCACCAAGAAATGAGCATGCGAACTGGAGAGCGCAGGTGGTGAATCAAAACCGATGCCACCTACACTTACCAGATCCGTCGTTAGAGATAAAATATCTATTCTATATGCATGCTGTGCACAATCAAATGCAACAAACAAGTGCAGCAACCAACTGGATCCTATACTACCGGTTACTAACGCTCGCGTCTAGACCGCGCGTCCTACAGCCAGACCTGCTCTGATACCAACGCTTGTGGCACCCCGGCTCAGAGAAGACCGGAACGCCCTGTATTCCAGCCCAAGGACAAGTCTTCTGGAATACGGCACTGTTGGCATAGAACAAATCAGCTCAAAAATACTATAAATAAAAATTACAACGATTACATAGCTCCATGCCAACAGCGGAACAACCTGAGGAAGCGGAGCAACTCTCGGCAGCGGAACCACGACTGCGGTGATGGACTCCACTCCGCAGGGACTCTGGCTGGAACGCTTAGCCTAGCTCGCAAACTCGACATCCACGACAAGCAAGCGATCAAGGCATGACCTGCAAACTGGCATGATACGCCAGGTGAGTACTTTGAATGTACTCGCAAGCTCAAGACAACCAAACAATGCAGCAAACAATAGCATGACAGTTATCATATTAAATATTTAAATGCTTCACTTCCTGTTGCCAGTCATCAACTTACTCTCTTGCGGGTTGTCCCACAACCCTTGGAATACTTACCGAGTATCCCCGAATAATGACAAGTTCTTCCATCATTATTATCTTATTCAGGTTGATCTGGTTGATCTCCTACTGAGGTCTGGACGGGCGTCCATAACCGCGGACACGGCTATTCGAATAGTTTTACACTCTGCAGAGGTTGTACACTTTACCCACACCATGAAGCAACCGGTCCATATTCCTCGAAAGTCAGCTTCGGGTGGACCCGCATTACTTCAACAAGACCTGCCTGACCTGTGATCTTTCATCGTACCACCGGCATCCTTCCTCCCCCGGAGGTCAGCCCTGGGTAGCCCCAGTGCCTATACGGGCTCCTGCCACCGCGCGCGTGGCCAAACTCTGTAGACCCAAACGGGGTTCTACTGTCCCAAACGGGGACTCTCGGGTTAAACTTAACAATCCATTGGGCTCTCAAGGTTACCGCCGCTTACCGGGCCAGGGTAGCATTCCGCGCATAACCTTCCCTGGTTTGGCGGTACCGGTGAAAGATCACTCGGTCGGGCACAGTCAGGGCCGTCCCATACCGGCAAATGTGGTTGCACGATAATCCCGGACAGGTGGCTCATGATCAACCACTACTCTTATTAAGTCATTTAAGTGGTTCATCACAGTTCATGAGTATTTACATAACATTATGAATTACCATATAGCAGGTGAATGAAAATAATTCATTTACAAGTAATTTAAGTAAATATGAAATACTATTGAAATGCTTCATAGAATGGAAGTCCTGGCTTGCCTGGGATGGGGCATCCACCGGAAAGGAGGTGCGGAAAGACCGCGGAAGAAATTGCCGGAGACAGTTCTCTCTCGGAGGGGGACTGGTCTGGGGAGGAAGGCGATGACGAGGGGGACCTGTTGGACAAAATGAATCAAGCGGAAACGACGAGCAGGGGAGGGGCCCGAGCTGACCAGTACGCGGCTCGCGTCCATGGCATGCCAGGGCGGTGGTCACCGCGTGGACACGGCGATGCCACGGCACACAAGCTGCCAAACCATGTCCAGCGAGTAGTCCCTCCAAAGCACAGCCCCAGGGAGGTGATAGATCAACAAGGGGAGCTGTAGGTGGATGGGAAACTACACTGGAAGTTTGCTGTTACAAACTGTTGCATGGCACTATGGTCAACAGGGAGGAGATAGGGTCAAAATGAGATGTCTAGAAGATCAAGGGTAGGAAGGACTACAAATCTGGAAATTTTTAAAGGAATAGAGATAAGATACAATGGGGTTGCTTTGCAACTGGCCAAACTGGTCCAGATTGCAAAACAGGATGTGGCACTCACATGGAGTAGCCTCTTGAGATGAAATTTGGAGGAGGATAGGTATTTGGTCATATGAGGTTGCCATATAAATTTCATGCCATTTGAGCAGGCCAAAATAGCACTTCCTTCACAGACATCCTCTCTGACCAGAATCTAAGAAAAATTACTGGGAATAAATGGCTACATGCAATTAGCCCAAATTTTGAGGAGATCAAACATTTGAGAATATGGAGCCACTGTAAAAGTTTCATACCATTTTCATAAATATAAATGGTACTTCCTTCACAATGCTCCATTTTGGACAGAAACTAGATGGAATTATTTGGAGAAAATAGCTATATGAAATGATGTGAATTTTTTCATACTCACATCATATATGGAATATGAGGTCCTGGATTAATTTGAGAATTTTTTAAGCAATATAATATATAGTTGCTTCACAACCTCAAAATAAATCCAGAAACAAGAATTGGATGATGCTCTCAAAAGTTGAACTATGGAACTTGGGATTTTGATGGAAATAGGGAAGATGTGGATGGAAGAAGGTTCTGGTAAATTTTCAGCAAATATGAAGCAATATAAAATATAGTTGCTTCACAATTGGAAAATCTGACCAGAAACTAAGATTTGATGCTGAGATCAAAAAGAACATGGGATGATGCTCAAATCTTGAGGAGAGCCATTATTTGAGCATAAGAAGATGCATACAAAGTTTCAACTCATTGGCATACTCTTAACTAGCACTTTCTTCACAAAGCTTCCTCTGGGTCAGAAACTTTGGAAATTTGCCAAGAAATACTTAATAGCCAAATGGAGTTGAATTTTGGCATGTGGCAATGATATGGATAGGAAAGAGTCCCCAAAAAGTTTGAGAGCAAGATAACCAAGAGAAATGGTACTTGCTTCACAAACTGCCATTTGGGACAGAATAGGAAAAGGAATATTGGAGAGATATTTTTGAACATGACCAGGAAGGGTTTTGACATATTTGAGAAAGATATGGCCCAAAAAATTTATGGGAATTATTTGGGAATTTTTGGAATGATGGAAATATGGGTTGCTTCACAACCCAGAGCAAACAGGGTTATTCCTTTAATAGAAAAGGAATATTCCCAAGAAAAAGAATATTGGGATTGGCTCAAGATGGATATGACAGGGTCTTGAAATGGATTTTGAGGTTGGCAAGCCACTAGGGAAAAGAAATCAAGGGTGATCCTTCCAGGTTCCAAGACTATCAAACCACGAAGAAACAAAACCAGACCAAAATCAAAAGAAAAAGAAATGGGCAAAAACCAGGGTGTTACACCTTCTCCCCCAAATCTTCCTCTCCCTCGCCCGATCGACCAGCTGCTCCTCGACACATCCGCTCTCGCCGCCGGCCTCCACACGACGCCGTCAGGCTGCCTGACCGTGCCCACGACGTTAGCTCCCGCCGCCGGCCTCCACGCGCCGCCACGGCCCGAGCCTGCACCGGCGCTGCTCCTCCACGTGCCTCCCTCTGTCTCCGGCGTCCTCCCAGCCTCTCACTCCGTCCACCGGCATGCCTCCCTCCGCCCCGACGATACCGCTTGGTGAGCCTCTCCTCCTCCTTTTGTTCATCTTTTTTTCCATTTTTTAATTTGTTCATATTTTTTTGTGTGTAGATGAATGTTAATTAGATGGATTTGTTATGTATTTTTGTGTGTAGATGAATGTTAGATGGATATGTAGATGGATAGATGTTATATTGATGTATGTTAGAATGATGGATGAATAGAAATGTTAGATAGATGGATGTTAAATGGATGAATAGAAATGTTGTTCAAGTGTGGGTTCTCTATAAAAAAGAATGGTTGGATCAATGCTATAAAGTGTTGTTCAAATTTGCCCATCTACTATAGTTGTAAAAGTTTATTAAATATGAGTTGCATAATAAAATGATAATTATTGCATAGGAATTTGTTTTCATAAGAATTTGTTCTCGACGTCGACGATGCCCGGCCCGCATCCTCGTCGTCGACTCGGTGGCGACAACCTGCTTGAGAGGCGCCATGTCTGGGACTGGGCTCCGCCGGGCTGGCACTGGGAGGTGCTACCTTCCGGGGCGCGCAACTTGATGAGGAATCGGGCTCCCGTCGTCGACCCGGAGCTTCTTTGGTGGTGGTCGCATGGGCCACTATCGGTGCGGAGGCAGCCGGCCCCCGAGGAGGTGGTACGTCGCCGTGTCAGGGAGGAGGATGAGCACGTCCGTCGCTACATGGTTGCGTTGGACGTCAGGTTCTCCAATACCTGGCAGGTTCTTCAGGGATCTCACCACGAGCTATGATCATGTGATGGTTCCTTCTCTTTGGGAGTCCACCGCCCGCGCCTCAGGAACCGCAAGTCAACTGGATTATTCGATAATATTCGAGCTGTATTAGTGATGTTATATGATAATATTCGAGATGTATTAGTGATAATATTCGATGATGCATTAACTGGATTATTCGAGATGTATTAGTTTTTGCTTATTGAATGCATTCTAATTTGAATACTAAATTGTTTTATGTTTCTTCTGGATTAGTTAAGGTGTGGACTATAGCGGCAGAGACGACCATGATTAAGAGGATATCATGTTCGACATGATACGCTCCCAAAACCTAGAGATTGAACCAGATGACGACTCACAATATCTGAACGAGTCCGGTGAGGGAATTGAGGAAGAACCAATAGACGAAGGGCACACAAACAATGATGGCGAAGGAAATGTTCTTCAATTAATAAAGTCCGGCGAGGTAGATATATATATATATATATATAGGGTGGGTCTATTCTACCAACCCCCTTAAGATCTTATTCTACCCAAAAAAGGCTTATTCTGCCAACACCCTGCAACTCCCTCCGATACACCGCCCCGGTCACCACCACGAGCCGCCCGCCGCCCGCCACGGCCACCACCCCACACCGCCTCCTGCGCCGCCGCCCCGCCTCCCATCCCGCCTGCCCCGACCACCATCCTGCGTCGCCTCCCGCGCCGCCCGCCCCGGCCACAACCCCGCGCCGCCTCCCGTGCCGCCGCCCCGCCTCCCGTCCCGCCCCGCCTCCCGCCCCGCACCGCCGCCCCGTCTCCTGCCCCGCGCTGCCCCCCCCCCCCCCCGCCTCCCGCCCCGCGCCGCTGCACCGCCTCCGGCTCCGGCCAGCGGACCACCGAGACCCTAGCTAGGCGACCTCCCGGTGAGCTCAAACAGTCGTCCGCCGGTGGGAACTTCAAGTGAGCACCACCTCTTATTCTCCTCTTCCACCTCCCCTAATCTCATCTGTTGTAGGAGAGGTCGGCAGGGGATTACCCGAACCACGGCACACGCGCAGGCGCCCAATCCCGCCCTACTTCATGCGCTGCTAGCCACCGTCCGGGCATGCAGTTCGTGGGTGCGGTGCTTTCGGTACACTCGGCCCGGTGCTGCAGTTCGATCGGGAGGCGACGCCAATGATGACTCCATGGGGAGAAGGAAAGGTCGCCGGAACCCAAAAACAACATAGTGGTGCAGCTCCCTGGCTGTTTAGTATGCAGTTCGGTTCTCTTTTTGCGTTCAAATTTATTGTGTGCCGAAAGTGCAGTTTGTTGCTGGGTGAATCTCGCATGCAGTTCAGTGATGTTCTATTACAAAAATTTGGTGCTGGTAGTATAAGAAATTCAGAATGGTATTCACTTTTGAAGTTCACTGCTCTCGTCCGGGCAGCTAGCTATAATTTTTTTATTCATTTTGAGGGTGTTCGTGCAAAAAATGCGAAAGTGAGTTTGTAAGTATTCAAAAGAAATCCGTTGTAGTTCATTTGTATGAACACTTGTGGTTCGCTCTGTGAAAAAAGAAAAGAGAAACTCATGATGTAGTCCTTTTGTAAAAAAAACTATGAAAAGATGAACTGCAAAACAAAGCAGAGAAAAAATGTTGCAGTTCTCTCGGCCACATCACGTAGTGTAGACTCATTAAAAAGAAAAATTTAAGAAAATGAAATAAAAATAATGCAGTACACTAGAATCGAGAGTGCGGTCCAAAATGCATTTGTAAAAAAATTAAACAAAAATACACTCATCTCGTGAACCTCACTCACGAAAACAAACAGTGCAGTTCGCTCACTTCGTCCTCACGGTCCACATTTACATTCATTACATGTTGTTGGAGAACGACAAAAAAACAAAAACTAGAAAAACACAAAAAAATTAGCCCACACTCAGCGCACTGCACGCACGCGCCCATCGGACTGCACGTCCTCACCATCCGCACTGCACGGGGGCTGAGGTGGTGCTCGTGGAGGAGAAGAAAAGAGAAGGTGGCGGTGGGCGGGTGAGGTAGCGTCGACGCTGCACCTACCGGGGATCTTGCGCTACAGGTGGTTGCAACACTGGGTTCAACCCCCCTCCCCACTACGCACGGTCGCTGGAGGCCGGTGGTTGCGGCACCAAACAGCATCGCGTGCCCTGGCGAATTGCAAGCCCGGGACGCCTGGACTACAACGGGAGGTGGCGTGGCTGGCGGTGGGGATCCCACGGGGATCCATTGGTAGCTGGACGAAGCAGCAGCCGGCGTCCCCATGCGGGGAGAACAGGGTAGCTCCGAGCCATGGCCGCACTGCTCGACCATGGCTCGACGTCGGCGTGGTCGTCGGAATGCAAGGAAACTGAACCGCATTTTTAGAGTAACACAGATGTGAGCTGCAAAAAACTAAAATAAGCACTCCAATGTTCAACACAAAAAAGAGCCAATAAATAAAGATGAACTGCACTCCAACGTTCCTCACTCGTGGAGGTTCAGTAGCAACAACATGAAGCGAACTGCTCACCAGCGACAACGGCGGCGATGCAGTTCATCGAGGGGAGGGAGATGGTCACGGCTGAAGCCACGGGACTGACGCATGGTGGTGAGCGCACTGCACTACCTCAACATAGTTGACCGCATCCCTTGCGCCCATGAACAATAGGGACTGCAGGGGAGGTGCACGAGCAGAGAAATGGAGAGACGAGCTCGGGCCACTGCTTGTTTGGAGGCCGATGCCGGCGATGTGGGGCCCCGCCACTGGGTGAGGCGCACATCAGAGGAGCTCACGCGCGTCAAAATTATTGTATCTGCAGAGGTGGGAGTCGGGGTGGAGGCTCACCGGACCAATCAATGGACGAGAGAGGCGAATCCTCGATGCGGAGCTCATGAGATGGAGGCTCGGAGACAGCCGGATCTCCTTGTCCCGTCGTCTGCAAGCTCGCCAAAGGAGCCGGCCGAAGCACAGCGCCACGGACGGGAGGGAGGTGGGGAACGGGGAGGGGGGAGAGTTGCCAGCGTCGTATGAGGAGCGTCGTCGACGTTGGCTTCGTCAGCACACAGGGGATCAGGTGAATCCCTTACCGGATTTGATAGGGGAGAGGTCCCTAATGGTGGGGGCTGGACGGGGGGGACACGAGGGAGAGAGGAGGGGCGCGGCGAGGGAAGGTGCAGGGAGGCCGGGGCAGTGCAGGGAAGGTGGAGGTGGGCGCGGGGAGGGGGGCAGCGGCAGCACGGGATCCAGCGTGGGGACGCTTGGATCCGTCGCCGGAGCTCCGACCTCATGGGGGGTGGGGGCTGTGGATGGTGGCGCTGGTGGACGGGCCGGGGCACCGCGTTGGTGGAGGCGGTGGGGCGCCGGAGGTGGGTGGTGGTGGGGCGCCGGGGGGTGGGTGGTGGTAGTGGAAGAAAGGTGGGAACGAGGGGTGGGTTCATGCGGGGGAGAAGGTGGGGTGGGAGGGTTGGGCTTGGGCTACTGCAGTTTTATCGGGTTGTTGTGCGGTTCACTCGTCTCGGTACTGCAGTCGCTTGCTTCAGAAAATGCAGTGCACTCACGTTCGGCGTGCAGTTCTGAAGTGTTGGCAGGATAACTATTCTGCCAATATTGGCAGAATAGACGGGCTGTATATATATATATATATATATATATATATATATATATATATATATATATATATATATATATTAATGAATCTTTCTTTTTTTAGCCCTCCGGATCGAGCAAATCTTCTACAAGAGTAGTACGAGGCCCGGCCAAATCTTCTACAAATCTCTCGTCAGTTGCTATTGTCTGTAAGTGATTTCTGTCTGTAATTTAAGTCTCTAGCTCAGCTCATTCATTGCCTGTAATTATCCTCACTATATTATTTTGTGTGGTGTTATGCAGAATGAAGATTTTTGAATTGAAAAAAGATGGAGTCTATGGCATTGGGTTCATTGACCCAAATACCGTTAATGAAAATTTGTTAAATAACCACCCACAACACACAGAGAATAGCTTGCTAATGTTTTTGAAGGAACTAAATACCAGACCAGAAATACTTTTTCCTTACAACTTCAGGTGAGTGTTACTGTCTTGTACTACAAATTCTATTTTTGCTTACTCGATGTTAAGTGTAGTTGATGAGTTATGCATGCCCACTTATACAAAAGTGTGCGTAGATTCCACTGGATCCTACTAATCATTAGAGTTGATGAGGGAACTGTTGAAGTACTGGACTCACTAGGTAAAGACCCTGAAGAATACAGGAGCTTGTTTTTTATGCTCGACAGGTAATTTCAATCATTATCGCACTATGTCGGCCTCTTTAGTTCATTTCCTGATATCAAGTAATTAATAACTCCTTTATTCATTTTCTTTGCCGGGCAGGGTTTGGAAAAAGTTCATCAAAGAGGTTGTCGGTGAATGGGAACCACAGCTGAAATGGCGACGGTCCAAGGTAATTAAGTAGTACTAGCTACGTCCGCGCATCTCTTTAATTCTAGTTTCAATACCATTATCATGCTTGATTATTATCTGATTGAATTCTATTCTCGTAAAGTGTATGAGGCAGGAAAAGGGGACTAATTTATGTGCATACTACGTTTGTGAGAACATTTGCTTTATTACCGAAAGGAGCAGAGATGCAAGACATCTTTGGCTACATAAACACTATTCTCATTTTTTTATCATGATCTAATATATATACACACAACTAATATATTCATATTGATCTCCTTCTTTAAAGATGGTGGAGATGCGGGATAGGCTCCTACCAAAGGATCGCATACGAGCACTTCAAGAGGAAATGGCGGGATTTTTGCTTGAGCAGGTCATATCTCCCGACGGAGAATACCATTTCACCTAATGCTTGCATGTAATGATCTGCAAATTGTAGGAGAAATTGTATATACCAAATTGTATATATATATATGTGTATGCATGGTCGTACGAGAAATTCTATGATATATGATTGGTTCTATGAGAAATTCTATTACATATGCATAATGTGTACAATATGTAGTAGCGTAAAATATGTTTGAAATGAAAAAGAATTAAATGGAAAACACAAAATGAAAAGGAGAAATAAACAATAAACCCTAAACCCCTAAACCTTTAGTCCCGGTTGGCGTCACCAACCGGGACTAAAGGTCCCCAGCCCCCGGCGCGCGCTGCCGGCGACGTGGCAGGGATTTAGTCCCGGTTGGTGTCCCCAACTGGCACTAAAGGTCCCCAGCCCCCGGCGCGCGCTGCCGGCCACGTGGCAGGGATTTAGTCCCGGTTGGTGTCCCCAACTGGCACTAAAGGTCCCCAGCCCCCGGCGCGCGCTGCCGGCCATGTGGCAGGGATTTAGTCCTGGGTCGTGGCCAACTGGGACTAAAGAGTGGGGGCCTTTAGTCCCGATTTATTAGTCCCGGTTGGTGAACCGGGACTAAAGGCCCTTCCCAACCGGGACTAAAGGCCGTTTCTCCACTAGTGGTAGGGGAAAGGGGTCTTTGGGGCAAGCTTTGTTAAGGGCTTTAAAATCGACGCACAACCACCAGGACCTGTCCTTTTTTGGTACCATGACCAAATTGGCTAGCCAGTCGGGGTGTTTTATATCCTTGATGAATCCTGCCTCCAGCAGCTTTGCCAGTTCCTCGCCCATTACTTGACGCTTGGGCTCGGAGAAACGCCGAAGTGTTTGTTTAACGGGCTTATAGCCTGCCAATATGTTTAGGCTATGCTCTGCAAGCCTACGGGGTATCCCAGGCATGTCAGAGGGGTGCCAGGCGAATATGTCTCAGTTTTCCCTAAGGAAAGCGCGTAGGGCTTCGGCAACTTCTGGGTCGAGGTTAGCCCCTATGGACGCAGTTTTAGCGGGGTCCGTGGGGTGAACTTGAAATTTGGTAATCTCGTCGGCCGGCTTGAAAGAAGTAGGTTTTGATCTTTTGTCGAGGACGACATCGTCCCGGTCGACCTCGGCGCGCAGTGCGGTTAGTTCTTCGGCTGAGAAGGTTTCGGCCAGGGTCTCGAGGGCGAGGGACGCCGTTTTATTCTTGGCTTTGAGCGCCCTGTCAGGATCGCTCGAAATGGTAATGATCCCTTTCGGGCCCGGTATCTTGAGCTTCATGTAGCCATACTGTGGCACCGCTTGAAATCTTGAAAAGGCATCCCGTCTGAGGATGGAGTGGTATCCTCTTTTGAAAGGCGCGACGTGGAACATAATCTCCTCGGAGCGATAATTGCCCGAGGTCCCGAAGACTACATCTAGAGTTATCTTTCCACTTCAGCGTGCCTCTCTCCTAGGCACAATTCCTTTGAAGGTAGTGGTGCTCCGTTCTGTGCGCGATTTATCGATGTGCATTTTATCCAAAGTGTCCTCATATATTATATTCAGGCTGCTGCCTCCATCCATCAGGACCTTATGGAGGCGGCAGCGGTCCACGGTGGGATTGAGGACTAGCGCGGCGGGGCACCATGTCCAGGGCTGACTTCGGCTGATCATTTTGAGTGAAGGTGATCGGCGTGTCTATCCACGCACCCCGAGGCGATACCTGCCGGACGGTGTTGATTTCCCATAAGGCCCGTTTGCGCTGGTTTTTAGACGTAAATGTCTCATAAATCATTAGGACCTTGTCTCCGTCCGAGGTCTGTCCAGAGTGGCTAGAGGTGCCCGCCAAGAGGGCGGGTCCCCCTTTGGCCACCTGCCTCAACACCCAACAGTCTCGAAGACTGTGGGTTGGGCAGGAGTTAACTAATACGGTGTGGATCGGGCATGGTTTACCCAGAAAGCTGTCCAGGGCCATTTTGGGGTGATCGGGGGTTCTCCTCTTCTTCCGGGGTTGATCACCCGAGGTGTTCCGTTTGTGATTTTCACGGCGAGGTGCCGACTTGTCGCGTTCCGGGTAGTCCTCACAAATCGAGTCTGTATTCTCCTCGGTTCGCCAGGTGTCTTCAATGGCACAAAATCATGCTACCAAGTTGGTTAATTCAGGGAGTGTTTGGACACAACGGCGGGCGAGGGCGTTCAAGACGCCTTTATCCTTGCATCCACGCTCGAAAGCGGCGATTATATCAGAGTCTTGGTAATCAAGTATCTTGCTCTTGACGATCAAGAACCTGGCCCAGTATTGCCGGATCGGCTCACCGGGGATCTGTCGCACGTAGGCTAAGTCCCAGATGTCGGATGGGCCGGAGTCATCGGGGCGATATTCTATACAAGAGATGAGCGGACTAGATCCGATCTCTAAAGACCGCGGGCTCAAGACTTCGTCACGTTGACCCGACGGTGGATCCGTAATTATCGGTTTAGCCGATTCAATCTGGGAGTCAGTCGTTAGTGGGTTGCCGTCCGATCCGCTCTCCAGGAAGTATCTTACCCCCTCGTCGATGAGGGGGGCCTTCGTTGGAGCCAAAGAGGGGTCATGGTTCGCTTCCACGTTACGTGGAGGTGTCTGTGAGACCAAAGCTCCCAATGTGGAGACGTGCTCCGCAGGTTTAAAGCCGTTGACTGGCGATCCCATCGATCCCTCCGGCGATCACACAGCGGAACTCTCAATGAAAGCACCAGTGTCGGTGTAAAAACAGGCAGACCTCGGGGTAGGGGCTCCCGAGCTGTGGATCTCAGATCGATGGTAACAGAGACAATGGAGACGGTGTTTACCCAGGTTCGGGCCCTCTTGATGGAGGTAAAACCCTACGTCCTGCTTCTGTTATATTGATAGAGATGTATTGAGTACAGAGTTGATCTACCTCGAGATCGTAATATGTGTCTAACTTCTATTGCTAGGTAAGCAATGTTGCGTTGATGTCCCCGCTATGCGCTAAACCCTATGGCTTATATACACGCCAGAGAGGGCACCTAGGGTTACAATGTCGGTATCTAGGAATAACGTGGCTGGATAAATCTTGAAGTGTACTACAAGTCTTCGGTAGAGACAGTGTCGATCACGTCTCCCATGTACAGTCTCCGGAGTCCATCTTGGTCACGTACGGGGGTACATCAGCCCAACCGAGGAGACGGGCCGGCCCGGTTAGCACCCCCTAATCCAGGACACCGTCACCGCCGCAATGTATTCCACTTCGGTGGTGGAGAGAGATACCGAGTTTTGTTTCTTGGAGGACCAAGACAGAAGAGATCTACCAAGAAATTGACATGTACCCGAAGTGGATTTTCTATCAACCTTGCCTCCGGCATAGTCCGAATTGGAATAGCCAACAAGATTAAAAGAAGATCCTTTGGGATACCAAATGCCAAAGTTTGGTGTATGTAACAAGTATCTCACAATTCTTTTCACGGCCTTAAGGTGACACTCTTTTGGTGCCGGTTGGTATCGTGCACACATGCACACACTTAGCATAATGTCGGGATGGGAGGCACATAGATATAACAATGAACCAATCATAGATCGATAAACCTTTTGATCAACCGGTTTGCCATCCTTGGTCAAGTCAAGATGTCCACTTGTGGGCATGGGGGTTTTCATACCTTTACTTTCTTGCATGTTGAACTTCTTGAATAAGTCCTTGGTATACTTTGTTTGAGAAACAAAGGTACCCTCCTTAGTTTGCTTGATTTTCAAACCAAGAAAAAATTTGAGTTCACACATCATAGACATCTCGTACTTTTCCGACATCAACCTTCCAAACTTTTCACTAAAAGAGGGGTTAGTAGATCCAAAGATAATATCATCAACATAAACTTGGCATACAAATAATTCTCCATTAACCCTCTTAGTGAACAAAGTTGAATTAATTTTCCTAATTTCAAAACCTTTTTCAATAAGAAACATGGTTAAGCATTTGTACCAAGCTCTAGGGGCTTGTTTAAGACCATAAAGAGCTTTACGAAGTTTGCAGACATGATTAGGTTTCTTGGGATTCACAAAGCCAGGAGGTAGTTTAACATACACTTCCTCCTCAATTTCACCATCTAAGAAAGCACTTTTAATATCCATTTGGTAAAGAGTGATATCATGGTGATTGGCATAAGCAAGTAAAATGCGAATGGACTCAAGTCTTGCAACGGGGGCATAGGTCTCACCATAGTCCATACCTTCGACTTGTGTGTAACCTTGTGCTACAAGACGATCCTTGATGCGTACAACTTGTACATCTTCATCTTGCTTATTCCAAAACACCCATTTGGTTCCAATAATGTTTTGCTCATCTTTAGGCTTCTCAACCAATGTCCAAACTTGGTTCCTCTCAAAGTTGTGTAGCTCCTCGTGCATTGCATTCACCCAATCGGGGTCCTTGAGAGCTTCTTCTAGCTTCAAAGGTTCAACACTAGAGATGAATGAGTAATGCTCACAAAAGTTAGCTAAACAAGATTTAGAGCGAGTGATTCTCCCGGATTGGATATCTCCAAGTATTTGTTCGACAGGATGATTCTTGTCGATTCTTGCTCTAACTCGAGGTAGCTTTTGCTTGGGTTGTGGTGAGGCTTCCTCATCATCATCTTCTTCTTCTTCGTTGATGTTGTCGTTGTTCGCTTGTGGAGGTGGAGAAGGAGGCTGAGGTGGATCATCTTGTTGCACTTCCTCATTCCCATCGTCTTGACGTGTTTCACTTGTGGATGCCTCCATATCAACTTGTTGTTCACCTTAATGTGAAGTTGGGGCTTCCACTTGAATAGACGAGGTACTCTCCTTTACTTCCACGGGGCGAATCTTGCCAATGGACAAGTCTTGGATTGCTTCCAATGGTTCTTGATCTCCCACATCAATTGGCAAGTGTTTAACTTGCGAGCCGTTAGTCTCATCAAACTTCACATCTACCATCTCTTCAACTTTTCGAGTGAAGTTGTTGTAGACATGGTAAGTGTGAGAGTTTGATCCATAACCAAGTAGGAATCCTTCATGAGATTTAGGAGCAAATTTTGAACGACGATGCTCATCAAGAATGTAACATTTTGAGCCAAATACTCAAAAGTATCCAACTTGTGGTTTGTTATCGGTGAGCAGTTCATATGCCATTTTTCCAAGAAGCTTGTGAAGGTAGAGTCGATTTGTCGCATGACAAGCTGTTTCAATCGCTTCTGCCCAAAAGTGTTTTGGTGTCTTGTATTCCTCAAGCATTGTTCTTGCCATCTCAATAAGATTACGGTTCTTCCTCCCAATAACTCCATTTTGTTGAGGTGTGTACGTAGCCGAGAACTCATCTGAAATACCCTCCTCATCAAGAAAGGTGTCCACATTGGCGTTCTTGAACTCCATTCCGTTGTCACTCCGAACCTTCTTGATCTTCACATCAAATTGATTTTGGGCCTTTCTTGCGAAGTTCTTGAAGATCTTGTGTACCTGCGATTTGTCAGCGAGAAAGAACACCCACATAAATCTTGAAAAATCATCAACAATGACCAAACCGAAAGAGTTACCACCAAGACTCTTATAGGAGTTGGGACCAAAAAGATCCATATGAAGTAGCTCGAGTGGTCTCCTCGTGGTCATAATGTTCTTCACGGGATGGCTTCCTCCAACTTGTTTTCCTGCTTGACAAGCACTACAAATTCGATCTTTGTCAAATATAACATCTTTCACACCAAGAATGTGATCTCCTTTAACAAGTTTATCAAGGTTACGCATGCCAACATGTCCAAGTCTCCTATGCCATAACCAACCTTTAGAAGATTTAGCAATTAAACATGTACGAGGTTGGGCTTTCTTAGTGAAATCAACAATGTATAATTCACCTCTACGAATGCCGATAAAGACCATATTATGATTATCTCGATGAAACACTTGGCAATTTACTTCGGTAAATAGAACATTGAAACCAAAATTGGCTAGTCTAGATACGGAAAGAAGATTGTAGCCAAGAGATTCAACAAGCATAACATTTTGTATGGAGCTATCATTGGATATGGCCACCTTACCAAGGCCAAGTACCTTACCCTTGGAGTTGTCTCCAAAAGTCACATACTTGCATGGACCATCATTTTTAGCAACCTCACGAAACATGTCTCTATCTCCGGTCATGTGATCAGTACATCCACTATCAAGAATCCACTCTTTTCCTCCGGCCATGTAATCTCGAAGATTTTCCATAAGACTAAGATTCCTCATGGTCTTCTCAAATTCAATATCAAATTCTTCATCCTCATCATAATAGCCATGCTCAACATCATCATCATGAACATGTGTATGATCATAACCTTGGGCAATGAATTCATTAGTTTCATTATCATGAAAATGTTCGAGTTTATGAATTCTACTGGCTTCCATGATAATGTTACTAATAGTTCCAACATCTCCTTTAGCACGCATAAGATCACGAAGCTCGAACAAGCAATCATCAAAATTATGATCATTAGGACTCATCTTGTGAAAAGCAATAGTCTTATGAAGAATCTTATCAAGATGCTTTAAAGAGTAATCGAGATATCGCTTTTCCAAGTCATGCCATAGAGTATAAGCACATCCAAAGTTTTGCATACAACCAAGCACAACTTTAGGTAATCCTCTAATGATAAGATTGATGGCTCTAAGATTACGAATCATGTCAATTTCCTCTTCATGAGTAGGATGCAATGGATCAATAGGGGCACATAAGGATTATGAATATACTTGCTCAAGTTAAATTCATCAAAGATATCAAGCATCTCATTTTTCCAAGCATTGTAATACTCCCCATCGAGAATAGGCACTCTACATCTAAGACTCCCCAACGTAGACACATCCATCTCCCTCCAATGGTGATTAAACCAAAGCAATGGAGACCAAAGCTCTGATACCAATTGTGGGATCGAAGAGATAGGTCTAGAGGGGGGGTGAATAGACACTTAACCGACCAAAGTTGTAGTTTTTAGTTTCTCTTGGAACTTAGTCAGATTTTGGCACAAGTTAAGATAACACCAATACTACCTACACATGCATATCTAGAGATTGAGCAACTAGAATAGTAAAGCATGCAAGTGTACGGAAAGTAAAGGGGTAGAGTATGGAAGATCAAACGCAATAAAGACACGGTGGATTTTGGCATGGTTCCAATAGGTGGTGCTATCGTACATCCACGTTGATGGAGACTTCAACCCACGAAGGGTAACGGCTGCGCGAGTCCACGGAGGGGCTCCACCCACAAGGGTCCATGAAGAAGCAACCTTGTCTATTCCACCATGGCTTACGTCCACAAAGGACTAGCCTCACTCGGGGTAGATCTTCATGAAGTAGGCGATCTCCTTGCCCTTACAAACTCCTTGGTTCAACTCCACATCATGTCGGAGGCTCCCAAGTGACACCTAACCAATCTAGGAGACACCACTCTCCAAAAGGTAATAGACGGTGTGTTGTTGATGAACTCCCCAACACTCAACTCTCTCTCAGAGATTTGGCTATGGTGGAAGAAGGATTTGAGTGGAAAGCAACTTGGGAAGGCTAGAAATCAAGGTTCAAATGGTAGAAATGGAATCTCTTGATCTCAACACATGAGTAGGTGGTTCTCTCTCAGAAAATGTATGGTGGAAGTGTAGGCATGTTCTGATGGCTCTCCTTACTTAGGAAGAGGGGGTGGAGGGGTATATATAGTCTCCACACAAAATCCAACCGTTCCACACTTTTGACCCAACTCAGTGGCACCGATCAGAAATCTCGGTGGCACCGACCTATGTAAAAGATATGAATGTTAGGAATCTCAGTGGGACCGACTGGAACAACTCGGATGGACCGATGTGCAATGGTTAGGGCAAACATCGTCTCGGTGGCACCGATTGCATCAACTCGGTGGCACCGAAGTGAAGCAATAAGGCACAGAGAGTTGGCAAGCCATCTCGGTGGTACCGATTGCAATTCTTGATGGGACCAAAATAATTGCAACCAGTAACAGAGAGTTGGCAAGGCCATCTCGGTGGGACTGAGATCCATATCCGTGGATCCGATTTGTTAGGGTTTTGGAAGTGGCTAAGTCCAAATGAACTCGGTGGCTCCGGATAGGAATGAATCGGTGGGGCCGAGTTGGAATGTAGGTTTTGGACATATTTGGATGGAGAAACTGGTTGAGGGTTTTGGAGCACTGTCACTAAGCACTTGAGCAAAAAGACCATTAAGCAACACCTCATCCCCTTTTAATAGTATTGGCTTTCCTATGCACTCAATGTGATCTTGGATCACTAAACATAAACGTAGAGTCTTGAGCTTTTGCCAATCCATGTCCTTAACATTTTGAAGGGTTCCACATCCTCTTGTCCCTGCCACGCCATTGTTGAACTTGTCTGAAATTCACTAGATAGAGGCATTAGTCCAACAACATGTATGTTGGCATAAATTACCAAAACCACCAAGGGAGCAAATGTGCTTTCACTACATCACCTACGCGGCCAAGGACGCATAAGCATGCTATGACATGTACAGGTGGATCTTGGACATGAGGGCGTGTCTGCTTCCCGTGACCGAGGAGTACACGGACAGCCGCAGCATCATGATAAAGCGTGCCCGGAAGATCTAGATGGTGTACTTTGTCTGTTTAAGCACCTTTATCATCTGAGTTTCATGCATTTGCCTATGTGTCGTAATTATCTATTTTATCCGTAATATTTCATCTAAGAACCCATGAACCTGTTTGCTTTTTTTCCCGAGTAGCTATGAATCTGTTTGCTTATGTATGCAATAATAGTACTAGCTCAAAGGGCTGCCGTGTTTCCTTTTTTTTTAGGTCGAGTAGGTATCAACTGGGCTATGGCTGCCCAACCCAGGTTTCTTTTCTTAGGACATCCACGGCCCATGACATGCTTATGGGGATCCAGCAGTTGTATAAATTTTTTTGTGCGTTTTTTTATGAAAGTCTGAGTGTGGTTTTCTATGGGTTGCACGGTCGTTCGTTTTGCCTAGATTATCAAATAACTTCACTCAAGGTGGTCATCTTTGATCACGAACGACGAGAAAAGGTTAAGTTTGATACCTCTTCCGTCAGTCCTTCTGGCAGCCATTAGATTGAAATCCAATGGCTGGCGTGCTTTGAATCTCCTTCCTCCCAACATTTCCCCTTCTCAGGTGGACCCAGCAGGTCTCGTACACAAATATCTGGGACCAACCACCTATCCATTTGTATTTCTTTATTTTGTTCAATCTTTCGTCCTCTCCCTACAGCGGCTGGCGGCGCTGCTGCGCACGCCTCGACGGCCCATCCTAGCCTATGCATGGCGCTGGCCAGGCCATCCCTCTACTCCCCCACATCTCCTTTTATTCTCCGGCGGCGCCAGCTCCACCGGCCCACCCTGCACCCGAACCAGTCAACCCTCGTACTCCCCGCCGCCTGCATCTTCCCCGGCTCCGGTTCGTTCCGGTTCGAGGTCTCGACGTCGTTCTCCGCCTTGGTGCTCTCGCCGCGGCGCCGCCATCTGTCGTTCTCAACATGGTCAATAAACGACAGGAATCGAGAGATGACTGTATGTGGAGAGGCTCATAGTCCAGGCCCACCACGTCCATGGCCGTACGCAAACAAGTGCCTCCTTATATATTGCAAAAAATGCTTCCGCCTTATGGTATGTTGACGTTTGGGTCCCACGAGATTGTCAATGTAGTCAAGGTGGCTGTCATCCGGGACCTAGCAAGTAATCATTTTTTTCAGAGGTCGAACAAGTAAGAACTGGGCTGTGACCTGCCCAGCCTAGGTTTTGTTGTTTAACATGTGCAGCCCACGACATGCTGACACAGTTGATCCCACGGGTTTCAACTTTTTTTAGGTCTAGCAGGTATCAATCGGCCTCTGGGCCTCCCAGCCTAGCTTGTTTTATAACATCAGCAGCCCAACTTATGTTTGTTTCTTGAAGACAACTCACAGCTCAGTTCTATTTTTCAATACTGCTCAAAAAAAGAAGTTCTATTTTTCTATAAGAATGCCAAACTCAAATTATGTTTTCCCTTTTATAATAGTATATATATTTATATTTTATTTTATTTCATATACTCCGTACATATATATATTAGAAGAACGTAAGGTTTCCGTTTGACCTGTCCTTCTTTGAACCTTTGAATAGACCTTCCCACTTCCTTTGTTTTTGTTTTTTATTAATCCTATCTCTGATTTTTCTCCCACAGGTTTTACCAAAAACCAACTCAATTGTCCCATGTCTAGCCTAAAAAATAATAATACCCCACATCTTATTAACTCTTCAAAATAAGTAATATTTTATTTGGTAAATCGATAAGTTCTTACCAAATAATTATTATTATTTAACAATAAGTTTGGCAAGTTAATTCTTGGTGATTACGTACATAAGCTTGCTAAGATTTTACGGACCAATGCAGTAATAGACGTGTAATCACATGTTTATGCTCAGCAAATTATGTAGTTTTATAATAAAATGCCCAGCACCGGTTTATGTTTTTATAACATTTCTCTGACCTGCCCAAAATGATATTTTCACCCTGCCCAGCAAAACCGTGTATTTTGAAAAATAATACAAATAGACTGTAAATGCTAACAAAATATATAAATGGGCTGCATAGATGCTACATTATTGTTTCACCCAGCCCACCAAATGGACTAGCTGACATGTGGACCAATAGGTCGAAGCCTACGCAAGGCGTTGTCAACTTAGTGGAAAAAAAGTTTCTGACAGCCTTTTCTGTTGGATGTACATCCAACAGCCGGCATTCTCCTTCAATCTCTCGTCTTTTCCTTCAGCGATGGTGGGACCGCCTGCTCCAGCCTCTGGCGTCCAGCAGTGCTGCTTCACGCGCCTCGCTGCGAAACGCCACCCCACCGACAGCCAGGCCATCCCTTCACTCCTCCGCACATCCTGTTATTCCCCGCCGAGTGTAGCCCCACCCCGCACCCAAACTAGTCAAGTCTCGCACTCATCTCTGTTTGCAACTCAACTGCCGCGTCTTCCCCATCTCCGGGTCATTCCAGTCTGGGGCGGTGGGGCCTTGCTGTCGTCCACCGCCTTGGTGTGCTTGCCGCGGCATGTTTAACATGGTCAACAAATGAGAGTCATCGGAAGATGACTGTGCGTGGAGAGGCTGACAGCTGCGACCCACGAGGTCCATGGTCGCACACAAGGAAAGTGCCTCCTTATTACGCGAAAAAAAAGTTTCCTCGCCATGACAGCTGGGACTCACAAGCTACATCTTCGCACGCAAGGAAGTGCCTCATTATTACGCGAAAAATAAATGATTCCTTCCCCTGACAACGGGGACCCACCAGCTACATCTTCGCACGGAAGGAAGTTCCTCCTTATTACGCAAAAAAACGATTCGTCCCCATGACAACTGGGACCCACCAGGTTTGAGGCTGACTTGTGGGCCTACTCAGTTGACGCGTACGCAGGGCTTTGTCAACTTAGTCAACAAACGATTTTTTTTTGAGGAAGTCAACAAACGATTCTAGCAGCAGTGACCGTTGGATGTTCATCCAATGGCCGTGCAGCTTCTTCAATCTCTGATCTTCTTGCCCCAGCTGCCCAAACCAGCGCTGGCGGGACTGCCTGCTCCCGCCTCCCGTGGCCGGCTGTGCTGCCGCGCAGGCCTCACCGCCCCACCCTACTCCCACCGCTGCCCAGGCCTTCCCTCTATGCACCCACATCCCTTGTTATTCTCCGGCGACGGCGGCCTCACACCGCAACCGAACCAGTCAACCCTCGTACTCCCTTCCGCGTGGGCATCCATTGCCGCGTCTTCCCCGGCTCCATGTCAACCACCGCCTTGGTACTCTCGACGCGGCGTAGTCAACGTGGTCAATGAACGACAGCCATCAGAAGAGGACTGTACGCGGTGAGGCTGACAGCTGGACCCACCAGCTACATCTTCGCACGCAAGAAGTGCCTCCTTATTACGCAGGAAAAAATTATCCATCCCCCTGACAGCTGGGACCCACTTGCTATATCTTCGCTTACAAGGAAGTGCCTCCCTATCCTCCCTGACAGCTCGGACCCACCCGGTCGAGGCATACGTAGCGTTGTCTCTCTGGTCGGGAACGTGTACGTACATAATGGTCGATCGGTCTCTCTGCTATGATGAACCATGGGTGTGTAAGGAGCGGCACGTGTCATAGTAGAGCCCCCGATGTAGCAGTTCAGGCAGCCCCGTCTACATCATGTACACGTACGTACAGCCACGCTGCAAAAAATACGGGCACGTACGTACATACGGGCGGGCTCTCAAACACGTACTCGCGCATACGTACGGCCAGGGCTCGTGTACATGGAGAGGCGACGGTGGGGGTCTCAAACACGTACTTCTGTTTGAGCACCTACGGCCGAAACGGGGTCCTGTTCATCGGCTGGGGGTCTGGCGTACCACAAAATGGAGGAAACGGCCTTCTGTTCGACTGCCTATGGTCGAAATGGGGTCCTGTTCATCGGCTGGGGGGCTGGAGTACCGCAAAACGGAGGAAAGGGAGTTTTGTTCGACCGCCTACGGTCAAAACGAGGTCCTGTTGATCGGGAGGGCTCTGGCGTACCACAAACTGGAGGAAACGGACTTCTCCCCAACTGCCTACGGTTGAAACGGGGGTCCTGTTCATCGGGAGGGGTGTGGCGTACCGCAAAACGGGACTCCACGGACTACTGTTCATCCACGGTCGACCTCCCTCCATAGCCTCCACCAGCTACTGTTCATCCACTGTCGACTTCCTCCAGCCTCCACCGGCTACTGTTCATCCTGCCTCCACGGGGTCCTGTTCATCCACCCCTAACCGGCTGGCCTCCTTGGGGTCCTGTTCATCCAGCGCCAACCACCTTCACATGGCTAGGGTACTGTTCATCCAAAGCCAACCCACCGGCTGGGGTGGGGCGTACGAGCGGGCGGCAGCAACGGGAACTGTTCATCCACAGCCAACCAACCGGCTAGGTCAACTCACCACGTCTCGTGCAAGGGGCTCGATCGATGCGTCTCGACTCGTTCTACGTATCGAACGTGCGGCAGCAACGGGCACTATTCATCAAGAGACAACCCCAACCGGCTACATCTCGCATGTACGGGGGCTCGACCGGCTTCTGTTAGTAGCGAAGGAATCGCTCAGGTTCAGTCAGCAGCGAAGGAATCATTCGGGTTCAGTTAGCAGCGAAGGGATCGATCAGCTTCAGTACGTAGCTAGTGCATGCGATAGCTCAGGTTCAGTATAGCTGGTGCATGCGATCTCTAGGGTTCAGTAAGCGAACGCCTCGCTCGGGTTCAGTTAGCGAACGCCCTCGCACACACGCGCACGTACGAGAGAAACGCGCAAACCACACTGCATCGCTCGGCCCCGACCACCCACCGTAACCGGGAATTCCCCAAAAATTTCCTCGGCCTCACTTCTACCACAATTTTTTACGTCATGGATGGCCCAAAGAATGTCATGCGGGTGTGTCTCCAGTCCGCCCAGGACGAAAAGCCCATTTTCTGTCATAATTTTTTGTCATAGAAGTAGGAGCCCACCACATCTATGATGATACATGTTTTTGTCACAATTATTGTCATAGAAGTGTCACAACCATGACAGAAAAAGTTTTCGTTCGGGCCATAATGTCAAGGATGTGTCTTTTTTTTGTAGTGAGGGTTGTCAATCCCCTTGAACTCGTTTCTTGCAAGGATTAAATCTGATAATGGTAGATGGATAAATTGAAAAGTAAAATAAAGGATAATAAATTGCAGCAAGGTATTTTTGGTTTTTGTAATATGATAAAAGTGGACCCGGGGGCCATAGTTTTCACTTGAGACTTCTCTCTCAAAATAATAGCATACGGTGGGTAGACAAATTACTGTTGGGCAATTGAGAGAAAAGCGCATAGTTACGATGTTATTCATGCCAATATCATGTATATAGGCATTACGTCCATGACAAGTAGACCAAAATGATTTTGCATCTACTACTATTACTCCACTTCGAGAGCGCTTCTATGCTTGCCTCTCTAAATATTAAGTTCATAACAAACAGATTAACGCTTTAAGCAAGATGACGTAATGTAGACGGAATAAAACTAGGCAATATGATTGAACCCCGTCATTTTACCCTTAATGGCAGCAATACAAATACGTGCCTCGCTACCCCTTCTGTCATGAGGTGAGGACACCGCAAGATTGAACCCACTACAAAGCACCTCTCCCAGTGAAGATAAATCAATCTAGTTGGCCAAACCAAATGGATAGATCGGAGAGAAATACAAAGCTATAAAAATCATGCATAATAAAGTTCTGAAAAGACTCAATTACTTTCAATGAATAATCTGATCATAAACCCACAATTCATCGAATTCCAACAAACACACCGCAAAATAAGATTACATTGGATAGTTCTCCGAGGAGAACATTGTATTGAAGATCGGAGAGAAAGAAGAAGCCATCTAGCTACTAGCTATGGACCTGTAGGTCTGTGGTAAACTACTCACACATCATCGGAGGTGCAGCAAGGTTGATGCAGAAGCCCTCCGTGATCGATTCCCCCTCTGATAGAGTCCCAGAAAAGGCCTTCAGAAGGGATCACGGAAGAACAAAGACTTGCGGCAAAGGAAAAATTGTTTCGGGTGGCTCTCTATTGGTTTAGGGATTTATGAGAATTTATGGAGTTCGAATTAGGTCAAACGGAGCTGTGTGGGACCCACAAGCTCAGGCGGCGCCCCCCTGAGGGCACGCCGTGTGAGCTTGTGGATCTGCCGTAGGGCTTCTCACTACAAGAAATATATCAACTTGCGACCATCAATCTTGGTCACTGAATGGTCATTGTTTTCCATTTGTGACCTTCTTGTGACCAAAAACAGTTGGTCAAAAGCTGGCCGTCTTTAATGAAACTTAATGACCTTTTTTTGTGAAATGGTCATAGACGGTTACGACCAAAATAAAAGGTCGTAGATTCTACGACCACTTGTTTTGGTCACTGACAGTTTGCCCAGACCACGTCAGATCCGACATGGCAGTGCTGACATGGCATAATTGTGACCAAATTAGTTGGTCGTTGATTAGAATCAGCCCGGTCCATTTCAGTTATCTACATGGGCCAAGCCCAACAATTCAGCCCATTTATTATTATTTTTCCTATCAATTTTGCTGAGCTACAAGGGCCAAGCCCAACAATTCGATTTTCTAGGCTGATGTCTTTTGTTGTACATTTCTTTTTTGGGCCTAGACCATATTTTCTAGGCCCCGGCCTTTTAACGGTCCATTTCTTTTTAATTTTCAGCCTTTGTTTCAGCCAATATATTTTAGGCCTGTTTTCAAAGCCCAAATAGATTTGGTCCAATAGAAATTTCGGCCATTTTTCATTTGGGCCGTGCCTCTTCATGTACAGTATATACATACACAATCAGCCCAAATTCAATAACAATATATTTATCTTTTTGGCCACTTTTAGTCCATGAATGTATTTTAAGTAAACAAAAATTAATATTCTGAGTATATGTACATAACTACCAGCATTTAAATAACAAGTTCAGCGAACAAATATACACCAAATTCCCAACATGTTCAGCAGTACATCAAATTTCTCAGGAAATTTAGCATTACAAATTCAGTAACATATAAAGCAAGTTGCTGACTGGGGCTTCAAGCTTCTTCGAATGTCTTCAGCCTAGAAGTCTTGTAAATGAGAGGAATAGTCAGATGTTTAGAGTCTCAATATAGGCAATATTTGCTAACAACAAAACAGAACAATTAATCTAGGAACCATCCAAGAACCTAGGTTTTACTGTCATTTTGACACCTAAAGTAACATCCCAACATATCTCAAGTTGATGAATTATTCTAGCAATAACCAAATTAGAAACATCCCTCATTATTCCATTTAACCTTATTACAAGATAGTAGAAGAATTACTCTTGGTGAATCAAATCATAACAAATCGAGCAATAGATACAAGAGGCACATCAGGCCTAGCCATTTTCATTTCAGTAATTTAGAAAGTGGGGCGATGGTGCACAGAACCTTGAGGCCCTATTATGGGGTTGTGTCTAATGAAGGTTGCCCTTTGGGGCAGCAGCAGCACCTCCAACCGGCACATCAGCAGCGGCAGCACGAATGGTCACCTGTGTGACATTTCAGATCATCATTACAGAATTTATTTATTTATTTATTTAAGACACAAGCAGCAAAGATAGTGTCCACGTTCGCATATATTTCAATAGCCTACTGCTATTGTCATGTATGTTAAATATGCAAGAGGTAAAAACGACAGTTATGTACATCCATTGCAAACAGACTTATAAAGAAGAAGATAAACCGCTAATGCGCTTCAATCATTAATCCAACATTGCAGACACACCTAGAAAAAAAAAAGTAATAAACCTGCCGCCCTAATAGAGAACATCATTAGGCCCAAACATGTGGCACATTCGAACATGATGCTATTCTACAACTACATCAGGTAGTTAATACCTCCATGATGCTACATGTAGAAAATATCTACTCTATCATATGAGTCTGACTGCGGGGTATACAGGGGAAGACGGTGCATACTACCACTATGCACAACTAGTAATTGCAAGAACAACAAAGCTTAAATAAAGGTTGAAGCTCAGTGTATCCAATTATCCATACAATGTAAAATGTCGTGAACATACTAGCGGCAATCTTATCACCATTAATAGTATAATAAACTCAGATCTTACAGATCAAATTGACATTATCAGAAAATGCAGGAAACTGTGTGTTCTCTCCCAACCATATCATACACCAAAAGCATAGTGCCCCGCAAATGTGAAACCGGACTTGTTACTACTGAGTAGGAGGAGGTCATCAGTACCTATCACAACTGTGCGAGGAGGAGGTCGTCATTGGGTACCTAGCATAGCTCTGCAAGGAGGTCGGCATCATTGATTCCTGAAATTTTTAAGTATTGTTCGGTGAACCTAACTCAAACAATAATCTGTCTAAGAACGACCAGACTACAAGTGATGCTTATGATTGCAGAATCTAAACAATGAGTTTAAATATTTAACTTCAGAACAAAAAAGTAATCTGATGATGTCCATCACATTCCTATGCTTCCATGATGAATTATACACTTAATAACAACCAAAATAAGCATAGTTAATTATGTATGACAAACTAAAACAATTTCTGCTGAATACGTGTAGTGGATTTAACTTTTACAATCAAGTAAATTACAAGATATATCATAAGAATAATATCCCAAGGAGCAGATCATTGTACATCTTTTAGTCCAACAAAACATGTATGCAAGAGCATGACTATTGTACACTTTGAGTGCAACCAACAAGGTGTGGTGTGATACGTCTCCAGCGTATCCATAATTTATGAAGTATTCATGCCATGTTTACTATAGTTTTGTATGATTTTGGTGCACTTTTATATGGCTTTTATATGATTTTCATGGAGTAACATATTGACCTAGTGCCCAGTGCCAGTTGCTGTTTTCTGTCCTGTTTTTGTTTTACAGAAAATCAATACCAAACGAAGTCCAAATGCCACGAAACTTTTTGGAGATTTTTTATTGGCCAAGATAAACACTAGAAGCTTCGGGAGGAGTCCAGAAGACCCACAGGGGCTCCACGAGCCACCAGGGCGTATCACCCCCCCAGGTGCGCCCTGGTGCCTCATGGGCCCCCTGTGGCCCTTCTTCGCGTGATTCAACGCCAAAAAATCATATATATTCAGAAACCCCTGAAAGTTAACCTAGATGAGTTTTTACGCCGCCGCAAGCCTCTGTACCTCCATGATCTAATCTACAGCCCTTTTCTGGCACCCTGCCGGAGGGGGGAATCATCACTGGAGGCCATCTTCATCATCCTGGCGGTCTCCATGACGAGGAGGGAGTAGTTCACCCTCGGGGCTGAGGGTTTGTACCAGTAGCTATGTGTTTAATCTCTCTCTCTCGTGTTCTTGAGATGGCACGATCTTGATGTATTGCGAGCTTTGTTGATATAGATGAATCATATGGAGTTTTCCCCTCTCTATCTTCTTGTGATGAATTGAGTTTTCCCTTTGAAGTTTTCTTATCGGATTGAGTCTTTAAGGATTTGAGAACACTTGATGTATGTCTTGCATATGGATATCTGTGGTGACAATGGGATATTCACTTGAGTCACTTGATGTATGTTTTGGTGATCAACTTGCTGGTTCCGTGACCTTGGGGATCTATGCATAAGGGTTGGCACACGTTTTCGTCTTGATTTTCTGGTAGAAACTTTGGGGCACTCTTTGAAGTTCTTTGTGTTGGTTTGAATAGATGAATCTGAGATTGTGTGATGCATATCGTATAATCAAACCCGTGGGTACTCGTGGTGACATTGGAGTGCCTAGGTGACATTAGGGTTTTGGTTGATGTGTATCTTCAGGTGTTATTCTAGTACGATCTCTAGGGCTGTTCGTGACAATTAATGGGGATGGCTCATAAGATTGATCGGGAAGGATAACTTTGAGGTGGTTTCGTACCCTACAACAATTTTTTCGTTTGTTCTCCGCTATTTGTGACTTTGGAGTGAACTCTTTGTCGCACATGAGGGATTTACATATGATTCAACTATGTCAACAATGTTGGGAGATCGCACTAGTGAAAGTATGAACCCTAGGCCTTCTTTCTAAGCATTGCAATACCGTTTTTATGCCCGTTTACTTTATGCTACCTTGCTGTTTTTATATTTTCATATTACAAAAACCTATATCTATTATCCATACTACACTTATATCACCATCTCTTCGCCGAACTAGTGCACCTATACAATTTACCATTGTATTGGGTGTGTTGGGGACACAAGAGATTTCTTGTATTTGGTTGTAGGGTTGCTTGGGAGATACCATCTTCAACCTACGCCTCCCACGGATTGATAAACCTTAGGTCATCCACTTGAGGGAAAATTGCTACTGTCCTACAAACCTCTACGCTTGGAGGCCCAACACGAGTCTACAAGAATAAGTTGTGTAGTAGACATCAAGCTCTTTTCTGGCGCCGTTGCCGGGGAGGTGAGTGCTTGAAGGTATATCTTTAGATCTTGCAATTGAATCTTTTAGTTTCTTGTTTTATCACTAGTTTGGTTTATAAAAGAAAACTACAAAAAAATGGAATTGAGGTTGCCTCATATTATTCGTCTTTATCATGTCTTTCTTGAAAATGATGGATCGGAAAAGTGTGCTCAATTGATAGAAGAAGAATTCAATAGAATGTTTGGCATAAAATATTTGAATGATGATCATGATTGCAATGTTGCTAGTATGAATTCTTTGAATATCCATGATGCTAATGATATGCAAAGCTACAAGCTTGGGGATGCTATGTTTTATGAAGATGATATTTTTACTCCCCCAAGTTTTGATGAGAAAATTTATTATGATGATTGCATGCCTCCTATTTATGATGATTATATTGATGAAAGTGGATATAGAGAGGTCATGACTTTATTTAATGATGAATCCACTATTTTGGAAGAAGTTTCAATTGACTATGGAAACAAAGTTGCTATCTATGATGATTATTGTGATGACATGTATGCTATAAAGAATAATGATAACTATGAAATTTTTCATCATGATTTTAATTTTCAATTGGATTATGCCAATCAAGTATCTCATGATAGTTATTTTGTTGAGTTTGCTCCCACTATTATGAACGAGAGGAAAATTGCTTGTGTGGAGAGTAATAAATATTCTATGCTTACGTATCATAACAAGAATGCTTTATGTGTTGGAAATATTGTTGAATTTCTTCATGATGCTACAGAAAATTATTATGAGAGAGGATCATATGCTTGTAGGTGTTGCAATAATATCAAGTTTCCTCTCTCTATGTTGAAAGTTTTGAGGTCATGCTTGTTTTGCCTATCTATGCTAGTTGATTCTTGCTCCCATAAATTGTTTGCTCACAAAATCCCTATGCATAGGAAGTGGGTTAGGCTTAAATGTGCTAATCATATGCTTCATGATGCTCTCCTTGTGTTTCAATTCTTTACTTTTATGTGAGCATCATTGAAATCATCATGCCTAGCTAAAAAGGCATTAAAGAAAAGCGCTTGTTGGGAGACAACCCAACATTTATACATACTGTTTCTGTGTGTTCACATGATTAAGCTACTTTAGTAATCATGTTTTATATGTTTTCTTTCAATAATGTGCCAAGTAAATCCTTTGGGATAGCGTGGATGCTTGTTGATTTGATTCTGTGCAAAAACAGAAACTTTTGCGTCTAGTGCTGAAATTTCTATTTTGTACTGGAGCGTAAAAACATTCTGAAATTTTTACACAGTATTGATATACAAATTGTTGACGTTTTTCTAATTTTTCAGAATTTTTAGAGTTCCATAAGTATGGTAGTTGCTCAGATCATTACAGACAATTCTGTTTTTGACAGATTCTGTTTTCAATGCATAATTTGCTTGTTTTAATGTTTCCATAGCTTATATTATGAGATATAAATTTTGGAAATGATATAATACAGTAGGCACTATATGGGAACAATTGTGAATCTTGTCTTGGACAGTACTTAAGTGATGGTTTATTCTTTATCATACTAACCGTTCTCACGAAGTTCCGTTAAGTTTTGTGTGATTGAAGTTTTCAAGTTTTGGGTGAGATATCAATATGAGGAGAATAAGGAGTGGAAAGACCCTAAGATTGAGTATGCCCAAGGCACCCCAAGGTAATATTCCAGGAAGACCCAAGCAACTAAGCTTGGGGATGACCCGGAAGGCATCCCCTCTTTCGTCTTATTCCATCGGTAACCTCACTTGGAGCTATATTTTTATTCGTCACATAATATGAGTTTTGCTTGGAGCATCATTTTCTTATGTTGATATTTGCTTTGTGTTATAAATAATCATGTTTTGCATCTTTTATTTCAATAAAAATGTCAAGTATAGTCTTCACCATGCTTATTTTGCAAGTTTATGAGTTGCTGTTTCAAAACAGAAAGTTTGCTGCTATCGATTAAATTGCCCAGAAATGTCAGAATGTGATGAAATCTAGAAATTTTGACACAGTCAACTTTGATAAATTATTTCCAGTGTGGTAAATTTTCAGAATTTTTTGAGTTATCTAAGTATGGATTCTTAATTATCCTTTATAGACTGTCCTGTTTAGGCAGATTGCTGTTATGTTTACATTGTTTGCATATGTTGGCTCGTTTAATGATTCTATTTGAGGATAGGAGTATTAAATATGCAGAGGCATTTAGTATTAAATGTTTAATTATAATTTTAGTGATTTTCTACAGTAGAGAATGTCGAGGTTTTGACTGGATTTATACTAACATATCTCACAAGTTCTTGTCAAGTTTTGTGTGGATGAAGTTTTTGAAACTTAGGGAAACTATTATATGAGAAGAATTAACGAGACACAAGAGCTCAAGCTTGGGGATGCCCAAGGCTCCCCAAGTTAATATTCCAAGAAGTATCAAGCATTCAATCTTGGGGATGCCCCGGTAGGCATCCCATCACTTTTCTTCATCAACTATCGGTTAGTCTCGATTGAACCCAAGTTTTTACTCGTTCACATGATATGTGCTATACTTGGTTGTGTCTTTGTTTTTGCTTGCTATTTGAATAAAATATCAAGATCTGAAATTTTTTAAATCAGAGAGAGCCCTCACATAGCTACTTAATTGTTTCACTACTCATTGATCTTCGCTTATATATTTTGGAGTAGTTTGTCATTAATTCTCATGCTTCACTTATATCTTTTTGAGAGTTAATAATAGTAATGGTAATTTGCACAAGATATGAATTTGGTCCCAAGATGATGAATATTCGAGAAGGATATAATAAAAACTTTCATATAGATCATTGGATATGATAAGCGTGATTCCTTGCAATGAAAATAATGAAAGAGATCATATGCTAATCTTATGGAAAGTAATGACATTACATAAAGAAAAGTATAAGTGGTAAAATTTATTGGAAGTTAACAAGCATAGCATTAGTCAATGATGCAATTCATGAAAAAGTTAATAAGGGAAGAGAAGATTCACATGCAAATATACTATCTTGGACATATTTTATGATTGTGAGCCCCCATTAAGGATTTTATGTCAAAGTGTTGACGTTGGACAAGGAAGACAACATAATGAATTATGTTTGTTCATATTCACATAGAAGTTATATTGTTGTAGATCCTCCAACATGTGGTGCTTGCCCAATATCTTTGCTAGCTAAAAAACTCCGCACCAAGTAGAGATACTACTTGTGCATCCAAAACCCTTAAACTCAGTTTCTTCCCATGAGTGTCCACCAAATCTACCTATGGATTGAAGAAGATCCTTCAAGTAAGTTGTCATCGGTGCAAAAAGCAATAAAAATTGCCTCTAAATATGTTTAAACTTTTATTGTAAGGGAAATAAGCATTTTACGAACTTGTGATGGTAAAGAAATAAAAGCGACGGACTGCATAATAAAGGTTCCTATCACAAGGGGCAATATAACGTGACGTTCCTTTGCAATAAGGGCTTGTGCATTCAACAACAAAAAGCGCATGACAACCTCTGCTTCCCTCTGCGAAGGGCCTATCCTTTACTTTTATGTATTTACTTTTTATGCAATAGTCAATAGTGTTCTCCTCTACTTCCTTTTTATTTTTCTCTTTTGCAAGCATCATGTGGTGGGGAAAGATCTAGGCACATATATCCAATTGGATATGAGTGATCATGAGTTTTATTGTTGACATCACCCTTGAGGTGAATAAGTTGGGAGGCGAAATCACAAGCCCCTATCTTTCTATGTGTCTGTAGCAATCATAGAAGACTAAATGATGGTTGAGTATGTGGACTTGCTAAAAAGCTCCTACATGAGACCCTTCCTGAAAATATGATGAATTGCAATTGCATTGTTGACTAGAATAGTTTGTTAGCTTCCAAGAAAGTTTATGCCTTATACTTCATTGTTGTGATGAATTGTTACTTGCTCATGAGAAGTTTTATGATAATAAATATTTCTCTTATAATAATGATCTTGCTTTGAATCATTCAAGTCAAATGTGCATGCAACAAAAGAAAAGATTATATGACGATTATGATAGGTAGCATTCCACATCAAAATTTCTGTTTTTAATTGCTACTTTATCATGATGAATTTTATGAGAAAAAGTTGATGTTATGATGCTAGGAAAAGTGATTGAAATTATCATTGATCAAACTTATGCACTATGCTAGCATTCACACTTCATAAATTATTTCTTTTATCATTTACCTACTCGAGGACGAGCAGGAATTAAGCTTGGGGATGCTGATACGTCTCCAATGTATCTATAATTTATGAAGTATTCATGCCATGTTTACTATAGTTTCGCATGATTTTGGTGCACTTTTATATGGCTTTTCTATAATTTTCATGGACTAACATATTGACCTAGTGCCCAGTGCCAGTTGTTGTTTTCTGTCGTGTTTTTGTTTTACAGAAAATCAATACCAAACGAAGTCCAAATGCCACGAAACTTTTTGGAGACTTTTTATTGGCCAAGATAAACACTAGAATCTTTGGGAGGAGGCCAGAAGACCCACAGGGGCTCCACAAGCCTCCAGGGCACGCCACCCCCCCAGGTGTGCCCTGGTGCCTCGTGGTCCCCCTTCTTCGCGTGATTCCAACGCCAAAAAATCATATATATTCAGAAACCCCCGAAAGTTAACCTAGATGAGTTTTTATGCCGCCGCAAGCCTCTATACCTCCACGATCTAATCTACAACCCTTTTCCGGCACCCTACCAAAGGGGGGAATCATCACCAGAGGCCATCTTCATCATCCCGGCGGTCTCCATGATGAGGAGGGAGTAGTTCACCCTTGGGGCTGAGAGTTTGTGCCAGTAGCTATGTGTTTGATCTCTCTCTCTCTCTCGTGTTCTTGAGATGGCACGATCTTGATGTATCACGAGCTTTGTTGATATAGATGAATCATATGGAGTTTTCCCCTCTTTATCTTCTTGTGATGAATTGAGTTTTCCCTTTGAAGTTTTCTTATCAGATTGAGTCTTTAAGGATTTGAGAACACTTGATGTATGTCTCGCATATGGATATTCACTTGAGTCACTTGATGTATGTTTTGGTGATCAACTTGTGGGTTCCGTGACCTTGGGGATCTATGCATAAGGGTTGGCACATGTTTTCGTCTTGACTTTCCTGTAGAAACTTTGGGGCACTCTTTGAAGTTCTTTGTGTTGGTTTGAATAGATGAATCTGAGATTGTGTGATGCATATCATATAATCAAACCCGTCGGTACTTGTGGTGACATTGGAGTGCCTAGGTGACATTAGGGTTTTGGTTGATGTGTATCTTAAGGTGTTATTTTAGTACGATATCTAGGGCTGTTCGTGACAATTAATGGGGATGGCTCATAAGATTGATCGGGAAGGATAACTTTGAGGTGGTTTCGTACCCTACAACAATTTCTTCGTTTGTTCTTCGCTATTTGTGACTTTGGATTGAACTCTTTGTCGCACATGAGGGATTTACATATGATTCAACTATGTCAACAATGTTGGGAGATCGCACTAGTGAAAGTATGAACCCTAGGCCTTGTTTCTAAGCATTGCAATACCGTTTTTATGCCCGTTTACTTTCTGCTACCTTGCTGTTTTTATATTTTCAGATTACAAAAACCTATATCTACTATCCATACTACACTTTTATCACCATCTCTTCGCCGAACTAGTGCACCTATACAATTTACCATTGTATTGGGTGTGTTGGGGACATAAGAGATTTCTTGTATTTGGTTGCAGGGTTGCTTGAGAGATACCATCTTCAACCTACGCCTCCCACGGATTGATAAACCTTAGGTCATCCACTTGAGGGAAAATTGCTACTGTCCTACAAACCTCTATGCTTGGAGGCCCAACACGAGTCTGCAAGAATAAGTTGTGTAGTAGACATCATGGTGTAGCTAGGGAATACAAGCAAGGTGACATGTAGTTTCTCACAAGTAAGCACGAGCTCAGACCAAGCAAATGGAGGCAGGGAGCAGAGAGCTCACCATGGCTGTCATGTAGCCGATGTCAAAGAGGCATCATGTCTGTCCAACAGAAGACGCCGAGGCCGAGCGAGCCTACCACCGCACACCTCGATGAGCCCACCCCTTGTGCTCTGCAAATCCTGTTGCCGCCGCACATGACGGACAAGAGACATAACAAGATAATGTTGAGCAGCTCAAATCGAAGGATAAATCATGTCCAGAAACAAAGGAGCAGCTTAGATAGCTCACCTTTCATGAACTGGAAATCATGTCGAGGTACACTGAACAGCAGCAACCAGAGCAGGACACTATCGTCTACATATAGAAGTGTAACATTACTTTTCAGCAATCAGACTGTAAGCTAGAAGTCCAGAAAGAAATTTGAAACAGTCTATAATATTCAATTTCAGTACTGTGATATTCAGTGAAATGGTATGTAATGTTCGAGTGAACTGCCTTTTGTATGTTCGGTGCAGTTCTATATGAATGAAATGAAGTGTGCTCTATTTAAGTTTCTGTTCTTGATGGATTGTTAAAAGGTAGTTTAGATGCAATGGTTATATATGGAATGAATTTGCATTGCCCAAACTAAACTTGACTGTGGTTTGTTATAACAACAGTTTCACACAGAAACCTCAAGAACCCGACGACCTTCACGAGGTGGCAGCAGAAATCCTCCTGTCCAAGCAGGATCAGCAGCACTAGCGGACGGGTCCGGGGTTGTCTCCGCTCCTCCTTGTGGACGCCGAGGTCGGAGACGCCGGATCCGTGCGGGCATCCACCTCCCATCCTTTCCGCCCAAGCTCCGGTCAAGGCTCCACCCTCGCATCTGGGGTACCTGCAGAGAGAGACAGAGATTAAGGGAGAAATCTGGAGGGGGATAGGGGGAGAGGCATGAAGGGGAGGGGAGGCTCACCATGGTCAGGATCTCGGGAGGACAGCGCAGCAGCGGCGGCGGAGGGGAAGGTTGCGCCGCCGTCCACCACCGGCTTCGCGAGAAATGCCTCCTCACCACCTCCCAAGGGGGTAGTAGTTGGAGTCTTCGTTGATGGTGAGGCAGGCGGCGGCCGTTGGCGAAGATGGTTGGAGCAGCGAGGCAACTGGAGCAGTCGGCGGCTGCCAGATCGGGGGAGGGTTAGGCGGAAATCCTAACCCTAGTAGAGAAGGAGGAGAGGGGACGCCATGGCCGCGCCTGGAGTGGTGGATATGGGGGATGAAGGCGATGGGAGGGGGATGGCGGAGACGAGGTCGGCGGTGGGTGGGGGCGGCAGTGGTGGGTGGGGATGGCAGCGGTGGGAATCACGGTAGGGAGAGGAAGGCGGGGCGGCCTCAATCGAATCGGGAGAATGAGAGAGAAAGAAAGGGTGGGTGGGTAGGTGGGTTAGGGTTTTGGTTTTTCAGGAGAAGATCCACCGTTGGATGGGTGCGTGATGGATGGCTCAGATCGTGTCCAGCTTGGTCATCCGCGTGGAGGTGGTTCCTTGCTTCTCATTGGCTGGCTGTCTCGCGCTCGAATCTCTAAAATTTGGACCCAAATCTTCGATTTTTTTTAAATGCCTACAAATCTGTGTTGCAAAATTGGACCACACCATTTTCCAAAAGGCAGCTGATAGGCACCGGTCGATCGGCCTAAATTCGGGTCGGTCGCCTCGCGACCCTATGATTTTTTCGTCTGTAACCATTCGATTCAACCCCACGTTATACTTTCTTCCCCATCTTGCTTGTTCTCCATCAGATAGAACACATCGTTGACCCTCCCGCTGTTGCCCCGTCACGCACAACCGCAGTCTGCCGCCTCGCTACCGGCATTACCCCGACGTGGTCTAGTTGTATCATTCGCCAGTTCTAGCACCTCCCCGAGGCTGCTCACCACCGTGGATGAAGCATCCCGAATCAACAGTTCCAGCAACCCATCTTGCCGGTTCCAGCAAATTACTTCACCACTTCCAACACCTTCCCCGCAATTGCTCACCGCCATGGATGCAGCATGCCAAATCACCCGTTCCAGCAAAATTACTAGCCGGTTCCAGCACCTCCGCGTGACTCCTCACCATACAAAGCAGCGTAGGCATCGACGTTACAGCACCACACTTCACCGGTGCCACCCCCCCCCCCCCCCCGCCTCGCCGGTTCCAGCATGTGGGGTGTCGTGGATGCAGCATGAGTTTTCATTTTTTTCAAGTGCCCAAAATGAGTTTTTTTGTGAAGAACCTACCAAATATTTGAACTACAGCTGCCTCATTGTTTGCTCTTTATTTTTTCCAAAAATCATTTATAGGTACATAAATATCTATTTAATCAGAGATACTCCAAAATATTTGCAAGATTCAACCCCTAGCTACGAACGGTCAAGCCTGCCGTTTTGACCGCATTTTGAAACGGGCATAAGAAATTCAAAAAAAATCAAAAAAATTGAAAACCTTCGCATTGTGTCATTATATGTGACCTAGTTTCCAGGAAAAATAACAAACTTGGACTACGGCAAATGTCTTAAAAAAGTGTTCTCAGAAACGAGCTATCATGTATGAAGTTTCATGGCTTTCAAGGCAAATGGCCAATGTTATGGCAACATTCATTGCATAGTTTGTTCAAATGATATCATATTTTGCACAAGTTTGCATCTTGGAATGACAAACAATGTTGCCTAAGGAAGTTTTCATTCTCTTTGCACGAAAAATTCATTTTCCATTTTCTAAGTGCCCAAAATGAGTTTTTTTTGTGAAGAACCTAGCAAATATTTGCTACAAAAATGGACCAAATCAATTTTTTAAAATATTAGGCCATATTTCATATACAATTTACCAAATGGTTGGGTCTCAAAAGCTTTTGATCCACCTCTCGTGAAAAAGACAAATTTCCGCCGATTCGCTAGGAAGCGGATCAAATTTGAACTACAGCTGCCTCATAGTTTGCTCTTTATTTTTTCCAAAAATCATTTCTAGGTACATAAATATCTATTTAATCAGAGACACTCCAAAATATTTGCAAGATTCAACCCCCAGCTAGGAACGATCATGCCCGCCGTTTTGACCGCATTTTGAAACGGGCATAAGAAATTCAAAAAAAATCAAAAAAATTAAAAACCTTTGCATTGTGTTATTATATGTGACCTAGTTTTCAGGAAAAATAATAAACTAGGACTACGGCAAATGTCTTAAAAAAGTGTTCTCAGAAACGAGGTATCAGGTATGAAGTTTCATGGCTTTCAAGGCAAATGGCCAATGTTATGGCAACATTCATGACATAGTTTGTTCAAATGATATCATATTTTGGACAAGTCTGCATCTCGGAATGACAAACAATCGAAAATTTAATTTTCTATTTTTTGATTGCCCAAAATGAGTTTTTTTGTGAAGAACCTAGCAAATAGTTGTTGCCAAATTGGACCAAATCAAATTTCTAAAATACTAGGCCATATTTAATTTCCAAAATAGTTTACAAATTTCTACCAGTTCAGCTGGAACTGGATCAAATTTGAAGTGCTTCATAGTTTGTTATTTATTTTGTGTAAAAATCATTTTTAGGTACACAAGTAGCTATTTAAGCAGAGATCCAACAAGATTTTCACAACATCGAACCTGTAGCTAAGAACGAACATTCCGGCAATTTTGACCGCATTTTGGAATCGGCATAAAAATACAAAAAATCGAAAACCTCTGCATTGTGTTATTATGTATGACATAGTTTCCAAGAAAAATAACAAAGTTGGAAACGATGAACATTTCTTGGATTGATAATCATTTTTTGAAATTCAAGAACATTTTTCGTGAACATTTTAAGAAAAAATCATGAACATTTTTTCAATACATGAACATTTTTCCCAAATCATGAATATTTTTTTAATCCATGAAGATTTTTCCAAAAATCACATTTTTTTAAATACCAAATATTTTAAAGAAAAAAATCCACATATTTCTGACCTTTTTTTTCAATTGAACCAACCTTTTTTTAGGTATACATATTTGCCACCTAAGAACGTCTTTTAGTAGGCTATGGGCCGTAGGCCCACTGGGTGGACCGCAGTGTTATAGAAAAAAAGGAGAGAAGGGGAACCCACGAAAGACTAGGCCCAAGCCCAGGAAGCAAGTATACTTTAAAGAAAAAGAGTGCGCTAGACATCCACCAAACAGGTGGTGGCGTGGTGGTTGTGCCGCTGCTGGCTGTAACCCACGGCGCGGGTTCGAGTCCCCCTTGAAGCAATATTTCTTTTTCAGTTTTGTTTTCCTGTTTCTTACTGTTTGGTGGCACGCATGTCAGTTTGATTGACCCAGTTGTCAGGTTGGTAGTTTCTCTATTTGGTGGGTTCTACGTGTCAGTTCGGTAGCGGGTCCTGGGTCCTGCATGTTAGTTTGGTGTGGCCCACGGGTCCCTCATGTCAGGCTGCTGGTGGGCCCCACCTGTCATTAGATAGGCGGTGTTGGTCAACAGGTCAATGTGGGGGTCCCATCCGTCAGTGGTAGGCTAAAATCTAGTGCTATTCAGATACATAAAAGGTAAATGACACATGGATATGACACGTAGGTGAAACTACTGAGGTGGACGTACAAGTATTTCGACCCAATACAAATTAGCAAAATATGACCATTTAAATTCATTGTAATTGGGTCAAAATAGGGGGAGTAAACAATGATGTCTATTTATGACCATTTCGTATAAGAAAATTATGACCTTTCTGACCAAAATGGTCGTTATGTTTTAGGGTTTGGACCCTCCTAAACAACTTACGACCAATTGGTTCGAAATGGTCGTAGATTTATGACCATTTCTTTCAGGGTCACTGACAGAAGGTCACAAGTTAGCATATTTCTTGTAGTGTCTAACCTCCTCCCAAACCTTCTAGGGTCCTTTCTGGTCCAGAAAAAATCACCATAAAATTTCATCTTGTTTGGACTTCGTTTGGTACTGATTTTCTGAAAAGCCAAAAACAAGCAAAAAAATAGCAACTGACACCGGGCACTAGGTTAATACGTTAGTCCCGAAAAATGATATAAAATTGCATCTAAAGCATCTAAGGTGTATATATAATAGCATGGAACAATAAAAAATTATAGATACGTTGAAGACGTATCAGTCACCGCACGTTGCCAAAGGGGGCGAAGACGTCGGCAAAACCATGTGTACCCATTTCAGTTCCGCAGATCCGATGTTTTCAACCTTGTTGAGGAAGTTAGAATTTCGTCCATCAGTTGTTTGCCTTAGTGAGATCCCAAGGGCGAATGAACCCTCAACTCGTGTGAACATGTCATTGAATCAAAAAACTAAGACAGGGGGACGTTAGTTTTCCGGTGCCTATAGAAAGTCGTTACCTTCCTTCTTCCCAAGAAGCCCGAGATAATCATTTGATTGAACAAACTCATTCGCTCATAATGGGTGGATGGAGCAAATGTTCAAGGGTAGTAGCAACACAATCCTAGAAAGTCAAATACGTGGGCATCGTGATGGAATACCATTATGAGGCACTCGAAGAAAGGTCTACACTGGTTGATGATTTTCACTGAGGGAACCTGTCATCGATAGGTTCTAATAGAATCATCAATCATCAAAAGACCAAGGGGGAAGTTATGGGTGTTCGGCGTCCTACTAGTACCCCAAAATCGCCATCGGTTAGCGCATGCTCTATTGCAATTCTGGTCCTCGTAGCCTAACCTGGTAACAAAGGCCAGTCCTCCATAGTTGAATACCCTGCTCTGTGAGGGGGGCTTGGATTCCAGGGTGCACACCCTCAGTCCTGAAGAGCTCAATGGAAGAGTCTGTTGAGAAAGCCACCGTCGATTTGCAATCAAGTTTCGTAGGGAGCTGTGATACTATTGGTTTACACGTATACGTGCCACAACCTGCAAACGATATCTACCTCCTAAGTGGTTTCTGTCAAATACTTCCTCCCTAGATGATTGTGTCCTGGACTAGGGGGTCCTAGCCCAGGTGATTAATCTATGGTCGGAGTTGAGGCCCGTTGAGGAACAGGGACTCTGAAGGTTTCCAACTTGAAGAACCAACATACCAGGCCTCACCGAAGACTTGGTGTACACTCCAAGGATATGAAGATTTGGCATGTATTCCTTTAATTGTAACCGACCATGTGTAACCCTAGATACCCCTGGTGCCTATATAAACCAGAGGGTTTTAGTCCATAGGGACATGATCATTCATCATACCCCCTAAGCTTAGACCACATCTTACGATCTCGAGTAGATCAACTCTGTACCTTGATACACCATCTATATAAACAAGAGAAGGACATAGGGTTTTACCTCCATCGAGAGGGCCTGAACCTGGGTAAATCTCCGTGTTCTATGCTCCCTATTAAGCCATTGATCCGATCTCACAGCTCGGGCCCCCTACCCGAGATCTGCCGGTTCTGACACCGACATTGGTGCTTTCATTGAGAGCTCGTTGTATTGATCCCAAAGGATCGATGGCTCACTTGTGGGTTGACAGCGATACTGGCTGCAGTGACATCTTTGTCCCTGACCAGCTTTTTGTCTTCGGCAGCATCGTGTTGCACGCCGACTGGAAGGGCCATCTGCGGCGCGTCGAGAACTTCACCCAGGATCATGTCGTCACGTTCGGAAACCTGGATTACACCATGGACGCCAGAGGTGAGCTGGTCTTTTCGGGATGGACCTCAGATTGGCTTAAGGATCCCTCTAGTGCGGTGGCTTGGGATGATATTCTATATCTAATTCCCGGATCCTACCTCGCTGCAAACCCGATCCTGGAGATAGATCTCGCGATCGTCGCTTCTAACCCCAGCACGCCCGCGGACCCTGGCTTCGAGCCGAGTTCGCTGATGTCTACTACACAACTTATTCTTGTCGACTCATGTTGGGCCTCCAAGCACAGAGGTTTGTAGGATAGTAGCAATTTTCCCTCAAGTGGATGACCTAAGGTTTATCAATCCATGGGAGGCGTAGGATGAAGATGGTCTCTCTCAAACAACCCTGCAACCAAATAACAAAGAGTATCTTGTGTCCCCAACACACCCAATACAATGGTAAATTGTATAGGTGCACTAGTTCGGCGAAGAGATGGTGATGCAAGTGTAGTATGAATAGTAGATATGGGTTTTTATAGTGTGAACAATAAAAAACAGCAAGGTAGCAAGTAACAAAAGTGAGCATAAACGGTATTGCAATGCTTAGAAACAAGGCCTAGGGTTCATACTTTTGCTAGTGCAATCTCTCAACAATGCTAACATAATTGGATCATATGACAATCCCTCAACGTGCGATAAAGAATCACTCCAAAGTTCCTATTAGCGGAGAACATAAGATAGAAATTGTTGTAGGGTATGAAACCACCTCAAAGTTATCTTTTCCGATCAATCTATTTAGCCATCCCTATAAGTGTCACGAATGGCCCTAGCGTTCGTACTAAAATAACACCATATGACATGCATCAACCAACTCTAATGTCACCTAGATACTCCAATGTCACCAGAAGTATCCGTGAGTTGATTATTCGATATGCATCAAACAACTTCAGATTCATAACATTCAATCCACACAAAGAACTTCAAAGAGTGCCCAAAGATTTCTACTGGAGAAAGTAGGACAAAAATGTGCATCAACCCCTATGCACAGATTACCCCAATGTCACCCCGGGAATCCGCGAGTTGAGTGCCAAAACATACATCAAGTGAATCAATATAATACCCCATTGTCACAACGGGTATTCATATGCAAGACATAAATCAAGTGTTCTCAAATCCATAAATGTATTCAATCCAATAATAGTGAAACCTGAAAGGTAAAAACTCAATTCATCACAATGAGATAGAGAGGGGAAAAAACACCATATGATCCAACTATATTAACAAAGCTCGCGGTACATCAAGATCGTGCCAAATCAAGAACATGAGAGAGAAAGATTACACACATAGCTACTGGTACAAACCCTCAGCCCCGAGGGTGAACTACTCCCTCCTCGTCATGGAGACCGCCGGGATGATGAAGATGGCCTCCGGTGATGATTCCCCCCCTCCGGCAGGGTGCCGGAAAAGGGTTGTAGATTAGATCGTGGACGTACAGAGGCTTGCGGCAGGGTAAAAACCCATCTAGGTTAACTTTCGGGGGTTTCTGAATATATATGATTTTTCAGCGTTGGAATCACGCAAAGAGGTGCCACAGGGGGCCCATGAGGCACCAGGGCGCTCCTGGGGGAGGGGGGCAGGCGTGCCCAGGTGGCTCGTGGGGCCCCTATGGCTCTTCTGCTGCTCCTCCGAAGCTTCCTGGGTCTGTTTCCTACCAGAAAAAATCGTCAAAAAGTTTCGCTGTATTTGGAATTTGTTTGATATGGATTTTCTAGAAAACCAAAAACAAGCAGAAAATAGCAACTGGCACTGGGCACTAGGTCAATATGTTAGTCCATAAAAATCATATAAAAGCCATATAAAAGTGCACCAAAATCATACAAAACTATAATAAACATGGCATGAATACTTCATAAATTATAGATACATTGGAGACGTATTATTCGCCAATGGGCCTAACGGTGATCAGCTCGTCGCCTACAGCTGATAATTCCCCTTCTCCTGCCAACCAGGGATCAACTTCGGACGGGGAAGGTAATAATGCTGCGTCAGGCAGCCTGAGTAGGCCACTCCAGATTGGCCTGGCCTACAGCCAGGTCTTGAGCACGGAGGAGGTCTCACAGTTAAACGAGGTGTTGGACCGAATCCAAAAGTGGTGATCTCTTCCACTGTCTATGATCAGATCGGACGTAAAGCCGACGATCGGGAGATTTTCGTCCCACCCACCACCCACCTAGTCTCCACGTTCGAAGACTTGACCGATGAGCTCGACTACGGCTCCGATGAAGCCACCGACATGGATGAGGATGTCTGTGGTGATACCGAAGCAAAACTGTCCGCTAAAACCCGTACAGGGGATTGGGCAGCCATGTCCACATACGACGTCTATATGGTCGACACTCCTAATAACAGTCCTCAGGATAAACCTAAGGAGAACCCTAAGCGTCGCCGCCCAAAGAGGCGATCTAAAGGGAGTAATAGAAGTAAGAGTATAGCCAACACCACGGGTGCCGCCGATAACGCTGTGGCCCCCGACTCCATTGAGAACTCGGGCGAGGACAATCAGGCCTCGCCCGCCGAGCCAAAGGAGCCCGTAGAGGCACCTACGGAGGATGATCTCGAGGACATGTGCACTCTCAACGATGGATCGGATAAAGATTAGCTTCCCGAATCCGTGGACGATTTAAGCCTCGGACCCAAGGACTTCGTGGTACCCATAAGCCCATCCGAACAGGCACGGTTCCAGTGACGGTTACTCGCAACTGCGCGAACCATGAAGAGGAAGCAGCAGGAGCTGTACACTCACGAGAACGCGCTCAATGAAAAATGGGTAAAAGTACTCGAAGCCGAAGCCGAGCTCGAGGTTCGACGTACCGCAGCCAAGTCATACCCCAAAAGATGGCTGCTGCCCGAGTTCGACAACGAGGCGGCAAACGACAAGCTGTTTACGCACGGCAATACAGGACAGGCCGATCGCCCCCCCCCCCTAGAGGATGAGACAGGCTAGCAGGGATGAACACAGAACCCCCTGCAAAAACCTGCCCTCACGGTAAGGGTGCGGTGGTCTTCAACGCCCCCTATGATGTGCATGACAAAATACAGGCAAATAAAGGCCCTCCCAGATCCATATATGGTTCGTGGGATCGCGCACCCGCCGGCCTAGAAGGCTATGTCGCTTGGTTGGATAGGCACGATAGAGCTCGGGAGAAGATGCGGGGCAGGACATCGACCACCGCACAGCCAGATATGCCTCGTTTCCGAGGCCCGGCACATCCAGTCTGTTTTACAGATGAGGTCATGGAACATCAGTTCCTAGAAGTGTTTAAACCCATTAACATCGACCAATATGACAGGACAACAGAACCGACTGTCTGGATTGAGGATTTCCTCCTCCACATACATATGGCCCGAGGTGATGAGATCTCCATGCTATAAAATACGTGCCGCTCAAACTTAAAGGACTGACAAGGCACTGCCTTAACAGCCTCCCCAGCAACTCTCTCGGAAGCTAAGAAGAACTGGAGGAAGCCTTCCCGGCAAACTTCCAGGGAACCTATGTTCAGCCCCCGGACGCGGACGACCTCAGTCACATTGTCTAGCAGGAAGGTGAATCTGCTTGGGAATTCTGGAATCGGTTCTTAACCAAAAAGAACCCGATCGTTGAATGCCCCGATGCCGAAGCTATTGCAGCATTCAAGCACAACATTCGGGATGAGTAGCTCACCCGCCAGCTTGGGCAGGACAAGCCAAGAACTATGGCGGCCCTTACCTCCTTTATGACCCACTTTTGCACCAGTGAGGACAGTTGGCTTGCCCGCAGTTCCCACACGAACGATGCCGGCACCTCGGAGGCACGCGACAGAAACGGCAAACCCAGGCGTAATAAAAACAAGCGCCGGAATAAGCATGGTGGCAGCGATAGCGAGGACCCAGCAGTTAATGTAGGGTTCAGCGGCCTGCGAGCTGGACCCAAGAAGAAGCCCTTTAAAGGGAACAAGGACGGCCCTAGCGCCCTAGATAGAATACTGGACAGGTCTTGCCAAACTCACAGCACCTCAGACAAGCCTGCCAACCACACCAATTGGAATTGTTGGGTGTTTAAGCAGGCCGGCCAGGCATTTACCGAGAAACCAACCAGGAGTGGGTCCCGCAGTGATGACGAGGATGAACCTTGTAGGCCGAGCAGCGGCGGCCAAAAGCAATTCCCTTCCAATGTTAAAAACGTGAACATGATCTATGTCATGCATATACCTAAGAAGGAATGGAAGAGAGTACTCCGGGATGTCTACGCCATAGAGCCTGTAGCGCCGAAGTACAATCCTTGGTCGGCTTGCCCGATCACTTTCGACAAGAAGGACCATCCGACCAGTATCCATCATGGTGGGTTGGTAGCCTTAGTACTGGACTCCATTATCGATGGATTCCACCTAACCCGCATCCTAATGGATGGTGGGAGCAGTTTGAACCTGATCTATGCTGACACTCTCAGGAAGATGGGCATCGATTCATCACGAATTAAGCCTAGCAGCACCACATTCAAGGGCGTTATACCTAGCGTGGAGGCCCAATGCATGGGCACTGTAATGCTGGGAGTAGTCTTCGGCTCACCCGAGAATTTTTGAAGTGAGGACTTGATCTTTGACATCGTCCCCTTCCGTAGCGGTTATCACGCCTTGCTCGGCCATACTGCATTTGCCCGCTTTGACGCGGTGCCGCACTACGCCTACCTGAAGCTTAAGATGCCAGGGCCCCACAGCGTCATTACCATTAATGTAACATGGAGACCTCCCTCAGTACAGAGGAGAGGACAGCGGCCTTCATGGCCGACTTCCAGGAGGCCGTGGAGACCGCCCGACGTACAGCACGGCAGACGTTGCTCAGGTCTTCAAAACACGTACGCACCGGCACTTCGGCCCCCGGCCAACCCCGCATCGATCCCAAATAGGGACGCACACTCCCCGGTTCCCCTCTCTTGGTAGCAAGCTACGTGCCTCGCGTACATAACTTTGCACTTAAAATTCCATGGGAGACCGAGGAGCATATATTTAACAAAAAGGGTGCGTCATCTTGGAGTGGCCGATCACCCGCATCCTGGTTATTTTGGCGACATATAAAGGCCAACCAGGATGCACAAATTCGGCAGCGTCAAGCAGCCACACTCAAGGAATTACCTCCTTGGGGACTCCGCACCTCAGTTGCGTTCTACATGATCAAGATGGATTGGCCAGGAGTGTTCACCAAGCCTTGGACTAAACAAGGCATAGCTGTTCTACAGCATGGAGGCACAGACGTGCAGCGGGGAAGGCGTTGGAAATAGTCCCCACTTTTCTAAAGCCCTGTACCAAACACCTCCCATTCTTCTTTTTACATACTGTCTGTATCTTGTAAGGTTCCTCTTAATATCAGCTCGGCATCTATTGCTATGCCTTAATGAATGAAAGAACATGCCTTTTTTCGGTCTTCACACAAAGTCACGTGTCGTTTCTTCTGCTTTTTGCATTGTAGCATTATGGATACCGTTATAAATATACATATGAATCCAGTTATCGACCGGCGGCTCAGATATAAAATTGAGCCTATGTTTAAGTCCGATATCTGTTCGGTGTCTTGGATATTGCATTATATGCATCGGTTTTTAATCATGATTCTGGTCAATGATTGGGTTGCCCGGCTCCTATGTTTGCCTCCTACGTCCCGCTCTGTTCGGCTAGGTGCTCAAAGGGAGAACCCCTGCGATTGTGCTTCCAGCTCGGCCTGGTCAAGCACCTCAGTAGGAGAAAGCCGATAATCGACTGTCATGATGAGCGTAAACTAGTCGGCTATCCGAAGAAAGTGTCAAACTATAAGCCGTTAGTGGTTAAGCCATGATAAATGAAGGGTTCTTGCTATACGAACTGGGGTGTTTTAACTATTGCACTTTGGCTTGTCCGATCACCATTACACTAGGGGCTAGATCAACTACCCCAAATCTTCAAACTCCTATGACTAAGTGAAGGATATAAAGCCACGATGGTCTGATTGCCTCGTTTCACAAATACGCAACTGCCTTTGGGCACCGAGACATCGGCTAAGGGTTTAGGCGTTCTTATAAAACACCCCACGTAGTATCTACAGAGGGGGTAGAAGCCGAGGACTGGCCTCTTTCAGTTTTAACGGTCGCACAGGAATGAAATTAATAGGTGGGATGCAAACAACTACTTAGCATAAATAATAATTGTTTTTACAAGCAATGGCCACGGCATACAAAAAGGTTCTTCAGAATTGGAGCTCGGTCTTCAAGCATTGTACTTGGTCACCCGAGCCCCTTCATGGACCTCGGCAAGAAACTACTCGGGCGTCCGGTTCTTCCCTTCTGGAGGCCCCGATGCAATAGCAAGCGGCTTGATCTTCGGGTAATGCGCCATGGTTGACGCATAAGCCCGCTCCGTGCCTTCCAGGCAGGCCGACCACTTACATTTCTCCACCTGGGGGCTTGTGCCTCGCAATCTCTAGACCAAGCCGAATAGGCTGGTCGGTAGTGGCTCCTGCGGCCAGAGATTGACGTAGATGTCCTCCATCATTGGCCAAGCCATGCGGAACAGCTTGGCCAGTGGCTTCATCTGATTATTCAGCAGCGGAGGATGCTCGAGCGCCTGGAACTAGGCCCAGAAGGCCTTCTCCATCGACTCCTCGGGGTAGGCAGCAAAATAGGTGCCGGCGTCCGACGCGCTCCGCGGCAGATCTCTAAAGGCCTCTGAAGAATGCCAGACTTGTGTAAGATGGGCAAATCGACGGTCACCGAAAACGCATCGGAGCAGATATGGCTTATCAGCGGCGATCTGCTTCACTTGTTGAAGCACTTCCCGATCCGCCCTCGCCTGGGTAGTGGCCTCTTTGTAGGCCGAGCTCGCGGTTTCGAGCTCGGAGGCAAGGTTGTTCTTTTCCTCCTAGAGGGCGTCGCGCTGATTGACCAGCCCCTCCAGGTCGCCCTCCAACTCCACTATCCGGGCCACGTGCTTCTCACCGGCCTCCTTTTCCTTGGCCAGTGCTTCGCTGGCCTGCCTTGCCGCCGCCTTCTGCTGCTCGTCTTCTTGCCGAGCTGCTTGCAGCTCGAACCAGAGACTTTCAAGCTCCTCAGAGGCAGCTACAGTACATTCAGACAGCCTTTAGAGCTTAACACGGTTGCATCCACAACTTATAATGTTACAATCAAATAATCTCTTGCTTACCTTGAGATTGTTCCATCTGCCTCTTCATCGGTTTCGTGTCCTTATCGGACTGATCAACCTTATGGTTTAGCTCCTCCAACTCCCTTGAAGTGGATGCTGAAACTGAGGCTGAAACCTGCGAAAGAACAATGTTAGCTTCCTCGGACGATTCGATCGCCTGGTCGGCCTTGTGTATCCAACCAAGGTCTCAGGGGCGACTGACCACATGTTTCTGATATACTACTTTTCCCTATAATCCCCATGCAAGATTATCGAATCTACCTCAGGGCTTGGGGGCTACTGTGGTTATACTTGTAACAAGGTTATGCAGTGCGCAATGTCTTCGGACATATCAAATTTTTTATTTATTTTTTAAGGACTATCAGACACATCTGGTGCTAAAAGGTTCTGCGCATGAACGCGATTCTAAGACAAAAAGAGCTCGGTTCAAACTTACCTCAAAGCCTTCATATAGGCCCTTGAAGGCCTCTCGAATGTTGGCCTCCGCGGACCGGTAGTTCTTCAGCGCCGCACCCAATATGGCGCGGTGCTTAGGTACGATGGCGGAGCCCGTCATGGACACCTCCATCTCCTCGGTCCATCCCCTGGACGCTTGCCCTCCAGCAGGTGGGGATGGACGGGTCACCTTGGCCCACTTCATCAACGGAGGTGCTGCCGTTGAAGTCGGCTGCCGAGGTGGCTCTGGGATAACGGGGGTGAAGAATATAGGCTATCCCACTCTTCCCCTCCTTTCGGGGAGGAGGTCTTCTCTGACGTGCCTTTGGAGGCTGACGCCTCGGCCTCGGCCATGGAGGTGTCAACGCCACCCCCCGTGGTAGTTATCAGGGGAGCGGGCTGAGAAGTAGCCTCCTCTAGCCTATCATGGGCTGTGGGGGAGGGCTGGTGTTCCTCCGAGGCGCTGGGAGGAGGTAACCTGCTCGACGACGACTTGTCGCCCGGATGGGAGCATTGTGGGCTGAAAAATCTACTCGGTCAAGACTCAGGGGAGGAAGGCAACTACAATATGCAAATAAATTACAATACAACCTCCTCGGCAGGGGTTTCTCCCTGCGGAACCCGAAGTCTTCGCCCTCTGACTCGGACGGAATGACCTAGGCCTCAGAAGGGGCTTGGCGCAGATGGCGTCAGCAGCCTTTATTAGGCGCTTCCGCTTCTAAGGCGCGCTAGCCCCCACGACATCCTTGGATGCCGCCCTTTTCTTTTGGGGGGAGGCGCTCTCCTCTCCCTCGTCCTCTCCCTCTCCTTCCTCCTCACCCGAGGAGAGGGTTTGTATTTGGTCGGACTTGGTGTCTGAGGTATCTCGGATCCGAAGACCCGTCCTCTTCTTCCCTGACCCCTTTTCTTTCGCAGGAGCTTTTGAGGGAACTACAGCCAGTAGAGCCTGTAACTCGGGGGACGGGTTGTCTTCGGGAAGCAGAGCCGTGCACCTAGTGAGTGCCGCTTTCAGCTCCCACTTCTGCAAACAGAGCGAGAAGATTCATACAAGCATAAAACAAGGAGTAATTGTTGAAAGGGAAAAGCTAACAGTACCTCGGATGCGCCGTGGGCGGCGCAGTAGCCGCCGTCTGGCCTGGCTTCAGGAAATTATTCTGGGACGACTTGAAGAGAGCTGTCCACATGCCGTCTAGGGAGGTGCGGAAGAAATGCTGCACTGGAGCTTCGTCTTCGGGCTTGTACACCCACATGGGGGTGGCCCGAAGTTGAAGAGGGAGGATGCGGCGGTGGAGCATCACGTCCACCACGGCTGGCAACTTGAATCTCTTCTTCAGAGATTGGATCCTCCCCTAGAGAGCATCGACTTCATCCGCACTGCCCCACTGTCACACCCTTGTTTTTTACCAACTTTTCCTCTCAAAAACCCATTTGAAACTTTAGTTGGAATTTGGTTTGGATTTGGTTTTGAATGGCTCTAGGGACTTAAAACTTGGGAATATTCTTGATTTTCTTTCCCAAGTAAACCAAACCCTTCAAAAACTTTTTCCAAGTCATGTTACTTCTATTCTTGCCACATCTCAAATTTTTCTCCCAATTAAATATTCCTTTTTCATTAAAGGAATAACCCTTTGAGCTCTAGGTTGTGAAGCAACCTATATTTCTGTCCTTCCAAAAATTCCAGGAAAATTCTCATAAATCCTTTGGATCATATAAATCTTGGATACGTGAAAATATTCAAGATTTATTCTTCATGGTGAGCACAGCATCCAATCTTTGTTTCTGGCCATAATTTCAGTTTGTGAGGCAACTATATTTTATATTGCTTCAAAAATTCTGAAATTAATCCAGGACATTCTCCTACCCATATTATCAGTCTCCACCAATTTTTAGCTCATTTCATTCAGCCATTTTCTCTGAAAAATTCTTCCAAGTTACTGTCCAGTGGGAAGTGTTGTGAAGGAAGTACCATTTACACTTACCCAAATGGGCTGAAATTTTTATAGCAGCTTGGCACCACCAAATAACCCACCTATACCAAATTTCAGCTCCAGAAGCTCATCCATATGAGTGCATCTTCCTCAGCAATGTTTCTGGACCAAAGATATGGTTGTGAAGCAACTACCTCCAAAACCTGTCCATGTGGTCTGAATTTTCTCCAGCATGGGCACCCTCTTAATATATTTCAGTGTGTCGAATCTTCTCTGTCAAAACCCTAGCCATTTCTCCCCAGCTTGCTGCTCAAGTTTCTATCCAGAAACTTGTCTGGGAGGTAGCCAGCTGTCCAGACCATCGCTTGGCAAACCAAGGGCATAGGGAGGCCCCATGTTGGATGGACTATCGCGTGGACATGACTAGATCGGCTAGAGCGCACCACGTGCGTCAGTGCACGCGGTGACCACGTGTCTGGTCAAGCCAAAGTCATGCTCTGCACGCCGACCACGTCAGACATGACCACTCCGGCCGCTCGGCGCTGTCCCTCCTTGTCCAAGCATGCCGACTGCATCGCCGCTGTCCACCTGGCCCATCTGGAACCCTCTCCCAACTTCAGTGAAGCTCGCCGCCGCACACGGCCAAGTGCACGCATGGGCCGAACAGTGCGCCACAGTCATCGTCGTTGTCCTCACATTCTTAATGGTTCCGCCCGCGTCCCGTCACTCCAGCCCACGCCGCAACGGCCAATGCAGCAGCCAGCTCACCGTCCTCGCCGTGCTAGCACATCAATGGCGGCATTCGGCCATAGCGGCTCCGCCCGTCTATAAAAGCCGCCCCCGACCCCGTATCTCCTCACCACTCGAGCCCTCCCACTCCCAATCATCGCCTCGCAGCACTGGAGCAAGCCGTAGAGCTCTCCTGCTCCATCTCCAGCGAGGTGCTCCACCGCACTGCCCCAGCTCCGTCCGCTCATCTTCGCCGACCCCAACACCCACTAAGACCATCGTCGAGCTCGTGGGGATCCACTGATCCATCCCAGCCTCTCCCCTATGTAACACCCCCAGCATCACACTACAGTAATCCTCCCCTAATAGTGGCCATGTCATCATGATCACTATGTCAAACTGCCACCTGTCCAAAATCAAAGCCAAATTCAAATTTGAATTTGCATGTCAAAATTTATTCCTTCTGTCATGCAAACAAAATTGTTCATTATTTGGCAAATAATCCCTAGATATTTGTCTTGTTGAAACCAACATTTTTGGAATTCCCAAATTGCCCATAGAAATTATTTAGTGTTCCAGCAGAATTTAAATATGCCCTTCTCAAATTCCAAAATTCCTAGACAATTCGTCTTGCCTCCAAACTTTTTGTGGCAGTGCCTAAAAATGCAAAGTATTTTATGGGCCAAGTTCCACATTTTTCCCAGCTCATCTGGTGGCCCCAATATTTCCTTTGTCTCTGTTTAATTATCTAAACAGAACAAAAGCAGAGGGAATTAGAAAAGGAGCTAACCACCGGCCCAGCTAGCCATAGCAGAGGCCCAGGCCACACCTCCCCTCCCCTGTCGTCTTCCCCAACTGCTCCCGTGCTCGTGTCGGCATTGAGCTCGTCCCCACCGGCGATGGAGCTCGCTGTCGCGCATCCGCAGCCCAGGACGCCGGCGACGGGGTCACAGAATCGTGAGTCTCTGCTCGTTTCCACGCGCTCCTAATGCACTAAGGGTTAGGATTTGTGATCTGAGTAGGCCTCTGGCCTTTTCGCGCTAACCAGCACGTGGGAATAATATGGGTACTCGGCGTCATGGTATCAGCTGAAGTTCTTCAGATGTCAGCGATTGAGCGGCGCGCGCCGGGTTGGACTGGTAATGCTCGCGTTTGTATTAAGGGGGCTAGGTCTGCTCCCGGCCGCCCACGCAACGCGCAGGAGTGCAAAGGGCGACGGGCCCAGGACCCCTTCGCACTTAGGATGTAGACCGGCATGCTGGCCTCTCTGTTGAACCTAGGTAGGGCTACGACATGTCGATAGTCCGAGGCTGGGCATCGACTGAGCAAGTGTGTCCGGCCAGAGTCACCTAATGTGTTCGGTAAGTTGGTGCACCCCTGCAGGGAAGTATATCTATTCGAATAGCCGTGTCCACGGTAACAGGATGCTTGAAAAATATCCTGATCTACTACAACTAGAAATGGGTTGAACATATTGGCTCCGGGATCACTTTGTCGCAGGGAGTCAAGGAAGGATCTGTGGGCGTGGCTACTTGTACTTGTTACTACTATTATATTTATGTACTAATCTGCACTCTTCTTATGCTGCAAGACCCTGAAGATGCTAGTCTTCGATAGGCTAGGTCTTTCGCTCTATTCTGGCATTTCTGCAGACCAGTCCACATATTCAGCCTTCTTTTGAAAATGTTGCATAAATAGAATAGCTCTGATGTAAGTCTTGCTGAGTACTTTGGATGAGTACTTACGGTTGCTTTGCTTCCCTTTTCCCATATACCCGATTGCTGCAACAGACGATGGAGCCTAGGAGCCCGCTGAGCCAGCTGCCCCAGCAGTCGACGACGACTACTACCACTACTACCCATCCAGATACTACTACTATGAGGAGTCCTCCGACGACCAGGAGTAGTTAGGAGGCACCCAGGTAGGAGGCCTGTGCCTTTCGATCCAGTGTTTTATTTTGCCCCGCCTTCTTAAAGGCCTATCTGTTTAACTTTGTGTCTGTACTCAGATACCTGATGCTTCCGCTGATGCTTGTATGACATCGAGCTTATGTATTCGAGCCCTCGAGGCCCCTGGCTTGTAATATAAAGCTTGTATGACTTTTATTTATGTTTAGAGTTGTGTTGTGATATCTTCAAGTGAGTCCTTAGGCTTGATCATGTACACTTGCGTGTATGATTAGTGCACGATTAAGCCGGGGGCATCACAAGTTGGTATCAGAGCCGACTGCCTGTAGGAAGCCCCTTTCCAACTCCTTGGCCGAAGTTGAGTCTAGTCCTTGAAAACCGTTTTACTAATATGGCTATGTGGCTTACGGGGCCATGTCGCCAATGGGTGGTATTAGGATCTTTTATTCCTCTTCTTTACTCTGGGACTCTGATCTTTCTTCTATTCGGGTTAAAGTTTTGCTAACTCTAACATTAGGTTCTCGTAACCGCTTCCTCCCGGAGAGCCTTCTTTCAGATGATGGCTTGGTTCACCCGAAGATCCCGAAGTTACTCCTCGATGTTTCTCGAGACCCTTGTGCCCCTGCTTTTGCGGTTCCCTACCACCGATAAATCCCCGTGGATAACCACCCATCCTTGTTGTTTGTACCTTCACTTCCAGTTGCTCTTGTATTCACCAGATACCCCAAAATACCCTCCGTCATTTCGAGAACCCTTTGTGCCTAATGCTTTGCAGCTTCTTTCGCCCTACGAGTAATTCCTCATACTTATCGAGGATCCATTCATCCCCAGTTGTTCATGTGGTTCCCAAATACTTTGAAATGCTATCTGATCTCCTGAGATTCCACTGCAACCTATTGCTTTGGAAAGTCTTGCCTGTTTGTATTATGGTTAATTCCATATGTCTATCAATATTCATTGACATCCTTTGTCGTTATCATTTTGCGAATGCACGCAATCCTCAGTTGATCACTATGAATTCGTCCTTCCGGCTCAGACGTCATTTTGGACATGAGTTGGTTCTCAGCCAATCAAGTTGCAATTCAATGTCCATCTAAGTCTATTCAACCTACCCATCTTTTGATCAGAGCGTCTGCTTCTGATCCTTCATTTTGGAAATCATAAATTCCTTTGTATTTAAGCGTCGAATCATTCAGATGCTTATATAATCCGATCCCTTTGCATTCCCTCTTCTTCTGGCTGAGTACCGATACTCACCTCAGATCCTTTGCCGACCACCTGATCTTTTGTTGGATTATTATCTGACAGTGTCCTTCATATTCAACCAGTCCTATTACATCCTTGTTGCTTATGAGTCTGTACTCAACAATGTCATTCCCAGCCGACCGTCTGCATAATTATTGTGCTAATCTTAATTGTGCTACCTGGTCCTCCTTTTCGGTGCACATTTTTGACAAATGGACTAAGCCTGTCCAGTTACTCGTCCTTTTGCCCGGGGGTCTACTTGCCACTCCTTGCTTTGGAAATCGTGATCCCTCTGAATTTTATACTTGGGTTATTCAAGTGTTTCCTTAATCCAATGTCCTTGCCTCCCGTCCTTTCTCGAGGGACTTTCTTGTGGAACCAGTTGTTTAAACCTTACTCCGTTAGTTCCCACGGATCACTTGATTCCTTTTATGGATAATTATTCGACCGATTATTTTCTATTCTAGGAACCTTATTGGTACCTCCCCCGTTACAAATTCCTTTGGCACTGTGGCATCCTCTACTTCTTGCCGTCTGCATATCCGCCCTGCTTGCATGGCACGGAGAGGCAGTGCATGCCTTCTCCATAATGCCCTAGGACTGACTACTGACCAGAACATGTCACGTAACCATGGATAGAGATCTCTGCAAGACGGAACACTGACTGAGGGCATTGTTTACATCGCATCAGTTTAAAAATGACACCATCCGTGTGAACCCGAAAATTTTCATGAGTCCTACTCTTTTGTTGATTCACCAGATATATTTCAACACCCGAGAACTCCGCCAAGTGACTCGAATTCATACCGTGGTTCAGTTCCCCTAGTAATTTTGTTGCTGGGAAATTTGAACTCGGTCATGTTGTTGCTAGCCTGCTGGCTACATTCTTATCTTGCTACCTTTGACCGTGCTACCTCGTTCTTCCTTGGTGCATGAATTCTTCCGACCGTGCGAGTTTTCAACATCTTTTTGTTGACTTGAAAAAGCAACTCCGCTTCCGAGCTTGCATCTTATTTGTTGTTCCATAACTTTCCACTTCGTCATTCCCTTGCTGGATGTCATCACTGTTCGATTGCGTCCTCTTGAAACCTCTTGACAAATGTGACGCGATCATCGTCAACCTTTTGATTTCTTCTGAGATGTCAATTGAATTCATGGCGAGAAATACCATCCTTGCTCTTTGATGATTTGTGTTATCATCGACAACACCCTTGACTTCCTGCCAACACCGACTTGGTCATGTTTTGCTTATACCTTATTTTCCTTGCTATCTTTGAAATTGTACCTTGTGCATTTCTTGTGATTTTCAAACCCAACCTTTACTTGACACACCATATTATTGCTACCTCGAAGCATGACTGTGGTATTACGAGTGTCAACAAGAACATCGGAAGCGCAATGCTAAATGTTTCTTGTTCAATTATCCAAACACCGTTGTTTGGGTAAACATCTTGAACTTGCTTGCCTCTTTATCTAAATGGTTCATTACCTGATGTCCAGTCAGGTATATCATGCCTTGCTTGTCCATGGGGGAAGATATACTCCTAATTCTTGTGTATAATCACATTTTCCTTTCCATTGGTCTGTTTAATCTGATAATCACATTTTCCTTTCCATTGGTCTATTTAACCTTTCTTGTGATCTATGTGAGCTAAGCAGTAATAATTCTCTGCTTAAGAAACACCTCGGTCGACAACTCTATTAGTAAGACCCTATCACTATTGTTGTTGACATTCCGGTAACCGCCGGTGGACGAGAACTTTGCCTATTGGTCTGCCTCGCCTTGAGAGTAGGAAAGTGGTTCTCTTCGTTCCCCGCCCTTGGTACCGACGTTGTTGCCGACATAGCTGACAGATTTTCCTCTAACATGTCTTATTGGCGTGACCGTGTAAGATGTCACCGTCCTCCCTAATTTCGATCGATACTTACCACAGTTCCACATGATCGAAACCTGACTCTCCTATACATCCCTGTTTCCAAGATAATCCTCGCGCTTGACTTCGTATGTATTTCTGCAAGCCACCTTCTTTGAGATGGTCTATGCTAGCATCAGACGCAATACTTATTTCCGTTGCTCTGAACCCCTCTCACTCTCTGTCTCATACATCAAACGGTTGTCTATCCGCCTGAAACTTCTTATTGTACCTTCTTACTCTGCTCTTGATGTTTTGCTTAAGTTCAATTCGAGAGATACTTCCTGCCACATCCCCTGAGTTGTTCCCTAGATAATCGACCTTGTAAAGGTCCATTCTTCCGAAGATACTCCTTACTCCACCCTTTAAATCACGGGACGAGATTTCTTATAGTGGAGGAGATTTGTAACACCCCTAGCATCACACTACAGTAATCCTCCCCTAATAGTAGCCATGTCATCATGATCACTATGTCAAACTGCCACCTATCCAAAATCAAAGCCAAATTCAAATTTGAATTTGCATGTCAAAATTTATTCCTTCTGTCATGCAAACAAAATTGTTCATTATTTGGCAAATAATCCCTAGATATTTGTCTTGTTGAAACCAACATTTTTGGAATTCCCAAATTGCCCCTAGAAATTATTTAGTGTTCCAGCAGCATTTAAATATGCCCTTCTAAAATTCCAAAATTCCTAGACAATTCCTCTTGCCACCAAACTTTTTGTGGCAGTGCCTAAAAATGCAAAGTATTTTTTGGGCCAAGTTCCACATTTTTCCCAGCTCATTTGGTGGCCCCAATATTTCCTTTGTCTCTGTTTAATTATCTAAAAGGAAGAAAGGCAGAGGGAATTAGAAAAGGAGCTAACCACTGGCCTAGCTAGCAACAACAGAGGCCCAGGCCACACCTCCCCTCCCCTGTGGTCTTCCCCAACTGCTCCCACGCTCGTGTCGGCACCGAGCTTGTCCCCGCCGGCGATGCAGCTCGCTGTCGCGCATCCGTAGCCCCCCCCCCCCCCCCTACGATGGATAAGCATGACCCGAGCCCCCTCTCACCCTCGATGGAACCCTACCTCCCCCTTCTCCCCTCGGCGCTGCTCTGCCTCTCGCCCCCAATCCCACCAAGCCTAGCCATCGCCGCCGCGGCTCGTCCGAGTGACCACCGGCCGCCCCGCACCTCATGCTGATGCCCGTTAGGACCGCCGGCGTCGACTCCTTCGACCGCGGGCAGCAGAGCGAGCCGGACGACTCCGAGCCCCACCATCGCCCCGTCTTCCCCGACGGCTTGCCGCCCTGCTCGACGCCGATGCGCGCCACCCCGGCTAGCCCCGGCTTCCCCGAGCTCTTCTCCGGCATTTGCTGTGAGCCCCGACCCTCCTCGACCTCTCCCCTCTCTCCCCGAGCCCCTTATGCGTTGATCCGCCGTGCGCCGCCAGTAGCCGCCGCTCGGCCGTTGTCGCATCCGACGTTTTCGGCCACCTCAGCTGCTGCTGTTGGTGCAGGTCGACGCGCGCGAGCCGTATCATTCCGTATGTGGTCGCGGCGCGCGATTTCGTCGCCTGTGGGGGAAGTCCGGCCACCGCCGCCGTGCCTCTGGTCGTCGCCGGCGCGCGTCAGCGCTTTGAACCGGCCTTTGTGCCGTTAACTAGTGGGCCCCAGGCCATTAGCTTAGCACTAATCATGTTTTAGCACTAACCAGGCACTGACAGTGGTCCCACTGGCTAAAATAACCCTATATTTAAAAGTGTTACACTGACGTGTGGGCCCGCAACACTGTAGCAGTTAATTAGTTTAACTATACTGACAGTGGACCCCATCCAGTTAATCATATAGCTAATCCCTGTTAATTTAGTCTGTGTCAATGACACCTGGGCCCCACCTGTCACAGTTGACCAGTCAACAGTCAACCTAGTTGACTGCTGACTGGAGCTTTGACAGGGTCAACTGGGCCCCTGGCCCCACCTGTCATCCACTGTGGCTAGCCCACAGTGGGTGTAAAAGGTTTTGCATTGTTTGAATTCGGATTAAATAATTCCAGGATTTTTCAAAAATTGATTAAATCTTTGAAAATTCGTAGAAAATTAACCGTAGCTCGGATCGAAAAACTTTCTACATGAAAGTTGATCAGAAAAACGAGACGAACCCGAATACGCCCTCCGTTTATCTGTCACATGCCCACAACCATGCAAACATGGAACTGCCCCCTCTGGTTCACTGTACCAAATTCAGCCTAAACGCCGGGAAAATATCCCAGATATTTTCCTGCCTCGTCTGCGACATATAGCAATGCATTAGGGCACCACTAACATTGCATACTGCCATGCCATGCATCTGTGTTGCATTATTTGCCTTTATTTATTGTTTCTTCCCCCTCTTCTTCTCTGATAGCCCCCGAGACCGACGCAGCTCAGGAGACCGATGACCCCACTGACGATCCCTCCTTTGCCGCAGAGCTTCCAGGCAAGCAACCCCCCTTGACGCATGCCTATATCACCTATTCTCTCTCCCTCCTGCTTGCATTAGAATTTGCTACTGCTATTATTTTATCCTATTCTGATGCATAGCCTGTCCTTGTAACTATTATTGATACCTACCTCTTATCCAAAATGCTTAGTATAGGTTGGATGATAAATCATCTGTGGCCCCTCTTCCTTGCTGTAGTAGCCCCGCTTTAGTACCTGTGCTGATCGATGTGATCGAACGGGATGAGACCAGCACAACACCTCACACCCCCTAAGTTGCTCGACTCTGCAGAGCTACCATCGAGTGCCGAGGTTGATACCTCTTATCTCACTCTTGATGTTGCCTCTATAGTACAGCTAGTCGGTTGTGGGATAACGAGGGTGATTCCTCTTTCACCACCTCCATTAAAGCTTCTGTCGTGCAACCCCGCAAGTGTGAATACCATCGAGGGTGATTCCTCCGGTTTCACCTTGACGGATACATCGAGTGGAAATCCAACGAGGGTGATTCCTCGGATTTCTTCTTGATGTTATGAACACACGGTTACTTGCACTTTATTACTACTGCTACTGGATAAAGACGGGTCGGCCCCGAGGGGTACCTGCGAGAGATATGTTGACGGGTTGACCATGAGGGTGCCCGAGAGATGAATATGTGGCACGGCCGGGCATTCTTAGCCCTTGCCGTAAGTCCACGAGACGAGGCGACGGGGTCGCAGGATCGTGACTCTCTGCTCATTTCCGTGCGCTACTAATGCACTAAGGGTTAGGATTTGTGATTTGAGTAGGCCTCTGGCCTTTTCGCGCTAACCAGCACGTGGGAATAATATGGGTACTCGGCGTCGTGGTATCAGCCAAAGTTCTTCAGATGTCAGCGATTGAGCGGCGCGCGCCGGGTTGGACTGTTAACGCCCGCGCTTGTATTAAGGGGGCTAGGTCTGCTCCCGGCCGCCCACGCAACGCGCATGAGTGCAAAGGGTGACGAGCCCAGGACCCCTTCGCACTTAGGATGTAGATCGGCGTGCTGGCCTCTCTGTTGAACCTAGGTAGGGCTACGACGTGTCGATAGTCCAAGGCCGGGCATCGACTGAGCAAGTGTGTCCGGCCAGAGTCATCGAACGTGTTGGGTAAGTTGGTGCACCCCTGCAGGGAAGTATATCTATTCGAATAGCCGTGTCCAAGGTAACAGGACGCTCGGAAAATATCCCGATCTACTACAACTAGAAATGGGTTGAACATATTGGCTCCGTGATCGCTTTGTCGCAGGGAGTCGAGGAAGGATCTCTGGGCGTGGCTACTTGTACTTGTTACTACTATTATATTTATGTACTAATCTGCACTCTTCTTATGCTGCAAGACCCTGAAGATGCTAGTCTTCGATAGGCTAGGTCTTTCGCTCTATTCTGGCATTTCTGCAGACCAGTCCACATATTCAGCCTTCTTTTGAAAATGTTGCATAAATAGAATAGCTCTGATGTAAGTCTTGCTGAGTACTTTGGATGAGTACTCACGGTTGCTTTGCTTCCCTTTTCCCATATACCCGATTGCTGCAACAGACAATGGAGCCCAAGAGCCCGCTGAGCCAGCTGCCCCAGCAGTCGACGACGACTACTACCACTACTACCCCTCCGAATACTACTACTACCAGGAGTCCTCCGAGAACCAGGAGTAGTTAGGAGGCACCCAGGCAGGAAGCCTGTGCATTTCGATCCAGTGTTTTATTTTGCCCCGCCTTCTTAAAGGCCTATCTGTTTAACTTTGTGTCTGTACTCAGATACCTTATGCTTCCGCTGATGCTTGTACGACATCGAGCTTATGTATTCGAGCCCTCGAGGCCCCTGGCTTGTAATATAAAGCTTGTATGACTTTTATTTATGTTTAGAGTTGTGTTGTGATATCTTCAAGTTCGTCCTTAGGCTTGATCGTGTACACTTGTGTGTATGATTAGTGCACGATTAAGCTGGGGGTTTCTACCTGCGGAACCTGAAGTCTTTGCCCTCTGACTCGGACGGAATGACCTTGGCCTCAGAAAAGGCTTGGCGCAGATGGCGTCAGCAGCCTTTATCAGGCGTTTCCGCTTCTAAGGTGCGCTGGCCCCCGCGACATCCTTGGATGCCGCCCTTTTCTTTTTGGGGGAGGCGCTCTCCTCTCCCTCGTCCTCTCCCTCTCCTTCCTCCTCACCCGAGGAGAGGGTTTGTATTTGGTCGGACTTGGTGTCCGAGGTATCTCAGATCCGGAGACCCGTCCTCTTCTTCCCTGACCCCTTTTCTTTCGCAGGAGCTTTTGAGGGAACTACAGCCAGTAGAGCCTGTAACTCGGGGGACAGGTTGTCTTCGGGAAGCAGAGCCGTGCACCTAATGAGCGCCGCTTTCAGCTCCCACTTCTGCAAACAGAGCGAGAAGATTCATACAAGCATAAAACAAGGAGTAATTGTTGAAAGGGAAAAGCTAACAGTACCTCGGATGCGCCGTGGGCGGCGCAATAGCCGCCGTCCGGCCCGGCTTCAGGAAATTTATTCTGGGATGACTTGAAGAGAGCCGTCCACATGCCGTCTAGGGAGGTGCGGATGAAATGCCGCACTGGAGCTTCGTCTTCGGGCTTGTACAGCCACATGGGGGTGGCCCGAAGTTGAAGAGGGAGGTTGCGGCGGTGGAGCATCACGTCCACCACGGCTGGCAGCTTGTATCTCTTCTTCAGAGATCGGATCCTCCCCTGGAGAGCATCGACTTCATCCGCACTGCCCCACTGTGACACCCTGGTTTTTACCAACTTTTCCTCTCAAAAACCCATTTGAAACTTTAGTTGGAATTTGGTTTGGATTTGGTTTTGAATGGCTCTATGGACTTAAAACTTGGGAATATTCTTGATTTTCTTTCCCAAGTAAACTAAACCCTTCAAAAACTTTTCCCAAGTCATGTTACTTCTATTCTTGCCACATCTCAAATTTTTCTCCCAATTAAATATTCCTTTTTCATTAAAGGAATAACCTTTTGAGCTCTAGGTTGTGATGCAACCTATATTTCTGTCCTTCCAAAAATTCCAGGAAAAGTCTCATAAATCCTTAGGATCATATAAATCTTGGATATGTGAAAATATTCAAGATTTATTCTTCATGGTGAGCACAGCACCCAATCTTTGTTTCTGGTCATAATTTCAGTTTGTGAGGCAACTATATTTTATATTGCTTCAAAGATTCTGAAATTAATCCAGGACATTCTCCTACCCATATTATCAGTCTCCACCAATTTTAGCTCATTTCATTTAGCCATTTTCTCTGTAAAATTCTTCCAAGTTACTGTCCACTGGGAAGTGTTGTGAAGGAAGTACCATTTACACTTACCCAAATGGGCTGAAATTTTTATAGCAGCTTGGCACCACCAAATAACCCACCTATACCAAATTTCAGCTCCAGAAGCTCATCCATATGAGTGCATCTTCCTCAGCAATGTTTCTGGACCAAAGATGCGGTTGTGAAGCAACTACCTCCTAAACCTGTCCATGTGGTCTGAATTTTCTCCAGCATGGGCACCCTCCTAATATATTTCAGTGTGGCAAATCTTCTCTCTCAAAACCCTAGCCATATCTCCCCAGCTTGCTGCTCAAGTTTCTATCCAGAAACTTGTCTAGAAGGTAGCCAGCTGTCCAGACCATCTCTTGGCAAACCAAGGGCACAGGGAGGCCCCATGCCAGAGCGCACCGCGTGTGCCAGTGCACATAGTGACCACGCGTCTGGTCGAGCCAAACTCGTGCTCTACACGCCGACCGCATCGGACATGACCACTCCGGCCGCTCGGCGCTATCCCTCCTTGTCCAAGCATGCCGACTGCGTTGCCGCCGTCCACCTGGCCCATCTGGAACCCTCTCCCAACTCCGGCATAGCTCGCCGCCGCACATGGCCATGTGCATGCACGGGCCGAACAGTGCGCCGCGGTCATCGCCGTTGTCCTCACGTTCGTAATGGTTCCACTCGTGTCCTGTCACTCCTGCGCGCTCAAGTCCACTCCAGCCCATGCGGCGACAGCCAGCGCAGCAGCCAGCTTGCCGTCCTCGCCGTGCCAGCACATCCATGGCGGCATTCGGCTATAGCGGCTCCGCCCGGCTATAATAGCCGCCCCCGACCCCGTATCTCCTCACCACTCAAACCCTCCCACTTCCAATCGTCGCCTAGCAGCACCGGAGCAAGCCGGAGAGCTCTCCTGCACCATCTCCGGCGAGGTGCTCCGCCGCACTGCCCCAGCTCCGTCCGCTCATCTCCGCCCACCCCAACACCCACTGAGACAACCATCGAGCTCATGGGGATCCACTGATCCATCCCAGCCTCTCCCCTGCCCAGGAGCTCGCTGGAATCACTAGATCCGTCGACACCCGTAGCGGGTCGCCGCCTGAGACGAAGGGGGTGACGCCATCTGGCCATCGCCCGGTGAGCTGCGGGTACGGGGATGATCAACGTCGTCAGCCCGATCCATCCCCGCTATCTCCGAAGCTCTCCTCTGTCACCATCGCCGGCTAACCTCGTCGGTGAGCCATGATTGAGGGAGGCTTCGGAGCTACATTCTTCTTATCAACATGGTCTCATGCTCTGAGCTGCTTTTTAGCTATCTTGAGCCATGATTGAGTTATTTCAGTGATGTGTAACACCCCAAAAATATTTATTTTCGATTTTTAAAATATTTCTTTAAAAATAAAATACTTTGAATTATTATGGTCTTTTCTTCTTCTGTTTCTTCTGTTCTGAAAATCATTTTTTAATTTTTAATTGGGTTTCAAAATTTTAAATGGTTCTCATTTCGATGGTTATTTACTTGGGTAATTATTTTTGGAAGATCAAAAATATTTCTCTTTGGAAAAGTTTTTGGAATAATTAAAATTATTCCAAGGAAATGGCCTTTTCACTTCTTCAAGCCTCTTTAAATTCCTCCAATAATTTTTCTGTCACTTCTAAATTATCCCTCAAGTCATTCTCACATTCTAGGACAGTGTCCAATACTTTCCCACTCCACAAAAAAAATTCTCTTATTTTAAATAAATTCCAAAGTTGGAATTTATATTTATCCTAGTTTCTTTGGTTTACAAAGGAACCATATTTTCTACAAGTCTTATGCTACCACCAAAATTATCCTAGCTACTAGACAGTACCCACAACCCATTTCACCAAAAACTTTGGGTTCCACAGTTCAAAATTTTCAAATTTCCTTCAATTCAAATTTGGACCAGAAACAAACTCTCTGATACAAACTCAATTTTTATAGCTCCAAACATTCTGAAACCTTGCCAGACTCTCTTATTTGCATCAACACCTCACCACAAAAATCCCCTAAAATTCCTAAAATGCCTAGACCACTCTGGCATTTCAACATACACATGGTATGCGCACTGTTCATCGCTGACAGAGATTCAGTTAATTGAATTTTCTTTAGAGGCAGTGGCGATCGACGCCGTGCACCACACTCCACCACCTCCTTCTCCTCCACGCCTCTTCTCGCCTTAAATGGATCACCGGGGACACACTTCGTCAGTGCCTCGCCACCGACGACACAGGAAGTGACCGGTGCACCGGCCACCGTCCTCGGCTGCGGCACCCGAGCGGATCACCACGGCGCCCGCCATCTTCACTGCTGCAGCTGCTCTCCCCCCACCTACTCTCTCTCCACGCGGCGCCTCCCTCCGCATCCTCGCACACCGTCCACACCACCTGGTCCCGCCTGGCAGTCGCCGGAGCCCGTCATCGCCGCCGCACCCGTATGCAAGCTTCGCCGCGGATAAAAAGATAGAGCTCGATCTCGATCGCGCTGGCAACTCCAGAGAGATCCATCAACCTCCTGGATCATTCACAGAACCTCGCCACCGTCCAAACCTACTTCGCCGGCTGGAGTAACTCCGGCGTCATCCGCTCCCACACGGCCACGCTCGGATCGCCTATAAAAGGGCCTCCCGAGCTCCATTCGCTGTCCACACCACCTCCACGCCATCCCAATCGATCGCCAGTAGAGTCATTCAACCTCGAGGAGGTCGTCATCTCCACCTCCGATCACCAATCCGCCGCCACCCTCCCCGATCAGTTCATCGTCGTTAGGCCACCTCCACAGCTGAAACCTTTCCAGTAGCCTCATATCACACCCACTCTTCGATTCCGCGCTCCAATTTGGTGCTCAAATCTCTCTTCGGCGAGATCCCAACTCACCCGAACCACCGTCCGCCGGCGTCGACCTCGCCGTCATTCTGCTGCTCACCGGCGACCACCACCGCCACCCACTGACACGGACGGACTCCCTGATCACGCTCCGACCATCGCCGTCTCCTAAAAACCCGGCGATCGTCGCCGGTGATCACCGCCGCCTCTCTGTTCTCGCGCACGAGCGTGTTCAAATTCAAACCTGACGGGTGGACCCCACCCGTCAGCGTTTTTCTTTTTTCTGATTTTAAACCGAAGATGTATTCTTCTGTTTACGTCTTCTACACTGGAAAGCGTACTTCTGCCTGAAGCGTTTTCTTTTTAAATGCACAGGGACTGGATTTTTGCAGAAAAACCCCTGGGTTTAAAAGTTTAATAACTTTTAAACCACAACTCTGATTGAGTTGATTCTTTTTTTGAAATTCTTATTTTTCTCTCTAGTTTTTTAGTATTTATTTAAAAATATTTTGAGACAACTTTTTGGCACTGTTGTGAAATTTTTAATTTGAAATTTGAATTTGATTTTTTCAGAAAAAGAAGAGGGGGACTTTGCCGGGAATTTCGAGGGTTCACTTTCTGACTACTTTGAGCAAGGCAAGCATTTTTGAACTTGGGATATGGTGATTGCTTTTGCATTGCATGGTTGCATTAGTTGGAGGTTGCACTGCATGTGTAGTATATCACAAGTGCATGCATGCATGGTCATATCATCTTTACACTTGCTTGCATGCCACTCAAGAATTCTTCTGACATGAATAAAAGTGGTGAGAAACCAGGAGTGCAGCTCCTGTCTTGGACGTGTCGGTGGGCACGGACTGTGCTGTGACATGACGGTGTCACCGTGGCATGTGAGACAGGCTAGTCTTAATAACAACAACTCCTGAGTCGACCTAGATCGAGTCTTGTTCTGTCACACCTAGCTAAACACCGTGCTGCCACGGGTCTTCCCGCGAGGGAAGTACGGCTCAGTAAGTTGCTAATCCCTATCCGTGTGCACACCACTTAGAGGGCCATGATGAGGGTTTCCACGGCCATGGACTAAATCCCGTCATCAGGTCAGGGGGCATGGGTGTATCCGGTCTGGGACCGAGGGGGTAACACCCGTGTTTGCGCGCCGATATAAATATTGTGATCCCATGCTATTTGAGATTGTAGTCTCCCCGACTTAGAGTTTTTCTTGAACGATGCTTTGGGTGATTCCTAGCATCCGGAAAGTTAATCTGGTGTGTGCTGGTTAGGTGTGTTTTCAACCCAAAGGCCGTAATGGGAATTAGTCAGCGTCTCGATGCTGGCTAAAGAAATCCCTTACTTATGGATAAAGAGTACACCCTCTGCACAGTTATAACTATTCGAATAGCCGTGTCAGCGGTCAAGGACATTAGCTGGGCAGGGTCAAGTGTCGGTCCCGTTGTCGGTCTTCGGAGGAAATAATTAAATGGAGCATGAATTAATTTGCAGGAAAATTATTGTCACCCTAATGCCATCATGTATAATTTTTGTTATCATACATGCTATTGCCATAAGTATTCTTATTGCTATGCATATTATTGTGGACTAACCCATTTATCTTATTTTATTTCCTGAGTGTCTCAGGGGCTGGCTAGACTACCACGGGCACTCAGTTTTATTTTCAAGACCTCTCGTGGCGTCGCTTGAGTTCTCGGATGGTCCTGCCTCGTCTGATTCTCTTTTAGACACCCGTTTGGCATTTCTTTTCAAGACCTACCGTGGCGTCACTTTTAGACACCCGACTGGCATTTCTTTTCAAGACCTCTCGTGGCGTCGCTTGAGTTCTCGGATGGTCCTGTCTCGTCCGATTCTCTTTTAGACACCCGTTTGGCATTTCTTTTCAAGACCTACCATGGCGTCACTTTTAGACACCTGACTGGCATTTCTTTTCAAGACCTCTCGTGGCGTCGCTTGACTTCTCAGATGGCCCTGTCTCATCTGATACTCTTTTAGACACCCGTTTGGCATTTCTCTTGGACTCTCGGGCGGTCCTGTCTCGCCCGATTATCCACTTTTAACTTTCCTTGTTTGTCACTAATATTTTGTTTACTCATTTTTTTGCTCATGCTAATATTTATCATGCCATAATTTAATTCCAGCCAACATATGCATATCATTTAATCCAGCATGAACATATCATTTAATCCATCATGGGCATATGCATTCAGTATATCTTTCATTCATAATGTTTGCGAGTACATTCCAACGTACTCACAGGCTTGTCCTTGGCTTTTAATGTGGCCAGACCTGGAGGAGGACGAGGTTGTGGAGGAAGATTGCGCTAGCGAGCCCGACGCTTAGAGGTGTTCCCAGTCAGTCAACCTGTGATCTTGGAGTCTACCACATGTATCATCCGTTGTGTTTCCGCTACACCAATAAAATAGTCAAGCCTCACACTGACGCTTGGCTCTATTTTATTGTATCAGTATTGTACTACCACCACACCACTGTAATATTCTGCCACCGTAGTATATTTGACAAGTTTGTAATAATTGTTGAGCACTCTGACTCAACCTTGTGTAATATTATATTTGTACTAGTTATCTAGATCAAGGAAGTCTACCAGTTGTTCTTGGGGCTGGTATGACTTGAGGCTCTTCTGTGATTTATCCCAGAAATGGGCCTGACATGATGTCCCAGATCTGAGTTGCAAAGACCGTTCTGGTGGCTACTGATTTATTTGCTTATTTCATGCAAGGGGTTCCCTGGTGCAAGGCAAGCCACAACTCTCATTTGCATAATTGCATTGCAATATCATGCGTTAGATAATTATTTTAATAAAATGAATTATTTGCAAATAAGTTAATCCATGCACTATTATGGAGATCTTGAGTGGGCTACGGTCATGTTGATGATGGGATTATAGTCATTAGTAGATTTCAGGTTTGAAGGTGATATGACACAGTTGGATTAAGAGATTACTGTCTATGATTATTTTGTGATTCCGTCAGGTACCTTATATATGGGATCTGTAGTGGTATTTGATCATATTGCTCATTGGATTTCTAGCTAGTTATTGTTGTAACATGGATCCCGGTAATACCGGAGTGTCAATAATGACTATAGATGCTTGGGGATAAATTCCTTCATTGTTGATCAAGTGCCACTGAACCGAACTTTCCAATGCAGCCACACCTGCCGGAATGGGACGGCCTTGGCTTGGTATAACCGTGTGCTCTTTTATCAATACCACCAAAGAGGGGAGGTTATGCGTGCGTGCTGCCCTGATCAGGTGGACGACGATAACCTTGTGAGCCCAGTTTGTTTATTGAGCTCAGGTCCCCGTTTGGGACAGTTTGTTTGGCCACGACGGTGGCAGGTGTCAGAAGTGACACAGGGGCCACACAAAGCATGACTCGGACGGGGAATGATTGTCGGTGGTATGATGGAGGAGTCACGGGTTAGGCAAGTTTCGTTGGAGCAGCACCGGTCCACCCGGAAGGAAAGTGTATCGAGGTACGGGATCAAGAGCTCCATAGTGTGGGTAAAGTGCGCAACCTCTGCAGAGTGTAAGAATCTATTCGAATAGCCACGTCCATGGTATTGGACACAGTTCGTACTAAGTCATACTGTCTGATCAACACCTATGATGGAATGACTTGTGAATGACGGAAGAACTCATTCCAATATGATGAGGTATTTAATTGGTAAAAGACCGCCGGTAATGTGGTAAACGATCTTGGAAGTGACAGTCCGAGGTTTCTGAGGTGACCAAGAGTTCGTCACAAGAGTAAGTGTTTTAGCTAAGTGTTCCATAGCATAGTGGTACCTGTGACTTTAGCGTCAGTGACTTGCAGCGGATAGTTAAGAAGTAGTATATATTATTTTCTTCCACCCTTTTTAATAACATGGAATCTAATATAATCATCATTTGCTATGACATTGTCATGCCTTGATGCTTGTGTTTGTTGTGAGCTTGTGAGTACATTCAAAGTACTCACCTGGCGTGTCATGCCAGTTTGCAGGTGCTACCCTGTTTGCATAACAGAGGTATTCGAGTTGTGAGCTAGGACGTGTCCTAGCTAGAGTCCCTGCGGAGTGGAGTCCATTACCGATGTCGTGGTTCCGCTTCTAGAAGTTGTGCCGCTGCTAGCATAAGGCTACCTTAGCAGTAGTGGTATCATTGTAACCTTTTGTAACTCTTTGTAACCCTTGTACCCCAACTATTAGAAATAAAGAGCTGATTTGTTCTATGCCAAGCAGTGTCGTATTCCAGAAGACTTGATCTCTAGGCTGGAATATGGGGTGCTTCGGTGACTCTGAGCCAGGGTGCCACACCCACTCCAGGCCGTGTCTCTGCCAAGACACCAGCTTCTGAGGAGGCAGTCCGGTGAAGGTTGGGACCTCGGCCTGGCCTGGCGCGAGCGGTTCCATGATGTAGAACCACTCGCGCTGCCACATCTTCATCGTGTCGATGAAGGTGCCTTCCAGCCACTCTGGCTTTTGGAGTTTGCTGATCATGGCGCCCCTGCATTCGGCCAGCTCGGCCCCACCGCACTTCGGCTTCACGCAGAAGGTCTTTAGCCATAGGCCGAAGTGGGGCTCCATGTGCAAGAACGCCTCGCAGACTATCATGAAGGTGGTGAGGTGGAGGATGGAATTTGGGGCTAGATTATGGAAATCTAGCCCATAGAAGAATAGGATCCCCCGTACGAAGGGTGCAGGTGGAATCCCAGACCTCGGATGAGGTGAGGGATGAACATGACCCACTCCCCAGGCTTGGGAATAGGGGAACATTGATTTGGCTCAGGAGCCCAGCATGCGGCGTTGTCGGGGATGTACCCCGCCCAGCGGAGCTCCACGATGGTGGCATCGGTGACCTTGGAGGCCACCCACTTCCCCTTTAGATCCGCATCCGCCATTGTTGTGGGAAGCGGAGGATTGGAAAGAGTTTTTGGCTCGGAAAGGAGGGATTGAGGATGCGAGAGTTTGGGTGCTGGAATGACAGGGGAGCATGGGAAGATAGATTCGCCGCCACCTGCTCTTTATAGGCTAGTAAAAATGTGAAGCGTCCCTCTGTCACGCCGTATAAATCGCCACGTTTCGGCTTATCGTGCCGTTGTGGCCGTATGGGGTAAAACAATTGATTGATGATATCCCCCAAAACATGGGGCACGATCTCTGTTTGATGAGACATGCCAATGAGAGGGTTGCCTTGAACCACGAATCGAAGAAGTAATAACTGATTCATATGATGTCATGAGTCCTGACGTTTTGGCAAAAGTTGTCAGCAATTAACCGCCGAGCACGTTTGCGCTGCTAGTCTTCGGGACTAAGTAAAACCACACGCTTCAGATCGACGACGATGCGTCGTGGGCGACACATGGTCGACAGGCTGCACCTCTTATTTTAAATGAGAAGTCCCCTTTTTTAATTAGGGATTGCTAAGCCCTAGGCGAACTTTTAAGCTTGGAGCATGGAATTTGCCCACTAAGCCGAAGAGCTTTTATGCCAAAGACATTCATCCGAAGTCGTTTATCTGAAAAAGGACGCCATCCTCGGCTTCGAAGTCAAGTTCGGGGGCTACTGATTGTGTCCTGGACTTGAGGGTTCTAGCCCAGGTGATTAGTCTATGGGCCGAACTCGAGGCCCGTTGAACAACAGGGACTCCAGAGGTTTCCAATTAGAAGAACTGGCGTACCAGGCCTCATCGAAGACTTGGCGTACAGCCCAAGGATATGAAGATTCTGCATGTATTCCTTTAATTGTAACCGACCATGTGTAACCCCAGATACCCCTGGTGCCTATATAAACCAGAGGGTTTTAGTCCATAGGGACACGATCATTCATCATACCCCTAGTCTTAGACCACATCTTATGATCTCGAGTAGATCAACTCTGTACCTTGATACACCATCAATATAAACAAGAGCAGGATGTAGGGTTTTACCTCCATCGACAGGGCCTAAACCTGGGTAAATCTCCGTGTTCTACGTTCCCTGTTAAGCCATTGATCCGATCTCACAGCTCGGGCCCCCCTACCCGAGATCTGTCAGTTTTGACACCGACACTAGACGGTACCCAGGCTCATTTTCATGACTAGGCATACCCCTCGAAAACTAACTCAAGGCGGAAGAGGGAGTGAAGTTTTGAAAATAACTGTGAGGTGCTCCTCCCGGGTTTTTGACAAATCGAATAATATGTTATGCACTAACCTGATGAAGGTCCGGTCGCTCTGTGGTTCCACGTAATGATACCCGGATGAGCGATAGGAAGAAAACCATCCCAGCTTCCTCCTATGGAGCTGGGGGGTAATCCCTGATGAACTCACGTACGGTTCTACCATCAGGTATTCGCCCAAATGCCATGTCGCACATGGGCAGAAGTTAAACACGACGGTGTTAAACTTCCCAGAGGAGAATCATTCTCGTACTGTTGTGTGTGTCGTGCACGCATGACCAGGTACAAGGTGACCAACCTAGTCACCCGGCCTGTGTTCACGGATGCGGGAAGGTGGCCTCGTCCTTCGTCTGAATTCGTCCGGAAGGGAGAACAACGAGACACCACTCTGATAGGATGGCTCTTACAGGGTAACTTCAAGCGCCAGATCACTTGAAAGGTCGATCGCCAGCTCGAAGTAGCGAATTCGCATGCCCCCAAAGAAGGCATTGGGGGTTTGGAAGAACTTTATCATATGCCAACCCAGGCATAGAACTTGGGAGTTCCAGGAACCAATGGGTTGGCCACCCATAGGTTTCATTGGCGAGAACAAAGCAACAAATAGAAAGAGCATGGGCAACCTTCGCTCCCATTTCTGCCCCGAAGTCGCTTCTCTCATGGCACTGATACGTCCATTTTGCATCATGTTTTCCTACTATTATTTATTATGTTTTTAATCATTATTTCACTTTATGATACAATTCTTCTACCTTTTCTCTCTTATTTTGCAAGTTTCACATGAAGAGGGAGATTGCCGGCAGCTGGAATTCTGGACTGGAAAGGAGTGAAACAGAGATAGCTATTCTGCACATCTCCAAATGACCTGAAAATTTATGGAGAATCATTTTGGAATATATAAAAATACTAGAGAAAGAATCAATAGAAGGGGACCCACCAGGTGGCCACAAGCCTGGGGGGCGCGCCCTACCCCCTGGGCGCGCCCCCCGAGCTTGTGGGGCCCCTGGCAGGCCTCCGGGGCCCATCTTCTCCTATATGATGCCATTTGCCCTAGAAAAAATGAGAAGAAGACTTTCGGGACAAAGCGCCGCTGTCTCGAGACGGAACCTGGGCAGGAGCACTTTTGCTTTCCGGCGGAGCGATTCCGCCGGGGAAACTTCACTCCGGGAGGGGGAAATCGAAGCCATCGACATGACCAATGATCCTCTCATCATGGGAGGACCAATCTTCATCAACATCTTCACCAACACCATCTCATCTCAAACCCTAGTTCATCTCTTGTATTCAATCTTTGTCTAAAAACCTCAGATTGGTACCTGTGGGTTGCTAGTAGTGTTGATTACATGTCGTAGTTGATGCTTGTTGGTTTATTTGGTGGAAGATTATATGTTCAGATCCTTAATGATATTCAATACTCCTCTGATCTTGAACATGAATATGATTTGTGAGTAGTTACTTTGTTCTTGAAGACATGGGAGAAGTCTTGTCATAAGTAATCATGTGAATTTGGTATTCGTTCGATATTTTGATGATATGTATGTTGTTGCTTCTTTTAGTGGTGTCGTGTGAACATCGACTACATGACACTTCACCATCTTTGGGCCTAAGGGAAGGCATTGTGTAGTAGTAATTAGATGATGGGTTGCTAGAGTGACAGAAGCTTAAACCCTAGTTTATGCGCTATTTCATAAGGGGCTGATTTGGATCCATATGTTTCATGCTATGGTTAGATTTATCTTAATTTTTCTTTCATAGTTGCGGATGCTTGCGAGAGGGGGTAATCATAAGTGGGAGGCTTGTTCAAGTAAGAACAGCACCCAAGCACCGGTCCACCCACATATCAAATTATCAAAGTAGTGAACGCGAATCAAACAAACATGATGAAAGTGACTAGATGAAATTCCCATGTGTCCTCGAGAACGCTTTGCTTATTATACGAGTTCGTTCTGGCTTGTCCTTTGCTATAAAAAGGATTGGGCCACCTTGCTGCACCTTTGTTACCATTACTACTTGTTACGAATTACCTTGCTATGAAACTATCTGTTACCTACAATTTCAGTGTTTGCAGAGAATACCTTGCTGAAAACCGCTTGTCATTTCCTTCTGCTCCTCGTTGGGTTCGACACTCTTACTTATCGAAAGGACTATGATTTATCCCCTATACTTGTGGGTCATCATGACTCTTTTCTGGCGCCATTGCCGGGGAATGAATCACCTTTGGTGAGTGGAATTTGGTAAGGAAAATTTTATATTATGTGCTGAAATTTACTGTTACTTGTCACTATGGAAAGTAATCTTTTGAGGGGTTTGTTTGGGGTATCTTCACCTCGACCGGAAGCATTAAGAGTTGCCCCTCAACCTACTGAACCTACTGAAAATATTTACTATGAAATTCCTTCAGGTATGATAGAGAAACTGCTAGCTAATCCTTATGCAAGAGATGGAACGGTGCATCCTAATGTGCACTTGATATATGTGGAGGAAATTAGTGGATTGTTTAAGCTTGCAGGTTTATCCGGAGATGGAGTTAAGAAGAAGGTATTCCCTTTATCTTTGGAGGGAAAGACATTGGCATGGTATAGGCTATGTGATGATACTGGAACATGGGATTGGAACCGGTTGAAGCTGGAATTTCACCAGAAGTTTTATCCTATGCATTTGGTTCATCGTGATCGGAATTATATATATAATTTTTGGCCTCGTGAAGGAGAAAGTATCTCTCAAACTTGGGGAAGGCTTAAGTATATGTTGCATACATGCCCCAATCATGAGTTCTCAAGAGAAATAATTATTCAGAACTTTTATGCTCGGCTTTCTCCTAATGATCAATCCATGCTCGATGCTTCTTCTACTGGTTCCTTTATAAAGAGAACTATTGAATTCAAATGGGATCTTCTTGAAAGGATTAAACGCAACTGTGAAGATTGGGAAATCAACAAAGGTAAAGAGTCAGGTATAAATCTCAAGTTTGATTGTGTTAAGTCTTTTATGGAAACTGATGCTTTTCATAAGTTTAGTGCTAAGTATGGACTTGACTCTGAGATAGTAGCTACATTTTGTGAATCTTTTGCTGCTCATGTTGATCTCCCTAAAGAGAAATGGTTTAAATATCATCCATCTATTGAATTAAAAGAAGAACCTATTAGTGTTAAAGAAGAAACAATTGTTTACCATGTTGATCCAGTTGTGCCTACTGATTATATTGACAAACCACCTTTCCCTGTTAGGATTAAGGAACATGCTAAAACTTCAACTGTGGTTAACAAATGTAATGTAAGAACATCTAGACCTTCTAAACAAATTAAAGTTGAACCCAATGTTGCAATGGTTAAAGATCTTTTGGTTGATAACATTGATGGACATGTCATATATTTCTGTGATGAAGCAACCAGAATTGCTAAGCCAGACACTAAAGATAAAAATAAACCTGTAGTTGGCATGCCTTTTATTTCTATTAAAATTGGAGATCATTGTTGTCATGGTTTATGTGATATTGGTGCTAGTGTGAGTGCTATCCCTTTTTCTTTATATCAAGAAGTCATGAATGATATTGCACCTGTTGAGATTGAAAATATTGATGTTACTATTAAGCTTGCAAACAGAGATACTATTAGTCCACTTGGGATTGTTAGAGATGTTGAAGTCTTGTGTGGTAAGATCAAATACCCTACTGATTTTCTTGTTCTTAGATCACCACAAGATGATTTTTGTCCCATTATATTTGGTAGACCTTTCTTGAATAATGTAAATGCTAAGATTGACTGCAATAAAGAAAATGTCAGTTTTAATTTTCGTGATGTGTCTCATGAATTTAATTTCTCCAAGTTTCATAGACAACCTCATGATAAAGAATTACCCAATAAAGATGAAATTATTGGCCTTGCCTCTATTGTTGTGCCTCCAACTGATCCCTTAGAACAATATTTGCTTGACCATGAGAATGACATGCATATGAATAAAAAGAAATGAAATAGATGAATTATTCTTTAAGCAAGCACCTATCCTTAAACATAACTTGCCTATTGAAAACTTGGGAGATCCTCTACCACCCAAGAGCGATCCTGTGTTTGAATTAAAGAAACTACCTGATACACTTAACACTATTGGGAAAGGGCTTATAGGTGAACCCCCATTAGTGGCGGGCGTAGTCTAGCACCCGCCATAGCTAATCTAAAAAATTAGCAGTGGCGGGTGCTAAGAACCACCCGCCACTGCTATTGGCATACCAGTGGCGGGCGCCAGTTTGCGCCCGTCACTAGTGATAGATGTCTAGATTTGTCGTGGGATAAATGTTGCCAGTGATAGGCATAAACTAGCACCCGCCACTGCTAGTTGAGTTACCACTGGCGGGCAGTTATACATACCCGCCACTATTATTTTTTGGTCCCACGCCAAATTTGTTCAGAAGTACCAGTGGCGGGCTACAATTAGTGCCCGCCACTGGTAACTCAACTAGTTGTGGCGGGCAAAAAACAGCGACCGCCACTCTTATTTTTTGGTCCCGCGGCAAATCCGTCCAAAAATAGCAGTGGCGGGCTATGTTTTTTACCCATCACTGGTAATTTTGTTTCACCCGCCGCTGGAAATTTGACGAGCAGTTTTTCTGTTTTGGGCCTCCTCGCCCGCCACCCATCCTCAGCCCGCCACCCACCAAAAACAAAAAGAAAAAAAACAAATGAGAAAAAAAAGAGGAGACCACGAGTCCCAGCCCAACACAGACAAACCTAACCCCGAACCCCACCCGCGAGCACTCCCTTCTCTCTCCCGCGAGACCTCGCCGCCGCCACCACCCTCACTGGCCGATTCTGGCGGCTTCCGGTGGCCTTCGATGGCGCGAAGCACATCGCCGTGACCGCCTTCCACCGCTCTGTCCGCCCCTCCGACCATATTCATCGCGCACGTCCTCAAGCAGTCACCCATGACACTCATCGCGGCTAGGGTTTCGGCCTCCGCGTCACCTCCGACTCCGGCGTGGTTCCAGTAGGTCTCTCCACTCTTCTTCCTCGTGATCTGCCACATCACATCCTCTCTTCTTCACCATATCTTCTTTTCCTCGCAGATCCACCACGCCATGGTTGCTGGGACGGCAAGGGGAAGGCTGCTTCGCTCTGTGCCCCCGACACTGCTCCACCCCTACTCCAACACCATCAAGGTCCGGCCCCATCCCCTCTTCGATTATCTATTTTCTGACTGGCCGAGGTTTCTAGATCAAAAGAAATTATTTTTAGACTCCGACGAGTTTATATTTGTGTGTGCGTGTGCTTCCTTGTATAATGGTGATGATGATTTAGATGACTTTGGTTTTCCTGTAAGGAAATTCTGAATTATGGATTGTCCACTTCACATCAAATTTTCATGATAGTAATTCTGTATTTGGATGGATTGTCCACTTCCTATCAAATCACTCCAGAATTGGTACGTCTGCTGCTGCACCAAAACCGCAAATCCCCAATGCGATGTGCATCTATAACATCCAGAATCCAATTCTTGATTGCTTTTCTACCATAGGGCACTAGGGCTACTGGATAGGGATAGAGAATTTAATTGTATTTGGTTTATTGGGTTATCTAGAATTATGATGCACTGAGTGGAGATTGGAGAAAAGAATGCAATACTCTTGAGCACCTACCAGCTGGACGCACAAGCACAATGTCAAGTAAGTCTAATTACATACCTAGCAGTTCAAGTACAGTAATATGTTTTATAGTTCTTTTCTTCTTTGTGCAAATTTTAATTATCTTAATAACAGTTGGGGAAAAATCTTAAATCTTAAATTATAGTGGAAGCTCAGTTTATGGACTAAAAAATAGAAAAATATCAGCCAAAAAAATTATGAATTGCTTATCTGCTAGGCCAGTTTGAACCCAAAAGGATAATTCGTGATTTCAATTTACAACATTTGATGAGTCTAGCTAGACTTTATCCAAAAGATTTTGATGATGGAGCACTAAGGACCTTAGACATCACCTTCGTCTTTACATTGTCGATGTTCGAGTACATGATTGCTTATCTAGTTTAAGTAATATTTGTGAACTCAAAAAATGGTGGAGACAAAGACACGTATTTACTACCCCTTTGTTTGTCGACTTTTGAAGCTAGCATTAGTGTTGTTGGTTGCCACTTGCTACATTTGAGAGATCTTTTTTACCTATAAGAACTGTGAAAACATATTTGCGTAGTAGTCTTAGTGACGATGCCTCAAAAGTACAACCTTATTTGTTATGTGGAGAAAGGTAAAATGAGAAAGGTTATAAATGAAGCGGCAATTGATCACTTAGGGGCCATGAAAGAACTTACAAAAATATTTTTAAAACGTACTTGTCTTAACATATCTGTTTATTGCAAAACTATACTTAATATGTTACTAAGTGGTTTTGTTTCTTTCGTTCTGTAGGCAATCAAAGCTCTAATGTTGCATTTTGTCACCATCCTTCGTACTTATTTTCATAATTTGGTCAATTTGATGCTCTGCTATTGCTCCACATTCTATGATCAACTAATATTTCAAGTGAACCTCTTATATTTGGATTTCTGGTAAGCATATTCACTCTTATATCATATTCTGTGTAGATTTTATTGTTATGTGTGTTACTATTATGTATATTACTACTTGATATCCACACATGGGATGGACATGGGACACCGGGTCATTTTTGTCCTGGGTCCGCCCCTGGCTACCCTTGTGTGCCCTGACGCGCTCTCACTTGATCGGTTTCTTCACTGCAATTTACTGTTGAGTGACTTGGGTTACGAGAGAGATGGACACCACCAAGCAACTGCCGCTCGCCGAGGGCCATCTTCTGCTACACCCACAACTCATGAGCTGCAAGCCCGCCATGCCTTCAAGGTCTATCTCCCCTCAACCCCTTCCATGTAGTTGCATCCTTCTTTTATTTTATTAGCCAAGATGCTGGGTGTGCTTCATTTGTTTCCTTGAAATGAGGTGTGCCATTGCTGAGACTGTACATTTGGAGTTGTACCTAAGTAAAGCTAATGAGATGGTATTGGTGATTCGGGAACTGGAGTGCTCAATTTTTGTGAATTATTTTGTGCATCAGTCTGATACGTCCATTTTGCATCATGTTTTACTACTGTTATTTACAGTGTTTTTAAGCAATATAACCCTTTGTGGAGCTATTCTAATGCCTTTTCTCTCTAAATATGCAAGATTCACATAAGGAGGGAGAATACCGGTAGCTGGAATTCTGGACCTGAAAAAGCTCTGTCAAGATACCTATTCTGCACAACTCCAAATGAGCTGAAATTTTTTGGAGAATTATTTTGGAATATAAAAAAAATATTGGAAGCAAAAAAGTACCAGAGGAGGCCACCCAGGTGCCCACGAGGTAGCAGGGCGCGCCACCCCCCCCCCCTCCCCCCAGGCGCGCCCTGGTAACTCATGGGGCCCCTGGCCCACTTCTGGCCCCCATTTTCTGGTATATAAGTGCATTTGACCTAAAAAAATAGAGAAGAGACTTTTGGGACGGTTGTCAGGGCCGTATTTTCAATAAAACCTTTATTGAGAAACCGTCCTGATAGTCCGGCTAGTACAGAAAATCCTTCTTACTGGTAGACACTTCCTTGATACAAAAGTCCAGTAGTACTGAATATAATACAGGGTTGAGCTGAGGGGGCTCAACAATTTTATTACAAGCACGCCAATATTATACATAAAGGCGGATATGACACAATGGATGTGGTGGCTTACTACTGACTCGTAAAAATAAAAATAGCGGTGGATATGTCACAGTGGTGTAGTGACATAGCTCTGAATATCTTACAGCTCATCAAGCACCAGAGTGAGGCTTGATGATTTATTTGGGTAGCGGAAGCGTTTATAATACACGTGACAAACTCCAGGATCGCAAGAGACTGACTGGAACTCCTCTAGGCGTCGGACTCGCTATCGAACTCTTCATCCATAAGATCGCCTTCGTCCACATCTGGCCAAGACAATAGCCAGGGACAAGCCAGTGAGTACTTTGAATGTACTCGCAAACAGTTGAACATAAGATATAACAAATGCAAAACATGATGCGCATGGGCAGAATTTATAATATGCACACGGGTATTAAAGAAATGCATAGCGGATTTAAAGAAAAGGAAGTCGGGTGGTAGTCCTCCCGAAATCCCAATAAAATAAGGAGAAGTCCGATCGGGTGTCTGAAGCGACGCCTCGAAAGGTAAAATAAAAATAAGAAAAACATTGCCTCAGCCGGGCGTCAGTGCGACACCACAGAAAGGGCTTATATTGAAAAGTAAATGACAGGCATGCCACAGTCGGACGTCTGAGCGACATCACATAAAGGGCTTATATCGAAAAGTAAATGACAGGCATGCCGCAGTCGGACGTCTGAGCGACATCACATAAAGGGCTTATATTGAAAAGTAAATGACGGGCATGCCACAGTCGGACGTCTGAGCGACATCACATAAAGGGCTTATATTGAAATGTAAATGACAGGCATGCCGCAGTCGGACGTCTGAGCGACATCACATAAATGGCTTATATTGAAAAGTAAATGACGGGCATGCCACAGTCGGACGTCTGAGCGACATCACATAAAGGGCTTATATCAGCAATATTGAAATAAGGGTAATCCAGGAGGTAGAACCATCCCAAGGATTTCCCAGCATATCACAGTAATAAACAGGTTAGTCCATCACGAGAATAATATGCATCCAGTTTTCTCATGTTGTTTAACATATTAGTTCTCCAGGGACTGACACTAAGACCGACACTTGACCTGTCAACCAACCGTCCTTGACCGTGGACACGGCTACTCGAATAGTTTTGACTCTGCAGAGTTTGTACTCTTTACCTACAGCCAACGGATTTCAGTAGTCACGAGGGACTAGTTCCGTCTACGGTATTTTAGAAGAAAACACATCTGACCATTACACACCCATTTTTCATCCTGCTACCAGGGATCACCCTTGGTAACGTTTTCAGAAAAACCTTAAGACGGGGAGGCCACTACCTCGAATAGCATGGGATCAAATTTATCGTCGCGCGCTCTAAGGGGTGCCCCCCTCTCGGTCCCGGACCGGAAACACCCATGCCCCCTGACCGGATGACTGGCTTTATCCAGGGCCATGGTACCTTCATCACGGCCCCTCTATTTGGTGTGTACATGGAAAGAGGTTTGCAACCTACTAAACCGTATTCATAAAAGAAGGCATGTGGCAGCACAAAAAGAAGGCGACCGGAAACAAGACTCGATCTATGTCAACACTGGAGTTAAACAATTTTCTTTATTAACACCGGCATGCTCCAACAGTACCGGTGTGCAACCTATCATGCCACTACATGACTAGGTAACCAAGTTCATCAGCAAGTTTTTGGGGCTCACTTACAACCCACTGAGCATGAAATATAACATATTTCGAATACTTCCATAACCATGCCATGCAAAACTTCATGCAAACATACATGCAAAAACATTCATCATATCAAAGGTTCAAACGTGCTTGCCTGGTTCAGAGACGTCGGAGTCTAACGCGGTGAAGTTGACGGCACCGGCTTTCTCCTCGGTATCTACGAAATATGCATACACGAATTCTACGTAAATACCGTGCGTGACAAAAAGTTGTTCCAAAATTTTTTCAAATAAATACTATAAAAAACTAGACAGAAAAATAAAAATGACAGAAAAAGAATCAACTCAAAATCTTTTATGGTTTAAAAGTTATAAAGGAAATAAGCACAGGGACCTGTCTGTAATGAACAGAAATATATCCAGGGGGCTAACCGAATAAATAGAAAACGTTTCGGCCGAATTACGTAAACCAGAACGGAAAACGCCTTCGGCCCGAATATGTCTTCGGAAAACGGTTCGATTATAAACAGAGAGAGGCTGACATGCGGGCCCCGCCTGTCAGGTTCAAAAAGAGAGAGAGAGGGAGAGATTCGCCGGCGCCAGAAGATTGCGGGGATCGCCGGCGACGAACCAGGGGGAGATAGGGGAAGAGAAGGGTACCGGCGTGCTCAGGGGATCCTTCCGCGTCGGGAGAGGGTGGAAACGGCCAAGGGGAAGCACCACGGCGACGACCTGGTCCTCTCCGGCGGCGGCGGCGTCGGGTGGGGATGGATCTCACCGGAGAGACGTCCTAACGCCAAATTGGAGTGGGGGTCAGAAGAGGTGGTGGAAAATAAGGTCTTTGGCAAAGTTTGGGCTGCGGAGATGATCTAACCCGAGCGAATCGAGTTGGGGACCCGAGGCGGATCGGGCGGCCAGAGTTGGGGAAGAAGGCCTCCCCGCGTCCTTCTGGTGGGCTTGGCGGAGCTGTGGGGTGAGGTGGAGAGGTGCTGGAGATAGCGGAGGGGCAGGGGGCTATTTATAGCCGGGGATTGAGAGGCACCCGAGAACGGGATAAGTCCGGCGACCAAATCACGGCGAGGCAGGGGCTTAATAGGGGATTTGAAGATGTCGGCAACCTCGGATTGGACCGCAGGCTCCATTTGCAGCACTGGTTTGGTCTAATTTGGACGGAGGCTCGAGTACGCGATGGGATGGCTCACGGGTGCTCACCGGCGGCAGAGAGCACGTTCTCTGATCCCAGGCCACGGCGACGGTTCTGCTACGATCACAGATGAGAGGACGGCCATGCGGAGCTTTCTGGTGGCTTGGGCGGTGCTGGATTGCAGAGACTCTTGCTGGGCTCGTCTGACGGCCGTGGCGGGAGCTGCTGCACTTGCTGCACTCGCCGGAGACGACGGGACGGCTCGGCACCGACGCCCGCGTCCGGCCAAACGACCTTGCGGCGCATGGATAAGAAGAGAGAACAGGGGAGGAAGGAGCCAAGGCGGCCAGGAGGGCACTGGCGAGATTGACGACGCCTCTCTGACGAAAATGACACTGCTCCCCTCTGAACCTTTCTCTGTATCTCTGAATCCAATGAACAGTGCCTTGAATCTGCTCGACGAAAAGATTTAGGCATGTGGGAAATGTTTCTGGAGCTGAAACTTGGTGAGGAGGTGTCTTGATGCATCTAGAAGCTCCCTGAATTTATTCAGAATTTTTGGAAGAAATAAAATATGAATTTCACTCAAAACAGCAAATTGGGTCCAAACTTGCAGTGGCCAAATTTTGAAATTTTTGAACTGTGGCTCTGGATATTTTTGGAGATATTGGCTAAGGGTACTAAGGACTATCTGGGATAATTTTACTGGGGTCATATCTCAAAGAAAAAGGGCACTTCCTTTGTAACTCACAAAGGGTCCAGAAAAATGGCAGAAAAAGATTTGGGAAGAAATTAAATAGAATAAAAATAGGTAAGAGGTTGAAAACTACTGGAATTGATCCTTGGCTAGATCCCAAGTGGGGGAGAGGTTTTTGGAAAGAAACATTTTCAATATGGTTCAAAGCAAGAGAGGAAAGAACCCTCTTTGAAAGATAAAGGGATAAATCTAAAATAAGAAAAATACTTTTAGAAAAAGAAAAGTAAGATAACTCCAGAGAAATAATGTTTGACAAAACCACCAAGTGGAGATCATCAAGACCAGTACCATATTTGAGGAAGATCTCAAGAGGGTTTTAAATAAAGTTTTCAGAAGAATCTTCTTTTAGAAGAAGAGGGGATAATTCAAATCAAAGAATTCTTTTTAAATAAATAAGAGAAAAATATTCCAGAGATTTATTGGTAGAAAAATCCCAGGAATAAAATATTCTTAAGACCAGAATCATATTTGAGAAGGAAATTCAAAAGAATTATCAACAAAGGTTTTTGGAAGGATCTTCTTTTGAGAAAAGAAAATTTCAAATATCCTTCTCAAAAGATCAGATAAAGAATTTTCTGAAAAATCCAAATTAAATTTTTTTTTGGGGTGTTACAACACCTACCCCCTTAGGAAAAATCTAGTCCCCGAGATTTCAGCTGATCCTCAAATAGGTGTGGGTGCTCTGCCCGAAGAAAATCTTCCCTTTCCCAGGTTGCTTCATCCTCAGTATGGTTGCTCCATTGGACTTTGTAAAACTTAATCGATCTCTGACGGGTCCTCCTTTCAGATTCTTCCAATATTTTTATGGGACGTTCCCGGTATGTGAGGTCTGGTTGAATGTCAATACTCTCATGAGATACCTGCTTTTGTGGGTTGCTCACATATTTCCTTAGCTGAGAGATGTGGAATACGTCATGGACGTCTGACAGTTCTCCGGGTAGGTCTAGCTGGTAGGCTACTGTGCCTCGTCGTGCAAGTATGCGGAAAGGTCCGATAAATCGGGGTGCCAGCTTTCCTTTGACCTTGAATCTTTGCAGGCTTCTCATCGGGGATACTCGAAGGTACACAAAATCATCAGGTTCAAAACTGATTTCACGATGTTTTTGATCATAATAACTCTTTTGTCGACTCTGGGCGGTCTTGAGTCGGTCCCTGATTAGTTTGACTTTTTCCTCAGCTTCCTTGAGCATATCTGGGCCGAAGATACGGCTGTCTCCTGTCTCGGACCAATTTAATGGAGTACGGCATCTCCGCCCGTACATGGCTTCAAAAGTTGCCATTTGTATACTGGCTTGATAGCTATTGTTGTACGCGAATTCGGCGTATGGCAAGCTTTCTTCCCAACTGGTTCCATAGGTGAGAACACATGCTCTCAGCATGTCCTCCAGAATCTGATTTACACGCTCAGTCTGTCCTCCTGTCTGCGGATGGTAGGCTGTACTGAAGACTAGTTGAGTTCCCAGAGCTTGCTGTAGATGATCCCAAAATCTGGAGACGAACTGAGTTCCTCTGTCGGATATTATTGTCCTTGGAACCCCATGTAAATAGACAATTCGGCTGAGGTAAAGTCTGGCAAGTTTCGGAGTGTTATGGGTGGTTTTAACTGGAATGAAATGTGCCACCTTGGTTAATCTGTCAGTGATGACCCATATGGCATCATTTCCGTGTCATGACCGGGGTAGTCCGACAATAAAATCCATTCCAATATCATCCCACTTCCATTCGGGTATTTTATTTGGCTGTAATAGTCCTGCTGGTTTTTGGTGCTCGGCTTTAATGCGCTGGCATGAATCACAGCATGCAATGAATGAGGCTATATCTCTTTTCATACCGTGCCACCAAAAATTTTCCTGAATGTCTTTGTACATTTTTGTCCCTCCTGGGTGGATTGAATATGGGGCAGTGTGGGCTTCAGTTAAGATTTGTCGCTTGAGGTCTTCTATATTTGGTACGCATAGCCTGTTCCCGTACGACAGTATTCCTTTGTCATCTATGGTAAATTCTGAGTCCCTGCCCATACTCACCTTTCTTTTTAAGCCTTCAATGCTTGAATGTCCGTGTTGAGCTGCTTTGATCTGTTCCGTCAAAACGGGCTGTATTTCCAAATTTGCTATGGTGCCTTCTGTGACAAGAACCATGTTGAGTCTTGCGAACTCCTGCTGAAATTCAGGTCTCATGCCTTGTATATTATTGTTGCTTGAACTTGGGTTTCTACTGAGAGCATCAGCTACGACATTTGCCTTGCCTGGGTGGTAGTGAATACCAACATCATAGTCTTTTACTAATTCCAACCAGCGTCGTTGTCGTAAATTGAGTTCTGGTTGTGTGAAAATATATTTGAGACTTTTATGGTCTGTATATATTTCACAACGATTTCCAAGCAGGAAATGCCGCCACTCCTTGAGTGCATGTATAACTGCGGCCAATTCCAAGTCATGGGTAGGATAATTTTCCTCATGACGTCGGAGTTGTCTTGAAGCATAAGCGACCACTTTGCCTTCTTGCATTAGTACACATCCAAGGCCTTTCCTGGATGCATCACAATATACTTCAAAATTCTTGTGAATGTCAGGAATGACCAATACTGGCGCCGTTGTCAATTTCTGTTTTAATTCTTGAAAACTTTTCTCGCAGGCATCAGTCCACTCAAATTTCTTATCTTTCTTGAGTAGTTGGGTCATTGGTTTTGCTATGGTGGAAAATCCTTCGATAAATCTTCGGTAATATCCAGCCATTCCCAGAAAACTTCGAACGTCTGATACGTTGGCTGGTTGTTTCCACTCAAGCACAACCTTGACTTTTTCTGGGTCCACAGCAACACCTTCTTGGTTTAATATGTGGCCTAGAAATCCTACTTCTTTCAACCAAAATTCACATTTGCTGAACTTGGCGTACAGTTGATGTCTTCTTAGTTCTCCCAGTACGATCCTGAGATGCTCAGCATGCTCTTCTGGTGTCTTGGAATACACCAGAATGTCATCGATGAATACCACGACAAATTTGTCCATGTACTTCATAAACACCTTATTCATGAGATGTACAAAATATGCGGGAGCATTTGTCAGTCCGAACGGCATTACTGTAAATTCATATAAGCCGTCTCGGGAAGTGAATGCTGTCTTGGGAATATCTTCTGTCCGTATTTTTAACTGATGATATCCTGACCTCAAATCGATTTTGGAGAAAACTTTGGCTTGGGCGAGCTGGTCAAACAAATCATTTATTCGTGGCAGCGGATATTTGTTTTTGATGGTGACCATATTTAATGCTCGATAGTCCACACATAGCCGTAGAGTTCCATCTCTTTTCTTGGCGAATAATACTGGTGATCCCCAAGGTGAGGAGCTGGGTCTGATGTAACCCTTGTCTAGTAACTCTTTTATTTGCTTCTTTAATTCTACTAATTCTGAGGGTGCCATTCTGTATGGTTTCTTGTAGATAGGTTCGGTGCCAGGTGCTAGTTCAATGATGAACTCTATCTCGCGGTCTGGTGGCATACCTGGTAGTTCTTCTGGAAACACATCTGGGAATTCACAGGCCACCGGAACCTTACCCAGATCAGAAATATCTATCTTGTTTAATCTTGGTTGTGGCGAGATCGGTCTTTCTTGTGCTGAAATTATTATGGTCTTCCCATGATGATGGGTGAGAGTCACGGTCCAATTGAAGCAGTCAATAAAACCTTTATTTGTTGCTAACCAGTCCATTCCAAGAATTACATCCAATCCTTTATTTTCAAGCATGATGAGATTTGCCCAAAATTTCAATCCTTGAAGTTCAATGACCACACTTTGGCAGTAACTTTGAGTGATTTGCTTGATCCCGGGGGACTTAATAGTCATAGAATTTTCCAAGGGGAGAATCGGAAAACCATGTTGCAAAGCAAATTTCTTGGAAATGAACGAATGAGAAGCTACAGAATCAAACAAAACCGTGGCAGGTATGGTGTTGACAGGAAACGTACCGAGTACGATATCTGGGGCATTTTGTGCTTCCTCCTTGGTCACATGGTTCACGTGACCCTTCCTATGGTTGTTATTGGGGTTGAAATTTATATGCTTGGGGGCTGAATTGTTCCCATTGTTGTTTGGCTTTGGTGCTGAGTTTCTTGGCTTTGGACACTGTCTGGCAAAATGTCCTTCTTCTCCACAAGCGAAGCAGGTAACGCCTGGGCGATATGAAAAATCTTTGTTTCGTGCATGGTAACTCTTATTCTGGCGAGGAATATTTGTGGGATATTTGTTAGCCCCATTCTTTTGGAAATTATTTTTGTCCTTGAGGCTGCGAGAATGAGTAACCTTATCCCTTTTTCGCTTGCGAAATTCATCCAGGCTACGACGCTCATTTTCCAGTGTAATAGCCTTATCCACGAGTGTCTTGAAATCGGAAAAAGTGTGAACGACCAGCTGGCACTTTAGTGCTGGTGCCAGACCGTCCAGAAATTTTTCTATCTTTTTGCCCTCAGTCATATTTTCTTCATTCGCATAGCGAGATAATTGCGTAAACTGACTGTTGTATTCAGTCACAGTCATGGTCCTTTGTTTTAGATCATCAAACTCTCTTTTCTTGATTTTCATAATGCTTCTGGGGATGTGTGCTCCACGAAAATTTTCCTTAAATTCTTCCCAGGTGACGTTGTTTTCATTAGTGTGCATGTGTAGGAAATTTTCCCACCATGATGCGGCTGCTCCAGTAAGGTAGTGAGGTGCATAAAGTACCTTTTCTCTGTCTGAGCATTGGGCAATAATTAATTTCCTTTCAATGTCTCGAAGCCAATCATCGGCCTCGAGAGGCTTGTCCGTGTGGGAAAAAGTTGACGGGCGTGTCTTCTGTAATTCAGATAGTTTAGAATGCGGCTGATATGGCTCGCGGTGATTTCCCATCTGGATAATGTGATCCATCATTTCTTTGTGCTATTGCTGACTTTGTTCATAAAGATGACATACTTGGGAAAATGCTGCTTCACTGTCTTGCTGACTTGTCTGCCCTTGTGTGAAATTGTTCCCGGTCTGCGTTCCATAATATTCTTCTGGCGGACTTGGCATAGAACGAGTCCAGGGGCGATGCATTTTCCACACTGGGGTATATATTGCAAAACCCAAATAGAAATAATTTTGAGAGGCGAAATAAATATTGCAAAAGCAAAAATTCAAATGCTCCAAGATTTTTCAAGAAAAGATTCGATTGCGCATGGAGAAGGACCGCTCGACACATATCTTACAAGCAAGCCTAATTATACAGCATATCACTCAGGATGCGCGTACACATTCCTGACATGTTATTTATGCTAGTGCACTTCTCCATATCCTACATGATGCGCAAACAGACTACTTCTCTCCAAGCCTATGTACATATAAACATATCATACAAACGGCTGCATTACAACGCGGCGCGGCGCACTCAGTCGGAGATGGTGAAAATCTCCCTCGTCCTGCCGAGGGCAAGTCCCAAAGATGCTGGAGACTCGACCTCTTGTTCCTCCAGAATGGGCTCTAGGCGCGGAGGACTGGGCTGCGGAGCGGGTGCAGGTGTAGCAGGTGGTGCAGCACTAACCGGGGGAGGAGCAATGACTCGGTCAAATTCCTCTGCAGTAGGCAGGCGGCGCGCGGTTGCCAGGATGGCAGGCGTGTAGGAGGCTGATGACGAGATGTACGACAGTGGCGGTGACGTATGAAGGAGTTCCCTCCTGCTGGCGACACAGCCCTGTACTGCGTCCATACGTGCAGCCACATAGTCGTCCACGAGGTTGTCAAAAGCTGCCTCCAGAGCCTTGAGATACTCAACAAGCATTTCAATGGCTTCATCTCGCTCGCCTCTAGCACATGCAAAAGCATAGTGACAAGTGTAGGGCACGTGGCATGGGAGATAGCGGTAGCGACGAGCCTTCATCGCAGGCAGAACATCCCGGAGACGTGCAATTGCCTCCCGGGCAGCCATCTGCATCGCATGCCTCTCCGTAGGCATGGCTCTCCCAACAAAACGGAAGTGGCGTGACTCAGAACGCCCTCCCTTAAACTGAATCGCAGCTTGGTGCATGGACACACTGTCGCCGATCTTGTGCTGGTAGAGCGTGAACTCTGGACGAGTTGTCGGCCCAATCGTGATCTTGGTGATGGAGACGAGGAGCTTAATAAACCCCTCAGGCACATTGGCGAACACCTGTGAGTCACAGTCGCTGCCAGCCATCTACAAAAGTAGACAAAATTCCATATAGTCAAATCATAAATTTATGATGACTAACAGAAAAAATTGCTACAATTGCAATAAAAACAAAGTTACGCTAATAACCGATTAGCGATCGCACCTAGTGGCTTTCTACAGTCAGCCTGGCTCTGGTACCAAGGTTGTCAGGGCCGTATTTTCAATAAAACCTTTATTGAGAAACCGTCCTGATAGTCCGACCAGTACAGAAAATCCTTCTTACTGGTAGACACTTCCTTGATACAAAAGTCCAGTAGTACTGAATATAATATAGGGTTGAGCTGAGGCGGCTCAACAATTTTATTACAAGCACGCCAATATTATACATAAAGGCGGATATGACACAATGGATGTGGTGGCTTACTACTGACTCGTAAAAATAAAAATAGCGGTGGATATGTCACAGTGGTGTAGTGACATAGCTCTGAATATCTTACAGCTCATCAAGCACCAGAGTGAGGCTTGATGATTTATTTGGGTAGCGGAAGTGTTTATAATACACGTGACAAACTCCAGGATCGCAAGAGACTGACTGGAACTCCTCTAGGCGTCGGACTCGCTATCGAACTCTTCATCCATAAGATCGCCTTCGTCCACATCTGGCCAAGACAATAGCCAGGGACAAGCCAGTGAGTACTTTGAATGTACTCGCAAACAGTTGAACATAAGATATAACAAATGCAAAACATGATGCGCATGGGCAGAATTTATAATATGCACACGGGTATTAAAGAAATGCATAGCGGATTTAAAGAAAAGGAAGTCGGGTGGTAGTCCTCCTGAAATCCCAATAAAATAAGGAGAAGTCCGATCGGGTGTCTGAAGCGACGCCTCGAAAGGTAAAATAAAAATAAGAAAAACATTGCCTCAGCCGGGCGTCAGTGCGACACCACAGAAAGGGCTTATATTGAAAAGTAAATGACAGGCATGCCACAGTCGGACGTCTGAGCGACATCACATAAAGGGCTTATATCGAAAAGTAAATGACAGGCATGCCGCAGTCGGACGTCTGAGCGACATCACATAAAGGGCTTATATTGAAAAGTAAATGACGGGCATGCCACAGTCGGACGTCTGAGCGACATCACATAAAGGGCTTATATTGAAAAGTAAATGACAGGCATGCCGCAGTCGGACGTCTGAGCGACATCACATAAAGGGCTTATATTGAAAAGTAAATGACGGGCATGCCACAGTCGGACGTCTGAGCGACATCACATAAAGGGCTTATATCAGCAATATTGAAATAAGGGTAATCCAGGAGGTAGAACCATCCCAAGGATTTCCCAGCATATCACAGTAATAAACAGGTTAGTCCATCACGAGAATAATATGCATCCAGTTTTCTCATGTTGTTTAACATATTAGTTCTCCAGGGACTGACACTAAGACCGACACTTGACCTGTCAACCAACCGTCCTTGACCGTGGACACGGCTACTCGAATAGTTTTGACTCTGCAGAGTTTGTACTCTTTACCCACAGCCAACGGATTTCAGTAGTCACGAGGGACTAGTTCCGTCTACGGTATTTTAGAAGAAAACACATCTGACCACTACACACCCATTTTTCATCCTGCTACCAGGGATCACCCTTGGTAACGTTTTCAGAAAAACCTTAAGACGGGGAGGCCACTACCTCGAATAGCATGGGATCAAATTTATCGTCGCGCGCTCTAAGGGGTGCCCCCCTCTCGGTCCCGGACCGGAAACACCCATGCCCCCTGACCGGATGACTGGCTTTATCCAGGGCCATGGTACCTTCATCACGGCCCCTCTATTTGGTGTGTACATGGAAAGAGGTTTGCAACCTACTAAACCGTATTCATAAAAGAAGGCATGTGGCAGCACGAAAAGAAGGCGACCGGAAACAAGACTCGATCTATGTCAACACTGGAGTTAAACAATTTTCTTTATTAACACCGGCATGCTCCAACAGTACCGGTGTGCAACCTATCATGCCACAACATGACTAGGTAACCAAGTTCATCAGCAAGTTTTTGGGGCTCACTTACAACCCACTGAGCATGAAATATAACATATTTCGAATACTTCCATAACCATGCCATGCAAAACTTCATGCAAACAGACATGCAAAAACATTCATCATATCAAAGGTTCAAACGTGCTTGCCTGGTTCAGAGACATCGGAGTCTAACGCGGTGAAGTTGACGGCACCGGCTTTCTCCTCGGTATCTACGAAATATGCATACACGAATTCTACGTAAATACCGTGCGTGACAAAAAGTTGTTCCAAAAATTTTCCAAATAAATACTATAAAAAACTAGACAGAAAAATAAAAATGACAGAAAAAGAATCAACTCAAAATCTTTTATGGTTTAAAAGTTATAAAGGAAATAAGCACAGGGACCTGTCTGTAATGAACAGAAATATATCCAGGGGGCTAACCGAATAAATAGAAAACGTTTCGGCCGAATTACGTAAACCAGAACGGAAAACGCCTTCGGCCTGAATACGTCTTCGGAAAACGGTTCGATTATAAACAGAGAGAGGCTGACATGCGGGCCCCGCCTGTCAGGTTCAAAAAGAGAGAGAGAGGGAGAGATTCGCCGGCGCCAGAATATTGCGGGGATCGCTGGCGACGAACCAGGGGGAGATAGGGGAAGAGAAGGGTACCGGCGTGCTCAGGGGATCCTTCCGTGTCGGGAGAGGGTGGAAACGGCCAAGGGGAAGCACCTCGGTGACGACCTGGTCCTCTCCGGCGGCGGCGGCGTCGGGTGGGGATGGATCTCACCGGAGAGACGTCCTAATGCCAAATTGGAGCGGGGGTCAAAAGAGGTGGTGGAAAATAAGGTCTTTGGCAAAGTTTGGGCTGCGGAGATGATCTAACCCGAGCGAATCGAGTTGGGGACCCGAGGCGGATCGGGCGGCCGGAGTTGGGGAAGAAGGCCTCCCCGCGTCCTTCTAGTGGGCTTGGCGGAGCTGTGGGGTGAGGTGGAGAGGTGCTGGAGATAGCGGAGGGGCAGGGGGCTATTTATAGACGGGGATTGAGAGGCACCCGAGAACGGGATAAGTCCGGCGACCAAATCACGGCGAGGCAGGGGCTTAACAGGGGATTTGAAGATGTCGGCAACCTCGGATTGGACCGCAGGCTCCATTTGCAGCACTGGTTTGGTCTAATTTGGACGGAGGCTCGAGTACGTGACGGGATGGCTCACGGGTGCTCACCGGCGGCAGAGAGCACGTTCTCTGATCCCAGGCCACGGCGACGGTTCTGCTACGATCACAGATGAGAGGACGGCCACGCGGAGCTTTCTGGTGGCTTGGGCGGTGCTGGATTGCAGAGACTCTTGCTGGGCTCGTCTGACGGCCGTGGCGGGAGCTGCTGCACTTGCTGCACTCGCCGGAGACGACGGGACGGCTCGGCACCGACGCCCGCGTCCGGCCAAACGACCTTGCGGCGCATGGATAAGAAGAGAGAACAGGGGAGGAAGGAGCCAAGGCGGCCAGGAGGGCACTGGCGAGATTGACGACGCCTCTCTGACGAAAACAACACCGCTCCCCTCTGAACCTTTCTCTGTATCTCTGAATCCAATGAACAGTGCCTTGAATCTGCTCGACGAAAAGATTTAGGCATGTGGGAAATGTTTCTGGAGCTGAAACTTGGTGAGGAGGTGTCTTGATGCATCTAGAAGCTCCCTGAATTTATTCAGAATTTTTGGAAGAAATAAAATATGAATTTCACTCAAAACAGCAAATTGGGTCCAAACTTGCAGTGGCCAAATTTTGAAATTTTTGAACTGTGGCTCTGGATATTTTTGGAGATATTGGCTAAGGGTACTAAGGACTATCTGGGATAATTTTACTGGGGTCATATCTCAAAGAAAAAGGGCACTTCCTTTGTAACTCACAAAGGGTCCAGAAAAATGGCAGAAAAAGATTTGGGAAGAAATTAAATAGAATAAAAATAGGTAAGAGGTTGAAAACTACTGGAATTGATCCTTGGCTAGATCCCAAGTGGGGGAGAGGTTTTTGGAAAGAAACATTTTCAATATGGTTCAAAGAAAGAGAGGAAAGAACCCTCTTTGAAAGATAAAGGGATAAATCTAAAATAAGAAAAATACTTTTAGAAAAAGAAAAGTAAGATAACTCCAGAGAAATAATGTTTGACAAAACCACCAAGTGGAGATCATCAAGACCAGTACCATATTTGAGGAAGATCTCAAGAGGGTTTTAAATAAAGTTTTCAGAAGAATCTTCTTTTAGAAGAAGAGGGGATAATTCAAATCAAAGAATTCTTTTTAAATAAATAAGAGAAAAATATTCCAGAGATTTATTGGTAGAAAAATCCCAGGAATAAAATATTCTTAAGACCAGAATCATATTTGAGAAGGAAATTCAAAAGAATTATCAACAAAGGTTTTTGGAAGGATCTTCTTTTGAGAAAAGAAAATTTCAAATATCCTTCTCAAAAGATCAGATAAAGAATTTGCTGAAAAATCCAAATTAAATTTTTTTTGGGGTGTTACAACGGTGCACCACCATCTCGAGGCGGAACTTGGTCAGGAGCACTTTTGCTCTCCGGCGGAGAGATTCTCCCGGGGATACTTCCCTCCGGGAGGGGGAAATCGTCGCCATCGACACCACCAGCGACCCTCTCATTGTGGGAGGGCTGATCTTCATCAAAATCTTCAGCAGCACCATCTCATCTCAAACCCTAATTTATCTCTTGTATTCAATCTTTGTCTCAAAGCCTCAGATTGGTACCTGTGGGTTGCTAGTAGTGTTGATTACATCTTGTAGTTGATGCTTGTTGGTTTACTTGGTGGAAGATTATATGTTCAGATCTATTATGCAATTCAATACCCTACTGGTCATGAGCATGTTGATGATGTGTGAGTAGTTACTTTTGTTCTTGAGGACATGGGAGAAGTCTTGTCATAAGTAATCATGTGAATTTGGTATTCGTTCGATATTTTGATGATGTGTATATTGTGATTCTCTTAGTGGTGTCATGTGATCGTCGACTACATGACACTTCACCATCTTTGGGCCTAAGGGAATGCATTGTGGAGTAGTAATTAGATGATTGTTTGCTAGAGTGACAGAAGCTTAAACCCTAGTTTATGCGCTATTCCGTAAGGGGCTGATTTGGATCCACACGTTTAATGCTATGGTTAGAGTAATCTTAATTCTTCTTTCATAGTTGCGGATGCTTGCGAGAGGGGCTAATCATAAGTGGGAGGTTTGTCCAAGTAAGGGCAGCACCCAAGCACTGGACCACCCACATATCAAATTATCAAAGTAGCGAATGCGAATCAAACAAACATGATGAAAGTGACTAGATGAAATTCCCATGTGTCCTCGAGAACGCTTTACTTATTATAAGAGATCATTCCGGCCTGTCCTTTGCTACAAAAGGATTGGGCTATATTGCTGCACACTTTGTTACTATTGTTACTTGTCACTTGTTAAAAATTATCTTGCTATCAAACTGCCTGTTACCGATAATTTTAGTGCTTGCAGAAAACACCTTGCTGAAAACCGCTTGTCATTTCCTTCTGCTCCTCATTGGGTTCGACACTCTTACTTATCGAAAGGACTACGATTGATCCCCTATACTTGTGGGTCATCAAGACTCTTTTCTGGCGCCGTTGCCGGGGAGTGAAGCGCCTTTGGTGAGTGGAATTTGGTAAGGAAACATTTATATTACGTGCTGAAATTTACTATCACTTGTCACTATGGAAAGTAATCCTTTGAGGGGTTTGTTCGGGGTATCTTCACCTCGACCAGAAACACAAATAGTTGCTCCTCAACCTACTGCACCTATTGAAAAAGATATTGAATATGAAATTCCTCCAGGCATGTTAGAGAAACTGCTAGCTAATCCTTATGCAGGAGATGGAACGGTACATCCTGATATGCACTTGATCTATGTGGATGAAATTTGTGGATTGTTTAAGCTTGCAGGTATAACCAGAGAAGGAGTTAAGAAGAAGGTTTTCCCTTTATCTTTAGAGGGAAAAGCATTAATATGGTATAGGCTATGTGATGATACTGATACATGGGACTGGAACTGCCTGAAACTAGAATTCCATCAGAAATTTTATCCTATGCATTTGGTTCATCATGATCGGAATTATATATATAATTTTTGGCCTCATGAAGGAGAAAGCATCGCTCAAGCTTGGGGGAGGCTTAAGTATATGTTGCATACATGCCCCAATCATGACCTCTCAAGAAAAATTATCTTAGAAAATTTTTATGCTCGGCTTTCTCATGATAATCAAACTATGCTCGATTCTTCTTCGACTGGCTCCTTTATGAAGAAAACTATTGAATTCAGATGGGATCTTTTGGAAAGAATTAAACGCAACTCTGAAGATTGGGAACTTGACAAAGGTAATGAGTCAGGTATAATACTTGAGTTCGATTGTGTTAAATCTTTTATGGCCACCGATGCTTTTCATAAGTTTAGCAATAATATGGACTTGACTCTGAGATAGTAGCCTCCTTTTGTGAATCCTTTGCTACTCATGTTGATCTCCCTAAGGATAAGTGGTTTAAATATCATCCCCATGTTAAAGAAAAGATAGAGGAACCTGTTAGTGTTAAAGAAGAAACAATTGTTTACCATGTTGATCCAGTTGTGCCTACCGCTTATATTGAGAAACCACCTTTTCCTGTTAGGATTAAGGAACATGCTAAGGTTTCAACTGTGATTAACAAAAGTCGTAATAGAGCACCTAGACCCACTGAACAAATTAAAGTTGAACCTAATGTTGCTATGGTTAAAGATCTCTTGGTTGATAATATAGATGGGCATGTTATTTACTTCTGCGATGAAGTAGCTCGAATTGCTAAACCTGATTCTAAAGATAAAAACAGACCCGTTGTGGGCATGCCTGTTGTCTCAGTTAAAATAGGAGATCATTGCTATCATGGCTTATGTGATTTGGGTGCTAGTGTGAGTGCTATTCCTTTTAATTTATATCAAGAAATTATGAATGATATTGCACCTGTTGAATTAGAGGACGTTGATGTTACTATTAAACTTGCAAATAGAGATACCATTACACCAGTTGGGATTGTTAGAGATGTTGAAGTCTTGTGTGGAAAAATAAAATACCCTACTGATTTTCTAGTCCTTGGTTCTCCACAAGATGATTTTTCTCCCATTATATTTGGTAGACCTTTCTTGAACACAGTTAATGCTAAGATTGATTGCACTAAAGAAACAGTCAGTGTTGATTTTGGTGGTATGTCTCATGAGTTTAATTTCTCCAAATTTCGTAGACAACCTCATGACAAATAATTTCCTAGTAAAGATGAAATTATTGGTCTTGCTTCTATTGCCGTACCTCCTACTGATCCGTTAGAACAATATTTGCTAGACCATGAGAATGATATGCATATGCATGAAAGAAATGAAATTGATAAGATGTTCTTTGATCAACCACCTATCCTTAAACATAATTTGCCTGTTGAAACTCTTGGAGGTCCTCCTCCACCTAAAGGTGATCCTATGTTTGAATTGAAGCAATTGCCTGATACATTGAAATATGCTTATCTAGATGAAAAGAAGATATATCATGTTATTATTAGTGCTAACCTTTCAGCGCATGAAGAAAATAGATTGCTGAAAACTCTAAGGAAGCACCGAGCCCCTATTGGATATACTCTTGATGATATTAAGGGCATTGGTCCCACTCTATGTCAGCACAAAATTAATATGGAGCCTGATGCTAAACCAGTTGTCGACCACCAACGTCGATTAAATCCTAAGATGAAGGAGGTGGTAAGAACTGAAATATTAAAACTTCTGGAAGCAGGTATATTCTATCCCATAGCTGGTAGTAGATGGGTAAGTCATGTTCATTGTGTCCCTAAGAAAGGAGGTATAACCGTTGTTCCTAATGATAAAAATGAACTCATTCCACAAAGAATTGTAACTGGATATAGGATGGTTATCGATTTTAGAAAATTAAACAAAGCTACTAGAAAAGATCATTACCCCTTACCTTTTATTGATCAAATGTTAGAAAGATTTTCTAAGCATACACATTTTTGTTTCCTAGATGGTTATTCTGGTTTTTCTCAAATACCCGTATCACAACCCGATCACGAGAAAACCACATTTACTTGTCCTTTCAGAACTTATACTTATAGACGTATGCCTTTTGGTTTATGCAATGCACCTGCAACCTTTCAAAGATGTATGACTGCTATATTCTCTGACTTTTGTGAAAACATTGTTGAGGTTTTCATGGATGGTTTTTCCGTTTACGGAACTTCTTTTGATGATTGCTTAACCAACCTTGATCGAGTTTTGCAGAGATGTGAAGAAACTAATCTTGTCTTGAATTGGGAGAAGTGCCACTTTATGGTGAATGAAGGTATTGTCTTGGGCCATAAAGTTTCTGAGAGAGGTATTGAAGTTGATAAAGCTAAGGTTGATGCTATTGAGAAAATGACATGTCCTAAAGATATTAAAGGTATAAGAAGTTTCCTTGGTCATGCTGGTTTCTATAGGAGATTTATTAAAGACTTCTCTAAAATTTCTAGGCCTCTTACCAATCTTTTGCAAAAATATGTTCCATTTGTTTTTGATGATGATTGTCTAGAAGCCTTTGAAACACTTATGAAAGCCTTAACCACTGCACCCATTGTTCAACCACCTGACTGGAACTTGCCTTTTGAAATTATGTGTGATGCTAGCGATTATGCTGTTGGTGCTGTTCTAGGACAAAGGATTGATAAGAAATTAAATGTTATCCATTATGCTAGTAAAACTCTAGACAGTGCCCAAAGAAATTATGCCACTACTGAAAAAGAATTTTTAGCAGTTGTGTTTGCATGTGATAAATTCAGATCTTATATAGTTGATTCTAAAGTAACTATTCACACCGATCATGCTGCTATTAAATATCTTATGGAAAAGAAAGATGCTAAACCTAGACTCATTAGGCGGGTTTTATTGCTACAAGAATTTGACTTGCATATTATTGATGGAAAGGGAGCTGAGAATCCCGTAGCAGACAATTTGTCTAGAATAGAAAATGTTCTTGATGACCCACTACCTATTAATGATGATTTTCCTGATGAGCAATTAGCTGTCATAAATGCTTCTCATAATACTCCTTGGTATGCAGACTAAGCTAATTACATTGTTGCTAAATATATACCACCTAGTTTTACATACCAACAAAAGAAAAAGTTTTTCTTTGATTTAAGACATTACTTCTGGGATGACCCACATCTTTATAAAGAAGGAGTAGATGGTATTATTAGACGTTGTATACCTGAGCATGAATAGGAACAAATCCTACGGAAGTGTCACTCCGAAGCTTACGGAGGACACCATGCGGGAGACAGAACTGCACACAAGGTATTACAATCTGGTTTTTATTGGCCTACTCTTTTCAAGGATGCTCATAAATTTTTCTCCTCTTGTGATGAATGTCAAAGAATTGGTAATGTTGGTAGACGTCAGGAAATGTCTATGAATTATTCACTTACTGTTGAACCATTTGATGTTTGGGGATTTGATTATATGGGAACTTTTCCTAAATCCAATGGGTATACTCATATTTTAGTTGCTGTTGATTACGTTACTAAGTGGGTAGAAGCTATTCCAACTAGTAGTGCTGATCATAACACTTCTATTAAAATGCTTAAAGATGTTATTTTCCCAAGGTATGGAGTCCCTAGAAATTTAATAACTGATGGTGGTTCACATTTTATTCATGGTGCATTCCATAAATTACTTGCTAAATATGATGTCAACCATAGAATTGCATCCCCCTATCATCCTCAAACTAGTGGTCAAGTTGAGTTAAGCAATAGAGAAATAAAATTAATTTTGCAGAAAACCATCAATAGATCTAGAAAGAATTGGTCTAAGAAACTTGACGATGCACTGTGGGCTTATAGAACTGCTTATAAAAATCCTATGGGTATGTCTCCTTATAAAATGGTTTATGGAAAAGCATGTCATTTACCTCTTGAGTTAGAACATAAAGCATATTGGGCAATTAAAGAATTAAATTATGATTTCAAACTTGCCGATGAGAAGAGGTTATTTGACATTAGCTCATTAGATGAATGGAGAACCCAAGCTTATGAAAATGCTAAATTGTTTAAAGAAAAAGCTAAAAGATGGCATGATAGAAGAATTCAGAAACGGGAATTTAAAGTAGGTGAGCAAGTTCTATTGTACAATTCTTGTTTAAGATTCTTTGCAGGAAAACTTCTCTCTAAACGGGAAGGACCGTATATTATCGAAGAAGTTTATCGCTCCGGAGCCATCAAAATAAATAACTTCGATGGCAATAATCCGAGAGTGGTGAATGGGCAAAGAATTAAGCATTATATTTCAGGTACCCCTATTAACATTGAAACTAATATTATTGAGACAATTACACTGGAAGAATACATAAGGGAGACCTTCCGGAACACTCCAGAACCCTGAAAAGGAAGAGGTATGTGATACGGTAAGTAAACCGACTTCAAAAATTTCATAAAAATGTTTTCTGTCCGTTTTGGAATATTTATAAAAACTAGCGGAGTTACCCGCGCATTTGCGCGGCTAGATAAATTTTAATGTTCTCAATTCTCAAAAAATTGTTCTCCAGCGCGCATGTTGTACGCCTTTATGTTTTATAAAATTAAGTAATTATGTTGTTAGGAAATCATTTTGTGTAATAAGTTATTAAGATATAGGGAAGACGTCAAAAGGGTATTAGAAACATTAAATTCAAATTTGCATGTGCCTTCCCATTAATTTTCGTTGAAGGCTTACAGATTTATATATTGTTAGAATGCATGGGTTTAGCATTGCACATATGAAGACACAGATTTTCTTGCAGGATAAATAGTAAAAGCATCTAAATGTTTATAATTTCAAAAAAATCTAAAGTTTTGACATCACACATGTTTGTGTCTTTTATGCCCCTCCAAATTTTTAGGAGATAAACAAAAACTAAGTCTTAAAAAGAAATGTGTGACCTGCCCATTTGCACGGCTAGATTTACTATATAGTATAAACATATTATTGTTAGCCAATTATTTGATCCCGTTTTTATCTGTTTCATCTGATATAGTCCACATCTATATGAAGAAAAATGAACAGCTTGAGTAAAACATTTTACTTATTTTTGCGAAAAATATTCCAAGAAAGTGTAGTGGGTTAATGTTGGTTAATATTTTTGTGTCACAGAAAAATCTATGGCAATTACGGCAGGCGCCTTTTATACAAAGCGACAGTGATCCATAGTATTCTCCTGTTTTTCCTATGACACTGACCATCCTCTTTCTATCTATCTTTGCGGCAATAGTTTTTAATATATTTTCCCAAGAGTTAAAATGAGTATTTTCTTTTCTTTTCCTGGTTGTTTTGTTTTCTGATTCATGCAATAGCATGCCGTTCTTTCACCATTAGCTAACCATTATGGTTTTTGCAAGAACATCATTTTCTCCTATGTACGATACATCAAAAGCATGTTAATTAGTTGGCATTTATCCTCTGTCATGCCATTAGTTGGCACGTACTTATGGCTGATTTGTGTCACTGCATGTGACGTACATGGACTTTGTACTTATCGGTGTATATTAGCTAAACCTGCTAAAATCATCTAAAGTATTGTTGGTAGCGAACTCAAAGTAGTAATCTGCAAAATTAACTGACAAACCTTTGACTTCCTTTCGGGCAAGTAATACTTCATTTTTTTCCAATTGTCACCTCGTGATATTTGGTAGATTGTACATCCTCAAAGTTGTCAAATACATATATAGAACTCTACATTAATCTTTTTTCGGCAAGTGTTTATCAGATTCTTCTATATAGTAGTATGAAATGTCATCGCCCTTAAAAAATAAACAAAAAAAGTAGTATTTAGCTATGGATGACAAATATTATTCAATATATATAAATATTTTAAAATATACATGTTTGTCAAGATCGGATTGATGCTTATAAGTGCCCCAATTGAAGGGTTGATCGAATCTCTCACTCATTATTCACACTCACTATAATCCTCATTATTCTCACTATAATCTCAGTCACTCTACTTCTTGGATGCCATATTGTAGTTGCTTAAAAATAAAAAACATGGTTGTTTATTGATAATGTACATATGAAATTTGATGAGAACTAAATGATTTGACTATATAACACTGCACATCAAAGCTGATTGTTACCTACTATAAGCAAGCTACGGAGATAGGCTAAGATAGATATATTAAATGACATAGAGAAATCTAACCACGTTGTTGTCTGCCGTCGTATTGGATGTAACAAAGTCTCATGTCTGGCCCTAAATTGCCGGTGTCAAGCGGCGCCGCATGTGTTGATGATGCATCAGATGGAAATCAATCAGAGAATTGTGTGTATGTATGTGTGCTACTCGTCTTTTCCTTTTTTTTCTGTTTAACTGCTTGCGATGGAAATTATTCAGCTGCGTGTCCATCTAGGACACTCCTTTCCTTATTCTTTTTCGTTTTTCATTAGGCAATTGACAGGGCGTGGGCTACTCTTCTATACGTGTCTCCTGGCCGGAAGTCAGGTTGTCTTTTTCTTTCGTTCACGCACAGAGTGACCGACGGGTATACGTCTCGTTGATTGATTATATAGCATGTATATCAGATAAATCTAGGCCGTTGAAATAACTTAACTCTAGAGCGATAAATCATCACCGTTCGTTTTCTATCGTTTTAATAATATAATAGATACTAAAATAAGAAACAGCCGGGGGACCCACCTGGTGCCCACGAGGCACCAGGGCGCGCCACCCCCCCCCCCCCCCAGGCGTGCCCTGGTGGCTCGTGCGCCCCACGTGTGCCTTCCCGACTTCGTTTTTCTTCTGGATTACTTGTTTTGCAAGATAAAAAATCTATATATAGACTTCCAGACGTTTTGACCACCATATCACAGAAATCTCCTCTGTTCTTGTTTCGTGCTATTTTTCTGACAGATCTAGATCGCCATGACTTCACCAAGCTCTTCCAAAGACAAGTTCTACGAGAAGGTCATCAATCCTTACCTTCCGGAGGTGATGAAACACCCTCAAGCCATTGAGATGCGTGAGGGGGTGCTTCACATCCGGGATGTCCAAGGACCCAAGAAGACCGGGAGCGTGGAATCCAGGCTTGAGGCGGTGGAGCAGGAGATCTTCAAGCGCCAAGGGATGGTGGAACGTGGACTCAGCGCCAACCACTCCATGATCACAGAGTTCACCCGTGATCGCAAGGTGGATGACCGATCAATTGGGGACATCATCTTCAAGCTCAATGAACGAATTGATTACCTCCAAGGCCAAATCTATAATCTCCAAAATCAGAATTTTGAATATGAGGCAAGATTCAAAGGTATGAGTTTAGCTACAAATTTTAGGACTCCGGAGACTCGTTCATCTTTCTATGATGGGGCACCTATGCCATGGAAGCCGGAGGACAAGCCCATCACTACATCATCACCACCATCACCGGAGAAGGACACTTGAGCACATGGGTATGGGCACTCCCCTTGGCTTGTGCCAAGCTTGGGGGAGGTGCCCCGGTATCGTATCACCTTCACTTTTATTATCTTTACCTACTTTTAGTTCGATCCTCAGTTATTTCGTGATCTAGTTGAATAAAAGTTTAGCATGATCTATTTTCGAGTCTTAGTTTCATGACCCATCCATCTATGTAATCGAGTTGAGAGCTATATAATAAAGAGTAGTTTGAGCATGTGTTTCTTTTACTTTCATGTTTCAATCATAGCAACGAAAATAACGAAAAAGATCATATGCTAATCTTATGAAAAGTAATGACATTACATAAAGAAAAGTATAAGTGGTAAAATTTATTGGAGGATAACAAACATAGTATTAGTCCATGATGCAATTCATGAAAGAATTAATAAGGGAAGAGAAGATTCACATGCAAATATACTATCTTGGACATCTTTTTTGATTGTGAGCCCCCATTAAGTATTTTATGTCAAATTGTTGACGTTGGACAAGGAAGACAACATAATGAGTTAAGTTTGTTCATATTCACATAGAAGTTATATTGTTATAGATCCTCCAACATGTGGTGCTTGCCCAATATCTTTGCTAGCCAAAAATTCGCACTAAGTAGAGATACTACTTGTGCATCCAAAACCCTTAAACACAGTTTCATGTCATGAGAGTCCACTATATCTACCTATGGATTGAATAAGATCCTTCAAGTAAGTTGTCATCGGTGCAAAAAGCAATAAAAATTGCCTCTAAATATGTCTAAACTTTTATTGTAAGGGAAATAAGCGTTGTTTGAGCTTGTGATGGTAAAGAAATAAAAGCGACGGACTGCATAATAAAGGTTGCTATCACAAGGGGAAATATAACGTGATGTTCCTTTGCATTAAGAGCTCTAGCATTCAAAAACAAAAAGCACATGACAACCTCTGCTTCCCTCTGCGAAGGGCCTATCCTTTACTTTTATGTATTTTACTTTTTATGAAAGAGTCAATAGTGTTCTCCTCTATTTCCTTTTTATTTTTCTCTTTTGCAAGCATCATGTGGTGGGGAAAGATCTATGCACATATATCTAGTTGGATATGAGTGATCATGAGTTATTATAGTTGACATCACCCTTGAGGTGAATAAGTTGGGAGGCAGAACTATAAGCCCCTATCTTTCTATGTGTCTGGCTGAAACTTTTGCTCCATATATATATATGTCGTGAGTGTTAGCAATCATGGAAGACTAAATGATGGTTGAGTATGTGGACTTGCTGAATAGCTCCTACATGTGACCCTTCCTAAAAATATGATGAATTGTAATTGCATTGTTGACTGAGAACATAGTTTGTCAGCTTTCAAGAAAGTTTATGCCTTATACTCCACTATTGTGGTGAATTGTTACTTGCTCATAAGAAGTTTATGATAATAAATATTGCTGCTATGATAATAATATTTCTGTTATAATAATGATCATGATGCTTCTATGTCCGTATTTTGTTTTTATCGACACCTCTCTCTCTAAACATGTGGACATGATTATCGATATCGACTTTCGCTTGAGGACAAGCGAGGTCTAAGCTTTGGGGAGTTGATACGTCCATTTTGCATCATGTTTTACTACTGTTATTTATAGTGTTTGTAATCAATATAACACTTTGTGGAGCTATTCTAATGCCTTTTCTCTCTAAATATGCAAGATTCACATAAGGAGGGAGAATACCGGCAGCTGGAATTCTGGACCTGAAAAAGCTCTGTCAAGATACCTATTCTGCACAACTCCAAATGAGCTGAAACTTTCTGGGGAATTATTTTGGAATATATAAAGAATATTGGAAGCAAAAAGTACCAGAGGGGGCCACCGAGGTTCCCACGAGGCACCAGGGCACGCCACCCCCCCCCAGGCGCACTCTGGTACCTCGTGGGGCCCCTGGCCCACTTCTGGCCCCCATTTTCTGGTATATAAGTGCATTTGACCTAAAAAAAATAAAGAGGAGACTTTCGGGATGGTGCGCCACCGTCTCGAGGCGGAACTTGGGCAGGAGCACTTTTGCTCTCCCGCGGAGAGATTTTGCCGGGGATACTTCCCTCCGGGAGGGGGAAATCGTCGGCATCGACAGCACCAGCGACCCTCTCATAATGGGAGGGCTAATATTCATCAACATCTTCACCAGCACCATCTCATCTCAAACCCTAGTTTATCTCTTGTATTCACTCTTTGTCTCAAAGCCTCAGATTGGTACCTGCGGGTTGCTAATAGTGTTGATTACATCTTGTAGTTGATGCTTGTTGGTTTACTTGGTGGAAGATTATATGTTCAGATCTATTATGCAATTCAATACCCTATTGGTCATGAGCATGCTGATGATGTGTGAGTAGTTACTTTTGTTCTTGTGGACATGGGAGACGTCTTGTCATAAGTAATCATGTGAATTTGGTATTCGTTCGATATTTTGATGATGTGTATGTTGTGATTCTCTGAGTGGTGTCATGTGAACGTCGACTATATGACACTTCACCATCTTTGGGCCTAAGGGAATGCATTGTGGAGTAGTAATTAGATGATGGGTTGCTAGAGTGGCAGAAGCTTAAACCCTAGTTTATGCGCTATTCCGTAAGGGGCTGATTTGGATCCACACGTTTAATGCTATGGTTAGAGTAATATTAATTCTTCTTTCGTAGTTGCGGATGCTTGCGAGAGGGGGTAATCATAAGTGGGAGGTTTGTCCAAGTAAGGGCAGCACCCAAGCACTGGTCCACCCACATATCAAATTATCAAAGTAGCGAACGCGAATCAAACAAACATGATGAAAGTGACTAGATGAAATTCCCATGTGTCCTCGAGAACGCTTTACTTATTATAAGAGATCGTTCCGGCCTGCCCTTTGCTACAAAAGGATTGGGCTATATTGCTGCACACTTTGTTACTATTGTTACTTGTCACTTGTTAAAAATTATCGTGCTATCAAACTGCCTGTTACCGATAATTTCAGTGCTTGCAGAAAACACCTTGCTGAAAACCGCTTGTCATTTCCTTCTGCTCCTCGTTGGGTTCGACACTCTTACTTATCGAAAGGGCTACAATTGATCCCCTATACTTGTGGGTCATCAGTCGCCAACGAGGAAGACTACGACCAGTACGGCAACCCGATGAGGGAAGATGATGATGACGATGAAGCATATGTCAAAAGAAGAATCAATACTACATTACCCAAGAAAGATCGTACTCCAAGGAAAAGGAAAATTCACAACGAGGGGCTCAATTATTCGACAGCGAACAAGAAGGGAAAGAAGCTCACTCAAAAACGAAAATGTCGACGCTGAGGAACCATCATTTATATATATGTATTTATTTTGGTTACGCACTTGATCGTTATCGGTCAAATGATGTGTAATATATATCATCGCCTGAGTTATATATATTATATCTGATCCCCTTCTTCCCGGCTCGGTCGTCTTTCGGAAAAGAAAAGAAAATGAAAAGAAATAGAAAAATGAGAAAGGAAAGAAGAAAAATGAAAGGATTAGAAAAGGAAATGAAAAGAAAAAGAAAAAGGAGAAAGGAAATAAGAAAAATAAAATGAAAAGAAAAATCAAAAGGAGAAAATGAAAAGAAAAATCAAAGGAATAGCTGTATCGCGGGCCTGGACATGCGCTATAGCTAACTTATCAGTAGCGCGTGTCAGACAAACCGGCGCTACTGCTAAGTGAGCTATAGCAGTAGCGCGGGTCTGGACCCACGCTATAGATAACTTATCTGTAGCGGGTGTTGGATAACCCGCGCTACAGCTAAGTTAGCTATAGCGCGGGTCTAGACCCGCGCTACTGTTATTTTTGACTTAACCCACCGCGCGGGCCTTTCTTCCCCAATTCCCCATTCGATCCCCTTTCTCCTCGCGCCGTTGCGAAAGCCCTCGTCACCCTTGCCTCCTCGCGATGTCGCCGGAGCCCGCCCTCGCCGCGCCTGCCTCCTCCTCGACATCGCCGCGCGCCTGCCTCCTCCTCCTCGACCTCGCTGCGCCTTCCTCCTCCTCGACGTCGCCGCACGCCTGCCTCCTCCTCCTCGACATCGCCGCGCGCCTGCAGCCACCTTGACGTCGCCATCTCCCCCAACCATGCCTCACCTCTGACCCTCCTCGGTGCCGCCGTCTCCCCTGACCCCCTCTGTAAGCCCCCACCCATCCTCTCTCTCTCTGCCTCGGTGGAGGTTAGGGTTCTAGCTAGGGTTTAGAAATTCTAGCTAGGTGATACTAGTTCTAGGGTTTTACAGAGAAACTAGTTCTAGATGAATTTAGTTAAATTAATTTGCAGTAAATGAATTTTCAGAATTTTGTAAAACCCTAGGTGATGATGACGATGAAACCCTAGCTAGGTGAAATGATTAATCTGTGATGATTGTGTGTTGATGAAATAGCTAGGTTTGAAATAGTAGACAGTAGGAATTGTAGTATGAATTTTTTTTCTAGGGTTCATTAGTGATTGGGGGATTTTTCTAGGGTTTCCCCCTATTCCCCCCAGCCACCCTCAAATTCTAGGTTAGCTTCAAGTAGACAGTAGGAATTTTTTTCCTGTTGAATGTAAATTCAACTAGTTATCAAATTCTAGTGCTGCTGCCATTTATTTAAATTAGTTAATTTTCTGAAATTTGCGTGCTATATATTTATTGAAATTCAGTTAATTCAAAGAAGATGGTGGCCAGTGAGAGCATGCATGATCATATATTTTTTTGAGAGGAGTGGCCTATATTAATCGTTTGCAGGGAAATGATCTAAGTGGCCTATGTTTTGCCGGAATGTTGATTCATTTCTGTTCCGATGAATTTCAGGTGCTCGATATGTCCACTTTTTAGCAAAGGTCATGCCGAAATTTCCCATGAATTTCGGCATGACTTGTGCTAGAAAGTACGCATATCGAGTGCCCGGGATTTGCTGGGACGGGAATGAAACGGCATTCCGGCAAACCATAGGCCTTTTTTATGCCATTACTCATTTTATTATAGTTTATGAATTAAACGAGCACACTTAATCGTAGGAAACATGTCGAACAACGACTAAACCGGGGCTTCTGACCACGCTGCCGATGACATACAATATGACCGTGAACATGATTACCTCGACTTTTTGTCTAGTCGGCAAACACAAGGTTTGCAGGGCGCCCTAGTCAGAGCGGACGATGGTACTACCGCCGACATCGACACCGATGGCAACGGCACCAATGGCGGCGCTGAGACCGGCGCGGAAGGTACTGGCGCCGAAGCCGGTAACGAAAAGAAGAAGAAGCAGAAGAAGCAGAGGACACGATGCCCTAACAAACTCGGCATCGGAAGACTGCTGGTCATAGAGATGCAGCCCAGCAAATTCGAGCCAATAGCGCCGGATGAAGCTCGCAAGTGCTACGGCAACCAAGTCGGATGCATCCTACGAGAAACCGCGAGCATCAACGACAATGACTTAAGGAAGAATCCACATATGCAGCACTTGCTCCTAACGAAGCTGCACAAGAGATTCCAGTTCCCCGGCCGGGATGACCGCATAGAACACATATGGGATGATGCTGCCATGAAAAATATTAACAACCATGCCATGGGCATGTTCAGTAATGATTTGGCCGCCTGGAAAGGGAGGGTGAAACGAGCGATTGATGCTAACGAACCCCTGTCCAAGATTTTGGCGGACAATTTGACACTTACGGAAGACGAGTTCGAAAAGTTCAAGGACACTTCCGCTACCGAGGTAGCCAAGCTTAAGTCTGAGAAATACAAGGGGCTTCAGTAAAGGAACACGGGGAACCAACGCCTCAAAAGCCGTGGCTACCTTGGCAAGAGGCCCACATGGGATAAGGAGGATGCGGAATGTGAAGCCGTGGGGATCCCAGACCCCTTCGCGGAGTTCACTGACCCGCAGGAGCGTGACTTCATTAGGGCCCGGTACAAGTGGGACAAGAAAAAGAAGGTTTGGTACACGGACCCGATCACGAGGAAATTAATTAGACTACTGGTAATTATTCTTTTACCACATTAAATTTAGCTTCTGATCAAGACGACTACATGTTCTAGTAACTTTCATAAACGGTTCATGTTCCTTTTGCAGAAGGAGCAACACAGGCTTGCGGCCGAAAGTGACTCGTCGTCTTAGTCGTCGATGAGGCCCAAGTGGGACACCCCTCTCAACTGGGCCTTGAACCAACTAAAGGGACTCCCTTTAGACCAGCGGTCGCAATATGGACATGTGCATGGCATCGGAGACGGCACCACATGGAAGTACTACTACGACGAGGGCCCAAAGGCCAAAAACAAGAAAAAGAAGTTCAGTCAGTTGAACATCGACGAGAAGTTAAAGCTTGCGGTCGAGAAAAATGCAGCTGAGGCCGAGAAAAAAGTAGCTGAGTCCGCAGAAGCGACCAGAAATGAGTTGGTCCAGCAGGCAGTCAATGCAGCTTCAGCTGCCTGCAGAAATGATTTCTCTACTAACTTGATTTTGGCTATTATCGACTGGATGAAGCAAAATCCAGACAAGACAGCACAGGATTTTCCCATGCCCAGCTTCGTCGGGAGCAACTCGGTGAACATCGCATCACCACCACCTGCTACCGCTACCGCACAAGGTCCCGCACCCGCGCCTGCTCCCGCACCCACTCATAGCAGCCCGTCCTCTGTCTCTGGCGTGCTAGGCGAGCCTTCGTCTTTGGCTGACCTCGACGCCCTCATGGTAATTACACGTCGCACCAACATATCTATAATCTTCCATTTTTCGTTGCCTTTTGGTTGTCTTACGCCGCAGACATGTCTTCACAGGCCACAAAACCCCGTGCACCGTACTCTACATGATCAACAACCAGAAGGTGGACGTGGGAAAGGCAGTGATAACGAAGCCCTTGGAACTCAGGTTTCACGGCCAACCAATCCCCGTTGGCACCTTCAGGGATACCTTGTCGAGTGTGAAAGCGGGCCACGAGGATTTGACTCCTCCAGTACGGCTTGGGGGAGAGGAGGACGAGACCCTGATGCGGCTTGGAGAATGCAATGTGACGGTGTAAAAACCAGCTGACCTCGGGGTAGGGGGTCCCGAGCTGCGGATCTCGGATCGATGGTAACAGAGACAAAGGGAGACGATGTTTTACCCAGGTTCGGGCCCTCTTGATGGAGGTAAAACCCTACGTCCTGCTTCTGTTTATATTAATGGAGGTGTGTCGAGTACAGAGTTGACCTACCTCGAGATCGTAATGTGTCTAACTATTGTAGCTAGGTGTTCGATGTTGCGCTAATGTCCCCTACGGGCTAAACCCTATGGATTATATACACGCCAGGGAGGGCGTCTAGGGTTACAAGGTCGGTATCTTGGAGTAAGGCAGCTGGAATAATCTTGAAGTGTACTGCAAGTCTTCGGTAGAGACAGCCTTAGTCACGTCTCCCATCTGCGGCATCCAGAGTCCATCTTGATTATGTATAAGGGCATATCGGCCCATCCAAGGAGTCGGCCCGGCTAGGTTGGCACCCCCTAATCCAGGACACCGTCAGTAGCCCCCGAACTGGTCTTCTACGCCGAGGACAACTTTGAACCATCACTTCAGATCCGAAGTCTCCGGCTTGACAGACGAGTTCCACCTTATATTTTGAATTCTATTAATAGAGCATCGACATCCGTGGTCCAACCGAGCTTGTACCCTATCCGAGATGAGCAAGTATCTTAGCCTCGAAGGCTTGCTGTGCTAGTATGAACAATCCAATCTGGCCTGACAGCTTTATCGGAAAGATTCGCCCCATGATAGGTTGAGCAGTTACTGCCTCCCCTCAAATCATGCTTCGAGGCGGCTCCTTTATTGGCACGTCCCGTCAAGGCAGAGATCATGCCCGCTTTCTTAGGGATATCATCAAATTTTCATTTCCCCATATGTTTCAACGACATCTTTGATTAGAATCACGAATTCATCGGCGCAGCAAAGGGGGCTCTTAGCCTTTCACAGGCTTATAAAAGCAATGAGGAGAACAGCGCGATAGCCTATGCTCCCATTCCTCCCTTGCTGCCGCTTCGTCTAGCTCCAATGCCCAGATCCAGCCCTTACGCCTTTCTCGTACACAAGCTCGCTTTCCCCATCAGCCATGGCAGATACCCTTAAGGGGCACTGGGGCGGCTCCACCGTGACGGCGGTGACCATCGCCGAGCTACGTGACGCGGGGTACCTAGCCCATACCGTCGCCACCCACGCTCCAGAGGCCGACGAGCTGGTACCCGCTCCCAATGCTGGGGAGCAGGTGGTCTTTGTTCCCCACCTCATCCGAGGCCTGGGGTTCCCGCTGCACCCTTTTGTGCGTGGGATCATGTTTTACTATGGGTTAGATTTTCATCACCTAGCCCCCAACTCCATTCTCCACCTCGCTGCTTTCATAACAGTCTATGAGGCCTTCCTCCGCTGTGAGCCACACTTCGGCCTATGGCTGAAGCTCTTCGGGATTAAACCGAAGTCAAGCGGCTCCGAACTTGCAGAGTGCGGAGGGGCAATGATCAGCAAGAACCAGGGGGCCACCTGGTTCAAGGGCACCTTCATCGAAACGCTGAAGGAGTGGCAAAAGGAATGGTTCTACATCACAGAACCCCTTGCCGCTGGTCAAACCGAGGTCCCGGCCTTCTTGGTCGGGCCTCCCAAGAAACTCAAGTCTTGGAAGGAAAAGGGCATCGCCTGGGGGAAGCCCGAAGAGGTAGAGACCCTAGTCGAGAGGATCGTGTGGTGGACCACCACGGGGAAGGCTGAGCTGGCCGATGTCATCAACGTCATGCTCAACCTCCGCATCCTTCCTCTCCAACTTTGGGCCACCCCGATGTGGGCACAGAAGCCCAAGGACATGGACACCATCAACACCTTCTTCCGCTCCACCTTGGCCACTATGTGGACAAAGCTCATGAAGCTGGCCAAGGACAAGATTCCTAAGGAGGGGGAGGACCGCGGCCTCGAACACGGCTATGAGGCCCCCCGGTGAGTGGTTCCGTCCTTCAATCTTTCATTCTTTGCTTGCTGCTCCGAGAACAACCCCAAACTCCCCTGCTCTCGGCGCTTCTGACCGAGGAGCCACACGTGGTGGCTTCCAAAGGGACGAAGACCCAACCGGGAAAGTCCAGTGCTCGGACCCGGGGGACTTCGGTCACCCGATCAGAGGAGACCCACACCTCCGCCGCTCAAGACAGCGGCGCCGAGGAGGGCGAGGAGGAGATTCCCCCCCCCCTAAGGGGAAGAGGTCGGTGTCAGAAGACGCTGATGTGGGCATGCCGCCCAATGGCCAAAAGCGGCTAAGGCGAGCCTCATCCGAGGCCGCCAACAAGTCGTCGGAGAGAGCCGAGCTCTCCGGTGACTCAGAGGAAGACCCCCTCAAAACGGGGAGGAAGAAGCCGGTGCCTCAAGGGTAAGCCCTTATCCTTGTCTTCCTTGCTTGAGTCATTGTTTCATCAAGGGAAATTTTCACAGAAGCAACTTTTCATACACAGTCCGCCGAAGGTGATCCCCAGCGGCTCCTCGAACGGGTTGTCGTCCGCCAGCGGGACTCCAAAGCCCGCAGCTTCTCCCCCTATGCAAGTCAGTCTGGGGGAGGCAACATCCACCCTGACCCCCGAGGTCAACACGGCGGGGGCCGACGATGCGGCGGTCATGGCCGAGGTTGAAACCTCGGCCCAACAAGACCAGGGGACGAAGCGCCCCGAGGTCATCGAAGAAGGGCTGGGCCAGATATCGGCCTAGCAGGAGTCTACCTCGGCACCGCCTTCACAGACGGGGGCTCCTCGGGTGGATCCATCCGAGGTCATCACACCACCCCAGCCTGCTGTCCGAGGACGGACCGGCGCGGGGTGGGCCGAGGAGGTGGAGGAGGCCCTAAAGGGCTGCTCCCTTAAGGAGGAGCACCGTGCCTTGATAGGCACGGCGCTGGAAGGCTACCGGTCCACACATGCCGGCCTGCACGAGGTCTTCAAAAACCTTGTAGCAGGTTTCAAGGTATGTCTTCTGCGCATTCGGTTTGCTTTGTCTTTATGAAATTTGTCCGAGGACATAAAAAGTGTAGTCTGCTAAATGGCGTAATGAGTGAGTAGCCCCCGAGCCCGAAGTCGTTTTCAAGAAACCGTCATCGGGGTCGCTTGAGTAAGTAGGAGCCTGTTGATGAGCCCCCAGGACGCTACCCGAAGTGGCTGTCCTGGAGCATGTTGATGGTCTAGACCACTTTCCCTCTAACAAGGATTTTGTGATATTACAGGTATCAACATTGGTTCCTGACTCTGTCTCCGAAGAGATGGCAGAGAGGAACAGGAGACTTGAGCAATCTCAAGGTAAACAAGGTGAAACTTGCTTTGTGTGTTGTATGTTTGAGGAAAACAACTAAGGCTTGAAATATGTTGACAGCGAAGCTGGAGACGCTCAAAGCCGAGCTTAAAAGTGCTCGGAAGGAAGTGCGGCAGCACAAAGTAGCTGTCGCCACAGCCGAGAAGGCGAGGGCCGCCGAGAAGGCGGCCGGGGAGACACACCGGGCGCGGGTGCTGGAGGTCGAGGAGACCCTGAAGGGCGTGTTTGAAGCACGCGACAAGCTTCAGGAGGAGGGGCGGCGCGTGAAAGAGGAGCTCAAGAAGCTTCAACAGACCCACTTCGAACTCCACACCTCGGCTCATGCGGACCGCGAGGTGCTCCAGCAAGTGGAACAAATTGCCTCGGGTAAGATATTTTTGCTGCAGTGTGCGTTTGGCAGCAAAGGGTGTGTCGAGCTCACCCAGTTATGGTGTTCCGCAGAGGTCTTCGAGGATCTCCCGCAGAGTGCAGAGGATGCGGTGGCCTATTTCGGCCAGCTGGCGGGTCATGAGGCGGAGAAAGCCTTCTGGGGTTAATTCGCAGGGTCCCTGTGACACCCTGATTTTGGCAACTTTTTCTTTTCAAAAGTATTTGGATTTCATCTGCAATCCAGCAGGTTTTTTAAAGCTTTTCTGCTCCTAAATTAACCTATGCTCCTCAAAATATTTACTCTGAGCTCTCCAAATTCCTTGCCATCTTGGTAAGCTCTTCTATGTTGATTTTGGTGATTTCTTAATATTTATTCTTTTCAAAAGATCATTTTCTTAATTTAGGAATTTTGGCTCTCACTATGGGTTGTAAAGCAACCTATAGTTGGGATGGTCAAATAAATCCTAAATTAATACCCCACCTTTCTATCATCTGGAGACTTTAATTTCTTCAAAAATATTTCATTGCCCAATGGGAAATTCTGGCCAAATAAATCCTTTTATTGCTGGTCAGAAATTGTCCATTGTGAAGCAACTCTATTTTTCCTATCTCGGAAAATTCCAAATAAATTCCTCAAGCTTCTTGAGACTATATCTTGCCAAAATATTCAAAAACATCATTTTGGCCAGTACATATTTTGAGCAGCACAACCCTGTTAAGTTACTGCAATTCTAAAACCTTTGTGAAGGAAGTAGTAGCTAGGGGTGCCCAATTACTTTGAAATTTTTGTGGCATCTCAGATGCATCAAATAACTACTTTACACAAATTTTCAGAAATGGCAGAGCTATAGAGTGAGTGCCACAAGCTCAAATGCATACTGAACCAGAATGACCACTTCTACTGCAACCATGTTTATTTCTTCTTCAAACCATTTGAATTTTTTCCAGTTTATAGTCCTTCCGAAGAGGATTACCCTGGACATTTCTTCTGGTTTCAATCTAATTTATTTTCTCTTCTGGATCCTTATCTATTTTGCTGCCAGAAGCTTCAGTTGATGTGGCTGGTCAGGCCAGTGTGTATGTGGTCGAACCAGAGGACCAGGGAGGGTAAGTGCACGAGGGTCAACACTGTTGACATAGTGCTCTCAGCTAACGTGGCCTCCTGGAAGCCGCACCCGTGGTGATCACGGTGCTGGCATGCCAGGACACGCGCTCTGGCTGGCGCCCGCGTCGGGAAGGGTCATTCGAGCTGCCCCGCGCTGCCGCAGCTTGTCCCCGTGTGCCGACTTGCTCCCTGCCATCCACCTCACCCCCTCCAGCAGCTTCCCCTCGCCGGAATCGCCTCGGATGGCCGCCACCGCAACCGCCGCTGTTGTGCCCGTGCCCGCACAGTGCGCCTCCCCTCTGTCTTCTTCCTCCCGAGCCGTCCTCTCGCAATAACTCCACCCCTGCCCTCCTCTATCCCGTCACCCACCTCCCGACAGCCAGCAAGGCGTACCTGCTCCGGCGACGTGGCCACAGCGCCGCCGCTTCTGGAGATCTCGGCCGCCTTCGCCTCCCCGCTATAAATAGCCACGGCCAGCCTCCCCGAGCACCTCACCACCTCCAGCCGCATCCCAATCGCCCCCAAGGAGCAAGCCAAGGCCGGCAGGCCCTCTGGTTTCGAGCTCTGGCCGGAGCTCCGCCGCCACCCGAGAACCCACCCGCCTGAGAGGAGGAAGACGACGCCATCCGAGCATCTCCGGAGGAGCTACGGGTACGGGGTGAGTCGCCGCAGTGCGCTGGTTCCGTTCCCCCTCTCGCCGGACCCCTCCACCCCTCCCATCGACGGCAATCGCCGTCGGTGAGCCGTTTCTCTCTGCCCTCTCCCCCTCCCCTTTCTGTTTATAACGACGGGCCCCACCCGTCAGTGAGCCGCGCCTGTACCGAATCGGTACGAGTGGAGGCGCCTGGGCCGTTTTACGTCTTTGACGTGGCCGGCCTGAGTTTTTTCTTTTTCTGTTTATTTAGTCAGTTTGACCAGTACTTTGACCATGAATATCTTTTTATTTAAAAATCCAATTCAAGTGATTCTTTTTGCAGTATGTTGGTATTATACTCCTTTATTTTCTGACCAACTTTGGTATTTTTCCATTGACCACAGAATATTTGAGTAATAAAATGGCTTTATGTGACAATTTGCATTTATATTTAAAATAATTTCAGAAGAAGGTTTTGGTGTTTTTGGAGAACAAGAGGTCCTCAACTACCCAACAGATCCATTCAAGCCAGGATTTCCAATTCATGCATGCATACTCATAGCATAGCATTTTATCTAAATACTTTATTGTATTTGATTAACATGGTTAATTTATCAATTATTTAAATGCTTAAGAATGTGATGAACCACTAAAATGATTTGACAAGAGTAGTGGTTGATCATGAGCCACCTGTCCGGGATTATCGTGCAACCACATTTGCCGGTATGGGACGGCCCTGACTATGCCCGACTGCGTGATCTTTCACCGGTACCGCCAAACTAGGGAGGGTTATGCACGGCATGCTGCCCTGATCAGGTAAGCGGTGATGATCCTGAGAGCCCAATGGATTGTTAAGTTTAACACGGGAGTCCCCGTTTGGGACAGTAGAACCCCGTTTGGGTCTACAGAGTTTGGCCACGCGCGCGGTGGCAGGAGCCAGTGAGGCACTGGGGCTACCCAGGGCTGACCTCCGGGGGAGGAAGGATGCCGGTGGTACGATGAAAGATCGCAGGTCAGGCAGGTCTTGTTGAAACAATGCGGGTCCACCCGAAGCTGACTTTCGAGGAATATGGACCGGTTGTTTCATGGTGTGGGTAAAGTGTACAACCTCTGCAGAGTGTATAACTATTCGAATAGCCGTGTCCGCGGTTATGGACGCCCGTCCAGACCTCAGTAGGAGATCAACCAGTTCAACCTGAATAAGATAATAATGATGGAAGAACTTGTCATTATTCGGGAATACTCGGTAAGTATTCCGGGGTTGTGAGACAACCCGCAGAGAGTAAGTTGTTATCCAGTTCAGTAAGTTAATTGCTTCACAGTTATCTCAATAATTGCCATGCTATTGTTTGCTGCATTATTTGGTTGTCTTGAGCTTGCGAGTACATTCAAAGTACTCACCTGGCGTATCATGCCAGATGCAGGAGAGCCCGAAGACGTTGGTACCGAGGATGTTGGCCTTGCTAGCTAGATCGTGTCCACAGCAGTGTCCCTGTGGATGGAGTTGCGCTATGTTCCGCTACGCTATGTTAGTACCAAGTATCTGAGGCCTAGCTTTGTGACATAAATAATGTAGATACTGTCATCGCACCGAGGGTGCCTCTGGCCTCACTGTTTTGTAAGATACGCGCTTGTATCCGACTGTTATCAATAAAATTTCAGTTCTGTTCTGTACCATGTTGCTGAGTGTTTCCAGAGGGCATGATCTCTGGGCTGGGAACACTGGTAATCCGGTTCGTTGAACCGGGGTGCCACGGCGATTGGTATCAGAGCCGTGCTGACTGTAGGACGCCTAGCTAGCCAGCGGCAGCATCACGAGTAGTATAGGGTCTTGGTTATGCATTTCTTTGCTGCATGTGATTGCTGCATTTGATTGTTGCATAGCATGCATCATAATTCCTATTTTCTGCTAACGGTGCTTTTGTGAGTGTAGATGGCACCAGTTCCTGTTCCATACCAGTTTGAGCCGGCACCCTTCACCTTTCCGGTACTGCTTCAGAACGTCTGGCTTTGGCTATACCCGCACGGCGAGGAGCCAGTGTACCAGTTGTATCGGGAGCAGCTGGGCGAGTCGGTGTACGAGTACCATGCAGAGGCTTTCATGGTCGCGTGCTCGGACATTGGATGCTACTCTCGCTCTACCAAGGGCGGAACGGCCTCCACTCCACAGCTAGCGATTGAGTTTGCCGCATTGGAGGCTCTCACTGACTTGCGCTACCATGAGGTGGAGATGCAGACTCATCCAGGTTATTTCTATTATCCCACCCTGTCGCCTACGACAGGGCGAGTTGTTTTTACTCCTGTTGACCCGGCATGTGACCGTGCGACTGCTGTGCTGTCTCGCTATCTGAACGCCAGCTATCGTATGATCATATCCCTGGCAGAGGAGTTGTCTCGTGCTATAACGGCGCTTGCAGCCGTAACCCCAGTGTCTCCTCCACCCCAGACTACTTATCCACCCATATATCCACCAGTCCCGCATCCACCCAGTTTCGAGGCTCCGTCCACCTTCTCAGTGCCACCCGGTAGCCGTCGTGAGACCCCAGCTGAGTGGGCCTCACTTCTTGCCACTCCTGCAGCTCCGATGCTGAGGCGTCGTGCTGCTTCTCCTCCAGAAGGGGAACCGTCCCAACAGCGTCGTCGTGTTTCCTTTGATCCGGAGAGTGAGATCCATATCATCAGCTCTGACTCGGACACAGGATCAGATGACGAGGAGTCTGTGGTTTGGCCGCGCTCGTGCCATCTCCGCCGTTAGATGGAGGTTTGTGTTGTTGAGCATGCATCTTTGCATATGTCAACTGCCGTATGAGCAGTCTGGTCATGATATACCCCCTACTAGCTTGCCATGTATGATGTTGGGTTATCTTGTATAATTATGTGGTTTGCCTTATGTACCGCCTTTTTGTATTATTTTGCTGGTGTCATATAACTATGCTTTCTTGATGGATTTCGCTCATCGAATCGGTATTTTTGCAATGGGAACAAATTTAGGATGAAGCGAAGTTGTAGCCAAGGCAGCGATGGAACCCCTGTCCGTCGATCTGCCCGTAAAGCAGGTCAGGCACCGGAAGATCTACCACCCCCACCGCCTCAGGCACCTACTACTGATCAAATCATGAGAATGTTTGAAGAAAAGTGAAATCAAGACCTTATGGAACTGCTAAGGAACATGCAGACTTTGGTTGGCCAGAATCATAATCATAATGGGTCATACTCTAAGCTGTCGGACTTCCAGCGTACTAAGCCACCTAACTTTAGTCAAGCAGTGGATCCTATAGAGGCAGAAGACTGGCTGAGAACTATTGAAAAGAAGTTAGAGATAGCCCGTTGTGAGGACTCTGACAAGGTCCCATTTGCCACACACTATCTGGAAGGGCCAGCAGCCATATGGTGGGATAACACCAAAGCAACGTGGTCTTCAGAGGAAGAAATTACTTGGGAAAAATTCAAGGAGATGTTTCGTAAGTACCATATTCCCACTGGTATTATGAAGGTTAAGCAAAGGGAATTCCTTGCCCTAACACAAGGAGGTATGTCGGTCGCGGAATACCTCAACAAGTTTAACAACCTGTCGCGGTACTCCACATATGATGTGGCCACTGAAGAGCGGAAGATCGATCGGTTCCTGGGAGGACTGAATCACTCCCTCCATTGTCAGCTGTGTATGCTCGATTTCCCTGACCTTCAGACACTGGTGAATAAGGCATTCATAGCCGAGAGGGAGCATAAGACTGCGCAAGACAGCAACAAACGGAAGTTCGAGCCTAAGAAAGACAATCGGGGCCATATGCCCAGAAGCCATGTGTCTGGCAGCCCAGCACATCCGAATACAAGCCAACCTGGAGCAATGGTAGCAACGGTACTAAGCCCGTGAGCCAGACCAAGACTTTTGTCAAGCAGCCAGTGCTGGAAGACTGCCGCCGCAACAACACTTGTTTTAATTGCGGCCAGAGCGGGCATTACTCCAAGCAGTGCCCTAAGAAGCCATCCTCGGAGATCAAGCCACAGGTCAACACTATTGGTCGTCGCTCTAACCCCTGCCATGGGTGCATCCATCATATCTCCGCTGGGGAAGTTTGTGAAACTCTAGAAGTCGTCCTCGGTATGTTTCCTATTAACGACATACCCGCAGTAATTTTATTTGATTCCGGGGCTTCCCATTCGTTTATTTCGCGGAGTTTTGCCACCTCGCACAATTTTTCGCCGTCACTTTTAGACAAAGTCATGGTGGTACAATCTCCTGGCTCCCTGCTCAGAACAAATTGGATTTATAGAGATCTGGAAATCTCAATACAAGGGGTCAAATTTCCAGCCGCTCTTATTGCTATTGAATCATCGGGATTGGACATAATATTGGGAATGGACTGGCTGGCACCACACCAAGTATGCATTAACTGCGCCAGCAGGAAGGTAACCCTGGTCAGCCCCACTGGGTTAATCGTCCAATTCATTGCCCTAAAAAGGATGTCAAGGAGAGGGAAGGCATACCAAGCTACCGTTACGGATATGAACTTGATTCCGGTAGTTTGTGAATTTCCAGATGTGTTCCCCGAAGAACTACCCGGAATGCCACCCGACAGGGAGTTGGAATTTGCAATCGAAGTAGTTCCTGGCACTGCACCGATCTATAAGAAATACTATCGTATGCCAGGGCCAGAACTGGCAGAATTAAAGAAGCAACTGGATGAACTGTTGCAGAAAGGATATATTCGCCCAAGTATCTCGCCATGGGGATCACCCGTGCTCTTCGTCAAAAAGAAGGATGGGAGCCTACGTATGTGCATAGACTATCGCCAGTTGAACGAGGTAACTATTAAGAATAAATACCCGCTCCCACGAATTGATGATTTATTTGACCAGCTGAACGGAGCCCGGGTGTTCTCAAAGATTGATCTTCGGACGGGATATCACCAGCTTAAGATTAGAAAAGAGGATATCCCCAAGACTGCATTTACCACCCGATACGGACTGTATGAATTTACGGTCATGTCATTTGGATTAACAAATGCTCCAGCATACTTCACGAGTATGATGAATAAAGTTTTCATGGACATTCTGGACAAGTTTGTGGTGGTATTCATTGATGATATCCTAATCTACTCCAAGAATGAGGAAGAGCATAAGAAGCATCTTCGTGCTGTCCTAGAAAGACTAAGAGACCACCGTCTGTACGCCAAGTTCAGCAAGTGTGAGTTTTGGCTGAAAGAGGTGGGATTTCTTGGGCATATTCTGTCAGAACGAGGGGTAGCCGTCGACCCCAGCAAAGTAATGGCAGTAATAAATTGGAAAACACCAACCACGGTGACTGAAGTTCGCAGCTTTCTGGGATTGGCAGGCTATTATCGACGCTTCATAGAAGGCTTCTCTAAGATAGCCAAGCCGCTGACAGAATTACTCAAGAAGAACCAAAGATTTGTCTGGACGGCGGAATGTGACAACAGCTTTCTGGAATTGAAGACCAGACTCACTACCGCCCCTGTCTTAGTACTACCAGACATACATAAGAGTTTTGACATATACTGCGATGCTTCCAGACGAGCCATTGGCTGTGTTTTGATGCAGGAAGGGAAGGTTGTAGCATATGCATCCAGGCAGCTACGCCCGCATGAGGAGAACTATCCTACACATGATTTGGAACTAGCAGCCATAGTACATGCCTTGAAGATTTGGAGACATTATCTCATCGGTCAACGTTGTGAAATATACACTGACCACAAGAGTCTCAAGTATATTTTCACCCAACCTGACCTGAACCTCAGGCAACAAAGATGGCTTGAACTAGTGAAAGATTATGATCTGGGGATAAATTATCACCCGGGGAAAGCTAATGTGGTTGCGGACGCCTTTAGTAGAAAGCAAGGCACCTTGAATACACTGATGGGAAGAATGCACCCAAGGTTGCAAGAGGAGTTCGCCGAACTCAATCTGGTGCTATGTGGACCCACTACCCCGGACATGCTAGAGATTACCCCCACCCTTATGGACGAAATCAGGAAGGCCCAAGAGCCAGATGAGGAAGTTAAGAAGATCAAGGAACTGATCCCAACTGGGAAAGCCAAGTCTTTCCACATGGATAATCAGGGTACGGTGTGGTTCAAGAAACGAATATGTGTACCCGATCAGGAAGACTTGAGGCAGAAGATACTCAAGGAAGCCCATGAGTCCTCGTATTCCATACATCCGGGAGGAACCAAAATGTATCAGGACCTAAGGGAAACCTTTTGGTGGCCAGGAATGCGGAGGGACATAGCCTATTATGTCGCTTGCTACGACATATGCAACAAGGTTAAGGCAGAACATCAGAAACCCGCGGGGCTACTGCAACCTTTACCAGTACCCCAGTGGAAATGGGATGATATCTGTATGGACTTTATTGTGGGACTACCCAGGTCCGCAAGAGGCAATGATGCTATCTGGGTCATCGTGGACACGCTCACGAAAGTGGCCCACTTTATCCCTGTAAAGACCACTTTCAACGCCAACCAGTTGGCACAGCTTTACTTGTCCCGAATAGTTAGCCTACATGGAGTCCCCAAGACCATCACTTTAGATAGAGGCTCTCTATTCACCTCGGCATTATGGCTACGTCTACACCAGGCTTTGGGAACAACACTAAAACATAGTACGGCATATCACCCGCAGACAGACGGGCAGACTGAGAGGGTAAACCAGATATTGGAAGATATGCTTCGGTCATGTGCCCTCACCCATGGGCCCAAGTGGGAAGATAGCCTACCCTATGCTGAGTTTTCATATAATAACAGTTATCAGTCCAGCCTGAAAATGTCACCCTTTGAAGCACTATATGGACGGAAGTGCCGCACCCCCTTAAATTGGTCCCAGACAGGGGACAGCCGGATATTTGGAACAGACCTGATGTTGGAAGCTGAGAAGCAAGTCAAGGACATTCAGGAATGCCTCCGAGCAGCCATGTCTCGACAGAAAAGTTACTACGATCCCAAGCACCGAGAGGTAACCTTCGAACCCGGAGAATATGCTTACCTCCGAGTTACCCCCATGAAAGGTGTAAAGAGATTTGGGACTCGAGGAAAACTCGCACCCAGATATATAGGCCCATTTCCAATAAGGGCTAGAAGAGGAAGAGTGGCTTATCAGTTGGAATTACCGCCGGAACTGTCAGAAGTACATGATGTGTTCCATGTATCACAGTTAAGGAAATGCATTACCCCACCAGCCAAGCAGGCAGATATAAGTGAGTTAGAACTGGCCAAGGATTTGACCTATGAGGAAAAACCAGTAAGGATTCTGGATGAGATGGAAAGAACCACCAGGAGCAAAATCATCAGATTTTATAAGGTGCAGTGGGAACACCACTCTGAGGAAGAGGCCACGTGGGAAAGGGAAGACTTCCTGAGATCTGCATATCCATATATGTTCCCTGAGCAACCGAAATCTCGAGGACGAGATTTATCCTAAGGGGGGTAGGTTTGTGACACCCTGATTTTGGCAACTTTTTCTTTTCAAAAGTATTTGGATTTCATCTGCAATCCAGCAGGTTTTTTAAAGCTTTTCTGCTCCTAAATTAACCTATGCTCCTCAAAATATTTACTCTGAGCTCTCCAAATTCCTTGCCATCTTGGTAAGCTCTTCTATGTTGATTTTGGTGATTTCTTAATATTTTATTCTTTTCAAAAGATCATTTTCTTAATTTAGGAATTTTGGCTCTCACTATGGGTTGTAAAGCAACCTATAGTTGGGATGGTCAAATAAATCCTAAATTAATACCCCACCTTTCTATCATCTGGAGACTTTAATTTCTTCAAAAATATTTCATTGCCCAATGGGAAATTCTGGCCAAATAAATCCTTTTATTGCTGGTCAGAAATTGTCCATTGTGAAGCAACTCTATTTTTCCTATCTCAGAAAATTCCAAATAAATTCCTCAAGCTTCTTGAGACTATATCTTGCCAAAATATTCAAAAACATCATTTTGGCCAGTACATATTTTGAGCAGCACAACCCTGTTAAGTTACTGCAATTCTAAAACCTTTGTGAAGGAAGTAGTAGCTAGGGGTGCCCAATTACTTTGAAATTTTTGTGGCATCTCAGATGCATCAAATAACTACTTTACACAAATTTTCAGAAATGGCAGAGCTATAGAGTGAGTGCCCCAAGCTCAAATGCATACTGAACCAGAATGACCACTTCTACTGCAACCATGTTTATTTCTTCTTCAAACCATTTGAATTTTTTCCAGTTTATAGTCCTTCCGAAGAGGATTACCCTGGACATTTCTTCTGGTTTCAATCTAATTTATTTTCTCTTCTGGATCCTTATCTATTTTGCTGCCAGAAGCTTCAGTTGATGTGGCTGGTCAGGCCAGTGTGTATGTGGTCGAACCAGAGGACCAGGGAGGGTAAGTGCACGAGGGTCAACACTGTTGACATAGTGCTCTCAGCTAACGTGGCCTCCTGGAAGCCGCACCCGTGGTGATCACGGTGCTGGCATGCCAGGACACGCGCTCTGGCTGGCGCCCGCGTCAGGAAGGGTCATTCGAGCTGCCCCGCGCTGCCGCAGCTTGTCCCCGTGTGCCGACATACTCCCTGCCGTCCACCTCACCCCCTCCAGCAGCTTCCCCTCGCCAGAATCGCCTCGGATGGCCGCCACCGCAACCGCCGCTGTTGCGCCCGTGCCCGCACAGTGCGCCTCCCCTCTGTCTTCTTCCTCCCGAGCCGTCCTCTCGCAATAACTCCACCCCTGCCCTCCTCTATCCCGTCACCCACCTCCCGACAGCCAGCAAGGCATACCCGCTGCGGCGACGTGGCCACAGCGCCGCCGCTTCTGGAGATCTCGGCCGCCTTCGCCTCCCCGCTATAAATAGCCACGGCCAGCCTCCCCGAGCACCTCACCACCTCCAGCCGCATCCCAATCGCCCCCAAGGAGCAAGCCAAGGCCGGCAGGCCCTCTGGTTTCGAGCTCTGGCCAGAGCTCCGCCGCCACCCGAGAACCCACCCGCCTGAGAGGAGGAAGACGACGCCATCCGAGCATCTCCGGAGGAGCTACGGGTACGGGGTGAGTCGCCGCAGTGCGCTGGTTCCGTTCCCCCTCTCGCCGGACCCCTCCACCCCTCCCATCGACGGCAATCGCCGCCGGTGAGCCGTTTCTCTCTGCCCTCTCCCCCTCTCCTTTCTGTTTAAAACGACGGGCCCCACCCTTCAGTGAGCCGCGCCTGTACCGAATCGGTACGAGTGGAGGCGCCTGGGCCGTTTTACGTCTTCGACGTGGCCGGCCTGAGTTTTTTCTTTTTCTGTTTATTTAGTCAGTTTGACCAGTACTTTGACCGTGAATATCTTTTTATTTAAAAATCCAATTCAAGTGATTCTTTTTGCAGTATGTTGGTATTATACTCCTTTATTTTCTGACCAACTTTTGTATTTTTCCATTGACCACAGAATATTTGAGTAATAAAATGGCTTTATGTGACAATTTGCATTTATATTTAAAATAATTTCAGAAGAAGGTTTTGGTGTTTTTGGAGAACAAGAGGTCCTCAACTACCCAACAGATCCAGGCAAGCCAGGATTTCCAATTCATGCATGCATACTCATAGCATAGCATTTTATCTAAATACTTTATGGTATTTGATTAACATGGTTAATTTATCAATTATTTAAATGCTTAAGAATGTGATGAACCACTAAAATGATTTGACAAGAGTAGTGGTTGATCATGAGCCACCTGTCCGGGATTATCGTGCAACCACATTTGCCGGTATGGGACGGCCCTAACTATGCCCGACTGCGTGATCTTTCACTGGTACCGCCAAACTAGGGAGGGTTATGCACGGCATGCTGCCCTGATCAGGTAAGCGGTGATGATCCTGAGAGCCCAATGGATTGCTAAGTTTAACCCGGGAGTCCCCATTTGGGACAGTAGAACCCCGTTTGGGTCTACAGAGTTTGGCCACGCGCGTGGTGGCAGGAGCCAGTGAGGCACTGGGGCTACCCAGGGCTGACCTCCGTGGGAGGAAGGATGCTGGTGGTACGATGAAAGATCGCAGGTCAGGCAGGTCTTGTTGAAACAATGCGGGTCCACCCGAAGCTGACTTTCGAGGAATATGGACCGGTTGTTTCATGGTGTGGGTAAAGTGTACAACCTCTGCAGCGTGTAAAACTATTCGAATAGCCGTGTCCGCGGTTATGAACGCCCGTCCAGACCTCAGTAGGAGATCAACCAGTTCAACCTGAATAAGATAATAATGATGGAAGAACTTGTCATTATTCGGGAATACTCGGTAAGTATTCCGAGGGTTGTGAGACAACCCGCAGAGAGTAAGTTGTTATCCAGTTCAGTAAGTTAATTGCTTCACAGTTATCTCAATAATTGCCATGCTATTGTTTGCTGCATTATTTGGTTGTCTTGAGCTTGCGAGTACATTCAAAGTACTCACCTGGCGTATCATGCCAGATGCAGGAGAGCCCGAAGACGTTGGTACCGAGGATGTTGGCTTTGCTAGCTAGATCGTGTCCACAGCAGTGTCCCTGTGGATGGAGTTGCGCCATGTTCCGCTACGCTATGTTAGTACCAAGTATCTGAGGCCTAGCTTTGTGACATAAATAATGTAGATACTGTCATCGCACCGAGGGTGCCTCTGGCCTCACTGTTTTGTAAGATACGCGCTTGTATCCGACTGTTATCAATAAAATTTCAGTTCTGTTCTGTACCATGTTGCTGAGTGTTTCCAGAGGACATGATCTCTGGGCTGGGAACACTGGTAATCTGGTTTGTTGAACTGGGGTGCCACAGCCCCCATCCACGCAGCTGCTAAATCATCGAGTGAAGCAGCTGGTTGAGCTGTTCCGCATGACCAGGCCAGCACTCCAGGATCTCTGTGTTGCTCTGTGGCCGGCCGAAGCCATGCCGAGGAGTCTCTTCAGTCTGTCGGCTCGTCTTCGAGATGCCGTGCCCTGCGTTGACCGCTGGAAGAGGTCCGCGTGCTTCGAAGGGGCTCGGAGGGCATACGCTTGCGTGAAGACTCACTTCCGCAAAGTTGATGTGGAGACTTGTGCTGCTGGCCCTCCAGCCGATAAGCCGCGGACCGCCGAGCAGTTCTTCTTCGAGGTGGAGGCGGGAGCTCGGACCACCGATGCTATGTGCCCTAAGGACACCCTGTATTTTTAGGTACTCCGGAATGCTGGGGTGTATGATGTAAAAACTTTATCGGTTGAAATGAAAATGGCTTGAAGTTCCGTATGTGTTTATTTAGTAATTCAATTATTCCTCCGATATGACTTTTTGAAAATGAGAGTGCCAGTCGTCGGCTTCAGCCCCAGTGTAGGTCATACAAAGGGTGTTCCCTAAGCCATACTTGACCCTTAGCTGACGTCTCGGTACCCATGGGCGGTCGATGACTTAGGGGAACTAGGCAATCGGACTATGGTGGCTTGATGTCTTTCATTTAGCCATAGGAGTTTGACTGTGGGGGTGATGACCAGCCCCCTGTGTTGGAAGTGTTCGGCTTAATTGGCCAAGGTCTAGGCCATAGCACACTTCGGCTAGAAGATAAAAGCCCTACGTTTAACATGGGTGATCTTTATGACCACATCGCTTGACGCGGTCTCCGGATGGCGGACCAGTTTACGCGTACCTAGATAGTCAGTTTTCGGCTTTCTCCACTGAGGCGCCACGCCAATTGACCTGGCGGCGCAATCGCAGTGGTTCTCCCATTACGCCTTTAGCCGAATTCATCGGAAACGTAAGGGGTACACATAGGAGCCGGGCAACCCAACTATTGACCGAAATCTAGGTTCGAAACTGATGCATATAAGGCCAAAATCCGAGACGCCGAACACATCGGACTTTTGTGATACAATTGCATCTTTTTTAGAGAACTTCATCCTTCCAGAGCTAGGCTGATAAAGAAATACAATAGGGACCTTGAAAGGGCATGGTTTCTTTATTGCATAATATCAATCATGTACATGCCCTGTGGACGAGAGTAAGGGAAAGAAAACAATGTAAACGGTAAAGAAGGAGGTGGAAAAACAGGTCGGATAATTACGAACGGATTTTAAAGGATCCGGACCGAAGCCTGCCGCACGTCTGCGTTCCCGAACTGTTGACCAGATCGTCCTGATTGAAGACGAAGAATTTGCGAAGGTCGATGCCCTGCTGGCCCTTTATACACTCTAAGTATTTGATTGACCGAGCTCCTTGAGTGGAGGTGTGGCCGAAGTCACTCTGGGGTTAAGGCCACCTAGACATATGCATATTTTGGCTGCTTCTTTTACAAATGCCTGCCTGCGCTGGGCTCTAATCCTCGCCATTGCGTGGTTAACCTGCGCATGACGCTTCAGAATTGTTTTGGCTCCTCGACGTCCCAGGGAATCTTGAGTGCAAAATTATGCACTCTAGGGACATAGTGCCCACAGAGAGGGCACTCGAGGAGCCCGCACCCCTATTTCGGGTGCGGGGGTAACTGGCCGAGGTCGACTTGTGCAGCCTTGACGCGCTTCAAAGAGCGGGCAGCGCGTTTACTGCTGCGGGCTGCCTCCTCGGACGCTTGGACCTTGGCTGGGAAATCCGCGGTCTGTTCCTCTGTCCGGAGTGAGTGTTCTGTGTTACCATTGACAGTGATAACGCCCTTGGGTCTCGGCATTTTGAGCGTGAGATAGGCATAATGCGCAACTGCGTTAAAGCGGGCAAAGGCTATGCGCCCTAGGAGCGCGTGGTACCGACTCCGGAAGGGTACGATGTCGAAGATTAACTCCTCGCTTCTGAAGTTCTCAGGCGAACCGAAGACTACCTCTAGGGTAATTGTGCCCATACAATGGGCTTCGACGCCCGGGATGACACCTTTAAAGGTGGTAGAGCTCGGCTTGATGTGAGATGAGTCGATGCCTATCTTCCAAACTGTATCCTCGTAAATGAGGTTAAGGCTGCTCCCCCCATCCATTAGGACGCGTGTTAGATGATAACCATCAACAATGGGGTCCAGGACAAGCGCCGCTGATCCGCCATGCCTGATGCTGGTCGGATGATCATGCTTATCGAAAGTGATCGGGTAAGCCGACCACGGGTTATACTTCAGGGCGACTGGCTCCAGCGCGTATACATCCCGAAGTGCACGTTTCCGCTCCCTCTTGGGGATGTGGGTGACATAGATCATATTGACCTCTGTTACCTCATTTCGAAACTTCTTCTGCCCTCCATTAGTGGGCTGACGAGGTTCACCCTCATTGTCGCTGCGGTGTTGGGTTTTATTTTGTCCCTCTGCCGCTATCTTCCCGGCTTGCTTAAACACCCAGCAATTCATGTTAGTGTGGGTTGCTGGCTTTTCCTGGGTACCGTGAATTCCACATGGGCGGTCCAGGAGTCTGTCAAGCTGGCTAGGTCCGTCTTTGTTCCCTTTATAGGGTTTTCTTTTCTGGCCGGATTTAGGTCCGGTGAATCCTGCGTTGACCGCAGCATCTTCAGTGTCGCTTCCGCCATTTTTATACCTGCGCTTATTTTTATTGCGCTTTGGCTTTCCATTGGCGTCGTGAATTTCCGAGGTGCTTGCCTCGCCATTGTGGGTACTTCGGGCAAGCCAGCTATCTTCTCCCGCGCAAAAGCGAGTCATTAGTGAAGTCAGGGCTGCCATAGTTCTCGGTTTATCCTGTCCGAGCTGTCGAGCCAACCATTCATCTGGGATATTGTTTTTGAAAGCGGTGATGGCTTCGGCTTCGAAGCAGTCTATAATCTGGGTTTTCTTAGTGAGGAACCTGTTCCAGAACTTGCGGGCTGATTCGCCTGGCTGCTGGGTGACATGGCAGAGGTTATCAACGTCCAGAGGTCGGACATATGTGCCCTGGAAGTTTGCTCGAAAGGCGTCTTCTAGGGCCTCTCAGCTGCCGATAGAACGAGGAGGTAGACTGTTAAGCCAGTGTCTTGTCGGCCCCTTTAGTTTGAGCGGCAGATATTTAATGGCATGGAGATCATCCCCATTGGCCATGTGTATATGTAGGAGGAAATCCTCGATCCAAACTGCTGGGTCCGTGGTACCATCATATGACTCTATATTGATGGGTTTAAACCCTTCTAGGAACTGATGTTCCATTACCCTATCGGTAAAGCAGATCGGGTGAGCCAGACCTCGGGACCGAGGAGGGTCTCGTCGGGTCTCCGGAGAGAGCCGTGACTAAGCTTGATCTCGGGCGCGGCCGTTCCTGTCCATCCAGGCATCGTAGCCGTTGGGCCCTGCAGGCGCACGTCCCCTTGATCCGTAGATGGACCGAGGAGGAGCCCTATTTTCTTCAATGCGATGTCGAGCGTCGCGAGGATCCAGGTGGTCCACGGGGTCTTTACCATGACGGCGTGGAGGTGGCTTATCGCCGTGGTCTTCTCGTCTTGGCCTGTCTCGGCCTCTAGGGGGCCGATCGAGGTCGTCAGCGAGTTCTTCATCAAATTTTGGTAGGAGGCGCCTGCGTGGATAAGACTTCGGCGCACTATGGCATCGGTTTTCCATATCCTGCTCGGCAGAGAGCACTTCAACCCACTTGTCGTTTAGCGCGTCAGTATTTTCCTGCAGCTGCTGCTGCTTGTGTTTTAAGCTCCGGGTCGTTGCAACGAGGCTTCGCCGGAAGCATTCTTGTTCGAAGGGGTCCTCGGGGACGATGAAGTCCTCGGTACCGAGCCTGTTGTCCTCCTCGGACTCCGGCATGTAATTGTCATCGGCCCCTTTGAAGAGGTCATTGGGATCAGAGTCCACAAGAGGTCGATCTGGTGTGCCGTCCCTTGCGGGGGAGGCTTGAATGTCCTCCTCGTGGCCATTGGCATCACCATCCTTCGCGTCATTGTTAGTGGCTGTCGCGTCGTTGCCACTGGGTTCTCCATTATTTCCCCGTCGGCGTCTTCGTCGACGTCTTGGAGGGGACTCGGGGGTATCCACCATGTAGACATCGTAGGTGGATGTGGCCGTCCACCTGCCCGTGTTAACCGGGGCTAAGGTGTCCTCAAGGGGGCCATCAGTATCTTCCTCCATGTCGGAAGGTTCGCCGTAGTCCAACACGTCGGTTAAATCGTCAACTGTGGCGACTAAGTGGGTGGTGGGTAGGGTATAAATTTCCATGTTGTCAGCTTTTAGTCTGATTTGATCATAAACCGAAGTCTTGCCGTCCGAGATGGACATGCTCCAGATACGGTCGAGCATCTCGTCGAGCTGAGATAGCTCTTCAGGATCCATGGATGCGCCGTAGGTAGGGATGATTTGAAGCAGCCCCGGTGTGTGACCGGACGTTTTTCCGGTTCGCGGGGAATCCGGGCATGGATCCGATTTCTGCGCCGGGATCGATTCTGGCGCTGGCGTAATTTCAGGAGTGGGCACCGGATCTATCTCCGGATCGATAATTGGGGAGGGACTGGCCGGAGCAGCGGCATCCGGAGTCTCAAGAGGCACCGTGACGGAGTTCGGTTCCGGAATCGAGCCTCCAGAACCGGCCGAGCTTTCGATCCGGCCGGGAGTCCATCCCGATAAGATGAGCTCACCACGGGGGTCCGCAGTGTACTCGAGGCCACCAAAGGTCACGATCTGACCAGGGGTGTAGTTCTCGACAGAGGTCAAGTGACCCGTCGAGTCGGCGCAAAATACCATGCTGCCGAAGACGAAAAGCTATCCTGGGGCGTAGACGTCCCCACAGCCATTGATGCAGTTGATCTGCAGATGAGCCATCAATCCTTCTGGTGATCGCGCAGCAGAACTCTGAATGAAAGCACTCGTGTCAGTGTAAAAACCGGCAGACCTCGGGGTAGGGGGTCCCGAGCTGCGGATCTCGGATCGATGGTAACAGAGACAAAGGGAGACGTTGTTTTACCCAGGTTCGGGCCCTCTTAATGGAGGTAAAACCCTACGTCCTGCTTCTGTTTATATTAATGGAGGTGTATCGAGTACAGAGTTGATCTACCTCAAGATCGTAATGTGTCTAACTATTGTAGCTAGGTGTTCGATGTTGCGCTAATGTCCCCTACGGGCTAAACCCTATGGCTTATATACACGCCAGGGAGGGCGTCTAGGGTTACGAGGTCGGTATCTTGGAGTAAGGCGGCTGGAATAATCTTGAAGTGTACTGCAAGTCTTCGGTAGAGACAGCCTTAGTCACGTCTCCCATCTGCGGCCTCCGGAGTCCATCTTGATTACGTATAAGGGCATATCGGCCCATCCGAGGAGTCGGCCCGGCTAGGTTGGCACCCCCTAATCCAGGACACCGTCACAAGGGTTGGATGCTGCTATGGCCGAAGAATCTTCTTCGTCTAGAGGCGGCCGAGAGCACACCAATGACCACACATCAGCAAGGTATGAACACCACCACCCCTCCTACGCAATTACCAGCGCCTCTTGTGCCGGGTGAGAGCGGCGGACGATGCAAGGAAGGGGGTCCAATAGTGGATGATGTAGTCGCCCCCGTGGAACAAAGAATGGATGATGAGATGGAGGAGGAGGACCCTCTCTGGTTCCTCAATACCGGCGCCTATGACGACGGACAAATGATGAGTCAGCGATGTGACTTGGGCTATGAGCATTTGGATGAGGAGTTGGACGATGTGCCGGAGCAGGAACGTCGTAGGGTTGATTGCAAGAAGTCTCTCTTCATGCAATCCTCACAGGACACGCCTCCAGATGCCGCCTCAACGCAGGGTCAACTAGCCGAGGGTCGTAAAGTGCTTAGCCCGACAACACTGGTAGCAGGGGTAAGGAAGGGTTGATACGTCTCCAACGTATCTATAATTTATGAAGTATTCATGCCATGTTTATTATAGTTTTGTATGATTTTGGTGCACTTTTATATGGCTTTTATATGATTTTCATGGACTAACATATTGACCTAGTGCCCAGTGCCAGTTGTTGTTTTCTGCCATGTTTTTGCTTTACAGAAAATCAATACCAAACGAAGTCCAAATGCCACGAAAATTTTTGGAGATTTTTCATTGGCCAAGATAAACACTAGAAGCTTCGGGAGGAGGCCAGAAGACCCACAGGGGCTCCACGAGCCACCAGGGCACGCCACCCCCCCCCCCCCAGGTGCGCCCTGGTGCCTCGTGGGCCCCTATGGCCCTTCTTCGCGTGATTCCAATGCCAAAAAATCATATATATTCAGAAACCCCCGAAAGTTAACCTAGATGAGTTTTTACGCCGCAGCAAGCCTTTGTACCAGAGAGATCCCATCTACAACCCTTTTCCGACACACTGCCGGAGGGGGGAAGGCATCACCGGAGGCCATCTTCATCATCCCGGCAGTCTCCATGACGAGGAGGGAGTAGTTCACCCTCGGGGCTGAGGGTTTGTACCAGTAGCTATGTGTTTAATCTCTCTCTCTCGTGTTCTTGAGATGGCACGATCTTGATGTATTGCGAGCTTTGTTGATATAGATGAATCATATGGAGTTTTCCCCTCTCTATCTTCTTGTGATGAATTGAGTTTTCCCTTTGAAGTTTTCTTATCGGATTGAGTCTTTAAGGATTTGAGAACACTTGATGTATGTCTTGCATATGGATGTCTGTGGTGACAATGGGATATTCACTTGAGTCACTTGATGTATGTTTTGGTGATCAACTTGCGGGTTCCGTGACCTTGGGGATTTATGCATAAGGGTTGGCACACGTTTTCGTCTTGACTTTCTGGTAGGAACTTTGGGGCACTCTTTGAAGTTCTTTGTGTTGGTTTGAATAGATGAATCTGAGATTGTGTGATGCATATCATATAATCAAACCCGTGGGTACTCGTGCTGACATTGGAGTGCCTAGGTGACATTAGGGTTTTGGTTGATGTGTATCTTAAGGTTTTATTCTAGTACGAACTCTAGGGCTGTTCGTGACAATTAATGGGGATAGCTCATAAGATTGATCGGGAAGGATAACTTTGAGGTGGTTTTGTACCCTACAACAATTTCTTCGTTTGTTCTTGTGACTTTGGAGTGAACTCTTTATTGCATGTGAGGGATTTACATATGATTCAACTATGTCAACAACATTGGGAGATCGCACTAGTGAAAGTATGAACCCTAGGCCTTGTTTCTAAGCATTGCAATACCGTTTTTATGCCCGTTTACCTTTTGTTACCTTGCTGTTTTTATATTTTCAGATTACAAAAACCTATATCTACTATCCATACTACACTTTTATCACCATCTCTTCGCCGAACTAGTGCACCTATACAATTTACCATTGTATTGGGTGTGTTGGGGACACAAGAGATTTCTTGTATTTGGTTGCAGGGTTGCTTGAGAGAGACCATCTTCATCCTACACCTCCCACGGATTGATAAACCTTAGGTCATCCACTTGAGGGAAAATTGCTACTGTCCTACAAACCTCTGCGCTTCGAGGCCCAACACGAGTCTACAAGAACAAGTTGTGTAGTAGACATCAAGATCTTTTCTGGCGTCGTTGCTAGGGAGGTGAGTGCTTGAAGGTATATCTTTAGATCTTGCAATCGAATCTTTTAGTTTCTTGTTTATTACTAGTTTGGTTTATAAAAGAAAACTACAAAAAAATGGAATTGAGGTTGCCTCATATTATTCGTCTTTATCATGTCTTTCGTGAAAATGATGGAAAGGAAAATTGTGCTCAATTGATAGAAGAAGAATTCAATAAAATGTTTGGCATAAAATCTTTGAATGATGAGCATGATTGCAATGTTGTTAGTATGAATTCTATGAGTATCCATGATGCCAATGATATGCAAAGCCACAAGCTTGGGGATGCTATGTTTGATGAAGATGATATTTTTAGTCGCCCAAGTTTTGATGAGAAAATTTATTATGATGATAACATGCCTCCTATTTATGATGATTATATTGATGAAAGTGGATTTGGAGAGGTCGTGACTTTATTTAATAATGAATCCACTATTTTGGAAGAGGTTTCAATTGATTATGACAACAAAGTTGCTATCTATGATGATTATTGTGATGACATGTATGCTATAAAGAATAATGATAACCTTGAAACTTGTCATCATGATTTTAATTTTCAATTGAATTATGCCAATCAAGTATCTCATGATAGTTATTTTGTTGAGTTTGCTCCCACTATTATGAATGAGAAGAAAATTGCTTATGTGGAGAGTAGTAAAATTTCTATGCTTACGTATCATGACAAGAATGCTTTGTGTGATGGGTATATTGTTGAATTTCTTCATGATGCTACTGAAAATTATTATGAGAGAGGATCATATGCTTGTAGGTGTTGCAATAATATCAAGTTTCCTCTCTATGTGTTGAAAGTTTTGAAGTTATGCTTGTTTTGCATTCCTATGCTAGTTGATTCTTTCTCCCATAAACTATTTGCTCACAAAATCCCTATGCATAGGAAGTGGGTTAGGCTTAAATGTGTTTGATATATTTCTCATGATGCTCCCTTTAGGTTTCAATTCTTTACTTCTATGTGAGCATCATTCAAAATTATCATGCCTAGCTAAAAGGCATTAAAGAAAAGCGCTTGTTGGGAGACAACCCAATATTTATACCTACTGTTTTAGTGTGTTCACATGATTAAGATACTGTAGTAATCATGTTTTATATGTTTTCTTTCAATAAAGTGCCAAGTAAAACCTTTGGGATAGTGTGGATACTTGTTGATTCAATTATGTGCAAAAACAGAAACTTTTGCCTCCAGTGTTTAATTTCCCAGATTTTACTGGAGCGTCAAAAAATTCTGAAATTTTTACACAGTATTTATATGCAAAATTTTTACGTTTTCCTAATTTTTCAGAATTTTTAGAGTTCTAGAAGTATGGTAGTTGCTCTGATCATTACAGACTGTTCTGTTTTTGACAGATTCTGTTTTCAATGCATAGTTTGCTTGTTTTAATGTTTCCATAGCTTATATTATGAGATATAAATTGTGGAAATGATGGAATAAAGTAGGCATTATATGGTAACAATTGTGAATCTTGTCTTGGACAGTACCTAAGTGATGGTTTATTCTTTATCATACTAACCGTTCTCACGAAGTTCCGTTAAGTTTTGTGTGATTGAAGTTTTCAAGCTTTGGGTGAGATGACGATGGATGAAGGAATAAGGAGTGGCAAGACCCTAAGCTTGGGGATGCCCAAGGCACCCCAAGGTAATATTCAAGGAAGACCCAAGCAACTAAGCTTGGGGATGCCCCGGAAGGCATCCCCTCTTTCGTCTTAATCCATCGGTAACCTCACTTGGAGCTATATTTTTATTCGTCACATAATATGAGTTTTGCTTGGAGCATCATTTTCTTTTGTTGAGATTTGCTTCCTGTTATCAATAATCATGTTTTGTATCTTTTAGTTCAATAAAATGCCAATTATAGCCTTTACCATGCTCAGTTTGCAAGTTCATGTGTTGCTGTTTGAAAACAGAAAGTTTTCTGTTATGTCCAGAATATTCCTGAATAGTCAGAACATGATCAAAATCTGAAATTTTTACACAGTAAGCATGCATGAGTTCTCTGTCACGTGTTAATTTTTCAGAATTTTTGGAGCTAGGGAAGTACGGATTCTTATTTACCCTTTACAGACTGTCCTGTTTTGGCAGATTGCTGTTATAGTTGCATTGATTGCATATGTTGGCTTGTTTAATGATTCTATTTGAGGATAGGAGTATTAAATATGCAGAGGCATTTAGTATTCAATGTTTAATTATAATTTTAGTGATTTTCTACAGTAGAGAATGTCGAGGTTTTGAGTGGATCTATACTAACATATCTCACAAGATCTTGTCAAGTTTTGTGTGGATGAAGTTTTTGAAACTTAGGGAAACTACTATATGAGAAGAATTAACGAGACACAAGAGTTCAAGCTTGGGGATTCCCAAGGCTCCCCAAGTTATTATTCCAAGAAGTATCTAGCATTCAAGCTTGGGGATGCCCCGGTAGGCATCCCATCACTTTTCTTCATCAACTATCGGTTAGTCTCGATTGAACCCAAGTTTTTACTCGTTCACATAATGTGTGCTATACTTGGTTGTGTCTTTGTTTTGCTAGATGTTTGAATAAAATATCAAGATCTGAAACTTTTTAAATCAGAGAGAGTCCTCACATAGCTACTTAATTCTTTCACTACTCATTTATCTTCGCTTATATATTTTGGAGTAGTTTGTCATTAATTCTCATGCTTCACTTATATCTTCTTGAGAGTTAATAATAGTAATGGTAATTTGCACAAGATATGAATTTGGTCCCAAGATGATGAATATTCGAGAGGGTTATAATAAAAACTTTCATATAGATCATTGGATATGATAAGTGTGATTCCTTGCAATGAAAATAATGAAAGAGGTCATATGCTAATCTTATGGAAAGTAATGACATTACATAAACAAAAGTATAAGTGGTAAAATTTATTGGAGGTTAACAAGCATAGCATTAGTCAATGATGCAATTCATGAAAAATTTAATAAGGGAAGAGAAGATTCACATGCAAATATACTATCTTGGACATCTTTTATGATTGTGAGCCCCCATTAAGTATTTTATGTCAAATTGCTGACGTTGGACAAGGAAGACAACGTAATGAATTATGTTTGTTCATATTCACATAGAAGTTATATTGTTATAGATCCTCCAACATGTGGTGCTTGCCCAATATCTTGGCTAGCCAAAAATCCGCACCAAGTAGAGATACTACTTGTGCATCCAAAACCCTTAAACCCAGTTTCATGTCATGAGAGTCCACTATATCTACCTAGGGATTGAATAAGATCCTTCAAGTAAGTTTTCATCGGTGCAAAAAGCAATAAAAATTGCCTCTAAATATGTATGATCATTTATTGCAAGGGAAAATAAGTGTAGTACGAACTTGTGATGGTAAAGAAATAAAAGCGACGGACTGCATAATAAAGGTTGCTATCACAAGGGGCAATATAATGTGACGTTCCTTTGCATTAAGGGCTTGTGCATCCAAAAATAAAAAGCTCATGACAACCTCTGCTTCCCTCGGCGAAGGGCCTATCTTTTACTTATATAAATTTACTTTTATGAATTTATTTTTTATGCAAGAGTCAATAGAGTTCCCCTCTACTTCTTTTTTATCTCCAACGTATCTATAATTTATGAAGTATTCATGCCATGTTTATTATAGTTTTGTATGGTTTTGGTGCACTTTTATATGGCTTTTATATGATTTTCATGGACTAACATATTGACCTAGTGCCCAGTGCCAGTTGTTGTTTTCTGCCCTATTTTTGTTTTATAGAAAATCAATACCAAACGAAGTCCAAATGCCACAAAACTTTTTGGAGATTTTTTATTGGCCAAGATAAACACCAGAAGCTTCAGGAGGAGGCCAGAAGACCCACAGGGGCTCCACGAGCCACCAGGGCGTGCCACCCCCCCCCCCCCAGGCGCGCCCTGGTGCCTCGTGGGCCCCCTATGGCCCTTCTTCGCGTGATTCCAACGCCAAAAAATCATATATATTCAGAAACCCCCGAAAGTTAACCTAGATGAGTTTTTACGCCGCCGCAAGCCTCTGTACCAGAGAGATCCCATCTATAGCCCTTTTCCGACACCCTGTCGGAGGGGGGAAGGCATCACCGGAGGCCATCTTCATCATCCCGGTGGTCTTCATGACAAGGAGGGAGTAGTTCACCCTCGGGGCTGAGGGTTTGTACCAGTAGCTATGTGTTTGATCTCTCTCTCTCTCTCTCTCTCTCTCTCGTGTTCTTGAGATGGCACGATCTTGATGTATCGCGAGCTTTGTTGATATAGATGAATCATATGGAGTTTTCCCCTCTCTATCTTCTTGTGATGAATTTAGTTTTCCCTTTGAAGTTTTCTTATCGGATTGAGTCTTTAAGGATTTGAGAACACTTGATGTATGTCTTGCATATGGATATCTGTGGTGACAATGGGATATTCACTTGAGTCACTTGATGTATGTTTTGGTGATCAACTTGCGGGTTCCGTGACCTTGGGGATCTATGCATAAGGGTTGGCACACGTTTTCGTCTTGACTTTCCGGTAGAAATTTTGGGGCACTCTTTGAAGTTCTTTGTGTTGGTTTGAATAGATGAATCTGAGATTGTGTGATGCATATTGTATAATCAAACCCGTGGGTACTCATGGTGACATTGGAGTGCCTAGGTGACATTAGGGCTTTGGTTGATGTGTATCTTAAGGTGTTATTCAAGTACGAACTCTAGGGCTGTTCGTCACAATTAATGGGGATGGCTCATAAGATTGATCGGGAAGGATAACTTTGAGGTGGTCTTGTACCCTACAACAATTTCTTCGTTTGTTCTCCGCTATTTGTGACTTTGGAGTGAAGTCTTTGTCGCACGTGAGGGATTTACATATGATTCAACTATGTCAACAATGTTGGGAGATCGCACTAGTGAAAGTATGAACCCTAGGCCTTGTTTCTAAGCATTGCAATACTGTTTTTATGCCCGTTTACTTTTTGCTACCTTGCTGTTTTTATATTTTCAGATTACAAAAACCTATATCTACTATCCATACTACACTTTTATCACCATCTCTTCGCCGAACTAGTGCACCTATACAATTTACCATTGTATTGGGTGTGTTGGGGACACAAGAGATTTCTTGTATTTGGTTACAGGGTTGCTTGAGAGATACCATCTTCAACCTACGCCTCCCACGGATTGATAAAGCTTAGGTCATCCACTTGAGGGAAAATTGCTACTGTCCTACAAACCTCTGCGCTTGGAGGCCCAACACGAGTCTACAAGAACAAATTGTGTAGTAGACATCAGCCTCCCAACTACAGTGGCTGCCTCATCACTTGTCATTGCTTTCTTGGCTAGCTTTGAAAAATCCATTATCATGTTCACTTGGCGCACTTGGTTCTACGAAGTCCGGTGCAGGGATCTGGTTAGTTGGCGGCGGCACACTCAGGACTGCATCCTGTGTCCAGCGTCGCTTTATGTAGTGCGTAGGGATCTCATCGACGCCAAGGTGCGTGAAAATTTTCAGGACATGGCAACAAAGGAGTCCGTCCCTATGCCACTTGCAACATTTACAGTCGCAGATGCTGCTTTTGGCCTCACTGTGACAAGATACTTCCTCGCCCCATACATTGCAATGACATCTTTGTTGGGTACAAGGTCATAAAAGTGACACCAACGGGGCGTATATTGTACTGGCCAATCATCTCAAACTCAGTCCTAAACTTTACATAGATGTCCCTAGTGTACGCCTTGTAGGCATGCCTCTCAACGGGGAAAGCGACCACCTTTGTGCGCCCAAATGTTCTGTCCAGTAGTTGTTCCCACCCTCCCTCACAAGTATGTGCACCTGAATCTTCTCGTATTGCTTGACAAAGTTGAGGAGTGACTTGTGCGGGCTCACATAGCGCTTTAAGACAGCGTTGAACCCTTCGCTGTGTTGCGTCGATTGAAGGAACGGGAAGAATCTGAACTTGAGAGCATGGCACCCATGTAGCCCGGTCTTCATAGAGTTTCTCAAAGTGGCCATGCATTAGCCCTTCATACTTTAGCAAAAGTGCAGCCCACTTACGCTCAAATTCAGCCAGGGTGAAACTGAAGTCAATACATTCGTTGAAGTCTTTCAGCAAATCTGGGTTCCTAGCCAACACAGAGCCAAGCTTTTCTTGCGCTTTCTTCATGATATGCCAACGGCAACAACAGTGTATGATCGTCGGTAACTTCCTCTTGATTGCCGCTGCCATTGCAGCGTCTTGGTCCATGATAATGTGGTCCGGTGCCAATCCATCCATTGCCTCCAGAGAAGCATCAAAAAGGCAGTCATAGCTTTAGGCTAGTTCATTGCGCACAAAGCCACATCCAAGCATAATTGACTGCCCATGTCTGCTGATGCCAATGAAGAGGGCGAATGGCATATTGTACATGTTTGTAAGACAAGTTGCATCAAACGATACGCAATCATGATAAGCCTCCGCATAAGCTTTCCGTGCCGCACCATCCACCCAAAACAAGTTCTCACACCTGCGTTCCGCATCCGTCTTGCACTTGAAGAAAAACCCTGGGTCTGTTTCCTTCACCTTGCAAAAGTAGTTGAGTGTCTCTTCAATGTCGCAGTCTTTAGTGGCAGCATTCAGTTTTGCACAGTGGTTGTGTATGGCTTTACATGTGTAAGGGACAATCAACTCTGAACCATAGTATGAAGACATTATCATCATCATTCTGCCTGGCAAAAACAAAATAAACCACTGTGTTTCAGGCAACTAACCATAATGTAGGAAGCAACTTATGCATAGAATAGAAGCAACTCATATACATAAATAGAACCATACTAGGATTTATATAAAGTTTCTGGAAAAGATATTTTTTCCTTTTTTGGGTGGATGGAAGTAGTGATATAAAGTTTTTTTTCCTTTTTATAGAAAGTTTTTTAGGCAACTAGAAAGATGAACACAAGTGTTCCTACATTTATGTTTCTAGCAACATCATACCCATATATGAACAAAATTGTTAATTTTGACATGTGTTTTCTTTGTTCTTTTTCAGCTGGAGATCACAACTTTTCGTGGAAAAAACACACATATCTCAGGGAGAGTTTAGCGGGGTAGAAGACCTAGGGGGAAGACCTATTAGTGGTGTAGATTGACCTTTCGTTTCTTCTTTTCTTTTCTTCCTTTTATTCGTGAGATCATGCGCACCTAGTGAACTACTTGGAATGGTTTGTTGGAATTCTTTCTGTGTTTGTGGTTTGAATTTCGCGATACCATATGCATGTTACTGCTACCTACAGCATCACTCTTTTTTTTAGTATATGCTCCGTGTGTTTTTGGCTGTTTATGCATGATTTTTTTTGTGTGAAGTTTTCATGTAGACATGCAAAAATCCTAATGCAAAATGCAGCTAAATCACACAGGAGTTGCCTCATTTTTAGGACTAGACTTGCCTTTTTCAGTAGGTCCATCAAGCTACACGGTGGACCTACATCCCCTTTTTCTACTTTGCAGTTGCTCCATCCATACAATTGTGACGCCCCCGACTTAATCGTGCACTAATCATACACACAAATGCACATGATCAAGCCTAGGTACTAACTTGAAGATATCACAACACAACTCTACACAAATAAAAGTCATACAAGCTTTATAATACAAGCCAGGGGCCTCAAGGGCTCGAATACATAAGCTTGAGTCATACAAGCATCAGCGGAAGCAGAAGTATCTGAGTACAGACACAAAGTTAAACAAGGGTGCCTTAAGAAGGCGAAAACAAACAACGACTCTGATTGAAAGAGGCAAGGCCTCCTGCCTGGGAGCCTCCTAAACTACTCCTGGTTGTCGACGCTCTCCACGTAGTAGTAGGCTCCACCGGAAGTGTAGTAGCGGTCATCGGCAGTAACAGCTGGCTCCTAGGATCCGTCATCTGGTCGCAGCAATCGGGTATGGGGGAAAAGAGTAGCAAAGCAACCGTGAGTACTCATCCAAAGTACTCGCAAGACTGACATCAGAACTATGCTAAGTATGCATCGGTATCAAAGGAATGGGGCTATATCTTTGGACTAAACTGCAGAAATGCCGGAACAGAGGGGGAAAAGCCTAGCCTATCGAAGACTAGCATCTTCAGCGGTCTTACAGCATAAGAAGAGTGCAGATTAGTACATAATTAAAGTAGCAAGCATGTTGTGATAAAGCCTAGAGATCCTTCCTCGACTCCCTGCGAGAAAGCGATCCCGAAGCTTACAATTAATTCTCTTATATCTAGTTCAAGTAGTAATAGATCAGGATACAACACTGAGCGTCATGTTATCATGGACACGGCTATTCGAATAGATAACTTCCCTACAGGGGTGCACTACTGTTACCCAACACGCTCGATTAACCCTGGCCGGACACACTTTCCTGGGTCATGCCCGGCTTCGGCTGATCGACACACCGCAGCCGTACCTAGAGCTTAACAGAGAGGTCCCCGCCGGTCTACATCCTAAGCGCTCCGGAATCTTGGGCCCATCGCCCTTTGCACTCCGGGTCGTTATGCGATGAGCCGGGACGAGCACCACCTCATCCTGGATGGCACTGGCCTGACAGGCCCACAAGGCTGAACTGGACATCTGACAGAGCTTTCGGCTGATACATACGGTGTCGAGGGCCCCATTAAACCATTATCCCACGTGGTGGTAGTGCGTATAGGCCAGTGGCCAACTCAGATCAATACCCAAATCCGTTAGTGCATTGGGAGCTCGCGGTGACGATCAGTACTCCTGTCGTCCCATCTCAAGGAAGTGCAACAAGGGCCAGGCCCATCCCTCTCTAGGGCGGTCTCTGCCTGCCCGGCCACGCCTCGTAATTATCTCGCGGATACCCTCACGGTCAACCTGACTACATATCTCTCGTGGGTACCCCTCGGTGTCGACCCGTGTTTACCCAGGGACTGCAGTAAAAGTAGGGTATCCATGTGTTCATCACATCAAGGGGGAATCCGAGGAATCACCCTCGATGATTCCTACTCGATGCATCCAACAAGGTGAACCCAGAGGTATCACCCTCGAAGGCATTCACACTTGCGGGGTTGCACGACAGAAGCTTCTCCGGAGGTGGAGGGAGAGGAATCACCCTCGGTAATCCATGTCCGATTAGCTATACTACAGAGGCATCATCAGGAGTGAGTTAAGAGGTATCACCCTCGTCACTCGAGGACAACTCTGAAGAGTCGGACAACTTAGGGGGGTGTGCGGTGCTATGCTGGTCTCAGCCCAACGATCACATTGATCGGGGAACTAGTAGCTAAGCGGGGCAACTAGGACAAGGATGGGGCCACAGATGGATTTCATTCAACCTATACTAAGCATGTAGGATATCTGGTAAAGTATCAACAGAAGTTACAATAAACAGGCTATGCTCAAGAATAGGATAAAACAATAGCAGCAGCAAATTCTAATGCAAGCAAGAGGGAGAAAGAATAGGTGGTATAAGCATGCGTCAAGGGGGTTTTGCTTGCCTGGTTGCTCTGCGGCAAAAGATGGGTCGCCAACGGAGTAGCAGTCGTCGGGGTCGGCGTCGGTCTCGGCGTCTATCGAGAGAGAAGAGGGGGAAGAAACAATAAATTCACGGCAACAATTCAACAACGATGCATGACATGCCTAAATGAGATGCTGGGGTGTTTTACTGCCTAACTAAATGTTTTAGTTAACATAGGAATTTATTTGGATTTATTTTATTAAAATTGAGCAGTATTCATTTATCAAAACCAGTTAAATAGTTCCATGTTCACCTAGCTAGGAGTGTTGGACAGGCATTTTGATCACATATCCAGATTCTTCATATTTTTCTGATCATTTTTCATATATAAATTATTTTAATCCGAGTTACGGTTTATTTTATATGATTTTTCAAAGTTTTATTGAATTTCTGGAATTATTTTAATTATTAAATTCGAATTATCCAAAACAGTGAAATGTGATGTCAGCATGACGTCAGTGTGACGTCAGTGGGTCAAACCCAGCTGACCAGATCAAACCTGACAAGTGGGTCCCACTGGTCAATGTCACAGTAGTTAATTAGGGATTAATTTTAACTAAATTAGGTTAATTAGTTAGTGGGGCCTACTGTCAGTGTCAGATTAATTAACTAATTAACTTAATTAACGTAATTAGGATTAACATATTTAATTAATGTTTTATTTATTAATAAAATTATTTAAATTTCGGCGGGACCCACATGTCAGTGACTGGGCCAGCCCAGTCAGCAGTTGACTGGGTTAACCCAGTCAACTGGGGCCAGTGGGGCCCATGGTCAGCGACCCAGAGGCGGGCCCGACCGTGCCACGTCGGCGGTGGCCGGTGGCAAGCCGCCGGCGACGTCGAAACGCGGCAGCGTCCTCGGGAGCTCGCCGGAATTGCGCTACAGGCGTCCAAACGGAGCGTGGCCGGGCTCGTTCGAACGAGTCAAACGAGCCGCGTCGAATGGTGGCGGTACCGTCGCCAGAGACGGCTGGAATCGATGCCGGCGACGAGGTCAGCGGCGGAGCGTTTCGGGCGACGGTGGATTCGGCGTTTGCGGGCACGGCGAGGCACGTGGACTAGCGCGTTGGGGTCCTACGGCTGTGCTGAGCTCGATGCCGAGCTCGAATGAGCTTAACGACGACTAAATGGACGGCGACGAGCTCGTCGGCGGAGCTGGGTTCAGATGGCAATGACAGAGGCGGCTACGGGGATGGAATCGCACGGGAGAGAGAGGGGAAAGATGCGGGGGCTCACCGTGAGCCAGTAGGTGAGCAAGGTGTGCGCGGGGAAGGCTCGGTGGCGCCAGAATCGTCGCCGGAGTTCGGCAGTGCAGAGGAAGAAGAAGAGGGCGTCGAGCTCGTCTCGGTGGCTCTCGGCTTCGGTTCGTTGGCGCGGTCGAAGCAGTTGACGATGGCGAGCACGGAGGACAGGTCAGCGAGGCGAGGTGGCAACGGTGGCCGTGGGATCGAGCGGCGCCCGACGACGACGGCGCTCGGATGAGTTGGGGAACAAAGGAGAGAGGGAGAGAAGGCGGGCTAGGGTTCGCCAGGGGGTTGCGGGAGTCCTTATCCACACGGGGGAGCCGCGGGATGGACGACAGCGCGCCATCCGGGCGGTGAACGGCTGCGCGTGCGCGTCGAGCGCGCCATGGCTTCTGGCGCGTGAGAGGAAGGAGAAGGCCGAAGTGGGCCGGGCCGATTTGTACTGTGCACTGGAAGCCCAAGTGCACAGTAGCCGTTGTTCTTTTTCTTTATCCTATTCCATTTTCTGTTTTCATTTCTGCTTTGTAAAATGTTTGGACACCATTTCATTTTTGTAAACTAGGTGACTTGGCTCAATAATTATTGGGCAATATTAACTACTACCAGAAATTTGTTTGGGGTCCATATATTTTCATTTGAATTTTATTTAAATAAAATGGGATTGAATGGTGCTGTTTGGTACTGTTTCAGGATGTTTGAGTCACTTAAATAATTCAATTAATGATGATTTTATTTTTATAATTGCTTTGGGAATATTTGCAATATTATGAACTATTTAGTTTAATTATTTGAAGAAGTTTTTATTTGACTTGGATTTTGAATTTTAAATTGAAGTTGAATTATTTCCTAGATGCAATTTATTTAGGATGATAATGATGACATGGCAATTTAATTAGCTTAATGACAGGGTTAAGATCTGGGGATGTTACAAATCTCCCCCACTACAAGAAATCTCGTCCCGAAATATAAGAGGTGAAGGTAAGGGGTATCTCCGGGGTCAAGGATGTACAGGAGAGTCAGGTTTCGATCCTGTGGAACTGTGGTGAATGTCGATTAATAGTGGGATGGCAGTGACATCTTGCAAGGTCACGACAGCAAGGCAAGTCAGAGGACAATCATTTGGGGGTGTTGACTTAAGCAGAGAATTATCATTGCTCAGATAAAGCCATATTATAAGAAAGGTTAACCAGACCAATGGAAAGGAACAATTGCAGACAATCCAGCTCTCCGGATGGATGTGATTACGAGAACCTAAAGTTAGAGTCAGCAAAATCATTTAACCCGAATAGAAGAGGATTCAGAGTCCCAGAGTAAGGAAGGGGAATAAAAGATCCTAATCCCATCCATTGGAGATGTGGGCCCGTAAGCCACACAGCCATGTTAGTAAAATAGTTTTTGGGAAAACTAGACTCAACTTCGACCAAGGAATTGGAAGGGGCTTCCTACAGGCAGTCGGCTCTGATACCAACTTGTGACGCCCCCGACTTAATCGTGCACTAATCATACATGCAAATGCACACGATCAAGCCTAGGGACTCACTTGAAGATATCACAACACAACTCTACACAAATAAAGGTCATACAAGCTTTATAATACAAGCCAGGGGCCTCGAGGGCTCGGATACATAAGCTTGAGTCATACAAGCATCAGCGGAAGTAGAAGTATCTGAGTACAGACACAAAGTTAAACAAGCGTGCCTTAAGAAGGCGAAAACAAACAACGACTCTGATCGAAAGAGGCAAGGCCTCCTGCCTGGGAGCCTCCTAAACTACTCCTTGTCGTCGACGGTCTCCACGTAGTAGTAGGCTCCACCGGAAGTGTAGTAGCGGTCGTCGGCAGTAACAGCTGGCTCCTGGGATCCGTCATCTGGTCGCAGCAATCGGGTATGGGGGAAAAGAGTAGCAAAGCAACCGTGAGTACTCACCCAAAGTACTCGCAAGACTGACATCAGAACTATGCTAAGTATGCATCGGTATCAAAGGAATGGGGCTATATCTTTGGACTAAACTGCAGAAATGCCGGAATAGATGGGGAAAAGCCTAGCCTATCGAAGACTAGCATCTTCAGCGGTCTTACAGCATAAGAAAAGTGCAGATTAGTACATAATTAAAGTAGCAAGCATGTTGTGGTAAAGCCTAGAGATCCTTCCTTGACTCCCTGCGAGAAAGCGATCCCGGAGCTTACAATTAATTCTCTTATATCCAGTTCAAGTAGTAATAGATCAGGATACAACACTGAGCGTCCTGTTACCGTGGACACGGCTATTTGAATAGATAACTTCCCTGCAGGGGTGCACTACTGTTACCCAACACACTCGATTAACTCTGGCCGGACACACTTTCCTGGGTCATGCCCGGCCTCGGCTGATCTACACACCGCAGCCCTACCTAGAGCTCAACAGAGAGGTCCCCGCCGGTCTACATCCTAAGCACTTCGGGGTCTTGGGCCCATCGCCCTTTGCACTCCGGGTCATTATGCGATGAGCCGGGACGAGCACCACCTCAGCCTGGATGGCACTGGCCTGACAGGCCCACAAGGCTGAACTGGACATCTGACAGAGCTTTCGGCTGATACATACGGCGCCGAGGGCCCCATTAAACCATTATCCCATGTGGTGGTAGTGCGTATAGGCCAGTGGCCAACTCAGATCAATACCCAAATCCGTTAGTGCATTGGGAGCTCGCGGTGACGATCAGTACTCCAGTCGTCCCATCTCGAGGAAGTGCAACAAGGGCCAGGCCCATCCCTCTCTGGGGCGGTCTCTGCCTGCCCGGCTGCGCCTCATAATTATCTCGCGGATACCCTCACGGTCAACCCGACTACATATCTCTCGCGGGTACCCCTCGGGGTCGACCCGTCTTTACCCGGGGACTGAAGTAAAAGTAGGGTATCCGTGTGTTCATCACATCAAGGGGGAATCTGAGGAATCACCCTCGATGATTCCTACTCGATGCATCCGACAGGGTGAACCCAGAGGAATCACCCTCGAAGGCATTCACACTTGCGGGGTTGCACGACAGAAGCTTCTCCGGAGGTGAAGGGAGAGGAATCACCCTCGGTAATCCACGTCTGATTAGCTATACTACAGAGGCATCATCGGGAGTGAGTTAAGAGGTATCACCCTCGTCACTCGAGGACAACTCTGAAGAGTCGGACAACTTAGGGGGGTGTGCGGTGCTATGCTGGTCTCAGCCCGACGATCACATTGATCGGGGCACTAGTAGCTAAGCGGGGCAACTAGGACAAGGATGGGGCCACAGATGGATTTCATTCAACCTATACTAAGCATTTAGGATATCTGGTAAAGTTTCAACAGAAGTTACAATAAACAGGCTATGCTTCAGAATAGGATAAAACAATAGCAGCAGCAAATTCTAATGCAATCAAGAGGGAGAAAGAATAGGTGGTATAGGCATGTGTCAAGGGGGTTTTGCTTGCCTGGTTGCTCTGCGGCAAAAGATGGGTCGCCGACGGAGTAGCAGTCGTCGGGGTCGGCGTCGGTCTCGGCGTCTATCGAGAGAGAAGAGGGGGAAGAAACAATAAATTCACGGCAACAATTCAACAACGATGCATGACATGCCTAAATGAGATGCAGGGGTGTTTTACTGCCTAACTAAATGTTTTAGTTAACTTAGGAATTTATTTGGATTTATTTTATTAAAGTTGAGCACTATTCACTTATCAAAACCAGTTAAATAGTTCCATGTTCACCTAGCTAGAAGTGTTGGACAGGCATTTTGATCACATATCCAGATTCTTCATATTTTTCTGATCATTTTTCATATATAAATTATTTTAATCCGAGTTACGGTTTATTTTATATGATTTTTCAAAGTTTTACTGAATTTCTGGAATTATTTTAATTATTAAATTTGAATTATCCAAAACAGTGAAATGTGACATCAGCATGACGTCAGTGTGACGTCAGCGGGTCAAACCCAGCTGACCAGGTCAAACCTGACCAGTGGGTCCCACTGGTCAGTGTCACAGTAGTTAATTAGGGATTAATTTTAACTAAATTAGGTTAATTAGTTAGTGGGGCCTACTGTCAGTGTCAGATTAATTAACTAATTAACTTAATTAACGTAATTACGATTAACATATTTAATTAACGTTTTATTTATTAATAAAATTATTTAAATTTCGGCGGGACCCACATGTCAGTGACTGGGCCAGCCCAGTCAGCAGTTGACTGGGTCAACCCAGTCAACTGGGGCCAGTGGGGCCCATGGTCAGCGACCCAGAAGCAGGCCTGGCCGTGCCACGGCGGCAAGCCGCCGGCGACGTCGAAACGCGGCGGCGTCCTCGGGAGCTCGCCGGAATTGCGCTACAGGCGTGCAAACGGAGCGTGGCCGGGCTCGTTCGAACGAGTCGAACGAGCCGCGTCGAATGGTGGCGGTACCGTCGCCGGAGACGGCTGGAATCGACGCCGGCGACGAGGTCAGCGGCGGAGCGTTTAGGGCGACGGTGGATTCGGCATTTGCGGGCACGGCGAGGCGCGTGGACTAGCGCGTTGGGGTCCTACGGCTGCGCTGAGCTCGATGCCGAGCTCGAATGAGCTTGACGGCGACTAAATGGACGGCGACGAGCTCGTCGGCGGAGCTGGGTTCGGACGGCGATGACAGAGGCGGCTACGGGGACGGAATCGCACGGGAGAGAGAGGGGGAAGATGCGGGGGCTCACCGTGAGCCTGTAGGTGAGCAAGGTGTGCGCGAGGAAGGCTCGGTGGCGCCGGAATCGTCGCCGGAGTTCGGCGGTGCAGAGGAAGAAGAAGAGGGCGTCGAGCTCGTCTCTGTGGCTCTCGGCTTCGGTTCGTTGGCGCGGTCGAAGCAGTCGATGATGGCGAGCACGGAGGACAGGTCAGCGAGGCGAGGCGGCGACGGTGGCCGCGGGATCGAGCGGCACCCGGCGACGACGACGCTCGGATGAGGTGGGGAATGAAGGAGAGAGGGAGAGAAGGTGGGCTAGGGTTCGCCACGGGGTTGCGGGAGTCCTTATCCGCACGGGGGAGCCGCGGGAAGGACGACAGCGCGCCATCCGGGCGGTGAACGGCTGCGCGTGCGCGTCGAGCGCGCCATGTCTTCTGGCGCGCGAGAGGAAGGAGAAGACCGAAGTGGGCCGGGCCGATTTGTACTGTGCACTGGAAGCCCAAGTGCACAGTAGCCGTTGTTCTTTTTCTTTATCCTATTCTGTTTTCTGTTTTCATTTCTGCTTTGTAAAATGTTTGGACACCATTTCATTTTTGTAAACTAGGTGACTTGGCTCAATAATTATTGGGCAATATTAACTACTACCAGAAATTGGTTTGGGTCCATATGTTTTTATTTGAATTTTATTTAAATAAAATGGGATTGAATGGTGCTGTTTGGTACTGTTTCAGGATGTTTGAGTCACTTAAATAATTCAATTAATGTTGATTTTACTTTTATAATTGCTTTGGGAATATTTGCAATATTATGAACTATTTAGTTTAATTATTTGAATAAGTTTTTATTTGACTTGCATTTTGAATTTTAAATTGAAGTTGAATTATTTCCTAGATGCAATTTATTTAGGATGATAATGATGACATGGCAATTTAATTAGCTTAATGACAGGGTTAAGATCTGGGGATGTTACAACAATAGAGTTGGCTAAAATTAGAGGTCTAGCTGCGCATTTTTTACAGACATCTCTAAACCCTATCTTAGGGGGAGTTGCTTGGTTTTTCCTTTTGCTACCTGTAACCCATAGTTTCCCAGTTTTTACACTGTGTTCTTTCTTCACCTCTTTTTCATCATAGATTTTGCAAAATCAGGAACAAAAAACCACTTGATGTTCAACCAGACAGGGTTGTGGTGATTGATCAAGAGGGAGAGGAGTGCAGATAGAAGATCCAAGATCAAGGGCGAGAGGGGGGTGGTTTTGTGGGGGGGGGGGGGGGGGGGGGTTGTGGGGGTGCTTACCTTGATTTTCAAGACGCCATGGCTGGGGCTGGTTCTTCAGATCTGACTAGAAGGAAGAAAGGAGGAGGAAGGAGGAAGGAGTCGTTGCGTGGGGTTGCTCGTCAAGCAAAAGAGAGGGTCACGTGGGAGGAGCGAGAGGGGGACCAGGTGGGGTGGGTGATTTTGCCAGAACGCGTGAGGGCGCTGCGAGAGGACCAGTGGGCATGCGATCGCGGGGGTGCAGGGACCAGGCGTGGGGCGCGCGGGGGAATCCTTTTTTGGGTGTCCTGGTCACGTGCGGAGCTGCTCCTTCATTTTTTTGAAGAGCGCTCACTCCCGCGAACGGGCGCCGCCTAGTCACGTCCAACAAAAAGAACGAGTCGACGCTGGGTTGCACCAGCCATATAGCTGTGCCACTACATACAGATGTGCCAGATTAACCTTGTATTCTGCGGGTGCACCAGCCATTTGGAAGTATTTCTCGCATTGACGAATCCATCCTGTTGGGTTGTCCCCGTCAAAGCGTGGGAATTCCATGCGTGGACCTTTGGTAATGCTTTTGAGAAATTGAGTGCGCATCTCCTGCTCATACTGTTTCTGAAAATCATCTCAACTCTGACGAACATCTGGGGGCTGAAAACTGTGAAAACCTGGGGTACGAGCAGTTTTGTATGCTGTTGTTGGAGTGACGTTGCCGGAGTGGACATCCAAGGCCGTGCTAGTACCAAACCCTGGAGGAACAGAAGGCCTGGGAACTTGGATTGGTGCCAAGTTAGGTGGAACTTGCGAGGAAACCTGTCGTGTCTTCTCTTACTCAAGAGCCAGTCGTTTCCTCAATTCTTCAGTCAGAGGTCTACCCCCTACAGCAGTGGTTTCCTTGTTGGCTTGTGGTTGAGGAGGAACTGTTGCTTGTTCTATACAAGATTGGCCCTGCTGTGCCGAAGTGGAGGCGTCTGTTGTGCTCAGAGATTTGAGCACATCGGCCATAGCTGCTAACTGCTGCGAATTCAGGGAAGAGACAGCCTCCTGTACACCGCTCCTCACAGAAACCATGGTATCTTGTTTGGTGTTGATGTTGTGCACGTCCTTACGCAGGTCATCCACTTCACCCTTAGCTCTGTTGTTTCTTCGCGATGTTGCAGGAAATCGCCCTTCATGGCGAGCAGATCGGCCACATCAGACTCGTCGAGACTGGCCTTGGAACGCCTCATCGTGGTCAAGTGGTTCAGAGAGGAATTTTACCGCCGCAACTTGCCGGGAACCCGATCTGAACACTTAACCCTGTTGCCGCCGTCGGAAACGCCATCAGAGCAGCACCACATGCCGCTTGACCTGGGATTTTACCGAGAGAGTGATGTGCTCAAACAACCAGTCGCGCCCAGCGAGCTGCTGCCGAACGTGTCTACCGCCGCCAGCGCCAATTGTACCCCGCCACCCACGCCCCCGATACGCCGCCACCGACACCACCAACACCGCCACCACTGACGAAAATTGGGAGGGAAGGAAGGGAAATCGGTGTAGCAGCTCTGATCTGTCGCGCCGCCGAGGAAAACCTACGCTCATGATACCAATTGTCATGCCCCGGTGAGGATCGGGAGATGAAATCGTACTAAATCACACAGATCTCACGAGAGGAAAGGGGAAAGTAGGTGCCCGCTAGGGTTTGTATTACTATAAGATATATGTTTGTATGATAGAGATGATTCTCAGAATAATCGGTAACCATTACGGACGGGGGTGCCGGGAATGAAATGCTACAGTAACAGTAATAATGATACAGTAATAAGGTGAGCTCCGCGAGCCATTGGATTGACGATCCTGTCTTGAATCTGAGCCGCTCCTTAACCGAAGATAGCGAACACTTGTAACTGAAGATGCGGGCCTGGCAGTACCCAGGTAGCATCGGTCGGCCGGTCACCCCTCAAGTCGGAGACGGGTGCCGAGCCCAAAACGAATCGCTACTGGGCCAACCTAGCACAACAGCCTCACACACTTCACTTTGAATAATATACTCTCTCCGATCCTTTTTAGTCTACATATAAGTTTTGTCCGAAGTCAAATTATCTCTACTTTGACCAAAATTATATAAAAAGGTATCAACATTCACAATGTCAAATCAATATTATCAGATTCATCACAAAATGTAGTTTCGTAGTGTATACTCCCTCCGTTCCAGAATACAAGGCGTATTGTTTTCCGTGCAAGTCAACCGTTTAAATGTTTGACCAAGATTATAGAATAAAATAATAACATCTGCAATACCTAATAGATAAAATATGAAACTAGTTCTCATGATGGATCAAATGATGTACATTTCGTATTGTGTATATTTATATATTTTTCTTAAAACTCGGTCAAACATGAACTCGTTTGACTTTTGAAAAAACAATTACACCTTGTATAAAGGAACGGAGGGAGTACTTGGTATTGTAGATGTTGATATTTTTTAATATAAATTAGGTCAATCTTTGTAAAGTTTGACTTGACACAAATCTAATACGCGGAGTAAAAATGAGCGGAGGGAGTAGGCAAACAAAAAGAACGAGTCGACGCTGCAGAGCCGAGCTACCACAAGCACGGCTTTTTGTTTTGTTTTGAGAAATTACCACAAGCACGGCTGTAGCTGACGGACAGCAACCACGGCTGCTGCTTTCTAATCACCCACGGCGACTTGGGGAAAATGAGGCCCGATCAAGATTCTTGCGGCCCATGCAGCGAGCCGGTTAGAACGAACCAAGCACGGGCGTATAATCCGTCATTTTTGTCCTTTTCATTAGTCCCACCCCGCCGAACCATTACAAAAATCCCCAATTTATATACAGTCACCATTATTCTGAATCACGTGTTATCCTGTTGAGTGCAATGCACAATGGTGCATCGCACAATATAATGATATATAATTAACACAATCTGAGACCCTCCGTTGCTTTTGCCATCCGATCCGTCCAGAACAGCCATTGGATCAGCCGCACGCTACGCAGCAGGTTGCGTCGTCCTCTTCCATCGTAGCAATACGAACACAGCAGACAGCTTGCTTCCTTCCTCCTCCGTTGCAGCATCGCCTGTGCCAGCTTGCTTCGTTCCATTGAAGCATCGCCGGTGCCCCATGCAGCACGGCGACCTCCCCTGATTAACCGGCCGCAGCGCCGGCGACCTCACGCAACACCACCGACGCTCCACGACAGCGGCGACCTCCCCGCAGCACCGGCAAACGCTCCCCAGACAATCTACAACACTGGCGACATCATCCTTTTCCTGCGGCACCACCTCGCCTCGTCACCTAAAAAATAGTAGCAACATCGTCAATGCTACGCAAAAAACGGCGCTGCTATGAGCCCGCTCCTTCGCGACCCTTCCCCGCAGCACCCGGTGACCTCCCGCAGCACCGGCTCGCCGCGTCGCCTGAAAAACCGTCGCAACATCATCAGTGCTGCTGCGAGCCCACCACTCGCAACACCGGCAATGTTTCTCCCGCACCGGCGACCACCCGCAGTATCATGCACGTGATAACGGTGTCTCCCCATTGGCCCAGGCCTTGCAGCAACTCGGCGAGCCGTGGGAGGGCAGCAAGATGGGCATAGTCCTGGGGCGAGCGAGCAGCGGCTGGTGGCGACGAAGATGAAGAGGAAGACCAGAGAGAGAGGAGAGAGGAGAGCCGATGGGATGGCACAGGCCGGGGCGCAATGGTGCCGCATGCCGGCACCCAGAGCAGCACGTGCTCCGGTCACCATGGCGCACCGGCTCCCATGGCCGGCCTTGGGAGAGGCCTAGGGTTTGTGGTTGCGAGCCCCATGGTCGGCCGGAGGTGAAGAGGCGTGGAGAGAAGAGATGCAGAGGCAACACAGGCTACCTCCCATGGCCGGCGAGGGAGAGGTCGGGGGTGGAGAAGACGCGGCGATGGCCAGCGGCAGCCCAACCTTGGCACTTGGCCTGGAGGCGACGGTCTCGCACGCACCCATGGTCATCTTCCTAACTCAAGGCACACCCATTGTGTTCATCATTATACTGTGATGTAGGATGTTATGTTCCTTATGCAGAAGAACTTTCCTAGTAGTTTGCTCATTATCTCCGCACCAGACAAAAGTAAAATAAAATAATATATATTAAAAGGATGGCAATATTCAGTGTCAAATAGAATATGTTTACCCATAAGAATTGAGGGTTTGGATCTACAGACTACCCATGTAGCTCACTGTACGTGTACAATTGGATGGAAGTATCTATCTCACTAATAGAATATTTTGCAATCGAAATTAGTAGGCCCTAACTTACTTTCAGGAAATGCAGAGCACCGCATGCTCATTTCTTTCAACAAGGCCTGTTATTACCAATCAAACGTACAGATGTAAAGCCTTTGAATAGTTAGAAGCATTAATCAAATATAATCGCCACACAAATTTGTCAATACCATAAGACTACCAAAGTTTGCTCAGGAACTTCCAATGGAGCAATATTCGACAACTTTTTAAGATGATAAAACTCTTCTGTCTGCCAAGCAACCTCTATGCTTACTATAAATCATAATCCACTTAAATCGTCTGTGTGTTGAATCCATTATGCGGGCATTCTAATCAGTTCTGGTTGGTTCATGTTGGTAAAAGCTGGAAAAGAAAGGAGGGGATAAATTCAATGTGGTTCTTTCAGAAAAATAGATCAAGGCAGCACAACATAGAAAATCATAATCCACTTAAATCGTCTGGATGAAATTTGATGAGCTGGCTAAGCTTTTTGCGAGAAGCCGAGAATGCTAAGTCGGTCGATAGGCGGATTGCTCCAAGCCTTCGAATGACTTGTTGGCTGGTCGGAAAGAGAAGTCCTGGGTTAGCAGAGGGAAAGTGAAACTCTGAGAACTTGTTAGGAAACTAAAAATATGAAAGAAGAGAAGAACCAACCATGTCAAATCAGGAAAGCAGGGATAGATCCAAAACTGGAGCTATCTTTGGTGTCCCCTCTCATGCTTTCTCATGAGATCCTGGACCAAGCAAAAATAACATACATGGGCAATTGAGTGTTGATTAACTTTGTGTTCAAAGCTTAATGTAGAATCAAGCTACACATGTTTAATACAGGGACTAAGTGATTTACTAAAACATGTGAATTTGTATTGAACAAAACTGAATCCTAGCAAGATGGTCGTCAATCAGTATAGAGGTAGGAGGAGCATTGTTCCTAGAAATGATGAAGAGGCCCCCTGACCATGTAGGACAGTTGTATGTGCGCCTCATGGTCGTAACTTTTTCCAACAAGGACGGCCACGCCGCCGCTCGCGAAGGAACAAGGAACGGCACAGACGGGCATGACGTGAGAGGAGAGGCGGACGGGCCGCCGGGACCTCGCAATGGTCTGCTCCAAGGCTGCCGCCGATGCAAACGTCCCTGGTCGCCATCTCGGAGGCCGGCATGGGAAGAGCCGTGGCAGTCCTTCTCCATAGCCTGAGCGCCAACCGCAGCAGCAGAGCAGAAGAGGACGCCGGGACAGCGCCGCGACCTGCGCGACGCCCACGCCCACCCTCGAAGGCAGCGTCGGCTGTCCTCCATTCGCCGGTGCCAGGGGCTCCGGCTCCGTCGCGCTCGCTTGGGTGCACAACGCGTGAGACCTCCATCGCCCCAACGTGCTGGCACGGGCCGGGGCACGGCGGTGCCGCATACCGGCACCCATAGCAGCACGTGCTCCGGTCACCGTGGCGCGCCGGCTCCCATGGCCGGCCTTGGGAGAAGCATAGGGTTTGTGGTTGCGAGCCCCGTGACCGGCCGAAGGTGGAGAAGAGGCGTGGAGAGAAGAGATGCCGGGGGGAGCAGCGGAGGCAACACGGGCTGCCTCCCATGGCCGGCGAGGGAGAGGGCAGGGGTGGAAAAGACGCGGCGACGGCTAGCGGCAGTCCAACCTTGGCACTTGGCCAGGAGGCGACGGTCTCGCGCGCACCCATGGTCATCTTCCTGACTCAAGGCCTCGTCCAGATGGAGCTTGATATGAGGGATGGGGGGAGTGGAGGAAGAGGGGGAGAGAGGAACGCCGCCGGGACCCGGGAGGGAGTTGGGAGAGAGACGGGGCAGAAAAGAAGAGAGGCGGCCAGAAGATTTATTCAGGGAAGAGAAAGCGGTGGAGGAAATTGAGCAGTGGACCCAGATCGAGATATTTCTGGTCAAAGCCAGGAACCAGACAAAGGCAAAAACCGCCCAGAAAACCGGTCCTGAACCTAAAAGACCAAATCCATGTGTCAATGCCCAAGACGCTTCACCGTAACACTGGGAAACCACAGGAGCCGGGCTAGCTCAGCCGGCTTTATATTTCTATATATAATCACAAAAACGGTTCCATGCCGAACATCTACAGATAATTTGAATAATTTGAGTTCAATTTTACATAATCCACTGAAAACACAATTTTAGAACAAATGCTCATGTAGCTATTTGTCTTTTTCACTCGTCTATTTCCATGAATTAGTGAAGAATTGGCTATCAGGAATAGGGCTTAAGTGTACTCTCATTTCAGAGATGTGCGAATCTGCATGCTGATAAGTCTGAGCTATGCTTGCACGCATCATATTTAAAGTTAGTGAGCAGCACAAGTACTTCACATTCAATCTTAAATCAAAGGAAATAACATCATATTTGAAACGATAAAAAAGATGTTACACTTTTTCTAGGAAAAGATGTATATTAACCCACTAACTTATTAGTGACTAGTAAGCTTGCACGCGCAATGCCAGTCTCATTCGAGTTCAAAATTTGAATATGCAAAGCTTCAAATTCCAATCCACATATAGCTACTTGTAATTCTCTGTGCAATGATTTGTAGCACCTTCCATATACTATGCGAGTTTGAAACCTGGTAGGATCCACTACTTCAGAAATCACAAACTTGCATAAAGCTTATATCGAAATTAAACCAATTGACATAAATTTCTCTGTTGATGAATCAATAGAAACCTATTTAATTTCATACGCTTATGGGGGGATACCAGATCAGTATCAAAGGCAACCTACGCCTTTTCTGGGCTAATGCACACATATAAGCTCTCAAAATTCTGAATTTCAGTGTCATTAAGCATATCAAAATATTTGCTTCTCAATGATGAATTAGTAAAGAACTGGTAGTTAACGATATTTTGTAGAAAAATTAAAATTAGCCCAACCGACTGGATTGTCTTGTCTTGGGTAGGAGATATGAATGTTGGTACCAATGACTACTGCCAAATATATCAGCCTATATATTGTGCGATGCTTAGAAGAGAAGCGCATTCAAATTCCCAAGGAGAATTGCACTTATATAGTCCATCAAATCGGGTCAACAATTCAACATACCTTTAAATGTCAAGTGATGTGAGTCGACTACAGACAAATAGCTCAAGAAAGGTGATGAGGAAATTAATATTAGCAGTGTAAAGGACTTCATACTGATTGCAAGTCACGCATATGCAGTCAAGTTGAGGCAGAAATCACTTTCATTGGAACATGCTATTAAGTCAATTTATGAACCTCGGCAGAGATGGAGATGTTAACTAACAGAGTGATATTTGTTAGTTGTGATTGAAATTAGGTCATTCATAGAAGGATCAACTCTGAAAAAATAACAGAAAAGAGGAATATGGAACATTAGCATGGAAGTTGTATGGTCCGGGATCTGATGGTGTAGATGAAAATTGTTGAATTGCAGTTTGATCTATACCCTAACCACACATAGCAATCACGAAAATCGGCCCAAATATGCTCAGGATTAGTAGATGAGTAGCATTGATATGCTCGTCCATACAACCTGAACCTTTTGAAAAAACTCAAATTCCAAAGAATGTTGTATTTTGAGTGTATGTGGTCTGCTCTAGTAAGGCTAATGGTAGCTACACCTGAACATCATGCAGTAAAACGATCTCTCTCAGCTATAAAGAATGCGGCAGCTAGCTTGAAAGGATGTGCACAAAAATGACTTTATGAGAGGGAGAATATTTCTTACCTGTGTATGTGAGATTCAGGAATGCTACAGCGATGCTTGTGAGCCCTGCCGGCTCACCTAAAATTCAAGTAGCCTGCTGAAAGGAAAAGTGGGAAAGTCAACATACATACAATTAGCATGGTTATCCTGCCCAAGTGAGACTTTCAAATAATCTGAGCCAATTCATGAAGACAGGACACAATTTTTACATATATACCGAATTTGCAATCAGAAGCATCAAGTTTCTGATTTCAATAGTTTAACTACATTATGTGCAATCAGAAGCATCAACTTCTCTTGTGTGCAAGGATCATATACTGGGCAATGCCATCAATTTTGGAATTTGTTGAATTATTTAGCCAACTCTCGACACAACACGTCTCTCCTTCTTCATGGTCCACCAGTCCATCCTATTGATGCTTGGTACAGAGTCTATGAGATTCCTTTGTTTGCTGTTCCCGTGAGCTAGCTTCATACACATGGCCGACTGCTCAAAGTTAAGGTAAAGAAAAACCTTATGAAAGTTCGTGGGCATGGTGGCGAGGGCGTCACCGTACCGGCGGCGGCGCGGTGGAGGATCGGCAGGCGGCGGCGGAGTGGAGCGCCGGCCAAGTGGAGTTTCGGCGGCGGCGGCCCGTGCTCGCGTCCGTGCGGCAGCACAGTTAGAGCGGACGAAGGTTGTGGTGCGTCGTGCGGTGTGCGGGGTAGTTTGATGAGGACAAAGGGGCACACGAAGGATCGATGGATTAGTGGTGGTGCGGGCGGTTTGATGAGGACGAAGGGACATGGAGGATTAGTGGTCGATGGATTTGTGGGTTGTTGCGGTAAACATTGGAGCGTTTTGGGCCTTTAGATCTCGTAGGTGGACGGTCCTGATGGTTTGGATCTGCCCCCTATGGCTCTTTTATCGGTGTAGTAGATGAGATGTTTGAATGTAGCAAAACATGGATTTTCAAGCCTTCGGAACCAAATGGAAGTGATTAAAAGACAAAACCTTTGCAAGTAGAGCTTTCCCTGTTCCCCATACAGTATGACTCCCTTCGGAGGCCTGAATCCAATGTCCTCATATAGCTCGGGAAGTTCAACTGCTTCTTTGATCTCTTGAATTTGAGCATCTAAACCACCAATGTCAGCACAAGACTCCAAAGGTTCCATTTCAATTTTCATGACAGAAACCATAGGATCAACTTCATCTTGCAAAATTCCGACCACCGAGAGAACCTGAGAAAAAGACAGGTAAAGCTCAATAAATAAATACTCCGATGCAGAATTGAAATTCATCACATCAAACAGATACTCCGATGCCCTAATCTAACCAGTCCTCTCTCTGAGTATATAAATAAATAAACCACAAAAAGTATATGAGAGCTGAAGACTTAAATGCAGATTTTGAAGAAAAAGCGCTAAACCACAACAACTACAGTAGCACATGTTTCAAGCATGCACAAGATGCTGGCCTAATCTAACCAGTCCTCTCTAGTTATGTAGAGATGCCTCATAATTTGCTGAACTCCAATTTAGGTACAAAGAAAAGGAAAATGGAACTTGCTCACCTCAGATCATGGTTTTCGAGTAATGAGTCGCTCTGGGGTAGCGACTCGGAAAAAGTCGAGCCTGCAGTTGCGACTAGTCGCGACTCGCGACTTGAGTCGACACTAAGTTGAGTCGACATTTTTTTGCGACTCATCAACTACTAGTCGCGTGACTCGAAATCCATGCCTCAGATGATGTGAAACCGCAGTTAACTAGCTCCCCACTTCACCAAGCAGCTGTGATGGACTTGAACGACATATCAAGCAACTCTGAGCAACATGGATTGTTTCAGTATTAGTGGAGAGAAGATAAAAATATATGAACATGTTAAAACAGTTTCAAATTTTGACACAATTATGCAATGCACAAATTTACACCATATGCAACAAAGATGCATCCATACTTGCTGATTCAGATCTGATGGAGTAGCAAAAAGAAGCATAATGGTGTAGCACAAATACAAATACAAATACAAATACGCATGATGGTGCAGGGAAAAAGAGTAAGGAGTAAAGGATGGGGGTGACCTTGATGATGACGGCGGTGAGGAAAGGTGCTGGAGCGGCGGGCGTACTGCTCCGAGAATTTGTCCGGGCCTTCTCCTCGGGCTGCTACAGAAAGAAACGATTTTGTCCGCCTCGGAGATGGTAGCCTCTAGGGTTTCGCGGAAGCGCAGCCGGAGAGGGAGTCCACGGCATGCGATGCCCTTGGTGGCTCGCATCGGCGCCGTCGCAGGATCCGGCATCGCCACCACCGGATCAAGCCGATATTACTACCCCCGTCGAAAAAAATCCATCTTTTCCAAGGGGTAGGGGACGAGGATGGCGGAGGTTTGATCGCCGCAGCGGGGGCGACCGAACTTTGAGAAGGGGACGGGGACGGTGACTCGCGTCGGCGCCGTCGCAGGATCCGGCATCGCCACCACCGGATCAAGCCGGAATTACTACTCCCGTCGAAAAAAATCGATCTTTTCCAAGGGAGTACGGGACGGGGATGGCGGAGCTTTGATCGGCGCAGCGGGGGGCGGCCGGGCTTTGAGAAGGGGACGGGGATGGGGCCTGCGGCGAGGAGAGAAGGAATCGGGGGCGGAGAAGGAATCGGGGGCGAGGAGCAGGAACCGTAAAAAAAAAAGGACGCTAATATCTGGGCACGGTCGCCACGAAGGGATCGCCAGCGAACGTTCGCCGGGGGAAGCAGCTCCCAGGGAACGATTTTTTTTTTTTTTTTTGAGAATATCCAGGGAACGATCTGGGCACCCCTCGATCGATCGCCAGGAGGAGCCCCGGAGCAAACCACTATTGGGCCATAGCCCAGTTTTTTTTTTTCAAAAATCTGCCATCAACAAAAAAAAAGACCCCCTAAAGTACCATGATCTAACTTATGAGAAAATTCCATGCACTTTATAAAAAATCTCATCTCTCTAAAATTTTATAAAAATACAATGAGTATGATTAACAAAGGTTGTATGAACTACAGAAAATGAAAAATGCCATGCTAAAAAACTTTAAAACTGCCATCCTCGGGATAAAAATGACATGAACGTTCGCCACAAAGGGATCACCAGCGAACGTTCGCCGGGGGAAGCAGCTCCCGTGAATGATTTTTTTTTTTTTTTTGAGAATATCCAGGGAACGATCTGGGCACCCCTCGATCGATCGCCAGGAGGAGCCTCGGAGCAAACCACTATTGGGCCAGAGCCCAGTTTTTTTTCAAAAATCTGCCATCAACAAAAAAAAGACCCCTTAAAGTACCATGATCTAACTTATGAAAAAATTCCATGCACTTTATAAAAAATATCATCTCTCTAAAATTTTATAGAAAAACAATGAGTATGATTAAGAAAGGTTGTATGAACTACAAAAAATGAAAAATGCCATGCTAAAAAACTTTAAAACTACCATCCTCAGGATAAAAATGACATGAACAAAAAAGAGCCCGCTCTCTTCATTAAAAATGTACCATCTAAAAAAAAGAAAAATGCCATCTCTTAATAAACAAAAGAAAGAAAAAAATGCCATGATAAAAAAGTGCCATCTCTTATTGAACAAAAATGCCATCTCTTAATAATAAAAATGCCATCTCTTAATAAATAAAAATGCCATCCCTTAATATAAAAAAATTCCATCTCTTAAATATGAAAAATGCCATCTCTTAATGAACAAAATTGCCATCTAGAAAACAAAAAATGCCATCTCTTGATAAAAGAAATGCCATCTCTTAATATTAAAATGCCATGTTACTGATTTTTAAAAATGACATGCTCTTATTAGAAAATGTCATGTAAAACATGGAAAAAATGTCATGCTGCATATAATTTAAAATGCACATTGCTTAGAAAAAAGAACACCTATAAAAAATTTGTTCTTTCAAATAAGATCTGTCGGATGTCGCCAACGGCGGAGCTATATGTATGCCCCCCCAGCTTTGCAGCAACTTGTGAAGAATTTTTTTTTTGGGAAGGCTTAGATGAGAACTTTTTTAGCTTTTGCCCCCCCCCCCCCCCCCCCCCTCTCCCAAACATTCATATATTCCTTTTCGCCCCCCTAGCACATTCCGTCTAGCTCCGCCACTGGATGTCGCCAACCATGGCTGCCACTGGAGACCTATTGGCCTCGGTGTCCCTGATCAACGTTTTATGTTGCTGCTTCATGTGAAAAGCAAAGAGAAACGCATGATAGACAATGCAAATGAATCTCGTCTCTTTCCATATAAGTGAAACTGTAGCACAGTACTAACAAACTGCAGCTTAACTGCTTTCCCGATGTGCACAAGTACGGATCTAGCAAGTGCGTGGACGGATTGACAGCTCCACAGTTTTTGATCCCCTCCTCCGCATCCAGCACCCTTGCCTAAAGAAGATGCAAGTCGAGATCGGGACGGGTAGCGGCGTCGGCGGCTCGCCGGAGCAGGACCAGCCGGTGTGCGTGACCAGAGCCACCGGCTACGTTGTCTGCCGTGTCCACACCACGGCAAGGGACCCAGATGTGCCATCTATTGCCTAGATGTGCCACCTATTGGTTCTTTGCAGATCGATGTTGAAAATCAATCAATAACGAAACCTATTCAACACCTGATTACGACACAATAAGAGAAAGCAACTTGAGTTCTAATAAACATTTAGGAGAAACCATAAGATGGACGGCATACAGACTACAAACACTTTTTTTTAAATTTCAGAAGAGAAAAATGTGAGAGAACCTAAAGGGTGGATAAATGAACCAACCACCAAACATTTATAAAAGTTCGGATAAAATTAAAAGTACCTCATGAAACGGAGTACTATAGCAACCAGGAAAGATTTTCAAATGATCAGGATATGAAGGTGTTCGCAGCTTCACCTCGTGCAAAGGCCTGCGTTATGGTGCCTCCTGCCGATATGTTCACAACATCGACCCTCTGCTTAGGACATCCATCCGGCTCCCTGTAGAACATGAAGTAGACGTAGTCGCGTATTATTGATTGGTCTGGTTGCTCTTTTCCCCGGGATTGATTACAACTGCAGGGCTAATATAATCATTCAATTGATTGAAAATAAAGCAGCCGAAAAGACATAAGAATGTAAACACAAAGGGAAAACAACCTTCCTTCATTAGCTTGTCCAGTCAACGCCGTTGCTGGACGAAGCAAACAAAATACAGAATAGTCACAGTAAAAAAAACATAAAGTTCCATTGGCGTGCAGCACACCGATATTCATATCTTCTATTCCTTGATCTTGTAACCAAATACAACACAGGCGCAAATGTTAGTACATGGTAATATTACGGCCTAACAGATCCGGCTACATAATCCGTATAAGAGAGCACGGGAATGAAAAGAAGCTTCAAAGCAGGGAAGCCGTATAAACTTCTGATCAGGATGACCGCACAAAAGTTATTTGGCAGATGGAATAGATGCACAGTCAATAAAATATATAGATTTCAAAGTTATTTTTCTTTGGTGTTTTACAGAATGACATATATCCTTCTATAGCCACATAATTTTCTTATCTACACTCTGAACATGTTCTCAAGGAAACGAGGGCTAAAAGTAGTAGCAACTATTCACTAACCAATATAAGGAAGATGATCCAAAGGAAGAGCTCATCCAATTCTGTCTCCAACAACAGCAGTGGCGGAACTGATCTTCTCAATTAAGATACTCTCATATGAATTGGGTGTGTGATATTTTAAATAAAAGAAATGATATTTACATGCACCGTTGTACATGATCTAAATATCAATGTTTGCTCACAGAAGCATGTTACTGGCTTACTGCATAACCATCCAATGAAGGGCAATAAACAATAATAACATGAATAGCAACCACTTATTGGATAGAAAAACAAGGATATTACAAAACAAAACAGATGGTTCACAAGTGAGGGCTACTGAGTCAACAATAATAACATGAATATCAACTTCTTTTTGGATAGGGAAAAAAGGATATTACAAAACAAAACAGATGGTTCACAAGTGAGGGCTATTGAGTTTAAACGCTTGTTGCTTTGACCTGGGAAGACTATGAATTTTATTGTTTCTCAGCTTAATTAGAGGGACAAGAGGGAGCTGAATAGACATGGGATAACATCCCGGGTTGGCAACAAGCCGTGCATTTCTTATTTCATCTCGAAGAACCTCCGTCAAAACATATACAGCCTCTTCCTGAATAAACAGATAAACATAACACAAAGGAAATGAGTTCACAACAAACAAACATAATGACACAAGAGGAGTAAACGACATCATAGGCTACAAAGGAATCTAATCCAAGCCCCAAAGGTAATATACAAATAAATTGATGAAACATGTCATCAATAGGAATCCAAGTTGGTAATCAAATGCCGAAACTAGAACTTCAGAACTGAGTAACTTCAAAATTTGTGTAACCAATGGCTGATATATTAACAAGTCTGTAGGGTATAGTAGTCAAGAAAACCTAAGTTCCGGTGCCCTATGAGCATGGATCCTATTACTACAATTATACACTACTAGGGAAAACCCTAGCAGTAGCGCTGGATATTTTCCTACCAGTAGCACGGGGGGGGGGGGGGGGGGGGGGGGGGGGGGGGGCGCTACTACTACGGCGCTACAGCTAACTTGTAACAGTAGCGTTGGTTAGACCAGCGCTACTGCTATCCCTACTTAGCAGTAGCATTAGTTTGTGCAGCGCTACTGCTATATAGCTGTAGCGCTGGCCTACATCCCGCACTGCTAATATACCAGCGCTACTGCTTCTTGTCAACCAGCGCTACTGCTAACGTTACGCATAATTTTTTTATGCTACATATTTGCGCTGTCTTTGTACAGGGTTTATACAGTAGTCTAATCATATCATGAACAAACAATATCCTCATCATATCATACACATAATAGTCTCATCATATCATCACATCATCCGAAACAAATGATGTTTCTCATCATCATCTCGATATAGCGATACAAGTTACGTGACATGTCTCGAATATAAGCAACTGCATGGTCATCACATACACATGTTTCATCATCTATATCTAAACTATGATATAGAAGAGAAGAGCGATCACTATGAGCAAGAGCGCGATAATGTAGTAGTTCTTGAGGCACCGGTTCCTTTCCCTCTCTCGCGCTAGCATGAACCGCAAGTAACTATCTTCCGCTTCAGCTCTGCTATCGAACCCTCTCTGGCTGCCGCCCGGAACCAGTACACCTGGGCCTGACACTCAGGCCATTCGTCGTACACTCCTGAAACCTTCCCTACGTACACGGCGTAGCACTTCTTCGCTATCGATGATCTATATACCTGCATCGTCACATGATGAATTCATCGATAATATGCAACATAATATATAGTTTAGCAATACAAAGAGACAGAGTTAGCAAAAATAGAAGCAACATATCGTAAACATAAATAACAAAGTTCATCGTACCCAAACTAATTAACTAGAGTGATCTACGCTAGTTGAGGAGGACGGTTTAATTACATCACAAAGTTTCGTCGTGCATAAATTCAAAGTTTTGTCATAGAGAAAGTAGTGACTAAACGGACACATTGTCATCGTCAATCACTCCAACATGTCGTGCCATCCTTCCAAATCAGGGAGGAAGGACCCGAGCGACGTGAAAGGCTTCAGGTCAAGATGCTGAGCGGCTACGCGTGTTCGGACGTCTTCCCGCGACATTTGCCCTTCTTCGTAGAACATCCCTGTTTTTTCGACGACCTCCTTCATGATGACTTGGGCAAGTTCACGCTGGATGTGATAGAACTCAGCTCGGAGTCGATGATCTGGTACATTTCCTAATTTCTTGGCCCATTGCAGAATATCGGCATCGCCGGATTTAGGTGACATGCGAAGATTCTGCCGATCCCTTCTGTACTCCAGCATGTGGTGGATGACGTAGAATCCATCACTGAGACTACCATTCGGTTGCTGGATGCAGTAGAAGTCGGTCTTATGGCCGAAGCAGGGCGCGTGGTTCTTTGTCCTCTTGACCGTGATCTCTCCACCCCGTTGGCCGTAGCTTAAGATAGCACTGTCGAGAACACTCTTGATGTGTGTGTAATCCTTTTTCTTTATGTTCTTCGACGAGTCCAAGTAAAGAGCGTGGGAGAATCGGGGGTTAAGAATGATGAGGACGGTGCGCCCCTCGCTGCGCAAAATAAGTACACCTCAAATTAGCCTCCACGCGTGCAAATGAATGATTGAAATTTATGAAAGTATGTATGTGTCACAGAGGATATCCACGGATGACTTACATGGGATGATAAGGCAGGAGAATCGTCTCCTTGTCCTTATTGGCGACCATGAAGTTGGCGATGTAGGTCCTCGCATATTCACAGTGCTCTGCGCAGACTGCCAAGAAGGCCTCGTGCATAAAGTACGGGTCCGCGACTGAGATATAAGATATTTACTCGCGCCTGATGATGTAGTTCATGTACAAGGCATAAAGGTGGACGAACATAAAATCCAGCTTTGTCATGTGAAACATGTCGAAGAGGTAATCAAATCGAAGGAAGAACTTATCCGCGGGGAATGTCTGGACATACAACCTTTGCTGCGGCACGTTAACCACGTAGAGCGGGTATCCTGGATTTGTCGAGACGAGAAGGCTTTTCTCTCTCGACAGCACACCATCATGAAGTCTCCTTAGATCGCCATCTATGCCCTCTAGCGCTGCCTTAGGTAGGATCGGATCACCGGGGACATGGAATTTCGCCGCACCTTTGATAGGTATACGGTCTGCAACCCGAGGCTGCGGAGGCGGCTGGCTGATAGAAGCAGCTTTGGCGCCAGTAAGGCCTTTCCTCGGTCTCTTCCTATGCTTCTTGGGTGCCGGAAGTGAGCCTAACATACCGTCCCTAACCACCGCCCCCAGTGTTGTCGGGCTCAGCATTGCACGACCCTCACGTTGTTGATCCTGGGTTGAGGCGGCATCTGGAGGTGTGTCCTGCGAGGATTGCATGAAGAGAGACTTCTTGCAATCAGCCTTAAGATGTTCCTACTCCCGTAATTCGGGCATCAACTCATCACGCTCAAAGCCTGAGTCATACTGCTGAGCCATCAATCCTCCGTCATCATAGCCGCCGGTATTGATAAACCGTAGAGAGTCATCATCCTCGTCCATGACATCATCCATTGCTTCTTCGACAGCGGCGACGTCATCAGCCACTAATGGAGCCTCTTCCTCGCGTCGTCCGCTATCACCCGGCACGACAGGCGCCGCTAATTGGGTAGGTGGGGTGGTGGTGTTCATACCTTGCTGAGGCTTGGTCGTTGGTGTGCTCCCGGCCGCCTCCAGACGAAGGAGATTCTTCGGCCACAACAGGACCCAACTCTTGCAATCACCAAGCCTCGGTGGGGTCTCGTCGTCATCTCCCCCTAGTGGTACCGGAGGAGCCAAATTCTCGTGGCCCGCTTTGACACTGGCCACGGAAACCTTGAAGACGCCAGGGGGCATCGGCCGGCTGTGGAACGAGCGATCCTTCGGCTTCACCATCGTTGCCTTTCCCACGTCCACCTTCTGGCCGCTGATGGTGTACAGTATGGTGCACGGGGTTTCGCCGGCCTGTGAAGACATGTCTGCGATGTTAGACATCCGAAAGGCAACGGAAACAGAAGATTATATATATGTTGAAGAGGGCCGGTGTGACAGGTAGTTACCGTGAGGGCATCGAGCTCAGCCAAAGACGAAGCCCCGCCGAGCACGCCAGAGACAGAGGACAACGGGCTGCTATGAGCAGGTGCGAGAGCAGGTGCGGGAGCAGTTGCGTGAGCAGGTGCGGTTGCGTGAGCAGGTGCTGGTGCAACGTTCATTGAGTTGCTCCCGACGAAGCTGGGAAGGGGAAAGTCCGCTGCCTCTTTATTTGGATTTTGCTTCATCCAATCGACAATTGTCGGAACCAAGGCACCAATCAAAGCTACAAGTTCCTCTCTGCAGGCAGCTACCGCTGCTTTGACTACCTCGCTCACCAACTCAGGTCGTATTGCTTCTTTGGTCTCAGCTGTTATCTTATCGACCGCAATCTCAACCTTCTTGTCGATGTTCTTTTTGTTTAACTTCCATCTCTGCTTTCTCTCCTCGGCGTCCTCATGGTAGTAGTACTTCCACGTGGTGCCATCTCCGACGGCATGCACACGTCCATACGACGGCCGCTTTGTCCAACGGGAGTCCTTTCATTATGTTCAAGGCTCGGTTGAAAGGGGTGTCCCACTTGGGCCTCGCCGACGACTCAGACGACGAGTCGCTTTCGGCCGCAATCCTGTGATGCTCTTTCTGCAAAAGGAACATGGATCATTTACACATGTGACTAAACATGTAGTCGAATTGATCAGAAGCTAAAATAAGGTGGTAAAATAATAATTACCAGCAGTCTCAGGAACTCCCTAGTGGGCATGTCCGTTTCGAAAACCTTATTTACTGGGTCCCAAGTGTACCGGGCCCGATGGAGTCATGCTCCTGCGGGACGGTGAACTCCGCCAAGGGGTCTAGGGGCCCCAGACTTTCACGTTTCGCGTCCTCCTTGGCCCATATGTGTCTCTTGCCCGAGTAACCACGGCTTCCGAGGCGGTGGTACCCCATGTTCCTTTCCTGAAGCCCCTTCATGTACTCCGACTTTTCTTTGGCAGCTTCGGCAGCGCAAGTCGCCTTGAATATTTCGAACCGCTCTTTCGTAATTGTCGGATTATCCTTTACAATCTCGGAGTAGGGTTCCTTTTTGGCGATCCGACTTTTCACCCTTACTTTCCAGGCGGACAGCGCGCCGCTAAACTTGCCCATGGCTCTGTTGTTTATCTTCTTCATTCCCTTGTCTAGCCACAGTGATGGATATTTGGTTTTATCCCGGTCGGGGAACAGGAATCTCTGGTGCAACTTCGTTAGGAGGAAGTGCTCCATATTTGGTATCTTCCTTAAGTTTTCGTCGTTGATGGTGGCGGTTTCCCGTAGGATGCATCCTATTTGATGGCCGTAGCAGTTGCGCACTTCCTCAGGCTCTGTTGGCTCGAAATTGCCGGGGTCCACTACCGTGACCACCAGTCTTCCGGTGCCGAGCTGGTTTGGGCGCCCTATCCTCTTCGCTTTCGGTTCTTTACCGGCTAATTCGCCAGCATCGGTGCCGGTCTCGGCGCCGGTGTTGGTGCCGGTGTCGGTGTCGGTGCAACCCTCGGATGTAACAAGGGGGGCCTGCAACAACCGTTGTTTGTCCAGATACTCAAAAAAGTTGTGTGCCACCTCATAGACGTCTTCGCAGTTACCAGAACCCCCGCCTTCGTCGTTGTTAGCCATGTTTCCTACGATTAAGTCTGCTCGTTTAATTCCAGACCTAATAAAATGAATAATGACATAAAAAAAAGGCCCTATGTTTTGTCGGAATGTTGATTCATTCCCGTTCCGTCAAATCCCGGGCACTCGATATGTCCTAGTTTCTAGCACAAGTCATGCCGAAATTCACGGAAAATTTTGGCATGACCTTTGCTAAAAAGTGGACAAATCAAGCGCCTGAAATTTGCCGGAACGGAAATGAATCAACATTCCGGCAAAACATAGGCCACTCGGAATCAGATTCTCTGCAAACAATGTTCAAATATCCATATCTTCTACACCGCAACATATGTCCAAATATACATGAGCAACCACAACACTAGATATACATGAGAAAACACTATTGAGGAATTTGCATATAACATGACCACTTCAAATTTGCATATACCAGGACCACTTCAAGAAAATCTAGAACTTGAAGAAAATCCTAGTGTTTGACACTTCAAGAAAATCTACACAAATCTCATGCTCTCTCAAACTCAATTCAAAAACCAAATAAAAATTCAGAAACCTCGAAACTTTACATATTTTTGTCCTAAATTACTGTCCTAATAAAAAATATGGACCCTAGAACTCAATTCAATTCAAGTTATGAACCCTAGAACTCAATTCAATTCAAATTATGAACCCTAGAACTCAATTTCTGTCCTAAATTTCAAATTATGAACCCATGTCTAAATATCCATCTTCTATGCCACAACACATGTCCAAATATACATGAGCAAACACATGTCCAAATATACATGTCCAAATTTCAGAAGCTAATTCAAAAAATAAGTGCATAACAAAATTCAGTTAACTACTAATAAAAACTAAGTAAATTCACCTAATTAACCTAATGTCCTAATTAACCTAGTTAACCTAGTTAACATAGTTATAGTATAGTTAATTAACCTAGTTAACCTAATGTCCTACTTAACCTAGTTAACCTAGTTAACATAGTACAGTACCAAACTAACCTAGTTAACCTAAGTAACCTACTACCCTAATTAACCCCTAGAACCCTAATGACAGGAAGAACCCTAGAACCCTAATGGCAGAGAGAGAGGAGGGGTGGGGGGCTTACAGAGGGTGTAGGGGCATCTACAGCGAGGAAGCAGGGGCGTCGACGGCGAGGAGGCAGGTGCGACGACGACGGCGAGGCGCGACGACGGCAGAGGTAGGGAGGAGGAGGAGGTCGGAGCGGCCGAGGGAGGGGGCGCGACGGCGAGGGAGGGGCGCGCGGCGTCGGGGTCGGGGCTCGGGTGCGAGGCGTCGGGGTCGGGGCTCGGGTGCGAGGCGTCGGGGTCAGGGTCGGGGCTCGGGCGACGGCGGCGACGGTGACAGCAGGGAGGAGTGGGGATTTGGGGGAGAAAGGAGGGAAGCCCGCGCTGGGCGGTTAACTCAAAATAGCGGTAGCGCGGGTTCCTAACCCGCGTTATAGCTAACCCGCGCTACCGCTATAGTAAGTAGCTATAGCGCTGGTTCAGCGCTACCGCTATAGTAAGTAGCTATAGCGCTTGTTTGTAACCAGTGCTACTGCTATTTCTTTCATTTTTTTTCTTTTCTTTTCTTTTTCTTTTTCTTTTCTTTTCCTTTTCTTTTTCTTTTTCTTTTTCTTTTCTTTCCTTTTCCTTTTCCTTTTCCTTTTCTTTTTCTTTTTCTTTTCTTTTCTTTTCCTTTTCTTTTTCTTTTTTGTTTTCTTTTGCATTTCTTTTTCTTTTTCTCTTCCGAAAGACGATCGAGCCGGAACCATATGTATATGCATGGTGGGAAGGGGATACAATGTATATAACTAAGGCGATATATATTACATCATTTGACCGATAAAGGTTAAGTGCGTATTGATACGTCTCCAACGTATCTATAATTTTTTATTGTTCCATGCTGTTATAATATCAATCTTGGATGTTTTTATAATCATTTACAGCAATTTTATATCATTTTTGGAGACTAAACTATTAACCTAGTGCCCAGTGCCAGTTGTTGTTTTCTGCCCTGTTTTTGTTTCACAGAAAATCAATATCAAACGAAGTCCAAATATAGTGAAACTTTTTGGAGATTTTTTCTTGGGCAAGAAGAATACCAGAAGCTTCGAGGGGAGGCCAGAAGACCTTGGTGGGCCCCACGAGCCACTAGGGCGCGCCTGGGGGGGCAGGCGCGCCCTGATGCCTCGTGGGCCCCACCAAGCTCCGTTTGACCTAATTCCAGCACTATAAATTCTAGAAAAATCAGAAACCCTCAGAAGAGTCCACGAAATACTTTTTATGCCGCCGCAAGCTTCTGTTCCAGAGAGATCCCATCTCGGGTCCTTCTCCGGTAATCTGCCGGAGGGGGAATCGATTACGGAGGGGCTCTACATCATCCTTGCTACCTCTCCGATGATGCGTGAGTAGTTTACCACAGACCTTCGGGTCCATAGGTAGTAGCTAGATGGCTTCTTCTCTCTTTTTGACGTTCAGTACAATGTTCTCCTTGATGTTCTTGGAGATCTATCCGATGTAATCTTTCTTTGCAATGTGTTTGTTGGGATCCGATGAATTGTGAGTTTATGATCAGATTATCCATGAATATTATTTGAGTCTTCTCTGATCTCTTTTATGCATGATTATTATAGCCTCATATTTCTTCTCCGATCTATTGATTTGGTTTGGCCAACTAAGTTGATTTATCTTACCATGGGAAGAGGTGCTTTGTAGTGGGTTCGATCTTGTGGTGCTCAATCCCAGTGATAGAAAGGGACATGACAGGTATGTATCATTGCTACTAAGGATAAAAAGATGGGATCTATTCATTGGGTTTATTAATTCGTGAGTTTGTCTTGTCTACATCATGTCATCGTTCTTAAGGCATTACTCCGTTCTTATGGACTTAATTCACTAGATGCATGCTGGATAGCCCATCGATGTGTGGAGTAATAGTAGTAGATGCAGGCAGGAGTCGGTCTACTAATCTTGGACGTGATGCCTATATACATGATCATTGCCTTGGATATCGTCATGATTATTTGCTTTTCTATCAATTGCCCAACAGTAATTTGTCTACCCACCGTATGCTATTTTCTCGAGAGAAGCCTCTAGTGAAATCTATGGCCCCGGGGTCTATCAAAATCATATTACTAAAACCCTAAAAATATTGATGCCATTTTCTTTTATTTATTTTATTTAGTATTTTTGCTGCAATCTATCAATCTATCAAATACAATTTAATCTTGCAATCTTACCGCCAAGGGATTGACAACCCCTTGTTTGCGTTGGGTGCAAGGATTTGTTGTTTGTGTGCAGGTACTGCTTACTAGGTGTTGTGTGATTCTCCTACTGGTTTGATAACCTTGGTTTCATAATTGAGGGAAATACTTATCTCTACTGTGCTGCATCATCCCTTCCTCTTCGGGGAAATACCAACGCAAGCTACAAGTAGCACGTATACAAAATAGATGATGGTTTCTCAGCGTCGACGTTGTCGTTTCTGAGTGAGCTTCTTTCCTTTCTTGTTCGCTGCCGAATAATTGAGCCCCTCGTTGTGACTTTTCCTTTTCCATGGAGTACGATTTTTCTTAGGTAATGTAGTCTTGCTTCTTCTTTTGACATATGCTTCATCGTCATCGTCATCTTCCCTCATCGAGTCACCGTACTGGTCGTAGTCTTCCTCGCTAGCGACTCCACCCGTTCCGACGATGCTCCTTTTGCCTCTCCTCACGACAACACGGCTGGGATTGCTCGGGTCGGTTATGAAGAAGCATTGTGTCTCGTGCTTAGCATGTACCCATGGTTTAGTTTTGGCGATGACGTTCACGGTAGCTGCGCTCTTCGCGTCGGGTATAGACATGGTAGTGAAATACTGGTTTTCTCTTTCGAAGACCTTAGCACATCTGACATGGAACATCATCGCACTGTGCAGTCCAGCGTAGTCAAGCTCCCAGATCTCTTCGACCCTTCCGTAGAATCTTTCAGTTGCGCCGTTATCGCCGGTCATGCATTCCATCGTCACCCCAGCGTTCTGGTAATCACTGTCTATGTCTTTGGCCTCCGTGTAGAATGTGTATCCGTTGATATCGTATGCCTGATAGGTCGCGAGGTTGGCCGCGGGGCCATGTGCTAAGGCGTGTATGCGCAATCCGTCCGCCTTGTTTAGCCCCTTGTCACGGTACTTCTTTGCGATGGTTTCTTTGTGCAGTGCCACGAAAGGATCTACCACGTCTAGGTGATGTAGCACTACTAAGTTTGCTATGTCCAAGTCGTTGCGTCGACCCAAGTGGTCCACATGCAATTCCCTCCGGCCGTTCATGTGACCTTCTCCTCCGAGCCTCCCAAGGTGCTTGTTGACGGCCAAACCAACAACAGGGTTTTCACCACCTAGATAATTCTCACAGAAGGAGATGCACTCTTGGGTCAGATAGCCCTGCACGATGCTTCCCTCCGGACGGGACATGTTACGAACGAATCCTTTGATGACCCTATTCATCCTCTCGAACGGCATCATGCTATGAAGGAATGACGGCCTAAGGTCGATGATGTCGTCCACAATGTGGACACACAGATGCACCATGACGTCAAAGAACGTGGGCGGGAAGTAAATCTCAAGCTCATTTAGTATGACAACGATCTCTTCCTGTAGCCTTTGGAGCTGCTTCACACTGATCGACTTTCGAGAGATAACGTCGAAAAAGTTGCAGAGACCAGTAAGCGTCTCACGGACGTGCTTGTCCATTATCCCTCTAAGGGCAACCGGAAGGATCTGCATCATCATCATGTGACAGTCATGAGACTTCATCCCGCTGAACCTTTTCTTCTTGGTGTCTAGAAATCTTCTTATCTTTCCACAGTAACCGGAACTAACTTTGATTCCGATAAGGCACTTGAAGAATTATTGTTGACTTTTTTTTGCCCCTGTCCCCCGCCTCCATCTCCGTCTCCTCTGACTTTTTACGGGGTGGCATGTGGAGATCTGCCCTGATGTTCAAATCTTCCAAGTCTCTTCTTGCCTTCGGCCCATCCTTGGTCTTATCCGGCATGTTCATCACTGTTGCAAGCAAGCTCTCAAGGACATTCTTCGTGATATGCATTTGATCAAGGCAATGAGGCATGTCGAGTTTGGGCCAGTACTCCAAGTCCCAGAAAACAGACCTCGTCTTCCATACCTTCAGCAGCGGCTCCGGCGCCTTTTTCATCTTTCCCGGCGTGGGGCACTGTTCCCAGTTTTTCAACAGCTCATCGATTTTGGCGCCACTCCTCTTACGTGGAGGTCCTCGATGCTCAGCCTCACCATTGAATAGATCTCCACAGTTTCTCCACGGGTCATCCTTCTCGAGCCATCTTTGATGCCCCATGTACATGATTTTCCTAGACCCTCCATCTTTCGTTAGCTGCTGAGACGTTGTATCATCCATGCACCGGGTGCATCCGCAATATCCGTGGCACACCTAGCCTGCGACATATCCGTAACTGAGATAGTCGTGCACCGTCGTTATCAGTGCGGCTCTCATATAGAAATAGTCGCCTTTGCTAGCGTCCCATGTCTTGGACGGTGTTTTCCATAACGTGTCTAACTCCTCTTTCAGTAGCCCCAGATACAGATTAATATTATTTCCCAGTTGTTTCGGCCCTTGAATCAACATGCTCATGTGTATGTACTTTGACTTCATGCACAACCAGGGGGAGGTTGTACATCCATACAAACACGGGCCATGTGCTATGGTTGGTGTTCTGGTTGCCAAACGGATTCATTCCATTGGTACTCGCACCAAGCACAATGTTCCTTGCATCATCTGCGAAATATCCATATTCGGCATTGAATGCTCGCCACTGGCTAGCATCCGTGAGGTGTCTCAGCTTTGGATCATCTCCGTCGTCGGGCTTCACCCTCTCCGCGTGCCAGCGCATGAGCTTTGCTTCCTTAGGATCTACGAAATAATGCTGCAGACGGGGAGTGATCGGTAAGTACCATACAACTTTCTAAGGAGATTTCTTCCCGGCCTTCTTGTATCGAGAAGCATTGCACACCAGACAGCTGGTTTTTTCCGCTTGCTCCTTCCGATAAATGATGCAATCGTTGATGCATGCATGGTATCTAATGCGGGGGCAGATCAAGAGGGCACACGATCTTCTTGGCCTCATCGACACTAGTAGGACATAGGTTCCCCGCGGGAAGAACTTTATTATGTAGATACTTCAAATGCTCATCGAGGCTTGCGTCTGTCCATTTGTTTTTGGCCTTCGTCTTTAGAAGTTCGAGCGTGAAACTCAAGCGGGTCACCTCGGGATTGCAACCGTCATACAATGGAGTCTTCGAGTCTACCTCCAGTTGCGCCAGCTTGGCCTCCTCTCTAGAAGCAGCTCTGTAGCTACTCGTATTCTTGCGAACCAGGTCTCGAACATGAGGGTCCTGCACGACTGAACTTAGTCACGTCAAAGAATGCAGCGTGTCCGCCTCTTCTGCACCGTGTCCGGCCTCTTCTCCGCTGTGTACGGCCTCTTCCCTGCCGTGTCCGGCCTCTTCTCCGCCGCCATGTCCTGCGCCCTCGTCTTCGGGTCCATCGTCGGTCATCTCTTCGTCTAGCCCCATGTCGTTATCGCCTGCCATGTGGACATCCTCATCATCATCTTCAATTATCCACCGAGTATAGCCATCCATGAAACCATGCATGAGCAGGTGCGCCTTCAAACTGCCACGGTCAAAGGGGTCCAAGATGACGATTAGTTTGCATCTTCTACACGGACATAAAATGCCAGTCCGGTTATTTGAATACATGTCGTGCACCGCGGATCGCAACCATCTTTCCACCACCCTTCCACTGACCTTCATGATTGCCTGCGCGGTATAATAAGCAAAAAAATTATTACCATGCATGCATATGCATACATCAAAGTCATACAAAAATTCGGCATGACCTTCCCTAAAAATAGGACATATAGAGTTTGCCCAAAATTCGCCGAAACAGAAATAAATCGACATTTCGGCAAAACATAAGCAACTCATGTCAAGCACGATCCGACAAATACACATAGGCGGCAACTCATGCCACACGCACATTCCCACCATCATAGTGCAAACACACATATTTCCATTCTTGCAAAGCACAACTTTTTACTCACCTATCGTCCCCGAGAGAGGGATCGAGCACACGGTAGCTATAGATGGCAGGTGCCGCTATCTAGGGATCGAAAGTAGTGGACAAAGATGCATGGCTTACTTCTAAAATGGGTAGATCTAGTTGGAAGGAGATGCTCTACCTAACTAGTGGAGAGGGAGGGAGAGCTAGCTAGTGAGACAAAGGTAGGAGTGGGGAAAGGGAAGGAGGGAGAGACAAATAAAGTGAGGAAGAAGCTAGAGAGAAAGAGAGGTCATTAATGGAGGAGATGGTGGATGGGGGCATTAATGGGGAGAGAAGAGAGATAGGAGAAGTAAGAACTAAGTGAGGGAGCTAGAGGAGGGGGAGGGAAAAGGGGAAGGGGGAGGGGGGTGGAGAAAAGGTGGCTGCTACGCATAGCAGTAGCGCGGTATGGTTAACAGCCCTACTGCTAAGCTCTATAGTAGTAGCGCGTGTCGGTGGCCCACCGCTGCTGCTAAGATAGGCCCACCTGCTGGCACCGTGCACACATAGCGGTAGCGGTGGGCCACCGACACGCGCTACTGCTACGGGAATAGTAGTAGCGCTGGTTTTTGCCGGACGCTACTAGTACGGGCAGCCCCGGTGGGTGACAATGGGACCACTTAGCAGCAGCGCTGGTTCTCAGGCCAGCTCTACTGCTACCTTCCTACCTGTAGCGCTGGTACGTGCCACGCGCTACTACTAAGTAGCAGTAGCGCTGCACCCTAGCCCCGCGCTACTGCTAAGGTTCTATCTATAATTTTTCTCCTAGTAGTGATATGCCACAGGGTAGCACATGGAAAGGGTAACAAGATTGATAGCATTTCTGGAAACACACAAAATGTTTAGAGTCCCTACTAATTGTTTTACTTGGCCAGATGCACTCCTAGCTTGACAATACATAGTGCTGCCTTTATACTCTTTATTGTTGACATGGCTGTCGGTTCTAAATCCAGCATATCTTGAGGTAGGGGTCCTAAACTAGGCGTCTTGGGCCGATGGTAACATGGACACAAGATTTTACCCAGGTTCGGGCTCTCTCGAAGAGATAATACCCTACGTCCTGCTTTTGATTGTATTCATATGGGGTGTAGTACAAAGTACATGTTTCTACCACAAGATTGTTCTAATGAATATCAGATCATCTATTGACTAGCCTGGCCTCAGTTTATATAATGCACCAGAGGCCTAGGGTTTAGAGGAGTCCTCGTCTTGGGTACCAAGTCTTTGTGGAATCTTCCTTGTATGCGTCATGTGCTGCCCGAAGTGGCCCATTAGTGAACCGCCATGGGGGTCCTCGGCCCGACCCACTGGTCGGGAGACGACGTGGTGAGTACCCCCTAGTCCAGGACACCGTCAGTAGCCCCCTGAACTGGTCTTCAATTTGGGGACGCTCATCGGTTCTTCCGAATAGTTCTTCGTCTTCGGTCGTCGGTCTTGAAAGCTGGTTCAACAAATCTTCCCATCTCTGATCTTCAGGATCACCGAGGTGTATCTGAAGAGCTCACACGTCGGGCATCCGAGGAGCCCCTTTAAGTTCCTGGCTTTTTATCAATGCCTTGTTATTGTTTACGCCGCACCTCGGGTTCGAAGCTTTTTCCTGTGCAGCGTTGTCCTCTTGCGTCCGAGCTCCATCACCGGACTGCATCCGAGGTGTCTTTTTGCAACCGAGCTCCAATGCCGGTCTGCATCCGAGGTGTTACCTCGGTATTGAAAAAGTTGAAGGAGTTTATCCGAGCTTAACGCCGAAAAAGTTCTCTATGGAGCTAGCCACTCACAGCCGAGCTTCATGTCGGACTGCTTCTGAGGTGGTGCACCACCTCGGCCTGGGTGTCGGTGTAAAAACCGGCAGACCTCGGGGTAGGGGGTCCCGAGCTGTGGATCTTGGATCGATGGTAATAGAGACAATGGAGACGGTGTTTACCCAGGTTCGGGCCCTCTTGATGGAGGTAAAACCCTACGTCCTGCTTCTGTTATATTGATAGAGATGTATCGAGTACAGAGTTGATCTACCTCGAGATCGTAATATGTGTCTAACTTCTATGGCTAGGTAAGCAATGTTGCGTTGATGTCCCCCCTACGGGCTAAACCCTATGGCTTATATACACGCCAGAGAGGGTACCTAGGGTTACAATGTCGGTATCTAGGAGTAAGGCGGCTGGACAAATCTTGAAGTGTACTACAAGTCTTCGGTAGAGACAGCGTCGATCACGTCTCCCATGTGCAGTCTCCGGAGTCCATCTTGGTCACGTACGGGGGTACATCAGCCCAACCGAGGAGACGGGTTGGCCCGGTTAGCACCCCTTAATCCAGGACACCATCAGTAGCCCCCGAACTGGTCTTCTATGTAACACCCTATGTAATGAGCTACAGTGATCCACCATATTAATGCCAAGTCATCTGAGATTTGCAATGATAATCATGTTGGATTAATATCTCATTTCAAATTCTGCCACTGAATTCAAATTCAAATGCAATTGAAATTTGACGTTTCTTAAAAGTTGCTGGAAAAATGTTCATCATTTAGCAAATATTCTAAAACAATTTGTTGTTCAGGAAAAAAACATCACTATGTTGCTAAAATGGACAGTAGCATTTAATCCAGTGCAATTCCAACAATTATAATTCCATATTCATTTATGAAAAATGCAAATGAAATTCCTCTGCCTCCCAAAATAATTCTGGCAGTGCCTAAAATTGCAAAGAATATTTTGGGCCAAGCCCCACATTTTTCTAAAATGGATGGGAAGCCCAATTATTTCTTTCCCTTCTCTGTTGTTAAATAAAAGAGAAAACGGGAAATAAAGGAAAAGGGCGAGGCCATACCTGTTACTGGGCTGAGCCCAGCCCAGCTCAACTGCTACTGCCTCGCTGCCGTCTTCCCCGCAATCGGCGCGTACGGCGGCCGTCCACCGCTCGCCACCGAGCCGGAGTGGTTGAACGGAGGGGATAAGGGTCTCCCCGAGCCACCTCCCCTAGTCGCCCGTCGCCATTTCCTCCTCTCTCTCACGCGCACGCTCGCTCCCTTCTTTTCCTCTCTACTCAGGCGCAGCCGACACCGCGCGTTGGTCAGATCCGCGGCCATCGGCGCTGCTCCGACCTCTCGTGCTGCCTAGGAGGGCCGCCGTCGTCCGCCTGTTCGCCTAGAGCCATCAGGCGGAGCCGGGGACCTCCACCGACGCCGATCGTCACCGCCCCCTCACGCCTCTGTCTCCGGCGACCGCCGTCATCTCCGCCAACTGCTACTGCTCCTAAGCTAACACGGGCTTTTCATAGCCGCCCGGTGAGCATCCCCACCCTCTGCCTTCTCCCCCGAGCTGCCGCATTCCTCCCTTGCTAGCTCACCGCCGTAGCCGCACTCTGTCCACCGCGAGACCTCGCCGTCCGGCTACTTGCGGTCATCCCCGCGACCCCGTTTTGGGTCCGTTCGATGTGCCGCTTCGCATTCACCCGAGCGCGAGCAAGAACGCGCGTGAAAGCACCCCGTAGCCATGTTGCCGGAATCGCCCGAAAGCCATCTCCGCCGTTCTCGTCGCCGGCGACGTTACGGCCACCCCCGAGTCTAACCGCTGGCACAGCTCGACGCGCGAGCTCGCTATCTTTCGAATGAGCCCAAGAACGCTCGATTTGGAGCTCTGTAGGCGAAATCCGAGCTCGTCGAAGCTCTCGGCTGAGTCCGGAGCTACCGAAGCTATCCGGCGCCGGCGTCCGACGTGTCGCCGTGTGGGCCCCACCCTGAGACACTGACCGATGGGCCCCGTAGCGCGTTTGACTTCGTTGACCGGGTCAACGTGCGGTTACTGTTCACCCACAGTATTAAGTACCGTTATTAATTAATTAGGTTAATTCTGCTAATTAGATCAGACGCTGACAGGCTGGGCTCACTGACTAATTAACTCAGATTATTTAAAGTTAAATATGTTTTAACCCTTTGAGGCTGACAGGTGGGTCCCACCTGTCTGTTTGACCAGTCAGCTGGTCAGCCGACTGCTGACGCAAGCATGACCTCATCCTGACGTCATATTCCATTTCTGGAAATCTGTTAATTTAAATAATTTCAGAAAATGCTAAAAACTTCAGAAAATCGTAGTAAATTAACCGTAGCTCGGATCGAAAAACTTTCTACATGAAAGTTGCTCAGAAAAATCCCACGAATCCGATCGTGCTGTCTGTTTTCTTGTCGGGACCCTCTACGTAGGTGAACCCACAACTTTTCGCCTATTTCCGGTAGATGAATAGTGCATGCATACCTGCTAATAATTCCAACTTAAGTCCTAAAATAACTAAAATGGTTTAGACATGTTTTTTAGGCAACCCTGCACTGCATCTTAGCATGTCATGCTTTGTGTTGCATTTATTGCTTTTATTTATTGTTTCTTCCCCCCTCTTCTTCTCCGATAGCCCCCGAGACCGACGCAACTCAGGAGACCGACGACACCACTGACGATCCCTCTTTTGCCGCAGAGCTTCCAGGCAAGCAACCCCCCTTGACGCATGCCTATATCACCTATTCTCTCTTCGTCCTACTTGCATTAGAATTTGCTACTGCTATTGTTTTATCCTATTCTCTTGCATAGCCTGTCCTTGTAACTACTTTTGATACTGTACCTGATATCCAAAATGCTTAGTATAGGTTGGATGGTAAACCATTTGTGGCCCCTCTTCCTTGCTTTAGTTTCCCCGCTGTAGTACCTGTGTGCCGATCGATTTGATCGTCGGGCTGAGACCAGCATATCACCACACACCCCTAGTTGCTCGACACTGCAGAGCTAACATCAAGTGCCGAGGGTGATACCTCTTTTATCACTCCCGATAATGCCTCTGTAGTACAGCTATTCGGTTGTGGGTTACCGGGGGTGATTCCTCTTCCCCACCTCCGATAAAGCTTTGTCGGTAATCCCGCAAGTGTGAATACCATCGAGGGTGATTCCTCCGGATTCACTTTGACGGGATCATCGAGTAGGCATCCAACGAGGGTGATTCCTTGGATTCCTACTTGATGTTATGGACACACGGTTACTTGCACTTTATTGCTGTTACTGGTTAAAGACGGGTCGGCCCCGAGGGGCACCCGCGAGAGATATGTTGTCGGGTTGACCATGAGGGTGCCCGAGAGATGAATACGTGGCAGGGCCGGGCATTCTTAGCCCTTGCCGTAAGTCCATGAGACGGGCCGACGGGGTCACAGGATCGCGAGTCTCTGCTCGTTATCACGCGCTCCTAATGCACTAAGGGTTAGGATATGTGATCTGAGTAGGCCTCTGGCCTTTTCGCGCTAACCAGCACGTGGGAATAATATGGGTACTCGGCGTCGTATGTATCAGCCAAAGTTCTTCAGACGTCAGCAGTTGAGCGGCGCGTGCCAGGTTGGTCTGGTAAAGCCTGCGCTTGTATTAAGGGGGCTAGGACTGCTCACCGGCCGCGTACGCAACGCGCAGGAGTGCAAAGGGCGATGGGCCCAAGACCCCTGAGCGCTTAGGGTGTAGACCGGCGTGCTGGCCTCTCTATTGAGCCTAGGTGGGGCTACGACGTGTCGATAGTCCGAGGCCGGGCATCGACTGAGCAAGTGTGTCCGGCCAGAGTCATCGAGCGTGTTGGGTAAGTTGGTGCACCCCTGCAGGGAAGTATATCTATTCGAATAGCCGTGTCCACGGTAACAGGACGCTCAGAAAATATCCCGATCTTCTACAACTAGAAATGGGTTGAATATATTGGCTCCGGGATGGTTTTCTCGCAGGGAGTCGAGGAAGGATCTCTGGGCGAGATTACTACTTGTTGTTACTATTATACTTATGAACTAATCAGTACTCTTCTAATGGTGCAAGACCCTGAAGGTGCTAGTCTTTGATAGGCTAGGATTTTCCCTTCTATTCTGGCATTTCTGCAAATCAGTCCACATATACAGCCTTCTTTTGATAATGTTGCATATTGTAGTATAGATCTGATGTTAGTCTTGCTGAGTACTTTGGATGAGTACTCATGGTTGCTTTGCTTCCTTTTTCCCCATACCCGATTGATGAGACCAGATGACGGAGCCCAGGAGCCAGTTGCGCCAGCCGTCGATTACTACCACTACTACACCCCTGGCGGATACTACTACTACCCCTCTGCAGACTACTACTACGAGGAGCCCTCCAACGACCAGGAGTAGTTAGGAGGCACCCAGGCAGGAGGCCAGCGCCTCTTGATCCCGTGTTTTTATTTTTGCCACGCCTTCATAAAGGCCTATCTGTTTAACTTTGTGTCTGTACTCAGATACCTGATGCTTCCGCTGATGCTTGTATGACATCGAGCTTATGTATTCGAGCCCTCGAGGCCCCTGGCTTGTAATATAAAGCTTGTTTTATTTTATTTATAATTAGAGTTGTGTTGTGATATCTTCAAGTGAGTCCTTAGGCTTGATCGTGTGCATTTGTGTGTATGATTAGTGCACGATTAAGTCGGGGGCGTCACAAGTTGGTATCAGAGCCGACTGCCTGTAGGAACCCCCCTTTCCAACTCCTTGGTTGAAGTTGAGTCTAGAATTTGCAAAATGATTTTACTAACATGGCTGTGTGGCTTACGGGACCACGTCGCCAATGGGTGGTATTAGGATCTTTTATTCCTCTTCTATACTCTAGGACTCTAATCTCTCTTCTTTTCGGGTTAAATGATTTTGCTAACTCTGACATTAGATTCTCGTAATCATTTTCACCCAGAGAGCTGGATTATCTACAACTAATCCTTTCATTTGAACTGGTTATTCTGATAATCACCTTTTCTTTTCCATTGGTCTGTTTAACCTTTTCTATCCAAGTTATCATTTGCTTCTCACACTGTCATTTGACACTTTTGGAACCTCTCGGCAAAATGTGTCGTGATCAGCGTCAACATTTTAACTTCTTCTGAGATGTTAATCGAATTCATGGTGAGCAATGCCATCCTTGCCCCTCGCTGATCTGTGTTATCATTAGCAACCTCTTTGCCTACCTGCCCACGCATTGCTGTCAACCCAGAACGAGTTCAAGCTATTCTTGACTGGACTCCTCCGAAGAATGTCAAGCAAGTCAGAAGTTTTCTCGGACTCGCAAGTTATTGTCGATGCTTTGTCGAGAAATTCTCAAAGATTGCCAAGCCTCTGACTGATCTGCTTCACAAAGGCGTTAAGTTTGAGTGGACAGATAAATGTCAGGAAAGTTTCCAAACCCTTAAGGACAAGCTTACATCTGCACCAGTGCTTGCACCTCCGGATTCTCGTAAGGATTTCGTGATTTATTGCGACGCCTCTCGTCAAGGATTAGCCTGTGTCCTGATGCAAGAACGAAGAGTAATTGCTTATGCCTCACGATAGTTGCGTCCTCACGAAGAGAATTATCCAGTGCATGATCTTGAACTGGCTGTAGTGATTTATGCAATGAAGCTGTGGCGACATTACCTCCTTAGTAATCGGTGTGAGATATATACTGATCATCAAAGTCTGAAGTATCTGTTTACTCAGCCAGATCTCAATCTCCGCCAACAGCGATGGTTGGAAACAATTACGGACTATGACTGTGGTATTTCTTATACCCCTGGCAAGGCTAATGTGATGGCTGATGCCTTGAGCCGCAAGTCCTATTGTAACAACCTCATGGTTCAGCGAGCTCAACCTCGTCTATATGAAGAGTTGCGCCAGTTGAACCTCTGCATTGTTCCACAGGGTTCTCTTAATACCCTTGTTATACAGCCAGATCTTGAGCAGGCTGTTAAATGCGCACAAGCTAAAGATGTTGAAGTTGATCTGATGAAAAGAGATCTTCACCTTGAAAAGTACATGGATTTCTCGCTTGCTGAAGATGGAACTTTGTATTTCAAAGACCGCATTGTGGTACCTTGGTTCGAATTGATGACCGACATGGTTATGAAGGAGGCTGATGATACACCACTGTCTATTCATCCGGGTAGTACTAAGATGTATCGTGATCTCCGACAAAGGTACTGGTGGTCTAGGATGAAGCAGGATATTGCTCGATATGTTGCTGAATGTGACGTTTGCCATCGCGTTAAAGCAGAACATCAGAAGCCTGCTGGAATTCTGCAACCGCTCCCTATTCCCTTATGGAAATGGGATAAGGTTCAAATGGATCTCATTACTGGTCTTCCCAAGTCGCAGAAAGGTCACGATGCTATTCTTGTCGTCGTTGACCAACTCTCCAAAGTTGCACACTTTCTACCAGTCAAGGAGATGATCACTGCTAGTCAATTAGCAGAGTTATATATCTCCAGGATTGTATCACTCCATGGTATTCCGAAGGAGATCAGTTCAGACCGTGGCAGCCTCTTCACCTCTTACTTCTGGAATAGTTTCCAGCAAGCTATGGGAACTCATATTACTTGGAGTTCAGCTTATCACCCCCAGTCCCAAGGCCAAGTCGAACGAGTGAATCAAGTGCTTGAAGATATGTTGCGAGCTTGTGTTATTTCATTTGGCAAGAAGTGGGAAGAATCTCTCCCGTATGCCGAATTCTCTTACAACAACAGCTATCAAGCAAGTTTGAAAATGGCCCCCTTCGAAGTGTTGTATGGACATAAGTGTCGAACCCCTCTGAATTGGTCAGAAACTGGGGAATGACCGCTCATTGGTCCGGATATTATCCAACACGCCGAAGAGCAAGTCCGAATTGTGCGAGAAAATCTCAAAGCTGCTCAGGACCGCCAGAAGAGCAACTATGATCGCAAACGATGGGGATTGGCCTATCAACCTGGTGATCAAGCTTATCTGCATGTCACTCCAATGAAGGGCACTCACCGTTTCGGAATGAAGGGCAAGCTAGCTCCTCGCTACATTGGCCCCTTCTGCATTCTTGCCAGACGTGGACATGTGTCTTATAAATTGGAGTTGCCGCCGCAATTCTCTCACATCCACAATGTCTTCCATGTGTCGCAACTTTACCGTTGCTTCAAGGAATCTCCGCACCGAGCTGTGGATCATGAGATGCTTGATTTACAAGATGATCTATGTTATAAAGAGCATCCGATCCGCATTCTCGATCAAGCTGAACGTCGGACCCGCCAGAAGACTACCAAGTTCCTGAAAGTGCAGTGGTCTAATCATACTGAACATGAAGCCACTTGGGAATGCGAGGATCGTCTTCGGGAGGAATACCCCGATTTGTTTCCTTCTACCTCTTGAATTCTCGGGACGAGAATTTCTTTTAGAGGAGGAGAATTGTAACACCCCTATGTAATGAGCTACAGTGATCCACCATATTAATGCCAAGTCATCTGAGATTTGAAATGATAATCATGTTGGATTAATATCTCATTTCAAATTCAACCACTGAATTCAAATTCAAATTCAAATGCAATTTAAATTTGACGTTTCTTACAAGTTGCTAGAAAAATGTTCATCATTTAGCAAATATTCTAAAACAATTTGTTGTTCAGGAAAACAACATCACTATGTTGCTAAAATGGATAGTAGCATTTAATCCAGTGCAATTCCAGCAATTATAATTCCATATTCATTTATTAAAAATGCAAATGAAATTCCTCTGCCTCCCAAAATAATTCTGGCAGTGCCTAAAATTGCAAATAATATTTTGGGCCAAGCCCCACATTTTTCTAAAATGGATGGGAAGCCCAATTATTTCTTTCCCTTCTCTGTTATTAAATAAAAGAAAAAATAGGTAATAAAGGAAAAGGGCGAGGCCATACCTGTTACTGCCTCGCTCTCGTCTTCCCTGCAATCGGCGCGTACGGCGGCTGTCCACCGCTCGCCACCGAGCCGGAGTGGTTGAACGGAGGGGATACGGGTCTCCCCGAGCCACCTCCCCTGGTCGTCCGTCGCCATTTCCTCCTCTCTCTCATGCGCAAGCTCGCTCCCTCCTTTTCCTCTCTACTCAGGCGCAGCCGACGCCGCGCGCCGGTTAGATCCACGGCCACCGGCACCGCTACGACCTCTCGTGCTACCTAGGAGGGCCGCTGTTATCCGCTTGTTCGCCTGGAGCCATCAGGCGGAGCCGGGGACCTCCATCGACGCCGATCGTCACCGCCCCCTCCCTCGTCTGTCTCCGGCGACCGCCATCGTCTCCGCCAACTGCTGCTGCTCCTAAGTTAACGCGGGCTTTTCATAGCCGCCCGGTGAGCATCCCCACCCTCTGCCTTCTCCCCCGAGCTGCCGCATTCCTCCCTAGCTAGCTCACCGCCGTTGCCGCACTCTGTCCGCCGCGAGAGCTCGCCGTCCGGCTACTTGCGGTCATCCCCGGAACCCCGTTTTGGGTTCGTTCGATGTGCCGCTTCGCATTCGCCCGAGCGCGAGCAAGAACGCGCATGAAAGCACCCCGTAGCCGTGTCGCCGGAATCGCCCGAAAGCCATCTCTGCCGTTCTCGTCGCCTGCGACGTTACGGCCACCCCCGAGTCTAACCGCTGGCACAAATCGACCCGCGAGCTCGCTATCTTTTGAACGAGCCCAAGAACGCTCGATTTGGAGCTCTGTAGGCAAAATCCGAGCTCGTCGGAGCTCTCGGCTGAGTCCGGAGCTGGCCGGAGCTGTCCGACGCCGGCGTCCGACGTGTCGCCGTGTGGGCCCCACCCTGAGACACTGACCGATGGGCCCCGCGGCACGTTTGACTTCGTTGACCGGGTCAACGTGCGGTTACTGTTCACCCACAGCCGCTGACGTGTGGGCCCGTGTGGTTAATTACCGTTATTAATTAATTAGGTTAATTCTGCTAATTAGATCAGACGCTGACAGGCTGGGCCCACGGACTAATTAACTCAGATTAGTTCAAGTTAAATCTGTTTTAACCCTCCGAGGTTGACAGGTGGGTCCCACATGTATGTTTGACCAGTCAGCTGGTCAGCCGACTGCTAACGCAAGCATGACCTCATCCTGATGTCATATTCCATTTCTAGAAATCTGTTAATTTAAATAATTTCAGAAAATGCTAAAAACTTCAGAAAATCATAGTAAATTAACCGTAGCTCGGATCGAAAAACTTTCTACATGAAAGTTGCTCAGAAAAATCCCACGAATCCAATCATGCCATCTGTTTTCTTGTCGGGACCCTCTACGTAGGTGAACTCGCAACTTTTCGCCAATTTCCGATAGATGAATAGTGCATGCATACCTGCTAATAATTCCAACTTATGTCCTAAAATAACTAAAATGGTTTAGACATGTTTTTTAGGCAACCCTGCACTGCATCTTAGCATGTCATGCTTTGTGTTGCATCTTGTTCGCACACGAACACGTCAACGTGTACCCACGGGACCGGGGGTGATGCACCGCAACTCGCCCCGCGGGAGGCCGGCTTACAGCGCGATACGCAAGACAGCAAGCCGGCGCTTTTGAGACCAGACGCCCCAGCCCCTCGGGAGGGACCCCGTCGGAGGAATCCGGCGACGATTGGCTGAACCGGGTCGATTCGCTCGCCCCCGGCTCGGTTGTCGATATTCGTCGATCTTTAAGCTAAGTCGCCGAACAACGGAAGCATGAACAAGGGTTAAGGGGCAAAAAGTAGATTGTATTGATATGTCGATTGTGTTTGTGCTTGCTTCAATCGGCCATCACCTCTTACATATATATGAGGCGGCTGGACTTCCCGTGCAAGTAAAAGACTCCTACACGGATTACAAGTTACAATTAGAGTCGGTTTCTAGCCCTAACTAGGTAAGGCACCCGCCAGGGCCGTCTTGGGCTCGGACTCTCTGTTGGGCCGGCTTACATCATGAGCCGCCGAAAGCATGGTCCGGCCTTGGTCTTCTGAGCCCATCTTCAGCTTCTCGCAGTCAGCCTTCCTTCTTCTAAGCTGTAGAGCCGGCTTATAGGGCCGGCCTTTTGAGTCGCCCGTGGCCTTGGCTCCTTGAGTCGCCGTTGCTCTTCTGCGTTGACGCTAGTTCACTTTGCTTCATAACCCGCCGGTTTGCTGGTCAGTCGCCTTGCCGGGTCCTGCCAAGTCTCAGCCCTGCCAGCTTTGACAATCCTGTGAACTGGAGCATAATACCATGATCAACAGCCCTTAAACATCACCGGCTTATAAGCTAGTGGCGGCTCATTATAAGTCGCCAGCATAGTGGAGTTGCTTCCCTGACGAGCCGGTTCTGCCTTGAGCTGGTCTCTGTTGCCGGGTTACTGAGCTGCTGAGCTGATAATCCGCCTTCCTGGGGTTACTGCATCTCCTTGACAATGGCACCTTGTAAGCAATGATCTTTTAAGCCGCCGCCAGCCGAGTCATCGCCACACCGGGTCAACCTTGGCGGCGGGTCATCAGCCTTAAATCGCCTTATGCCAAAAATGAGTGCTAACATATGCCCCCCTGTTTTCTAGCAGAGCTTGCATGCTAGAAAATAATCCATGTAGGATTTTTTGACTAAGGGCGGTGCTTACGTTCATCGGCCATGTGGTCTAAGGGCGATGTTTGTACTTCACCGGCCATAACCACGATCTCAGGCGGATTGCCACACACTTGGGTGGAATTTCTTTAAGTATTTTCCGTTGATAGCTCGAGGTAGTAAGTCGCCCTCCAAAGTTTCCACCAGATAAGAGTTGCCGGGTGTTATTCTGGCGACTCGCAGCGGCCCTTCCTAGCTTGGTGACCACTTGCCAAATTTCCGGCTTTTGGAGCCGATTGGTAGTATAACCTTCCACACTAAGTCGCCAACTTGGAAATCCTTGAGCCGGACTCTCTTGTTGTAAGTCTTGGCCACCCGCAACTTCTCCTTCTCAATGTCCCTTAGAGCCTTTAGTCGTTTGTCGGTTACATCGTCTAGGTTATCTATCATTAAGCCGTAGTAGTCATCAGCCGACAAATCGTTCTGCTTAGCAAACCTTAAGGCGGCCAGATTCACCTCAACTGGTAAGACAGCCTCTTGTCCATACACTAGCTCAAAAGGAGAAACCTTGGTGGCTCCATGCCTTGAGACCCGGTGAGCCCATAACGCTTCGGACAGTACCTCATGCCACCGCCTTGGGTGGTCTTGGATCTTCTTCTTAATCAACTTGATCAAGGCCTTGTTACTAGACTCGGCCTGTCCATTGGCTTGACCATAATATGGGGATGAACTGAGCATTTTGATCCCAAGTGATTCGGCAAACTGCTTAACCTCCTTGGCCATGAAGGAAGTTCCTTGATCTGTAGTGAGGGTTTGTGGAATACCGAATCTGTGAACAATATGCTCAGTGATGAATTGAATTACCTGCCTGTGAGTCATGCCCCTGAGAGGTACTGCTTCAGACCACTTGGTGAAATAGTCTGTGGCAACCAACACGAACCGATGCCCTTTTGATGAAGCCGGGTGAATCATGCCGATAAAGTCAAGTGCCCAACCCCGGAAAGGCCACGATTTTATGATAGGATTGAGTTTGGAAGCCGGAACCAGCTGTATATCCCCAAACTTCTGGCAAGCCTCGCACCCCTTGTAGTACTTGAAGCAGTCATTGATCATCGTCGGCCAATAGAATCCGGCTCGCCGGAGCATCCATTTCATCTTATGAGCCGACTGATGTGTTCCGCATAAGCCGTCATGCACCTCTCCCATGGCGATTCTGGCTTGATCTTCGTCTAAACACTTAAGCAGAAGACCATCAGCCGTTCGGCGGCATAAGTCGCCATTATCCAGTGTATACTTGAGAGCAAGTCGCCGAACGGTTCTGTCTGTTTTCTGACTCGGATCCTTAAGATAACTCACAATAGGTGCTCTCCAGTCAGAAATCCGGGTTGCCCCTTCCTCAACAGTCGATTCATCTGAGCCGGCTTCTTCTCCATTAGCCGGCTTATCAGGGCCGCCCTTCTCCTTGTTAGCCGACTCGTCAGAGCCGGCCTTTCCTTTGCCAGCCGACTTACCAGAGCCGGCCTTCTCTGAGTTAGCAGCAACTAGCGCCGGCTTTTCTGTTACGAAGAACATGCCTCTATGGACATGATAGCCTGATGCCTGTTGTGCTAATTCATTAGCGAGCCAATTATCCTGCCTAGACACATGAGAGATAGAGAAGTAATCTAACTCTGCTATAATGTCTAGGCATCTGTCAAGGTACATTTTGAGTGATTCGTCGTTGCACTAAAACACCTTTGCCACTTGTTGAACAATTAGTAACGAATCACCATATGCCTCTATATGAGAGACCCCTGCATCGACTAAAAGCTCGAGCCCGAATAGAAGTGCTTCATATTCGGCTTGATTGTTAGTACAAAAATAGTTAAGCCGGCAGGAGGCCTCATATACAGTACCGTGGGGCGAGACGTATGCAACACCGGCTCCTTGTCCACTCTTGCAAACTGAGCCATCGAAATAGAGCCGCCACGGCTTAGCCGACACAACGAGTAAGCCGGCTTCTAACTCCGGGTCAATCCAATGTTCAACAATGAAATCAGCTACGACCTGGCCTTTCACAGATTTGAGAGGTTCATAAGCCAGGTCATACTCAATTAACCCGTACGCCCATTTGCCGATTCGCCCACTGAGAATCGGCTTCTGAATCATGTGCCTGAGAACATCGGTCTGACCCACCACCTTGCACTCACTAGATAAGAGATAGTGGCGCAGCTTAGTGCAGGCATAGTAAAGAGATAAGCATAATTTCTCCACAAAGCTATATCTTGACTCGGCATCTATCAAGCGGCGGCTTAGGTATGTGATGACATATTCTTTCCCTACGGCTTCCTGAGTTAAGGCGGCCCCTATCACCTTTTCTTCAGCAGCAATGTAAAGCCGGAATGGCCGACCATAAGCCGGCGCTCTCAGAACCGGAGGGGTTGATAGACACATCTTTATCCTTTCAAACGCTTCTTGCTGTTCTGCCCCCCAAGTGAATTCGTCATTGTTCTTAAGCCGAAGAATCTGAGTAAATGCATCAACCTTCCCAGACAGGTTAGCAATAAATCGCCTCAGATAGTTGACCTTGCCGAGGAACTTCTGCATGTCTCTTTTGCAAGCCGGCGCTTGCACCTTTTGAATGGCTTTAACTTTTTCCGGGTCAACTTCTATGCCATGCTCATGTATGATAAAACCCAAAAACTTCCCAGCTGACACGCCAAAGGCACACTTCAACGGATTCATCTTGAGCCCATACTTTCTCATTCTTTCAAACGTCAATCGTAAGTCGGCCAAGTGACTTAACCCGCCGTCCGACTTAACTACCACATCATCAATGTAGACCTCTAGTATGACTCCGAGAAGGTCATGAAATATTAAGTTCATTGCTCTTTGATAAGTAGCACCAGCATTCTTTAACCCAAAGGTCATCACCACCCACTCAAATAGACCAACAAAGCCGGGGCAGCGAAATGCCGTCTTAGCCGAGTCTTCTTCGGCCATGAATATCTGGTTATACCCTGCGTTACCATCCAAGAAGCTGATGATCTTGTGTCTTGAGGCTTCGTTGATAAGCATATCGGCTATTGGCATAGGATACTCATCTTTGGGTGTAGCTCGATTTAAATCCCTGAAATCTATGCATACCCTTATCTTTCCTGACCCCTTTTTCTCAACTGGGACAATGTTAGAAACCCACTCAGCATACTTACAGGGCCAGATAAACTTTGCTTGGATAAGCCGGCCGATCTCTTCTTTGACCCGGCCATATATCTGTGGGTTGAACTTTCGAGCCGGCTGCTTGTAAGGTCTAAAGCCGGCTTTGATGGGCAACCGATGCTCGACGAGCTGGCGGCTTAACCCAGGCATCTCATGATATTCCCATGCGAAGCAGTCTGCATATTCTTTGATTAGGGCGACTAACTTCTGCTTATAGCCGGCTTCCAGATTCCGACTTACAAATGTCGGCCTTGGCACTGTTCCGTCTCCAAGGTCTACTTGTTCAAGCGGGTCAGCCGACGTAAAGCCTTGTCCTAATTTGTCTAAGTCGCCAGGCTCTTCAATAGTCTCAAACATATCGTTCCCGTTGGCCCGATATTTGTCGAGCCGGCTCTGGAGCCACTCGTCGTTGCTGTCCATTTACTTGAGTCTGAGCCGGTTTCCACCAACCGGCTTTAGAGATACTGGCACGAATCCATCCCGGGTTGCACTAAGGAAGTCAAACCCGGATAAGTCATGCCCCGAAAGACATGTAGCAGTGGGGTGTTGCCAGTCAACTAGTGACTCGGCCAATGTAATGCAGGCCGAGTTATCTGCAGGGACGACCTCCACTTCATTGTCAACCCATTGAACTAGCTGTTGGTGCAGAGTAGATGGAACACACTGGTTTGCATGCAACCAGTCTCGTCCTAGCAGTACATTGTAGTTCCCTTGCACCTCTGCAATGAAGAAGGTAGTGGCCAGGGTCTTGCTTCCAACGGTGAGCTCTAAGCTGATAACTCCCTTAGCTTCCACTCCTTCTCCGCCTTCGAACCCGTTGAGTACCATATTCGTCTTCATCAAGTTGTAACCTCTTGAAGACTGAATAAGGCATCAAATTAACCACAGCACCGCCATCAACCATCATCCTGGTAACCGGCTTCCCATTGATGTGCCCTTTGATATACAAAGGCTTGAGATGCTTAACCGGCTCCTCCGGCTTCTCGAAGATGACGTTCTTGGGTCCGAAGTTAATTTGAGCTACTGAGCCGGTCTCGTCTATAGCGCGAAACTCATCAGACAGATAGTACACCATATTAATGTCCATGCTCATGCGAGTTGGCGTTCCTTCATAGCTCAGAAGTTCATCATCTACTGACTCGCCTGGCGGGTCATTAATGGCCGATTCTTCTGGGACTGGCGGCTCATTTGCCTCGTCAGCCGTTGACTTGCCAGACAGGTCATCCATGGCTGAGTCTATGGTTACCATTGGTTCTATCGTTGTTAACTCATTCACCACTGGATTCTCTGAGGTGATCTGTGACATTACCGACTCATCAGCGGCCGGCTTATCTCTTGCTAGGTCTGAAACTTCAACCTCATCAGCCCACGATGAATAAGTAACAGCCGGTGCCTCAACCGGCTCTTTGCCCTTTTCCAACACGGAGATCGGTACACGGGGTGCTTGGTTTATGAGCTCTGTCGACTTAGGCACCCAGATGTGAGACCGTATCATAGGACGGTCCTTGTTAAAACCTGCATCTCTAAGCCGCTCAGCCTCTTCTGCGGCCTTCTCTTGATTCCTCAACCTCTGTAGTTTTCTCTTCTGCGTCTTGGTTAACCCGGCAGGGCACCATCTTGGTTGAGTGTACTTTGGGTCTCGCGGCTTAACCTGACTGGAGCTAGCTTCATGGTCATTCGCCGCGTCTTTAGGACCGATGATAAGCATCGGTCTGCCTCTTGCCGGCTCTACAACCGGTTCTTTTATCCTCAGAACTTGGCTTCCAATGGTAAGTGAGCCGTCAAATGTTCTGGTCATCATGCTTGCCGGGTCACCAGCCCTTGTACCTTGCGACTTGACCCGCCATACCTTTCCTTTCTCTGAACTGGGCATGTCCTCCTTGAGCCGGCTTATTGGCCCTAGCCGGCTTTTGTCAAAAGTGCTTTTTAGAGGTAATGTTTTAACTACAGCCGGTTTAACATACCGACTGAACTCTGCTGGTGACCTTGAACGTTTCCTGTAGGGCCGGCTTGTACTTGAGCCGGCTTGCCTGACGTACTTGCTCATAAGCATGTCGAAAGTCGGCTTGATGTGCTTGTATCTAGCATTAGCCGTGTTGACCTGCCACTGGCCGACTTCCGGGCTTCTAGGCTTAAGGAACCTCTGCGGTAATCTGGGCGGCTCTTCCTGTTGCCCCCCGAGCGTAGGATTACTGATGGTGATCTTGATAACTTCCTTGCCGCCGGGTTCTCGACTTATAGTCGCCTTTCTCCCAGTTGCTATGTTGCCGGCTTGTGTATTCCTGGGCTCACCAACAACAACATTAGCTTTATTAGATGATCCGGCCACCTCTGGCCGAATGAGCACCTTCTTTCCCTCCAGGTCTAGCACGTTCATTGGGAACGGCTGTTGGTCAATCGCCATACTAGTAAAGCACAATCGTCCGTCGTTAAGGGCCGATTGGATCTGTCGACGAAAAACATTACAATCGTTAGTAGCATGAGAGAAAGAATGATGGTATTTGCAATAAGCCCACCGCCTTACCTCTTCAAGTGGTGGTATAACATGATTGATCTTTATAATTTTATCTTTCAACAAGGCATCAAATATTCTATCACACTTGCCTACGTCGAAAGTGCACTTAAATTCATCTTCCCGATTCTTACGAACCGGCTTAAGATCGTCACACACGTAGGGTTTGGCTTTACCCGGCCAAACGAACTCGGCAGTGTAAACATCGGTTTCCTCGTCTGAGCCGGCACTCCCTTCAATGGTGTTAAGCCGGCTCTGGCTTATACGATGGGAGTCTTTTAACTCATTGGCCCGGCTCTCCTGAACCAGAGCTTTCTCCTGCACTTGGCCGACACTTAAGAACTCGTACCCCTATAGTTTCTCTTTCAAGTGGGATCGTAGACCATTAAGTACTAAGTCGGCCATGTCTCTCTCAGTTATGGCTAAGCTATAACATCGGTTTCTTGTGTTCCTAAACCTTTTGACATAGTCGGATACTGACTCGTCATGCTTTTGCTTAACCGATGTAAGATGAGACAGTTTTAACTCAATTTCTCCGGCGAAGAAGTGTTCATGAAACTTTCGCTCCAAATGAAACCAAGTAAATATAGAATTAGGAGCTAAAGCAGAAAACCATGAAAAAGCAGTACCAGTTAAAGATAATGAGAACAAACGAACTTTATGATGCTCGTGATTGGCTTCACCTAGTTGAGCCAAATACTGACTAATATGTTCCCATGTTGATTTATTATCCACTCCATTAAACTTAGAAAATTCCGGAACTCGGTAACCAGGCGGATAGGGTTTTAAATCAAAATATTCGGGATAGGGTTTAGTATAATTCTTAGGTTTTAGTGTTATCCCAAATTTTTCATAAGCCATCTATTCAAATTCACTCCTTATCTTAGCCGTCAAATCGTCCCTGGTGCGCAATTGAGCCGGCTCAGTAGATGGATTGGCCATAGAGGCGGCTTGTGCCCAGAGAGCCGGATTTTGAGCCGGCACTGGCTCATCTCCGGAGCGTACTGCTTGATCCGGCTGTCTAGCCGAATAAGGTATGCTCTGGATAGGAGCCGGACTCGGCAACATAGTCATGAGCCGATTATCTTGGTTCTGGCTCATCGGCTGTAACTCCGATGGCCGGCTTAGCGGCGTGTTTTCTTTAGCCTTATCACGTTCCAGTATCACATCGTGCATATTTTTTTCACTTTGTCCAATGTGATAATGGAGCTCAGCTAACTGCTCAGGAGTAAAGGGGTTATTACTTACGGCGGGTTTAGCCTGTCCGGCTTGAAGAGGAGGAAACTTGATTTCTCCAACTGGAGTGATATTGCCTTGGCGATCCTTCTTGAAGTTTGCAAGGAACTCCTGCAACTCCTTCTCTTCACGCGCCTTCTTGTACTCCTCATAGGCTTGGCGATGCTCGGCCGATAACTCCTCCAGATTGGGCTTGATGATGTTATCGGCATTAACCTCCGATGGCTTGGGAAGGTTGGACATGATGGGTGATGATGATGGATCAAAAGGCCCCAGCGGAGTCGCCAAAAAGTGTGTTCGCACATGAACACGTCAACGTGTACCCGCGGGACCGGGGGTGATGCACCGCAACTCGCCCCGCAGGAGGCCGGCTTACAGCGCGATACGCAAGACAGCAAGCCGGCGCTTTTGAGACCAGACGCCCCAGCCCCTCGGGAGGGACCCCGTCGGAGGAAGCCAGCGACGATTGGCTGAACCGGGTCGATTCGCTCGCCCCCGGCTCGGTTGTCGATATTCGTCGATCTTTAAGCTAAGTCGCCGAACAACGGAAGCATGAACAAGGGTTAAGGGGCAAAAAGTAGATTGTATTGATATGTCGATTGTGTTTGTGCTTGCTTCAATCGGCCATCACCTCTTACATATATATGAGGCGGCTGGACTTCCCGTGCAAGTAAAAGACTCCTACACGGATTACAAGTTACAATTAGAGTCGGTTTCTAGCCCTAACTAGGTAAGGCACCCGCCAGGGCCGTCTTGGGCTCGGACTCTCTGTTGGGCCGGCTTACATCATGAGGCGCCGAAAGCATGGTCCGGCCTTGGTCTTCTGAGCCCATCTTCAGCTTCTCGCAGTCAGCCTTCCTTCTTCTAAGCTGTAGAGCCGGCTTATAGGGCCGGCCTTTTGAGTCGCCTGTGGCCTTGGCTCCTTGAGTCGCCGTTGCTCTTCTGCATTGACGCTAGTTCACTTTGCTTCGTAACCCGCCGGTTTGCTGGTCAGTCGCCTTGCCGGGTCCTGCCAAGTCTCAGCCCTGCCAGCTTTGACAATCCTGTGAACTGGAGCATAATACGATGATCAACAGCCCTTAAACATCACCGGCTTATAAGCTAGTGGCGGCTCATTATAAGTCGCCAGCATAGTGGAGTTGCTTCCCTGACGAGCCGGTTCTGCCTTGAGCTGGTCTCTGTTGCCGGGTTACTGAGCTGCTGAGCTGATAATCCGCCTTCCTAGGGCTACTGCATCTCCTTGACAATGGCACCTTGTAAGCAATGATCTTTTAAGCCGCCGCCAGCCGAGTCATCGCCACACCGGGTCAACCTTGGCGGCGGGTCATCAGCCTTAAATCGCCTTATGCCAAAAATGAGTGCTAACACATCTATTGCTTTTATTTATTGTTTCTTCTCCCCTCTTCTTCTCCGATAGCCCCCGAGACCGACGCAACTCAGGAGACCGATGACACCACTGACGATCCCTCTTTTGCCGCAGAGCTTCCAGGCAAGCGACCCCCCTTGACGCATGCCTATATCACCTATTCTCTCTTCCTCCTGCTTGCATTAGAATTTGCTACTGCTATTGTTTTATCCTATTCTGCTACATAGCCTGTCCTTGTAACTACTTTTGATACTGTACCTGATATCCAAAATGCTTCGTATAGGTTGGATGGTAAACCATCTATGGCCCCTCTTCCTTGCTTTAGTTGCCCCGCTGTAGTACCTGTGTCCCGATCGATGTGATCGTCGGGCTGAGACCAGCATATCACCACACACCCCTAGTTGCTCGACGCTGTAGAGCTAACATCAAGTGCCGAGGGTGATACCTCTTTTCTCACTCCTGATAATGCCTCTGTAGTACAGCTATTCGGTTGTGGGTTACCGAGGGTGATTCCTCTTCCCCACCTCCGATAAAGCTTTGTCGGTAACCCCGCAAGTGTGAATACCATCGAGGGTGATTCCTCCGGATTCACTTTGACGGGATCATCGAGTAGGCATCCAACGAGGGTGATTCCTCGGATTCCTACTTGATGTTATGGACACACGGTTACTTGCACTTTATTGCTATTACTGGTTAAAGACGGGTCGGCCCCGAGGGGTACCCGCGAGAGATATGTTGTCGGGTTGACCATGAGGGTGCCCGAGAGATGAATACGTGGCATGGCCGGGCATTCTTAGCCCTTGCCGTAAGTCCACGAGACGGGGCGACGGGGTCACAGGATCGTGAGTCTATGCTCGTTACAGCGCGCTCCTAATGCACTAAGGGTTAGGATATGTGATCTGAGTAGGCCTCTGGCCTTTTCGCGCTAACCAGCACGTGGGAATAATATGGTTACTCGGTGTCATATGTATCAGCCGAAGTTCTTCAGACGTCAGCAGTTGAGCGGCGCGCGCTGGGTTGGTCTGGTAAAGCCTGCGCTTGTATTAAGGGGGCTAGGACTGCTCATCGGCCGCGTACGCAACGCGCAGGAGTGCAAAGGGTGATGGGCCCAAGACCCCTGAGCGCTTAGGGTGTAGACCAGCGTGTTGGCCTCTCTGTTGAGCCTAGGTGGGGCTACGACGTGTCGATAGTCCGAGGCCAGGCATCGACTGAGCAAGTGTGTCCAGCCAGAGTCATCAAGCGTGTTGGGTAAGTTGGTGCACCCCTGCAGGGAAGTATATCTATTCGAATAGCCGTGTCCACGGTAACAGGACGCTCGGAGAATATCCCGATCTTCTACAACTAGAAATGGGTTGAATATATTGGCTACGGGATCACTTTCTCGCAGGGAGTCGAGGAAGGATCTCTGGGCGAGATTACTACTTGTTGTTACTATTATACTTATGAACTAATCTGTACTCTTCTAATGTTGCAACACCCTGAAGATGCTAGTCTTCGATAGGCTAGGATTTTCCCTTCTATTCTGGCATTTCTGCAAATCAGTCCACATATACAGCCTTCTTTTGATAATGTTGCATATTGTAGTATAGATCTGATGTCAGTCTTGCTGAGTACTTTGGATGAGTACTCACGGTTGCTTTGCTTCCTTTTTCCCCATACCTAATTGATGAGACCAGATGACGGAGCCCAGGAGCCAACTGCGCCAGCCATCGACGACTACCACTACTACACCCCTGGCGGATACTACTACTACCCATCTGTAGACTACTACTACGAGGAGCCCTCCGACGACCAGGAGTAGTTAGGAGGCACCCAGGCAGGAGGCCTGCGCCTCTCGATCCCATGTTTTTATTTTTGCCCCGCCTTCATAAAGGCCTATCTGTTTAACTTTGTGTTTGTACTCAGATACCTGATGCTTCCGCTGATGCTTATATGACATTGAGCTTATGTATTCGAGCCCTCGAGGCCCCTGGCTTGTAATATAAAGCTTGCTTTATTTTATTTATGATTAGAGTTGTGTTGTGATATCTTCAAGTGAGTCCTTAGGCTTGATCGTGTGCATTTGCGTGTATGATTAGTGCATGATTAAGTCGGGGGCGTCACATTCTACGCCGAGGACGATGGTCGACAGACATTACTTCAGATCCGGAGTCTTTGGCTTGACAGACGAGTTCCACTTTGCATTTCGGATTCTCTTAACAGAACATCGACATCCGCGGTCCAACCGAGCTGGTATCCTGCCTGAGATGTGTAGGTATCTTAGCCTCGAAGGCTGGTCGTACAGGTATGAACAATCCAATCCTTCCTGACAACTTTATCGGATATGCTCGCCCCATGATGGGTCAAGCAGTTACCGCCTCAACCTCAAATCGCGGTTCGAGGCAGCCCATTTACTGGCACGTCCCTTCAAAATAGAGATAGTTCCCGCTTTCTTAGGGATATTATCAAGATTTTGTTTCCCCCCATATGCTTCAACGGCATTTTTGATAGCGATCGCGAATTTATCGGCGTAGCAAGGGGACTCTTGGCCTTTCATAGGCCTATAAGAGCAAAGGGAGATCAGGGCAACAGCGCACACTTCCATTTCTCCCCCACTTCTGCTTCGTCTAGCTCCAGCGCCCAGATCCAGCATGCCTTTCCCTTTCCTGAGCCCGACTCTTCGGTCCAGCCATGGCCGACACCCTCAAGGGACACTAGGGCGGCTCCATCGTGACAGCTGTGACCATCGCCGAGCTGCGCGACGCGGGGTACCTGGCCCCCGCCATCGCGCCCGTGCTCCAGCGGCCGATCAACTGGTGCCCACTCCCAACGCCGGGGAGCGGGTGGTCTTCGTCCCCCACCTCATCCGAGGCCTGGGGTTCCATTTGGGGAACGTTGCATGGGAAACAAAAATTTTCCTACGCTCACCAAGATCTATCTAGGAGATGAACATCTACGAGAGGAGAGATTGCATCTACATACCCTTGTAGATCGCTAAGCGGAAGCGTTAAGAAACGCGGTTGATGTAGTCGAACGTCTTCACGATCCAATCACGATCCGTCCTGCGAACTCCCGATCAAGTGCCGAACGGACGGCACCTCCGAGTTTAGCACACGTGCGGCTTGGCGGCGTCCTCTCCTTCTTGATCCAACAAGCGAGAGAGAGGGGGTAGATGAGATTGGGACCAACACGACGGTATGGTGGTGGTGGTGGCAGCGGAATTCCGGCAGGGCTTCGCCAAGCGCATACTCATGAAACGTGGGAGGAGTTGGGAGAGGTAACGGGCAAGGGTCCAAGGGGTGGCTGCCCCCAATGCATCCCCACCTTTATATAGGCGTGGAGGGGGCTGGTGGCTTGCCCTCCAAGGCCCTAGGGTCGTTGGCCAAAGGGGGAGGAAGGAAATCCCTCCCTTCCTTCCCCACCGATCGCTATCCCCCCTTTTTAGGGATCCTGATCTTATCCCTTTGGGATATGATACTATTCCTTTTAAGGGAGGATCTTGGTGCACCTAGACCAGGGTTGTGGGGACTTTCCCCACTACCCACGTTTATGTGGGTCCCCCATGCAGGTGGGCCCCACTCCGGAACCTTCTAGAACCTTCCCGGTACAATACCGAAAATACTCGAACTTTTTCCGCAACCCCGATAACAACTTTCCATATATGAATCTTTACCTCCGGACTATTCCGGAGCTCCTCGTGATGTCACGGATCCCATCCGGGACTTTGAATAACCTTTGGACTTTCCACTATTAATATCTCAATACTACCCTAGCGCTACCGAACGTTAAGCGTGCGACCCTACGGGTTCGGGAATATGCAGACATGACTGAGACTCCTCTCCGGTCAATAACCAATAGCGGGACCTGGATGCCCATATTGGTTCCTACATATTCAACGAAGATCTTTATCGGTCGAACCTCGATGTCAAGGATTCAGTCAATCCCGTATGCAGTTCCCTTTGTCCATCGGTATGTTACTTGCCCGAGATTCGATCGTTGGTATCTCCATACCTAGTTCAATCTCGTTACTGGCAAGTCTCTTTACTCGTTCCGTAATACAAGATCCCATGGCTAACTCTTTAGTCACATTGCTTGCAAGCTTATTGTGATGCTGTATTACCGAGTGGGCCCTGAGATACCTTTCCGTCATACGGAGTGACAAATTCCTAGTCTTGATCCATGCCAACTCAACAGACACCCTCGGAGATACCTGTAGAGCATCTTTATAGTCACCCAGTTACGTTGCGACGTTTGATACACACAAGGTACTCCTCCGGTGTCAATGAGTTGCATGATCTCATGGTCATAGGAATAGATACTTGACATGCGAAAACGATAGCAATAAAGTTGACACGATCATATGCTACGTTCATAGTTTGGGTCTTGTCCATCACATCATTCTCCTAATGATGTGATCCCGTTATCAAATGACAACTCATGTCTATGACTAGGAAACTATGGCCATCTTTGATCAACGAGCTAGTCCGGTAGAGGCTCACTAGGGACAGGTTGTTGTCTATGTATCCACACATGTATTTGTGTTTCCAACCAATACAATTATAGCATGGATAATAAACGATTATCATGCACAAGGAAATATAATAATAACCATTTTATTATTGCCTCTAGGGCATATTTCCAACAGTCTCCCACTTGCACTAGAGTCAATAATCTAGCATTACATGGTTATGAATCTAACACCCATAGAGTTCTGGTGTTGATCATGTTTTGCCCGTGGAAGAGGTTTAGTCAATGGATCTGTAACATTCAGATCCGTGTGCACTTTGCAAATGTTTATATCCTACTCCTTGATCGCATCGCGGATGGAATTGAAGCATCGCTTTATGTGTCTGGTCCTCTTGTGAAACCTTGGTTCCTTGGCTAGAGCAATGGCACTAGTGTTGTCACAGAACAGAGTCATCGGGTCCAGTGCACTGGGCACAACTCCAAGATCTGTCATGAACTGCTTCATCCAGACACCTTCCTTCGCCGCCTCCGAGGCAGCTATGTACTCCGCTTCGCATGTAGAATCAGCTACCACGCTTTGCTTGGAACTGCACCAGCTTACCGCTCCCCCATTCAGAATATATACGTATCCGGTTTGAGACTTAGAGTCATCCGGATCAGTGTCAAAGCTTGCATCGACGTAACCCTTTACGACGAGCTCTTTATCACCTCCATAAACGAGAAACATTTCCTTAGTCCTTTTCAGGTACTTAAGGATATTCTTGACCGCTGTCCAGTGTTCCACTCCTGGATCACTTTGAAACCTTTCGGCCATACTTATGGCAAGGCTGACATCTGGTCTTGTGCACAGCATCACATACATGATAGAGCCTATGGGAGAAGCATAGGGGATGACACTCATCTTTTCTCTATCCTCTGTAGTCGCTGGGAATTGAGACTTACTCAACCTCACACCTTGCAAAACAGGCAAGAACCCCTTCTTGGACTGATCCATTTTGAACTTCTTCAAAATCTTATCAAGGTATGTGCTTTGTGAAAGTCCTATTAAGTGTCTCGATCTATCTCTATAGATCTTGATGCCTAATATGAAAGCAGCTTCTCCTAGGTCCTTCATTGATAAACTCTTGTTCAAATATTCCTTCACGCTTTCCAAAAGTTCTATATTGTTTCCAATCAGTAATATGTCATCCACATATAATATTCGAAACGCTATAGAGCTCCCACTCACTTTCTTGTAAATACAAGCTTCTCCGTAAACTTGTATAAACCCAAACGCTTTGATCACCTCATCAAAGCGAAGATTCCAACTCCGAGACGCTTGCACCAGTCCATAAATGGATCGCTGGAGTTTGCAAACTTTGTCAGCATTCTCTGGATAGACAGAACCTTCTGGTTGCATCATATACAACTCTTCCTTAAGAAAACCGTTAAGGAATGCTGTTTTGACATCCATCTGCCAAATTTCATAATCGAAAAATGCAGCTATTGCTAACATGATTATGACGGACTTAAGCATCGCTACGGGTGAGAAAGTCTCATCGTAGTCAACTCCTTGAACTTGTGAAAAACCCTTTGCCACAAGTCAAGCTTTATAGACGGTGACGTTACCGTCCGCGTCCGTCTTCTTCTTGAAGATCCATTTATTCTGAATGGCCTTTCGCCCTTCAGGTAATACTTCCAAAGTCCATACTTTGTTTTCATACATGGATCCCATCTCGGATTTAATGGCCTCTAACCATTTGTCGGAATCTGGGCCCACCATCGCTTCTCCATAGCTCGTAGGTTCATCGTTGTCCAACAACATGACATTCAAGACAGGGTTACCGTACCACTCAGGAGCAGTACGTATCCTTGTCAACCTACGAGGTTCGATAGTAACTTGATCCGAAGCTTCATGATCACCATCACCAGCTTCCTCTTCAACTGACGTAGGTTCCACAGAAACATCTTTCTGCGCAGTGCTACTCTCTGGTTGAAGTAAAGGTTCAACAACCTCATCAAGTTCTATCTTCCTCCCACTCAATTCTTTCGAGAGAAACTCTTTCTCGAGAAAGGACCCGTTCTTAGCGACAAACACTTTGCCTTCGGATCTGAGATAGAAGGTATACCCAACCGTCTCTTTTGGGTATCCTATGAAGACACATTTGTCCGCTTTGGGTTCAAGCTTTTCTGGCTGAAGCCTTTTGACATAAGCATCGCATCCCCAAACTTTAAGAAACGACAACTTTGGTTTCTTGCCAAACCACAGTTCATACGGTGTCATCTCAATGGACTTAGATGGTGCCCTATTTAAAGTGAATGCAGCTGTCTCTAACGCATAACCCCAAAATGATAGTGGCAGATCGGCAAGAGACATCATAGAACGCACCATATCCAATAAGGTTCGATTACGACGTTCAGACACACCATTACGCTGTGGTGTTCCAGCTGGCGTCAACTGTGAAACAATTCCACATTGTCTTAAGTGACTGCCAAACTCATAACTCAGATATTCTCCCCCTCGATCAGATCGTAGGAATTTGATTTTCTTGTTACGATGATTCTCAACTTCACTCTGAAATTGCTTGAAATTTTCAAACGTTTCAGACTTGTGTTTCACTAAGTAAATATACCCATATCTACTCAAATCGTCGGTGAAGGTGAGAAAATAACGATATCCACCGCGCGCCTCAATGCTCATCGGACCGCACACATCAGTATGTATGATTTCCAACAAGTCACTTGCCCGTTCCATTGTTCCGGAGAACGGGGTCTTAGTCATCTTGCCCATGAGGCATGGTTCGCATGTGTCAAGTGATTCAAAATCAAGTGACTCCAAAAGTCCATTAGCATGGAGTTTCTTCATGCGTTTTACACCAATATGACCTAAGCGGCAGTGCCACAAGAAAGTGGTACTATCATTATCAACTCTACATCTTTTGGCATCAATGTTATGAACATGTGTATCATCACTATCGAGATTCAATAAGAATAAACCCCTCACAATGGGTGCATGACCATAAAAGATATTACCCATATAAATAGAAGAACCATTATTCTCTGATTTAAATGAGTAACCGTCTCGCATTAAACAAGATCCAGATATAATGTTCATGCTCAACACAGGCACTAAACAACAATTATTCAGGTTCATCACTAATCCCGATGGTAATCGAAGAGCAAGCGTGCCGACGGCGATCACATCAACCTTGGAACCATTTCCCACGCGCATCGTCACTTCGTCCTTCGCCAGCCTCCGTCTATTCCGCAGTTCCTGCTTTGAGTTGCAAATGTGAGCAACCGCACCGGTATCAAATACCCAGGCACTACAACGAGAGTTGGTAAGGTACACATCAATAACATGTATATCATATATACCTTGTTTGGCGTTGGCCCCCTTCTTGTCGGCCAGATACTTGGGGCAATTCCGCTTCCAGTGGCCAGTTCCCTTGCAATAGAAGCACTCAGTTTCCAGCTTGGGCCCAGCCTTGGGTTTCTTCACAGGAGGGGCAACTACTTTGCCACTCTTCTTGGAGTTTCCCTTCTTGCCCTTGCCATTCTTCTTGAAACTAGTGGTTTTATTGACCATCAACACTTGATGCTCCTTTTGGATGTCTGACTCAGCGACTTTCAGCATTGCAAACAGCTCGGCGACTGACTTGTTCATCCCTTGCATGTTATAGTTCAACACAAAGCTCTTGTAGCTAGGTGATAGCAATTGAAGAACTCTGTCAGTGATCACCTCTGGCGGGAGCACAACTCCCAACTCAGCCAGACGGTTGTAATACCCAGACATTTTGAGTATGTGTTCACTGACAGACCCGTTCTCCTCCATCTTGCAAGCATAGAACTTATCAGAGGTCTCATACCTCTCGATCCGGGCATTCTTCTCAAAAATAAACTTCAACTCCTGTAACATCTCATATGCTCCATGATGTTCAAAACGCCTTTGAAGTCCCGGTTCTAAGCCATACAACATGGCGCACTGAACTATTGAGTAGTCATCAACACGCGCCTGCCAGGCGTTCATAACGTCCACAGATGCTGGAGGGGGTTGCTTACCAAGCGGTGCATCAAGGACATAATCCTTTGGGCAGCCGTGAGGATAATCCTCAGATTACGGGCCCAGTCTACAAAGTTACTTCCATCATCTTTCAGCTTGGCTTTCTCTAGGAACGCATTGAAATTCAGGGAAGCTACTGCGCGAGCCATTGATCTACAACATAAATTTGCAAAGACAACTTAGACTATTGTTCAAGATAATGAGTTTAGTTTACTTAAAAACTCCCACTCAAATCGACATCCCTCCAGTCGTCCGAGTGTAACATGATCCAAATTCACCAACCCAAGTCCGATCATCACGTGAGATGAGGTGGTTTCAATGGTGAACATCTCCATGTTGATCATATCTACTATATGACTCATGTTCGACCTTTCGGTCTCTTGTGTTCCGAGGCCATGTCTGTACATGCTAGGCTCGTCAAGTTTAACCCAAGTGTTCTGCATGTGCAAAACTGGCTTGCACCGTTGTATGTGAACGTAGAGTCTATCACACCCGATCATCACGTGGTGCTTCGAAACGACGAACTTTCGCAATGGTGCACACTTGGGGAGAACACAATTTTATCTTGAAATTTTAGAGAGGGATCACCTTATAATGCTACCGTCGTCCTAAGCAAAATAAGATGCATAAAAAGATTAACATCACATGCAAATCATAAGTGACATGATATGGCCATGAACTTGTGCTTTTGATCACCATCTGCAAAGCACCGGCATGATCTCCATCGTCACCGGCATGACACCATGATCTCCATCATCATGATCTCCATCATCGCGTCGCCATCGGGTTTTCACGCCAACCATGCTTCTACTACTATTGCTACCATTTAGCGATAAAGTAAAGCATTACACAGCGCTTAATGATTGACACGCAGGTCATACAATAATTAAAGACAACCCTATGGCTCCTGCCAGTTGCCGTATACATCGACATGCAAGCCGAGATAAACTATTACAAAAAATGATCATCTCATACATCAAATATATTTCATCATGTCTTTGGCCATATCATATCACAACATACCCTACAAAAACAAGTTAGACGTCCTCTAATTTGTTGTTGCATGTTTTACGTGGCTGCTATGGGTATCTAGCAAGAACGATTCTTACCTACGCAAAACCACAACGGTGATATGCAAGTTGCTATTTAACCTTCTACAAGGACCGCCTTCGTCGAATCCGATTCAACTAAGGTGGGAGAGACAGACACCCGCCAGCCATCTTATGCAACAAAGTCGCATGTCAGTTGATGGAACCGGTCTCATGTATGTGGACATGTAAAGTTGGTCTGGGCCGCTTCATCCCACAATACCGCTGAATCAAGAAAAGACCAAGGAAGGAAGCAATCTGAATAACAACGCCCACAAACTCCTTTGTGTTCTACTCGTGATGTCATCTACGCAAAGACCTAGCTCATGATGCCACTGTTGGGGAACGTTGCATGGGAAACAAAAAAAATCCTACGCTCACCAAGATCGATCTAGGAGATGAACATCTACGAGAGGAGAGATTGCATCTACATACCCTTGTAGAATGCTAAGCGGAAGCATTAAGAAACACGGTTGATGTAGTCAAACGTCTTCGCGATCCAATCACGATCCATCCCGCGAACTCCCGATCAAGTGCTGAACGGACGGCACCTCCGAGTTTAGCACACGTGCGGCTCGGCGGTGTCCTCTCCTTCTTGATCCAGCAAGTGAGAGAGAGAGGGTAGATGAGATCGGGACCAACACGACGGTATGGTGGTGGTGGTGGCAGCAGAATTCCGGCAGGGCTTCGCCAAGCGCGTACCGGTGAAACGTGGGAGGAGTTGGGAGAGGTAACGGGCAAGGGTCCAAGGGGTGGCTGCCCCCAACGCCTCCCCACCTTTATATAGGCATGGAGGGGGCTGGTGGCTTGCCCTCCAAGGCCCTAGGGTCGTTGGCCAAAGGGGGAGGAAGGAAATCCCTCCTTTCCTTCCCCACCGATCGCTATCCCCCCTTTTTAGGGATCCTGATCTTATCCCTTTGGGATATGATACTATTCCTTTTAAGGGAGGATCTTGGTGCGCCTAGACCAGGGTTGTGGGGACTTTCCCCACTACCCACGTTCATGTGGGCCCCCATGCAGGTGGGCCCCACTCCGGAACCTTCTAGAACCTTCCCGGTACAATACCGAAAAAACTCAAACTTTTTTCCGGAACCCCGATAACAACTTTCCATATATGAATCTTTACCTCCGGACTATTCCGGAGCTCCACATGATGTCACGGATCCCATCCGGGACTCCGAACAACCTTCGGACTTTCCACTATTAATATCTCAATACTACCCTAGCGCTACCGAACGTTAAGCGTGCGACCCTACGGGTTCGGGAATATGCAGACATGACCGAGACTCCTCTCCGGTCAATAACCAATAGCGGGACCTGGATGCCCATATTGGTTCCTACATATTCAACGAAGATCTTTATCGGTCGAACCTCGATGTCAAGGATTCAGGAAATCCCGTATGCAGTTCCCTTTGTCCATTGGTATGTTACTTGCCCGAGATTCGATTGTCGGTATCTCCATACCTAGTTCGATCTCGTTACCAGCAAGTCTCTTTACTCATTCCGTAATACAAGATCCCGTGGCTAACTCTTTAGTCACATTGCTTGCAAGCTTATTGTGATGCTGTATTACCGAGCGGGCCCTGAGATACCTTTTCGTCATACGGAGTGACAAATTCCCAATCTTGATCCATGCCAACTCAACAGACACCCTCGGAGATACCTGTAGAGCATCTTTATAGTCACCCAGTTACGTTGCGATGTTTGATACACACAAGGTACTCCTCCGGTGTCAGTGAGTTGCATGATCTCATGGTCATAGGAACAGATACTTGACATGCGAAAACGATAGCAATAAACTTGACACGATCGAATGCTACGTTCATAGTTTGGGTCTTGTCCATCACATCATTCTCCTAATGATGTGATCCCGTTATCAAATGACAACTCATGTCTATGACTAGGAAACCATGGCCATCTTTGATCAATGAGCTAGTCCGGTAAAGGCTCACTAGGGACATGTTGTTGTCTATGTATCCACACATGTATTTGTGTTTCCAACCAATACAATTATAGCATGGATAATAAACGATTATCATGAACAAGGAAATATAATAATAACCATTTTATTATTGCCTCTAGGGCATATTTCCAACAGTTCCTGCTGCACCCCTTCGTGCGCGGGGTAATGTATTATTATGGGTTAGATTTCCACCATCTGGCCCCTAATTCCATTCTCCACCTCGCCGCCTTCATAACGGTCTGTGAGGCCTTTCTTCGCTGTGAGCCACACTTCGGCCTATGGCTGAAGCTCTTCGGTATTAAACCGAAGTCAAGTGGCTCGGAGCTCACGGAGTGCGGAGGGGCCATGATCAGCAAGACCCAGGGGGCCACCTGGTTCAAGGGCACCTTCATCGAAACGGTGAAGGAGTGGCAGAGGGAGTAGTTCTACATCACCGAGCCCCTCGCCGCTGGTCAAACCGAGGTCCCGGCCTTCTCAGCTGAGCCTCCTAGGAAGCTCAAGTCCTGGAAGGAGAACGGCGTCGCTTGGGGGAATCCAGAAGAGGTGGAGACCCTGGTCGACAGGATCCTGTGGTGGTCCATGGTGGGGAAGGTTGAGCTGGCCGACGTCATCAACGTCATGCTCAACCGCCGGATACTCCCTCTCCAGCTTCGGGCTACCCCGATGTGGGCACAAAATCCCGAGGACATGGACTCCATCAACACCTTCTTCCGCTCCACCTTGGCAGCCATGTGGTCCAGGCTCATGAAGCTAGCCAAGGATAAGATTCCTCCAGCGGGGGAGGACCGCGGTCTCGAACATAGCTACAAGCCCCCCCCCCCCCCGGTAAGTAATCCTGCCCTTCAATATTTGTCTTTTTTGCTCATTGTGCCAAGGAGCTAAGTTTTTACTTGAACTGTCGTGTTTTGACATTTTCCAGAAGTGGTCGGCCTGGGTAAAAGGGGTACGATGCCCAGCCCCACTGCCGGAGCAGCCCCCAACTCCCCTGCTCTCGGCGCTTCTGACCGAGGAGCCACATGTGGTGGCCTCCAAAGGGATGAAGCCCCAGACGGGGAGGTCCAGTGCTCGGACCAGGGGGACCTCGGTCACCCGGTCAGAAGAGACCCATACCTCCGCCACTCAAGACGGCGGCACCGAGGAGGGCGCGGAGGAGATTCCCCCTCCGAAGGGGAAGAGGCCAGCGTTAGAAGACGCTGACATGGACATGCCGCCGAAGGGCTCAAAGAGGCCGAGGCGAGCCTCATCCGAGGCCGCCAAAAAGTCATCGGAGAGGGCCGAGCTCTCCGGTGACTCAGAGGAAGACCCCCTCGCAACGGGAAGGAAGAAACCGGCACCTTGAGGGTAATCCCTTGTCTCTATCGTCTTTCCTTAAGTCACTTTTTCAACAAGGGGAATTTTACACAAGTAGTTTTTCATATGTAGTCCGCCGAGGGTAATCCCCAGCGGCTCTTCGAGCGGGCTGCCATCAACCAGCGGGACTCCAGAGCCTGCTGCTTCTCCCCCAAAGCCTGATGGTCTGGGGGAGGCGACATCCACCATGGTCCCCGAAGTCAAGTTGACAGGGGCCGACGAGGTGGCGACCATGGCCGAGGACAACACCTTGGCTCGACAAGATCTGGGGACGGAGCGCCCCGAGGTTATCGAAGAAGGGCTGGGCCAGTCGTTGGCCCAGTCGGCGTCTACCTCGGCTCCACTACACCAGGCGAAGGCCGCTCGGGCGGAGACACCCGAGGTCACCCCTTCGCCCCAGCCTACTGCCCAGGGACGGGCTGGCGCGGGGTGGACCGAGGAGGTGGAGGAGACCCTGAAGGGTTCTTCCCTCAAGGAGGAGCACCGTGCCTTGATGGGCACGGCGCTAGAAGGCTATCGGTCTGTAGGGGCCGTCCTGCATGAGGTTTTTAAGAACCTCGCAGCAGGTTTCGAGGTACACCTTCTGCGCATTCATGTTGTTTATTTAAGCTTTTTGTTTTTGTGAGTTCTGTCCGAGGACATAAGAGAATAGCCTTCTAAACGGCTTAGTGAGTGAGTTGCCCCCGAGCCCGAAGTCGGTTGCAAGAAACCGGCATCGGGGTCGCTTGATGTAGTAGGAGCCGATGAGTGATCTTAATTATTCCCTTTATAATGAGGATCCGTTTTGTTCCAGGTTACGACCTCGATCCCGGACTCCGTCTCCGAAGAGATGGCGGAGATGAACCAGAAACTTCAGCAGTCTCAAGGTAAGCAAGTTTAAACTTGCCTTTGTATTTTTACTAAATACATGTAATGTATGTGAAAGAAAACAACTAAGGCCAAACTGTGTTGACAGCGGAGCTGGAGATGCTCAAGGCCGAGCTTGACAGAGCTCGAAAAGAGGTGCGGCAGCAGGAGAATGCTGCCGCCGCGGTCGAGAAGGTGCGGGCTGCCGAGAAGGCGGTCGGAGAGAAGCACCAGGCACAGGTGCTAGAGGTCGAGGAGACCCTGAAGGGCGTGTTCAAAGCACGCGACAAACTTCAGGAGGAGGGGCAGCGGACGAAGGAGGAGCTTGAGAAGCTGCAGCGTGCCCACTCCTAGCTCAAAACCTCGGCATGAGTGGACCGCGAGGTGCTCCAGCAAGTGGAGCAAATCGCCTCGGGTAAGAAATTTTTGATGCAGTGTACGTTTGGCAGCAAAGGGTGTGTCGAGCTCACCCAATTATGGCGTTCCGCAGAGGTCTTTGAGGATCTCCCGCAGAGCGCGAAGGATGCGGTGGCATACTTCAGCCAGCTGGCGGGCCATGAGGCGGAGAAAGCCTTCTGGGGTCAATTCCCGGGATCGCCGTCTGCGCAGCTGCTGAATCATCGAGTGAAGCAGCTGGTCGAGCTGTTCCGCATGACAAGGCCGGCGCTCCAGGACCTCTGCATCGCTTTGTGGCCTGCCGAAGCCATGCCGAAGAGTCTCTTCGGCCTGACGGCCCGTCTCCAAAATGCCATGCCCTGCGTCGAGCGCTGGAAGAGGTTCGCGTGCTTCGAAGGGGCGCGAAGGGCATACGCTTGCGTGAAGACTCACTTCCGCAAGGTTGATGCGGAGACGTGGGCCGCTGGCCCTCCTGCCGACAAGCCGCGGACCGCCGAGCAGTTCTTCACCGAGGTTGAGGCGGGAGCTCGGACCACGAAGGCCATGTGCCCCAAGGACACTCTGTATTTTTAGGTGATGCTTCGGAATGCCGGAGTGTATAATGTAAAAACTTTATCTCGTGTTTGAATGAAGATGGCTTGAAATTCCATATGTTTTTATTTTATAATTCAATTATTCCCCCAATATGACTGTTCAAAATGAGAGTGGCCAGTCGTCGGCTTCAGCCCCAGTGTAGGTTATACAGAGGGTGTTCCTTAAGGCATACTTGACCCTTGGCCGACGTCTCGGTACCCGGAGGCGGTCAATGACTTAGAGGAACTAGGCAATCAGACTATAGTGGCTTGACATCTTTCATTTAGTCGTAGGAGTTTGACTGTGGGGGCTGAGGACCAGCCCCCGGCATAGGAAGTGTGCGGCCAACGCGGCCGAGGTCTAGGCCATAGCACACTTCGGCTAGAAATAAAAGCCCTTCGTTTGACACGGGTGATCTCTATCGTCACATCGCTTGACGCGGTCTCCGGATGGCAGACCAGTTTACGCTTACCTAGATAGTCAGTTTTCGGCTTTCTCCACTGAGGCGCCATGCCAACTAACCTGGCAGCGCAATCGCAGTGGTTCTCCCGTTACGCCCTTAGCCGAATACATCGGGAACGTAAGGGGTACACATAGGAGCCGGGCAACCCAACTATTGACCGAAATCTAGGTTCAAAACTGATGCATATAAGGCAAAAAATCCGGGACGCCAAATACATCAGACTTTCATATACCATTGCATCTTTTTAAAGTACTTCATCATCCCGGAGCTATGCTGATAAAGAAATACAATAAAGACCTTGAAAGGGCGTGGTTTCTTTATTTTATAATATCAATCGTGTACATGCCCCGTTGTGACGAGAGTAATTGAAAGAGTACAATGTAAATAGTAAGGAAGGAAGAGGAAAAAACAGGTCGGATAATTACTGACGGATTTTAAAGGATCCGTACCGAAGCCTGCCGCACGTCTGTGTTTCCGAACTGTTGACCAAATCGTCCCGATTGACGACGAAGGGTTTTGCGAGGGTCGATGCCCGACTGGGCCTTTATACACTCTAAGTGTTTGATTGACCAAGTTCCTCAAAGGGAGGTGTTTGCCGAAGTCATTCTGTGGTTAAGGACACAGAGACGTAGTTACGCTCGGCTGTGTCTTTTACAGATACCTGCCTGTGCAGGGGCTCTAAGCCTCGTCTTCGCGTGGTTAATCCGCGCCTGACGTGTGGGTAGTTGTGTTGGCTCCCCGGCGTCCCAGGGAATTTTGAGTGCAAAGTTGTGTACCCTGGGGACGTAGTGCCTGCCGCTAGGGCACGCGAGGAGCCCGCATCCCTATTTTGGGTGCGGGGGTAGCTGGCCGAGGTCGACTTGTGCAGCCCGGGCTTGCTTCAAAGAGCGAGCGGCGCGTTTATCGTTGCGGGCTGCCTCCTCGGATGCTTGGACCTCGGCTGCAAAAGCCGCGGTCTGTTCCTCTGTCTGGAGTGAGCGTTCGGTATTACCATTGACTGTGATGACACCGTTGGGTCCCGGCATTTTGAGCTTGAGGTAGGCGTAATGCGGGACCGCGTTGAAGCGTGCAAAGGCTGGGCGCCCTAGGAGCGCGTGGTATCCACTCCGGAAGGGTGCGATGTCAAAGATTAACTCCTCGCTTTTGAAGTTCGGGCGAATCGAAGACTACCTCGAGGGTGACTGTCCCGGTACAACAGGCTTCGATGCCCGGAATGACACCTTTAAAGGTGGTAGAGCTCGGCTTTATCCGAGATGAGTCAATGCCCATCTTTCGAACTGTGTCCTTGTAGATGAGGTTAAGACTGCTTCCCCCGTCCATCAGGACGCGTGTTAGACGATAACCATCAACGATAGGGTCCAGAACGAGCGCCGCGGATCCGCCATGCCTGATAATGGTCGGATGATCGTGCTTGTCGAAAGTGATCGGGTAAGCCGACCATGGGTTATACTTCGGGGCGACTGGTTCCAACTCATATACGTCCCGAAGCACACGCTTTCTCTCCCGTTTAGGGATGTGGGTGACATAGATCATATTGACCTCTGTTACCTCGTTGGGAAATTTCTTTTGCCCTCCGTTATTGGGCTGCCGAGGTTCATCCTCGTCGTCGCTGCGGTGTTGGGTTTTATTCTGACCCTCTGCCGCTATCTTGCCGGCTTGTTTGAAGACCCAGCAATTCCTATTGGTGTGGGTTGCTGGTTTTTCCTGACTACCGTGAATCCCGCATGGGCGGTCCAGGAGCATGTCAAGCTGACTAGGTCCGTCTTTGTTCCCCTTATAGGGTTTTATTTTCTGCCCGGATTTAGGTCCGGTGAATCCTGCATTGACCGCGGCGTCTTCAGTGTCGCTTCCACCGTTTTTATACATGCGCTTATTCTTATTGCGCTTCGGTTTTCCATTGGCGTCGCGGGTTTCCGAGGTGCCTGCCTCGCCATTATGAGTACTTCGGGCGAGCCAGCTATCCTCTCCCATGCAAAAGCAGGTCATCAGAGAGGTCAGGGCAGCCATAGTCCTCGGCTTATCCTGGCCAAGCTGTCGAGCTAGCCATTCATCTCGAATATTATTTTTGAATGCGGCGATGGCCTCGGCTTCGGAGCAGTCTATGATCTGGTTCTTCTTGGTGAGGAACCTGTTCCAGAATTTCCGGGCTGATTCGCGTGGCTGCTGGGTAACACGGCTGAGGTCATCAGCATCCGGAGGTCGGACATACGTGCCCTGGAAGTTTGCTTGAAAAGCGTCTTCTAGGGCCTCCCAGCTGCCAATAGAGTGAGGAGGGAGGCTATTAAGCCAGTGTCTCGCCGGCCCCTTTAACTTGAGCGGCAGATATTTGATGGCATGGAGATCATCTCCATTGGCCATGTGTATGTGTAGGAGGAAATCCTCGATCCAAATTGTTGGGTCTGTGGTACCATCATATGATTCTATGTTAATGGGTTTAAACCCTTCCGGGAATTGATGCTCCATCACCCTGTCTGTAAAACAGATTGGGTGAGCTGGACCTCGGGACCGAGGAGGATCTCATCAGGTCTCGGGAGAGAGCCATGAGTAAGCTTGATCTCGGGCGCGGCCGTTCCTGTCCATCCAGGCATCATAGCCGTTGGGCCCAGCGGGGGCACGTCCCCTTGATTCGTCAATGGACCGAGGGGGAGCCCTATTTTCTTCAATACGATGTCTAGCATCGCGAGGATCCAGGTAGTCCACGGGGTCTTTACCATGACGGCGTGGAGGTGGCCTTTCACCATGGTCTTCTCGTCTTGGCCTGTCCCGGCCTCTAGGGGGCCGATCGAGGTCGTCAGCGAGCTCTTCATCAAATTCTGGTAGGAGGCGCCTGCGTGGGTAAGACTTCGGCGCACTATGGCGTTGGTTCTCCATATCCTGCTCGGCGGAGAGCACTTCAACCCACTTTTCATTTAGCGCGTCGGTATTTTCCTGCAGCTGCTGCTGCTTGCGTTTTAAGCTCTGGGCCGTCACAACGAGGCGTCGCCGGAAGCGTTCTTGTTCGAAGGGGTCCTCGGGGATGATGAAGTCCTCGGTACCGAGGCTGTCGTCCTCCTCGGACTCCGGCATGTAATTGTCATCGGCCCCTTCGAAGAGGTCATCGGGATCAGAGTCCACAAGAGGTCGGTCTGGTGTGCCGTTCCTTACTTGGGAGGCTTGAATGTCCTCCTCATGGTTATCGGCATCGCCGTCCTCCTTGTTGCCGTTATTGGTTGTTGCATCATTGCCACTGGGTTCCCCATTATTTCCCCTTCGGCGCCGTCGCCGGCGTCTTGGAGGGGATTTGGGGGTGTCCACCATGTAGACATCGTAGGTGGATGTGGCGGTCCACCTACCCGTGTTGACCGAGGGCAGAGTGTTCTCGATGGGGCTGTCGGCGTCCTCCTCCATATCTGAGGGTTCGCCGTAGTCCAATACGTCGGTTAAATCATCGATCCTGGCGACTAGGTGGGTGGTGGGTGGGATGTAAATTTCCCTATCGTCGGCTTTAAGTCCGATCTGATCGTAAACTGAAGTCTTGCCGTCCGAGATGGACATGCTCTGAATGCGGCAAAGCATCTCATCAAGGTGAGATAACTCTTCGTGATCCATGGATGTGCCGTAGGCAGGGCTGATTCGAAGTACATCTGGCGTGTGACCAGGCGCGTCTTCGGGGCGAAGGGAATCTGAACATAATTCGGAGTTTTGATTTGAAATCAACTCTGGCATTGGCACCGCTTCAGGAGTGGGAGCCGGATCTCTCTCCGGACTAGTGGTAGGAAGAGATCAGCCGGAGTGGCGGCGTCAGTGGTCTCAAAAGATGTCATGACAGAGTTCGGTTTCGGAGTCGAGCCTCCAGAACCGGCCGAGCTCTCGATCAGGCCGGGCGTCCATCCCGATAGGATGAGTTCGCCGCGGGAATCGGTAGTGTACTCAAGGCCACCGAAAGTTACGATCCGTCCTGGGGCGTAGTTCTCGACGGAAGTCAGGTGTCCCGTTGAATCGGCGCAAAATACCATGCTGCTGAAGACAAAGAGCTGTCCGGGGACGTAGACGCCCCCATAGCCGTTGGCGTGATTGATCCATAGGTGAGCCATCGACCCTTCTGGTGATTGCGCAGCGGAACTCTCAATGAAAGCACCAATGTCGGTGTAAAAACTGGCAGACCTCGGGGTAGGGGGTCCCGAGCTGTGGATCTTGGATCGATGGTAACAGAGACAATGGAGACGGTGTTTACCCAGGTTCGGGCCCTCTTGATGGAGGTAAAACCCTACGTCCTGCTTCTGTTATATTGATAGAGATGTATCGAGTACAGAGTTGATCTACCTTGAGATCGTAATATGTGTCTAACTTCTATGGCTAGGTAAGCAATGTTGCGTTAATGTCCCCCCTACAGGCTAAACCCTATGGCTTATATACACGCCAGAGAGGGTACCTAGGGTTACAATGTCGGTATCTAGGAGTAAGGCGGCTGGACAAATCTTGAAGTGTACTACAAGTCTTCGGTAGAGACAGCGTCGATCACGTCTCCCATGTGCAGTCTCCGGAGGCCATCTTGGTCACGTACGGGGGTACATCGGCCCAACTGAGGAGACGGGTCGGCCTGGTTAGCACCCCTTAATCCAGGACACCGTCACTGGGGCTAAAATACTTTTTCGATTGGTGCAATTTATTCTCTGCCGAGATGTATAACCAGTAGCCCTCAAGGTGTGTGCCGGCATAAAATCTGGAATGCACCTGAAGGATAAAATAATACAGCTGATCCCAGTAGCCCCTGAGACTCAGGTCGATTCGCAAAATCGGCCTGAGGATTGATTCCTTGCTCAACAGCATACTTAGGAACGAAAACGCGGTGCGCAATAGCTCCCGAGACTCAGGTTGGGTGCGGTTGACCAACCTGAGGATCAAAATCTCGTCGGAAACTATTTTGCACTTAAATTTTCTGCATTGAATCGTCAATGCAGTAGCCCCCGAGACTTGGGTTGGGCCACAAGGCCAACCCTATGATCGTATCTCCTCGGGAACTAGTTTAATTGTCGTGTGCATGTTGACAACGCCGAGGTGCAGTTCGGAAGGGAAGATGCCAAACTGCGGGTCAGAATACATTTCCCGAGCAGAATTACCAAGCAGGACACCTCGAACAAAAGGACGTCCTGCCTCCTGAAAAAAAAACATATAAATAGGGTAAAGGTGTCATAAGCTCGAAAAACCAAAAAACTTATGTAAAAACTTTACGTCTACATTAAATTAAGTTTTTTTATGCCAATCCAAAATTGGTCTTAAAATTAAGTTGTGCTTCCGTCGTGCTTTAACATGATACATCCGATCTCCAGACTTCAAGTGAGTCAGCCTTCGGCTTCAACCTCCCTTCCTGAAGGCGGAGTGTTTCTCAGGCCAATTTAGCAAACTAAACTCGAGCGGCTTTAGAGAGAAACCAGGCTATCCGGCTATTGACAACACACTCGCGTCGGAAAAAAGGAGTAGTAGAAAAAGACTTTGCAACGACTTAGAAGAAAACACTTATTATAAAACGGCTCATATAAATTTAAGAGCCCCCAGTTGACATGGGAAAAAGAAGTTTTTGTAACCAACTAAGTTTTTAACAAACAACTTTTTTGTTTAACACAATTATAATGCTTGGTCAAACCGAACAAAAATTAAATATGTTTAAAAAATTTGAGCATGAAAGCGACTTAGCTGGTTAATGTGATCGGCATTGATGACGCGGTCCGGGCTTGTGGTGGGACGAGGACGCCCAGCGAACTTTGACAGATTCAACATGATGCGTAGTCCTCGACTTGACCGAGGTCCCAGCCCCCATGCCCGAGGTGACCGAGCGAGGAGTTCGGCTTGATGAAGTGGCAACACAGCATCGTCGATGTGGCAAGGCGAAGCCCCCGATCCAGGTAACATAAACAAGTTGGTCGGCTGGTGACGCCGAAGTCTCCGGAGTAGGTTGATGAAGAGATGGCGAAGCCCCCGGTCCAGCCAAGGTGCCGGAGCAGGTCGGCGGGGTAACGCCGGAGCCTCCATGTCAGCCGGCGTGTCAAAGCTGGTTGGCGTGGTGGACGTTGGCTGAAGAAATGATGGTGCGACGATGGCGGCGCTGGGTGGCTCGCCGAGGTGATGACGCATCTTGGTCGTCGCTGGGGGGATGACGACGTCGGCTCGCCGAGGAGGTGCAGGCAAAGTAGTTTTCCTGCCCACATATAAATAGTGCAAGCCAAAAGTAATAATAAATAATAAGAAGAAAAATTCCTCTACTTAATTAATTTAAGTAAAGTAAATAATTAAAGAAATATGGCCTGATCGCCAAGGTCGATGTCAACATATGTCGGAAATCCGCATGATGACGATGATGGCGTGATGCGGTGACCACGTAGTTCGAATTCGCATTGCTGGCCGAGTTGCGGTCGTAGTATCCGCCGAATTGCGAGAAGCTGGCCGGACTGGAATCAGACCATCACGTCCGTCGCGGGGCGGTCCGAATTGTAAACCAGTCGCAGAAAATCTACACAGAAAAAATCATGCAAACCGGCAGAAATTTTTCTATGTAAAAACTAATATATACAGTACATGTAATTAGAAAAACAGAACCTGATGTTCCTATTTGGGTAGCGCGGCGTAGAACTCCGTGAGCTAAAAGCGTGATAACGAACAGACTAGTACTGTCTTGCATGAAGATCAAACTTTAGAAGGCGTGATGACCAACTAGTATTTTTGAGTGGAATTCTTCACGCGGGTGTGCACTAGTGGTCAGTTCCTGTGGTAATAGTACTTGCTCCAGTAGTTTCTCAACCAAACACCAACGAGCCCGTGGATCCATGCGTCCGTAGCAACAATTTATCAGACTAATACTAGTGCTTGCTTCCTGCTGATCTTAATCACGGCAAGGAGTAATCCCATAAGATACATACTGAGGAAATCTCTCCTCTCTCAGAGCTCAGCGACTTCTGGCCGTCGGATCTTTTGCTTGATGCGTTTCCGGGCGTTGGATCCTGAGATGGATGGACGCCGGCCGTTCGATCGCTACCCCATGAGCAGCCATGAGCAGTGCAGCCTCGTTCGTGCCACCGCGTCCCATAAGATACATACTGAGGAAATCTCTCCTCTCTCAGAGCTCAGCGACTTCTGGCCGTCGGATCTTTTGCTTGATGCGTTTCCGGGCGTTGGATCCTGAGATGGATGGACGCCGGCCGTTCGATCGCTACCCCATGAGCAGCCATGAGCAGTGCAGCCTCGTTCGTGCCACCGCGTCCCATAAGATACATACTGAGGAAATCTCTCCTCTCTCAGAGCTCAGCGACTTCTGGCCGTCGGATCTTTTGCTTGATGCGTTTCCGGGCGTTGGATCCTGAGATGGATGGACGCCGGCCGTTCGATCGCTACCCCATGAGCAGCCATGAGCAGTGCAGCCTCGTTCGTGCCACCGCGTCCCATAAGATACATACTGAGGAAATCTCTCCTCTCTCAGAGCTCAGCGACTTCTGGCCGTCGGATCTTTTGCTTGATGCGTTTCCGGGCGTTGGATCCTGAGATGGATGGACGCCGGCCGTTCGATCGCTACCCCATGAGCAGCCATGAGCAGCCATGAGCAGTGCAGCCTCGTTCGTGCCACCGCGTGTAAATTCCATGCCCCGCCAGGGGCATTTTAGTCATTTCACACACAGGTGGTATAAATAGCGGACGCTCCCGTGGAGAAGACCTAGCAGCCGTCTCCGCCCGCACTCGCACCGCCCCCTCTCCTCTTCCTCCTTCCTCACCTCTCTCTCCCTCCAAACCCTCGCCCCGCGCCCGCCTCCGCTCGCCCACCCTTGAAACCCTAGCCGCCACTCCACATCGTGCGCTTCCTGCAGTCGTCGCTCGTTCCTCTCCCACTGGCGCTGCTCTCCCCATCGACCTCGCCCCTCGCCATCGCCGGGAGGAGAGCGCAGGCCGCCGCATCGCCTTCACCTCCTCCCCCAACTGCTGACCTCAGGCCGCACGCTCCCCCCTTCCCCCCCCCCCGGTCGGTCCGCACCACACAAGGTGGGATGCGACCCATGCCCCTGCCATCTCCTCCGCCCAGCCGATCACCCCTCCTCTACGCGCCTCCCTCCTCATCCTTCCCATTGGGATTGGGCAAAAGGATGAGCGCGGGCCGCAGAGACGAAGAGGTGGCCGAGCTGTCCACGGCGTCGTCGTTGTTCCTCCGGACTCGGCAGGAGGAGTGTCGTCCACAGGGATGGAAGAGGGGGCCAGCCATCCGCGGCGCCGTGCCCGCCGTCCAGATCGCTCGCCGGCGTGGATGCGTGGGGCGAGGCTGGGGATGTTGTTCCGGCGGTGCTGGTGGAGACAGAGACCCGGTGGCCGGCCGCCGTGTGCAGCGTCGCTTGCAACGGCTTCCATGGCTTCCTCGGCCTCCCTGTCGTGTTCGAGATGGAGATGCCTCCCTGCTTCACCACTGCTAGGTACCTCTTCCTCCTCAGCTGCATATGCTTTTGATTATTTGGTTCCTTGCTTTATGTGGGATCTGCTAACATTTTGTTTATATATTTGTTAGATGTACAAGCAGCAGAAGCAAACCTCCCCTCCGCTCATTGCTGGTGGTTCAGGCTCGGGTTGTCGATGTAGATCAATCCAGTGCCCCCCTCTTCAGTTATTTTGCTTGGTGGTACGTGGGTCTGCTGGTGCATTGGTGAGCCACCCGTTCTACTCCACCTTTTCCTCTGATATTCAGTGCAATTCATGCATTGCTTTGTGCTCAGTTGATGTGGAATGTGCTTAATGTTTCCCAGTAGAAAGCTCAGTTTTGCTATGTGTTGTTCAGCATTGGCTCATGGTAATGAATGGTTCCTGTTTAGGACGAATTTATCACTCCTTGTTTTTTCCAGAGTGAGTTATAATCAATAATAATTGTTCCCTTTGTGAGTGAGCTTATTGTTCTTTTTTTATTTGCATAATGGGGAGCTGATGAACCCGGGGTCCCGGCAGATATACCTCATCTTCCCGGTGGACAGCACCTTCCGCGAGGATGACGGCTCCAACTACTTCAGGTTATGCTAATGAAACTTTAGTCATCAAAGGTGTATCATATCTTGGCAGCTTAGTGTTGTAACCGAATGTTCTTCTGCGTTCAAGATAAAAAATGTTCATCTGCATTTATTTATTGTTAGTTCAGTATGAAGGAGCAAAGACCTACATAATTGTAATTGATATTCTTTATTATCCACGTGAATTAATTTTGACCTTGGTTTGTATGCTGAAAGCTATTGAAATTTATCCATTACTGTCTATTGTGTTGTGTGAGTCGATTCTTTGCTGTTGGCTGATTTTGATCTTGAGGCTTATCTATTATTTCAGGGCAACTCCCTTGGGCATGTAGTGAGGATGCCTTATGTTCAGGCACCTAATGGAATGTATGCTTTTCCTTGATGCTCCAGTCCTAAGAAATTGCATGAAGGTGGTGTCTGGTGAGTGATCTGGCCTCGACCATGGAGCCTTTCTTTCCTTGATGCCTTATCTATTATTTGGTCTATAAATTATTAGGTACTGTCTGTTTAGCTTGGGAGTTGAGTCAGATAAGGAGTTCACCTTGAGTGTATCAGAAATGAATCTATATATGTTTGCAAAGATAAATAATTTAATAAGTAAATAGCATTCTCGGTTTCAAAGCGTGTGTTTCATGGACATTGGCTTTGTTTAAGAGAGGTAACTTTAATCGGTAACTCTAAATTCATTTCAGTCACCCATGATTCTGATCTATGGAAACAAACAGTGATTCCTTCTTTTTTATCTGAGCTGAGACGCTGCTGCATGGAAACAAACGGTGTTTCTTTCTAGGTCATGTTTCTAGCTAGCGTCCTTGATTTCCTGCGAACCACTGTCCCTGGGACCAGTCATGTTCGTTCATTTGCTCTGAACTTGCCGGCCAGTTCTGGTTCTCTCCAATCAGCTGCATCTGGAAAAGGGTCTCATATATCTTCACCGGTGCTTTTTCGTGTATTTGCCTCCCTCGCATTGCCCTTTATCTCACTGCTGTGTAGATCTGGATGCGGCATGGCTAGATTCCTAGAACGTTTTTTGTTGCATTTCTTATTTTGTCCGGTGGCTGCGGGTTTGGCATTGGCTCGTGTTGTTGAAATTTGTCTGGATAAATTAATTGGCTGATATGTTTGTTGGTCTGGGTTAATCCTTGGTTTAGGCATTTGGCTTAAGGATTAAACAAATCACATGACTGGTTATAGATAATTGTAGGGACTATGCATGGCATGGTAATCAGACCGCCATTCTTAGCTGTTTGGTTGGCGCTTGTGATGGAGAGAGGGGGACAGGTTGTTCATGGGCATGTGTTGTTGGATTGTGTCTCCCTAAATTAATTAGATAGTGCCATTGTTGGTTTGTTTTGATTAATCCCTGCTTGGTCGTTTATCTTAGGGATCAGACATCTCAGATGGTTAGTTACAAAGAGAGTGGAGATCTATGCCTATTGTGGTTGCAGTTCTGTGAATCAAAGCATCATTCTTAAATGCTAGATTAATTTGGTTGTCTTATCTGTTACCAGCTTCCAGCACAACTTTGGACATGCATGAGGTGAGTATGCATGTAAATCTGTCTCAATATTAACTGATAGGGCAACTACTGTGACTGTTTTGTTTTGCAGGTAGTGGCTATTAAAAAGATACACGACTGCAATAAATAATATATGAGAACAAGGAGACAAAAATATTGGAAAACGACCATAAGATAGATAGTGGATTCAGTGATTTGGTTATTATGGAGGTTGATGGAACTTGGTCTACTGTCGGAATTCAGAGCCATAAAGCATTGGACTTGGACAAGGTAAGTGCACTTGCAGAATCTCCACCTAGAATATCTATTTTGGGTACTAATAGTTGGTATATTATAGCAACAAACAATCAAAGACGCGTACGCTACATGGTTCAGAGCTCCTCCATGGCAGCAACCAGCAGTCCCAAGGCCAAGGTGAGCTCCCCATTTTCCTCCTCTTATTGAGCTCCCTCCTTTGCCTGCCGCTTCCCTCGCTATCTCAATGATATGCTTATATGCGCTGCCAGAAGTAGGATTTGACTATATTTCCGAAGCGAAAATATAACAAAGCGAAAATTGTTCCAGAGATCTGGGAGTTGTACCACTACTTCTGTTGTGATGTCTTTTGCTTTCGTGTTTGTTTACAATTGGCAAGTTTTAGGCTTTTACTGTCTTTAGGCCACCCTAGCAATACTTTTTACAGTTATTCTGCAAGGTCTGCACTATTTGTTCTCTCCTGAAAATATGATTCTTGATGAAGTTTTACTTCACTGTTGGCATCTCCTCTGTTTGCTAATCTACAAATGTGTTTCTGTTTTTACATTGATAGACAAACTTTCGGTCGTGCTTTCTAGGATCATAGTTTGTTGTCAACTACTTCCACTGATGGCTGATATATTTATATAGATTGTGAGTATTTTGGCAGGCCCGTCGCTGGATAAATATACCATAGACTAGACTGGTGGATTGAGTGTAGTTGATCCATACAGATTCTTTTAGACATAACTATGTTTTTTTTAATCGGCCATGTGACTGCTTGCTACCGGCTTGAATTGACCCACTCCTACATATGAAATTGTAATTTGTTGACAAACACTTAAATAAGCAACCACAATCTGTCCTAAAGGTGACTGACCTATCTGTGTAGTGGAGTAATGGTTGATGATATCTTGGTTTTGCTGAAAAGTCATATGTAGAAATAATGTCCAACAACCGATACCCGAGACCCTGTCGGTTTATTTCCAGTGGCCAGTTCCTAAAATGCCAAGTAGTCCGCATCTGTTCCGGCATTCTTCGACGAATTTTTATTCACTTGCATCTGTTCCGGCATTAGTGTTATGAACCTATGACCAATACCTTTTTTATGATACTGTACTGAACATCATGCTAACTTTTATGATACTGTACTGGAGTGCTAATCATGTGAGTGAATGAATATATATTAGTTGGTTTAAGCATCAGTGAATATTATTTGTCCCATAAATCTGCACATAATTTTCTGTGTTTCGGTAGGTTTTTCTGATTGTTTTTTGATCCCAATATGATCTCTTACTTAGGTTGGTGCTGTACAGCTTGGGTTTCGATTTTCTGTCTACTTTTTTAGAGTAGCATGTTTGGTATCCAGTACAAACCTACTCTGCAAGTACTTACCTCTTTTCGAATCTCCATTTTAAACAGTTTCGAGCATCTCGTCCGTTCAATTTTACCAAACTCCTGAACACCATAGATTTGTATGGCAACAGCTGATGAAGCAGGTTAGTATTATCCAAGTGGCTACTTCTACCAGGTTCCTTCTTACAGTAACTATAAGAATGATTTTAATTGCTAGATGTATACATCTATGAGAGCTGGTTTATCTCTTTTTCTGTTATTATTGGAGAAAATGAAAAAAATAATCCTTTTTCAGATTCCTTTGTTCTCACATTAATGTGCACCTACCAGGCTCCAGCACCCTCCTTGACTGCTGCCCTCTGTCTCTCATACTAGGCTTCTTGCCGAAACTTAATGGCAATGATGGAAACAGAGGTGGCTCTACGATATGGATATGAGTACGATAGTGTTTGACAGTGGCACACGCGATGGTGCTCGCAGGTGTCGTGCGGCTAGGCGAGTTGTCAGCACGGTGTTGCGGTGGTCAGCGGCGGTGCACTTACGCCATGTATGGATCAATAACACTAGGCGTGAGTGCCAGGGGGTTGTAAATACCATGATTCAGTTGCAAAGATATCTTGGGTTGGATCAGCACGTCACATTTGATTTAGTGATTTGTCGTGAGTGCTCTTGTGTGAGATTAGCACGTCTTTCATATCTGCATTTATTGTATGCCTTGTTTTAGTAGTGCCAGTCACAAGGCTTGATTAGTACCCGAATGCTTTAATATCTTCCTTTGTTTAAGGTTTGATCTTGCTTATTTTGCTAATACCATATGATGCCAATGGATTAAAGCTTTCTGTCATTATTGCTTAGATTGTATTATCCTATGCTTTTGTTGGATAAATTAGTGATGGTGCTGCCTATTTCATTTCTTGGATCATTCTTGGCAAACCCAGATTTAACATTATGGTAAAACTTTTACAACTATTCTTGACATGCTCTCTATTTTGAAGGTTGCTTCCACAGTACCACAATATGTTGATGGTGACACATTATGGAAGGGGAGAGGATCAATGACCTGATTTGCATCAGTTATGACGAAGGTATGTATGTATACACCGAGTAGCAAATGTCATTGCCTCTAAATTTTGTTGATGATGTTGTGTTTGACACACTGGTTGGCTCGACTATTCAGGTAGATGCCGTCGGAAACGCCACCGTGCTAGAATGCCAAGGATTAAAGCTGTGTGCAGTGAACGTGTCTCTGTGAGAGGACCAAAACAAGAGGTAACCCACTGACCTTACATAATAAGTAATATGTAGCAGTATTTGGAGCATAACAAAATGTAGTTGTGATGAGATCTTATTATCAGTATTCATCAGAAAAGAGTATGTAATATGATGTGTCTAATTTTCCTCTCTGATTGTTTTGTGCTAGGTCTCCCTCTTCTCTGAATACTCACATTGCCTTTGCTTAATCTGCTGATGTGTGTTGTGTTGTTTGTAGTTCCTTCCTTGGCGCGAGGGTGCCGGTCCCAACGTTTTGGTGAAGCCCAGGACACGGTCGCCAAGCCCGTCGGCACTGCAAGACGCCGCTCGCGTCGGGGGATTCGACAGGAGGAGGAGGAGGGCCAGATCCAGGCTAGCACTCTCCCTTGCCGGAATTCCACTCGAAGAAGGGGAGAAGAGATGAGCACCTGCACCCCGTGAGTTTTCGGTTCCCACTACCAGCGCCCCCAAATCTAAGGATTGGGGAGGGGATGGACGGCGCTTCGCCGATTCTCCGGTGGCCGCGTCCCCGGCTGTCCCTGCAGATGGAGACGGACGCGTCACGGGCGCCGAGGCCACCAAGTTCTTCGCCATGTCCGGCCTCTACCGCGCCGACCTCAAGCATTCGTCGATTTGTAGGTCGTTGTTTGTTTTGCCCCGTCCCAATTCTGGTTACCTGCAGCTTATCCATGATTAGAATTTTTTTCTTGCAGGAGGGTCCGCTATTTTCAGGTGCTCGTTGGTCTGGCCAGTTCATCTTTTGATCTGTGCCAGCTTGCTACGTCTTCGTCCACCACTTTGCAGGTCGACCTCTTTTCTTCTTCCCTTCTCTGCTTTTAGGCCAGTTTGCATTTTTGCAGTCATGTATTCTCCTTAGATTGCCTGTCTAGAGCTGTTGTTAGATTCAGTTTATTTTTGCCTGTCGTTTCTGTTGGTGTGCATGATGATCAATGGGTGTGTTTGTTTCTTGTAATCTTATATTGGTAGATGGCTAGAGTATTAAGAATATTATTCCCTGCTTGTATTTTTATGTCTCCTTTTCATCTTTGCTTGTTTTTTGTGTGGAATATAGTATGTGCTTTTTGTCCTTCCTTGGATCCTGGTAGAACCTAGGATTTTTTTGTACCTTTCTGCTATGTCCTAGAAGTAACCTACTGATTTGTTTGCTGGTGCTACTCACATGTGTCGCGTTGTTGGGTTCTTGCTTACACGGGCGATTTCTAGAGATCTCTGCTTCACCTCGATCGCCCCTGGTCTCGCTGGTCATGTTCTGGTTGAGCTCCTTCCCATCTTATGTTCATGTACAATTTGGTACGACTGGCTAGGTTGCTGCAAAAATGTCTTGGGTTTCTTCTTGTGCAGCAGATTCTTAGTTAGCTAGGTTCCAAAGGAGGACTTTTTGGGGGTTTTCTTGTCTGACCCGGTTGCGTCTTCATTCATGGATCTGCGGGTTAACCCTTCTTCTTCTCCTCCTTTTTGGTCCTCTTCTGTTAAGAGTGCTAGGTATACTATGACATGGCCAGGTGTTGTGTGTTTGGCCTGGAAAGGCCATTTGTTGTTTGTCTTGCCTCTGCCAAAGGCCAAAGGTGCTACTGGTTGTTTTTAGTGGGGTGTAGATTTATGTCTTTTCCTCTTTGTCTGGTCCCGATAGGGCCTGCAATTGCCCCTTCTCTTGGTGGAGTATTTGTGGTTTTGTTGCTTTTAGTCTAGCTAGGTTCCAAGGAAGGGGATATTTAGTTTTTTCTTGTTCTGTTCGCGGCTTATTATGCAGTCGAACATTGGATCTAGCTGCGTTCTTGCAATTGATGTATTATGTTGCCAGTCTGTAGCTTCCCTTGTAATATGCAATATAGATTGGTTGTTGTGATTTCTCATTAGACGATTCTGTTATGTGTTGATATCGTTGGATTTTCCATTGTAATTCATTTCTGAGCGTCCTGATATAGACTGTTAAAATGTTACTACTGTTGATTATACGAAAAAGATGAAAAAACGTACTAAATGCTGGAGCCAAGTCTGCAATGTTACAACGCTAGAGCTATCGATTCTGCATCCATTATTGCACCACTTTGCTGGTTGTTTCAACTTTCATCATTTAATTCAGCAGCGTTGTATTCTCATAAAGCCATATAAGCGATGATTGTCAATGCAGTCCTGCATAGTTAGGTTAGTAATGTCAACTATCAAGTAAAGTCTACACCTAAAAACGACAAAATTCAGAAATCTTATAAGCAGCGTATTGATTTTCTCCATCCCATCTTTTATAATGTACAGGTAGCACTCAAGACACTTGTAGTGGTTCATAGGCTTCTGCAAGAGGGGGATCCTACATTTCGGGACAGCTTCTTAATATTACACAAAGGGGGTGTATTCTGCAGATCTCAAACTTCAAGGATGACTCCAGTCCAGTTGGTTGGTATCTCTTCATTTGGTTGGAAATACTATTGGCATGTTTATTATCCTTTGATTTTTCTATGTAGTAAGATTGAGTGTTGTCCAACTTGGGACTGTTACGCATAGGTTCGCACGTGCTAGGGATTACGGTCATCCCCATATCCGTCGTACATTTGAGCTGTATATGAGGGGTGCCGGTCAACCTGGACATTTATGACTATCTATGTACCAATGTTGTGTCTACATAGAGCTTGTGTCTGATATAATCTTAATGTGACCGTTTTGCAGGCTAAATGTTTGTAGACTGAGGAAACTGTTGCTATTAAGAAATGTGCTCAGATTAGTTTAGGATATATCTTTGAATCTTCCAGAAGAAAGACTGAGGAAACTGTCTACATTGTTTAACTTCTTGGAGGTGGATGTGCTTGGCCAGAAGAAAGGATGGATGCTGGCAACCTCGCTGCCTTTACACATACACATCCTAGGTATAGCAGATCATCATCCCTTCTAATTTGTTTCCGTAGAATAGGATGAACACCCACAACTCAGTTTGGGTTCATACACTGTTCTCCAATGACTCTTGATGCTTGATGTGATTCAACATGGATATTTTGTTCCTACTGATTTACAGGTTATACTAATGAAGTTTTAGTCATCAAGGGTGTATCATATCTTGGCAGCTTAGTATTGTAACTGAATGTTCTTCTGCATTCAAGATAAAAAATGTTCATCTGCATTTATTTATTTGTTAGTTTAGTATGAATGAGCAAAGAACTACATAATTTATGTTCTTTAGTATTCACGTGAATTAATTTTGACCTTAGTTTGTATGTTGAAAGCTATTGAAATTTAGCCATTATTGTCTCTTGTTGTGTTATGTGAGTCAATTCGTTGCTGTTGTTCATCGGGATCTGAAACCAGAGGCCGGTTTGTTTTCAGACATTTAGCAGCTAATATTAGTTCATCATATTGTCTTTTAGTTACTATTATCAACCTGGGAGTTCCTTAATGCCATACCATATTTTTCTTTGATTGTTGTTTCTTTATATTTTATCCAAAGTACTTCTGTTCTTTCAGCAGATGCAATACAAAGCTTTTGCAATGACTAAAGACATTTGTGTTACCTTTTCTCAGAATTTTCTATTCTCATCGAAGGAGGAAAACTCACCCTTGAAGGTCATAGACTTTGGTTTGTCTGACTTTGTAAAGCCAGGTTAGTCTAACATAGTAACATGGTTCCATTCAGATTTTTGTTTAACGTTTTGTTGTACTACATTTAAATGTGACTGTATTTTTAAGAGTTACCTAACGTTGCTGTTATATAAATATATTTTCTTTCCCACATTTTTTTTTGCATTGAGTACTTGAGATACCTAACATCGCTGTTATATAAATATATTAGTGTGCACAGTTAGTTTCATACCATTATGTCCTGAAGCCATGTCTTATGGATGTCCATTTATTTCGCAGGCCCTAGCTAAGACATTGACAGCAAATCAACTCTTCTATCTGAAAGAGCAGTCTGTATTGCTGGGTCCAAACAAGAGTGGTTATATCTCCTTGCAAATTTTGAAATCGGTTAGTAATATTACATTCGTCATTCAGTCTAATTTACAGCATGCAGTTCCTGAAAATGGAAAATGGAACTTGCAGGCTCTGGTGAAGAATTCCACAGATGCAATGAAGGATTCCAGTGTTATCGACTTTGTTAACACGGTAAGCCTTCTCCAGATCTTCAGCTGTATGATTTGTTAGACTGGGACGCCCACTTACCTGCCAGGATGGTGTACCAGGTATGCACCTTTCGGTACAGAAAATTGGATTTCGAAGAGTTTGTGGCCTCTGCCATCAGCGTATATCAGATGGAAGCTCTGGAGACCTGGGAATAGCACGCTCGGAGCGCATACGAGCCATCTTTAGTAGAACTGGTATAGTTGTTTTCATTAGTAGATAGTAGTTTTACTACTGAATCCAGTCTTCGCTTCTAGCTAAAAATAACCAAGGTCTTCTGAAAATCAGAGACTACTATACCAGTTTTTCATGTCTCGGTGAATCTGGAACAACCTTATTAATTATTTGCAATTGCATGTACTGACTATTGCGTGCGTGTGTGTGTGTGTGTGTGTGTGTTCTGTTTACTCTCTCTTTTTCCCCTCTCTGATTTGTCCGCCAAACTATTGGGTTCATTTGAAGGCAATGATGTTATTGATTTACTCTAGCGGGAATTTTTGTAGAAAATATATAGTTTTTCTTAACGACAAGGGCTTACCCTTTGAGTTTTGTTATCATAAATCAGTGTCCTACAGGACATAGTAAGTGTATAGTGATTTTTTTTTAGTTTTCGCGATGTATGTGTCTTTCATGTTCAGTTGGTCTATTAGTGTAGTGCTTATTGAACTTCTTTTGGAAAGGAGGCCAGTAAGAAGATGGCACCATGCATCTCAGTGCCACTGATTTTTTGCTTGGGTACACAATATTTTGAGCTGGAACATTCTGAATAATAGTTTGAATTTCTCTAATTAAACACTAAGTATACATAGAGTATTTTCTATTTTTCACCACCGAAATCCATGGTACTAAGATATTTGCTTAATAATCTATAAACATCTGATATATTTCATAGATTAGGCAAATGCAACCTATAGGTCATTTTTGTGTTTCAGAACTGGCATGATGCAGAACTCGCATGGCCTTCCCTGTTAAAAGGAGAAATATCGGAGATGGAAATCATCTTGCTGCTGTCCAACACAGCAGAAGGTGAGATATCTTATGTGACTAAAAATTCGTTCACAATCTTCTCTCCTTCATGATGAATTGCTTCATACCAAAGTTCCTGTTGTCCATACAATTTTCATGATTTGTGTGATAGAATCTTTGGCATTATTTTAGAGGCCAGGTAGGTCCATGGTAATTTAACAACTTTTTTGTTCTAATGCAGTGTGATGTATCGGTCCTGTTTGAATTGAAAGAGGAGCAAAGAATAAATTATAAAATCGCAGGACATCCCATGACAAGCCCTAAGGAAGAAGAAATAAGTCTTTGGTCCTGCGGCGGGAGTCTAGGGTTGGTTGGTGCCTCTACATGATGAAAGCATCATCCTAATTTTGCACTCGAGGTTGGTTTTGTGTTGGTCTCCTGTATGGGCTACCGGCTGCTTGTATTCCCTTCTCCAGGTGTATTGGTTATATAGGACATCATAGTTGAATGTTTCTTCTTCACTTTACTTCTATTATGTATGAATGCATATGCTAAATCTGAATTACTACTGACTTAGAATTATATGTTTGACCAAAATGCTGGGACTGGCACCGTCGCGCCAAGGCGCGATCCCGATCTAGTAACCATGGTGGCCGTGCATACGCAGAGCGACCAGGTGCACGTGGATGCAGCCTCGGTCTTCGATCCAGCTAACTGTTCAGGGAAAGCCGCCGCCACGAGGGCAGCAGGGATCAACGCCGCGTAACTTTGTCGGCCATTGGAGTTCGGAACCGTAGATGCGTTACGCCTGGACTTGCGTGCATGTAAGTCGGCTGCCGCCGATCTGTCTATAATTAGATCGGATTCTCCTTGCCAACGTCTAAAACTGCGCATGGATGCTTTCAACCGTATTCCTCTCGATTCGATCTAGCACAATCTGATCTGACGTCAGTTGAAGATATCATCGTGCCGTGACGACACCTAGCAGGCTCTCAATGAAAGCACCAGTGTCGGTTCTAAATCCGGCATATCTCGAGGTAGGGGTCCTAAACTAGGCGTCTTAGCGATGGTAACATGGACACAGAATTTTACCCAGGTTCGGGCTCTCTCGAAGAGATAATATCCTATGTCCTGCTTTTGATTGTATTCATATGGGATGTAGTACAGAGTACATGTATCTATCACGAGATAGTTCTAATGAATATCAGATCATCTATTGACTAGCCTAGCCTCGGTTTATATAATGCACTAGAGGCCTAGGGTTTAGAGGAGTCCTCGTCTTGGGCACCAAGCTTTTGTGGAATCCTCCTTGTATGTGTCATGGGCTGCCCGAAGTGGCCCATTAGTGAACCGCCATGGGGGTCCTCGGCCCGACCCACTGGTCGGGAGATGACATGGTGAATACCCCCTAGTTCAGGACACCGTCAATGGCCTTTATACGTGTCGTCAGATTGTCGGTGATGTTGGTTGGGGCCCACCATTGCGGGCCTCCTGAGAGCGTTCCTATGCGTTGCCATGTTGGCTATGTACTTTAGGCTAGCTTGTGTTGGTGCTATGTGCCTATGTTGTCTCTGTACATTGGGCTGGCTTGTTTGTTACTTGTTTTGACTCATGTATATGAACATTGGCTTGTGTTAGAAGGTGAGATTGATGTCAGCAATCAATGATAGGTGAGATACATGGAATCATGAATGTCAGCAGAGTCTAGGAACATAGATCAGTTCATCTCGCTGCCCACGTACATTATAGGAACTCAAATGCATCTACTACCCCTATAAAAGCACGAGTGATAATATATCAAAACAATCTCCACTGTCTATCCACACGATCTGGTGGTCGAAAACATCCCAATGTTTGAGCACCAAGCCACCAACCACCTCGAGCGCACACACATCCCACTAATCCCACTAATCAATCCTTCCATCCATGTATCAAAAAAAATCCTTCCATCCACTCCAATTCCTCCATACCCGTCAACCAAAAATCCCTCCCATGCAGCCAACTCCAGTTGCTCCTCCGCGCGGGTCGCCGCCTGCCGCACTCCGTCCCCGAAGCCATCGCTCGCTCTTGCGCTCCCACCGGATGCTTGACGTCGCCGCCACACGAAGCAGTGAGGGTTCTACACCGAAGAAGTGGAAGAAGCATGGCAGGGTGGGGCCGCTGCCGAAGACGACCGCAGATCCGAGCAGGCTCCTTCCGACGCCGGTACCACTCCTCTCTCTCTCTCTCTCTCTCTCTCTCTGCACCTTCTCCCCTCTCTACACTCCCGTCTCTCTCAATCTGCAGCAAGGCGTGCGGGGGTGCGGGGATAAGGGCATGTGGCGGCGGCATGACCCATCGCGCCCTCTGCACACTAGTAGAAAACAGGGCATTAGTCCCGGTTCCTAATGGCCTTTAGTCCCAGTTCTGCAACCGGGACTAAGCAATCGGGACTAAAGGCCCCCACTTTTAGTCCCGGTTGTGTTACGAACCGGGACTAAAGGAGCTCCACGTGGCCGCTGTGGGGCGCCCAAGCAGGAGGACCTTTAGTCCCGGTTGGTAACACCGACTGGGACTAAAAGGCAGCCACGCGTCAGCACCTGCCAAGCGCTGGGGTTTTTGGTTTTTTTTAAATGAGGGGTTTAGGGTTTTGGAGGGTTTAGGGATTTCATATTGTGTTTCCCCCTTTTCTTTTTGTGTTTACCATTCAATTCTTTTACATTTAGGATTTTCGTTTTTATTTTACGTTTTCCATTCAACTCGACGCTAGCTACTACATATAGCAATGAAGGAACCATTACACAAATCGTCATGAATATAGAGAGAAGTGACCTCTCTTTCTCCGTGCTTGGTCAAACAACAAGTTTTCGTATATCTATTCGACGCTACTACGTATAGTACACGTTCATGCATATATACAATGTAACATCTCTTACGATCCCTAATATCTAATTACCAACATTCACATCCAATTCTCGATGGTATACTCCGGTTTTAGCTATGATCTCTTGAAGGAAGAATCCCGCCAATTCCTCTTGAATTGCTCGTATGTGAGCCTTTGGTAGGAGATCGTCCCGCATCCGTTGGATCTAATTTAAAGAAGGGGGTCAATATATATGAATGAAACTCAACACAATTTATGGTAATAAAATAAAATTGTAAATATTGTTTACGTACTTCAAGTTGTTGTAAATTTCTGCCAGTCTCACTGGTCGTCATGCGAATGAACTCGCAAACGATGTATCCACATAAATTAGTCCCCCTTTCCTGCCTCAAGCACTTTACGAGAGTAGAGTTCAATCAAAATAATAATCAAGCATGATAATGGTATTGAAATTAACTAGAATCAAAGAGATGTGCGGACCTAGCTAGTACTACTTACAGTGAGTTGTCGAAATTGCAGCTCCTCTTTCCATCCACCCCTAGCCTTCTTGGTGAACCATTTCCAAACCCTGCCCGGAAAAGAAAATAAATAAAGGAGTTATTCATTACTTGATATCAGGAAATGAACAAAAGTTGTCGATATAGTGCGATAATGATTGAAATTACCTTTGGAGCATATCACGCAGGTCCGCCCACATCTGAGGGTCTTTACGTAGCGAGTCCATGACAAGTACGCTTCCTGAGTCAACCCGGATGACTAGCAGAATAAAGTGGAACCTGCGCACGTAGCATAACTCATCAATTACACTTAACATCGAGTAAGAGAAACAGAATGATGTGTACAAGACAGTATAACACTCACTCGAAGTTGTAAGGAAATAGTATTTCCCTTTTGGTTTGTTGTTGAATTAACGCCCTTAGCAAGATCTTCTCTGTATCCTTGGCGTTCCATTTTACCGTACCTTCATGAATAGTATTTGGGTTAATGAACCCAATGTGATAGATTTGTCCTCTTTTGCATTCGAGGATCTTCTTTCTGCATAATATATATAGTGAGCATAATTATACATGCAATGAACGAGCTGAGCTAGAGACTTAATTACAGAAATGATACTTACAAACAATAGCAACTGACGATAGATTTGTCGATGGCGTCTTGATTGTATAACTGAAATAATTATTCAAATTCAATGAAAATCTGCTCGTCTCCATTGAAGTAATGCTCATCTTTAATTCCCGCAATGATATAGTTGCTCCCTTGCTTTGAGGCTTCCAAGTACCAGTCATGCAATCTTCACATCATCGTTGGTACATGCGGGAGCTCCTCAGATCTGACGAGAGGCTTCCCGTGCTCGAATTTAAAGGCTAACTCAGCAATTTCGAACTGTACCTCATCGCCTAAGTAATCAACAAGAGTGAAACCAGGATCAGCGGCCGCTACCCCCGGATCATTAGCGATATCGGTAAACACCTTGAGCGGGGGGCACGATTGGTTTTTCTGTTCGCCGAGCTGGGGAATTGTTTTCCCCCTTGCACTACTGCTACTTCCCAACCGCTGCTGTGGATCTCTATATGACTTTACAATAGAGCGGTCATAGTTTGATAGTAGCGGAGGCGGCGGTGGTTTTGTAAGGTTTTCCAACAAGCGCCTCGCTTTTACCGGATCTATTTTCTCCGTTGGATCTGGACGGGTCGGTGCAAGCTGGCGTTTCACGTCGGCAGCCACGGTCTCCTTGGTTTCCTCCTCAGTCATGTCGTATGGTAACTTGGCAGGAGCCTTCTTGACGCTACCTGCTCTGTATTTCTTCGCTGTTGTACTACTAGACGCCGGAGCGGCGGCGGATCGGGATGCTGTCCCTAACAACAACTCCGCACTGACTTATAAATCAGTCTGCGGTCTGTTTGGGAGCAGTCGGTTTGCCATTTGCAGCGATTTCTTCGATCGTGAACCTTTCATTCTCGCCCAACCTTTTCTTCGGGCCTCGTCTTTTTACAGAAGGTTGGCTCGATCCGGAGGGCTAAAAGAAGAAAGAAGCGTTAATATATGTACATACAAATCAATTAATGCATCTAGTCTGCAGGCTTAATTAATATACCTCGCCGGACTTTGCAACAGTTAAGGCTCCAACACTGCCGGAGCCGTCATCTTCTCCCTCCATTCGATCACCGGAGCCGTCATCCTTTCTTCCCTCACCATCGGAGTCGTTGAGAAACTGTGAGATGATATCATCACCTCCGTCGCGGATTATATCCCCCAACATCTCTTCTTGTTCTAAGTCTCTGTCATGTTCCATAGTTTCTGCAAATATTACAACATGGCAATATACAACCATGAGAGATAAGTTGTTTTTCAGACTTAATGAAATCTGGGAATGCAAAACAGTAACATTATGATGACAACTTGAGAGCAAGATTGAGTCATGCTACAGCAACTTTACATGGCAACCAAGGGCATGGAATCAAAGTACACATTACATAGACCAAATCACAAGAAGGAATCATATGCATATGAGCAATGGATTAGTGGCAAACATCATGCAAAGTTGACAAGTTTTATAACAGTCAGTTATACATCTCGAATAATCCAGTTAATGCAACAATAATATCACATAATATCACTAAACATCTCGCCCAATCAAACTGGACGTCGACTCCCGGTTCCTGAGCCGCGGGCGGTGAACACCCAAAGAGAAGGAACCATCACAGGATCATAGCTCGGGTGAGATCCCTGAAGAAACTGCCAGGTATTGGAGAAGCTGTCGTCCAATGCAACCATGTAGCGACGGACGTGCTCTTCCTCTTCCCTGACACGACGACGTACCACCCTCTCGGGGGCCGGCTCCCTCTGCACCGATAGTGGCCCACGCGACCGCCACCAAAGAAGCTCCGGGTCGACGACGAGACCCCAATTCCTCACCAAGCTACGCGCCCCGGAAGGTAGCACCTCCCAGTGCCAGCCCGGCGGAGCCCAGTCCCGGACATGGCGCCTCTCAAACTGGTTGTCGCCGCCGAGTCGACAACGAGGATGCGGGCCGGGCATCCTCGCCGAGAACAAATTCCTATGAAAACAAATCAGGTCTACTCCTCACCGGCGATCGTCGGGGACTCCTCCGGCGATCGTCGGGGACTCCTCACCGGTGATCGTCGGGGACTCCTCACCGGCGATTGTCGGGGACTCCTCCGGTGATCGTCGCGGCCTCCTCACCGGCGATCGTCGGGGCTCACCTTTATTTCATTGTTTGCATCATATTTCTTATATTTTTCTTTTTTTCTCTCACCACATGTCTATATTTTTTATACACCTATCAAATACACGATTCACATTTTTTATAATATATGTTTTTATACCAATTTTTATTCATACACATTGTACATTTTTGTATGCATGCATCTAAAACATTTTATACACATCCAATTTCATTCATACACATTGTACATTTTTGTATACATCCATTTTTGTATACATGCAGAAGGAAAAAGGGGCCGGTGCCGGAGCTCACCGCGGGGAGGGGGCTCGGTCGTCGGGGAGGGGGGCCGGGCGTGGAGGAGCGCCGGCGTCGGGGATGGGCTCGTCGGGGCGGGGGGGGGGGCATGGAGGAGCGCCGGCATCGGGGATGGGCCTGTCGGGGCGTGGAGGAGTTTGGGGCACCGGCGTGTGGTGGAGCGGCGCGGGCTCGGGCGGCGCGCGTGGAGGAGAGCGGCGCCGGCAGGGGCGCGCAGGGGCACGACGTCGATGCGGGCGCGTGGAGGAGAGCGGCGCCAGCAGGGGCACGATGTCGAGGCAGCCTGGCGGCGTCGGAGAGGGAAAATGGAGGGGGAAGATTGGGGGGGGAGAGAAGGGCGTTAAATAGCGCGGGGCCTTTAGTCCCGGTTGGTGGCTCGAACCGGGACTAAAAGCACATTTTCGGCAGCTAAAAGGGCGCGAAAGCTTGGGCCTTTAGTCCTAGTTGGTGGCTCCAACCGGGACTAAAGGTAGGCCTTTAGTCCCGGTTTGTTCCACCAACCGGGACAAACCTGGATATTTCAAGCTTTTAAATGATGTTTTAATCAAAAACAGATTATGTTTAGCTCTTTTAGTTTTATACCTTTTTTCTTTGTTTTAATTATTTTAGTTTATGTTTTCTTGTTATTCTTTTGCCAAATTATATTATGTTTCGGTTAGTCAACATGAGGATATTTTAAATAGGTGTTTTAAAATTATTTTGATATTTTAAACAGATTCAAAAACAGTAGCATACATGCCTAGTTTTGATTTAATTCTTTTTGCTATTAAAGTTTTTAACAAAAAATACTTTATGAAAATTTTAGTTGGATAAATTTTATATAATTTTAAGTTAATATTATTTTGATCATAACTAGAGTTTTATAAAAGCTTTTTAGTTGATTCTTTTTGCTATTGAAGAATATTATAAAATACTTTTTGTTAACCTAATAATGTTATATTTTCTTTTCTGTTAAGTTATTAGTTTAGTAATTTTCTTTGCTGCTAAGTTTTATTTAGGACAAAAACTATTTTTGTTATTTGTAATTAAGTCCTACAGCTCTCTTAGGAGTTTCTATTTGGATTTCCTTGAAGTTTTGTTTTGCTTTCTATTTGCTTTTTCTTATTGTTTTATTTATTGCTTTATTCATTGATTGGATTTTGATTGCTAGAATGCTTGCTAGAGTGAATGCTTATATGAATGCAATGTTTGATGATATAGATTTTCATCAGATAGTGACAAATAGTTCTATCAAGTTATTTTTCGTAGGTACCATTGCCGCAACATTTCGCATTGAAGGGCCAGCATCAGGTTTGTCAATATGTTTTTGAAAATATGACACAAGGCGATCAATGCTGTCAAAATCTTTCTTCCGGACTCTAAAGCCCTTTGAGTATAACCCAACATACTCATGATGTGGGTTCGTAATCCTGATGTAAGATAATATAAAGGTGCCTGGATGTTCATGAGATATGCCAAAACAATAGACTATTATCGAGAATGGCCATCTGATATGTTGTCCTCGGTTTCACCAGAAAGCAACCAGAGAACTCCTCATTTGGACATCCAACTTTATGTCATACAACGTTTCTCTCTTATCATCTCTGATGCTTCTGCTGTATTCATCTATGTCAAGACGTTTAAGCCATTTCTATATTAACCTTGTTATTTTATATGGAGCCACCAACCGGGACTAACCGCGTATGATCAACCTTGCAAAACTTGGGACTGAAATCACTACAACTGGTGAGGGTGTGTATGGCCTATGCCTGTCAACCTCAAGCGACTTATCTGGAATGCTCAGAAGACATTCATATTTTGTTTGGACATAATTGCATTGATTAACTCCTCTGTATAATTAAATACTAAAAGGATAGGAATAATTGAAATTTCATAACTTAATAAATAATTATTCTAAAATCATGTTTCAAATGCCAAAATGCCCTAGCTAGCTCTTACAAAGATTCCCTCCGGTTTGTCCGAAGTGGCACTTTCCAGCTAAAACTTTTTCTTCGCGTGTGTCCCTTGCTTATTGCGCCGTAACCATGGATAATCTTCATCCTTTAACAGGATGCTTGGGTCAGTCTTCACTGTGAAGGGAGGAATTTCATGAAACTTTTCATAATCTTCTGACATGTCTGTCTTGTCCTCCACTCCCACGATGTTTCTTTTCCCTGAAAGAACTATGTGGCGCTTTGGCTCATCGTATGATGTATTCGCTTCCTTATCTTATCTTTTTCTCGATTTGGTAGACATGTCCTTCACATAGAAAACCTGCGCCACATCATTGGCTAGGACGAATGGTTCGTCTCTGTACCCAAGATTGTTGAGATCCACTGTTGTCATTCCGTACTGCGGGTCTACCTGTACCCCGCCTCCTGTCAGATTGACCCATTTTCACCGAAACAAAGGGACCTTAAAATCACGTCCATAGTCAAGTTCCCATATCTCCTCTATGTAACCATAATATGTGTCCTTTGCCCTATTGGTGTTTGCTGCATCAAAGCGGACACCGAAACAAAGGGACCTTAAAATCACGTCCATAGTCAAGTTCCCATATCTCCTCTATCTCGTACCCTTGAAAAGTCAATACAGTCGAAGATGGTGTCCTGGCCAACAAGTACAGCTCATCTCCAACAGTGTTGTTACTCATAAGATGTGTTTGCAACCAACCGCCGAAAGTCGACATGTGTGCATATGTAATCCAGTCGTCAGACTGCCCCGGGTGTTGGGAGCGTAAACTATTCTTGTGTTCATTGATATACGGGGCCACCAAGGTAGAACTTTGTAGAACTGTGTAGTGTGCTTGCGCCCAAGAATGCCCGTCCCTACATATTATTGCTTTCGGTGCTAGCGTGCCTTTTCCACTCAGTCTCCCCTCATGCCGCGATTGAGGAACACCAATCGGCTTAAGGTCAGGAATAAAGTCAACACAAAACTCAATAACCTCCTCTGTTTCATGGCCCTTGGAGATGCTTCCTTCTGGCCTGGCACGGTTATGAACATATTTCTTTAAGACTCTCATGAACCTCTCAAAGGGGAACATATTGTGTAGAAATACAGGACCCAGAATGGCAATCTCGTCTACTAGGTGAACTAGGACGTGCGTCATAATATTGAAGAATGATGGTGGGAACACCAACTCAAAACTGACAAGACATTGGACCAAATCATTCTGTAACCTTGGTAGGATTTCTGGATCGATTACCTTCTGAGAAATTGCATTGAGGAATGCACATAGCTTCACAATGGCTAATCGAACATTTTCTGGTAGAAGCCCCCTCAATGCAACCGGAAGTAATTGCGTCATAATCACGTGGTAGTCATGAGACTTTAGGTTCTGGAATTTTTTCTCTGCCATATTTATTATTCCCTTTATATTCGACGAGAAGCCAGACGGGACCTTGATACTGAGCAGGCATTCAAAAAAGATTTCCTTCTCTGCTTTGGTAAGAGCGTAGCTGGCAGGACCTTGATACTTCTTTGGAGGCATGCCGTCTTTTTCGTTCATACGTTGCTGGTCCTCCCGTGCCTCCGGTGTATCTTTTGTCTTCCCATACACGCCCAAAAAGCCTAGCAGGTTCACGCAAAGATTCTTCGTCACGTGCATCACGTCGATTGCAGAGCGGACCTCTAGGACTTTCCAATAGGGTAGCTCCCAAAATATAGATTTCTTCTTCCATATGGGTGCTTGTCCGTCAGCGTCATTCAGAACAGATTGTCCACCAGGACCCTTTCCAAAGATTGCTTTTAAATCCTTGACCATATCAAATATATCATCACCAGTACGGGGAACAGGCTTCTTCCGGTGATCTGCCTCACATTTGAAATGCTTGCCTTTCTTTCTTAAGGCATGCTTGGTCAGAAGAAATCGACGATGTCCTTGGTACACATTCTTCTTACATTTGTCCAACTATATACTTTCAGTCTCATCTAAACAGTGCGTGCATGCATTGTATCCCTTGTTTGTCTGTCCTGAAAGGTTACTAAGAGCAGGCCAATCATTGATGGTTACAAACAGCAACGCTCGTAGGCCAAATTCCTGCTGTTTGTGCTCATCCCACACACGTACACCTTTTATATTCCACAGCTGTAAAACTTCTTCAACTAATGGCCTTATGTACACATCAATGTCGTTGCCGGGTTGCTTAGGGCCTTGGATAAGCACTGGCATCATAATGAACTTCCGCTTCATGCACAACCAAGGAGGAAGGTTATAGATACATAGAGTCACAGGCCAGGTGCTATGATTGCTGCTCTGCTCCCCAAAAGGATTAATGCCATCTGCACTTATACCAAACCATAAGTTTCTTGCGTCATCTGCAAACTCCGGCCACTTTCTCTCGATTTTTCTCCACTGCGACCCATCAGCGGCTACTCTCAACATCCCGTCTTTCTTACGGTCTTCTTTGTGCCATCGCAACAACTTGGCATGCTCTTTGTTTCTGAACAGACGTTTCAACCGTGGTATTATAGGAGCATACCACATCACCTTGGCAGGAACCCTCTTCCTGGGGCGCACGCCCTCAACATCACCAGGGTCATCTCGTCTGATCTTATACCGCAATGCACCGCATACCGGGCATGCATTCAAATTCTCGTACTCCTCACCGCGATAGAGGATGCAGTCATTAGGGCATGCATGTACCTTCTGCACCTCTAATCCTAGAGGGCAGAGAACCTTCTTTGCTTCGTACATACTGTCAGGCAATTCGTTATCCTTTGGAAGCTTCTTCTTCATTATTTTCAGTAACTTCTTAAATCCCTTGTCAGATAAACCATTCTTTATCTTCCATTGTAGCAATTCCAGTGTGGTACCGAGCTTTGTGTTGCCATCTTCGCAATTTGGGTACAACCATTTTTTGTGATCCTCTAACATGCGATCGAACTTCAACTTCTCCCTTTCACTTTCGCATTCTCTCTGTGCATCAACAATGACCCGGCGAAGATCATCAGTGGGCACATCTGGTGCCTCTTGATCTTCAGCTTCCCCCATTGCAGTATCACCGTATTCAGGGAACATAGGATAGTTGTCATCATCCTCTTCTTCTTCATTGTCTTCCATCATAACCCCTCTTTCTCCGTGCCTGGTCCAACAATTATAGTGAGGCATGAAACCCTTCTTAAGCAGGTGGAAGTGAAGGGTTTTCGAGGAAGAGTAATCCTTCGTATTCTCACAGACAACACATGGACAGTACATAAAACCATTCTGCTTGTTTGCCTCAGCCACATCGATAAAATTATGCAGGCCCGTAATGTACTCGGAAGTGCGTCGGTCACCGTACATCCATTGCCGGTTCATCTGCATTATATAATTAAGTATATCAAAAACCATTACAGAACATCATGAATAGAGAAATGACCAAATTAATACAAGTTCATCATCGCATTAAAACCAACGTACAGTAGTGATCAAATGTTATTACTGCAAAAATAAATACATAAAGTTCATACATAGTTCTCATAAAACAACATAAAACTATGTAAAACATTTAAATGCAACAACAAATGCGATCAAAATCGCAACTAAGGTAACAATTGATCCAACAGCATAATGATACCAAGCCTCTTTATCAATGGCATATTTTCTAATCTTTCTAATCTTCAAGCGCATTGCATCCATCTGGATCTTGTGTAGATCAACGACATCGGCAACATGCAACTCCAATTTCATCTTCTCTTCTTCAATTCTTTTCAATTTTTCTTTCAAATAATTGTTTCCTTTTTCAACTAAATTTAACCTCTCGACAAGAGGGTCGGTTGGAATTTCCGGTTCACATACCTCCTAGATAAAAATATCTATGTCAAGTTGATCGACATAATTGTCATAAACACTAAATGAAACAAATAGTTATAAAAGATAATATACCACATCCAAATCATAGACCGGATGAGAGCCGACGGGGGCAGATACCAAAACCATGGCACTATATAATAACAAACAATAATACAAGTAGCTATCTAAATCATACAAGTAAGAATTTGTTCTTTTAAAAAAAGATAAGAACAAGAGGCTCACCACGGTGGTGCCGGCGACGAGATCGGCGCGGGCGATCGACGGCGGTGAGGACGGGGACGGGGACGGGATGGCACCCTACACATGTGCAAACTAAGAAGTTAATTTGAGCTCAAATTGTGCATCTAAATCAAATAAACTCCCACATACACTCCTCCACTAAAACCCACAAACCACTCTACTTCTAGAGCATATGAAATGAGCTAAACTAGCAGTGAGAGATGAAAGGATGAAGTTGCTAACCTTTTAGAACACTTGGATAGTTGGTGCACTGCCAAATCTAGACAAATCTGGGGGAAAATGGAGCTTGGAGGTCGAGCTTGGAGGAAGAACAGAGGAGAAAGCTTAAGTGTGGCTCGGGCATTTCATCTAACACCTCATGTGCATAAGAAGTGAGAACAGAGTAGCGCACACACCCCCACCTTCTACGGCCAAAAAACAAAGGAGAGGGCGGGCAGGGGCGAGGATATATATAGGCATATTTTTAGCCCCGGTTGGTGTCTAGAACCGGGACTGAAGACTAACCTTTAGTCCCAGTTGGAGACACCAACCGGGACTAAAGGGGTTGCGCCAGGAGCGAGGCCCTTTAGTCTCGGTTGGTGTCTGGAACCGGGACTAAGAGCATCTCCAGCAGCTGCGCCAAAATAGCGCTGCGCTAAAATAACTGTTTTTTTACCGCGCCAGCGCGCCTACATGCCCCGCCAGCAGGCGCTCTATCTTTGCGCGCGCTGCAAATTTTTAGCGCAGCGGGTCGGTTTGCGCTATCTCGTGCACAATATTTGGGGCACCGGCTAGCGCGCGCGCTATCGCTCGGCCTGCGCGCGAAGTCCCAACCGCTAGGAAATTTCAGCGCGCGCCCACCCTTTCCTTCCCTCCATTCCATTTCAGCGCCGCCGCGCGGCGTAGATTCTCCCCTCGGGCGCGAACCCCTCGTCGTCGCCGCCGCCGCCGGTGCGCGCTCTCGCAGCGTCCCCGACTGCCGCGCCCACGGACACCGCCCACCGACCCCGCCCACCGGCCCAGCCGCCGCGCCCACCGACCCCGCCGCGCCCAACGACCCAGCCGCGCCCACCGACCCCGCGGCGCCGCTGATTCAGTCCCTTCGTGCTGCCGTGGCGTCACGCTGAGCTCGACGGCGCCGATGTCTTCCTCGAGCCGGGAGGCAACTTGGCGCACACAACGTGTTCGACGAAAGGTTTGTTCCGCCGCGCCCGCGCCCATTTTGTGTGCATTTTAGATGATACTAGTTTTTCAATTATTTCGCATTTTTTGTAGATGAGTTCATCATATGATTTATCCGATGATGAATTTGATCTTGAGGAGGAAGAGACCGTTTCCATGCTATTGGCTTGGCGCGCCAAAAAGAAGCCAAAGATTGGTGGCTCGGTTTTTGGTAGGCAGTGCTTGAGGAGGGAACGGATCGAAGGCCACAACAAGTTGATGCGGATGTATTTAAATGACGATGCAACATTTCCCGAGAGCTATTTTCGTCGTCGTTTTCGAATGAGCAAATATTTGTTCAAGCACATCGCTCTGGAGGTGGCCAAGTATGATACTTATTTTGTGCAGAAAAGGAATGCCGCCGGAGAGCTCGGGCATAGCACCTACCAGAAGGTGACCGCCGCTTTGAGGATGTTGGTATATGGTATGCCGGCAGATCTCATTGATGACCACTTGGCTATGGGTGAGAGCACCGCTATCAAGTGTGTCAAGCGGTTTGTTGTGGCCATTGTGCAATTGTTTGGTGCCAAATATTTGAGAGCCCCCAATGCCGAAGACATGGCTAGGCTTTTGGAGGTGAACAAGGCTCGGGGATTTCCAGGAATGCTTGGCTCAATTGATTGCATGCATTGGAGTTGGAAGAATTGTCCCGCGGCATGGCATGGACAATTCAAAGGGCACAAAAAGAATACCACTATAATCCTTGAAGCGGTGGCCGACCACGAGACTTGGATTTGGCAAGTTAGTAGATCACAACATGGGGTGGAACGGTTCATTGCCTCTTATCATTCAATCCGGTGCAATGAAACACATGATGAGCTTCAACAAGATCTCATCGAGGAGTGGTGGAAATGGTTTGGAAGCCGCTAGTGCCCTACTTCATTTCTATGTTTGTTGTATTGTTGTAAAACTATTTGTTGTATTGTTGATGAAAAACTTGTTGTAATAAATTAACTAGACATTTTATTGTTAATTTTTCGGGGTTTGTTTGATCTTGTTGAATGTATGTATGTGTTGGTTTGGTGTTTGCGCTGGTAGCGCGCGCCAGTTTACAGCGCCTGGCGAGGGGCTGCTTCGGCGCTCCAGTTTGCAGCGCCGTTTTGCCGCCTCCGGCGAAGGGCGCGTAGGCTCCACGCGCTGCAACCGGATACAGCACGCGCTATCGGCGTTTTCCAACGCGTAGATATAGCGCCGCTGCTGGAGATGCTCTAAAGGTCCCAGTCGAACCGGGACTGATGCCTGCCGAGGCCCGGCCGGCGTCCTAGCCGCTCGAACCGGGACTGATGCTAACATTAGTCCCGGTTCGTAACATGGCCGGGACTATTGGTCTGATCTGGCCAGAACCAAAGCCCTGTTTTCTACTAGTGGCACCCAATCTCTGTCTCTAACCTCCATGTGCATCAGCAGGTTTGAGCCGGCGATCTAGATCGAGGAGGTCGCGGGAGCTTGGTGGCAACACCCGATCTTTGATCTGGTTTGTCCTTCATCTCAGGTGATTTCTTCTCTGGAAAATAATTTGGAACATCAAAAACTGCATTTTGAAATGGTTCATGCAAACTGAATTTGATCGATCCAGCATTCATGAAAATTTATGAATAGGACAATCGTTCGTGTTTGCTTCCAGACATCGGGTGTATCAAATCCCTCTGAACATCCATACACTGAGATTGAAACGAGGCCGTGATAGTTGGCGTTCACGCTTTAGGTATAAGCTCAGCTCAATCATCTCTAGTTAGTCTTCTTTCTTGCTATCCAGGTCTTAAAAGAGTACACGATTTGGACCCCTCCGCAGAATGAAACATTTTTCTGATACATAGTTTAATATTTTCAGAACTCATACACAGGTAGGTTCCAGTTGCGATTCCGATGTACAATTCCAATTAGTATTTTCTCATGTTGCTTCATCGTCCCCTTTCGTTTGCGCTTAGACTTGAACATTTATTCTCACCGGTTGTATATACTGGCTACTGCTACAGTGAACATACCTATTTTGTGAAATTTTGATCAAATTTGTAACATGGCCTGTCAGCTTATATTGTCTATCTTGTTCATTTGTTAGCCCAGTTAAACTAATTCTAGCAGTTGTATTTGATTGAAAATAGCATGAGCTTACAATTTGCAAGCCTGTGATTTGATTTTGCATATTTATTTGACAAGTTTGGTTGTATTTGGTAACCTATGTTTTAATTTTCAGTTTCTTTTAGGGGAGCGGCCTATTGTTTAGTATGTCTGATATCCCAGACAATTTGTACGAGAACCAAAGGATTATCCAAGATCCGCGTAAAGAGAAAATAGCACAGAGAGAAAGAGCCGCCCATATATAGATCAGCCAATGTGATAACAACATATTCAAATTTGAATATGAGAATAATCTCGATGCAGTACACGTCAGAAGTTTAATTCTTATGGAAATAAGAAATATTGAGCCCAGAAAAATAAATAGCTATGGAGTTTATGGTGTGAAGCAACAACTTCAGATAAACGATTCTTGAAGTTCGCTTTTACTTTGAAGTTATTAACATATAATATTGCCTTAAAAATTGATCTACTCCAATAATACGGACAGACGAAGCAAATGTGGAGTAATTGCCCCATATGTGTACGTAGTAATAAAATGTCATATATTTAGGAATCCATTTAATACTTGCTTACTATTGAATCTTTGTATCTGGATTTGAAGTGATGGTTTTTCATATTACATTACTTCCAAAATATTTTGCTTATGACACTATAGAGATTTTTTTTACATATTTGCATCCATGTCAGATTTCCCACATCAAGAAACCATGCTTCTATAGAGGAGAAGTTGCGCAAGATTTGAAGCATGGTTTAAATTGGTAGATTTGTTTCCTGAGAGATATCAGTACTTTTGTGATAATCATGTTATCTCAAGGACTGTGCTTCACTATTAGCTTTTCAATGTTCTTTGATGCAAGATGAAATATATTAGCTGGCATTAGTTGTTCGGAGTATCATACTTGTCGATAATATCAAAACTTCTGTAGGAACTACATACACTGATTGTTTCTTCTGTTTCCATACTGGAATCTTGCATTGAACCTCGAATATCATGTAGAGTATAATTTTTACTGAAGACATTGCAAATTCTTTTAGATTTTGGTTATGTATGTTAGCTTTATTTTGTACATCTGACTATTATGGTTGAAGGTCCCAGTATTGCACCGTTGAAGCACATATCAGTTATTCTAAATCATTCTCATTTTTTCCAATAGTGCACTTATTTTACATTAATGTAGTCTTCCTATGCACCGGAAAATGCCAATGGAGGCCGAGCATCAGGCAGGCCGCTATCTCGTCCGTCCTGCCGCATGGGGATCTGTGCTGCCAGAGTATTTGCCCTGTATTCAATTTATTTTTGTGTTGTATTGAGCCAGGGAGGTCTCACCCACATGCAAAGGCATCTAGGCTGCGAGTATGCCCCTGACATGTATGCAGCATGGCGGGCAGAGACCTGTACGTCCTGCTGCATGCGCAGGATCCGCGGAGACCTGTACGTCATCGTCCATGCATGGCGTGGAGCATTGGCCATCCTTCATTAAGCAAGGTTATTAGATTGTTTCATGTTAATGCGATCTCTCCAGCCAGTGGCCGAGCCAGAAAAAACGGATTAGGGGGGCCGAGTGCGGTTAAAAGAAGTTGGGGAGGGCCAAACAATAGGAAGATAGTCTTGTAGCAGTAAAAAAATCACTAAGGCTGTGTTTGACAATAAAGTAGTGCAAAAACTGTAGTATTGGAAAACTACAGTATTTGAAACTATAGATACTAGATACCACCGTTTTCACATATCAAAGTATTTTGTAGTATTGGGAAAGTGCTAATATGAGCCCGAGCAGCAGTGCTCTCGTTATTTGTAGCGTCGGGTTCTCTCGTGATGAGCACCGCCGGTCGTATAGGCCCAGCTATTTCATATTTTATTATGGCCCATGGCCCAACAGTCAGATGCAGCTCCCGCTACGCCGTCAGGCATGCCACACGTGGATCAGGAGTCAGACGATATGGGAATTCCCTAGCTAACGCTCACTGCGTCGAACTGTCGGGGTTTCGCACAGGGATATCCAGCGATCGATCGGCTTGGGCCGGCCCATTAGAAGCGTTCCACCGATCCCGGTTTTGGGAACCTGCTGGAAGGTTCCAGCCGGTTTTTCCCAGTTTTGGGAACCTTCTAGTTTTTCCCGGTTTTTTCTTTTTTTTTTCGTTTTTCTTTCTTTCTTTTTTCCTGTTTGTTTATTCTTTTCTCTTTTTTTTCATGTTCTTTTTTCTTTCTTTTTTCCTTTTTTGTGTTTTTGGAAAAATGTTCTTACATTTCAAAAAATGTTTGATTTATCATAAAAATGTTCTTTTTTCTTTCTTTTTTTGTTTCTTTTCCAAACAATTATAAATTTAAAAAAAATCATTTTTTCTAAAAATGTTCGTGTTTTTGAAATTTTGTTCGGAATTTCAAAAAATGTTCGCGATTACAAAATTTGTTCTCGTATTCAAAAAATTGTTCGCAATTACAAAATTTGTTCTCAAATTTTGAAAAATGTTCGTGTTTCCAAAATTTGTTCATATTTTTCAAAAAAGTTCAAAAACTTGGAAATTTGTTCACTTATTCAAAAAATGTTTTGGATTTCAAAAATTGTTCATATTTTCAATTTTTGTTCTTTTTACGAAATTTACTCTCTTTTATTCATTAAAAAGTTTGTATTTTCAAAATTTGTTCTTGTTTTTTAAAAAAATGTTTGGAATTTTCAAAAATTGTTCGCATTTTAAAAAATGTGCAGAATTTAAAAAATTGTTCATTTTCTTTATGCTTTTCGAAAAATGTTTGAAATTATAAAATTTGTTCACATTTTTTAAAACTATTTTTTATGAAAATGTTCGCTACAGTGTCAGTTAGCAACTGTCCAAGCTGGTTAGCTACAGTACAGATCTCTGCAGGCCGGTCCACTGCGGTGCCAGCCTTTTTTTTTTAGAGAAGACCGGTTGTTACAGTGCAGTCCGCTACAGTGTCGATCGCTTGCTCCCACTTCACTCGCTGCGTCACAAATGGGCCGGCCCAGTCGCGGCGCACCCTGTGCGAAGGGGCGACCGTTTGACGCAGCGAGCGTCGTATAGGTGCTCCCGACGATATGAGCCGTCTCGACACAGATTCTAGACTAACACCGGCACCGAGCTAATTTAATGGTTCTCCTGTTGGAGCTACCAATCTTCTCCAACACGCTCTTCCTCTTCATAATCGTGTGGATCCACTTGAACCCCGCTCAGATCGGCTGTTGCATCCTAACCCACCGGAGCCAGTGCCAGCAGCCCCATCCCTTCTCCACCATATCTGCATCATCGTCCTCCATCGGCCAGGAGGAGATTTCGCCCCTCATTCCATGCCCTGACTGCGGCACCCGGATCTGCACTTGGATTGCTCGCGGTGGAGCGAACGCTGGTCATCGATTCTACAAATAAAGATGTAAAATTTCTCATCAACAACGAGATTTAACTCCAGTCTTATACTTATACGCATGGTTCGGTTCTTTAATTTGTGTGTTATGCTTTTCCGATTTCATACTGTAGATGGGGCTATGTGGATACATGAGATCGAATGTGGAGTACCGTGCTCAGTTGATTAACCATTTGGGCGTGGACCGTCAGGCTGTGCGCGCCCCTCTCCAGCCCACAACTTACCTGAACCGAAGAGCTCGTTCAGGCGAACCAGTCGAGCAATGGAGTCGTGCCGCGGAGCTGGCACGAAATGTTCGAGCGGAGCCACAAGCATGGAATGGACAGGCTCGCTTGTAGTACCAGGCAGGCTCATCGGTGGACACGTCACGACTGCTTGTTATATTAGTCGCTGCCAACCTGTTGGTCGCAGTGTTTATGTTAGTGGCTCATGAAAATAGTTCATCTGCTTAGCAGATAAGACCAATAGACGCAGAATAGTTAGTGGCTCTCACTATGCTTAGGGCTTGTCTGCTGTTGTGCCTAGTTTATCTTGGACGTCAGATATGCGAATGATCTTAGGTTGAATCCTTGTAATCAGTCATGTGTTCAGCAATAAATTGTGCCTCCAGTATTAATTAATTTTAGTTGCTACAGCTACGAAAAAAATATTATTCAGTGGACGTCGTACACGCAGCATATCAAATCTGCTCGGGCCTGCAATAAATCACACTAGCAGGCGGAAAAGAAATACACACAGAAAAATTATTTTTTCAAAAAAACGATGAACTCAATGTTGTCTGACACATTAGGTGGTATATTACCTGTTCGAAACGTAGCGAGGAAAGAAACACACGTTCTACCATTTAATAAACTCACGGTTCAGTATATTGAGACATAGATAGATGCGACATCCACGCATGATAAGTTTGTTCAGTACTCCTTCCGTTTCTTTTTAGTCTGCATATAACTTTTGTCTGAAGTCAAAGTATGAACATTCACAATACCAAATCAATATCTTTAGATTCATTATGTAATGTAGTTTCATATTACATATATTTGGTATTGTAGATGTTGATATTTTTTAATATAAACTTGGTCAAACTTTGTTAAGTTTGACTTGACACAAATCTTATATGCAGAGTAAAAAGGAACGGAGGAAGTACAAAAGTGTGGTCACACCGCAAGAAGTCTGAAATTTTGATCATAACAGTGAACCTCCGGTTCATTACATTCAGACATAGATAGTTGCAAGTTGCAACATCCATGCATGAGAAGTCTGTTCACTACAAAAGTGTGGTCAGACCACAAAAAGTATGAAATTTTGGTTTTCACCATAATACAGGGTAGCTATCTACTGAATTAGGCTAGCAAACAGACCGATAACTGAAGCTTTAGCTACCCACTGAATCAGACCAAGCTAAAGACCAACAACTGAAAGAACTCCATCGCTCCAAACCTGTGGAGATTACCTTCCATCCATGCTGCAACAAAATAAAATTTCGGAAGTCAAATTGCGCTGCTGTTTAACAAAGAAGTACTAATTACAAATAGGTAGAGAAGAAAATCATGACGTGAAAGCGATTACCGTATATGTTAAACTGGAATGTAACATATACTGAACCCCCAAGTTCTTTCCTGTCCTACTTCCTTCACCCATGGCGTCAGTAATAGCCTGATATGTTTCAGAGTAGAATTCATTTTGATGAAGAAAATGAGAAGATAAACGACTGGCTTCAACGCAAGAGTAAGCATTAACTGAAGGCTGCTGACTTAACTGACCACAGCAAGTATATGGATTAGTCTCCCCTCTTCTATAATGAAAATAATAAGCATTGAATTCCAGCTTTTTCGATAAAGGGAATATATTAATATCGCGGAGATACCAATTACACCCAGCCTCTGCAACAACGCAGTGCCCTAGTGGCAATACGGATGCACACAGCCAAAAAAGAAAGAAGAATTACAGAAATAAAAGTCCCGCTACAGTGATCTACTCCTTGTTGCAGCAGACCAAAACACCACCAAGACAACACCAGAAATCCAGCTTCTCCAAAAGCGATGCCTCCAATAAGGGAACAGTGCACAAGCGCCGTCATCACCCTGATCATCGATCATAGGTTTTCACCTAGGAGAAAGTCCATGCTTACAAAACAATGTCTCCAACAAGATCATTGACAGGCACAACCAACTAAGGCTAGACCTTGGATTTTCACCCTGCAAGTGTAGACCCTGAATTTCTCCTGTGTTGACGCCCCCAGCTGCCGCTGTCGCTGCTCCAAGTCTCGAAGCACCTAGCCGAAACCTCATCAACAGCAGGACTCGAACCCCCATTACCTGTCCTTAGACCATGCCATTCTCCGCGACTGACTTCACCGATGGAACTAAAGACATGTTCCACGGCGGCAACAGTCTGCAGAGCTTCGCCACACACCCTCTGAAACCAAACGGTCAGAAAAAAACATGGTTGCGCGCGACCGAAGCCCATCCGATCCGGCAAATCTCCAGGCATGTCGTCCATTTGGAGTTCGCCAGCGAAGTGTTCCGGAACTCGGCATTCCGGCTATATCACCGACGACAGGCAACAAGAAGAACATCATCATGGATTGAGAGGGATCTGAGGACCACCACCTTTATTAGGCAGATCGTCGGCCCCCACGCCGCCGTCCGCCGGAGCACGGTGTGGGATCCCAAGATCCTCCACACCAGGCCCAAGCCGGCCGACCACCTCTGGAGGAGGAGGCCGCCGCCGCCATGCCCGAGGCCGCCGCCCCGGCGCCCATGAGATGCGGACGGAGCTGCCGGCCTGCAATTGCGCCGGAGCACACAGGAGCACCGCAGCCGCAGGGCCAAAACGGGCCCAGATTGGACCCAGATCGAGCCCACGCCACCGCAGTCTCCTACCTCCGATGTACGCTTCCGGCCGCCGCCGCCGCGCCCCACCACCGCCGCAGGAGTAGATCGGGCGCCGCCACCTCCTCCCAGGCCGTGACCAGCGAGATCCCCGCCGCCGCCATGCCGCACGGGCTTTGCCCGGCGACAACTCCGGCGGCGGCGGGGGGAGAGGACGGAGAACGGGGAGGGGAGGAGCTGCGGAGGGGATCTCCCCGGGGCGGCGCGGCGCCGCCGCCACGGGGTCGGGGGAGTGACGAGCACTTCTATCTTCACGCCTCCTAGTTCATTGAATTCCAGCTAGTACCATATTTCATAGAAAAGCAAAATAACCATCCAACCATCTACACATTAAAGATTCAAAGTTTTGGAAATCAATGGGCTGACTCCCTAGAAATCAACTTGGCAGTCAGTAAATAACCCAAGCTGTATTTCTAGTTTACTGAACTGGGACCTGAGACCTGGGACTGGGACTTAAAGATACCACACTGGATGATCTAGTTTACCGAACTGAAGTTACATAAGAGCAAAACCAATTTTCAGAGCACTTATTTACTTTTGCTACTGCCTTATTTTGGTCCCGTCCATGGTAGAAAACAAAATTTCCCCTTCGAAGTGCATTCAAGTCAAAATTTAGCAACTACCAAATTTCGGTCGATGTAAGTGCATAACTTTTACATTCTTGTTGCTCTTTTTTGGATTATTTGGGGTCATCAAGTACAGTCTGCCTAAGCTACCAAGTCATCATGTGTATACTATATTATACCATCCAAAGAATCTACAAGGAATCACCAAATGTATATACTATATTCAGAGGAAAAATGGTAGTGGTATGCAGAATTCTAAAGTTTTCAAGAAATGGACTGTTTCCAGATTGCATTCATCATTTTCGTAACGGGGCATGTTTTGGCACCAACAACAAAATATGATTATGCTACCATAGACTACTGGGGTGCACTTGCCAACACAGAGACGATCTCACAATTCAATTGGTGCGAGTATGTGCTTGAGTGCCTCCTCCAGGCAGTTCGACGGCTTAAGAAGGACATGTTGGCAAACAACCCATACACTAATTTAGTTGGTTGTCATTTTGTTCTTGCAGGTCAGTTTCTTTAACATGTTATGTATCTCGTCAGGGGCTGTGGCTTTTATTGATGACAGATTTATTTATGTTTTCAGATATTCTTTCTCGACAACATTGACTTAGGGATGTTCAACAAGCAGCATGATGTCCTTCCTCGGATAAGCGTCTTCGATCAGACAAGCATCAGAAGGATGATAACTATGGCAAGTGACATTGGGATGAACGTCACGTCATACTCGAATTGCACGGTAATATTTAGTTTTCACGTCAGATGTGCCGTATTCAATGATCCATTTAATCTGGGTGTTCTAACCTTTTAAGTTTGCAAACGACAGTTCCGACCTGACGCAGATGTATGCTATTCCCCGCCGCAAGCACCCAGATTGCACTGAGAAAATAAATAACCAACCAGCAGATGACGCCAATCAAAATCAAAGTCACGGGGATCACCAGGATCCTCAGCAAACCCGAGGACTGATTTCTCCATTGCTGACATTCTATTAGGGCATGGGGCACGGCCTAGTGCAGCAGCACCAATCCTGATCCTGAATGAACATAAAAGTATTTACTACAGAAAACAGAGTTTTCCAACTTCAGCAAACGCCCCAAAATACTTGATGACTGGGTAATTTCACACAATTCCATCGATTAACAGATGATGTATACCACATAGGGGATAACAATTACCAACCGGGAAACTGGATTCTATCATAAACGTTTACAATCCCATTAACCTTCCTACATTTCCAGAATTATTGCACAGAACTCAATTTTATAATAAAACTTTTCATGCGACACACTTGAAGCATGAGAAACTACTCTCATACCACAAGAAAATATATGTGCATGCTAATTTCAACCCCAGATTCAGATGTCATCTAATAATAACAGGTAGCAGAGCAGAATTTCATTTCCAACTAAAGATGTGGCAGCCCAAAATGCATACCTTCGCGTCCACTCAGGAGTCTTGGGGTCAATTGCTCTATGGAGTGTTCAGATGCTTGAGCCTTATCTGCAGTCCCTGCCTCCGCCACACAGATCTGTGCGTACGCACTAGAGGCAGTCGCCGCTGGCACCTCCCTGTCCGGCAGCGGCCTAACAGGATAGTGCAGACTGCAGAGGCTCCATGGGTATGTCGCTGTCGTTCACCTCCTCCACGAACACAACGCCCGAATACAGGTTAGATCTTCAGAAAATCTGAACCCAAAAAGCGGCTGAACAACCACACCCACTGCTAGATCCGTACCTGTTGATCGGTTGCATCAAGAATTCGCTGGAGCAGAGAGGCCCTAACCCTGAAGAGATGGTGGTTCCACCAGCTCGCCGCTCTCAACAAAACAAAACAAGAACAGCAGCCGCGAGGTAGGAGACAGCTGCTCCCATCGACCCATAGCTGCATTTACTCCATCCCACTGCCGTCGCTACCGGAAAGCATCACAACTGATCCACGGATCAGGACGTCGATGACGACTCGAGCCACGGCTCTGACCCGAACTCGCGACGCCGTTTCAATTCCACGTTCTCTGGTGAGCCCTGCACCCGTCACGTGCGTTCAGTAAAACGAATCACGAAACCATATCGATCGGGATAGATTACGAGAGCCTGTGTGCTCGAGTTCACATACTTCGCGTCCGTAGTATTGAGAATACTATGCCGTGTTTGGCTGGTGCTCATTTACAACGACGTAAATTAGCTAGATAGCCGTTTAATAGTTGCAACATGCACGTTCTTAGCTGGCCTTCCAAACTGAACGGCCATGCATGCACAAACAGACGAGGCGGCATGCTTGACATCTGCCGCGGCACGGAATATTGCACCGGCGCTCTGGCTTGATTGCTGCTTGGCCAACAGTGGCGCATAGTGGCGAGCCGGTTAGGGCGGCGAGCGGAGGCACGGGCGGCGGGCGGGAGCAGCGCATGCGTGGCCAGCAGCGGCGAGCAAGGCCGCAGAATGATAGCGCGACATATGTACGCCCGGCATGACCGCACACAACTAGGCATGCACAGGCTCAGCCAGCAATGCCTTGTGGACTCGCGTTGCAGCCATCAACACGACCATTACTGGCCAGCGGATTGACCAGATGCGCGGGGCGTAGGAGGAGAGAAGGAGGAGCGCAAGCGGAAGTACGAAGGACACCATTTTGCCTTCTCTTGGCTTGTCCATGGCCGACGATCTCAAACAGAGAGCGGCGGCGGTGGCTTGCTGCAAGGAAGGCGATAACGAACAGATTCATTTTCTTCGCTTGCTCTGTTTTAAAAAAAAGAGGTTGTGGGTTTTTTTTAATACAGAGGAAATACTACGGTTTTGGCAATACTGCAGTTATAAATACCATAGTTGTTTGGGTTGTCAAACAGCTCACAATAATTAAAACCGTAGTAGTTTAGAAAACTGTAGTATTCCCATAATACTTAGAAAAAACTGAGCTATCAAACGGAGCCTAACTCTGTACTATTCATGAGCAAATTAGTAGCAAATCCATGATGTTAGAGATGGCCAGGGCCCTGCTGGTCCCCCTGTCTCCCCGCCAGTGTCTCCGGCTGCACTAACAAAACGCTCCAAGGTTGCGAAAGTGCTATTATGAGCCCGATCACAGATGCTCTCTTTATCCATCCCACTCGTTCTCTCCTAGATTCGTGCTCCCTCCCGTATTACAGTTTGTATATAGCATCGTATGTGCTCATATTCCCGTCTCATGGCCCACATCCACACCGCACTTAATGCGCCAGATTCCATTACGCCCATCCCGGCTCAGATCACACCTGACGAGGAGGGTCGTTCATGTAACTTCCTGGTCTCTCTCCCCAGCGCCAAGGCCCGTTGCCGTTAGTGCTGCGCACGCACCACCATCCATCTTTCTCCCACCTACTTCCTCCTCCCCCGTCGCCAAACTTCCCCCAACTCAGTACGAGATATTCGTTCTGGTGCGGCAGAACCAATCCTATCCCTGCAAGGATATTTTAAATGCACATGTTATAAGATATTGCTAATCTCTTTTTGATCAAAAGGCTCACGCCCGGCTCCATTTTAATTAAAATGAAACGTTCTTTAAGCCCACATCGTATGGCTTATCAGGCAGACCAACTCAGCAGACAACATTCAATTTAACAAAGCACAAAAGGAGCTCTAGAAAACTGAACAGATAGCTACGCTTCTCAGAACAGCAGCTGGAGCACTGTCCTGGACTCCATCACCTCCGGCCTCCCAGGCCCCTTAAGACCGACGATTCTGCACTTCTTCACGCTGCACAGAGCCAGGGAGTCATTTTGTCCAGTAGAAACAAGTTCTTGTGGCAAAGCACCCGCCAGCGTTTTAGCAAACCCAGGAGGCACTGCCCTCCCACTAAAGTTGGATCATTCTGGTGGAGAGATTGCTGCTCTATTTTAGATAGCTTCAAAAGCATGACAACATGTAAACCATCAGCTGCAAACACTGTGAAATTATGGCATGATAGATGGAATGATGACACTCTACAGCACATGTTCCCTCAACTATACTCATTTGCCAAAGATGTGAACTGTACCATTGCCACCACCATAGCTCAAGCAAACACAGATTACTACGGTATGTTTCATCTTCCTATGTCCTCTGTTCCTGTACAACAGAGCCAAGCCATGTTGGACCTAATCAACAGCATGAATCATGACAGTTCTAATAAAGACTGTTGGCAGTTTCTGTGGAAAGGCAACAAATACTCCAATAAAATAATCTACCTTCATTTTATTGGTAACCCACCAGATGCAGCCAAACCTTTCCAGTGGATATGGAAATCATGCAGCCTACCCAAACAAAAGTTCTTTTTTTGGCTTCTTCTGCTGGACAGACTTAACACCAGAGACCTACTGACCAGGAAGAATTTCCACATAGATAAAAAAAAATGTGTACTATGTGAAGAAGAGCCTAATGAATATCTACAGCACCTCTTCTTTGAATGTGACTTCAGCAAAAATTTCTGGATAGCAATAGGAATTGAATGGAACACATATCTGGATACTATTGAAATGCTTACAGAAGGTAAGACCAGATACCACAACAAGGGATTCAAGGAAAGCTTGATAGCAGGTTGCTGGAGCATATGGAAGCATAGGAATGGTATCATCTTTGACAACAATGATAGAGACTTACCACATTGCATTGCCTGCTTCAAAGAACATTACAATACCATCATCAAAAGAGCCAAGCCTAGCCTAAAGGAGGGGATGCAATCATGGCTAGACACATTGTGAACTATTTTCTGTTATTTTCGCTTTTTGTGTCACACAATGTACAGTACCATGTAACACCTACCATTATTAATGAAAAAGAGTTACAGTAGGGAGATTTCCCTACTGTGTTTGCTCAAAAAAAAAAAAGGAGGCACTGCCCTAAGACCTGGAAACCACACCACGTACTGCGGCCAAAGAACATGTCATTATGGCTTTTTCACATGAACCACATAAAAGGAGCAGTAATAATATTCGTTACAGCATTCTTCTTATTAGACAACCAAGTGTGAAGCTACGGATTCAGAACTGATTCCTAATGGTTCCTAATGGTCTTTGTAGCGTAGATGCCACATCTATCCACTACCTCTCGTCACAACCAAAGAAAATGCGATGACAAGATTCTAGTTCATTACATAGTAAGCAACTCTTATTGCTGATCACCTGCCGCTAAGCAAGATTATCTCTAGTAAGCAACTTATTACATGACACCAGCCACAAAAACATCTGTACCCTAGGGGGAATATTAAAACTCCAAACAGTAGGGACAAGGACGGGAACCACCCCAGTGAAGTTGATAACAGCATAAAGAGATTTAGCCTCATCACTAACTTGGGTGTGTGCAACTGTTTGTCAACCATTGTCATAGATGACTGCATTTCTCATGTAAGGGTGGCAACAAATAATAGGATCAATGTGTGACATCAGTACAGTTCACCGTACTCTCGGATTCATTCAGTTAATTCTTTGCAAACATGAATCCCTATGATATTGAATAAATTATGTGATCACAGCTATGACCGCTATTCTAGTAGCAGCAATAGCTCTGTTATGCTACATGTGCCAAAAACCATCAAGCTCATAAGAACTTTTTCCTCTATATATTCTTACATATTACATATGTTATCCTTAAGTTCAGCTTAATTTAGATGCTACTCCTAGATAATAAGCAATACAAAAAATCCAAAGCCCTCCCCTAAATTTACATGTTAACTCTCTGAGCGCTCAAATAGGTGTTTTTCTCTCCTCTCGGTCCCTATATTTTGTACTTCTCCAAACTTCCATGGAAAGACCTACGGGGGCTTAAGCCCACCTGTCTCTGAACTTTCTTCTTTTTATAGTTCAGGCTGTCCCAAGGCTCGCTGTAGCTCAGTCAAATAATATATGTGCCAAATGTGAAATCAAAACTTATTATATATATCTTACTGGATATATTTTCATATTTGCAACAGTAAACAAAGATATATATTATATAAAAAGTGAGTGTGGCATAGCTTTTGCAATAGCCTGCTCTGTTCATGATAGATTTTTCCTACTCATGCAAGAGATCATAAACCACGATTTTAAACCTTGCATACTCACTGTTTTATTTAAAGTAGTTCCCTCTATTTGTTTTTTGTGTATGAAAGAACTGTAACATGAAAAACATTGTGGGGTGTTGTTCTTTATCAAAGATATTTTCTGATGATGCAGCATATGGTCAGATAACTCTTGATACATCCTCATCAAAGGCATTGGACAATTCAGGACGCATAAGGGACATCAAGTTATTTTGGAAAGAACAATTTTTCCTGCATAGTTCGTTTGTCTGTAAATGGATGAGGTATTACAAAAAAAATAGGGGTTACAGATCATAAAAGAATTAATTTTCTGTAAGCTGGGAGAATACATACAAAAACAAGATTTGAAAATACTCTTCAGGATTTAAGAAGTATGCTTTATCCCATTTCAGATGACAGAAATTATCTCTGGACACAGCCACATGTCCCACTAGACGAGTAACTCAGCTTGACTATCTTGCATTAATCCAAGGTTTTTCTATTTAGAAGCCTCGAGGTATTAAACTTCTAGTGCAAAATAGAAAAAGCGACATCATCAAAAGCAAGTAACTGAGATAGTTACCAAGTAGGAAAATAAGAATACCCTGTAGAAACAGCTGCCATCTCCATGAGTCCTTAAGCGTGAATAATGCTGACTGAGAATTTATAAGAGGAAGTTCAGATGTGCACAATAAACTAAATAATGTCAATGTTTCTAGCCCTCTACCATGAAATTTGTTGCATGCAAACAAACCTTGATCTTTTCCTAGAAGATCTCCTTGGAATGTTTCTGAATCAAACACGAGAGTCATTTCTACCATAGCAAGAACCAGTGTCGCAAAAATGGTGTATCCAATTATTTATAAGATTCTATATTAAAAATGGATTCAAATAAGTAATGCTGAAGCACGATGCATCGGCAAGCCTAGCAGATTCTTTTATAGTTTTCACAAACGAATCATCCACTAAATTGGGTGGAAAAATGATACGAGGACTTAATGGGAAAAACCTACGTTTCTATGATTCAAGCAAGGGACGTATAATTTATAGACTTCCCCATAAGGATTCGAAGCGTACCGAAGACTCGAAGGATAGCAAAGATTTGAAGGAACATTCAAGGACCACTGATCATAAGGTGCAAAAACAGTAGATAGAAGAAATGTGCTTGTAGTAAGAACTTAAGTCTATATAAGAAGTTAAGAACTTCTCCTATAGTAAAACTCTCATTGTCAGTTAGGACACATTATGACCTTATCAACATCCATTTGTGAAGAGTAAGTTCTAGTTTTTTTTTTGATTGCTTACCACATGTATCACGTGGTAAGAGTAAGTTCTAGTTTCCATTGTAATTGCACAGTACAACATCTAACAAAATGATTTTTCTAGAAGAAGAAGAAACTAACATCAAAGAATTTCAAAAGGAAGCCAATGCCATCCCCAGATAGTATAGCAGGATAAACTGACTCTCTCTTGTTCTGTGATGTACCAGCCATTGTCCTCTGATCTTAGCAACCGAATCAGAGCAGGGCCCTCCGAACGACACGAACGTGTGTTCTCCACTCCCGGCTTGGCCTGCAAATTACCAGTGCAAACAATTAAACATTTTTTATGTACTGCACAGAAATTATGTTCTGCTTACATACAGTGAAATTAGAAGAAGGCATAGCTGTACAAATTGCCCAACTACTTTTTTCCAACGCTTCACTGACCCGTAATCCACACTTATAAGTCGCTGATGTTCATCATATCATGACTAATTTGTACAAATCAGTGTACTCACACCTCTAGTCTAATGAAGAATATCATAGTTGTATGCAAGTATTTGTACTCTTACGCCGATTTTCAGAGCCAAAAACTCATAACGTATTCTTCGGTTCAGCCCCCTCCCCCCCGGCGCTTGTGGCTTCATCTCCAACACCTGCGGCCAGCACGCGTGTCTCTTCTTCACAGATCTGCGGGTCTTCGCTCAAGGCTGTGGCCGTCGCTTCATCCATTTCCCGTAGAGAGCCCGCCGTCCCGAAAGCCGGCAGATCCATCGGCGCAGCACTTTCATCTGCCTCCTCCGTCAAAGTGGGTCTGGTGCAGACAGGAAACAATCAGACAAAAATGAAGAAGGATCGAGGACCGACGAATAGCAGATCAACAAAAAAAAAAATCCTACTGACGGGCTGCATTAGGCCTCGTTTGACAGGAAGGGATTGGGGAGGTTTGGGAGGAGGGGATTTCAGGGGATTTGGTGAATCCCCTCTTCCACCCAATCCCCTTGAAATCTCAAATCCCCCTCCATCCACAATACCCTCCATATAAAACATTGTTTGACAGGGAGGGATTGCCATATTGACTTAAAATGATTCGAAACAGTTAAAAAATCAATCTTGACAAGTTAAATAACATCATAGCAAGACAACCTTGCTACAAAATTGTAAATGCCACCTAATAAAAATGTGACCTGATGAAACTTGCTACATGGGAATAATTTTGTAACATTTCTTCACATCATCAACATAATTTGCTTGACTTGGAATCATATATCATCACATAATTTTGCAATCACATCACAACAACATAATCTCTCACAGCAGCATGACTTGGAACCAATAATTTCTCATAGGTATTCGGCATTCGCAAGTCCCAGGAAAGACATGCGTACATTTAAGCATGCTGGATAACAAAATGGAATGCCAAAGAATTAGCGGAAAAATGGAATGCCAAAGAATTATTACTAGTAGACTACGATAACAAACATAGGATGCACTGAAGATATACCAGCAGTTCTTGTTTAGTTCCTCTCTGGTCAAACATAGAATTTTTTTGTCTCGACTGAATATAATTAGCAGCAGTACAGGAGGTTCATCATAAAATGGTACTTAAGAGGCATAGTACAGTGTCACTCAGATTAGCTTTAGGCAATCTGGTTCAAGCATATTTAGTAAAAACAATTTCCAGAAATAATAACTATGTTTTCCTAAAAGGTTCTAGTACTAAAAACCAAGAATTGAGTAGCCTAAGATGATCAAGTTCTGCCAAAGATGTGGGTCGGCATCTATCAAAATGGCCTTTTCAGGTTGCTTGGCTACAATTTTTTCACCCCAAAAGGGCAGCGTTGGCCAATTTATTGCTACAGTAGTATGAGAAGGCTTGATTAATTTTGAACGTATTTTCGTCTTTTCGCTGTTATGTTATTAAATCAGTTTTTCCATTAAAAAAAACAGAGACATGAAACAGAATAGTTGGCACATATTCAAATGCCCACCTGCAATAATAGTAGATTTCGTGAAGTATCGCCGGAACATAGTAAGCATAGTACATGCAAAACGAGCATCTGCAATTATTCAGCAATACCGAACAAGTTGTAGCCCACTTGCAGAAAATAAAATACAGGCGGTGGAGCGTGGTTGCCTGTGCTTCCGTGAGATGAGGTTCCTATAAAAAAACAGATCAGTTGGTCCAATGGTTAGATGTGGAAAAAAAAACTGAACTAGAGTATAAACATACAGTAAGTCTAGAGCAAAAAACACACACGTGCATAGTTTCACTTTAGAAAAAACGGATAGATGAAGGCCTGTTCTCTCAAGAAACTTTCCACATCCACACTTTAGAGTGCTTCATTTTAGTTGTACTTGTTGGCTAGATATTAACCATCTTACTAACCTAATATAGCATACAAGAGCTTGCTCATCACTGGCTGGACAATGGCAGTTGAACTGATATGCATTGACAACCAACTGAACCAAAAGTAAACAATGATATACTGAAAGGAATAACTGAAGAAAGACTGAACCATAACACAGAAGACAACATACTGAAAACACAGTTTAAGCATCATCTCAAGCTGTAGTACAAGCTCTGAAATAAAAATGCAATGATCACTAAACATTTCTGAAAAAAAGAGGATCGATGAATTGAGAAACATTCCTTTTAGACTTGTCCGAGTAGAACTAGATAGAACAACACTGATTGTCTATCTAGGATAAATATATGGGTATCACAACCATTTGAGCTGCATTTTAAGAACTGAGAAAGCTAAGAGCTAAGGAGGCACAACCATGTAAGCTGCAGTTAGAGAGCTAAAGAAAAAGAAAAGGTGCTCAGCTACAACACCGACTGTTGTACTATGTAAGCTACAATTTTCAAATATGAGAACAAAAGTTTGTAGGAGTGATCCGACTACTCATCACAGAAATCTCATATGAGAACATCCATCCAAAAATTTCATGACCAAATTACACTGAAAATCAGGGGGGCAGCCATCCAAATATATTTTAAAAATTGCATATGTAATCAGGCTAGTAGTTCTAATACAATTCTCAGGAGGAAACTTAAATGTATATGCTAATGCTATCTGTAGTAATTAGTAAACCAAGCATTGCAATGCAGAGAATCAAATTAACAACTACTAGTTCTTTAATGGCTGGGGTGAGGATTATCATGGTACACACACCACATATATACAGTTAGAAAAATTCAGCAGGCATGGAGGGAAAAAGAATTAAGTGGAGATGCTACATCCTGTTCATAGGAGGCAATTCATAAGCAGCAGTAAGGTAGGGATGGAGGGACCGGAGATGTTGGAATGCGATGTGGCAAGGACGAGGAGGCGCGCGAGAGGATTGGACGGAGCGAAGAAGACGCGTAGCAGGTGGAGGACGGCGTGCGGCGGCGGACCACCACCAAGTCAGGCGACGGTGAGGGGTAGGTGTGGCCATGGCAGCTGGAGGAAGGCGAGCGGTAGTGCGAGCCATGGCCATGGCGATGGCGATGCGGTCCCCAACCTCAAACAGTAGGGGGTGGCGCGGAGGGGGACAGGAGGGTGCGGGAGCAGATGTACCTACCCAGCGCGTCGGAAGCTGCGGGCGGCGGCGCGTCGGAGGCTGCGGCGGCGGCGCGTCGAGGGGCAGCGTCTCGCTTCGTTTGGTTCCCTGAGGGCAACGACGTGTTTTCTGAACCACGTGGCTTGGGAGGGTTTGGTGGGGATCGGAGGGGCTTGCCCAGACAGAACCCTGCGTGCCAAACGGGCCATCAGGGATTTCCGAGGCTTCTCGGCCCCTCGAGGATTATCCTCTCAAATCTAGGAATTCCTCAAAAAAAAAAATCTAGGAATTCCGCTGGCAATGAAGCGCCTATCTAATCAGTGAATACCACTCAAAAAAAAAAACAGTGAATACGTCAACAAAATCGGCAGACGGAAACTAGGCGGCGGGCGTCCCGAGCCACGGATCAACTCTGACGGGGTGCCCACAGCTCAGCACCCCGCGATACGTATCCTATTTGGCGGCTACTACAAATAATCCGGATGATAATCCGGATGATTTTAGTCAAAAATAAGCCGCCTCCACAGCCGTCCAATTAGACGCACCGTAGCCGTATGATCAGCCAGCTACCCTGGACAGCACCACGCAGTGCAGCAGCTGCATGGCAACACCTCACAGCACCGACCGGCACCAGAGCTCCAACGACCCCCGCGGCGCCTCACTGCAGCTCCGGCGGTGCCGGTGGCACTTCATTGCAATCTCATCGGAGCTCCAACGACCCCCGCGGCGCCTCACTGTAGCTCCGGCGGTGCCCGACGGCTCTTCATTGCAACCTCGCCGGAGCTCCGACGACCCCGCGGTGCTTCACTGCAGCTCCGATGGCGCCCGGCTGCGCTTCATTGCAACCTCGCCGGAGCTCCAACGACCCCCGTGACGCCCGGCGGCGCTTCATTGCAACCTCGCCGGAGCTCCAACGACCCCCATGGCGCTTCACTGCAACTCCGGCGACGCCCGGCGGCGACTCCCGCGAAGCTCCATTGCAGCACCGGCGGGGCTCCAACGAAGCACCGGCGCGTCCGGCGAAGTTCCATTGCAGCTCCGGCGGAGCTCCAACGCAGCACCGGCACGTCCGGTGAAGCTCCATTGCAGCTCCGGCGGAGCTCCATCGCAGCACCGCGCGTCCGGCGAAGCTCCATTACAGCTCCGGCGGAGCTCCAACGCAGCACTGGCGCGTCCGACGAAGCTTCAAGGCAGCATCGCCGGAGTTGCAGCATCCTCTCCTCGTTGGCCACTCTCCACGGTCACCGTGGCAGCACCGCGCGCTCCATTGCATCTCCAGGCGGTGCTCAGCGACCGGCCAGCGGCTGCCCGTCTGCAGTCCGGCGCCCTCAGCTGCTGCAGCTGTGGGAGAAAGTGGAAAGGTGGCCATGGCGAGGAGCAATAGTAGAGAGTCGCGATGAAGATGAAGGGGATAGGTAGAAAAGAGATAAGGAGTGGGTGCTTTCGCGTGTGTGGCTGGAAATAAGGATGGGTGGTTCACGAGTGGTGGGTGGGTCCAATGAACACGTGGCGAGCAAAGCAAGCGGTTTAAGGAGATGTGAAATCAGCCGGTTGATTTTAATCGTTTTCCATCCTATTTCCCATCATTATCTGGTCGGCGGCTGCTACAAATCAGCCGACTGATTTCCTGAAGAAATCAGTCGGGTTGTGGGCCGTCAGATCCTTCCTCTCGCAGCCGTTGGATCCGTCGCACGCCATCCCTTTGATTCGGTCAACGTCGTCGCGCGGGTCGTCCCCTTCTCTCATCGCTGCCGCAGACGGGAGCAACCGAAGCACGTCTCCGTGGGTAGCAGCGCCGCCGGCTCGCACCTCCTCACCGGCAGTGCGACGATGCTCCGCCTCCGGCCGCCGGCGACGCTACACTGCAGCGCCGACACCCATCGCGGCGGTGCTTCATCGCAGCACCCGTCGGCCGCCAGTGATGTTCCACTGCAGCGTAAAGGCCGGCGCGGCAGTGCTCCATCGCAGCACATGGACGGCCGCCACATGCTTCACTGCAGCGCCGACGCCGGCGTGGCAGCGGCGCGGCGGTGCTCCATCGCAGCACCTCGACAGCCGCTGCATGCTTCACTACAGCGCGGTGGTGCTCCATCGCAGCACCGGCTGCCGTCGCACCTCCATCCGCCTTGCAGCACAGGGAGACGCCTGCGAGCGGCTACATCGCAGCGCCGGGATCCGCCGGCGAGCAGCTGCATCGCATCGTCAGGATCCGTCGCCGCCGCGCGCTGCATCGCAGCACCAACGCCAACAGAGTGCTGAAACGCAACACGGGCGCCGGCTTGTGCTTCATCGATTGGAGCAGCATGAGGGAGCTTCGGTAGCATCACTCATGCCGGTATGCGTGCGCTGAGTAGAGCGAGAGGTGAGAGACAAGAAAGGATTGCGTAATTTGGGGAAGAAAAGAGAAACGGGTGGCTCCAGTGACCGCTCTGGGAGTCAACGAAGATAGAAGATAAGGATGGTGCCGAGGTGGGTCGGTCCTGGACGCGTGGCACGCACATGACGCGGCTGATTTGTTCCAGAAATCATCCGGCTGGTTTTAACACTTTTCCTATCTGGTCTCTCGTAATATTGCGCGCAATTAAGAGCATCTCCAACAGGCGCCCAAAAACTGCTCCGCGCGTTAAAAACCGTTCTTTTTTGGCGCCGGACACGCTTCAGCAGATGCTGCAAAATAGTGCGCACGCAAAACAAATTTGGGCACGCGCTAAAAAGCGCTATCGCACGCTGCAAATTTGGGACACCGGACCGCGCGCGCTTCATAATTTGCACTGCGTGTTTTTTTGGGCGCGCGTTTTTGGGCATGTGGAAAACCAATGTTGGCCCCGGCGCGCTAAAAGTGCTACAGTGGCGCTCTAAAACTATTTTAGCGCTCGATATTTTTGCGCGGCTGTTGGAGATGCTCTAAATGCGATGCATATCAAGACGTGAACCAGCCGCCCTGATAGCGAGCACATGTGCGCTCGCGTGCAGAAACACCGCGTCTCCAAGGTTGAGCCTGTTTTCTATCTCTACCTAATCTATTTATATCTTTATCTTTATCTAATAATAAAGGGGCTATTGCTTCTGGTGGTACGTCATCGAAATTACCCTCAAAATTGGCAATAATTACCCACCAATGCCATCCGTAAGTGACAAAAAATGATTCATTTTTTCCCTTAAGTCGCTGGCCCTTGCGTTTGGTTCATCTAGAGCTATGCCCTCACACATCACAAGTGTTCACGCGCCCGATTGACTAGAGCGTCGCTTGGCTATCTGGGAAACCCGAGTTTGATTCCAGGTTCCTTCCGTTTTTTCTTCATTTTCTCCCCCGATTTCAACAGGCGTAATATAGGGCTGCCTCGCCGTGTGTCACGTAGCAGATGGGCTACACAGTGCAATTTCGGCCCAACTACTTTTTTTAAATTTTTTATTTTGCAGATTCAAGTATTTTTAAAAATATTTATATCTTTCAAACCCTAATTCCAAATTTCGTATGTTATGTATGGAAATCACTCAGAAAAATGTGTAGATTCTAAATATGATATTATCTTGCATGTTAATCATTTTGAAATTTATGTTTATGTTGCACCCTTAACTAATATTTTCTTTCTATGAGGTATTTTGAAAATGCCTATTATATGTATTTCCTACCCATTTAAATGACTAGATTGATGCTCTTATAAAAGCTATTATTGTCATCATAGGGGATTTTCATTCTTACCAGCTACCATATGCTAATGATCACAACATGCACATAATCATCCTTTCTATTTCACCAAGTGCATAATAACCAACCTATATACGATGATCTACACTAAATTGTTGATACAGGCTTTACGTAACTAATGGCTTAATATTGGTTTTCATATTATTTGAAATTCTTCCCATAAAGAATTTTTTAAGAATATCAAGTTGATATGTAACCGTGAACATTCGTTATGCATGTCCTCACAAATTGATTGTTTTTCAATGACGATGTATAATATGTTTGCAACCAAATTAAGTCCTGATTCGGATAACAGTTGCAAACGCATATACCAACAAGAAAAAATAATGCTCCCGACACAACTTAGGTATACTTAAAAAAATCGTCCCACCTTTTATGTCTTGGCGCAACACCATTTATCATGTTATTTCTCATACGACATCATGAAAAATTTCAAGGGATTTGTTGATCTTGTCGAGTTTGTGTATAAGGCGTGGTTTTGTTTTCTCCCGTTGCAACGCATGGGCATGTTTGCTAAATATTACCCATCAATGCCACCTATAAGTGACAAAAAACGTATTGCAGTGAATCCCCCGACTGGCCGGCCCATGTAGTAGGGACCTACAATACTGCGCTCTGCAAGCGGGAGAAGACGCAGTGCACCTGTTTGGGCCGGCCCATGTGCGAGCGCCTGTTTTTAGTTTCTTTTTTATTTTTATTTTTTTTCGTTTTTGTTTTTTTCTAATTTAAATAATTTGGAACTTCAAAAAACCTGTCACATTTGAAAAAACTGAGAATTTTGAAATAAAATGTTCAAGAAAACATAAAATATTTGTGCATTCAAAAAATGCTCGGGATTTTTCTAAAAATGTTCGCATATTCAAAAAATGTTCGTAATTTTGAAAAAAATGTTCATAAAATCAAAATAAGTCCATAATTTTGAAAAAAAGTCCGTGTATTAAAACTTATTAACGAAATTGAGCAAAATGTTTGCTAATTTAAAAAATGTTCATGCATTTTAGAAAATGTCCTAAAATTTTAAAAACAGTTCATGAATTAGAAAAGAGTTTATTGATTCATAAAATGTTTGCTGATTCAAAAAATGTTCATGCATTTCAAAAAATGTTCGTGAATTTCAAAAAAAAAAATCCACCAATTTCGAAAAAAGTGTTCCTCTATTCTAGAATTGTTCGCCGATTCAAAAAAAAAATGCTTAAAAAACGTTCACAATATAAAAAAAATGTTTGCAAATAGTAAAAAATGATCACGATTTTTAGAAAAGTTCCCAAATTTGTAAAAATGTTCACGAATGATCGAAGGTACGTAGTTAAACAGTAATGCTTCTGAGTCTTTGTGACTATTTATCCACGTGAATTTTGAAGAATTAACTGCCAGGGTAGATTGGAATATTATAGTATGTTTTTTAAAAAACGTTTCTTGAAATTTAGAATAATTCTTTGAATTACCAAGTTTTTTGAAAACCATGATATTTTTTCGGAAATGTGAACATTGCTTCAATTTGTGAATAAATTTAAAAAAGCAACATGTTCTTGCATTTGTGAACAAATTTTCAAAATCATGCGATGAGATGTGAACAAAATGTGGTCATAGCCATTGAAGATTGTGATTTTCTTTCTCTCGTGGCAACGCACGGGCCCTTTTGCTAGTATATATCTATACCTAATAATAAAGGAGCTATTGCTTCTGGCGGTAGGTCATTAAAATTGCCCCCAAAGTTGTAAAATATTACCCACCAATGCCACCTATAAGTGACAAAAAACATTTTTGCAGGGAATCCCTCGTCTGGGCCGGCCCACGCAGTAGGGCCCTCCTATACTGCGCTCTGCGCGCAGGAGGAGACGCTGCGCGCCCGTTTGGGCCGGCCCATGTGCGGGCGGCCTGTTTTTTAATTTATATTTATATTTTTTGTTTTTGTTTTCTTCTACTTCAAATAATTTGGTACTTCAAAAAACTTCTGACATTTAAAAAAACTGAGAATTTTGAAATACAATGTTCAAAAAACATAAAATGTTTGTGCATTCAAAAAATGCTCGGGATTTTTATAAAAATGTTCGCATATTCAATGTTTGGCCATCGGCACGACCGGACGAACTGAGCCAGAACCATCATCGTCGATCAAAAGTTCGTGTCGCTTCGTTCTTTCGTCAACACGCACGAGCACAAACCCTAGCATCGTAGCACTAGCGCGTGAGGCCGGCGGCGAGCATGAGTGCTCAGAGGTCACGGCCAGAAGGAGCAGCGCACAAGGGCGGTGACCAGTAGAATAGGTATGTAGGGCGGGGATCAGCTCTCCATCTCTCTCCATCTCCCATCTCCGTGGCTCGTCTTCTCCAATTTTCGAGCGGCCGCCGGTGTTTCTGATTTTTCGGTGAAAAAAAGAGGAAAATGAACGGGAAGGAAAAACGGAAGACACATGAGAGAGATAATTGTTTTCAAATTTTAGTATCACTTTGAGAAAATGACCTGACAATGGAGTGGTTTTCAAAGAATTTTAGTACATTTCACATAAAAGTATTTGTGTGCATTTTAGTAATTTGCATCGAAAGAATTGATGCTTTAGAGTTCGCCCCCCTCTAATTTTTTTCGTCCTCCGCCACTGGCTATAGTCCCATGAACGCGTAGTTTTACCCCGTCCATAACTCGAGAGAAAATTATTTTAGAATTGTTTAACACCTGCAAAAAAATACTATGTCTAAATCATAATAAAAATTTGTTTATTTATTGTTGTTCATGTACAATTTTTTTAGAATTATAATGAAAAAGAGTACCGGTTAAAAATAGGTGCTTGATTGTTGTTTAAAGAAAAGACGGACCGTATGCGTCTACACGAATCAAATGATCGTAAAGCATCGGGCATACCCAATGACTTGATTGCTGCTTTAAAACTAAGGATTTCTCAAATGCACACCTTGAAACGGGATTGTAGGCTCGCATGCAATGATTGATTTATAATATAAGGGTCAATGACTCCGTCTAATAATATATACATGTCAATTTTCCCCCGTTGCAAACGGGTTCTTCAAGTTTGACAAAAGTTTCCTTCATACTTGAATCAAGCCTTTTCAGATCATCTACACACCTCACACAAGTAAACATTAACTTGCGAGAAGCAAGAAAACCTAGCAACTTTTGCAAGTTTGACAAAGTTTTCCCGCAAAAAAACAAGAATATAGATATTTGTGTTTTTACTTTTAGTGAAACAACTTTGCTTTCACAATGTTACAAGAGATGAGAGTAATCTTATTTGTGACGTGTGTTGGAGTTGAATACAAAAGGTGGCAAATAGTGGCATGCGGTGCAGGTTTGTTGTTTCTTCCCCTGTCACCAAAGCAATAAGTCGGACTCGGAGTCCACGCTGTGTGCGGCATAAACTCCACACTTTTCTCTGTTATATTAGCCAAGGATGAAGAATCTTTGTACAACACTCCCAATAACATTGGACACGAATAGTGCTATGCTACACAGTCCCTAAACCTAACCAACATTGGTTCATGGACATTCGTGTTACCTCCCTAGTGAAGCAAAGACATTGTACTAAAATGGACCATCACTAAGCAAGTCCAACAAAGACGTGAAGAGATACTCACAACCAGGTAAATATTTCTGTGATTTAAATTCCACACATCTTCAGAACACTTCTGAAATCTGTTCACAATTTTTTTCGCAATACATATTTTCATGGCAGCATGGAGGATTTCCAAGAGTGTGTTCATGTCATCATTCCTGGCTTGGGTCGTGGAATGAGGGGGGGTCTTGAGCCATTGGGTTAGGGAAGTGTGGTTTTTTTCACCCGTTGCAACGCACGGAGCATTTGTGCTAGTAATAATAAAGCACCGACCGCTTCTGTCTGTACGTCGTCGGCAATTTTGCAGAAAAGTCCCCGCACATTCCTAAAATCAACCCGCAATCCCGATTTAAGTGAGAACAGAAAAAACGTTTCGCGTTTTCAGAAAACCCCCTGAGGTTTCGGTTAATCAACCCACGGTCCAATTTTAAGGGAGAATAGACAGCAATTCGGTTTTTGCAGAAACCCCCTGAGATTCCGGTTAACAAACCAGCCGTCCGTCCAGAAAATAACGTTTTTTATTGATTCAATTTTTTAAAAAATATTCATATCTTTTAAACCGTAACTCCAATTTTAACATGTTATATATGAAAATTGATTAGAATAATGTGTTGAATATGAATATGATGTTATTTTTACCCGTTAATCATTTTTAAATGCTGTTTAGGGACAGATTCAATTGCTTTAAAAAAAATATTCATATCTTTTAAACCCTAACTCCAATTTTAACATGTTATATATGAAAATCGAATAGAAAAATGTGTAGAATCTGAATATGATGTTGTTTCACATGGTAATAATTTTTAAAATGCTGTTTAGGATGCAACATTAATCAGTAGTGCATGACCCGTCTTTCTTTCGTACCGGTGTCGATCCAAATTGAAGATGAACACCTCAACAAAAACAAATTGGAGACGAAAGAAACCATCTATAACCATGCATGTCCGGCGGTGAGGGTGGGAAGAAGGATAAACGGCAAGACTGATAAGATGCCATGTTGAAATAAAGGACGTGGACCTATTGGGGTCTTCAGTCATGGTTATTGTGTTAGGGGCGTGTGGTATTTTTTTTCTCCCGTTGCAATGCACGGGCTCTTTTGCTAGTCACGACTCTGGGAATCGATTTTAAATGTCTGGCACGCTAGTAAATCGATACAGCTTAGGTACATGAGCTTGCTAATGAAGCATTTGATAGAGCAGACAGTTTTTAAACACGTGTTTAGTTTTGAATTATCACGCCAAAGTGGCAGGGTCATGCCTATTGCACGTTTGGCATTAGGCCAACTCCAACGCACGACCCCAAATGATCCGGCCGCGTTCGTTTGGGGGTAAACGGACAGAAAACGCGGCACAACTCGTGGGAGCAAACGGACAAATGTCCGTTTTCGGTCCGCTTTCGACCCATTCCTGGCCCAAATTTGGGCCGCGTTTGCGTCGAAACGGACAAGGCCGGATGGGTGCGACGCGTGCCCTTGTCCTTGTGTCGCCCCCGACTTAATCGTTGTAACACCCCGATTTTTGGCCCTTTCTTTTTCTTTTGGATTTCTTCGAATTTTTATTTGGAGTTCCTTTTTCCGTGGCTATGTGGTCTTTCCTATCCAAATCATTGTCACATGCCAAAATTCAACTTCATTTGCCTAGTAAAACTTCCTCAGAAAATTTCCAAATTTTCTGTCCAGAGAGAAGCTTTGTGAAGGAAGTACTAGCTAGGCTTATCCAAATGAGTTGAAATTTTGGTAGATCATTTATATGGTCAAATCATTGCTCTCCACCAAATTTCATATCCATCTACCAATCTATGTGAGCACACCTTAAAATCTTGGTTTCTGGTCACAATTTTAGCTTGTGAAGCAACTATATTTTATATTGCTTCATAAAATCTGAAATTAATCCAGGACCTAAATATCCCTATATCAATTGAGCATGCCAAAATTCACATCATTTTGCCAAGCCATTTTCTCTGCAAAATTCCCCCAAGTTTCTGTCCAGTGTGGAGCATTGTGAAGGAAGTACCATTTTTATTCATCCAATTGGTATGAAATTTTTTATGGTACCTTTATATGCCCAAAGCATCACCCTCCACAAATTTTCAGCTCAACCCAATCATCCATGTGAGTGCTACTTCCTGATCTATTTTCTGGACCAGAGTTGGCAGTTGTTAAGCAACTAGGTTAAATATTGGTCCAAATCATTTCAAAATCCACAGATCCTAGTCCTTCATACCCTAAACCCCTGAGACATCCTGGTTAGCTCATATCCCCTCTAATTTGATCACTATTTCATGACTAAGTTGGCTACAGCAAAGTTCAGTCGACCTCTCCCATCCACCCACAGTGCCTTTCTTCGATCTATCACCTCATGTAGGACCCACTTACGAAGGACTACACGCTAGACATCGTTTGGTTGGCCAGAGTGCACCGCGTGCGCCAGTGCACACGGTGACCATGCGGTCTGGCACGCCGAAAGCGCGCTCTGGACTTTGGGGCCCTCGGCCGCCGTCCATTCGCCACGCTCTCGACACCACACCATGTCTACAGCATTGCACCCACTCTCCTGCGTCCGCGTGTCCTCTCCGGACCCCTCCCCCTCCCCTCTTTCCTCTCCGACGAGCACGCCATCCCGGGATGCCCGTGGCCATCGTCGCTTTGCCTTTGTCCTCTTCCCTTCCCGTAGTATCTCAGCGCCGCATGCACCTCCCCTAGCCCTCTCTCCCCCTCCGTGTGTGCGCTCGCGCACGCGGTCACGCCAGAGGCATCAACCGCAAGTTTCCGTCGTCGTCCGACCGCGGCATCGTTGCCATGGCTATATAAGCCTCCCCGAGACCCTCCTCTCCTCACCAACCTCTCTCTCTTTCCCTACTAGAACTCCCCCTGTCCACTCAAACGAGCTCGGGAGGCTCTCCACCTCGACCATTGCCGCCATGGCCGCCGCTCGGGTCGGCCTAAATTCCGGCGAGCCCGAGTCCTCCTCTTCCCTCTACCACCACCAGAGCACACCACGTCCACCCTAGACCCTTTCCCGTAGCTCTCCGCCTCCTCTCAGTGGCCGGAGCGCCGTGCCCGAGTCCGGCCGAAGCCGTCACCCGCAGGAGCCAACGCCGCCGCCGCTCGAGTCCTCGCCGCGGTCAGTGCTCAGGTGGGATGGAAGCGGCGTTCTCTCCCGAGTGCGTCGGTGGGCGGAGCGCCGCGGATGGTGGCCGGAGTCACCGGAAATCCTTGCCGGACTCCGCTCCTCTCTCGGTCGCGCGCGCAGACAGGAGGTTGAAGACGACGAGGGTGCCCTGCAGGCGGGCCCCACGTACCAGTGACCTAGCCGGCACAGTGACGTGGATAAGTGGAGGCGGATTTTAAAAAATACGCCTTCGCTTAAAGAAAATGTACTCTGGTGCTCCTTCGGGCTTCAGTACGCTTTCTCTGTTTAAAAGCGTAATCTCAGAAGTACGCTTTCTATTTTAACTCACCGGCCGAAACCTCTAAATAGCGGACGTTCGTCCGTTAAGGGCAGAAGTGGACAAATTTTTATTCTTTTTCTCCCTAACGAGCGAACGGCCGTATCTTCGCGACCGTGACTCCGAATCAGGTGATTCCAAAGCCCACGATCTCAGTTCGTCGAGCCCGTTCTGATGGTATCATTTTCATGAGGTTGTCACACTGAAAATGACCATTTTTCCCTTGCCCTTAAAACAGCTCCTCCGAGAGGGAAACTTTTCCGGCGATTCTTTCCGCGAGTTCATCGCACCCCTCCCTGATGGTTCCTCCTTCCCCAGGCAAGCCACAACAGCCACTTGCATGATGGCATTGCAGTAGCCATGGTTTCCACTGGAATATTTAATATTTATTTGTTCATTTAAATGATTTTGTTAATACTTCGAATATGCTTGTGAATCCATGTCTATGCTTATGCCGTGCTCATTTTTCATCTAGTAATTGAAATGACTAATTGCCAATGATACTATTATCATGTTTCATTCTTGTAAGCATTTCCGGTGCTAGTGATAATGCTATGCTCATGTGAATTGTTATGGTTGATATGAAAATACTTGTTATATTCATGATCGTCATTATGCCATGATCATTTGCATCCCGTAGACAAAAAGATTTATCATTGTTGATGCTATGGTTATGTTGCTCATCCATGGTTACACTGGTATCATGCTCATATGCATTATCATGTTATTTTTATTGTGACTCAGCTCCTCACCATTCAAGTTGAACCTAACATTAATTGAACTTGAACAAATCTGTTGGCTGAGTCATGGTGCCACCGAATCGAGCTAACCAGTGCAGCCACATTTGCCTTATGGGGGGCCCTAATGCAGTCTATTGTCATGCTTCTCGCCGGTGCCTCCTACTAGGGAAGGTTATGGGTGCGCGCTACCCTGATCAGGTAGGCTACCATAAGCCTTGAGGACCCGAGTTTTATGGTACCGAGGTCCCCGTTTGGGACGATGTTTATGTTTGGCCATGACGGTGGCAGCCACAGAGGTGGCGGGTGTCACATGTTGGCATCGGGGTCACCCAGGACATAGCCCAAAGGGGAGTTTGTCGGAGTGGCCGGGAGAGTGTCATGCAATAGATTGGTTTTGTCAGAATATCGTTGGTCCACCCGAATGGGAGCACGAGGCCATGAATTCCGTAGTGTGGGTACAGTGTATAATCTATCGATAGCCGCGTCCTCGGTCATGGACACAGTTCGTAGTAGGTCACACTATGGGTCAACAGAAATAATAACCTGAATAATAACAACCCCGGTTCGATGAGAAAAGAAGTTGGTTGATCTTTATGTGGTCATGAGATAATCACGGTGGTATTCTTGATGATGGTTGATCATGAGGTGATCGTGTGATGATCACGACAGTAAGAAAGATTGATACCTATGGTGGTTACGAGATAACCTCCGAGCAGAGTAAGTTGGTCCAGGAGACCTTAAACGTCGACCCCCTTGCATGCTAGTGCTAGTATCATCATGTTCATATCATGAAATATATGTACATGCCATGCTCATGTTGTTCTAGTAGTATCATGTTCATCATTGATAATTAACCTGTAAATGCCATGCTGTTGTTTGCCTTGATTGCTTTGGTTGCTGTGAGCTTGCGAGTACATTCAAAGTACTCACCTGGCGTGTCATGCCAGATTGCAGGTGATGCCGTGATTGCTTGCTTGTCGAGGATCCCGAGGTTGCACTCTAGGATACGTCCCAGCCAGAGTCCCTGCAGAGTGGAGTCCATCACCGTTGTCGTTGTTCCGCTGCTAGAGTTTATTCCGCTTCGAGATGTTTCGCTGCTAGCATAGAGCTACCTTAGCAGGCGAAGTGTCGCCGTGCCCCTGTAACCTTTGTAATATCGGACCCTTGTACCCGTGTTATTCGTACTAAAGAGCTGATTTGTTCTATGCCAAGCAGTGTCGTATTCCAGAAGACTTGATCTCTGGGCTGGAATACGGGGCGTTCTGGTCCCTCTGAGCCGGGGTGCCTTGGCATGTGACAATGATTTGGATAGGAAAGAGTGCCCAAAAATTTTGAGGGCAATCAAGAAAAGATAAATAGCACTTCCTTCACAAAGTGCCATTTTGGACAGAATGGAAAATGAATATTCCTGAATTATTTTTGAACTAGGCAAGGGTGGATTTTGGTATATTTGTGGAAGATATGATCCAAAGAATTTATGAGAATTTTTTGGGAATTTTTGGAATGGCAGAAATATAGGTTGCTTCACAACCTAGGGCAAACAGGGTTATTCCTTTAATAGAAAAAGGAATATTCCCAAGAAATAAATATTGGGGTTGGGCTAAGATGGAAATGACATGGACTTGAGATGGATTTGAGAGTGACAAGCCACTTGGAAGTGACAGGAGAGAAGATCTCCCCAGGTTTTAAGACCACATAGCCACGGAAAAAGGAACTCCAAATAAAAATTCGAAGAAATCCAAAAGAAAAAGAAAGGGCCAAAAATCGGGGTGTTACAATCATGCACTAATCATACACGCAAATGCACACGATCAAGCCTAAGGACTCATGGGAAGATATCACAACACAACTCTAGACACAAATAAAATAATACAAGCTTTATATTACAAGCCAGGGGCCTCGAGGGCTCGAATACAAAAGCTCGAGCATACAAGCGTCAGCGAAAGCAAAAGTATCTGAGTACAGACACAAAGTTAAACAAGATGCCTTAAGAAGGCGAAAACAAACAACGGCTCTGATCGAAAAGGCGCAGGCCTCCTGCCTGGGAACCTCCTAACTACTCTTGGTCGTCGGTCTTCACGTAGCAGTAAACTCCGTCGGGGTAGTAGTAGTCGTCGCCTGGTGCAGCTGGCTCTGGGGCTCCATCATCTGGTCGCAACAAATGGGTATGGGGAAAAGAGGTAGCAAAGTAACCGTGAGTACTCATCCAAAGTACTCGCAAGACTTACATCAGATCTATTCTACTTATGCATCGGTGTCAAAGAGGAGCTGTATATGTGGACTAGACTGCAGAAATGCCAGAATAGAGAGAGAGACCTAGCCTATCGAAGACTAGCATCTTCAGTGTCTTGCAGCATTAGAAGAGTGCAGATTAGTAACATAATTAAAGTGGCAAGCATGTTGTCATAAAGCCTAGAGATCCTTCCTCGACTCCCTGCGAGAAAGCGATCCCGGAGCTTCCAATTAATTAACAAGTATCCATTTCAGGTAGTAGCAGATCAGGATACAACACTGAGCGTCCTATTACCATGGACACGTGTCAGGACCGGATTTTCCGGGATAATAAATTCCCAGCAAATGGTCCTTATGCTCTCCAGCCCCAGGATTACTGTTAGCTGATGAGACACAATCTTGATACAGAATTTCCAAGCAGGATACAAAATATGTGGTACAAGACCTTTCTGGTCCATGAGTACAACAACAAGCCTTCTAGTGGTTGGTGACGGAAGCGGTCTGCGGATCATCAGCGTCTATGGGACTCCAGTTTCCCACAGGAATAGCTGACCTGGATAATTCCTATCTTCGCGAGGCTGCTATCTTTGTGGCCTAGGTTCCGGGGCTGTCGTCGAAGCGCTCCTCTCCCTGCAATAAATCTGGCCAAGCCAATAGCCAGGGACAAGCCAGTGAGTACGTTTGAATGTACTCGCAAACATCAAGAACAAAAGATATACCGAATGCATATGATTATGATGGGTTAAGTTATATGCTCATGCTAGATTATATGATATGCATATGATGACTGTAATTAAATCATGGCATGGCACATTTATTAGGATGTACAGAAAATTTTTAACCGCTAGTAATAATCCAAGAAATATATAAAAAAAAAATGCCGGTTGGGCGTCAAGTGACACCATGGTAGGTCTTGAAGAGAAATGCCAAACGGGGGTCTAAAAGAGTATTAGGCGAGACAAACCGCCCATCAACTCAAGCGACGCCTCGAGAGGTCTTGAAAAGAAATGCCGGTTGGGCGTCAAGTGACACCACGGTAGGTCTTGAAAAGAAATGCCAATCGGGTGTCTACAAGAGAGTCGGACGAGACAGGACCATCCGATAACTCGAGAGACGCCACGAAGAGGACTTGAAAAGAAATGCCAAACGGGTGTCCACGCGAGAAGTCTCATGAGACGCCACGGAGTGGTCTTGAAAATAAAACCGAATGTCCGGGGTAGTCTAGCCAGCCCCTGAGACACTCAGGAAAAATAAAATAAGAGAAGATGGTTAGTCCATAATAATATTCATGCTTGCAATAATAATGATGTTCATGAAATCAATAATAACCGTATCACCAAAAGTCCATGATAACCTCAGTAGTAGTAATAGTCATTCCGCAAAATAATTCATGCACAATTTAATTATTTCCTCCGGAGACCGACACTAAGACCGACACTTGACCCATCCCAGACTGTAGTCCTTAACCGCGGACACGGCTATTCGAATAGGTATAAACTCTGCAGAGGGTGCACTCTTTACCCACAAGTAAAGGATTTCTTCAGTCAGCACCTCAGTACTGACTAATTCCCATTATGGTTTTTGGGTTGCAACACACCTGACCAGCACATACCAGTTTAACTCCCAGATGGTCGGAATCACCCTCGGCATCTGTTCTGATAAACTTTAAGACGGGGAGACACACTGTCTTGCATGGGATCACTATTCATACGCGCGGATTAAAAGGGGTGCCCCCCTCTCGGCTACACTGCCGGATACACCCATGCCCCCTGACCTGATGACTGGGATTTAGTCCTCGATCGATAGGAACCCTCATCAGTGCCCTCTGTACGGTGTGTGCAAGGAAAGGGGTTATCAACTTACTAAACCATACCTCCCTCACGGGAAGACTCGTGGCAGCACGAAACAAGTATGGGGGTTACCGGAACAAGACTCAATCTATGGTCGACTCAGGAGGCTCAATATTCCCTGCAGTTATTAGCACAACATAATCCTCGGTGATACCCAACAGGGTCATCATCTGGCATGCCCCAACATGCCCCACTGATTATTCTCGTCATCACGAGAATTCAATCTCACGGTCACGTTCCTCGTGACTTATTTCTTTCTGCAGTTTAGTCCAATCAGCATGGCAAGTATGACAAGTGAAGATAAACAAATTCACACAACATCATGCTACGATGAACATATAATACTGTCATGCGATCATGCAAGCAAAGTAACTATATGCAACTTTATTGGAATATGGCCTACTCATGTCATATTTATTCATGCAATTATTAAACAAGCAATCACCATATCAAGTGTTCAAAATGCTTGCCTTGAGCATGCAATGGTGTTGGTCACATCAAAATATTTGCAAGAAATCATCTCCTCTCCATTTCCTATTTTAAAGAATATAGCAATTACCACCTAGAGCAAAACAGTAATAAAAAGTTGTCTAGAAAATTTTGAAATAAATCCTAAAATAAACTAGATGAAAAATTAGAGATAACAGAAAAAGAATCAATTTATTTAGAGTTTATATGAATTAGTTATGAATTTACTAAGTTGAAAATAATTAAAGAAATGGGTCATTTAATAAATCCAGTAGTAATAAAGTTAAGAAAAATGTTCATCCTATTAATATCAATAGTTCATGATTTGAGAAATATTTATAAATTAGAATTACTGGATTTGGGTTTGAATTGAACTCTGAGGAATTTTTGGAAGTTCACTGAAATAAAAGAAAAGAAAAAGGAAGGGGCAGAAATGTGCACTGAGCGTCATATAGCCGTGGGAGTGCTCCTGGGCCGAGCCTAGTCACCCAACCGCACAGGAGACCGATGACGTCGAAGGCGCCATCAAGGTTTACGCCTCCACTTACGGATGACGCGGCGCGGTGTGGGTAGCTGACAGGGGACCCCACCTGTCGGGTTTGCCCGGTCTCACGCGCGTCGTCTCCTTCCTCCTCTCGCCTGAACAGAGACGGCACGCCGGCGACGATTCCCGACGGCAGGAGCGACCATTCGAGAATCTGATGGTACCGGCGTGCTCCTGGGATCGAGCCGCATCTGGGGGTGGTAGAATCAGCCGTCGGGGAGCTTTGATATGGGCACAGCTTCATCCATGGCGGAGTGGAGCTACGGGAGAGAGAGGGCTTTCGCCCAGAAGCTTGCCCCGATCGAATTAGATGGGGGGATGGACTCGTGGGTGAGTGGTGAGACCAGGGGTAAGGATAGATTTGGCGGGGAGGCCTTAGGTACGCCGGAATCATCAAGAACATGGCGGTGGGCGCCTCGGCTGAAAATGGAGAAGATGATCTCTCCCGATCGTCTGGGGCTCACGGAAGCTTTAGAGGGTGCCAGGATGGAGAGGGGAGTGGTCGTGATGACTGAGGGGAGCCCGGGGTGCCCCTTTTATAGGCGGGGAACGTCGATTGGCAGCCTCCAGAAGGAGGTCGAGGTGGCGGAGGCCATTAATGGCGCCGGAGAGGTGGGTATGGGCGGCGGCCAGGGTCATCGAGGCCGGTGGAGGGTCGGCAGGGGCGGCGCTGTCCGTATTAAATCCAGAGAAGGCTCGGGAGGAGCCGCAGGTCCTCGGGCGGTGCCGTGTCCTAAGGAACTTCGGCGGCGGTTGTTGCAGAGCGGCGCTGGCCGGTGCTAGAGTTAAGGAGGGTGTCGGGGGGTTGGTGCTAGGCCGGTGACGACGCGGACGAGCCAGGGAGCAAGGGGAAGGCTAGACTGGGGGCGTGCGGTTGCGGCGGCGTTCTGGCATGCAGAATGCATCCTCTGGACACGCGGTGCGCGCACGCAGTGCGTTCGACGAATTACCAGGGCGCTCTAGAGTGATCTGATGCAAGTGGAACTTAGCAGGGTGAGGTTACTAGAGGTGAGAGGAATGATGGACATGCTGGTTAGGTCGAAGGAGCAAGTTCCCTGCGCTGTTGCAAAAGATTTGAAAACTTTGGTTCTGCACCAAAGGTGTTCGACAGAATGATCTGGCTACCTGGGGAATTTTGTTGGGTGTGATAATTACCAGGGTGATGTCTCTTTAGTGGTTAGAGATGATGGTGGAGTTTTTTAGGCAATAGGAGGAACTTGCTAGTGCAAGTTTAACCAGATTTCATTTCTGGACAGAATTTGCAGGGGATTATTTGGTGGACTAAAAGGACTCAAATGGAGCTAATCTTCTGGACTTAAGAGTTTGGTTGGAAGGACTAGAGGTGGAATTAATTGCAGAATTTTTGGAGCAGAGAAAAATAGGGTTGTAGTTCAAATCTTCAATCTGAACCAGAACACAACTGAGGATGGTTTGCTCAAATTTTACAAAGGACATAAATGGATTTTTACATAAACAAGAGTTTTATACTTCTACTGACATCCACAAATTTTAATGGAATTTTTGAAGAAATATTTAAATAGGTTGTAGTTGAAACTCAAAATCAGGGCAGAACAGAAAAGAAGAGATTCCACTCAAATCTTTCAAAACACCAAGTTATGTTTTTGCATAAAAGTTATTTATAGGCATCACATGACCTCCCATAATTTTTGTGGAATTTTTAAAGAATTATTTAAGGTGGTTGTAGTGCAACAGAAGCAATTCAAACAATTAAAGTGCTAAATAAATAATTATCGTGGGGCAAGTTTTATTTTGAAATTAATTCCTACTATTACCATAGTAATATTGAGATGTTTTAAGAAAATTTCCAAAGCCACAAGATTATTTCAAAAAAATTCCTATATGGAGGGAAGAATTGGCAAGTCAGAAAAAGAAAAGGTCCTAGATTTATTAAAGACTTATTATAAATCAAAAATTTTATTTCTAGCCAAATTTTATTTAATAAAATCATGGTTAAATTTTTGGGGTGTGACAACACGGCTATTCGAATTGATAACTTCCCTGCAGGGGTGCACTACTGTTACCCAACACGCTTGATTAACTCTGGCCGGACACACTTTCCTAGGTCATGCCCGGCCTCGGCTGATCGACACACCGCAGCCCTACCTAGAGCTCAGCAGAGAGGTCCCCGCCGGTCTACATCCTAAGCGCTCAGGGTTCATGGGCCCATCCCCCTTTGCACTCCGGGTCATTGCGAGCAGGGCGAATCTTGGTACCACCTCTGTCATGGATGGCGCCGGCCCAGCCGTGCCGCAATGCTGAACTGGACATCTGATAGAGCTTTTGGCTGATACATATGGTGCAGAGGGCCCCATTAAACCATTATCCTACGTGGTGGTAGTGCGTATAGGCCACAGTGGCCAACTCAGATCAATACCCAAATCCATTAGTGCATTAATAACTTAAGTGACGGCTGTCGGGACAAGTCCGGAGCTACCACCACAGCCTGGGTGGTACCGCTATACAACCAGCCACCACAGTAACTCTCGCGGGTGCTCTCCGGGCCCGCCCGACTTTCATAATTATCTCTCGCGGGTACCCCTCAGGGTCGACCCGTCTTCATCCTGTAACTGTAGTAAAATCTAGGTAACAGTGTGTTTATAACATCAAGAAGGAATCCGAGGAATCACCCTCATTGGATTTCCCTCTCGACGTATCTGTCAAGGTGAACCCGGAGGAATCACCCTCGATGGTATTCACACTTGCGGGGTTGCACGACATAAGCTTCGTCGGAGGTGGTGAAGGAGGAATCACCCTCGGTAACCCACAAACAATTAGCTGGTACGACAAAGGCGACATCAGGAGTGAGATAAGAGGTATCACCCTCGACACTCATTAATGGCTCTGCAGAGTCGAGCAACTTAGGGGGGGGGTGTAGTGAGGTGCTGGTCTCAGCCCGACGATCACATCGATCAGGGCAATGGTAACTATGCGGGGCAACTAGGACAAGGAAGAGGGGCCACAGATGGATTTCCATCCAACCTATACTAAGCATTTAGGATTACATGTAAAGTATCGATAGTAGTTTACAAAATCAGGCTATGCATCAGAATAGGATCAATCAAAAGCAGTAGCAAATTCTAATGCAAGCAGGAGGGAGAAAGATTGGGTGATATAGGCATGCTCAAGGGGGTTTGCTTGGCTGGTTGCTCTGCAGGCGAAAAGGAATCTGTAATGGTGTAGTCGATCCCCGGTTCGTCAGCGGTCTCGGAGTCTACCAGAGAGGAAGAAGGGGAAGAAACAGATAAATACACACATACAAAGGCAATCACTATGCAACATATGCCTAAACGATATGCTGGGGTGATATATTGCATCTCTAAATATGTTAGATGTTTTAGGAATTTATTTGGAAATATTTATCCAAAGTCATGCACTATTCATCTACCGGAAACGGGCAAAAAGTTCCATGTTCATCTACTTAGAGGGTTCTAATGTGAGTGCAGATGACATATTCGGATTCGTCATATTTTTCTGATCGTTTTTCATATATAAATTATTTTCATCCGAGTTACGGTTTATTTTATATGATTTTTCAAAGTTTTAATGATTTTCTGGATTTTCTGGAATTTAAATTAAATTCGAAATTAAAATAGGAAAATGCTACGGGTACCCAGTGGGTGTACCCAGCTTTTCAGCACAGAGGCTGACCAGTGGCCCCGTTGACTGGGTCAAAGGTCCAGTTAGCGGCCAGCCCACAGAGGCTGACATGTGGGGCCGGCTGGCTGAGTCAGCAGCCGACTCAGCCAGGCTTATCCGTTGGAACAGTGGCTGGCCCCACCTGTCATAGACAGTGGGGTTAACAACGCTTAATTTAACTAAACGAAGTTTAATTAGGGGTGGGCCCCAGGTGTCAGTGAGTCATTAGGTTAGTTAATACATTGTTTTCTTAATCCAGTTTTAGTTAGCGCGCGGGACCCGTCTGCCAGCCTCACAGAGGGAGTAGTTATCGGCTAATATCGCTGGCCACGTCAGCCCACCGGCGACATGTCGCTGGCGACCAAATATACGGTGGCGCACCGCGGGATTCCGCAACGGGGCTCGGACGGGCATGCGGCTAGTGGCATTCGAACGCCCGCGCTACGCCGCGTCGAATGGAACAAACGGCAGCGGCTGGGATGGGCTATATCGTCGGCGGCGACAAGTTTGGTGGCGCCGGAATTCGGGTGTGCTCGGTTTCGAGCATACAGAGCATGGGGAGAGGCGTCGGTGGGCGCGCTAGGTTCCTGGAAGCTCCAGGAACTCGAGACGAAGCTCGGTTGCGAGCTTGGCGTGCTGTGGCCACGGCGGTGCCATGGCCGGCGGCGAGAAGCTTCGGGTGTGACGGCAACTAGGGCTAGAGACGGCGGGGCAAGGAGAAAGCAGGGGCAATCGGTGCAGCGCTCACCGAGGGAGCTCACGAAGGCTCATTGGATGCACGGGAGCGCAGGACGGCGACGAGATCGACGATGGCGCCGCGGTGGCTGGAGGTGGAAGAAGGCGGCGATCCGGCGACGTAGGGGGGTTGAGGTCGAGCTGGTCCACGCATAGGAAGTAGGCGTCCACGGCGGAGCTCCTGGAGAGCTCATAACGGAGAGGGGAGGCCGGTGGCCACGTTAATGATGGGGCGGCGACGATGAGCTCGCTCGGGCGCAAGCTCGATTCACTTGGGGGTGAACGAGAGAGGGGAACGGGGAGGTGCTAGGGTTTCGGGGAGGAAGAGAGGGTGCCGGGGCTAGCCTTATCCTCGTCGGGGAGGCACGGATGGCCGGTGCATGGTGGATCGCCGGCGTGTCGGCCCGCGCGGCCAACAGCGCGCGGGAGGAAGGGGACAACCAGGGAGGTGGGCTGGGCTGGCTACTGTGCACTGGAAGCCCAAGTGCACAGTAGGCCTTTGCCCCTTTTCTTTTTTCTTTTCTTCTGCCTTTATTCTTTTTCTCTTTGCAAAAATGTTTGGCCACCATTACACTTTTGTAAAATATGAGACTAGTCCAAATAATTACTATGCCATATCTATCACTGCCAGAAAAAGGTTTGGAGTCCAGATGTTTTCATTTGAATTTTATTTAAATGAAATGGGATAAAACGGTGTTGTTTTGGTATTGTTTCATGATGTTAGAGTCATCTAGGTATTATAGGTGATGTTGTTTTCCTTAACATAATTACTCATGGATTATTTGCCAATTAATGAGGATTTTAGTTTTCAAATTGGAACAAGTTTTATTTTGACTTGCATTTTGAATTTTGATTTAAAGTGGAATTTGAAATGAGATATGAACAAATGATGATTTAACACTGCAAATGAAGATGACTTGGCATGATTAGAAGATAATCACTGTAGCATATTACAAGGGGGTGTTACAATTCTCCTCCTCTAAAAGAAATTCTCGTCCCGAGAATTCAGGAGGTAGAAGGGAAGAGGTCGGGGTATTCTTCACGAAGACGATCCTTGCATTCCCAAGTGGCCTCAGCTTCAGAATGATTTGACCACTGAACCTTAAGGAACTTAATTGCCTTCTGACGGGTTCGATGTTCAGCTTGATCAAGAATACGGATCGGATGCTCCTTATAGGACAGGTCATCCTGCAATCTAAGCACTTCATGATCCACTGCTCGGATTGGATCCTTGAAACAGCGGCGGAGTTGCGACACATGGAAAACATCGGGAACCTGAGAAAGGTTCGGCGGTAGTTCCAACTGATATGCCACTTCCCCACATCTTGCGAGAATACGGAAGGGGCCAATGTAGCGAGGAGCTAGCTTGCCCTTGATTCCGAAACGGTGTGTGCCCTTCATTGGAGTAACACGAAGGTATGCTTGTTCGCCAGGTTGATAGACCATTACCTTGTGTTTACGGTCATAATTGCTCGTCTGACGAGACTGAGTAGTCTTCAGATGCTCACGAACGATATGGACTTTCTCTTCAGCGTGTTGGATAATGTCTGGACCGAAGAGTGGCCGTTCCCCAGTTTCTGACCAATTCAGAGGAGTCCGGCACTTACGTCCATAAAGAACTTCAAATAGTGCCATCTTCAAACTAGCCTGATAGCTATTGTTGTAAGAGAATTTGGCATACGGGAGAGATTCCTCCCATTTCTTACCGAATGAGATGACACAAGCTCGAAGCATATCTTCAAGCACTTGATTGACCCGTTCAACTTGACCCTGGGACTGGGGGTGAAAAGCAGTGCTAAAGGACAGATGAGTTCCCATGGCTTCTTGGAAACTTGCCCAGAACCTTGAAGTAAAGAGGCTACCACGGTCTGAACTGATCTCCAATGGAACACCGTGGAGTGACACAATTCTGGAAACATACAAGTCTGCTAACTGACTAGCAGTGATTGTCTCCTTGACTGGCAGAAAGTGGGCAACCTTCGAGAATCGGTCAATGACGACAAGAATAGCATCATGACCCTTCTGTGATCTGGGAAATCCAGTAATGAAATCCATTTCAACTTTGTCCCATTTCCATTCAGGAATATCAAGTGGTTGCAGAGTTCCAGCAGGTCTTTGATGTTCTGCTTTTATGCGACGGCAAACGTCACACTCAGCAACATAGCGAGCAATGTCTCGCTTCATATCAGGCCACCAGTACCGCTGACGAATGTCTTGGTACATCTTGGTACTACCCGGATGAATAGACAAAGGTGTGTCATGTGCTTCTTTCATGACATCCGAGCGCGAGTCCAGATTGTGCTTTCTGGGGACCACTAGGCGGCCTCTGAAGAATAAGGTACCATCACCATCAACAGTGAAGAACGATGAATTTCCTTTGGAGAGATAGCTCTTCATCTTCTCGACTTCGGAATCATACTTCTGCCTTGTCTTGATGTTGTGCTCGAGATCTAGTTCAACAACCAAGGTATTTAGATAGCCTTGAGGAACTATCTCGAGGTTCAGTTTTTGAAGCTCTTCATACAAGAGTGGTTGCTGTAGCTGAACCTCAAGTTCACAACAGTAGGATTTGTGGCTCAAGGCATCAGCCATTACGTTAGCCTTGCCCGGGGTATAAGAAATACCCAAGTCATAGTCTGTAATGGCCTCCATCCATCTTTGCTGACGGAGGTTCAGAGATGGCTGAGTGAACAAGTACTTCAGACTTTGATGATCTGTGTAGATCTCGCAACGATTACCAAGTAGGTAATGTCGCCACAACTTCAATGCATAAATAACTGCTGCAAGTTCGAGATCATGTGTTGGATAGTTCTCTTCATGAGGGCACAACTGTCGAGAGCCATAAGCAATCACCTTACGCTCTTGCATTAGGACACAGCCTAATCCTTGACGGGATGCGTCACAATAAATCACGAAGTCCTTGCGAGAATCTGGAGGAGCAAGCACTGGGGAAGATGTCAGCTTGTCCTTGAGTGTCTGAAAACTTTCTTGACATTTGTCTGTCCACGCAAACTTAACGCCCTTGTGAAGCAGGTTAGTCAGAGGCTTGGCAATCTTAGAGAAGTTCTCGACAAAACGGCGGCAATAGCTGGCGAGTCCGAGAAAACTTCTGACTTGCTTGACATTCTTCGGTGGAGTCCATTCAAGAATAGCCTGAACTCGTTCTGGATTAACAGCAATGCCATCTTTGGAAATCACGTGGCCGAGATATGTCACTTCAGATAGCCAGAACTCGCACTTGGAATACTTGGCATACAGTTGATGTTCACGCAGCTTCTCCAGTACAAGCCGAAGATGCTTGGCATGTTCTTCTTCATTCTTTGAATATATAAGGATACCATCCAGATAAACCATGACGAACTTGTCGAGGTAATCCATGAAGATGTAATTCATTAACCGGGAGAAGGTTGCTGGAGCGTTGGTTAAGCCGAAGGACATGACGGTGTACTCGTAACAACCATAGCGAGTAACAAAGGCTGTCTTCGGAATGTGCTCTTTACGAACCCGGATCTGGTGGTATCCCAATCTCAAATCAAGTTTAGAGAATACTGAGGAACCAGCAAGTTGATCATATAGATCGTTAATTCTGGGGAGCGGATACTTGTTCTAAATTGTTGCCTGGTTGATGGGTCGATAATCTTGGGCCAGACGATTCTTACCATCCTTCTTCTTGACAAAGAGAGAAGGTGCTCCCCAAGCAGAAGAACTGGGGCGAATAAAACCCTTATGAAGTGACTTGTCAATTTCCTCCTTAAGCTCAAGGAGTTCATGAGGTGGCATCTTGTACGGCCGCTTGGCAATAGGAGTGGGACCAGGTTTCAGGTCTATGACAAATTCGACAGCTCTAACAGGTGGTACTCCTGGAAGTTCCTCTGGGAAGACATCTTGAAAGTCATGAACAACTGGAACGTTCTCTATCCCTTCAAGAGGAGAAGCATTCAATGCATTCAGAGCATATATCTGGCTCTCGGCATTCTGGCTTAATTGGGCTGAGTAGTTGATCACCTTGCCAGAAGGGTGTGTGAGCTGGACTGTCTTGACGACACAGTTAATCAAAGCATTATAGGCTGCCAACCATTCCATACCAAGAATGATGTCTATGTTGGAAGGTCCGAGCATAGTGAGAGAAGCCGGAAAAAGTAGACCTCCAATTTCAATTTGGTTGTGAGGGCTTACCATTGTGGTTTGCCACTTAGCTCCCGGAGATTGAATCGATAAAGGAGTGGATAATTTTTCCATGCCTAACCCATGTAACTATGCAAACTATTGGGACACAAAGGCATGAGATGCTCCTGAATCAAAGAGAACAGCAGCTGGCACTGAATTAACGAGAAGAGTACCCATCACAATTTTTGGGGCCTCCCGAGCTTCTTCCATTTTGACATGGGTGACTTGACCACAATTCATAGCAGGCAGCCTAGCACTATAAGATCTATTGCGATGGTTTCAACGACCCTTCTTATGACCAACAGTAGAACGTGATGCATTTTGCGGCTGATCCGGGCGACAGTTGATAGTACGGTGCCCTGGCTGTCCACACTTGCGGCACAAACCATCATTAAGGGGAGGAGCCACAGTATTGAGCTATTCACCCTGAATCGTTAGCTGTCTCGGCGGCGGAGGCAGACGAGGGGCAACATAAGACGGTCTTGGGGTTGGAGCAGGTCGGTGATGAACATTGTGCGGGATCCAGACTTGACGTTTCTGAGCAGGCTGGCCCGAGGATGGGCTAACGTCTCGAGTACGCTTGAGCGACTCCTGGTATTCAGCCATACCAGTTTCAACTCGAAAAGCTTGGCTGACAAGCGTCAGAAAATCAGCACAGTCATGGACAACAAGTGCGAGCTTTATGTCAGGATGCAGTCCTTCACAGAATTTCTCCTGCTTGCGAGCGTCAGTGCAGATGTCATCTTCAGCATAGTGGGATAATTCAAGGAATTTCCTCTGATATTCATCAATAGTAATCTTGCCCTGTGTGAGTTTATGGAATTCCTTCTTCTTCTGGTCCATCAGACCTTGAGGAATGTATTGTGCACGGAAGGCTGACTGAAATTCTACCCACGTGGTGGCGGTCCTAGCAAGCAGCATTCGCCTGTGGCTTTCCCACCATTGAGCAGCTGAACCCCTTAGGTGATACGTCGCATAGGTGACGTAACTGTCAGGGAGAACATTAGCCGACTCCATCTGAAAGGCGATGTCACGGAGCCAATCATCAGCCTCCATTGGATCAGTCGAGTTGCGGAAGGTGGACGGGTTGAGGCGCACGAATTCTTGCAAAGTTATTGGGGCAGGCTGTTGATGAGCATTCTGAGTTGGGAACTGAGCCATTACTCCAGTCATAAACTGATGATTCAGCTCAAACTGCTGCATCATTGCGGCAATATAGGGCGGAGGTGGAGGATCGTCAGTCATGCTGCCAAAACAACAGGGGCAGTTTAGCAAGAATAACTGCATGTGCAAGAGGTCATTCATGAGGTAACATGAGTAATGAACAAGAAGGGCATTAGACACATATTAGTAGTCATTAGAGACATACAAACTTATGCACGGAGTTGGACTCAAATGGCAGTAGGAGTTCGAAAACGCACGCAGCTAGACAAACTAGGCGGCGCGCAGGCACGCGGTGAGGAATACAACAGCGAGACATAGCAAAGGCTACATCACGTCGGAGAAAACTATTGGAGCGAGGAATCTGCAAGGGACAATGCAGGGTGTCCTCGATAAAAGGATCCTGCGGTCCGTGAACATTGTGCAGCAGAATCTGGCCCTCAACTTGAAGAAGGGGGGGGGGGTAAATTCAGAACTCCGGGTGGATGTGATCGCGAGAACCTAATGTTAGAGTCAGTAAAGATCGTTAACCCGAATAGAAGAGAGATCAGAGTCCCAGAGTAAGGAAGAGGAATAAAAGATTCTAATACCACCCATGGGCGACGTGGGCCCGTAAGCCACACAGCCAAGTTAGTAAAATAGTTTTTGGAGACGAGACTCAACTTCGGCCAAGGAGTTGGAAAGGGGAGTTCCTACAGGCAGTCGGCTCTGATACCAACTTGTGACGCCCCCGACTTAATCGTGCACTAATCATACACGCAAATGCACACGATCAAGCCTAAGGACTCACGGGAAGATATCACAACACAACTCTAGACACGAATAAAATAATACAAGCTTTATATTACAAGCCAGGGGCCTCGAGGGCTCGAATACAAAAGCTCGAGCATACAAGCGTCAGCGAAAGCAAAAGTATCTGAGTACAAACACAAAGTTAAACAAGATGCCTTAAGAAGGCAAAAACAAACAACGGCTCTGATCGAAAAGGCGCAGGCCTCCTGCCTAGGAACCTCCTAACTACTCTTGGTCGTCGGTCTTCACGTAACAGTAAACTCCGTCGGGGTAGTAGTAGTCGTCGCCTGGTGCAGCTGGCTCTGGGGTTCCATCATCTGGTCGCAACAAATGGGTATGGGGAAATGAGGTAGCAAAGCAACCGTGAGTACTCATCCAAAGTACTCGCAAGACTTACATCAGATCTATTCTACTTATGCATCGGTGTCAAAGAGGAGCTGTATATGTGGACTAGACTGCAGAAATGCCAGAATAGAGAGAGACCTAGCCTATCGAAGACTAGCATCTTCAGTGTCTTGCAGCATTAGAAGAGTGCAGATTAGTAACATAATTAAAGTGGCAAGCATGTTGTCATAAAGCCTAGAGATCCTTCCTCGACTCCCTGCGAGAAAGCGATCCAGGAGCTTCCAATTAATTAACAAGTATCCAGTTCAGGTAGTAGCAGATCAGGATACAACACTGAGCGTCCTGTTACCGTGGACACGGCAATTCGAATAGATAACTTCCCTGCAGGGGTGCACTACTGTTACCCAACAAGCTCGATTAACTCTGGCCGGACACACTTTCCTGGGTCATGCCCGGCCTCGGCTGATCAACACACTGCAACCCTACCTAGAGCTCAGCAGAGAGGTCCCCGCCGGTGTACATCCTAAGCGCTCAGGGTTCTTGGGCCCATCCCCCTTTGCACTCCGGGTCGTTGCGAGCAGGGCGAATCTCGGTACCACCTCTGTCATGGATGGTGCCGGCCCAGCCATGCTGCAATGCTGAACTGGACATCTGACAGAGCTTTTGGCTGACACATACGGTGCAGAGGGCCCCATTAAACCATTATCCTACGTGGTGGTAGTGCGTATAGGCCAGTGGCCAACTCAGATCAATACCAAAATCCGTTAGTGCATTAATAACTTAAGTGACGGCTGTCGGGACAAGTCCGGAGCTACCACCACAGCCTGGGTGGTACCGCTATACAGCCAGCCGCCACAGTAACTCTCGCGGGTGCTCTCCGGGCCCGCCCGACTTTCATAATTATCTCTCGCGGGTACCCCTCAGGGTCGACTCGTCTTTATCCAGTAACTGTAGTAAAATCTAGGTAACTGTGTGTTTATAACATCAAGAAGGAATCCGTGGAATCACCCTCATTGGATTTCCCTCTCGACGTATCTGTCAATGTGAACCCGGAGGAATCACCCTCGATGGTATTCACACTTGCAGGGTTGCACGACATAAGCTTCGTCGGAGGTGGTGAAGGAGGAATCACCCTCGGTAACCCACAAACAACTAGCTGGTACCACAGAGGCGGCATCAGGAGTGAGATAAGAGGTATCACCCTCGGCACTCATTAATGGCTCTGCAGAGTCGAGCAACTTAGGGGGGTGTGTAGTGAGGTGCTGGTCTCAGCCCGACAATCACATCGATCAGGGCAATGGTAACTATGCGGGGCAACTAGGACAAGGAAGAGGGGCCACAGATGGATTTCCATCCAACCTATACTAAGCATTTAGGATAACAGGTAAAGTATCGATAGCAGTTTACCCAATCAGGCTATGCATCAGAATAGGATCAATCAAAAGCAGTAGCAAATTCTAATGCAAGCACGAGGGAGAAATATTGGGTGATATAGGCATGCTCAAGGGGGTTTGCTTGCCTGGTTGCTCTGCAGGCGAAAAGGAATCTGCAACGGTGTAGTCGATCCCCGGTTCGTCAGCGGTCTCGGAGTCTACCGGAGAGGAAGAGGGGGAAGAAACAGATAAATACACACATACAAAGGCAATCACTATGCAACATATGCCTAAACGATATGCTGGGGTGATATATTGCATCTCTAAATATGTTAGATGTTTTAGGAATTTATTTGGAAATATTTATCCAAAGTCATGCACTATTCATCTACCGGAAACGGGCAAAAAGTTCCATGTTCATCTACTTAGATGGTTCTAACGTGAGTGCAGATGACATATTCGGATTCGTCATATTTTTCTCATCATTTTTCATATATAAATTATTTTCATCCGAGTTACGGTTTATTTTATATGATTTTTCAAAGTTTTAATGATTTTCTGGATTTTCTGGAATTTAAATTAAATTCGAAATTAAAATAGGAAAATGCTACGGGTACCCAGTGGGTGTACCCAGCTTTTCAGCATAGAGGCTGAACACTGGGCCCGTTGACTGGCTCAAAGGTCCAGTCAGCGGCCAGCCCACAGAGGCTGACATGTGGGGCCGGCTGGCTGAGTCAGCAGCTGACTCAACCAGGCTTATCCGTTGGAACAATGGCTGGCCCCACCTGTCACAGACAGTGGGGTTAACATCGCTTAATTTAACTAAACGAAGTTTAATTAGGGGTGGGCCCCAGGTGTCAGTGAGTCATTAGGTTAGTTAATACAGTGTTTTCTTAATCCAGTTTTAGTTAGCGCGCGGGGCCCGTCTGTCAGCCTCATAGAGGGAGTAGTTAGCGGCTAATGGCGCCGGCCACGTCAGCCCACCGGCGACATGTCGCCGGCGACCAAATATACGGCGGCGCACCGCGGGATTCCGCTACGGGGCTCGGACGGGCACACGGCTAGTGGCATTCGAACGCCCGCGCTTCGCCGCGTCGAATGGAACAAACGACAGCGGCTGGGATGGGTTATATCGTCGGCGACGACAAGTTCGGCGGCCCCGGAATTCGGCTGTGCTCGGTTTCGAGCGTACAGAGCATGGGGAGAGGCGTCAGTGGGTGCGCTAGGTTCCTGGGAGCTCCAGGAACTCGAGACGAAGCTCGGTTGCGAGCTTGGCATGCTGTGGCCACGGTGGTGCCATGGCCGGCGGCGAGAAGCTTTGGGCGCGACGGCAACTAGGGCTAGAGACGACGGGGCAAGGAGAAAGCAGGGGCAATCGGTGCAGCGCTCACCGAGGGAGCTCACGAAGGCTCGTTGGATGCACGGGAGCGCAGGACGGTGACGAGATCGACGATGGCGCCGCGGTGGCCGGAGGTGGAAGAAGGCGGCGATCTGGCGACGTAGGGGGGTTGAGGTCGAGCTGGTCCACGCATAGGAAGTAGGCGCCCACGGTGGAGCTCCTGGAGAGCTCAGAATGGAGAGGGGAGGCCGGTGGCCGCATTAACGACGGGGCGGCGACGATGAGCTCGCTCGAGCGCGAGCTCGATTCACTCGGGGGAGAACGAGAGAGGGGAACGGGGAGGTGCTAGGGTTTCGGGGAGGAAGAGAGGGTGCCGGGGCTGGCCTTATCCTCGCCGGGGAGGCACGGATGGCCGGCGCGTGGTGCATCGTCGGCGTGTCGGCGCGCGTGGCTGACAGCGCGCGGGAGGAAGGGGACAACCAGGGAGGTGGGCTGGGCTGGCTACTGTGCACTGGAAGCCCAAGTGCATAGTAGGCCTTTGCCCCTTTTCTTTTTCTTTTCTTCTGCCTTTATTCTTTTTCTCTTTGCAAAAATGTTTGGCCACCATTACACTTTTGTAAAATATGAGACTAGTCCAAATAATTACTATGCCATATCTATCACTGCCAGAAAAAGGTTTGGAGTCCAGATGTTTTCATTTGAATTTTATTTAAATGAAATGGGATTAAACGGTGCTGTTTTGGTATTGTTTCATGATGTTAGAGTCATCTAGGTATTATAGGTGATGTTGTTTTCCTTAACATAATTAGTCATGGATTATCTGCGAATTAATGAACATTTTAGTTTTCAAATTGGAAGAACTTTCATTTTGACTTGCATTTTGAATTTTTGATTTAAAGTGGAATTTTAAATGAGATATGAACAAATGATGATTTAACACTGCAAATGAAGATGACTTGGCATGATTAGAAGATAATCACTATAGCATATTACAAGGGGGTGTTACAGTCCTTCGCTGGCCCGCCTGTCGGGGACACAGTCGCTCCTTTTTCTTCTCTCCCCCTACCCTCCCCCCGCCCCCACCCCCACCTCCGCCATAGCCGCCGCCGCCATTTTCTCGGCCGCCCTCGCTGCCCCGCTGCCTCGCAGTCCTGCCCAGCCGACCACAGCACGACGGCCGGATTTGTGCCTCTCTAGCCCCGGCGCTAGTGATCAACCGCTATTTCTGCGGCCGCGGGATTTGGTGCACGCGGCTGTTGGATTTGGCACATCCCGGCCGTCTATGACTGCGCCTTGCTTTGGATTGGCCGGGTACCGGGTTACACAACCATGGCAACGCCTCCGCGTCGCATGCAGGTACTGAATCTGCCTCTAGTCGCTCGGATCTATCCCGTCGGCAGTTTGCTGGCAAAGACACGTCCGACCACCGTCCGGGCTCGGCCCTAACCCAGCGGCTAGTCGGTTCATCGTTGCCGCTCATAAAGTGCGACAGCTGCCCACCGCAAGTTGTGCACCGCGTTTCGACCATGCCGGAACATCCCAGTTGGGTGTTCATCAAGTGCAAAAAAGATAAGGTGCGTACTTCTTTGATTTGGTTGTGCTCCCAGATTTGTGTGTAGGATGGATGCAAGTTTTGGTATTAGGAAGAAGAATACATCGAACTATTAATAGCACAAAATTTGATAGATGCTCGTGCACTCCTTGCTAGAATAGAGGCTAGAGATGAGACTGGAGATGATATTAGATGTGAAGCAACGTCTACTTCTTTAGAATCGAAGAAGAAAGAAATGTGCAAGCTCGAGAAGCCGCAGATCAACAATGAAGACATAGAGAAGATATTAATAAAGCTAGTGGGAGCAGTTATGGAAGTTGAATATCTTTTAAAATATCTAATTGTAGTTCTTGTTTTCTTAGGTCTTGCTCTTCTAGCGAAGAATTGGTGAATGTACTCCCATGTATCAAAATATCGTTGATGAAAATAAATTTGTTGGAAAAAAATGTATGCACGTTGGGCGCACGGCCGTGGCGGACTAGATGCGGCCGCGCGTTGGACGCACAGCCAGCGCATCACCAAAAATGGGCGGACGCACAGCCAGCGCATCACCGCCCCATTGCTATCTAAAACGAACGAAATTCGAACGAAATGGACGTCTGTTTGGGTGGTGCATTGGAGTTGGCCCTAGCGAGCTCACTTTACGCGGGCGCACGCTCGGGTGGAACAGCTTTGCGCCGCGCAGTCTGGTTCACTTTACCCCGTCTTGTCGCGTCTGTGAATTTACTACGCCCTGACATCGGACATGCACTCAGCCGGCAAAAATGACAAAATTGACCCGAGGACGAAAAGAATTCACAAACTGAACTGCTTTAAAAAGAAATTCGCCCAGCTGACCCTTTCGTGTGGCGCCCAACAGCTAGGCGCCACACTCCACTGTGTAGCGCCTAGCTGTCAGGCGCTGCACGTCTGACCAGCGTGGCATAGCTGGGCCCCGCACCGAGCGGTGCAGCGCCTTGGAGCTAGGCGCCACACATGTAATGTGCAGCGCCTAGCCCTTAGGCGCTGCACATTCTGTTACATGTAGGCTGGTCCCCCTCCCCCCCTCCCACACACCCCCAACCCCCAACACCTCTCTTCCCCTCTATCCCCCTCTCTCTCCCTCTCAAATCCTTCTCCAAATCTTCCAAATCTGAAGATTTTCTCCATGGATTTTGAACCCAATCCCCCCGACAAGGTAATCTCCTCCGATACCGTCATTTTCATCCAAAAAATGGTCACGTTTTGCTCAATTTTTGCTAGGGTTAGGCAAACCCTAGTTCTTCATGGATTTTGCAATTTATATGGAGATATGAGATGATTGTTTGACATTTTGCTAGGGTTAGGCTTCATAGTATGTTAGGGTTAGGGCTATGGTTCTTGTTATGTTGGGGTTAGGGTTAGGGTTGTTTGTATGTTAGGGTTAGGGTTATGGTTGTTGTTAAGTTGGGATTGAGGTTATTGTTCGATATCTATGTTAGGGCTATGGATTTTGAGTTAATATTGGCATGACTACTTATGAAATATATTTTTCATTGTGTTGTTTTAATTATTTTAGGGATGGGAAGAACATGTGTTTATGTTCATCATGTTGACAAATACGCCTTTTTGAAAGGCAATATTGAACCGGACCCGGATGAGCTTGACATGGTGTTTGAGAGTAGTCCTAGCTATGCCGAGATCTTGGAACAAGTTAGGAAAGATTTGAATTGGATGGACCCAAGTGATATCGTTGAGTTGGAGGGAAGGCATAATGTGGGTTTTGGAATGCACATCCGTTGGAAGACCATGCGTGTGAACTCTGAGCAACGTTGGGTTGCATACAAGGAGATGGTGGCCGAATCACTAGACAAGGCTCTTGAGTTATTTGCTACGAAGAAGGTTGAGTCTAGTTTGCATTTGGACTTGAACCGGACTGCGTCCTCGTTGGTTGCTAGTAGTCCCCCACCCATGAACCAAGATGAAATGAGTGAAACTCCTTTGACTCAACAAGTGAGGCCAACATTGAGCCTGATTTCAAACAACAATAATGAAGCTTTGCAAGAGGAGAATGATGAGTATGAGGCCGATGATAATGAAGTTGATCTCCATGACAACAATGTGGGTGATCTCGACAAATATCATGTGCAAGAGACAATGGACCATTCCATCCCTTATTCCCGTGGCTATGCATCGGAGTCGGATGACGAAGGTCCCGATGAAGAACTTGATGAGGAGGGGTTCACGGTGAAGGAGGGTGAAGCTTTCGAGAAGGTATTCGGGCGGGATCATCGGACACCATTGTTCAAGGATGTTAGTCTCGCGGATGAAGCCGTGGTGGACGGTGGCAAAGGTGTATGTCTTGGAGTTAGGCCATCTTCTCAACGGGAGTTGGAAGATGGCAAGAACGGGATTTCTCCCGGGTCGAAATTCGAAACCTTGTTGGAATTGAAGATGTGGCTCGACAACTACTCAGTCACGCATTATCATCCACACAAGGTGGTTCACTCGGACATCAATGTGCGTTACACGGTTGCATGTGAGGCCGACCGATGTCCATGGATTGTGCGTGCAAGACCATGGAAAGGAGGGCCCACTTGGCACGTAGTTAGTTGTGTACCAAGTCACATGTGCCGAGGCAAGAAGGTGGATGGCAAGATTGTGTCCCAAGATCATAGACAACTCACATCCGAGTTCATCGCTTACAGGCTTTCCAACACAATATCCACACTTCCAATCATGAGCATTCAGAGCGTCATGGACCTTGTGAAAGCCATCTTTCATTACAAGGTGAAATACGGCAAGGCATGGAAGGCGAAGTAAGCCGCATTCAAGATGTTGTATGGTAATTGGGATGAAGCATATAACCGAATCCCTAGGTTGTTGTTAGCTATGGCCGCCACTAACCCGGGCATGGTTCATGTGGTCGAGCCTCATGGGCAAAAAACAACGATTCACGACGGAAGGACCATGCGAGTATTTGGCCGTGCATTTTGGGCGTTCGAGCAATGCGTGAGGGCTTTCGAACCCTGTCGGCCGGTCATCGCTGTTGATGGCACGTTCTTGATCGGACAATACAAGGGCACCTTGTTGGTTGCAATATCAAGTTATGCCAATAACCGGGAGTTGCCTTTGGCTTTTGCTTTGGTTGAGGTGGAGAACAATGATAACTGGGAGTGGTTCTTACGTCTTTTGAGAACCAAGGTATTACCGGCTCAAAGGGAAATTTGTGTCATATCGGATCGCCATCAAGGAATTCTTAACGCGGTGGACATTGACATTCCCAGGCATGCTCCGTTGCACCATCGATGGTGCATGAGGCACTTTTGTTCAAACTTCTATAGGGCATGTGGCCTTAAGGAGTTGGCCGATGATCTTCAAGATTGTTGTCTCGCTTTCTCTGACAAGCGGTTCGCCAACTTGTACAACAAATTGGTCACACACAAAAAACTTGATCCCGAGGGTCTTGACTTTCTCAATAGGAACATTCAAGAAATGAATAGGTGGGCACGTGCTTTTGATGAAGATGGCCGGAGGTATGGTCAAATGGCAAGCAACATGGCCGAATGCTTCAATAGGGTGCTCAAGGGTGTACGTGCATTACTCGTGATGGCAATAGTTCAATACACATTCGACAAGATGAATGCGTACTTTCTAAAGCACTCAATGGAAACGGATAAGTAGATTGCAGGTGAGAACAAGAAGAAGTACAAGTACAAGTTCCCACCAAATGTTGATGAATGGTTGGAATTTCAATCACGGAAGGCGGACTCCCAAGAAGCTATATTATATAACAACGACGATTGGTTGTTCGAAGTGAAAGAGCCAGGAGGAACCACAAATGATGGCCGCCAACACGGAGGACAGGCTTTCAAGGTCTCCCTAACACGGTGTGATTGCTCTTGCCAAAGGCCATTGTTGCTTCATCTCCCATGCTCGCACTTGTATACCGCAGCTCACGTTAGGAATGTGGACGTCAATCACCCACTCACCGTGAGGGAGTCCGAGTTCTCAATCATGACGGTTAAGAATACATGGGCTCCCCGATTTCACCCATACTTCGACCAATCACAATGGCCAGAGTACCATGGAGTTCAACTATGGCCCGATCCGGAATTGAATGTCGTTAAACGGGGAAGACGTAAGACAAAGCGTCTTAGAGGTGACATGGACGGATGGGGCCATGGTGGCGGTCGAGAATAGGGCAACGGCCAATTCCAAGAGCCTCGTGAGAGATCCCGTTGTGGTGACTGCAAAGGTGGGGGACACAACACAAGAACTTGTACCAAACCAAGAAAGAGATCAAAGAAAAATGATGCAAGCACAAGCCAACAAGGAGATACACAAGTTCCTAGCCAAGCAAATAGTACTCAACAAGGGCCAAGCCAAGCAAGTGGTAGCCAACAAGTGCCAAACCAACTAAGTAGTAGCCAACAAGGGGCAAGACAAGGAGGAACTAGGCAACAAAGAGGGAGGCAACTAGGACTTACAAGAGGATGAGGTGGTGGTAGAGGCCGTGGTGGTGCTCTTGGCCGTGGTGGTGCTCTAGGCCGTGGCGGTGGTCTTGGTAGTGGTGATGCTTTAGGCCGTGGTGGTGGTCTTGGCCTTGGTGGTGGTCTTGGCCGTGGCGATGCTCTAGGCCGTGGTGGTGGTCTTGGCCTTGGTGGTGGTCTTGGCCAAGGTCGTCATAGAGGAATGTTTGGATACCTAGATGGATCATTTCCGTATGTGGCTCACTAACTATAATGTTTCAATTTACATATTATTTCATATGTTGTTCTTGTCCTTATTCACTAGTATGTTGCAATTTACGTGTTTTTCTATATGGTCTTCTTGTCATTACTAACTATTATGTTTCTGTCATCGTAGGTATGGTGGCTTCTCAACCAAACAAACCAACAATGAAGGGGGTGGAGGATAAGGATGGGGAAGGTGAGATGGCTGGGTGGTGGGAGAAGGCTGCGAGGAAGCTGAGAGAGGAGGATGCAGCCGCACTAGAGAAGAAGAAGCAACATGAGTTCAAAGAGAAGATGAAGGAAAAAGAGAGAGGGATATTTGAGGGGATCACGAGGAGGGACAAGTTGAGGATTGCATGTGAGAAGGCAGCTGCGCAACGGCAAAAGGATTTTGAAGAAAAATGCAAGAAACTTTGGGCTTTTGAGAAGGAAAAGAAAGAGAGGGAGCATAAGCTATTCATAGAGAAGGTGGTTCATGAGTCTCATCTCATAAGGAAAAGGGATGAGGAAGAAGAAGCGGAGAGGAAGAAGAAGAAGGCAAAGGGACCTTGCTCGACACAATAGAGCAATGTGACCTTGTTGTCTACTACGCTATGATCTTCGATTTGGCTGTCGACCAAAGTTTGTAGTATTATGTGCTATCACTCTTCTATGTGTACTACCATGTCCGCCAACCTTCTCTATGTGTTCTAGTATGTCCTATGGACTCCTCCATGTGCTATGACTCTTGTAAGTCTACTACGATGTGCTCTGACTCTATGTCTACTAATATGTGGTATGGACTACTCTATGTGTATTTGTGCTATGTGTTGTGGACTAATCTATATGTATTTGTGGTATGTGCTTCTTGATATAGGATTTGAACCTCAAAATGTATTTTTTTCAGGTTTCTAAAAAAGCCAATCGTGCAGCGCCTGATGGCTAGGCGCTGCACTACACAGTGTGACGCCTAGGAGTCAGGCGTCACACTGTGTAGTGCAGCGCCTGAGGCAAAGGCGTTGCACACACACTTAGACAAATATTTGGAGGAAAACCTACTGGAACCTATCTGTTGCTGATATCCAGATGTGCAACGCCTTTGGCTCAGGCGCTGCACTACACAGTGTGACGCCTGACACCTAGGCGTTGCACATCTGGATATCAGCAACAGAAAGGTTCTAGTAGGTTTTCCACCAAATTTTTGTCTAACTGTGGGTGCAACGCCTTTGACTCAGGCGCTGCACTACACAGTGTGACGCCTGGAGCCTAGGTGTTGCACTGTGTAGTGCAGCGCCTGAGCCAAAGGCGTCACTCTTCTGTTCACTGCAGAAATAGCAGATTTGCTATTCATTTCTTTTTCATCCAATATTTGTATTGATAATATATAACATGGATCTAACATAAATCAATTGGGTCATACATTGACAATTTCAACATCACTTCAAACAGAAGTAGCACATTACTAAGAGTTCATCAACATCCTCTCAACATCTTACATAACCTCACAAGTTCATCAACCAAATAAAATGACGACAAGTTCAGTTTGTTACAAGTTCAACAAAGAATTAACGTCACTTCAAGTTCAACAAAGACAAGAAGTTCACAAAGAAACCGACGACTAGTTCTAAATGTTAGCAGATAGGTGGTTGCCTCCTTCCACAAACTCCATGCCCTCATGTGCAGATACTGTCCACTCCCTCAATCTGTTGCCGGCAGTGGTGAGCGGTATGGCAAGGGATCCACCGGCTTCGGGGGCGGCGGGGTGCGGGTATGCATCAGACCTATGATGCAATCCCATCTCTCTGCACGACTTCGATCTGTTGACTTCGCTTCCTGCTTTGCCCAATAGACGAACGCTACTGGCAGCTCAGATGGATGCGGCATCCTGCGCTTCTCCTCCCTGTTGCCCTCGAACCAAATTCTCCAGGTGAGATTCAGCAATTCTCGATCTGCATGATCCTTGCACACCCGAGCATATCTCCTGGTGATGGAATTCAGATCTGACCCCTCTTCCACCTCCTCCTCTGCTTCCTTCCACTCCCTCATGCACAGCGTCCATGAGAGAGCATCGTCTCTGATCCGCATCGCCCGCTCCCTCCAGTGCTGCGCCCTGGTCTCCGCTTGGGCCTCCACCGAGATCGAATCGAGCGGCTGCAGGAGATCTGGAAACACCTGGTAAACCAGAGGCAGCGGGATTCGGTACCCCCTCCCCTCCCCCAATGGCACCCCGGTAGATCTGGAGGCGTGGGCCATGGGGAGGGGTATGCGGGAAGGAGATGGTCGGAGAAGCGGCGGCGGAGGAGGTGGTGGCGGCGGCGGTGGCGGTGGCGGTGGCGGCTGCGTAAGACAAACAATCAAAGCATACCAATAATCATCACAAAACACATATGCATCCAAAACAATATAAGGTTCCATAAGGGTTTCATCCCACTCATCTCAAAAACATCTCAACATGTAGGGTTTCGGAACGAAAGCATCCATGTCAATACAAATCTAGGATTTCATCTCACTCATCTAAAAAAACATCAACACAAACATCTCAATATGTATAGGGTTCATCTCAACAATCTAGGTTTTCACTATGGAAGCATATATTGTCAATACAAATCAACTAAACTAGGGTTACAAAATGATTACAAATCATATACAAATCCTAGATCCCACAAATCTATTTTAGAATTTACATGCAAATTTCTAATCCAACCAAATAAGGGTTCCACAAATCTAAAAAATACGTAACATTTTCTGGATATAAAGAAGGGGATCGGAGGAGAATACCTTCTAGGATGGATTGGTGAAGAAATGCACGCAGCAAATCATCAGATCTGAAGATTTTGGGAGAGAGGATTGAGAGGGGGAGAGGAGGAAGCCGCTGCCGCGCTCTGTTCTGTAACTGGAAGGAATGGGGTGGGGTGGGGGGAGGGCCAGCGCGCGGCCGTTACAAAGTCACAGTGCAGTGCCTAAGAGCTAGGCGCTGCACACAACTGTGCAACGCCTAGCGCAAAGGCGTTGCACATCTGGACAAACTTTCCAGCGGGTAACAGAAACTTTGCAGCCTGTTTGGAGGCAAAAAATTCGCTAAGTGTGGGTGTGGCGCCTAGGACCTAGGCGCTGCACTGGACAGTGCAACGCCTACCTCAAAGGCGTTGCACTGTACAGTGCAGCGCCTAGCACCTAGGCGTTGCACACAGCCTCCAAACAGGCTGCAAAGTTTCTGTTGCCCTCTAGGAAAGTTTGTCCAGATGTGCAATGCCTTTGAGCTAGGCGCTGCATAGTTGTGTGCCCTAGCTCAAAGGCGTTGCACATCTGGACAAACTTTCCAAAGGGCACCAGAAACTTTTCAGCCAGTTTGGAGGCAAAAATTTCGCTAAGTGTGGGTGTGGCGCCTGAGATCTAGGCGCTGCACTGCATAGTGCAATGCCTAACGTCCAGGCGTTGCACTGTACAGTGCAGCGCCTAGGTCCTAGGCGTTGCACTCACACTATGTACTGCAGAAACTAAACTGCTCCTGTTATACATTTTCATTCAATATTACTACAATTTCATAAACTAAACTGCTAAAATGAAGCAATCAGGATCAACATTATGATAAATTCAACATCACTTAAACTTAAACATCCCTTGAACTTAAACAAAGTCAACAAGTTCAACATTGCTACAAGTTCATCGACATAACAAGTTCAACAAAGCCAAGAAGTTTAACGTTCAACATTGCTACAAGTTCATCGACATAAGAAAACGACGAGTAGTTCAATTTCATAACAAAGCGACGACGACTAGTTCCTTCTGTGCGTATTCTTGCCGCCTCTTCCCCTCTTGATGGCTATCTTCTTCCTCTTGGGATGCTCAAGTGGCAAGGGTTCCTCCTCCTCCTCCACCTCCTCCTCTTCCTCCTCATCGTTCACATCATCATCCAAGTTCACCATCCGCGAGCTCCCACCGACCGCCCTCTTGCTTCTAGTGTTGAAGTCTTCCGGCGTGTATCGTTTGAAGTCCTTCCTAGGTTTCAACATGTATGCTGACTGAACTTGATAGCTCTCCAATGTCATCTCGTTAGAAACCTACGGTAAAGAACATGCGTCATAATGAAGTGATCAATGCATCAAATAGATGAATATGCGTTATTGTCATACCTCTTGCGTGAGCACACCCTCATCATCCAGATGTGCTGTCGACGTAGTCTCATCCTCCAGATGAGCCCCATGGTCAGAAGTGGGATCTGATGATGTAGCCGACCTAGACCGCTGTGGTTCTACATATTCAGGGTCACGACAACTGACAAGGTTCGCTAACTGCCTTAACCTAAGGCCCTGACGCTGTAACATGTACAAGTGAATGAGATATCCAACTTAGCAACATATGTAACATGGACAATTGAAAGAGATATGTACCTTGATGAATGCTCGAAGTGCACCTTCCCCATCGCTTTTTCCAACCGGGGTTGTCTCCAGAATAGATTCGCTTTCATCAGTTGCTTTTTTGATATGGGTGCGCTGTGAACGGAAACAACATAAAGATGTTAGGCAAGCAAAGATGTGAATAGGGCCAATGGGAAAGCAGAGAGGGGAAGTATTTACCAGAAAGTTCATCACTGGAGCAGAAGGGACTCCGGTCCCTTCCCTGACAAGTTTGTTGTACTCTTGCTGGGTTAGCTCATCAAAGATGGTGGGTTCTTCTAGAATCTCCTCATTATACGCCGGCTTGCATATCTCCACACGAGTACTTTCAAGATACCATTTAAGGTAGTTATTGAACGCGAGTGGGCAGTACTCACGAAGTTTGGATCCTTTACTTCACTTTGCTTGCTCCACACTAAGCGTGAACATGGTCACATACTTCTTGTGATGTTTGTCCCAGTCCTTGATCTTTCGCTGCTTTCTCCTATCCAACCTGCATTGTAAAAAAACCAAACATTAGCACTATCAGAAAGGACCTGACGATGCTAAGTGCACAAGGTTCATTCTCTCTTACCTGTGTAGCGCTTTGTCCGTGTCCTCCCATTCTGGCGGGTGAGGCTGGAACAAACCAAACTAGCGATACACACGATGTGGCATGTGAAGCTCAACCGCCCAGTTGCATATGAGTGGGCACCGCATAAGCCAAAGATGCCTATCCCTCAGGCACATCGAATTCAGGACGAAATCTCTTGTGATACCTAATCTATCCCTGGCGCCATACGGCTCCCATTCCACCTGGAACATAGCATATAACAAGGCAACATTGATGTCGAGTTTTCATAAAAGCATGAGAATGAATGAGTGATGCAATGTCAATGTTACCTGCTCAGCCGTAATCGTGTCCAACTCGCTTGTCTACTGCTTATACATGAGAGTGACATCGTTCGTCACCTCAGATACCACATCCCACTTGTAAGCCCAAGTGGGGAGCCGTAGTGCATCGTCTTTGTCGTCCTAGTCCTCGAAATTCATCTTCCTCGGGCGTCCAACAGGCAAGCGCTCCTAGCTCCATACCGAAAGTACGAGCATACAACCACCAATACATCCATCCTTTGAGATCCTACAAGAGGCGTCGTCCAACTGCACATAAAAGAAAACATTGTTCAATTAAGAGGAAGACGACATTGATAATGTAGTAATGAAGTGAAAATAAACAACAGCGAGTGCCGCCGAACCCTAACTCCATTTGCTATCGAAGACGGTCAACGCCTTCAGCCACATCCATGGAGCATTCTTGCCTGTGGCGTCAGCAAACAAAGTACTAGAGATAACGTATCACATGTAGACACGAGCATGTGTTTGGATCACTTCATCGGTAGCATCCTGAGGGCAATGCGCAAAGTGCCATGCAATCCAGGTGAAAGGAGCATCGGCTGCGACTCTTTCCTTCTTCTCTCCGTCTCGTGGTTGAGTCTCTGGAGGAGACATACCGATAAGGGCCTCTATCTGCTGGCGCCACCCATCAGAATCGGTGCTCATACAGAGAGGATTCCCCTCGATAGGAAGACCGGTGATCATAGAGATATCCTGGAGCATCATGGTCATCTCCCCGGTCAGAAGATGGAAACTGTGCGTCTCCGTCCTCCACCGATCAACATGCGCGGTGATTGCAGCAGCATTGAGGCTCGGCGTCGAATAGCTGACTAGCTGAATGAAAGGGAGGAGTCCTGTCTCCCTGATGTACGGTGTGTACTGCTCATCATAGGGCATGCCACCACCGGAGACCCCGTGAGACCGAATCTTCAGAGGTTGAAGCACCTACAAACAAGCAAATCAAAATATTACATATGGGGCATGTGTGTTTGAAATAAACAGAAAATTCAAAATACCAACTATGATTCTTACCTGCTGCAACTCCGACATAAAGTAGGCCCGGTGTCGAGTGTCATAGTAATCATCGAGAAGCCAAACCATCCTACAAATTTCAAACAATAAACATACATGAGCTAACTACCATACTTCCTATGCAATATTTCAACAATCGGTAGAAACTAAAAGGAAAATTGAATACTAATGTAAGACATACAATCAAAGCATACCAACAATCATCACAAAACACATATGGATCCAAAACAATATAAGGTTCCATAATGGTTTCATCTCACTCATCTCAAAAACATCTCAACATGTAGGGTTCCGGAACGAAAGCATTCTTGTCAATACAAATCTAGGATTTCATCTCACTCATCTAAAAAAACATCAACACAAACATCTCAACATGTATAGGGTTCATCTCAACAATCTAGGTTTTCACTATGGAAGCATATATTGTCAATACAAATCAACTATACTAGGGTTACAAAGATGATTACAAATCATCTACAAATTCTAAATCCCACAAATCTATTTCAAAATTTACATGCAAATTTCTAATCCAACCAAACAAGGGTTCCACAAATCTAAAAATACGTAACATTTTCTGGATAGAAAGAAGGGGATCGGAGGAGAATACCATCTAGGATGGATTGGTGAAGAAATGCATGCAACAAATCGTCAGATGTGAAGATTTTGGGAGAGAGGATTGAGAGGGGGAGAGGAGCAAGCCGCAGCCGCCGCTATTCTGTAACTGAATGAATGTGGTGGGGTGGGGGGAGGGGCAGCGCGCGGGCATTACAAAGTCATAGTGCAGCGCCTAAGAGCTAGGCGCTACACATGCATGTGTGGCGCCTAGCTCCAAGGCGCTGCACTACTCGGTGCGGGGCCCAGCTGTGCCACGCTGGCCAGACGTGTAGCGCCTGACAGCTAGGCGCTGCATAGTGTAGTGTATTGCCTAGCTGTTGGGTGCCACACGAAAGGGTCAGCTGAGCGAAATTTTTTTAAAGGCAGTTTAGTTTGTGAATTCTTTTCGTCCTCAGGTCAATTTTGTCGTTTTTGCCCACGCAGCCATCGATGAATAACTAGTAGGCTCGAAGTCTACCAGAAGTTAGAGGCACACGTGGTCGAACTCGGACCGGTAGGCTCTAGGTTGATAATTACTGGCAACGCAATTTAACATGTCTAGACAGTTAACACGCTGATGTATGCCAGTACAACTAATTTGTACTACAAATATTACGTGCCCATCCAAACTTAAACAAAACTAAGAGGAGCAAAAACAACCAAAGATTACACACATGGTTTTTTCTAATTGTGTGTCTAACAGGTACGAAGCGAACTGAATGTCAGGAAGTTGATTGGCTTCCTTTCAAAGGAAACCTCGACAGTTAACACCAAACCGGCTCAGGCCATCACTACTGCCAAAACGAGTATGCCCCCATCACTACCGGAATCAGGGCCTATGCCGACGGCCTAGCCTATGCCGACGGTCTTTTGTCGGGGCCATCGGTATAGTTCGGGATATGCCGACGGCCCGGCCCAAGCCGTAGGCACAGAAAGGCCGTCGGCATAGCTCATATTATACCGAGGGCTGCCGTTGGCATATCTAGGCCGCCGGCATAGCTCTGTCTATGCCGACGGAAGCCGTAGGCATCGTGAGGCCGTCAGTGTATAGTTGGGCCTGCGAACCCTAACTCGGACGGCCCGCTAACGCCATCAATTCCATGCCGACGGCCCTGATAGAGGCCGTCGGCATATATTATATCTTTTTTTATTATTTTTAGTCTTTTTTTGGTTAATTTAAATCTGACCTATCAAAACTTAAATGTACACCAATTATATATCGATATGGGGTAGAATTTTTCATAGATTACGAATATCAAGTTTCTTTTGGTTTTTGGGTATGTTAAAAATGTGACCTCATGTGATTTTGCATATAGGCCCTTACACTTTTTTAAAATCACAAGTAATTGATAGTTGCATCGATTTTGGAAAATTATATATGGTTTCCTATCAGAATCTTCAAAGGATTCTGTTGCTATACTATGTTTTCGAATTTGAACAAAATAAATCATGTTTGCTTCATATTTACAGAAAACAGCCTTTTGTTTTGACTTTTTGTATAGTTTTAATTCCTCGGCCAAACGAAGTGGATTTCGTGGTTGGTTTGGCCCAGACCTTGTTCTGAAGTGTTCCCATGGGCTGGCCTATGGCAACCAGGTGAAGAAGTCCATCGGTCAAAGGCCGTCTGACGAAAGTCAAAGAGGTAGATCTCCGGGTCAACCGGGCCAGGGTTAGGTAGGCCGGGGGCCTTGGGGGGTAGCAATAACACCAGATCATCGCGCCGGGGCCTCATACATGTCTTAAGATGTGGTGGCATGTCTGAAGAGTCAATACGCGTCTTCGTAGTGTGGGCCCCTTCACGGACGGCGATGGCACCGAAGTGACGTCCTGCAGGTTTCGGTGCTGCTTGAATATTCCTGAACACCCGAAGGGTGATAAAATCATGAATTTTTTGCATGGTGCTGGCACATGTGATACAGGATATGTGGTATTTTTTCAAGATTTTTTGAGATGAAGAAGTATCTGAAAAATTCCCTCTGTGCGGATTGTTCTTCGCATGTCTACTAGTGTGGTCAGGGGCCTTCGGGGGGTAGCTATGCCACCAAATCTTGTGCTGGGCCCTCATACATGTCTGGACGTGTGGTGGCAGGTGCAAACACCCCGTACGCGGCTCCGGAGTGTGACCCCCTTCACGGACTACGCTGCCGCCGACACTTGGAGGGGGGAAACAGCCGCGTCGGGCCGACACGGAGGGAATCTTGTGGTTGGTTTGGCCCAGACCTTGTTCTGAAGTGTTTCCATGGGCTGGCCTATGGGAACCAGGTGAAGAAGTCTATCGGTCAAAGGCCGTCCGGTGAAAGTCAAAGGGGTAGATCTCCGGGTCAACGGTGCCAGGGTTAGGTAGGCCGGGGGCCTTGGGGGGTAGCAATGCCACCAGATCATCGTGCCGGGGCCTCATACATGTCTTAAGGTGTGGTGACATGTCTGAAGAGTCAATACGCGTCTCCGTAGTGTCGGCCCCCTCATGGACGGCGATGGCACCGAAGTGACGTCGTGCAGGTTTCGGTGCAGCTTGAATATTCCTGAACACCCGGAGGGTGATAAAATCATGAATTTTTTACACGGTGCTGGCACATGTGATACAGGATGTGTGGTATTTTTCCAAGATTTTTTGAGATGAAGAAGTATCTAAAAAATTCCCTCTGTACGGATTGTTCTTCGCATGTCTACTAGTGTGGCCGGGGGCCTTTGGGGGGTCGCTATGCCACCAAATCTTGCGCTGGGCCCTCATACATGTCTGGAAGTGTGGTGGCAGGTGCAAACACCCCGCACATGGCTCCGTAGTGTGACCCTCTTCACGGACTGCGCTGCCCCGGCACTTGGAGTGGGGAAACAGCCGCGTCGGGCCGACACGGAGGGAATCTTATGGTTGGTTTGGCCCAGATCTTGTTCTGAAGTGTTTCCATGGGCTGGCCTATGGGAACCAGGTGAAGAAGTCCATCGGTCAAAGGCTGTCCAGCGAAAGTCAAAGGGGTAGATCTCTGGGTCAACGGGGCCAGGGTTAGGCAGGCCGGGGGCCTTGGGGGGTAGCAATGCCACCAGATCATCGCGCCGGGGCCTGATACATGTCTTAAGGTGTGGTGGCATGTCTGAAGAGTCAATACGCGTCTCCGTATTGTGGGCCCCCTCACGAACGGCGATGGCACCGAAGTGACGTCCTGCAGGTTTCGGTGCTGCTTGAATATTCCTGAACACCCGGAGGGTGATAAAATCATGAATTTTTTACACGGTGCTGGCACATGTGATACAGGATGTGTGGTATTTTTTCAAGATTTTTTGAGATGAAGAAGTATCTAAAAAATTCCCTCTGTGCGGATTGTTCTTCGCATGTCTACTAGTGTGGCCAGGGGCCTTCGGGGGGTAGCTATGCCAGCAAATCTTGCGCTGGGCCCTCATACATGTTTGGAAGTGTGGTGGCAGGTGCAAACACCCCGCACGCGGCTCCGGAGTGTGACCCTCTTCACAGACTGCGCTGCCGCCGGCACTTGGAGGGGGGAAACAGCCGCGTCAGGCTGACACGGAGGGAATCTTGTGGTTGGTTTGGCCCAGACCTTGTTCTGAAGTGTTTCCATGGGCTGGCCTATGGGAACCAGGTGCAGAAGTCCATCGGTCAAAGGCCGTCCGCCGAAAGTCAAAGGGGTATATCTCCGGGTCAACGGGACTAGGGTTAGGCAGGCCGGGGGCCTTGGGGGGTAGCAATGCCACCAGATCATCGCACCGGGGCCTCATACATGTCTTAAGGTGTGGTGGCATGTCTGAAGAGTCAATACGCATCTCCGTAGTGTGGGCCCCCTCACGGACGGCGATGGCACCGAAGTGACGTCCTGCAGGTTTCGGTGCTGCTTGAATATTCCTGAACACCCGGAGGGTGATAAAATCATGAATTTTTTATATGGTGCTGGCACATGTGTTACAGGATGTGTGGTATTTTTTCAAGATTTTTTGATATGAAGAAGTATCTAAAAAATTCCCTCTGTGCAGATTGTTCTTCGCATGTCTACTAGTGTGGCCAGGGGCCTTCGGGGGGTAGCTATGCCACCAAATCTTGCGTTGGGCCCTCATACATGTCTGGAAGTGTGGTGGCAGGTGCAAACACCCTACACGCGGCTCTGGAGTGTGACCCCCTTCACGGACTGTGCTGCCGCCGGCACTTGGAGGGGGGAAACAGCCCGCGCGGTCTACGGCTTTGACCGGGTGCCAGAGGGGTTTGACCGGGGTTTTTTCCTGTTGTTCTGTGTCGCGGCAGGTCATGCCGGTGTGCCACACCAGGTTGGAGCGCATGCGATAACATGACTCCCCCCGTCTGCTCGATGTGGGGACTGCCGCACTATACGTCATGAACCTTCCCACGTGACTGTCCGGTTTGTGAGGGAGGTGCCACATCAACGTTGTGCATTGGGTATTTAAACATCTGGCCGCCCTTACGTTGATATATCCGGGCCCCACGCAGGCCGGTGCGGTCTCCGGGCCCACCCCGGGGCGGTTTTCAACGCCGTGGCCATCCGTGGGCCCGCGCGGTCTACGGCTTTGACCGGGAGACAGAGGGGTTTGACTGCGGCCATACGTGCTGAACCATGCTCGATGTGACTCCACCAGAAGAAGAAGAAGGTGCTAGGAGATGTTCTTTTAAAAATGTAGGTGCATGTTAAATAAAAAAATGAAATAACACAAAATTGAAAAATAACTATGTCGACGGTTAGGCCGTCGGCATAGGTGTACACGTGGCAGACGGCAAATCTATGCCGATGGCAAAGCCGTCGGCATAGATCGACCTTATCCAGTCGCGGCACCCTCCCCTCCACTCATTCTCTGTGTCACCCCGATCCCCTTCGATCAACCACCACCCGCGCCGTCTCCGCCCGCGCCGCCCGTCTCCCGCCGTCTCCGCCCGCGCCGCCCGGCTCCCGCCATGTCCGCCTGCACTGCCCAGCTCCCACCACCCGCCGCTGTCTCAGCCCGTGCGCGCCGCCCAACTCCACCCGCACCGCCTGGCTCCCGCCGTCTCCGCCCGCGCCGCCCAGCTCCCACCACCCGCCGCCGTCTCTGCCCCCGCCGCCGTCTCCACCCCCGCCGCCGTCTTCGCCCCCCCACCTCCCCCAGCCATCTCTTGCCCGGGTCATGCCCTGCCGTGAGCTTCACCGCCGCCCGCTCTGCCTCCGCCGTGGCCACCCACCGGAGCTCCACCGCCCTCCCCTTCTCCCGCCACCCCTCTTCCTCCTCCACGAGTAGCCCACGCCCACGGTGAGTCCCTCTCCTGCCGCCACTGGTCATCTAACATTTTTATGCTAAATTATTTTTGTTAGATGAATTTTTTAGATTAATGGATGGATTGATTGTTGATGTTTTTAGATGAAGAGATGATGTTGATGTTGTTAGATGATTGTTAATGTTGATTGTTAATGTTTGTTAGATGATGCTAGATGAATGGATGAATGGATGTTGTTAGATGGATTGATTGTTGATGGTGCTAGGTAAATTGTTAAATTGATGGAAGAAATGACTCTATTGTTGCTATTGCATATATGCTGGTACTATCAATATTTACTATTGTATGAATGTGTTGGTACTATAAATACTTTGTTGTTTCAATTATTTCTTTTGTTGTTTTAGTTATTAGTAAATGTCGTTTCAGTTATTTCTTTTGTTGCCGGATGAATTACTTGATCATGAAGATCTTGCTAAAAAAATGTGAAGAAAAGTTTGACACTTGAGAAAAGTAAGGATTTGAAATATCATGATGATCTAAATTGTTCACTCTATCTTGTTTGAATTTACAGACTTTCTTGTGTTGCATCTCCGTGGAGTCATCGTCATCGGAGCTGTTGGTCCCTGATCATCCCGCCGCTGTTCGACTTCATCCTCTACAGCCGAGGGTGAGCTACAAATCCATCTCCTCCTCTGTTTTTTTTCATGTCACTAGATTTTATTTTCACGTCAAGTCGCGTAACCTAGGCGTCTCCCGTACGAAAGTGTTGCATCAATAAATATGCATTCAATTGCATATTTATCACCGTGAATCTTTCGGATTGTCCAGCGTTATCCACGGACAGCCCGAGGATGTGTAGATTGGGTACGTTCTCCATGCTCTACCCTGTTTCGAGACAGGATTTCGGCGGCGCCACCCCGTTGTTCTCCGGATGCACATTCTCTCGGCTTTTTGCCGAGACGTGTATCTAGAGAATAGCGGGGAGGTGTTGCCGAAATTTTGTCTCGGAATGGGGTAGAGCATGGAGAACGTTGATGTCTAGTACACAACTTGTTCTTGTAGACTCGTGTTGGGCCTCCAAGCGCTAAGGTTTGTAGGACAGTAGCAATTTTCCCTCAAGTGGATGACCTAAGGTTTATCAATCCGTGGGAGGCGTAGGATGAAGATGGTCTCTCTCAAACAACCCTGCAACCAAACAACAAAGAGTCTCTTGTGTCCCCAAGACACCCAATACAATGGTAAATTATATAGGGGCACTAGTTCGGTGAAGAAATGGTGATACAAGTGTAGTATGGATAGTAGATATAGGTTTTTGTAATATGAAAATATAAAAACAGCAAGGTAACAAAAAGTAAACGGGCATAAAAACGGTATTGCAATGCTTAGAAACAAGGCCTAGGGTTCATACTTTCACTAGTGCGATCTCCCAACATTGTTGACAGAGTTGAATCATATGTAAATCCCTCACGTGCGACAAAGAGTTCACTCCAAAGTTACAAATATCGGAGAACAAACGAAGAAATTGTTGTAGGGTATGAAACCACCTCAAAGTTATCCTTCCCGATCAATCTTATGAGCCATCCCCATTAATTGTCACGAATAGCCCTAGAGTTCGTACTAGAATAACACCTTAAGGTACACATCAACCAAAACCCTAATGTCACCTAGGCACTCCAATGTCACCACGAGTACCCACGGGTTTGATTATACGATATGCATCACACAATCTCAGATTCATCTATTCAAACCAACACAAAGAACTTCAAAGAGTGCCCCAAAGTTTCTACCGGAAAGTCAAGGCGAAAACGTGTGCCAACCCATTGTCACCACAGATATCCATATGCAAGACATACATCAAGTGTTCTCAAATCCTTAAAGACTCAATTCGATAAGAAAACTCCAAAGGGAAAACTCAATTCATCACAAGAAGATAGAGAGGGGAAAACTCCATATGATTCATCTATATCAACAAAGTTCGCGATACATCAAGATCGTGCTATCTCAAGAACACGAGAGAGAGAGAGAGATCAAACACATAGCTACTAGTACAAACCCTTAGCCCCGAGGGTGAACTACTCCCTCCTCATCATGGATACCGCCGGGATGATGAAGATGGCCTCCGGTGATGCTTTTCCCCCTCTGGCAGGGTGCCGAAAAAGGGATGTAGATGAGATCGTGGTGGTACAGAGGCTTGCGGCGGCGTAAAAACTCATCTAGGTTAACTTTCGGGGGTTTCTGAATATATATGATTTTTTGGCGTTGGAATCACGTGAAGAAGGGCCACTGGGGGCCCACGAGGCACTAGGGCATGCCTGGGGGTGGGTGGCGCGCTCTGGTGGCTCGTGGAGCCCCTGTGGGTCTTCTGGCCTCCTCCCGAAGCTTCTCGTGTTTATCTTGGCCAATAAAAAATCTCCAAAAAGTTTCATGGCATTTGGACTTCGTTTGGTACTGATTTTCTGTAAAACAAAAACAGGGCAGAAAACAGCAACTAGCACTGGGCACTAGGTCAATATGTTAGTCCATGAAAATCATATAAAAGCCATATGAAAGTGCACCAAAATCATGCAAAACTATAATAAACATGGCATGAATACTTCATAAATTATAGATACATTGGAGACGTATCAGCATCCCCAAGCTTAATTCCTGCTTGTCCTCGAGTAGGTAAATGATAAAAGAAATAATTTATGAAGTGTGAATGCTAGCATAGTGCATAAGTTTGATCAATGATAATTTCAATCACTTTTTCTAGCATCATAACATCAACTTTTTCTCATAAAATTCATCATGATAAAGTAGCAATTAAAAACATAAATTTTGATGTGGAATGCTACCTATCATAATCATCATATAATCTTTTCTTTTGTTGCATGGACATTGGACTTGAATGATTCAAAGCATGATCATTATTATAAAAGCAATATTTATTATCATAAAAATTCTCATGAGCAAGTAACAATTCATCACAACAATGAAGTATAAGGCATAAACTTTCTTGGAAACTAACAAACTATTCTAGTCAACAATGCAATTGCAATTCATCATATTTTCAGGAAGGGTCTCATGTAGGAGCTTTTTAGCAAGTCCACATACTCAACCATCATTTAGTCTTCTATGATTTCTAACACTCACGACATATATATGGAGCAAAAGTTTCAGCCAGACACACAGAAAGATAGGGGCTTGTGATTTCGCCTCCCAACTTATTCCCCTCAAGGGTGATGTCAACAGTAATAACTCATGATCACTCATATCCAACTGGATATATGTGCCTAGATCTTTCCCCACCACATGATGCTTGCAAAAGAGAAAAATAAAAAGGAAGTAGAGGAGAACACTATTGACTCTTGCATAAAAAGTAAATACATAAAAGTAAAGAATAGGCCCTTCGCAGAGAGAAGCAGAGGTTGTCATGCGCTTTTTGTTGTTGGATGCACAAGCTCTTAGTGCAAAGGAACGTCATGTTATATTGCCCCTTGTGATAGCAATCTTTATTATGCAGTCCGTCGCTTTTATTTCTTTACCATCACAAGTTTGTACAATGCTTATTTCCCTTACAATAAAAGTTCAGACATATTTAGAGGCAATTTTTATTGCTTTTTGCACTGATGACAACTTACTTGAAGGATCTTATTCAGTCCATAGGTAGATATGGTGGACACTCATGGGAAGAAACTGGGTTTAAGGGTTTTGGATGCACAAGTAGTATCTCTACTTGGTGCGGATTTTTGGCTAGCAAAGATATTGGGCAAGCACCACATGTTGGAGGATCTATAACAATATAACTTCTATGTGAATATGAACAAACATAATTCATTACGTTGTCTTCCTTGTCCAACGTCAACACTTTGACAAAAGATACTTAATGGGGGCTCACAATCATAAAAGATGTCCAAGATAGTATATTTGCATGTGAATCTTCTCTTCCCTTATTAACTTTTTCATGAATTGCATCATTGACTAATGCTATGCTTGCTAACCTCCAATAAATTTTACCACTTATACTTTTCTTTATGTAATGTCATTACTTTCCATAAGATTAGCATATGATTTCTTTCATTTTTTTCATTGCAAGGAATCACGCTTATCATATCCAATGATCTATATGAAAGTTTTTATTATATCCCTCTCGAATGTTCATCATCTTGGGACCGAATTCATATCTTGTGCAAATTACCATTACCATTATTAACTCTCAAAAAGATATAAGTGAAGCATGAGAATTAATGACAAACTACTCCAAAATATATAAGCGAAGATCAATGAGTAGTGAAACAATTAAGTAGCTATGTGAAGACTCTCTCTCATTTAAAAAGTTTCAGATCTTGATATTTTATTCAAACAGCAAGCAAAACAAAGACACAACCAAGTAAAGCACACATTATGTGAACGAGTAAAAACTTGGGTTCAATCGAGACTAACCGATAGTTGATGAAGAAAAGTGATGGGATGCCTACTGGGGCATCCCCAAGCTTGAATGCTTGATACTTCCTAGAATATTAACTTGGGGAGCCTTGGGCATCCCCAAACTTGAACTCCCATGTCTCGTTAATTCTTCTCATGTAATAGTTTCCCTAAGTTTCAAAAACTTCATCCACACAAAACTTGACAAGAACTCGTGAGATATGTTAGTATAAATCCACTCAAAACCTCAACATTCTCTATTGTAGAAAATCACTAAAACTATAATTAAACATTGAATACTAAATGCTTCTGCATATTTTATACTCCTATCCTCAAATAGAATCATTAAACAAGCCAACATATGCAAACAATGCAAACATAACAACAATCTGCCTAAACAGGACTGTCTGTAAAGGATAATTAAGAATCCATACTTAGATAACTCAAAAAATTCTGAAAATTACCACACTAGAAATAATTTATCAAAGTTGACTTTGTCAAAATGTCAAGATTTTATCACATTCTGACATTTCTGGGCAATTTAATCAATAGCAGCAAACTTTCTGTTTTGAAACAGAAACTCATAAACTTGCAAACTGGGCATGGTAAAGGCTATAATTGGCATTTTATTGAACTAAAAGGTACAAAACATGATTATTGATAACACAAAGCAAATATCAACAGGAGAAAATGACGCTCCAAGCAAAATTCATATTATGTGACGAATAAAAATGTAGCTCTGAGTGAGGTTACCAATAGTGTTGAAGACGAAAGAGGGGATGCCTTCTGGGGCATCCCCAAGCTTAGTTGCTTGGGTCTTCCTTAAATTTTACCTTGGGGTGCCTTGGGCATCCCCAATCTTAGGGTCTTGCCACTCCTTATTCTCCTCATATCGATATCTCACCCAAAACTTGAAAAAACTTCAATCACACAAAACTTAACGGAACTTCGTGAGAACGGTTAGTATGATAAAGAATAAACCATCACTTAGGTACTGTCCAATACAAGATTCAAAATTGTTCCCATATAATTCCTACTGTATTATATCATTTTCACAATTTATATCTCATAATATAAGCTATGGAAACATTAAAACAAGCAAACTATGCATTGAAAACAGAATCTGTGAAAAACAGAACAGTCTGTAATGATATGAGAAACTACCATACTTCTGGAACTCTAAAAATTCTGAAAAATTAGGAAAACGTCAAAAAATTTCATATAAATACTGTGTAAAAATTTCAGAATTTTTTGACGCACCAGTAAAATCTGGGAAATTAAACACTGGAGGCAAAAGTTTCTGTTTTTGCACAGAATTGAATCAACAAGTATCCACACTATCCCAAAGGTTTTACTTGGCACTTTATTGAAAGAAAACATATAAAACATGTACTACAGTAGCTTAATCATGTTAACATGCTAAAACAGAAGGGATACATATTGGGTTGCCTCCCAACAAGCGCTTTTCTTTAATGCCTTTTAGCTAGGCATGATGATTTCAATGATGCTCGCATAAAAGTAAAGAATTGAAACATAAAGGGAGCATCATGAAGCATATGACTAGCACATTTAAGCCTAACCCACTTCCTATGCGTAGGGATTTTGTGAGCAAATAGTTTATGGGAGCAAGAATCAACTAGCATAGGAAGGCAAAACAAGTATAACTTTGAAACTTTCAACACATAGAGAGGAAACTTGATATTATTGCGATATGTAAAAGCATATGATCCTCTCTCATAATAATTTTCAGTAGCATCATGAATGAATTCAACAATATAGCTATCACATAAAGCATTCTTTTCATGATCCACAAGCATAGAAATTTTATTACTCTCCACATAAGCAAATTCCCTCTCATTCATAATAGTGGGAGCAAACTCAACAAAATAACTATCATGAGATACGTGATTGGCATAATCAACTTGAGCATTAAAATCATGATGAAAAGTTTCATGGTTATTATTATTCTTTATAGCATACATGTCATCACAATAATCATCATAGATAGCAACTTTGTTGTCATAATCAATTGAAACTTCTTCCAAAATAGTGGAATCATCATTAAATAAAGTCATGGCCTCTCCAAATCCACTTTCATAAATATAATCATCATAAATAGGAGGCATGCAATCATCATAATAAATTTTATCATCAAAACTTGTGGGAGTATAAATATGATCTTCATAAAACATAGCATCCCCAAGCTTGTAGTTTTGCATATCATTAGCATCACGGATATTCAAAGAATTCATACTAGCAAAATTGCAATCATGCTCATCATTCAAAGATTTTATGCCAAACATTCTATTGAATTCTTATTCTAATAATTGAGCACAATTATTGGAATCCTTATTTTCAAGAAAGACATTATAAAGACGAATAATATGAGGCAACCTCAGTTCCATTTTTTTGTAATTTTCTTTTATAAACCAAACTAGTGATAAAACAAGAAACTAAAAGATTCGATTGCAAGATCTAAAGATATACCTTCAAGCACTCACCTCCCCGGCAACGGCGCCAGAAAAGAGCTTGATGTCTACTACACAACTTGTTCTTGTAGACTCGTGTTGGGCCTCCAAGCGCAGAGATTTGTAGGACAGTAGCAATTTTCCCTCAAGTGGATGACCTAAGGTTTACCAATCCGTGGGAGGCGTAGGATGAAGATGGTCTCTCTCAAACAACCCTGCAACCAAATAACAAAGAGTCTCTTGTGTCCCCAACACACACAATACAATGGTAAATTGTATAGGTGCACTAGTTCGGCAAAGAGATGGTGATACAAGTGTAGTATGGATAGTAGATATAGGTTTTTGTAATCTGAAAATATAAAAACAGCAAGGTAACAAAAAGGAAACGGGCATAAAAACGGTATTGCAATGCTTAGAAACAAGGCCTAGGGTTCATACTTTCACTAGTGTGATCTCCCAACATTGTTGACATAGTTGAATCATATGTAAATACCTCACGTGCGACAAAGATTTCACTCCAAAGTCACAAATAGCGGAGAACAAACGAAGAAATTGTTGTAGGGTACGAAACCACCTCAAAGTTATCCTTCCCGATCAATCTTATGAGCCATCCCCATTAATTGTCACGAATAACCCTAGAGTTCGTACTAGAATGACACCTTAAGATACACATCAACCAAAACCCTAATGTCACCTAGGCACTCCAATGTCACCACGAGTACCCACGGGTTTGATTATACGATATGCATCACACAATCTCAGATTCATCTATTCAAACCAACACAAAGAACTTCAAAGAGTACCCCAAAGTTTCTACCGGAAAGTCAAGACGAAAACGTGTGCCAACCCTTATGCATAAATCCCCAAGGTCACGGAACCCGCAAGTTGATCACCAAAACATACATCTAGTGACTCAAGTGAATATCCCATTGTCACCACAGATATCCATATGCAAGACATGCATCAAGTGTTCTCAAATCCTTAAAGACTCAATCCGATAAGAAAACTTTAAAGGGAAAACTCAATTCATCACAAGAAGATAGAGAGGGGAAAACTCCATATGATTCATCTATATCAACAAAGTTCGCGATACATCAAGATCATGCCATCTCAAGAACACGAGAGAGAGAGAGAGAGAGATCAAACACATAGCTACTGGTACAAACCCTCAGCCCCGAGGGTGAACTACTCCCTCCTCATCATGGAGACCGCCGGGATGATGAAGATGGCCTCCGGTGATGCTTTCCCCCCTTCGGCAGGGTGCCGAAAAAGGGCTGTAGATGAGATCGTGGTGGTACAGAGGCTTGCGGCGGCGTAAAAACTCATCTAGGTTAACTTTCGGGGGTTTCTGAATATATATGATTTTTTGGCATTGGAATCACACGAAGAAGGGCCACAAGGGGCCCACGAGGCACCAGGGCGCGCCTGGGGGGGGGGGGATGGCGCGCCCTGGTGGCTCGTGGAGCCCCTGTGGATCTTCTGGCCTCCCCCTGAAGCTTCTAGTGTTTATCTTGGCCAATAAAAAATCTCCAAAAAGTTTCGTGGCATTTGGACTTCGTTTGGTATTGATTTTCTGTAAAACAAAAACAGGGCAAAAAACAGCAACTGGCACTGGGCACTAGGTCAATATGTTAGTCCATGAAAATCATATAAAAGCCATATAAAAGTGCACCAAAATCGTGCAAAACTATAATAAACATGGCATGAATACTTCATAAATTATAGATACGTTGGAGACATATCAAACGTACTCAATCTACACATCCTCGGGTGGGATTAGGACCCATCTTTACCTATTAGAGATGTAGGTGGATTAAATACCGTTTCTCATCAACCCGGTAGAAAATAAAAATTTGATGTTATTAATTTAAATGAATCTTTAATTTTGTTGTGTGGCTCCCAATAAAGCAGAGGATGGCAGATAATCAGTTGATGTACAGTGGGTTTATCCGTCGGAATCGAGTAACATCCGAGTGGGTTGCCAAAACCGATGTGTTTTTGAAGAAGATATTCCATCGTCCAATGAGAATTGTCCCAGAATGCCCCTGTGCAAAATGTGGCAAACGTATCCGTAGAGGTCTGTCCGAGATGAGTACTCACCTTCGCACGTGGGGATATATGCCAGACTTTAGCATGTCGATAAACTATGCCGAGCGGGACCGTGGTAGAGAGGAGGTGATGCGACAACGCATCGGTGGTTATGAGGACGATGGGGTTAGAGACATGCTAGATGATGTCTTTGCTGCAGAGACGGCACATGCGAAACCTTCAGAGAATGCACTGGAGGAGCTGGAGGAAACCACAAAGGCCTTCATGGAAATCTTGGCCTCATCAAAGAAACCTCTTTATGAGGGGGCCAAACTCTCTCAACTGGATGCCATCTCGCAACTGATGGTAGTCAAGGCCGAGTATGGCTGTTGTCAAGCTTGCTTCGAAGCATTTCTGGGAGTATGGGCTAACAGCCTCCCTGAGGGTCATGAACTGCCGAATAGCATGTACGCAACGAAGAAACTCATGAAGGCGCTCTCTATGGATTATGAGAAAATACATGTTTGTCCAAAGAATTGCCTTTTGTTTAGGCACGAGTATGCGAATGACAAGTAATGTAGGGAGTGCGGTTCCTCTCGGTATCTTGAGGTGGTCGATGAGGATGGTCAAAAGAAGCAGCTAGACATCCCCGCAAAGGTTCTTCGGTATCTCCATTTCATAGAAAGACTGCAGCGCCTATTCCTCACCGAGGAGTCTGCCAAAATGATGAAGTGGCACAAGGAAGGGAAAAGGTACAATCGAAAAATGATCGTACATCCATCGGAGGGTGAAGCATGGAAGTCATTCGATGAAGAATACCCCGAGGAAGCAGCCGAGGCTGGGAATGTCAGAATTGCCATATCAGGTGATGGGTTCAATCCATATGGTATGTCATCTAATCCATACAGCTGCTGGCCCGTGTTTGTTATTCCGCTCAATATCCCCCCCGGTGCCCTAATGCAACGCAAGACCATGTTCTTGTCGCTCATCATTCCGGAGCCTGAATACCTGGGGAAGAAATTGGATGTGTTTATGCAGCCGCTGGTGGATGATTTGCACCATTCTTGGTACTTCCCAAGATTGACATACGACCGACATCTGTAGAGAAATTTCTTGATGAAAGTTTGGTTGCAGTACTGCATGCATGACTTTCCCGGCTATGCCCTATTCTACGGATGGTGTACAAGTGGGAAGATGCCATGCCTAGTGTGCATGCAGGCTCTACGTTTCATTTGACTGTAGAAGGGTGGCAAGTACGTAGCCTTTGACCTGCATCGACAGTTCCTCCCTCCAGACCATCCAGACAGGGAAGACACGAAGAACTTCACGAAAGGCCGAGTTGTCCATGAAGTAAACAAGATTCCAAAGTTTTCGGGGGCAGATGTTCTTGCTTAGCTAAAAGCTCTCAAGCCTAAAGGCGAAGGCAAAGGCAAAGGCAAAGGCAAAGGTTTTGAGGGATATGGTGAGACGCACAACTGGACTCACATTACCCCCTTCACGAAACTTCCCTATTTCAAGGACCTCAAACTTCCTTATAACATCGATGTGATGCACACCGAGAAGAATGTCGCAGAGTCCCTTTTTCGCACGATCCTTAACATTCCTGATAAGACAAAGGATAACGTTAATGCTAGAGCGGATCAACAGAAAATTTGTGATAGACCACGTCTAAACATGCGGCCTCCCACAGGAGGTCGAAGAACTTGGTTCAAGCCAGATGCTGACTTTGTCCTTAAAAAGTCAGCAAAGATGGAGGTATTGAAGTGGCTCAAACACATTGTGAAGTTCACTGATGGTTATGCATCGAATATAAGTAAGGGAGTCAATCTTTCAACGGGCAAAGTGACCGGGCTCAAGAATCATGACTATCATGTATGGATTGAGCGGATAATGCCAGTGATGGTTCGAGGCTATGTCCTTGAGCGTGTGTGGCGAGTGCTTGCGGAGCTAAGCCATTTCTTCCACACGCTCTGTGCTAAAGAAGTATGTCCCAAGATGATAAAACAATTGCATAAGAAGGCACCGGAGTTGATATGCAAGCTAGAGAAGATATTTCCGCCAGGCTTTTTTACTCCGATGACACATCTCATTTTGCACCTCGCGAATGAGGTATTGTTGGGGGGGCCTGTGCAGAATCGTTGGCAGTACGGCCCAGAGAGACAGAACAAGCATCTCCGATACAAATGTGGAAACAAAGCTAAGATTGAAGCTTCCATAGCAGAGGCAGTTATCCTAGAGGAGGTGTCAGACCTCAGGACAACGTACTATCCGGACCACGTTCCCACTCTGCATAATAAGGTGTCTCGATACAATACAGAAGAGCCCAAGTATAAACCTAAGATCCCTCTATTCAGCGGGTAAGGTGGCAGGGCTGGGGGCTCAAAACCTTATAACATGCCAGAACAAGAGTGGGAGGACATCATGTTCTATGTCTTGCACAACATGAAGGAAGTTGAGGATGAGTGGATGAGGTAATACCGCTGCATCATTCTTTTAGTCAATTCGTTATGTTCACTTACTGTCAGTCTAATACCGCTTTTCTTCTTTTAGTCAATTCGTGCTTGAAGAGTGGACAGGAATGATCCCTCCTACTGGCGAGGAGGCACTTACTCTTCTCCAACAGGGTGCCCCTGGAAGGAAAATTTTTGTTGCTTAGTTCATGGAGAAAGTAATTTTTCACATTCCCCTCTTACCTAGTTTAACATTTAGTAGTTAACGGAACTAATGCACATTAAACTTGTAGGGAAACGATCCGAACACAATTATGGATGACGAATTGAGATGGGTTTCCATGGGTTTTAACAGTCCGGTCATGATATGTGAAAAATATGATGTGAATGGCTATCGCTTCCATACAGAGGACCACCAGAACAGTTGGCTTGATCCCAAAACTATAAATACTGGAGTGTACACCCCAGGACAAAATGAAGTTGAGTACTACGAAAGGGTAGGAAAAATATACGAGCTTACATTCAACCGTGGCCGCGAAACCCTAAGTCTCGCTGTGTTCAAATGCCGATGGTTCGACCCATATGAGGGGTTGAGACATATGCCTTCCCTTGGTTTAGTCGAAGTTAAACCATCAACCGTCTATGCCGGAGCCGATCTATTTATTGTGGCTACCCAAGCCACACAAGTTTATTATCTGCCCTACCCATGCCAGAAAGAGTACCTAAAGGGTTGGGAAGTTGTGTTCAAGGTGTCGCCACATGGTAAGCTGCCAGACCCGAACGGTGACGATTACTACAACATAAACCCCATTACATACGAGGGAGTGTTCTATCAAGAGCAACCTAATGATGTGATCTAAAACGATGACGATGATGACTCGGGTGATATTGATGTGGACCCAGACGATGACGATGGGAATGATGGTGAGGCCATTGTGAATATAAAAGACGTAACCATGCTTGAAAAGTTAAATGAAGATGCTGACGACAAGGAAGAGCCGCCACCTCCATCAGACAACGAAGATGATATGGTTGATAGTGATGATGAGACCGGTCGAGGAATCGATTACAACAGTGATGATTCGTATGGGTTCTAGCAGATGCACTGTTGCCTCTTTGATTCAAGACTGTCTGATTTTTTAATTCTCATTTTTGGTATGTTTTATGTCCCTTATTTCTTCTTTCATTTTTTTGTTTCCTTATTAATATACTTCCTTATTAATATGATTTCTTCTTTCATTTTTTGTTTCTTTCATATTATTATGCTTATTACTATGCTTCCTTATTAATATTCTTATTAATGTTCTTTCTTCTTTTGTTTCTTCCTTATTAATATACTAATCATTTATTCTCTTTTCAATGCAGGTTTGCTAAGCATGGGTAGGGGCAAGGGCAAGGCCAACGGCACGGGTTTTCTACGCAAAGTCGTTGGAACTTTTACTCGCACTGGATGACCCCGTAATCTTCCCACCCGACTACTTGAGGATGACACCTCACAGGGAGGTAGAGGGGTCGGGGGAAGAGCCCCTAGAGGAGGAGGGGGTGGGGGGAGCCCGTAGAGGACGGGGTCGGAGCAAGAAACTACGCTCCGTGGCCGACATAGGGGGGTCGTCTTCGAGGCCCTCCTATAGTGAGGGACCCTCTGAGTCCGAGGAGGAGTTTTGTGATGAGAGGGAGTTCGAGGAGGAGGAGGAGGTTCAGGGGGAGGTTGAGGAGGAGATTGAGGAGGAGATTGAGGAGGATGAGGAGGAGGATGTTGAGGAGGAGGGTGGTGGTGGCGAGGAGGAGGGTGGCGAGGAGGGTTGTGGTGGGGAGGGCGGTGGTAAGAAGGGGTAGCTGTGTGGTATTGCGCGACTACCTCCCCCTCCTGCTACCGAGGAGCAGAAGTGGCTCCTTGAGCCCACGGGGACAGAGTAAGTGTCTCTTAATCATATTTTGAACACATACTACTATTTTGATTGTACATGCTAATATTTTGATTCTTTTGCAGCAACTGGAATGTTGTTGGACCCGGACGTCTTCCAAACGGCATTATCACTGTATTGTTGAAGAAATTTTGGCCGGGGTTGTACAACCCGCAACCAAGGGATAACCCGGAGCTTCGGGTTTTGGCCACGAGTTGGGAGCACTACGAAGCTGCCAGCCTTTCGGGGTACGGGACGGCCATTAAGGCCGTGACCCAAAATTTTTGGGTAAGTTCTCTTCAGAAGCATGAGTCTTCAGTTTCATTTATAGTTTATCATCGAAATCACTTAACACATGTCATGTTTCATTCTAGTTTTATGGATGATTGTAGGAATTGTATAGAGTTCGTGAGGAGGACAAGGCGACTGCGGATGTGGTCTTCATGAAGGCTGCAAGGAAGAAGGCCCGTCAGATGCAGTACAAGGTGCACTGGGTGGCCATCTCGCACTACTATCACAACGCTCCGGGCTAGAAGATGACCAAGAAGGAGGCGAAGAAGGAGAAGCTTACCTTGACCAGGCAGCAGTACTTGGACGTAAGTATCCCAAACTTCAGAATGCGACGTTTGCGGTAAATTTCATTGTTTCGTGTTGACATGCCATGCTTCCATTATGTAGCTTGTTCCTTCTTGGTGCTACGGAAAGCATGATGGATGGGAGAGTTTGGTGGATAAGTGGCTTGGGGAGGATGCAGAGTTTGCTGCCAAGTGCAGAAAAAACCAGGCTAATCGAGGAACCGACGGAACATACCGTCAAGGAAACCGTAACCACTGACGCTACAAGAAACTCCAGGTATATCTATATACATGAAACATTATTCTTCTTCTATTTACCTTCATGTTCTTATGTATGACTAACTTCTGTTCTTATTCTTCTTCTATGCAGGAGGAAAAGTTGAATCGGCCGGTCTCACACATCGAGGCATGGAAGCTTGCCCACGTGCGGAGTAACTGCCAGGAGGGCGAGGGCAAGTACTACGGCCAGGCCGAGCAGCACCTGACGGACTACACATACTCGTTTCAGTAGTTCAATCCTGGGTCGACCGTTGATGAGTGCATACAGTCGGAGACCGATGAGACGGCGGTGGTGGCCATTCAACCGAAGTGGCATGGCCGCTACCCGGTTCTGGATGGCGTGATCACTCCTTCTATCTCCTACACACGGCTCCGAGCTACCAACCAGACCTCGAGCAAGGCCCGTCCATAGCCCAGCCTAGCCGTGCAACACGCTATAAGCATTTTCCCTCTTATCTTCCTTTTTTTCACTTTATTTCCTGCATTGCTATGTTTGATGAGTTCCATCATGTCATGTTATATTGTAGGCCCACGTCGACTATGTGGAGGCTCTTTGTGAGGAGCTCACCCAGTACAACTTGAGAGTTCAAGCAGAATCGGACTACAACCGTAGGGTGATTCCGGTTAGTTTTGCCCACTTAGAACCAATGTCAATATTGCACTTTCATTTCTTCTGATCTTTGTGTTTCCTTGGTCAACTAACTTCTAGGCTATGTTTGCGGCTATGAGAAGTGGCACGGTTCCTGAGGGTGTCCTAGACTAGGGGGTACTCGGGCTACCGTCCTATCTCTCATAGGCCGGGTTGGTGGGCCACTCTCTACTCATTGATGGAAGGCCGGATTGTGGGCGACCCTGTGTATCAGAAGGAAACCATCGACGACTTGGCGTCTCCTCCAAGTAATAATCGGCGTGACCGGCATGTTTATCCCCTGATGGTAACCGACCATATGTAACCCTAGATTCCTCTGGTGTCTATATAAACCGAAGGGTTTAGTCTGTAGGGGGGCAGAATCATCATACTCATAACCTAGGGTTTAGCCTATCTGATCTCGAGGTAGATCAACTCTGTAACCTTCACACAATCACATCAATACAATCAAGCAGGACGTAGGGTATTACCTCCTTGAGAGGGCCCGAACCTGGGTAAATCATCGTCTCTACCTTCTCTGTTAACCATCGATTCCTAGACCCATAGTTCGGATCCCCTACCCGAGATCTGCTGGTTTTGGTACCGACATTGGTGCTTTCATTGAGAGTTCCGCCGTGGGTCATCAAGGATCAATGGCTCGTTTGATCATCAGCAATGACCGAGTCGACAGCTTTACCCCCAACCAGGAGATCCGGTTCGGAAACTTAGAGTTTGTCGCCGACTCCCGGGGAGATCTTATCCTCACCGGGTCCTCAGCCTCGCCTGAAGGACCCGCAAGCCCTGAAGCATTGACGTCAGGTACGGCCAACCCCACTACTGGAACGGCCGCCATTACGGGTCCAGCCTCGAGCCCGGATCTAATCTCCGTGCTCGGCTGCCGAAGACCAGCCCAGGCCAAACATGACGGCATGGCAAATTTAGACGCCCCCGTCACAGCCATACTGCGGGTCGACCCCGTAAACTACTAGAACCTGGACCCGACGGATCTCTCGTTGTTAAATGGGATACTAGATCGGATCCAAGCCCTGGGAATCACCGATGGCCAGTCCTTGGTTTATGATCAGATCGGGCTTAAGACCGATGACAGGGAATTTCACACCCCTTCAGCCGCCCACCTGGTCGCCACTATAGAAGGCTCGACCGAGGGCTCGCCCCTCCCCCTGGAACCAGAAGTGCATGGAGTTCCAGTTCACGATCAACAGGCGTCATCCTCCAGCCCGGGAGCCGAACTCCGCTCCGAAGAGGGTTTAGAGCCAAAGTCTGGTTCAGCACACAACTTCGAGTCCGCGCATTTGAGCTCGGTCGACTATCCGGACCTAGAGCTCGGCGCGTTAGATTCCATGCCGATCCAGGACGTGGCCGCCAAAGCCCCGGGCTCACACTCCGCTGGGATCAAATTTTTAATTCTGCCCACCCCCCACGCCGAGTACTGTCCAAATAACTCAGGACGGCCCGACATATGGGACCTAATGTACGTAAAACAGCAGCCCGGAGAGTCAGTACGACACTTCTAGGCTAGATTTCTTATCATCAAAAACAAGATGACGGACGGTGGTAGCACGGAAATTCTGGAGGTTTTCCGATAGAACTGCCAAGACGAAGGCGTCTTAAACGCCCTTGCCCGCCGCCACATCCAAAACTTTTCTGATTTATCGGACCTGGTGTCCAAATACTGCACCATGGAGTATGCTTGGCAGGCTCAGCTCAAACAAACGGAGTCAATCCGTACAGAGGAACCAAACCGTGCTCGGGCAAAACGCGCACACCTTAGCCGGACAACTCAATACAAGCCATCCGAGAAAAGAATGAAACCTCTGACAAGATCCAGAATGGTTCTTGACGAACTACTGGACAAACCATGCCCTATACACTCCGTCCTCCCCAACACAAACCCAACCCACAGCCTTCGAGCCTGCTAGGTGGTCAGGCAAGTCGCCAAGAGCGGCGAAGTCATCCTCGGAGGCCCGTACTCGAAAAAACGGTCGACAACTCCCTTTGACGACAACGCCGAGATCCTAACAATCTACGAGACGTATTCCTCGAAGAATCAGAGGAAGAGAGCCCTTCGAGAGCTCGCTCAAATTCACCATGTGGCAGCGAAAAACACATGGACGGACACACCCATCACTTTCAGTGAACAAGACCAGCCGAGGTCCCGCCCTACTCGAGCTGCTGCCGCCCTTTTCCTTGATCCCATAGTAGATGGAATTCGACTACAAAAGGTATTTATGGACGGCGGTAGCGGGCTAAACCTCATTTACGAGGACACCTTGGACAAAATGCAGTTTGACAGATCCCTCATCGAGCAAAGTCACACCACCTTTCGAGGGATCATCCCCGGAAAGGAGGCTCGTTGTAGTGGCCGAGTTGCTCTTGATGTGGTCTTCGGAACCCCTGAGAACTACCGATCCGAAGAACTGCTTTTCCACATAGTGCCCTTTCGTAGTGGCTACCATGCCCTATTGGGGCGCGACACTTTCGCGTGATTCCACGCCATCCCACACTGTGGGTACATGAAGCTCACAATGCCAGGGCCAAACGGCGTAATCACGGTAATAAGTGACCCGGACAAAGCCTTTCGAGCCGAGAATAAAACGGCATCACTCGCCCTCGAAGCACTGTCCGAAGCCCTCGCAGCCGAAGAACTAACCGCGCTCCGCTCAACGGTGGATAAGGACGACGCAATCCTCGACAAAAGGCCTAAATCGACGTCCTTTAAACCAGCGGATGAGATCGTCAAATTCCAAGTGCACCCAACTGATCCCAACAAGACGGCGTCCATTGGAGCTCAACTGGACCCCGCGGTCGATGAAGATCTGCGCAAATTTTTGCGTGCAAACTGGGATATCTTCGCCTGGCACCCGTCAGACATGCCAGGGATCCCGTGTAGATTAGTTGAGCATAGCCTGAACATAATTAAAGGTTTTAAGCCAGTCAAACAGACTCTACGTCGGTTTTCCGAACCCAAGCGTCAAGCTATGGGCGAGGAACTGGCAAAATTGCTCGAAGCCGGATTCATCCAAGATATTAAACATCCGGAATGGTTGGCCAATCTGGTCATGGTAACCAAGAAGGATAAATCCTGACGGTTATGTGTCGATTTCAAAGACTTAAACAAGGCTTGCCCCAAGGATCCGTTTCCCTTGCCCCGCATAGACCAGATCATAGACGCCACCGCCGGGCATGACTTGCTGTGTTTTCTCGACGCTTACTCCGAATACCATCAAATCATGATGCAGGAGTCCGACCAGGTGGCCACAGCATTCATTACTCCCTACGGCCCTTTCTGCTTCAACACAATGCCCTTCGGATTAAAGAACGCAGGGGCTACATACCCACGCATGATTCAGACATGTTTGGAAAACAAATCGGCAAAACGGTCGAGGCATATGTGGATGACGTGGTCGTTAAGACCAATCGCGTCAGCCAGTTGGTAGACGATCTCCAACAAACCTTCGATAGTCTTCGGACCTTCGATATATGGCTCAATCCGGAAAAGTGTGTCTTCGGAGTGCCTGCCGATAAGCTGCTCGGTTTCATCGTTTCCCATCGAGGAATAGAGGCCAACCCAGCGAAAATACGGGCACTGTCCGAGCTGGCGATCCCCACCGAGCTAAAAAAACGTCCAGAAACTGGCCGGATGTGTGGCAGCCTTAAGCTGCTTCATCTCATGCCTCGGAGAAAAAGCCTTACCCATCTATAAATTGCTCAAATGGATGAAGAACTTCGAGTGGACCAACGAGGCGGCAGCAGCACTCGAGGAGGTAAAAACTCTACTGACCAGCAACCAAATCTTGACAGCACCCAGTCCGGGCGAACCAATGCTGCTATATATCTCGGCCACGAATCAGGTGTTTAGCGCGGTCCTCGTCGTCGAACGAGAGACAGAGGGCCACAAGCTTCAGGTACAGAAACCTGTCTACTACGTATCCGAAGTGCTCACCCCATGTAAAACGAGGTACCCGCACTATCAGAAGATCGCCTACGCCGTTTTTATGGCATCCTGAAAGCTCCGTCACTATTTTCAAGAGTGCTCGGTTACGGTGGCATCCGAAGTACCACTTAACGACATAATTAATAACTAAGATGCCACCGGCCGTATAGCCAAATGGGCTATAGAACTCCTTCCCTTCGAAATCATATATCGACCACACCGAGCTATCAAATCTCAGGTTTTGGCTGATTTCGTTGCGGAATGGACGGAAGCCGAACTCCCTCGGGAATATAATACATACTCGCATTGGACGATGTACTTTGACGGCTCCAAAATGCTTGCCGGGCTGGGGGCTGGAGTGGTCCTCACATCCCCCATTGGCGATAACATCCGGTACATACTCCAGATCATGTACACGGACTCCAACAATGCAGCCAAATACGAAGCTCTGTTACATGGACTTCGGATGGCGGTGTCAATGGGCATACATCGGCTGGAGGTACGGGGAGATTCTAACCTCGCCATCTCTCAAGTCAACGGCAAATTCGATGCAAAAGATCCAAAAATGACAGCATACCGCAACGCCGTCTTGAAAATCTCCGCCCGCTTTGAAGGACTGGAGTTTCACCATATACCTCGTGACAACAATCAAGCTGCGGACATCCTTGCTCGAATGGGCGCTAAGCGCGACCGCGTCCCCGAGAACACCTTTTTGGAACGACTCTTCAAGCCGTCCGTGGTGTGGCAGGAAGATGCCCAGGGCTCGGAAACCAATACCTCAGGGGAGCTCATCCCTCCTTCTATCGAACCAGATAACGGAATTATCGGGGGCTCGGCCATCGAAATGACATCTTTGGCTCACGAAGTCATGGCGGTAATTGCGCCATGGACCGACCCCTTCCTCGCCTACCACCTCCGCCAAGAACTACCGACCGACCAGACAGAGGCAAGGCGTATCATTCGACGATCTAAAGCCTATAAAGTCCACGAGGGAGAGCTATATAAGAAAAGCATCACTGGCGTCCTCCAGCGATGTATATCCGAAGAGGAGGGAAGGCAGCTCCAGACCGAGATTCACGCAGGCATGGGCGGTTACCACGCGACAGCTCGGGCCCTGGTCAGCAAGGCTTTCCGAGCAGGGTTCTTCTGGCCCACTGCCCGAACAGACACCCAAACATTGGTCCAACATTGCGTCGGATGCCAGCTCTTTGCAAATCAGAGTCATATGCCCCCCACGGCCCTTCGTATGATCCCGATTACTTGGCCTTTCACGGTCTAGGGGCTGGACATGGTCGGACCACTTAAAGGGGTGACCAAGAAAAAGAAATATCTACTCGTCATGGTAGACAAATTCACTAAGTGGATTGAGGCAAAACCGGTAACCTCGGCCAAGTCTAAACTGGTTATCGATTTTATATCTGGCGTCGTACACCATTACGGTGTCCCCCATAGCATAATCACTAACAATGGATCCAATTTTACCGCCCAGGAAGTCAAAGACTGGTGCGCTAATTTAGGCATTAAGCTCGACTATGCCTTGGTATATCACCCACACTCTAATGGACAGGTCGAGAGAGCTAATGGACTAATCTTGAGTGGCATCAAGCCCCGTCTGGTCCGATCTTTAAAAGAATCTGACTGCCATTGGGTCAAGGAGCTTGACTCCGTACTGTGGGGCCTGTGCACCACTCCTAATCGATCCACGGGCTACACACCGTTCTTCATGGTGTATGGGGCAGAAGCCGTCCTCCCTAGCGACCTTATTCACGACGCCCCTCGGTGCGTATGTATGAAGAAAAGGAGGCCGAGCTAGATCGGCAAGATGACCTGGACGCCCTGGAGGGCGAGCACGACATAGCTCGGGCTCGTTCCGCTTTTTATCAGCAGCAGGCCAGACGTTATCAAAGCAGGGAAGTACGGGCTAAGGCCTACAACATCGGTGATCTCGTCCTACGTCTACCGGAAAACCAGAAGCATAAGCTGTCGCCCAAATGGGAGGGGCCCATCATAATCGATCAAGTACTCGTGGGCGGAGCATATCGCCTCCGCGATCCAACGGACGACCGCCTCGAACCAAACCCATGGAATGCAGCTCGGCTACGGCGCTTTTACGGCTAATTCCGTGACCTTCCCTTGCCCGGTTTACCCCTCTCAGATTTAAGTTTTCCTAGTAGTTAGTCTTTCCTGGGTCGTGTTCGGACACACCGAACTACATTAAGTTTTTCTTCGGCACACATCTTCGAATGTACCACACGTTGTTACCTGGGGGCTTCTTTTACGAAGCCAATCATATTTTTATTTCTACAATCATCCATCTTCCACGAGTTTGCAACCTTCCTGTATCGTTTGAAAAGCCACTATATGCAGCAATTTGACTTAAGATTTGGCCAAGCTAGGTTGCCTCGCTCCTGTGTTTACTCCCTACATTCCCGCTTGTTCGGCTAGGGAGTAAAGGGAGCACCTCTGTGATTGTTACGTCCGGATTTCCCGGGTACGTGCCTCAGACGGGTGAAGCCAAAAGCTAGCGTTCTTAAGAACATAATTGGTCGGCCACGAGGAAGTGAAAACAATTGGTCAAAATAGCCAAGATTCCGGGGTTATTTTCCCGAAGTAACCATCCTCGTCTTCTTCGGGCATTCGGTTATACGTCCACGATTAACGTGGTAACCCGAAGAAAGGAACTTATAGAGGAACTATTTTCGTCGGAAGATGTTTCTTACGTTAAACAGTAATATAACATAACTCCCTGAGCGCGTTTTTGTCTGTTTGCACCAAGTGGCCGAATTGCCTGGTTCTCTGAAGTGTTTGCCGATATTGCTCGGCTCACATAGTAGGAAACACTCCTCGGCCTCTGGTCGAGGAGGCGGAAGCCGATGGCCGGTTAAGACAATGTTTTAGCACGGTTTGGAGACTATTTGATGTAAAGTACATAGATACATAGAATCAAACTATTAATCTTGATCAAGACCATCTATTATGGTCTCCAGAGCACAATCTGCTTGGGACAGCCGAGCTGCGGGCATAACTTGGTCATACACCAGATGCATGGGCACTCCCTGCCCATCTAGCCCTACCGGACCAACCCTCGCTAAATGCTCCGGTTCTAGCTTGGTGAAACGGGTCTTGATCATCGCTCAAGCTTCCCGTGCTCCCTCATAGCAAGATGACATCTTCCATATCTCAAAGTGGTGCCGAGCTCCTTTGAAGCGATTCGCGAGTTCGGCCATCCCTTCTGGAGCCGCTTCGCCAGGCCACAATGCTTTGAACATGCTTCTCATGGCCTTCCGGGCCCGATCATGTATAATGGAGAGCTCCTTCACCAGGTCCCGTCTGAAAGAGCTGGCCTCCTCCTCGGGGCGTCCGGTCAGAAGAACTACAATCAAACAAGCGAGTTATTCTCCTTACCGTCTCCGGTATGCAGTCAATAACCTGACAAGCTAGAACGCACTTACCGAACATGCCAGCTCTCAGTGTCTGGCTCTCTTCCTGGGATTGGGCCAGCTGAGCTTTCAAGTTCTTGATTTCCTGGGCCTGTTGTTGATTCTCCGCTTTGAGCTTCTCCCTCTCCTCATGACTTCGAGAAAGAACTCGGTAGCCGGCCTCTTGTTGTGACTCCGCATACCTTTGAGCTTCCCTGGTAGTCTCCAAATCCTTCTGCAGCTGATTTATCGATTCGATTGCTATGGAACTCTCTTTCATTAGCTAAGGAGTTCAATTAAATTTTCCTCACAAGGAATTTCAGTTTGGCACTTACCATGTGTCTCTCTGGTGAATTTCTTCACCCCCTCTAGCTCGGCTTTCACAGACTCTAACTCTGTTCGCGCCAGCTTGAGGTCCTCGGCAGCTGTTTGTTTTGCTCCCAAACAGTCTGCACAATATCAGGGCATCATACACATCAGACCCTTAACTCGGCCGTCCCGCCCAAATTAAGGCTCGGGGGCTACTGGGTTAGATATTAGTTGTCAAAACCAATACCATACCTGCACATTTGTAGACATGAGCTTCACTACCCCTTCAAGTCCCGTTCGGGCAGCGCCGAGGTACGTGTCTACCGAACTCAGAGCATTAAACTCCTGATCGGATAATGCGGAGTGCCGAAGTGACGGCTTACGCCACCGATGATTCATCACACTTTCCACCTCGGAGTTAGTGACCGAGACGCCTCCTGAGTCCTCGGGATGTTGGTCCTCGGTTGGGACCTCCGGAGTAACTCCGGCTACGGCTGGCAACCTTGGATTCAAGTCACCCCTTGGCGCCTCTTCAACATCCTCAGCTGAGGACGGTTCCACATATCATCTATCGGACACCGTGGAGAAAATTATTGGCATACTCGGTGGATGTCAAAGATAGAGGCTATGACGGTACGGCGAATGTGTTACCTCTTCGGGCGGGGCGCTGATGATGTAGTTCCCGTTGGGGTCGTGCGTCTGGTCACCCCATGACTACTCATCGCTGGGGGCGCTGGTGCCGCTCTTGCGGTTGTCCGGCGCATCATACGGCGGCCCTTGGGAGTAGGTGTCAGTGTATTCGGAGCAGACGTGGCTGAGTGTTTCTTTCGAGAAGAGGCTTGTTGTCCACTTACAGCGGACGAGGGAAGCGCTCCGGGATGATCGGCCAAAAGGGCCACCTTAGAGCCATCAAGGCTCTCCTGGTAGAAGACCCCCTCCTCGAAAACAATTGATGTTTCAGGGTCATCGTGGAACCCAGGATCATCGTCACGAGAATGATTCTCCGGTTGAGGAGCAGGGCAGCTCACTGTCTCAATCCAGCGCCTCCAGTTCTGTTAGGACAGGATAGGAATCTGGTTAAGAAAAATTGGGATGCCCTCCGAACTATAAAATGTGGTCGGACTCACCATCTCAATGGATTTATAGCTTGAGAGGCCTTCTTTGGGCCTTAGCCGAGCAAATTCTTGCTCTTCCCCCTTGAAGAGATCAGCCAGTATGGCTGCCATCGCCGCCTGATTGGCAGGTCCCATCCGCGTGTACCGGGTTGCGTCATCTTCCCCGTTGTAGCACCAAAGCTGGTGTATTCTCTGTTGAAGAGGTTGGACGCACCGAGCAATGGCTGCGGCCATCACGTCGATGATAGATAGCCTGTTGTGGGCTAGCCACCTCACCTGAGCGGCCAGCCGAGTTACTTCGGCGCTTTCCTCTTGGGAAGGACTCTTTGGGCGCCAGTTGAACCGCTTCTTCAGATTGATCAATGAGAATTCGGGCAGCCCCCTCCGAACTGGATCAAATAGGGGGACATCTTTAATATAAAACTATTCCGAAGTCCACTCTTCGGCGTCCTTCTTCGGAGTCCCTACAAGGTATCCGGTTTCGGCGACGCACCATACTTCGGCCCCGCCAACCTCGTAGATTGTCCCTCCTCGGGTACGGGGGACGAGGCAGAAGTACTTCCTCCACAATTCGAAATGCGCCTCACAGCCCAGGAACATCTCGCAAAGAGCAACGAAGCCCGAGAGATGGAGGATCGATCCGGGGGTAAGGTTTGGAGTTGAATCCCGTAAAACTCTAACAAGCCCCTCGAGAAGGGATGAATGGGGAATCCCAGGCCTCGCAGAAGGAAGGGCATGAAGCACACCCTCTCCCCCCCCCGTGGGGGGAAGGAAAGTTCTCTGCGAGTGCCTCCCCGTCTACGGAAGTTAATCCGGGGCGGGTGGATGCGAGATCTGAGGCGGGAAGGTATCCCTGTGTCTCGAGCCTGCGTAAACGCATGACGGATACGGAGCAGCTCTCCCAATCACCTTGATGGGGGCCGTGAGGGCGTGAGGAAGGGCCTGGGACGCTCGCCATTGCCTGATGGTTGCAACCTCACGAGGACTTGGGAAAGGATGGCAAAGGGTGGGGTGCATTAGCCTCCGCGCCCTTGGCCTATTAAAAAGAGCATTAACTCTCCCCAAGGAGGGGTATTTTTGTAAAAACCCGTCGGGCCACTCGCATTCCATGGGTGTGCAGAAACCGAGGGTCGTCATTTAATTCTGGGCAAAGAAAAGCGGTGTGGCGGGCCCCACGGGGCCACTCTGACCGGCGGATACTTCGGCAACCGAGCTGTTGGTGGCCGAACTATTGTTAAATTGAATACAGGTAAAGGGAGGAACTCGCCACACAAGCCGAAGACTTTTGGAACATGAAGCTATCGAAGACTGTCATCCTGCAGTTCAGCATTGGAGGCTAGTTCGGGGGCTACTGAGGGTGTCCCGGACTAGGGGGTACTCGGGCTGCCGGCCTATCTCTCATAGGCCGGGTTGGTGGGCCGCTCTCTGCTCATCGATGGAAGGCCGGATTGTGGGCGACCCTGTGCATCAGAAGGAAACCATCAACGACTTGGCGTATCCTCCAAGTAATAATCGGCGTGACCGGCATGTTTATCCCCTGATGGTAACCGACCATATGTAACCCTAGATCCCTCTGGTGTCTATATAAACTGGAGGGTTTAGTATGTAGGGGGACAGAATCATCATACTCATAACCTAGCATTTAGCCTATCTGATCTCGAGGTAGATCAACTCTGTATCCTTCACACAATCACATAAATACAATCAAGCAGGACGTAGGGTATTACCTCCTTGAGAGGGCCCGAACCTGGGTAAATCATCGTCTCTACGTTCTCTGTTAACCATCGATTCCTAGACCTATAGTTCGGATCCTCTACCCGAGATCTGTCGGTTTTGGTACCGACAGTTCCTGATATGGAACCACCACCACCACCTCCTGGACCACGACTGATTATGCTTTCGTTTGAACAATTTGTGGCAACACGCAGTTGGACTCCGGTTAGTACATCGTCAGACAATTCAACCAGTTGTTATTCCCAGATTCAGCACTATCATATTTCCCCTTACCATATCTTCTCAAACATGTAGGGAACCGGCGGATCATCAGTTCGTGGCGGTGCTGGTACTTCTGCTACACAGAGCCCACACACTCCGCTCTACCTCGTCGGTGCTGTGCTTGGCGCTTCTGCTGGCGGCGCCTACGACGGTGGTGCTTCCGATACTTCCGATGGTCGTACACGTGTTTAGGTGCTTATGATCTTGTATGAGCTTGTATTAGATGAGTTGTGTCGTGGCTGCTATGGTCTTGTTTAGATGATGATGATGAACTTGACAACTTTTGGATGTGATCTTGTTTAGATGATCTTCTAGGTGATCTTGAGGATGATCTTGGTTCTGCTTTCTTATATATATCATGATGTGCACTTTTTATATATATATGTGCTGCTGTGAAATTGAATGAAAGAAAACAGGAAATATAAAAAAAACATCCCAGATCTATGCCGACGGCCAGGCCGTCGGCATAACCAGCGGCCGAGCTACCAGGTGTGGACACGTGTCCATTCTATGCTGACGGCCTGGCCGTCAGCATACTTGTCTCCCCTACGCCGACGGCCAGGCCGTCGGCATATCTACACCCCAGGGAAGACCAGGGCACGCCACGTGTCACACCTATGCCGATGGCTTGACCGTCGGGATAGTTTCCGCATGTAAACCGACGGCTAGGCCGTTGGCATAGATGTGACACATGGCGTGTCCTGATTGGGTAGGCTTGACGACGGCTCCGTCAGCTGCCGTCTGGTGTAATTTGTTGCGGACAGTGATACTATGCCGACGGCCTAACCAAAGCCATCGGCATATACGGCTATGCTGACGGCCTAGCTATGCCAACGGCCCTCCCGGGGTACGTCGACGTAATCGAGGCCGACCGGTCTATGCCAATGGCTGCCGTCGGCATAGGTCTATGCCGACGGTTTCTGCTCTAACACTAGTACAAAAGGGCCCATTTGTCCCGGTTCGTAAGGCCCATTTGTCCCGGTTCTAGAACCAGGACTAAAGGGTCGGGACTAAAGCCCAAAACCTTTAGTCCCGGTTCGTAAGGGACCAAAGGCCCTCCACGTGGCCGCTGGGGGGAGCCTAGGCAGGAGGACCTTTAGTCCCGGTTGGTAACACCAACCGGGACCAAAAGGCAGGACCTTTAGTCCCGGTTGGTAACACCAACCGGGACCAAAAGGCATCTTTCAGGAGCTGGGGTTTTTGTTTTTTTTTGAAAGGGAGGGGGGTTAGGTGGTTTTGTAGGGTTAATTTAGGGGTTTCATATTGTGTTAGCTAGCTAATAGAGAGGAGTGTCCTCTTTTTCTCCGTGCTTGGTCGATGCTAGCTACTGTAGAAAGAACTCGACACGCTAGCTAATAAGCAAATGAAGGAACCATTAAGTACATAAGATCGTCATGAACATATACAGAGAGAAGTGATCGACCTCTCTTTCTCTGAGAGACTGGTCGAACAACAAGTTTTCGTATATCTATCCGACGCTACTACATATATACAATATAACATCCCTCACATCATCAAGCGCCAATGTCCCAATGAATTTCCATATGGTATTCTCCCTTTTCATGTATGACGTGGTCAAGAAAGAATCCCACCAATTCCTCTTGAATTGCTCGTATGCGATCATGTGGTAGGAGTTCATCCCGCATCTGCCGGATCTAATTTAAAGAAGGGGGTCAATACATATATATGAATGAAACTCAACACAATTGATGGTAATAAAATGAAATTGTGAATATTGTTTACATACTTCAAATTGTTCTTCAGATCTGCCCCGCTCAGAGGTCCTGTGGCGAATGTACTCGCAAACGTAGTATCCACATAAATTATTCCCGCCTTCCTACCACAAGAACTTTACGAGAATAGAGTTCAATCAAACTGATAATCAAGCACGATAATGGTATTGATGAAACTGGAATCAATGAGAGATGCGCGGAACTAGCTAGTACTACTTACTTTGGGGTGTGTAAATCGCAGCTCGTTCTTCAGACCCGGAACCTGTCCGGTGAACTGTTTCCAAACCCTGCCAGGCAAAGAAAATGATTACTTGATATCAGGAAATGAACGAAAGTTGCCGATATGGTCCCGGTATTGATTGAACTTACTTCTGGAGCATTGCAGTCATGTCCGCATAATCCTTGGGATCTTTACGTCTCGAGTCAAAGACAGTTACTACTCCCCCGTCAAGATGAATGGATAGCAGAATATAGTGGAAACTGCGCATACATAACTCATCAATTACAGTACTTAACCTCGAGTAAGCGAAACCGAATATGCACAAGACAGTAACACTCACTTGAAGTTGTAAGGAAAAAGTATTTCCCTTTTGTTTTGATGTTGAAGGAACGCTTTTAGCAAGTTTTCCTTGGTATCTTTAACTCTTTCCTGTACCGCCCATTCATTTACGGTATTTGGGCTAACGAACCCAATGTCATAGATTTGTCTTTTTTGCATTCGACGATCTTCAATCTGCATAATATAGTGAGGATAATTATATATGCATGCAATGAATGAGCTGAGCTAGAGACTTAATTACAGAAGTAATACTTACAGACAGTAGCAAGTCATGATTTGTTTGTCGAGGGCCTTTTGATTGAATAACTGAAATAACTCCACAAATTCAACAGGCAGCAGGTCGACTCCAATGAGACCATGCTCATCTTTAATTCTCACCAGCAAACTATCGGATCCATTCTTCCTGCAGGTTTCCAAGTACCACTCATGCAATTTGTACATCATCGTTGTTAGAGGAGGATGATCAGGTTTGATGAGAGGCTTCCCGTGCATGTATTTATATTCTTCTTTTACCTCAGCCATTTCAAAAATTATATCATCCCCCAAGTAATCACCGGGATTGGTGCCGAGTACCATCCCCGGATGATTAGCGACGATATCGCTAGACACCTTGAGCAAGGGGCACGATTTCTTCTCCTGTTCGCCGAGCTGGGGAATTGTTTTCCTACTTCTTCGTTCTGCTAACCTTGCATCACTGGAAGTACTTCCCGACCGCCGCGCTTCATCATATGTCTTTCGAATAATGTGGTCATAGTTGGATTGCGGCGGAGGCGGTGGTGGTCGCTTCAGGGCATCGATAGTGCACTTCACTATCACCGGATCTAGCTTCTCCTTCGGAGGTGGAGTTTTCTTTGCAAAATGGTCCCTCACTTGGGCACGAACTATGTCATCGTTTTCCTTCTCGGTCCTCTCATATGGTAACTTTTCCGGTTCCTTGAGAGATGGACCGTATCTGAATTGCCTCCCGCCTCTGCTTGTACTGCTACCCGCTGGAGCGGCGGCGTCTGTCTTCCGCTGTTGTCGACAAGGCGGAGGAGGAGGCGGACTGCTCCTTTGCGCCGGAGTAGGCGAAGGAGGAGGCGGAGTGGCCTCACGCGTCGGAGGAGCCGGAGATGGAGGCGGAGTGCCCTGATCACTCGCTGGAGGAGGAGGAGGAGGAGGAGGCGGAGTGCCCTGACTCGCCGGAGGAGGAGGAGGAGGTGGAGGCGTCCAGTTTGGAAGCTTGATGTACTCCTTCTGCCATAGACATGTACTCCTCAAAGCACTAACCAGCTGATTCTCCCCTTCACCTGTAGAGTGGTCAAGCTCGAGCTCTTCAAATCCCTCCATTACTGCATCCACCATCACAACAGCATAGCCATGTGGAATCGGACGGCAGTGATAAGTTCCGTTGGGTTGAGGAGGTGCAACAGAGCCGACAGCCGCCTTGAAAGTGAGGTTCCGGTATTTCGTCATAAGCTCGCAATGTTGAGCCTCCGTGATAGTATCCACGGGGTAGATAGGAGCCGTGAAGTCAGGCTGAACGGGGTCCGTGGAAGCCACGCTGCTTCTCCGCTGAGATGGCGGGGTAGCTTCTGGGGTAGCTTCGTGCCTCGTGTTCTCAAGTTGGCCGGCAGCTCGCTGGCTCTCAAGTTCTTCCTCTACCTTTTGTAGTCTTGCACTCATCTTCTGCATGTCGCTCAGCTCCGCTTTCCTCTTTCTCTCCCGGCTTCTGTAACCGCCTGCGTCGGGAAACCCAACCTTCCACGGAACGGAGCCTGGTGTGCCTCGTGTTCGTCCAGGGTGCTCAGCATTCCCTAGGGCCTCAGTCAGCTCGTCCTTCTCTCTGTCGGGAATGAACGTCCCTTCCTGCGCTGCGGTGATATACTTCTGAAGCTTCGTGATGGGTATTGCAAGTTGCTCGTCCGTCCAACGGCACTTCCCTATTTCAGGGTCCAAAGTTCCCCCAACCCCGAAGAACCAAGTGCTTGAACGGTTTGGCCAGTTCAATGTCTCTGGTTCGACCCCTTTAGCAATCAGGTCATTCTCAGCTTTGGCCCACAACGGCCGGGCTTTGAGGTAGCCACCTGACCCCGTGTGATGGTGATACTGCTTCTTTGCAGCGTTGTTCTTGTTTGTCTCTGACATTTTCTTACTCTTGTCTGATGTCTTATAGGCCACAAATGCGGGCCACTGATCTCTTATCTTCTCAAATCGGCCGATGAATTCTGGAGTCTCACCTTTGTCGACAAACTTTGATTTCAACTCTTTCTTCCACCTCCTGAATAGATCTGCCATCTTCTTAAGAGCACACGCCTTGACCAGTGGCTCTATAACTGGCTTATGCGGATCCTCCTCTGGCGGTAGGGTGAAATTTGCCTTCAGTGCGGTCCAAAAATCATCTTTCTGTCTATCGGTGACATAATCACCTTCAGGGGCGTCGTCCTTAGGCTTATTCCATTGCTTGATGCTAATCGGGATGTTGTCCCTAACAATAGCTCCGCACTGAGCAGCAAATGCGTCCTTGGTCCGCTTGGGTTCAATCGGTAGGCCATCGTCCGCGAGTGCTGTGATCGTGAACCTTTCATCCTTGCGCAACCTCTTCTTCGGGCCTCGTCTCGTTACCGAAGTTCGGCTCGATCCGGAGGGCTATAAAAGATGAAAGAAGAGTTAATATATGTACATACCAAACCAGTTAATGCATCAATTAGCTAGTCAGCACAGGTTTAATTAATATATATACCTCGCCGGACTTTGCAACAGCTCCCTCCTCCGTTCGGTCACCGGAGCCATCATGATCATGTCCTTCCTCCTCCATTGTTCGATCACCGGAACCGTGATCCTCTCCTTCCGTACCATCGGTGTCGTTGAGAAACGACAAGGGATCACCTCCGGCGAGGATTATCTCCCCCAACAACTGTTCTTGTTCCAAGTCTCTTTGATCCATAGTTTCTGCAAATATTACAACATGGCAATATACAAACATGAGAGATGGATATATTAGTGGCAAACATAGACCTAGCTAGCTAATCACAACAAGGTATCATATGCATATATGAGCAATGGATTAGTTGGGGTGGCCTCGACAACGCTCTTATAACTTGGTAAATTTGGGTGGCCTCGACAACTCTTCTAGGGTTTGGGGTGGCCACGACAATGCTTTTTTTCTAGGGTTTGGGTGGCCTCGAGAGTTGGTTGCCTCTCTCGAGAGTTGGTCGCCTCTCTCATGAATGTCCGACGTTCCCCCTCATGTCATGTCCGACGTCCCCCCTCATGTCGATAGTTGGTCGGGCGAGCGGACCGCCTCTCTCTCTCATGCATGTCGAGTTTCCCGAGAGAGTTAGGGGATACTTGCGGACTCCTCCCCCCTCATTTTCCCGAGAGAGTTAGGGGACATACTTGCGGACTCCTCCCCCCTCATTTTCCCGAGAGAGTTAGGGGACATACTTGCAAACATGAATGTCGTCCGACGTCCGGACCGCCTCTATCATGAATGTCCGACGTCCGGTTTGGGGTGGCCTCGACAACGCTCTTTCTTCTAGGGTTTGGGTGGCCTCGAGAGTTTATCGGGTAGGGACGGGAGGGGGTAGGAGATCGACAATGCTCTTTCTTCTAGGGTTTGGGTGGCCTCGAGAGTTTATTGGGTAGGGCGAGAGGGCTGGGATTCTCTTAACCTTTTAGGGATTTAACAAAATGGCGCCATTCTAGATGTGCAGAAAATGGTCCATTCTGGATGAACATAAAAACATCATATTCCATCCACATCCATGCATACAAATTCTATGAACAAAAACATCATATAACTTTTGCATATATGAACATACATAGAACATAAAAAAATATTATATGAATAAAAAAACATCATATTCTATGAACAAAAAAACATCATATTTCATCCACATCCATGCATACATATGAACAAAAAAACATCATATATATGATCATCTATGAACAAAAAAAACATCATATTCTATGAAAAAAAAATCATCATATATATGAACAAAACAAATTATGAAAAATCAGGACATATCATCTTATATACACATACATATCATCATATACACTACATATCATCTATGAACAAAAAAAATCATCATATATATGAAAAAAAAGGACAGAGAGGAGGACAGGGAGGAAAGGGGCGCCGGCTCGACCGAACGGGGAGGAGAGGTGCGGCGTGGTCGGGGCAGGCCGGGGGCGCAGGGCGGCGTTGGGGCAGGGGCACGGGGCGGCCGGCGTCGAGGCAGGGGCACGGGGCGGCCGACGTCGAGGCAGGGGGCACGGGGCGACGCGTCGGGGCAGGGCAGGGCCGTGGGGCGGCGCGTCAACGTCGGGGCAGGGACGGCGACGGCGACGGCGACGAGGAGCGGGCGGCGACGGCGACGACGACCTCGGGGCGGCTCGGGGAGGCGACGGCGTCGAGGACAGCAGCAGTAGCCTGGCAGCATGGAGAGAAGAATGGCGGGTGGGGGAAAATTTCCTAAGTCTTGGGTTATATAGCAACCACCTTTGGTCCCGGTTAGTGGAACCAACCGGGACCAATGCCCCCTTTAGTCCCGGTTGGTGCCACAAACCGGGACCAAAGGTCTCTTTTCGTCAGCCCAAAGGGCGGGAAGCAGAGACCTTTGGTCCCGGTTGGTGGCAGCAACCGGGACCAAAGGTGGGTATTGGTCCCGGTTCGTTCCACCAACCGGGACCAAAGGTGGGTATTGGTCCCGGTTGGTGCCACCAACCGGGACCAAAGGGCTGCGGCTGGCACGGGTGGATGTTTAGTCCCACCTCGCTAGCTGAAGGGCGCCGATACTGGTTTATAAGCGCTGGTGTGCCTCCCCTTTCGAGCTCCTCTCTTATGCAGGCTTTCGGGCCTAAACATGTCACTGCCTGTGGGCCTACTGGGCCTTCTATGGGCCTGCATCCTGGCCCAACGAACGGTTGGGTTTCTAGTCGTATGCAGGCCATGGTGGCCCAGTAGGTGGCATTTTTTTATTTTTTTCCAGTATTTTTGTTTTGTTTTTTGCTTTATTTATTTTTTTAAATTTTTTTCCAATATTTTTCTTCTGTTATTTTAGTTCTTTCTTTTTAACAAATAAATACTTTGATAATTTTAGTTGCATAATTCCATTATTTTTGTTTTATTTTTTGCTTTATTTATTTCCAGTGTGTTTTATCATTATATTCTTTTTGCTATTAATGTTTTGAACAAAAAATACTTTGATAATTTTAGTTGCATAATTTTTATATAATTATAGTTTCAAAAATACTAGAGGTTTATAAAAGCTTTTTAGTTGATTCTTTTTTGAACTCCACTCCCATGATGTTTTGAAAGAAATTAAAAAGCACTTCAAATGAACTCTGAAAAGGTTGAAAGTTGGCATGGTATCATCAATTCACCCACATAGCATGTGCTAAAAAGTTGAGAGGGTTACGGCGAAAACTGGATGCACTTCGTGTACAAAATGGACAATCTCTTTCGAAGTATCAGGGTTTCGGACGAAAACACATCTGTTACAAAGGGATTTCATTTTTTTGAACTTATTTGAACTCCAGACTTTTTGTGTGTTCAAAATGCACCATTCAAAGCCACATCATCAATTTTCAACCCTTTCTGAATTCATTTGGTATTTTTCATGCACTTACTGATTTTTTTGAGCTAAATGGCCCTGAAATTGAAAAGCACTACAAATGAACTCTGAAAAGGTTGAAAGTTGGCATGGTATCATCATTTCACCCACATAGCATGTTATAAAAAGTTGAGAGGGTTACGGCAAAAACTGGATGCACTTCGTGTACAAAATGGACAATCTCTTTCGAAGTATCAGGGTTTCCGACGAAAACTCATCTGTTACAAAGGGATTTCATTTTTTTTGAACTTATTTGAACTCCAGACTTTTTGTGTGTTCAAAATGCACCATTCAAAGCCACATCATCAATTTTCAACCCTTTCTGACTTCATTTGGTATTTTTCATGCATTTACTGATTCGGACAAAAACTCCAAACAATCTCTTTCGAAGTATCAGGGTTTCGGACGAAAACTCATCTGTTACAAAAGGCATTTAATTTCTTCACATGTAACTAAAGGTGGGCATTGGTCCCGGTTGGTGCCACCAACCGGGACTAAAGGGTGGTGCTGCCCGGGGCCAAAAGTTTTGTTTTAGTTTCATAAAAGTTTTGTTTTAGTTTCCAATAGGGTAGGTCCCAAAATATAGATTTCTTCTTCCACATGGGTGCGCGTCCCGCATCGTCAGTCGGAACAGATAGTCCGCCAGGACCCTTTCCAAAGATTACTTGTAAATCATTGACCATATCAAGTATGTGATCACCAGTACGGAGGGCGGGCTTCTTTCGGTGATCTGCCTCACCTTTGAAATGCTTTCCTTTCTTTTGACATTGATGGTTGGTTGGAAGAAATCGACGATGCCCCAGGTACGCATTCTTCCTGCATTTGTCCAAATATATACTGTCGGTGTCATCTAAACAGTGTGTGCATGCGTGGTATCCCTTGTTTGTCTGTCCTGAAAGGTTACTGAGAGCAGGCCAATCATTGATGGTTACAAACAGCAACGCATGTAGGTCAAATTCCTCCTGCTTGTGCTCATCCCACACACGTACACCTTCTCCATTCCACAGCTGTAAAAGTTCTTCAACTAATGGCCTTAGGTACACATCAATGTCGTTGCCGGGTTGCTTAAGGCCTTGGATGAGCACTGGCATCATAATGAACTTCCGCTTCATGCACAACCAAGGAGGAAGGTTATAGATACATAGAGTCACGGGCCAGGTGCTATGATTGCTGCTCTGCTCCCCAAAAGGATTAATACCATCTGCACTTAAACCAAACCATACGTTCCTTGCGTCACCTGCAAAGTCCCCCCACCTTCTCTCGATTTTTCTCCACTGCGACCCGTCAGCGGGTGCTCTCAACTTCCCGTCTTTCTTACGGTTTTCTTTGTGCCATCGCATCAACTTGGCATGCTCTTTGTTCCTGAACAGACGTTTCAGCCGTGGTATTATAGGAGCATACCACATCACCTTGGCAGGAACCCTCTTCCTGGGGCGCTCGCCCTCAACATCACCAGGGTCATCTCGTCTGATCTTATACCGCAATGCATCGCATACCGGGCATGCGTTCAAATCCTCGTACTCACCGCGGTACAGGATGCAGTCATTAGGGCATGCATGTATCTTCTGCACCTCCAATCCTAGAGGGCATAGAACCTTCTTTGCTTCATACGTACTGCCGGGCAATTCGTTATCCTTTGGAAGCTTCTTCATCATTATTTTCAGTAGCGAACTAAATCCCTTGTCAGATACACCATTGTCTGCCTTCCATTGCAGCAATTCCAGTGTGGTACCGAGCTTTGTGTTGTCATCTTCGTAATTTGGGTACAACCCTTTTTTGTGATCCTCTAAAATGCGATCGAACTTCAACTTCTCTCTTTCACTTTCGCATTCTCTCTGTGCATCAACAATGACCCGGCGAAGATCATCATCGGGCACTTCGTCTGGTTCCTCTTGATCTTCAGCTTCCCCCATTGCAGCAGCACCGTATTCAGGGGGCGGGTAGTTGTCATCATCCTCTTCTTCTTCGTTGTCTTCCATCATAACCCCTCTTTCTCCGTGCTTGGTCCAAACATTATAGTGTGGCATAAAACCCTTCTCAAGCAGGTGGAAGTGAAGGGTTTTAGAGTTGGAGAAAGCCTTCGTATTCTCACAGACAGTACATGAACAATGCATAAAACCATTCTGCTTGTTTGCCTCAGCCGCTTCGAGAAAATTATGTAGGCCCTTAATATACTCGGAGGTGCGTCGGTCACCGTACATCCATTGTCGGTTCATCTGCGTGTGTTATATAGTTCTCATTATTGAACAACATATAAATCTCTAGAGCATCTAATTAAAACATACATTGAAACTATGTAAAAAATTTAAATGTAACAACAAATGCGATCATAACCGCAACTAAGGTACCAATTGATCAAATGGCATAATGATACCAAGCCTCAGTATGAATGGCATATTTTCTAATCTTTCTAATCTTCAAGCACATTGCATCCATCTTGATCTTGTGATCGTCAACGACATCGGCAACATGCAACTCCAACTTCATCTTCTCCTCTTCAACTCTTTGTAATTTTTCTTTCAAGTAATTATTTTCTTTTTCAACCAAATTTAACTTTTCGACAAGAATTTCTATGTCGGTTGGAATTTCCGATTCACATACCTCCTAGATTAAAAAATCTATGTCACGTTGGTCGGCATAATTGTCGTAAACACTAAATAAAACTAATAGTTATAAAAGATAATATATACCATATCCGAATCATAGACAGGACGAGGGCCGACGGAGGCGGATACCAAATCCATCGCACAATATAATAACAAACAATAATAAAAGTAAGAAAATTACACAAGTATCTATCTAAATTATACAAGTAAGAACTTTTTCCTTTTAGAAAGAAGATAAGAAGAAGAGGCTAACCATGGTGGTGTCGGCTTCGAGATGGGCGCGGGCGATCGACGGCGCTGAGGACGGGGACGGGACAGGACGGACCGCCAAACCTAGACAAATCTTGAGGAAAATGGAGATTGGACAAGGAGCTTCGAGAGGAGAAAGATTAAGTGTGGCTCGGGCATTTCATCGAACACCTCATGTGCATAGGAGGTGAGCTAGAGCACCACAAAAGCTCTCCCACGGCCGGCCAAAAAAACAGAGCAGTGCACTGCTCTGCTCGCGGGGGTATATATGGGCCAACCATTGGTTCCGGTTTGTGGCTGAAACCGGGACTAAAGGTCCCTAATTGGTCCCGGTTCCAGCCACAAACCGGGACCAATGGTTGTGGGCCAGGAGCGAGGCGCATTGGTCCCGGTTTGTGTCTGGAACCGGGACCAAAGGGGTCACCTTTAGTCCCGGTTCCAGCCACAAACCGGGACCAATGGTTGTGGGCCAGGGGCGAGGCGCATTGGTCCCGGTTCGTGTCTGGAACCGGGACCAAAGGGTCAGACGAACCGGGACCAATGGCCCACGAGGCCCGGCCGGCGCGCTGGCCTCACGAACCGGGACCGATGGCCCCATGGGTCCCGGTTCGTGAGTGAACCGGGACTAATGGGCTTCTCAGGGGTGGACCGATGCCCTGTTTTGTACTAGTGTAAGTCGACGGCCTGAGGCCGTCGGCATAGGCCCTGATTCCGGTAGTGCATGTTGTGAGCAAGCTACTCCAAAACGGGTCTGCAGGAGTACCAAAGCATACTAGGATACCAATCACGCAAGATCAAATCATTCGAACTCAAAAACTGCATTCGTACTGACTTGTGTTGCTCACTCCAAATCACCAGTCACGAGAGAAGATTGGCATACTGTTACAGGAGCAGAATGCCCGTGGCCTAGCCAACATCAGAGATGCAATGTTTAGCTGAAAACATTTTACAACGGATCCGGAAGAGATAACCTGGAGTTAACATTGTTTAACCGACAAGATTAAGCACTGATTATCCAAGTTTCACAGGTTAAGCATCAATTATCCAAGTTTCACAGATTAAGCATCGATTATCCAAGTTACACGGAACAAGTTAGTCACATGATCAATCTTTAAGCACTACCTACAGGACCAATTTCATTGCATGGCAGTATTCGACAATATCAAGTTCACACGAAACAATCCATTGTCATTGTTGTTGATCGGCTACAAAACATTATAGGAGTACCAACAATTCTTCTGTAACACATCCCACGGCAGTATTTCAGCAAAAAAAAGTCATCAGTTCACAAGTGCTTATTACAACAATGGATCGATGTCCACACAACCAGTCAGCAAAATAGCTTTAAAAGATAGTAACAGTTATCAAGAGTTTTGCTACTCAGGTAGTTCATGAACTACAGGATGTTGGGCTCCAACCAAACGGTTGGTTTACCGCCGGCATTCTGCCGATGGCCCAACACGCAACATTTCGAGCGCTTTGGTAATTTCTTCGAAGCTTTAGACACATTCACTCTGTTTGAATACAACAGGTTAATAAGCAGATCATTTATAATTAAAAATAATGCTAGTGTACTGAGTTTGGTTCCATGTGTTACGCACCTTAAGCAGCGCATGGCAGCAAACCATCCCAGCATGTTCAAATTATTGAAAAAACTCTCGTCGTCATTTACTTCTATCTTGAACGACGAACACTAATAGTCTAGCCTTAGTCATGCATAGAAAATTTGTTCAAAGGTTCAGGATGCCTTAGTTATGCATAGAAAATTTGTTCAAAGGTTCAGGATTCTGTGAAACCAAGGAAATAAATTATGGTAAAACCATTATGATTGACAACCGACAGAACCAACAACCTAAACACAGCCACCTTGCCTCTAGAAAATCCTCAAACCAAACCTCCTGTGTGAAATCACCCCAAATACATTGCTGAACATTTTTGTCCCAAACGACCATCATCAAAGTTTTACTCCAAACCAATCATCTCCCAATCAAAACAATCCTTTGACTTGCAAGGATCAAAACTCATCAACCAGAAATGGTTATACTGAATCCAACATCACTAACACCCCATAACTGCAACCTGCATTGTTCCATTGCCCTCTAAAAAGTAACCAACAACCTAAACACAACCAGCTTGCCTCTAAACAATCCTCAAAACAAGACTCATGTGTGAAATCACCCCAAGTACAATGATGAACATTATTGTCCCACTCAACCATCCGCAAAAGTTTTGCTCCAAATTTACCACGTACCATTCAAAAAAAATCCCGTGGCTTCCACTGAATCGAAACTCATCAAATAAATATGCTAATTCTGAACCCAACATCACTAACCCCAAAACTCCAAGCTACAAATGTTCCATTCGGTCATGTACATGCTACCCCAAGTAAAAAAGGTTATCTACTTGACTACCCCATTTACAACGCTGCCTGTGGCATGGGGAAAAATCGAACAAACATACTGCTCATCCAAACAAATCTGTCCCAATTTGCACTGAAACTAATTTTACAGTGAAAATATGTACCAAACACCCAGCTTCAGTTCAAGTTCTGTGCTAACTAGCCAAAGCTAACAAACAACCTTTCTAAATATGCAAACTTGCTAAAGAGCTGCAAAATCAGAAGGAGAGAGGGATGTTCAGCACAGTCTCTGACTAACCTTCGTGTCCAGCCACTCGTAGCTTCAGAGCACACGTCGTATCGGGCTGCATCTGTACATGGCTGTGCTTTGCCGGCCGGGTCCATCTCGACAACAGGGGCACTCATCGAATCCTGGGACTCCACTGGTAGAACGGAACCAATCCACATCGCCGGTCTGGCAGGAGCAGAATACACATACCCGTTGAGCTCAACCCCATCAGTGGACATCTCTCCGGAGCACAGCCGTTGCCGCCATGCGCTTTTGGGAAAGAGAAGGGGATGGGGAAGGCAAAACTGTCTCGTGGCTCTGGGCTACGCCACACGGTAAGCGAGGGATGGGTTGGCATGGGATCCCCTCACCTGTGCCGTTTCGAACCAGCACCCATGGGCCAGCCTTCTGGATTTTTGTCAGAAAAGCCTACCTACACTTTCATATTGACAGAAAAGACCACGTTCAGACAATATTGACAGAAAGGACCACGCCCGCCGTGACGACAGGTCTGGCAGCCAACACGTGGCACCTGCCGCCACGGGCCAAGGCGACAGGACCTATCGCCTTGGGCTGAGGCGGCAGTTCCGGTGTAACAGGTTTCCTCAGCCCCGCGGCGTATATCAATAGGACGGCGCTTGCCTGCTCCCTCCGCATGCTCCCATCCGTGCTCCCTCCTCGCTCATTTCACATCCAACGGTTGGGTCACCTTTTCCTCCCCGTTTCCTCTATAATAAGGAAACAAAAATAAATAATTCCTGTATTTTTCCATCCTCCCTTACGTACTGTACCGTTTACCCCTTCCTCCCGTATTTGCGTCTTCTCCACTGGATCATCCCCAGCGCGCCGCCCAACTCGATGCCCCATACCATCGCCACAAGCAGCTGACGAGCCCAGCCACCGCCGGCAGCATTGCCATGGCACTAGAGCTCCATGCACCTGGTGGCCGCGGCCGTGTGCGCATGCACGCGGCCAGCAGCGGAGGATAGCATGTTCCCGGCGATCACCTGCGGCACGAGCAGCTGCTGCACCCAGGGTGTCCCGCTTGAACACGGCCGTGTTCTTGTTCGTCAGCATGTATCCGCGGCTTGAGAACAAGGACACTAGCTTGAGCACAGCGAGGTCCACAAGTTCAGGTTCTTGCCCCGCAGCAGCGTCAGCTTCGCCGCCGGCAAGGCCCACGAGATTTACGCCACAGGGCAGGGCCGGCAAAATCAGGGGCCCTGTGCCAAACTTTAAAAATGGGCCTACCACTACATGAAGAATGTTTAGCGAAGAGACTACTGCGGCATAGCACCAAGTGGTCATCTACAATCAAAGGCGTTTCCCTAGTGCATTTTTTAAAAGGACTCAAAGTTATATTTTCAAACATTTTAGAAAAATCATATTAAATAATTATTTTCATGGCGTTTTGATCAAAATGCCTAAATACACTATATATTAAGGCAAGTAGAAAAAACACTTCAGAATAGTTTCCAGGCTAAGGTGTTTTTATTATTAGATGATATATTAAGGTGTTCTTCACTACGCCTCAAATCATCATTCCGTGTGAAAAGCCTGGGAAGAATGCTACCGGACAAGGCGTCTTATATACTTGTACCGAAGATTTATTGCTTGAAAGTGTCGAGCAAATAGGTCAGTTGGTTGATGTCTCTTTTTGCTAGCACGAGGTCATGAGTTATCTCAGACGAAACGCATAGACATTTTTTCAGTCAGCTATCCTGGCCAGGTGGTAATGTTGGGCCTTCAGCCTATGGCTGAAATTCGGGGCCCCTGGAAATCGTGGGCCCTGTGCGGCCAGCACGGGTTGCATGTACCTTGGCCCGGGCCTGTTACGCCACGATGGCGGCGGCGCCGAGCACGTACACCACCAGGAGAATGGCTAGGAAAACAAATAACAAATGGACTCAAAGCTCGAGCTCGGTTACTTCTCTGAGACGCACACAGCTAGCCGAGCAGCCGTACACGTAGCCTATTAAGATTGATTGATCTAGTGCAGGCAGGTACTACGTACGCACGAGCCATCGGAAAGCCGGAGATTGATTAGCTAGAGGCCGTCTGCGCCAACAATGTCCAGACGGTACACATGCTCGATCGACGCCGTCACGGCGGATGCAATGGTGAAGAACAGGTCGATGCTGCCGAGCTCCATCCTCCCTTCGCGGTCGGTTGCTAACAATATGCATGCGCGTACGGTTTGTGAGAGTCGAGACTTACGTACGGGAGGATAAGGAAATACAAGAATTGTTCTTTTTTTCCTTGAAAAAGGGAACCGGGGGAAGAGAAAATGACGGAGCCGTTGGATGTGAAATGAGCAAAGAGGGAGCACGGATGGGAGCATGCGGCGGGAGCAGGCAAGCTATATCAACGGAATGGTGGGCCTGCGGACCCCGCAGCCAGGCCACGTGGAACCTGACGCCACACACCATGGCGGCAGCCTGCGCAGATGCTGTGTCGATGCTGTGCGCCACGCGACAGCGGGCGGCAGGCTCCTGTTCAGGGCGCGCCATTTTTGAGGACTCATCGCTATAAAGTCAATTTAGACGCGGGTGCAATGGTTTATCTGAAGATTGCTTATCCATCCACAAACGAACAGCCGTACGTCGTTAGCTCACGCCTTGTTACTGGCTGATGGTTCCATTCCAAATTAATCAACTGGAGCTGCTTCGGCACACCCCCCCTCCCTAACGTATAAGGACATTTTGGGCATACGGTAAGCACCGTATGCCCACGCCCGTACGCGACGGCGGCAGACGCGTACAGCCGAGCCGATACGGCCGCCTGGCGCCTACCTCGCCCGGCGATTGCAAAAAGAAAAAAAGAACACAACGCACACGCACGACCTAGCCCGATCCAACGTCGCCCCGGCCGGCCGATCGCCGCCCTTGCCCGCCCTACATTACGGCCGTCGCTGCCGCCGGTTGCAGACGGCGGTGGCCATCCCCCGGCACGCGACGCGTCTCACCCCGCCCGGACCTCGTCAGCCATTTCCCCGGCTTCACCCCCGATCTGGCCTCCGTGGACGTCGTCGAAGTCGTTGCCGTTCACAATCACGACGTGATCTGCATCCATGCACGTCATCGCCGTCCGCAATAAAGCCGGAGTGCACGTACCTCACGGCCTTGCCGCCGGACATCAAGACCCGCCACCCTCTAGGTTTGTCATGTAAACCGTCCAGTTCGCATCAAAACGACTTAGTTGCTGTTCATCGGCATGACCCTAGTACATCTAGTTTGATTTTCAATTGAGATATGATTTTTTATTTAAAATTGCACAGTGTTGGTACTGAGGTTATTCAATGGAGAAAGAAACAGGATATACGGATGCACTCTTCCACACGAGTGAGTGGTATGGTAGCGATACTGTCGGTCGTACCGATAAGGATCGCATTAATGAAGATGATTATACCAGCGACAATGAATCGTGGTCGTCATACGATAATTTACCTGAGGATGACTTTCAAAAGAATGAGGATGGTGCTTGCAGTGAAAACGTAAATGATGTGTACATTGATTTCATCTGACAAACAACCATATGGCTACTTACACGTGTATGCTGTTTTTTATCTACAGGAATATATTGATGTCCAGAATGACGAAAGAGTTTTCAGGAATCTTTCGCCGATAACTTAAGTCAGGTTCGTTCAAATATTTTGTACGTCACACAATCATAGGAATTTAATAATGACAACTTACATGTGCTTATGTGTAATTTTGTAGGATGGTCTGGATGATCGTAGTGATGATGATGGCCATGAGCATGACGGTGCAGGTGATATGGACATTGAGGAGGCTGAAATCCAGCAACAGGCACTGCAGACACATTGGAAGGTTATGGCTATGACCTTTGGATCACAATGGGAGGCTTACAAGTTCTATAATAACCACGCCAGAGAGCGTGGATTCAGTATCAGAAAAGAGAAGGTGAAACGAGGGAAAGGTCTTTCAGGAACTATAAGGTACAGGCGGTACGTTTGCTCCAGGGTAGGAAAACGGCTGAGTAAATTCTTAAACCCGGAGGGCCGCACCCGCAGGCTAAGACCTGAGACTCGGTGCGACTGTGGCGCGCAGTTGGTCGTGAAGTTGGACAAAGCACGTGGAGTTTGGTTCGTCACGGCATTCGTGGATGATCACAACCATTTGCTGGCTAGACCGGACAAGGTGGCATTCCTGCGGTCACATAGAGTGGTAGGAGATCACCAGAGAGCTGAGATTTTAGCGATGGAAGCAGCTGGGATCAGAAAGCACATCATCGTCGTTAACTTCATCAGCAGGTATGGTTCGTACGATAAGTGTGGCCTTGTGAGGCGAGACGTCTACAACCTATGCTGCAGAGAGAAAATGAAATTGATTGCAAAGGGTGATGCTGACACGGCAATCTACATTATGAGGAGCAGAAAGGACAAGGATCCAGACTTCTTCTTTGAGTACGTGCTCGATAAGGAAGGGCGATTAAAGAGCATGTTCTGGTGCGATGCACAGTCACGGCGGGACTATCAGTTGAGATGTGACTGTGTTTGACAACACATACAAGATGAACAGATATGGTATGCCCTTCGTCCCCTTTGTTGGTGTAAATAATCATTGTTGCACCACTGTGTTTGTTTGCGCCATTGTGTCTGACGAGACCAAAGGTACGTACGTGTGGCTGCTCCAGACATTCATGAAAGCAAATTGTCAGAAGAAGCCAAAGTCAGTCATCACAGATGGAGACGTTGCAATGATCCGAGCTATTCAGATTGTCCTTCCAGATGTGTTTCATCGTCTTTGCTCATGGCATGTGGAGAAAATATGCAGAAGCACCTTAATTATAAGTCACTGAATGAGTTCAGGTCACTGTTGTACTACTCCACCACTCCTGCTAACTTTGAGGCGAGATGGCTCGCTTTTGTCGGTAAATGGAAGACCGATAAAACAGAAGAGTGGCTGAATAGGATGTACAGGAAGAGGAGTCTTTGTGCAGCATCATATCTTTCAGATGGATTTTTTCTTGGTATGCGCAGTAATCAGAGGAGTGAAAGCCTGAACTCTTGTCTTTACCTTCACCTCGACTACGGTATGACCATTGTTGATTTAGTAGTGCATTATGAGAACTGCATAGTTCGACTATGTGAGAATGAGGCGCATGACGACTGTCGTTCTAACCAGTCAGTACCACCATCTGAAACTGAGTATAAGGATATTGAGAAGCATGCTGCCGGTGTATTCACTCAAGCCAATTTTTATATTCTTCAACAAGATCTGAAGAAGATGGGAGAGCTGGAGATTTTTGAGACGCTAGTGGGAGTTGATGGTCACACCTTTAACGTCACATGGAAGAATAACCGCAAATTTCAGTTTAGAGTTAAGTATCGCCATGGAAACTCAGAGGAAACGATAGAATGCAGTTGTGGACGAATGGTTCGGAAAGGGTTGCCTTGCAAACACATTCTATATGTACTGGTTCATCTGAAAATATCTGAAATACCTAAGTGTTGCATCCTTAAGAGGATGTCGAAAAATACGAGAGGTGGGCTACCTACATAGCGCAAGAGTGATATGTTTGGCTGGGGTTGGTCAGGGTCAGAGCAGCGTGCTTGATATAGTCAACTCAGTATAACAGGTGCAGAAGCTTTCCACATTGCGTCAAATGATTCATTCGCGTTCAATGAGTTGATGCAGTGTCTGCAGAATATAATATCGAAGAAAAAGGTCTCCAATGATGAAGCTGTTGGTCATAGAAGGTATGTTCATGACGAGGCACGTGAGCCGGAATGAGGTGCCGATGTTATACGTGATCCTGTGAAAGTTTCCACGAAGGGTGCATCTAAGCAGAGCAAGACAGAGCGGTCAAAAAAAGATCCAGATGTTACAAAAAATGGCAGACCAAAATCTTTTGACGAGAGGAAAAAGGGTCCTTTGTGCAGCCTATGTCGCAATCCAGGTCATATAAAGCAGACGTGCAAGTTGAACGAAAAGTAAGTTTTACATTTTAGTTGTCTGTTTTTACCGTATTTATTTCTCACAAGTTGATTATATTTTGTTATGTAGGAACCAGGCATAGAGATGTAGCTTCATTCATCGAAATAAGACAAAGAATTACATGCGTCATTCCAGGAGAAGTTGCGTTACATTTTGACAGCCAAATGACCGGTTTTCAATTTGCATGTGATTATGATGCAAGACATAATATCTATGTGTGAGACTATTTTGTTCAACGCTATTGAGACAATTTGTTGACGTTTGATTATAAAATATATGTGTGTGAGACTATTTTGTGTAAAACTTCATGATAATCTTTTGAAATTTGTTTATTTTTCTGTGTGAAACCAAATATATATTCAGTACTGTTACTGTTGTTATGTTTATCACTTTGTGTGAGACAATATGTAATTAGTGCTGTATTTTGTGGCGGAATTGTTGAAAAAAAATAAGCCCACCCCGCTTCTGGGCCGGAAGGCAGGTCTACTTGGACCGGCATGATCAAGCCACGAGGCGAAAGGGCCGGCCTTTCGGCTGCGGTACGGCCCATCGGCGGGGCACAACGGGGCAGAGGTGGGTAACATGCAATTGAATTGAGCTTAGCATCGCCTACCGACGCGGCTATTTAAGCCAGTCGGGGCGTCCTTCGGCGGGCGAGGTGGGACTAAACTTCCCTTCTCGCGCCAGGGGCAGCCGGAGACGCATATGAGGGGGCGCTAGGGCCGCGCGTGGGCCAGCGGCCCAGTTGCGGCGCGCGTGGGGGTGCGCTGGGCGCCGCGCATGATCCGGCCCAGTGACTGTGCGTGGGGGTGTTTGTCGGGGGTGGCGGTGCATGGCGGAAATTTAGTCCCACCTCGCCCGCCGAGAGGCGCGACGACCGGCTTAAATAGCCTCGTCCTCGCCGCGAGGTAAGCTCCTTTATACTATCACCCGCTGCTCCCTGCCCGTTGTGCCCCACCTCTGGGCCGGCCCGAGGTCGAAAGGCCGCCCCTTTCGCCACCCGGCTTGATCGGGACGGTCCGAGTAGACTCGCGCCGGCCATCATATAGTTTGGGTGGGCTTTTTATATTTTTTCGTAGGCAGATTTAACTTTATGTCTAAGAAACTTATTGTAATAAACATGACGGCAGTCATATATATAACTTAAACATAAAAGCAGTAATATATATTTCAGTTGACGCTTCACAAATACACAAGGATGAAACCGTACAAGAAATAATTTCAAAGTTTCATGTCTCGTTACAATAAAAAAAGTCACAAGTAGCACAAGTAATAATTTCAAAGTGCAATGTCGCATCACAAACAAAAAAGTAACAAGTACGGAACAACGGCAGGGAAACCTTCTACGGGACAAAAACCCTACCCTATGCTAGTACTTATGCCCTCTCCATGATTTTCACAACTTTCATCTTGACCTTGTCTAGTGTGTTAGCCTCTGAAAAAAGAATTTCCACGACAATACGTGGCCTCGATGCATTAATCTCTTGCTGGTCAAATGAAAATGTCCAGCCATCCCCGTCCCAGTGTTCGATGCACCTCATTACGAAGAGTCCACACGACACTCTGAAATAAAAACACGTGGTCAGCTAAGGATCTAACATAGGATTACTTGTGACATTGTTTTCAAGTGTAAACTTACGCATCCATCTTTAACGGCATGTTGTACTCCTTTATTGGCCACGAAGTTACATCCGGAAATCGTTCCACTTGTAGAGATAAGTTTGCCTGCTGGATATCTATACCAATTTCTGCTCTCTGAAAAAAATAAACAAAGCAATGTATAATTTCTACTAGCCGAAATGCATGTCCCAACAATTTTGTCCATGTGTATAAGGAACTGTAAACTTACCAGTGTCTCAATAAGTTTAGGAACTCTTGGAGAGATTTTACCACCAGAGTTAAGAACTTGAAATTCTTGCTTAACTGTGTGCATCACAATTGTTATATAATGATTGTTGTTCACATGCAAAGGAAAATAAGCCTGTACAACCATAAATTTATCTTAGTGTAAATAAAGATCGTTGCATACTCAAACAAACAAATATGAAAGCAATACCTTGTTCTGTCTGAAATACTCATCCATCACTCTCGTAACGACTTTTGTTTTCCTTGTGAACTTCTCCAAATTTTTATCCTTGATAGACTTAGTCTTTCCTGCCGCCCGGTCAAGAAGCCATTTTGGCAACCACGTTGATGCTATGTGACGATCACCAAAACCACGGTACTGTAGGTGTTTACAGTAAGAATTTATGACCTACGGATATCACCACGAATATAATGTTCTCAGTAATTTTGCACTACAGTTGACAAGTGTAGTTAAAAAACTCATACTTACAGCGCCATTCAACCACTCATAGTTGAGGACTAGATGAAGCATTTCAACCGTGCAGATGTCCCCTTCTGGTTCCAGCACACTAACCACTGTATCGTTGAGATGCTTCTTGGACGATGCCAACGTCTCAATATAAACTTTAGCTGCCTCTATGTGATCTGGAGTCATATTATTTGGACTTGCTAAAATAGAATGTGGTGAAGCAAATAGACCTACAACAATGTAATTACACCGAGTTAAATAACTGCAATAATTATATAACACTTACATTGACAAAAAAGTCGTATGTGACTTACTTTTTTTCACACGTTTCCTGCCAATGTCCTGCTCGTAGGGGGACTGAAAATATTTTGAAAGATTTCGCTTGCGCTTACCTTCATTCCCCTTACTGCCACTAGCTATAGCTTTCTTGCACATTGTCTGCAAACTATCATAAGTTTCATCGGACTTTGATGGAGACAAACCACCCCTAGATTCGCCGGATATAGCACCATTTTGCGGGGTTCAAGAAAAAGATGGGAAGTATTTTGTCGGTACAGAAGATGCCGGAGACGGAGACTTTCCATTCTCCAAAATAATGGAAGGATCATTAGCTTCACCTTTACCCGGTGTAGTAGTTGGAGCACCCATGTCATCAACGGGCACGGAGGTGCCATTCAAACCCGTGAACGATTCATCATTTTTCTCCTCCGTGTCTACATGCAAACTAGCATTTGAGTCAACTTCTGGAAACTCTTTTGGCTTGTACCTGACATTCTCCCTGTGAACAGCCTCATCGATAGCATCATAGTTGTCAATGTTCTCCCGCTTAAATGTCTTGTACATGACTCCTTCCATGTTCAACTTTTCAATGACCATCTACAAGGACAACACATTCAGTACTAGAATAAGTGAACCACATTTAATAAGAATTCAGCATTACCTGTGCACATCTCTCGGGAATACGCAGAACCTCTTGCTGAAGCTGTTTTATGTATGTCATCACACGGTCCATACTAGGGTTCATGCTGGATGAAACCCCTGATGTACTTGTCTTTATTTTCCGGCCACCGACTTTTCGTTTTGTTCGCTTCTCTTCTTCCGTGCATGCCATCATAAGCACCATGTACAAGCAGCACCGAATGAGCCCAAACTTTTTCCATACCCTCCCATGACAATGCCAAGCATCTATGCATTTTCTAGGGTTTTCCCGGTGAAAAAACCCTAAAACACAGCCCGGACGTGACACAACATTCGTTTGGTGTCCGAATTCGATAAATTTTTGCATTGAGTACCACGGTGGGCATGTCAACTGACTTGCAAAATTTGGGGTCATTCTGAAGATGACCAAAATTTGACCTTGTTCTGCGGAGGCCGTTCGGAGCGAATGGCCCATCTCGAAGGACCTTTTTTTGACATCCTTCAAATGGACCCAATTTTTTTTCATAATCTTGTACCATCATGACAAGCATGCATGCCAAGTTTCGTAGCCTTTTGCCACTCTATGCATTTTCTAGGGTCTTCCCGGTTAAAAAACCCTAAAACACAGCCCGGACGTGACGCAACGTTCCTTTGGTGTCCGAATTCGTTCAAATCTTGCGTGGGGGCCTACATTGGGCATGCCCACTTGCTGGCAAAATTTGATGTCATTTCATGCATGCCACCACAGAGCACCTGTAGAACCAGCACCGTTCGGGTCTGACGGAGGGCAAGTCCGAAGGACGTTTTTTTTCCGACTCCACCAAATGACCCCAATTTTTTTCACACATTGGCATCACCATGGGCATCATGCATGCCAATTTTTATCTATTGCCGACACTCTATGCATTTCCTAGAGTTTTCCCGGTGGAAAAACACTAAAACACTGCCCGGACGTGACGCAACATGCGTTTGGTGTCCGAATTCGTTCAAATCTTACGTGGGGGCCTACATTGGGCATGCCCACTTGCTGGCAAAATTTGGTGTCATTTCATGCATGCCACCATAGGGCACCTTTAGAACCAGCACCGTTCGGGTCTGACGGAGGGCAAGACCGAAGGACGTTTTTTTTCTGACTCCACCAAATGACCCCAATTTTTTTCACACATTGGCTTCACCATGGGCATCATGCATGCCAATTTTTATCTATTTCCGACACTCTATGCATTTCCTAGGGTTTTCCCGGTGGAAAAACACTAAAACACTGCCCGGACGTGACATAACATGCGTTTGGTGTCCGAATTCGTTCAAATCTTGCGTGGGGGCCTACATTGGGCATGCCCTCTTGCTGGCAAAATTTGGTGTCATTTCATGCATGCCACCACAGAGCACCTGTAGAACCAGCATCGTTCGGGTCTGACGGAGGGCAAGTCCGAAGGACGTTTTTTTTCCAATTTGAAGAGTGTTTTTTTTAATAATTATTCAACATTTTATAAAGTATAACAAAAAGCACATAAATAAAGTAAACTTTCTGAATATGTACAATTTTATAAACTATAAATAAAAGTACATAAATAATGAAAAAATAGTTATAAATTATAAATAAAAGTACCTAAATAAATACCAATTTGAAGAGTGTTTTTTAATAATTATTCAACATTTTATAAAGTATAAAGAAAAGCACATAAATAAAGTAAAATTTTATAAAGTATCTATTAAATAAAAGACGAAAAAAGAAAACAAAAACCCACCCTCGCTTGGTGCGCTAGGCGCCGTGCGTGAACGGGCCCTGTAACAGCGCACGTGAGCCAGCTGATAACCCACAAGTATAGGGGATCGCAACAGTTTTCGAGGGTAGAGTATTCAACCCAAATTTATTGATTCGACACAAGGGGAGCCAAAGAATATTCGCAAGTATTAGCAGTTGAGTTGTCAATTCAACCACACCTAGAGACTAAATATCTGCAGCAGAGTGATCAGTAGCACAGTAGTATGATAGTTTGATAGCAGTAGCAATAATAGTAACAGTAGCAGTAACGGTAATGGCAGTAGCAGTTGCAATTGTAAGAGCAGCAGCAACAGTGGTAACTTAGCAAGATTCAATATATGAAAAGCTCGTAGGCATTGGATCGGTGATATTCGTTGGATAACATTTATCATGTGACAGTTATAACCTAGGGCGACACAGAACTAGTTCCAATTCATCAATGTAATGTAGGCATGTATTCCGTATATAGTCATACGTGCTTGTGATAAGAACTTGCATGAATTTTTTTGTCCTACCCTCCCGTGGCAGCGGGGTCCATAAGGAAACTAAGGGATATTAAGGCCTCCTTTTAGTAGAGAACCGAAACAAAGCATTAACACTTAGTGAATACATGAACTCCTCAAACTACGGCAATCACCGGAAAGAATCCCAATTATTGTCACCTTGGGGTATGCGGATCATAACACGTAGCAGGTGCATACAACTTGCAAGATCGGATCAAGAACACAAATATATTGATGAAAACATAAAGGGTTCAGATCTGGAATCATGGCACTCGGGCCCTAGTGACAAGCATTAAGCATAGCAAAGTCATAGCAACATCAATCTCAGAACATAGTGGGTACTAGGGATCAAGCCCTAACAAAACTAACTCGATTACATGATAAATCTCATCCAACTCATCACCGTCCAGCAAGCCTACGAAGGAATTACTCACTCCCGGTGGTGAGCATCATGAAATTGGTGATGAAGGATGGTTGATGATGACGATGCCGGAAGATCCACCTCTCCGGAGCCCTGAACGGACTCCAGATCTGGCCTCCCGATGAAGAACAGGAGGTGGCGGCGGCTCCTTATCATGAAACGCAATAAAACTTTCTCTCTTATTTTTTTCTCTGGAAAACTGAATTTATAGCGTTGGAAATAGGTCAGACGGAGCCACGTGGGCCCCACGAGGTACCAGGGCGTGCCTGGGGGTGGCGCGCCCTGGTGCCTCGTGGGCACTGGGTGGCCCCCCTCCAGTAGTTCTTGATGCCAATATTTTTTATATATTCAATAAAAAATCTTTAGAAAGTTTCATCCAATTCCAAGAACTTTGATTTTCTGCACAAAAACAACATCATGGCAATTCTGCTGAAAACAGGATCAGTTCGGGTTAGTTCCATTCAAATCATGCAAATTAGGGGCCAAAACAAGAGCAAAAGTGTTTGGAAAAGTGGATACGACGGAGACGTATCAACTCCCCCAAGCTTAACTCATTTCTTGTCCTCAAGCAATTCAGTTGACAAACTGAAAGTGATAAAGAAAAACTTTTACAAACTCTTTTGTTCTTGTATATATATATATATGCTTAAGTAATGTCCAAGTTTTCAGCAAAGATTATAGCTAACCACGCAAATGATAACTCTTAAAAATTATGTTCACTCATATCAATGGCATAATCAACTAGCGAGCAATAATAAAATATCTCAAATGCCAACACTTTGTCAAAACAATCATGATATAATATGATAGCATGGTATCTCGCTAGCCCTTTCTGAAACTGCAAAACATAAATGCAGAGCACCTCCAAAATTCAAGCAGCGACTAAACATTGTAGTTCATGGTAGAAGAGATCCAGTCATGATGCACACAACATTAACTATACACAATGCATGAGAATGACAATAGTGCTCTCAGGTCTGGTGCTTGTTTGAGAAGGTGATGACTCAACAATAAAAGTAAAATAACATAAAAGTAAATAGATAGGCCCTTCGCAGAGGGAAGCATGGATTTGCAGAGGTGCCAGAGCTCGAAGCTTAAATTAGAGGTAATTAAATTTTGGGAGGTATGCCTTTCCTGTCAACGTCACGACCGAGAGTTTTCAATATCTTCCATGCTAAACACATTAGCGCCAGTTCCCAAGCGGTAAAGTAAAGTTTACCCCCCCTCCACCAACAATCACAAGCCATGGCTAGCCGAATCCTCGGGTGCCCTCCATACTAACAACTTTTCGGGGGAGTTTGTTTTATTATTTTGCATTCTTAATGATGGGACTGGGCATCCCGATTACCAGCCCCTCTCGTGCAAGGACAAGTGAGTAAACACTCATCATGAGAATAACCCACTTAGCATGGAAGATACTGACCGCCCCCTGTCGCTCCATGAGCGGTACTGGCACACAAAGCAGATATTCATTTGAACATTTAGAGTTGGCACATGCAAATTTACTTAGGACGGCAAGATAATACCGCATATAGGTAGATATAGTGGACTCATCTGGAATAACTTTAGTTTAAGGGTTTTGATGCACATGCAGCATTCCCGCTTAGTACAGGTGAAGGCTAGCAAATAGGTTGAGAAGCGACCAGCTAGAGAGCGAAAACGGCCATAACCATGCATTATGAATAACCAACATTGAATACTAGCATGAGTAGGATATAAACACCATGAACATAAATATCGTGGAGGCTATGTTGGTTTTGATTCAACTACATGCGTGAACATGTGCCAAGTCAAGCCACTTGAAACATTCAGAGGAGGATACCATATCATCATGTTACATCATGAACATTTTAATGCATGTTGATACTCAAGATAAATCATTATCCACTCCTAGCTACTTAAGCATGGTATGAGCAACTATAATCTCTAATTGTCATCACAAACATGTTTAATCATAATATGTTGAATCATGGATACTGAGTTAAACATATTTACAAAAACAAAGAACAAGTTGAGTTCATACCCGCTTTTCCTTGCCACATGTCATTTCATCAAATCGTCATCATTATTGCCTTTCACTTGCACGACCGAATGATATAAAAATAATAATAGTGCAAGTGTGCCGTGGACTAAGCTGGAATCTGCAAGCATTTTATTCAAAGGAGAAAACAAGGTAATATGGGCTCTTTGTTAGATCAACAATAATGCATATAAGAGCCACTCGTCATTTTCATCGTGGTCTTCTCCTTACAACGACTCAACAAAAGAAAAGAAAAGAATTTCAGAGAAACACGCTGAAATATTTTTGGAGTTTTTAGTTTTCTGAAGGAAGCAAAAAGGGGAAAACGAAAAACGAGAAAAGAAAACTATTTACACGGGAGAGCTCCCAACAAGCAAAAGAAGAAACGGGAAATCTTTTTGGGTTTTCTTTTACTACTACGAAACTACAACTAATTAAACTAAAAAGGAAAACCAAAAAAGAAACGAGGAATGTTTTTAGATTTTCTCAAAGTTTTTCAAATACACAAAAAGAATGCAAGAAAATAAAACTAACATGAATTATGCAATGAAAAAGTGTGAACACCGACAACTGGAATAAAATGTGTGAACATGAATATAATGTCGGTGAGAAATACGTACTCCCCCAAGCTTAGGCTTTTGCCTAGCTTGGTTTACGGCCATCCGTAGTAACCATCCGGTCCCATGTGAAACTCCTGAGGAGGCGGCACCCGAGCGTCCCAGTCCTGGGGCTCCTCCGCCGCCGCCGCTAAGGCGCTTCGATAATCGGCGATGTCCAGTGGCATCACAGTGTATCCATTCCTGGCATGAGAATCAAACAAAGCAGGTGCAGGCAACGGAATAATATCACGAGTATTCTCGCTAAAAACTAAGTTATAACGAATGTTGTGAGGGGGCTCGGGATCGTCAATAAAATGGTGGCTCGAGCTTTCGACACGCCCCTTTCCTCTCCCACAGTCAAGGTGCGGAGGAAACCCTCAAACTCCTCCGGTCGAGGCTCTCTGATTTCCCCCTCAAAGGGAATCAAACATATTTCACAAAATTCAGTTAGAGGTATCTGATGATGTTCAACATATAAATCAAAGCGCACCTCAGGGGGTTCGAGTCTATTCAGAAAGTGAAAGTTTTGCACAAAGGAATTTGTAAGGACGTGGTACTGTTCACATTCATCTGCGAGGAAGTCGGTCAGTCCGACATTTGCAATGAATTGCGCGAACTCTTGATAGAATCCGGCTTCGTTCATGAAGGGATTGTGCGGCCATTCGCACGGCCGGACCTCCGTCCTACGCGGGAGGTTGAGGTCCTTGTCCGAGGACTCCCCAAGGACTCCCTTGGCGTTCCACTGCGAGGAACTCCTCCGGAAGAAACTCATTGTCCTATGAACAAATTTCTGAAAATTTTTGGACCACAAAATGATATCAATAAAACTTCACAAGATTGATAGCAACTACTCATATGGATGTCTAGAGGCTATATCAAGCATTCAAACTACTTGGAACTCAAATAATTCAACATGCAAGGTCATTTTCTGTAGCACCAACAGTAGCTAATTATGCAAAATATAATCCACTAAAGCAAAAACTAATTGGAGCAATGGAGGAGTCACATACCAGGGAGCAATTCCCCAAAACAGTTTCGGAAACGGAGCTCCGAGCAAGGAGATCGAAAATTTCAGTGTTGTGAGCATGAACACGAGAAAGAGAGCTACTAGGAATTTTTTCTTGAGGTAGGAGACCAAGTGAGCTAAAGGGATAAGTGAGGGGGCCTCTATGGGGCCCATGAGGTAGCAAGACGCGCCAGGGGGGTGGCGCACCCTGGTGCCTCGTCGGCACCTGGAGCTCCCCCCGGTATGATTTTTATTCCAAAAATTCTTAAATATTCAATAAAAATTCATGTTAAAATTTTATTGCATTCTGAGCACTTTTATTTTTGGGCATTTTTTATTGCACAGGTAATTCAGAAAACAGAGTAATCATGGCATTTTATTATATTTGAATAAAAATAACAGCAAACTAAGAGTGGGTACAGAAGGTTGTGCTTACTAAATTCATTGACCACATGCCTCTAAAAAAGAATCCATTTATAAGATTGATCAGGTCTTATTAACAAAGCATTTCCGAGTGACATGAAACCGAAGAACTTTCGTATAACACTAAGTTACCTCAACGGGGATATGCATCTCCCCAACAATAAGAGTTTCATATCTTTTTTTATAGTAGGAAGAGGAATTTGGAAACTCCCAATAGTAATTGTCGGAGTATTTTCAATAATATGAATTCCATTCACTTGAAATTGTTTCTTCGAAAAGTGCATCGTATGTTCATTACCATTGATATGAAAAGTGACCTTGCTTTTGTTGCAATCAATAACAGCCCCTGCGGTATTCAGAAAAGGTCTACCAAGGATAATTGACATGTTGTCATCCTCGGGCATATCAAGTATAACAAAGTCTGTTAGAATAGTGACATTTGCAACTACGACGGGCACATCCTCACAAACACCGATAGGTATGGCAGTTGATTTGTCAGCCATTTGCAAAGATATTTCAGTGGGAGTGAGTTTATTCAAATCAAGTCTTTTATATAAGGAGAAAGGCATGACACTAACACTGGCTCCTAAATCACACAAAGCAGTTTTGACATAATTTTTCTTAATGGAGCATGGTATAGTTGGTATTCCTGGATCTCCTAGTTTCTTAGGCACTCCATCCTTAAAAGAATAATTTGCAAGCATGGTGGAAATTTCAGCTTCAGGTATCTTTCTTTTATTTGTGACAATGTCTTTCATATATTTAGCATAAGGAGGCATCTTTATAATATCCGTTAAACGAGTACGCAAAAAGACTGGCCTAAGCATTTCAGCAAAGCGTTCAAATTCTTCCTCATCTTTTTTCTTAGAAGGTTTAGGAGGAAAGGGCATGGGTTTTTGGACCCATGGTTCTCTTTCCTTACCATGTTTTCTAGCAATGAAATCTTTTTTATCATAACGTTTATTTTTAGTAGGTGGGTTATCAAGATCAACCTCAGGTTCAATTTCAACATCATTATCTGGTTCTTTATCATTATCTGATTGGGTATTCACATGAACATCATCATTATTATTATCATCAAGTGGTTGTTCATTACCAGATTGTGTTTCAGCATCAGAGATAGAAACATCATTACTATCCTCCAAGGGTTTTTCTACCTCGGGTTCACTAGAAGTATGCAAAGTCCTATCATTTTTATTTTTCTTTTTCTTTTTAGAAGGACTAGGTGCATCAGCATTAATTCTTTGAGAGTCTTGTTCAATTCTTTTTGGGTGACCCTCAGGATAAAGTGGCTCCTGAGTCATTCTTCCTCCTCTAGTCATTACTCTAACTGCATGATCATTCATATTGTTGTTCATTTCATTAAGCAATTCACCTTGAGATTTGGCAACTTGTTCTAATTGAGTTTGAACCATAGATGCATGGTTACTAACACCTTTAGCATCATTAGCAATTCTAAATAACAAGTCACTCAGGCGATCAATCATATAAGAGTTTCGTTTCAATTGTTTCATAACATTTGCATTAAAATGATCTTGCTTCATAATATAATTGTCAAATTCATACAAGCATTGACTAGGAGGTTTGTTATAAGGAATATCACTTTCATCAAACTTTATAAGAGAATTTACCTCTACTACCTATGTCGGTTTGTCAAGACCATGTATCTCCTGAATAGGTGGTAAATTCTTAACATCCTCAGCTTTAATACCTTTCTCTTTCTGACATTTCTTTGCTTCTTACATATCTTCAGGACTAAGATATAAGATACCCCTCTTCTTCGGAGTGGGTTTAGGCGGTGGTTCAGGAAGTGTCCAATCATTATCATTCTTCAATATATTATTCAATAATTCCTCGGCTTGTTCAATAGTCCTTTCCCAGAAAACACAACTCGCATAACTATCTAGGTAATCCCTAGAAGCATCAGTTAGTCCATTATAGAAGATATCAAGTTTTTCATTTTTCTTGAGAGAATGATCAGGCAAAGCGTTAAGTAATTGGAGAAGCCTCCCCCAAGCTTGTGGGAGACTCTCTTCTTCAATTTGCACAAAGTTAAATATTTCCTGTAAGGCAGCTTGTTTCTTATGAACAGGAAAATATTTTTCAGAGAAGTAGTAAATCATAGCCTGGGGACTACGCACACATCCAGGAGCAAGAGTATTATACCAATCTTTAGCATCACCCTTTAATGAGAAAGGAAACAACTTAAGAATATAATAGTGGCGGATTTTTTCCTCATGAGTAAACAGGGTGGCTATATCATTTAATTTAGTAAGATGTTCCACAACGGATTTAGTTTCATAGCCGTGGAAAGGATCAGATTCTACCAACTTGATCAATTCAGGATCAACAGAGAATTCATAATCCTTATCAGTAACAAATATGGGAGAGGTTGCAAATTTAGGATCATATTTCATTTTCTCTCTCATAGATTTTTCCTTCATATCAGCAATTAATTTAATAACTTCATATCTATCATTGCAAGCAAGAATGGCTCTAGCGGTTTCCCTATCAAAACATTGTTCATCAGGTGTTTCAAATCTAGTAGGAGAGCTAGGCATAATAGGTGAATCATCATTCTTAGGAGTTTCAGCATTTTCAATTTCTTTGGCTTTAGCAATTTGTTTAGTAAGAAATTCACCAAGTGGCACAGCATTCTCAAGCATAGTACTAGCATCATCAAGAGTATCATTCATAGCAGAAGTGGTATCATCAATAACTTGCGACATATCGGAATTAATAGCATGTTGTGGTGTTGCAAGTTTATTCAAAACAGAAGGTGAATCAAGTGCAGAGCTAGATGGCAGTTCCTTACCTTCCCTCGTCTTAGAGGGAACGATCTTTGTTCTAGTATCTTTCAGATTCTTCATAGTGATCAACAGATATAAATCCCAAGTGACTTAGCAAATAAAGCTATGTTCCCCGGCAACGGCGCCAGAAAAAGGTCTTGATAACCCACAAGTATAGGACATCGCAACAGTTTTCGAGGGTAGAGTATTCAACCCAAATTTATTGATTCGACACAAGGGGAGCCAAAGAATATTTGCAAGTATTAGCAGTTGAGTTGTCAATTCAACCACACCTGGAGACTAAATATCTGCAGCAGAGTGATCAGTAGCACAGTAGTATGATAGTTTGATAGCAGTAGCAATAATAGTAAAAGTAACAGTAACGGTAACGGCAGTAGCAGTAGCAATTGTAAGAGCAGCAGCAACAGTGCTGAAAGAACATGTGCTGCCCCCATGTTTGGTTTTGGTAATTGATGACAATCTCTATGGACTAATGGTTGCCTTGAGTTATATTTGAAGGGTTTGTCCATAGGCATTGCTTGAAGACCATTTGTTGGTTTCAAGGTTATTAGAAGAAGAATATGTGTTGACCAAGGTGCTATTCAAGGATTTATCCAAAGATTGGTCATGTGAGTGTTGAGCCTATTGCATGCATGTCTTGAAGAAGAAGATTGTGTGAACATTCATGTTTACCTTCAAGACATCATCCTAATGAAGAGAGTTGGAAAGATTCAAGGTTGATCAACACACAAAGCGTAGAAGATATACCAAGTGGGATCAAGTGATCTCACGGTATGGTAAGCATTGTCCATTATGCTTTGTGTACTAACCCATGTTCTATGCGAGAGTTCTATGTGGGGTTATGTCGGTGTACTAAAGTAGGGGTCTTTTTAGTACCCCTTACTTGTTCATGGGCAGTTGTAGCCATACCACGGCAGGCCTTGCCGGGGAATAGCTGGAGTAATCACAAGACGAAGACAGCGCTTGCCGGCAAGGAGCCAGCCGGCAAGCCAATGACCCGGCAAGCTTTGCCGGGGAAAGGCGTTCAAATCAACAGCGCAGAAGACAGAAGACCAAGGGGTTGCGGAGGCACGGCAAGACCCTTGCCGGCAAGGCCTCGCACCCGGCAAGACCCGGTCCCGGCAAGCCCCAGGCCCGGCAAGGCTCCGCACAGTGTAGCGCTATCGCTCCAGTGCAGTGGCCAGCCTTGTCGTTTAGGGTTTGTCCTCGTGATGGCGTGGCGCGATGCTGGCCACGAGTTCCTTAAGCGGTGCTGATGGGACAGCCCCTTTTTCCCATCCCCCGTAAAGCTTTTCCAAGCCCAAGACGATAACGGACACCTCAAGGTGCATTTAATGGGGTTGTCCTAAGTCGTCAGGGTTAGGTATGATAGCACTGTGTTATCCCTGTAATAACATTGTAGCTACTTTCCACCTCATGCCTTCTCTCGTACGCCACCTGTGGTAGCCCCTTTCTCATATAAAAGGAGGCCCAAGGCGCACTGAGGGGGGATTCTGGACTCTCAGACTCTCGGCCCATTCTGCATGTGTAGCGCCTGAGCACTGTAGCGCTCCAAGAACTGAGCCTAGAACATAGATAATCCAATCAAAGCAGGAGTAGGGTATTACGCATCCGTGCGGCCCGAACCTGGGTAAAAGATCGTCGCGTGCTAATCGGTAGCTCTGCTCTTTATACGATCCTCTCCCCTGTCGAACCATAAAGGGATCCACGATCCCATAGGTGTTCGTTTCCCACGACATCTTTGGCGCGCCAGGTAGGGGATCGAGGTTGTGCGAACCTGATCTAACGATCAGCGCGCCAGTTCTTTGATCATCTTCGTCACCATGGCCCCCAATAAGAAGGGTTTCATGGCGGTTGGTACGTCCGCGTCTGCCGTGCCTGAAGCTCCGCGCCCAGGCGGCGGGGTAGACGCGGGTGGAGGAGGTGGAGTCTCCGAGCTTCCACGACGTTCTGGCGATCCAAGCCGAATGAGCGTTCGATCCAGGGATGGAGCTGTGCAACTCGCGGGTGGCGCAGCGACTTCCAGGGGTGGAGCGGCACCTTCCAGGACTACCGTGCCGGCGCCTGCACCGCGGCCTTCTCAGGTCGCGCGTGGCGAGCAGCCTCACGACGTGGGTGGTTCTAGGCGTCTGCATGGCAAGACCCCTGTGCACCACTCTCAAGGTGAGCAGGGCCAAGATTCGCGTCAGCATGCTGGCGGAAGCCGCGTGCGGGTGCAGAGTCGTGCTGATGCTCCTTCTAACCCTGTTAGGAGTTTGAGCACTTCACGTTCTTCGCAACTGTCGCCGCCGCCTACGCGAGCAGAGGCGCTGGCACGAGCTCAGCTACTCCTTGACTTTCCTCCCGTTGCGGAGAAGCAAGAAGAGTGGCGAGCTGCTATCCAGAGCCTCATCGGCCTGGCCAACGATGACAGCCCGCTGCAAGGTGAGCCCTCGCGGCGGCAGTCGTCTGGGCCGGTGCGTGGTGATGGCGAGAAGACCGGAGGTGGGACCACCACGTTGCGTTCCCCTCCCCTTCGTAGCGGTCGATGACTCGGCGGACGGACGTCCGTGAGGATGATTCCACGGCGTCGTCCGATCCGCGTCTTCGCCGCGATCAGCATCAAGTTCTTCGGGAACGGAAGAAGGAGGACGCTCGAACAGCCATCGAGCACCGAAGGGAAGCGCGTCGCCAGTCCGACAAGCGCGCTGGAACCACTGTCGACGACCTCGCGCCAGGGTATCCTGGCTCCCTGCCTTACGAGGTGGGTTGTCTAGCGTTTACTCGTGAGCTGTGACGAGTCCAGTGGCCCAGTTCCTGCTCCTTCAAGCCGGAGATTCCGGAGAAGTATGACGGCAAGACCCATCCATCCGAGTTCCTGAGCATCTACACCATCGCGGTGCAGGCTACCGGGGCTCGTGACGATAAGGTGCTGGCCAACTACTTTCCGTTGGTGCTGAAGCCCAACGTTAGATCGTGGTTGATGCACCTGCCCGAGAATTCCATCTCTTCTTGGGCCGACCTGTGCCATCAGTTTGTTGGCGCCTTCACCGGCGGCCATCAAGCTCCTGGCCAGGAGAGTGATTTGCATATCATCCCTCAGAAGGAGGGTCAGACCCTGCGCAAGTATATCCAGCGGTTCATCCGCGTCCAGCACAATATCCCTGACGTTCATCCCGCCGCCGTCATCAGCGCCTTTCATCAGAATGTGCGCAACCGGAAGATGCGGGAGGAGCTGGCGATGAGCAAGGTCAAGGATGTCGCCGAGCTCTATGCTTTGGCCGACAAGTGAGCTAGGGCAGAGGAAGGGAGGAGGCTCCCCGGCGAGAGCGTTACCTCCGGGGGCGACTCCGAAAGCGAAGACGCCCCTGCCCCGGCAAAGAAGGGGAAGCGGAGGAACAACAGGAAGCGCAAGGGCAAGGCCGTGCTTGCCGTTGAAGGTTCCGGCAAGTCTGACACCACCAAGAAGGCTAAGACTGAGGCCCCCGGCAAGGATGTTGCCGGGTGTTCCGACTGTCAGGCCTGGGCGACTGCCGACAAGCCAGAAGGATCCGGCAAGCAGTACTGTAAAATTCACCGCACCAAGGGCCATGATCTTCAGGACTGCCGGCAAGTCGAGGAGCTTGTTGAGAAGCAGTGCGCCGAGTATGAACGGCGCGACAAGGAAAGGGCTCAGGATGGTGCTGGTGGGTCGAACAGGAAGCGCGGTCGAGGAGGTCGTCGCAGCAAACCTTTGCCCGGGCAGCGGCAAGAGAAGCCTGCCCGGGGCCGCGACAAGAAGGAAGGAGATGATGATGATGAGGATGATGGCGAGTCTAGCAAGCAAGAGTTCCAGAAGGCCACGGAGGTCATGTGCGTCGATGGAGGCGCCTCGCTGCATTTCTCTCATCGCCAGCTCAAGTAGTGGCTGCGAGAGATTAATGCGGCCGGGCCCTCTATTGAAGCGCAGCGGCCACTGAGATGGTCCAACACGCCCATCATCTTTGATGCCGAGGATCACCCTGATCGCACTACGGCGGTCGGGTGTTTGCCGTTGTTGGTTTCACCAACGATCCGCAACCTCAAGGTCACAAAGATGCTGGTTGACGGTGGGGCCGGCCTGAACTTGATCTCGCCGGACGTCATCAAGAGGCTGCAGATTCCTGACGAGGACCTTGAGGAGACGAGTTCTTTCCAAGGGGTCAATCCAGGAAGGTTTCAGCCGAAAGGCAAGATCACACTGCCGGTAACATTCGGCAGCGAGCTGAACTTCCGGACGGAGAAGGTTCTGTTCGACGTCGCCAAGATTCCGTTGCCGTATAACGGGATCCTTGGCCGCCCCGCGCTGGCCAAGTTCATGGCGGCCTCGCACTATGCCTATAACGTCCTGAAGATGCCAGGTCCAATGAGCGTCATCACTGTTCATTCCGACAAGAAGGATGCACTCATTTGTACCGAAATTTTTTTCTGGGAAGCAGTTGCAGCGTCTGCCGCTAAGGCGAATGCTCCTGCCGCTCAAGATCCCGGCAAGAAGAAAAAGAAGCCCGGCAAGACATCTGGTGATAGCTCCGGCAAGCGCTCCTCTCCGGAGTGCAGCGCTGCCGTCGAGGACGCACCGGAGACCTCTGCCGGCAAGAGCAAGAAGTCCAAGGTAGCTCCACCTAAAACCAAGAAGGTGTCCGCCAAGGAGGACGGGACGGGAGGAACTTTCACCATCAGTTCCACCCTTGATGACAAATAGGAAAGCACGCTCGTTGCTTTCCTGCGGGCGAATGTCGACGTGTTTGCATGGCAACCGTCCGACATCCCCGGTGTTCCCAGGGAAGTAATTGAGCACCACCTAGCTATCTGTCCCCACGCGCAGCCCGTCAAGCAGAAGGTGCGGAAGTAGGCTTTGGAGCGGCAAGAGTTCATTGCCGAAGAGATCAAGAAGCTTGAGGCTGCAGGCCTGGTCAGAGGAGTCCTCCATCCTACATGGTTGGCCAATCCAGTTATAGTGCGCAAGGCGAATGGTAAATGGCAGCTTTGTATCGACTTCACTGATGTTAATAAAGCCTGTCCGAAAGATCCTTTTCCCTTGCCGCGCATCGACCAGATTGTGGATTCCACTGCCGGCTGCGATTTGCTATCATTCCTTGACGCATACTTAGGCTACCACCAGATCTTTAGGGCGAAAGAAGACAAAGAGAAGACCGCATTCATCACCCCATGTGGCACATACTGCTTCCTGTGTATGCCTTTCGGGTTGAAGAGTGCTGGTTCGACCTTCTCAAGGGCTGTCTAGATTGGTTTTGGGACCCAGCTCCATAGGAATATGGAGGCCTATATGGATGATATTGTGGTCAAGACCAAGGACAAGGATTCGCTCATTCAAGATCTGGAGGAGACGTTCGCGAATTTGCGCAAGATCAACCTGAAGCTCAACCCCAAGAAGTGCGTGTTTGGCGTCCCATCCGGCAAGCTTCTCGGGTTCTTTGTATCTCAGCGTGGAATTGAAGCCAATCCCGACAAGATCAAAGCCATTGAGCAAATTGAAGCACCAAGACGAGTCAAGGACGTGCGCCGCCTTGCCGGTTGCGTCGCTGCTTTGAGCAGGTTCATCTCCAAATCTGCTGAATGCGCCCTGCCCTTTTTCAAGATTTTGAAGAAGGCAGGTCCAATGAAGTGGACTCCCGAAGCGGAGGCAGCGCTGCAGGATTTGAAGAAATACCTCTCCTCTTCGCCAGTACTGGTTGCGCCTAGGCCACAAGAGCCGTTGCTGCTGTATCTGGCGGCAACAAATCAAGTGGTTAGTGCTGCACTAGTGGCCGAGAGAGATGCAGAGGAGGATGCAACGGCAATGGCCGGCCCACCAAGTGGCTTGCCGGGGGAGGCCCCGGCAGAGTCTGGTGCCGACAAGGAAGGATCTGCGTAGTTAAGTCAGATTGTGCGAATGAAGAAGATGGTGCAGCGCCCAGTCTATTTCGTCAGCTCCCTGCAGCAGGGGGCTAGGTCAAGATATTCTGGTGTGCAGAAGTTGCTCTTCGGCCTTCTCATGGCCTCGAGGAAGCTGCGTCATTACTTCCAAGCACATGAGATCACCGTCGTCACTCGCTTCCCATTGCAGCGGATTCTGCGGAATCCAGAGGCAACTGGCAGGATTGTCGAGTGGGCGCTGGAGCTGTCATGCTTTGGCCTCAGATTTGAAAGTTCTTCAACCATTCAGAGCTGAGCATTGGCAAAGTTCATTGCAGAATGGACCCCAACGCCAGACGATGAAGAGCAAGAATCAGTGATCCCCGGCAAGGAATCAGAGCAAGCATGGGTCATGTACTTTGATGGAGCTTTCTCGCTGCAAGGCACTGGTGCTGGCGTGCTGCTTGTCGCGCCCACCGGAGAGCACCTCAAGTATGTCATCCAGATGCACTTTCCCCAGGAGAGATCGACCAACAACACGGCAGAGTACGAAGGACTGCTTGCCGGTCTCAGGATCGCGGCAGACCTTGGAATTCGGAAGCTCATCGTCAGAGGTGACTCCCAGCTTGTTGTTCGGCAAGTTAACAAAGATTATCAGAACCCGTTGATGGAAGCTTACGTCGATGAAGTAAGGAAGTTGGAAGAGCACTTTGACGGTCTTCAGGCAGAGCACGTTCCTCGATCAGAGAACAGCATCGCCGATGACCTGTCCAAGCGTGCCGCGCTTAAGCTTCCTGTGGAACCAGGAACCTTTGTGCTCCGACTGACACAGCCATCCGTGACTCCTTCGACAAGGCCTGACAAGAGAAGAAAGTTAAGTACCGACAAGTACTTTCCGGCAGAGCTCCTGGCAGGAGCCTCCGGCAAGAGTCTTGCCGGGAACGACGAGGTTGCCGGTGAGCTGCAGATTCGTGCGCCTGCCGCCAAAGTATGCGCCCCGATAGCACAGATGCCAGTTGCCGCTGAGCAGCGGCCTCCCGCAGAACTTCAGGTTCTTGCCGGTGAGGCAAGCGCCACGGCAGCTGAAGAGATGCCTTTAGTCCTTGTCGTCCAGCCGCAGGCTCCGGCATGGGCACAGCAGATAGTTCATTTCCTGCAGACAGGAGAACTCCCTGAAGAGCAGGAAGGAGCTGAAAAAGTAGCCCGTCAGTCTAGTATGTATCAGTTCGTCGATGACGTTCTGTACAGAAAAAGACCAAACAGTGTGAAATTGAAGTGTATTCCTCGGGAGGATGGACTAGAGCTGTTGGCGGAGATTCATGGGAGCATATGTGGATCCCACATTGGCTCAAGAGCTCTTGTCGGCAAGGCGTTCCGGCAAGGTTTCTTTTGGCCTACTGCCCTCCAGGATGCGACGGCACTAGTAACCACGTGTGAAGCGTGCCAGTTCCATTCGAAGCAGCTTCATCAGCCAGCTCAAGCTCTCCAGACGATCCCTCTCTCCTGGCCCTTCTCGGTCTGGGGGCTCAATATCCTCGGCCCCTTCCCCCGTGCTGCCGGGGGCTTCGAGTACTTGTACGTCGCCATCGACAAGTTCACAAAGTGGCCAGAAGTGGAAGCAGTGAGGAAGGTGACGGCTCAGTCAGCAATCAAGTTCTTTAGGGGGATTGTGTGCCGTTTTGGTGTGCCGAACAGGATCATCACCGACAACGGTATGCAGTTCACCAGTCGTGCCTTCATGCAGTACGTCCAAGACCTTGGCGGCAAGATTTGCTTTGCCTCTGTTGCTCACCCAAGGAGTAACGGCCAAGCGAAAAGGGCGAACGCTGAAGTGCTGCGCGGTCTCCGGACCAGAACTTTCGACAAGCTGCACAAGCATGGAAGACGCTGGATTGATGAATTGCCAGCGGTTCTTTGGTCGATCAGGACGAGGCCAAATCGAGCCACCGGCCAGACGCCCTTCGCTCTGGTCTATGGGGCGAAGGCGGTTCTCCCCACGGAACTCATGTACGGATTGCCTCGAGTGCTCGCTTATGATGAGCTCGAGCAAGAGCAGCTGCGGCAAGATGATGCGCTGCTCCTTGAGGAAGACCGTCTTCGGGCTGCTGTGCGAACTGCTCGCTACCAGCAAGCTTTGCGCCGCTATCATAGCCGCAAAGTTCGTGCCCAGAGTCTTGAGGAAGGCGACCTTGTCCTTCGGCGCGTTCAGTCAGCCAAGGGATCTAACAAGTTGACGCCGAAGTGGGAAGGCCCTTATCGGGTAGTGCGAGTCACCAGGCCTAGCGCTGTCCGCCTGGAGACCGAAGAGGGCTTGCCGGTGAGCAACTCCTGGAATATCGAGCACCTTCGCAAGTTCTACCCGTAGGGGCAGTTGTCGAGGTTTCTTGCCGTGATAGCAATATGGCCAGCAGGCTGCTGACGCCTCGAATCCAGCACTCGCGGCAGCATAACGCTCCGGCAAGATCCCGGCAACGCCATTCTGTACGAGTGTTGCCGGATGGCATGTAATCCTTTGTACAGAGCAGGCACATCTTTTGTGCATAGTTAGTAATGAGGCTGTGTGCTTTACTTTTCTCGTTGATTCCATGTTTTATATGCGTGATTGTCTGAGATGTGTATTGCACAGGATCCCGGTAAGAGCTAACGAACTGTCAAGGTTCCATACCTTTATTTTCTCTTCTTTCTTTTTCAAGAGAGAGAAGATTCCCTCGCGCGCAAGTTTGCCGGGGGGAGGAGGATGGTGTGGATACCACCAAGTGACGTTCAAGGTTGGCACTTTGCCGGAAGAAGGAGAGAACAGCGACGAAGAGCAGAGCTAAGTTGCTGAACCCCTTAAGTAGATTTTGAATCTCGTAGGGCTCTATCCCTTGAACGATTTCAGCTTTGTATGGAAAACCTGCGTGCGATGGAATCTTGTCGTGATTAGGCTGCGCCCTTATTCTGTTTCGAGTCTGCTCAATAGTCTAAGTGGCCGCGCCAAAAACGTCAGGATTTCTTGCCGTGAGCAGTACTGCGCCAGCGAGCTGCTGACGACCCGAATCCAGCGCCCCGGCAAGGTTATGCTCCGGCAAGTTCCCAGCAAAGCATAGGGTGCACCATACAGAGAGGAATCGAACAAGGGAAATAGCATACTTAAATTTAAACAAAGCAAGATATATGCAAGATAGTTGCCGCGTTACTAACATAAGGCAGCATGTTGTCTTTACATGTGATGCTGGCGGCAAGATCAAAGGAAAAGAAAAGAGGCTACGGCTAATCTCGGCGGTCGCCTTCAACCCTCTTCACTTGGCCGACCCGATCGACGATGGGCGCGACGAGCTCCTCCAGAGCCTTGACGTCCGCGTTCTTCGGCAAGCCCTTGAAGATCTGGGAGAAGTCGACGCCGGGATTTCTAGCCACCACCTTCATCAGCAGCTTCTGGATCACGTCCTGGCAGAGCTTTCTGGACTCACGGCCAAGCTTGCTTGTGTGGGTTGCCTAGATTTGCTTGAGCGCGTCGACAAGGCTCTCAAAGAACATGGTTATCTTGGCGCTCTCGGTGATCCTGTCATTGACAGAATACCCGAAGCCCGATAAGCTCTTGGCCTCCAGCTCCGCGGCAAGCTTCTCGGCAACATCCACTAGCTTGGCGGTCCAAACCTCTGTGCCGGTGACGTAATCCTTGTGCGTGACGTAGGTGTTCTTGAGCAGCTCCTGTTCGTCGCGGAGGTCCTTGGTCAAGGTCTTCTCGCGAGCTGGGGCAGCTTCAAGAGACTCCTTCAGCGTGGATAGCTTCAGCTTCAAGTCTTCGATGGAGTTATTGGCGGAGGAGAGCTGCTTGGTCTTCTCGGATACGGCAAATTGTATCTCTATCAGGCTGTGGAGGGTCTTCTCCTTCTCGGCCTCGAGTGCAGAGATCTTCTTGCCGTGATCCTCGAGGGCGACCTCCAGCTGCTTCGCCTTTTCCTCCAGCGAGTCCTTGGCGGCCTCCGCAGCTCCGGCAGCGTCGAGTGCCTCCTTGAGTTTGCCGGCGTGGTCTTCAGTCAGAGCCACGAGCGCTGCCGCGTGCTTCTGCTCGAGCTCCTGGACCCGCCGTGCGACCAGCCCCTCCAGCTCTTCATCCTTGCTACGCAGCTTGGCGGCAAGGGCAGCCTCGCACGCGGCAAGGTCCTCCTCTTGGACGTCGAGGCCAATACGGCGCTCCGTCAAGAGGGCAGTAGCGGCAGCAGCCTGTTGGGCGGCCTCCTCCTGCGCCTTCTCAAGATCGGATCGCTCGAGCAGAAGGTTGTTCCGCTCTTCTGTCAGCTGCTCCCGGTACGTGCCTAGCTCCTGGAGGGCCCCCTGGTACCAAGATCGTGTCTCATCGAGGCGCTGCTGGAAATCCCCTTCCGCCACCTCGACGACTGCAGCCCGTGAGTCGAGCTTCTCCTTCCGGGTCTGATGGAACGCCAGAAGCTTGCGGTAGCTCTCCTGGAAGGCCTGAAGAAGTTGCTCCTCCTTGGGTTCGCCGATGGCAGTGGCGGTGACGATTTCCCTGTCGAGAATGTTTGCCGACCCCGGCATGCTGACGACGTTCTTGCCGGCCCTGACGTATTGGCTTGAGGGTGGGGCCTCCGAGGATGACGGCTAATCCTCGGCAAGTCCCTTGGCGGCCTCCTCTTCGACAGCCTTGGCGGCAACAGCCTCGGCAGCAGCGGCTTCTGCGGCAGCAGCCTTGGCGGCCTCAGTGGCGGAAGCTTTGGCGGCAGCCTCCTCGGTGGCAACCCTCTCGGACTCAGCGGTAGCCTCCTTGGCGGCCTCCTCGGCGGCAATCCTCTCGGCTTCGGCGGCGGCCTCCTTGGCAGTCTCTTCGATGACAGTATCTTCGTCCATGAGATCTGTCCAAAGGAAGATCGACAGACAAGGAGACAAGTGAGACAGAGCTGGAAGAGAAATTCAAGAAAGCAGAAAAGAAAAAGAGAAAGATCAAGCAATGAGGTTCTTTGGGGCAAGTGGCGTACATGCGTCAAGCTCGTCGTGGTGGAGCCCGCCCGAAGATTCCTTCGTGGGAAGCGTGGTCGACGAAGACGGCACGTTTGGGGCGTCCCTTGCCGGTGATCCCTGCTGCCGCTCCGCTCCTGCGCGCCCCAAGATGTTAGCTGTGAAGATAACCACCCCGGCACTCGCCAGCGGAAATAGAGTAACGGACTCACGCTGGGGGCTGTGCCGGGGGCTGCGACAAGGGTTGTGCCGTGGGCTTGACTCCGGGCTGATCTCTATGGTCACCGGCGCACCAGCGGTGCTTGCCGGCGGCTCGTCGCCTGCTGAAGTCCTAGCCTTCTTGGCCATCCTCTCCGCCAGAGTCTCCTCATCCCTGTGGAGGCAGAGTCAGTAAAGACTAAATCAAGAAAAATCGGAAAGGTAAGAATGGAAGCAACGGCAGGACTCTTACTCTTCTTCCTCCTCCTCGGACTCGAGGATGGACAGGTCGAAGCCGGCCTCCGTCGTGATGCTTGACGGGGGAGGGGGAGGAGCCGTCCTGGGGCGCTTGCCGGCAACGGTTTGCCGCGCTGCCTCGTCGGCAGCGGCTTGCCATGCCTCTTTGCCGGCCGCCTCCTTGCCGGAGGCTTCCTCGCTTGGCGCCGTTTGACGAGCCGGAGCACCGGTGTTGGCCTTTCGAAGGATGCGCCTCCTCGTGTGTTGAAGAGCTGGGGGCTCTTCCTCCTCCTCCTCTTCTTCCTCGATGGCCGCTCCGGCAGAAGAGCCCCCGGCAGCGGCTCCGCTTGGCTCCTCGGCAGTCCTGTCTTCCCCGAAAAGGTCCCTCCGCGGCAGATCCTCCTCTTCTTCGCTGGGATCATCCCCTCCGAAGCCTGAACCGCCCGCCTCCTCGGCAAGGCGTGCCTCCTCTGCCCTGCTGGCGATGTAGGCAAGCTCTGCCTCCGTTGTGGCGTGGAAGAAGGTCTCCTCGTGGACGGGCACCTCCACCAAGTCATCAAAAAACGCCTGCACTTGATCTGCAGATGGCTCAGCCCATCTCGCGTTGATGCTATGGGCGTCCAGTACCGGCATCATGGCAATGATGGCAGACCTTGAAGAATTGTTGCACAGCGGGACGACACCCACCGGTAACTCGCTAGTTACTCCAAAAGAGAACAGCTGCTGGAAGAGGAAGCCGTGCTCCATGGTAGTCAGGTCATTGTCGAGCCCTGGCCGCAACCTCATCACATCTGCAGCGTTCTTGTATTCCCACGCCGGGTGCCCCTTGTTTTGCAATGGGGCGATGCGCCGGCGAATGAAGTCTGATGCGACCATTTCCACCTTCAACCCGGCAGCCCGGAGGCGAAGGATGCGGGTGGTGGCGATGGTGAGCTTCTCGTCATCAGGATCTGCGGCACTCCAGTCCTTGCCGCGGACCGGTTTCGCTTTTTGCACCTCGCAGAACGCTTGGGGCTGCTCTTCGTGGACCCAGCACCACTTGCCGTGCCATTCTTCCCATCTTTCATGGTAAGAGCCCTCTAGGTATGTATCCTTGGTTGCCGTCTTGGGAATCCAAGTAACACTACCAGAGAGGGCATCGCCTTGTTGGATGCGTGGAGTGAAATAGTGGCGGAAAAGTGCGGTGCTTGGGTGGACCCCAACGAAATTCTCGCAGAGGTGTGCGAAAGTGGACATACACGTGACAGCATTGGGAGTGAAATCTAATAGCTGAAGGCTGTACGTGTTCATGATGTCTACGAAGAACTCAGAATATGGTGGGCAGAGGCCGCACCAGAAGTAATCAGCAAAGAAAGGGTACTCTCCTGACTCCGCCGCCACCGATGCTGCTCTCACTTGGGTGGCCGGATGTGCGCGGGTGTCGACCGCCCAAGTGAACTTGTATTTCCTCATCAGCGTCTCTTCGTCGAGCATTGGAGGGAAGATGGCCGTCTCCTTCCGCATCTTGACCAGCTTGCTTTCCGCAACGGCCGCCGCTGCCTTGGCCTTGCCCTTGCCCTTGCTCGGTTTGGGCGGCATGATGGCATTGGAAGTGGTCGTCGAAGGCGTCGAGAGCACGGCGGGAATGAATGGAGAAGGCGGAGCTCTAATGCGGGCGCGAGGAAGAAGACAATGGCGATGGCTCGAAATTGGGAAGGTGAAAGCGATGGGGGTGAATGAGCAGTTCCTCTGCAGATTCCCTTTTATGGGGAAGGCGCGGGGCTGGCTCTTAAACCGCCCGCTTTTACTGTGCGCCCACGTCTCCCACGTCGCGCGATTAACGCGCATAGTGGGGGGCATGGTAAAAGAGATAGTGATTACGGACAGTTATTCCCTGCCACGTGTGCCCGTGCACTGTTTTGGGCCTAGCCCAACAAGCCTGGCAGCCGTGTATGGCCCAGGCCCGGGGGGCTCCTATCGGTGTACTAAAGTAGGGGTCTTTTTAGTACCCCTTACTTGTGCACGGGCAGTTGTAGCCGTACCGCGGCAGGCCTTGTTGGGGAATAGCTGGAGTAATCACAAGACGAAGACAGCGCTTGCCGGCAAGGAGCCAGCCGGCAAGCCAATGACCCGGCAAGCTTTGCCGGGGAAAGGCGTTCAAATCAACAGCCCAGAAGACAGAAGACCAAGGGGTTGCAGAGGCACGGCAAGACCCTTGCCGGCAAGGCCTCGCACCCGGCAAGACCCGGTCCCGGCAAGCCCCGGGCCCGGCAAGGATATAGCCCCGGCAAGGCTCCGCACAGTGTAGCGCTATCGCTCTAGTGCAGTGGCCAGCCTTGTCGTTTAGGGTTTGTCCTCGTGATGGCGTGGCGCGATGCTGGCCACGAGTTCCTTAAGCGGTGCTGATGGGACAGCCCCTTTTTCCCATCCCCCGTAAAGCTTTTCCAAGCCCAAGACGATAACGGACACCTCACGGTGCATTTAATGGGGTTGTCCTAAGTCGTCAGGGTTAGGTATGATAGCACCGTGTTATCCCTGTAATAACATTGTAGCTACTTTCCACCTCATGCCTTCTCTCGTACGCCACCTGTGGTAGCCCCTTTCTCATATAAAATGAGGCCCAAGGCGCACTGAGGGGGGATTCCGGACTCTCAGACTCTCGGCCCATTCTGCATGTGTAGCGCCTGAGCACTGTAGCGCTCCAAGAACTGAGCCTAGAACATAGATAATCCAATCAAAGCAGGAGTAGGGTACTACGCATCCGTGCGGCCCGAACCTGGGTAAAAGATCGTCGCGTGCTGATCGGTAGCTCTGCTCTTTGTACGATCCTCTCCCCTGCCGAACCGTAAAGGGATCCACGATCCCATAGGTGTTCGTTTCCCATGACAGGTTAGGTATGTTTCCATGGGCTTGCGTCAAGAGGGTGATTCAAGTTGATCAACACACGAAGCGTAGAAGATGTACCGAGCGAGATCAAGTGATCTCATGGTATGGTAAGCATTGTCCATTACGCTTTGTGTACTAACCATGTTCTATGCGAGAGTTCTTTGTGGGGTTAGGTTTGTTTCCATGGGCATGCATCAAAAGGAAGATATCACACAACCCATGGAGGATGACATCAAGTGGTGATCGTCATCAAGATTGCAGTGTGCAAGTTCAAGTGGAGCATCACGAAGAGATCACATGCTTGAAGCTTGCCGTCCATTGTGGTGACAATGGACTTGTGAAGATGTGCCGAAGAGTGGCTCACCCATAGTGGAGTATGGGGGAGCAATCAACTAGTCTTCATCGAGCCGGCGCAATCAAGAAAGGTGGTCCAACTTGAGGAGGTCAAGATCGTCATCATCTAGCTCAAGTGGACTATGCGCAAGGCAAAGGTTTGCCCATGATAGGTTTTCTATTTTTACCAGTCTCATGGTAGTTAGTTGGGAGACCGGGTTATAGGATCGATAGCCATACTATCAAGGGGGGCTCTCAAGTGAGTAGCTTGATCGTATCATTCGTCGAGAGCTCAAACCATTGCATCCTTGCATCATCTTTCTTGGTTCGTGTTTGGTGTTTCTCTGTGTGAGTTTTAGAGCTTTTGGTCATCTTCATGACAAGCTCCAGTTCATCGAAAACGGAGTTCATATATGCATCTTCTATGATGTTTTTGATGTTGGAGTTTATGCCAGTTCTTCATTCATAGAGGTTTCTCATCTCTATATCTTAGGCATATCTCCCCTGCCACTTCTTATTATAACCAACAAGCTTGAGTTTGCTCAATTCGGAGCTCATTTGCAGAAGTTATGGCAGTTCTGGTTTTATTTGTATCCTCTGTTTTCTGTGGTTTTTCAGTGGCATGCAAGCGGTAGTACCGCTGGTGCCCACGGTAGTACCGCTTATGCGGTAGTACCGCTGGGTACTTCCGTGGCTCTGCCGCTTGGGGTTTCCCCGAGCGTGCAACTCTCTGTTGCCAGTTTGCCATTCACGGTAGTTGCCCGGTAGTAGCACGGTAGTACCGCTCTGGCGGTACTACCGCCCTTACTACCGCCGCCACTACCGCTTGCGGGGTTTCCCTCTGTGCACGTCTCTGTTGCCGATTTCTGTTAAACGGTAATAGTGCGGCAGTAGTGCGGTACTACCGCTCAGAGCGGTACTTCCGCCCTCCACTACCGTTCCTACTACCGCGTGTGTTTCGCAGAGGTGCTCTTTTCTCCTTAGTGGTAGTACCGCTTGGTTGGACGGTAGTACCGCTGAGTGCGGCACTACCGCTCCAATTCCGTGTTCTCGCCTGCTGCTTTTTGAATTACTACCGCCTAAGCGGTAGTACCACTTGCCCGAAGGGTAGTACCGCGTGTACGCGTCCAACACAGGTAACGGTTCGATTTTGGGGAGGCCTATAAAAGGGGTCTTCTTCCCAAACGGTTTTCTTATCCTTTGAGCTCATTTCTCCCCCCCATTGTTGACCTTCTTGAGCTTGCCTAACTCTCAATCCCTCCAATGATTCTTGCTAGTTCTTGAGGGAAAAGAGAGAGGAGATCTAGATCCACATTTCCACCAATCACTTTCTCCTCTAAGTGAGGGGAACCCCTTGGATCTAGATCTTGGAGTTCTTGGTGTTCTCCTTGTTCTTCCTCTCACTTTCCTCCATAGCTTTTGTTGCTTTGGTGGGATTTGAGAGAGAGGGACTTGAGCACTTCGTGTGTTCTTGCCATTGCATTAGTTGCATCGGTTTCAGTTCTCCACGGTGATACGTGGAAGTGAGAAGTTGAGTAGCTTATTACTCTTGGGTGTTTGAGCACCCTAGAGCTTGTTCCTCTTGGGTGCCTTGGCGCCCTAGACGGCTTGGTGGTGCCTCAGAGCTCAATCATTGTGGTGTAAAGCTCCGGGCAAGCGTCGGGGTCTCCAATTAGGTTGTGGAGATAGCCCCGAGCAATTTGACGGGTACCAGTGACCGCCCCCAAGGGTTGCCAAAGTGTACGAGTTCGGTGACCGCCCTCAAGGGTTGCCATTTGTACGGGTTCGGTGACCGCCCTCAAGGGTCCCTTAGTGGATTCACGGCACCTTGCATTGTGCGAGGGCGTGAGGAGAATACGGTGGCCCTAGTGGCATTGTTGGGGAGCATTGTGCCTCCACACCGCTCTAACGGAGATTAGCATCCGCAAGGGTGTGAACTTCGGGATACATCGTCGTCTCCGCGTGCCTCGGTTATCTCTTACCCGAGCCCTTTTACTTATGCACTTTACTTTGTGATAGCCATATTGTTTCTTGTTATATATCTTGCTATCACTTAGTTGTTTATCTTTCTTAGCATAAGTTGTTGGTGCACATAGGTGAGCCTAGTCGATTTAGGTTTTGTGCTTGACAAATTAAACGCTAGTTTTATTCCGCATTTGTTCAAGCCTAAACCGTAATTATTTTAAAGCGCCTATTCACCCCCCCCTCTAGGCGACATCCACGATCTTTCAATTGGTATCAGAGCCTCGTCTCTCATTATTAGGCTTAACCGCCTAGAGAGTAAGGATGTCGACTAGGGGATTAGGACTCTCTGACACTCTTAGTTTCGATGGCACAAATTTTGATGTTTGGGTAATTCGCATGCTTAATCTCTTTAGGGTCATGGACCCAAATTTGGAGCGAATTGTAGATATGGGTTTTTCTCCTCCAAAGGATTCTCAAAGATTATCTATAGAGGATGATAAAAACTCTTATCTCAATGCTCAAGCTTCTAATGTGCTTTTCGATGCTTTGAGCAATGTAGTTATATTTCAAGTCATGCCGTTTCGGGATGCTCATGAGTTGTGGACAAAGCTTCAAGATAAATATGGTGTGTCCAAGATTTGTGGGGATGATTGTTCTCCCTCCACCTCCGATCGTGTTGTCTTCTCAACTTCTTCTACCTCACCTACATGTGGTTTGCCACAAGGTAATGATATGGTGAGTAGTGTTGGTCATTGCAATGATGATAGTGGGCTTATTATTGATGATCCTTCATCACTACCTTATTGCAATGCTCCATCTTTGGACTTTAACACTTCGAGCACTCTAAATGCTTCACATGCTTGTGTTGATAGTCCTTGCATATCATGTAGAAATTGCTTGTCTAAATCTCATGATGATATGCTTCCTATGTCTTGTTGTCATGATAAAAATGTATCTATTTCCTTGAGTTGTTGTGCTAACAATGTAAAGGAAACCCAACACTCCATGGAACAAGATGTGGCCTTGAATGGTGCCTCAAGGGATCCTACATCATCATCTATTGCTTTTTTCCTTATGGATAAGGCTTCAAAGGTATCGTCTACTTTGAACCCCAATATATCTCATGATGATGATGTTGATGATAATGAGGATGAGGATAATGATGAAGAGAATGATAATGTTGCATCCTTAAAGATTAAGGGTGAAATGATTTTTAAAGCTCTTCATAAGAATAAAATTGCTTGTTCTAACTTCTCTGAAATCATGTCTATTGCCATTGAGGGCAAGACATATATTGAGGAGTTGGAATCTCATCTCGAGGAGCATGAGGCCACCATTGAGAAAATGGAAGGTTTTGAGCGTGATTACGCCGATGAGATCGTAGAGCTATCTGAAGCTCTTGAAAATGAAAAAACCACCAAGGAATCTCTTGAGGAGACCTTTGCTCTAGAATTATCTAGATTAAAGGAATCCTATGAAAGAGCTCTCGAGGTGGCTAATGATATTAGAACTAAACATGATAAGCTTGAATTTTCACATGCTAAACTCCTTGAGGACTTTGAGCACCTCGAAAATGGCTCAAGGGTCGTTAAGAGCTCGCTCATTGAACTCACCGAGTCTCATGCTCAACTTCAAGCTTCATATGCTAAAGAGCTTGCCAAATTGCCTTCTCCTCTTGTTGTTAATGATGATGCTTGTGCTACTAACTCTATTCCCTGTGAAGCATCCATTTTGAAGGAGAATGTGGAGCTAAGGGCTCAACTTGAGTTGCTATTTAGCAATTATGGGAAATTGGAAGAAAATCATGAAAAGCTCTCAAACTCTCATGATGATCTTCTAGTCTCCCATAATGGTCTATTGGTAGCTCATGAGGCTATGATTACTAAGGTAACATCTACTGAGCCTCTTGTGGATACTAGCACTACATCTAGTAGAAATGCTTTATTGCCATGTGCTAGTCCTCGTAGTTCATCTACTCATAATGTTGCTACATCTTGTGATGAATTACTTTCCTTGCCTTGTTGCTCTAACAATGAAGCATATACTTCCTCTAGTACTTGTGTTGTCACTAACCATGTAGAGGAAATCAACGAGCTCAAGGCCCAAGTCATTTCTTTGAAGAAAGACTTGGAAAAGGGTCATGAAGGGAAGTCCACACTTGACAATATTTTGTGTGGGCAAAAATCCCCCAATGACAAAGGTGGACTTGGATTCAACTCCAATAAGAAGAAGAAGTCCAAGATCAACAAGAAGAAGGGCCAAGAACAAGTCAAGATTTCGGCCAAGATTGTTTGCTTCAAGTGCAAGATTGAAGGGCATCATGTTAGATCTTGCCCAATGAAGAAGGTGTCTCCTAGTAAGAAGCAACAAGGGAAGCGGCCACAAGTTCAATCTCATGCTCAACCTCAAGTTAAAGAAATACCACTTCCCAAGAAGACTCAAGTCAATGCACCTCAAGTTGAGAAATAAATTGAGAAGAAAGGCAAGAGTAGACGTTGCTACTTATGTCGTGAGAAAGGTCACGTCGCTTCTTCATGCACGAATGGTACCTTATCCAACCCTATTCTAATTGATAATATATATTCTCTTGGGAAGGATAAGGTTGGCAATGTGTTTGCCAAGTTTGTTGGTACTCAAAGTGGTGTCAAGAAAAGAACCATTTGGGTAGACAAGCCTATTGTGACTAACCTCTTAGGACCCAACTTGGTTGGGGACTAACAAGCTCAAACTTGATCAATAGGTGTTGTTGGAGGGCATTGGAGACTTGGCTATATTATGAAGAATTAAGGGGACTTCATCATTCATAATTGTCTCAAGCCAAGTCATTGGATTATCGAGTCTCTATCTTATATCCAATGTGCCTCCTTGCGGTAACTTGTACTTAAATTGTTTACATTGAAAGTTACTTGCCCCTTTGCATGTTTGGTTGTGTACCTTGCATGTGTTTGTATGTGTTGTGCTTCCAATTTGCTTGTCTTGAGTAATCAAGGATGTGTATGTTGGTTTGCACATCATGTATGCGTGTGTGTCTTGTGTTGAGCCTTTTTGCATCTTGTTTGTATCTTAGTTGGCTCTTGTGAGAGATTAATGGAACATCCCATTTTTGGGGAATGATGTGCTTTGTGCACTTCACGATCCTATAAATGTGTGTACATGAGGAATACCACCTAGTATTGATATTACTAGATTATCTAGTCTCTATGTGGTATGTCTTCTTATGAGAAATTCAAATTCTAAATAGTCCATTAATTATCTCGTGTTGGATCCTTTTATTGCCTCTTGTTTGGTTGTCATTGGTATCACATTATGGGGGAGTAATATGCTTTGTGTATATTACAAGCCTAGAAAATGTGTACATTTGAGGTATTGCCACTTAGAGTTGATATAGTAAATTATCTTGTTCCTAGGTGGCATGTTAGCTCTACAAGTTGCAATTTATTTATGTGTTTGGTGTGAAGATGATGTTGGCTTTCTTTACAATCTACCACTGGGAATTCATTCCAAATACTTCTTGTACTTGTACAATTGGTATTCTTGTATGTGGTAGAAATTGTTAAATCATCTTCACATTGGCTTGTGCTTAATTGCCTTATCTCTTGCCAAGGATTGTGTCAACTCCCATTGTCTTCCATACCACTTGTGGATCTTGTTTATTTCTTGATCTTGTTTAGTGTTTTTCTAGATATAGTGAAAGTGGTGATCCCATTTTGTGCATTTTGTATTCAAATGCAAATTATCTATAATGCACAACGCTTGGAGGAGCTATCCTATTTTCTTTAGAACACTCATTCTGTGATCCTTATCAAGTGTGTGTTGGTGGAAGGCAAGCCGTTTCTTTTTGGTACTTTGTGCCATCATGAAACTTTGTAGAGGGCTTGGTTTGTTGGAACCATCCTCTCTCTTGGGAGTTCGATATCTTTCTTTTTACGTGTATCAGTGGGTATCTCATTCCTTGATGTATCTTTATTGATATCTTCCGAGTGATGATTTCTCCATTTGGTAACCTATTATCACTTGGTATTTCTTTTCATTTGGTATCGGTTCTTGAAAGTCTTAAGCATGCATTTTTACTTCATGCATTTCGTTGGCATGATTTCTTTCTTTGACCCAATATATAGGGGAAAGTCCACGAAGTCTCAAATTGGATGAGATGTGCATGAAATTCAATTTCATTTCTATATGCACATATTTATGTGGAGTTTGTCCTATGTATTGTTGGTTCTCTAACTCTTTGGTCCCAATGAGTTTGGGTACCATTTTGTTTGTTATGATTGTTCTAGGAACAATTAGAGATGCATTGGATGCTCGGCTCACTGTCAAGGAAGGTGGTGTCACCATGTGCTTATTGGAGTCAAGCCAGGATGATCAATGAACTACAATCTACTACATTCATTTGGTATCTACTACTTCATTCCAATGCTATCTCGGTAACAAGTATCAACTTCATGCATACATTTCTTGCATTCAACCTTGTGTAGGTTTCATCATGGCATGATTTTCTTGATCCGTTCTAGTGATACTTGTTTCCTTTCTCAAAGCATCCCAACAATGATCTCTTGTTGCGAGTTGTGATGTCTTTGATGTGTGTGTGTGTGTGTGGAGTTCATTGATATACAATAAGACAATATTAAGCCATGTGCTATGCTTTCAAGCAAAGATCTTATTAGTATATTTATGACTTCCTTTTGGATATCTTGTTCCTTCGTGTTGTAACTATTTCGTGTGTATATCCTTCTTTGTGGATTGATATCATCATGATTTTCATCTACCTAGAACCTTATACACTTGAGAGAAATTACATCTCTAGATGATATCCTTTCTTTCTTGACCACCTTGTCTTACTTGTATTATTTCTTTGGTGGCTCCGTGAAATCATTTGTCTTGAGTGCGGATCTTATATCGTTGCATCTTGTTGCACTCATTTGTGGTGAAGATTGTTTTCCTCATGCTTGTCTTGACGAGGCTTTCGCCATGTCAATTGGTATCCCTCCTCTTGACAAAGCTATCATTCTCTATCTTCATCGTGGGTTGTCACAAGCTTTGTAGTTAATTTGCATTTTAGTGAGCTTGTGAACCCATTTGCCTGTTGTGTGTGGGAAGGACGTGTCTTGCACCTTGTATCTCATTTATTCAAGACTATGTTGATGCTTAATGCTCATCCTTATATTAGTCTTCTCAAGTGCTTTGCCATGACTCACACACATCGTTTTGGTTGAGCCTATTCCTAAGTTGCCTCTCTTTCATGTTGCTCAACCATGTGTTTGTTGCAAGTGCTAGGCTTAGTTTCCTATATGCTCACTTGCACTTGTTGTGAGTTTCTATTGATTTTGAGGGAGTGATGATCCTATTTTGTGCACGTTGTATCCAAATACAAAACTAAATAATGCACAAATCATGGGGAGATTCTCTATGTTCTTTAGAACACTCCTATGCTCATATCATAATATCTTTTATTCTTGTGGCTTGTCGGATCTTTTGATTGATTGGTTCAATCGGTATCTTTTGATTGCTTGCTTCACTTTTTGGTATGTCTTTGTGCCATATCATCCTTTTGCAATCTTTTGATCCTCAATATAGTTTGTCTTCCTCCAACTATTCATTATTGGGTATGTGTATTGTATTCCACTCATATTTTGAGAAATACACACTTTATGGAGGAACGCATATTATATTGGCCTTCTAAGCTTTTCGCCCATTTTGGCAATCGATGCCAATGGGGGAGAAGTTTAGAGAGTTTTGTGTAGAAGTTTAGAGAGCTATTTCTTCATGCTTGCTTTGGTTTTGTTCCTAAGCATTTGCATCACATGCTCTTGCATTATTAGTTGTTGCTCTGCATGGTGATGCTTAATTCCTTATATAAACTCTCTTAAAAGTGATTGTCATCAATTACCAAAATGGGGGAGATTGAAAGAACATGTGCTGCCCCCATGTTTGGTTTTGGTAATTGATGACAATCTCTATGGACTGATGGTTGCCTTGAGTTATATTTGAAGGGTTTGTCCATAGGAATTGATTGAAGACCATTTGTTGGTTTCAAGGTTATTAGAAGAAGAATATGTGTTGACCAAGGTGCTATTCAAGGATTTATCCAAAGATTGGTCATGTGAGTGTTGAGCCTATTGCAAGCATGTCTTGAAGAAGAAGATTGTGTGAACATTCATGTTTACCTTCAAGACATCATCCTAATGAAGAGAGTTGGAAAGATTCAAGGTTGATCAACACACAAAGCGTAGAAGATGTACCTAGTGGGATCAAGTGATCTCACGGTATGGTAAGCATTGTCCATTACGCTTTGTGTACTAACCCATGTTCTATGCGAGAGTTCTATGTGGGGTTTGGTATGTTTCCATGGGCTTGCATCAAGAGGGTGATTCAAGTTGATCAACACACGAAGCGTAGAAGATGTACCGAGCGAGATCAAGTGATCTCATGGTATGGTAAGCATTGTCCATTACGCTTTGTGTAGTAACCCGTGTTCTATGCGAGAGTTCTTTGTGGGGTTAGGTTTGTTTCCATGGGCGTGCATCAAAAGGAAGATATCACACAACCCATGGAGGATGACATCAAGTGGTGATCGTCATCGAGATTGCAGTGTGCAAGTTCAAGTGGAGCATCACGAAGAGATCACATGCTTGAAGCTTGCCGTCCATTGTGGTGACAATGGACTTGTGAAGATGTGCCGAAGAGTGGCTCACCCATAGTGGAGTATGGGGGAGCAATCAACTAGTCTTCGTCGAGCCGCCGCAATCAAGAAAGGTGGTCCAACTTGAGGTGGTCAAGATCGTCATCATCTAGCTCAAGTGGACTATGCGCAAGGCAAAGGTTTGCCCTTGATAGGTTTTCTATTTTTACCGGTCTCATGGTAGTTAGTTGGGAGACCGGGTTATAGGATCGATAGCCGTACTATCAAGGGGGGCTCTCAAGTGAGTAGCTTGATCGTATCATTCGTCGAGAGCTCAAACCATTGCATCCTTGCATCATCTTTCTTGGTTCGTGTTTGGTGTTTCTCTGTGTGAGTTTTAGAGCTTTTGGTCATCTTCATGACAAGCTCCAGTTCATCGAAAACGGAGTTCATATATGCATCTTCTATGATGTTTTCAAGGTTGGAGTTTATGCCGGTTCTTCATTCATAGAGGTTTCTCATCTCTATATCTTAGGCATATCTCCCCTGCCACTTCTTATTATAACCAACAAGCTTGAGTTTGCTCAATTCGGAGCTCATTTGCAGAAGTTATGGCAGTTCTGGTTTTATTTGTACCCTCTGTTTTCTGTGGTTTTTCAGTGGCATGCAAGCGGTAGTACCGCTGGTGCCCACGGTAGTACCGCTTATGCGGTAGTACCGCTGGGTACTTCCGTGGCTCTGCCGCTTGGGGTTTCCCCGAGCGTGCAACTCTCTGTTGCCAGTTTGCCATTCACGGTAGTTGCCCAGTAGTAGCACGGTAGTACCGCTCTGGCGGTACTACCGCCCTTACTACCGCTGCCACTACCGCTTGCGGGGTTTCCCTCTGTGCACGTCTCTGTTGCCGATTTCTGTTAAACGGTAGTAGTGCGGCAGTAGTGCGGTAGTACCGCTCAGAGAGGTACTTCCGCCCTCCACTATCGTTCCTACTACCGCGTGTGTTTCGCAGAGGTGCTGTTTTCTCCTCAGCGGTAGTACCGCTTGGTTGGACGGTAGTACCACTGAGTGCGGCACTACCGCTCCAGTTCCGTGTTCTCGCCTGCTGCTTTTTGAATTACTACCGCCTAAGCGGTAGTACCGCTCGCCCGAGCGGTAGTACCGCGTGTACACGTCCAGCACAGGTAACGGTTCGATTTTGGGGAGGCCTATAAAAGGGGTCTTCTTCCCCACCGGTTTTCTTATCCTTTGAGCTCATTTCTCCCCCCATTGTTGACCTTCTTGAGCTTGCCTAACTCTCAATCCCTCCAATGATTCTTGCTAGTTCTTGAGGGAAAAGAGAGAGGAGATCTAGATCCACATTTCCACCAATCACTTTCTCCTCTAAGTGAGGGGAACCCCTTGGATCTAGATCTTGGAGTTCTTGGTGTTCTCCTTGTTCTTCCTCTCACTTTCCTCCATATCTTTTGTTGCTTTGGTGGGATTTGAGAGAGAGGGACTTGAGCACTTCGTGTGTTCTTGCCATTGCATTAGTTGCATCGGTTTGAGTTCTCCATGGTGATACGTGGAAGTGAGAAGTTGAGTAGCTTATTACTCTTGGGTGTTTGAGCACCCTAGAGCTTGTTCCTCTTGGGTGCCTTGGCGCCCTAGACGGCTTGGTGGTGCCTCGGAGCTCAATCATTGTGGTGTAAAGCTCTGGGCAAGCGTCGGGGTCTCCAATTAGGTTGTGGAGATAGCCCCGAGCAATTTGACGGGTACCGGTGACCGCCCCCAAGGGTTGCCAAAGTGTACGGGTTCGGTGACCGCCCTCAAGGGTTGCCATTTGTACGGGTTCGATGACCGCCCTCAAGGGTCCCTTAGTGGATTCACGGCACCTTGCATTGTGCGAGGGCGTGAGGAGAATACGGTGGCCCTAGTGGCATTGTTGGGGAGCATTGTGCCTCCACACCACTCTAACGGAGATTAGCATCCGCAAGGGTGTGAACTTCGGGATACATCGTCGTCTCCGCATGCCTCGGTTATCTCTTACCCGAGCCCTTTTACTTATGCACTTTACTTTGTGATTGCCATATTGTTTCTTGTTATATATCTTGCTATCACTTAGTTGTTTATCTTGCTTAGCATAAGTTGTTGGTGCACATAGGTGAGCCTAGTCGATTTAGGTTTTGTGCTTGACAAATTAAACGCTAGTTTTATTCCGCATTTGTTCAAGCCTAAACCGTAATTATTTTAAAGCGCCTATTCACCCCCCCCCCTTCTAGGCGACATCCACGATCTTTCAAGTGGTAACTTAGCAAGATTCAATATACGAAAAGCTCGTAGGCATTGGATCGGTGATATTCGTTGGATAACATTTATCATGTGACAGGTATAACCTAGGGCGACACAGAACTAGTTCCAATTCATCAATGTAATGTAGGCATGTATTCCGTATATAGTCATACGTGCTTGCGATAAGAACTTGCATGACATCTTTTGTCCTACCCTCCCGTGGCAGTGGGGTCCATAAGGAAACTAAGGGATATTAAGGCCTCCTTTTAATAGAGAACCGGAACAAAGCATTAACAGAGTACATGAACTCCTCAAACTACGGCAATCACCGGAAAGAATCCCAATTATTGTCACCTTGGGGTATGCGGATCATAACACGTAGCTGGTGCATACAACTTGCAAGATCGGATCAAGAACACAAATATATTGATGAAAACATAAAGGGTTCAGATCTGGAATCATGGCACTCGGGCCCTAGTGACAAGCATTAAGCATAGCAAAGTCATAGGAACATCAATCTCAAAACATAGTGGGTACTAGGGATCAAGCCCTAACAAAACTAACTCGATTACATGATAAATCTCATCCAACTCATCACCGTCCAGCAAGCCTACGAAGGAATTACTCACTCCCGGTGGTGAGCATCATGAAATTGGTGATGAAGGATGGTTGATGATGACGATGCCGGAAGATCCCCCTCTCCGGAGCCCTGAACGGACTCTAGATCTGGCCTCCCGATGAAGAACAAGAGGTGGCGGCGGCTCTGTATCGTGAAACGCAATAAAACTTCCTCTCTTATTCTTTTCTCTAGAAAACTGAATTTATAGCGTTGGAAATAGGCCAGACAGAGTCACGTGGGCCCCATGTGGTACCAGGGCGCGCCTGGGGGGGGTGGCGCGCCCTGGTGCCTCGTGGGCACTGGGTGGCCCCCCTCCAGTAGTTCTTGATGCCAATATTTTTTATATATTCAATAAAAAATCTCCAGAAAGTTTCATCCAATTCCAAGAACTTTGATTTTCTGCACAAAAACAAGATCATGGCAATTCTGCTGAAAATAGCGTCAGTCCGGGTTAGTTCCATTCAAATCATGCAAATTTGGGGCCAAAACAAGAGCAAAAGTGATTGGAAAAGTAGATACGACGGAGACGTATGACCGGCCCAGTGACGGTGGGGGGGAGGGGGTGGAGGTGGGGGGCAAGTTTAGTCCCACCTCGCCCGCCGAAGGACGCCCCGACCGACTTAAATAGCTGCGGTGGCTTACCTCCCTAAGCTCAGTTAAATTGGCAGTTTCCCGCCTCTGCCCCATTGTTCCCCGCCGATGGGCCGTACCGTGGCCGAAAGGCCGGCCCTTTTGCCTCGCGGCTTGATCGTGCCATTGTTCCCTGCCGATGGGCCGCACGCGGCCGAAAGGCCGGCCCCGGCTTGATTGGGCCGGACCGAGTAGGCCTTCTCCGGCCCAGAAAGCGGGGTGGGCTTAACTTTTTTTAGGCATCCGGCCGCGTTATGTCTGGTATAATTTAATTTTAGTACATGATGTCTACTACACAACTTACTCTTGTAGACTCGTGTTGGGCCTCCAAGCGCAGAGTTTTGTTGGACAGTAGCAATTTTCCCTCAAGTTGATGACCTAAGGTTTATCAATCCGTGGGAGGCGTAGGATGAAGATGGTCTCTCTCAAACAACCCTATGACCAAATACAAGAAATCTCTTGTGTCCCCAACACACCCAATACAATGGCAATTTGTATAGGTGCACTAGTTCGGCGAAGAGATGGTGATACAAGTGTAGTATGGATAGTAGAAATAGGTTTTTGTAATCTGAAAATAAAAAAACAGCAAGGTAGCAAGTAACAAAAGTGAGCACAAACGGTATTGCAATGCTTGAAAACAAGGCCTAGGGTTCATACTTTCAGTAGTGCAATCTCCCAACAGTGCTAACATAATTGGATCATATAACAATCCCTCAACGTGCGATAAAGAATCACTCAAAAGTTCCTATTAGCAGAGAACATAAGATGAAATTGTTGTAGGGTACGAAACCACCTCAAAGTTATTCTTTCCGATCAATCTATTGAGCCATCCCTATAAGTGTCACGAACAGCCCTAGAGTTTGTACTAAAATAATACCATATGATACGCATCAACCAACTCTAATGTCACCTAGATACTCCAATGTCACCACAAGTATCCGTGAGTTGATTATTCGATATGCATCAAACCACTTCAGATCATAATATTCAATCCACACAAAGAACATCAAAGAGTGCCCCAAGATTTCTACCGGGGAAAGTAGGACGAAAACGTGCATCAACTCCTATGCATAGATTACCCCAATGTCACCTCGGGAATCCGCGAGTTGAGTGCCAAAACATATATCAAGTGAATCAATATAATACCCCATTGTCACCACGGGTATTCATATGCAAGACATACATCAAGTGTTCTCAAATCTATAAAAATATTCAATCCGATAATAGTGAAACCTCAAAGGTAAAAACTCAATTCATCACAACAAGATAGAGAGGGAGAAACACCATATGATCCAACTATATTAACAAAGCTCGCGGTACATCAAGATCGTGCCAAATCAAGAACATGAGAGAGAGAGATCAAACACATAGCTACTAGTATATACCCTCAGCCCCGAGGGTGAACTACTCCCTCCTCGTCATGGAGACCGCCGGGATGATGAAGATGGCCTCCGGTGATTATTCCCCCCTCCGGTAGGGTGCCAGAAAAGGGTTGTAGATAAGATCATGGAGGTAAAGAGGCTTGCGGCGGTGTAGTCAAAGTTCTAGGGTTATTTCTGGGGGTTTCTCTATTTATAAGAATTTTTGGCGTTGGAATCACACGAAGAGGTGCCACAGGGGGCCCACGAGGCACCAGGGCGCTCTTGCCCCCCCCCAACCACGCGGTGGTGGCTTGTGTGCACCTCCTAAGGCTTCTTGTCCTTCCACGAAGCTTCGGGGGTCTCTTTTGGTCCCAAAAAAATCGTCAAAAAGTTTCGCTGCATTTGGACTTCGTTTGATATGGATTTTCTGGAAAACCAAAAACAAGCAGAAAACAGCAACTGGCACTGGGCACTAGGTCAATATGTTAGTCCATAAAAATCATATAAAATCCATATAGAAGTGCACCAAAATCATACAAAACTATAATAAACATGGCATGAATACTTCATATATTATAGATACATTGGAGACGTATCAGCATCCCCAAGCTTAATTCCTGCTCGTCCTCGAGTAGGTAAATGATAAAAGAAATAATTTATGAAGTGTGAATGCTAGCATAGTGCATAAGTTTGATCAATGATAATTTCAATCACTTTTCCTAGCATCATAACAGCAACTCTTTCTCATAAAACTCATCATGATAAAGTAGCAATCAATTCACATGTTATGGTTCAAATAATGCATTCTCTTGAAACTTAACAACCTATGTTCTTAGTCACCAAACAATTGCTATTCAACTTAATTTCAACAAAGTCTAAGTAAGAGCTCCACATACTCAATTATCCTTTAGTCTTCTATGATTGCTAGTACTCAAAGCATATTTTTGGAACAAATGGCATCCATTGAACACAGAGAAAGATAGGGGCTTAATGTTTCGCCTCCCAACTTATTTATCATAGAGATAATTGTCAACAATAATAATTCATGATCAAATATATTTGACTGGCCATATGTGCCTGGATATTTCACCACCACATGATGCTTGCCAACTAAAGAATAATTTAGGTTGAGATGAGAATGAATACTTATTGACTCTTGCATAAAAGTAAATACATAAAGTAAAAGATAGGCCCTTCGCAGAGGGAAGCAGAGGTTGTCATGCGCTTTTGATTTTTTGGATGTGCAAGCTCTTAATGCAAAGGAACGTCACGTTATATTTCCCCTTGTGATAGCAACCTTTATTATGCAGTCCGTCGCTTTTATATCTTTACCATCACAAGTTCGTACAACGCTTATTTTCCCTTGCAATAAAAGATCATACATATTTTAGGAACAATTTTTATTGCTTTTTGCACCGATGACAACTTACTTGAAGGATCTTATTCAATCCATAGGTAGATATGGTGGACACTCATGGGAAGAAACTGGGTTTAAGGGTTTTTGGATGCACAAGTAGTATCTCTACTTAGTACAAATTTTTGGCTAGCAAAAGATCCTAAGCAAGCACCACATGTTGGAGGATCCATAACAATATAACTTCAATGCAAATATACCCAAACATAACTCATTACGTTGTCTTCCTTGTCCAACTTCAACTAATTTGCTCAAGTTTGAAACTAATTAATGGGTATTCACAATCATAAAAGATGTCCAAGATAATATATTTATATGTGAAAGTTCTCTTCCTTATACTAATCATTCATGAATTGCTTGTATGACCAATATTGTGATTGTCAAGCTTCAATAGATTTCACTTTCTAAACCCAAATGTGAAATTACTGGCATGATACAAGCATATGAAGCACATATAATTTCAACTTTATGATATTCAATTCATTCAACAATTTACTCATAGGATATAAGTGAAGCACAAGAGTAAATGACAAACTACTGTAAATGACAAACTACTCCAAAAAGATATAAGTGAAGATCAAATGAGTAGTTAAGCAAATAGGTAGCTATGTGAGGACTCTCTCTCATTTAAAAATTTCAGATCTTATTATTTTATTCAAACATCAAGAAAAACAAAATAAAATTACATTCCAAGAATAGCACATATCATGTGAAGAAGCAAAAACTTAGGCTCAACCAAAACTGACCGATAATTGTTGATGAAGAAAGGTGGGAAGCCTACCGGGGCATCAGCAAGCTTAGATGCTTGAGACTTCTTGAAATATTAATTTGGGATGCCTTGGGCATCCCCAAGCTTGAGTTCTTGTGTCTCCTTAATTCCTCTCATATCATGGCTTCTCCTAAATCTTAAAAACATCATCCACACAAGACTCAACAAGAACTCATGAGATAAGTTAGTATAAATCAACTCAAAACATTAACATTCTCTACTGTAGCAAATCGCTAAAATTATAATTAAACATTGCATACTAAATGCCTCTTCATATTTAATACTCCTATCCTCAAATAGAATCATTAAACAAGCAAACATATGCAAACAATGCAACCATAACCGAAATCTGCCAAAACAGAACAGTCTGTAAAGGGGGATTTAAAATTCATACTTACCTAACTCGAAAAATTCTGAAAAATTACCATGTGACAGAGAAGTCATGCATGCTTTCTGTGTAAAAATTTCAGATTTTTATCATGTTCTGACTGTTCAGGAATATTCTGGACATAACAGAAAACTTTCTGTTTTCAAACAGCAACACATAAACTTGCAAACTGAGCATGGTAAAGGCTATACTTGGCATTTTATTGAACTAAAAGATACAAAATATGATTATTGATAACAGCTGTGGCACCCCGGCTCAGGGTCACCGGAGCACCCCGTATTCCAGCCCAGAGATCATGTCTTCTGGAATACGGCACTGCTTGGTATAGAACAAATCAGCTCTTTATTACTAATAGTTGGAATACAAGGGTTACAAAGAGTTTACAAAAGGTTACAATGATGCTACTCTAGCTATGGTGTCTCTATGCTAGTAGCGATACGACTTCTAACAGTGGAACCATGACGACGAAGATGGGCTCCACTCCGCAGGGACTCTGGCTGGGACACGACCTAGCTCACAACTCAAAATCCTTGGGCTATGCAAACATGGCAGCACCTGCAAACTGGCATGACACGACAGGTGAGTACTTTGAATGTACTCGCAAGTTCACAACAAACAAAAGCATCAAAACATAACAACATCATAGCAAGTATGATTATATCAGATTCAAATGTTATGAAAAAGGGTGGAAGAAAATAATAACATGCTATTACTAAACTATCCACCAAAAGTTACCCTGGTTAGAGTCACAGAGACCACTTTGCTTTTGGCTACTCAGGTGAACCACTTACTCTTGTGACCAACTCATGGTCACCTCAAGAACATCTGACGATCATTCTCGAGATTGCCTGCAAACATCACCAGCGGCCTTCTGCCAAGCGGTCACCTCACCACACTGAGACGAGTTCTTCCATCATTAACACGTCATTCCCTCATTGGTGTTGATCAGACAGTGTGACTTAGTGCGAACTATGTCCAATACCATGGACTTGGCTATTCGAATAGATTCTTACACTCTGCAGAGGTTGCACACGTTACCCACACCATGGACATTCATCCAATGAAACTCGCCTAACCTGTGTCCCTTCCCTCGTACCACCAACACGTCCTTTCTGAGGTCATGCCCTGGGTGGCCCCTGTGTCACTTCTGACACCTGCCACCGTCATGGCCATACAACATGTCCCAAACGGGGACATGAGCTCAATAACCAAACCGGGCTCACAAGGTTATCGTCGTCTACCTGATCAGGGTAGCACGTACGCATAACCTCCCCTCTTTGGTGGTACCGATGAAAGAGCACAAGATTAGCCCAAGTTAAGGCCGTCCCATTCCGGCAGATGTGGCTACACTAGAAAGCTCGGTTCAGTGGCACTTGATCAACAATAAAGGAATTTATCCCCCAAGTAATCTTTCCGTCATAACTGATACTCCAGTATTAAAGTGATCCAAGTTATAACAATAGCCAACTAGTCATCCAATGAGTATCATGATCAAACTGCTGCTACCAACTCCATAGCCACAATTGCCGGGCGAAATCACAAAATAATCATAGAAGGTAATCTCTTAATCCGATTGTATCATGACATCATCAAACCTGAAGACTACTAACTACTAACACCTCAGTCATCACTATGACAGCAATATATCCAAGAATTTTCCCAAGTATTGCATGAACTAACTCACTTATCAATAATTCAAAATTTAGCATGAAAATAATTATTTAAACCATGATATTGCAATGCAATTATGCAAATGAGAGTTGTGGCTTGCCTTGCAATAGGGGAGTGTGGGAAAACACCTAGTCTTCACCAACTAGTCAAAATCACTCTGAAAAAATATTTTGAACACATTTGTAAATACCACATAAAGCATTTTCCTCTGTTCAGAAATTCTAGATAGCAAAGAAAAATACCAAAATTTTACAGCAAATAGAGGAGCTCATAAGAAAAACAATGCAAAAAGAATGAACTCATTTGTACTTATGGTTTAAAAGATATTGCTGGTCAAAGTTTAGTCAAATTTCTGGATTTATTTGAAATTAGCAAAAAAATCAGAAAACCCTGAAGCGGCCACGTCGAAGGCGTAAAACCAGGGTATGCCTCCACTAGCGTACCGCTTTGGGAGCGAAGGGATTCACTGACAGGTGGGGCCCTCTCGCCAGATTTAAACAGAGACGGAGAGGACAGAGGACGGTGGCTCACCGACGATCGTTGGCCGGCATTGAGGCTGCGGCGGTGCCGGAAAATGGTCGGGATGGATCGGGTAGACAACGGCGAGCACTCCCGTACCCGTGGCTCCTTGAATGGTGGCCGGACAGGGTCGCCCCCTTCGTCTCAGGCGGCAGCGAGCTTCTGGTGTTGGCTGACCCGGCGACTCCGGCGAACTCTCGAGCAGTGGAGCGGCTGGGGAAGGTCAGTGGATCACCATGACCTCGGCGGTGGGCTCGGTTGAGGCTGGGGTGGACGGAGTCGAGCGGAAGAAGCAAGGGCAGTGTGGCAGAGCACCTCGCCGGAGACGGAGAACGAGGGCCTCTCGGCTGGCTCTGGCGCTGTTGGGTGATGATTAGGAGAGGGGGAGCTCGAGTGATGAAGAGAGGGAGGGCTCGGGGGCGGCTTTTATAGCCGGATGGGAGGTGCCTGAGTCGTTCGGCTGAGCTCCGGGGTGAGCTGGCCGTCGTGCTAGCCTGCGGAGCGCGTGGGGAGGGGACGTGAGCTCGCAGAGGACGACGGGACAAGTCCGGCGCCATTAAGGGCGTGCGGACAATGGCGGGGACCGCGGCGCCCTATTCTGCATGTAGGTGAACTTGGTCGTGTGCGGCGGCGAGCTTTGCCGGAGAAGGCAGAGGGTTCTGGAGGGGGTACGTGGGTGGAGGCAACAACGTCGGCACGACGGGGCAAGGAGGGGCAGCGTGAGGTGGCCGGAGTGGTCGCGTCCGACACGGTCGGCATGCAGAGCGCGCTGCTGGGCCGGCCAGATGCATGGTCACCGCGTGTATTGACACCCGCGGTGTGTTCTGGCACGTCGGGTCATGTCTACGCGGTCGTCCCTTCTCCCTGAAGCCTCCCTGTGTAACTGGTTTGACAAGAGGTCGCCTGGGCAGCACTGGAGCTTCCAGACAAGTTTCTGGATAGAAACTTGGGCAAGGTGCTGCGATAAAAATGTTGGGGAAATAAGAGAGGGAGTTTTTCACAATGAGTTATAGTAGGAAGGTGCCCATGCTGGGAAAATTCCAGGCCAAATGGATAAGTTTTAGATGTAGTTGCTTCACAACTTCTTCTCTGGTCCAGAAGCTTGTTGAAGATGTTGCACTCACATAGATGGGCTCCTGGTGATGAAACTTGGTATTTGTGGGTCATTTTGGGGTGGCATGATGCTATAAAAATCTCATACCATTTGGACAAGTATAAATGGTACTTCCTTCACGATGCTTTCTACTGGACAGAAGCTTGGAGGAATTTTATGGAGAAAATGGCTAAATGAAATGGGCCAAAATTTGGTGGAGGATGTTCATATGGGTAAGAGAATGTCCTGGATTAATTTCAGAATTTTCGGAGCAATATAAAATATAGTTGCTTCACAAACTGAAATTGTGACCAGGAACAAAGATTGGATGATGTGCCCACCCTGAGCATGGAACCTTGAATACTTTCACATATCCAAGGTTCATATGGTCCAAAGAATTTATGAGAATTTTCCTAGAATTTTTGGGAAGATAGAAATATAGGTTGCTTCACAACCTAGAGCAAAAAGGGCTATTCCTTTAATAGAAAAGGAATATTTTAATTGGAATAAAATTAGGATTGGGCAAGAATGGAAGTAACATGACTTGAGAGAGGTTTTTGGATGCTTGAGTCACTTGGGAAAAAGGAAAGTTGAAATATTCCCAAGTTTTAAGTCCATAGAGCCATTCAAAATAAAGTCCAAACCAAATTCCAAATAAAATTCAAATGGGTTTTTGAAAAGAAAAGTTGGTAAAAACCAGGGTGTCACAACAGAAGCATATCTCAACAAAAGAAAATGATGCTCCAAGCAAAACTCATATTATGTGACAAATAAAAATATAGCTCCGAGTGATGTTATCGATAATGTTGAAGATGAAAGAGGGGATGCCATCCGGGGCATCCCCAAGCTTAGTTGCTTGGGTCTTTGTCGTGGGTGCGACCATCTATGGGGCCTGATACGTCTCCAACGTATCTATAATTTTTTATTGTTCCATGCTGTTATAATATCAATCTTGGATGTTTTTATAATCATTTATAGCAATTTTATATCATTTTTGGAGACTAACCTATTAACCTAGTGCCCAGTGCCAGTTGTTGTTTTCTGCCCTGTTTTTGTTTCACAGAAAATCAATATCAAACGAAGTCCAAATACAGTGAAACTTTTTGGAGATTTTTTCTTGGGCAAGAAGAATACCAGAAGCTTCGAGGGGAGGCCAGAAGACCTTGGTGGGCCCCACGAGCCACCAGGGCGCGCCTGGGGGGGCAGGCGCGCCCTGATGCCTCGTGGGCCCCACCAAGCTCCGTTTGACCTAATTCCAGCACTATAAATTCCAGAAAAATCAAAAACCCTCAGGAGAGTCCACGAAATACTTTTTACGCCGCCGCAAGCTACTGTTCCAGAGAGATCCCATCTCGGGTCCTTCTCCGGTAATCTGCCGGAGGGGGAATCGATCACGGAGGGGCTCTACATCATCCTTGCTGCCTCTCCGATGATGCGTGAGTAGTTTACCACAGACCTTCGGGTCCATAGGCAGTAGCTAGATGGCTTCTTCTCTCTTTTTGATGTTCAATACAATGTTCTCCTTGATGTTCTTGGAGATCTATCCGATGTAATCTTTCTTTGCGGTGTGTTTGTTGGGATCCGATGAATTGTGAGTTTATGGTCAGATTATTCATGAATATTTTTTGAGTCTTCTCTGATCTCTTTTATGCATGATTATTATAGCCTCGTATTTCTTCTCCGATCTATTGATTTGGTTTGGCCAACTAAGTTGATTTATCTTGCCATGGGAAGAGGTGCTTTGTAGTGGGTTCGATCTTGCGGTGCTCAATCCCAGTGACAGAAAGGGACATGACACGTATGTATCGTTGCTACTAAGGGTAAAAAGATGGGATCTATTCATTGGGTTTATTAATTCGTGAGTTTGTCTTGTCTACATGATGTCATCGTTCTTAAGGCATTACTCTGTTCTTATGGACTTAATTCACTAGATGCATGCTGGATAGCCCATCGATGTGTGGAGTAATAGTAGTAGATGCAGGCAGGAGTCGGTCTACTAATCTTGAACGTGATGCCTATATACATGATCATTGCCTTGGATATCGTCATGATTATTTGCTTTTCTATCAATTGCCCAACAATAATTTGTCTACCCACCGTATGCTATTTTCTCGAGAGAAGCCTCTAGTGAAATCTATGGCCCCCGGGTCTATCAAAATCATATTACTAAAACCCTAAAAATATTGCTGCCATTTTCTTTTATTTATTTTATTTAGTATTTTTGCTGCAATCTATCAATCTATCAAATACAATTTAATCTTGCAATCTTACCGCCAAGGGATTGACAACCCCTTGTTTGCGTTGGGTGCAAGGATTTGTTGTTTGTGTGTAGGTACTGCTCACTAGGTGTTGTGTGATTCTCCTACTGGTTTGATAACCTTGGTTTCATAATTGAGGGAAATACTTATCTCTACTGTGCTGCATCATCCCTTCCTCTTCGGGGAAATACCAACACAAGCTACAAGTAGCAGGAAGAATTTATTAATGCTCAGGCACAAAGAGCGCATCATCCCTTCCTCTTCGGGGAAATACCATCTAGCCCCTTTGTGGTTTGGCTAGGGGAATGCGCAGGCACAAAGAGCAGAATCGATGGAGAGCGCAGAGGATTTTACCCAGGTTCGGGCTACCGTGAGGTTTAAAACCCTACTCCTGCTTTGATGTATTGGATGGGTGTGAGCACGAGTACAAGGAGCGCTTTCTCCGGCAAGGTGCGGGAGGAGCAGCTATGCATGCAAGTTGTGCTAGGGTTCTGATCGGGCCCTCCTTGTAAACGTTGCCCTGGCCCTCCTTTTTTAGCTCAAGGGGTTACCACAGTGGCAAAATAGTAATTACATGTTGATTAGATAGCAAACAGTGCTATCATACCTAACTCTGCCAGTTTAGGACAAAAGAAATAAATGCACCGTTAGGTGTCATGTGTAGGAGGGGCTCCGGCAAGGTTCCTGCACCGCTCGCCCAGCTACCTCCTATTAGCTTGACACGCCTTCTGGCGGGTGTCATTAAAGGCAAATCTTCTCCCTGCGTGCTGACACATGCCCGACAAATCCCACCAACCAGCCTACGCAGTCGATACCTCACTGATTAGCGACTGGCTGCCTGGTGAGGTCGAGCGCGCGCTGACGAGCTGGCGAAAGCTTGCCGGCACAGAGGTTGCCGGGTCTTCGCCTTGCCGGCTCTGCCTTGCCGGCAAGAGATGTCTTCACCTTCAACACTAGTGGAGTGCTTGTTGATGCTTCGTCTTGAACTTCTCTCCAGCAGCCTCTGCAACTAGATCTTGAATCTTGTTATTTCGCAAGTTCCAGCAAGCCTTGGCCGGCAAGGAGGCTGCTACCGTCTATGCATAAGTCAGGGTATAAAATACCCATGTTTTATACACCAACAGGAGCCCCCGGGCCTGGGCCATACGCGCATTTGAAGCGTCGTTGGGCTAGGCCCAAATAATGCACAGACACGCGGCGGGAAAACTGCCACTGTAATTTTCATCATGATGGTCTTTTTCTGAGATCTTTTTTGCTTCTTCATTAATCTGGATTTGAGTTCGCTCTTGGTCATCTTCCGACAAACCTTGCCGTCGCACGAGCAGCTATTTCTTGTGCGCAAATCAGGAGTACACTCACACGCGAGGCGCCGTGGGGCCAGGCTTGAATGGGTGCATGGCCACGCGTGGCAAGGAGTAACTGCCAGTTATGCCAATACTTATCCCTTCTCTGCGTCCTTCCATCACGCGCATTTGCATGCAGGGTAATGGATTGGCGAAGAAGGGCGGTCATTGGAGTGGCGCGCTTGGCCAGGGGCGTAGGGCGCGGGATTGGCAAACTTGGACGGTCGCTGGAGTAATGCGCCCGGCCAGGAATGCAGGGTGCAGGATTGGCGAAGCTCGGCGGCCGCCCGAAGGCAGTGAAGGGCCAGCCCCCGCACTCTCCCTATAAAGAGGGGGGCCGTGGGATGCGATGCTCATCCGCCTCTTCCTAGCCCAATCTCCCAGCAATCGTTGTTTCTTTCTTCCATCTTCCCCCCCCCCCACATCTACTTGTCATCATGGCGAGGGGAAAAGGTCGAGCTCGTGGATCCGCTGCTGCTACGAGAGCTTCTCCTCGACACCACGATCTCGCCTTGGCCACGGCTGTGGAAATTGGCTCCAACGCCCAAGGAAGGGGTGCGGCTCATGGTCGAGGAAGTCACGGTGCCCGGGGTCAAGGCGGCCGTAGCGGAGCGCTCGTCGCTTCATCTTCGGTGACCCCTCCCCAAGCAGAAGGACATACGGAGGAGATGGCGCATGAGTTCATTGTTGAGCTGCAGACCGTCCCCGGAGCTAGTTGCGTCTGCCTCGTCCCTTTGCTAGAGCGATGGAAGACAACCATCTGCTCGGCCTGTGGCTGCGTGTGGATGGCTGCTGCAACGGCCCAGTCTGGGTGACCGTGGAAACCTCCAACAACGGCATCATGTACTTCACGCGTGGGTGGAAATCCTTCATCCGTGCCCGTTGCCTGGGGCAAGGACACCTCCTTCACTTCAAGCTTGTCGGATCTGACACGCTGGTCGTGAAGTTCTTCGGGGCTTTAGGCGCTCGTCTGGAGTGCTGCGCGGAAAGCTCGAGCGACAATGACACCGCTTCCTCCAGCGAGACCGAGGATGACGACGGTGCTCCCAACGTCAAGACCGAGGATGATGGCGACGAGTCTGGCTGAACGCTGGCAGCACCATCATCTGGTCTTCCCGGAGTGAGCCGTGCCCCGCCTAGGCACTCCTTTTACCCTTGTATTGCACTCGATGTAAACCCTGGGTAAAGGGCTAAGAAAATGTTATCAAGCACTCTTAATGAATATATGTTATTTGTCATGCTTAGATGAATGCGTGCTATTCCCCTTGTTTTTCTTCGTTTTTGTATGATTGTATTCCCTACACTGTTTGGAAGCTTGCCGGTGCGCACACTTGCCGTGAGCGCTTCGAGGAACAGGTCCTTAGCAGCCTGCTGGAAGTGCCACCACCGGCAAGGTAGCTTGCCGATCACAGCACGGAAGCTTGTCGGTACAGACACTTGCCACGAGCGTTTAGAGGAATGGGTCCTTAGCAACCTGCTGGAAGTACTGCCACCGGCAAGATAACTTGTCGTCATAATGTAGCTTTACATCTTGCCGAGCGGACTCGAGGAAAAATAAGAGTGCAAACCGATCACGACAAGATTCCTTTGCATGCAGGTTTCTCATACAAATACAGAATCGTTCAAGGGAAATTGCAAATGTAATAAGGAAATTATTTCAAAGTTTTTCAACTTAGCTTTTCCTTGCACTGCTCCTTTCTTGTCGCATGAAATGATTACTTGAACGTCGTTAAATGGGGTACCCCACGTCACTCCCCCCGGGAAACTTGCATGCGAGGGATTCTTCTGTCCTTTAAAAAATAAAGAAGAGAAAAGAGTGGTTTGGGAACCTTGATGGTTCATCAGTCATTCAATACAAACTAAAGTGATATCGCAACATTACATGCATCCATATACAAATGAATATGTTGCGAAACACTTAGCTTTATTTCACTTACACTCAGGATCTGCGCCTGGCTTTGTACAAAGGGTTACAAGTCTCGCCGACAAAGCTTGTACAAAAGGGGTTGCCGGGAGGCCCGGCAACTGCGCCTTATGGGTAGAACTTGCGAAGATGCTCAATATTCCATGAGTTTTGCACTTGAATGCCATCTTCGGTCTCCAGACGGACCGCACCAGGTCTGGTGACTCGCACTACCCGATAAGGGCCTTCCCACCTTGGCGTCAACTTGTTTGATCTCTTAGTGGATTGAATGCATCGAAGAACAAGGTCGCCTTCCTCAAGGCTTCGGGCATGCACTTTGCGGCTATGATAGCGGTGCAAGGCTTGCTGGTAGCGTGCAGCTCGCACAGCCGCCCGAAGACGATCCTCCTCAAGGAGTGTCGCGTCGTCTTGCCTCAACTTCTCTTGCTCAGCTTCATCATAAACGAGCACTCGAGGTGACCCGTATATGAGTTCCGTGGGGAGCACTGCTTATGCACCATAGACTAGGGAGAAGGGTGTTTGGCCGGTAGCTCGATTTGGTGTCGTCCTGAGTGACCAAAGAACTACTGGCAACTCATCAATCCAGCATCTTCCACATTTGCGCAGCCTGTCAAAGGTTCTTGTCTTGAGGCCACGCAGCACTTCAGCGTTCATCCTTTCTGCTTGGCCGTTGCTTCTCGGGTGAGCAACAGATGCAAAACAGATTTTGCCGCCAAGGTCCTGGATATACTGCATGAAGGTGCGGCTCATGAATTGTGTGCCGTTGTTGGTGATGATCCTGTTAGGGACCCGAAACGGCAAACTAATCCTTTGAAGAACTTGACGGTTGATTGCGTTGTCACCTTCCTCACTGGCTCCACTTCAGACCACTTTGTGAACTTGTCGATGGCGACGTACAAGAACTCAAAGCCCCCAGACCAAAAAAGGCCAGGAGAGAGGGATCGTTTGAAGGGCTTGAGCTGGCTGATGTATATTCTTTGAATGGAACTGGCATGCTTCACTCTTTGTTACTAGCTCAGTGGCATCCTGGAGGGCGGTGGGCCAATAGAAACCTTGCCAGAAAGCTTTACCGGCAAGTGCTCTTGATCCTATGTGAGAGCCACATACGCTTCCATGTATCTCCGCCAACAGCTTTAGTCCATCTTCCCGGCAAATACACTTCAATTTCACACCGTTTGGTCTCTTTCTGTATAGCGTGTTATCCACAAACTGATACATACTTGACTGTCGGGCTACTTTCTCAGCTTCTTCTTGCTCATCGGGAAGTTCCCCTGTTTGAAGGAAATGAACTATCTAATGTGCCCATGCTGTCCTGCGGCTCGACGACAAGAACTAAAGGCATTTCCTCAGCCGTGGGAGCCCCAAGATGTTAGCCGTGAAGATAACCACCCCGGCACTCGCCAGCGGAAAGAGAGTAACAGACTCACGCTGGGGGCTGTGCCGGGGGCTGCGGCGAGGGCTGTGCCGTGGGCTTGGTTCCGGGCTGCTCTCGATGGTCACCGGCGCATCGGAGGTGCTTGCCGGCGGCTCGTCGCCGGTCGAAGTCCTAGCCCTTTTGGCCATCCTCTCCACCAAGGTCTCCTCATCCCTGTGGAGACAGAATCGCCAAAGATTAAATCAAGAAGAAACCAGGAAAGTAACGATGGAAGCAACGGCAAGACTCTTACTCTTCTTCCTCCTCCTCGGACTCAAGTATAGACAGGTCGAAGCCGGCCTCTGTCGCGATGCTTACCGGGGGAGGGGGAGGAGTCGTCCTGGGGCGCTTGCCGGCAACGGTTTGCCGCGCTGCCTCCTCGGCAGCGGCTTGCCGCGCCTCTTCGCCGGCCGCCTCCTTGCCGGAGGCTTCCTCGCTCGGTGCTGTTTGGCGAGCAGGAGCGCCGGTGCTGGCCTTCCGGAGGACGCGCCTCCTCGCGTGTTGAAGAGCTGGGGGCTCTTCCTCCTCCTCCTCTTCTTCCTCGATGGCTGCTCCGACAGAAGAGCCCCCGACAGCGGCTCCGCTTGGCTCCTCGACAGCCCCGTCTCTCCCGGCAAGGTCCCTCCGTGGCAGATCCTCCTCTTCTTCGCTGGGATCTTCCCCTCTGAAGCCTGAGCCTCCCGCCTCCTCGGCAAGGCGCGCCTCCTCTGCCCTGCTGGCGATGTAGGCGAGCTCTGCCTCCGTTGTGGCGTGGAAGAAGGTCTCCTCGTGGACGGGCACCTCCACCAAGTTGTCAAAGAAAGCCTGCACTCGATCTGCAGGAGGTTCAGCCCATCTCGCGTCGATGCTGTGGGCGTCCAGTGCCGGCATTATGGCGATGATGGCGTCTTTTGAAGAATTGTTGCACAGCGGGACGACACCCGCCGGCAAGTCGCTAGTTACTCCAGAAGAGAACAGCTGCTGGAAGAGGAAGCCATGCTCCATGGTGGTCAGATCATTGTCGAGCCCTGGCCGCAACCTCATCACATCCGCAGCGTTCTTGTATTCCCACGCTGGGCGCCCTTTGTTTTGCAACGGGGCGATGCGCCGGCGGAGGAAGTCTGATGCGACCATCTCCACCTTCAACCCGGCAGCCCGGAGGCGAAGGATGCAGGTGGTGGCGATGGTGAGTTTCTCGTCGTCGGGATCTGCGGCACCCCAGTCCTTGCCGCGGACCAGTTTCTGCTTTCGCACCTCGCAGAAGGCTTGAGGCTGCTCTTCGTGGACCCAGCACCACTTGCCGCGCCACTCATCCCATCTCTCACGGTATGAGCCCTCTAGGTATGTATCCTTGGTTGCCGTCTTTGGGATCCAAGTAATGCTACCGGAGAGGGCATCGCCTTGTTGGATGCGTGGAGAGAAGTAGTGGCGGAAAAGTGCTGTGCTTGGGTGGACCCCGACAAAATTCTCGCAGAGGTGTGCGAAGGTGGACATGCATGTGACAGCAGTTGGATGGAAATATAACAACTGAAGGCTGTACGTGCTCATAATGTCTACGAAGAACTCAGAGTATGGTGGGCAGAGGCCGCACCAGAAATAATCGGCAAAGAAAGGGTACTCTCCTGACTCCGCCGCTGCCGATGCTGCTCTCACCTGGGTGGCCGGATGTGCGTGGGTCTCGACTGCCCAGGCGAACTTGTACTTCTTCTTCAGCGTCTCTTCGTCGAGCAATGGACGGAAGATGGCCGTCTCCTTCCGCATCTTGACCAGTTTGCTTTCCGCAATGGCCGCCGCTGCCTTGGCCTTGCCCTTGCCCTTGCCCGGCTTGGGCGGCATGGTGGCCTTGGAAGTGGTCGTTGAAGGCGTCGAGAGCACGGCGGGAGCGGATGGAGGAGGCAGAGCTCTAATGCGGGCGCGAGGAAGAAGACGATGGCGATGGCTCGAAATTGGAAGGGTGAAAGCGATGGGGGTGAATGAGCAGTTCCTCTGCAGATTCCCTTTTATGGGGAAGGCGCGGGGATGGCTCTTAAACTGCCCGCTTTTACTGCGTGCCCACGTCTCCCACATCGCGCGATTAACGCGCGTAGTGGGGGGCGTGGTAAAAGAGATAATGATTACGGACAGTTATTCCCTGCCACGTGTGCCCGTGCACTGTTTTGGGCCTGGCCCAACAGTCCTGGCAGCCGTGTATGGCCCAGGCCTGGGGGCTCCTGTCGGTGTACTAAAGTAGGGGTCTTTTTAGTACCCCTTACTTATGCACGGGCAGTTGTAGCCGTACCACGGCAGGCCTTGCTAAGGGATAGCTGGAAGTAGTCACAAGATCGAAGACAACGCTTGCCGGCAAGCCAAGGCCCTGGCAAGCCAAGGCCCCGGCAAGCCTTGCCGGGGGAGAAGACGTTCAAGTCAACAGCCCAGAAGACAGAAGATCAAGGGGGTGCGGAGGCACGGCAAGACCATTGCCGGCAAGGCCTCGCACCCGGCAAGACCCGGTCCCGGCAAGCCCCGGGCCCGGCAAGGATACAGCCCCGGCAAGCCCCCGCACAGTGTAGCGCTATCGCTCCAGTGCAGCGGCTAGCTTTGTCGTTTAGGGCTTGTCCTCGTGATAGCGTGGCGCGATGCTGGCCACGAGTTGCTTAAGCGGTGCTGATGGGACAGCCCCTTTTCCCATCCCCCGTAAAGCTTTTCTAAGCCCAAGACGATGACGGACACCTCACGGTGCATTTAATGGGTTTGTCCTAAGTCGTCAGGGTTAGGTATGATAGCACTGTGTTATCCCTGTAATAACACTATAGATGCTAGCCACCTCATACCTTATCTCGTACGCTGCCTGTGGTAGCCCCTTGACCATATAAAAGGAGGCCCAAAGCGTATTGAGAGGAGGTTCCAGATTCCGGACTCTCAAACTCTCGGCCCATTCTGCATGTGTAGCGCCTGATCACTGTAGCGCTCCAAGAACCGAGGCCAAGAACACAAATAATCCAATCCAAGCAGGAGTAGGGTTTTACGCATCCGTGCGGCCCGAACCTGGGTAAAAGATCATCGCGTGCTGATTGGTAGCTCTGCTCTTTGTACGATCCTCTCCCCTGCTGAACCGTAAAGGGATCCAAGATCCCATAGGTGTTCGTTTCCCACGACATCTTTGGCGCGCCAGGTTGGGGGTCGAGGTTGTGCGAACCTGATCTAACGATCAGCGCGCTAAATCTTCGATCATCTCCACCACCATGGCTCCCAAGAAGAAGGGTTTCATGGCGGTTGGTACGTCCGCGTCTGCCGTGCCTGAAGCTCCGCGCCCAGGAGGCAGGGTAGACGCGGGTGGAGGAGGTGGAGGCTCCGATCTTCCACGACGTTCTGGCGACCCTAGCCGGACGAGCGTTCGATCCAGGGATGGAGCTGTGCAACCCGCGGGTGGCGCAGCGACTTCCAGAGGTGGAGCGGCGCCTTCCAGAACTACCACGCCGGCGCTTGCACCGCGGCCTTCTCAGGTCGGGCGTGGCGAGCAGCCTCGCGACGTGGGTGGTTCCAGGCGTCCGCATGGCAAGACCCCTGTGCACCACTCCCAGGGTGCGCAGGGCCAAGATCCACGTCAGCATGCTGGCAGAAGCCGCGCGCGGGTGCAGAGTCGTGCTGATGCTCCTTCTAACCCTGTTAGGAGTTTGAGCAGCTCACGTTCTTCGCAACTGTCGCCGCCGCCTACGCGAGCAGAAGCGCTGGCGCGACCTCAGCTACTCCTTGACTTCCCTCCCGTTGCAGAGAAGCAAGAAGAGTGGCGAGCTGCTATCCAAAGCCTCATCGGCCTGGCCAACGATGACAGCCCGCTGCAGGCAGAGCCCTCGCGGCGGCAGTCGTCTGGGCCAGTGCGTGGTGATGGCGAGAAGACCGGAGGCGGGACTACCACGTTGCGTTCCCCTCCCCTTCGTCAAGAGCGGTCGACGACTCGGCGGACCGATGCTCGTGAGGATGATTCCACGGCATCGTCCGATCCGCGTCTTCGCCGCGATCAGTGTCAAGTTCTTCGGGAACGGAAGAAGGAGGACGCTCAAATAGCCATCGAGCGCCGAAGGGAAGTGCGTCGCCAGTCCGACAAGCGCGCTGGAACCACTGTCGACGAGCTCGCGCCAGGGTACCCTGGCTCCCTGCCTTACGAGGTGGGTTGCCCAGCATTTACTCGTGAGCTGCGGCGAGTCCAGTGGCCCAGTTCCCGCTCCTTCAAGCCAGAGATTCCGGAGAAATATGACGGAAAGACCCATCCGTCCGAGTTCCTGAGCATCTACACCATCGCGGTGCAGGCTGCCGGGGCTCGTGACGATAAGGTGCTGGCCAACTACTTTCCGTTGGTGCTGAAGCCCAACGTTAGATCATGGTTGATGCACCTGCCCGAAAATTCCATTTCTTCTTGGACGGACCTGTGCCATCAGTTCGTTGGCGCCTTCACCGGAGGCCATCAAGCTCCTGGCCAGGAGAGTGATTTGCATATCATCCCTCAGAAGGAGGGTGAGACCCTGCGCAAGTATATCCAGCGGTTCAGCCGCGTCCAGCACAATATCCCTGACGTTCATCCCGCCGCCGTCATCAGCGCCTTTCATCAGAACGTGCGCAATCGGAAGATGCGGGAGGAGCTGGCGATGAACAAGGTCAAGGATGTCGCCGAGCTCTACGCTTTGGCCGACAAGTGCGCCCGGGCAGAGGAAGGGAGGAGGCTCCCCGGCGAGAATGTTGGCGCCGGAGTCAACTCCGAAAGCGAAGACGCTCCTGCCCCGGCAAAGAAGGGGAAGCAAAGGAACAACAGGAAGCGCAAGGACAAGGCCGTGCTTGCCGTCGAAGGTTCTGGCAACCCCGGCACCGCCAAGAAGACCAAGACTGAGGCCCCCAGCAAGGATGCTGCCGGGTGTGCCGATTGTCAGGCCTTGGCGGCTGCCGACAAGCCAGAAGGATCCGGCAAGCAGTACTGTAAGATTCACCGCACCAAGGGCCACGACCTTCAAAACTGCCGGCAAGTCGAGGAGCTTGTCGAGAAGCAGCGCGCCGAGTACGAACGGTGCGACAAGGAAAGGGCTTAAGATGGTGTTGGCGGGTCGAACAGGAAGCGCGGTCGAGGAGGTCGTCGCAGCAAGCCTTTTGCCGGGCAGCGGCAAGAGAAGCCTGCCCGGGGCCGCGACAAGAAGGAAGGAGATGATGATGATGAGGATGATGGCGAGACTAGCGAGCAAGAGTTCCAGAAGGCCACGGAGGTCATGTGCGTCGATGCAGGCGCCTCGCTGCATTTCTCTCACCGCCAGCTCAAGTAGTGGCTGCGAGAGATTAATGCGGCTGAGCTCTCTATTGAGGCGCAGCGGCCACTGAAATGGTCCGACACGCCCATCATCTTTGATGCCGAGGACCACCCTGATCGTACTACAGCGGTCGGGTGCTTGCCGTTGTTGGTTTCACCAACAATCCGCAACCTCCAGGTCACAAAGATGCTGGTTGACGATGGGGCCGGCCTGAACTTGATCTCGCCGGACGTCATCAAGAGGCTGTAGATTCCTGACGAGGACCTTGAGGAGACGAGTTCTTTCCAAGGGGTCAATCCAGGAAGGTTCCAGCCGAAAGGCAAGATCACGCTGCCGGTAACATTCGGCACCGAGCTGAACTTCCGGACAGAGAAGGTTGTTTTTGACGTCGCCAAGATTCCGTTGCCGTATAACGGGGTCCTTGGCCGCCCCGCGCTGGCCAAGTTCATGGCGGCCTCGCACTATGCCTACAACGTCCTGAAGATGCCAGGTCCAATGAGCGCCATCACTTTTCATTGTGACAAGAAGGATGCGCTCATATGTACCGACAAAATCTTTCGGGAAGAAGTTGCAGCGTCTGCCACTAAGGCGAATGCTCCTGCCGCTCAGAGTCCCGGCAAGAATAAAAAGAAGCCCGGCAAGACATCTGGTGATAGCTCCGGCAAGCGCTCCTCTCCGGAGTGCAGCGCTGCCGTCGAGGACGAACCGGAGACCTCTGCCGGCAAGAGCAAGAAATCCAAGGCAGCTCCACCTGAAGTCAAGAAGGTGTCCGCCAAGGAGGACGGGACGGGAGGAACTTTCACCATAAGTTCCACCCTTAGCAGCAAATAGGAAAGCGCGCTCGTTGCTTTCCTGCGGGCGAATGTCGATGTGTTTGCATGGCAACCGTCTGATATCCCCGGTGTTCCCAGGGAAGTGATTGAGCACCACCTAGCTGTCTGTCCTCACACGCGGCCCGTCAAGCAGAAGGTGCGGAAGCAAGCCTTGGAGCAGCAAGAGTTTATTGCCGAAGAGATTAAGAAGCTTGAGGCTGCAGGCCTGGTCAGAGGGGTCCTCCATCCTACATGGTTGGCCAATCCAGTTGTTGTGCGCAAGGCAAACGGTAAATGGCGGCTTTGTATCGACTTCACTGACGTTAATAAAGCCTGTCCGAAAGATCCTTTTCCCTTGCCGCGCATCGACCAGATTGTGGATTCCACTACCGGCTGCGATTTGCTGTCATTCCTTGACGCATACTCAGGCTACCACCAGATCTTCATGGCGAAAGAAGACGAAGAGAAGACCACATTTATCACCCCATGTGGCACATACTGCTTCCTGCGTATGCCTTTTGGGTTGAAGAGTGCTGGTTCGACCTTCGCGAGAGCTGTCCAGATTGGTTTCGGGACCCAGCTCCATAGAAATATGGAGGCCTGCATGGATGATATTGTGGTCAAGACCAAGGACAAGGCTACGCTCATTCAAGATCTGGAGGAGACGTTCACGAATTTGTGCAAGATCAACCTGAAGCTCAATCCCGAGAAGTGCGTGTTTGGAGTCCCATCCGGCAAGCTGCTCGGGTTCTTTGTATCTCAGCATGGAATTGAAGCCAATCCCGACAAGATCAAAGCCATTGAGCAAATTGAAGCGCCAAGACGAGTCAAGGACGTGCGCCGCCTTGCCGGTTGCGTCGCTGCTTTGAGCAGGTTCATCTCCAAGTCTGCTGAGCGCGCCCTGCCCTTTTTCAAGATTTTGAAGAAGGCATGTCCAATTAAATGGACTCCCAAAGCGGAGGTGGCGCTGCAGGATTTGAAGAAGTACCTCTCCTCTTCGCCAATACTGGTTGCGCCTAGGCCGCAAGAGCCGTTGCTGCTATACCTGGCGGCAACGAATCAAGTGGTTAGTGCTGCACGAGTGGCCGAGAGAGAAGCAGAGGAGGATGCAGCGGCAACGGCTGGCCCGCCAAGTGGCTTGCCGGGGGAGGCCCCGACAGAGTCTGGTGCCGACAAGGAAGGATCAGCGCAGTCAAGTCAAGTTGTGCGAAAGAAGAAGATGGTGCAGCGCCAAGTCTATTTCGTCAGCTCCCTGCTGCAGGGGGCTAGGTCAAGATATTCTGGTGTGCAAAAGTTGCTCTTAGGCCTTCTTATGGCCTCGAGGAAGCTGCGCCATTACTTCCAAGCACGTGAGATCACCGTCGTCACTCGCTTCCCGTTGCAGCGGATTCTGCGGAACCCAGAGGCAACCGGCAGGATTGTCGAGTGGGCGCTGGAGCTGTCATGCTTTGGTCTCAAGTTTGAAAGTTCTTCAACCATTCAGAGCTGAGCACTGGCAGAGTTCATTGCAGAATGGACCCCAACGCCAGATGAGGAAGAGCAAGAATCAGTGATCCCCGGCAAGGAATCAGAGCAGCCATGGGTCATGTACTTTGATGGAGCTTTCTCGCTGCAAGGCGCCGGTGCCGGTGTGCTGCTTGTCGCACCCACCAGAGAGCACCTCAAGTACGTCGTCCAGATGCACTTTCCCCGGGAAAGATCGACCAACAACACGGCAGAGTACGAAGGACTGCTTGCCGGTCTCAGGATCGCGGCAGGCCTCGGAATTCAGAAGCTCATCGTCAGAGGTGACTCCCAGCTTGTTGTTAGGCAAGTTAACAAAGAGTATCAGAGCCCATTGATGGAAGCTTACGTCGATGAAGTGAGGAAGTTGGAAGAGCGCTTTGACGGTCTTCAGGCAGAGCACGTTCCTCGATCAGAGAACAGCTTCGCCGATGACCTGTCCAAGCGTGCCACACTTAAGCTTCCTGTGGAACCAGGAACCTTTGTGCTCCGACGAACTCAACCATCCGTGACTCCTTCGACAAGGCCTGACAAGAGAAGAAAGTTAAGTACCGGCAAGTACTTTCTGGCAGAGCTCCCGGCAGGAGCCTCCAGCAAGGGTCTTGCCGGGAACGACGAGCTTGCCGGTGAGCTGCAGCTTCGTGCACCCGCCGCCGAAGTATGCGCCCCGGCAACGCAGATGCCAGTTGCCGGTGAGCTGCAGCTTCGTGCGCCCGCCGCCGAAGTATGCGCCCCGGCAACACAGATGCTAGTTGCCGGTGAGCGGCAGCCTCCCGCAGAACTTCAAGTTCTTGCCGGTGAGGCAAGCGCCACGGCAACTGAAGAGATGCCTTTAGTCCTTGTCGTCGAGCCACAGGCTCCGGCATGGGCACAGCAGATAGTCCATTTCCTGCAGACAGGAGAACTCCCCGAAGAGCAGGAAGAAGCTGAAAAAGTAGCCCGTCAGTCTAATATGTACCAGTTCGTCGATGACGTTCTGTACAGAAAAAGACCAAACGGTGTGAAATTGAAGTGTATTCCTCGGGAGGATGGACTAGAGCTGTTGGCAGAGATTCATGGGGGCATATGTGGATCCCACATTGGCTCCAAGCGGGAAGGGCAAACGCTGAAGTGCTGCGCGGTCTCCGGACCAGAACTTTCGACAAGCTGCACAAGCATGGAAGACGCTGGATTGATGAATTGCCGGCGGTTCTTTGGTCGATCAGGACGACGCCAAATCGAGCCACCGGCCAGACGCCCTTTGCTCTGGTCTACAGAGCGGAGGCGGTTCTCCCTACGGAACTCATGTACGGGTCACCTCGAGTGCTCGCTTATGATGAGCTTGAGCAAGAGCAGCTATGGCAAAATGACGCACTGCTCCTTGAGGAAGACCGTCTTTGGGCCGCTGTGCGAGCTGCTCGCTACCAGCAAGCTTTGCGATGCTATCATAGCCGCAAGGTTCGCGCCCGGAGTCTTGAGGAAGGTGACCTTGTCCTTCGGCGCGTTCAGTCGGCCAAGGGATCCAACAAGTTGACGCCGAAGTGGGAAGGCCCTTATCGGGTAGTGCGAGTCACCAAGCCTGGCGCTGTCCGCCTGGAGACCGAAGAGGGCTTGCCGGTGAGCAACTCCTGGAATATCGAGCACCTTCGCAAGTTCTACCCGTAGGGGCAGTTGTCGGGGTTTTCTTGCACCGAATCCAGCGCCCGCGGCAGCATAACGCTCCAGCAAGATCCCGGCAACGCCATTCTGTACGAGTGTTGCCGGATGGCATGTAATTCCTTGTACAGAGCAGGCACGCCTTTTGTGCATAGTTAATAATGAGTCTGTGTGCTTTACATTTCTTGTCAATTTCATGTTCTATATGCATGATTATATGAGATATGTATTGCACAGGATCCTAGTAAGAGCTAACGAACTGTCAAGGTTCCATACATTTATTTTCTCTTCTTTCTTTTTCAAGAGAGAGAAGATTCCCTCACATACAAGTTTGCCGGGGGGAAAGGAAGATGGTGTGGATACCACCAAGTGACGTTCAAGGTTGGCACTTTGCCGGAAGAAGAAGAAGGAAAGAATAGCGATGAAAAGAGAGCTAAGTTGCTGAACCCCTTAAGTAGATTTTGGATCTCGTAGGGCTGTATCCCTTGAACGATTTTGGCTTTGTATGGAAAACCTACATGCAATGGAATCTTGTCGTGATTAGGCTGCGCCCTTATTCTGTTTTGAGTCCGCTCAATAGTCTAAGTGGCCGTGCCGAAAGCGTCAGGATTTCTTGCCGTGAGCAGTACTGTGCCAGCGAGCTGCTGACGACCCGAATCCAGCGCCCCGGCAAGGTTATGCTCCGACAAGTTCCCAGCAAAGCATAGGGTGCACCATATAGAGAGGAATTGAACAAGGGAAATAGCATGCTTAAATTTAACCAAAGCAAGATATATGCAAGATAGTTGCCGCATTGCTAACATAAGGCGGAATTTTGTCTTTACATGTGACGTTGGCGGCAAGACGAAAGAAGAAGAAGAGAGGCTACGGCTAATCGCGGCGGTCGCCTTTGACCCTTTTCACTTGGCCGACCCGATCGACGATGGGCGCGATGAGCTCCTCCAGAGCCTTGACGTCTGCGTTCTTCGGCAAGCCCTTAAAGATTTGGGAGAAGTCGACGCTGGGATTTCTGGCTGCCACCTTCATCAGCAGCTTTTGGATCACGTCCTGGCAGAGCTTCCTGGACTCGTGGGCAAGCTTGCTCGCGTGGGTTGCCTGGATTCGCATGAGCGCATCGACGAGGCCCTCGAAGAACATGGTTATCTTGGCGCTCTCGGTTATCCTGTCGTTGCCAGAATACCCGAAGCCCGATAGCTTCATGGCCTCCAGCTCCGTGGCAAGCCTCTCGGCAACGTCCACCAGCTTGGCGATCCAGATCTTTGTGCCGGTGACGTAATCCTCGTGCGTGGCATAGGCGTTCCTGAGCAGCTCCTGTTCGTCGAGGAGGTCCTTGGTCAAGGTCTTCTCGCGAGCTCGGGTAGCTGCAAGTGACTCCTCCAGCGTGGATAGCTTCAGCTTCAGATCCTCAATGGAGTTATTGGCGGAGGAGAGCTGTTTGGTCTTCTCGAACACGGCAACCTGTATCCCCATCAGGCTGTGGAGGGTCTTCTCCTTCTCGGCTTCGAGTGCGGAGATCTTCTTGCCGTGGTCCTCGAGAGTGACCTCCAGCTGCTTCGCCTTTTCCTCCAGTGAATCCTTGGCGGCCTCCGCAGCTCCGGCAGCATCGAGCGCCTCCTTGAGTTTGCCGGCATGGTCTTCAGTTAGAGCCACGAGCGCTGCCGCATGCTTCTGCTCGAGCTCCTGGACCCGCCGTGCGACCAGTCCCTCCAGCTCTTCATCCTTGCTGCGCAGCTTGGCGGCAAGGGCCGCCTCGCGCGCGGCAAGGTCCTCCTCTTGGATGTCGAGGCCAATGCGGCACTCCGTCAAGAGGGCGGTAGCGGCAGCAGCTTGTTGGGCAGCCTCCTCCTGCGCCTTCTCAAGGTCGGAGCGCTCCGGCAGCAAGGTGTTCCGCTCTTCTGCCAGCTGCTCCCGATAAGTGCCCAGCTCCTGGAGGGCCCCCTGGTACCAAGATCGTGTCTCGTCGAGGCGCTGCTGGAAGTCCCCTTCCGCCGTCTCGACAATCGCGGCCCGCGAGTCAAGCTTCTCCTTCTGGGCCCGGTGGTATGCCAGAAGCTTCTGGTAGCTTTCCTGGAAGGCCTGAAGAAGTTGCTCCTCCTTGGGGTCGCCGGCGGCAGTGGCGGTGACGATCTCCCCGTCGAGCCTCTGCCCTTCGACCAGCTCCTCGATTCTCGCCGACCCCGGCATGCTGATGACATTCTTGCCGGCCCTGACGTAGTGGCTCGAGGATGGGGCATCCGAGGACAACGGCTGATCTCCGACAAGTCCCTTGGCGGCCTCCTCTTCGGCAGCCTTGGAGGCAGCAGCCTCGGCAGCAGCGGCTTCTGCGGCAGCGGCCTTGGTGGCTTTAGTGGCGGCAGCTGTGGCGACAGCCTCCTTGGTGACCTCCTCGGCAGCAGTCCTCTCAGCCTCGGCGGCAGCCTCCTTGGCGGCCTCCTCGGCGGCGATCCTCTCGGCTTCGGCGGCAGCCTCCTTGGCAGTCTCCTCGATGACAGTATCTTCGTCCATGAGATCTGTTTAAAGAAGATTGACAGACAAGAAGACGAGTGAGATGGAGCTAGAAAAGAAGTTCAAGAAAACAAAAAAAAGAAAAATCAAAGCGATAAGGTTCTTTGGGGCTAGTTGCTTACACACGTCGAGGTCGTCGTGGTGGAGCCCGCCCGAAGGTTCCTTCGTGGGAAGCGTGGTCGACGAAGACGGCACGTCGGGGGCGTCCCTTGCCGGTGATCCCTGCTGCCGCTCTGCTCCTGCGCGCCCCAAGATGTTAGCCGTGAAGATAACCACCCCGGCACTCGCCAGCGGAAAGAGAGTAACAGACTCACGCTGGGGGCTGTGCCGGGGGCTGCGGCGAGGGCTGTGCCGTGGGCTTGGTTCCGGGCTACTCTCGATGGTCACCGGCGCATCGGAGGTGCTTGCCGGCGGCTCGTCGCCGGTCGAAGTCCTAGCCCTTTTGGCCATCCTCTCCGCCAAGGTCTCCTCATCCCTGTGGAGACAGAATCGCCAAAGATTAAATCAAGAAGAAACCGGGAAAGTAACGATGGAAGCAACGGCAAGACTCTTACTCTTCTTCCTCCTCCTCGGACTCAAGTATAGACAGGTCGAAGCCGGCCTCTGTCGCGATGCTTACCGGGGGAGGGGGAGGAGTCGTCCTGGGGCGCTTGCCGGCAATGGTTTGCCGCGCTGCCTCCTCGGCAGCGGCTTGCCGCGCCTCTTCGCCGGCCGCCTCCTTGCCGGAGGCTTCCTCGCTCGGTGCTGTTTGGCGAGCAGGAGCGTCGGTGCTGGCCTTCCGGAGGACGCGCCTCCTCGCGTGTTGAAGAGCTGGGGGCTCTTCCTCCTCCTCCTCTTCTTCCTTGACGGCTACTCCGACAGAAAAGCCCCCGGCAGCGGCTCCGCTTGGCTCCTCGACAGCCCCGTCTCTCCCGGCAAGGTCCCTCCGTGGCAGATCCTCCTCTTCTTCACTGGGATCTTCCCCTCCGAAGCCTGAGCCTCCCGCCTCCTCGGCAAGGCGCGCCTCCTCTGCCCTGCTGGCGATGTAGGCGAGCTCTGCCTCCATTGTGGCTGGAAGAAGGTCTCCTCGTGGACGGGCACCTCCACCAAGTTGTCAAAGAAAGCCTGCACTCGATCTGCAGGAGGTTCAGCCCATCTCGCGTCGATGCTGTGGGCGTCCAGTGCCGGCATTATGGCGATGATGGCGTCTTTTGAAGAATTGTTGCACAGCGGGATGACACCCGCCGGCAAGTCGCTAGTTACTACAGAAGAGAACAGCTGCTGGAAGAGGAAGCCGTGCTCCATGGTGGTCAGATCATTGTCGAGCCCTGGCCGCAACCTCATCACATCCGCAGCGTTCTTGTATTCCCACGCTGGGCGCCCTTTGTTTTGCAACGGGGCGATGCGCCGGTGGAGGAAGTCTGATGCGACCATCTCCACCTTCAATCCGGCAGCCCGGAGGCGAAGGATGCGGGTGGTGGCGATGGTGAGTTTCTCGTCGTCGGGATCTGCGGCACCCCAGTCCTTGTCGCGGACCGGTTTCTGCTTTCGCACCTCGCAGAAGGCTTGAGGCTGCTCTTCGTGGACCCAGCACCACTTGCCGCGCCACTCGTCCCATCTCTCGCGGTATGAGCCCTCTAGGTATGTATCCTTGGTTGCCGTCTTTGGGATCCAAGTAATGCTACCGGAGAGGGCATCACCTTGTTGGATGCGTGGAGAGAAGTAGTGGCGGAAAAGTGCTGTGCTTGGGTGGACCCCGACGAAATTCTCGCAGAGGTGTGCGAAGGTGGACATGCATGTGACAGCATTTGGATGGAAATCTAACAACTGAAGGCTGTACGTGCTCATGATGTCTACGAAGAACTCAGAGTATGGTGGGCAGAGGCCGCACCAGAAATAATCGGCAAAGAAAGGGTACTCTCCTGACTCCGCCGCCGCCGATGCTGCTCTCACCTGGGTGGCCGGATGTGCGCGGGTCTCGACTGCCCAGGCGAACTTGTACTTCTTCTTCAGCGTCTCTTCGTCGAGCAATGGACGGAAGATGGCCGTCTCCTTCCGCATCTTGACTAGTTTGCTTTCCGCAATGGCCGCCGCTGCCTTGGCCTTGCCCTTGCCCTTGCCCAGCTTGGGCGGCATGGTGGCCTTGGAAGTGGTCGTTGAAGGCGTCGAGAGCACGGCGGGAGCGGATGGAGGAGGCGGAGCTCTAATGCGGGCGCGAGGAAGAAGACGATGGCGATGGCTCGAAATTGGAAGGGTGAAAGCGATGGGGGTGAATGAGCAGTTCCTCTGCAGATTCCCTTTTATGGGGAAGGCGCGGGGATGGCTCTTAAACCGCCCGCTTTTACTGCGTGCCCACGTCTCCCACGTCGCGCGATTAACACGCGTAGTGGGGGCGTGGTAAAAGAGATAATGATTACGGACAGTTATTCCCTGCCACGTGTGCCCATGCACTGTTTTGGGCCTGGCCCAACAGTCCTGGCAGCCGTGTATGGCCCAGGCCTGGGGGCTCCTGTCGGTGTACTAAAGTAGGGGTCTTTTTAGTACCCCTTACTTGTGCACGGGCAGTTGTAGCCGTACCGTGGCAGGCCTTGCTAAGGGATAGCTGGAAGTAGTCACAAGATCGAAGACAACGCTTGCCGGCAAGCCAAGGCCCTGGCAAGCCAAGGCCCCGGCAAGCCTTGCCGGGGGAGAAGACGTTCAAGTCAACAGCCCAGAAGACAGAAGATCAAGGGGGTGCGGAGGCACGGCAAGACCCTTGCCGGCAAGGCCTCGCACCCGGCAAGACCCGGTCCCGGCAAGCCCCGGGCCCGGCAAGGATACAGCCCCGGCAAGCCCCCGCACAGTGTAGCGCTATCGCTGCAGTGCAGCGGCTAGCTTTGTCGTTTAGGGCTTGTCCTCGTGATAGCGTGGCGCGATGCTGGCCACGAGTTGCTTAAGCGGTGCTGATGGGACAGCCCCTTTTCCCATCCCCCGTAAAGCTTTTCTAAGCCCAAGACGATGACGGACACCTCACGGTGCATTTAATGGGTTTGTCATAAGTCGTCAGGGTTAGGTATGATAGCACTGTGTTATCCCTGTAATAACACTGTAGATGCTAGCCACCTCATACCTTATCTCGTACGCTGCCTGTGGTAGCCCCTTGACCATATAAAAGGAGGCCCAAAGCGTATTGAGAGGAGGTTCCAGATTCCAGACTCTCAGACTCTCGGCCCATTCTGCATGTGTAGCGCCTAATCACTGTAGCGCTCCAAGAACCGAGGCCAAGAACACAAATAATCCAATCCAAGTAGGAGTAGGGTTTTACGCGTCCGTGCGGCCCGAACATGGGTAAAAGATCATCGCGTGCTGATCGGTAGCTCTGCTCTTTTTACGATCCTCTCCCCTGCCGAACCATAAAGGGATCCAAGATCCCATAGGTGTTCGTTTCCCACGATAGACGGTGATCTCGTGTGCTTGGAAGTAGTGATGCAGCTTTCTCGAGGCCATAAGAAGGCCGAAAAGCAACTTCTGCACCCCAGAGTATCTTGACCTAGCCCCCTACAGAAGGGAACTAACAAAATACATCGGCCGCTGCACCACCTTCTTCTTCGGCACTATTTGCTGATTAGCCTCATTTGCTTGCACTGTTTCTGACTTGTCGGCGCCAGACTTTGCCGGAGAAGATTCCGGTTTGTCACTGGATGGGCTTGCCGCGGTTGCTTCCTCATCATCGACTTCCCTCTGTGCCACTAATGCAACATTGGCCACTTGATTTGTTGCCGCTATATATAGCAGCAACGACTCTTGTGGTTTAGGCGCAACTAGTGTTGGCGCGGAGAAGAGGTATCTTTTCAAATCCTGTAGCGCAACCTCCACTTCCGGAGTCCATTTCATTGGACCTACCTTTTTCAAAATCTTGAAAAATGGCAGGGCACGCTCAACAGACCTTGAAATGAACCTACTCAAAGCAGCAACACAGCCGGCAAGACATCGTACATCCTTGACGCTTTTTGGTGCTTGAATCTGCTCAATTGCTTTGATCTTGTCGGGATTTGCTTCTATTCCACGTTGAGATACAAAGAATCCGAGAAGCTTGCCGGATGGAACGCCAAACACACACTTTTTGGGATTGAGCTTCAAATTAATATTGCGCAAGTTTGCAAATTTTTCTTCTAAATCTCAAATGAGGGTTGATTTGTCCTTGGTTTTGACCACTATATCATCCATATATGCTTCCACATTTATATGCAGCTGGGGCTCAAAACCAATCTGGACTGCTCTTGCAAATGTTGAACCAGCACTCTTTAATCCGAAAGGCATACGCACGAAGTAGTATGTGCCACATGGAGTAATGAATGCGGTTTTCTCCTCATCCTCCTTGGCCATGAATATCTGATGGTACCCAGAATATGCATCAAGGATGGAGAGTAAATCACAGCCGGAAGTAGAGTCCACGATTTGATCAATGCGTGGCAAAGGGAAAGGATCCTTCGGACATGCTTTGTTAATATTAGTGTAGTCAATACAAAGTCTCCACTTTCCGTTTGCTTTGCGCACCACAACTGGATTTGCCAACCAAGTTGGATGTAGTACACCTCTAACCAAGCCTGCTGCTTCAAGTTTCTTGATTTCCTCTGTAATAAACTGTTGCCGCTCCAAAGCTTGCTTCCTGATATTTTGCTTGATGGGCCGAGCGTGGGGACAAATGGGAAGGTGGTGCTCGCGCGCTTTCCTATTTGCTGTCAAGGGTGGCACTGATGGTGAAGGTACTGTCAGCGCCGTCCTCCCTTGCCGGCACCTTTTTGGTTGCTGGTGAAGTAGCTTTGGATTTCTGGCCGGTAGAGCACTCTGGCAAGTCTTCAACGGGCGCGCAGCACTCCGAAGAGGTGCGCTTCCTGGAATCCTTGTCAGAGGTCTTGCCGGACTTCTTCCTTTCCTTCTTCTTGGCGGGAGCTGGCACCTTGGCGGCTTCTACTGCAACCGCATCTTTGTACATCTTATCGACGCAAATAACTGCATCTTTCTTGTCAGAATTGGTGGAAATAACGCCCATTGGCCCTGGCATCTTCAACGTGTTGTAAGCATAGTGAGACGCTGCCATGAATTTTGCCAGGGCTGGGCGGCCAAGAATTCCATTGCATGGCAAGGGGATCTTGACAACGTCAAACACAATCTTTCCTATTCTGTAGTTCAATTCCCCGCCAAACGTCATCGGCAATGTGATCTTTCCCTTGGGCTGGCTTCTTCCCGGGTTTACTCCTTGAAACATGCCTGTTTTCTCGAGTTCCTCATCGGGAATCTGCAGCCTCTTGATTACTTCTGGAGAAATAAAGTTTAGGCCGGCCCCACCGTCAACTAACATTCTCGTGACCTGGAGGTTGTGAATCGTTGGTGAAACCAACAACGGTAAACACCCGACCACGGTTGTGCGATCAGGGTGATCCTCGGCATCGAAAATGATAGGCGTGTGCGACCACTTGAGTGGCTTCTGAGAGCCCATTGCCGGTTCTGTCGCATTAACCTCACATGCCCACTGCTTAAGTTGGCGGTGAGAGGAGTGCAAAGATGCTCCTCCGTCAACGCACATGGCCTCAGTTGCCTTCTGGAATTCTTGTTCACTGGACTCTCCATCGTCCTCTTCCTCTTCACTTCCATCATCTTCCTCTTTCTTTTCGCTGCCTCTAGCAGGTTTCTCTTTCTGCTGCTTGGCCTTGCCGCGACGGCCTCCTCGACCACCATGGCCCTTTTTGCCGGATCCACCAGCACCATCTTGCCCCTTCTCTTTATCGCGCTTCTCATATTCAGCCTTCTGTTTCTCAACAAGGTGCTCGACTTGTCGGCACTCTTGGAGATCATGGCCCTTGGTGCGGTGAATCTTGCAGTACGGCCCATCAGACTTGCCGGCCTTCTCGTTCGCCACCGCCTCCTGGCAAGTGGCGCATACAGCAGCCTCCTTGCCGGAGTTCTCAGTTTTAGCTTTCTTGGCACACTCAGAGTTGCCGGAGCCCTCAACAGCCATAATAGTCTTGCCTTTGCGCTTCCTGTTGCGCTTCCGGCCCTTCTTCTTCGGGGTGGCAGCATCATCATCCTCGGAATCTACCTCGGCGCCAGCGTCCTTCCTGGGAAGCCTCCTTCCTTCTTCAGCACGTGTGCACTTATCCGCCAACGTATAGAGCTCATTGACGGTCTTGGGCAACTTGACGTTCATCTTCTCCCGCATCCTTCGATTGCGCACATTCGTGTGAAAGGCGGTGATCACGGCTGCCGGATGCACATCTGGTATATTACGGTGTACACGGCTGAACCTTTTGATGTACTTGCGCAAAGTTTCACCATCTCTTTGCGGGATTACTTGCAGGTCGCTGGGCTGTCCAGGGGTCTTGTGGCCTCCGATAAAAGCACCAACAAACTCATTGCAGAGATCCGCCCATGAAGAAATGGAGTTCTCTGGCAAGTTCATTAGCCAAGATCTCATGTTGGGCTTTAGCACCAACGAAAAGTACTTGGCGAGAATCTTCTCATCTCTTCCCCCGGCAGCTTGCACGACAATCGTGTAGATGCCGAGAAACTCTACCGGGTTCAGCTTGCCGTCGTACTTTTCTGGTACTTTTGGCTTGAAGGCTTGGACGGACGGCCAGCGGACTTGCCACAGCTCATGAGTGAAGGCTGGACACCCAACCTCATAAGGCAGATATCCGCCAACCTCAGGCGCAGGCTCATCAACGACTGGGCCGTTGCGCGCGTCGGATTGACGGCGTGCCTCCCGGCGCCATTCAATGGTGGTGCGGGCATCCTCTACCCACCTATCTCGTAGCACTTGCCGCTGATCCTGCTGTGCTCGCGGATCTGAAGAGGCCATGGACATCTTGTCGGGCTCGAAAGATCGCTGAGCTTGCCGCGATTGTTGACTTTGCTGCTGTTGAGACTGTTGCCGCGGAGGCGATTGCACCGTTGGTGCGGCGCCATCAACGTGGCCACTAGTTGGAGCTACTAGCGTTATCTACAGACGCCGTGAGGGCTCCGCTTGCTGTGACTTGCTCTTCTCGGCAAATCCAATTAGACTTTGGATGGTGGCTCTCCACTCATCCATCTTCTCTGCTGCCGGAGGGAAGTTCAGCAGCATCTGGGCTCGCACCGTTGCCTCAGCTGCTGTGGTCGGCATGGCCGAAAGTGAAGAACGCGATGTCGCTCTACTCCTGGTAGAGCCAGTAGGAGCGCCATTGCGGTCTTGCTGCCGGGGCACATGATCAGCAGCGGGCTACCGTGGCGGAGGTGGTACCTGAGGATCCAAAAATTGATCAACAGGGGTTTTTCCATGAGGTCACCGCCGCCCAGAGTCATTGACGCCCCTCGGAGTTGCGTTGCGCCCATTGTGCGAAGGACGCGGCATCCATCCTGAAGTAGCATCTCTGGGCGCCGCTGCAGCGGGATCTTGGCTTGCGCCGACTCGGGCATCGCTGCTCCGGTGGCTACGTTCGTCGGTGCGGCGAGGAGGAGGAGGAGGACGTCCATCTGCTCCGCCCGCGCTGTCTCGGCTTTGTTCGCCATAGGGTCGAGGAAGTCGACCGCCTCCAGTGCGTTTGTCTCCTGCACCGACCACGGTGGGCATGGCGACCGCGCCACCTGTGCTGGTCGTGCCAACCGTAGTATCTGCACCGCCCGCATTGGCCGCGCCGCCTGCGGATACGTGGGAAGGGGTCGTCATCGTGATGCCCTTCTTCTTGGGGTCCATCGACGATGAGGAGGATGGTGACAAAGTTGATGAAGTTGACGCACAATCCACTGATTCAGGTTCACCCAAGCGATCGCCCTACCCGGCGCGCCAAAGATGTCGTGGGTACGACCATCTATGGGGCCATGTAGCCCCTTTGTGGTTCGGCTAGGGGAATGCGTAGGCACAAAGAGCAGAATCGATGGAGAGCACAGAGGATTTTACCCAGGTTCGGGCCACTATGAGGTGTAAAACCCTACTCCTGCTTTGATGTATTGGATGGGTGTGATCACGAGTACAAGGAGTGCTTTCTCCGGCAAGGTGCGGGAGGAGCAGCTACGCATGCAAGTTGTGCTAGGGTTCTGATCGGGCCCTCCCTGTAAACATTGCCCTGGCCCTCCTTTTATAGCTCAAGGGATTACCACAGTGGCAAAATAGTAATTACAGGTTGATTAGATAGCAAACAGTGCTATCATACCTAACTCTGCCAGTTTAGGACAAAAGAAATAAATGCACCGTTAGGTGTCATGTGGAGGAGGGGCTCCGGCAAGGTTCCTGCACCGCTCGCCCAGCTACCTCCAATTAGCTTGACACGCCTTCTAGACGGGTATCATTAAAGGCAAATCTTCTCCCTGCATGTTGACATGTGCCCAACAAATCCCACCAACCAGCCTGCGCGGTCGACACCTCACCAATCAGCGACTGGCTGCCCGGTGAGGTGGAGCGCTGACGAGATGGCGAAAGCTTGCCGGCACGGAGCTTGCCGGGTCTTCGCCTTGCCGGCAAGAGATGTCTTCACCTTCAACACTAGTGGAGTGCTTGTTGATGCTTCATCTTGAACTTCTCTCCAGTAGCCTCTGCAACTGGATCTTGAATCTTGTTATTTGGCAAGTTCCGGCAAGCCTTGGCCGGCAACGAGGCTGTTACCGTCTGTGCATAAGTCAGGGTATAAAATACCCGTGTTTTATACACCGACAGTCTTCCTTGAATATTACCTTGGGGTGCCCTGGGCATCCCCAAGCTTAGGGTCTTGCCACTCCTTATTCTCCTCATAGCGATATCTCACCCAAAACTTGAAAACTTCAATCACACAAAACTTAACGGAACTTGTGAGATAGGTTAGTGTGATAAAAATAAATCAACCACTTAGGTACTGTCAAGACAAGATTCATAATTGTTCTCACATAATGCCTATTGTATTCTATCATTTCCACAATTTATATTACTCAATATAAGCTACGGAAACACTAAAACAAGCAAACTATGCACCAAAAACAGAATCTGTCAAAAACAGAACAGCATGTAGTGAGCGATTTAAAAAGCATACTTCTGTACCTCCAAAAATTCTGAACAATTTGGACAACGTAAACAATTTATAACCCAATGCTCTGTAAAAATTTCAGAATTTTCTCACGCTCCAGTACAGAATAGAAATTCTAGCACTGGATGCAAAAGTTTCTGTTTTTGCACAGAATCGAATCAACAAGTATCCACACTATCCCAAAGGCTTTACTTGGCACATTATTGAAAGAAAACATATAAAACATGATTACCGCAGTAGCTTAATCATGTTAACATACAAAAACAGAAGGTATAAGTATTGGGTTGTCTCCCAACAAGCGCTTTTCTTTAATGCCTTTTTAGCTAGGCATGATGATTTCAATGATGCTCACATAAAAGTAAAGAATTGAAACACAAAGAGAGCATCATGAATCATATGACAAGCACATTTAAGCCTAACCCACTTCCTATGCATAGGGATTTTGTGAGCAAACAATTTATGGGAGCAAGAATCAACTAGCATAGGAAGGCAAAACAAGCATAACTTCAAAACTTTCAACACATAGAGAGGAATCTTGATATTATTGCAACACCTACAAGCATATGATCCTCTCTGATAATAATTTTCAGTAGCATAATGAAGAAATACAACAATATATCCACCACACAAAGCATTCTTGTCATGATACATAAGCATAGAATTTTTACTACTCTCCACATAAGCAATTTTCTTCTAATTCATAATCGTGGGAATATCGTATGAAACTCGAATACTATAAATTGTTTCCACATTAAAAGAGTGATGTTCAGTAAAAGGATTTTCATAATTATAACAAGTATTATAATAATAATCATCACTATTTTTCATAACATAAGTATCATCACAATAATCATCATAGATAGGAGGCATGTCATCATCATAATAAATTTGCTCATCAAAAGTAGGGGGAATAAAAAGATCATTTTCATTGAGCATAGCATCCCCAAGCTTAGGGCAAACGTTATTTGCAGCAAATAAATTCTCAAACATATCATTCCAATCAAACATAGCATCCCCAAGCTTGTTGGTTTGCTTATCATTAGCATTATCACTATTATCATCAATAGTATGAATAGCACCAATAGTATAACAATTATTATCATATTCCTCCAAGTTGGTGCCATAAAGATTTTCAAGATCATAAGAAGTATCATTATCTTCCCAATCATAATCATCACAACAAGCAATAGGCATAACAAAATCATTATCAAGTGTATCATCTTCCACAATTATTTTTGATTCATTCTCATGAGGTACAACAATAATAGGAGCAACATTATTTGGGAGAGATACCTCTTTACCTCTACTTTTCTTTCTTTTCTTTTTCTTTACCACATTATGTGTGGGTTTATTTAATTCTTCCGAGCTTCTTATTGAAGAGAATGGTTGGATAGGAAGCTCCTCCTCGTTACCTGTTTCATCATGAGAGAAAATAGGAGGGAAAGGGGGAATCTTTACCCTTCCATTAGTATTTCTTTTATATTCTATTTGTTTTCCCGTTTTTCTATAGTTGGCTATATAAGCATTCTCATTGCAATTTACCACACAAAACATATAGATTTCCTCTAAATTATTTTCAATGTCTTTTGTGAGAATGAATACTTCAAACCAACTATTTTTAGGTGTCAATTCTTCACACCCCAAAAATAAACAAAGTTCATTATAAAGTTCAAGGGTGATCAAGTTATTGCAATATTTGGACATGATTCGATCATGAAAAAGCATGCATTGGAAATTAAGGTGACCAACTTTATTGCAAAGTTCACAAGTAATAGGATAAATAGAACATAATTTTGTAGCTAATTCATCTATCACTTTGAGCAAAAAATTGGTTCTATCATGTTTATGCTTCTTACAAAATCTATCATCCCTATAAGGCATATCTTCACAAACTTTATGCACTCCACAAAAATTGACATGCTTATAAGAAACATGTTTGTCATGACTAGTGCAATCATCTTTAGTATTTTGGATATTCATAGAATTCATACTAACAACATTGCAATCATGCTCAAAATTCAAAGATTTTATGCCAAACATTTTATTGAATTCTTCTTCTATCCATTGAGCACAATTTTCTGCTCTATCATTTTCGAGAAAAACATTATAAAGACGAATAATATGAGGCGACCTCAATTCCATTTTTTTTGTAGTTTTCTTTTATAAACCAAACTAGTGATAAAACAAGAAACTAAAAGATTCAGTTGCAAGATCTAAAGATATACCTTCAAGCACTCACCTTCCCGGCAACGGCGCCAGAAAAGAGCTTGCTTTCTACTACACAACTTACTCTTGTAGACTCGTGTTGGGCCTCCAAGCGCAGAGTTTTGTAGGACAGTAGCAATTTTCCCTCAAGTGGATGACCTAAGGTTTATCAATCCGTGGGAGGCGTAGGATGAAGATGGTCTCTCTCAAACAACCCTGCAACCAAATACAAGAAATCTCTTGTGTCCCCAACACACCCAATACAATTGCAATTTGTATAGGTGCACTAATTCGGCGAAGAGATGGTGATACAAGTGTAGTATGGATAGTAGAAATAGGTTTTTGTAATCTGAAAATAAAAAACCAGCAAGGTAGCAAGTAACAAAGGTGAGCACAAACGGTATTGCAATGCTTGAAAACAAGGCCTAGGGTTCATACTTTCACTAGTGCAATCTCCCAATAGTGCTAACATAATTGGATCATATAACAATCCCTCAACGTGCGATAAAGAATCACTCAAAAGTTCCTATTAGCGGAGAACATAAGATGAAATTGTTGTAGGGTATGAAACCACCTCAAAGTTATTCTTTCCAATCAATCTATTGAGCCATCCCTATAAGTGTCACGAACAGCCCTAGAGTTCGTACTAAAATAACACCATATGATATGCATCAACCAACTCTAATGTCACCTTGATACTCCAATGTCACCACAAGTATCCGTGAGTATATTATTCGATATGCATCAAACAACATCAGATCATAATATTCAATCCACACAAAGAACTTAAAAGAGTGCCCCAAGATTTCTACCAGAGAAGGTAGGACGAAAACGTGCATTGATGTCTACTACACAACTTATTCTTGTAGACTCGTGTTGGGCCTCCAAGCGCAGAGTTTTGTAGGACAGTAGCAATTTTCCCTCAAGTGGATGACCTAAGGTTTATCAATCCGTGGGAGGCGTAGGATGAAGATGGTATCTCTCAAACAACCCTGCAACCAAATAACAAAGAGTCTCTTGTGTCCCCAACACACCCAATACAATGGCAAATTGTTTAGGTGCACTAGTTCGGCGAAGAGATGTTGATACAAGTGTAGTATGGATAATAGATATAGGTTTTTGTAATCTGAAAATATAAAAACAGCAAGGTAACTAGTAGCAAAAGTGAGCACAAACGGTATTGCAATGCTTAGAAACAAGGCCTAGGGTTCATACTTTCACTACCGCAATCTCTCAACAGTGCTAACATAATTGGATAATATAACAATCCCTCAACGTGCGACAAAGAATCACTCCAAAGTTCCTATTCGCGAAGAACATAAGATAGAAATTGTTGTTGGGTACGAAACCACCTCAAAGTTATCCTTTCCGATCGATCTATTGAGCCATTCCTATAAGTGTCACAAATAGCTCTAGAGTTCGTACTAAAATAACACCATATGGTACGCATCAACCAACTCTAATATCACCTAGATACTCCAATGTTACCACAAGTATCCGTGAGTTGATTATTCGATATGCATCAAACAACTTCATAATCATAATATTCAATCCACACAAAGAACTTCAAAGAGTGCCCCAAGATTTCTACCGGAGAAAGTAGGACGAAAACGTGCATCAACCCCAATGCATAGATTACCCCAATGTCACCTCGGGAATCCGCGAGTTGAGTGCCAAAACATATATCAAGTGAATCAATATAATACCCCATTGTCACCTTGGGTATTCATATGCAAGACATAAATCAAGTGTTCCCAAATCCATAAAAGTATTCAATCCGATAATAGTGAAACCTCAAAGGTAAAAACTCAATTCATCACAACAAGATAGAGAGGGGGAAACACCATATGATCCAACTATATTAACAAAGCTCGCGGTACATCAAGATCGTGTCAAATCAAGAACACGAGAGAGAGAGAGAGAGATCAAACACATAGCTACTAGTACATACCCTCAGCCCCGAGGGTGAACTACTCCCTCCTTGTCATGGAGACCACCGGGATGATGAAGATGGCCTCCGGTGATGATTCCCCCCTTCGGCGGGGTGCCGGAAAAGGGCTCCAGATGGGATCTCCTTGGTACAGAGGATTGCAGCGGCGTAGTCAAAGTTCTTGGGTTATTTCTGGGGGTTTTGGAATATATATGATTTTTCAGCGTTGGAATCACGCGAAGAGGGGCTAAGATGGGCCCTCGAGGCACCACGGCGAGCTTGCCCCCCCCCCCCAAAACATGCGATGGTGGCTCGTGGGCACCTCGTGGCTCTTCTGGTCCTCCCACAAAGCTTCGGGGGTCTCTTTTGTTCCAAAAAAATCGTCAAAAAGTTTCGCTGCATTTGGAGGTACAGAGGCTTGCAGCGGCATAGTCAAAGTTCTAGGGTTATTTCTGGGGGTTTCTCTATTTGTAAGAATTTTTGTCGTTGGAATCACGCGAAGAGGTGCCACCGGGGGCCCACGAGGCACCAGGGCGCTCTTGCCCCCCCCCCCCCCAAGCGCGCGGTGGTGGCTTGTGTGCACCTCGTAAGGCTTCTGGTCCTTCCATGAAGCTTCGGGGGTCTCTTTTGGTCCAAAAAAAATCGTCAAAAAGTTTCGCGGCATTTGGACTTCGTTTGATATGGATTTTCTGGAAAACCAAAAACAAGCAGAAAATAGCAATTGGCACTGGGCACTAGGTCAATATGTTAGTCCATAAAAATCATATAAAAGCCATATAAAAGTGCACCAAAATCATACAAAATTGTTATAAACATGGCATGAATACTTCATAAATTATCGATACGTTGGAGACGTATCAGCATCCCCAAGCTTAATTCCTGCTCGTCCTCGAGTAGGTAAATGATAAAGGAAATAATTTATGAAGTGTGAATGCTAGCATAGTGCATAAGTTTGATCAATGATAATTTCAATCACTTTTTCTAGCATCAATATATATCATAATCGGTAGCTCATCTCATAAAACTTTTCATGATCAAGTAGCAAGCTATTCACATGTTTAAAGTATAGGCCATAAATTTTCTTGAAAACTAACAAACTATGTTCTCAGTCATCAAACAATTGCAATTCATCTTATTTTCAGGAAGGGTATATGCAAGAGCTTTGATCTAGCAAATTCCACATACTCAACTATCATTTAGTCTAAGCATATTTTTAGAACAAACCGTTTCAGTCAACACATAGGAAGATAGGGGCTTAATGTTTTGCCTCCCAACTTATTTATCTCATGGATAATGTCAACAATAATAACTCATGATCACCTATATTCAACTGGATATATGTGCATGGATCTTTCCCTACCACATAATGCTTGCCAACTAAAGAATAAATAGAGCGGAATAGGGATGAACATTAATGACTCTTGCATAAAAGTAAATACAGAAAAGTAAAAGATAGGCCCTTCACAGAGGGAAGCAGAGGTTGTTATGCGCTTTTTGTTGTTGGATGCACAAGCCCTTAATGCAAAGGAACGTCACATTATATAGCCCCTTGTGATAGCAACCTTTATTATGCAGTCCGTCGCTTTTTTTTATTTACCATCACAAGTTCGTACAATGCTTATTTTCCCTTGCAATAAAAGATCATACATATTTTAGGAGCAATTTTTATTGCTTTTTGCACCGATGACAACTTACTTGAAGGATCTTATATAATCCATAGGTAGATATGGTGGACTCTCATGGCAATAAACTAGGTTTAAGGGTTTTTGGATGCACAAGTAGTATCTCTACTTAGTACGAATTTTTGGCTAGCAAATGATCCTAAGCAAGCACCACATGTTAGAGGATCCATGACAATATAACTTCTATGTGAATATAAACAAACATAACTCATTACGTTGTCTTCCTTGTCCAACATCAACTAGTTGATCAAGCTTGAAAATAATTAATGGGGGCTCACAATCATAGAAGATGTCCAAGATAGTATATTTATATGTGAAATTTTTCTTCCTTCAAAATTCTTTCATGAATTGTTCAAGTGACTAATGCTATGTTTGTTAACTTTCAATAAATTTTACCACTTATACTTCTTGTACGTGAAGTCACTACTCCCCATGGGACAAGCATATGAAGCATATAAATTTCAAGTTTATGATATTAAATTCATTTCAACAATTTACTCATAGGATATAAGTGAAGAACAAGAGTAAATGACAAACTACTCCAAAAAGATATAAGTGAAGGCCAAATGAGTAGTTAAGTAAGTAGGTAGCTATGTGAGGACTCTATCTCATTTAAACATTTCAGATCTTAAGTATTTTATTCAAACAGAAAAGAAAACAAAATAAAATGACATTCCAAGAATAGCACATCTCATGTGAAGAAGCAAAAACTTAGGCTAACCGATAGGTGTTGATGAAGAAAAGTGGGATGCCAACCGGGGCATCCCCAAGCTTAGTTGCTTGAGACTTCTTGAAATATTAACTTGGGATGCCTTGGGCATCCCCAAGGTTGAGCTCTTGTGTCTCCTTAATTCCTCTCATATCATGGCTTCTCCTAAATCTTAAAAACTTCATCCACACAACACTAAACAACAACTTGTGAGATAAGTTAGTATAAATCAACTCAAAACCCTAACATTCTCTACTGTAGCAAATCACAAAAATTATAATTAAACATTTCATACTAAATGCCTCTTCATATTTAATACTCCTATTCACAAATAGAAACATTAAACACGCAAACATATGCAAACAATGCAACTATAACAGCAATCTGCCAAAACAGAACAGTCTGTAAAAGGGGAATAAGAATCCATACTTACCTAACTCCTAAAATTCTGAAATATTACCACATGACATATAACTCATGCATTCTTACTGTGTAAAAATTTCAGATTTTTATCATGTTCTGACTATTCAGGAATATTCTGGATATAACAGAAAACTTTCTGTTTTCAAACAGCAACACATGAACTTGCAAACTGAGCATGGTAAAGGCTATAATTGGCATTTTATTGAAATAAAAGAAACAAAACATGATTATTGATAACAGCAAGCAAATCTCAACAAAATAAAATGATGCTCCAAGCAAAACTCATATTATGTGATGAATAAAAATATAGCTCCAAGTGAGGTTACCGATAGTGTTGAAGACGAAAGAGGGGATGCCTTCCGGGGCATCCCCAAGCTTAGACGCTTGAGTCTTCCTTGAATATTATCTTGGGGTGCCTTGGGAATCCCCAAGCTTAGGGTCTTGCAACTCCTTATTCTCCTCATATCGATATCTCACCCAAAACTTGAAAACTTGAATCACACAAAACTTAACGGAACTTGTGAGATAGGTTAGTATGATAAAAATAAATCATCCACTTAGGTACTGTCAAGACAAGATTCATAATTGTTCTCACATAATGCCTACTATATTCTATCATTTTCACAATTTATATTACTCAATATAAACTTTGGAAACACTAAAACAAGCAAACTATGCACCGAAAACAGAATCTGTCAAAAACAGAACAGCGTGTAGTGAGCGATTTAAAAACCATAATTATGTACCTCCAAAAATTCTGAAAATTTAAGAAAACGTAAAAAAATTGTAACCCAATACTGTGTAAAAGTTTCATAATTTTCTCACACTCCAGTACAGAATAGAAATTCCAGCACTGGACGCAAAAGTTTCTGTTTTTGCACAGAATCAAATCAACAAGCATCCACACTATCCCAAAGGCTTTACTTGGCACATTATTGAAAGAAAACATATAAAACATGATTACCACAGTAGCTTAATCATGTGAACACAAAAAAACAGTAGGTATAAGTATTGGGTTGTCTCCCAACAAGCGCTTTTCTTTAATGCCTTTTTAGCTAGGCATGATGATTTCAATGATGCTCGCATAAAAGTAATGAATTGAAACATAAAGAGAGCATCATGAATCATATGACAAGCACATTTAAGCCTAACCCACTTCCTATGCATAGGGATTTTGTGAGAAAACAATTTATGGGAGCAAGAATCAACTAGCATAGGAACGCAAAACAAGCATAACTTCAAAACTTTCAACACATAAAGAGGAAACTTGATATTATTGCAACACCTACAAGCATATGATCCTCTCTCATAATAATTTTCAGTAGCATCATGAATGAATTCAACAATATCACTATAACATAAAGCATTCTTGTCATGATACATAAGCATAGAATTTTTATTACTCTCCACACAAGCAATTTTCTTCTCATGAATAGTAGTGGGAGCAAATTCAATGAAATAAATATCATATGATACTTGATTGGCATAATCCAATTGAAAATTAAAATCATGATGAGAAGTTTCATGGTTATCATTACTTTTTATAGCATACATGTCATCACCATAATCATCATAGATAGCAACTTTGTTGTCATATTCAATTGAAACCTCTTCCAAAATAGTGGAATCATCATTAAATAAAGTCATGACCTCTCTAAATTCACTTTCATCAATATAATCATCACAAATAGGAGGCATGCTTTCATCATAATAAATTTTCTCATCAAAACTTGGGGGACTAAAAATATCATCTTCATCAAATATAGCATCCCCAAGCTTATGGCTTTGCATATCATTAGCATCATGGATATTCAAAGAATTCATACTGGCAACATTGCAATCATGCTCATCATTCAAAGATTTTATGCCAAACATTTTATTGAATTCTTCTTCTATCAATTGTGCACAATTTTCCGCTCCATCATTTTCAAGAAAAACATTATAAAGACGAATAATATGAAGCAACCTCAATTCCATTTTTTTGTTTTCTTTTATAAACCAAACTAGTGATAAAACAAGAAACTAAAATATTCGATTGCAAGATCTAAAGATATACCTTCAAGCACTCACCTCCCCGGCAATGGCGGCAGAAAAGAGCTTGATGTCTACTACACAACTTATTCTTGTAGACTCGTGTTGGGCCTCCAAGCGCAGAGTTTTGTAGGACAGTAGCAATTTTCCCTCAAGTGGATGACCTAAGGTTTATCAATCCGTGGAAGGCATAGGATGAAGATGGTATCTCTCAAACAACCCTGCAACCAAATAACAATAGGAAGGCAAATTGTATAGGTGCACTAGTTCGGCGAAGAGATGGTGATACAAGTGTAGTATGGATAATAGATATAGGTTTTTGTAATCTGAAAATATAAAAACAGCAAGGTAACTAGTAGCAAAAGTGATCAAAAATGGTATTGCAATGCTTAGAAACAAGGCCTAGGGTTCATACTTTCACTACTGCAATCTCTCAACAGTGCTAACATAATTGGATCATGTAACAATCCCTCAACGCGCGACAAAGAATCACTCCAAAGTTTCTATTTACGGAGAACATAAGATAGAAATTGTTGTAGGGTACGAAACCACCTCAAGGTTATCCTTTTCGATCGATCTATTGAGCCATTCCTATAAGTGTCACAAATAGCTCTAGAGTTCGTACTAAAATAACACCATATGATACGCATCAACCAACTCTAATGTCACCTAGATACTCCAATGTCACCAAAAGTATCCGTGAGTTGATTATTCGATATGCATCAAACAACTTCATAATCATAATATTCAATCCACAAAAAGAATTTCAAAGAGTGACCCAAGATTTCTACCGGAGAAAGTAGGACGAAAACGTGCATCAACCCCTATGCATAGATTACCCCAATGTCACCTCGGGAATCTGCGAGTTGAGTGCCAAAACATATATCAAGTGAATCAATATAATACCCCATTGTCACCACGGGTATTCATATGCAAGACATACATCAAGTGTTCTCAAATCTATAAAAGTATTCAATCCGATAATAGTGAAACCTCAAAGGTAAATACTCAATTCATTACAACAAGATAGAGAGGGGGAAACACCATATGATCCAACTATATTAACAAAGCTCGCGGTACATCAAGATTGTGTCAAATCAAGAACTCGAGAGAGAGAGAGATCAAACACATAGCTACTAGTACATACCCTCAGCCCCGAGGGTGAACTACTCCCTCCTCATCATGGAGACCACCGGGATGATGTAGATGGCCTCCGGTGATGATTCCCCCCTCCGGCAGGGTGCCGAAAAAGGGCTCCAGATGGGATCTCCTTGGTATAGAGGCTTGTTGCGGCGTAGTCAAAGTTCTAGGGTTATTTCTGGGGGTTTTGGAATATATATGATTTTTCAGCATTGGAATCACGCGAAGATGGACTAAGATGGGCCCACGAGGCACCACGGCGAGCTTGCCCCCCCCCAAACGCGCGGTGGTGGCTCGTGGGCACCTCATGGCTCTTCTGGTCATCCCACGAAGCTTCGGGGGTCTCTTTTGTTCCAAAAAAAAATCGTCAAAAAGTTTTGCTGCATTTGGACTTCATTTGATATGGATATTCTGGAAAACCAAAAACAAGAAGAAAACAGCAACTGGCACTGGGCACTAGGTCAATATGTTAGTCCATAAAAATCATATAAAAGCCATATAAAAGTGCACCAAAATCATACAAAATTGTTGTAAACATGGCATGAATACTTCATAAATTATAGATACGTTGGAGACATATCATGCATCAACCCCTATGCATAGATTACCCCAATGTCACCTCGGGAATCCACGAGTTGAGTGCCAAAACATACATCAAGTGAATCAATATAATACCCCATTGTCACCACGGGTATTCATATGCAAGACATACATCAAGTGTTCTCAAATCCATAAAAGTATTCAATCCGATAATAGTGAAACCTCAAAGGTAAAAACTCAATTCATCACAACAAGATAGAGAGGGAGAAACACCATATGATCCAACTATGTTAACAAAGCTAGTGGTACATAAAGATCGTGCCAAATCAAGAACATGAGAGAGAGAGAGAGATCAAACACATAGCTATTAGTACATACCCTTAGCCCCGAGGGTGAACTACTCCCTCCTCATCATGGAGACCACCGGGATGATGAAGATGGCCTCCGGTGATGATTCCCCCCTTCGGCAGGGTGCCGGAAAAGGGTTGTAGATGAGATCATGGAGGTACAGAGGCTTGCAGCGGCGTAGTCAAAGTTCTAGGGTTATTTCTGGGGGTTTCTCTATTTATAAGAATTTTTGCCGTTGGAATCACGCGAAGAGGTGCCACAGGGGGGCCACGAGGCACCAGGGCGCTCTTGCCCCCCCCCCTCCCACCCCCCGAAGCGCGCGGTGGTGGCTTGTGTGCACCTCATAAGGCTTCTGGTCCTTCCATGAAGCTTCGGGGGTCTCTTTTGGTCCAAAAAAAATCGTCAAAAAGTTTCGCGGCATTTGGACTTCGTTTGATATGGATTTTCTGGAAAACCAAAAACAAGCAGAAAATAGCAATTGGCACTGGGCACTAGGTCAATATGTTAGTCCATAAAAATCATATAAAATCCATATAAAAGTGCACCAAATCATACAAAACTATAATAAACATGGCATGAATACTTCATAAATTATAAATACGTTGGAGACGTATAAGTACCACATTGATTACCGAGGTGCATAATCACCGGTTTAAATAGCCTCATCCGCCTAGGATGTTAAGTCTTTGAGCGTGGCAGCCGTACCTCACCATGCTGGTGTAGGTGATGCTCTGTCACTCCATAATCATGGAGTGACACAGCATGACCAGCATCAGTGTTGTGATGTACATCTGTCCACGATCAAGGACTTTTTTACATGTCATTTTTTTTGACATTCATGAAATGTAAGCAAATTTTTTAGGGAATTTGGACACTGTATGCATTTTCTAGGGTTTTCCCAGCGATAAAAACCCTAAAATACTTGCCGGACCTGACCCTTCCGGCATGCATGCCAAATTTGTCGGGCCAGTTCCCGGAATAAATCTCGGAATAGCCTCAAGTCACACCAGCCCCAAGATCAGAACAACTGGTGGAATCCCTTAATATAGATATCTAGTACCTACATAATATTACACAAGGTTGAGCCAGAGTGCTCAACATTTATTACAGACTTGTCATTATATGACGGTGGCGGTATAAAACAGTGGTGTGGTGATGTTACAACACTGGTACAATAAAGTAAAGCCAAGCGTCAGTGTGAGGCTTGACTATTTTATTAGTGGGGCGGAAGCACTGCGGATGATACACGTGGTAGACTCTAAGACGACAAGGTGACTGACTGGGAACACCTCTAAGCGTTGGGCTCGCTAGCGCACTCTTCCTCCTTAAGATCGTTTTCATCCAGGTCTGGCCAAATTAACAAGCCAGGGACAAGCCAGTGAGTACGTTTGAATGTACTCGCAAACATTATGAACAAAAGATATACCGAATGCATAAGAGTGCATATGATCATGATGGACTAATTTATATGCATATGCTGACCGAAATAAAAGCATGGCAGGATAAATATCAATATGGTGTGGATGGCTAAATATATCATTTTAGTAATAAACCAAGAAATATAATATGGAATATCGGGCGTTAGACCGCCCGAGGATTCCAAGAAAATAAAATGGAACATTGGGCGTTGGACCGCCCAAGGATTCCAAGAAACTAAAATGGAACATTGGGCATTGGACCACCCGAGGATTCCAAGAAAATAAATGCCAAACGGGTGTCTGAATGCGACGCCTCGAGAGGTCTTGAAAAGAAATGCCAAATGGGTGTCTGAATGTGACGCCTCGAGAGGTCTTGAAAAGAAATGCCAAATGGGTGTCTGAATGCGATGCCTCGAGAGGTCTTGAAAAGAAATGAGTATCCAGGTGGCACAACCATCCCAAGAGATACTAAAAAAATGAGTATCCAGGTGGCACAACCATCCCAAGAGATACTCAAAAAAAAGAAATGAGTATCCAGGTGGCACAACCATCCCAAGAGATACTAAAAAAAAGAAATGAGTATCCAGGTGACACAACCATCCCAAGAGATACTCATGGTTACACAGAAGTGAAAAGGTTAGTCCACAGTAATATTCACGTTAACAATAATATTCATGATAGCATCCGTAACGACAATAATCATCCTGCAGAAGTGAATCATGCTCAATTTTAATTATTTCCTCCGAAGACCAACACCGGGACTGACACTTGACCCTTCCCAGCTAATGTACTTGACCATGGACATGACTATTCGAATAGGTTTAACTCTGCAGAGGTTGTACTCTTTACCCACAAGTATAGGATTTCTTTAGTCAACCTCGAAATGTTGACTAATTCGATCACGGTTTTTGGGTTAAAAACACACCTAACTAGCACACACCAGATTAACTTTCCTGATGCCAGGAATCACCCAAAGCATCGTTCAAGAAAAACTCTAAGACGGGGAGACCACCGTCTCGAATAGCATGGGATCACAATTTATAACGTGCGGAATACAAGAGGTGCCCCCCTCTCGGCCCAGCCAGATACACCCATGCCCCGTGACCCGATGACTGGCATTAGTCCATGGCCATGGAACCCTCATCACGGCCCCTCTATGTGGTGTGTACTTGGAAAGGGGTTAGCAACTTACTAAGCCGTACTCCCCACGCGGGCAGACAAGTGGCAGCACTACTTTTAGCTAGGCATGACGGAACAAGACTCGATCTAGGTCGACTCAGGAGGTTTTATTAACATGACTAGCACGCTTCACATGCCACAGTGACACCATCGTGCCACGGCGTGATTCGTGCTAACCGGCACGACATGGATAGGGGGTATACCCCTGGTATATAACCAACTTAATCCAAGTTAATGATTTTTAAATGCATGCAGGAAATGCACAAATGAAATATGACCGTGCAGGCACTTACTGCCCACCACATATCGGTGATCACTTCTGCAACCATGTATGCAAACACCATATCCCAAGTTCAAAAAATGCTTGCCTTGATCAAAGTAGGCAGAAGGTGGTCCCTTGAAATTTTCAGCAAATTTTCCCTCCTCTGTTTCTATAAAATAAGAATTAAAAATCCAATCAAATTTTTTTTGACAGCACAAAAAGTTGACTCAAAATATTTTTAAATAAATACTAAAAAAACTAGAGTGAAAAAGAAAATTTTCAGATAAAGAATCAATTAAAACTGTGTTGTGGTTAAAAAGTAATAAGAGTTTTAAAACCAGGGACCATTCTGTGAATACAATTTTGCCAGGGGGTCCCTGAGCAGTAAAACAAAAAACGCCTCGCGCGGGAATACGTTTTCCAGTTTAGAAAGCGTACTGAGGCAAAAACGCTTCCGAAATAAACAGAAAAGAAGAAAAGTCTGACGGTGGGTCCCACCCGTCAGGTTTAAAATTTAAACGCGCCTTGCGCGTGTGAACAAAGAGGATGCGGCGGTCACCGGCGGCGATCGCCGGGGTTTCAGGGGACGGCGATGATATGAACGTGCTCGGGGGAGTGTTCCGCGTCGGTAGGTGGTGGTGGTGATCGCCGGCGAGCACCATGGTGACGGCGGTGTCAACTCCAGTGGACGGCGGCGTCGGGTGGTGGTGGATCTCGTCGGTGAGGGCTCCGGACATCGAATTGACGCGCGGGATGGATGAGGTGGTGCACCAGGAGCCTACTGATGGAATTTGAGAGGTGGAGATGGACAGAAGGCGTCGTGGCGATCTCGGTGACAGTGGCGGATCGGGCGGCCAGAGTCGGGGAAGAAGGCTTCCCCGTGGTCGTCTGACTCCTCTGGGTGGCGATGGGGGATGGGTGGAGGCGATGTGGGTGCAGAACGGAGCTCGGGGCATCCCTTTTATAGGCCAGGCGGAGATGACCGAGGCGAGGTGGATCACGGCGGAGTAATTCCGGACGGTGAGGTTGGTTAGGGGTGGTCGGCCTGGATGGTGGTCAAATAGAAGGCACATGACAACACAAGCAAAGATAGCAAACAAGCAAAAGGGCAAATGGAAGATATTTTTGTATTTTTGCAAAAAACTTTTTAGAAGTGGGGGAGATGAAAACAAGAGGCAAATCCAAATAAAGTAAATGCAAGGAGATGAGAGTTTATGCAAAGGTACTTGATAGATGTTGATGATGTCTCCCCGGCAACGGCGCCAGAAATTCTTCCTGCTACTTGTAGCTTGCATTGGTTTTATCCCCGAAGAGGAAGGGATGATGCAGCATAGCAGAGGTAAGGATTTCCCTCAGTTATGAAACCAAGGTTATCAATCCAGTAGGAGAACCACGCAACACCTCGTTAGCAGTACCTGCACACAAACAACAAATCCTTGCACCCAACGCAAACGAGGGGTTGTCAATCCCTCGGCGGTTAATTGCAAGATTAAATTGTATGTGATATATAGATTGATTGAAACAAAAATACAAAATAAAATAAATAAATAAAAAGTGCAACAAGTATTTTTAGGGTTTTAGTATATGATTTAGATAGACCCGGGGGCCATAGTTTTCACTAGAGGCTTCTCTCAAGAAAATAGCATACGGTGGGTAGACAAATTACTGTTGGGCAATTGATAGAAAAGAAAATAATCATGACGATATCCAAGGCAATGATCATGTATATAGGCATCACGTCCGAGACAAGTAGACCGACTCCTGCCTGCATCTACTACTATTACTCCACACATCGACCGCTATTCAGCATGCATCTAGTGTATTAAGTCCATAAAGAACGGAGTAACGCCTTAAGAACGATGACATGATGTAGACAAGATAAACTCACGTATGAATAAACCCCATCTTTTTACCCTTAATAGCAACTATACATATGTGTCATGTCCCTTTCTGTCACTGGGATTGAGCACCGCAAGATCAAACCCATTACAAAACACCTCTTCCCATGGCAAGATAAATCAATCTAGTTGGCCAAACCAAATCAATAGATCGGAGAAGAAATACAAGGTTATAATAATCATGCATAAAAGATATCAGAGAAGACTCAAATAATATTCATGGATAATCTGATTATAAACTCACAATTCATCGGATCCCAACAAACACGCCACAAAAAGTGATTACATCGGATAGAACTCCAAGAACATCGAGGAGAACATTGTATTGAAGATCAAAAAGAGAGAGGAAGCCATCTAGCTACTAACTATGGACCTGAAAGTCTGTGGTAAACTACTCACGCATCATCGGAAGGGCAACAAGGTTGATGTAGAGCCCCTCCGTGATCGATTCCCCCTCCGACGGAGTACCGGAGAAGGCCTCCAGATGGGATCTCTCGAGAACAGAAACTTGCGGCGGCGGAAAAAGTATTTCGTGGACTCCCCTAAGGGTTTCTGATTTTTTGAGAATTTATAGTGGAGGAATTAGGTCAAACGGAGCTCTGTGGGCCCCACGAGGTACCAGGGCGCACCTGCCCCCCCAGGCGCGCCCTGGTGCCTCGTGGGCACCCCTGGGGCTTCTGGCCTCCTCCCAAAGCTTCTAGTGTTGTATATGTCCAAAAAAAATCTTTAAAAAGTTTCGTGGTATTTGGACTTCGTTTGATATTGATATTCTGTAAAACAAAAACAGGGCAGAAAACAGCAACTAGCACTGGGCACTAACTTAATAGGTTAGTCTCCAAAAATGATATATAATTGATGTAAATGCATATAAAAACATACAAGATTGATAATATAACAACATGGAACAATAAAAAATTATAGATACGTTGGAGACGTATCAGTCTATAAAGCCTTTATTTGTGGTCAACCAATCCATTCCCAAAATAACATCCAAATCGACTGCTTCCAGTACAATAAGATTTGCTAAAAACTTCATTCTTTTTATTTCAATGTTCACATCCACTACACGAATCAGCTAATTTTCCGTCAGTACTATTCTTTGCCGTCAGCTTTTCGTCGGGGCAGACTACAAAGGCATACTTTGCCGTCAGTGGTTGACGGCAAAGAACAACTAACGGCGAATACATACTTTGCCGTCTGTTTTTATTTTGCTGACGGCAAAGGCATACTTTGCCGTCTGTTTTTATTTCAGCCGACGGCAAAGGTTCGCAGATGGCAAATGTGAGTCAGTTCATGGTGGGATAACGGGAGCCACTCTTTGCCGTCTGTGCGTACTGGGGGCTGACGGCAAAGGCCATATGGCCTACTGGGCCTTGGCGCATTGGCCCACCAGCCTAGCCGGCTGAGGAGACAAAGCCTCTGCCCGAGCCGGTCCCTCACCCTCCATCTCTTCACCTCTCCTCTCTGCCCCGATTCCCCTGGTTGCCGCCTCCCATCCCCCTCCGCCAGCGCCGCCGGCTCGCCTCCCCGCGCCACGCTCGCCCGGATCGCGTGGTGCCCCGCCGCCGCTGCCGCCAGCCCGAAACCCTAGCTCACTCCCTCCCTCGCGCGCTCAGATCCGCTCGCCCTCCCTCACTCTTCGTGCTGGAAACCCTAGCTGCCAGGCCATGGTGACAGACGGGCGACGACGACGACGACGGGGGTGGCTACCTCGACGACGGCGGTATGGTGTTCCTTCCCCTTCTCTTCCCCGACTCTTTCTCTAACCCCCCATCTCGTCTCGTCGTCTCTGTAGGTGCGGCCAGCAGCAGAAGCACCACCATGGCCTCCCTTCCTCCAACCCTAGCCGTCCGGCCATGGCGGCGGCCAGATGACTCCCTCTTCCCCTCCTCTCCCGTCATCAGTAGAGGAGAGGAGAGGAGATGAGAGGAGAGGCCATGGCGGCGGCCAGATCCGCGCTGGGACAGGACCTGCTCGTGCTCGTGAGGAGAGGCACGCCATGGAGCTGCTTGTCAAGGACAGGTCCGACCCTTCCCTTCCCTTCCCTTCATTGTATGCAGTTAATCCTAGGGTTATATGTTCTATATTGGAGTAATCTGCATTCAAATTATTTCCTGTGTTATCTTATGAGATTTATGTTCTTAAAATATATATTCTCAATAATAGTACAAATACATGTTTAGACACAACAACTACGACTGCTCCCTATATTAAATAATAAATAATAATTTATGACTGCTCCCTTCTATTTGTTTCTGACAAGAGGATACTCGTGTTTTGGCAGGGGCATTAAAAAACCGTACTCTTCTCTGTATCAATGCAATGTTATTACTTTGGTTGTATCCAAGTATGTCTGCAGTTCACATCCACATAACTAATTATATGTTTCTCACCTATCACAATACCTCTCTACAAGGTTACACATTATGTTACCCATTATCTCACCTATCCAGGAAGTATAAGATGAACTCGATAATCTCTAATTAGTTTCTTTATTGCTGTCTAGGTCTTCATGAGCGGATAATCTTTCAACAACGAGTAGATGGGGGTACACGGTTTGGGTTGCTCTGCAGAACTGAAATAGTTTTCCGATTACACACTTTACAATTTTCAGAACTGAGACACGGACTAGTAGGCTATGGGTTGTGCCATCACATTAGTGAAAATAGATGTACAATGCCAATTAGTATTTGTTTGTTGCTTCATCATCCCTCACATAGACTTTCAGGTTTGCCAATATGTACATTCTGTTGAAAGGTTTTTTTTCTTCCTATGGTGTAGATTGATGATATAAGATGCCTGGCTTAGTACAAGTAATGACCGATGTGGAACGCAAAAGTGTGTGGAGGCTTGATATATCCTGAATTGTTATGCTGACATCATGGGTGAGGACCTATAGGTTTACTAGCAAGCTTAGTTGTTGGAGGTTACCTTCCAGTCTGTGTAAGCTTCTGCAGCTTGAATTAAATGCAAGTTTGAATAGGAAGAATTTCCGATTGGACCTATAGCTTAGTTGTTGGAGCTTAACAGAACCCCCATATGCCCAAATAGGTAATGCAACTACCATTTACTTTCAGCTAATAATATACTTGATCTATAAGCAGCAAAGGCTCGGCATTTGTGTAGTTATAGTATTTTTCAGATTATGTGCTTCTATTATAATCATATATTTGGCTTGTTGTCATGTACATTAAGTGAAAAAATAATGCATCTCAAATTGTAACGAATAACATATGCTCCTGAGTGAAACTAGGAAATGTTGCATTGTGATTTGTTTTATTTTCTTTGTACTGAAATAGATATACATTCCAAATGTTTGATTCAGTTTTAATATGTCTGGCCTGTGGTTGAAGGACAATATGATTTGCATGATTTAATTTGAATTGGTCTGACTGTACTAACTTCATGAACTAATTGTGTATTTTTCTTTTCATCATTTCACCACTTGCATTAGGCAACAATTAGATTTGCCTTTGAAGGCTGTTTCCTATATTAACTATATACTTCCTTTTCTCCCCAGTTTGGTACTAATTCATTTGGGGCGTCTGCTCATTACACCCATCGTTTCTCCTCAAAGTCCCATGGTTGTGTTGCTGGTAGAGTTGGAAGGTATATACCGCTGTGATCTTACTTCTATCTTGCCATGTAAACCTCACCGCTTTGCACTTTTTTGATAAACTGGTATATGAGTTTGTAACTCCTTTCTCTTCTCTCTTGAACTGTTTATTTGCAGCACCGCCCTTGATTTTGAAATTGGAGGAGGAAGACGGATGTCAGAGTTTAGTACAGTAAGGATGCTCTATAATATAGGAATCCAGGTGAATATTCTTGCTTCTAAGGTCTCCTGTGTTGGATGTGTTCTTAGTTTGCCTCTTTATTTCTCCTTTTGCCTCTGCACTATTGCCAAAACTTTATTTATTTATCTCCTTGAGTGAAATAACAATAGAGATACAAGATAGTATTAACTACTGATTCAAGCAGTAATGGGTAATGAAGCAAACCACTCTTGCATGTTCACTGTTTGTCCAATACAAAAACCAGAATATGAATTGTTACTACAAAGTTCCAATACAAAAGCCAGAATACTTGCAGATTTATTTTACTATTTTGAAAGTTTTTCTTTGGGCCGCCGATTTCTCAAGATTTAGATGATAAGGAGGTGTCTTATTCAGAGTGTGAAGTGCTTGACAGGTTTATTTGTTTGGAAAAAACATGGCTTTGGTATGATGAATGATGCTCTCGAGTCTGAATCTATTTGATATGATGAATTTCTAAGTCTAAACCTTTTTCCTTTTTAGTTAATTGCAGCAGGCGGGCACTGTCCATGAATGAAATAGACGAGGAGGATGAGCAGGACACGACCCCACAGCCGAGCCGACGACCAACCACCAGGGAAGGTTGATCCCTCCCTCTCGACTTTGTTTTATTTCCCCAAGTTATGCATGCTCTGCTCTGGTTTCTGTTCTTGTGGTTGATATACTGCTTGATTGAATTGTATGATGCCACTAGGTTCATCTCATGTTGCTCTTTTTCCTGATGAGCTACTGTACATGTATGAGGCTAGTTAAGATTTGGTTCTAACAAATATTTGCTCCTGCTGCTCTACATGTAAATATTTGCTCCTATTTTGCATGTCATGTTTGCTCCTGCTACATGATGTGTACTAGGAGCTGTTGCTGCTGTACTAGGAGGAGCTGTTGTACATGTCATATTTATTCCTGTACTAGGCTAGTTTAGATTTGGTAGATTTGGTGCCAATAGGTTCTTATCTATTAGGATGTTGTTATATGCTTGACAAGTTTAGTTGATTGACAAAAAAATGCCTTTAGTATGATGAATGATGCTCTCGAGTCTGAATCTATTTGATATGATGAATCCAAGTCTGAACCTCTTTCTTGTTTGGTTAATTGCAGTGGACACGTGAAGAAGGGATGGAGCAGCAACGATGATTCGTCGCACGGAGCTATAGTCAACCTGATGTGGTGCTTTCATCTCCTCGACATAGCGAGTAGTTGTGCTTGGTTTTCTTTCCAGTAGCATAGTTGGAGTTTAGCATGTGTGTGTAGAGGCTGATGGTCTCAAGGCTAACTCCTAGAGTAGTACATGACTTGAAGATGCCCAGCTAGATGTGATACTTTGTGATGGTTTAGTTGACACTGATACTTTGTGATGGTTTGGTCTACTTTGTGATCTCATATGCAACACTTTGTGATACCCTTTGATATATAGATATTTGCTATGGTTCATTTCCATTCTATACAACATTGTTGTTATATTTGTGATCTATATGGTCTGTTGAATTGCTGAAATAAGTTTTAAAAAAATATGTACAGAAGTTTGCCGTTTGGTGTGCTGCTGGCTGACGGCAGACATATAGTTTGCCGTCTGGCTTGTTGGTTGGCTGACGGCAAAGCCATATATTTTGCTTGCTAGCCGGCTGACGGCAAAGAACTGACGCCGTCCATTAGGGTATCGGTTCTGTCAGATTGCTTTTCTTTGCCGTCTGCCTGACTATTGCTGACGGCAAACCATATGGACTGACGGCAAAATCTTTGCCGTCTGCCCGATCAAAAGCTGAAGGCAAAGTATCCCTTTGCCGATTTAGGCTTTGCTGACTATCTTTGCCGTCTGCCTGCTGACGGCAAAGTTTGCCGTCTGTACTTGCCTGATGGCAAACTGCCTGATTCCTGTAGTGATCCTGGCAGTACCATTGTGTGCTTTGCTTTGATCCCGGGGACTGAATAACCGTCGAATTTTTCAAAGGCGAAAAAGAAAATTGATTCTTTGAGGCAAATCTTTTAGAGATGCATGAATGGGAAGCTCCAGAATCAAATAAAACTATAGCATTAATGGTGTTGACAGGAAATGTACCAAACAAGATGTCCGATGCATTCTGTGCTTCCTCAAATGTCACGTGGTTAACCTACCCCTTTCTTTGATTGTTGTTGGTGTTGAGGTTGTTGTGACGCGGAGCTGCACTAGTACTGCAGCCATTGTTGTTGGGTTTGGGGGCATTATTCCCCTGTTTTGGGCCTTGCCTAGCATAATGCCCCTCTGCTCCACATGCATAACAGGTGATGCCAAGACGGTATATTGCTTCCTTGGCCCTGTTGCTGTAGGAACTGCGGTTTTGTTGCGATCGTGGTGTTGGAATTGCTGGTCGGGGTGCCATAGGCTTCTGAGATTCATTTCGGGGCCTGTTGTTACGAACCTGTACTGACTGGTTCATGCGGCGCTTGCGAATCTCATTCAGGTTGTGGTGCTCATTTTCCAGGATGATAGCCTTGTCTACCAGTGTTTTGAAATCTGGAAAAGTATGGACTACCAGTTGGCACTTTAAAGATGGAACAAGCCCGTCGAGGAATTTCTCTATTTTTTTGCTTTCTGTCATATATTCATCATTGGCATACCGGGCTAGCTGAGTAAACTGGTCGAGATACTGGGTTACCGTTGTGCCTCGTTGCTTGAGATCCTCAAATTCTCTTTTCTTCAATTTCATGATGCTGTTTGGAATATGTGCACCTCGGAAGCTTTCCTTGAATTGCTCCCAGGTGATGTCTGCTCCATTGGGATGCGTGTGTCATAGATTTTCCCACCATGATGCTGCTGTTCCAGAAAAATAATGCGGAGCGTATAGTACTTTTTCCTGGTCCGTACACTGAGCTATGACCAATTTTCTCTCAATATCACGCAGCCAGTCGTCTGCCTCCATAGGGTTGTCTGTGTGAGAAAAGACAGTCGGATTGGTTCTCTGAAGTTCAGATAGTTTTGATCTAGGTTGATGCTGTCCTTGGTGATTTCCCATATTTTTCAAATGCTGCATCATTTCCTGGTGCTGCTACTGACTTTGTTCATAAAGACGGCATACTTGTGAGAATGCTGAATCATTGCTTTGCTGACTTGTCTGTCCTGGTGTGAAGTTAATTATTTCCCATTTGTGCAAAGTTATCCTCTGGTGGACTAGGCATAGAACGAGTGCAGGGACGATGCATTTTCTTTCTAGGGTATTGGTGTAAACACCGATGAGGAAAGAAATTATAAAGGAAAAAAATTAAGAGACTGAAAATAATTCCCCCCCAAAACGTACGTACATATAAGTAGCGAGTTATATTATACATGCAAGACTTAATTATACATTACTCTCATCATAGTCGTCATGACAGATTATTTAGACTAGTGAACTTCTCCATCCTCTTAGCATGTTGCGATCCAAGGTCTACTACTCCCCATCTTACAAATAAGAAAAGAAACAGAAAATAAATATTTTACAGCTACACTCTCATAAGAGGTGACTGCGGTGCTGATGCCTAGTCTGCTATCACGGAGTGTCTGGAACGTCATAGGCCCTGCTAAGGGTAAGTCCCAGACGGGGTGTTAAAGACTCGACCTCCTCCTCCTCGGGTATGGTCTCCAGTTGGGCAGCTGTCGATGTCATGCCTACCCGTGGTGGTACTGTACTCGTAGGCGGTGAAGCTCTAACCAGAGTGGGGGCAGCCAAGCGACTAGACTCATCGCTCGGGGATGTGTGTCGAATCGCAGAAAGAGTAGGAGGATCGTATGGTGGAGTCGGAATGCGAGGGGCGCGTGGTGAAGGAGAACGGAACTCACTCCTACGAGGAACCCTCGCATGAGCCAAGTCCATCCGTGCGGCGAGATAGTCGTCCACCAGTGAGGTGAAGACCGACTCTAGAGCCATGATGTACTGGACAAGGGGCTCAATCGCCTCATCCCTTTCTCCCGTGGTGCAAGAGAAAGCATAGTGGCTAGTGTATGGAACATGGCATGGGAGATAATGATAGGGACGTGTCTGCATGACTGGAAGAATGTCCCTAAGATGAGCGATGGCCTCTCGGGCAGCCATCTGGATAGCATGCCTCTCAGTAGGCATGACTCTCCCCACAAACCGATAGTTGCGATGAGGCTCGACATGTCCACCCCGAATATATACCGAGGCCTGGTACATAATCAGGGTGTCTGAGATCCTGTCGGGATAGACTGTGTACTTCGGACGGCTCAGAGATCCCATCGCGACCCTGGCGATGTAGACGAGAAGGCGGAAAAACCCCGCAGGCTCATTGGCGAAAATCTGGGTCGGCCATTTGCCGCCAGACATCTACAACAGTAGACAAAAAAATCCAAATAGTCATATCATAAATATATGATGACCAAGGAAAATTTGTTACAATGCATGAGATGCTACTAAAATTTGTTAGAACCGACTCTACTACTAGCAATCGCACCTAGGGCTTCCTACAGTCAGCCTGGCTCTGATACTAAGGTTTGTCGGGCCGGTTCCCGGAATAAATCTTGGAATAGCCTCAAGTCACACCAGCCCCAAGATCAGAACAACTGGTGGACTCCCTTGATATAGATATCCAGTACCTACATAATATTACACAAGGTTGAGCCAGAGTGCTCAACATTTATTACAGACTTGTCATTATATGATGGTGGTGGTATAAGATAGTGGTGTGGTGATTTTACAACACCGATACAATAAAGTAAAGCCAAGCGTCAGTGTGAGGCTTGACTATTTTATTAGTGGGGCGGAAGCACTGCGGATGATACACGTGGTAGACTCCAAGACCACAAGGTGACTGACTGGGAACACCTCTAAGCGTCGGGCTCGCTAGCACACTCTACCTCCTTAAGATCGTCTTTGTCCAGGTCTGGCCAAATTAACAAGCCAGGGACAAGCCAGTGAGTATGTTTGAATGTACTCGCAAACATGATGAACAAAAGACATACTGAATGCAATAGAGTGCATATGATCATGATGGACTAATTTATATGCATATGCTGACCAAAATTAAAGCATGGCAGGATAAATATCAATACGGTGTGGATGGGTAAATATATCATTTTAGTAATAAACCAAGAAATATAATATGGAATATCAGGCGTTAGACCGCCCGAGGTTTCCAAGAAAATAAAATGGAACATCGGGCGTTGGACCGCCCGAGGATTCCAAGAAACTAAAATGGAACATCGGGCGTTGGACCGCCCGAGGATTCCAAGGAAATAAATGCCAAACGGGTGTCTGAATGCGACGCCTCGAGAGATCTTGAAAAGAAATGCCAAACGGGTGTCTGAATGCGACGCCTCGAGAGGTCTTGAAAAGAAATGCCAAACGGGTGTCTGAATGCGACGCCTCGAGAGGTCTTGAAAATAAATGAGTATCCAGGTGGCACAACCATCCCAAGAGATACTCAAAAAAAAGAAATGAGTATCCAGGTGGCACAACCATCCCAAGAGACACTAAAAAAAAGAAATGAGTATCCAGGTGGCACAACCATCCCAAGAGATACTCAAGGTTACACAAAAGAGAAAAGGTTAGTCCACAGTAATATTCACGTTAACAATAATATTCATGATAGGATTCGTAGCGACAATAATCATCCTGCAAAAGTGAATCATGCTCAATTTTAATTATTTCCTTCGAAGACCGACACCGGGACCGACACTTGACCCTTCCCAGCTAACGTCCTTGACCGTGGACACGGCTATTCGAATAGGTTTAACTCTGTAGAGGTTGTACTCTTTACCCACAAGTATAGGATTTCTTTAGTCAACCTCGAAACATTGACTAATTCCGATCACGTTTTTTGGGTTGAATACACACCTTACCAGCACACACCAGATTAACTTTCCTGATACCAGGAATCACCCAAAGCATCGTTCAAGAAAAACTCTAAGACGGGGAGACCACCGTCTCGAATAGCAGGGGATCACAATTTATAGCGCGTGGAATACAAGGGGTGCCCCCCTCTCAACCTAGCCGGATACACCCATGCCCCCTGACCCAATAACTGGCATTAGTCCATGGCCATGGAACCCTCATCACGGCCCCTCTATGTGGTGTGTACTTGGAAAGGTGTTAGCAACTTACTAAGCCATACTCCCCTCGCGGGAAGACAAGTGGCAGCACTACTTTTAGCTAGGCATGACGGAACAAGACTCGATCTACGTCGACTCAGGAGATTTTATTATCATGACTAGCACGCTTCACATGCCACAGTGACACCATCGTGCCACGACGTGATTCATGCTAACCGCCACGACATGGACAGGGGGTATACCACTGGTATATAACCAACTTAATCCAAGTTAATGATTTTTAAATGCATGCAGGAAATGCACAAATGAAATATGACCATGAAGGCACCTACTGCCCACCACATATCGGTGATCACTTATGCAACCATGCATGCAAACACCATATCCCAAGTTCAAAAAATGCTTGCCTTGATCAAAGTAGGCAGAAGGTGATCCCTCGAAATTTTCAGCAAAGTTTCCCTCCTCGTTTTCTATAAAATAAGAATTCAAAATCCAATCAAAAATTTTGTGACAGCACAAAAAGTTGACTCAAAATATTTTTAAATAAATACTAAAAAAACTAGAGTGAAAAAGAAAATTTTCAGAAAAAGAATCAATTTAAAAATGTGTTGTGGTTAAAAAGCAATAAGAGTTTTAAAACCAGGGACCATTCTGTGAATAAAATTTTGCCAGCGGGTCCCTGAGCAGTAAAACAGAAAGCGCCTCGGGCGGGAATACGTTTTCCAGTTTAGAAAGCATACTGAGGCAAAAACGCTTCCGAAATAAACAGAAAAGAAGAAAATTCTGACGGTGGGGTCCCACCTTTCAGGTTTAAAATTTAAACGCGCCTTGCGCGCGTGAATAGAGAGGATGCGGCAGTCACCGGCGGCGATCGCTTGGGTTTCAGGGGACGACGATGATATGAACGTGCTCGGGGGAGTGTTCCAGGTCGGTGGGTGGTGGTGGTGGTCACCGGCGAGCACCGTGGTGACGGCGGTGTCAACTCCAGCGGACGGCGGCGTCGGGTGGTGGTGGATCTCGTCGGGGAGGGCTCCGGACGTCGAATTGACGTGCGGGATGGATGAGGTGGTGCACCAGGAGCATACTGATGGAATTTGAGAGGTGGAGATGGACGGAAGGCGTCGTGGCGATCTCGGTGATAGTGGCGGATTGGGCGGCCGGAGTCGGGGAAGAAGGCTTCCCCGAGGTCGTCCAACTCCGCTGGGTGGCGATGGGGGATGGGTGGAGGCAATGTGGGTGCAGAATGGAGCTCCGGGCATCCCTTTTATAGGCCAGGCGGAGATGACTGCTACTTGTAGCTTGCGTTAGTATTTCCCCGAAGAGGAAGGGATGATGCAGCATAGTAGAGATAAGTATTTCCCTCGATTACGAAACCAAGGTTATTGAACCAGTAGGAGAATCACACAACACCTAGTAAGCAGTACCTGCACACAAACAACAAATCCTTGCACCCAACGCAAACAAGGGGTTGTCAATCCCTTGGCGGTAAGATTGCAAGATTAAATTGTATTTGATAGATTGATAGATTGCAGTAAAAATACTAAATAAAATAAATAAAAGAAAATGGCAGCAATATTTTTAGGGTTTTAGTAATATGATTTTGATAGACCCGGGGGCCATAGATTTCACTAGAGGCTTCTCTCGAGAAAATAGCATACGGTGGGTAGACAAATTACTGTTAGGCAATTGATAGAAAAGCAAATAATCATGACGATATCCAAGGCAATGATCATGTATATAGGCATCACGTCCAAGATTAGTAGACCGACTCCTGCCTGCATCTACTACTATTACTCCACACATCGACCGCTATCCATCATGCATCTAGTGTATTAAGTCCATAAGAACGGAGTAATGCCTTAAGAACGATGACATGATGTAGACAAGACAGACTCACGAATTAATAAACCCAATGAATAGATCCCATCTTTTTACCCTTAGTAGGAACGATACATACGTGTCATGTCCCCTTCTGTCACTGGGATTGAGCACCGCAAGATCGAACCCACTACAAAGCACCTCTTCCCATGGCAAGATAAATCACCTTAGTTGGCCAAACCAAATCAATAGATCGGAGAAGAAATACGAGGCTATAATAATCATGCATAAAAGAGTGCAGCAAAGACTCAAATAATTTCATGGATAATCTGATCATAAACTCACAATTCATCGGATCCCAACAAACACACCGCAAAGAAAGATTACATCGGATAGATCTCCAAGAACATCAAGGAGAACATTGCATTGAACATCAAAAAGAGAGAAGAAGCCATCTAGCTACTGCCTATGGACCCGAAGGTCTGTGGTAAACTACTCACGCATCATCGGAGAGGTAGCAAGGTTGATGTAGAGCCCCTCCGTGATCGATTCCCCCTCTGGCAGATTACCGGAGAAGGACCCCAGATGGGATCTCTCTGGAACAGAGGCTTGCGGCGGCGTAAAAAGTATTTCGTGGACTCCCCTAAGGGTTTCTGATTTTTCTGGAATTTATATTGCTGGAATTAGGTCAAACGGAGCTTGGTGGGGCCCACGAGGTACCAGGGCGCGTCTGTCCCCCCCAGGCACGCCTTGGTGGCTCGTGGGGCCCACCAAGGTCTTCTGGCCTCCCCTCAAAGCTTCTGGTATTCTTCTTGCCCAATAAAAAATCTCCAAAAAGGCTCACTGTATTTGGAGTTCGTTTGATATTGATTTTCTGTGAAACAAAAACAGGGCAGAAAACAACAACTGGCACTGGGCACTAGGTTAATAGGTTAGTCTCCAAAAATGATATTGGAGACATACTAGCATCCCCAAGCTTAATTCATGCTCGTCCTCGAGTAGGTAAATGATAAAAACAGAATTTTTGATGTGGAATGCTGCCTAACATATTTATCACATATTCTTTTCCTTTTTGTAGCATGGACATTGGACTTATATGATTCAAAGCAATAGTCTATAATTTGACATGAAAACATAGATACTCAAGCATACTGACAAGCAACCATGTCTTTCAAAATATCAACGCTAAAGAAAGTTATCCCTAGCCCATTATGCTCAATCATTGATCCATTCATGAAACACACTCAAATATTAGCTACAACCAATGCACAAGTATGGCAATAGTGTTCTCTAGTTGGTGCTTTTGTAAGAGAAGATGGAGACTCAAGAAAAATAAAAATTGCATAAAAGTAAATAGATAGGCCCTTCGCAGAGGGAAGCAGAGATTTGTCAAATGTGCCAGAGCTCAAAGCTGAAATTAAAGAGATAATAATATTTTGGGAGGCATGCTTTTCCTGTCAACGAAAACGAATGAGAATTCCCAATATCGTCCATGCTACATACATCATAGGCGGTTCCCAAACAGAAAATAAAGTTTATTCCTTTCTACCAATTCTTTCACAATCCATGGCTAGCCGTATCCACGGGTGCCCTCCATACCATCACTTTCTAAGGAATTTATTATTGTGATCACATAAGATTTTTAATTTTATTTCATTTCACATTTCGGGACTGGGCATCCCTATTACCGCCACACTCTCGTGCAATGACAAGTGAATAAACACTCACCGTGAGAATAACACACCTAGCATGGAAGATATTGGCTACCCCCTTCCGCTTCATGAGCGGTACGGGCACACAAAACAGAAAAATTATTTTGAAATTTAGAGTTGGCACACGCAAATTTACTTGGAACGGCATTGGAATACCGCATATAGGTAGATATAGTGGACTCATAAGGCAAAACTGGTTTTAAGGACTTTGGATGCACAAGCAGTATTTCCGCTTAGTACAAATGAAGGCTAGCAAAAGATTGAGAAGCAACCAACCAAAAAACGAAAACGGTCATAAACATGCATTGAACATAACTAACTCCGAATAATGCACCATAGTAGGATATAACTTCATTGCATAACTATTGACTTAACATGCTTGCATAGGGAATCACAAACCTTAACACTAATATTCTTACTTAAGCACAATTACTCACTAACATGGCATCACATATCATCATTTCCATATCGCAAATTTTTTGCAAGGAATCACACTTGTCATGTCCAATGATCTATATGAAAGTTTTTATCTATATCCCTCTTGAATATTCATCACTTTGGGACCAATTGCATAACATGTGCAAATTACCGTTACTATCATCATCTCTCAAAAAGATTTAAGTGAAGCATCAGAGTGCAAATATTTCTTCAAAATTTCAATCTTAACAATTCTCAAAATAATATAAGTGAAGCACAAGAATTCATTTCTTCAAAATTTTAATCAAGTCAATTCTCAAAATGATATAAGTGAAGCATGAGAATTTATTTCTACAAAATTTCAGTCAACTCTCAAAATAATATAAGTGAAGCATGAGAGTTTATTTCTACAAAATTTCAGTCAACTCTCAAAATAATATAAGTGAAGCATGAGAGTTTATTTCGACAAAATTTCAGCCACCACCGTGCTCAAAAGGATTTAAGTGAAGCACTAGAGCAACTGCCTAGCTCAAAAAATTTAAGTGAAGCACATAGAGTATTCTACAAATTATGATGATAACGTGTGGCTCTCTCAAAATAGGTGTGTGCAGCAAAGATGTGTTAGAAATATGCCCTAGAGGCAATAATAAAATGGTTATTATTATATTTCCTTGTTCATGATAATCGTTTATTATCCATGCTATAATTGTATTGGTTGGAAACACAAACACATGTGTGGATACGTAGACAACAAGATGTCCCTAGTGAGCCTCTAGCGGACTAGCTCGTTGATCAAAGATGGCCATGGTTTCCTGGTCATAGACATGATTTTTCATTTGATAACGGGATCACATCATTAGGAGAATGATGTGATGGACAAGACCCAAACTATGAACGTAGCATATGATCGTTTCAAGTTTATTGCTATCGTTTTTGCATGTCAAGTATCTGTTCCTATGACCATGAGATCATGCAACTCACTGACACCAGAGGATTACCTTGTGTGTATCAAACGTCACAACGTAACTGGGTGACTATAAAGGTGCTCTACAGGTATTTCCGAGGGTGTCTGTTGAGTTGGCTTGGATCAAGACTGGGATTTGTCACTCCGTATGACGGAAAGGTATCTCAGGGCACACTCGGTAATACAGCATCACAATAAGCTTGCAAGAAATGTGACTAAATAGTTAGCCACGGGATCTTGTATTAAGGAACGAGTAAAGAGACTTGCCGGTAACGAGATTGAACTAGGTATGGAGATACCGACGATCGAATCTCGAGCAAGTAACATATCGCCGGACAAAGGGAATTGCATACGGGATTGACTGAATCCTTGATATCGTGGTTCAACCGATAAATATCTTCGTTGAATATGTAGGAACCAATATGGGCATCCAGGTCCCGCTATTGGTTATTGACCGGAGAGGAGTCTCGGTCATGTCTGCATATTCCCGAACCCGTAGGGTCGCACGCTTAACGTTCGGTAGCGCTAGGGTAGTATTGAGATATTAATAGTGGAAAGTCCGAAGGTTTTTAGGAGTCCCGGATGGGATCCGGGACATCACGAGGAGCTCCGGAATAGTCCGGAGGTAAAGATTCATATATGGAAAGTTGTTATCGGGTTCCGGAAAAAGTTCGAGTTTTTTTTGGTATTGTACCGGGAAGGTTCTATAAGGTTCCGAAGTGGGGCCCACCTGCATGGGGGACCCACATGAACGTGGGTAGTGGGGAAAGTCCCCACAACCCTGGTCTAGGCGCACCAAGATCCTCCCTTAAAAGGAATAGTATCATATCCCAAAGGGATAAGATCAGGAGCCCTAAAAAAGGGGATAGCGATCGGTGGCCAATGACCCTAGGAGGAAAGCCACCAGCCCCCTCCACGCCTATATAAAGGTGGGGAGGCATTGGGGGCAGCCACCCCTTGGACCCTTGCCCGTTACCTCTCCCAACTCCTCCCACGTTTCACCGGTACGCGCTTGGCGAAGCCCTGCCGGAATTCCACTGCCACCACCACCACCATACCGTCGTGTTGGTCCCGATCTCATCTACCCCCTCTCTCTCACTTGCTGGATCAAGAAGGAGAGGATGCCGCCGAGCCGCATGTGTGCTAAACTCGGAGGTGCCATCCGTTCGGCACTTGATCGGGAGTTCGTGGACGGATCATGATTGGATCGCGAAGACGTTCGACTACAGCAACCACATTTCTTAACACTTCCGCTTAGCCATCTACAAGGGTATGTAGATCCAATCTCTCCTCTCGTAGATGTGCATCTCCTAGATTGATCTTGGTGAGCGTAGGAAAATTTTTGTTTCCCATGCAACGTTCCCCATCAGTGGCATCATGAGCTAGGTCTTTGCGTAGATGACATCACGAGTAGAACACAAAGGAGTTTGTGGGTGTTGATATTCAGATTGCTTCCTTCCTTGGTATTTTCTTGATTCAGCGGTATTGTGGGATGAAGCGGCCCGGACCAACTTTACATGTCCTCGTACATGAGACCGGTTCCATCGACTGACATGCGACTTTGTTGCATAAGATGGCTGGCGGGTGTCTGTCTCTCCCACCTTAGTTGAATCGGATTCGACGAAGGCGGTCCTTGTAGAAGGTTAAATAGCAACTTGCATATCACCGTTGTGGTTTTGCGTAGGTAAGAATCGTTCTTGCTAGATACCCATAGCAGCCACGTAAAACATGCAACAACAAATTGGAGGACGTCTAACTTGTTTTTGCAGGGTATGTTGTGATATGATATGGCCAAAGATATGATGAAATATATCTGATGTATGAGATGATCATATTTTGTAATAGTTTATCTCGGCTTGCATGTCGATGAATACGGCAACCGGCAGGAGCCATAGGGTTGTCTTTAATTATTGTATGACCTGCGTGTCAATCATTAAGCGCTATGTAATGCTTTACTTTATCGCTAAATGGTAGCAATAGTAGTAGAAGCATGGTTGGCGTGACAACCCCGATGGCGACGCGATGATGGAGATCATGATGATGGAGATCATGGTGTCATGCCGGTGACGATGGAAATCATGCCGGTGCTTTGGAGATGGAGATCAAAAGCACAAGTTCATGGCCATATCATGTCACTTATGATTTGCATGTGATGCTAATCTTTTTATGCATCTTATTTTGCTTAGGACAACGGTAGCATTATAAGGTGATCCCTCTCTAAAATTTCAAGATAAAATTGTGTTCTCCCCAAGTGTGCACCGTTGCGAAAGTTCGTCGTTTCGAAGCACCATGTGATGATCGGGTGTGATAGACTCTACGTTCACATACAACGGGTGCAAGCCAGTTTTGCACATGCGGAACACTTGGGTTAAACTTGACGAGCCTAGCATGTACAGACATGGCCTCGGAACACAAGAGACCGAATGGTCGAACATGAGTCATATAGTAGATATGATCAACATGGAGATGTTCACCATTGAAACCACCTAATCTCACGTGATGATCGGACTTGGGTTGGTGAATTTGGATCATGTTACACTCGGACGACCGGAGGGATGTCGATTTGAGTGGGAGTTTTTAAGTAAACTAAACTCATTATGTTGAACAATAGTCTAAGTTGTCTTTGTAAATTTATGTTGTAGATCAATGGCTTGCGCAGTAGCTCCCCTGAATTTCAACGCGTTCCTAGAGAAAGCCAAGATGAAAGAAGATGGAAGTAACTTTGTAGACTGGGCCCATAATCTGAGGATTATCCTCACGGCTGCCCAAAAGTCTTATGTCCTTGATGCACCGCCTGGTGAGCAACCCCCTCCAGCGTCTGTGGACGTTATGAACGCCTAGCAGGCGCGTGTTGATGACTACTCAATAGTTCAGTGCGCCATGTTGTATGGCTTAGATCCGGGACTTCAAAGGCGTTTTGAACGTCATGGAGCATATGAGATGTTCCAGGAGTTGAAGTTTATTTTTGAGAAGAATGCCCGGATCGAGAGGTGTGAGACCTCCGATAAGTTCTATGCTTGCAAGATGGAGGAGGACGGGTCTGTCAGTGAACACATACTCAAATGTTTGGGTATTACAACCGTCTGGCTGAGTTGGGAGTTGTGCTCCCGCCAGAGGCGATCACTGACAGATTTCTTCAATCGCTACCACCTAGCTACAAGAGCTTCGTGTTGAACTATAACATGCAAGGGATGAACAAGTCAGTCGCCGAGCTGTTTGCGATGCTGAAAGTCGCTGAGTCAGACATCCAGAAGGAGCATCAAGTGTTGATGGTCAATAAAACCACTAGTTTTAAGAAGAATGGCAAGGGCAAGAAAGGAAACTTCAAGAAGAGTGGCAAAGTAGTTGCCCCTCCCGTGAAGAAACCCAAGGCTGGGCCCAAGCCGGAAACTAAGTGCTTCTATTGCAAGGGAACCGGCCACTGGAAGCGGAATTTCCCCAAGTATCTGGCCGACAAGAAGGGGGCCAACGCCAAACAAGGTATATATGATATACATGTTATTGATGTGTACCTTACCAACTCTCGTTGTAGTGCCTGGGTATTTGATACCGGTGCGGTTGCTCACATTTGCAACTCAAAGCAGGAACTGCGGAATAGACTGAGGCTGGCAAAGGACGAAGTGACGATGCGCGTGGGAAATGGTTCCAAGGTTGATGTGATCGCCGTCGGCACGCTCGCTCTTCGATTACCATCGGGATTAGTGATGAACCTGAATAATTGTTATTTAGTGCCTGCGTTGAGCATGAACATTATATCTGGATCTTGTTTAATGCGAGACGGTTACTCATTTAAATCAGAGAATAATGGTTGTTCTATTTATATGGGTAATATCTTTTATGGTCTTGCACCCATTGTGAGGGGTTTATTCTTATTGAATCTCGATAGTGATGATACACATGTTCATAACATTGATGCCAAAAGATGTAGAGTTGATAATGATAGTACCACTTTCTTATGGCACTGCCGCTTAGGTCATATTGGTGTAAAACGCATGAAGAAACTCCATGCTGATGGACTTTTGGAGTCACTTGATTTTGAATCACTTGACACATGCGAACCATGCCTCATGGGCAAGATGACTAAGACCCCGTTCTTCGGAACAATGGAACGGGCAAGTGACTTGTTGGAAATCATACATACTGATGTGTGCGGTCCGATGAGCATTGAGGCGCGCAGTGGATATCATTATTTTCTCACCTTCACCGACGATTTGAGTAGATATGGGTATATTTACTTAATGAAACACAAGTCTGAAACGTTTGAAAAGTTCAAGCAATTTTAGAGTGAAGTTGAGAATCATCGTAACAAGAAAATCAAATTCCTACGATCTGATCGAAGGGGAGAATATCTGAGTTATGAGTTTGGCAGTCACTTAAGACAATGTGGAATTGTTTCACAGTTGACGCCACCTGGAACACCACATCGTAATGGTGTGTCCGAACATCGTAATCGAACCTTATTGGATATGGTGCGTTCTATGATGTCTCTTGCCGATCTGCCACTATCATTTTGGGGTTATGCATTAGAGACAGCTGCATTCACTTTAAATAGGGCACCATCTAAGTCTGTTGAGACGACACCGTATGAACTGTTGTTTGGCAAGAAACCAAAGTTGTCGTTTCTTAAAGTTTGGGGATGCGATGCTTATGTCAAAAGGCTTCAGCCAGAAAAGCTTGAACCCAAAGCGGACAAATGCGTCTTCATAGGATACCCAAAAGAGACGGTTGGGTATACCTTCTATCTCAGATCCGAAGGCAAAGTGTTTGTTGCTAAGAACAGGTCCTTTCTCGAGAAAGAGTTTCTCTCGAAAGAATTGAGTGGGAGGAAGATAGAACTTGATGAATTTGTTGAACCTTTACTTCAACCAGAGAGTAGCACTGCACAAAAAGATGTTTCTGTGGAACCTACGTCAGTTGAAGAGGAAGCTGATGATGGTGATCATGAAGCTTCGGATCAAGTTACTATCGAACCTCGTAGGTCGACAAGGATACATACTGCTCCTGAGTGGTACGGTAACCCTGTCTTGAATGTCATGTTGTTGGACAACGATGAACCTACGAGCTATGGAGAAGCGATGGTGGGCCCAGATTCTGACAAATGGTTAGAGGCCATGAAATCCGAGATGGGATCCATGTATGAAAACAAAGTATGGACTTTGGAAGTATTACCTGATGGGCGAAAGGCCATTCAGAATAAATGGATCTTCAAGAAGAAGACGGACGCAGATGGTAATGTCACCGTCCATAAAGCTCGACTTGTGGCAAAGGGTTTTTCACAAGTTCAAGGAGTTGACTACGATGAGACTTTCTCACCCGTAGCGATGCTTAAGTCCGTCAGAATCATGTTAGCAATAGCTGCATTTTTCGATTATGAAATTTGGCAGATGGATGTCAAAACAGCGTTCCTTAACGGTTTTCTTAAGGAAGAATTGTATATGATGCAACTAGAAGGTTTTGTCGATCCAGAGAATGCTGACAAAGTTTGCAAACTCCAGCGATCCATTTATGGACTGGTGCAAGCGTCTCGGAGTTGGAATCTTCACTTTGATGAGGTGATCAAAGCGTTTGGGTTTATACAAGTTTACGGAGAAGCTTGTATTTACAAGAAAGTGAGTGGGAGCTCTATAGCGTTTCTAATATTATATGCGGATGACATATTATTGATTGGAAACAATATAGAACTTTTGGAAAGCGTGAAGGAATATTTGAACAAGAGTTTTTCAATGAAGGACCTAGGAGAAGCTGCTTTCATATTAGGCATCAAGATCTATAGAGATAGATCGAGACGCTTAATAGGACTTTCACAAAGCACATACCTTGATAAGATTTTGAAGAAGTTCAAAATGGATCAGTCCAAGAAGGGGTTCTTGCCTGTTTTGCAAGGTGTGAAGTTGAGTAAGACTCAATGCCCAACGACTACAGAGGATAGAGAAAAGATGAGTGTCATCCCCTATGCTTCTGCCATAGGCTCTATCATGTATGCGATGCTGTGCACAAGACCAGATGTCAGCCTTGCCATAAGTATGGCTGGAAGGTTTGAAAGTGATCCAGGAGTGGAACACTGGACAGCGGTCAAGAATATCCTTAAGTACCTGAAAAGGACTAAGGAAATGTTTCTCGTTTATGGAGGTGATCAAGAGCTCGTCGTAAAGGGTTACGTCGATGCAAGCTTTGACACTGATCCGGATGACTCTAAGTCTCAAACCGGATACGTATATATTCTGAATGGGGGAGCGGTAAGCTGGTGCAGTTCCAAGCAAAGCGTGGTAGCTGATTCTACATGCAAAGCGGAGTACATAGCTGCCTCGGAGGCGGCGAAGGAAGGTGTCTGGATGAAGCAGTTCATGACATATCTTGGAGTTGTGCCCAGTGCATTGGACCCGATGACTCTGTTCTGTGACAACACTGGTGCCATTGCTCTAGCCAAGGAACCAAGGTTTCACAAGAGGACCAGACACATAAAGCGACGCTTCAATTCCATCCGCGATGCGATCAAGGAGGAGGATATAAACATTTTCAAAGTGCACACGGATCTGAATGTTGTAGATCCGTTGACTAAACCTCTTCCACGAGCAAAACATGATTAACACCAGAACTCTATGGGTGTTAGATTCATAACCATGTAATGCTAGATTATTGACTCTAGTGCAAGTGGGAGACTGTTGGAAATATGCCCTAGAGGTAATAATAAAATGGTTATTATTTTATTTCCTTGTTCATGATAATCGTTTATTATCCATGCTATAATTGTATTGGTTGGAAACACAAATACATGTGTGGATACGTAGACAACAACATGTCCCTAGTGAGCCTCTATCGGACTAGCTCGTTGATCAAAGATGGCCATGGTTTCGTGGTCATAGACATGAGTTGTCATTTGATAACGGGATCACATCATTAGGAGAATGATGTGATGGACAAGACCCAAACTATGAACGTAGCATATAATCGTGTCAAGTTTATTGCTATCATTTTTGCATGTCAAGTATCTGTTCCTATGACCATGAGATCATGCAACTCACTGACACCGGAGGAGTACCTTGTGTGTATCAAACGTCACAACGTAACTGGGTGACTATAAAGAAGCTCTACAGGTATCTCCGAGGGTGTCTGTTGAGTTGGCATGGATCAAGACTGGGATTTGTCACTCCGTATGACGGAAAGGTATCTCAGGGCCCACTTGGTAATACAACATCACAATAAGATTGCAAGCAATGTGACTAAAGATTTAGCCACGGGATCTTGTATTACAGAACGAGTAAAGAGACTTGCCGGTAACGAGATTGAACTAGGTATGGAGATACCGACGATCGAATCTCAGGCAAGTAACATATCGCCGGACAAAGGGAATTGCATACGGGATTGACTGAATCCTTGACATCGTGGTTCAACCGATAAATATCTTCGTTGAATATGTAGGAACTAATATGGGCATCCAGGTCCCGCTATTGGTTATTGACTGGAGAGGAGTCTCGATCATGTCTGCATATTCCCGAACCCGTAGAGTCGCACGCTTAACGTTCGGTAGCGCTAGGATAGTATTGAGATATTAATAGTGGAAAGTCCAAAGGTTGTTAGGAGTCCTGAATGGGATCCGGGACATCACGAGGAGCTCCGGAATAGTCCGGAGGTAAAGATTCATATATGGAAAGTTGTTATCGGGCTCCGGAAAAGTTTGAGTTTTTTTCGGTATTGTACCGGGAAGGTTCTAGAAGGTTCCGGAGTGGGGCCCACCTGCATGGGGACCCACATGAACGTGGGTAGTGGGGAAAGTCCCCACAACCCTGGTCTAGGCGCACCAAGATCCTCCCTTAAAAGGAATAGTATCATATCCCAAAGGGATAAGATCAGGATCCCTAAAAAAGGGGATAGCGATCGGTGGAGAAGGAAAGGAGGGATTTCCTTCCTCCCCCTTTGGCCAACGACCCTAGGGCCTTGGAGGGAAAGCCACCAGCCCCCTCCACGCCTATATAAAGGTGGGGAGGCATTGGGGGCAGCCACCCCTTGGACCCTTGCCCGTTACCTCTCCCAACTCCTCCCACATTTCACTGGTACGCGCTTGGCGAAGCCCTGCCGGAATTCCGCTGCCACCACCACCACCATACCGTCGTGTTGGTCCCGATCTCATCTACCCCCTCTCTCTCGCTTGCTGGATCAAGAAGGAGAGGATGCCGCCGAGCCGCACGTGTGCTAAACTCGGAGGTGCCGTCCGTTCAGCACTTGATCGGCAGTTCGTGGATGGATCGTGATTGGATCGCAAAGACGTTCGAATACATCAACCGCGTTTCTTAATGCTTCCGCTTAGCGATCTACAAGGGTATGTAGATCCAATCTCTCCTCTCATATATGTGCATCTCCTAGATTGATCATGGTGAGCGTAGGAAATTTTTTGTTTCCCATGCAACGTTCCCCATCAAGATGATTGTGACAAACTAAAAAGCAAACAAAGCAAAGACTCATATCATACAAGACACTCCAAGCAAAACACATATCATGTGACGAATAAAAATATAGCTCCAAGTAAAATTACCGATGGTCGGTAGAATAAAGAGGGGATGCCTTCCGGGGCATCCCCAAGCTTAGACGCCTGAGTCTTCCTTGAATATTACCTTGGGGTGCCTCTGGCATCCCCAAGCTTAGGCTTTTGCTACTCCGTATTCCTTCATCCATCGTGATCTCACCCAAAACTTGAAAACTTCAATCACACAAAACTCAACAAAACCTTCATGAGATCCGTTAGTATAACAAAACAAATCACTACTATAAGTACTGTTGCAAACCCATTCATATTTTATTTTTGCATTATACCTACTGTACTCTAACTTCACCATGGTTTATACCCCCCGATACAATCCTGATGACCCACAAGTATAGGGGATCAATCGTAGTCCTTTCGATAAGTAAGAGTGTCGAACCCAGCGAGGAGCAGAAGGAAATGACAAGCGGTTTTCAGCAAGGTGTTTTCTGCAAGCACTGAAATTATCGGTAACAGGTAGTTTGATAGCAAGATAATTTGTAACAAGTGACACGTAACAATAGTAAAAAAGTGTGCAGCAATATAGCCCAATCCTTTTTGTAGCAAAGGACAGGCCGGAACGATCTCTTATAATAAGTAAAGCGTTCTTGAGGACACATGGGAATTTCATCTAGTCACTTTCACCATGTTAGTTTGATTCGCGTTCGCTACTTTGATAATTTGATATGTGGGTGGACCGGTGCTTGGGTGCTGCCCTTACTTGGACAAACCTCCCACTTATGATTACCCCCTCTCGCAAGCATCCGCAACTACGAAAGAAGAATTAAGATTACTCTAACCATAGCATTAAACATGTGGATCCAAATCAGCCCCTTACGGAATAGCGCATAAACTAGGGTTTAAGCTTCTGTCACTCTAGCAACCCATCATCTAATTACTACTCCACAATGCATTCCCTTAGGCCCAAAGATGGTGAAGTGTCATGTAGTCGACGTTCACATGACACCACTAAGAGAATCACAACATACACATCATCAAAATATCGAACGAATACCAAATTCACATGATTACTTATGACAAGACTTCTCCCATGTCCTCAAGAACAAAAGTAACTACTCACACATCATAAACATGTTCATGACCAGTAGGGTATTGAATTGCATAATAGATCTGAACATATAATCTTCCACCAAGTAAACCAACAAGCATCAACTACAAGGTGTAATCAACACTACTAGCAACCCACAGGTACCAATCTGAGGTTTTGAGACAAAGATTGAATAAAAGAGATGAACTAGGGTTTGAGATGAGATGGTGCTGGTGAAGATGTTGATGAAGATTAGCCCTCCCATGATGAGAGGGTAGCTGGTGGTGTCGATGGCGACGATTTCCCCCTCCCGGAGGGAAGTATCCCCGGCAGAATCTCTCCGCCAGAGAGCAAAAGTGCTCCTGCCCAAGTTCCGCCTCGAGATGGCGGCGCACCATCCCGAAAGTCTTCTCTTTATTTTTTTAGGTCAAATGCCCTTATATACCAGAAAATGGGGGCCAGAAGTGGGCCAGGGGCCCCACGAGGTACCAGGGCGCGCCTGGGGGGGGGGGGGGGGGTGGCGCGCCCTGGTGCCTCGTGGGCACCTGGGTGGCCCCCTCTGGTACTTTTTGCTTCCAATATTTTTTATATATTTCAAAATAATTCTCCAGAAAATTTCAGCTCATTTGGAGTTGTGCAGAATAGGTATCTTGACAGAGCTTTTTCAGGTCCAGAATTCCAGCTGCCGGTATTCTCCCTCCTTGTGTGAATCTTGCATATTTAGAGAGAAAAGGCATTAGAATAGCTCCACAAAGTGTTATATGGATTAAAAACACTATAAATAATAGTAGTAAAACATGATGCAAAATGGACGTATCAAATCCATAGATTCATCAAAACAAGCAAGTAGTGCATCAAAAACAGAATCTGTCAAAAATAGAACAATCTGTAGCAATATATTTGAAAGCCGTACTTATGTAACTCCAATTTTTTGAAAAATTAGGACAATGTGGGCAATTCATATACCAATACTGTGTAAAAATTTCAGATTTTTCTGACGCTCCAGTACAGAAGCAAAATTCGGGCACTGGACGCAAAACTTTCTGTTTTCCAAACAACATCAATTATATTATCTTCCAAATCATCCTAAAGGTATTACTTGGCACAAACACTAATTAAAAACACAAAAACACCATCATACCAGTAGCATGACAGTAGAAACACACCATAACAGAAACTTAAAACAAAAATTTATTTTATTCATTGGGTTGCCTCCCAACAAGCGCTATTGTTTTATGCCCCTAGCTAGGCATAACGCATAATTTCAAGTGTTGTCATCTTTCAAGTTGATTCCATAAGTGGCCCTCATAACTGATTCATATGGTGCTTTAATTTTCTTTCTAGGGAAGTGTTCCATATCCTTCTTTAATGGAAACTGAAATTTTATATTCCCTTCTTTCATATCAATAACGGCACCTATAGTTCGTAGGAACGGTCTACCAAGTATTATAGGGCAAGAAGAATTGCATTCAATATCGAGAACAATAAAATCAACGGGCACATAATTTCTATTTGCAAGAATAAGCACATCATTAATTCTTCCCAAGGGCTTTTTAATAGTAGAATCCGCAAGATGCAAATTAAGAGAGCATTCATCTATATTGGTAAAACCTAGCACATCACATAGAGATTTTGGAATTGTGGAAACGCTAGCACCCAAATCACATAAAGCATTGCACTCATAGTTTTTAATCTTAACTTTAATGGTGGGTTCCCATTCATCATATAATTTTCTAGGAATTGAATTTTCTAGTTCAAGCTTTTATTCTAACGCTTTCATCATTGTCGGTGTACTAGAGTAAGGGTCTTTATTTAGTACCCCTTACTCGTGCACGGGCAGTTGTAGCCTTGCCGCAGCAGGCCTTGCCACGGGGATAGCCGGAAGTAACCGCAGGACAAAGACAGCGCTTGCCGGCAACGAGTCGCCCGGCAAGCCAAGGCCCCGGCAAGCCTTGCCGGGGGAGAGGCGTCAAGACAACAATCCAGAAGACAGAAGATCGAGGGGTTGCGGAGGTCCGGCAAGACCCTTCCCGGCAAGACCCTTGCCGGCAAGGCCTCGCACCCGGCAAGACTCGGCCCCGGCAAGCGTCGGGCCCGGCAAGGATATGGCCCCGGCAAGCCCCTGTACAGTGTAGCGCTATCGCTCCAGTGCAGCGGATGGCTTTGTCGTTTAGGGTTTGTCCTCGCGATGGCGTGGCGCAATACTGGCCACGAGTGCTTAAGCGGCGTTGATGGGACAGCCCCTTTTCCCATCCCCCGTAAAGCTTTTCTAAGCCCAAGACGATGACGGACACCTCACGGTGCATTTAATGAGTTTGTCCTAAGCCGTCAGGGTTAGGTATGATAGCACTGTGCTATCCCTGCAGCGGCACTGTAGCTGCTTTCCACCTCATGCCTTCTCTCGTACGCCACCTGTGGTAACCCCTTTCTCGTATAAAAGGAGGCCCATTGCGTACTGGAGAAGGGGTTAGACTCTCAGACTCTCGGCCCACTCTGCATGTGTAGCGCCTGAGTACTGTAGCGCTCCAAGAACCGAGGCCAAGAACATGAATAATACAATCAAAGCAGGAGTAGGGTTTTACGCATCCGTGCGGCCCGAACCTGGGTAAAAGATCATCGCGTGCTGATCGATAGCTCTGCTCTTTGTACGATCCTCTCCCCTGCCGAACCGTAAAGGGATCTGCTCGATAGCAATCCCATAGGTGTTCGTTTCTCACGACATCTTTGGCGCGCCAGGTAGGGGGGATCGAGGTCGTGCGAACCTGATCTAACGATCAGCGCGCCAGCTTTTCGATCATCTTCACCACCATGGCCCCGAAAAAGAAGGGTTTCATGGCGGTTGGCACGTCCACGTCTGCCGTGCCTGAGGCTCCGCGCCCAGGCGACGGGGTGGACGCGGGTGGAGAAGGTGGAGGCTCTGAGCTTCCACGGTGTTCCGGCGATCCAAGCCGGACGAGCGTTCGATCCAGGGAGGTAGCTGTGCAACCCGCGGGTGGCGCAGCGACTTCCAGAGGTGGAGCGGCGCCTTCCAGAACTGCCACGCCGGTGCTTGCACTGCGGCCTTCTCAGGTCGCGCCTAGCGAGCAACCCCGTGTCGCGGGTGGTTCTAGGCGTCCACATGGCAAGACTCCTGTGCACCACTCTCAGGGTGCGCAGGACCAAGGCCCGCACCAGCATGCTGGCGGAAGCCGCGTGCGATTGCAGAGTCGTGTGGATGCTCCTTCTAACCCTGTTAGGAGTTCGAGCACTTCACGTTCTTCGCAAATATCGCCGCCGCCTACGCGAGAAGAAGCGCTGGCGCGAGCCCAGCTACTCCTTGATTTTCCTCCTGCTGTGGAAAAGCAAGAAGAATGGCGAGCTGCTATCCAGAGCCTCATCAGCCTGGCTAACGATGACAGTCCGCTGCAGGCAGAGCCCTCGCGGCGGCAGTCGTCAGGGCCGGTGCGTGGTGATGGCGAGAAGACTGGGGGCGGGACCACCACGTTGCGTTCCCCTCCCCCTCGTCAAGAGCGGTCGACGACTCGGCGGACCGATGCCCATGAGGATGATTCCACGGCGTCGTCCGATCCGCGCCTTCGCCGCGATCAGCGTCAAGTTCTTCGGGAACGGAAGAAGGAGGACGCTCGAACAGCTATCGAGCGCCGAAGGGAAGCGCGTCGCCAGTCCGACAAGCGCGCTGGAACCACCGTCGACGAGCCCGCGCCAGGGTATCCTGGCTCCCTGCCTTACGAGGTGGGTTGTCCAGCGTTTACCCGTGAGCTGCGGCGAGTCCAGTGGCCCAGTTCCCGCTCCTTCAAGCCGGAGATTCCGGAGAAGTACGACGGCAAGACCCATCCGTCCGAGTTCCTCAGTATCTACACCATCGCGGTGCAGGCTGCCGGGGCTCGCGACGATAAGGTGTTAGCTAACTATTTTCCATTGGTGCTGAAGCCCAACGTTCGATCATGGTTGATGCACCTGCCCGAGAATTCCATCTCTTCTTGGGCTGACCTGTGCCACCAGTTCATTGGCGCCTTCACTGGCGGCCATCAAGCTCCTGGCCAGGAGAGCGATCTGCATATCATTCCTCAGAAGGAGGGTGAAACTTTGCGCAAGTATATCCAGCGGTTCAGCCGCGTCCAGCACAATATCCCCGATGTTCATCCCGCTGCCGTCATCAGCGCCTTTCACCAGAACATGCGCAATCGGAAGATGCGGGAGGAGCTGGCGATGAACAAGGTCAAGGATGTCGCCGAGCTCTATGCTCTGGCCGACAGGTGCGCTAGGGCAGAGGAAGGGAGGAGACTCCCCGGCGAGAACGTTGCCGCTGGGGGTGACTCCGAGAGCGAAGAAACCCCTGCCCCGGCAAAGAAAGGGAAGCGGAGGAACAACAGGAAGCGCAAGGGTAAGGCCGTGCTTGCCGTCGAAGGTTCCGGCAAGGCAGACCCTGCCAAGAAGGCCAAGACTGAGTCCCCCGGCAAGGACGTTGCCGGGTGCTCTGACTGTCAGGCCTTGGCGGCTGCCGACAAGCCAGAAGGATCCGGCAAGCAGTACTGTAAGATTCACCGCACCAAGGGCCACGACCTTCAGGACTGCCGGCAAGTCGAAGAGCTTGTTGAGAGGCAGCGCGCTGAGTACGAGAGGCGTGACAAGGAAAGGGCCCAAGATGGTGCCGGGGGGTCGAACAGGAAACGCGGTCGAGGAGGTCGTCGCGGCAAGCCTTTTGCCGGGCAACGGCAAGAGAGGCCCGCCCGGGGCCGCGACAAGAAAGAAGATGACGAAGATGAAGATGGTGGCGAGTCTAGCGAGCAAGAGTTCCAGAAGGCCACAGAGGTCATGTGTGTCGATGGGGGTGCCTCGCTGCATTTCTCTCACCGCCAGCTCAAGCAGTGGCTGCGAGAGGTTAATGCGGCTGAGCCCTCCATTGAGGCGCAGCGGCCACTGAGATGGTCCAACACGCCCATCATCTGTGACGCCGAGGACCACCCTGATCGCACCACGGCGGTCGGGTGCTTGCCGCTGTTGGTCTCACCAACAATCCGCAACCTCAAAGTCACAAAGATGCTGGTTGACGGTGGGGCCGGCCTAAGCTTAATCTCGCTGGACGTCATCAACAAGCTGCAAATCCCTGATGAGGACCTCGAGGAGACAGGCTCTTTCCAAGGGGTGAATCCAGGGAGATGCCAGTGTAAGGGCAAGATCACGTTGCCGGTAACATTCGGCAGCGAGCTAAACTTCCGGACGGAGAAGGTCGTGTTCGACGTTGCCAAGATTCCGTTGCCGTATAACGGGATCCTTGGCCGCCCCGCGCTGGCCAAGTTTATGGCGGCAAGACACTATGCCTACAATGTCCTGAAGATGCCGGGGCCGATGAGTGTCATTACTATCCCTTGTGATCAGAAGGACGTGTTCATCTGCACCGACAAGATTTTCCGGGAAGCAGTTGCAGTGTCTGCCGCTAAAGCAAATGCTCCTGCCGCGCAGAATCCCGACAAGAAGAAGCAGAAGCCCGGCAAGACCTCTGGTGATGGCTCCGGCAAGCGCTCCTCTCCGGAGTGTAGCGCTGCCGTTGAAGACGTACCGGAAAGCTCTGCCGGCAAGAGCAAGAAATCCAAGGCAGCTCCACCTGAGCTCAAAAAGGTGTCCGCCAAGGAGGACGGGACGGGAGGAACTTTCACCATAAGTTCCACCCTTGATGACAAATAGGAAAGCGCACTCGTTGCTTTCCTGCGGGCGAATATCGACGTGTTTGCATGGCAACCGTCTGATATCCCCGGTGTTCCCAGGGAAGTAATTGAGCACCACCTAGCTGTCTGTCCTCATGCGCGGCCCGTCAAACAGAAGGTGCGGAAGCAGGCCTTGGAGCGGCAAGAGTTTATTACCGAAGAGATTAAGAAGCTTGAGGCTGCAGGCCTGGTCAGAGGGGTCCTCCATCCTACGTGGTTGGCCAATCCCGTTGTTGTGAGCAAGGCAAATGGCAAATGGCGGCTTTGTATCGATTTCACTGATATCAATAAAGCTTGCCCAAAGGATCCTTTTCCCTTGCCGCGCATCGACCAGATTGTGGACTCCACTGCCGGCTGCGATTTGCTGTCATTTCTTGACGCATACTCAGGCTACCACCAGATCTTCATGGCGAAAGAAGACAAAGAGAAGACCGCGTTCATCACCCCATGTGGCACATACTGCTTCTTGCGTATGCCTTTTGGGTTGAAGAGCGCTGGTTCAACCTTCGCAAGAGCTGTCCAGATTGGTTTTGGGACCCAACTCCATAGAAATATGGAGGCCTACATGGATGATATTGTGGTCAAGACCAAGGACAAAGCTACGCTCATTCAAGATCTGGAAGAGACGTTCGCGAATTTGTGCAAGATCAACCTGAAGCTCAACCCCGAGAAATGCGTGTTTGGAGTCCCCTCCGGCAAGCTTCTCGGGTTCTTTGTATCTCAGTGCGGAATTGAAGCTAATCCCGACAAGATCAAAGCTATTGAGCAAATCGAAGCACCCAGACGAGTCAAGGACGTGCGCCGCCTTGCCGGTTGCGTCGCTGCTTTAAGCAGGTTCATCTCCAAGTCTGCTGAGCGCGCCCTGCCCTTTTTCAAGATTTTGAAGAAGGCAGGTCCAATGAGATGGACTCCCGAAGCGGAGGCCGCGTTGCAGGATTTGAAGAGATACCTCTCCTCTTCGCCAATACTAGTCGCGCCTAGGCCGCAGGAGCCGTTGCTGCTATATTTGGCGGCAACGAATCAAGTGGTTAGTGCTGCGCTAGTGGCCGAGAGAGAAGCAGAGGAGGATGCAACGACAACGGTTGGCCCGACAAGAGTCTTGCCGGGAGAAGCCCCGGCAAGGGCTGGTGCCGATGAAGCTCTGGCAAGAGTCTTGTCGGGGGAGGTTCCGGCAAGGTCTGATGCCGACAAGGCCCTGGCGGAGTCTGGTGCTGATAAGGAAGGATCTGCGCGGTCAAGCCAAGTTGTGCGAAAGAAGAAGATGGTACAGCGTCCAGTCTATTTCGTTAGTTCCCTCTTGCAAGGGGCTAGATCGAGATACTCCGGTGTGCAGAAGTTGCTCTTCAGCCTTCTCATGGCCTCGAGGAAGCTGCGCCATTACTTCCAAGCACATGAGATTACCGTCGTCACTCGCTTTCCGTTGCAAAGGATTCTGCGGAACCCAGAGGCAACTGGCAGGATTGTCGAGTGGGCGCTGGAGCTGTCGTGCTTTGGTCTCAGGTTTGAGAGTTCTTCAACCATTCAAAGCCGAGCATTGGCAGAGTTCATTGCAGAATGGACCCCAACGCCAGACGAGGAAGAGCAAGAATCAGTGATCCCCGGCAAGGAATCAGAGCAAGCATGGGTCATGTACTTTGACGGAGCTTTCTCGCTGCAAGGCGCCGGTGCCGGCGTGCTGCTTGTCGCGCCCACCGGAGAGCACCTCAAGTATGTCGTCCAGATGCACTTTCCCCGGGAGAGATCAACCAACAACACAACAGAGTACGAGGGGCTGCTTGCCGGTCTCAGGATCGCAGCAGACCTCGGCATTCGGAAGCTCATCGTTAGAGGTGACTCCCAGCTTGTTGTTCGGCAAGTTAATAAAGATTATCAGAGCCCGTTGATGGAGGCTTACGTTGATGAAGTGAGGAAGTTGGAGGAGCGCTTCGACGGTCTTCGCGCTGAACACGTTCCTCGGTCAGAGAACAGCATCGCCGATGACCTGTCCAAGCGTGCCGCACTTAAGCTTCCTGTGGAACCAGGGACCTTTGTGCTCTGACTAACTCAGCCATCCGTGACCCCTTCGACAAGGCCTGACAAAAGAAGAAAGTTAAGTACCGGCGAGTACTTCCCGGCAGCGCTCCCGGCAGGAGCCTCCGGCAAGAGTCTTGCCGGGAACGACGAGCTTGCCGGAGAGCTGCAGAGTTGCGCGTTTGCCGCTGACGTATGCGCCCCGGCAATGCAGATGCCGCTTGCCGGTGAGCCGCAGAGTCGTGCGCTTGCCGCCGATGCATGCGCCCCGGTAGCGCAGATGCCGCTTGCCGGTGAGCCGCAGAGTCGTGCTCTTCCCGCCGATGCATGCGCCCCGGCAGCGCAGATGCCGCTTGCCGTTGAGCTGCAGATTCGCGCGCCCGCCGCCGATGTATGCGCCCCGGCACGGCAGATTCCAGTTGTCGGTGGACAGCAGGTTCCCGCAGAACCCATGGTTCTTGCCGGTGAGGCCAGTGCCACGGCAGCTGAAGAGATGCCTTTAGTCCTTGTCATCGAGCCGCAGGCTCCGGCATGGGCACAGCAAATAGTCCATTTCCTGCAAACAGGAGAACTCCCCGAAGAGCAGGAAGAAGCTAAAAAAGTAGCCCGTCAGTCTAGTATGTACCAGTTCGTCGACGACGTCCTGTACAGAAAAAGACCAAACGGTGTGAAATTGAAGTGTATTCCTCGGGAGGATGGACTAGAGCTGTTGGCAGAGATTCATGGGGGCATATGTGGATCCCACATTGGCTCAAGAGCCCTTGTCGGCAAAGCGTTCCGGCAAGGTTTCTTTTGGCCTACTGCCCTCCAGGATGCAACTGCACTAGTAACCACGTGTGAAGCGTGCCAGTTCCATTCGAAGCAGCTTCATCAGCCAGCTCAAGCTCTCCAGACGATCCCTCTCTCCTGGCCCTTCTTGGTCTGGGGGCTCGACATCCTCGGCCCCTTTCCCCGCGCTGCCGGGGGCTTCGAGTACTTGTACGTTGCTATCGACAAGTTCACGAAGTGGCCAGAAGTGGAAGCAGTGAGGAAGGTCACGGCTCAGTCAGCAATCAAGTTCTTCAGGGGGATTGTGTGCCGTTTTGGTGTGCCTAACAGGATCATCACCGACAACGGTACGCAGTTCACCAGTCGCGCCTTCATGCAATACGTCCAAGACCTTGGCGGCAAGATTTGCTTTGCCTCTGTTGCTCACCCAAGGAGCAACGGCCAAGCGGAAAGGGCGAATGCTGAAGTGCTGCGCGGTCTCCGGACCAGAACTTTTGACAAGCTGCACAAGCATGGAAGACGCTGGCTTGATGAGTTGCCGGCGGTTCTTTGGTCAGTCAGGACGACGCCAAATCGAGCCACCGGCCAGACGCCTTTCGCTCTGGTCTACGGAGCAGAGGCGGTTCTCCCCACGGAACTCATGTACGGATCGCCTCGAGTGCTCGCTTATGATGAGCTCGAGCAAGAGCAGCTGCGGCAAGATGACGCGCTGCTCCTTGAGGAGCATCGTCTCCGGGCCGCTGTGCGAGCCGCTCGCTACCAGCAAGCTTTGCGTCGCTATCATAGCCGCAAAGTTCGTGCCCGGAGTCTTGAGGAAGGCGACCTTGTCCTTCGGCGCGTTCAATCGGCCAAGGGTTCAAACAAGTTGACGCCGAAGTGGGAAGGCCCTTATCGGGTAGTGCGAGTCACCAGGCCTGGCGCTGTCCGCCTGGAGACCGAAGGAGGCTTGCCGGTGAGCAATTCCTGGAATATCGAGCACCTTCGTAAGTTCTACCCATAGGGGCAGTTGTCGGACTTTCTTGCCGTGATAGCGATATGGCCGGCAGGCTGCTGACGCCCCGAATCCAGCGCTCGCGGCAGCATAACGCTCCGGCAAGATCCCGGCAACGCCATTCTGTACGAGTGTTGCCGGATGGCATGTAATCCTTTGTACAGAGCAGGCACATCTTTTGTGCTTAGTTAATATATCAATCCTTATGCTCTACTTTCCTCATTGATTCCATGTTTTATATGCATAATTATGTGAGATGTGTATTGCAGAGGATCCCGGTAAGAGCTAACGAACCGTCAAGGTTCCATGCCTTTATTTTCTCTTCTTTCTTTTTCAAGAGAGAGAAGATTCCCTCGCATACAAGTTTGCCGGGGGGGAAGATGGTGTGGATACCAGTGACGTTCAAGGTTGGCGCCTTGCCGGAAGAAGAAGAAGAAAAGAGAATAGTGACAAAGAGAGCTAAGTTGCTGAACCCCTTAAGCTAAGTTTTTTAAATTCTTGAGGCTATACCCCTTGAACGATTTCGGCTTTGTATGGGAAACCTGCATGCGATGGAATCTTGTCGTGATTAGGCTGCGCCCTTATTCTGTTTCGAGTCCGCTCAATAGTCTAAGTGGCCGCGCCGAAAGCGTCAGGATTTCTTGCCGTGAGCAGTACTGCGCCGGTGAGCTGCTAACGACCCGAATCCAGCGCCCCGGCAAGGTTATGCTCCGGCAAGTTCCCAGCAAAGCATAGGGTATACCATACAGAGAGAAATTAGACAAGGGGAAATAGCATGTTAAATTTAAACGAAGCAAGACAAGTCTAAGATAGGTTGCCGCGTTACTGACATAAAGCAAAATATTGTTTTTACATGTGACGCCGGCGACGAGGCTAAGGGAAAGAAATTGCGGCTAGTCGCGGCGGTCGCCCTCGACCCTCTTCACTTGGCCGACTCGCTCGACGATGGGCGCGACGAGCTCCTGCAAGGCCTTGACGTCTGTGTCCTTCGGCAAGCCCTTGAAGATGTGGGAGAAGTCAACGCCGGGATTCCTAGCCGCCACCTTCATCAGCAGCTTCTGGATCACGTCTTGGCAAAGCTTCCTGGACTCGTGGGCAAGCTTGCTGGCGTGGGTTGCCTGGATGTGCTGGAGTGCGTTGATGAGGCGCTCGAAGAACAAGGTTATCCTGGCGCTCTCGGATATCCTGTCATCGGCAGAATATCCGAAGCCCGATAGCTTCATGGACTCCAGCTCTGCGGCAAGCCTCTCGGCAACGTCCATCAGTTTGGCGGTCCAGATCTTCGTGCCGGAGACGTAATCCTCGTGCGTGGCATAGGCGTTTCGGAGCAGCTTCTGTTCGGCGTCAAGGTCCTTGGCCAGGGTCTTCTCGTGAGCACGAGCGGCTTCAAGCGACTCCCCCAACGTGGACAGCTTCAGCTTCAAGTCTTCAATGGAGTTGTTGGCGGATGAGAGCTGCTTGGTCTTCTCGGACACAGCGAATTGTATCTCCATTAAGCTGTGTAGGGTTTTCTCCTTCTCGGCTTCAAGCGCGGAGATCTTCTTGCCGTGGTCCTCGAGAGTGGCCTCCAGCTGCCTCGCCTTCTCCTCCAGTGAGCTCTTGGCGGCCTCCGCAGCTCCGGCAGCGTCGACCGCCTCCTTGAGCTTGCCGGCGTGGTCTTCAGTTAGAGCCACGAGCGTTGCCGCGTGCTTCTGCTCGAGCTCCTGGACCCGCCGCGCGACCAGTCCCTCCAGCTCCTCATCTTTGCTGCGTAGCTTGGCGGCAAGGGCCGCCTCACGCGCGACAAGGTCTTCCTCTTGGGCATCGAGGCCGATGCGGCGTTCTGTCAAGAGGGCCTCTTCGGCAGCAGCTCGTTGGGCGGCTTCATCCCGCGCCTTCTCGAGGTCGGATCGCATCAGCAGCAAGGCGTTCCGCTCCTCGGCTAGCTGCTCCCAATAGGTGCCCAGCTCTTGGAGGGCCTGCTGGTACCAAGACCGCGTCTCGTCGACGCGTTGCTGGAAGTCCCCCTCCGCCGTCTCGATGATAGCGGCCCGCGAGTCGAGCTTCTCCTTCTGGGCCCGGTGATGCGCCAGAAGCTTCTGGTAGTTCTCCTGGATGGCCTGAAGAAGGTGCTCCTCCTTGGGGTCGCCGGTGGCAGCGGCGGTGATGATTTCCCCGTCGAGGCTCTGTCCCTCGACCAGCTCCTCAAGCCTTGCCGTCCCCGGCATGCTGACGACGTTCTTGCCGGCCCTGATATAATAGCTTGAAGACGGGGCCTCTGAGGACGATGGTTGATCCTTGGCAAGACCCTTGCCGGCCTCCTCTCCGGCAAGACCCTTGGCGGCCTCCTCTTCGGCAGCCTTGGTGGCCTCTGCGGCAGCAGTCTGCTCCTCCTTGCCGGTGTCCTCCTTGGCGGCTTCCTCAGCAGCGATCTTCTCAGCCTCGGCGGCGGCTTCCTTGGCAGTCTCTTCGATGATGGCGTCCTCATCCATGAGGTCTGTCCAAAGAAGATTGACGGTCAAGGACACAAGAAAGATGCGGCTTGAGGAGAAGTTCAAGAAGACAAAAAAAAGAAGAAAGAGAAAAACCAAAGCAGCAGGGTTCTTTGGGTGAGTGGCTTACATGCGTCAAGATCATCATGCTGGAGCCCGCCCGAAGACTCCTGTGTGGGCGGCGCAGTTGATGAAGACGGCACGTCGGGGATGTCCCTTGCCGGTGACCCTTGTTGCCGCTCTGATCCTGCGCGTCCCAAGATATTAGCCGTAAAGATGACCTCCCCGGCACTCGCCAGCGGAAAGAGAGTGATAGACTCACGCTGGGGGCTGTGCCGGGGGCTGCGGCGAGGGCTGCGCCGTGGGCTTGGCTCCGGGCTCGTCTCGATGATCACCGGCACACTAGAGGTGCTTGCCGGTGGTTCGTCGCCTGTCGAGGTCTTAGCCCTCTTGGCCACCCTCTCCGACAAGGTCTCTTTATCACTGTGGAGACAAGATTGATTACGAATAGATCAATAAAAACCAGGAAAGTAATGATGGAAGCAATGGTAGGACCCTTACTCTTCCTCCTCTTCCTCGGACTCAAGTGCGGACAGGTCGAAGCCGGCCTCTGTCGCGGTGCTTGCCGGGGGAGGGGGTGGAGTTGTCCTGGGGCGCTTGCCGGCAGCGGTTTGCCGCGCTGCCTCCTCGGCAGCGGCTTGCCGTGCCTCTTCGCCGGTTGCCTCCTTGCCGGAGCTGTCCTCGCTTGGCGCTGCTTGGTGAGCGGAAGTGCTGGTGCCGGCCTTCCGAAGGACGCGTCTTTTTGCATGTTGAAGAGCTGGGGGCTCTTCCTCCTCCTCCTCTTCCTCCTCGACGCCGGCTCCGACGGAAGGGCCTTCGGCAGCGGCCCCGCTCGATTCTCCAGCAGCTCCATCCTTCCCGGCAAGGTCCCGTCGCGGCAGATCCTCCTCTTCTTCTTCACTGGAGTCTTCCTCACCAAAGCCCGAGCTTCCCGCCTCTTCACCAAGGCGCGCTTCCTCTGCCCTGCCGGCAATATAGGCCAGCTCCGCTTCCGTGGTGGCGTGGAAGAAGGTTTCTTCGTGGACGGGTACCTCCACCAAGTTATCAAAGAAAGCCTGCACTTGTTCTGCAGGCGGCTCGATCCAACTCCCATCAATGCTATGGGCGTCCAGTACTGGCATCATGGCGATGATGGCGTCTTTTGAAGAACTATTGCACAGCGGGACAATTCCCGCCGGCAAGCCACTAATTACCCCCGAAGAAAAGAGCTGCTGGAAGAGGAAGCCATGCCCCATGGTGGTTAGATTGCTGTCGACCCCTGGCCACAACCTCATCACATCAGCAGCATTCTTGTAGTCCCACGCCGGGCGCCCTTTGTTCTGCAGCGGGGCAATGCGCCGGCGGAGGAAGTCTGACGCAACCATCTCCACTTTCAACCCGGCATTCTTGAGGCGGAGGATGCGGGTGGTGGCGATGGCGAGCTTCTTGTCGTCAGGGTCTGCGGCACCCCAGTGCTTGCTGCGGACCGGCTTCACCGTCCGCGCCTCGCAGAACGCTTCAGGTTGCTCTTCATGGACCCAGCACCACTTGCCGCGCCACTCATCCCATCTTTCGTGGTACGAGCCCTCTAGATATGAGTCTTTGGTTGCCGTCTTTGGGATCCAAGTGACGCTGCCGGAGAGGGCGTCGCCGCTTTGGATGCGTGGAGAAAAGTAGTGGCGAAAAAGTGCCGTGCTTGGGTGGACCCCGACAAAATTTTCGCAAAGATGCGCGAAGACAGACAAGCACGTGACAGCATTTGGATGGAAATCTAGCAACTAGAGGTTGTACGTGCTCATGATATCAATGAAGAACTCAGAATATGGTGGGCAGAGGCCGCACCAGAAAAAGTCGGCGAAGAAGGGATACTCTCCTGGCTCTGCCGCCGATGATGCTGCTCTTACTTGGGTGGCCGGATGGTCGCGGGTCTCGACTGCCCAAGCGAACTTGTACCTCTTCTTCAGCGTCTTCTCATAAAGCAATGGAGGAAAGGTGGCTGACTCCCTCCGCATCTTGGCCAACTTGTTCTCCGCAGCAACCGCCGCCGCTTTGCCCTTGCCCTTGCCTAACTTGGGCGGCATGATGGCAGTGGAGGTGGTTGCTGAAGACGTCGAGGGCGCGACGAAAGCGGATGGAGAAGGCAGAACTATGATGCTGGCGTGAGGAAGAAGACGATGGAGATGGCTCGACGATGAAAGCAATGAGGGTGAATGAGCAGTTCCTCTGCAGATTCCTTTTTATGGGGAAGGCGCAGGGATGGCTCTTTAACCGCCCGCATTTACTGCGCACCCACGTCTCCCACGTCACGCGATTAACGCGCGTAGTGGTGGGGGAGGGGGCGTGGTAAAAGAGGAGATAATTACGGACAGTTATTCCCTGCCACGTATGCCCATGCACTGTTTTGGGCCTGGCCCAACAGTCCTTGCAGCCGTGTGTGGCCCATGCCCGGGGGCTCCTGTCGGTGTACTAGAGTAAGGGTCTTTATTTAGTACCCCTTACTCGTGCACGGGCAGTTGTAGCCTTGCCGCGGCAGGCCTTGCCACGGGGATAGCCGGAAGTAACCGCAGGACAAAGACAGCGCTTGCCGGCAACGAGTCGCCCGGCAAGCCAAGGCCCCGGCAAGCCTTGCCGGGGGAGAGGCGTCAAGACAACAATCTAGAAGACAGAAGATCGAGGGGTTGCGGAGGCCCGGCAAGACCCTTCCTGGCAAGACCCTTGCCGGCAAGGCCTCGCACCCGGCAAGACCCGGCCCCGGCAAGCTTCGGGCCCGGCAAGGATATGGCCCCGGCAAGCCCCTGCACAGTGTAGCGCTATCGCTCCAGTGCAGCGGATGGCTTTGTCGTTTAGGGTTTGTCCTCGCAATGGCGTGGCGCAATACTGGCCACGAGTGCTTAAGCGGCGTTGATGGGACAGCCCCTTTTCCCATCCCCCGTAAAGCTTTTCTAAGCCCAAGACGATGACGGACACCTCACGGTGCATTTAATGAGTTTGTCCTAAGCCGTCAGGGTTAGGTATGATAGCACTGTGCTATCCCTGCAGCGGCACTGTAGCTGCTTTCCACCTCATGCCTTCTCTCGTACGCCACCTGTGGTAACCCCTTTCTCGTATAAAAGGAGGCCCATTGCGTACTGGAGAAGGGGTTAGACTCTCAGACTCTCGGCCCACTCTGCATGTGTAGCGCCTGAGTACTGTAGCGCTCCAAGAACCGAGGCCAAGAACACGAATAATACAATCAAAGCAGGAGTAGGGTTTTACGCATCCGTGCGGCCCGAACCTGGGTAAAAGATCATCGCGTGCTGATCGATAGCTCTGCTCTTTGTACGATCCTCTCCCCTGCCGAACCGTAAAGGGATCTGCTCGATAGCAATCCCATAGGTGTTCGTTTGTCACGACAATCATGGCTTCTACTACATGTTTAGTAAAAGCTTTGTTTTGCTCATATGCGTTGGGTGAATTTAACATGGATTGTAACAAAGAAATACACTCAATCAAAGTGCAATTATCATAATTAAAATCTTTGTAATCCAAAATAGTGGGCACATCACTATTTAACGTTTTTACCTCTCCAAACCCACTTTCAGTAATTTTCTTATCAAGATTTTCACCCTCCGAATTATGGGGACGCTCTTTATCTAAAGTTGACTCTTCTTCAGTCCCTTTTTCATCAAGCTTAATATTGCTAAATAAAGAATCAATAGATGAAACACCAATCATTTTAATATCCTCATCATTACTACGATAGAAACCAGGAGGAATCGCTTTTTCTAAAAATTCTCGTTTAGCTCTTAGCATGGCGGTTCGTTTCTTACTTTCATCCATGGAGACATATAAAGCTTTGATTGATTCACTAATATCAATTTTAGGTGGCAAAATTTTAGTCTTAAGGTTTTCCACATCATGAATAATTCTATCAATGCTCCTAGACATATCATCAATTTTACTCAATTTTTCTTCTATCGTAGTGTTAAAAACTTTCTGAGCATTAATAAATTCTTTAATATTACTTTCAATATCAGAAGATATCCTATTATTATTGTAGGAATTACCATAAGGATTTCCATAATTATTAGAGGAATTTCCAGGAAACGGTCTAGCGTTGAAATTACCTCTATAAGCATTACTATTAAAATTGTTTCGTGAGACAAAATTCACATCTACGGGATCATTATTTTTCTCAATCAAAGTGGACAAAGGCACATCATTAGGATCAATAGGAGCATTTTTACTAGCAACCAATTTCATAAGAGCATCAACTTTATCACTCAAAGTATTAATTTCTTCAACGGAATTCACCTTTTTACTAGTAGGAGTTCTTTCAGTATGCCATTGTGAATAATTTGCCATAATATTATCAAGCAATTTAGTAGCTTCACCCAAAGTAATTTCCATAAACGTACCACCCACGGCAGAATCTAAAAGATTTCTAGAAACAAAATTCAATCCCGCATAAAAATTTTGTATGATCATCCATAAATTTAAACCATGAGTAGGGCAATTTCCTATCATTAATTTCATCCTCTCCCAAGATTGGGCAACATGTTCATGATCAAGTTGCTTAAAATTCATAATTTGATTTCTTAGAGAAATAATTTTCGCCCGAGGAAAATACTTAGTAATAAAAGCATCTTTACACCTATCCCAAGAATCGATACTATTTCGTGGTAAAGATGAGAACCAAATTTTAGCACGATCCCGCAATGAGAACGGGAATAATTTCAATTTCACAATATCATTGTCCACATCTTTTTTCTTTTGCATGTCACACAATTCTACGAAAGTATTAAGATGGGATGCGGCATCTTCATTAGGACTACCGGAAAATTGATCTTTCATAACAAGATTTAGCAAAGCGGCATTAATATCACAAGTCTCCGCACTAGCGGCGGGAGGAGCAATCGGAGTACTAATAAAATCATTATTATTAGTATTGGAAAAATCACACAATTTGGTATTTTCTTGAGACATCGTGGCTACGCAAATAAAATAGCAAACAAGCAAACAAGCAAACTAGAAAAAAAAGCAAAAAGGCAACGGAAAATATTTTTGTATTTTTGTAAAAACGTTTTAGAAGTGGGGGAGATGAAAACAAGAGGCAAATGGCAAATAAAGTAAATGCAAGGAGATGAGTGTTTGTGCAAAGGTACTTGATAAATGTTGATGATGTCTTCCCGGCAACGGCGCCAGAAATTCTTCCTCCTACTTGTAGCCTGCGTTGGTATTTCCCCGAAGAGGAAGGGATGATGCAGCACAGTAGAGATAAGTATTTCCCTCGATTATGAAACCAAGGTTATCGAACCAGTAGGAGAATCACACAACACCTAGTAAGCAGTACCTGCACAGAAACAACAAATCCTTGCACCCAACGCAAACAAGGGGTTGTCAATCCCTTGGCGGTAAGATTGCAAGATTAAATTGTATTTAATAGATTGATAGATTGCAGCAAAAATACTAAATAAAATAAAATAAAGAAAATGGCATCAATATTTTTAGGGTTTTAGTAATATGATTTTGATAGACCCGGGGGCCATAGATTTCACTAGAGGCTTCTCTCGAGAAAATAGCATACGGTGGGTAGACAAATTACTGTTAGGCAATTGATAGAAAAGCAAATAATCATGACGATATCCAAGGAAATGTTCATGTATATACTCATCACGTCCAAGATTAGTAGACCGACTCCTGCCTGCATCTACTACTATTACTCCACACATCGACCGCTATCCAGCATGCATCTAGGGTATTAAGTCCATAAGAACAGAGTAATGCATTAAGAACGATGACATGATGTAGACAAGACAAACTCACGAATTAATAAACCCAACGAATAGATCCCATCTTTTTACCCTTACTAGCAACAATACATACGTGTCATGTCCCCTTCTGTCACTGGGATTGAGCACCGCAAGATCGAACGCACTACAAAGCACCTCTTCCCATGGCAAGATAAATCAACTTAGTTGGCCAAACCAAATCAATAGATTGGAGAAGAAATACGAGGCTATAATAATCATGCATAAAAGAGTGCAGCAAAGACGCAAATAATTTCATCGATAATCTGATCATAAACTCACAATTCATCGGATCCCAACAAACACACCGCAAAGAAAGATTACATCGGATAGATCTCCAAGAACATCAAGGAGAACATTGTATTGAACATCAAAAAGAGAGAAGAAGCCATCTAGCTACTGCCTATGGACCCGAAGGTCTGTGGTAAACTACTCACGCATCATCGGAGAGGCAGCAAGGTTGATGTAGAGCCCCTCCGTGATCGATTCCCCCTCCGGCAGATTACCGGAGAAGGACCCCAGATGGGATCTCTCTGGAACAGAGGCTTGCGGCGGCGTAAAAAGTATTTCGTGGACTCCCCTGAGGGTTTCTAATTTTTCTGGAATTTATAGTGCTGGAATTAGGTCAAACGGAGATTGGTGGGGCCCACGAGGTACCAGGGCACGCTTGCCCCCCCAGGCGCGCCCTGGTGGCTCGTGGGGCCCACCATGGTCTTCTGGCCTCCCCTCGAAGCTTCTGGTATTCTTCTTGCCCAAGAAAAAATCTCCAAAAAGTTTCACTGTATTTGGACTTCGTTTGATATTAATTTTCTGTGAAACAAAAACAGGGCAGAAAACAGCAACTGGCACTGGGCACTAGGTTAATAGGTTAGTCTCCAAAAATGATATAAAATTGCTGTAAATGATTATAAAAACATCCAAGATTGATATTATAACAGCATGGAACAATCAAAACTTATAGATACGTTGGAGACGTATCAATGACCGAGGTGACGTGGATCACGGCGGAGTAATTCCGGCCGGTGAGGTTGGTTGGGGGTGGTCGGCCTGGACGGTGGTCATCAGTGAGGTTGGTGTAGTCTTCTCGAAGCACCAGCGCAACGGTCCTCGGGCTCTATCCACTATCCTGACGCTGGGCTCCCGTACGGCCATGGCGGGCGACGAGCAGCTCCGGCGACTGACAGGCGGGCTCGGTTGGTTTTGGATAGTGATCGAGCATCACGGAGAAGATGCCGCGTGGAGAGGACGTAGGAGAGAGTGTTGAGGGGGAGTGATGATGGCTGGTGGCCGAGCTGATCCTCTCGGCCACCGTGGCTGGGAGCAGTGGCTGTTGCACCGGCTCGTCACCAGCCCGCCGGTGATGAGAGGCTGGCGAGAGGGGTCTACGGCGAGGCATTGATGGCCAGGAGCAATGCGGATGAGGGAGAGGAGGAGTGAAGTGGACTGCACGGCATTGATGACCCAGTTCTCTGAACTTTCAGAATTTTTCGACAGTGGTGAACAGTGCACAGAAGGTGTTCGATGAAATGCTAGATGGCCCTGGGCATTTTTTGAATTTCTGAAAAAATTTGTTGTGAGGTACTGATGCATTACAGAGGTGCTGGCAAAGTTTCAGAATTTTTGGAGTAGTCTAGATTAGGTTTTGAGCAAGGAGATTGAATCTGGTCCAAATTTCATTTGAATCAAATTTGAAAATTTTGAACTGTGGATCAAAAGGTTTTTGGTGAAATGGAGTGTGGGTACTGTCATGAAGTTGGGATAATTTTTGTGGGTGCAGAAGAGCTAAGGAATTTATAATTCCTTTGTAAATCAAAGGAACTAGGAATAAATGGAATTCTAGTTTGGAATTTGCTAAATATAATAAATAATATTTTTGTGGAGAGAGGAAGTATTGGGTACTGTCCTAGGGTGAGAGGATGGCCTGGATGATAATTTGAAAATGACAGATAATTTTTTTTTGAGAATTTTCTAAGTGTTTGAAAAAAATATATGAAATGAACCATTTCTTTGAAATAAATCATTATTCAAAAAGTTTTCTAAAAGAAAAGATTTTTGGTCCTACAAAATATTTACTCAAGTAAGAAACCATTAAATCAGAAACCATTTTAAAATTTTAGAAACCCAATTGAAAACTTAAAAATGGCTTTCAAAACAAAATAATGAGGGAAATAGAGCCATAGTAATCGAAAGGATTTTCTTTTAAGGAAAAGATTTTGAAAATCAAAAGAAAATATTTTTGGGGTGTTACAAAATTTGAATAATTTCTGACACCCCATGCATTTTCTATGATTTTCCCGGTTTTTTACATCGTTTATATGGACCCACAATTTTTTTGCACTCTTGTATCAACATGAGAACCGTGTATGTATGCAAATTCTCGTTCATTTCTCACATTGCTTGCATTTCATATGATTTTAGCAAGTGATTAATGCAAATATATGCAAACAACAATTTAAAAATTTATAACATACATGAAACTTCCATATTATGAATCTACATGAAATTCTACCCAACTTTAATATATGACATGTTTTATGATGATGAACGGTTTTTTAGTTTTTATTATTTTCATAATAGTGGTATTTTTTTACAATATACATGCATTGAAAAACGTTCAATATATACATACATTAAAATAGTGGTATGCATTTAACATTTAAATGAAAAGTGTGCGTTGTGTGCATGCACGTCTGAATGTGTGTGTGTGTGTGTGTGAAACCCTTAAAAAGACCTGTGAATATGTGTGTGGATGACAGGTGGGGCCAAAGTGGCAGGCGAGGCGATGCGGCGTGCGCGGCAGGCGAGGCGAGGCGATGCGCGGGGCAGGCCAGGCGATGCGACGCGCGCGGCAGGCCAGGCGGGCAAAAAACACATATTTGACCTAGAGGCCAAACTAATTCACAAAGTGAACTTACATTGGAAAAATTTCACAAACTGACCATTTTGTGTGGCGCCCGACACCCGGGCGCTGCACTACACTATGCAGCGCCTTAGTGTTAGGCGCTGCACCACCGGCCAGCGTGGCAGCGCGGGGCCAGGCGCGGCCCCACAGCCAGCCATGCAGCGCCTAAGAGCAAGGTGCTACACAGTGTAATGTGCAGCGCCTAGCTATTAGGCGCTGCACATTGACTTAGTAAACGCAGCCACCACCAGAATAGCTACTGGACACTTATGTCCAGATGTGCAGCGCCTAAGTGTAAGGCGCTGCACTATGTAGTGCAGCGCCTTACACTTAGATGCTGCATATATGGAAAACCTTCTGGAATGTTTTTTGCTCTCTGGACAGCCATGTTCAGATGTGCAGCGCCTAAGGTAGAGGCGCTGCACTATGTAGTGCAGCGCCCTACCCTTAGGCGCTGCACTGTCTGCTGTTTTCACATTCCATTTGCTTTTTAGGTTTTGTGGTTCGCAAACTATGTCATACACACATATAGTAGTCCAAACACAAAAAGGAGACATAGCACATACAGTTGGACAAGGTCACATAGTCATACACACATAGTCCAAATCACATAGTCATACACATATTTGAGTCATAGCACATAAAAGCCCAAAATGCTCTTCTTCCTCCTCCGTTTTCCACTCTTGACACTTCTTCTTCAAGTCGTCTCCCTCCACCTCGGCATCTCACCTCCCCCCTCCGTGTCCTCTACCCCCTTCATTGTTGCTTTGTTGGGTTGGGATGACGCCATACCTATGAAAATGGCAACTTAATAGTTAGTCACACAATGCAAAATGACAATAACAACATAAATAAAAAGATAATAGTAAGTCACATACGGCAATGGTCCATTGAGCCAAGAAAACATTCCTCCACTACCGCGGCCAAGATCATCACCACGGCCTCTACCACCACCGCGGCCTAGACCACCACCACGGCCTAGACCACCACCACGGCCAAGATCACCACCACGGCCTCTACCACCACCACGGCCTCTACCACCACCACGGCCTTGACCATCACCACGGCCTCTACCACCACCACGGCCTCTTCTAAGACCTAGTTGACTCCCTCTTTGTTGCCTAGTTCCTCGTTGGCTTGGTGGATTTGGTTGGTTTCGCACTTGGGCACTTGTTTGGCTTGGTTGGCTACTACTTGGTTGACTTGGTTGGCTACCATTTGCTTGGCTTGTGCTTGCATCATTTTTCTTTGATCTCTTTCTTGGTTTGGTACAAGTTCTTGTGTTGTGTCCCCCATCATTGCACCCCCCACAACGGGATTCCTCACGAGGCTCTTGGAATTGGCCGGTGCCGGTTTCTCGACCGCCACCACGGCCCCATCCGTCCATGTCACCTCTAAGACGCTTTGTCTTACGTCTTCCCCATCTAATGACCTTCAATTCCGGGTCAGGCCACAGTTGAACTCCATGATACTCCGGCCATTGTGATTGGTCCAAGTATGGCTGAAACCGGGGAGCCCATGTATTCTTTACCGTCATGATTGAGAACTCGGACTCCCGCACGGTAAGCGGGTGATTGACGTCCACATGCCTAACACGAGCTGCATTTAACAAGTGCGAGCATGGGAGATGAAGCAACGATGGCCTCATGCAAGTGCAATCACACCGTGTTAGGGAGACCTTGAAAGCCCGGCCTCCGTGTTGGTGGCCATCGTTTGTGGTTCCTCCAGGATCTTTCACTTCAAACATCCAATCGTTGTCATCATATAGTACAGCTTCTTCGAAGTCTGCCTTCCGTGATTGGAATTCCAACCATTCTTCAACCTTTGGTGGGAAATTGTACTTGTGCTTTTCCTTGTTCTCACCAGCAATTTGCTTATCCGTTTCTATTGAGTGCTTTAGAAAGTACGCATTCATCTTGTCAAATGTGTATTGAACTATTGCCGTCACGGGTAATGCACGTACACCCTTGAGCACCCTATTGAAGCATTCTGCCATGTTGCTTGTCATTTGACCGTACCTCCGGCCATCTTCATCGAAAGCACGTGCCCACTTATTCCTTTGTACAATGTTATTATTGAGAAAATCAAGACCACCGGGATCAAGTTTCTTGTGTGTGAGCAATGCATTGTACAAGTTGGCGAACCGCTTGTCGGAGAAAGCGAGACAACAATCTTGAAGATCATCGGCCAACTCCTTGATACCACATGCCCTATAAAAGTTTGCACAAAAGTGCCTCATGCACCATCGATGGTGCAACTTAGAATGTCCGGGAATATCAACCACCACCGCATTTAGAATTCCTGGATGGCGATCCGATATGACACAAATTTCCCTTTCAGCAGGTAACACCCTTGTTCTCAATTGACGCAAGAACCACTCCCAGTTATCATTGTTCTCCACCTCAACCAAAGCGAAAGCCAAAGGCAATACCCGGTTGTTGGCATCACTTGCTATTGCAACCAAAAGTGTGCCCTTGTATTGTCCGGTCAAGAACGTACCATCAATGGCGATGACCGGCCGACAATGCTCAAAAGCCCTCACGCGTTGCTCAAAAGCCCAAAATGCATGGCTAAATACTCGGACGGTCCTCCCGTTGTGAATCAATGTTTGGTGCCCATGAGGCTCGACCACGTGAACCATGCCTGGGTTTGTGGCGGCCATAGCTCCCAACAACCTAGGGATTCGGTTGTATGCTTCCTCCCAATTGCCATACAACATCTTGAATGCGGCTTGCTTCGCCTTCCATGCCTTGCCGTACTTCACCGGGTAATGAAAGATGGCTTTCACAAGGTCAATGACACTCTTAATGCTCATTGTTGGAAGTGTGGATATTTGATTGGAAAACCTGTAAGCGATGAACTCCGACGTGAGTTGTCTGTGTTCTTGGGACACAAGCTTGCCCTCCGCATTCTTGTGTGGGCACATGTGACTTGATACACAACTCACTATGCGCCAAGTGGGACCTCCTTTCCATGGCCTTGCACGCACAATCCATGGACATTTTGGCACTTCACATTTAACCGTGTAACGCACATTGACATCCGAGTTGGCCACTCTATGTGGACGATAATGCGTAACCGAGTAGTTGTCGAGCCACATCTTCAATTCCAAGAATGATCCAAACTCACAACCGGGATATATCCCGTTCTTGCCGTCTTCCAAGTCACGGTGAGAACTTGGCCTAGCTCCAAGAGGTATACATTTGCCACCATCTACAACGGCTTCATCCGCAAGACTAAGATCCTTGAACAATGGTGTCTTGTGATCCCGTCGGAATACCTTCTTAAATGCTTCGGCCTCCTTCGCCGTGAACCCCTCCTCATCAACTTCTTCATCGAGACCATCGTCATCCGACTCCGATGCATATGCACGGGAAAAAGGGATGGATTGGTCCATTGTCTCTTGCACATGATATTGGTCGAGATCACCCACATTGTTTTCATGGAGATCAACTTCGTTGTCATCCTCCTCGTACTCATCATGATCCTCTTGAAAAGCTTCGTTTTGGTTGTTTGAAATCGGGCTCAATGTTGGCCAAACTTGTTGCGTCAAATGAGGTTCACTCATTTGATCTTGGTTCATGGGTGGGGGAGTACTAGCAACCAACGGGGAGGGGTTCCGGTTCAAGTCCAAATGCAAACTAGACTCAACCTTCTTGGAGGCAAATAACTCAAGAGCCTTGTCTAGAGATTCGGCAACCGTCTCCTTGTATGCAACCCAACGTTGCTCGGAGTTCACACGCATTGTCTTCCAACGGATGTGCATTCCAAAACCAACATTATGCCTTCCATCCAACTCAACAATGTCACTTGGGTCCATCCAATTCAAATCCTTCCTCACTTGTTCCAAGACATCGGCATAGCTAGGACTACTCTCAAACACCATGTCAAGCTCATCCGGGTCCGGCTCAACATTGCATTTCAAAAAGGCCTCTTTATCCACATGATGAACATAAACACATGTTCTTCCCATCCCTACAACAATCAAAAACAAACATATATCCAATAAGTACTCAACCGAATATTTGTACAAAATACATAAGCCCCAACATAGTTATGAAACAATATCCCTAACCCCCACTTAACAATAACCACAACCCTAACACTAGCATAACCCTAACACTAACCCCAACATAACAACACACATAACCCTAACCCTAGCATAGTAGAAAGCCTAACCCTAACCCTAACCCTAGCCAAAGCATAACCCTAACCCCACATATATACACACAAAATTCCAAATACAAGCACTAACTAGGGTTTCCCCAAACTAGCAAATGTGAGCAAATGTGACAATTCATATGGATGAAAACGAGTGGATCGGAGGGGATTACCTTAAGGGAGGGGTTGGCTTCGAAATCCACGGACAAAAACTCGAGATTTGCTAGATTTTACAAGGATTTGAGAGGGGGGGAGGAGGGGGCGCTGAGCTTGGGTTTGGGTGGGTGGGGTGTTTTGGGGGGGAGGGGACCAGCCTAAGTAACAGAATGTGCAGCGCCTAATAGCGCCTTTCTCTTAGGCGCTGCATGGCTGGCTGTGGGGCCGCGCCTGGCCCCGCGCTGCCACGCTGGCCGGGGGTGCAGCGCCTAACACTAAGGCACTGCATAGTGTAGTGCAGCGCCCGGGTGTCGGGCGCCACACAAAACGGTCAGTTTGTGAAATTTTTCCAATGTAAGTTCACTTTGTGAATTAGTTTGGCCTCTAGGTCAAATATGTGTTTTTTGCCGGCCAGGCGCATGCCCTTAATAGACGGCAACCGCCTGCATGCACGCCGTCCACACGGCACGTCAGCGGCCGGTCAAACGTGATAAAAAAAACCTATAGTCCCACCTCGCCCGGCTGGCGCGCCGTACACCGCCTTAACTATGTTAATTTTTAAATTTACATAAGCATCGGTTTTCATTGTAGTCTATTTGAAGGTTGATCAGGATCTGTATGAATCTTCGCCTGTTCGTCTGTTCCGAACTGGTGAAGGTTCCTATTGATCCTGCTTATTCTTCAAAAAGAGAGCATTGATGACCGATGTATTTTTTAAACGAGCAAACAATTTACACAATCGTAAGACAATATTTTTTTCAACTTCACCGGACGAGCCCAAGCTTTTTCCACACCCTGAGATGAGAATGCCAAGCATGCATGCCAAATTACAATGATTTCTGACATTGTATGCATTTTCTATGATTTTCCTGGAGGAAAAACCTTAAGATACTGCCCGGACGTGATGCAACATGCGTTTGGTGTTCAAATTTGTTCCAATTTTGCGTGGACTAGTACAATGGGAATGCCCACATCCTGGCAAATTTTGGTGTCATTCCGTGCATGCCATCATAAGCACCATGTACAAGCAGGACCGTTCGGGTCTGCCGGTAGGGCAACCGTAAGACAACTTTTTTTTCCGACATCCTTCAAATGGACCCAAATTTTTTTCATAGTCTTGTACCATCATGACAAGCATACATGCCAAGTTTCGTAGCTTTTTACCACTCTATGCATTTTCTAGGGTTTTCCCGGTTAAAAAACCCTAAAACACTGTCTGGATGTGACGCAACGTTCGTTTAGTGTCCGAATTCGATCAACTTTTGCATTGAGTACCGGGGTGGGCATGCCAACTGACTTGCAAAATTTGGGGTCATTCTGAAGATGACCAAAAATTGACCTTGTTCTGCGGAGGCCGTTCGGGTAGGAGCAAAGGGCCCGTCTCGAAGGACGTTTTTTTTACATCCTTCAAATGGACCCAATTTTTTTTTCATAGTCTTGTACCATCATGATAAGCATGCATGCCAACTTTCGTAGCTTTTTGCCAATCTATGCATTTTCTACGGTTTTCCCCGTTAAAAAACCCTAAAACACTGCCCGGACGTGATGCAACATTCGTTTGGTGTCTGAACTTGATCAAAATTTCCATTGAGTACCGGGGTGGGCATGCCAACTGACTTGCAAAATTTTGGGTCATTCTGATGATGACCAAAAATTGACCTTGTTCTGCGGAGGCCGTTCGGGTAGGAGCGAAGGGCCCGTCTCGAAGGACGTTTTTCCGACATCCTTCAAAAGGACCCAATTTTTTTTCATAGGCTTCTACCTTCATTACAAGCATGCATGCCAAGTTTCGTAGCTTTTTTCCACTCTATGCATTTTCTACGGGTTTCTCGGTGAAAAAAACCCTAAAACACTCCCGCACGTGATGCAACGTTCGTTTTGTGTCCGAATTTTTCAAGACTGTTTTTTAATATATATATATATATATTAGCACTATTCTGATCCTAGGATCACAATAATATTCTAAAAACTACCGGCCCTTTATACGGGCGACGAGGTGTTCCCGAACTGGATAAAACACTAGGCCACGAAGCCCACACAACCCCGACCACCTGAACACCTGCACGCCGCTGCCTAGCTCCCTGCGCGCCGCCGGCCCCGACCACCTGCGCGCCGCCGCCTAGCTCCCTGCGCGCCGCCGGCCCCGACCACCTGCGCGCCGCTGCCCCGACCACCTGCGCGCCGCCGGCCTGGCTCCCTGCATGCCGCCAACCTGGATCCCTACGCGCCGGTGGCCCCGACCACCTGCGCGCCGCCGCGGCGCCGCCCGTCTCCCTGTGCGCCGTCGGCCTTGACCACCTGCGCGCCGCCGCGGCGCCAAGATCCAAGTTGGAGGTCCACTACATGTCCCCATCTGATCTCCCGTGCTCCTCCCCCCGAGTTCTTCTCTTCCTGCATCACCGTAAGCAGCCACGGTGAGCGACCGTACCCGTCAACTCTCTCCGACCTTCCCCGTCATCTCTCTCTGACCTTCGCCGCACCTCTCCTCTGCTGCCGCGCACGGTGCTTGGTGGCATCCCAGGTGCCTCTCCAAAACAGTGTGTGTAGTGCTCCCCTGAAAATCCTCTCATGTGTGCAAAGCTATGGCATCCAGCTACTACGGTTGTCTCTGTTTAGCAGTTTTTTTTCTCTTTGAACTAGCTGCCGATTTGCACCGGTCTCTCAGACGTGCTCCTACATATGGATGTGTTGCTCATGTGAAAAAATGTGCTAACTGAATTTAACAATCTTGACAAAAACTGCAGGGGTGTGCGTGTGTGTGTGTCTAATTTACTGTAAAATTCTCATTTTCCCCTTTTACAACCATTGAGATGTTCAGAGACGTTGCATGAAGTTCTACAACAACTATACGGCAAGTCCTAGTACGGCTATGCACTTTTCTTCGCGGTGGTTTGCATTCCTTGCTGCTGCTGGATACTGGACGTGTGTGCTTGTGGGCTTGCTGGACGTGTGTTGGCTAGCGTGGAGAGCAGAACAAAGTTGACCTTCCATGCCAAGAATTCAAATATGTTCTACTATTGTCATTCATCTACGGTAGTTCATAGTCCCACATCTATGGTTTTCGTTTGCTGAATCTACACAAGCCATGCTGAGTATTCTTGCTACAATATTGCTAATTCCATGAATCCTTACTGAATCTTTATACTAAATCTGAAAGAAATACTGCCTGAAGCAAAACGAACACTTTCAGTTCAGAATTATGTATCCCTTCTTGCCCAACAACACAACTTGCTTCCCAAACCTGAATTTTCGATCGGTCCAGTCTTCATATTTGTTTTTATGATGTTTCGGCAAAGCATTGATCAAGCGTTCACTCACTCCTAAAAATGTGCGTGCTTTGCATGTGTGCGTGCATTGCCACTAGCCTGCTGTTGTTCAAGTCTTTCCCAAATCTCACATACTAGTGCCGGTGTTCTGCTTTCTCTCTCTCTCTCTACTAGATTTGTTTGCTGGAGTATGTATATAAGCTTTATATATTTGTACTGTGAAATCAGTGATTCATTGCTTTGTTCGACTCCGTCCAAAAGCTTCAGAAAAATCCCCGTGCGCACACTCATGTGTGTGCGTGCGCGCGTGCCAAAGCCCCGCCTTACAGATGACCAGTGAGCACGCCTCTGTGCGCCGTCAACGTGGCCACCAGTTGGAGCTACTAGCGTTATCTGCAGACGCCGTGAGGGCTCCGCTTGTTGTGACTTGCTCTTCTCGGCAAATCCAATCAGGCTTTGGATGGTGCCTCTCCACTCATCAATCTTCTCTGCTGCCGGAGGGAAGTTCAGCAGCATCTGGGCTCGCACCGTTGCCTCAGCTGCTGTGGTCGGCATGGCCGAAAGCGAAGAACGCGATGTCGCTCTACTCCTGGTAGAGCCAGTAGGAGCGCCATTGCGGTCTTGCTGCCGCGGCACATGATCAGCAGCGGGCTACCGTGGCGGAGGTGGTACCTGAGGATCCAAAAATTGATCAACAGGGGTTTTGCCATGAGGTCACCGCCGCCCTGAGTCGTTGACGCCCCTCGGAGTCGCGTTGCGCCCATTGTGCGAAGGACGCGGCATTCGTCCTGAAGCAGCATCTCTGGGCGCCGCTGCAGCGGGATCTTGGCTTGCGCCGACTCGGGCATCGCTGCTTCGGTGGCTACGTTCGTCGGCGCGGCGAGGAGGAGGAGGAGGACGTCCATCTGCTCCGCCCACGCTGTCTCGGCTTTGTTCGCCATAGGGTCGAGGAAGTCGACCGCCTCCAGTGCGTTCGTCTCCTGCACCGACCACGGTGGGCATGGCGACCGCGCCACCTGTGCTGGTCGTGCCAACCACAGTACCACAGTATCTGCACCGCCCGCATTGGCCGCGCCGCCTGCGGATACGTGGGAAGGGGTTGTCATCGTGATGCCCTTCTTCTTGGGGTCCATCGACGATGAGGAGGATGGTGACAAAGTTGATGAAGTTGACGCACAATCCACTGATTCAGGTTCGCGCAAGCGATCGCCCTACCTGGCGCGCCAAAGATGTCGTGGGTACGACCATCTATGGGGCCATGTAGCCCCTTTGTGGTTCGGCTAGGGGAATGCGTAGGCACAAAGAGCAGAATCGATGGAGAGCACAGAGGATTTTACCCAGGTTCGGGCCACCGTGAGGTGTAAAACCCTACTCCTGCTTTGATGTATTGGATGGGTGTGATCACGAGTACAAGGAGTGCTTTCTCCGGCAAGGTGCGGGAGGAGCAGCTACGCATGCAAGTTGTGCTAGGGTTCTGATCGGGCCCTTCCTGTAAACATTGCCTTGGCCCTCCTTTTATAGCTCAAGGGGTTACCACAGTGGCAAAACAGTAATTACAGGTTGATTAGATAGCAAACAGTGCTATCATACCTAACTCTGCCAGTTTAGGACAAAAGAAATAAATGCACCGTTAGGTGTCATGTGGAGGAGGGGCTCCGGCAAGGTTCCTGCACCGCTCGCCCAGCTACCTCCTATTAGCTTGACACGCCTTCTGGACGGGTATCATTAAAGGCAAATCTTCTCCCTGCATGTTGACATGTGCCCGACAAATCCCACCAACCAGCCTGCGCGGTCGACACCTCACCAATCAGCGACTGGCTGCCCGATGAGGTGGAGCGCTGACGAGATGGCGAAAGCTTGCCGGCACGGAGCTTGCCGGGTCTTCGCCTTGCCGGCAAGAGATGTCTTCACCTTCAACACTAGTGGAGTGCTTGTTGATGCTTCATCTTGAACTTCTCTCTAGTAGCCTCTGCAACTGGATCTTGAATCTTGTTATTTGGCAAGTTCCGGCAAGCCTTGGCCGGCAACGAGGCTATTACCGTCTGTGCATAAGTCAGGGTATAAAATACCCGTGTTTTATACACCGACAGTCTTCCTTGAATATTACCTTGGGGTGCCTTGGGCATCTCCAAGCTTAGGGTCTTGCCACTCGTTATTCTCCTCATAGCGATATCTCACCCAAAACATGAAAACTTCAATCACACAAAACTTAACGGAACTTGTGAGATAGGTTAGTGTGATAAAAATAAATCAACCACTTAGGTACTGTCAAGACAAGATTCATAATTGTTCTCACATAATGCCTATTGTATTCTATCATTTCCACAATTTATATTACTCAATATAAGCTACGGAAACACTAAAACAAGCAAACTATGCACCGAAAACAGAATCTGTCAAAAACAGAACAGCATGTAGTGAGCGATTTAAAAAGCATACTTCTGTACCTCCAAAAATTCTGAAACATTTGGACAACGTAAACAATTTGTAACCCAATGCTCTGTAAAAATTTCAGAATTTTCTCACGCTCCAGTACAGAATAGAAATTCCAGCACTGGATGCAAAAGTTTCTGTTTTTGCACAGAATCGAATCAACAAGTATCCACACTATCCCAAAGGCTTTACTTGGCACATTATTGAAAGAAAACGTATAAAACATGATTACCACAGTAGCTTAATCATGTGAACATACAAAAACAGAAGGTATAAGTATTGGGTTGTCTCCCAACAAGCGTTTTTCTTTAATGCCTTTTTAGCTAGGCATGATGATTTCAATGATGCTCACATAAAAGTAAAGAATTGAAACACAAAGAGAGCATCATGAATCATATGACAAGCACATTTAAGCCTAACCCACTTCCTATGCATAGGGATTTTGTGAGCAAACAATTTATGGGAGGAAGAATCAACTAGCATAGGAAGGCAAAACAAGCATAACTTCAAAACTTTTAACACATAGAGAGGAATCTTGATATTATTGCAACACCTACAAGCATATGATCCTCTCTCATAATAATTTTCAGTAGCATAATGAAGAAATACAACAATATATCCACCACACAAAGCATTCTTGTCATGATACATAAGCATAGAATTTTTACTACTCTCCACATAAGCAATTTTCTTCTCATTCATAATCGTGGGAATATCGTATGAAACTCGAATACTATAAATTGTTTCCACATTAAAAGAGTGATGTTCAGTAAAAGGATTTTCATAATTATAACAAGTATTATAATAATAATCATCACTATTTTTCATAACATAAGTATCATCACAATAATCATCATAGATAGGAGGCATGTCATCATCATAATAAATTTGCTCATCAAAAGTAGGGGGAATAAAAAGATCATTTTCATTGAGCATAGCATCCCCAAGCTTAGGGCAAACGTTATTTGCAGCAAATAAATTCTCAAACATATCATTCCAATCAAACATAGCATCCCCAAGCTTGTTGGTTTGCTTATCATTAGCATTATTACTATTATCATCAATAGTATGAATAGCACCAATAGTATAACAATTATTATCATATTCCTCCAAGTTGGTGCCATAAAGATTTTCAAGATCATAAGATGTATCATTATCTTCCCAATCATAATCATCACAACAAGCAATAGGCATAACAAAATCATTATCAAGTGTATCATCTTCCATAATTATTTTTGATTCATTCTCGTGAGGTACAACAATAATAGGAGCAACATTATTTGGGAGAGATACCTCTTTACCTCTACTTTTCTTTCTTTTCTTTTTCTTTACCACATTATGTGTGGGTTTATTTAATTCTTCCGAGCTTCTTATTGAAGAGAATGGTTGGATAGGAAGTTCCTCCTCATTACATGTTTCATCATGAGAGAAAATAGGAGGGAAAGAGGGAATCTTTACCCTTCCATTAGTATTTCTTTTATATTCTATTTGTTTTCCCGTTTTTCTATAGTTGGCTATATAAGCATTCTCATTGCAATTTACCACACAAAACATATAGATTTCCTCTAAATTATTTTCAATATCTTTTGTGAGAATGAATACTTCAAACCAACTATTTTTAGGTGTCAATTCTTCACACCCCAAAAATAAATAAAGTTCATTATAAAGTTCAAGGGTGATCAAGTTATTGCAATATTTGGACATGATTCGATCATGAAAAAGCATGCATTGGAAATTAAGGTGACCAACTTTATTGTAAAGTTCACAAGTAATAGGATAAAGAGAACATAATTTTGTAGCTAATTCATCTATCACTTTGAGCAAAAAATTGGTTCTATCATGTTTATGCTTCTTACAAAATCTATCATCCCTATAAGGCATGTCTTCACAAACTTTATGCACTCCACAAAAATTGACATGCTTATAAGAAACATGTTTGTCATGACTAGTGCAATCATCTTTAGTATTTTGGATATTCATAGAATTCATACTAACAACATTGCAATCATGCTCAAAATTCAAAGATTTTATGCCAAACATTTTATTGAATTCTTCTTCTATCAATTGAGCACAATTTTCCGCTCTATCATTTTCGAGAAAAACATTATAAAGACGAATAATATGAGGCGACCTCAATTCCATTTTTTTGTAGTTTTCTTTTATAAACCAAACTAGTGATAAAACAAGAAACTAAAAGATTCAGTTGCAAGATCTAAAGATATACCTTCAAGCACTCACCTCCCCGGCAACGGCGCCAGAAAAGAGCTTGCTTTCTACTACACAACTTACTCTTGTAGACTCGTGTTGGGCCTCCAAGCGCAGAGTTTTGTAGGACAGTAGCAATTTTCCCTTAAGTGGATGACCTAAGGTTTATCAATCCGTGGGAGGCGTAGGATGAAGATGGTCTCTCTCAAACAACCCTGCAACCAAATACAAGAAATCTCTTGTGTCCCCAACACACCCAATACAATTGCAATTTGTATAGGTGCACTAATTCGACGAAGAGATGGTGATACAAGTGTAGTATGGATAGTAGAAATAGGTTTTTGTAATCTGAAAATAAAAAAACAGCAAGGTAGCAAGTAACAAAAGTGAGCACAAACGGTATTGCAATGCTTGAAAACAAGGCCTAGGGTTCATACTTTCACTAGTGCAATCTCCCAATAGTGCTAACATAATTGGATCATATAACAATCCCTCAACGTGCGATAAAGAATCACTCAAAAGTTCCTATTAGCGGAGAACATAAGATGAAATTGTTGTAGGGTATGAAACCACCTCAAAGTTATTCTTTCCGATCAATCTATTGAGCCATCCCTATAAGTGTCACGAACAGCCCTAGAGTTCGTACTAAAATAACACCATATGATACGCATCAACCAACTCTAATGTCACCTAGATACTCCAATGTCACCACAAGTATCCGTGAGTTGATTATTCGATATGCATCAAACAACATCAGATCATAATATTCAATCCACACAAAGAACTTAAAAGAGTGCCCCAAGATTTCTACCAGAGAAGGTAGGACGAAAACGTGCATTGATGTCTACTACACAACTTATTCTTGTAGACTCGTGTTGGGCCTCCAAGCGCAGAGTTTTGTAGGACAGTAGCAATTTTCCCTCAAGTGGATGACCTAAGGTTTATCAATCCGTGGGAGGCGTAGGATGAAGATGGTATCTCTCAAACAACCCTGCAACCAAATAACAAAGAGTCTCTTGTGTCCCCAACACACCCAATACAGTGGCAAATTGTGTAGGTGCACTAGTTCGGTGAAGAGATGGTGATACAAGTGTAGTATGGATAATAGATATAGGTTTTTGTAATATTAAAATATAAAAACAGCAAGGTAACTAGTAGCAAAAGTGAGCACAAATGGTATTGCAATGCTTAGAAACAAGGCCTAGGGTTCATACTTTCACTACTGCAATCTCTCAACAGTGCTAACATAATTGGATCATATAACAATCCCTCAACGTGCGACAAAGAATCACTCCAAAGTTCCTATTCGCGGAGAACATAAGATAGAAATTGTTGTTGGGTACGAAACCACCTCAAAGTTATCCTTTCCGATCGATCTATTGAGCCATTCCTATAAGTGTCACAAATAGCTCTAGAGTTCGTACTAAAATAACACCATATGGTACGCATCAACCAACTCTAATATCACCTAGATACTCCAATGTCACCACAAGTATCCGTGGGTTGATTATTCGATATGCATCAAACAACTTCATAATCATAATATTCAATCCACACAAAGAACTTCAAAGAGTGCCCCAAGATTTCTACCGGAGAAAGTAGGACGAAATCGTGCATCAACCCCTATGCATAGATTACCCCAATGTCACCTCGGGAATCCGCGAGTTGAGTGCCAAAACATATATCAAGTGAATCAATATAATACCCCATTGTCACCATGGGTATTCATATGCAAGACATAAATCAAGTGTTCCCAAATCCATAAAAGTATTCAATCCGATAATAGTGAAACCTCAAAGGTAAAAACTCAATTCATCACAACAAGATAGAGAGGGGGAAACACCATATGATCCAACTATATTAACAAAGCTCGCGGTACATCAAGATCGTGTCAAATCAAGAACACGAGAGAGAGAGAGAGATCAAACACATAGCTACTAGTACATAACCTCAGCCCCGAGGGTGAACTACTCCCTCCTTGTCATGGAGACCACCGGGATGATGAAGATGGCCTCCGGTGATGATTCCCCCCTTCGGCAGGGTGCCGGAAAAGGGCTCCAGATGGGATCTCCTTGGTACAGAGGCTTGCGGCGGCGTAGTCAAAGTTCTTGGGTTATTTCTGGGGGTTTTGGAATATATATGATTTTTCTGCGTTGGAATCACGCGAAGAGGGGCTAAGATGGGCCCTCGAGGCACCACGACGAGCTTGCCCCCCCCCCAAACGCGTGATGGTGGCTCGTGGGCACCTCGTGGCTCTTCTGGTCCTCCCACAAAGCTTCGGGGGTCTCTTTTGTTCCAAAAAAAATCGTCAAAAAGTTTCGCTGCATTTGGATTTCATTTGATATGGATTTTCTAGAAAACCAAAAGCAAGCAGAAAACAGGAACTAGCACTAGGCACTAGGTCAATATGTTAGTCCATAAAAATCATATAAAAGCCATATAAAAGTGCACCAAAATCATACAAAATTGTTATAAACATGGCATGAATACTTCATAAATTATCGATACGTTGGAGACGTATCAGCATCCCCAAGCTTAATTCCTGCTCGTCCTCGAGTAGGTAAATGATAAAGGAAATAATTTATGAAGTGTGAATGCTAGCATAGTGCATAAGTTTGATCAATGATAATTTCAATCACTTTTTCTAGCATCAATATATATCATAATCGGTAGCTCATCTCATAAAACTTCTCATGATCAAGTAGCAAGCTATTCACATGTTTAAAGTATAGGCCATAAATTTTCTTGAAAACTAACAAACTATGTTCTCAGTCATCAAACAATTGCAATTCATCTTATTTTCAGGAAGGGTATATGTAAGAGCTTTGATCTAGCAAATTCCACATACTCAACTATCATTTAGTCTAAGCATATTTTTAGAACAAACCGTTTCAGTCAACACATAGGAAGATAGGGGCTTAATGTTTTGCCTCCCAACTTATTTATCTCATGGATAATGTCAACAATAATAACTCATGATCACCTATATTCAACTGGATATATGTGCCTGGATCTTTCCCTACCACATAATGCTTGCCAACTAATGAATAAATAGAGCGGAATAGGGATGAACATTAATGACTCTTGCATAAAAGTAAATACAGAAAAGTAAAAGATAGGCCCTTCGCAGAGGGAAGCAGAAGTTGTCATGCGCTTTTTGTTGTTGGATGCACAAGCCCTTAATGCAAAGGAACGTCACATTATATAGCCCCTTGTGATAGCAACCTTTATTATGCAGTCCGTCGCTTTTTTTTATTTACCATCACAAGTTCGTACAATGCTTATTTTCCCTTGCAATAAAAGATCATACATATTTTAGGAGCAATTTTTATTGCTTTTTGCACCGATGACAACTTACTTGAAGGATCTTATTTAATCCATAGGTACATATGGTGGACTCTCATGGCAATAAACTAGGTTTAAGGGTTTTTGGATGCACAAGTAGTATCTCTACTTAGTACGAATTTTTGGCTAGCAAATGATCCTAAGCAAGCACCACATGTTAGAGGATCCATGACAATATAACTTCTATGTGAATATAAACAAACATAACTCATTACGTTGTCTTCCTTGTCCAACATCAACTAGTTGATCAAGCTTGAAAATAATTAATGGGGGCTCACAATCATAGAAGATGTCGAAGATAGTATATTTATATGTGAAATTTTTCTTCCTTCAAAATTCTTTCATGAATTGTTCAAGTGACTAATACTATGTTTGTTAACTTTCAATAAATTTTACCACTTATACTTCTTGTATGTGAAGTCACTACTCCCCATGGGACAAGCATATGAAGCATATAAATTTCAAGTTTATGATATTAAATTCATTTCAACAATTTACTCATAGGATATAAGTGAAGAACAAGAGTAAATGACAAACTACTCCAAAAAGATATAAGTGAAGGCCAAATGAGTAGTTAAGTAAATAGGTAGCTATGTGAGGACTCTATCTCATTTAAACATTTCAGATCTTAAGTATTTTATTCAAACATAAAAGAAAACAAAATAAAATGACATTCCAGGAATAGCACATCTCATGTGAAGAAGCAAAAACTTAGGCTAACCGATAGGTATTGATGAAGAAAAGTGGGATGCCAACCGGGGCATCCCCAAGCTTAGTTGCTTGAGACTTCTTGAAATATTAACTTGGGATGCCTTGGGCATCCCCAAGGTTGAGCTCTTGTGTCTCCTTAATTCCTCTCATATCATGGCTTCTCCTAAATCTTAAAAACTTCATCCACACAACACTAAACAAGAACTTGTGAGATAAGTTAGTATAAATCAACTCAAAACCCTAACATTCTCTACTGTAGCAAATCACAAAAATTATAATTTAACATTTCATACTAAATGCCTCTTCATATTTAATACTCCTATTCACAAATAGAAACATTAAACACGCAAACATATGCAAACAATGCAACTATAACAGCAATCTGCCAAAACAGAATAGTCTGTAAAAGGGGAATAAGAATCCATACTTCCCTAACTCCAAAAATTCTGAAATATTACCACACGAAAGATAACTCATGCATTCTTACTTTGTAAAAATTTCAGATTTTTATCATGTTCTGACTATTCAGGAATATTCTGGATATAACAGAAAACTTTCTGTTTTCAAACAGCAACACATGAACTTGCAAACTGAGCATGGTAAAGGCTATAATTGGCATTTTATTGAACTAAAAGAAACAAAACATGATTATTGATAACAGCAAGCAAATCTCAACAAAATAAAATGATGCTCCAAGCAAAACTCATATTATGTGATGAATAAAAATATAGCTCCAAGTGAGGTTACCGATAGTGTTGAAGACGAAAGAGGGGATGCCTTCCGTGGCATCCCCAAGCTTAGACGCTTGAGTCTTCCTTGAATATTATCTTGGGGTGCCTTGGGAATCCCCAAGCTTAGGATCTTGCAACTCCTTATTCTCCTCATATCGATATCTCACCCAAAACTTGAAAACTTGAATCACACAAAACTTAATGGAACTTGTGAGATAGGTTAGTATGATAAAAATAAATCATCCACTTAGGTACTGTCAAGACAAGATTCATAATTGTTCTCACATAATGCCTACTATATTCTATCATTTCCACAATTTATATTACTCAATATAAACTATGGAAACACTAAAACAAGCAAACTATGCACCGAAAACAGAATCTGTCAAAAACAGAACAGCGTGTAGTGAGCGATTTAAAAACCATAATTCTGTACCTCCAAAAATTCTAAAAATTTAATAAAACATAAAAAAATTGTAACCCAATACTGTGTAAAAATTTCATAATTTTCTCACACTCCAGTACAGAATAGAAATTCCAGCACTTGACGCAAAAGTTTCTGTTTTTGCACAGAATCAAATCAACAAGCATCCACACTATCCCAAAGGCTTTACTTGGCACATTATTGAAAGAAAACATATAAAACATGATTAACACAGTAGCTTAATCATGTGAACACAAAAAAACAGTAGGTATAAGTATTGGGTTGTCTCCCAACAAGCGCTTTTCTTTAATGCCTTTTTAGCTAGGCATGATGATTTCAATGATGCTCGCATAAAAGTAAAGAATTGAAACACAAAGAGAGCATCATGAATTATATGACAAGCACATTTAAGCCTAACCCACTTCCTATTCATAGGGATTTTGTGAGAAAACAATTTATGGGAGCAAGAATCAACTAGCATAGGAATGCAAAACAAGCATAACTTCAAAACTTTCAACACATAGAGAGGAAACTTGATATTATTGCAACACCTACAAGCATATGATCCTCTCTCATAATAATTTTCAGTAGCATCATGAATTAATTCAACAATATAACTATCACATAAAGCATTCTTGTCATGATACATAAGCATAGAATTTTTATTACTCTCCACACAAGCAATTTTCTTCTCATGAATAGTAGTGGGAGCAAATTCAATGAAATAACTATCATATGATACTTGATTGGCATAATCCAATTGAAAATTAAAATCATGATGAGAAGTTTCATGGTTATCATTACTTTTTATAGCATACATGTCATCACCATAATCATCATAGATATCAACTTTGTTGTCATAATCAATTGAAACCTCTTCCAAAATAGTGGAATCATCATTAAATAAAGTCATGACCTCTCTAAATCCACTTTCATCAATATAATCATCACAAATAGGAGGCATGCTTTCATCATAATAAATTTTCTCATCAAAACTTGGGGGACTAAAAATATCATCTTCATCAAATATAGCATCCCCAAGCTTATGGCTTTGCATATCATTAGCATCATGGATATTCAAAGAATTCATACTGGCAACATTGCAATCATGCTCATCATTCAAAAATTTTATGCCAAACATTTTATTGAATTCTTCTTCTATCAATTGTGCACAATTTTCCGCTCCATCATTTTCAAGAAAAACATTATAAAGACGAATAATATGAAGCAACCTCAATTCCATTTTTTGTTTTCTTTTTAAAAACCAAACTAGTGATAAAACAAGAAACTAAAATATTCGATTGCAAGATCTAAAGATATACCTTCAAGCACTCACCTCCCCGGCAACGGCGGCAGAAAAGAGCTTGATGTCTACTACACAACTTATTCTTGTAGACTCGTGTTGGGCCTCCAAGCGCAGAGTTTTGTAGGACAGTAGCAATTTTCCCTCAAGTGGATGACCTAAGGTTTATCAATCCGTGGAAGGCATAGGATGAAGATGGTATCTCTCAAACAACCCTGCAACCAAATAACAATAGGAAGGCAAATTGTATAGGTGCACTAGTTCGGCGAAGAGATGGTGATACAAGTGTAGTATGTATAATAGATATAGGTTTTTGTAATCTGAAAATATAAAAACTTCAAGGTAACTAGTAGCAAAAGTGATCACAAACGGTATTGCAATGCTTAGAAACAAGGCCTAGGTTCATACTTTCACTACTGCAATCTCTCAACAGTGCTAACATAATTGGATCATGTAACAATCCCTCAACGCGCGACAAAGAATCACTCCAAAGTTCCTATTCACGGAGAACATAAGATAGAAATTGTTGTAGGGTACGAAACCACCTCAAGGTTATCCTTTTCGATCGATCTATTGACCCATTCCTATAAGTGTCACAAATAGCTCTAGAGTTCGTACTAAAATAACACCATATGATACGCATCAACCAACTCTAATGTCACCTAGATACTCCAATGTCACCACAAGTATCCGTGAGTTGATTATTCGATATGCATCAAACAACTTCATAATCATAATATTCAATCCACACAAAGAATTTCAAAGAGTGCCCCAAGATTTCTACCGGAGAAAGTAGGACGAAAACGTGCATCAACCCCTATGCTTAGATTACCCCAATGTCACCTCGGGAATCTGCGAGTTGAGTGCCAAAACATATATCAAGTGAATCAATATAATACCCCATTGTCACCACGGGTATTCATATGCAAGACATACATCAAGTGTTCTCAAATCTATAAAAGTATTCAATTCGATAATAGTGAAACCTCAAAGGTAAATACTCAATTCATTACAATAAGATAGTGAGGGGGAAACACCATATGATCCAACTATATTAACAAAGCTCGCGGTACATCAAGATTGTGTCAAATCAAGAACTCGAGAGAGAGAGATCAAACACATAGCTACTAGTACATACCCTCAGCCCCGAGGGTGAACTACTCCCTCCTCATCATGGAGACCACTGGGATGATGTAGATGGCCTCCGGTGATGATTCCCCCCTCCGGCAGGGTGCCGGAAAGGGCTCCAGATGGGATCTCCTTGGTATAGAGGCTTGCAGCATCGTAGTCGAAGTTCTAGGGTTATTTCTGGGGGTTTTGGAATATATATGATTTTTCAGCATTGGAATCACGCGAAGATGGACTAAGATGGGCCCACGAGGCACCACGGCGAGCTTGCCCCCCCCCAAACGCGTGGTGGTGGCTCGTGGGTACCTCGTGGCTCTTCTGGTCATCCCACGAAGCTTCGGGGGTCTCTTTTGTTCCAAAAAAATCGTCAAAAAGTTTCGCTGCATTTGGACTTCATTCGATATGGATTTTCTGGAAAACCAAAAACAAGAAGAAAACAACAACTGGCACTGGGCACTAGGTCAATATGTTAGTCCATAAAAATCATATAAAAGCCATATAAAAGTGCACCAAAATCATACAAAATTGTTGTAAACATGGCATGAATACTTCATAAATTATAGATACGTTGGAGACATATCATGCATCAACCCCTATGCATAGATTACCCCAATGTCACCTCAGGAATCCGCGAGTTGAGTGCCAAAACATACATCAAGTGAATCAATATAATACCCCATTGTCACCACGGGTATTCATATGCAAAACATACATCAAGTGTTCTCAAATCCATAAAAGTATTCAATCCGATAATAGTGAAACCTCAAAGGTAAAAACTCAATTCATCACAACAAGATAGAGAGGGAGAAACACCATATGATCCAACTATGTTAACAAAGCTAGCGGTACATCAAGATCGTGCCAAATCAAGAACATGAGAGAGAGAGATCAAACACATAGCTATTAGTACATACCCTTAGCCCCGAGGGTGAACTACTCCCTCCTCGTCATGGAGACCGCCGGGATGATGAAGATGGCCTCCGGTGATGATTCCCCCCTTCGGCAGGGTGCCGGAAAAGGGCTGTAGATGAGATCATGGAGGTACAGAGGCTTGCAGCGGCGTAGTCAAAGTTCTAGGGTTATTTCTGGGGGTTTCTCTATTTATAATAATTTTTGTCGTTGGAATCACGCGAAGAGGTGCCACAGGGGGCCCACGAGGCACCAGGGCGCTCTTGCCCCCCTCCCCCCGAAGCGCACGGTGGTGGCTTGTGTGCACCTCGTAAGGCTTCTGGTCCTTCCATGAAGCTTCGGGGGTCTCTTTTGGTCCAAAAAATCATCAAAAAGTTTCGCGGCATTTGGACTTCGTTTGATATGGATTTTCTGGAAAACCAAAAACAAGCAGAAAATAGCAATTGGCACTGGGCACTAGGTCAATATGTTAGTCCATAAAAATCATATAAAATCCATATAAAAGTGCACCAAAATCATACAAAACTATAATAAACATGGCATGAATACTTCATAAATTATAAATACGTTGGAGACGTATAAGTACCACATTGCTTACCGAGGTGCATAATCACCGGTTTAAATAGCCTCATCCACCTAGGATGTTAAGTCTTTGAGCGTGGCAGCCGTACCACACCATGCTGGTGTAGGTGATGCTCTGTCACTCCATAATCATGGAGTGACACAGGATGACCAGCATCAGTGTTGTGATGTACATCTGTCCATGATCAAGGACTTTTTTACATGTCATTTTTTTTGACATTCATGAAATGTAAGCAAATTTTTTAGTGAAATTGGACACTGTATGCATTTTCTAGGGTTTTCCCAGCGATAAAAACCCTAAAATACTTGCCGGACCTGACCCTTCCGGCATGCATGCCAAATTTGTCGGGCCAGTTCCCGGAATAAATCTCGGAATAGCCTCAAGTCACACCAGCCCCAAGATCAGAACAACTGGTGGAATCCCTTAATATAGATATCTAGTACCTACATAATATTACACAAGGTTGAGCCAGAGTGCTCAACATTTATTACAGACTTGTCATTATATGACGGTGGCGGTATAAGACTGTGGTGTGGTGATGTTACAACACTGGTACAATAAAGTAAAGCCAAGTGTGTGGCTTGACTATTTTATTAGTGGGGCGGAAGCACTGCGGATGATACACGTGGTAGACTCCAAGACGACAAGGTGACTGACTGGGAACACCTCTAAGCGTTGGGCTCGCTAGCGCACTCTTCCTCCTTAAGATCGTTTTCATCCAGGTTTGGCCAAATTAACAAGCCAGGGACAAGCCAGTGAGTACGTTTTAATGTACTCGCAAACATTATGAACAAAAGATATACCGAATGCATAAGAGTGCATATGATCATGATGGACTAATTTATATGCATATGCATGATGGACTAATTTATATGCATATGCTGACCGAAATTAAAGCATGGCAGGATAAATATCAATATGGTGTGGATGGCTAAATATATCATTTTAGTAATAAACCAAGAAATATAATATGGAATATCGGGCGTTAGACCGCCCGAGGATTCCAAGAAAATAAAATGGAACATTGGGCGTTGGACCGCCCAAGGATTCCAAGAAACTAAAATGGAACATTGGGCATTGGACCGCCCGAGGATTCCAAGAAAATAAATGCCAAACGGGTGTCTGAATGCGACGCCTCGAGAGGTCTTGAAAAGAAATGCCAAACGGGTGTCTGAATGTGACGCCTCGAGAGGTCTTGAAAAGAAATGCCAAATGGGTGTCTGAATGCGATGCCTCGAGAGGTCTTGAAAAGAAATGAGTATCCAGGTGGCACAACCATCCCAAGAGATACTAAAAAAATGAGTATCCAGGTGGCACAACCATCCCAAGAGATACTCAAAAAAAAGAAATGAGTATCCAGGTGGCACAACCATCCCAAGAGATACTAAAAAAAGAAATGAGTATCCAGGTGGCACAACCATCCCAAGAGATACTCATGGTTACACAGAAGTGAAAAGGTTAGTCCACAGTAATATTCACGTTAACAATAATATTCATGATAGCATCCGTAGCGACAATAATCATCCCGCAGAAGTGAATCATGCTCAATTTTAATTATTTCCTCCGAAGACCAACACCAGGACCGACACTTGACCCTTCCCAGCTAATGTCCTTGACCGCGGACACGACTATTTGAATAGGTTTAACTCTGCAGAGGTTGTACTCTTTACCCACAAGTATAGGATTTCTTTAGTCAACCTCAAAATGTTGACTAATTCGATCACGGTTTTTGGGTTAAAAACACACCTAACAAGCACACACCAGATTAACTTTCCAGATGCCAGGAATCACCCAAAGCATCGTTCAAGAAAAACTCTAAGACGGGGAGACCACCGTCTCGAATAGCATGGGATCACAGTTTATAACGTGCGGAATACAAGAGGTGCCCCCCTCTCGGCCCAGCCAGATACACCCATGCCCCGTGACCCGATGACTGGCATTAGTCCATGGCCATGGAACCCTCATCACGGCCCCTCTATGTGGTGTGTACTTGGAAAAGGGTTAGCAACTTACTAAGCCGTACTCCCCACACGGGCAGACAAGTGGCAGCACTACTTTTAGCTAGGCATGACGGAACAAGACTCGATCTAGGTCGACTCAGGAGGTTTTATTAACATGACTGGCATGCTTCACATGCCACAGTGACACCATCGTGCCACGGCGTGATTCGTGCTAACCGGCACGACATGAATAGGGGGTATACCCCTGGTATATAACCAACTTAATCCAAGTTAATGATTTTTAAATGCATGCAGGAAATGCACAAATGAAATATGACCGTGCAGGCACTTACTGCCCACCACATATCGGTGATCACTTCTGCAACCATGTATGCAAACACCATATCCCAAGTTCAAAAAATGCTTGCCTTGATCAAAGTAGGCAGAAGGTGGTCCCTTGAAATTTTCAGCAAAGTTTCCCTCCTCTGTTTCTATAAAATAAGAATTAAAAATCCAATCAAATTTTTTTTGATAGCACAAAAAGTTGACTCAAAATATTTTTAAATAAATACTAAAAAAACTAGAGTGAAAAAGAAAATTTTCAGATAAAGAATCAATTAAAAATGTGTTGTGGTTAAAAAGTAATAAGAGTTTTAAAACCAGGGACCATTCTGTGAATACAATTTTGCCAGGGGGTCCCTGAGCAGTAAAACAGAAAATGCCTCGGGCGGGAATACGTTTTCCAGTTTAGAAAGCATACTGAGGCAAAAACGCTTCCAAAATAAACAGAAAAGAAGAAAAGTCTGACGGTGGGTCCCACCCGTCAGGTTTAAAATTTAAACGCGCCTTGCGCGTGTGAACAAAGAGGATGCGGCGGTCACCGGCGGCGATCGCCGGGGTTTCAGGGGACGGCGATGATATGAACGTGCTCGGGGGAGTGTTCCGCGTCGGTGGGTGGTGGTGGTGGTCGCCGGCGAGCACCATGGTGACGGCGGTGTCAACTCCAGTGGACGGCGGCGTCGGGTGGTGGTGGATCTCGTCGGGGAGGGCTCCGGACATCGAATTGATGTGCGGGATGGATGAGGTGGTGCACCAGGAGCCTACTGATGGAATTTGAGAGGTGGAGATGGACAGAAGGCGTCGTGGTGATCTCGGTGACAGTGGCGGATCGGGCGGCCAGAGTCGGGGAAGAAGGCTTCCCCGTGGTCGTCCGACTCCTCTGGGTGGAGATGGGGGATGGGTGGAGGCGATGTGGGTGCAGAACGGAGCTCGGGGCATCCCTTTTATAGGCCAGGCGGAGATGACCGAGGCGAGGTGGATCACGGCGGAGTAATTCCGGCCGGTGAGGTTGGTTAGGGGTGGTCGGCCTGGACGGTGGTCATCAGTGAGGTTATTGTAGTCTTCTCGAAGTGCCAGCGCGACAGTCCTCGAGCTCTATCCACTATCCTGACGCTGGGCTCCCGTACGGCCATGGCGGGCGACGAGCAGCTCCAGCGACTGACAGGCGGGCTCGGTTGGTTTTGGACGGTGATCGAGCGTCGCAGAGAAGATGCCGCATGGAGAGGAGGTAGGAGAGAGCGTTGAGGGGGAGTGATGGTGGCTGGTGCCCGAGCTGATCCTCTTGGCCGCCATGGCTGGGAGCGGCGGCCGTTGCACTGGCTCGCCACCGGCCCGTCGTCGATGAGAGGTTGGCAGGAGGGGTCTACGGCGAGGCATTGATGGTCAGGAGCAATGCAGATGAGGGAGAGGAGGAGTGGAGTGCACTACACGGCATCGATGACCCAGTTCTCTGAACTTTCTGAATTTTTTTACAGTGGTGAACAGTGCACAGAAGGTGTTCGATGAAATGCTAGATGGCCCTGGGCATTTTTGGAATTTTTGAAATTTTTTGTGGTGAGGTACTGATGCATAACAGTGGTGCTGGCAAAGTTTCAGAATTTTTGGAGTAGCCTAGATTAGGTTTTGAGCAAGGAGATTGAATCTGGTCCAATTTTCATTTGAATGAAATTTGAAAATTTTGAACTGTGGATCAAAAGGTTTTTGGTGAAATGGAGTGTGGGTACTGTCATGAAGTTGGGATAATTTTTGTGGGTGCAGAAGAGCTAAGGAATTTATAGCTCCTTTGTAAATCAAAGGAACTAGGAATAAATGGAATTCTAGTTTAAAATTTGCTAAATATAATAAATAATATTTTTGTGGAGAGAGGAAGTATTGGGTACTGTCCTAGGGTGAGAGGATGGCTTGGATGATAATTTGAAAATGACAGATAAATTTTTTTGAGAATTTTCTAAGTGTTTGAAAAAAATGAAATGAACCATTTCTTTGAAATAAATCATTATTCAAAAAGTTTTCTAAAAGAAAAGATTTTTGGTCCTACAAAATATTTACTCAAGTAAGAAACCATTAAATCAGAAACCATTTTAAAATTTTAGAAACCCAATTGAAAACTTAAAAATGGCTTTCAAAACAAAAGAAAGAGGGAAATAGAGCCATAGTAATCCAAAGTATTTTCTTTTAAGGAAAAGATTTTGAAAATGAAAAGAAAATATTTTTGGGGTGTTACAACACCTACCCCCCTTCAGAAAAATCTCGTCCCCGAGATTTCGGCTGTCCCTCAAATAGGTACGGGTACTCAGTCCTTAGGTGATCCTCTCTTTCCCATGTTGCTTCTTCTTCGGTGTGATTACTCCACTGGACCTTGTAAAACTTTATCACATTCCGACGGGTTCTTCGTTCTGAATCTTCCAAAAAAATTGTAGGGTGTTCCTTATATGTAAGGTCTGGTTGGATATCCAGGTTCTGATGTTGGACTTGTTTGTCCGGATTACTGACACATCTCCTTAGTTGTGACACGTGAAACACATCATGAACATCTGACAATTCTGCTGGTAGTTCTAGTTGGTAGGCAACCTTGCCTCTCCTTGCAATTATTCTAAATGGTCCAATAAATCGCAGTGCCATTTTCCCTTTGACTTTGAATCTTTGTAGTCCCCTCATTGGGGATACCCTGAGATACACATATTCGTCGGGTTCAAAGCTGATCTGACGGTGTTTCCGGTCATAATAGCTCTTCTGACGGCTCTGAGCTGCTTTTAGTCTGTCTCGGATAAGTTTTACTTTTGTTTCTGCTTCTTTGAGAACTTCCAGGCCGAAGATTCGGTTATCTCCAGTTTCAGACCAATTGAGTGGGGTACGACACCTTCGTCTGTATAGTGCTTCGAAAGGTGACATGTTTAGACTGGCTTGATAACTGTTGTTATATGAAAATTCCGCATATGGCAAACTATCCTCCCAGCTGACTCCATAGGTAAGGACACAAGCTCTCAGCATGTCCTCCAATATCTGATTTATCCGTTTAGTCTACCCTCCTGTTTGTGGGTGGTACGCTGTACTGAATACCAGTTGAGTTCCTAAGGCTTGCTGCAAGTGGTCTCAAAACCTAGAGACAAACTGAGTGCCTCCATCAGAGACTATGGTCTTGGGTACCCCGTGTAAGCAAACAATTCGGGAGAGGTATAACTTAGTAAGCTTCTGTGTCGAATATGTTGTCTTTACCGGAATGAAGTGTGCCACCTTGGTTAATAAATCTGTGATAACCCAGATAACATCATTCCCGTGTCGTGACCTTGGTAATTCGACAATAAAATACATCCGTATCTCATCCCATTTCCATTCAGGCACTCTGAGTGGCTGTAACAATCCTGCTGGCCTCTGGTGTTCTACTTTTATGCGCTGACAAGAGTCGCAGCGTGCGACATATACATCTATATCCCTTTTCATCCCGTGCCACCAAAATTTGTCCTGAAGATCTTTGTACATCTTGGTTCCCCCTGGGTGAAAGGAGTATGGGGTAGTATGGGCTTCTGCCAAAATCTGTTGCTTTAGCTCTTCCTTATTGGGTACGCATAATCTTTTCCCGTACCATAGGATTCCCTGATTATCAATGGTAAATTCGGACGCCCTGCCCGAACTTACTTTCCTTTTAATTCCCTCGATACTGGGGTGTCCTTTCTGGGTTTCTTTGATCTGATCCTCCAATGTTGGTTTTACTTCTAGGCGAGCAATGGTTCCTTCAGTGACTAGAACCATGTTAAGTTTGGCAAATTCCTGGTTGAACTCATGTTGTGAGAATTGCACACTGTCATTGTCGGTGCATGGATTTCGGCTGAGGGCATCTACCACAACACTTGGTTTACTTGGATGGTAATGAATTCCCACATCATAATCCTTAATTAGCTCAAGCCAGCGACGTTGTCGTAGGTTTAGTTCTGGCTGGGTGAAGATATACTTAAGACTTTTATGGTCCGTGTATATCTCACATCGATTACCAAGAAGGTAATGTCGCCATTCCTTGAGTGCATGTACAACAGCTGCTAGTTCCAAGTCATGGGTAGGATAATTTTCTTCATGTCGTCATAGTTGTCTTCAAGCATAGGCTATGACCTTTCCTTCCTGCATTAACACGCATCCAAGGCCTTTTCTGGAAGTGTCACAGTAAATTTCAAAATTCTTGTGCACATCTGGCATGGTCAGAACAGGTGTCGTTGTTAACCTCTTTTTTAATTCTTGGAAACTTTTCTCACATGCTTCAGTCCATTCAAACTTTTTATCCTTCTTGAGTAACTGAGTCATGGGTTTGGCTATGGTGGAGAATCCTTCAATAAATCGTCGATAGTAGCCAGCCAAACCAAGAAAACTTCTGACTTCAGTCACGTTGGTGGGTTGCTTCCACCCTAAGACATCCTTTACTTTACTTGGGTCCACTGCTATTCCATCCTTTGTTAGTACATGTCCCAGAAAACCAACTTCTCGTAACCAAAATTCACACTTATTGAATTTGGCATATAGTTGATTTTTCCGTAATTCTTCCAGGACTATTCGAAGATGTTGCTCATGTTCTTCTGGCGTCTTGGAATAAATAAATATGTCATCAATGAACACAACCACGAACTTGTCCAAATATTTCATGAAAACCTTGTTCATAAGATGTACAAAATAAGCAGGAGCATTGGTCAATCTGAAAGGCATCACAGTGAACTCATATAATCCGTATCTGGTGGTAAAAGCGGTCTTGGGTATGTCTGATGATCGGATTCTTAACTAATGGTAGTCTGATCTCAAGTCTATTTTTGAGAAAACCTTGGCTTCTACTAGTTGGTCGAACAAGTCGTTGATCCTTGGTAGGGGGTATTTATTTTTGATAGTAACCATATTGAGTGCCCTGTAATCAATACATAACCTTAGGGTACCATCCTTTTTCTTGGCAAATAAAACCGGTGATCCCCATCGTGATGAGCTGGGTCGGACATAACCCTTTTCTAGTAATTCCTTAATTTGTTTCTGCAGCTCAACCAATTCTGTCAGAGCCATTTGATAAGGCTTCTTGTAGATGGGTGCCGTTATAGGGGCTAGTTCAATAACAAATTCAATTTCACGATCTGGTGGCATGCCAGGTAGCACCTCAGGGAATACATCGGGGTATTCGCATACCACAGGAACCTTGCTTAATTCTGTCATGTCCTAGGCATTTTATAGGCAAACAAATTATCTAGACAAGCAAAACCTAGCATATGCAAGAAAGAGGAAAGAAACAATAACAATCTCAACATTAAGAGAGGTAATTTAGTAACATGAAAATTTCTACAACCATATTTTCCTCTCTCATAATAATTACATGTAGGATCATATTCAAATTCAACGATATAGCTATCATAAACAATATTCTCTTTACGATCCACATGCATAATTTTTTTATAATATTCCAAAATAGTGGGATTATCATCAACGAAAGTCATGACCTCTCCAAACCCACTTTTATCAAAAATTTCATAAGATGGAACATTCTCCAAATATGTGGGATTATTTTTACCTAGAGTTGACACTCTTCCAAATCCACTTTCAATATTATTGCAAGCATTATTATCAATATCATATTCATCATGTTGCTTAAATAAATTTTCAAGATCATAAAAAGCATTATCACCCCAATCATGATCATTGCAATAAGTAGTGGACATGACAAAATTATCATCCCCAAGCTTGTGGTTTTGCATATCATTAGCACAATTGACACTAATAGAATTTATAATAACATCATTGCAATCATGCTTTTCATTGAAGGAGCTATCATGAATCACTTTATAAATTTCTTCTTTCAGCACTTCATCACAATTTTTAGATTCATGATTTTCAAGCAAAACTTCATAGAGGAAATCAAGTGCACTCAACTTACTAGCAATTGGTTCATCATAATTGGGTCTTTTGAAAAGATTAGCAAGTTTATGAGGATCCACATCAATAGATTTTTAGCAAGCAAAGATGCAAGCAAATAAAAGGCACATGGCAACACAAGCAAAGATAGCAAACAAGCAAAAAGGCAAATGGAAAATATTTTTGTATTTTTGTAAAAACTTTTTAGAAGTGGGAGAGATGAAAACGAGAGGCAAATCCAAATAAAGTAAATGCAAGGAGATGAGAGTTTATGCAAAGGTACTTGATAGATGTTGATGATGTCTCCCCGGCAACGGCGCCAGAAATTCTTCCTGCTACTTGTAGCTTGCGTTGGTTTTATCCCCAAAGAGGAAGGGATGATGCAGCATAGCAGAGGTAAGTATTTCCCTCAGTTATGAAACCAAGGTTATCAATCCAATCGGAGAACCATGCAACACCTCGTTAGCAGTACCTGCACACAAACAACAAATCCTTGCACCCAACGCAAACGAGGGGTTCTCAATCCCTCGGTGGTTAATTGCAAGATTAAATTGTATGTGATAGATAGATAGATTGAAACAAAAATACAAAATAAAATAAATAAATAAAAAGTGCAGCAAGTATTTTTGCGGTTTTAATTAGTATATGATTTAGATAGACCCGGGGGCCATAGTTTTCACTAGAGGCTTCTCTCAAGAAAATAGCATACAGTGGGTAGACAAATTACTGTTGGGCAATTGATAGAAAAGCAAATAATCATGATGATATCCAAGGCAATCATCATGTATATAGGCATCTTGTCCGAGACAAGTAGACCGACTCCTGCCTTCATCTACTACTATTACTCCACACATCGACCGCTATCCAGCATGCATCTAGCTAGTGTATTAAGTCCATAAAGAACGGAGTAATGCCTTAAGAACGATGACATGATGTAGACAAGATAAACTCACGTATGAATAAACCCCATCTTTTTACCCTTAATAGCAATGATACATACGTGTCATGTCCCTTTCTGTCACTGGGATTGAGCACCGCAAGATCGAACCCATTACAAAACACCTCTTCCCATGGCAAGATAAAACAATCTAGTTGGCCAAACCAAATCAATAGATCGGAGAAGAAATACGAGGCTATAATAATCATGCATAAAAGAGATCAGAGAAGACTCAAATAATATTCATGGATAATCTGATCATAAACTCACAATTCATTGGATCCCAACAAACACACCGCAAAAAGGGATTACATCAGATAGAACTCCAAGAACATCGAGGAGAACATTATATTGAAGATCAAAAAGAGAGAGGAAGCCATCTAGCTACTAACTATGGACCCGAAGGTCTATGGTAAACTACTCACGCATCATCGGAAGGGCAGCAAGGTTGATGTAGAGCCCCTCTGTGATCGATTCCCCCTCCGGCGGAGTACCGAAGAAGGCCTCCAGATGGGATCTCTCGAGAACAGACACTTGCGGCAGCGGAAAAAGTATTTCGTGGACTCCCCTGAGGGTTTCTGATTTTTTGGGAATTTATAGTGGAGGAATTAGGTCAAACGGAGCTCTGTGGGCCCCATGAGGTACCAGGGCGCGCCTGCCCCCCCCCCCCAGGCGCGCCCTGGTGCCTCGTGGACACCCCTGCTGCTTCTAGCCTCCTCCCGAAGTTTCTAGTGTTGTATATGTCCAAAAAAAATCTCCAAAAAGTTTCGTGGCATTTGGACTTCGTTTGGTATTGATATTCTGTAAAACAAAAATAGGACAGAAAACAACAACTGGCACTGGGCACTAAGTTAATAGGTTAGTCTCCAAAAATGATATATAATTGCTGTAAATGCATAAAAAACATCCAAGAATGATAATATAACAGCATGGAACAATAAAAAATTATAGATATGTTGGAGACGTATCAGCATCCCCAAGCTTAATTCCTGCTCGTCCTTGAGTAGGTAAATGATAAAAACAAAATTTTTGATGTGGAATGCTGCCTATCATATTCATCATATATTCTTTTCTTTTGTAGCATGGACATTGGACTTGAATGATTCAAAGCAATAGTCTATAATTTGACATGATGATATAAATACTCAAGCATGTTAACAAGAAACCATGTCTTTCAAAATATCAATGCTAAAGAAAGTTATCCCTAGCCCATTATGCTCAATCATTGATCCATTCATGAAACACACTCAAATATTGGCTACACACAATGCACAAGTATGACAATAGTGCTCTCTAGTTGGTGCTTTATAAGAGAAGATGGAGACTCAAGAAAAATAAAAATTGCATAAAAGTAAATAGATAGGCCCTTCACAGAGGGAAGCAGAGATTTGTCAAATGTGCCAGAGCTCAAAGCTTAAATTAGAGAGATAAAAATATTTTGAGAGGCATGCTTTTCCTGTCAATGAAAACGACCGAGAATTCCCAATATCTTCCATGCTAGACACATCATAGGCGGTTCCCAAACAGAAAGTAAAGTTTATTTCCTTTCCACCATTCTTGCACAATCCATGGCTAGCCATATCCATGGGTGCCCTCCATACCATCACTTTCCAAGGAATTTTGTTGTTATTAATTTTTGATTTCATTGTGGGACTGGGCATCCCTATTACCAACCATACTCTCGTGCAATGACAAGTGAATAGACACTCATCGTGAGAATAACACACCTAGCATGGAAAATATTGGCCACCCCCTGTCGCTTCATGAGCGGTACGGGCACACAAAACAGAAAAAATATTTTGAAAATTAGAGTTGGCACACGCAAATTTACTTGGAACGGCATTGAAATACCGCATATAGGTAGATATAGTGGACTCATTTGGCACAACTTGGGTTTAAGGATTTTGGATGCACAAGCAGTATTTCCGCTTAGTACAAATGAGGGCTAGCAAAAGATTGAGAAGCAACCAACCAAAAAGCGAAAACGGTCATAAACATGCATTGAACATAACTAACACCGAATAATGCACCATAAGTAGGATATAATTTCTTTGCATAACTATTGACTTAATGTGCATGCATAGGGAATCACAAACCTTAACACTAATATTCTTACTAAATCACAATTACTCACTAACATGACTCACATATTATCATTTCCATATCGCAAAACTATTGCAAGGAATCACACTTATCATATCCAATGATCTATATGAAAGTTTTTATTATATCCCTCTTGAATATTCATCACTTTGGGACCAAATTCATATCTTGTGCAAATTACCATTACTTTCATCAACTCACAAAAAGATATAAGTGAAGCATGAGAGTGCAAATTTTTTCAAAATTTCAATCTTATCAACACTCAAAATAATATAAGTGAAGCATGAGAGTTTATTTCTTCAAAAGTTCAATCTATCAACTCTTAAAATAATATAAGTGAAGCATGAGAGTTCATTTCTTCAAAATATAGCCACCATCGTGCTCAAAAAGATTTAAGTGAAGCACTAGAGCAACTGCCTAGCTCAAAAAATTTAAGTGAAGCACATAGAGTATTCTAACAAATCATGATAACGTGTGGCTCTCTCAAAATAGGTGTGTTCAGCAAAGATGATTGTGACAAACTAAAAAGCAAACAAAGCAAAGACTCATATAATACAAGACGCTCCAAGCAAAACACATATCATGTGACGAATAAAAATATAGCTCCAAGTAAAATTACCGATGGTTGGTAGAAGAAAGAGGGGATGCCTTCCGGGGCATCCCCAAGCTTAGACGCTTGAGTCTTCCTTGAATATTACCTTGGGGTGCCTCGGGCATCCCCAAGCTTAGGCTCTTGCCACTCCTTATTCCTTCATCCATCGTGATCTCACCCAAAACTTGAAAACTTCAATCACACAAAACTCAACAAAACCTTCGTGAGATCCGTTAGTATAACAAAATAAATCACTACTTTAAATACTGTTGCAAACCCATTAATATTTTATTTTTGCATTATAGCTACTGTATTCTAACTTCTCCATGGCTTATACCCCCCGATACAATCCATAGTTTCATCAAAACAAGCAAGCAACACATCAAAAACAGAATCTGTCAAAAACAGAACAGTCTGTAGCAATCTATTTAAAAGCCATACTTCTGTATCTCCAAAAATTCTGAAAAATTAGGAAAACGTGGGAAATTCATATACCAATACGGTGTAAATATTTCAGATTTTTCTTACGCTCCAGTACAGAAACAAAATTCCAGCACTGGATGCAAAACTTTCTGTTTTCCAAACAGCATCAATTATACTATCTTCCAAATCATCCTAAAGGTTCTACTTGGCACAAACACTAATTTAAAACAAAAAAACTCAATCATAACAGTAGCATAACAGTGAAAACACACAATAACAGAAACAAAAATAGAAAATTTATTTTATTCATTGGGTTGCCTCCCAACAAGCGCTTTGTTTATAGCCATTAAGATAAGTTTGAGATTTTATTGATGCTCACATGAAAGATAATAAATGAAACACAAGAGAGCATCATGTAGCATGTGAAAAACACATTTAAGTCTAACATACTTCCTATGCATAGGCATTTTATAGGCAAACAAATTATCTAGACAAGCAAAACCTAGAATATGCAAGGAAGAGGAAAGAAACAATAACAATCTCAACATTAAGAGAGGTAATTTAGTAACATGAAAATTTCTACAACCATATTTTCCTCTCTCATAATAATTACATGTAGGATCATATTCAAATTCAACGATATAGCTATCATAAACAATATTCTCTTTACGATCCGCATGCATAAATTTTTTATAATATTCTAAAATAGTGGGATTATCATCAACGAAAGTCATGACCTCTCCAAACCCACTTTTATCAAAAATTTCATAAGATTGAACATTCTCCAAATATGTGGGATTATTTTTACCTAGAGTTGACACTCTTCCAAACCCACTTTCAATATTATTGCAAGCATTATTATCAATATCATATTCATCATGATGCTTAAATAAATTTTCAAGATCATAAAAAGCATTATCACCCCAATCATGATCATTGCAATAAGTAGTGGACATGACAAAAATATCATACCCAAGCTTGTGGTTTTGCATATCATTAGCACAATTTACACTAATAGAATTTATAATAACATCATTGCAATCATGCTTTGCATTGAAGGAGCTATCATGAATCACTTTATAAATTTCTTCTTTCAGCACTTCATCACAGTTTTCAGATTCATGATTTTCAAGCAAAACTTCATAGAGGAAATCAAGTGCACCCAACTTAGTAGCAATTGGTTCATCATAATTGGGTCTTTTGAAAAGATTAGCAAGTGGATGAGGATCCATATCAATAGATTTTTAGCAAGCGAAGATGCAAGCAAATAGAAGGCACATGGCAACACAAGCAAAGATAGCAAACAAGCAAAAGGGCAAATGGAAAATATTTTTGTATTTTTGCAAAAAACTGTTTAGAAGTGGGGGAGATGAAAACAAGAGGCAAATCCAAATAAAGTAAATGCAAGGAGATGAGAGTTTATGCAAAGGTACTTGATAGATGTTGATGATGTCTCCCCGGCAACGGCGCCAGAAATTCTTCCTGCTACTTGTAGCTTGCGTTGGTTTTATCCCCGAAGAGGAAGGGATGATGCAGCACAGCAGAGGTAAGTATTTCCCTCAGTTATGAAACCGAGGTTATCAATCCAGTAGGAGAACCACGCAACACCTCGTTAGCAGTACCTGCACACAAACAACAAATCCTTGCACCCAACGCAAATGAGGGGTTGTCAATCCCTCGGCGGTTAATTGCAAGATTAAATTGTATGTGATAGATAGATTGATTGAAACAAAAATACAAAATAAAATAAATAAATAAAAAGTGCAGCAAGTATTTTTAGGGTTTTAGTATATGATTTAGATAGACCCGGGGGCCATAGTTTTCACTAGAGGCTTCTCTCAAGAAAATAGCATACGGTGGGTAGACAAATTACTGTTGGGCAATTGATAGAAAAGCAAATAATTGTGACAATATCCAAGGCAATGATCATGTATATAGGCATCACGTCTGAGACAAGTAGTCCGACTCCTGCCTGCATCTACTACTATTACTCCACACATCGACCGCTATCCAGCATGCATCTAGTGTATTAAGTCCATAAAGAACGGAGTAACGCCTTAAGAATGATGACATGATGTAGACAAGATAAACTCACGTATGAATAAACCCCATCTTTTTACCCTAAGATAGCAATGATACATACGTGTCATGTCCCTTTCTGTCACTGGGATTGAGCACCGCAAGATCAAACCCATTACAAAACACCTCTTCCCATGGCAAGATAAATCAATCTAGTTAGCCAAACCAAATCAATAGATCGGAGAAGAAATACGAGGTTATAATAATCATGCATAAAAGATATCAGAGAAGACTCCAATAATATTCATGGATAATCTGATCATAAACTCACAATTCATCGGATCCCAACAAACACGCCGCAAAAAGTGATTACATCGGATAGAACTCCAAGAACATCGAGGAAAACATTGTATTGAAGATCAAAAAGAGAGAGGAAGCCATCTAGCTACTAACTATGGACCTGAAGGTCTGTGGTAAACTACTCACGCATCATCGAAAGGGCAACAAGGTTGATGTAGAGCCCCTCCGTGATCGATTCCCCCTCCGGCGGAGTACCGGAGAAGGCCTCCAGATGGGATCTCTCGAGAACAGAAACTTGCGGCGGCGGAAAAAGTATTTCGTGGACTCCCCTAAGGGTTTCAGATTTTTTGAGAATTTATAGTGGACGAATTAGGTCAAACGGAGCTCTGTGGGCCCCACGAGGTACCAGGGCGCGCCTGCCCCCCAGGCGCGCCCTGGTGCCTCGTGGGCACCCCTGGGGCTTCTGGCCTCCTCCCGAAGCTTCTAGTGTTGTATATGTCCAAAAAAAATCTCCAAAAAGTTTCGTGGTATTTGGACTTCGTTTGATATGGATATTCTGTAAAACAAAAACAGGGCAGAAAACAGCAACTAGCACTGGGCACTAACTTAATAGGTTAGTCTCCAAAAATGATATATAATTGATGTAAATGCATATAAAAACATACAAGATTGGTAATATAACAGAATGGAACAATAAAAAATTATAGATACGTTGGAGACGTATCAGTCTATAAAGCCTTTATTTGTGGTCAACCAGTCCATTCCCAAAATAACATCCAAATCGACTGCTTCCAGTACAATAAGATTTGCTAAAAACTTCATTCCTTTTATTTCAATGTTCACATCCACTACACGAATCAGCTAATTTTCCGTCAGTACTATTCTTTGTCGTCAGCTTTTCGTCGGGGCAGACGGCAAAGACATACTTTGCCGTCAGTGGTTGACGGCAAAGAACAACTAACGGCGAATACATACTTTGTCGTCTGTTTTTATTTTGCTGACGGCAAAGGCATACTTTGCCGTCTGTTTTTATTTCAGCTGACGGCAAAGACCAGTGATAGCTGACGGCAAAGGTTCGCAGACGGCAAATGTGAGTCAGTTCATGGTGGGATAACGGGAGCCACTCTTTGCCGTCTGTGCGTACAGGGGGCTGACGGCAAAGGCCATATGGCCTACTGGGCCTCGGTGCATTGGCCCACCAGCCTAGCCGGCTGAGGAGACAAAGCCTCTGCCCGAGCCGTCCCTCACCCTCCATCTCTTCACCTCTCCTCTCTGCCCCGATTCCCCTGGTTGCCGCCTCCCATCCCCCTCTGCCAGCGCCGCCGGCTCGCCTCCCCGCGCCACGCTCGCCCGGATCGCGTGGTGCCCCGCCGCCGCTACCGCCAGCCCGAAACCCTAGCTCACTCCCTCCCTCGCTTGCTCAGATCCGCTCGCCCTCCCTCACTCTTCATGCTGGAAACCCTAGCTGCCAGGCCATGGTGACAGACGGGCGACGACGACGACGACGGGGGTGGCTACCTCGACGACGGCGGTATGGTGTTCCTTCCCCTTCTCTTCCCCGACTCTTTCTCTAACCCCCCCATCTCGTCTCGTCGTCTCTGTAGGTGTGGCCAGCAGCAGAAGCACCACCATGGCCTCCCTTCCTCCAACCCTAGCCGTCCGGCCATGGCGGAGGCCAGATGACTCCCTCTTCCCCTCCTCTCCCGTCACCAGTAGAGGAGAGGAGAGGAGATGAGAGGAGAGGCCATGGCGGCGGCCAGATCCGCGCTGGGACAGGACCTGCTCGTGCTCGTGAGGAGAGGCACGCCATGGAGCTGCTTGTCAAGGACAGGTCCGACCCTTCCCTTCCCTTCCCTTCATTGTATGCAGTTAATCCTAGGGTTATATGTTCTATATTGGAGTAATCTGCATTCAAATTATTTCCTGTGTTATCTTATGAGATTGATGTTCTTAAAATATATATTCTCAATAATAGTACAAATACATGTTTAGACACAACAACTACGACTGCTCCTTATATTAAATAATAAATAATAATTTATGACTGCTCCCTTCTATTTGTTTCTGACAAGAGGATACTCGTGTTTTGGCAGGGGCATTAAAAATCCGTACTCTTCTCTGTATCAATGCAATGTTATTACTTTGGTTGTATCCAAGTATGTCTGCAGTTCACATCCACATAACTAATTATATGTTTCTCACCTATCACAATACCTCTCTACAAGGTTACACATTATGTTACACACTATCTCACCTATCCAGGAAGTATAAGATGAACTCGATAATCTCTAATTAGTTTCTTTATTGCTGTCTAGGTCTTCATGAGCGGATAATCCTTCAACAACGAGTAGATGGGGGTACACGGTTTGGGTTGCTCTTCAGCACTGAAATAGTTTTCCAATTACACACTTTACAATTTTCAGAACTGAGACACAGACTAGTAGGCTATGGGTTGTGGCATCACATTAGTGAAAATAGATGTACAATGCCAATTAGTATTTGTTTGTTGCTTCATCATCCCTCATATAGACTTTCAGGTTTGCCAATATGTACATTCTGTTGAAAGGTTTTTTTTCTTCCTATGGTATAGATTGATGATATAACATGCCTGGCTTAGTACAAGTAATGATCGATGTGGAATGCAAAAGTGTGTGGAGGCTTGATATATCCTGAATTGTTATGCTGACATCATGGGTGAGGACCTATAGGTTTACTAGCAAGCTTAGTTGTTGGAGGTTACCTTCCAGTCTGTGTAAGCTTCTACAGCTTGAATTAAATGCAAGTTTGAATAGGAAGAATTTCCGATTGGACCTATAGCTTAGTTGTTGGAGCTTAACAGAACCCCCATATGCCCAAATAGGTAATGCAACTACCATTTACTTTCAGCTAATAATATACTTGATCTATAAGCAGCAAAGGCTCGGCATTTGTGTAGTTATAGTATTTTTCAGATTATGTGCTTCTATTATAATCATATATTTCGCTTGTTGTCATGTACATTAAGTGAAAAAATAATGCATCTCAAATTGTAACGAATAACATATGCTCCTGAGTGAAACTAGGAAATGTTGCATTGTGATTTGTTTTATTTTCTTTGTACTGAAATAGATATACATTCCAAATGTTTGATTCAGTTTTAATATGTCTGGCCTGTGGTTGAAGGACAATATGATTTGCATGATTTAATTTGAATTGGTCTGACTGTAATAACTTCATGAACTAATTGTGTATTTTTCTTTTCATCATTTCACCACTTGCATTAGGCAACAATTAGATTTGCCTTTGAAGGCTGTTTCCTATATTAACTATATACTTCCTTTTCTCCCCAGTTTGGTACTAATTCATTTGGGGCGTCTGCTCATTACACCCATCGTTTCTCCTCAAAGTCCCATGGTCGTGTTGCTAGTAGAGTTGGAAGGTATATACCGCTGTGATCTTACTTCTATCTTGCCATGTAAACCTCACCGCTTTGCACTTTTTTGATAAACTGGTATATGAGTTTGTAACTCCTTTCTCTTCTCTCTTGAACTGTTTATTTGCAGCACTGCCCTTGATTTTGAAATTGGAGGAGGAAGACGGATGTCAGAGTTTAGTACAGTAAGGATGCTCTATAATATAGGAATCCAGGTGAATATTCTTGCTTCTAAGGTCACCTGTGTTGGATGTGTTCTTAGTTTGCCTCTTTATTTCTCCTTTTGCCTCTGCACTATTGCCAAAACTTTATTTATTTATCTCCTTGAGTGAAATAACAATAGAGATACAAGATAGTATTAACTACTGATTCAAGCAGTAATGGGTAATGAAGCAAACCACTCTTGCATGTTCACTGTTTGTCCAATACAAAAACCAGAATATGAATTGTTACTACAAAGTTCCAATACAAAAGCCAGAATACTTGCAGATTTATTTTACTATTTTGAAAGTTTTTCTTTGGGCCGCTGATTTCTCAAGATTTAGATGATAAGGAGGTGTCTTATTCAGAGTGTGAAGTGCTTGACAGGTTTATTTGTTTGGAAAAAACATGGCTTTGGTATGATGAATGATGCTCTCGAGTCTGAATCTATTTGATATGATGAATTTCTAAGTCTAAACCTTTTTCCTTTTAAGTTAATTGTAGCAGGCGGGCACTGTCCATGAATGAAATAGACGAGGAGGATGAGCAGGACACGACCCCATAGCCGAGCCGACGACCAACCACCAGGGAAGGTTGATCCCTCCCTCTCGACTTTGTTTTATTTCCCCAAGTTATGCATGCTCTGCTCTGGTTTCTGTTCTTGTGGTTGATATACTGCTTGATTGAATTGTATGATGCCACTAGGTTCATCTCATGTTGCCCTTTTTCCTGATGAGCTACTCTACATGTATGAGGCTAGTTAAGATTTGGTTCTAACAAATATTTGCTCCTGCTGCTCTACATGTAAATATTTGCTCCTATTTTGCATGTCATGTTTGCTCCTGCTACATGATGTGTACTAGGAGCTGTTGCTGCTGTACTAGGAGGAGCTGTTGTACATGTCATATTTATTCCTGTACTAGGCTAGTTTAGATTTGGTATATTTGGTGCCAATAGGTTCTTATCTATTAGGATGTTGTTATATGCTTGACAAGTTTAGTTGATTGACAAAAAAATGCCTTTAGTATGATGAATGATGCTCTCGAGTTTGAATCTATTTGATATGATGAATCCAAGTCTGAACCTCTTTCTTGTTTGGTTAATTGCAGTGGACACGTGAAGAAGGGATGGAGCAGCAACGATGGTTCGTCGCACGGAGCTATAGTCAACCTGATGTGGTGCTTTCATCTCCTCGACATAGCGAGTAGTTGTGCTTGGTTTTCTTTCCAGTAGCATAGTTGGAGTTTAGCATGTGTGTGTAGAGGCTGATGGTCTCAAGGCTAACTCCTAGAGTAGTACATGACTTGAAGATGCCTAGCTAGATGTGATACTTTGTGATGGTTTAGTCGACACTGATACTTTGTGATGGTTTGGTCTACTTTGTGATCTCATATGCAACACTTTGTGATACCCTTTGATATATAGATATTTGCTATGGTTCATTTCCATTCTATAGAACATTGTTGTTATATTTGTGATCTATATGGTCTGTTGAATTGCTGAAATAAGTTTTAAAAAAATATGTACAGAAGTTTGCCGTTTGGTGTGCTGCTGGCTGACGGCAGACATATAGTTTGCCGTCTGGCTTGCTGGTTGGCTGACGGCAAAGCCATATATTTTGCCTGCTAGCCGGCTGACGGCAAAGAACTGACGCTGTCCATTAGGGTATCGGTTCTGTCAGATTGCTTTTCTTTGCCGTCTGCCTGACTATTGCCGATGGCAAACCATATGGACTGACGGCAAAATCTTTGCCGTCTGCCCGATCAAAAGCTGACGGCAAAGTATCCCTTTGCCGATTTAGGCTTTGCTGACTATCTTTGCCGTCTGCCTGCTGACGGCAAAGTTTGCCGTCTGTACTTGCCTGACGGCAAACTGCCTGATTCCTGTAGTGATCCTGGCAGTACCATTGTGTGCTTTGCTTTGATCCCGGGGACTGAATAACCATCAAAATTTTCAAAGGCGAAAAAGAAAATTGATTCTTCGAGGCAAATCTTTTAGAGATGCACGAATGGGAAGCTCCAGAATCAAATAAAACTATAGCATTAATGGTGTTGATAGGAAATGTACCAAACACGATGTCCGATGCATTCTGTGCTTCCTCAAATGTCACGTGGTTAACCTACCCCTTTCTTTGATTGTTGTTGGTGTTGAGGTTGTTGTGATGCGGAGCTGCACTAGTACTGCAGCCATTGTTGTTGGGTTTGGGGGCATTATTCCCCTGTTTTGGGCCTTGCCTAGCATAATGCCCCTCTGCTCCACATGCATAACAGGTGATGCCAGGACGGTATATTGCTTCCTTGGCCCTGTTGCTGTAGGAACTGCGGTTTTGTTGCGATCGTGGTGTTGGAATTGCTGGTCGGGGTGCCATAGGCTTCTGAGATTCATTTCGGGGCCTGTTGTTACGAACCTGTACTGACTGGTTCATGCGGCGCTTGCGAATCTCATTCAGGTTGTGGTGCTCATTTTCCAGGATGATAGCCTTGTCTACCAGTGTTTTGAAATCTGGAAAAGTATGGACTACCAGTTGGCACTTTAAAGATGGAACAAGCCCGTCGAGAAATTTCTCTATTTTTTTGCTTTCTGTCATATATTCATCATTGGCATACCGGGCTAGCTGAGTAAACTGGTCAAGATACTGGGTTACCGTTGTGCCTCGTTGCTTGAGATCCTCAAATTCTCTTTTCTTCAATTTCATGATGCTGTTTGGAATATGTGCACCTCGGAAGCTTTCCTTGAATTGCTCCCAGGTGATGTCTGCTCCATTGGGATGCGTGTGTCATATATTTTCCCACCATGATGCTGCTGTTCCAGAAAAATAATGCAGAGCGTATAGTATTTTTTCCTGGTCCGTACACTGAGCTATGACCAATTTTCTCTCAATATCACGCAGCCAGTCGTCTGCCTCCATAGGGTTGTCTGTGTGAGAAAAGACAGTCGGATTGGTTCTCTGAAGTTCAGATAGCTTTGATCTGGGTTGATGCTGTCCTTGGTGATTTCCCATATTTTTCAAATGCTGCATCATTTCCTGGTGCTGCTGCTGACTTTATTCATAAAGATGGCATACTTGTGAGAATGCTGAATCATTGCTTTGCTGACTTGTCTGTCCTGGTGTGAAGTTAATTATTTCCCATTTGTGCAAAGTTATCCTCTGGTGGACTAGGCATAGAACGAGTGCAGGGACGATGCATTTTCTTTCTAGGGTATTGGTGTAAACTCCGATGAGGAAAGAAATTATAAAGGAAAAAAAATTAAGAGACTGAAAATAATTCCCCCCAAACTGTAGGTACATATAAGTAGCGAGTTATATTATACATGCAAGACTTCATTATACATTACTCTCATCATAGTCGTCATGACAGATTATTTAGACTAGTGAACTTCTCCATCCTCTTAGCATGCTGCGATCCAAGGTCTACTACTCCCCATCTTACAAATAAGAAAAGAAATAGAAAATAAATATTTTACAGCTACACTCTCATAAGAGGTGACTGCGGTGCTGATGCCTAGTCTGCTATCACGGAGTGTCTGGAACGTCATAGGCCCTACTGAGGGTAAGTCCCAGACGGGGTGCTGAAGACTCGACCTCCTCCTCCTCGGGTATGGTCTCCAGTTGGGCAGCTGTCGATGTCATGCCTACCCGTGGTGGTACTGTACTCGTAGGCGGTGAAGCTCTAACCAGAGTGGGGGCAGCCAAGCGACTAGACTCATCGCTCGGGGATGTGTGTCGAATCGCAGAAAGAGTAGGAGGATCGTATGGTGGAGTCGGAATGCGAGGGGCGCGTGGTGAAGGAGAACGGAACTCACTCCTACGAGGAACCCTCGCATGAGCCAAGTCCATCCGTGCGGCGAGATAGTCGTCCACCAGTGAGGTGAAGACCGACTCTAGAGCCATGATGTACTGGACAAGGGGCTCAATCGCCTCATCCCTTTCTCCCGTGGTGCAAGAGAAAGCATAGTGGCTAGTGTATGGAACATGGCATGGGAGATAATGATAGGGACGTGTCTGCATGACTGGAAGAATGTCCCTAAGATGAGCGATGGCCTCTTGGGCAGCCATCTGGATAGCATGCCTCTCAGTAGGCATGACTCTCCCCACAAACCAATAGTTGCGATGAGGCTCCCATGTCCACCCCGAATATATACCGAGGCCTGGTACATAATCAGGGTGTCTGAGATCCTGTCGGGATAGACTGTGTACTTCGGACGGCTCATAGATCCCATCGCGAGCCTGGCGATGTAGACGAGAAGGCGGAAAAACCCCGCAGGCTCGTTGGCAAAAATCTGGGTCGGCCATTTGCCGCCAGACATCTACAACAGTAGACAAAAAATCCAAATAGTCATATCATAAATATATGATGACCAAGGAAAATTTGTTACAATGCATGAGATGCTACTAAAATTTGTTAGAACCGACTGTACTACTAGCAATCGCACCAAGGGCTTCCTACAGTCAGCCTGGCTCTGATACTAAGGTTTGTCGGGCTGGTTCCCGGAATAAATCTTGGAATAGCCTCAAGTCACACTAGCCCCAAGATCAGAACAACTGGTGGACTCCCTTGATATAGATATCTAGTACCTACATAATATTACACAAGGTTGAGCCAGAGTGCTCAACATTTATTACAGACTTGTCATTATATGACGGTGGCGGTATAAGATAGTGGTGTGGTGATTTTACAACACCGATACAATAAAGTAAAGCCAAGCGTCAGTGTGAGGCTTGACTATTTTATTAGTGGGGCGGAAGCACTGCGGATGATACACGTGGTAGACTCCAAGACCACAAGGTGACTGACTGGGAACACCTCTAAGCGTCGGGCTCGCTAGCGCACTCTACCTCCTTAAGATCGTCTTTGTCCAGGTCTGGCCAAATTAACAAGCCAGGGACAAGCCAGTGAGTATGTTTGAATGTACTCGCAAACATGATGAACAAAAGACATACTGAATGCAATAGAGTGCATATGATCATGATGGACTAATTTATATGCATATGCTGACCAAAATTAAAGCATGGCAGGATAAATATCAATACGGTGTGGATGGGTAAATATATCATTTTAGTAATAAACCAAGAAATATAATATGGAATATCAGGCGTTAGACCGCTCGAGGTTTCCAAGAAAATAAAATGGAACATCGGGCATTGGACCGCCCGAGGATTCCAAGAAACTAAAATGGAACATCGGGCGTTGGACCGCCCGAGGATTCCAAGAAAATAAATGCCAAACGGGTGTCTGAATGCGACACCTCGAGAGATCTTGAAAAGAAATGCCAAACGGGTGTCTGAATGCGACGCCTCGAGAGGTCTTGAAAAGAAATGCCAAACGGGTGTCTGAATGCGACGCCTCGAGAGGTCTTGAAAATAAATGAGTATCCAGGTGGCACAACCATCCCAAGAGATACTAAAAAAAAAAGAAATGAGTATCCAGGTGGCACAACCATCCCAAGAGATACTAAAAAAAAGAAATGAGTATCCAGGTGGCACAACCATCCCAAGAGATACTCAAGGTTACACAGAAGAGAAAAGGTTAGTCCACAGTAATATTCACGTTAACAATAATATTCATGATAGGATTCGTAGCGACAATAATCATCCTGCAAAAGTGAATCATGCTCAATTTTAATTATTTCCTTCGAAGACCGACACCGGGACCGACACTTGACCCTTCCCAACTAACGTCCTTGACCGTGGACACGGCTATTCGAATAGGTTTAACTCTGCAGAGGTTGTGCTCTTTACCCACAAGTATAGGATTTCTTTAGTCAACCTCGAAACATTGACTAATTCCGATCACGTTTTTTGGGTTGAAAACACACCTTACCAGCACACACCAGATTAACTTTCCTGATACCAGGAATCACCCAAAGCATCGTTCAAGAAAAACTCTAAGACGGGGAGACCACCGTCTCGAATAGCAGGGGATCACAATTTATAGCGCGTGGAATACAAGGGGTGCCCCCCTCTCAGCCTAGCCGGATACACCCATGCCCCCTGACCCAATAACTGGCATTAGTCCATGGCCATGGAACCCTCATCACGGCCCCTCTATGTGGTGTGTACTTGGAAAGGGGTTAGCAACTTACTAAGCCGTACTCCCCTCACGGGAAGACAAGTGGCAGCACTACTTTTAGCTAGGCATGACGGAACAAGACTCGATCTACGTCGACTCAGGAGATTTTATTATCATGACTAGCACGCTTCACATGCCACAGTGACACCATCGTGCCATGACGTGATTCGTGCTAACCGCCACGACATGGACAGGGGGTATACCACTGGTATATAACCAACTTAATCCAAGTTAATGATTTTTAAATGCATGCATGAAATGCACAAATGAAATATGACCGTGCAGGCACCTACTGCCCACCACATATCGGTGATCACTTATGCAACCATGTATGCAAACACCATATCCCAAGTTCAAAAAATGCTTGCCTTGATCAAAGTAGGCAGAAGGTGATCCCTCGAAATTTTCAGCAAAGTTTCCCTCCTCGTTTTCTATAAAATAAGAATTCAAAATCCAATCAAAAATTTTGTGACAGCACAAAAATTGACTCAAAATATTTTTAAATAAATACTAAAAAAACTAGAGTGAAAAAGAAAATTTTCAGAAAAAGAATCAATTAAAAATGTGTTGTGGTTAAAAAGTAATAAGAGTTTTAAAACCAGGGACCATTCTATGAATAAAATTTTGCTAGCGGGTCCCTGAGCAGTAAAACAGAAAGCGCCTCGGGCGGGAATACGTTTTCTAGTTTAGAAAGCATACTGAGGCAAAAACACTTCTGAAATAAACAGAAAAGAAGAAAATTCTGACGGTGGGGTCCCACCTGTCAGGTTTAAAATTTAAATGCAACTTGCGCGTGTGAATAGAGAGGATGCGGCGGTCACCGGCGGTGATCGCTTGGGTTTTAGGGGACGACGATGATATGAACGTGCTCGGGGGAGTGTTCCGCGTCGGTGGGTGGTGGTGGTGGTCGCCGGCGAGCACCGTGGTGACGGCGGTGTCAACTCCAGCGGACGGCGGCGTCGGGTGGTGGTGGATCTCGTCGGGGAGGGCTCCGGACGTCGAATTGACGTGCGGGATGGATGAGGTGGTGCACCAGGAGCCTACTGATGGAATTTGAGAGGTGGAGATGGACGTAAGGCGTCGTGGCGATCTCGGTGATAGTGGCGGATTGGGCGGCCGGAGTCGGGGAAGAAGGCTTCCCCGAGGTCGTCGAACTCCTCTGGGTGGCGATGGGGGATGGGTGGAGGCAATGTGGGTGCAGAATGGAGCTCGGGGCATCCCTTCTATAGGCCAGGCGGAGATGACTGCTACTAGTAGCTTGCATTAGTATTTCCCCGAAGAGGAAGGGATGATGCAGCACAGTAGAGATAAGTATTTCCCTCGATTACGAAACCAAGGTTATCGAACCAGTAGGAGAATCACACAACACCTAGTAAGCAGTACCTGCACACAAACAACAAATCCTTGCACCTAACGCAAACAAGGGGTTGTCAATCCCTTGGCGGTAAGATTGCAAGATTAAATTGTTTTTGATAGATTGATAGATTGCAGTAAAAATACTAAATAAAATAAATAAAAGAAAATGGCAGCAATATTTTTAGGGTTTTAGTAATATGATTTTGATAGACCCGGGGGCCATAGATTTCACTAGAGGCTTCTCTCGAGAAAATAGCATACGGTGGGTAGACAAATTACTGTTAGGCAATTGATAGAAAAGCAAATAATCTTGACGATATCCAAGGCAATGATCATGTATATAGGCATCACGTCCAAGATTAGTAGACCGACTCCTGCCTGCATCTACTACTATTACTCCACACATCGACCGCCATCCATCATGCATCTAGTGTATTAAGTCCATAAGAACGGAGTAATGCCTTAAGAACGATGACATGATGTAGACAAGACAGACTCACGAATTAATAAACCCAATGAATAGATCCCATCTTTTTACCCTTAGTAGCAACGATACATACGTGTCATGTCCCCTTCTGTCACTGGGATTGAGCACCGCAAGATCGAACCCACTACAAAGCACCTCTTCCCATGGCAAGATAAATCAACTTAGTTGGCCAAACCAAATCAATAGATCGGAGAAGAAATATGAGGCTATAATAATCATGCATAAAAGAGTGCAGCAAAGACTCAAATAATTTCATGGATAATCTGATCATAAACTCACAATTCATCGGATCCCAACAAACACACCGCAAAGAAAGATTACATCGGATAGATCTCCAAGAACATCAAGGAGAACATTGTATTGAACATCAAAAAGAGAGAAGAAGCCATCTAGCTACTGCCTATGGACCCGAAGGTCTATGGTAAACTACTCACGCATCATCGGAGAGGCAGCAAGGTTGATGTAGAGCCCCTCCGTGATCGATTCCCCCTCTGGCAGATTACCGGAGAAGGACCCCAGATGGGATCTCTCTGGAACAGAGGCTTGCGGCGGCATAAAAAGTATTTCGTGGACTCCCCTGAGGGTTTCTGATTTTTCTGGAATTTATATTGCTGGAATTAGGTCAAACGGAGCTTGGTGGGGCCCACGAGGCACCAGGGCGCGTCTGTCCCCCCCAGGCGCGCCCTGGTGGCTCGTGGGGCCCACCAAGGTCTTCTGGCCTCCCCTCAAAGCTTCTGGTATTCTTCTTGCCCAAGAAAAAATCTCCAAAAAGTTTCACCGTGAGAATAACACACCTAGCATGGAAGATATTGGCTACCCCCTTCCGCTTCATGAGCGGTACGGGCACACAAAACAGAAAAATTATTTTGAAATTTAGAGTTGGCACACGCAAATTTACTTGGAACGGCATTGGAATACCGCATATAGGTAGATATAGTGGACTCATAAGGCAAAACTGGTTTTAAGGACTTTGGATGCACAAGCAGTATTTCCACTTAGTACAAATGAAGGATAGCAAAAGATTGAGAAGCAACCAACCAAAAAACGAAAACGGTCATAAACATGCATTGAACATAACTAACACTGAATAATGCACCATAGTAGGATATAACTTCATTGCATAACTATTGACTTAACATGCTTGCATAGGGAATCACAAACCTTAACACTAATATTCTTACTTAAGCACAATTACTCACTAACATGGCATCACATATCATCATTTCCATATCGCAAAATTTTTGCAAGGAATCACACTTGTCATGTCCAATGATCTATATGAAAGTTTTTATCTATATCCCTCTTGAATATTCATCACTTTGGGACCAACTGCATAACATGTGCAAATTACCGTTACTATCATCATCTCTCAAAAAGATTTAAGTGAAGCATGAGAGTGCAAATATTTCTTCAAAATTTCAATCTTAACAATTCTCAAAATAATATAAGTGAAGCACAAGAATTCATTTCTTCAAAATTTTAATCAAGTCAATTCTCAAAATGATATAAGTGAAGCATGAGAATTTATTTCTACAAAATTTCAGTCAACTCTCAAAATAATATAAGTGAAGCATGAGAGTTTATTTCTACAAAATTTCAGTCAACTCTCAAAATAATATAAGTGAAGCATGAGAGTTTATTTCTACAAAATTTCAGCCACCACCGTGCTCAAAAGGATTTAAGTGAAGCACTAGAGCAACTGCCTAGCTCAAAAAATTTAAGTGAAGCACATAGAGTATTCTACAAATTATGATGATAACGTGTGGCTCTCTCAAAATAGGTGTGTGCAGCAAAGATGTGTTGGAAATATGCCCTAGAGGCAATAATAAAATGGTTATTATTATATTTCCTTGTTCATGATAATCGTTTATTATCCATGCTATAATTGTATTGGTTGGAAACACAAACACATGTGTGGATACGTAGACAACAAGATGTCCCTAGTGAGCCTCTACCGAACTAGCTCGTTGATCAAAGATGGCCATGGTTTCCTGGTCATAGACATGATTTGTCATTTGATAACGGGATCACATCATTAGGAGAATGATGTGATGGACAAGACCCAAACTATGAACGTAGCATATGATCGTGTCAAGTTTATTGCTATCGTTTTTGCATGTCAAGTATCTGTTCCTATGACCATGAGATCATGCAACTCACTGACACCGGAGGAGTACCTTGTGTGTATCAAACGTCACAACGTAACTGGGTGACTATAAATGTGCTCTACAGGTATCTCCAAGGGTGTCTGTTGAGTTGGCATGGATCAAGACTGGGATTTGTCACTCCGTATGACGGAAAGGTATCTCAAGGCACACTCGGTAATACAGCATCACAATAAGCTTGCAAGAAATGTGACTAAATAGTTAGCCACGGGATCTTGTATTACGGAACGAGTAAAGAGACTTGCCGGTAACGAGATTGAACTAGGTATGGAGATACCGACGATCGAATCTCGAGCAAGTAACATATCGCCGGACAAAGGGAATTGCATACGGGATTAACTGAATCCTTGACATCGTGGTACAACCGACAAAGATCTTCGTTGAATATGTAGGAACCAATATGGGCATCCAGGTCCCGCTATTGGTTATTGACCGGAGAGGAGTCTCGGTCATGTCTGCATATTCCCGAACCCGTAGGGTCGCACGCTTAATGTTCGGTAGCACTAGGGTAGTATTGAGATATTAATAGTGGAAAGTCCAAAGGTTGTTAGGAGTCCCGGATGGGATCCGGGACATCACGAGGAGCTCCGGAATAGTCCGGAGGTAAAGATTCATATATGGAAAGTTGTTATCGGGTTTCGGAAAAAGTTCGAGTTTTTTTCGGTATTGTACCGGGAAGGTTCTAGAAGGTTCCAAAGTGGGGCCCACCTGCATGGGGGACCCACATGAACGTGGGTAGTGGGGAAAGTCCCCACAACCCTGGTCTAGGCGCACCAAGATCCTCCCTTAAAAGGAATAGTATCATATCCCAAAGGGATAAGATCAGGAGCCCTAAAAAAGGGGATAGCGATCGGTGGAGAAGGAAAGGAGGGATTTCCTTCCTCCCCCTTTGGCCAATGATCCTAGGGGGCAAGCCACCAGCCCCCTCCACGCCTATATAAAGGTGGGGAGGCATTGGGGGCAGCCACCCCTTGGACCCTTGCCCGTTACCTCTCCCAACTCCTCCCACGTTTCACCGGTACGCGCTTGGCGAAGCCCTGCCGGAATTCCGCTGCCACCACCACCACCATACCGTTGTGTTGGTCCCGATCTCATCTACCCCCTCTCTCTTGCTTCCTGGATCAAGAAGGAGAGGACGTCGCCGAGCTGCACTTGTGCTAAACTCGGAGGTGCCGTCCGTTCGGCACTTGATCGGGAGTTCGTGGACGGATCGTGATTGGATCGCGAAGACGTTCGACTACAGCAACCACATTTCTTAACACTTCCGCTTAGCCATCTACAAGGGTATGTAGATCCAATCTCTCCTCTCGTAGATGTGCATCTCCTAGATTGATCTTGGTGAGCGTAGGAATTTTTTTCCCATGCAATGTTCCCCATCAGTGGCATCATGAGCTAGGTCTTTGCGTAGATGACATCACGAGTAGAACACAAAGGAGTTTGTGGGCGTTGATATTCAGATTTCTTCCTTCCTTGGTATTTTCTTGATTCAGCGGTATTGTGGGATGAAGCGGCACAGACCAACTTTACATGTCCTCGTACATGAGACCGGTTCCATCGACTGACATGCGACTTTGTTGCATAAGATGGCTGGCGGGTGTCTGTCTCTCCCACCTTAGTTGAATCGGATTCGACGAAGGCGGTCCTTATAGAAGGTTAAATAGCAACTTGCATATCACCGTTGTGGTTTTGCGTAGGTAAGAATCGTTCTTGCTAGATACCCATAGCAGCCACGTAAAACATGCAACAACAAATTAGAGGACGTCTAACTTGTTTTTGCAGGGTATGTTGTGATATGATATGGCCAAAGATATGATGAAATATATCTGATGTATGAGATGGTCATATTTTGTAATAGTTTATCTCGGCTTGCATGTCGATGAATACGGCAACCGGCAGGAGCCATAGGGTTGTCTTTAATTATTGTATGACCTGCGTGTCAATCATTAAGCGCTATGTAATGCTTTACTTTATCGCTAAATGGTAGCAATAGTAGTAGAAGCATGGTTGGCATGACAACCCCTATGGCGACGCGATGATGGAGATCATGATGATGGAGATCATGGTGCCATGCCGGTGATGATGGAAATCATGCCGGTGCTTTGGAGATGGAGATCAAAAGCACAAGTTCATGGCCATATCATGTCACTTATGATTTGCATGTGATGTTAATCTTTTTATGCATCTTATTTTGCTTAGGACGACGGTAGCATTATAAGGTGATCCCTCTCTAAAATTTCAAGATAAAATTGTGTTCTCCCCAAGTGTGCACCGTTGTGAAAGTTCGTCGTTTCGAAGCACCATGTGATGATCGGGTGTGATAGACTCTACGTTCACATACAACGGGTGCAAGCCAGTTTTGCACATGCAGAACACATGGGTTAAACTTGACGAGCCTAGCATGTACAGACATGGCCTCGAAACACAAGAGACCAAATGGTCGAACATGAGTCATATAGTAGATATGATCAACATGGAGATGTTCACCATTGAAACCACCTAATCTCAAGTGATGATCGGACTTGGGTTGGTGAATTTGGATCATGTTACACTCGGACAACCGGAGGGATGTCGATTTGAGTGGGAGTTTTTAAGTAAACTAAACTCATTATCTTGAACAATAGTCTAAGTTGTCTTTGCAAATTTATGTTGTAGATCAATGGCTCGCGCAGTAGCTCCCCTGAATTTCAATGCGTTCCTAGAGAAAGCCAAGCTGAAAGAAGATGGAAGTAACTTTGTAGACTGGGCCCATAATCTGAGGATTATCCTCACGGCTGCCCAAAAGTCTTATGTCCTTGATGCACCGCCTGGTGAGCAACCCCCTCCAGCGTATGTGGATGTTATGAACGCCTAGCAGGCGCGTGTTGATGACTACTCAATAGTTCAGTGCGCCATGTTGTATGGCTTAGAACCGGGACTTCAAAGGTGTTTTGAACGTCATGGAGCATATGAGATGTTCCAGGAGTTGAAGTTTATTTTTGAGAAGAATGCCCGAATCGAGAGGTGTGAGACCTCCGATAAGTTCTATGCTTGCAAGATGGAGGAGAACGGGTCTGTCAGTGAACACATACTCAAAATGTTTGGGTATTACAACCGTCTGGCTGAGTTGGGAGTTGTGCTCCCGCCAGAGGCGATCACTGACAGATTTCTTCAATCGCTACCACCTAGCTACAAGAGCTTCGTGTTGAACTATAACATGCAAGGGATGAACAAGTCAGTCGCCGAGCTGTTTGCGATGCTGAAAGTCACTGAGTCAGACATCCAGAAGGAGCATCAAGTGTTGATGGTCAATAAAACCACTAGTTTTAAGAAGAATGGCAAGGTCAAGAAAGGAAACTTCAAGAAGAGTGGCAAAGTAGTTGCCCCTCCCGTGAAGAAACGTAAGGCTGGGCCCAAGCCGGAAACTGAGTGCTTCTATTGCAAGGGAACCGGTCACTGGAAGCGGAATTTCCCCAAGTATCTGGCCGACAAGAAGGGGGCCAACGCCAAACAAGGTATATATGATATACATGTTATTGATGTGTACCTTACCAACTCTCGTTGTAGTGCCTAGGTATTTGATACCGGTGCGGTTTCTCACATTTGCAACTCAAAGCAGGAACAGCGGAATAGACGGAGGCTGGCAAAGGACGAAGTGATGATGCGCGTGGGAAATGGTTCCATGGTTGATGTGATCGCCGTTGGCACGCTCGCTCTTCGATTACCATCGGGATTAGTGATGAACCTGAATAATTGTTATTTAGTGTCTGCGTTGAGCATGAACATTATATCTGGATCTTGTTTAATGCGAGACAGTTACTCATTTAAATCAGAGAATAATGGTTGTTCTATTTATATGGGTAATATGTTTTATGGTCATGCACCCATTGTGAGGGGTTTATTCTTATTGAATCTCGATAGTGACGGTACACATGTTCATAACATTGATGCCAAAAGATGTAGAGTTGATAATGATAGTACCACTTTCTTGTGACACTGCCGCTTAGGTCATATTGGTGTAAAACGCATGAAGAAACTCCATGCTGATGGACTTTTGGAGTCACTTGATTTTGAATCACTTGACACATGCGAACCATGCCTCATGGGCAAGATGACTAAGACCCCGTTCTCCGGAACAATGGAACGGGCAAGTGACTTGTTGGAAATCATACATACTGATGTGTGCGGTCCGATGAGCATTGAGGCACGCGGTGGATATCGTTATTTTCTCACCTTCACCGACGATTTGAGTAGATATGGGTATATTTACTTAATGAAACACAAGTCTGAAACGTTTGAAAAGTTCAAGCAATTTCAGAGTGAAGTTGAGAATCATCGTAACAAGAAAATCAAATTCCTACGATCTGATCGAAGGGGAGAATATCTGAGTTATGAGTTTGGCAGTCACTTAAGACAATGTGGAATTGTTTCACAGTTGACGCCACCTGGAACACCACATCGTAATGGTGTGTCCGAACATCGTAATCGAACCTTATTGGATATGGTGCGTTCTATGATGTCTCTTACCGATCTGCCACTATCATTTTGGGGTTATGCGTTAGAGACAGCTGCATTCACTTTAAATAGGGCACCATCTAAGTCCGTTGAGACGACACCGTATGAACTGTGGTTTGGCAAGAAACCAAAGTTGTCATTTCTTAAAGTTTGGGGATGCGATGCTTATGTCAAAAGGCTTCAGCCAGAAAAGCTTGAACCCAAAGTGGACAAATGCGTCTTCATAGGATACCCAAAAGAGACGGTTGGGTATACCTTCTATCTCAGATTCGAAGGCAAAGTGTTTGTCGCTAAGAACAGGCCCTTTCTCGAGAAAGAGTTTCTCTCGAAAGAATTGAGTGGGAGGAAGATAGAACTTGATGAAGTTGTTGAACCTTTACTTCAAGCAGAGAGTAGCACTGCACAGAAAGATGTTTTTGTGGAACCTACGTCAGTTGAAGAGGAAGCTGATGATGGTGATCATGAAGCTTCGGATCAAGTTACTATCAAACCTCGTAGGTCGACAAGGATACGTACTGCTCCTGAGTGGTACGGTAACCCTGTCTTGAATGTCATGTTGTTGGACAACGATGAATCTACGAGCTATGGAGAAGCGATGGTGGGCCCAGATTCTGACAAATGGTTAGAGGCCATGAAATCCGAGATGGGGTCCATGTATGAAAACAAAGTATGGACTTTGGAAGTATTACCTGATGGGCGAAAGGCCATTCAGAATAAATGGATCTTCAAGAAGAAGACGGACGCAGATGGTAATGTCACCGTCCATAAAGCTCGACTTGGGGCAAAGGGTTTTTCACAAGTTCAAGGAGTTGACTACGATGAGACTTTCTCACCCGTAGCGATGCTTAAGTCCGTCAGAATCATGTTAGCAATAGATGCATTTTTCGATTATGAAATTTGGCAGATGGATGTCAAAACTGCGTTCCTTAACGGTTTTCTTAAGGAAGAATTGTATATGGTGCAACCAGAATGTTTTGTCGATCCAGAGAATGCTGACAAAGTTTGCAAACTCTAGCGATCCATTTATGGACTGGTGCAAGCGTCTCGGAGTTGGAATCTTCACTTTGATGAGGTGATCAAAGCGTTTGGGTTTATACAAGTTTACGGAGAAGCTTGTATTTACAAGAAAGTGAGTGGGAGCTCTATAGCGTTTCTAATATTATATGTGGATGACATATTACTGATTGGAAACAATATAGAACTTTTGGAAAGCGTGAAGGAATATTTGAATAAGAGTTTTTCAATGAAGGACCTAGGAGAAGCTGCTTTCATATTAGGCATCAAGATCTATAGAGATAGATCGAGACGCTTAATAGGACTTTCACAAAGCACATACCTTGATAAGATTTTGAAGAAGTTCAAAATGGATCAGTCCAAGAAGGGGTTTTTGCCTGTTTTGCAAGGTGTGAAGTTGAGTAAGATTCAATGCCCAGCGACTACAGAGGATAGAGAAAAGATGAGTGTCATCCCCTATGCTTCTGCCATAGGCTCTATCATGTATGCGATGCTGTGCACAAGACCAGATGTCAGCCTTGCCATAAGTATGGCCGAAAGGTTTCAAAGTGATCCAGGAGTGGAACACTGGACAGCGGTCAAGAATATTCTTAAGTACCTGAAAAGGACTAAGGAAATGTTTCTCGTTTATGGAGGTGATCAAGAGCTCGTCGTAAAGGGTTACGTCGATGCAAGCTTTGACACTGATCCGGATGACTCTAAGTCTCAAACCGGATACATATATATTCTGAATGGGGGAGCGGTAAGCTGGTGCAGTTCCAAGCAAAGCGTGGTAGCTGATTCTACATGCAAAGCGGAGTACATAGCTGCCTCGGAGGCGGCGAAGGAAGGTGTCTGGATGAAGCAGTTCATGACATATCTTGGAGTTGTGCCCAGTGCACTGGACCCGATGACTCTGTTCTGTGACAACACTGGTGCCATTGCTCTAGCCAAGGAACCAAGGTTTCACAAGAGGACCAGACACATAAAGTGACGCTTCAATTCCATCCGCGATGCGATCAAGGAGGAGGATATAAACATTTTCAAAGTGCACACGGATCTGAATGTTGCAGATCCGTTGACTAAACGTCTTCCACGAGCAAAACATGATCAACACCAGAACTCTATGGGTGTTAGATTCATAACCATGTAATGCTAGATTATTGACTCTAGTGCAAGTGGGAGACTGTTGGAAATATGCCCTAGAGGCAATAATAAAATGGTTATTATTTTATTTCCTTGTTCATGATAATCGTTTATTATCCATGCTATAATTGTATTGGTTGGAAACACAAATACATGTGTGGATACGTAGACAACAACATGTCCCTAGTGAGCCTCTATCGGACTAGCTCGTTGATCAAAGATGGCCATGGTTTCATGGTCATAGACATGAGTTGTCATTTGATAACGGGATCACATCATTAGGAGAATGATGTGATGGACAAGACCCAAACTATGAACGTAGCATATAATCGTGTCAAGTTTATTGCTATCGTTTTTGCATGTCAAGTATTTGTTCCTATGACCATGAGATCATGCAACACACTGACACTGGAGGAGTACCTTGTGTGTATCAAACGTCACAATGTAACTGGGTGACTATAAAGGTGCTCTACAGGTATCTCTGAGGGTGTCTGTTGAGTTGGCATGGATCAAGACTGGGATTTATCACTCCGTATGACGGAAAGGTATCTCAGGGCCCACTTGGTAATACAGGATCACAATAAGCTTGCAAGCAATGTGACTAAAGATTTAGCCACGGGATCTTGTATTACAGAACGAGTAAAGAGACTTGCCGGTAACGAGATTGAACTAGGTATGGAGATACTGACGATCGAATCTCGGGCAAGTAACATATCGCCGGACAAAGGGAATTGCATACGGGATTGACTGAATCCTTGACATCGTGGTTCAACCGATAAAGATCTTCGTTGAATATGTAGGAACTAATATGGGCATCCAGGTCCCGCTATTGGTTATTGACCGGAGAGGAGTCTCGATCATGTCTGCATATTCCCGAACCCGTAGAGTCGCACGCTTAACGTTCAGTAGCGCTAGGGTAGTATTGAGATATTAATAGTGGAAAGTCCGAAGGTTGTTAGGAGTCCCGGATGGGATCCGGGACATCACGAGGAGCTCCGGAATAGTCCGGAGGTAAAGATTCATATATGGAAAGTTGTTATCGGGCTCCGGAAAAAATTTGAGTTTTTTTCGGTATTGTACCGGAAAGGTTCTAGAAGGTTCCGGAGTGGGGCCCACCTGCATGGGGGACCCACATGAACGTGGGTAGTGGGGAAAGTCCCCACAACCCTGGTCTAGGCGCACCAAGATCCTCCCTTAAAAGGAATAGTATCATATCCCAAAGGGATAAGATCAGGATCCCTAAAAAAGGGGATAGTGATCGGTGGAGAAGGAAAGGAGGGATTTCCTTCCTCCCCCTTTGGCCAACGACCCTAGGGCCTTGGAGGGCAAGCCACTAGCCCCCTCCACGCCTATATAAAGGTGGGGAGGCGTTGGGGGCAGCCACCCCTTGGACCCTTGCCCGTTACCTCTCCCAACTCCTCCCACGTTTCACCGGTACGCGCTTGGCGAAGCCCTGCCGGAATTCCGCTGCCACCACCACCACCATACTGTCGTGTTGGTCCCGATCTCATCTACCCCCTCTCTCTCGCTTGCTGGATCAAGAAGGAGAGGATGCCTCCGAGCTGCACGTGTGCTAAACTCGGAGGTGCCGTCCGTTCGGCACTTGATCGGCAGTTCGTGGACGGATCGTGATTGGATCACAAAGACGTTCGACTACATCAACCGCGTTTCTTAACGCTTCCGCTTAGCGATCTACAAGGGTATGTAGATCCAATCTCTCCTCTCATATATGTGCATCTCCTAGATTGATCTTGGTGAGCGTAGGAATTTTTTTGTTTCCCATGCAACGTTCCCCATCAAGATGATTGTGACAAACTAAAAAGCAAACAAAGCAAAGACTCATATCATACAAGACACTCCAAGAAAAACACATATCATGTGACGAATAAAAATATAGCTCCAAGTAAAATTACCGATGGTCGGTAGAATAAAGAGGGGATGCCTTCTGGGGCATCCCCAAGCTTAGACGCCTGAGTCTTCCTTGAATATTACCTTGGGGTGCCTCTGGCATCCCCAAGCTTAGGCTTTTGCTACTCCGTATTCCTTCATCCATCGTGATCTCACCCAAAACTTGAAAACTTCAATCACACAAAACTCAACAAAACCTTCATGAGATCCGTTAGTATAACAAAACAAATAACTACTATAAGGACTGTTGCAAACCCATTCATATTTTATTTTTGCATTATACCTACTGTACTCTAACTTCACCATGGTTTATACCCCCCGATACAATCTTGATGACCCACAAGTATAGGGGATCAATCGTAGTCCTTTCGATAAGTAAGAGTGTCGAACCCAACGAGGAGCAGAAGGAAATGACAAGCGGTTTTCAGCAAGGTGTTTTCTGCAAGCACTGAAATTATCGGTAACAGGTAGTTTGATAGCAAGATAATTTGTAACAAGTGACACGTAACAATAGTAACAAAGTGTGCAGCAATATAGCCCAATCCTTTTTGTAGCAAAGGACAGGCCGGAACGATCTCTTATAATAAGTAAAGCATTCTCGAGGACACATGGGAATTTCATCTAGTCACTTTCACCATGTTAGTTTGATTCGCGTTCGCTACTTTGATAATTTGATATGTGGGTGGACCGGTGCTTGGGTGCTGCCCTTACTTGGACAAACCTCCCACTTATGATTACCCCCTCTCGCAAGTATCCGCAACTACGAAAGAAGAATTAAGATTACTCTAACCATAGCATTAAACATGTGGATCCAAATCAGCCCCTTACGGAATAGCGCATAAACTAGGGTTTAAGCTTCTGTCACTCTAGCAACCCATCATCTAATTACTACTCCACAATGCATTCCCTTAGTCCCAAAGATGGTGAAGTGTCATGTAGTCGACGTTCACATGACACCACTAAGAGAATCACAACATACACATCATCAAAATATCGAACGAATACCAAATTCACATGATTACTTATGACAAGACTTCTCCCATGTCCTCAAGAACAAAAGTAACTACTCACACATCATAAACATGTTCATGACCAGTAGGGTATTGAATTGCATAATAGATCTGAACATATAATCTTCCACCAAGTAAACCAACAAGCATCAACTACAAGGTGTAATCAACACTGCTAGCAACCCACAGGTACCAATCTGAGGTTTTGAGACAAAGATTGAATAAAAGAGATGAACTAGGGTTTGAGATGAGATGGTTCTGGTGAAGATGTTGATGAAGATTAGCCCTCCCACGATAAGAGGGTAGCTGGTGGTGTCGATGGCGACGATTTCCCCCTCCCAGAGGGAAGTATCCCCGGCAGAATCTCTCCGCCGGAGAGCAAAAGTGCTCCTGCCCAAGTTCCGCCTCGAGACAGCGGCGCACCATCCCGAAAGTCTTCTCTTTATTTTTTTAGGTCAAATGCCCTTATATACCAGAAAATGGGGGCCAGAAGTGGGCCAGGGGCCCCACGAGGTACCAGGGCGCGCCTGGGGGGGGGGGGGTGGCGCGCCCTGGTGCCTCGTAGGCACCTGGGTGGCCCCCTCTGGTACTTTTTGCTTCCAATATTTTTTATATATTTCAAAATAATTCTCCAGAAAATTTCAGCTCATTTGGAGTTGTGCAGAATAGGTATCTTGACAGAGCTTTTTCAGGTCCAGAATTCCAGCTGCCGGTATTCTCCCTCCTTGTGTGAATCTTGCATATTTAGAGAGAAAAGGCATTAGAATAGCTCCACAAAGTTTTATATGGATTAAAAACACTATAAATAACAGTAGTAAAACATGATGCAAAATGGATGTATCAAATCCATAAATTCATCAAAACAAGCAAGTAGTGCATCAAAAACAGAATCTGTCAAAAACAGAACAGTCTGTAGCAATATATTTAAAAGCCATACTTATGTAACTCCAATTTTTTTGAAAAATTAGGACAACGTGGGCAATTCATATACCAATACTTTGTAAAAAATTCAGATTTTTCTGACGCTACAGTACAGAAACAAAATTCGGGCACTGGACGCAAAACTTTCTGTTTTCCAAACAGCATCAATTATATTATCTTCCAAATCATCCTAAAGGTATTACTTGGCACAAACACTAATTAAAAACACAAAAACACCATCATACCAGTAGCATGACAGTAGAAACACACCATAACAGAAACATAAAACAAAAATTTATTTTACTCATTGGGTTGCCTCCCAACAAGCGCTATTGTTTTATGCCCCTAGCTAGGCATAACGCATAATTTCAAGTGTTGTCATCTTTCAAGTTGATTCCATAAGTGGCCCTCATAATTGATTCATATGATGCTTTAATTTTCTTTCTAGGGAAGTGTTCCATATCCTTCTTTAATGGAAACTGAAATTTTATATTCCCTTCTTTCATATCAATAACGGCACCTATAGTTCGTAGGAACGGTCTACCAAGTATTATAGGGCAAGAAGAATTGCATTCAATATCAAGAACAATAAAATCAACGGGCACATAATTTCTATTTGCAAGAATAAGCACATCATTAATTCTTCCCAAGGGCTTTTTAATAGTAGAATCCGCAAGATGCAAATTAAGAGAGCATTCATCTATATTGGTAAAACCTAGCACATCACATAGAGATTTTGGAATTGTGGAAACGCTAGCACCCAAATCACATAAAGCATTGCACTCATAGTTTTTAATCTTAACTTTAATGGTGGGTTCCCATTCATCATATAATTTTCTAGGAATTGAATTTTCTAGTTCAAGCTTTTATTCTAACGCTTTCATCATGGCTTCCACTATATGTTTAGTAAAAGCTTTGTTTTGGTCATAAGCGTTGGGTGAATTTAACATGGATTGTAACAAAGAAATACACTCAATCAAAGAGCAATTATCATAATTAAAATCTTTGTAATCCAAAATAGTGGGCACATCACTATTTAAAGTTTTTACCTCTCCAAACCCACTTTTAGTAATTTTCTTATCAAGATTTTCACCCTCCGAATTATGGGGACGCTCTTTATCTAAAGTTGACTCTTCTTCAGTCCCTTTTTCATCAAGCTTAATATTGCTAAATAAAGAATCAATAGATGAAACACCAATCATTTTAATATCCTCATCATTACTACGATAGAAACCAGGAGGAATCGCTTTTTCTAAAAATTCTCGTTTAGCTCTTAGCATGGTGGTTCGTTTCTTACTTTCATCCATGGAGACATATAAAGCTTTGATTGATTCACTAATATCAATTTTAGGTGGCAAAATTTTAGTCTTAAGGTTTTCCACATCATGAATAATTCTATCAATGCTCCTAGACATATCATCAATTTTACTCAAATTTTCTTCTATCGTAGTGTTGAAAACTTTTTGAGCATTAATAAATTCTTTAATATTACTTTCAAGATCAGAAGATATCCTATTATTATTGTAGGAATTACCATAAGGATTTCCATAATTATTAGAGGAATTTCCAGGAAACGGTCTAGCGTTGAAATTACCTCTATAAGCATTACTATTAAAATTGTTTCGTGAGACAAAATTCACATCTACGGGATCATTATTTTCCTCAATCAAAGTGGACAAAGGCACATCATTAGGATCAATAGGAGCATTTTTACTAGCAACCAATTTCATAAGAGCATCAACTTTATCACTCAAAGTATTAATTTCTTCAACGGAATTCACCTTTTTACTAGTAGGAGTTCTTTCAGTATGCCATTGTGAATAATTTGCCATAATATTACCAAGCAATTTAGTAGCTACACCCAAAGTAGTTTCCATAAACATACCACCCGCGGCGGAATCTAAAAGATTTCTAGAAACAAAATTCAATCCCGCATAATTTTTTTGTATGATCATCCATAAATTTAAACCATGAGTAGGGCAATTTCTCATCATTAATTTCATCCTCTCCCAAGATTGGGTAACATGTTCATGATCAAGTTGCTTAAAATTCATAATTTGATTTCTTAGAGAAATAATTTTCGCCGGAGGAAAATACTTAGTAATAAAAGCATCTTTACACCTATCCCAAGAATCGATCCTATTTCGTGGTAAAGATGAGAACCAAATTTTAGCACGATCCCGCAATGAGAACGGGAATAATTTAAATTTCACAATATCATTGTCCACATCTTTTTTCTTTTGCATGTCACACAATTCTACGAAAGTATTAAGATGGGATGCGGCATCTTCATTAGGACTACCGGAAAATTGATCTTTCATAACAAGATTTAGCAAAGCGGCATTAATATCACAAGTCTCCGCACTAGCGGCGGGAGGAGCAATCGGAGTACTAATAAAATCATTATTATTAGTATTGGAAAAATCACACAATTTGGTATTTTCTTGAGACATCGTGGCTACGCAAATAAAATAGCAAACAAGCAAACAAGCAAACTAGAAAAAAAAAAGCAAAAAGGCAACGGAAAATATTTTTGTATTTTTGTAAAAATGTTTTAGAAGTGGGGGAGATGAAAACAAGAGGCAAATGGCAAATAAAGTAAATGCAAGGAGATGAGTGTTTGTGCAAAGGCACTTGATAAATGTTGATGATGTCTCCCCGGCAACGGCGCCAGAAATTCTTCCTCCTACTTGTAGCTTGCGTTGGTATTTCCCCGAAGAGGAAGGGATGATGCAACACAGTAGAGATAAGTATTTCCCTCGATTATGAAACCAAGGTTATCGAACCAGTAGGAGAATCACACAACACCTAGTAAGCAGTACCTGCACAGAAACAACAAATCCTTGCACCCAATGCAAACAAGGGGTTGTCAATCCCTTAGCGGTAAGATTGCAAGATTAAATTGTATTTAATAGATTGATAGATTGCAGAAAAAATACTAAATAAAATAAAATAAAGAAAATGGCAGCAATATTTTTAGGGTTTTAGTAATATGATTTTGATAGACCCGGGGGCCATAGATTTCACTAGAGGCTTCTCTCGAGAAAATAGCATACGGTGGGTAGACAAATTACTGTTAGGCAATTGATAGAAAAGCAAATAATCATGACGATATCCAAGGCAATGATCATGTATATAGGCATCACGTCCAAGGTTAGTAGACCGACTCCTGCCTGCATCTACTACTATTACTCCACACATCGACCGCTATCCAGCATGCATCTAGTGTATTAAGTCCATAAGAACGGAGTAATGCGTTAAGAACGATGACATGATGTAGACAAGACAAACTCACGAATTAATAAACCCAATGAATAGATCCCATCTTTTTACCCTTACTAGCAACAATACATACGTGTCATGTCCCCTTCTGTCACTGGGATTGAGCACCGCAAGATCGAACGCACTACAAAGCACCTCTTCCCATGGCAAGATAAATCAACTTAGTTGGCCAAACCAAATCAATAGATTGGAGAAGAAATACGAGGCTATAATAATCATGCATAAAAGAGTGCAGCAAAGACTCAAATAATTTCATGGATAATCTGATCATAAACTCACAATTCATCGGATCCCAACAAACACACCGCAAAGAAAGATTACATCGGATAGATCTCCAAGAACATCAAGGAGAACATTGTATTGAACATCAAAAAGAGAGAAGAAGCCATCTAGCTACTGCCTATGGACCCGAAGGTCTGTGGTAAACTACTCACGCATCATCGGAGAGGCAGCAAGGTTGATGTAGAGCCCCTCCGTGATCGATTCCCCCTCCGACAGATTACCGGAGAAGGACCCCAGATGGGATCTCTCTGGAACAGAGGCTTGCGGCGGCGTAAAAAGTATTTTGTGGACTCCCCTGAGGGTTTCTAATTTTTCTGGAATTTATAGTGCTGGAATTAGGTCAAACGGAGATTAGTGGGGCCCACGAGGTACCAGGTCACGCCTGCCCCCTCCCCAGGCGTGCCCTGGTGGCTCGTGGGGCCCACCAAGGTCTTCTGGCCTCCCCTCGAAGCTTCTGGTATTCTTCTTGCGCAAGAAAAAATCTCTAAAAAGTTTCACTATATTTGGACTTCGTTTGATATTGATTTTCTGTGAAACAAAAACAGGGCAGAAAACAGCAACTGGCACTGGGCACTAGGTTAATAGGTTAGTCTCCAAAAATGATATAAAATTGCTGTAAATGATTATAAAAACATCCAAGATTGATATTATAACAGCATGGAACAATCAAAAATTATAGATACGTTGGAGACGTATCAATGACCGAGGTGACGTGGATCACGGCGGAGTAATTCCGGCCGGTGAGGTTGGTTGGGGGTGGTCAGCCTGGACGGTGGTCATCAGTGAGGTTGGTGTAGTCTTCTCGAAGCGCCAGCGCGACGGTCCTCAGGCTCTATCCACTATCCTGACGCTGGGCCCCTGTACGGCCATGGCGGGCGACGAGCGGCTCCGGCGACTGACAGGCGGGCTCGGTTGGTTTTGGATGGTGATCGAGCGTCACGGAGAAGGTGCCGCATGGAGAGGACGTAGGAGAGAGTGTTGAGGGGGAGTGATGGTGGCTGGTGGCCGAGCTGATCCTCTCGGCCGCCGTGGCTGGGAGCAGCGGCCATTGCACCGGCTCGTCACCAGCCCGCCGGTGATGAGAGGCTGGCGAGAGGGGTCTACGGCGAGGCATTGATGGCCAGGAGCAATGCGGATGAGGGAGAGGAGGAGTGAAGTGGACTGCACGACATCGATGACCCAGTTCTCTGAACTTTCAGAATTTTTCGACAGTGGTGAACAGTGCACAGAAGGTGTTCGATGAAATGCTAGATGGCCCTGGGCATTTTTGGAATTTCTAAAAAAAATTGTGGTGAGGTACTGATGCATAACAGAGGTGCTGGCAAAGTTTCAGAATTTTTGGAGTAGTCTAGATTAGGTTTTGAGCAAGGAGATTGAATCTGGTCCAAATTTCATTTGAATCAAATTTGAAAATTTTGAACTGTGGATCAAAAGGTTTTTGGTGAAATGGAGTGTGGGTACTTTCATGAAGTTGGGATAATTTTTGTGGGTGCAGAAGAGCTAAGGAATTTATATTTCCTTTGTAAATCAAAGGAACTAGGAATAAATGGATTTCTAGTTTGGAATTTGCTAAATATAATAAATAATATTTTTGTGGAGAGAGGAAGTATTGGGTACTGTCCTAGGGTGAGAGGATGGCCTGGATGATAATTTGAAAATGACAGATAATTTTTTTAAGAATTTTCTAAGTGTTTGAAAAAATATATGAAATGAACCATTTCTTTGAAATAAATCATTATTCAAAAAGTTTTCTAAAAGAAAAGATTTTTGGTCCTACAAAATATTTACTCAAGTAAGAAACCATTAAATCAGAAACCATTTTAAAATTTTAGAAACCCAATTGAAAACTTAAAAATGGCTTTCAAAACAAAAGAACGAGGGAAATAGAGCCATAGTAATCGAAAGTATTTTCTTTTAAGGAAAAGATTTTGAAAATCAAAAGAAAATATTTTTGGGGTGTTAACAAATTTGAATAATTTCTGACACTCCATGCATTTTCTATGATTTTCCCGGTTTTTTACATCGTTTATATGGACCCACAATTTTTTTGCACTCTTGTATCAACATGAGAACCGTGTATGTATGCAAATTCTCGTTCATTTCTGACATTGCATGCATTTCATATTTTAGCAAGTGATTAATGCAAATATATGCAAACAACAATTTAAAAATTTATAACATACATGAAACTTCCATATTATGAATCTACATGAAATTCTACCCAACTTTAATATATGACATGTTTTATTATGATGAACAGTTTTTTTAGTTTTTATTATTTTCATAATAGTGGTATTTTTTACAATATACATGCATTGAAAAATGTTCAATATATACATACATTAAAATAGTGTAATGCATTTAACATCTAAATGAAAAGTGTGCGTTGTGTGCATGCACGTCTGAATGTGTGTGTGTGTCTGTGTGAAACCCTTAAAAAGACCTGTGAATATGTGTGTGGATGACAGGTGGGGCCAAAGTGGCAGGCGAGGCGATGCGGCACGCGCGGCAGGCGAGGCGAGGCGACGCGCGTTGCAGGCCAGGCGCATGCCCTTAATAGACGGCAACCGCCTGCATGCATGCCGTCCACACGGCACGTCAGCGGCCGGTCAAACGTGATAAAAAAACCTATAGTCCCACCTCGCCCGGCTGGCGCGCCGTACACCGCCTTAACTATGTTAATTTTTAAATTTACATAAGCATCGGTTTTCATTGTAGTCTATTTGAAGGTTGATCAGGATCTGTATGAATCTTCGCCTGTTCGTCTGTTCCAAACTGGTGAAGGTTCCTATTGATCCTTCTTATTCTTCAAAAAGAGAGCATTGATGACCGATGTATTTTTTAAACGAGCAAACAGTTTACACAATCGTAAGACAATTTTTTTTTCAACTTCACCGGACGAGCCCAAGCTTTTTCCACACCCTGAGATGAGAATGCCAAGCATGCATGCCAAATTACAATGATTTCTGACATCGTATGCATTTTCTATGATTTTCCTGGAGGAAAAACCCTAAGATACTGCCCGGACGTGATGCAACATGCGTTTGGTGTTCAAATTTGTTCCAATTTTGCGTGGACTAGTACAACGGGAATGCCCACATCCTGGCAAATTTTGGTGTCATTCCGTGCATGCCATCATAAGCACCATGTACAAGCAGGACCGTTCGGGTCTGCCGGTAGGGCAACCGTAAGACAACTTTTTTTTCCGACATCCTTCAAATGGACCCAATTTTTTTTCATAGTGTTGTACCATCATGACAAGCATACATGCCATGTTTCGTAGCTTTTTACCACTCTATGCATTTTCTAGGGTTTTCCCGGTTAAAAAACCCTAAAACACTTCCTGGATGTGACGCAACGTTCGTTTGGTGTCCGAATTCGATCAACTTTTGCATTGAGTACGGGGGTGGGCATGCCAACTGACTTGCAAAATTTGGGGTCATTCTGAAGATGACCAAAAATTGACCTTGTTCTGCGGAGGCCGTTCGGGTAAGGAGCAAAGGGCCCGTCTCGAAGGACGTTTTTTTGGACATCCTTCAAATGGACCCAATTTTTTTCATAGTCTTGTACCATCATGACAAGCATGCATGCCAACTTTCGTAGCTTTTTGCCAATCTATGCATTTTCTATGGTTTTCCCGGTTAAAAAAACCCTAAAACACTGCCCGGACGTGATGCAACATTCGTTTGGTGTCCGAACTTGATAAAAATTTGCATTGAGTACCGGGATGGGCATGCCAACTGACTTGCAAAATTTTGGGTCATTCTAATGATGACCAAAAATTGACCTTGTTCTGCGGAGACCGTTCGGATAGGAGCGAAGGGCCCGTCTCGAAGGACGTTTTTTCCGACATCCTTCAAAAGGACCCAATTTTTTTTCATAGGCTTCTACCTTCATTACAAGCATGAATGCCAAGTTTCGTAGCTTTTTTCCACTCTATGCATTTTCTACGGGTTTCCCGGTGAAAAAACCCTAAAACACTCCCGCACGTGACGCAACGTTCGTTTTGTGTCCGAATTTTTCAAGACTGTTTTTTAATATATATATATATATATATATATATATATATATATATATATATATATATATATATATATATATATATATATATATATATATATATATATATATATATATATATACATGCCGTCTATTCTACAATCGATGATAGAATAATATTCTGCAATAATCCGTACTGCCCGGGATGAATATCTCGTACTGCTTCTGTATAACACTACCGTACTGCTTGTTTGTAAAGACGGTACTGCTTTTTCGTACCTGTGTAGTAATTAACTCGTAGATTCTAAACCGCCAATCGGAATTGCACAAATGATATACCGTTGGAAAGCTACAGAAAATCCTCAACTTTTTTGTATTGTAACTTTCTTTACATTTTTTTGTTTTTTATTATGAATTTTGAAAAAACAGAAATCATCACAATCTGATTGAAAAGTGTTTTGAACGAAATTATTTAACCACTTGTCGGAACGGAGCAAATGATATACCATTGGAAAGCTACTGAAAATCCCAAACTTTTTCTTGTTTTTAGTTTTTTCTAATTCTACATGGTTTTTGAACAATATTCAAAATATCGAGATTTTCTCTGTTCCGAAAAACAGAGTTTTTGTACTTCCCTCAACATGCATCTCGTACTTCATGTAATATGAGTTTTGTACTGCGTTGTCACAATGTTTGTACTTCCTGTATTAATAGTCATTTTTTCATTCAATTACGGGAGGACGTGCATTTTTTCCGATATTTACTTTGCGATCTTGTTATGTTATACTCCCCTAAACTGAATTTTTGTACTTCCCGATCTTTACGGTTTTGTACTTCTGAAATCCACAATTTTATTATGGCTATTTTTGCATTTTTTTTTGTACTGCTCGACAAAAAATGGTGTTGTACCGCTCAAAATGAATAAACGGTACTGCCCAGAACGAATCAATGGTACTGCCCAGATTAATTCAATGGTTCTACCCCGCTCAAAGATAGTGTTGTACTGCTCAAAATGAATAAATTGTGCGGCACATAACGAATCAATGGTACTGGCCAAAGTGATTCAGTGATACTGTTTTGGCAAATAAAAAAATTGTAGTGCTCAAAACGAAAAAATTATACCATCCAAAATGAATAAATTGTACTGCTCAGAAGGAAGCAATGGTACTGTCCAGAGTGATTCAATGGTACTGCCCAAGATGAAACAATGATACTGCCCAGAAAAACAAAGTTTGTACTTCCCAAAATAATCATTGGTACTGCCTAAGATTAATCAATGGTACTGCCCAGAGTGATTAAATGGTAGAGAGAGTACGAAAAGAAAGAGCCTCCCGTAAGGCTTGTACATCGCAGCATTTTTTCATCCGCTCGCCGGTGACCCGAACCCCACCCAAACCAACCCACGGCTACCAATCTTCTTCGCTGGTCAATCCCCACCCACCCTCTCCCTCTGGTCTTCTCACACACGACCGGCTTCAACGCCGAGCCATCCAACCTCCCGACCAGCGCGCCCCACCGGCGACCACCTCACGCGGCCACCACACCCCGGATGCCCGCGCCGCCGGCTAGCCACAGCTGCCGCACCTCCTCTCCCCCACGCCTCCACACGCCTCCTCGCGCCAATCCCAGCGAGCTCCGCCGCGCCATGGCTCCCAGGCGGCCGGATCCGTCAACGGCGCACCCAATCCCAGTCTCCAGTCATCCACCGATGTCCCTCCATCTCAACCGCGCTCGCCGCGGCATCCCGTTGCCTCCACCTCAACCGCGCCCGCCTCCTCCGACCCCTGTCCTCCCTCCACCGCCGATGAGGTCACAGACCACTGCGCCCCCCCTCCGTCGTGTGCCTCCAATGGGGGGAACCCCGCTGCCTGATCCCGTCGCTGGCTGATGGGGAGGACAAAATCCTGCCGCTTCCCTCCCTCCCATCACCTCCCCTTTCCTGCATCCACATCGCACTTCCCGTCTCCAAGCAGGCAGCCGAGCCAGTGTGAGGAAAACGGCCGAGCGTGGCCCCTAGCAGGCGCACGACGGCGCGATGCCGGGTGGTGCTCCGGCGCGGTTGGTGCGGCAGGGAGGGAGGCGCTGGCCGGAGGCACGGGCGAGGGAGGCGGTGGCCGGCCGCAGGAGGGTGCGGGCGCCGGCGCTCGGTAACAAGGGAGACGGGGGAACGGCTCGATTTGGATCGGGTTGGTGAGGAGACGTGGGGGGTGGGTGATGGGTGGGTGTGGAGCCTTTATATAGGGGGAGTCCATTGTAGAATAATATTCTACAATCGATTTTAGAATAGACCCACCCTATATATATATTCTAGGATCAGAATAATATCCTAGGATCAGAATAATATTCTAAAAACTACCGGCCCTTTGTACGGGCGACGAGGTGTTCCCGAACTGGATAAAACACTAAACAGGCCACGAAGCCCACAACCCCGACCACCTGAACACCTGCACGCCGCTGCCTAGCTCCCTGCGCGCCGCCGGCCCCGACCACCTGCGCGCCGCCGCCTAGCTCCCTGCGCGCCGCCGGCCCCGACCACCTGCGCGCCGCTGCCCCGACCACCTGCGCGCCGCCGGCCTGGCTCCCTGCATGCCGCCAACCTGGATCCCTACGCGCCGGTGGCCCCGACCACCTGCGCGCCGCCGCGGCGCCGCCCGTCTCCCTGTGCGCCGTCGGCCTTGACCACCTGCGCGCCGCCGCGGCGCCAAGATCCAAGTTGGAGGTCCACTACATGTCCCCATCTGATATCCCGTGCTCCTCCCCCCGAGTTCTTCTCTTCCTGCATCACCGTAAGCAGCCACGGTGAGCGACCGTACCCGTCAACTCTCTCCGACCTTCCCCGTCATCTCTCTCTGACCTTCGCCGCACCTCTCCTCTGCTGCCGCGCACGGTGCTTGGTGGCATCCCAGGTGCCTCTCCAAAACAGTGTGTGTAGTGCTCCCCTGAAAATCCTCTCATGTGTGCAAAGCTATGGCATCCAGCTACTACGGTTGTCTCTGTTTAGCAGTTTTTTTTTCTCTTTGAACTAGCTGCCGATTTGCACCGGTCTCTCAGACGTGCTCCTACATATGGATGTGTTGCTCATGTGAAAAAATGTGCTAACTGAATTTAACAATCTTGACAAAAACTGCAGGGGTGTGCGTGTGTGTGTCTAATTTACTGTAAAATTCTCATTTTCCCCTTTTACAACCATTGAGATGTTCAGAGACGTTGCATGAAGTTCTACAACAACTATACGGCAAGTCCTACTACGGCTATGCACTTTTCTTCGCCGTGGTTTGCATTCCTTGCTGCTGCTGGATACTGGACGTGTGTGCTTGTGGGCTTGCTGGACGTGTGTTGGCTAGCGTCAGGCTCTGGAGAGCAGAACAAAGTTGACCTTCCATGCCAAGAATTCAAATATGTTCTACTATTGTCATTCATCTACGGTAGATCATAGTCCCACATCTATGGTTTTCGTTTGCTGAATCTACACAAGCCATGCTGAGTATTCTTGCTACAATATTGCTAATTCCATGAATCCTTACTGAATCTTTATACTAAATCTGAAAGAAATACTGCCTGAAGCAAAACGAACACTTTCAGTTCAGAATTATGTATCCCTTCTTGCCCAACAACACAACTTGCTTCCCAAACCTGAATTTTCGATCGGTCCAGTCTTCATATTTGTTTTTATGATGTTTCGGCAAAGCATTGATCAAGCGTTCACTCACTCCTAAAAATGTGCGTGCTTTACATGTGTGCGTACATTGCCACTAGCCTGCTGTTGTTCAAGTCTTTCCCAAATCTCACATACTAGTGCCGGTGTTCTGCTCTCTCTCTCTCTCTCTCTCTCTCTCTCTCTCTACTAGATTTGTTTGCTGGAGTATGTATATAAGCTTTATATATTTGTACTGTGAAATCAGTGATTCATTGCTTTGTTCGACTCCGTCCAAAAGCTTCAGAAAAATCCCCGTGCGCACACTCATGTGTGTGTGTGTGTGCGTGCGCCAAAGCCGGTCGCCTTACAGATGACCAGTGAGCACGCCTCTGTGCAGGTCGTTGCATACCCCGCAAAAACGGAACATTTAAAAAAGTTTATAAAAATGATTTCCCCTCTTAAAAAAACTAGAAGTTTAAATTAGAATAACGAAGCGGTTCCATGTTTATAATTTTTTCCTCTTACTAACCAAAAACTAAGAAGTTCAAACTTAAAAAATGGTCAAGTTCGATGTTTATAAAAAAATCAGATTTTTCTCATCATTAAAAGAATAAAACCCAGAAGTTCAAATTTTTAGAACAAAGAAGTTCAAATTAAAGTAACGGAGCAACTCGATGTATACAAAAAAAGTCAGATTCTTCTTGTTTCTAGAAAAATATATATTTAATTCAATTCAAGAAAAGAGTTGTTTGATGTTTACTTAAAAAATTGATTTTTTTTTCTAAAAATAAAGCAAGAAGTTCAAAGTAAAATAACAATGAAGTTCAAAGTTATACAAACCTAGAATTTACAAGTTAAAAAAATTGATGCCATTTTTTGGGATTTTCAAAACAACTCATGAAAATGGCAACGAATTTGAAAAAATTGTCTACATGAAAAAATGACTTTTAAAACATAAGCTTTCCAACGGTATATCATACACGTTATTCCCATAATATAATTTGAATGTTTTGTGTATATCGTTCAAAAACAAGTTTTAGCGTGTTGAAAAGATGCTCTTAACCCGTCATGATTTTGTTTAAATAAAATGCTTTCCAATAAGTTTCTAATGGTATCATTTTGTTTAAACATATTTTTTTGTTTGTATAACTAGGACTTTTCCTGTTACTAATGAATAACACCAAGAAGTCCTAATTAAAAAAATGAAGTTGTTTGATGTTTATAAAAATCTCAGATTTTCCTCGGTACTAAAGATTAAAACCAAGAAGTTTAATTTTAAAAAATGCAGTAGTTCAATGCATATAAAAAACTTAGTTTTTTTCGTTGCTGAAGAATAAAACCAAGAAGTTCAATTTTAAAAAGCGGAGCAGATTGATATTTATTTAAACACTCGGTTTTTCTGGTTACTAAAGAATAAGACCAATAAGTTCTATTCGAAATAACGAAGAAGTTCGATATTTCTAGCAAAACTTCAATTTTCACATTTCTAAAAAAAACACAAAGAAGTTCAAATAAAAAATTTAGAGCGGTTCAATGTCTATAAAAAAACTTAGTTTTTTTTCCGTTACTAAAGGAAAAATAGAGAGAAGTTTAATTTGATAACAGCCGGAAGTTCACATCCTGCATGGTGTGTGTTCCGTATGAGAAAAAGAGAATAAAAAGGCGAAGTCTAATTTTTTTATTGCTAGAAGTTCAACTGCTGTGACCGGGAAAGTTCAAAAAGTTCTTTCTATTCAACAAATTTCCAAGGATATATCATATTCTTATTCCAAAACAAACGGTTAAAACAAATTGGTGTATGTTGTCCGAAACAAAAGTGTACTCCTGGTAAAAAATGTTGTGTCTTTTCAACAAGTTTTTAATGGTTTATCATTTGTGGAACTCCGAGGAACAGGGGAGGAATTACAAACAAAAATACGTGACCGAAGTTCAATGTGAAAACAACGAGCAGTTCAACTACTATACGGAATGTGTTTCAGATGAGAATAAAAAAATACAAAACTAAAAGCCTAAAAGGTTTGTTGCAAGAAGTTCACGTGCTCCACCCTGCACGGTTCAAAAAATATATTGCGAGACGTCCGACCTTCAATTACATGTAAAAAAAGGCAAAAACGATGTTGTTTTTGCCATTTTTAAAACTGCTCTCAAACGATAACGAATTTGTAAGAACTGTCTACATGAAAAAGTTGCCCCTATTCATAAGCTTTCTAACCGTACATTATATGCTACATTCCGATGAACGGTTTAAAATTTTCATGTATATCGTTTAAAACACATTTTTATGTATTCAAAAAATACTGTTGAACCGTCGCGAGTATGATAAACTAATCAACACGGGAAAATTGCGTGTTTTCAACAGCTTTCCATCGGTATATCATTTGCTCAATTCCGGTAAGTGGTTTGGGAATTACGGGCAAAAAACAGCACGTGAAAAACAGAGTGATGTTCAAACAGAGATGCCCCAGAAGTTCAACTTCTTCACGCAGTGCATTTCTGAACACTCTGTTTTGGCGATGAAGGCAGAACGCATGATTTCACCGTTTTCAAAATTACTTAAAAACGATTGGGAATTAGAGAAAATTTCTATACGAAAAAGTTTCGCATTTTTCGTAGCTTTCCAACAGTATATTATTTACCCCATTCCGATAAATTTTGCACAAATTACAGCCAAAATACGATTTTCTCCATTTTCAAAATTGGCGTAAAACCGTAAAGAATTGGCAGAAACATTCTATACATAAAAGTTTTGCATTTATCCAAGCTTTCCAACGCCATGTCATTTGCTGCATTCAGACAAACCGTTGAAAAATTAACTCAAAAATACGAACTCGGAGCAACTTCGACCATTTTCTAAATTACTTTTAAACCGTTTAAAATTAGAAAAAACTTTTTACATGAGAAAGAAGCGCATTTTCATAAGCTTTCCAACACCTTATCATTTGCCTCAATCGGATTAGCCGTTTAGAAACGGGCTCGAAAATACGAACTCGGCTTTTTTGTTTGAGAAATTCGGTGATTTTTCAAATTACTCTTTAACAGTATGAAATTTGGGAAAACTTTTTATATGTGGAATGAGCGGATTTGCAGCAGCTTTCCAACGTCATATTATTTGCCTCATTCCAATAAACGGTTTAGAAATGGGATCGAAAATACGATTCACGTTTTCTGTATGAAGAAAAAACGGTTTTTAAACTGCTCTTAAACCATTTAGATTTTGTAAAAAATTTAACTTAGATCAAGATACTCGTGTCCACAGCTTTCCAACAGTATATCGCAAGCCCCATTTGGACAATGTTCGCGGAAGTTCTACCTAGCACTGGGGGAAGTTCAAGTACTACTGCTGGGACGGGTCAGGTAGTTATCAGAATATTATTTTCATCCCGTGATCAGAATAGTGTTTATCCCGTGATCAGAATTTTGTAAACTATAAAGAAAAGTACATAAATAATGAAAAAATAGTTATAAATATAAATAAAAATACACAAATAATTATTCAACATTTCATAAAGTATAAAGAAAAGCGCATAAATAGCGCTGTCCACGCCCGGCGGAGGACGTCCAGACCGGCTTAAATAGCTTCGTCCATGCCGTTTCCCTATAGTTATTACAATTCTTTCCTCCCACCCGCCGCTACCTGCCTTGTTGGGCTCCGCCTCTAGGCCGGCCCGAGACCGAACCACGGTTCGGGCATTACACGTATGTTTTTTGCGTTTACACGGCGGATTCGGCCGTCTGAAGACGTTTTAACATCAAATTTTGTGGAAACGATTCAAATTTCATTCATATTTAGGATTTTTTACAAGAGTTCTAATGAAATTTGACTAAAACATTAAAAAAACCCTAAACTACTCGTCGTCGATGTCGCCTAGCCCTGCGTCGCCGCCGTCCGCACCGCTCCCGCCCGCGCCCGCATCGCCGCCGAAGTCGCTGCCGAAGCCCGCGGCCGCCGTGGAGAGGCGCAGGGTCTCGCGCAGCCCCGGGCTGTCGTCGGGATCATCGGGTGCGCCCGGCGGCACCCACCCCGGCGTCGTCGCCGACTCCCGAATTGCCCAGAACAGGCCAGGCATGTCTTCGGGGTCATTGGCGTCGACGACTTCCGGAGGAGGCGGAGGGGCGACGAAGGCGGCCGGCGCCAGCGGAGGGGGAGGCGGGGGCGGGACGATGAGTGTCGCTGGCGCCGCTGGAGGCGGCGGTGGCGCGATAGCATGGTGAAGCTACTTCCATGATGAGCCGGCTCTGTCTTGAGCTGATTCCTGTTGCCGGGTTACTGAATTGCTGGGTTGATAATCCATCTCTCTGGGCTGCTGTACCTCCTCCACAATGGCGCCTTTCTGGCAGTAACCCTTGAGCCGTTGCTAGTCGAGCCATCGTCATGCCGGGTCACGTCCTAGCGGCGGGTCATAAGCTTTGAGTCGCCTTCTGCCAAAAATGAGTGCTAACACTCTCCTTTTCCCGTATGGCCCAATAAGGCCCATTACTTCTCCCGGTGAATTCCCGTAACTCCCCGGTACTCCGAAAAATACCCGAATCACTCGGAACCTTTCCGACATCCGAATATAGCCTTCCAATATATGAATCTTTACCTCTCGACCATTTCGAGACTCCTCGTCATGTCCGTGATCTCATCCGGGACTCCGAACAAACTTCGGCCACCAATCACATAACTCATATAATACTAAATCGTCATCGAACCTTAAGTGTGCGGACCCTACGGGTTCGGGAATGATGTAGACATGACCGAGACGACTCTCCGATCAATAACCAACAGCGGAACCTGGATGCTCATATTGGTTCCTACATATTCCACGAAGATCTTTATCGGTGAACCTCATATGTCAACATACGTTGTTCCCTTTGTCTGGCGGTATGTTACTTGCCCGAGATTCGATCGTCGGTATCCAATACCTAGTTCAATCTCGTTACCGGCAAGTCTCTTTACTCGTTCCGTAATACATCATCTTGCAACTAACTCTTTAGTCACGGTGCTTGCAAGGCTTCTGTGATGCTGTATTACCGAGAGGGCCCAGAGATACCTCTCCGATAGTCGGAGTGACAAATCCCAATCTTGATCCATGCCAACTCAACAAACACTTTCGGAGATACCTGTAGTGCACCTTTATAATCACCCAGTTACGTTGTGACGTTTGATACACCCAAAGTATTCCTACGGTATCCGGGAGTTGCATGATCTCATGGTCAGAGGAACGTGTATTTGACATAGTGAAAGCAATAGCAATAAACTGAATGATCATTTGCTATGCTAACAGTTGGGTCAAGTCCATCACATCATTCTCCTAATGATGTGATCCCATTATCAAATGACAACTCATGTCCATGGTCAGGAAATCTTGACCATCTTTTGATCAACGAGCTAGTCTAGTAGAGGCTTACTAGGGACTCAGTATTTGTCTATTATCCACACATGTATTAAGTTTCCGGTCAATACAATTCTAGCATGAATAATAAACCATTATCATGAACGGAGAAATATGATAATAAACACTTTATTAATTGCCTCTAGGGCATATTTCCAATAGTCTCCCACTTGAAGTAGAGTCAATAATCTAGTTTACATCTCCATGTAATTAACATCCAATCAGTTCTTGGGCTGATCATGTTTTGCTTGTGAGAGAGGTTTTAGTCAATGGGTCTGCAATATTCAGATCCGTGTGTTCTTGGCAAATCTCTATGTCATATGTATATGATGCTACCACACTCTGCTTGGAGCTACTCCAAAACCGACTGTCCCACTTTACGTATCCGGTCTGAGACTCATAGTCTTCCGGATTGGTGTTTAAAGCTTGCATCGATGTAACCCTTTACGACGAACTCTTTATCACCTCTATTCCCGAGAAATTCTTCCTTAGTCCTTTTCAGGTACTTCAGGATATTCTTGACCGTTGTCCAGTGATCTACTCCTGGATCACTTTGGTACCTTCCCACCAAGCTAATAGCGAGGAATACATCAGGTCTAGTACACAACATGGCATACAAAATAGAGCCTATGGCTGAGGCATAGGGGCTGACACTCATCTTCTCTTTGTCTTCTTCCGTGGTCGGGCTTTGAGTCTTACTCAATCTCACACCTTGCAATACAAGCAAGAACCCTTTCTTTAACTGATCCATTTTGAACTTCTTCAAAATCTTGTCAAGGTATGTGCTTCGTGAAAGTCCTATGAGGCGTCTCAATCTATCTCTATAGATTTTGATGCCTAACATGTAAAACAACCTTTACCTAGATTTTCAAGTCTTACTCCACTTCACACCAGGCAAGAACTCATTTCTTTGACTTGATCCTATTTTGAACTTCTTCAAAAAACTCATCAAGATGTGTGAACTTTTATCAGGCGTTTTGATCTGTCTCCATAGATCTCGATGCCTAATCTGTGGATAACTCAAAAACAGGTTTTTATTGAAAACCTCCTTTCAATTCTTTATGCTTTCCAGAAATTTTACATCATTTCCAATCAACAATATGTCATCCACATATATACTATTAGAAACGCTATAGAGCTCCCACTCACTTTCTTGTAAATACAAGTTTCTCCATAAACTTGTATAAACCCAAACGCTTTGATCACTTCATCAAAGTGAGTATTCCAGCTCCGAGATGCTTGCACCAGTCCATAGATGGATCGCTGGAGCTTGCATATTTTGTTAGCGCCTTTAGGATCGACAAAACCTTTCGGCTGTATCATATACAATTCTTCCTTAAGGAATCCGTAAAGGAATGCCGTTTTGATGTCCATTTGCCAGATTTCATAATCATAAAATGCGGCAATTGCTAACATAATTCTAACAGACTTTAGCATCGCTACGGGTGAGAAAGTCTCATCGTAGTCAACTCCTTGAACTTGGTGATAACCTTTAGCAACAAGTCGAGCTTTATAGACGGTGATATTACCATCAGCATCCGTCTTCTTCTTAAAGATTCATTTATTTTCAATAGCTCGCCGTTCATCGGGCAAGTCTACCAAAGTCCACACTTTGTTCTCATACATGGATCCAATCTCGGATTTCATGGCCTCAAGCCATTTGTCGGAATCCGGGCTTGCCATCACTTCATAGTTTGAAGGTTCATCGTTGTCTAGCAACATGTCCTCCAAGACTGGATTTCCGTACCACTCTGGTGCAGAACGTGTCCTGGTTGACCTTCGAAGTTCAGTAACAACTTGATCCGAAGTTTCATGATCATTATCATTAACTTCTTCTCTGGTCTATGTCGATGTCACAGAAATTTCTTTCTGTGGCGTACTACTATCCAGAGGAGGTACAATTACCTCATCAAGTTCTACTTTCCTCCCACTCACTTCTTTCGAGAGAAACTCCTTCTCTAGAAAGGATCCATTCTTTAGCAATGAAAACTTTGCCTTCGGATCTGTGGTAGAAGGTGTACCCAACGGTCTCTTTTGGGTATCCTATGAAGACGCACTTATCCGCTTTGGGTTCGAGCTTATCTGGCTGAAGCCTTTTGACATAAGCATCGCATCCCCAAACTTTCAGAAACGACATCTTAGGTTTCTTGCAAACCACAGTTCATACGGTGTCATCTCAACGGATTTAGACGGTGCCCTATTTAAAGTGAATGCAGCTGTCTCTAATGCATAACCCCAAAACGATAGTGGCAAATCGGTAAGAGACATCATAGAACATACCATATCCAATAGAGTACGATTACGACGTTCGGACACACCATTACTCTGTGGTGTTCCAGGTGGCGTTAACTGTGAAACAATTCCACATTGTCTTAAGTGAGTGCCAAACTCGTAACTCAAATATTCTCCTCCACGATCAGATCATAAGAACTTTATTTTCTTGTTACGATGGTTCTCTACTTCACTCTGAAATTCTTTGAACTTTTCAAACATTTCAGACTTATGTTTCATTAAGTAGACATAACCATATCTACTCAAATCATCTGTGAACGTGAGAACATAACGATATCCACCGCGTGCCTCAATACTCATTGGACCGCATACATCGGTATGTATTATTTCCAACAAGTCTGTTGCTCGCTCCATTGTTCCGGAGAACGGAGTTTTAGTCATCTTGCCCATAAGGCACGGTTCGCACGTCTCAAATGATTCATAGTCAAGTGATTCCAAAAGTCCATCAGCATGGAGTTCTTTCATGCGTTTAACACCGATATGACCTAAGCGGCAGTGCCACAAATATGTGGTACTATCATTATCAATTTTGCGTCTTTTGGCATCAATATTATGGATGTGAGTATCACCACGATCGAGATTCAACAAGAATAAACCATTCACAAGTGGTGCATGACCATAAAAGATATTATTCATCAAAATAGAACAACATTTATTTTCTGATTTAAATGAATAACCGTCTCACAATAAACAAGATCCAGATATAATGTTCATGCTCAACGCAGGCACCAAATAACAATTATTTAGGTTCATAACTAATCCCGAAGGTAGATGTAGAGGTAGCGTGCCGACGGTGATAACTTCAACTCTTGAACCGTTCCCGACGCGCATCGTCACCTCGTCCTTAGCCAATCTTCATTTATTCCGTAGCTCCTGTTTCAAGTTACAAATATGAGCAACCGAACCAGTATCAAATACCCAGGTGCTACTACGAGCATTGGTGAGGTAGACATCAATAACATGTACTCCCTCTGTCCCAAAATAACTGTCTCAACTTTGTACTAGAGTTAATACAAAGTTGTACTAAGGTTGAGACACTTATTTTGAGACGGAGGGAGTATATCAAATATACCTTTGTTGACGTTGCCATCCTTCTTATCTGGCAAGTACTTGGGGCAGTTCCGCTTCCAGTGACCAGTCCCCTTGCAGTAGAAACACTCAGTCTCGGGTTTGGGTCCAGACTTGGGTTTCTTTGTGGGAGCAGCAACTGATTTGCCGTTCTTCTTGAAGTTCCCCTTCTTTGCCTTGCCCTTCTTGAAACTAGTGCTCTTCTTTACCATCAACACTTGATGCTCCTTGACTTCTACCTCCGCAGCTTTGAGCATAGCGAAGAGCTCAGAAATAGACTTTTCCATTCCTTGCATATTATAGTTCATCACAAAGCCCTTATAGCTTGGTGGCAGTGATTGGAGAATTTTGTCAATAACCGAATCATCTGGAAGATTAACTCCCAACTAAGTCAAGCGGTTATGCAACCCAGACATCTTGAGTATATGCTCACTAACAGAACTATTCTCCTCCATCTTACAGCTAAAGAACTTGTCGGAGACATCATATCTCTCGACCCGGGCATGAGCTTGAAATACAAGTTTCAGCTCTTGGAACATCTCATATGCTCCGTGATGCTCAAAACGTCTTTGGAGCCCCGGTTCTAAGCCGTAAAGCATGGCACACTGAACTATCGAGTAGTCATCAACACGTGTCTGCCAGGCGTTCATAACGTCAACAGACGAGGGAGGGGGCGTGACACCTAGCGGTGCATCAAGGACATGAGCCTTCTGTGTAGCAATGAGGATGATCCTCAGATTACGGACCCAGTCCGCATAGTTGCTTCCATCATCTTTGAACTTAGCTTTCTCTAGGAACGCATTAAAATTCAGTGGAACTACAGCGCGGACCATTGATCTACAACATACAATTGCAAAGATTATTTAGACTATGTTCATGATAATTGAATTTCAATTAACCAAATTACTTAAGAACTCCCACTTAGATTAACATCCCTCAAGTTGTCTAAGTGTAACATGATCCACATCAACTAAACCACGTCCGATCATCACGTGAGGTGGATTAGTTATCAATGGTGAACATCTTTCATGTTGATCATATCTACTATATGACTCATGTTCGACCTTTTAGTCTCTTGTGTTCCGAGGCCATATCTGTATATGCTAGGCTCATCAAGTATAACCCAAGTATTCTGCGTGTGTAAAACTGGCTTACACCCGTTGTATGCGAATGAAAGAATCCATCACACCCGATCATCACGTGGTGCTTAGAAGCGTCGAACCTTCGCAACAGTGCATACTAGGGGAGAACACTTATCTTGAAATTTAGTGAAGGGATCATCTTATAATGCTACCATCGTCCTAAGCAAAATAAGATGCATAAAAGGATTAACATCACATGCAATTCAATATATATGTGACATGACATGGCCATCAACGTCTTGTGCCTTTGATCTCCATCAGCAAAGCACTGTCATGATCTCCATCGTCACCGGGTTGACACCTTGATCACCATCGTAGCGTCGTGACACCTTGATCTCCATTGCAGCGTCGTGGTCGTCTCGCCGGCTATTGCTACTACTACTACTGCTAACTTATAGCGGTAAAGTAAAGCAATTACATAACGTTGGCATTGCATACAATAAAGAGACAACCATAAGGCTCCTTCCCGTTGCCTGATAACTTACAAAACATGATCATCTCATACAACAACTTATATCACATCATGTCTTGGCCATATCACATCACCAGCATACCCTGCAAAAACAAGTTAGACGTCCTCTACTTTGTTGTTGCAAGTTTTACGTGGCTGCTACGGGTTTGCAAGAACCGTTCTTACCTACGCAAAACCACAACGTGGTGTAGTGATTGCTTTTTGATCTTCTAAAAGAACCCTCTTCATTGAAACCGATTCAACTAAAGTGAGAGAGACAGACACCCGCTAGTCACCTTTATACAACGAGTGCACGTAGCGGTGAAACCTGTCTCGCGTAAGCGTATGCGTAATGTCGGTCCGGGCCGCTTCATCTCACAATACCGCCGAATCAAGTAACAACTAGTAACGGCAAGCAATATGTATACACCCACGCTCACAACTCACTTGTGTTCTACTCGTGCAAATCACATCTACGCATAGACCTGGCTCGGATGCCACTGTAGGGTAACGGAGCATGAATTTCAAAAAATTTCCTACGCTCACGCAAGATCTATCCATGAAGATGCATCGCTATGAGAGGGGAGAGTGTGTCTACGTACCCTCGTAGACCGTTAGCGGAAGCGTCTCACAATGCGGTTGATGTAGTCGAACAATCCTTCGAGCTCCACCGATCGAGTACCGAACGTACGGCACCTCCGAGTTCTACACACGTGCAGCTCGGTGACGTTCCTCGCCTTCTTGATCCAGCAAGACGTCGAGGTAGTAGATGAGTTCCGTCAGCACGACGGCGTGGCGACGGTGACGGTGAAGTGATTCCGGCAGGGCTTCGCCTAAGCTCTCCGAAAATATGACCGAGGTGGAAAACAGAGATCGGGGCACCGCACACGGCTATGGGACAATTGTGTACTTTGGGGTGCCCCGTTGCCCCCGTATATAAAGGATGAGAGGGAGGAGGCTGGCCCCCTAGGGGTGCGCCAAGTCTGGGGAGTCCTACTAGGACTCCTTAGTCCTAGTAGGATTCCACCTCCCATACGGAGTAGGAAAGGGGGAAGGGAGAGGGAAAGGAAAGAGGGGGCTGCGCCCCCTCCCCTAGTCCAATTCGGTTTGGGCAAGGGGGGGGGGGGGGCGCCTCCTCACGTGGCCTGCCTCTCTGTTCACACACGAACACGTCAACATGTACCCGCAGGGCCGGGGGTGATACACCACAACTCGCCCTGCAGGAGGCCGGCTTACAGCGCGATGCGCAAGACAGCAAGCCGGCTCTTTTAGGACCAGACGTCCCGGTTCCTCGGGAGGGACCCCGTCGGAGGAAGCCGGCGACCACTGGCTGAACCGGGTGAATTCGCTTGCCCCCGGCTCGGTTGTCGATATTCGATGAACTTATGCTAAGTCGCCGAATAACGGAAGCATGAACAAGGGTTAAGAGGTGAAAAGTAGATTGTATTGATATGTCGATTGTGTGCTTTTTTTAATCGGCCATCACCTCTTACATATATATGAGGCGGCTGGACTTCCCGTGCAAGTAAGAGACTCCTACACGGATTACAAATTACAATTAGAGTCTGTTTCTAGCCCTAACTAGGTAAGGCACCCGCCAAGTACGTCTCGGGCGTGGACTCTCCTTTGGGCCAGCTTACAGTGTGAGCCGCCGAAAGTGTGGGCCGGCCTTGGTCTTCTGAGCCCATCCTTAGCTTCTCGCAGTCAGCTTCCCCTTTCCAGAGCCGTAAAGCCGGCTTACAGAGCCGGCTTTCTGAGTCACCATTCGCTCTTGGCTTCCTGAGTCGCCCGTTGCTCTTGGCTCCCTGAGTCGCCTGTTGGTCTTCTGCGCTGACGCCAGTCCTCTTTGCTTCGTTATCCGCCGCTTTGCTGGTCAGCCGCCTTGCCGGGTCATCGTCAACTGGGGCCCAACATCATAATCAACAGCCCTTAAACATCACCGGCTCAATAAGCTAATGGCGGGTCATCGTCAGAGTCGCCAGCATGGTGAAGCTACTTCCATGATGAGCCGGCCCTGTCTTGAGCTGATTCCTATTGCCGGGTTACTGAATTGCTGGGTTGATAATCCATCTCTCTGGGCTGCTGTACCTCCTCCACAATGGCGCCTTTCTGGCAGTAACCCTTGAGCCGTTGCTAGTCGAGTCATCGTCATGCCGGGTCACGTCCTAGCGGCGGGTCATAAGCTTTGAGTCGCCTTCTGCCAAAAATGAGTGCTAACATATCCCCCCTTGTTTTCTAGGAGAGCTTGCGTGCTAGAAAATATTCCATGTAGAATTTCGGCTAAGGGCGATGCTTATGCTCATCGGCCATGTGGTCTAAGGACGATGTTTATCCTCATCGGCCATAACCATGATCTCAAGCGGACTGCCACACACTTGGGTCGAACTTCTTCAAGTATTTTCCGTTGATAGCTCGAGGTAGTAAGTCGCCCTCCAAAGTTTCCACTAAATAAGAGTTGCCGGGTGTTATTCTGGCGACTCGCAGCGGCCCTTCCCAACTTGGTGACCACTTGCCAAACTTCCGGCTTTTGGAGCCGACTGGTAGTATAACTTTCCATACCAAGTCCCCAATTTGAAAGTCTTTTAGCCGGACTCTCTTGTTGTAAGTCTTTGCCACCCGCAACTTTTCCTTCTCAATGTCCCTTAGAGCCTTTAATCGTTTGTCGGCCACGTCGTCTAGGTTATCCATCATTAAGCCGTAGTAGTCTTCGGCCGACAAGTCGTTCTGCTTAGCGAACCTTAAGGCGGCCAGATTCACCTCAACTGGTAAGACGGCCTCTTGCCCATATACCAACTCAAAAGGAGTGACCTTGGTAGCCCCATGCCTTGAGACCCGGTGAGCCCATAATGCCTCGGATAGTACCTCATGCCACCGCCTTGGGTAGTCCTTGACCTTCTTCTTAATCAACTTGATCAAGATCTTATTGCTAGACTCGGCCTGTCCATTGGCTTGGGCCTAATATGGAGATGAACTGAGCATCTTGATCCCAAGTGATCCGGCAAACTGTTTAACCTCCTTTGCCATGAAGGAAGTTCCTTGATCCGTAGTGAGAGTCTGTGGAATACAGAATCTATGAACAATATGCTCAGTAATGAATTGAATTACCTCCTTATGGGTCATGTTCCTGAGAGGTACTTCTTCAGACCACTTGGTGAAATAATCTGTGGCAACTATCACGAACCGATGCCGTTTTGATGAAGCCGGGTGAATCATACCGACAGAGTCAAGCGCCCATCCCCGAAAAGGCCACGGTTTTATAATAGGATTTAGCTTAGAAGCCGAAACTAGCTGGATATCCCCAAACTTCTGGCAAGCCTCGCACCCCTTGTAGTACTTGAAGCAGTCATTGATCATCGTCGGCCAATAAAATCCGGCTGGCCGGAGCATCCATTTCATCTTGTGAGCCGACTGATGTGTTCCACATAAGCCATCAGGGACCTCTCCCATGGCGACTCTGGCTTGATCCTCGTCTAAGCATTTAAGCAGAAGACCATCAGCCGTTCGGCGGCGTATACTTGAGAGCAAGTCGCCGAATGGTTCTGTCTATTTTCTGACTCGGGTCCTTTAAATAACTCACAATAGGTGCTCTCCAGTCAGAAATCCGGGTCACCCCTTCCTCAGCAGCCGATTCATCTGAGCCGGCTTCTTCTCTATCAGTTGGCTTATCTAGGCCGGCGTATCCCTTGTCAGCCGGCTCGCCTGAGTCGGCTTTTCCTTCGCCAGCCGACTCACCTGAGCCGGCCTTCTCTGAGTCAGCAACAATCAACACCGGCTTTTCCGCTACGAAGAACATGCCTCTGTTGACATGATAGCCTGATGCCTGTTGCGCTAACTCGTTGGCGAGCCAATTATCCTGCCTAGACACGTGAGAGATAGAAAAATAATCCAAACTCGTTATAATGTCTAAGCATCTGTCAAGGTACATATTGAGTGATTCGTCATTGCACTGAAACACCTTTGCCACTTGTTGAACAACTAGCAACGAATCACCGTATGCTTCAATATGAGAGACCCCTGCATTGACTAAAAGCTCGAGCCCGAATAGAAGTGCTTCATATTCGGCTTGATTGTTAGTACAAAAGTAGTTAAGCCGGCAGGAGGCCTCAAATACAGTACCGTGGGGCGAGATGTATGCAACGCCAGCTCCCTGCCCATTCTTGCAAACTGAGCCGTCAAAATAGAGCCGCCACGGCTTAGCCGACACAACATATAAGCCGGCTTCTTGCTCTGGGTCAATCTGATGCTCAACAATGAAATCAGCTACGACTTGGCCTTTCACAGATTTGAGAGGTTCATAAGCCAAGTCATACTCAATTAACCCATATGCCCACTTGCCGATTCGCCCGCTGAGAATCGGCCTTTGAATCATGTGTCTGAGAACATCGGTCTGACCCACCACCTTACACTCACTAGATAAGAGGTAGTGGCGTAGCTTAGTGCAGGCATAATAAAGAGATAAGCATAATTTCTCCACAAAGTTGTATCTTGACTCGGCGTCTATCAAATGGCGGCTTAGGTACGTGATGACATACTCTTTCCCTTAGGCTTCTTGGGTTAAGGCGGCTCCTATCACTCTCTCTTCAGCAGCAATGTAGAGCCGGCATGGCTGACCGTGAGCCGGCGCTCTCAGAACCGGAGGGGTTGATAAGCACGTCTTTATCCTTTCAAACGCCTCTTGCTGTTCTACCCCCCAAGTGAATTCATCATCGTTCTTAAGCCGAAGAATCTGAGTAAATGCATCGACTTTCCCAGACAGGTTAGCAATAAACCGCCTCAAGTAATTGACCTTGCCGAGGAACTTCTGCATGTCTCTTTTGCAAGCTGGCGCCTGCACCTTTTGAATAGCTTTAACCTTTTCCGGGTCAACCTCTATGCCATGCTCATGTATGATGAAACCCAGAAACCTCCCTGCTGACACGCCAAAGGCACACTTCAACGGATTCATCTTGAGCCCATACTTTCTCATCCTCTTAAACGCCAGTCGTAAGTCGGCCAAATGATTTAACCCGCCATCCGACTTAACCACTACGTCATCGATGTAGACTTCCAGTATGACTCCAAGAAGGTCATGGAATATTAAGTTAATCGCTCTTTGATAGGTAGCACCAGCATTCTTTAATCCAAAGGTCGTCACTATCCACTCGAATAGACCCACAAAACCGGGGCAGCGAAATGCCGTCTTAGCTGAGTCCTCTTCGGCCATAAATATCTGGTTATACCCTGCATTACCATCCAAGAAGCTGATGATCTTGTGTCCTGAGGCTTCGTTGATAAGCATATCGGCTACTGGCATAGAATACTCATCTTTGGGTGTAGCTCGATTCAAATCCCTGAAGTCTATGCATACCCTTATCTTTCCTGACCCTTTCTTCTCGACTGGGACAATGTTTGAAACCCATTCAACATACTTGCAGGGCCGGATAAACTTAGCTTTTATAAGCCAGCCGATCTCTTCCTTGACCTGGCCATATATCTGTGGGTTAAATTTTCGAGCTGGCTGCTTATAAGGTCTAAAGCCGACTTTGATGGGCAACCGATGCTCAACGAGCTGGCGGCTTAACCCGGGCATCTCATGATACTCCCACGCAAAGTAGTCTACATATTCTTTGATCAGGGCGACTAACTCGTGCTTATAGCCGGCTTCCAGATTCCGGCTTACAAACGTCGGCCTTGGCACCGTGCCGTCTCCAAGGTCCACCTCTTCAAGCGGGTTAGCCGACGTAAAGCCTTGCCCTAATTTGTCTAAGTCGCCAGGCTCTTCAATAGTCTCAAACATATCATTCCTGTTGGCCCGATACTTGTCAAGCCGGCTTTGGAGCCATTCATCGTTGTTATCCATTCACTTGAGTCTGAGCCGGTTTTCACCAACCGGCTTTAGAGATACTGACATGAATCCATTCCGGGTTGCACTCAGGAAGTCAAACCCGGACAAGTCACGCCCCGAGAGACATGTAGCAGTGGAGTGTTGCCAGTCAACTAGTGACTCGGCCAATGCAATACAGGCCGAGTTATCTGCAGGGACGACTTCTACTTCATCGTCGACCCACTGAACCAGCTGTTGGTGTAGAGTTGATGGAACGCACTGGTTAGCGTGCAACCAGTCTCGTCCTAGCAGCACATTGTAATTCCCTTGCACCTCAGCAACGAAGAAAGCAGTAGCCAGGGTTTTGCTTCCAACTGTGAGCTCTAAACTAATAACCCCCTTAGCTTCCACTCCTTCTCCGCCCTCAAACACGTTGAGTACCATGTTTGTTTTCATCAAATCATCATCATCAAGTTGTAGCCTTTTGAAGACCGAATAAGGCATCAGATTAACCACAGCACCACCATCAACCACCATCCTGGTAACCGGCTTCCCATTGATGTGCCCTTTGATATACAAAGGCTTGAGATGCTTAACCGGTTCCTCCGGCTTCTCAAAGATGATGTTCTTGGGTCCAAAGTTAATCTGGGCGACTGAGCCGGTCTCGTCAACATCGCGAAACTCATCAGGCAGATAGTATACCATGTTGATGTTCATGCTCATGTGAGTTGGCGTTCCTTCGTAGTTCAGAAGCTCTTCATCACCTACCGACTCGCCAGGCGGCTCATTCATAGCCGACCCTCCTGGGGCTGGCGGCTCATCTGTCGTGAGGCTTGGAAGTTCTTCGTCAGCCGCTGACCCGCTAGACAGGTCATCCATGGCTGAGTCTATGATCATCGGCTCTCTCAACATCGGTTCTGTCATCGCTGACTCATTCACCGCTGAATCCTCTGAGGTGAGTTGTGACATTACCGACTCATCAGCTGCCAGCTTATCTCTTGCTAGGTCCGCAACTTCAACCTCATCAGCCCACGATGAATAAGCAACAGCCGGTATTTCAACCGGCTTTTTGCCCTTCTCCAGCGCAGAGACTGGTACGTTGGGTGCTTGAGTTATGAGCTCCGTCGGCTTAGGCACCCAGACCTGAGAACGTATCATTGGGCGATCCTTGTTAAAACCTACATCTCTGAGCCGTTCAGCTTCTTCTGCAGCCTTCTCTTGATTCCTCAACCTCTGCAATTTTCTCTTTTGCGTCTTGGTTAACCCGGCAGGGCACCATCTTGGTTGAGTATATTTTGGGTCTCGCGGCTTAACCTGGCTGGAGCTAGCTTTATGGTCATTCGCCTCGCCGTTAGGCCCAATAACAAGTATCGGTCTGCCTCTTGCCAGTTCTGTAACCGGTTTCTTAATATTCAGTATCTGGCCGCCGATGGTAAGTGAGCCGCCATACGTCTAGCTTGTCATGTTTTCCGGCTCACCAGCCCTAGCAGCTTGCGGCTTGACATGCCACACCTTTCCTCTCTTTGGACTTGACGTATGCTCCTTGAGCCGGCTTACTGGCCCTAGCTGGCTTTTGTCAAAAGTGCTTCTCAGGAGTGGCGTCTTAGCTACAGCCGGCTTAACGTACCGACTGAACTCTGCTGGTGATCTTGAACGCTTTCCATAGGGCCGGCTTGTGCTTGAGCCGACTTGTCTGACATACTTGTTCATCAACATGTCGAAAGTCGGCTTAATGCGTTTGTACCTAGCATTAGCTGTGTTGACCCGCCACTGGCCGACTTCCGGGATTTTAGGCTTAATGGACCTTTGCGGTGATCTGGGCGGCTCTTCCTGTTGTTGCCCCCCGAGCGTAGGATTGCTGATGGTCATCTTAATAACCTCCTTGCGCCGGGTTCCCGACTTATAGTCGCCTTCCTCCCAGTCACCATGTTGCCGGCTTGCGTATTCCTGGGCTCACCAACAACAACGTTAGCTTTGTTAGATGATCCGGCCGTCTCTGGCCGAATGAGTACCTTCTTTCCCTCCAGGTCTAGCGCGTTCATTGGGAACAGCTGTTGATCAATTGCCATGCTAGCAAAGCACAATCGTCCGTCATTAAGGGCCGATTGGATCTGTCGACGAAAAACATTACAATCGTTAGTAGCATGAGAGAAAGAATGATGATATTTGCAATAAGCCCGCCGCCTTATCTCTTCAAGCGGTGGTATAACATGATTGATCTTTATAATTTTATCTTTCAACAAGGCATCAAATATTCTATCAGACTTGCCTACGTCGAAAGTGCACTTAAACTCATCTTCCCGGTTCTTACGAACCGGCTTAAGATCATCACACATATAAGGTTTAGCCTTACCCGGCCAAACGAACTCAGCAGCGTAAATATCGGTTTCCTCGTCTGAGCCGGCACTTCCCTCAATGGTGTTAAGCCGGCTCCGGCTTATCCGATGTGAGTCTTTCAACTCGTTGGCCCGGCTCTCTTGAACCAGAGTTTTCTCTTGCACTTGGCCGACACTTAAGAACTCATACCCCTCTAGTTTCTCTTTTAAGTGGGATCGTAAACCATTAAGGACTAAGTCGGCCATATCTCTCTCAGTTATAGCTAAGCTATAGCACCGGTTTCTTGTGTTCCTAAATCTTTTAACATAGTCGGATACCGACTCATCATGTTTTTTCTTAACCGATGTAAGGTGGGACAATTTTAACTCAATCTCTCCGGCAAAAAAGTGTTCATGAAACTTCCGCTCCAAATGAAACCAAGTATGTATAGAGTTAGGAGCTAAAGCAGAAAACCATGAAAAAGCAGTGCCGGTTAAAGATAATGAGAACAAGCGAACTTTATGATGCTCATGATTGGCTGCACCTAGTTGAGCCAAATACTGACTAATATGTTCCCATGTTGATTTATTATCCACCCCATTGAACTTAGAAAACTCTGGAACTCGGTAACCAGGGGGATAAGGTTGTAAGTCAAAATATTCGGGATAGGGTTTAGTATAATTTCTAAGTTTCAGCGTTATCCCAAATTTCTCGTAAGCCATCTGGTCCAACTCACTTCTTAACTTGGCAACAATATCATCCAAGTTGGACGATTGAGCCGGCATAGTGGCTGAGTTGGTCACAGGGGCGGCTTGTGCCCAGAGAGCCGAATTTTGAGTCGGCGCCGGCTCATCCCCAAAACGTACTGCTTGATCCGGCTGTCTAGCCGAATAAGGCATGCTTTGGATGGGAGTCGGACTTGACAGCATAGGCACAAGTCGGTTATCTCTATTCCGGCTCATCGGTTGTAACTCCGATGGCCGGCTTAGCGGTGTGTTTTCTTTAGCCTTATCATGTTCCAGCATCACATCATAGATAGTATTCATACTTTGTCCAATATGATAATGGATTTTGGCTAATTGCTCAGGAGTAAAGGGGTTATTGCTTACGGCGGGTTGGCTGACCTTGATGCTTAGAGGCACGTAGTCCGGCTCTTTGATCAGCGAGATGACTCCCTGCCGATCCTTCTTGAGACTCGCCAGATATAGCTCCCGATCTGCTTCAGCCTGCTTCTGCCGCAGCACCTTGAACTCCTCGTCACGCTTCTTCTCCCAAGCCGCCAAGCCTTGGCATTGTGCTTCTGACAGCTCCTCAAGAGCAGGTTTGATGATGTTGTCAGTGCTGATGCCAGCGGAGTCGGTCTTAGAATTGGTCATTGCTGTCCAATTTTTAGATCGAATCGTCCCCAACGGAGTCGCCAAAAAGTGTGTTCGCACACGAACACGTCAACGTGTACCCGCAGGGCCGGGGGTGATACACCGCAACTTGCCCTGCAGGAGGCCGGCTTACAGCGCGATGCGCAAGACAGCAAGCTGGCTCTTTTAGGACCAGATGTCCCGGTTCCTCGGGAGGGACCCCGAAGGAGGAAGCCGGCGACGATTGGCTGAACCGGGTCAATTCGCTTGCCCCCGGCTCGGTTGTCGATATTCGATGAACTTATGCTAAGTCGCCGAATAACGGAAGCATGAACAAGGGTTAAGGGGTGAAAAGTAGATTGTATTGATATGTCGATTGTGTTACATATATATGAGGCGGCTGGACTTCCCGTGCAAGTAAGAGACTCCTACACGTATTACAAATTACAATTAGAGTCTGTTTCTAGCCCTAACTAGGTAAGGCACCCGCCAAGGACGTCTCGGGCGTGGACTCTCCTTTGGGCCGGCTTACAGTGTGAGCCGCCGAAAGCATGGGCCGGCCTTGGTCTTCTGAGCCCATCCTTAGCTTCTCGCAGTCAGCTTCCCCTTTCCAGAGCCGTAAAGCCGGCTTACAGAGCCGGCTTTCTGAGTCGCCATTCGCTCTTGGCTTCCTGAGTCGCCCGTTGCTCTTGGCTCCCTGAGTCACCTGTTGCTCTTCTGCGCTGACGCCAGTCCTCTTTGCTTCGTTATCCGCCGCTTTGCTGGTCAGCCGCCTTGCCGGGTCATCGTCAACTGGGGCCCAACATCATAATCAACAGCCCTTAAACATCACCGGCTCAATAAGCTAATGGCGGGTCATCGTCAGAGTCGCCAGCATGGTGAAGCTACTTCCATGATGAGCCGGCTCTGTCTTGAGCTGATTCCTGTTGCCGGGTTACTGAATTGCTGGGTTGATAATCCATCTCTCTGGGCTGCTGTACCTCCTCCACAATGGCGCCTTTCTGGCAGTAACCCTTGAGCCGTTGCTAGTTGAGTCATCGTCATGCCGGGTCACGTCCTAGCGGCGGGTCATAAGCTTTGAGTCGCCTTCTGCAAAAAATGAGTGCTAACACTCTCCTTTTCCCGTATGGCCCAATAAGGCCCATTACTTCTCCCGGTGAATTCCCGTAACTCCCCGGTACTCCGAAAAATACCCGAATCACTCGGAACCTTTCCGACGTCCGAATATATCCTTCCAATATATGAATCTTTACCTCTCGACCATTTCGAGACTCCTCGTCATGTCCGTGATCTCATCCGGGACTCCGAACAAACTTCGGCCACCAATCACATAACTCATATAATACTAAATCGTCATCGAACCTTAAGTGTGCGGACCCTACGGGTTCGGGAATGATGTAGACATGACCGAGACGACTCTCCGGTCAATAACCAACAGCGGAACCTGGATGCTCATATTGGTTCCTACATATTCCACGAAGATCTTTATCGGTGAACCTCATATGTCAACATACGTTGTTCCCTTTGTCTGGCGGTATGTTACTTGCCCGAGATTCGATCGTCGGTATCCAATACCTAGTTCAATCTCGTTACCGGCAAGTCTCTTTACTCGTTCCGTAATACATCATCTTGCAACTAACTCTTTAGTCACGGTGCTTGCAAGGCTTCTGTGATGCTGTATTACCGAGAGGGCCCAGAGATACCTCTCCGATAGTCGGAGTGATAAATCCCAATCTTGATCCATGCCAACTCAACAAACACTTTCGGAGATAACTGTAGTGCACCTTTATAATCACCCAGTTACATTGTGACGTTTGATACACCCAAAGTATTCCTACGGTATACGGGAGTTGCATGATCTCATGGTCAGAGGAACGTGTATTTGACATAGTGAAAGCAATAGCAATAAACTGAACGATCATTTGCTATGCTAACGGTTGGGTCAAGTCCATCACATCATTCTCCTAATGATGTGATCCCATTATCAAATGACAACTCATGTCCATGGTCAGGAAATCTTGACCATCTTTTGATCAATGAGCTAGTCTAGTAGAGGCTTACTAGGGACTCAGTATTTGTCTATTATCCACACATGTATTAAGTTTCCGGTCAATACAATTCTAGCATGAATAACAAACCATTATCATGAACGGAGAAATATGATAATAAACACTTTATTAATTGCCTCTAGGGCATATTTCCAACAGGTCTGTGGGCGGCGTCAAGCGCCATAACGAGCCTCGGGAGCCGGCGAGACCGGCTGCCATTGATGCACCTCGGGGCCGGCGAGTGGCGTCTCACAGGCGGGAACCGCCCACCCACACGCCACGCCGCGGTCATGCCTGACCATGGCTGGTCAAATCCGGGCGACGCGTCGCGTGACTGAGGCCCGATGTGGTGGGCCGGGAACCGCCCGCCCACACGCCACGCCGCGGTCAGCCCTGACTGTGACTGGTCAAATCGGGGGCGCACGTCGCGTGACTGAGGCCCGACGTGGTGGGCCCGCCCGTGGCGATCCTGTGACGGCTCGGCTCGCCTCGTGCCGGTGCAGCTCGGCGCGGCTCGTCCCGCAGCCCCGTATACACGAGCGCGCGGGGGTATTGGCGTGGACGGGCGGGGGAGGGGGACGGGCGGGGCAGTTTTTTCTAAATAAGACCATCGTGCCCCTGCTAACGAAGGGGTATGAGCAAATCTCAGCCCTTTCTTTGTATGTTTAGGAGATGTACGGAAGCAGAAGTATTAATCAACTAACACACCACAGAGTCGGCACAGCAGCCGGAATATTTTAATCGTGTCAGGATCTGCATGGCTGAGTACTAGTGTGGTGATTAGAAATTCTGATTAACGGCACATGTACTGGGGTGCTGCGCCCGACGCGACTTTGGGCTGCAGGGCTGTTTGTTGGTTCTGCGCATGCATGTGTCGATCATATCAGTGCCTCCCGCCCCAGGGTGCGGCGGCAGGGCCCATGAGCGCCCTTCCGTTCCGTTCGCTCCGCCGATTCCATGTGATGCACAAGCTGCCGCCGTGCGTAGTGGCGGCTGCTGGGCCTGCCGCCACAACATAGCTGGTCTTTTCTATTAATAAGATGAGCATATGGTCTTTTCTATCAATACGAAAACGTATGTGGTCTTTTCTAACTAAAATTCCATCCTTTCTGGACCGTATTTCCAGTAGTAGGCTTGGCGCAGGCCTGGCACGCACTGACATATTACACATCCCCAAGCCCAAACAAACGGCCGGGATAGCGGCCTACCTGTAGCGCGGCCTCCAAAAGCCTGCACTCGCCTATGCGCATGCTATGTAACTCAGTCTTTGTAGCTTGCTTCCCTGACACTTCAATCTTCCTAGGCATAATAAACTCACAATCTCTGTAACATGACCATGAGCCTCGTAGGCACAGATTTCTGTCCTCCTCTTGTTCTCCGTTATTAATTTGCTCCTACATTACCGTGCTCATTTACCGAGATTGATTATTCCAGTCTTTCTTCTTATATGAAGACATACATATGTGTTGCTTATATAATATTTACGTACTTATTGATGCCAAATGGCAGCAAGTTTGCACAAGTGAGTTTAGATTAATAGTTGCTAGGTTGCCACCTGATATATCAAAGTCCGCGTAAATTCCTATTTGATAAATTTATAATGAGTTGGTTCAAGATAATCCTATCAATAACCCCTACACCAGTTGCATTGGAAATTAAAATAAAGGGTCTTGATATTGAGTCGTTCAGTTTACTTGATTGATGTTTCTTTTTTATGAAGATGATATATGTTGTTAGCATCTTGTTACAAAGTTCATTTATGAGATATGATTAAGTAACTGATGTAAGACATGCAAATATGCATCCACTCTTGCAGTTTCTAATCCTTGTATGAAAAAATTTTCATGCAAACTTTTACGCTTCAACAGGTTCATATGCTAAATATCTTTTCTTTATTACTTCGTGATATAAGGAATTGGCATGTTAACTGCTGGTAATTATGGGGAACGTCGTGACATGTATGGCAAAAGGGAAGGATAAATTCGAAGCTTTGCAGATCGTATGCCTGGATGAGAGTGAGGATGATAGATGGCTCTACATTGTGTAAATTGCTGTGTATCCATGGAAGTAGGAAGGATGCATTCCATGCCCTTAATGCATGGATGAATGAGTTAGGAGGAAAACACATTGTACTTTTCGTGATTTGTGGCGTATCGAAGTCCTCAACTTGATACAATTATTGAAATACACTATGATGTATTTGATCTTCACATTTTTAGAACTTATTCATAAGTTTTTTACTCTTGATTGATCTCAATCTCGACATTGTTTGATTGCTTTCCTTCGAACCTCTTGACCATCTTAAATTGCATAATATATGAGACAATGTGCATACGATGTGGTGAACATCTATTGTGATCATTTATATGTTATCGAAATGTAGATTTTTGAGAGTTCATATATGTGCATGAGCCTTGGATGGTGCGCAGTGGGTAGGGGTTGCATTTGATACTGATTTCGTATACCCCATAGAAGTATCACGTGATAAATACACATTTTATTGTTTCAGCGAAGGATAAATCATCAAGATTTAAACTCGACGAGTACATGGATGTACTCCAAAATCATTGCACATGCATGATTGTAGATATACGCATATTGAAACTGTGAGCGCTAGGAGTTCAAATTCTGAATTCTAACGAGACGTGCATTGCACGTGCACGCTTACTAGTTATAGGTAGTAGTATACGTGATGAGTGTAAACTATAGAGCATAATTCAGTGAGCCGATCTATTAGTTGAGGGTAAAAAGTAATCCAAATGAAAATAAAGCTAACATGGAGGAAGCTACATAATGGAATGTGTGTATTGGCAGGCCACAATGAATTCACGCAACGAGCATCCAGCCGGCGACCATATAAACGAAAGACAGTACCTATATAAGCTCCACACTTTGAAATATAATTTGGCATTGTTGTAGTAAAGAATGTAGCTAGAATCTGGATCAGAGATTGATGCATACCTGCAGAAAATAGGAATATACTACCAGAGATATGTAAATTTTTTATAAAGGGAATATATTAATATCGTGAAGATACCAATTACACCCAGCCTCTGCACCAACAAGATGTCAAAAGACCATCAAGGATGCACACAACCAAGAAAAAAAATAAAAAAGAGAGAAATAGAAAACAAGGCCCTCGTCGCGGTGATGAACCACTCACAACAGCAACACTCTAATCACCACCGAAGACAACACCCAGACCACAAAAGAGATTCTACAAAAACGACGCCTCCAAGGAGGAAACAATGCACAAGCGTTGTCGTCGCCCGATCGAAGATCTTGAGTTTTCACCCTGGAGAGAGTCCGAGTTCACAAAACAATGCCTTCAGCAAGGCCATTGCCAGGAAGAATCAATGAAGACAAGACCTTGGGCTTTCACCCTGGAAATCGTGACTCGGTACTCAAGGAGCACCACAAAAAATGCAGTCCACCTGTGCTGCCACGTGTAGGAGATATGCCCTAAAGGCAATAACAATCAGCTATTTTCTATCTCCAAGTTTGTAATTGATGTTTATGTTCCATGCTATAACTGCAATGATTCTCGAGTCTGCAATAACCATTAGGCTCGGAGGGAAACTCATGTGCACGTGTGGGATAATAAACGGTGAAATGTATTCCTAGTCGTGCCTCTAAGACTAGCTCAAGTGTTGCATGATGGTTCTGTTTTCCTGATCATGGGCATGACTATGCCGGCAACTTTGAGGACACAATGTTAGAAGAACACTTGTGTTGAACCGACCCAAATTGATGTTATGATGTGAGATACATCCGTCACAAGTTAATGGTTTATAACACAGAGAAAGTTAACGTTTGCATAATTCCTTAGACCATGAGAGTATCGAGTTCCTTCATGCTTGCTTTGTGAACTGTGGGGTTTGTTAAACGTCATCTGTAACAGGGTGGCTATTATGGCGGCTTACGGGTTCACGGAAAAGTATGACAAGGAACTAGATAGCTCGAGATTGGGATTTGCTCCTCCGACGATGGAGAGATATTCTTGGGGCCCTCTCGGTGTTACGATATCCATCATCGTCTGTCCAGACACAGTGTGATTTGATCACAAGGATGTCGGAACGCGGAAACGAGAAAAGATAACAAAAACTGCTAACGAGGTAACTAGCATAGTGGACAAGCTGTTGATTCACGGGGATGCCGATAAATCCCACCTCGGGTATTTGTAACATACCGTGAAGCAACAGGAATAGCACACGACAACTACAGGTGCACTCGAATATTTATTCATGTGGATATAGGGGTCAATATGGATGTCCTCGGTTCCGCTATTGATCATTGATCGAAAAGTGTTCCGGTCATGTTTATACTTCACCGAACCTATAGGATCACACGCTTAAGGGTCATCTATCTGCTGAATACTAGACAGGGAGTCTGAGAGAAAGTCATCGAAAAAGTTTTGGAGATGACGGAAAAGTTCCGGAGAGAAAATCTAAAAAGTTTCGGAGATGAAAATCATCCTACCGGAAATGTTTCGGAATGCGTCCAGAATTATTTTAGGGGGTGCTGGAAATGTTCTGGACCATCGGAAATATTTTCGGATTAAACTGTTGGAAATATGCCCCAGAGGCAATAATAAAATGGTTATTATCATATTTCCTTATTCATGATATATGTTTATCATTCATGCTGGAATTGTATTGACCGGAAACTTAAATACATTTGTGGATAAATCAACAACACCGTGTCTCTAGTGAGCCTCTATTAGACTAGCTCATTGATCAAAGATGGTTAAGATTTCCTAACCATATGTTCGCACATGAACACGTCACCATGTACCTCCAATGCCGAGGGTGATGCACCGCAAATCACGTCGAAGGAGACCCGTCCGGAAGCGCGGTACGCAAGCAATCCGGCGGGAGCTTTTGAGCACCCGAAACCCCACGCGCCCGGGAGGGAGCCCGTCTGGACGCGCGGCGGCTATGGGCTGCCCTAGATCGGTTCGCCTGCCCCTAGACCCTCGAGGATCGCTGCCCTTCAATACGAAGAACGAACGAAGAATGAGAGAGAAAGAACAAGGGAGAGATGTAAAACTAGGGTAAAAAGTAGATGTGTTTTGCGATTGTGTGTTGTTGTTCAATCGGCCGTCACCTCTTATCTATATAAGAGGCGGATGGACTTCCCGTACAAGAAAAGGACTTGCCTCGCCGTCCAAATCATCAAAACCTAATGAAACACGGACTGTTCACGACCTCCGGCCCGGATGTCCGGTTGGAGGCCCGGATGATCCGGCCAAGCCCAGATTTCTGACAGCAACACATTGATCGGGCCACAACTTTTGCATACTACCTCGGATTAAGACGAATTTTATATCAAAATCAACCGATTCGACGAGACGCACAACTTTGATGTTGAACACTTTTTGATTTGAGGTCATCTTGAGGGTGTTTTGGGCTATTTTCTAAAGTCTGCAGGAGAAAAAAGTTATCCGGATGTCCGGACTTTGCCCGGATCGTCCGGCCTTCACCCGGATCATCCGGGTGTACTCCCAGATCATCCGGCTTCGCCCATAAGCTTCTGTTCCTTGGGTCATTCGTTCGATCTCCGGCCGGATGATCTGGACCCCGGCCCGGATGATCCGGCCAAACACTGCCGCAGCGCACAGTTTTGCCTCTAACTTTTGCATACGACCTCAGATTAAGACGATTTTTATATCAAAATCATCCGTTTCGACGATATGAAGAACTTTGCTGTTGAAACATTTTTCATCCGAGGCCATCTTAATTGAGAGTTTGGCCATGCAAAAATCTGGTGTCAACACATGTCCCCTGTTTTTTGGCAAAGCTAGCGTGCCAAAAAATATTTTGTACCGTGTTTGTTCTAAGGACGATGTCAACACTCCATTGGCCATTTGTATGTGCATAGGGCGATAATTTTGTATCGGCCATATTTATACTTAGGGCGATAATTCTCTATCGGCCATTGATTTTAAATTTTTGTTTACATCATACCTTGGAACCGATTACCACCAATCGGCTTTAAAGAGATGGGAATGAACCCGATCCTTGTAGCACTAAGGAAATCAATGTGACGCCCCTGCTCGACCGTGAGCTAATCATACACGCAAATGCACACGATCGAGATCAGAGACTCACAGAAAGATATCACAACACAACTCTAAACACAAATAAAATAATACAAGCTTTTTATTACAAGCCAGGGGCCTCGAGGGCTCGAATACATAAGCTTGCTGTCATACAAGCATCAGCGGAAGCATCAGATATCTGAGTACAGATATAAAAAGTAAAACAGACATGCCCTAACAGGCGGGGCAAAACAACAACAACGATTGAAAAGGCGCAGGCCTCCTGCCTGGGAGCCTCCTAACTACTCCTGGTCGGCTGGCTCAACCCGGAAGTAAGTGCCGCCGGGACCCTCCTGGTAGTAGGCTCCAGAGGTGGCATCTGGCTCCTGGACTCCGTCGTCTGATGTATCATCAAATGGGTATGGGGAAAAGAATCGCAAAGCAACCGTGAGTACTCATCCAAAGTACTCGCAAGACTGGCATCAGATCTATGCTAAGTATGCATTGGTTTCAAACGAATGGGGCTATATCTTTGGACTGAACTGCAGAATGCCAGAATAGAGGGGGGGGGGGAGCCTAGCCTGTCGAAGACTAGCATCGTGAAGCAATCTTGCAGCATCGGAAGAGAGTATATTAGCATATTATAAATTAACAAGCATGTTGAAGCAAGCCCAGAGATCCTTCCTCGACTCCCTGCGAGAAAGCGATCCCGGAGCTTATTATTAATTAACATGAATCCAATTCAAATAATAGTAGATCGGGATACAACACTGAGCGTCCTTGTGACGCCCAATATGCGATCCTATTCTTGAGGAACTCGGAGGCCCCACCAAGAGTAGAAACGCATATTGGAGACGCTTGCAAGGTGGATATCATCACATCGTACCACATACATAATAGATGGGGATACAGACAAATGCATACGATCATCACATGAATACATCAATACATAACAAACATCATACAGAAGGGCAGCATCCGACTACGGATGAAATCAAACAAAAAGAATAATGACATCCACCCTGCTAGCCCAGGCTGCCGACCAGGAACCTATCCCCCGATCGACGAAGAAGAAGAAGCAGAAGAAGAACTCCAAAAGCAAACAAGCACTGCTCTCATGTCAAGAAATCGCATTACCTGTACCTGCAACTGTTGTTGAAGTAATCTGTGAGCCACGAGGACTCAGCAATCCCATAACCTTGGGTAGCAAGACTATCAAAGCTTAAATGGGTATGGAAGGGTAAGGTGGTGAGGTTGCAGCAAGCACTAAGCATTATATGGTGGCTAACTTACGAGTACAAGAATAAGAAGAGCATCTACGCAAAACGGTCGCAAACTACAAATGATCACTAAGTGATCCTGAACACCTACTTACGAGTACAAACATAACCCCACCGTGTTCTCTTCTCGAACTTCCTCGAAAAGAGACGATCATGATTACGCACGCGGTTGGTGTATTTTAATTAGGATTTAGTGTCAAGTTCTCTACAACCGGAGGTTATAAATATCCAAGCGCCACATAACCACGGGCACGGCTTCGCGTAAGATTTAACCCTGCAGAGGTGTTCCAACCTAGCCCATCATAAGCCTACACAAGCTGCGGTGGAAATACCTCAACCTCGAGATAGCTCGAAGTATCCTCGGAATCCCGGTGCACAAGACATTTCGACAATGGTAACACAATTCCAGCAAGACCTCCCGGCGTGCCGACACCCTGATAGTAGCCGCGCGTATCTCGTCTCAGTCCACGACAGATGAGCTATGGTTACAGCGACCAACTCCCGAGTTGCTCCGGGTGGCGCCGCAAGCTGCTCTAGTTTTGGACCAGCACCATCAGCACTGGCCCACCTGTATTATGTGGAATTAAAAGAATCCTCAGGTTCTTGACGCCCTATGCCAATTAATTATTTAGTTCAGTATTATTATGTTGGCAAATGGTAAAACCAATGTTGGGTCTTGCTGGAAGCGGTTATTCAAAGCGAACTATCAAGAGGGTCCCATTCCCCTGAGCATGTTTGGAACGCTAAACATGGATCATAACACCAGCATTACGGAAACTAGGGCAGCTTGAGTGGAACAAAACACTAGGCAAAAGGCCGAGCCTTCCACCCAATACCAAGTATATAGATGCATTAATTAAATAAGAGATATTGTGATATCCCAACATATCCATGTCCCAACATGGAACAACCTGCAAGAGCACCTGCAACTAGCAACGCTATAAGAAAGGGGCTAAGCAAAGCGGTAACATAGCCAAACAATGGTTTGCTGGGTAAGGGTGGTTAGAGGCTGTATCATGGCATATGGGAGGCTGACATATATGTGGTAGGAAAAGCGACATAGCGATATCAACGATACAACTAGCAAGCAAAGATAGTAAAGATATCCAAGGTCATGATCATCTTGCCTGAAATCCCGCTCGGAAGAAGAACGAGTCCATGAAGAAGATGAACCAACGTAGTCGAACGAATCCTCATAATCGCAACGAAACCGGAACTATCGAGAAGAAGCACAACCGGAAAGAAGCAAACAACATGATAAACACACAAGCATAAACATGGCATGATGCACAATCAAATATGATGCATGATAAGATTAAATGTTGTCAAACATGGCAAGAGATGAAGCATAAGCAATGCATACAACTAGGCAAGTTTAAATGAGGCCGGAAACACAAACAACAATTCCGGTAAATCCCCATATGCAAATTTCGAAATTGGTACTGAACTGGATTAAACACAATGTTAAAGTTGTCAAACAGCAAATTAACATGCATCATGATGATCTACATGTTTTTCTAGTCAAGTTACATATGTAGATCATTTAATTCGGAGCTACGGGCTAGAAGATATGAGCTAAACAAGTTTAACATGGCAATAATGCAAAAATGCATGCAAACATCAACAACACACTCTCAAATCAAGGATGCAACATGACAATATGAAAATACACAAAATTCTAAGCAAGTTTCATATAGAACATGATTAAAACGGAGCAACGGTTCAACAATTACAATCAACACAAGTTATAATAGAAATCTGCCCCAAAACAGCAACATAGCACTTTGCCAACATCAAAATAGCAAGCTATAGTAACATGATGGGCACAAACTTGATATGCAGTTAAAGTAGACATGACATACTTCAAAACATCTTTAAGGTTCAGGTTTATAGGCATCAAGGTTAAGTCAATATGATTCATGCAAAATGCAATGTTCTGCTAAACAGGGCGTATACATGAGCAGAGTTAATATGATGACAACTTGAGAGCAAGAAAGAGACATGCTACAAGAACTTTACATGGCAACCAAAGGCATGGCATCAAAGTGCACCTTACATAGACCAAATCTCATGAAGAAACCACATGCACATGAGCTCTAGATTAGTGACAATCATCAAGCAAAGTTGGCAAGTTTTATTACAGACAGTTTTTACTTAAAACAGCAACATTAACTAGGCATGTTTACAAGCTCATGGCACTCACATCAAGGCATATCATGGCATGAAATAAATACTAGCAGCAAGAAGACATGAAAATGCTCCAAAGTCATGTTGACAAGATGCTCATATGACATTTGCATTAAATCACACAAAAATGACAAAATGACACATTTAAACAGTTTTACTGCAGTAACATTAGGATGCACTTTTGCAACAGAGATTATGACATGAAGATGAACTCTAACATGAATGCAATTACTACCACCATGTAGAGAACAGAGAGTAGATCAATTTACATATAAAGATCATCAGCATAGGATCAACATGCACAAAGATACAAGCTCCGCAAAATGCATATATGCTGATAAAATCACAGGGACTAGAAAATCAGATCTGAGCGTAGGATAACTATAACGTGCACGGGCGAGGGATAGGCAGGCACGGACGCTCACCTTGCTGGGCCTGGCCCAGGTCAGTGAGGAGGGCGGCAGCAGGCCGCCCTAGCTGGCTGGGCCATGCGTGCACGTCGTCCTCATCGATCCCCCACTGGATCGAGGGACGCAGGGGCGGCGGCGGCGCAAAGAAACTCCAGCGAGAAGAGGCCGGGAATGGGTGAATCCGGTCGGCCGGTGCCGGATCCGGGCAGCGGCGGCGGCGGACGGAGCTTGGGGAGGCGGCGGCACTCCTGTCCAAGGCAGAGAGAGAGGCGAGGGGCTAGGGAGAAGGAGAAAGGAGAGAGAAGGAGAGGGAGGCGAGGCCGGCCTGGAGGTGTTGGTTGCCGGCGGCGGGGCAGGGTGACGAAGAGGCGGGGCAGGCCGGCGGTGCACGGCAAGGCGGGTGGCAGAGGAGCTCGGGAGCTTGGGGACGAGGCGGCGGCTGCGGCATCCGGGTCCAGATGGGCTCGGCAGGCTTCTCTTGGGCCCTGCGGGCCGCGGCGGCTGGAGGGCGCCAGGGGTGAGGTGGCGGCATGCGGTTGGCTGTGGCTGGCGGCGCAGGTGGCGGCTGCCCGCTCGGGCGGCGCCAAGTGGCGGCGGAGGAGCGGTGGGAAGTGGCTGGCGGCGCGGATTTTGAGGAGGAAGGCTAGGGTTGCCCAAAAATGGCAAGGGGAGGTGGTTTAAATAGGCAGGGATGCTAGGGTTGAGGGTTTGGGGGTGTTTCGGAGCCCTCCGATCGCGATCCGAGTGTTCCGGTCAGAGCGGGGGTCTAGGCAGGGCCAGGTGGGCTGTGTAGAATGGTTTGGGCCAAGAAGAGAGGGAAGATGGCAGCCCGGCAGGGTTTTCGGAACACCGAAAACATCCGACGTTTTGACCGGCTATAGTGCCGCTATAGGTTATCCGTTGAGGCATCAAACGACCTCCGAATGGAACGAAATTTGGCAGGCGGTCTACCTACAATATAGCAAGACCGCACATCAACTTTCAACCCATTCCGAGCACATTTTTATCCCACTTATAAAATAATATTTCGGAGGTGCCGCGGGCGCGTGCGAGTGTGTCGGGACTCGAGACGGACAACGGAAGGAACGGGGAGAACGCCAACTACGAATGAATGCAAGTTTTATGAAAACATGCGGATGAAACGCACATGATGACATGGCCAAGTGCAACACGCAAGCGAATGACATGGCAACGATGACAAATAAAAGGAGGACATCTGGAGCATCGGTCTCGGAGCGTCACAACTCTCCTCCACTAATAGAAGATCTCGACCCGAGATCTTAGGAAGGAAATGGAAGGGGAAGAGGAAGAGGTAAAAGAAAGTTGCTTCTTTGACAAATGAGTGAATTCAACAACCCTTGGAGGTGTTGAACAACTTGAGAGAAAGAATACCACAGAGATGAACGAAGTAGAAAGCACTTGAGAGAAAAGAACGGAAGGAAGAACATGAGAACAGGTTGCAAATACACAAGGGACAAGAAAGAATTGGAAACCACCCAATTTTAAACTAGATAGACAACTAATGTGAAGGAAAAAATTCGGGCAGCACTCCGGTAGAAAAGAGAAGCAAAGCTTGATAAGATGAAAAGAACTTGAAATAGGATAATGCTCCGGTAAAATGGATAAGCAAGGAAAGAACATGATCTTGGCGAAAAAAGATAATGGTTCGAAGAGAGCAACATCACAACGCCTCCGGAACAATAGAGTAGAAGCTAAATCGTTGGAAACAAAAGAACGGAGAAGCAAATGACAACTTCTACCACAATTGAATTTGAAAAGCATCCTCGCAAAGAAGGATTGAACAGAGTTGTTCGAAAATCAACAACGGAAAGAATAATCTTGTCGTGGGCTTATGGAAAACATCTCCAAAACTTGAGGTGAAATTCTGCCACTACGGAAAGAATTGATTGCTTGAGGGCAACATAGAGATGAAAAACTTCTTTCACCGAAATGATTTAAGAGGGAACTTGTATGATTGATAATCACCACAATAGCAACAATCCATCAGAAAGGCTTTAGGTGAAATCTATACCAAGATAGCTATGAGAAAGAAATGATGGTTTTAAATATATCATTCTTGACAATTTATGAATCATGAAACACGAAGGGACATTGTCAAGAAAGGCATAATACCACCTCAAAAGACAAGGGAGAAGGAATTGCACTTTGAAATGCAAAACGAAGAATACTTGAGATCCAACAAGAATCTTGACAGACTTCAAGAATGAATTAAATCCTTAACGAAAGATCATGAAGAAACTCTCAAAGAACTCCGGATAACTACCAAGATGATCAAAACGAAATGAAACTTGAAAAGAACAAGATGAAGCCTTGCAATGATTTAGATGGATCTTCGTGACGAGATAATGAGAAAAGCTTTGAACTCGGGACAAGAAAGACGAGCAACTTAGAATCGAGAATTTATTCATCATGAACAAACTCCGGAAGAAGGAATTAAATCACCTCTATGAAACAAGAATAAGAATTATGATATGTCTATCCTTCATCAAAATAAATTGATGAAAAGCAATGGATTTGCATATTACTTATTCTTCTTGAAAAGATTAAAGAGAGATATAGCGCCAACTTGAGCAAGTCTTCGACGAGACACCGGAAGAATTAGGAGACGAACAAAGAGACATCAATTTTTGGAATAATCGGAGAACGGAAGCTGAAAACTGAGAACGAATAAATCTTCTGAAATGATGGCCTTCAGAGAATCAAAACGAAAACAACTCTTGAAAAACTACGGATGGGTATGAAAAAAAATTCTCACGATTGGAACAATTTGAGAGGATAGCATCAAACTTGAACTACAAATCTTGAAAGAACGGAAAAGGATTTAAGAGAACTCTCCTTCGGTCTTCAAAGCTGAGAATGACGACGAGAACCACCAAGAAGAATTTGTGAGATACTCTGGAATAATGACGAATAGAAAGGTTGAGCCAAATTTGAAAAGAATTTGAAAGAGATCTTAGAGAGGCAATTGACTGATGAAATTCATTCTTACGTCAACTTTGAAAAGAATTCGAGAATATCTCCAGAAAATTAGAAGAGTCAGGTAAGATCCTGGAAAAAGAACTATGGGTTATGGGCCCACTCAAAAGAAACACCATTGGAACAACTTCTCAAAACAGAGATTGCACCGGTTGATTTAGATGGCTCGAATAAGGTAACAACCCGAAATCACCGGAGAAGAAAACAAGAACGAAGAATGATGAACTTGCAGCTCCTGAGCATTTTCATGAGAATCACCAGTTAAGAACATTGAAGGAAAAGAATGTAGAGACTTCCCATGAATACAATGGATAATTGATTTGAGAATTTTTACTCCGTAAAGAAAAAGGATGGGAGGGTCGGGAAAATAAATACAACTTGGGATGGGTGAAGCGAACAACGTCGAGAAGCTGAGAATTGATCTTGCAAATGTTGAAAGGATCGAATTAATTCGAGGAGAAGCACGTTGGGTGAAAAGAATTGTCATGACAATCTCAATGATCAAAAGGATTGGCCTTCACATAAAAATATGGGAACACCACTTTGGAAAGATTTAGAATCCACACTTGACTTCGAAGCAACTCGAATACCACAACAAAAAACAACACAAGGATTTGGCTTGCAGAATAAGCCGGAACAAACATATGATAGACCCCATATCGTATCATGTGTCTATTGGAAAAGATATTCTAGGTAATACTTGAATTCCCACCTAAGAACTCCCAAAACTTCTTGGTTATAAGATCAGGTTGCGGATATGGGAACCTACTCAACACACAACAACAATAATATCCTAATCAGCTGCAACCAATCCGCAACCTTCACACACGACCAAGAAACTTCGCAAATCCGTGTACCTCAGACCTTTGAAAGCACAGCGATACTAGTCATAGTGGATCATCCGCTCTATCTCCACCAGTACTGGGGAAAAGTCACGACACTATTTGCCACCAGAAAAAGTATATAAGCGCTTCGATGTCGGCGTCCTCTGGTATTCTCGGAACCGAAATGATAGCGAGTGTGACAAAACCCCTTGGAGCTCAACTCCCTGGGTCCAATCCATACGGTCAGGAGGCACCAAGAACAGAGTCACGTCACACAGATATCGCAACCATTCCAATAATACCCGTGTGATCCTAAAAAAATTTGAGTGAGAAGAGATAGTAGAATCAAAACACCTACGTCACCATTCCTCACCAGAGCGACGAAGGGGATAAGGAGTAAAAAGAATTCCTACTCTCCGATATATAGCTAGACTCAAAATAGTTTTTCTTCTAGACTCGTCAGCGGTTCGATCAATCAAGGGGGCTCCTATGGTCGGTCGAGGCTCTGATACCAACTTATCATGCCCAATATGCGATCCTATTCTCGAGGAACTCGGAGGCCCCACCAAGAGTAGAAACGCATATTGGAGACGCTTGCAAGGTGGATATCATCACATCGTACCACATACATAATAGATGGGGATACAGACAAATGCATACGATCATCACATGAATACATCAATACATAACAAACATCATACAGAAGGGCAGCATCCGACTACGGATGAAATCAAACAAAAAGAATAACGACATCCACCCTGCTAGCCCAGGCTGCCGACCAGGAACCTATCCCCCGATCGAAGAAGAAGAAGAAGCAGAAGAAGAACTCCAAAAGCAAACAAGCACCGCTCTCACGTCAAGACATCGCATTACCTGTACCTGCAACTGTTGTTGAAGTAATCTGTGAGCCACGAGGACTCAGCAATCCCATAACCATGGGTAGCAAGACTATCAAAGCTTAAATGGGTATGGAAGGGTAAGGTGGTGAGGTTGCAGCAAGCACTAAGCATTATATGGTGGCTAACTTACGAGTACAAGAATAAGAAGAGCATCTACGCAAAACGGTCGCAAACTACAAATGATCACTAAGTGATCCTGAACACCTACATATGAGTACAAACATAACCCCACCGTGTTCTCTTCTCGAACTTCCTCGAAAAGAGACAATCACGGTTACGCACGCGGTTGGTGTATTTTAATTAGGATTTAGTGTCAAGTTCTCTACAACCGGAGGTTATAAATATCCAAGCGCCACATAACCGCGGGCATGGCTTCGCATAAGATTTAACCCTGCAGGGGTGTTCCAACCTGGCCCATCATAAGCCTACACAAGCTGCGGTGGAAATACCTCAACCTCGAGATAGCCCGAAGTATCCTCGGAATCCCGGTGCACAAGACATTTCGACAATGGTAACACAATTCCAGCAAGACCTCCCGGCGTGCCGACACCCTGATAGTAGCCGCGCGTATCTCGTCTCAGGCCACGATGGATGAGCTATGGTTACAGCGACCAACTCCCGAGTTGCCCCGGGCGGCGCCGCAAGCTGCTCTAGTTTTGGACCAGCACCATCAGCACTGGCCCACCTGTATTATGTGGAATTAAAAGAATCCTTAGGTTCATGATGCCCTATGCCAATTAATTATTTAGTTCAGTATTATTATGTTGGCAAATGGTAAAACCAATGTTGGGTCTTGCTGGAAGCGGTTATTCAAAGCGAACTGTCAAGAGGGTCCCATTCCCTTGAGCATGTTAGGAACACTAAACATGGATCATAGCACCAGCATTATGGAAACTAGGGCGGCTTGAGTGGAACAAAACACTAGGCAAAAGGCCGAGCCTTCCACCCAATACCAAGTATATAGATGCATTAATTAAATAAGAGATATTGTGATATCCCAACATATCCATGTCCCAACATGGAACAACCTGCAAGAGCACCTGCAGCTAGCAACGCTATAAGAAAGGGGCTGACCAAAGCGGAAACATAGCCAAACAATGGTTTGCTGGGTAAGGGTGGTTAGAGGCTGTATCATGGCATATGGGAGGCTGACATATATGTGGTAGGAAGCGCGACATAGCGATAGCAACGAGACAACTAGCAAGCAAAGATAGTAAAGATATCCAAGGTCATGATCATCTTGCCTGAAATCCCGCTTGGAAGAAGAAGGAGTCCATGAAGAAGACGAACCAACGTAGTTAACGAATCCTCACAATCGTAACAAAACCGGAACTATCAAGAAGAAGCACAACCAGAAAGAAGCAAACAACATGGTAAACACACAAGCTTAAACATGGCATGATGCAACATCAAATATGATACATGCTAATATTAAATGTTGTTAAACATGGCAAGAGATGAAGCATAAGCAATCCATACAACTAGGCAAGTTTAAATGAGGCCGGAAACACAAACAACAATTCCGGTAAATCCCCATATGCAAATTTCGAAATTGGTACTGAACTGAATTAAACACAATGTTAAAGTTGTTAAACAGCAAATTAACATGCATCATGATGATCTACATGTTTTTCTAGTCAAGTTACATATGTAGATCATTTAATTCGGAGCTACGGGCTAGAAGATATGAGCTAAACAAGTTTAACATGGCAATAATGCAAAAATGCATGCAAACATCAACAACACATTCTCAAATCAAGGATGCAACATGACAATATGAAACTACACACAATTCTAAGCAAGTTTCATATAGAACATGATTAAAACGGAGCAACGGTTCAACAATTACAATCAACACAAGTTATAATAGCAATCTGCCCCAAAACAGCAACATAGCACTTTTCCAACATCAAAACAGCAAGCTATAGTAACATGATGGGCACAAACTTGATATGCACTTAAAGTAGACATGACATACTTCAAAACATCTTTAAGGTTCAGGTTTATAGGCATCAAGGTTAAGTCAATATGATTCATGCAAAATGCAATGTTCTGCTAAACAGGGCGTATACATGAGCAGAGTTAATATGATGACAACTTGAGAGCAAGAAAGAGACATGCTACAAGAACTTTATATGGCAACCAAAGGCATGGCATCAAAGTACACCTTACATAGACCAAATCTCATGAAGGAACCACATGCATATGAGCTCTAGATTAGTGGCAATCATCAAGCAAAGTTGGCAAGTTTTATTACAGACAGCTTTTACTTAAAACAACAACATTAACTAGGCATGTTTACAAGCTCATGGCACTCACATCAATGAATATCATGGCATGAAATAATTACTAGCAGCAAGAAGACATGAAAATGCTCCAAAGTCATGTTGACAAGATGCTCATATGACATTTGCATTAAATCACACAAAAATGACAAAATGACACATTTAAACAGTTTTACTGCAGTAACATTAGGATGCACTTTTGCAACAGAGATTATGACATGAAGATGAACTCTAACATGAATGCAATTACTACCACCATGTAGAGCACAGATAGTAGATCAATTTACATATAAAGATCATCAGCATAGGATCAACATGCACAAAGATACAAGCTCCGCAAAATGCATATATGCTGATAAAATCACAGGGACTGGAAAATCAGATCTGAGCGTAGGATAACTATAGCGCGCACGGGCGAGGGATAGGCAGGCAAGGACGCTCACCTTGCTGGGCCAGGCCCAGGTCGGTGAGGAGGGCGGCAGCAGGCCGCCCTAGCTGGCTGGGCCACGCGTGCACGTCGTCCTCCGCGATCCCCCACTGGATCAAGGGAGGCAGGGGCGGTGGCGGCGTGAAGAAACTCCGGCGAGCAGAGGCCGGGAATGGGCGGATCCGGTCGGCCGGTGCCGGATCCGGGCAACGGCGGCGGCGGATGGAGCTTGGGGAGGCGGGAGCACATGGCGGCGGCGGCACTCCTGTCCAAGGCAGAGAGAGAGAGGTGAGGGGCTAGGGAGAAGGAGAAAGGAGAGAGAAGGAGAGGGAGGCGAGGCCAGCCTGGAGGTGCTGGTCGCCGGCGGCGGCCGGTCCGGCGAGGCGGCGGGGCAGGGCGACGAAGAGGCGGGGCAGGGCGACGGCGCACGGCAAGGCGGGCGGCAGAGGAGCTCGGGGACGAGGCGGCGGCTGCGGGATCCGGGTCCAGATGGGCTCGTCGGGCTTCGCTTGGGCCCTGCGGGCCGCGGCGGCTGGAGGGCACCAGGGGTGAGGTGGCGGCGTGCGGTTGGCTGTGGCTGGCGGCGCAGGTGGCGGCTGCCCGCTCGGGCGGCGCCAAGTGGCGGCGAAGGAGCGGTAGGAAGTGGCTGGTGGCGCGGATTTCGAGGAGGAAGGCTAGGGTTGCCCAAAAATGGCAAGGGGAGATGGTTTAAATAGGCAGGGATGCTTGGGTTGAGGGTTTGGGGGTGTTTTGGAGCCCTCCGATCACGATCCAAGTGTTCCGGTAGGAGGGGGGGTCTAGGCAGGGCTAGGTGGGCTGTGTAGAATGGTTTGGGCCAAGAAGAGAGGGAAGATGGCAGCCCGACAGGGTTTTCGGAACACCGAAAACGTCCGACGTTTTGACCGGCTATAGTGCCGCTATAGGTTATCCGTTGAGGCATCAAACCACCTCCGAATGGAACGAAATTTGGCGTGCGGTCTACCTACAATATAACAGGACCGCACGTCAACTTTCAACCCATTCTAAGAACATTTTTATCCCACTTATAAAATAATATTTCGGAGGTGCCGCGGGCGCGTGCGAGTGTGTCGAGACTCGAGACGGACAACGGAAGGAACGGGGAGAACGCCAACTATGAACGGATGCAAGTTTAATGAAAACATGCGGATGAAACGCACATGATGACATGGCCAAGTGCAACACGCAAGAAAATGACATGGCAACAACGACAAATAAAAGGAGGACATCTGGAGCATCGGTCTCGGGGCGTCACAGTCCTGTTACCGTGGACACGGCTATTCGAATAGATAACCTCCCTGCAGGGGTGCACTACTGTTACCCAACACGCTCGATTACCTCTGGCCGGATACACTTGCTGGGTAATACCCGGCCTCGGGTAATCGACATGAAGCAGCGTCCTACCTAAGCTCAGTAGAGAGGTTAACACGCCGGTCTAAATACTAAGCACGAAGGGGTCTTGGGCCATCGCCCTTCGCACTCCTGCACGTTGCGAGACTGGCCGGGACCCAAGCGCGACTGTGGAAGCACCACAGACGTAACCAGCTCACCCCAACAATCAACCCGCATCTCTGAGCTGTGACGTCTGAAGAGCTTTCAGGAGAAACGTACGACGTAGAGGGTCCCATAACCATTATCCCACATGGTGGTAGTGCGTATAGGGCCAACGACCCACTCAGATCAAATACCCAAATCCGTTAGGCGTATTTAGTAACTCGCAGAGGCGATCAGACTACCTGTCGCTCCAACTTGCTAACACACGGATATCGATCAGGGTGGTCTCCACCTGCCCTGTCGTTCCGCCACAATAATCTCTCGCGGGTGCCCTCCTGGCAAACCCGACTTCACATTTCCCCGCGGGTACCCCTCGGGCTCGACCCGCCTGTAATAAAGGTCAAAGTATCTGTGTGTCCAAAGTATCGAGAAGGAATCCGAGGAAGCACCATCGATGGTTTCCCACTCGAGGAGTTGCACGACGGAAGCTTAATCGGAGGTGATGAAAGAGGAATCACCCTCGGTAACACACATCCGGATAGCTATTCTACAGAGGCATCATTGAAAGTGAGATAAGAGGTATCACCCTCGACACTCGATGCCAACCCTGCAGAGACGAGCAACTCAGGGGGTGTGCGGTGATGTGCTGTTCTCAGCCCGTTCGATCACATTGATCGGGGCACCAGTACTAAAGCGGGGCAACTACAGCAAGGAACAGGGGCCACAGATGGTTTTCCATCCAACCTATACTAAGCAGTTTAGGATAACAGGCAGGTATCAATAACGGTTACAAGAATAGGCTATGCATCAGAATAGGATAAAACAATAGCAGTAGCAAATTCTAATGCAAGCAGGAGGGAGAAGGAATGGGCGATATCTTATGATCAAGGGGGTTTTGCTTGCCTGGTAGCTCTGCGGCAAAGGAGGATTAACAAAATTAATTAATTAGTTAATTAATTAATTAGTTAATATTTATTTATTTATTTTAATTAACAAAATTAATTAAGTTAATTAACTATTTAATTAATTATTTAAATAATTATTATTTATTTTATTTTTATTTTCTTTTTCTATTTCGTTTTAACAGGGGCGGGCCCCAGCGGTCGGTGGGCTCAGCCGGACATGTCCGGGCTTGCCCTTTCGGGGGCCGGACATGTCCGGGGTTCACAGCGCGCGCGCGCACTGAGGAGGCCGGACACGTCCGGACAGCGCGTGCACGTGCGTGGACAGAGACGGGCGACGGCAAGCGGGCGGTGAGCGGCAGCGGCGCAGGGGCTCGGCGGCAGCGAGCGAAGGCGAGCGCGAGCGCGGGCGGGAGCGGGCGCGCGAGTGCCAGGCGGGTCGCGGCAGACGGCGGCGAGGCCACGGCAGCAGCGGCAAGTGGGGCGGCGACGGGCGCGGGTCTGCGTGGGCGAGCGGGCACGGGGCCAGGCGCGACAACGCGGGCGCACGGAAGGAGGAGGTTGGGCCGCAGCGGGGCAGGGGCGGCGCGGTGTGCTGCGGCGATGAAGATGGGCGCCGGCGACAGAGAGGGAGGGGTAGACGGCGGGGATCGGGGGAATGGGGGTTAGGGTTTGGGGGTGCGGGTGGGTCTAGGCCATATAGGCCAGGGCGAGGCTGGGCCGGCCTGGCGGCCAGCTGGGCCGAGGCCCAGCAGGGGGGGTTTTGTTTTATTTTTCTTTTTTACTTTTGTTTATTTTCTTTTATTGTTTTTCTGTTTTCTTATTTCTGTTTGCAATTAGTTAGGCCACCACTTAAGTTTTGCAAAATATGAGACTTAGCACAATATTAACAATGCAATTTTTCCTACCACCAGAAATTGGTTTGGAGTTGAAAAAGAATTTCATTTAAATAAAAAGGCATTAATTATTGCTGTATTGGATCTGTTTTAGGATGTTAGGGTAATTTAACTAATTCAATAAATGTTGATTATATTTTTATAATTGCCTTTGAATTATTTGCAGTATTATGAACATTTTGGGTTTTCAAATTTGAACAACTTTTAGTTTCACTTCATATTTGAATAGCAATTTGAGTTGGAATCTGAATTGAGATATGATGCAAATGATGACCAAGCACTATTCAACTTGATGACTTGGCATGATTAAGAGGTGATCACTGTGCTTAATACCTGGGGATGTCATAATCAAACTCTGAAAGGTCTCCCTGAATGCCCAACCAACACTAATGGCTGAGCTAGCGGATTTGCTACAATGCTCGATCGACTCGATGCCATTCACTTACCTCGGACTACCAATGGGAACGACCAGACCTACCGTGAATGATCTTATGCCGGTGATCGATAGAGTGGAACGAAAACTTTCAAGCTCGCTGTACATGCTGGACCCAGGGAGTAAATTGACCTTGCTCAACTCACTGCTTACCTCGATTGCTATATACCCCATGTGCACAATTAAATTTCTGCCAAAACTGATCGAACATCTAGACAAGATCCGAAGGAGCTGGTTGTGGAGAAAAAGAACAGAAAATGGGGAGAGCAATAACTCTTTAGCGGCTTGGGAACTAGTGTGTCGCCCCAAGAACAGAGGAGGGTTGGGAGTGCTGAATATTAAAGTGCAGAACACAGGATTGCTGCTGAAATTCCTTCACAGTTTTTACAACAGAAAAGATGTCCCATGGGTCAGCTTGCTCTGGTCCTCGTATTATGAAGGGGTAGTGCCCCATTCACAAGACCCCTGCGGATCATTTTGGTGGCGAGATGTCATGTATTTCAGTGATGTATACCGTGGAATCACCCAAGTGAAGGTTGCAAGAGGCGACACAACCCTCTTTTGGAAAGATTTGTGGCATGATGAACTTCCGATGAACTCACACCCCCGGGCTTTCTCATACACCCGGATGCCAGACGCCTCGGTCAATGATTTCCTTGGGATTGCTGCTCTAAGAGATGGATTTCATTTACCACTGTCGCCACAGGCTAGAATAGAGGTCCTGGAGTTACAGGAGATGTCGGCCTCCCTGGAACTTGAGATGGGCAGCCAAGATATATGGACATGTGTTTGGGGGGCAAAGTTCACCTCGTCTAAGTATTATCGCTTCCATTTTCAGAACGTCGAGGTGGACGAAGCATTTAAAATGATATGGAAGTCGAGATGCACCATGAAACTGAAAATGTTTGCCTGGTTAATTTTGGCAGACAGGATCAACACGAAAAATATGCTCCGAAGAAGACATTACAACGTGGCTAATAATGTACAATGTGTACTCTGTAACAGTGGTGAGGAGGAGACTGTTGAACATCTTTTCTTCAATTGTGAGTTCAGTAAAAACTGTTGGGATAAAGTGGGCATGAACTTTACCTCCGCGGACGGTGGAGCCACCAGGATACATCTATTGCACGCTGGAAAAGGAAGGTGCACACGCCCAATGTTCATGGAAATATTTATTACATCAGCATGGAGCATCTGGAAGGAAAGGAATGGGAAATTTTTCAAAAGGATCCCCCCCACGGTTGAAACCTGGAAGGAGAGATTCAAAATAGACTTGGTGCTGTTAACTTATAGGGCTAAGCCGACTCTAGTCCAGTTTATAGAAGTTTTTTCAAACTCTGTAACTTAGAAATAGTTTTACGCCCACTCTTACACCTACCTAACAACTTCGATTGTGGGTATTGTAAGGGACCAAACCAATGTAACCACACCATGTAAAATTTTGTATGTGATTGGTGAGTAATACAAAGTCAGTAGGAGCCTTTCCTACTGTCAGTTGATATTCAAAAAAAAACTCTGAAAGGTCACGCCCCATTAAGCAAGTAACATCGGGATGATTCCAATCCACGGATGCATCGGCCAAAGCAACACAAGCCGAATTATCCGCGTCAATGACTTCTACTTCATCATCGACCCATTGTATTAAGAATTGATGCATGGTAGATGGCACACATTGGTTAGCATGAACCCAATCGCGGCCTAATATAACATTATAGTTACCTTTCACCTCGGCGATGAAGAATGTGGTGGCCAAAGTTTTGCTTCCCACAGTGAGTTCCATGCACATCACACCTTTGGCCTCTGTCTTTTCTTTACCCACAAATCCATTAAGAACCATATTGGTCTTCATCAATGCATCATCATGTAATCCCAACTTCTTGAAGACCGAATAAGGCCTAAGATTTACCACAGCACCACCATCAACGAGCATTCTAGCAATTGGCGATCCGTTAATATGACCTTTGAGGTACAATGGCTTCAAGTGTTTCACCGGTTCCTTTGGCTTCTCGAAGATAGCATTTTTCGGACCAAAATCCAGCTGGGCCACCTCCCCTTCTTCACCTATAGCACGAAGCTCGGCAGGTAAGTAATACACCATATTAATATCCATACCTTCCTGAACCGGCGTAGATTCGTAATCCACCATCTCATCTTCATCTCCCAATGTGTACATTGGACTTGAAATTTCCTCAACTGAAGGGGATGTTTCAGGTGGTGTGGACAATGTAATAGGGGCTGCATCATCCTCTTTTGGTGGTGTAGGTGCTATTGTAGTTAATGTAGAAGCATCTACGTTTTCTTTTTGCTTAGGCCTCCATATTTGTTTTGTAGGTGCCACGGGCCGAATTTCATTAAACAATTCGTCCCTTTGCCCCTCCACTTCATGCGTCGCCTTCTCGTGGTTCCTCATGCATTGCAATCTCCTTTTCATGGTTTTAGTTAAACCGGGAGGACACCACTTAGGTTGAGTATATTTGGGATCCCTAGGTTTGGCCTTGCTTGGAGAATTTTTTGTTAGCCAATTAGCACCATGGCTTGAACGGCCTTGTGTAGGATAGTAAAGCCTTTCGTGAACAGGCCTTCTAGGTGTGGTCCAACCCATATGAAAAGCATAAGGAGCCATTGGGGGCTGCCCCCATCCTCCATTGAAATCTCCCATGTAATATGGCGCATAGGGGGGTGGTGGCATCCATGGTGTCAGTGCCCATGACCCATATGGCCATGCATAGTGTTGAAATTCTTGCTTTGGAGGTGATCTTGAACGCTTTGAATGTGATGGCCGATTAGAGCTAGAACCGACCGCTTGCTACTTGTAGCTTGCATTGGTATTTCCCCGAAGAGGAAGGGATGATGCAGCACAGTAGAGATAAGTATTTCCCTCGATTATGAAACCAAGGTTATCGAACAAGTAGGAGAATGACGCAACACCTCGTTAGCAGTACCTGCACACAAACAACAAATCCTTGCACCCAACACAAACAAGGGGTTGTCAATCCCTTGGCGGTAAGATTGCAAGATTAAATTGTATTTGATAGATTGATAGATTGCAGCAAAAATACAGAAAATAATAAATAAAAAGAAATGGCAGCAATATTTTTAGGGTTTTAGTAATATGAGATAGATAGACCCGGGGGCCATAGATTTCACTAGAGGCTTCTCTCGAGAAAATAGCATACGGTGGGTAGACAAATTACTGTTGGGCAATTGATAGAAAAGCAAATAATCATGACGATATCCAAGGCAATGATCATGTATATAGGCATCACGTCCAAGATTAGCAGACCGACTCCTGCCTGCATCTACTACTATTACTCCACACATCGACCGCTATCCAGCATGCATCTAGTGTATTAAGTCCATAAGAACGGAGTAATGCCTTAAGAACGATGACATGATGTAGACAAGAAAAACTCACGAATTAATAAACCCAATGAATAGATCCCATCTTGCTATCCTTTGTACCAATGATACATACGTGTCATGTCCCTTTCTGTCACTAGGATTGAGCACCGCAAGATCGAACCCACTACAAAGCACCTCTTCCCATGGCAAGATAAATCAACTCATTTGGCCAAACCAAATCAATAGATCGGAGAAGAAATACGTGGCTATAATAATCACGCATAAAAGAGTGCAGCAAAGACTCAAATAATTTCATGGATAATCTGATCATAAACTCACAATTCATCAGATCCCAACAAGCACACCGCAAAAAGAGATTACATCGGATAGATCTCCAAGAACATCAAGGAGAACATTGTATTGAAGATCAAAAAGAGAGAAGAAGCCATCTAGCTACTGCCTATGGACCCGAAGGTCTGTGGTAAACTACTCACGCACCATCGGAGAGGCAGCAAGGTTGATGTAGAGCCCCTCCGTGATCGATTCCCCCTCCGGCAGATTACCGGAGAAGGACCCCAGATGGGATCTCTCTGGAACAGAAGCTTGCGGCGGCGTAAAAAGTATTTCGTGGACTCTCTTGAGGGTTTCTGATTTTTCGGGAATTTATAGTGCTGGAATTAGGTCAAACGGAGCTTGGTGGGGCCCACGAGGCACTAGGGCGCGTCTGCCCCCCCCAGGCGCGCCCTGGTGGCTCGTGGGGCCCACCAAGGTCTTCTAGCCTCCTCTTGAAGCTTCTGGTGTTCTTCTTGCCCATGAAAAAATCTCCAAAAAGTTTCGTTGCATTTGGACTTTGTTTGGTATTGACTTTTTGTAAAACAAAAACAGGGCAAAAAACAGCAACTGGCACTGGGCACTAAGTTAATAGGTTAGTCTCCGAAAATGATATAAAATTGCTGTTAATGATTATAAAAACATCCAAGATTGATATTATAACAGCATGGAACAATAAAAAATTATAGATACGTTGGAGACGTATCAGCATCCCCAAGCTTAATTCCTGCTCGTCCTCGAGTAGGTAAATGATAAAAAAAGAATTTTTAATTGGAATGATGCCTTACATATTCATCACATATTCTTTTCTTTTGTAGCATGGACATTGGACTTGTTTGATTCAAAGCAATAGTCTATAATTTGACATGAAAACATAGATACTCAAGCATACTAACAAGCAAGCATGTCTTTCAAAATATCAACGCTAAAGAAAGTTATCCCTAGCCCATTATGCTCAATCATTGATCCATTCATGAAACACACTCGAATATTAGCTACATCCAATGCACAAGTATGACAATAGTGCTCTCTAGTTGGTGCTTTTGTAAGGGAAGATGGAGACTCAAATAAAAATAAAAATTACATAAAAGTAAATAGATAGGCCCTTCACAGAGGGAAGCAGAGATTTGTCAAATGTGCCAGAGCTCAAAGCTGAAATTAAAGAGATAAATTTTTTGTTGAGAGGCATGCTTTTCCTGTCAACGAAAACGATCGAGAATTCCCAATATTTTCCATGCTAGACACATCATAGGTGGTTCCCAAACAAAAAGTAAAGTTCATTTCCTTTCCACCATTTCTTTCACATTGCATGGCTAGCCGTATCCACGGGTGCCCTCCATGCCATCACTTTCCAAGGAATTTTGTTGTTATTAATTTCATTTCATGCTGGACTGGGCATCCCTATTACCAACCGTACTCTCGTGCAATGACATGTGAATAAACACTCATCGTGAGAATAACACACTTAACATGGAAAATATTGGCCACTCCCTGCCGCTTCATGAGCGGTACGGGCACACAAAACAAAAAAAATTATTTTGAAAATTAGAGTTGACACACGCAAATTTACTTGGAACGGCATTGAAACACCGCATATAGGTAGATATAGTGGACTCATATGGCAAAACTGGGTTTAAGAATTTAGTATGCACAAGCAGTATTTCCTCTTAGTACAAATGAAGGCTAGCAAAAGATTGAGAAGCAACCACCCAAAAAATGAAAACGGTCATAAACATGCATTGAACACAACTAACACCGAATAATGCACCATAAGTAGGATATAATTTCATTGCATAACTATTGACTTAACGTGCTTGCATAGGGAATCACAAACCTTAACACTAATATTCTTACTAAAGCACAATTACTCACTAACATGACTCACATATCATCATCTCCATATCGCAAAACTATTGCAAGGAATCACACTTATCATATCCAATGATCTATATGAAAGTTTTTATCTGTATCCCTCTTGAATATTCATCACTTTGGGACCAAATTCATATCTTGTGAAAATTACCGTTACTATTGATCAACTCTCAAAAAGATTTAAGTGAAGCATGAGAGTGCAAATATTTCTTCAAAATTTCAATCTTAACAATTCTCAAAATAATATAAGTGAAGCATCAGAATTCATTTCTTCAAAATTTTAATCTTGTCAATTCTCAAAATAATATAAGTGAAGCATGCGAATTGATTTCTTCAAAATTTTAATCAACTCTCAAAATAATATAAGTTAAGCATGAGAGTTTATTTCTTCAAAATATAATCACCACCGTGCTCAAAAAGATTTAAGTGAAGCACTAGAGCAACTGCCGAGCTCAAAAAATTTAAGTGAAGCACATGGAGTATTCTAACAAATCATGGTGATAAACGTGTGGCTCTCTCAAGATAGGTGTGTTCAGAAAAGATGATTGTGGCAAACTAAAAAGCAAACAAAGCAAAGACTCATATCATACAAGACGCTCCAAGCAAAACTCATATCATGTGACGAATAAAAATATAGCTCCAAGTAAATTTACCGATGGTTGTTAGAAGAAAGAGGGGATGCCTTCTGGGGCATCCCCAAGCTTAGACGCTTGAGTCTTCCTAGAATATTACCTTGGGGTGCCTCGGGCATCCCCAAGCTTAGGCTTTTGCTACTCCTTATTCCTTCATCCATCGTGATCTCACCCAAAACTTGAAAACTTCAATCACACAAAAGTTAACAAAACCTTCGTGAGATCCGTTAGTATAACAAAACAAATCACTACTATAAGTACTGTTGCAAACCCATTCATATTTTATTTTTGCATTATACCTACTGTACTCTAACTTCACCATGGCTTATACCCCCCGATACAATCCATAGATTCATCAAAACAAGCAAGTAGTGCATCAAAAACAGAATCTGTCAAAAAACAGAACAGTCTGTAGAAATCTGAATTATGGTCATACTTCGGTAACTCTAAAAATTCTGAAAAATTAGGGAATCGTGGGAAATTCATATACCAATACTGTGTAAAAAATTCAGAAGGTTCTGACGTTACAGTGAATAAAAAAAATTCCAGCACTGGACGCAAAACTTTCTGTTTTCAAACAGCATCAATTATACTATCTTCCAAATCATCCTAAAGGCTTTACTTGGCATAAACACTAATTAAAAACACAAAAACACCATCATACCAGTAGCATGACAGTAAAACACACCATAACAGAAACTTATAACAAAATTTTATTTTATTCGTTGGGTTGCCTCCCAACAAGCGCTATTGTTTTATGCCCCTAGCTAGGCATAATGCATAATTTCAAGTATTGTCATCTTTCAAGTTGATTCCATAAGTGGCCCTCATGATTGATTCATATGGTCCTTTAATTCTTTTCCTAGGGAAATGCTCCATACCTTTCTTTAATGGAAACTGAAATTTTATATTCCCTTCTTTAATATCAATAATGGCACCTATAGTTCCTAAGAACGGTCTACCAAGTATTATGGGGCAAGAAGAATTGCATTCAATATCAAGAACAATAAAATCAATGGGCACATAATTTCTATTTGCAAGAATAAGCACATCATTAATTCTTCCCAAAGGCTTTTTAATAGTAGAATCCGCAAGATGCAAATTTAGGGAGCATTCATCTATATTGGTAAAACCTAGCACATCGCATAGAGATTTTGGAATTGTGGAAACGCTAGCACCCAAATCACATAAAGCATTGCACTCATAATTTTAAATTTTAACTTTAATGGTGGGTTCCCATTCATCATATAATTTTCTAGGAATTGAAATTTCCAGTTCAAGCTTTTCTTCTAACGCTTTCATCATTACTTCTACTATATGTTTAGTAAAAGCCTTGGTTTGCTCATAAGCGTTGGGTGAATTTAACATGGATTGTAACAAAGAAATGCACTCAATCAAAGAACAATTATCATAAATAAAATCTTTGTAATCCAAGAGAGTGGGCACATCACTATTTAAAGTTTTTACCTCTCCAAACCCACTTTTAGCAATTTTCTTATCAAGGTTTTCACCCTCCGAATTATGGGAACGCTCTTTAGCTAAAGTTGACTCTTCTTCAGTCCCCTTTTCATCAAGTTTAATTTTTCTAAACAAAGAATCAATAGATGAAACACCAATCATTTTAATATCCTCATCATTACTACGATAAAAATCAGGAGGAATTGCTTTTTCTAAAAATTCTCGTTTAGCTCTTAGCATGGCGGTTCTTTTCTTACTCTCATCCATGGAGACATGTAAAGCTTTAATTGATTCACTAATATCAATTTTAGGTGGCAAAATTTTAGTCTTAAGATTTTCCACTTCATGAATAATTCTATCAATGCTCCTAGACATATCATCAATTTTACTCAAATTTTCTTCTATCGTAGTGTTGAAAACTTTTTGAGCATTAATAAATTCTTTAATATTAATTTCAAGATCAGAAGGTATCCTATTATTATTATAGGAATTACCATAAGGATTGCCATAATTATTAGATGAATTTCCAGGAAACGGTCTAGCGTTGAAATTACATCTATAAGCATTACTATTAAAATTGTTTCGTGAGACAAAATTCACATCTACGGGATCATTATTTTGCTCAATCAAAGTGGAAAAAGGCACATCATTAGGATCAATAGGAGCATTTTTGCTAGCAACCAATTTCATGAGCGCATCAACTTTATCACTCAAAGTATTAATTTCTTCAACTGAATTCACCTTTTTACTAGTAGGAGTTCTTTCAGCATGCCATTGTGAATAATTTGCCATAATATTATCAAGCAATTTAGTAGCTTCACCCAAAGTAATTTCCATATACGTACCTCCCGCGGCGGAATCTAAAATATTTCTAGAAACAAAATTCAATCCCGCATAAATTTTTTGTATGATCATCCATAAATTTAAACCATGAGTGGGGCAATTTCTTATCATTAATTTCATCCTTTCCCAAGATTGGGTAACATGTTCATGATCAAGTTGCTTAAAATTCATAATTTGATTTCTAAGAGAAATAATTTTCGCGGGAGGAAAATACTTAGTAATAAAAGCATCTTTACACCTATCCCAAGAATCGATACTATTTCGTGGTAAAGATGAAAACCAAATTTTTGCACGATCCCACAATGAGAACGGGAATAATTTTAATTTCACAATATCATTATCCACATCTTTTTTCTTTTGCATGTCACACAATTCTACGAAAGTGTTAAGATGGGATGCGGCATCTTCTTTAGGACTATCGGAAAATTGATCTTTCATGACAAGATTTAGCAAAGCGGCATTAATATCACAAGTCTCCGCACTAGTGGCGGGAGGAGCAATCGGAGTACTCATAAAATCATTAATAATCCACCATCTCATCTTCATCTCCCAATGTGTATATTGGACTTGAAATTTCCTCAACTGAAGGGGATGTTTCAGGTGGTGTTGACGATGTAATAGGGGCTGCATCATCCTCTTTTGGTGGTGTAGGTGCTATTGTAGTTAATGTAGAAGAATCTACATTTTCTTTTTGCTTAGGCCTCCATACTTGTTTTGTGGGTGCCACGAAACGAATATCATTAAACAATTCGTCCCTTTGCCCCTCCACTTCATGCGTCACCTTCTCGTGGTTCCTCATGCATTGCAATCTCCTTTTCATGGTTTTAGTTAAACCGGGAGGACACCACTTAGGTTGAGTATATTTGGGATCCCTAGGTTTGGTCTTGCTTGGAGAATTTTTTGTTAGCCGATTAGCACCATGGCTTGAATGGCCTTGTGTAGGATAATAAAGCCTTTCGTGAACATGCCTTCTAGGTGTGGTCCAACCCATAAGAAAAGCATAAGGAGCCATTGGGGGCTGCCCCCATCCTCCATTGAAATCTCCCATGTAATATGGCGCATAGCAGGGTGGTGGAATCCATGGTGTCAGTGCCCATGACCCATATGGCCATGCATAGCGTTGAAATTCTTGCTTCGGAGGTGATCTTGAACGCTTTGAATGTGATGGCCGATTAGAGCTAGAACCGGCCGCTTGCTACTTGTAGCTTGCGTTGGTATTTCCCTGAAGAGGAAGGGATGATGCAGCACAGTAGAGATAAGTATTTCCCTTGATTATGAAACCAAGGTTATCGAACCAGTAGGAGAATCACACAACACCTCGTTAGCAGTACCTGCACACAAACAACAAATCCTTGCACCCAACGCAAACAAGAGGTTGTCAATCCCATGGCGGTAAGATTGCAAGATTAAATTGTATTTGATAGATTGATAGATTGCAGAAAAAATACAAAATAAAATAAATGAAAAGAAATGGCAGCAATATTTTTAGGGTTTTAGTAATATGAGATAGATAGACCCGGGGGCCATAGATTTTACTAGAGGCTTCTCTCGAGAAAATAGCATACGGTGGGCAGACAAATTACTGTTGGGCAATTGATAGAAAAGCAAATAATCATGACGATATCCAAGGCAATGATCATGTATATAGACATCACGTCCAAGATTAGTAGACCAACTCCTGCCTGCATCTACTAATATTACTCCACACATCGACCGCTATCCAGCATGCATCTAGTGTATTAAGTCCATAAGAACGGAGTAATACCTTAAGAACGATGACATGATGTAGATAAGACAAACTCACGAATTAATAAACCCAATGAATAGATCCCATCTTGTTATCCTTAGTAGCAATGATACATACGTGTCATGTCCCTTTCTGTCACTGGGATTGAGTACCGCAAGATCGAACCCACTACAAAGCACCTCTTCCCATGGCAAGATAAATCAACTCAGTTGGCCAAACCAAATCAATAGATCGAAGAAGAAATACGAGGCTATAATAATCACGCATAAAAGAGTGCAGCAAAGACTCAAATAATTTCATGGATAATCTGATCATAAACTCACAATTCATCGGATCCCAACAAGCACACCGCAAATAGAGATTACATCGGATAGATCTCCAAGAACATCAAGGAGAACATTGTATTGAAGATCAAAAAGAGAGGAGAAGCCATCTAGCTACTACCTATGGACCCAAAGGTCTATGGTAAACTACTCACGCATCATCGGAGAGGCAGCAAGGTTGATGTAGAGCCCCTTCATGATCGATTCCCCCTCCGGCAAATTACCGGAGAAGGACCCCAGATGGGATCTCTCGGGAACAGAAGCTTGCGGCGGCGTAAAAAGTATTTCGTGGACTCTCTTGAGGGTTTCTATTTTTTCTAGAATTTATAGTGCTGGAATTAGGTCAAACGGAGCTTGGTGGGGCCCACGAGGCACCAGGGCGCGCCTGCCCCCCCCCCCCCAGCGCGCCCTGATGGCTCGTGGGGCCCACCAAGGTCTTCTGGCCTCCTCTCGAAGCTTCTAGTGTTCTTGCCCAAGAAAAAATCTCCAAAAAGTTTCGTTGCATTTGGACTTCGTTTGGTATTGATTTTCTGTAAAACAAAAACAGGGCAGAAAACAGCAACTGGCACTGGGCACTAAGTTAATAGGTTAGTCTCCAAAAATGATATAAAATTGCTGTAAATGATTATAAAAACATCCAAGATTGATATTATAACAGCATGGACCAATCAGAAATTATAGATACGTTGGAGACGTATCACCGCTTGACTTGCATATTTGGATAGCAACATATCAAAAGTTGGCTTGATTCGCTTGCGCTTAGCTTCACGCTTTTTCCACTTGCCAACTTCTGAATTCTTGGGCTTAATGAATTTAACATGAGTATCCTCTTGTACTTGTGGTTGCCTCACGAGTGCAGGATTTTTTATGGTGATCTTCAATACTTCCTTTCCATCGGGTTGCTTATCAAGCACAACCTCTCTTCCCAAGACTTTGTCGCCCTCCTTGCCTTTCCTGGGTTCACCAATAACAACATTATGTTTATTAGCAGATTCGGCTATGTTAGGCCGAATTAACATTTTCTTTCCTTCCAAGTCCATGGTGTTCATCGAGAAGGGTTGTTTATCAACTTGCATCTCAGCAAAATTCAATCGTCCATCATTAATGGCCGATTGTATCTGTCGTCGAAAAACATTGCAATCATTAGTCGCATGAGAAAATGAATTATGATACTTGCAATAGGTACGCCATTTTAGCTCCTCAAACGGTGGTATGGTGTGTGATATTCTAATCATCTTATCTTGTAAGAGAGCATCAAATATTTTATCACACTTAGATATATCAAAAGTAAACTTCATATCCTCATCACGATTCTTGCGAATCGGCTTAAGAGCATTGCATGTATAGGGTTTGGCCTTTGAGGACCAAACAAACTCAGTAGTATAGACATCAACCTCATCGACTGAATTATTATCATTGTATTCAACCATATGCATTCTAGGACGATCGGTTGTAGATCTATGAACCTCTTTACTTCGACTCTCTTGAGCCAAAGCTTTTTGCAAGACTTGGTTAATATTCAAAAACTCATAACTTTCTAGCCTCTCTTTAATATGAGGTTTCAAGTCATTAAGAACAAGATCTGCCAAGTCTCTCTCAGTTATCACTAAGCTATAACATCGGTTTTTTATATCTCTAAATCTCTTGACATAATCGGTGACCGATTCATCATGTTTTTGCCTAACTGATGTAAGATGTGACAACTTAGGCTCATTATCGCCGCCATAAAAGTGATCAAGAAACTTTTGCTCTAATTACGACCATAAGAGAATTGAACCATGTGGTAAAGCAGCAAACCATGAAAATGCGATACCAGTTAAAGATAAGGGAAATAAACGCACTTTCAATTCTTCAATGGAACTTGCTTCACCTAACTGTGCTAGATACTGACTAACATGCTCCCATGTTGTTTTCGTGCCCTCTCCACTAAATTTAACAAAATCAGGAACCTTGTAACCTGGAGGGTACAAAACTGCATCAAAGTGTTCAGGATAAGGCTTTTGGTACACACGACTCTATACTTCCGGCTCATTTCTGGAAGTTTCTAGAAACATCTTATGCAAATCCTCCCTTAATTTGGCTAAAATTGGATCCGAGGTAGATGAAGATGCATGTGGTAATGACATAGGGGCAACTTGATTACTAGCTAGTGGTGCAACTTGTGGGATATGCGCCGAACCATAGTTCGGCGGATGACCAAACATGCTTGTGCCTATGGGTGGTGTGACAAAGTAATTCGGCGTTGACGCCGAATTGGGCACACTCATAATAGGATTAGGATATGCAGGTGCAGCCACAAGCTGTTTGATTTGACTAGGGTAAAAATTCAACGGCATATTATATTGTTGTTGCATAGGAGGTGCCGATGAAATAGGTAAAGTTGGACTAAGTTTTTCAGATATACCAATAGTACCACTAGATGACGGAGGCATATTTTTTTGAGCATCAGCACTTGCTACAAAAGAATTGTATTTCATCAAATTACCCTTACTAACAAGACTTTCAATCACAGCCACTTGCTCTATAGAAAAAACTTTACTCACAGTGATTTTGTCTTGTTCATCACTGAGAGGAGGGAAATTGACGTTTCCAACCGAAGTGATGTTGCCTTGATGGTCCTTCTTGAAACTTGCAAGAAACGCCTCCAAATCCTCCTCCTCACGCTTCTTCTTGAGCGCCTCAAAAGCCTCTTCACGCTGTTTCTTGAGCACTTCGTAGGCCTGGCGACGTTCATCCGATAGTTCATCAAGACCGGGCTTAATGATGTTATCGGCGCTAACTTCTGAGGGCTTGGGGAGATCTGACATGGTTGATAATGATTCTTGATCTTTCCTCCCCAACGGAGTCGCAGAAAGTGTGTTCGCACATGAACACGTCACCGTGTACCTCCAACGCTGAGGGTGATGCACCGCAACTCATGTCGAAGGAGACCCGCCCGGAAGCGCGGTACACAAGCAATCCGGCGGACGCTTTTGAGCACCCGAAACCCCACGTGCCCGGGAGGGACCCCGTCTGGATGCACGGCGGCTATGGGCTTCCCTAGGTCGGTTCGCCCGCCCCTAGAGCCTCAAGGATCGCTGCCCTTCCATATGGAGAACGAACGAAGAACGAGAGAGAAAGAACAAGGGAGAGATGTAAAACTAGGGTAAAAAGTAGATGGGTTTTGTGATTGTGTGTGGTTGTTCAATCGGCCGCCACCTCTTATCTATATAAGAGGTGGATGGACTTCCCGTACAAGAAAAGTACTTGCCTCGCTGTCCAAATCATCAAAACCTAATGAAACACGGACTGTTCATGACCTCCGGCCTGGATGTCCGGCTGGAGGCCCGGATGATCCGGCCAAGCCCAGATTTTTGACAGCAGCACATTGATCGGGCCACGACTTTTGCATACGACCTCAGATTATGACAATTTTTATATCAAAATCAACTGATTTGATGAGACGTACAACTTTGATGTTGAACACTTTTTGATTTGAGGTCATCGTGAGGGTGTTTCGGGCTGTTTTCTAAAGTCTGTAGCAGAAAAAGTTATCCGGATGTCCAGACTTTGCCCGGATCATCTGGCATCCACCCGGATCATTCAGGTCTACTCCCAGATCATCCAGCTTCGCCCATAAGCTTCTGTTGTTTGGGTCGTTCGTTCGACCTCTGGCCGGATGATCTGGACCCCGGCCCGGATGATCCGGCCAAACACTGCCGCAGCGCATAGTTTTGCCTCTAACTTTTGCATACGACCTTGGATTAAGATGATTTTTATATCAAAATCACCCGTTTCGACGAGATGAAGAACTTTGCGGTTAAAACATTTTTCATCTGAGGCCATCTTAATTGAGATTTTTGCCATGCAAAAATCTGGTGTCAACACCATAGACATGAGTTGTCGTTTGATAACGGGATCACCTCATTAGGAGAATGATGTGATGTACATACCCAACAGTAAGGTTAGCATCAGATCGTATCACTTAGTTTATTTGCTACAACTTTTTTCATGTCAAGTATCTGTTCCTTAGACCATGAGATTATTCCACTCCCGGATACCGGAGGAATACTTTGTGTGCTATCAAATGTCACTTCGTAACTGGGTGATCATAAAGATGCTCTATAGGTATCTCCGAAAGTATTTGTTGGGTTGCATGGATCGAGAGTGGGATTTGTCACTCCATGTGACGGAGAGATATCTCTGGGCCCTCTCGGTAATACAACTTCACAAGAAGCTTGCAAGCATGTGACTAATGAGTTTAGTCACGGGATCTTTTATTACATAACGAGTAAAGAGACTTGCCAGTAACGAGATTGAAGTAGGTATGGAGATACCGACGATCGAATCTCGGGCAAGTAACATATCACCGGACAAAGGGAATTCTATACGGGATTAACTGAATCCCCGACATTGTGGTTCAACCGATAAAGATCTTCGTGGAATTGATACGTCTCCAACGTATCTATAATTTTTGATTGTTTCATGCTATTATATTGTCAATCTTGGATGTTTTATATGCAATAATATGCTATTTTATATCATTTTTTGGGACTAACCTATTAACCTAGTGCCCAGTGCCAGTTCCTGTTTTTTTGCTTGTTTTTGACTTTTCAGATAATCAATACCAAACGAAGTCCAAACGGAAGAAAAATCTTTAGATTAATTTTTTATGGACCAGAAGGGACCCTAGAAGCTTTAGGAGGAGACCAGATGAGATACGAGAGAGCCACAAGCTCAAGGGGCATGCCCCATGGGGGTAGGCGCGCCCCCTGAACTTGTGGGCCCCACGTAGCTCCGTTTGACCTATTTACAGGCCTATAAATTCACATATATTCCCAAACCATCAGAAGAACAGATGTATAACTTTTCCGCCACCGCAAGCCTCTGTTCTTCCGTGATCCCATCTGGAGGCCTTTTCTGGTAATTGATGTCTACTACACAACTTGTTCTTGTAGACTCGTGTTGGGCCTCCAAGCGCAGAGGTTTGTAGGACATTAGCAATTTTCCCTCAAGTGGATGACCTAAGGTTTATCAATCCATGGGAGGCGTAGGTTGAAGATGGTATCTCTCAAGCAACCTTGCAACCAAATACAAGAAATCTCTTGTGTCCCCAACACATCCAATACAATGGTAAATTGTATAGGTGCACTAGTTCGGCGAAGAGATGGTGATAAAAGTGTAGTATGGATAGTAGATATAGGTTTTTGTAATATGAAAATATAAAAACAGCAAGTTAGCAAATAGTAAACGGGAATAAAAACGGTATTGCAATGCTTAGAAACAAGGCCTAGGGTTCACACTTTCACTAGTGCTATCTCCCAACATTGTTGACATAGTTGAATCATATGTAAATCCCTCACGTGCGACAAAGAGTTCACTCCAAAGTCACAAATAGCGGAGAACAAACGAAGAAATTGTTGTAGGGTATGAAACCACCTCAAAGTTATCCTTCCCGGTCAATCTTATGAGCCATCGCCATTAATTGTCACGAACAGCCCTAGAGTTCATACTAGAATAACACCTTAAGATACACATCAACCAAAACCCTAATGTCACCTAGGCACTCCAATGTCACCACGAGTACCCATGGGTTTGATTATACGATATGCATCACACAATCTCAGATTCATCTATTCAAACCAACACAAAGAACTTCAAAGAGTGCCCCAAAGTTTCTACCAGAAAGTCAAGACGAAAACGTGTGCCAACCCTTATGCATAAATCCCCAAGGTCACAGAACCCGCAAGTCGATCACCAAAACATACATCAAGTGACTCAAGTGAATATCCCATTGCCACCACAGATATCCATAGGCAAGACATACATCAAGTGTTCTCAAATCCTTAAAGACTCAATCCGATAAGAAAACTTCAAAGGGAAAACTCTATTCATCACAAGAAGATAAAGAGGGGAAAACTCCATATGATTCATCTATATCAAAAAAGCTCGCGATACATCAAGATCGTGCCATCTCAAGAACACGAGAGAGAGAGAGAGATCAAACACATAGCTACTGGTACAAACCCTTAGCCCCGAGGGTGAACTACTCCCTCCTCGTCATGGAGACCGCCGGGATGATGAAGATGGCCTCCGGTGATGCCTTTCCCCTCCTGCAGGGTGCCGGAAAAGGGCTATAGATGAGATCGTGGAGGTACAGAGGCTTGCGGTGGCGTAAAAACTCATCTAGGTTAACTTTCGGGGGTTTCTGAATATATATGATTTTTCAGCGTTGGAATCACGCGAAACGGTGCCACGTGGGCCCCACGAGGTACCAGGGCGCGCTTGGGGGGGGGGGGGGTGGCGCGCCCTGGTGCCTCGTGGGCACTGGGTGGCCCCCCTCCAGTGGGTCTTGGTGCCAATATTTTTTATTTGTCCAATAAAAAATCTCCAAAAAGTTTCAGCTCATTTGGAAAACTTTCATTTCTACACAAAAAACAACACCACGGTAGTTCTGCTAAAAACAGCGTCAGTCCGGGTTAGTTCTAATCAAATCATACCAAAACCATATAGAATTGTTATAAATATGGCATGAATACTTCATAAATTATAGATACATTGGAGACGTATCAGTAATCTACCGGAGGGGGAATCGATCACGGAGGGCTTCTATATCAACATTAATGCCCTACCGATGATGTGTGAGTAGTTCACCACAGACCTACGGGTCCATAGCTAGTATATAGATGGCTTCTTCTCTCTTTTTGATCTTCAATACCATGTTCTCCTCGATCTTCTTGGAGTTCTATCCGATGTAATCTTCTTATGCGGTGTGTTTGTTGGGATCCGATGAATTGTGGGTTTATGATCAGATTATTCATTGAAAGTAATTGAGTCTTTTCTAGACTTTATTATGCATGATTGTTATAGCTTTGTGATATCTCCTTTTTATTGATCCGGTATTGGAACAAGAAAGGGTATCCCGCACCTATTTCCCTAGAGGTGACTCTAGGTATCGAACCCACGAGAGGAAGATCCCCTTGAAGCAATGGACTTGATACGTCTCCAATGTATCTATAATTTTTAATTCTTCGATGCTATTATAGTATCAATCTTGGATGTTTTATATACAATTATATGCCATTATATATCATTTTTTGGGACTAACCTATTAACTCAGTGCCCAGTGCCAGTTGATGTTTTCTGCTTGTTTTTGCCTTTTCAAAAATTCATTATCAAAAAGTGTCCAAATGAGAAAAAAACTTTGGATTAAATTTTTCTGGACCAGAAGAGACCCAGGAAGCTTTGAGAGAAGACCAGAAGAGCCACGAGGAGGCAGCAAGCCTGGAGGGCGCACCCCATGGGGGTGGCCGCGCCCCTAGGCTTATGGGCCCCTCATGGCACCTCTTGACCTAATTCTTTTGCTATAAATTCACAAATATACCAAACCAACAGAGAGACAGAAGAGAAAACCTTTCCACTGGCACAAGCCTCTGTTCTTTCGTGATCCCATCTGGAGGCCTTTTCCGGTACTCTGCCGGAGGGGGAATCGATCACGGAGGGCTTCTACATCAACCTTGCTGCCCTTCCGATGATGTGTGAGTAGTTTACCACAGACCTACGGGTCCATAGCTAGTAGCTAGATGGATTCTTCTCTCTCTTTGATCTTCAATACCATGTTCTCCTCGATGTTCTTGGAGTTCTATCCGATGTAATCTTCTTTTGCGGTGTGTTTGTTGGGATCCGATGAATTGTGAGTTTATGATCAGATTATTCATGGGAAATATTTGAGTCTTCTCTGAACACTTTTATGCATGATTGTCATAGCTTTGTATTTCTCTCCGATCTATCGATTTGGTTTGGCCTACTAGATTGATTTATCTTGCAATGGGAGAGGTGCTTTGTGATGGGTTCAATCTTGCGGTGCTCAATCCCAGTGACAGAAGGGGACATGACACGTATTTGTATTGTTGCCATTAAGGATAAAAAGATGGGGTTTAATCATATTGCTTGAGTTTACTTTGTCTACATCATGTCATCTTGCTTGAGGCGTTACTCTGTTTCATACTTAATACCCTAGATGCATGCTGAATAGCGGTCGATGGGTGGAGTAATAGTAGTAGATGCAGGCAGGAGTCGGTCTACTTGACTCGAACATGATGCCTATATACATGATCATTGCCATGAATCCGTCATAATTATTTGCTTTTCTATCAATTGCCCAACAGTAATTTGTTTACCCACCGTATGCTATGTGTTCGAGAGAGAAGCCTCTAGTGAAAACTATTGCCCCTGGTCTACTTTATCATATATTAAAAACCTAAAAATACCTTGCTGCAATTTATTTACTTTTACTTTTAATAGTATTTTATTTTATCTATTTACCTCGATAAGATTTAATCCTTGCAAATAACCGCTAAGAGGGTTGACAACCCTCTTATTTGCATTGGGTGCAAGTGTTTGCTCTTGTGTGTGTAGGTGCGCTTAACGGAATTTTGCTTGGTTCTCCTACTGGATTGATAACCTTAGTTCTTAACTGAGGGAAATACTTATATCTACTGTACTGCATCATCCTCTCCTCTTCGGGGAAATACCAACGCAGACTATAAGTAGTAGGAAGAATTTCTGGCGCCGTTGCCGGGGAGACATCATCAAAATTACCAAGTACCTTCGCACAAACTATCATCCACTTGCAGTTACTTTATTTGCCTTTTATTTGCATTTGCTTCTCGTTTTCATCTCCCCCACTTCTAATTTTTTTACAAAAACAGAAAAATATTTTTATTTGTTTGTTTGCTAGTTTGCTTGCTTTGTCGCGATGTCTCAAGAAAATACAAAATTGTGTGACTTTTCCAATACTAATAATAATGATTTTATTAGTACTCGTATTGCTCCTCCCGCCACCAGTGCGGAGTCGTGTGACATTAATGCTGCTTTGCTTAATCTTGTTATGAAAGAACAATTTTCTGGTAGTCCTAATGAAGATGCTGCATCCCATCTAAATACTTTCGTTGAACTTTGTGATATGCAAAAGAAGAAAGATGTGGATAATGATATTGTCAAATTTAAATTATTTCCGTTCTCACTATGAGACCGTGCTAAAACTTGGTTTTCATCCTTGCCTAGAAATAGTATTGATTCTTGGGATAAGTGTAAGGATGCTTTCATTACCAAGTATTTTCCTCCTGATAAGATTATTTCTTTAAGAAATCAAATTATGAATTTTAAGCAACTTGAGCATGAACATGTTGCACAATCTTGGGAGAGAATGAAATTGATGATAAGAAATTGCCCAACTCATGGTTTGAATTTATGGATGATCATACAAATTTTTTATGCGGGACTAAACTTTGTCTCTAGAAATTTGCTAGACTCTACCGCAGGTGGTACTTTTATGGAAATTACATTGGGAGAAGCTACAAAACTCCTTGATAATATTATGGCAAATTATTCTCAATGGCACACTGAACGAACTCCAACTGATAAGAAGGTAAATTCTATTGAAGAAATTAATACTTTGAGTGATAAGATGGATACTCTATTGAAATTGGTTGCTAGTAAAAATGCTCATATTGATCCTAATGATGTGCCATTGTCTACTTTGATTGGGCAAAATAATGATGCTATTGATGTGAATTTTGTCTCTAGAAATAATTTCAACAATAATGCTTATAGGGGTAATTTCAATCCTAGACCGTTTCCTGGAATTTCCTCCAATAATTATGACAATCCTTATGGTAATTCTTATAATAATAATAGGATGCCCTCTGATCTTAAAATTAATATTAAAGAATTTATTAATTCTCAAAAGAATTTCAATGCTATGATAGAAGAAAAAATGAATAGAGTTGATGAATTGGCTAGGAACATGGATAGAATTGCTCATGATGTGGAAAATCTCAAAACTAAAATTTTGCCACCCAAGCATGATATAAAGGAGTATATTAAAGCTATCTATGTTTCCATTAATGAAAGTAAAGAAAGGACCGCTAGGTTGAGAGCTAAGCGAGAATTTCTAGAAAAAGCGATTCCACCCGGTTTCTATTGTAGTAATGATGAAGATATTAAAATGATTGGTGTCACTCCTATTGAATCATTATTTAGCAATATAAAACTTGATGAAAAAGGGACTGGAGAAGAGTTAACTTTAGATAGAAGGAGTCCCACTTGCTTGGAGGGTGATAATCTTGATCATAAAAATGAAAAAGTGGGTTTGGGGAGGTCAAAACTTTAAATAGTAATGCACCCACTACTTTGGATTAGAAGGACTTTAATTATGATAGTTATTCTTTGATTGAGTGTATTTCCTTGTTGCAATCCATGATTAATTCACCAAATGCATATGAACACAATAAAGCTTTCACTAAACATATCGTAGAAGCCATGATGAAAGCACATGAAGAAAAACTTGAGTTGGAAATATCAATTCCTAGAAAATTACAAGATGAATGGGAACCTACTATTAAAGTCAAAATTAAAGATTATGAATGTAATTCTCTTTGTGATCTTGGTGCTAGCGTTTTCACTATACCAAAGTCTTTGTGTGATGTGCTAGGTCTCACCGACATGGATCCTTGTTCCCTTAATTTGCATCTTGTGGATTCCACTATTAAAAAGCCATTGGGTAGAATAAATGATGTGCTTATTCTTGCAAATAGAAATTATGTGCCTGTGGACTTTATTGTTCTTGATATTGAATGCAATCCTTCTTGCCCCATAATACTTGGTAGGCCTTTTTTACGAACAATTGGTGCTATTATTGATATGAAAGAAGGTAATATAAGATTTCAATTTCCATTAAAGAAAGGGATGGAACACTTCCCTAGGAAAATAATTAAAGCACCTTATGAATCTATTAAGAGGGCCACCTATGGAATTAACTTGAAGGATGACAACACTTGAAACTATGCATTATGCCTAGCTAGGGGCATAAAACAATAGTGCTTGTTGGGAGGCAACCCAATGAATAAAAATTTTCTTTTACCTTCTGTTTTTGAGTGTTTGCACAATTATAGCTTATGTTATGATTGTATTTTTATGTTTTAATTAGTATTTGTGCCAAGTAATGCCTTTGGAATGATTTGGAAGATAGTATGATAGATGCTGTTGGAAAACAGAAACTTTTGCATCCAGTGCTGGAATTTTGTTTTTCCTCAGGAGTGTCAGAACCTTCTGAAGTTTTTTCACAGTATTGATATATGAATTTCCCAGGTTGTCCTAATTTTTCAGAATTTTTAGAGTTACATAAGTATGACGATAATTCAAATCTTTACAGATTGTTCTGTTTTAGACAGATTCTGTTTTTGTTGCATAGTTCGCTTATTTTGATGAATCTATGGATCGTATCGGGGGGGTATGAGTCATGGAGAAGTTGGAGTACAGTAGCATTATGCCAATATTAAATATGAATCAATTTACAACAGTACCTAAGGTTTAAGATTTGTTTGTTATTCTAACGGATCTCACGAGGTTTCAGTTGATTTTTGTGCGCTGAAGTTTTCAAGTTTTGGGTGAGACTACGATGGATAAAGGAATAAGGAGCGGCAAGAGCCTAAGCTTGGGGATGCCCAAGGCACCCCAAGGTAATATTCAAGGAATACTCAAGTGTCTAAGCTTGGGGATGCCCCGGAAGGCATCCCTTCTTTCGTCTACATTCTATCGGTAACTCACTTGGAGCTATATTTTTATTCATCACATGATATGTGTTTTACTTGGAGCGTCTTGTGATATAGTTTTCTTTTGTTTAATTTTTAGTTTGTCACAATCATCTTTGCTGAACACACCTTTTTGAGAGGGACACACATTATTCGTGATTTGTTAGAATACTCTATGTGCTTCACTTATATCTTTTGAGCTAGGCAGTTGCTCTAGTGCTTCACTTATATCTTTTAGAGCACGGCGGTGGTTATATTTTAAAGAAATAGTTGCACTCTCATGCTTCACTTATATCTTTTTGAGAGTCTCATGATAACAATGGTAATATGCATGGGTTATGAATTTGGTCCTGATATGATAGGTATTCAAGGGGGATATAATAAAAACTTTCATGTAGATCACTGAATATGATAAGTTTGATTCCTTGCAATAGTTTTGCGATATTAAGATGGTAATATGTGGGAGGTATTAGTAGATAATTGTGGTTTAGTAAGAATATTGGTGTTAAGGTTTTTGATTCTCGAAGCATCCACGTATGATCTGTCATTATGCTAAGAAGTTGGAGCATGATTTATTGTTGATTGTCTACCTTATGAGTGGCGGTCGGGGACGAGCGATGGACCTTGTCCTACCAATCTATCCCTCTAGGGGCATGCGTAGTAGTACTTTGCTTTGAGGGCTAATAAACTTTCGCAATAAGTATGTGAGTTATTTATGTCTAATGTGAGTCCATGGATTATACGCACTCTCACCCTTCCGCAATTTGCTAGCCTCTTCGGTACCGTGCATTGCCCTTTCTTGCATCGAGAGTTGGTGCAAACTTCGCTGGTGCATCCAAACCCCGTGATATGATACGCTCTATCACACATAAGCCTCTTTATATCTTCCTCAAAACAGCCACCATACCTACCTATCATGGCATTTATATAGCCATTCCAAGATATATTGCCATGCAACTTCCACCGTTCCGTTTTTATGACACATCATCATTGTCATATTGCTTTGCATGATCATATAGCTAACATAGTATTTGTGGCTCAGCCACCGTTCATAATTTTTATACATGTTACGCTAGCATCGTTGCACATCCTGGTACACTGCCAGAGGCACTCATATAGAGTCATATTTTTGTTCTAGTATCGAGTTGTAATATTGAGTTGTAAGTAAATAGAGGTGTGGTGATCATCATTATTAGAGCATTGTCCCAGTGAGGAAAGGATGATGGAGGCCATGATTCCCCCACAAGTCGGGATGAGACTCTGGATGAAAAAAAAAGAAAAAGAAAAAGAGAGGCGAAAAAGAGCCATGAAAAAAAATGAGAGAAAAAGAGAGAAGGGGCAATGTTACTATCCTTTTCCACACTTGTGCGTCAGAGTAGCACCATGTTTTTCATATAGAGAGTCTCCTATTTTGTCACTTTCATATACTAGTGGGAATTTTTCATTATAGAACTTGGCTTGTACATTCCGATAACGGGCTTCCTCAAATGCCCGAGGTCTTCATGAGCAAGCAAGTTGGATGCACACCCACTTAGTTTTCATGTTGAGCTTTCATACACTTATAGCTCTTAGTGCATCCGTTGCATGGCAATCCCTACTCCTTTCATTGACATCAATTGATGGGCATCTCCATAGCCCGTTGATTAGCCTCGTCGATGTGAGACTATCTTCTTATTTTTGACTTCTCCTATTTATCTCTACCACCACACTCTATTCCACCCATAGTGCTATGTCCATGGCTTGCGCTCATGTATTGAGTGGAAGTTGAAAAAGCTGAAGCGTGTTAAAAAGTATGAACCAATTGCTCGGCTTGTCATCGGGGTAGTGCATGATAAATACTTTGTGTTAAGAAGATTGAGCATGATAGGATTGTATGATTTTGTAGGGATAACGTTCTTTAGCTTTTTTATTTTGAAAGACATGATTGTTTATTAGTATGCCTGAGTATTGATGTCTTTATATCAAATTATAGACTATTGCTTTGAATCATTCAGATCTTATTATTCATACCATAAGAGAAAGATTACATGATGAAACATGATAGGTAGCATTCCACATCAAAAATTCTGTTTTTATCATTTACCTACTCGAGGACGAGCAGGAATTAAGCTTGGGGATGCTTGATACGTCTCCGACGTATCTATAATTTTTGATTGTTCCATGCCATTATAGTATCAATCTTGGATGTTTTATATGCAATTATATGCCATTATATATCATTTTTTGGGACTAACCTATTAACTCAGTGGCCAGTGCCAGTTGCCATTTTCTGCTTGTTTTTGCCTTTTCAGATAATCATTATCAAAAAGTGTCCAAACGAGAAAAAAACTTTGGATTAATTTTTTCTGGACCAAAAGAGACACAGGAAGCTTCGGGAGAAGACCAGAAGAGCCACGAGGAGGCGGCAAGCCTAGAGGGCGCGCTCCATGGGGGTGGCCGCGCCCCCAGGCTTGTGGGCCCCTCGTGGCACCTCTTGACCTAATTCTTTCGCTATAAATTCAAAAATATTCCCAAACCAACAGAGAGACAGAAGAGAAAACCTTTCCGCCGCCGCAAGCCTCTGTTCTTCCGTGATCCCATCTGGAGGCCTTTTCCAGTACTCTGCCAGAGGGGGAATCGATCACGGAGGGATTCTACATCAACCTTGCTGCCCTTCCGATGATGTGTGAGTAGTTTATCATAGACCTATGGGTCCATAGCTAGTAGCTAGATGGCTTCTTCTCTCTCTTTGATCTTCAATACCATGTTCTCCTCGATGTTCTTGGAGTTCTATCCGATGTAATCTTCTTTTGCGGTGTGTTTGTTGGGATCCGATGATTTGTGAGTTTATGATTAGATTATTCATGGGAAATATTTGAATCTTCTCTGAACTCTTTTATGCATGATTGTTATAGCTTTGTATTTCTCTCCGATCTATCGATTTGGTTTGGCCTACTAGATTGATTTATCTTGCAATGGGAGAGGTGCTTTGTGATGGGTTCAATCTTGCGGTGCTCAATCCCAGTGATAGAAGGGGACATGACACGTATTTGTATTGTTGCCATTAAGTATAAAAAGATGGGGTTTAATCATATTGCTTGAGTTTACTATGTCTACATCATGTCATCTTGCTTAAGGCGTTACTCTGTTTCATACTTAATACCCTAGATGCATGCTGGATAGCGGTCGATGGGTGGAGTAATAGTAGTAGATGCAGGTAGGAGTCGGTCTACTTGTCTCGGACGTGATTCCTATATACATGATCATTGCCATGAATCCGTCTTATTATTTGCTTTTCAATCAATTGCCCAACAGTAATTTGTTTACCCACCGTATGCTATGTGTTCGAGAGAGAAGCCTCTAGTGAAAACTATGGCCCCTGGTCTACTTTATCATATATTAAAAACCTAAAAATACCTTGCTGTAATTTATTTACTTTTATTTTTATTAGTATTTTCGTTTATCTATTTACCTCGATAAGATTTAATCCTTGCAAATAACCGCTAAGAGGATTGACAACCCCCTTGTTTGTGTTCGGTGCAAGTGTTTGCTCTTGTGTGTGCAGGTGTGCTTAACAGAATTTTGCTTGGTTCTCCTATTGGATAGATAACCTTGGTTCTTAACTGAGGGAAATACTTATCTCTACTATACTGCATCATCCTCTCCTCTTCGGGGAAATAACAACGCAAACTACAAGTAGCAGGTCTCTAGCAAGCTTTTGCCAAAGTGTTAAATCCAGCTTTTGACCGGATCAGCAAGCAAAGTTTTGATTCAAACACTTACTATAAAAAGAAGGTACGGGGATGAGGTCTTAATGCTTACAACCATGTATTGGTGTTGGGATCAAAAATAATATTAGTTTGTGCGTGGGAAGTCACCCGTCAAGAGGTGCTTGCTTCGTATCGGAGTGGGGGATGTTTCCAAATAACATCTTGACCGGCACGAGTCCTGCATCAAGAATCAGTTGCCCTATCGCAGGACCTATCCATCTCGCGGGGTTGCCCTAATAATTAAGATAATAATATCAGACAAAAGCTTTGGGCGTTTAATGACTACACCTCATAAATCCCCAAGGTTATGATCCATGTTACCCTACTAATCCTTACTGTCACCGGTGTTCGGTATAACACTTCACGGTCCCCATGCTCCTAGCCTCACCGGTGCTCGATCTCCATGATCCTATGTACCTGCAGGGATGAAGATCGCAGACAAGACAAGAGAAACTTCATGAAACAATTTTATTTCACACATACGAGATGTTATGTCAAAGACTCCCATTGATCCCTTCACCAAATACCTGGGGTTGCAAGGCTCATGCCTCACCCCATACCTTACCGATCTACTCACACATCGAGATCAGATCGCGAGAAGAAAACATTGAAGAACACATCTTGAAATTAATTGATTGCAATATGTCTTACAATGGATGCCTTGTGTGATGCACGATTACAAGTATGAACTAGATGAGAGAGAACTATGGTGGTGGAGATGGCTATGGGGATGCAAATGGCGGCGACTAGGGTTTGTGGATGAAGATGATGATGAAGGGGTTGTGGTTGTGCTAGACGTTCTCCCGAAACGCTCTCCGTTCACATTTCGACTGGGTCCCCTTTATAAAAGTTGTTTAGGTGGACGACCTGACTTGGTTTCCACGCCAAATGACCGCTCAAGCGAGCACTCACAGTCGCATGGAACGCCTTCTTTGACACTGGCGGACTTCTGGCGCCCCCTGGTGACTTATCTCTTCTCCAATTTCCGTCCTTTCCTTTCTCCCATGTGATTTCTTCCCTTTTTTGCCCATTTTCTGTGGAAAAATATCAAAGAGAGGATTTGTGGAATCCCTCACACTTATTAGTCATTAGTAACAATATCGGAGCGAATATCTCGTTTAAACCAAAATATTTCATTAAAAGAGAGATATTCGCTCTGATATTGTCACTATTGACTAATAAGTGCGAGGGGTTCCACATATCCTCTCTTTGATATTTTTCCATAGGAAATGAGCTAAAAAGGGAACAAATCACGTGGGAGAAAGGAAAGGAAGGAAATTGGAGAAGAGATAAGTCACCAGGAGGCGCCAGAAGGCCGCCAGTGTCGAAGATGGCATTCCATGCAACCGTGAGCACTTGCATGAGCGGTCGTTTGGCATGGAAAACAAGGCAGGTCGTCCACCTGAACATCTTTTATAAAGGGGACTCAGTCGAAATGTGAACGGAGAGCGCGTCGTGCCGGTCAAGATGTTATTTGGACACATCCCCCACTCTGATACGAAGCAAGGAACTCTTGACGGGTGACTTCCCGCGCACAAACTAATATAATTTTTGATCCCAACACCAATACATGGTTGTAAGCATTAAGACCTCATCCCCGTACCTTCTTTTTATGATAAGTGTTTGAATCACAATTTGCTTGCTGATCCGGTCAAAAGCTGGATTTGACACTTTGGCAAAAGCTTGCTAGAGACCATTGCTTCAAGGGGATCTTGCTCTCGTGGGTTTGATACCCAGGGTCACCTCTGGGGAAATAGGTGCGGGATACCCTTTCTTGTTCCAATACCAGATCAATAAAAAGGAGATATCAAGCCCTTTTTCTGGCGCCGTTACCGGGGAGGAGTTTAGTATTCCTAGTCTTTGTGTTTAAAGTTTTTGTTAAAGTTAATTTTCAGTTTTTGTTTTTACTTTCAGTTTTTAGTTTAAGTTTTATTTTGTTGCAAGTCTTTTAGTGGAAAATACCAAAAAGTTACTTTGGCTCATAATCTTGGGAGTTTTGCTACTCCTAGCAACAATTTCATGCGTGAACCAATTGCACAACCTGATGTTGCAGCTGCAGAATATGAGATTAGACCGAACCTAGTTTCCATGGTTCAACAGGACCAATTTGGAGGCTCTCCTTCAAAAGATGCAGGTATGCATTTACATTATTACTGAATTATGCAACATGACACGCATAAAGGATTATGTCAGGCCCGTGGAACCCAGGGTACCTCGGCCCGTCTGCCTGCGGCCCAGTGTGCAACGCCTGGCGGTGGCCCAATAGGTGGCCCACCAACGGGCACCCCAGGTGTGACACCCTGGTTTTTGGCAACTTTTTCTTTTCAAAATCTTTCTGGCTTTATTTGCAGTTTGGATGGTTTTTGAATCCTTTTCAGTTGACTTTCGACTTAGGAAACTTCTGAATCTCTCTAAGTGATCCAAAGCCCTTAATATCTTGCCAAAATCTTGCCACACACCTACTGGATCAAATTTCAATTCTCAATCTTTCCCAATAATTCATTCTCTTTCTTTGGGAAAAATCCGTCATCACTATGGGTTATGAAGCAACCTATAGTTCTGATGATCAGAAAAATCCCAAATTAATACCACACCTTCTTGTCATCATCTACTCCCACAATCTTCAAAAACATTTCAAGGTCCAGTATAAATTTTGTCCAGAAAACTCCATTTACCTTCTGGATAGTACTGGCCCTTTGTGAAGCACCTCATATCTTCCCAACTCAGAAAACTCTCAAATAATTCGCTGAGATACTAGGGAACCTATCTTGCCACTATATCCAAAAATATCATCTTGTCCAGTACAAATTTTCAGCAGCAGTATTCTGCCAAGTTTCTGCTCATTTTGAACCTCTGTGAAGGAAGTACCAGCTAGAGGTATTCAATTGAGCTGAAATTTTTATGACATCTTCTATCCACCAAATAACCCTCACACACCATATTCCTGCTCCAGCAGATCAACCAGGTGAGTGCAACAAGCTCATCTTGCTTCTAGACCAGTAACAGCAGTTGTACATGAACCACATTCAAATCTTGATGAAAATCTCTCAAATTTGGCCAGTTTGTAGTCCTTCCAAAGTAGATCATCCCAGACATCTCTACTGGCTTCATCTCCAGCTCATCTCTCCTCTAGAGCTCTCCCAAAGTTTCTGTCAGAAACTGTAGTTGAAGCTACACTTCGAACCAGCATGTATCTAGCCAAACCAGGGGCACAGGGGGACTAAGTGATCGAGGGTCGACGTGTTGGACAAGATACGCCAGACGTGCGTGGCTTCCAGATGCCAGTACCCATGGTGAGCATAGCATTGGCATGCCAATGCACGCGCTTTGCACCTTGCCCGCATCTGATGTGATGCATCCGGCTGCCCCGCATGGCCGTGCCTTGCCTCAGCTTGCCGACAACCTCTCCTCCAACCACCTGGCCATTCTGGAGTTCTTCCCTCGCCGGAATTGCACCCGGCGGCCGTCACCGCACACGGGCACTATGGCAACCGTGCGGGCACTGTGGCCCTGCTGGCCGTCGTCTTCCTCTGCAAGCTGCCACTGCGCGCCTTAACTCCTCTGCCCTCTCCCATCCCGTTGCCCGCACCAAGCCAGCCAGCGCGGTGTCCTAGCGCCGGCGACGTGGCCGTGGCGCCGCCCGGTTCCAGAGAGCTCCACCCCGCCTATAAATAGCCACAACCAGCCCTCCTAGCTCCTCACCGCACTCCACCCGCTCTTAATCGAGCTCCCAAGCAACGAGCCAAGGACGAGAGGACCTCTGGCCTCGCATCTCGCCGGCGATCCGCCGCCACCCGAGCTCTGCTAGATCGCCCTTTCACTCCACCCCAGCCTTGACCGACTCTGCCAACAAGCTCAGCTAGCTCTCCTGACCCTGCCCGAGCTCTTCCCTGGCCGAAACCTTGCCGGAAACGCCGTCTTCGGCGACACCCGAAAGCTGCCGCCGCCGGAGAGGAAGGGGACGACGTCGTCCGGCCATCTCTCGCCAATCCACGGGTACATACATGTTCGTCTCCGTGAGCTCACTCCATCCCTGTAGTCGCCGGACCTCGTCGCCGTCTGCATCGCCGGATCTCCGCGGTGCTCTGTTCCCTCTCTCTCCCCTTTTAAATCCGATAGGGGGCCCGCACGTCAACGGCTCATCCACGCACACCGAAGCGGTAAGTGGAGGCGCCCCTCCACTTTACGCCTTCGACGTGGCCCCCTGTAGTTTTTCTATTTTTTGTTTTTAATTTAGATTTGACCAGAAACTTTGACCCCTCATAACTTTTTATCCATAAGTCCAAATCAATTGATTCTTTTTGCATTGGGTTTGTCTTGAGCCCCTCTATTTTCTGGTAAATTTTGGTATTTTTCTCTTGCTCACAGAATTTCTGGTGAACAGAAAGGTGTTATGTGACATTTTCCTTTGTTTTTTTAATATATTTTCAGAAGGAAATCCTTTTGGTTTTGAAGCCCAGGGGTTTGTGGACAACCAAACAGAGCAAGGCAAGCCACATCACCCATTGCATGGAGCATTTCAATAGTGTTGGTTATTTAATTGAATTATTTGCATTATTTTAGTATGTGATAATTCATAGTAAATTACTTTGATGCATAGCTACTACCATGTTAAGTTATTCATGATAAATAGCCATGCTTGTTAAGAACTTGTTAAAACTAAATCTAATTGGTTGATCAAGTGCCACCGACCCGGACTTATCCGTGCAGCCCCATCTGCCGGTATGGGACGGCCTTGACTTGGTGTGACTGCGTGCTCTTTTGTCGGTACCACCAAAAGAGGGAGGGTTATGCGTGCGTGCTGCCCTGATCAGGTTGACGATGATAATCCTGTGAGCCCAGTTGAGTTATTTGCCGGCATCCCCGTTTGCGACAGTTTAGTTGGCCACGACGGTGGCAGGTGTCACGGGGTGACATAGGGGCCACCCAGGACATGACCCTGGGAGGGTATGATTGTCGGTGGTACGATGGAAGAGTCACGGGTTAAGCAGGTTTCGTTGGAGCAGCACCGGTCCACCCAAGAGGGAAGTGTACCGAGGTACGGGATAAGGAGCTCCATGGTGTGGGTAAAGTGCGCAACCTCTGCAGAGTGTAAGAATCTATTCGAATAGCCGCGTCCATGGTATTGGACACAGTCCGCACTAGGGTCCACTGAGTGATCAACCTGTAACGCCCCTATAATTAAGCTAAAGTGAACTCCTGCTAATTTTTGCCATGTCATCATGCTTTGCATTAATGAATGCCACTTGTCCCAAAAACAAACTCAAATTCAAATTTTAAATTGCAAGTCAAATTATTATTTCTCCAAATTGTGAAACAAAAATGTTTGAGATGTTGCAAATAATCCCCAAGTAATTGTCATGGAAGAATTAACTAATATTGGATTTTTATTTTGGCCCTAGCAATATTTTAGTGGACCAACAACATTTTGTTTGGTCGTTTAAATTCCAACAGATATTCTTACATTTCCCAAACTACATGAAACTTTGTGTGTGGCCCTATGCTAATGCACTGGATTTATGTGCCAAGTTTCACAATAAACAAAATTCATTTAGTAGCAAAATAAATGGCAAAACAATAGACAAAAGAAAATGAAAGAAACAAACAAAGGAAATGTAGACAGAGGTGCTATTGTGCACTTGGCCCATTTAGCAATGCAAGCTGGCCCAGCCCAACCTGGGTCTTCTCCCACCTCGCTACAGGAGGCAGAGAGGTGTGAGGCGCACATCCAGGGCGCCATGGCCGTGGATGCCCTCCACATCGCCCCCTGGACCTATATCTGCGTCCACCGAAACCCTAACCCCTATCTCTCCCATTGCCCCCTCGATCCCCATCGTCTCCCCTGCTTCTCTGGCTTGTTTTCGAGCTCGAACAACTCGCGGTCACCACTGCCTCGCCGTCATTATCGCGGCCACAGCCGTCTCCGGCGTGCGGGAACACGTCCAAGAGGTCCACCGCGGCCGGATCCGTCCGTCCCGGGGACTAGCTCAAGCCGGGACGTCCTCGAGCCGACGCCATCTTCATCTTCTTCGTCCGGCTGCCGTACATCGTCATCGTCCGCCGTTGATTACCACCGCTTCGGTCCATCCCGGCCTCCCCGAGCTCACCTACGGCACCGCAGTGAGCATCCCCTCCGTTTTCCCCTTGTATCGACCTCGATCCGCGCCGTATGCTGCTGTCCCACTGCCATGTCCGCCACCGAAGCTTGTGTCCACGCGCACGCTTGCCGCTCCTAGCTGCGCCCTCGACCGGCCGCGCCCCAGCGCGTGCCCACGCCTGCTGCTGCGCTTGCTGCTGCTCTTTGCTGCCTGCTGCTGTGCTGCCACTGCTACTGTTGTGCTGTTGCTGCCGCTGCCCATGCGTGCCTTCTGGCCATGGCCATGGCCGTGCTAGTGTGCATAGCGTGCACAACCGGCTGTGCAGGGGCCGAACCAATTAGCTTAGGGACTTAGCATAGCTTAGCTTAACGAATTAGATTAGCTAATTTTAAGGTTAGGTGTAGTCTCTTACATGTGGACCCCATTTTAGTTTGACAATTATTTAGTCCATGTGCCAATGACATGTGGGTCACACACACCTCAATTTTGACCAGTCAAATTGACTTGGTCAACTCGAAATAAAATAATTCTGAAAATTTAAAAAATCATTTAAACTTTGAAAAATCATAGAAAATAAACCGTAAGTCAGATGAAAATAATTTATATATGAAAAATGATCAGAAAAATATGAAGAATCCGAATATGTGGTCAAAATGCTTGACCATCACTCGTATCTAGATGAACATGGAACTTTTTGCCCGTATTCGATAAATGAATAGTGCATAACCTTGATAAAATAAGTCCAGATAAATTCCTAAATTATCTAAAACAGTTAGATAGGCATTATATCACCTCTGCATAACATTTAGGCATGTCATACATCCCTATTGCATTATTGTCATGTATTTATTGTTTCTTCCCCCTCCTTCTCTCCCGGTAGCCCCCGAGACTGCCGACGACACCGTCGTGTACGACGACGTCGCCGACGACCAGACCCCTTCAGCTGAGCTTCCAGGCAAGCAAAACCCCCTTGATCATAAGATATCGCCCATTCCTTTCTCTCTTATGCTTGCATTAGAATTGCCCCTGCTACTGTTCCGATAGCTCCTATTCTGATGCATAGCCTGATTTTGTCGTCTGCTATTGATATCTTACCTGCTGCCCCATGATGCTTAGTTAGCTATGCTGTTGTTCCATCGGTGGCCCTTCACCCTTGTCCGTTGCCATGCTTGTCACCAGGCCGTGATCAATCTGGGTGATGATCACGGAAATGTTTACACTACTGCATTACTTAAACTGTTAAAGTCGGGCTGGCCCCAAGGGTGCCCGCGAGAGAATACTACCAAAGACGGGTCGGCTCCAAGAGCACCTGCGCGTCATGCCTTACCCAGTCGGAGCGACAGGAACCCTGTTCGTCTCTGCGAGTTACTAAACATGCTTAATGGATTTGGGTATTTGATCTGAGTGGGTCGTTGGCCCTAAACGCACTACCACCACGTGGGATAATGGTTTAATGGGGCCCTCTACGTCGTAGTATCAGCCGAAAGTTCTTCAGACATCACAGCTCAGAGATGCGGGTTGATTGTTGGGGTGAGCTGGTTACGTCACTGTGTATACAGTGTCGCGCTTGGGCCTCGGCCAGTCTCGCAACGTGCAGGAGTGCGAAGGGCGATGGCCCAAGACCCCTTCGTGCTTAGGATTTAGACCGGCGTGCTGACCTCTCTGCTGAGCCTAGGTAGGACTGCGTCGTGTTGATCACCCGAGGCCGGGCATTACCCAGCAAGTGTGTCCGGCTAGATGTGATCGAGCGTGTTGGGTAACAGTAGTGCACCCCTGCAGGGAAGTTATCTATTCGAATAGCCGTGTCCACGGTAACAGGACGCTCGGAGTTGTATCCTGATCCACTACAATTACAAACTGATGATGATTCAATATTAAACTGTTAATATTGCTCTCGGGATCGCTTTCTCGTAGGGAGTCGAGAAAGGATCTCAGGGCGTTGCTATTACACAACCACTATTATATGCTACTATGTTCTACTCTCTTCTGATGCTGCAAGATTGCTTCAAGATGCTAGTCTTCAATAGGCTAGGCTTCTGCCCCTCTATTCTGGCATTCCGCAGTTCAGTCCAAAAATATAGCCCCATTCCTTTGATACTGATTCATACTTAGTATAGATCTGATGTCAGTCTTGCGAGTACTTTGGATGAGTACTCACGGTTGCTTTGCTACTTCTTTTCCCCCATACCCACTTGATAAATTCAGACGTTGGAGTCCAGGAGCCAGACGCCACCACAGGAGACTACTACAAGGAGAGCCCCGGAGGCACATACTACTGGGTTGAGCCAGCCGACCAGGAGTAGTTAGGAGGCTCCCAGGCAGGAGGCCTGTGCCTTTTCGATCGTTGTTGTTGTTTTGCCCCGCCTGTTAAGGCTTATCTGTTTTCTTTTTATATCTGTACTCAGATATCTAATGCTTCTGCTGATGCTTGTATGACAGTGAGCTTATGTATTCGAGCCCTCGAGGCCCCTGGCTTGTAATAATAAGCTTATATTATTTTATTTGTGTCTAGAGTTGTGTTGTGATATCTTCCCATGAGTCTCTGATCTCGATCGTGTGTATTTGCGTGTATGATTAGTGCACGGTCGAGCAGGGGTGTCACACAAGCGTAATAATAATAATGATGGAAGAACTTGTCTTATGTTCGGAAATACTCTATGGATCATGAGTATCTCAAGGGTTGTGGGACAACCCGGAAGAGAGTAAGTTGGTATTTGGTAACAGTAAGTAAGCCACCTGAGCACTTATTATGATCATTGCCATGCTGTTGTTTGCTGTATTGTTATGGTTGCTATGAGCTTGCGAGTACATTCCAAGTAATCACCTGGCATATCATGCCAGATGCAGGAGAAGCCGAGGATGGCGGTCCCGATGGTTCATGCTACGCTAACTAGGCTGTGTCCCAGTAGTGTCCCTTTGGGATGGAGTTTTCTGCGCTATGTTCCGCTACACCGTAGAATCACCCAGTAGTATCGAGGCCCTGCTATGTTCCATAAATAATGTACATATTGTCATAGCACGTGTAGTGCTTCTGGCCTCAATATCAATGTAAATTATGAGCTTGTACTCGAGATATATCAATAAAGTTCAGTTCGGTTCTGTTCCAAGTTGTTGTGTGTTTCCAGAAGACATGATCTCTGGGTTGGAAACACTGGGTAAAATGGTCCTCTAAGCCGGGGTGCCACAACGCTTGGTATCAGAGCCGCGCTGACTATAGGACACCCTAGTTAACCCTGCGCTAGAACCGCGATTAGTTTAGAGTCTTGGGATGTGTCTTGCTTGTTGCATCTGATTACTGCATGGCATGCATATAGTTTATTATTGTGCTAACCGTTAGCCTTGTGAGTGTAGATGGCACCAGTTCCGTACCACTATAATCATGAGCCGGCACCGTTCACTTTTCCAGTACTTCTTCGTAGTGTCTGGCTTCGGCTGTACCCCAACGGCGAAGACCCAGTGTACCAGGTGTTCCTAGAGAAGCTTGCTGGTTCAGTATATGAGTATCACGCGGAGGCCTTTCTTACCGTGAGTTCGGACATTGTCAGCTACTCCCATTCTTCCAAGGGCGGAACTGCTTCTTCTCCGGAGTTGGCGATTCAGTTTGCTGCGATGGAGGCTCTCACTGACTTGCGCTTCCATGAGGTCGAGATGCAGACTCATCCAGGTTTCTTTCACTACCCTACCCTATCGCCTGCGACAGGGCGAGTCCTTTTCACACTTGTTGACCCGGCGAGTGATCGTGCTACTGGTGTTTTATCTCATTATCTGAACGCCAGTTATCGTATGATCACTTCACTAGCTGATGAGCTGACTCATGCCCGAGAGGCACTTGCTGCTGTTGCGGCAGTTCAGTCTCCTCCTCCACCTCCGTTTTCACCTGTGTATACTCCACCCGTTCCACCTTCTTAGACTCCTTCTAGGTCGTTCGGACCGCCAGGCTTTTTGTCTGGTAACCGATGTGAGACCCCGACAGAGTGGGCCTCACTCCTCGCTACTCCAGCTACTCCGATGCTGCGGCGTCGTGCTTCTTCTCCTTCAGAGGGAGAACCCTCTCGTCAGCATCGTCGTGTTACCTTTGATCTAGAGACCGAGATTCACATCATTAGCTCAGATTCCGAGACAGGATCAGACGACGAGGAGTCTTTAGTTTGCCAGTGTCCGTGCCACCCGCGCTACTAGAGTGGAGGCTTGAGTTTCAGTGCATGCATCATAGCATCTTTGCATATGTCAACTGTCGTATGAGCAGTCCAGTCATGATAATTCCCCTACTAGCTTGTCATGTATGATGTTGGGTTGCCTTGTATAATTATGGTGTTCGCTTTTTCCCTCTTTTTATTTGGCTTCGTTTTCTGGTGTCATACTATCAAGCTTTACCTTATGGATGTTGCTCATTGATTCGGTATTTTGCAATGGGAACAAATTTAGGATGAAGAGGTGTAGTAATCAAGGCGGCGATGGAACTCCTGTTCGTCGATCCGCCAGACAAGCAGGACATTCACCAGAAGATTTGCCCCCTCCGCCACCATAGTCACCGACCACTGATCAGATCATGAGAATGTTTGAAGAGAAAAGAAATCAAGATCTCATGGAATTTCTGAAAAGTATGCAGACTATGGTGTGTCAGAATAACAATAATGGGACACACTCTAAATTGTCTGATTTTCAGCGGACCAAGCCACCCAGTTTTGGTAAACCTGTGGATCCTATGGAAGCTGGTGATTGGCTGAGGACCATGGAAAAGAAGTTGGACATAGCCCGCTGTGATGAGTCAGACAAGGTTTCTTTTGTTACTCACTATCTGGAGGGACCAACAGCTATATGGTGGGACAATACAAAAATAATGTGGTCCCCTGGGAAAGATATTTCTTGGGAAAAGTTCAAAGAGGTATTCCGCAAGTATCATATTCCTACCGGCATAATGAAGGTGAAGCAGAGGGAATTTCTTGCTCTTACTCAAGGGAACATGTCAGTGGGTGAGTATCTGAACAAGTTTAATAATCTGGCACGGTACTCTACCCATGACGTGTCCACAGAAGAAAGGAAGATTGACCGATTCCTAGGAGGACTGAATCATACCCTCCGCTATCAGCTTTGTATGCTTGACTTTCCTGACTTCCAGACGTTGGTGAACAAGGCTTTCATAGCTGAACGAGAGCATAAGTCAGGATTTGATGATCGCAAGCGGAAGTTTGAACCCAAGAAGGACAACCGTGAGCAGTTTGTGCAGAAACCACGCATCTAGCAACCAGGTCCATCTGAATACAAGCCTGCCTAGAACAATGGAAACAACAACAATAAGCCTATCAGCCAGGACAAGACCTTCGGCAAACAACCAGTGCTGGAGGACTGCCGCCGCAACAACACTTGCTTTAATTGTGGCCAGGGTGGGCATTACTCCAAGCAGTGCCCCGCAAGAAATGGGAAGCCATCATTGATACGTCTCCAACGTATCTATAATTTATGAAGTATTCATGCAATGTTTATAACAATTCTATATGGTTTTGGTATGATTTGATTAGAACTAACCCGGACTGACGCTGTTTTCAGCAGAACTACCGTGGTGTTGTTTTTTGTGCAGAAATGAAAGTTTTCCAAATGAGATGAAACTTTTTGGAGATTTTTTATTGGACAAATAAAGAATATTGGCACCAAGACCTACTGGAGGGGGCCACCCAGTGCCCACGAGGCACCAGGGCGCGCCACCCCCCAGGCGCGCCCTGGTACCTCGTGGGGCCCACGTGGCTCCGTTTCACGTGATTCCAACGCTGAAAAATCAAATATATTCAGAAACCCCCAAAAGTTAACCTAGATGAGTTTTTACGCCGCCGCAAGCCTCTGTACCAGACAGATCCCATCTACAGCCCTTTTCTGGCACCCTGCCGGAGGGGGAAGGCATCACCGGAGGCTATCTTCATCATCCCGGCGGTCTCCATGACGAGGATGGAGTAGTTCACCCTCGGGGCTGAGGGTTTGTACCAGTAGCTATGTGTTTGATCTCTCTCTCTCTCGTGTTCTTGAGATAGCACGATCTTGAGGCATCGCGAGCTTTGTTGATATAGATGAATCATATGGAGTTTTCCCCTCTCTATCTTCTTGTGATGAATTGAGTTTTCCCATTGAAGTTTTCTTATCAGATTGAGTCTTTAAGGATTTGAGAACACTTGATGTATGTCTTGCATATGGATATCTGTGGTGACAATGGGATATTCACTTGAGTCACTTGATGTATGTTTTGGTGATCAACTCGCGGGTTCCGTGACCTTGGGGATTTATGCATAAGGGTTGGCACACGTTTTCATCTTGACTTTCCGGTAGAAACTTTGGGGCACTCTTTGAAGTTCTTTGTGTTGGTTTGAATAGATGAATCTGAGATTGTGTGATGCATATTGTATAATCAAACCCGCGGGTACTCGTGGTGACATTGGAGTGCCTAGGTGACATTATGGTTTTGGTTGATGTGTATCTTAAGGTGTTATTCTAGTACGAACTCTAGGGCTATTCGTGACAATTAATGGGGATGGCTCATAAGATTGATCGGGAAGGATAACTTTGAGGTGGTTTCAGACCCTACAACAATTTCTTCGTTTGTTCTCCGCTATTTGTGACTTTGGAGTGAACTCTTTGTCTCGCTTGAGGGATTTACATATGATTCAACTATGTCTAAAATGTTGGGAGATCGCACTAGTGAAAGTATGAACCCTAGGCCTTATTTCTAAGCATTGCAATACCGTTTTTATGCCCGTTTACTATTTGCTACCTTGCTGTTTTTATATTTTCAGATTACAAAAATCTATATCTAATATCCATACTACACTTTTCTCACCATCTCTTCGCCGAACTAGTGCACCTATAATATTTACCATTGTATTGGGTGTGTTGGGGACACAAGAGATTTCTTGTATTTGGTTGCAGGGTTGCTTGAGAGATACCATCTTCAACCTACGCCTCCCTCGGATTGATAAACCTTAGGTCATCCACTTGAGGGAAAATTAATACTGTCCTACAAACCTCTGCGCTTGGAGGCCCAACACGAGTCTACAAGAACAAGTTGTGTAGTAGACATCAAGCTCTTTTCTGGCGCCGTTGCCGGGGAGGTGAGTGCTTGAAGGTATATCTTTAGATCTTGCAATCGAATCTTTTAGTTTCTTATTTTATCACTAGTTTGGTTTATTAAAGAAAACTACAAAAAATGGAATTGAGGTTGCCTCATATTATTCGTCTTTATCATGTCTTTCTTGAAAATAAGGATTTCGATAATTGTGCTCAATTGATAGAAGAAGAATTCAATGAAATGTTTGGCATAAAATCTTTGAATGATGAGCATGATTGCAATGTTGTTAATATGAATTCTTTGAATACCCATGATGCTAATGATATGCAAAGCTACAAGCTTGGGGATGCTATGTGTGATGAAGATGATATTTTTAGTCCCCCAAGTTTTGATGAGAAAATCTATTATGATGATAACATGCCTCCTATTCATGATGATTTTTTTGATGACTTGTATGCTATAAAGAATAATGATAACCATGAAACTTGTCATCATGATTTTAATGTTCAATTTGATTATGCCAATCAAGTATCTCATGATAATTATTTTGTTGCGTTTGCTCCCACTATTATGAATGAGAAGGAAATTGCTTATCTGGAGAGTAGTAAGATTTCTAAGCTTATGTATCATGACAAGAATGCTTTGCGTGATGGATATATTGTTGAATTTCTTCATGATGCTACTGAAAATTATTTTGAGAGAGGAATATATGCTTCTACATATTTTAATAATATCAAGTTTCCTCTCTATGTGTTGAAAGTTTTGAAGTCATGCTTGTTTTGCCTTCCTATGCTAGTTGATTCTTGCTCCCATATACTATATACTCACAAAATCCCTATGCATAGGAAGTGTGTTAGGCTTAAATGTGTTTGATATATTTCTCATGATGCTCCCTTTACGTTTCAATTCTTTACTTCTATGTGAGCATCATTCAAAATTATCATGCCTAGCAAAAAGGCTTTAAAGAAAAGCGATTGTTGGGAGACAACCCAATATTTATACCTACTGTTTTTGTGTGTTCACATGATTAAGCTACTGTAGTAATCATGTTTTATATGTTTTCTTTCAATAAAGTGCCAAGTAAAACCTTTAGGATAGTGTTGATACTTGTTGATTCAATTCTGTGCAAAAACAGAAACTTTTGCCTCCAGTGTTTAATTTCCCAGATTTTACTGGAGCGTCAAAAATCCTGAAATTTTTATACAGTATTGATATGCAAATATTTGACATTTTCCTAATTTTTTCGAATTTTTAGAGTTCCAGAAGTATGGTAGTTTCTCAGATCATTACAGACTGTTCTGTTTTTGACATATTCTGTTTTCAATGCATAGTTTGCTTGTTTTAATGTTTCCATAGCTTATATTATGAGATATAAATTCTGGAAATGATATAATACAGTAGGAATTATATGGGAACAATTGTGAATCTTGTCTTGGACAGTACCTAAGTGATGGTTTATTCTTTATCATACTAACCGTTCTCACGAAGTTCCGTTAAGTTTTGTGTGATTGAAGATTTCAAGTTTTGGGTGAGATATCGATATGAGGAGAATAAGGAGCAGCAAGACCCTAAGCTTGGGGATGCCCAAGGCACCCCAAGGTAATATTCAAGGAAGACCCAAGCAACTAAGCTTGGGGATGCCCCGGAAGGCATACCCTCTTTCGTCTTCAACATTATCGGTAACCTCACTTGGAGCTATATTTTTATTCGTCACATAATATGAGTTTTGCTTGGAGCGTAATTTTCTTCTATTGATATTTGATTGGTGATATCAATAATCATGTTTTGTATCTTTTAGTTCAATAAAAAGCCAATTATAGCCTTTACCATGCTTATTTTGCAAGTTCATGAGTTGCTGTTTCAAAACAGAAAGTTTGCTGCTATTGATTAAATTGCCTAGAAATGTACGAATTTGATAAAATCTTGAAATTTTGATACATTCAACTTTGATAAATTATTTCCAGTGTGGTAAATTTTCAGAATTTTTTGAGTTATCTAAGTATGGATTCTTAATTATCCTTTACAGACTGTCTTGTTTAGGCAGATTGCTGTTATGTTTGCATATGTTGGCTTGTTTAATGATTCTATTTGAGGATAGGAGTATTAAATATGCAGAGGCATTTAGTATGCAATGTTTAATTATAATTTTTTAGATTTTCTACAGTAGAGAATGTTAAGGTTTTGAGTTGATTTATACTAACTTATCTCATGAGTTCTTGTTGAGTTTTGTGTGGATGAAGTTTTTAAGATTTAGAGAAACCGTGATATGAGAGGAATTAAGGAGACACAAAAGCTCAAGCTTGGGGATGCCCAAGGCATCCCAAGTATTTATTCTAAGAAGTCTCAAGCAACTAAGCTTGGGGATGCCCCGGTAGGCATCCCACCTTTCTTCATCAACAATTATCGGTCAGTTTCGATTGAGCCTAAGTTTTTGCTTCTTCACATGATATGAGCTATTGTTGGAATGTCATTTTATTTTGTTTTATTTGCTGTTTGAATAAAATAATAAGACCTGAAATTTTTAAATGAGAGAGAGTCCTTACATAGCTACTTAATTGTTTCACTACTCATTAATCTTCGCTTATATCTTTTTGGAGTAGTTTGTCATTTACTCTTGAGCTTCACTTATATCCTATGAGTAAATTGTTGAAATGAATTGAATATCATAAAGTTGAAATATATATGCTTCATATGCTAATCTTATGGAAAGTAATGACATTACATAAAGAAAAGTATAAGTGGTAAAATTTATTGGAGGTTAACAAGCATAGCACTAGTCAATGATGCAATTCATGAAAAAGTTAATAAGGGAAGAGAAGATTCACATGCAAATATACTATCTTCGACCTCTTTTATGATTGTGAGCCCCCATTATGTATTTTATGTCAAAGTGTTGACGTTGGACAAGGAAGACAACGTAATGAATTATGTGTGTTCATATTCACATAGAAGTTATATTGTTATATATCCTCCAACATGTGGTGCTTGCCCAATATCTTTGCTAGCCAAAAATCTGCACCAAGTAGAGATACTACTTGTGCATCCAAAACCCTTAAACGCAGTTTCTTCTCATGAGTGTCCACCATATCTACCTATGGATTGAATAAGATCGTTTGAGTAAGTTGTCATCGGTGCAAAAAGCAATAAAAATTGCTCCTAAAATATGTATGATCTTTTATTGTAAGGGAAATAAGCGTTGTACGAACTTGTGATGGTAAACAAATAAAAGCGATGGACTACATAATAAAGGTTGCTATCACAAGGGGCAATATAACATGACGTTCCATTGCATTAAGGGCTTGTGCATCCAAAAATAAAAAGCGCATGACAACCTCTGCTTCCCTCTACGAAGGGCCTATCTTTTACATTTATGCATTTACTTTTACGTATTTACTTTTTATGCAAGAGTCAATAGTGTTCTCCTCTACTTCCTTTTTATTTTTATCTTTTGCAAGCATCATGTGGTGGGGAAAGATCTAGGCACATATATCCAGTTGGATATGAGTGATCATGAGTTATTATTGTTGACATCACCCTTGAGGTGAATAAGTTGGGAGGCGAAATCACAAGCCCATATCTTTCTATGTGTCTGGCTGAAACTTTTGCTCCATATATATGTCGTGAGTGCTAGCAATCATAGAAGACTAAATGATGGTTGAGTATGTGGACTTGCTAAAAAGCTCCTACATGAGACCCTTCCTGAAAATATGATGAATTGCAATTGCATTGTTGACTAGAATAGTTTGTTAGTTTCCAAGAAAGTTTATGCCTTATACTTCATTGTTGTGATGAATTGTTATTTGTTCATGAGGAGTTTTATGATAATAAATATTGCTGTTATAATAATGATCTTGCTTTGATTCATTCAAGTCCAATGTCCATGCAACAAAAGAAAAGATTATATGATGATTATGATAGGTAGCATTCCACATCAAAATTTCTGTTTTTAATTGCTACTTTATCATGATGACTTTTATGAGAGCAAGTTGCTGTTATGATGCTAGGAAAAGTGATTGAAATTATCATTGATCAAACTTATGCACTATGCTAGCATTCACACTTCATAAATTATTTCTTCTATCATTTACCTACTCGAGGACGAGTAGGAATTAAGCTTGGGGATGCTGATACGTCTCCAACGTATCTATAATTTATGAAGTATTCATGCCATGTCTATAACAATTCTATATGGTTTTGGTATGATTTGATTAGAACTAACCCGGACTGACGCTGTTTTCAGTAGAACTACCATGGTGTTGTTTTTTGTGCAGAATTGAAAGTTTTCCAAATGAGCTGAAACTTTTTGGAGATTTTTTATTGGACAAATAAAGAATATTGGCACCAGGACCTACTGGAGGGGGGCCACCCAGTGCCCACGAGGCACCAGGGCGCGCCACCCCCCAGGCGCGCCCTGGTACCTCGTGGGGCCCACATGGCTCCGTTTCGCGTGATTCCAATGCTAAAAAATAATATATATTCAGAAAACCCCGAAAGTTAACCTAGATGAGTTTTTACACCGCCGCAAGCCTCTATGCCAGAGAGATCCCATTTATAGCCCTTTTTCGGCACCCTGCTGGAGGCGGAAGGCATCACCGGAGGCTATCTTCATCATCCCGGCGGTCTCCATGACGAGGAGGGAGTAGTTCACCCACGGGGCTTAGGGTTTGTACCAGTAGCTATGTGTTTGATCTCTCTCTCCCGTGTTCTTGAGATAGCACGATCTTGATGTATCGCGAGCTTTGTTGATATAGATGAATCATATGGAGTTTTCCCCTCTCTATCTTCTTGTGATGAATTGAGTTTTCCCTTTGAAGTTTTCTTATCGGATTGAGTCTTTAAGGATTTGAGAACACTTGATGTATGTCTTGCATATGGATATCTGTGGTGACAATGGGATATTCACTTGAGTCACTTGATGTATGTTTTGGTGATCAACTCGCGGGTTCCGTGACCTTGGGGATTTATGCATAAGGGTTGGCACACGTTTTCGTCTTGACTTTCTGGTAGAAACTTTGGGGCACTCTTTGAATTCTTTGTGTTGGTTTGAATAGATGAATCTGAGATTGTGTGATGCATATCGTATATTCAAACCCGCGGGTACTCGTGGTGACATTGGAGTGCCTAGGTGACATTAGGGTTTTGGTTTATGTGTATCTTAAGGTATTATTCTAGTACGAACTCTAGGGCTGTTCGTGACAATTAATGGGGATGGCTCATAAGATTGATCGGGAAGGATAACTTTGAGGTGGTTTCGTACCCTACACCAATTTCTTCGTTTGTTCTCCGCTATTTGTGACTTTGGAGTGAACTCTTTGTCACGCGTGAGGGATTTACATATGATTCAACTATGTCAACAATGTTGGGAGATCGCACTAGTGAAATTATGAACCCTAGGCCTTGTTTCTAAGCATTGCAATACCGTTTTTATTTCCGTTTACTATTTGCTACCTTGCTGTTTTTATATTTTCAGATTACAAAAACCTATATCTACTATCCATACTACACTTTTATCACCATCTCTTTGCCGAACTAGTGCACCTATACAGTTTACCATTGTATTGGGTGTGTTGGGTTCACAAGAGATTTCTTGTATTTGGTTGCAGGGTTGCTTAAGAGATACCATCTTCTACCTACGCCTCCCATGGATTGATAAACCTTAGGTCATCAACTTGAGGGAAAATTGCTACTGTCCTACAAACCTCTGCGCTTGGAGGCCCAACACAAGTCTACAAGAACAAGTTGTGTAGTAGACATCAATCATCCGACTACAAGCCATAAGTCAACAATGTTGGACGCCGCCCCAATCCGAACTTCTATCGCGGCCAAGTCCATCATATCTCTGCTGAGGAAGCCCACGAAGCTGTTAGGACCGGATTTTCTGGGATATTAATTTCCCAGCAATTGGTCCTTGTGCTCACCAGCCCCAGGATTACTGTTAGCTGATGAGGCACAATCTTGATACAGAAATTCCAAGCAAATACAAAATCTGAAGTACAAGACCATTGTGGTGTATGAGTACAACAAAAGGTTTCTAGTGGTTGGTGGCGGAAGCGGTTTGGGGTCATCAGCGTCTATGGGACTCCATTTCCCACAGGACCAGCTGACCTGGATAACTCCTATCTTCGCGCGACTGCTCTCATCGGTGCCTAGGTTTTTGGGCTGTCGTCGTTGTGCTCCTCTTCAAGCAAGGAATCTGGCCAAGACAATAGCCAGGGACAAGCCAGTGAGTACTTTGAATGTACTCGCAAACATCATGAAAACAGGTATAATATAGCAGGTGATGAACATGCACTGAAATAATCCATGATCACTTAATCGGTCACAAAATAAAATTCATGATGCACGCAGGCTGTTCATTCATATTAAACGGGAATGAACAATCAGAGAATAAAGGTAAGATAAACTGATCGAGTGTCTGAAGCGATGCCTCGAAGGAATTAAAATATATAAAGCATGCCACAGTCGGGCGTCTGAGCGACACCACATAAAGGGCTTATAAGGAAAATAAATAACAAGCATGCCACAGTCGGGCGTCTGAGCGACACCACATAAAGGGCTTATAAGGAAAATAAATAACAAGCATGCCACAGTCGGGCGTCTGAGCGACACCACATAAAGGGCTTATAAGGAAAAATAAATAACAAGCATGCCACAGTCGGGCATCTAAGCGACACCACATAAAGGGCTTATAAGGAAAAATAAATAACAAGCATGCCACAGTCGGGCGTCTGAGTGATACCACATAAAGGGCTTATAAGGAAAATAAATAACAAGCATGCCACAGTCGGGCGTCTGAGCGACACCACATAAAGGGCTTATATAATAATAATCACAATGAATATCCAGGAGGTAGAACCGTCCCAAGGATATTCAATAATACAAAGATTTAAAAATGGTTAGTCCACAATAGTAATAGTCATAATCATCATTAATCACATATCATGATCAATATTCTGGTTTATAAGTTTTTCCTCCGAAGACCGACACTAAGACCGACACTTGACCTGTCAACCAACCGTCCTTGACCGTGGACACGGCTACTCGAATAGTTTTGACTCTGTAGAGGTTGTACTCTTTACCCACAGCCAACGGATTTCAGTAGTCACGAAGGACTAGTTCCGTCTACGGTATTTTAGAAGAAAACACATCTGACCAGTACACCCCAGCTTAACCGTCTAGATGGTCAGAATCACCCTCGGCATCTATCCGGATAAACTTTAAGACGGGGAGGCTCCAACCTCAATTAGCATGGGATCAAATTTATATTCGTGCGCTCTAAGGGGGTGCCCCCCCTCTCGGTCCCGGACCGGAAACACCCATGCCCCCTGACCGGATGACTGGCTTAGTCCATGGCCATGGTACCTTCATCACGGCCCCTCTATTTGGTGTGTACATGGAAAGAGGTTTGCAACTTACTAAACCATATTCTTTGCAGAAAACATGTGGCAGCATGAAAAGAAGGTGAACCTGGACAAGACTCGATCTATGGTCGACTCAGGAGGATTATGTGTTCCCTGCATGGTTAGCACAACAAATATTTTTCACAACATCAGACAGGAATCACCGCTCACTATACCCCCTCATGCCTCGCTGACCATCCTCGCCCCAACGAGATGTCCGTACCGAGCTCATGTCTACCCGAGACAGAGGCTTCTCCGGATCCCTTCCGGTGGACATGTGAGGTATAAGAGGGTGAATACTGTCACCGGTATTTTATTTCCAACAGCAAGCAATCTTCATCATGCATTCCCGGGCATGATCATAATATCACATGAAATAACGAATGTTTCCAAAAACACCTCGGTGTTGCAGTCAAGCCAAAACAACACACAACAAATATTAAACCATGTTTCAGAATGCTTGCCTTTTAGGTTCAGAGGTGCGGGGTGCACCTCAAAACTTTTTGAAAGTTTTCTCCCCTCTCCGATTCCTATTTCGGAAAGTATTCGAATTAACACGCAATTCAAAAACAGTACAAAAATTTGTCTTGGAAAATTTTCAAATAAATATGAAAATAAACTAGATGAAATTTTAGAGAGGTAGGAAAAAGAATCACTCCATTTGGCGTTTTATTTTAAAAGTTATGCCCAGTCAAAGTCTGGTCAAAATTCTGTTTTTAATAAAATCAGAGAAAAGAAAACGATTCGGGCGGAGTACGCTTTCGTAATATAGAAGACGTACCGAAGCAGAATGCGTTTTCTCCAAAACAGAAATCACACGCCTGAAAATACCCTTGCGAGGGGGAGAGACATACTCTGGGGTTTACGTCTCCACTTATCCAACACGGCGAGACGGCTAGCCACTAACAGTGGGCCCGCCTGGCCCACCGGTCAGGTTTGACTAGTCTTCCCTCCCTCCCTCCTCCGGCGACAGAAATGGCCGTGGCTCCGGCGACCGTTGCCGGCGATTGGCGGCTCCCCCCGGGCTTCCGAGGGCAGGGATGGGTTAGCGACTCGAGGGTGATCCTCCCAGTGGTCAACATGGCCTGAGAGGAGGTTTGGTTCATCAGCGGGGAGCTCTAAGGCAGACGGCGGCTTCGGGAGTGATTAGGAGCTCGGGCTACGGTGGTTCCCCATCAAGGCTGAGGGTTGGGGTGGCTTCGCGAGGTTAAGGGAAAGCTAACGGCGGCCAAGGGGTCACGAGGGAGGCCCTGGTCATAACGAATTTGACCTGAGAGCTGCGGCGGCCGAAGCTACCGGAGTTGGGGAAGACAGTGGCTACCAGCTAAATTAAAGCTAGGGGGGCTTAGCTAGGCTTCTCTCGTGGTGCTGTCGAGCTCACGGGGTCCTGGGGGCTATTTAAAGGCGAGGAGAGTTCGGTTCCCGCCGGTGGAGAGGATAAGAACGGCGGCAACAGACAATTCCGGCGACAGCAGCCTGCAGGCGACGTGGCAGTGATTGGAGCATGGTCGGCACGTCCAGACGAGCTTGTGGATGAGAACGGCATGCTCACGAGGGTACTTGGCGGGCGAGGGTGGCTCGGGCGGTGCTGCCATGGCAGGGGCGCGCTGTGGCCGTCCGCTAGCTGCCATGGCCGACCTGACGGCGGCGCTGTGGAGCTCCGGGGTGACTCTGCGACGAGGAAGGGGGCCAAGGCTGCGTCTCCACGGGCTCCCAAGGGACAGGGGCAGAGCTAGGCGACGCGGCGGCTCGGGCGGAGGCGTGCAATAAGCACGTTATGCTCGTGCTCCGGGCATGCACGGCATGTGCTTGCTGAAATGCCAGGGTTAGCTAGGTTCTACGGATGCAAATGAAACTTAGCAGGGCTAGGATAAATGCATATGTAAGACTATTAGACATGTTGGTTTGGTCAAGGAAGTAAGTTCCCAATGTCAACTTATAACCATGCCAAATCTAGCCATGCACTCTAGGTGTTTGACAAAATGCCAGTGGCCTCTAAAAGATTTATCTGGTACCCAAAATTTCCAGAGTGAGGTCTCTTTAGGAGTAGGTTAGGATGGCAAAGCTAGATTGAGAAAAACAGAAACTTCATAGTGCAACTTTTGGAGAAAAGCAAATCTGGACAGAAACTGAAGACTATTATATCATGTGCAAAAATTATTTCAATGGATCCAATATTCTGGAGTTAAGGGTTTGGTAGCAAGTATTAATAGCAGGAAAAATCTCAAGAGCAATGGGGCAAGATAAAATGAGGCTGTAGTACAAACTACCAATCTGGACCAGAATAAAGATGAGGATGGTTTGCTCAACTTTTCCAAAGAACTCAAATGGATTTTTGCATAAATCTGAGTTATATACTTCTACTGACATCTCAGAATTTTTATGGAATTTTTAAAGAAATATTTATTTAGGTTGTAGTGCAAACTGCAATTTGAACCAGTTTTGAAATCTTGAAGTAGTGCTCAAATTTTACAAAACACAAGGCTGGCTTTTTGCATAAAAGTAATCCAGGGACATCACATGACCTCTCCAAATTTTTGTGAAATTTTTAAATGAATTTATCAAATGGTTGTAGTGCAAATGAGGCTCTAAAAAGGGGTAAATTATTATTAAATAAATTAAATCTTGACTAATTTTATTATAAAAATAATTCCAGTGGTTTTACGAAATTAAATAGAATGATTTAATAAAGCACTCAAGCCACACAACAATATTCAAAAGTTTTCAGATAGAACAGAAGAATTTTTGAAATTCAGGCAAAAGAAGTGGCTCTGAGATCACAGGAAAAATCCAGATTTTTTTTTAATTCCTGGCAAAATTTTAATTAATAAAATATGATCAAATTTTTGGGGTGTTACAACACTACCCCCTTAAGAAAAATCTCGTCCTCGAGATTTGTTAAGGATGGTTAAAAAAAATATTATTCCTGTCATCATGTAATAATAATTCAAAAATTAAATATCCAGTGCGAATTTAAAATCTTTATGTCATGGTTAAATGTTGTTGCAGTAGCTCAGGGGAAAATCCCACCGCGGAATTTTCTAAGAGCAAAAATAGTTGTTCAGAAATTACAGTGGAAAAATAAAGTACTCACATACAATTGAAATTAAACAGTTTATTCATCACACAGACTTAGGATACACGCATTAGTTGCAACACAGAATAAAAATGCTAGGCTAAAGAATACGGCAGGAGCATCTACGGTGTAGCCGTGAAAGAGGCTGGGTCCTGAGGAAATGTTCCTGGTACTGGGGCACATTCTCCCTCTATCGGGGAAAGCGGATGAACAAGTCAAAGAGCGCGTCTTTCCAGATCTGGCCTCAGGGGTCTGCCGATGGCGACCTTGGGATTCAGATCAGCGAGCCTCTGAAGATAACACATTACTCGCTGGGTCAACCACTCTTGAGCGATGACGTACTGGACAAGGTTGACCAGTACTGGGTCTCTCTCAATTCTCCCACTGGGAAAAGAGGCTGCTTCTCCGGGCGCTGCGCGGCTTGGGAAGTAAATATACCCCCTTTCGCTGGCGTAGGGTACTGCGAAGCGAAGGCGAGTAATCGCTTCGTATGCAGCAGCTTCTATGGCCATTTGCGGAGTCGGCATAGATCTCCCCACGAAAGAGACTTCCGTTGGGTCATGGTCTGGGTTCACAGGAGGGATGTGAACTACTCCCCAATATTTTGACGTGACTGGGGTGATCCTTGTCTTGAGCAACTCATACTGAGGTGGCTGGGTAGAACCCATGGTACTGCAGGTAAAGTCCCACAATATCTTAACAAAACTACCAGGGGTTGCATCTGGGGTTCTCAGATGAATGCTAGGGCTGGGCATGGCAAAAATGGCTGCGAGGGCTGTGCATAAAGTGAGGGTGCCTGATAAAGTCACGGAGTGGCCTCTTATATAGCAGCAGGGCTGGGTTACCGATAGCGGTGTGGGGCAAACTAGGTTGACGATTCTGCTCTATGGGGTCAGGGCCCATGCCACAGATATGCACATCTCACAAAAGTGACGTATTACTGTGGTTGCCGCCTGGGGCGGGTTTTTGGTAGCTACGCCTGGAATTTAATATGCAATTGAATGCCATCATACTTCTATAAAGATGCTTATAAAAATAATGGGATGTAAACAAACTGCATTAATTCAAGACGATTGCAAGGTCACACTATTACAAGGCTCTTGCTACTCGAGTGATTTAATCTACCTCGTTAATATCTAAACGAGCTTGCCTTGTGGATGTCGAGGCTTCTCCAAGGGCTTCTCCGTCAGGGTTTGCTGGTTGGGGTTGAGGATCTGCAGGGTCGGGGTAGCGATGGTGGCCGTTGCGGGGGTTGGAGGTCACAATCCCGGTGGAGCGCGTCTCGACGATGCAACGAAGTTCCTCCGGGGATACATATGCATTACGGTCGGATGCAGGGGCAGACCTCAAGGTCTCAATTGGCTGCCCGAACAGCACGACTGGGTTGTCGGCGTCGGACGCCTCTTCACCTCTTGTCGGGGCTCGACGGGCAAGCTCTCCGCGAGCCGCGAGCAGATCAAGAGTGATCTGATCAAACAAGGCCTCTAGTGCGCCTACATAGCGCACCAGATGCAGCAAGGCAGGGTCCGTCTCGTGGTCTCCATTGGCGACCTGGGGTGGCCTACTATACCCGTTACGACTGGGATAGTAGAAGAACGAGCGGCAGTTAACTCTTGGCGACAGGTGCCGGAGTTGAACTATAGCCTCTCGAGCGGCCAGCTGGATGGCTTGTGGTTCAAAGGAAGCGGTTCTTCCGGCGAACCTGTAGGGGCGTTCTGGCGCCATACCCCTACCATAGATGTGCACCGTGGCCCAGAATTGACGGCTCTCCCCACTCCTGAGCCTTTGGTACACCACATATTCCGGGGGCTCTTCTATCGCAAAGGCACGACGGGTGAGGTTTGCTAGCACGGTCACAAAACCTCCAAGGTTGGTTGCTGTGGTCTCATTGTGCACAATGGGGCCAGGCATCTTGGCTTGGTTCTGGGGTAGAGGCTGTGCTGTGCTTGGTTGGGGCTAATGTTCCTTCTTATAGAAAAAGGAACGGAGTCTTCCTTCGCACGCTTGCGAATGAGACAATTTAGGTGTCGGTCACGGGCGCGTGATCGACGGGCTAGGCTGATAGGTTGGGCACCGACTGCCAAAAAGGTGTCAGGGTCACTGTGTGGCTATCGCATCCGAGAAGCTTGGCTGAGGTTAGGTAGGGACCTAATGGGTGGGTTAACCTAGGTTTATCGACCTGGCTAAGATAGGATTAGCCAATGGTCAGCCTGGCTCTGATACCAAGGTTTTCAGGACCGGATTTTCCGGGATATTAATTTCCCAGCAATTGGTCCTTGTGCTCACCAGCCCCAGGATTACTGTTAGCTGATGAGGCACAATCTTGATACAGAAATTCCAAGCAAATACAAAATCTGAAGTACAAGACCATTGTGGTCTATGAGTACAACAAAAGGTTTCTAGTGGTTGGTGGCGGAAGCGGTTTGGGGTCATCAGCGTCTATGGGACTCCATTTCCCACAGGAACAGCTGACCTGGATAACTCCTATCTTCGCGCGGCTGCTCTGATCGGTGCCTAGGTTCCGGGGCTGTCGTCGTTGCGCTCCTCTTCAAGCAAGGAATCTGGCCAAGACAATAGCCAGGGACAAGCCAGTGAGTACTTTGAATGTACTCGCAAACATCATGAAAACAGGTATAATATAGCAGGTGATGAACATGCACTGAAATAATCCATGATCACTTAATCGGACACAAAATAAAATTCATGATGCACGTAGGCTGTTCATTCATATTAAACGGGAATGAACAATCAGAGAATAAAGGTAAGATAAACTGATCGAGTGTCTGAAGCGACGCCTCGAAGGAATTAAAATATATAAAGCATGCCACAGTCGGGCGTCTGAGCGACACCGCATAAAGGGCTTATAAGGAAAATAAATAACAAGCATGCCACAGTCGGGCGTCTGAGCGACACCACATAAAGGGCTTATAAGGAAAATAAATAACAAGCATGCCACAGTCGGGCGTCAGACCGACACCACATAAAGGGCTTATAAGGAAAAATAAATAACAAGCATGCCACAGTCGGGCGTCTGAGCGACACCACATAAAGGGCTTATAAGGAAAAATAAATAACAAGCATGCCACAGTCGGGCATCTGAGTGACACCACATAAAGGGCTTATAAGGAAAATAAATAACAAGCATGCCACAGTCGGGCGTCTGAGCGACACCACATAAAGGGCTTATATAAGAATAATCACAATGAATATCCAGGAGGTAGAACCGTCCCAAGGATATTCAATAATACAAAGATTGAAAAATGGTTAGTCCACAATAATAATAGTCATAATCATCATTAATCACATATCATGATCAATATTCTGGTTTAGAAGTTTTTCCTCCGAAGACCGACACTAAGACCGACACTTGACCTGTCAACCAACCGTCCTTGACCGTGGACACGGCTACTCAAATAGTTTTGACTCTGCAGAGGTTGTACTCTTTACCCACAGCCAACGGATTTCAGTAGTCACGAAGGACTAGTTCCGTCTATGGTATTTTAGAAGAAAACACATCTGACCAGTACACCCCAGCTTAACCGTCTAGATGGTCGGAATCACCCTCGGCATCTATCCGGATAAACCTTAAGACGGGGAGGCTCCAACATCGATTAGCATGGGATCAAATTTATATTCGCGTGCTCTAAGGGGGTGCCCCCCCTCTCGGTACCGGACCGGAAACACCCATGCCCCCAGACCGGATGACTGGCTTTAGTCCACGGCCATGGTACCTTCATCACGGCCCCTCTATTTGGTGTGTACATGGAAAGAGGTTTGCAACTTACTAAACCGTATTCTTTGCAGAAAACATGTGGCAGCACGAAAAGAAGGTGAACCTGGACAAGACTCGATCTATGGTCGACTCAGGAGGATTATGTGTTCCCTGCATGATTAGCACAACAAATATTTTTCACAACATCAGACAGGAATCACCGCTCACTATACCCCCTCATGCCTCACTGACCATCCTCGCCCCAACGAGATGTCCGTACCGAGCTCGTGTCTACCCGAGACAGAGGCTTCTCCGGATACCTTCCGGTGGACATGTGAGGTATAAGAGGGTGAATACTGTCACCTGTATTTTATTTCCAACAGCAAGGAATCTTCATCATGCATTCCCGGGCATGATCATAATATCACATGAAATAACGAATGTTTCCAAAATCACCTCGGTGTTGCAGTCAAGCCAAAACAACACACAACAAATATTAAACCAGGTTTAAGAATGCTTGCCTTTTAGGTTCAGAGGTGCGGGGTGCACCACAAAACTTTTTGAAAGTTTTCTCCCCTCTCCGATTCCTATTTCGGAAAGTATTCGAATTAACACGCAATTCAAAAACAGTACAAAAATTTGTCTTGGAAAATTTTTAAATAAATATGAAAATAAACTAGATGAAATTTCAGAGAGGTAGGAAAAAGAATCACTCCATTTGGGGTTTTATTTTAAAAGTTATGCCCAGTCAAAGTCTGGTCAAAATTCTGTTTTTAATAAAATCAGAGAAAAGAAAACGATTCGGGCGGAGTACGCTTTCGTAATATAGAAGACGTACCAAAGCAGAATGCGTTTTCTCCAAAACAGAAATCACGCGCCTGAAAATACGCTTGCGAGGGGGAGAGACGTACTCTGGGGTTTACGTCTCCACTTATCCAACACGGCGAGACGGCTAGCCACTGACAGTGGGCCCGCCTGGCCCACCAGTCAGGTTTGACTAGTCTTCCCTCCCTCCCTCCTCCGGCGACAGAAATGGCCGTGGCTCCGGCGACCATTGCCGGCTAACGGCGGCTCCCCCCGGGCTTCCGAGGGCAGGGATGGGTCAGTGACTCGAGGACGATCCTCCCAGTGGTCAACATGGCCGGAGAGGAGGTTTGGTTCGTCGGCGGGGAGCTCTAAGGCGGACGGCGGCTTCGGGAGTGATTAGGAGCTCGGGCTACGGTGGTTCCCCATCAAGGCTGAGGGTTGGGGTGGCTTCACGAGGTTAAGGGAAAGCTAACGGCGGCCAAGGGGTCACGAGGGAGGCCCTGGTCATAACAAATTTGACCTAAGAGCTGCGGCGGCCGAAGCTACCGGAGTTGGGGAAGACAGTGGCTACCGGCTAAATTAGAGCTAGGGGGGCTTAGCTAGGCTTCTCTCGTGGTGCTGTCAAGCTCATGGGGTCCTGGGGGCTATTTAAAGGCGAGGAGAGTTCGGTTCCCGCCGGTGAAGAGGATAAGAACGGCGGCAACAGACAATTCCGGCGACAGCAGCCTGCAGGCGACGTGGCGGCGATTGGAGCATGGTCGGCACATCCAGACGAGCTTGTGGATGAGAACGGCATGCTCACGAGGGTACTTGGCGGGCGAGGGTGGCTCGGGCGGTGCTGCCATGGCAGGGGCGCGCTGTGGCCGTCCGCTAGCTGCCATGGCCGACCTAACGGCGGCGCTGTGGAGCTCCGGGGCGACTCTGCGACGAGGGAGGGGCCAAGGCTGTGTCTCCACGGGCTCGCAAGGGACAGGGGCAGAGCTAGGCGACACGGCGGCTCGGACGGAGGCGTGCAATAAGCACGTTCTGCTCGTGCTCCGGGCATGCACGGCATGTGCTTGCTGAAATGCCAGGGTTAGCTAGGTTCTACGGATGCAAATGAAACTTAGCAGGGCTAGGATAAATGCATATGTAAGACTTTTAGACATGTTGGTTTGGTCAAGGAAGTAAGTTCCCAATGTCAACTTATAACCATGCCAAATCTGGCCATGCACTATAGGTGTTTGACAAAATGCCAGTGGCCTCTAAAAGATTTATCTGGTACCCAAAATTTTCAGAGTGAGGTCTCTTTAGGAGTAGGTTAGTATGGCAAAGCTAGATTGAGAAAAACAGAAACTTCATAGTGCAACTTTTGGAGAAAAGCAAATCTAGACAGAAACTGAAGACTTAAGGGTTTGGTAGCAAGTATTAATAGCAGGAAAAATCTCAAGAGCAATGGGGCAAGATAAAATGAGGCTGTAGTACAAACTACCAATCTGGACCAGAATAAAGATGAGGATGGTTTGCTCAACTTTTCCAAAGAACTCAAATGTATTTTTGCATAAATCTGAGTTATATACTTCTACTGACATCTCAGAATTTTTATGGAATTTTTAAAGAAATATTTATTTAGGTTGTAGTGCAAACTACAATTTGAACCAGTTTTGAAATCTTGAAGTAGTGCTCAAATTTTACAAAACACAAGGCTGGCTCTTTGCATAAAAGTGATCCAGGGACATCACATGACCTCTCCAAATTTTTTTGAAATTTTTAAATGAATTTATCAAATGGTTGTAGTGCAAATGAGGCTCTAAAAAGGGGTAAATTATTATTAAATAAATTAAATCTTGACAAATTTTATTATAAAAATAATTCCAGTGGTTTTACGAAATTAAATAGAATGATTTAATAAAGCACTCAAGCCACATAACAATATTCAAAAGTTTTCAGATAGAACAGAAGAATTTTTGAAATTCAGGCAAAAGAAGTGGATCTGAGATCACAGGAAAAATCCAGAATTTTTTTTTAATTCCTGGCAAAATTTTAATTAATAAAATATGATCAAATTTTTGGGGTGTTACAGAAGCTCCAGACGTGGTCCTTGGTATGTTTTCTATTAACGACATACCCGTAATAATTTTATTTGATTCTGGGGCTTCCCATTCGTTTATTTTGCGGAGTTTTGCCACCTTGCACAAACTTTCTCCTTCTCTTTTGGACAAAATCATGGTGGTGTAATCCCCTGGCTCCATCCTCAGAACAAATGTGATATACAAGGATATAGAAATCTTGATACATGGCGTTAAGTTTCCAGCTACTCTTGTTGCCATCGAATCCCCTGGACTAGATATAATACTGGGAATGGATTGGTTGACACCACATCAGGTGTGTATCAACTGTGCCACCAGGACGGTGACACTGGTTAACCCGGCAAGCCAAACAGTGCAATTCACTGCTAGCAGAATGATGTCAAAAAAAGGAATGGCATTCAAAGGCACAGCTACAGATATAAATTTGATTCCAGTAGTCAGTGAGTTTCCGGACGTATTTCCGGAAGAACTACCAGGAATGCCACCTAATCAGGAACTAGAGTTCGCTATTGATGTTGTTCCCGGAACCGCTCCAATCTATAAGAAGTACTACCGCATGCCTTCCCCAGAGCTGGTGGAACTAAAGAAATCGTTGGATGAATTATTGCAAAAAGGGTACATTCGTCCAAGCACTTCGCCATGGGGATCACCTGTGCTGTTTGTTAAAAAGAAGGATGGCAGCCTACGTATGTGCATGGACTACCGCCAGTTGAATGAGGTCACCATCAAAAATAAATATCTGCTTCTCCGCATTGATGATCTGTTCGACCAGTTGAACAGGGCTCGGGTATTTTCCAAGATTGACCTTCGAACAGGGTATCATCAGTTAAAAATTAGGAAAGAAGATATCCCCAAGACAGCCTTCACCACTAGATATGGTGTGTATGAATTTACAGTCATGTCATTTGGGCTGACAAATGCTCCATCCTACTTCATGAGCATGATGAATAAGGTCTTCATGGATTTCTTGAACAAATTTGTGGTAGTATTCATTGATGACATTCTCATCTACTCCAAAGATGAAGAAGAGCACAAACAGCACCTCCATACTGTCCTGGAAAGACTAAGGATCCATCGCTTGTATGCCAAATTCAGTAAATGCGAATTTTGGCTAAGAGAGGTGGGATTTCTGGGACATGTTCTATCAGAACAGGGTGTAGCCGTCGACCCCAGCAAAGTGACTGTTGTATTAAACTGGAAGACACCAGCCACAGTAACCGAAGTCCGCAGTTTTCTGGGATTAGCAGGCTACTACCGTCACTTCATTGAAGGCTTCTCAAAAATAGCCAAGCCATTGACAGAGTTGCTGAAAAAGAACCACAAATTTGCCTGGATGGAAGAATGCGATAGCAGTTTCATGGAGTTAAAGACAAGGCTAACTACGGCCCCTGTCTTAGTTCTTCCAGACATCCACAAGAGCTTTGATATATATTGCGATGCTTCCAGGCGTGGAATCGGCTGCATTCTAATGCAAGAAGGAAAGGTTGTAGCATATGCATCCAGACAGCTATGACCCCATGAAGAGAACTATCCCACTCATGATATGGAATTGGCAGCCGTGGTTCATGCATTAAAGATTTTGAGGCATTATCTCATTGGGCAGCAATGTGAAATATACACAGACCATAAGAGTCTTAAGTATATTTTCACCCAGCCCGACCTTAATCTCAGACAGAGGAGATGGCTTGAACTGGTCAAGGATTATGACATTGGAATCAATTACCATCTGGGAAAAGCCAATGTGGTCGCAGACGCTCTCAGTAGAAAACAGGGCATAATGAATTCATTAACTGAGGGTATCCATCCAAGGCTACAAGAAGAGTTTGCCAAGCTGAATATGGTGCTATGCGGCCAAATTAGTCCGGATACAATAGAAATCATCCCAACCCTTATAGAAGAAATTAAGGCAGCACAGAAATTAGATAAAGGTATACAAGAGATCAAGGAGCATATTCTGCAAGGAAAGGCTAAGTCCTTCCATATTGATGATCAAGGCACCTTATGGTTTGAGGACCGAATATGCGTGCCTGATCAAGAAAATTTGAGACAGCAAATACTCAGAGAGGCACATGAATCTGCATACTCTATCCATCCGGGAGGAACAAAAATGTACCAGGACTTAAGGGAAACCTTTTGGTGGCCAGGAATGTGAAGGGACATTGCGTACTATGTCGCCTGTTGTGACATCTGCAACAGAGTCAAGGCTGAACACCAGAAACCCGCTGGACTGCTGCAACCTTTACCAGTTCCCAGTGGAAATGGGATGACATATGCATGGACTTCATTGTTGGACTACCCAAGTCAACAAGAGGCCATGATGCTATCTGGGTCATCGTGGACATACTTACAAAAGTGGCTCACTTTATTCCGGTAAAGACCACTTTCAAAGCTAATCAGCTTGCACAGCTCTACATGTCCCGGATAGTCAGCCTTCATGGAGTACCCAAGTCTATCACATCGGATAGTGGCTCCTTGTTCACTTCAGCATTCTGGCTACGATTGCACCAAGTCCTGGGAACCATGCTAAAGCATAGTACGGCATATCACCCCCAGACAGATGGACAGACCGAACGTGTGAACCAGATATTGGAAGATATGCTTCGGTCTGTGCTCTCACCTATGGACCCAAATGGGAGGATAGCCTACCCTATGCAGAATTCTCCTACAATAATAGTTATCAGTCGAGTCTCAAGATGTCAACATTTGAAGCTCTGTATGGACGAAAGTGTCGCACCCCATTAAATTGGTCTCAGACAGGAGACAACCGTATCTTCGGCACGGATTTGATGCTCGAGGCTGAGAAACAAGTCAAGGATATTCAGGAACGTCTTTGAGCAGCCAATTCCGTCAAAAGAGTTATTATGACCCTAAACACCGAGAAGTAACTTTTGAGCCTGGAGAATATGCTTATCTCCGAGTTACCCCCACGAAAGGAATAAAATGGTTTCACACCTGAGGCAAGCTTGCACTGAGATATATCGGTACCTTTCCAGTAATTGCTAGAAGAGGCAGAGTGGCATATCAGCTAAAATTACCACCAGAGTTAACTGACGTTCACGATGTCTTTCACATATCACATCTAAGAAAGTGCATTCCACCACCGATCAAATAGGCAGATATGAGTGAGCTAGAGTTGACCAGAGACTTGACCTACGAGGAAAAACCTGTCAGAATATTGGATGAGATGGAAAGAACTACCAGGAGTAAAGTAATCAAATTTTACAAGGTAATGTGGGAGCATCATACCGAGGAAGAAGCTACTTGGGAAAGAGAGGATTTTCTGAGATCAGCATATCCACACTTGTTCCTTGAGCAACCGAATCTCGAGAACGAGATTCATTCTAAGGGGGGTAGGTTTGTGACACCTGGTTTTGGGCAACTTTTTCTTTTCAAAATCTTTCTGGCTTTATTTGCAGTTTGGATGGTTTTTGAATCCTTTTCAGCTAATTTTGGACTTAGGAAACTTCTGAATCTCTCTAAGTGATCCAAAGCCCTTAATATCTTGCCAAAATCTTGCCACACACCTACTGGATCAAATTTCAATTCTCAATCTTTCCCAATAATTCATTCTCTTTCTTTGGGAAAAATATGTCATCACTATGGGTTATGAAGCAACCTATAGTTCTGATGATCAGAAAAATACCAAATTAATACCACACCTTCTTGTCATCATCTACTCCCACAATCTTCAAAAACATTTCATGGTCCAGTATAAATTTTGTCCAGAAAACTCCATTTACCTTCTGGACATTACTGGCCCTTTGTGAAGCAACTCATATCTTCCCAACTCAGAAAACTCTCAAATAATTCCCTGAGATACTAGGGAACCTATCTTGCCACAATATCCAAAAATATCATCTTGTCCAGTACAAATTTTCAGCAGCAATATTCTGCCAAGTTTATGCTCATTTTGAACCTCTGTGAAGGAAGTACCAGCTAGAGGTATTCAATTGAGCTGAAATTTTTATGACATCTTCTATCCACCAAATAACCCTCACACACCAAATTCCAGCTCCAGCAGATCAACCAGGTGAGTGCAACAAGCTCATCTTGCTTCTGCACCAGTAACAACAGTTGTACACGAACCACATTCAAATCTTGATGAAAGTCTCTCAAATTTGGCCAGTTTGTAGTCCTTCCAAAGTAGATCATCCCAGACATCTCTACTGGCTTCATCTCCAGCTCATCTCTCCTCTAGAGCTCTCCCAAAGTTTCTGTCAGAAACTGTAGTTGAAGCTACACTTCGAACCAGCACGTATCTAGCCAAACCAGGGGCACAGGGGGACTAATTGATCGAGGGTCGACGTGTTGGACAAGATACGCCAGACGTTTGTGGCTTCCAGATGCCAGTACCCGTGGTGAGCACGGCATTGGCATGCCAATGCACGTGCTCTGCACCTCGCCCACGTCTGATGTGATGCATCCGGCTGCCCCGCGTGGCCGTGCCTTGTCTCAGCTCGCCGACAACCTCTCCTCCAACCACTTGGCCATTCTGGAGTTCTCCCCTCGCTGGAATCGCTCCCGGCGGCCGCCACCGCACACGGGCACTGTGGCCCTGCTGGCCATCGTCTTCCTCCGCAAGCTGCCACTGCGTGCCTTAACTCCTCTACCCTCTCCCATCCCGTCGCTCGCGCCAAGCCAGCCAACACGGCGTCCTTGTGCCAGCGACATGGCCGTGGCGCCGCTCGGTTCCAGAGAGCTCCACCCCGCCTATAAATAGCCACGACCAGCCCTCCTAGCTCCTCACCGCACTCCACACGTTCTCAACCGTGCTCCCAAGCAACGAGCCAAGACCGAGAGGCCCTGTGGCCTCGCATCTCGCCGGCGATCTGCCGCCACCCAAGCTTTGCCGCCTCGCCGTTTAACTCCACCCCAGCCTCGACCGACTCTGCCAACAAGCTCAACTAGCTCTCCTGACCCCACTCGAGCTCTTCCCTGGCCGAAACCTTGCCAGAAACGCCATCTCCGACGACACCCGAAAGCTGCCGCCGCCGGAGAGGAAGCGGACGACGTCGTCCGGCTATCTCTCACCAATCCACGGGTACGTACGTGTTCGTCTCCGTGGCTCACTCCATCCCTGTAGTCGCCGGACCTCGCCGCCGTCTACATCGCTGGCGACCATCGCCGGAGCTCCGCGGTGCTCTGTTCCCTCTCTCTCCCCTTTTAAATCTGACAGCGGGGCCCGCACGTCAGCGGCTCACCCGCGCGCGCCGAAGTGGTAAGTGGAGGGGCCCCTCCACTTTACGCCTTCGACGTGGCCCCTGTAGTTTTTTCTATTTTCTGTTTTTAATTTAGGTTGACCAGAAACTTTGACCCCTCATAACTTTTTATCCATAAGTCCATATCGATTGATTCTTTTTGCATTGGGTTTGTCTTGAGCCCCTCTATTTTCTGGTAAATTTTGGTATTTTGCTCTTGCTCACAGAATTTCTGGTGAACAGAAAGGTGTTATGTGACATTTTCCTTTTTTTAATATATTTCCAGAAGGAAATCCTTTTGGTTTTGAAGCCCAGGGTTTGTGGACAACCCAATAGAGCAAGGCAAGCCACATCACCCATTGCATGGAGCATTTCAATAGTGTTGGTTATTTAATTGAATTATTTGCATTATTTTAGTATGTGATAATTCATAGTAAATTACTTTGATGCATAGCTACTGCCATGTTAAGTTATTCATGATAAATAGCCAAGCTTGTTAAGAACTTGTTAAAACTAAATCTAATTGGTTGATCAAGTGCCACCGACCTAGACTTATCCGTGCAGCCACATCTGCCGGTATGGGACGGCCTTGACTTGGTCTGACTGCGTGCTCTTTTGTCGGTACCACCAAAAGAGGGAGGGTTATGCGTGCGTGCTGCCCTGATCAGGTAGACGACGATAATCCTGTGATCCTAGTTGAGTTATTTGCCGGCGTCCCCGTTTGGGACAGTTTAGTTGGCCACGACGGTGGCAGGTGTCACGGGGTGACACAGGGGCCACCCAGGACATGACCCTGGGAGGGTATGATTGTCGGTGGTACGATGGAAGAGTCACGGGTTAGGCATGTTTCGTTGGAGCAGCACCGGTCCACCCAAGAGGGATGTGTACCAAGGTACGGGACAAGGAGCTCCATGGTGTGGGTAAAGTGCGCAACCTCTGCAGAGTGTAAGAATCTATTCGAATAGCTGCGTCCATAGTATTGGACACAGTCTGCACTAGGGTCCACTGAGTGATCACCGTAATAATAATAATGATGGAAGAACTTGTCTTATGTTCGGAAGTACTCTATGGATCATGAGTATCTCGAGGGTTGTGGGACAACCCGGAAGAGTGTAAGTTGGTATTTGGTAACAGTAAGTAAGCCACCTGAGCACTTATTATGATCATTGCCATGATGTTGTTTGCTGCATTGTTATGGTTGCTGTGAGCTTGCGAGTACATTCCAGGTACTCACCTGGCGTATCATGCCAGATGCAGGAGAAGCCGAGCACAGAGGTCCCGATGGTTCATGCTACGCTAACTAGGCTGTGTCCCAGCAGTGTCCCTTTGGGATGGAGTTTTCCGCGCTATGTTCCGCTACGCCGTAGAATCACCCAGTAGTATCGAGGCCCTGCTATGTTCCATAGATAATGTAGATATTGTCATAGCACGTGCAGTGCTTCTGGCCTCGCTATTGATACGTCTCCAACGTATCTATAATTTATGAAGTATTCATGCCATATTTATAACAATTCTATATGGTTTTGGTATGATTTGATTAGAACTAACCCGGACTGATGTTGTTTTCAGTAGAACTACCGTGGTGTTGTTTTTTGTGCAGAAATGAAAGTTTTCCAAATGAGTTGAAACTTTTTGGAGATTTTTTAATGGACAAATAAAAAATATTGGCACCAAGACCCACTGGAGGGGGGCCACCCAGTGCCCACGAGGCACCAGGACGCGCCAACCCCCCCTAGGCACGCCCTGGTACCTCGTGGGGCCCACATGGCTCCGTTTCATGTGAATCCATCGCTGAAAAATCATATATATTCAGAAACCCCCGAAAGTTAACCTAGATGAGTTTTTACGCCGCCGCAAGCCTCTGTACCTCCACGATCTCATCTACAGCCCTTTTTCGGCACCCTATCGGAGGGGGGAAGGCATCACCGGAGGCCGTCTTCATCATCCCGCCGGTCTCCATGATGAGGAGGGAGTAGTTCACCCTCGGGGCTGAGGGTTTGTACCAGTAGCTATGTGTTTGATCTCTCTCTCTCTCTCGTGTTCTTGAGATGGCACAATCTTGATGTATCAGGAGCTTTGTTGATATAGATGAATCATATGGAGTTTTCCCCTCTCTATCTTCTTGTGATGAATTGAGTTTTCCCTTTGAAGTTTTCTTATCGGATTGAGTCTTTATGGATTTGAGAACACTTGATGTATGTCTTGCATATGGATATCTGTGGTGACAATGGGATATTCACTTGATTCACTTGATGTATGTTTTGGTGATCAACTTGCGGGTTCCGTGACCTTGGGGATCTATGCATAAGGGTTGGCACACGTTTTTGTCTTGACTTTCCGGTAGAAACTTTGGGGCACTCTTTGAAGATCTTTGTGTTGGTTTAAATAGATGAATCTGAGATTGTGTGATGCATATCATATAATCAAACCCGTGGTTACTCGTGGTGACATTGGACTGCCTAGGTGACATTAGGGTTTTGGTTGATGTGTATCTTAAGGTGTTATTCTAGTACGAACTCTAGGGCTGTTTGTGACAATTAATGGGGATGGCTCGTAACATTGATTGGGAAGGATAACTTTGAGGTGGTTTCGTACCCTACAATAATTTCTTGGTTTGTTCTCTTGCTGTTTACTTTTTATGCCCGTTTACTTTTTGCTACCTTGCTGTTTTTATATTTTTAGATTACAAAAACCTATATCTACTATCCATACTACACTTTTATCACCATCTCTTCGCCGAACTAGTGCTCCTATACAATTTACCATTGTATTGGTTGTGTTGGGGACACAAGAGATTTCTTGTATTTGGTTGCAGGGTTGCTTGAGAGATACCATCTTCCACCTACGCCTCCCACGGATTGATAAACCTTAGGTCATCCACTTGAGGGAAAATTGCTACTGTCCTACAAAACTCTGCGCTTGGAGGCCCAACACGAGTCTACAAGAATAAGTTGTGTAGTAGACATCAAGCTCTTTTCTGGCACCGTTGCCGGGGAGGTGAGTGCTTGAAGATATATCTTTAGATCTTGCAATTGAATCTTTTAGTTTCTTGTTTTATCACTAGTTTGGTTTATAAAAGAAAACTACTAAAACATGGAATTGAGGTTGCCTCATATTATTCGTCTTTATAATGTCTTTCTTGAAAATAAGGATTCCAATAATTGTGCTCAATTGATAGAAGAAGAATTTAATAAAATGTTTGGCATAAAATCCATGAATGATGAGCATGATTGCAATGTTGCTAGTATGAATTCTTTGAATATCCATAATGCTAATGATGATTGCACTAGTCATGATAATGATGTCTCCTATAAGGATGTCAATTTTTGTGGAGTGAATTGGGAGTGCAAATGTATACCAAAAAGGGAAAATAGATTTTGTAAGAGGCATAAGTATTTAGAAACTAAAGGGTTTCAAGAGAGGCTAGATGATTGTGCTAAAAGATTTAATTTTTCTTGCCATCCTTGTGAACTTTGCAATGAACGTGGTCATTTAAATCTCCAATGCAAATTGTTTCATGATCGAATCGTATCCAAAAATTGTGATAACTTGATTACCCTTGCGCATCATAATGAACTTAGTCTGCTTCTGTGGTATGAAGAAATGAAACGTATAACTAGGGATATTCCAGAATATAATCTCAAGAGATTTCTCGATTTTGATCTAGAGGAAATTTATATGTATTCTGCGGTAAATTGCATTGAGAATCCTTATATTGCCAATTATTTAAAGACAAGAAAACAAATAGAAGATGAAGAGAATACAAATGAAAGGGAAGAGGTTTCCCAATATCCTCCTATTTTTTCTTATGATGAATCAGGTAACGAGGACGAGCTTTTTATTCAACCAATCTCTTCAATAAAGTGCATGGAAAAATTGATTAAACCCACACATGAGGTGGTGAAGAAGAAAAGGAAAAGAAGGAAAAGTAGAGGTAAAAAGGTATCTCTCCCAAATAATGTTGCTCCTATTATTGCTGTTCCACATGAGAATGAATCAAAAACAATTGTGGAAGATGATACTTATGTTATGAAAAATAGTGATGATCATTATTATACTTGTTATAATTATGAAAATCTTTTTACTGAACATCACTCTTTGAATGTGGAAACAATTTATAGCATTCCAGTTTCATACGATACTCCCACTATTATGAATGAGAAGAAAATTGCTTGTGTGGAGAGTAATAAAAATCCTATGCTTGTAGGTCATGAAAAGAATGCTTTATTTGATAGTTATATTGCTGACTTCATTCATGATGCTACTGAAAATTATTATGAGAGAGGAACTTATGATTCATGATGCCCCCGTTATGTATCAATCCTTTACTTCTATGAGTGCATCATTCAAAGTTATCATGCATAGCTAAAAGGCATTAAGGAAAAGTGCTTGTTGGGAGACAACCCAATAGTTATACCTACTGTTTTTGTGTGTCCACATGATTGAGCTACTGTAGTAATCATGTTTTATATGTTTTCTTTCAATAAAGTGCCAAATAAAACCTTTGGGATAGTGTGGATACTTGTTGATTCAATTCTGTGCAAAAACAGAAACTTTTGCCTCCAGTGTTTAATTTCCCAGATTTTACTGGAGTGTCAAAAAATTCTGAAATTTCAATACAGTATTGATATGCGAATTTTTGACATTGTCCTAATTTTTCAGCATTTTTAGAGTTCTATAAGTATGGTAGTTGTTCAGATCATTACAGACTGTTCTGTTTTTGATAGATTCTGTTTTCAATGCATACTTTGTTTGTTTTAATGTTTCCATAGCTTATATTATGAGATATAAATTGTGGAAATGATAGAATAAAGTAGGCATTATATGGGAACAATTGTGAATCTTGTCTTGGAGAGTACCTAAGTGATGGTTTATTCTTTATCATACTAACCGTTCTCACGAAGTTCCGTTAAGTTTTGTGTGATTGAAGTTTTCAAGCTTTGGGTGAGATGACGATGGATGAAGGAATAAGGAGCGGCAAGACCCTAAGATTGGGGATGCCCAAGGCACCCCAAGGTAATATTCAAGGAAGACCCAAGCGTCTAAGCTTGGGGATGCCCCGGAAGGCATCCCCTTTTTCATCTTAATCCATCGGTAACCTTACTCGGAGCTATATTTTTATTCGTCACATGATATGTGTTTTGCTTGGAGCATCATTTTATTTTGTTTGTGTTCACTTGGTGTTACTTGGAGTCATGTTTTGTATCTTTTATTTCAATAAAAATGTCAAGTATAGCCTTTACCATGCTTATTTTGCAAGTTCATGAGTTGCTGTTTCAAAACAGAAAGATTGCTGCTATTGATTAAATTGCCCAGAAATATCAGAATGTAATAAAATCTTGAAATTTGGACACGGTTAACTTTGATAAATTATTCCCAGTGTGGAAAATTTTCAGAATTTTTTGAGTTATCTAAGTATGGATTCTTCATTATCCTTTACAGACTGTCCTGTTTAGGCAGATTGCTGTTATGTTTGCATTGTTTGCATATGTTGGCTTGTTTAATGATTCTATTTGAGGATAGGAGTATTAAATATGCAGAGGCATTTAGTATTCAATGTTTAATTATAATTTTAGTGATTTGCTACAATAGAGAATGTCGAGGTTTTGAGTTGATTTATACTAACATATCTCACGAGTTCTTGTTGAGTTTTGTGTGAATGAAATTTTTAAGATTTATAGAAACCGTGATATGAGAGGAATTAAGGAGACACAAAAGCTCAAGATTGGGGATGCCCAAGGCATCCCAATATAATATTTCAAGAAGTCTCAAGCATCTAAGCTTGGGGATGCCCCGGTAGGCATCCCACCTTTCTTCTTCAACAACTATCGGTTAGTCTCGATTGAACCAAAGTTTTCACTCGTTCACATAATATGTGCTATTCTTGGAGTGTTCTTTTATTTTAATTTTGTTTGCTATTTTAATAAAATTATAAAGATTTGATATCTTTATTTGGAGAGATTCTTTACATAACTACTTAATTGTTTCACTACTCATTGATATTCGCTTATATAATTTGGAGTAGTTTGTTATTAATTCTCATGCTTCACTTATATCTTTTTGAGAGTTAATAATAGTAATGGTAATTTGCACAAGATCTGAATTTGGTCCCAAGATGAATATTCGAGAGGGATATAATAAAAACTTTCATATAGATCATTGGATATGATAAGTGTGATTATCCTTGCAATGAAAATAATGAAAGAGATCATATGCTAATCTTATGGAAAGTAATGACATTACATAAAGAAAAGTATAAGTGGTAAAATTTATTGGAGGTTAACAAGCATAGCATTAGTCAATGATGCAATTCATGAAAAATTTCATAAGGGAAGAGAAGATTCACATGCAAATATACTATCTTGGACATCTTTTATGATTGTGAGCCCCCATTAAGTATTTTATGTCAAAGTGTTGACGTTGGACAAGGAAGACAACGTAATGAATTATGTTTGTTCATATTCACAAAGAAGTTATATTGTTATAGATCCTCCAACAGGTGGTGCTTGCCCAATATCTTTGCTAGCCAAAAATCCGGACCAAGTAGAGATACTACTTGTGCATCCAAAGCCCTTAAACCCAGTTTCTTCCCATGAGTGTCCACCATACCTACCTATGGATTGAATAAGATCCTTCAAGTAAGTTGTCATCGGTGCAAAAAAAAGCAATAAAAATTGCTCCTAAAATATGTATGATCTTTTATTGTATGGGAAATAAGCGTTATACGAACTTGTGATGGTAAAGAAATAAAAGCGACGAACTACATAATAAAGGTTGCTATCACAAGGGGCAATATAACGTGATGTTCCTTTGCATTAAGGGCTTGTGCATCCAAAAATAAAAAGCGCATGACAACCTCTGCTTCCCTCTGCGAAGGGCCTATCTTTTACTTTTATCCATTTACTTTTATGTATTTACTTTTATGCAAGAGTCAATAGTGTTCTCCTCTATTCCTTTTTATTTTTCTCTTTTGCAAGCATCATGTGGTGGGGAAAGATCTAGGCACATATATCCAGTTGGATATGAGTGATCATAAGTTATTATTGTTGACATCACCCTTGAGGTGAATAAGTTGGGACGCGAAATCACAAGCCCCTATCTTTCTATGTGTCTGGCTGAAACTTTTGCTCCATGTATATGTCGTGAGTGTTAGCAATCGTAGAAGACTAAATGATGGTTGAGTATCTGGACTTGCTAAAAAGCTCCTACATGAGACCCTTCCTGAAAATATGATGAATTGCAATTGCATTGTTGACTAGAATAGTTTGTTAGTTTCCAAGAAAGTTTATGCCTTATACTTCATTGTTGTGATGAATTGTTACTTGCTCATGAGAAGTTTTATGATAATAAATATTGCTGTTATAATAATGATCTTGCTTTGAATCATTCAAGTCCAATGTCCATGCTATAAAAGAAAAGATTATATGATGATTATGATAGGTAGCATTCCACATAAAAATTTCTGTTTTTAATTGCTACTTTGTCAAGATGATTTTTATGAGAGAAAGTTGCTGTTATGATGCTAGGAAAAGTGATTGAAATTATCATTGATCAAACTTATGCACTATGCTAGCATTCACACTTCATAAATTATTTCTTTTATCATTTACCTACTCGAGGACGAGTAGGAATTAAGCTTGGGGATGCTGATACGTCTCCAACGTATCTATAATTTATGAAGCATTCATGCCATATTTATAACAATTCTACATGGTTTTGGTATGATTTGATTAGAACTAACCCGGACTGACGCTGTTTTCAGCAGAACTACTGTGGTGTTGTTTTTTGTGCAGAAATGAAAGTTTTTCAAATGAGCTGAAACTTTTTGGAGATTTTTTATTGGACAAATAAAAAATATTGGCACCAAGACCCACTGGAGGGGGGCCACCCAGTGCCCACGAGGCACCAGGGCGTGCCACCCCCCCCCCCAGGCACGCCCTGGTACCTCGTGGGGCCCACGTGGCTCCGTTTCGCGTGATTCCAACGCTGAAAAATCATATATATTCAGAAACCCCTGAAAGTTAACCTAGATGAGTTTTTACGCCACCGCAAGCCTCTGTACCTCCACGATCTCATCTACAGCCCTTTTCCGGCACCCTGCCGGAGGGGGGATGGCATCACCGGAGGCCATCTTCATCATCCCGGTGGTCTCCATGATGAGGAGGGAGTAGTTCACCCTCGGGGCTGAGGGTTTGTACCAGTAGCTATGTGCTTGATCTCTCTCTCTCGTGTTCTTGAGATGGCACGATCTTGATGTATCGCGAGCTTTGTTGATATAGATGAATCATATGGAGTTTTCCCCTCCCTTTCTTCTTGTGATGAATTGAGTTTTCCCTTTGAAGTTTTCTTATCAGATTGAGTCTTTAAGGATTTGAGAACACTTTATGTATGTCTTGCATATGGATATCTGTGGTGACAATGGGATATTCACTTGAGTCACTTGATGTATGTTTTGGTGATCAACTTGCGGGTTCCGTGACCTTGGGGATCTATGCACAAGGGTTGGCACACGTTTTCTTCTTGACTTTTCGGTAGAAACTTTGGGGCACTCTTTGAAGTTCTTTGTGTTGGTTTGAATAGATGAATCTGAGATTGTGTGATGCATATCGTATAATCAAACCCGTGGGTACTCGTGGTGACATTGGAGTGCCTAGGTGACATTAGGGTTTTGGTTGATGTGTATCTTAAGGTGTTATTCTAGTACGAACTCTAGGGCTGTTCGCGACAATTAATAGGGATGGCTCATAAGATTGATCGGGAAGGATAACTTTGAGGTGGTTTCGTACCCTACAACAATTTCTTCGTTTGTTCTCCGCTATTTGTGACTTTGGAGTGAACTCTTTGTCACACGTGAGGGATTTACATTTGATTCAACTATGTCAACAATGTTGGGAGATCGCACTAGTGAAAGTATGAACCCTAGGCCTTGTTTCTAAGCATTGCAATAGCGTTTTTATGCCCGTTTACTTTTTTCTACCTTCCTGTTTTTATATTTTCAGATTACAAAAACCTATATCTACTATCCATACTACACTTTTATCACCATCTCTTCGCCGAACTAGTGCACCTATACAATTTACCATTGTATTGGGTGTGTTGGGGATACAAGAGATTTCTTGTATTTGGTTGCAAGGTTGCTTGAGAGATACCATCTTCAACCTACGCCTCCCACGGATTGATAAACCTTAGGTCATCCACTTGAGGGAAAATTGCTACTGTCCTACAAAACTCTGCGCTTGGTGGCCCAACACGAGTCTACAAGAATAAGTTGTGTAGTAGACATCACTATCAATGTAAATTATGAGCTTGTACTCGAGATATATCAATAAAGTTCAGTTCAGTTCTATTCCAAGTTGTTTTGTGTTTCCAGAAGACATGATCTCTGGGTTGGAAACACTGGGTAAACCGGTCCTCTGAGCCGGGGTGCCACACCAAGCAAGACCCCTCATGAGGCCCCGGCCTCCTGAGGACCCCTCCTCAGGGAGCAGGCAAGCAAGACTCTGCCACAACTTCACCAAGAGCCTCGCGAGGCCCTCTTGTGAGGCAGCCTCCCGGGGTTGCCTCCCGAGGCACCCTCCCGAAGGTACGCAGGTCAAGTGCTGTTCGGCTCGGTCGCGCGGTCTCGTGCCCACCACGTGGGTGATGCGCGCGGTGACAAATGGCGACAGAGGCCGCGCCAACAGGCGCAGATAGGGAGGATTTCCCCTTTTGTGCTAAGGGAGCAAGGCCAGTGGTTCATTTCCCAAAGCAACCCCCAAAGGTTGCCCGATCGGCGAAAGAAGACCAAGACGGTGGACGCGCAGGGCGGAGGTCATCCCCGAGCCCACCGGTGCATCATGGATAATCACTTTGCAGGCGAAGATCACCTTTTGTCAGGATAGACTGCGCCAATGTTTTCGGGGGAAGTGGACCAAGGGAGCTATAAAAGGAGGGCAGGGTGCTACTGTAGAGAGGATCGACTCTTCCACCCCAAAACCTTGTACTCTCGTGCTAGTGCAATCCCAACCAAGCAGGAGTAGGGTTTTACACCACAAGGTGACCCGAACCTCGGTAAACCGCTGTGTCTCCGGCCTGCCCCCGCTCGCACACTCTTGCCGTAGCTTCACCATAGCTGAGCCGTGGTAGGGGATGAAGCGGTAGGAACGAGCTCACCCCAGTGTTCGAACCTTTGGGTCCCCGAAGCCCGACTTCCGACATTTGGCGCGCCAGGTAGGGGTGCGCTGCTGTTCTTCCTCTCCATCCTCCACTCCACCAGCTTCATGGCTGACGCTCGGCGCGAGCGCGCTAAGCGCAGGGCGGGCCGCGTGGCTAAGACAGAGCCGGTGGGCCGCGGCAACCACTGTCGCCACATCGAGGCCGCTGCTGCAACCGACCCTGCCGCCCACGAGCAGCAAGACTCCTCCCTGCACCCCTTCATGTGGGCAGACGGCCACACCGCCATGACTTCCTCCTCCCTCGCCCGCCATGGGCCGCCGAACGCGCAGGCCGCGCTGCTCATGGCGCGTGAGCTGCTCCGCTACCGTCCAGCTGACACCGGCTACGACGCCTGGCTTGGTCGCATCACCGAGCTCGTCAACGCCGCCGGGGACGCTCCGGCACCTTCCCACCCGCACTGCCCTTCGCTGTCTCGCGCTGGGGATGTCGCGCATGGCGCTCCCCCGCCACCTCCTCTGCATGATGAGCTCGTCGGGCACTAGTGTGAAGCGCGGGCGCGTGAGCCGCCCCGTGGCGCGTCCTCGCTGGTCCGAGACGAGGCCAGCTGCCAGATCGTCCGCCGCACGCCGCCCGATGCGTGTGTGCTCCTCGAGCAGCAGCGCTGGTGCCAGGACCGGGCCGTCCAGGAGGTCGCGGCGGCCGGGTGCCAGAACCGTGCCGCCTTCACCGGCGGTGTCCCCTCGAGCGACGTGGGTTGCCGCGCCTTCACCCGCGAGCTGCGTCAGGTGGTGTGGCCCGCCAAGTTCAAGCCGGACCTACCTCCACGCTACGACGGCACCCCCAACCCCATAGAGTTCCTCCAGCTCTATGTGCTGAGCGTCGAGGCGGCGAACGGCGATGACAAGGTCATGGCGAACTGGTTCCCCATGGCCCTCAAGGATGGGCCGCGCTCTTGGCTCATGAATCTCCCTGAGGCATCGATCTCGTCGTGGGGCGAGCTCTGCACCCACTTTGTCACCAACTTCAAGGGCACACATGACCGCTCCCTCACGATCAACGACCTGCGGCATGTGCGGCAGCGCCTGGATGAGACCCTCCGCAAGTACATCCAACGCTTCAGCCAGGTGTGCATCAAGATCCCACGTGCCTCCGACGTGGTCATCATCTCTGCGTTCTCCACCGGCTTCGCGGACGTCAAGATGCGCGAGAAGCTCGCCATCAACGATGAGCTGGACTCGGTGCTTGAGCTGTTCGACCTCGCCGACAAGTGCGCTAAGGCTGAAGAATATCGCCTCTTCATCCACAATGAACCCGATGCGGCGCCTGACACCGCCAAGGCCAAGAGCAAGGACGTCAAGCGCAAGGGCCCTGCCGTGCTTGCAGTGGAGCCCGAGCAGAAGCGCGGCCATGACCGTGACGAGCCCAGGAAGGATGGCCGGCCACTCTATGTCTACCACAACGTGCACTCCCACAGCACCGAAGACTGCTAGGAGCTCAAGCTGCTCCGCGACGAGCGCCTGGGCCGCCGAGGCGACCGCAATGACCGCGGCTCCGGCCGCGGAGGTGGCCACAGCGGCAACCGCTGGGACAGCCGCAACGGTAATGACAACTTCCGCCAAGGCTGGCGCGACCAGCCTCGCGAGGCCGCCTGGCGCGACCAGCCTTGTGAGGCCGCTTGGCGCGACCAGCCTTGTGAGGCCGCTTGGCGCAATCAACCTCGTGAGGTAAACCCTCAGGCCAACGCTGCTCTTCCGCCACTGCCACCCCGGAGGAACGACGTCAACCAGCCTGACGAGGGCGCTGGGGGCTACCAGGAGCCTCGCACGGTTGCCTGCATCCTCGGCGGGGCTCAGGCTCCCGCGTCCAACTGCCACTTCAAGAAGTTCTCTTGCGAGGTAAACGCCGCCCTTCAGAAGCATAAGGACGCTCGGCCCCTCAAGTGGTCACAGTACGCCATCACCTTCGACTCCAAGGACCACCCCAAGTCTACGGCCACCGCAGGCGCACTCCCCAAGCTGTGCACTCCCACCATCAGCAACATCGCGGTCACCAAGACCTCATCGACGGGGGCGCCGGCCTCAATGTGCTCTCCATCGAGACCTTCGAGCAGCTCCAGGTGCCCTACGAGCAGCTCATGCCGACGAGGCCCTTCTCGGGCGTGACCGACGGCTCCACGCTGCCTCTGGGGCAGGTGTGCCTCCCACTCACCTTCGGCACCCGCAAGAACTATCACACTGAGCTCATCGACTTCGACGTCGCCCACCTCGGCTTGCCCTACAACACCATCTTGGGCTACCCCGTGCTCGTCAAGTTCATGGCGGTGTCTCATCACGCCTACAACGTCCTTAAGATGCCCGGCTACAGCGGCATCATCAGCGTCTCCTGCGACGAGAAGGACGTGATCTGCACCCTCGAGCATGCCTACAAGGCTGCCGCTACTGCCCATCCAGCTGACGAGGACGCGACCGAGCCTCCTGAGGCCGCGCCCGTGAAGAAGAAGCAGCTGTTCTCTCAGGACCGCACCGAGGGAAAGAAGGTGTTGGTTGACGGCAGCGGCTCAGGCCCTGCCTTCACCATCGGCACCTGCCTTTCTCCAGCATAGGAAGGCGCGCTCGTCGCCTTCCTTTGGGCAAACTCGGATGTTTTCGCCTGGAAAGCATCTGATTTGTCCGGTGTACCGAGGGAGGTGATCGAGCACCACTTAGCGGTGTGCCCCAACGCACGCCCCCATCAAGCAAAAAGCACGGCGCCAGGTGCCCAAGAAGCAAGAGTTCATCGTTCAGGAAGTGCACAAGCTGCAAGAAGCTGGAGTCGTCCGTGAGGTGCGCCATCCCAAATGGCTCGCCAACCCAGTCGTCGTCCCCAAGAAGGGCGGCAAGGAGCGTATGTGCGTCGACTTCATGAGCCTCAACAAGGTCTGCCTTCAGGATCCCTTTCCACTGCCGCGCATCGACCAAATCATGGACTCTACCACCGGATGCAAGCTACTCTGCTTCCTGGATGCCTTTTCAGGCTACCATTAGATTAAGATGGCGGCAGAAGATGTGGAGAGGACGGCTTTCATCACCCCTTGTGGCATATATGTCTACACCTGCATGCCCTTCCACTTGAGGAGTGCTGGCGCCACCTTCCAGCGGCTGATGCGCATCACGCTGGGGCCTCAGATGGGGAGATACACGGAGGCCTACATCGATGACATCGTGATCAAGACTCGTGAGGCCGGGTACTTCCTCACGGACCTCCAGGAGACATTCGACAACCTGCGCAAGGTCAACCTCAAGCTCAACCCAAACAAGTGCGTCTTCGGAGTCCCCTCCGGCAAGCTGCTCAGCTTCCTAGTCTCCCACTGTGGCATCGAGGCCAACCCCAAGAAAATCAAGGCCATCGAGAAGATGTGTCCTCCCCGGAGCCTTAAGGAGATGCAGCGCCTGTCGGGATGCATGGCCTCCCTTAGGCGGTTCATCTCCAAATTCGGCGAGCGAGCCCTGCCATTCTTCAAACTCATGAAGAGATCCGGCCCCTTCAAGTGGACTCCTAAGGCCAATGCTGCCTTTGAAGACCTCAAGAGGTACCTCACGAGCCCGCCCATCATGGTCGCGCCACGCTCTCGCGAGCCCTTGCTCCTATACTTGGCAGCCACTCCCCAGACGGCCAGCGCGGCTATGGTGGCAGTTCGAGAGGAGCACGTCCCCACGCAGAAGAGGCCTGCCACGTCGCCGCCTCCTGAGGCCACTCCGTCACCTGCCGAGGCCTTGCCTCAGGAGGCCCCCAGTGAGCCGCCCCCCGAGCCCTCCGAGCCTCATGAGCCTCCCGTGCCCTCCGAGCCTCGTGAACCCTTTGAGCCTCACGAGCCTCCCGAGCACGCCAAGCCTTGCGAGCCGCCTGAAGAGCAAGCTGCCATCACAGCTACACGCCATGTTGAGCACCCTGTGTACTTCATCAGCACGGTGCTAAGGGATGCGCGCAAGCGCTACCCCATGCAGCAGAAGCTCCTCCTCGTGCTCCTCATCGCCTCCAGGAAGGTGCGCCACTACTTTCAAGGCCATCCCATCAAGGTCATCTCCTCCTACCCCTTGGAGCAAGTCCTGTGCAGCCTCAATGCCGTTGGCCACATCACCAAATGGAACATCAAGCTGCAAGCCTTCCAGCTGGAGTTCTACACCACCAGAGTCATCAAAGGCACAGCTCTGGCCGACTTTGTGGTGGAATGGATGGACACGTACGAGGGGGAGCCTCGCGAGGACAAATCCCTCCTGCCTGGGGACGAGGTGCCTGGCAGATGGTCCGTGCACTTCGATGGCGCCTTCTTCCGATAGGGCGCGGGGGCTGGCATCATGCTCACCTCACCAACGGGAGACAAGCTCTACTACACCGTGCAGCTCTGCTTTAGGCACACCGACAAGGTTTCTAACGACATCGCGGAGTATGAGGGCCTCATCGCCGGCCTCAAGGCTCCTTTCGCTCTAGGCATCAAGCGTCTTATCATCAAGGGCGATTCGCAGCTTCTCGTCAACTTCTCCAACAAAAGCTACAAGCCCAAGGACGAGCACATGGCCACCTACCTGGAGGAGGTTCATAATCTTGAAAAGCGTTTCTTAGGCCTGGAACTCCAGCACGTGCCCCGTGGCAGCAACAAAGAAGCAGATGACATCACCAAGTGGGCATCTCGTCGCGAGCCTCAGGATCCTGGCATCTTTGAGGAAAGGCTCCTAAAGCCATCTGCCGCGCCTTCCAGCGCAAGCGCCACACTGCTCCACGAAGAGCTTCCACCCGCTCCGCCCACAGGCGCACCTGACTGCAGCCCGACCTCAGGCGCCCGCCTGCTGCTGGCGCTGGAGCCTCAAGCAAGCAGCTGGGCTGCCGAGTTTAAGGCCTATCTGCTCTGCCACACACTCCCAGAGGAGGACTCGGAAGCAGAGCATGTGGTCCGCCAGGCCACTGCTTACTACTTACAGGACGGCGAGTTATACCGGAGGCGCCCGAATGGCGTCTCCTTGCGGTGTATCTCTGAGGAGCAGGGGCGCGAGCTGCTCGCCAACATACACGGAGGAGACTGCGACCACCACTCCTCGTCATGCACCCTCGTCGGCAAGGTGTTCCACAGCGGTTTCTACTGGCCCACTGCGCTGTGTGACACTACCGCGCTGGTCCAAGCCTGCGAGGCCTGTCAGTTCCATGCCAAGCAAATCCACCAGCCGGCGCAGGGCCTCCAGACGATTCCCCTCTCATGGCCTTTCGCGGTCTAGGGGCTGGATATCCCGGGGCCTTTCCCTTGCGCGGCTGGCAGCTACCACTACCTCTAAGTCGCCATCGACAAGTTCACCAAGTGGGCAGAAGTCGAGCCCATGCGCACCATCCCGGCAGGCTCTGCCGTCAAGTTCATCAAGGGACTCATGAGCCACTTTGGCATCCCCAACCACATCATCACTGACAACGGCTCCCAGTTCATGAGCGGCCTCTTCAAGTCCTACTGCACCGGCCTCGGCACACAGATCTGCTACACCTCTGTGGCACACCTGCGAAGCAACGGCCAAGCCGAGTGTGCCAACGCTGAGGTCCTCAAGGGCCTCAAGATGAGAAGTTTCAAGAAAAAGCTCGAAGCCTGCGGCAAGGACTGGCTCGACAAACTGCAGTCTGGGCTATGGTCCATCCGCACAATGGCAACCAAGCCTACCGGTGAGACCCCTTTCTTCCTCGTCTACGGAGCTGAGGCGGTCCTTCCTTCGGAGCTTAAGCACGGCTCTCCGTGAGTCCTTGCCTTCAACGAGGCGCATCAGGATGGCTCGCGGGAGGCTGACCTGCAGCTCCTTGAGGAGGCCCGCCGTCAGGCTGCTCTTCGCGCCATGAGGTACCAGCAGGCCCTGCGTTGCTATCACAACCGCAATATCCGCCCTCGCACTCTCGAGGTTGGCGACCTTGTCCTACGCAGGATCCTCTCCAGAGAGGGACTCCACAAGCTCTCACCCATGTGGGAAGGCCCTTTTAGGGTTGTTCATGTCTCCAGGCCCGGCGCTGCCCGGCTGGAGACAGAGGATGGAGGTCCTGTGCCTAACGCCTGGAACATCCAACACCTCCGCAAGTTCTACCGTGACCCTCACGCGTACGAACAAAATGGGGCAGTACACGCCCCAGAGACTCTCAATGCGTTCGCCTGATGGGCACGCAAGAGCTCCCGCCCACGCCCAAGTGGAAGTCCCTTGCTCCGCGCTAGTGAAACGATCGAGCCGCGATCATACCCACACCCCGGTGGAAGCCCCATGCTCCGCTCTGGTGGAACAATCAACTGAGGGCACCCCACGGGCTGCACCAACCTCAAGCTGACCCGTGCCGGACACAGCAGCCCGTCCTTTTGTCTTTTGGGTGTGTAACTGAGGGCGCCCCACGGGCTGCACCAACCTCAAGCCAACCCGTGCCGGACACGGTGATGACCCACAAGTATAGGGGATCGCAACAGTTTTCGAGTGTAGAGTATTCAACCCAAATTTATTGATTCGACACAAGGGGAGCCAAAGAATATTTGCAAGTATTAGTAGTTGAGTTGTCAATTCAACCACACCTGGAGACTAAATATCTGCAGCAGAGTGATCGGTAGCACAGTAGTATGGTAGTTTGATAGCAGTAGCAATAATAGTAACAGTAATAGTAACGGTAGCAGCAATAGTAGTAGCAATTGTGACAGTAGTAGCAACAGTAGTAACTTAGCAAAGAACAATATGTGAAAAACTCGTAGGCATTGGATCGGTGATTATGTTGGATAACATTCATCATGTAACAGTCATAACCTAGGGCGACACAGAACTAGCTCCAATTCATCAATGTAATGTAGGCATGTATTCCGTATATAGTCATACGTGCTTGCGATAAGAACTTGCATGGCATCTTCTGTCCTACCCTCCCGTGGCAGCGGGGTCCATAAGAAACTAAGGGATATTAAGGCCTCCTTTTAATAGAGAACCGGAACAAAACATTAACACATAGTGAATACATGGACTCCTCAAACTACGGTAATCATCGGAAAGAATCCCAATTATTGTCACCTTGGGGTATGCGGATCATAACACGTAGCAGCTGCGTATAACTTGCAAGATCGGATCAAGAACACAAATATATTCATGAAAACATAAAGGGTTCAGATCTGAAATCATGGCACTCGGGCCCTGGTGACAAGCATTAGGCATAGCAAAGTCATAGCAACATCAATCTCAGAACATAGTGGATACCAGGGATCAAGCCCTAACAAAACTAACTTGATTACATGATAAATCTCATCCAACTCATCACCGTCCAGCAAGCCTATGAAGGAATTACTCACTCCCGGTGGTGAGCATCATGAAATTGGTGATGATGACGATGACGGAAGATCCCCCTCTCCGGAGCCCTGAACGGACTCCAGATCTTGCCTCCCGATGAAGAAGAGGAGGTGGCGGCGGCTCTGTATTGTAGAACGTGATGAAACTTCTTCGCTTATTTTTTCTCTGGAATTGTGAATTTATAGGCCTGAGATTAAGGTCAGCGGAGCCACGTGGGCCACACGAGCCACAAGGGTGCGCTAGGGGGGTGGCGCGCCCTGGTGCCTCATGGTCAGTAGGTGGCCCCCTCCAGTGAATCTTGGCTCCAGTATTTTTTATTTAATCCGTAGAAAATCTCCAAAAAGTTTCGTCCAATTCCAAGAACTTTTATTTCTGCACAAAAAACAACACCATGGTAGTTCTGCTGAAAACAGCGTCAGTCCGGGTAAGTTTCATTCAAATCATGCAAATTAGAGTCCAAAACAAGAGCAAAAGTGTTTGGAAAAGTAGATACGATGGAGACGTATCAACTCCCCCAAGCTTAACTCATTGCTTGTCCTTAAGCAATTCAGTTGACAAACTGAAAGTGATAAAGGAAAACTTTTACGAACTCTTTTGTTCTTGTATCGATATATATGCTTAAATAATACCCAAGTTTTCAGCAAGGATCATGAACTAACCATGCTCATAATAACTCTTAGAAATTATATTCACTCATATAAATGGCATAATCAAGTAGCGAGCAATAATAAGATATCTCAAATGCCAACACTTTGTCAAAACAATCATGACATAATATGACAACATGGTATCTCACTAGCCCTTTTTGAGACGGCAAAACATAAATGCAGAGCCCCTCCAAAGTTCAAGCAGTGACTAAACATTGTAATTCATGGTAGAAGAGATCCAGTCATGATGCACACAACATTAACTATACAAAATGCATGAGAATGATAATAGTGCTCTCAGGACTGGTGCTTATTTGAGAAGGTGGTGACTCAACAATAAAAGTAAAATAACATAAAAGTAAATAGATAGGCCCTTCGCAGAGGGAAGCATGGATTTGCAGAGGTGCCAGAGCTCGAAGCTTAAATCAGAGATAAATATAATTTTGGGAGGTATGCCTTTCCTGTCAATGTCATGACCAAGAGTTTTCAATATCTTCCATGCTAAACACATTAGCGGCGGTTCCCAAGCGGTAAAGTAAAGTTTACTCCCCCTCCACCAACAAACACAAGCCATGGCTAGCCGAATCCTTGGGTGCCCTCCATACCAACAACTTTTCAGGGGAGTTTGTTTTATTATTTTGCAATTTTAATTATGGGACTGGGCATCCCGATTACCAGCCCCTCTCGTGCAAGGACAAGTGAATAAACACTCATCATGAGAATAACCCGCTTAGCAATGAAGATACTGACCACCCCCTGTCGTTCCATGAGCGGTACAGGCACACAAAACATATGTTCATTTGAATATTTAGAGGTGGCACATGCAAGTTTACTTAGAACGGCAGGGTAATACCGCATATAGGTAGATATAGTGGACTCATCTGGAATAACTTTGGTCTAAGGGTTTTGATGCACAAGTAGTATTCCCGCTTAGTACAGGCGAAGGCTACCAAATAGGTTGAGAAGCGACCAGCTAGAGAGTGAAAACGGTCATAATCATGCATTATGAATAATCAACATTGAATACTAGCATGAGTAGGATATAAGCACCATGAACATAAATATTGTGGAGGCTATGTTGGTTTTGAATCAACTACATGCATGAACATGTGCCAAGTCAGGCCACTCGAAACATTCAGAGGAGGATACCATATCATCGTACTACATCATGAACATTTTAATGCATGTTGACACCCAAGATAAATCATTATCCACTCCTAGCTACTTAAGCATGGCATGAGCAACTATAATCTCTAATTGTAATCATAAACATGTTTAATCATAATATGCTGAATCATGGATACTGAGTTAAACATATTTACAAAAACAAAAACAAGTTGAGTTCATACCCGCTTTTCCTTGCCACAGTCACTTCATCAAATCATCGTCATTATTACCTTTCACTTGCACGACCGAATGATATGAAAATAATAATAGTGCAAGTGTGCCGTTGACTAAGCTGGAATTTGCAAACATTTTATTCAAAGGAGAAGACAAGGTAATATGGACTCTTTGTTAGATCAACAGTAATGCATATGAGAGCCACTCAACATTTTCATCGTGGTCATCTCCTTACAATGACTCAATAAAAGAAAAGAATTTCAGAGAAACACACTGAATTTTTTTTTTGAGTTTTTAGTTTTTTCTTGAAGGAAGCAAATTAAAGAAGACAAAACAAAAACGAGAAAAAACTATTTACACGGGAAAGCTCCCAACAAGCAAAAGAAGAAACGGGAAATATTTTTGGGTTTTCTTTTAATACTACAACTAATTAAGATAGAAAGAAAAACTGAAAAGAAACGAGAAATGTTTTTGGATTTTCTCAAAGTTTTTCAGACACACAAGAAGAAAGCGACAAAATAAAACTAACATGGGTTATACAATGAAAAAGTGTGAATACCGACAACTGGAATGAAATGTGTGGACATGAATGAAATGTCTGTGAGAGATACATACTCCCCCAAGCTTAGGCTTTTGCCTAGCTTGGTCTACTGCCATGGCTGTCCTGGATAATAATCGAAGTGGTAGCTCGTAGAGGCGTTCTGAGCCGCCTCCTCAGCCCGACGGACCGCTTCAACTGCCGCATTGTATTCGTGCACCACGCTCTCCGATAGAAAATATCTTTGTTTGTTCTGAAAATCAAAGAGGGCAGGAGCAGGCAAAGCAACATACACAGAACGGTATTTATCAAAAACTAAGTTATATTCATATCCATGTGCATCGCATTTTAAAAACTTATGCTCTCGCATAGCTTCCAAATTCAAATATTTATAAGGTAAGAGAGGATCATTGAAATTGGGCGAGACCCCTAACCTTGCAGCTAAGCGGGAGGCATAAATTCCTCCGTACAAATCACCGTTACCCGCGTTACGCTGCAATCTATGTGCAACAATAGCCCCAGCGCTTGCTACCAGTCAAAGCTGTATGAATGAGACTCAGATCAGGGGTGCAAAGTGCACTGCAGTCTTGCTTACCAACAACACATTTACCATTAAAAAGTGCAAAATACCGAATAGCGGGAAAGTGAATGCTAATTATTCTAGCCTACGTAACTCCCCTATCCTCACCGTTGCAAAGGCCATTAAGAAACAACTCATAATCAGATTTTGATGGTTCATCTAACGAACCCCAATATGGAATTTTGCATGCATCACAGAGTTCTTATAGAGACATATTATAGGATTTATTATAGGGATGAAACAAAACTCTAGAATTACGAGCATTATACGCAAAATGTTGAGTGAATGAATGAGTGAGGTTATAGTGTTGCGGAGGCTTATCTGCGACAAAGGCGGAAAGCTCAGTGTTCTGAATGTATTGCTCGAATTCCTCCTTAATCCCTGTACCCAACATGAACTCCTCATAGGGCCATCGACAAGATTTTGCCTCGGCACCTTGCACCGAAATTGCTCTTGGTTCCTCATATGATTAGCGTGCTGAGCTTTCACTTGATGACGCTTCAGAGGACCTCCTCCTCGAAGAACTCCTCCGGAAGAAGTTCATTTTCCTAAGGACAAATTTCTGAAAAAATTTGGGCCACAAAAAGATGTTAACAAAACTTCACAAAATTGATAGCAACTACTCATATGGATGTCTAGAGTCCATATCAAGCATTCAAACTACTTGGAACTCAAAGAATTCAACATGCAAGCTCATTTTCAGTAGCACCAAGAGCAACTAATTATGCAAAGTATAATCCACTAGAGCAAAAACTAATTGGAGCAATGGAGGAGTCACATACCAAGTAGCAATCTCCCAAAACAGTTTCGGAAATGGAGCTCCGAGAAAAGAGATCAAAAATCTCAGGTTTGGGAGCAAGAACACGAGAGAGAGAGAGAGCTACCAGGAATTTTTGCTAGAGGTAAGAGACGAAATGGGCTGAAGGGATAAGTGAGGGGGTCCCTGTGGGGCCCACAAGCCACCAGGACACGCCAGGGGGGTGACGCGCCCTGGTGACTTGTGGGCACCTGGGGCATCCCCCTGGTATGTGTTTAGTTCCAGAAATTCTTAAATATTCTATGAAAATTCATGTAAAAATTTCAGATCATTATGAGCACTTTCATTTTTGGGCATTTTTTTTATTGCACGGATAATTCAGAAAACAGGGTAATCATGGCATTTTATTGCATTTAACTAAAAATAACAGAAAACAAAAAGTGGGTACAGAGGGTTGAGCTTACTAATGTTGACGCGAAAATCTGACACCGCGCGAACACAGTAGATAATCCTCACACTTTCGCAGCGAGGGGCGGATGCTTCACGAGCAAAGCAACAAAGAGGGTTTCCTCAATTACGGAGAGGAGAGACGGATGCTTTTCGAGCAAAGCAACAAAGATCAAAGACGATAAACGAAAAAGTAAAGACAGTAAAAAGTAGTAGATGTGTTTGTTCGATTGTGTATATCTTCAATCGGCCATCACCTCTTCTATTTAAGAGGGGGCTGGACTTCCCGTACAAGGCATGGGCCCAAATCTCCGTCCAAACAACCAACAATTCTACCTAAACTCGAACTCTCCTGATCTGCTTGAATCTGTGCAGTTACATGCAAGCGGTAGTACCGCTACGAAGGCACGGTAGTACCGCTTCAAATGGTAGTACCGCTCGTAGTACCGCTCCACTTCCTCTTAGGGTCTCGGGATACCAGAAGTATTTCGTAAGTGGTACTCGATGCGGTAGTAATTCACGGTAGTACGGCTCAAGCGGTAGTACCGCTACGAAGGCACGGTAGTACCGCTTCGAACGGTAGTACCGATCGTAGTACCGCTCCACTTCCGCTTAGGGTCTCGGGATACCAGAAGTATTTCGTAAGCGGTACTTGATGCGGTAGTAATCCACGGTAGTACTGCTCAAGTGGTAGTACCGCTATGTAGGGCGGTAGTACCGCTCCATAAGCTGTCTTGACGAGCTGGCTTTCGTCTCCTCGCGTCCGTCTTGATCTTCGGTCTTCAACGGGCAGCCGCCTTTCCGGATCATCCCGTTGCTGGGTCGCCTCCTTGCCTTGAATCAACTCTTACTGTATTTTGCATCGTGCCAAAATCAGGTGTCAACAACTAAATTCATCGACCACATGCCTCTCAAAAAGAATCCATTAATAAGGTTGATCAAGTCTTATTGACAAACCATTTCCGAGTAACATGAAACCGAAGAACCTTCGTAAAAACACTAGGTTACCTCAACGGGGATGTGTACCTCCCCAATAATAAGAGTTTCATATTTCTTTTTGACAGTAGGAAGAGGGAGTTGAAAACTACCAATAGTAATTGTCGGAGACTTTTCAATAACATGAATTCCATTTACTTGAAATTGTTTCTTTGGAAAGTGCACCGTATGTTCATAACCATTAATATGAAAAGTGACCTTGCTTTTGTTGCAATCAATAACAGCCCCTGCAGTATTTAAAAAGGGTCTACCAAGGATAATCGACATGTTGTCATCCTCGGACATATCAAGTATAACAAAGTCTGTTAGGATAGTAACATTTACAACTACAACGGGCACATCCTCACAAACACCGATATGTATGGCAGTTGATTTGTCAACCATTTGCAATGATATTTCAGTGGGAGTGAGTTTATTCAAATCAAGTCTTTTATATGGGACAATTGCATTTTTATCCCTAGTTGGTTCCTACCCACAGGTTTTGCCCTTACTTTTCGAGCTTGCTCAGTTTTGCCCTTACTTTTTCCGTCGAGGTCCCTTGAATGCCCTTTGACCGTTTGACCAATACTTTGAAAATTCATAACAAATTCATATGAACTCAGAAAAATGCAAATAAGATATCAAAATGTTCAGATAAACATTACCTTTATGTGCATATCATTTGCATTCAGGACAAAAACACCATTTAAACTACCCGAGGTTATTAATGTTATTAACATTATTAAAAATAAAAAGGTATAAACAATATTTTTTTCATGAATAAAAATTACATGCAAATGTAGGTGATGTTTTCTGAACATCCTGATATCTTATTTGCATTTTTCTGAGTTCATATCAACTTGTTATGAACTTTCCAAATAATGGTCAAAGTCGTTAGAACATTCATAACAAGTTGATACGAACTAAGAAAAATGCAAATAAGATATCAGGATGTTCAGAAAACAACACCTACATTTGCATGTAATTTTTATTCATGAAAAAAATATTGTTTATACCTTTTTATTTTTAATAATGTTAATAACATTAATTACCTCGGGTAGTTTAAACGGTGCTTTTGTCCTGAATGCAAATGATATGCACATAAAGGTAATGTTTATCTGAACGTTTTGATATCTTATTTGCATTTTTCTGAGTTCATATGAATTTGTTATGAATTTTCAAAGTATTGGTCAAACGGTCAAAGGGCATTCGAGGGACCTCGACGGAAAAAGTAAGGGCAAAACTAAGCAAGCTCGAAAAGTAAGGGCAAAACACGTGGGTAGGAACCAACTAGGGATAAAAATGCAATTGTCCCATGATAAAAACAGAATTTTTGATGTGGAATGCTGCATAACATATTCATCACATATTCTTTTCTTTTGTAGCATGGACATTGGACTTGTATGATTCAAAGCAATATTCTATAATTTGACATGAAAACATAGATACTCAAGCATACTAACAAGCAACCATGTCTTTCAAAATATCAATGCTAAAGAAAGTTATCCCTAGCCCATTATGCTCAATCATTGATCCATTCATAAAACACACTCGAATATTAGCTACATCCAATGCACAAGTATGACAATAGTGCTCTCTAATTGGTGCTTTTGTAAGAGAAGATGGAGACTCAAATAAAAATAAAAATTGCATAAAAGTAAATAGATAGGCCCTTCGCAGAGGGAAGCAGAGATTTGTCAAATGTGCCAAAGCTCAAAGCTGAAATTAAAGAGATAAAAATATTTTGAGAGGCATGCTTTTCCTGTCAACGAAAACGACCGAGAATTCCCAATATTTTCCATGCTAGACACATCATCGGTGGTTCCCAAACAAAAAGTAAAGTTTATTTCCTTTCCACCATTTCTTTCATATTCCATGGCTAGTCGTATCCACGGGTGCCCTCCATACCATCACTTTCCAAGGAATTTTGTTGTTATTAATTTCATTTCATGCGGGACTGGGCATCCCTATTACCAACCATACTCTCCTGCAATGACAAGTGAATAAACACTCATCGTGAGAATAACACACCTAACATGGAAAATATTGGCCACCCCCTGCCGCTACATGAGCGGTACGGGCACACAAAACAGAAAAATTATTTTGAAAATTAGAGTTGGCACACGCAAATTTACTTGGAACAGCATTGAAACACCGCATATAGGTAGATATAGCGGCTCATATGGCAAAACTATGTTTAAGGATTTTGGATGCACAAGCAGTATTTGCGCTTAGTACAAATGAAGGCTAGCAAAAGATTGAGAAGCAACCAACCAAAAAACGAAAACGGTCATAAACATGCATTTAACATAACTAACACCGAATAATGCACCATAAGTAGGATATAATTTCATTGCATAACTATTGACTTAACGTGCTTGCATAGGGAATCACAAACCTTAACACTAATATTTTCTTACTAAAGCACAATTACTCACTAACATGACTTACATATCATCATCTCCATATCACAAAACTATTGCAAGGAATCACACTTATCATATCCAATGATCTATATGAAAGTTTTTATCTATATCCCTCTTGAATATTCATCACTTTGGGACCAAATTCATATCTTGTGCAAATTATCATTACTATTGATCAACTCTCAAAAAGATTTAAGTGAAGCATGAGAGTGCAAATATTTCTTCAAAATTTCAATCTTAACAATTCTCAAAATAATATAAGTGAAGCATGTGAATTCATTTCTACAAAATGTTAATCAACTCTCAAAATAATATAAGTGAAGTATGAGAGTTTATTTCTTCAAAATATAGCCACCACCGTGCTCAAAAAGATTTAAGTGAAGCACTAGAGCAACTGCCTAGCTCAAAAAATTTAAGTGAAGCACATGGAGTATTCTAACAAATCATGATGATAAACGTGTGGCTCTCCCAAGATAGGTGTGTTCAGCAAAGATGATTGTGACAAACTAAAAATAAAACAAAGCAAAGACTCATATAATACAAGACGCTCCAAGCAAAACTCATATCATGTGACGAATAAAAATATAGCTCCAAGTAAAATTACCGACGGTTGGTAGAAGAAAGAGGGGATGCCTTTCGGGGCATCCCCAAGCTTAGACGCTTGAGTCTTCCTAGAATATTACCTTGGGGTGCCTCGGGCATCCCCAAGCTTAGGCTTTTGCTACTCCTTATTCCTTCATCCATCGTGATCTCACCCAAAACTTGAAAACTTCAATCACACAAAACTTAACAAAACCTTCGTGAGATCCATTAGTATAACAAAACAAATCACTACTATAAGTACTGTTGCAAACCCATTCATATTTAATTTTTGCATTATACCTACTGTACTCTAACTTCACCATGGCTTATACCCCCCGATACAATCCATAGATTCATCAAAACAAGAAGTAGTGCATTAAAAACAGAATCTGTCAAAAACAGAACAGTCTGTAGAAATCTGAATTATAGTCATACTTCTGTAACTCCAAAAATTCTGAAAAATTAGGACAACGTGGAAAATTCATATACCAATACTGTGTAAAAAATTCAGAAGGTTCTGACATTACAGTGAAAAACCAGAATTCCAGCACTGGACACAAAACTTTCTGTTTTCAAACAATATCAATTATACTATCTTCCAAATCATCCTAAAGGCTTTACTTGGCACAAACACTAATTAAAAACACAAAAACACCATCATACCAGTAGCATTACAGTAAAAACGCACCATAACAGAAACTTATAACAAAAATTTATTTTATTCATTGGGTTGCCTCCCAACAAGCGCTATTGTTTTATGCCCCTAGCTAGGCATAATGCATAATTTCAAGTATTGTCATCTTTCAAGTTGATTCCATAAGTGGCCCTCATGATTGATTCATATGGTCCTTTAATTCTTTTCCTAGGGAAATGCTCCATACCTTTCTTTAATGGAAACTGAAATTTTATATTCCCTTCTTTAATATCAATAATGGCACCTATAGTTCCTAAGAACGGTCTACCAAGTATTATGGGGCAAGAAGAATTGCATTCAATATCAAGAACAATAAAATCAACGGGCACATAATTTCTATTTGCAAGAATAAGCACATCATTAATTCTTCCCAAAGGCTTTTTAATAGTAGAATCCGCAAGATGCAAATTTAGGGAGCATTCATCTATATTGGTAAAACCTAGCACATCGCATAGAGATTTTGGAATTGTGGAAACGCTAGCACCCAAATCACATAAAGCATTGCACTCATAATTTTAAATTTTAACTTTAATGGTGGGTTCCCATTCATCATATAATTTTCTAGGAATTGAAATTTCCAGTTCAAGCTTTTCTTCTAACGCTTTCATCATTGCTTCTACTATATGTTTAGTAAAAGCCTTGTTTTGCTCATAAGCATTGGGTGAATTTAACATGGATTGTAACAAAGAAATGCACTCAATCAAAGAACAATTATCATAATTAAAATCTTTGTAATCCAAGAGAGTGGGCACATCGCTATTTAAAGTTTTTACCTCTCCAAACCCACTTTTAGCAGTTTTCTTATCAAGATTTTCACCCTCCTAATTATGGGGACGCTCTTTAGCTAAAGTTGACTCTTCTTCAGTCCCCTTTTCATCAAGTTTAATTCTCCTAAACAAAGAATCAATAGATGAAACACCAATCATTTTAATATCCTCATCATTACTACGATAAAAATCAGGAGGAATTGCTTTTTCTAAAAATTCTCGTTTAGCACTTAGCATGGCGGTTCTTTTCTTACTCTTATCCATGGAGACATATAAACCTTTAACTGATTCACTAATATCAAATTTAGGTGCTAAAATTTTAGTCTTAAGATTTTCCACATCATGAATAATTCTATCAATGCTCCTAGACATATCATCAAGTTTACTCAATTTTTCTTCTATCGGAGTGTTGAAAACTTTTTGAGAATTAATAAATTCTTTAATATTACTTTCAAGATCAGAAGGTATCCTATTATTATTACAGGAATTACCATAAGGATTGCCATAATTATTAGAGGAATTTCCAGGAAACGGTCTAGCGTTGAAATTACCTCTAAGCATTACTATTAAAATTGTTTCGTGAGGCAAAATTCACATCTACGGGATCATTATTTTGCTCAATCAAAGTGGACAAAGGCACATCATTCGGATCAATAGGAGCATTTTTGCTAGCAACCAATTTCATGAGCGCATCAACTTTATCACTCAAAGTATTAATTTCTTCAACCGAATTCACTTTTTTACTAGAAGGAGTTCTTTCAGTATGCTATTGTGAATAATTTGCCATAATATTATCAAAAAATTTAGTAGCTTCACCCAAAGTAATTTCCATAAATGTACCACCCGCGGCAGAATCTAAAAGATTTCTAGAGACAAAATTCAATCCCGTATAAATTTTTTGTATGATCATCCATAAATTTAAGCCATGAGTGGGGCAATTTCTTATCATTAATTTCATCCTTTCCCAAGATTGGGCAACATGTTCATGATGAAGTTGCTTAAAATTCATAATTTTATTTCTAAGAGAAATAATTTTTGTGGGAGGAAAATACTTAGTAATAAAAGCATCTTTACACCTATCCCAAGAATCGATACTATTTTGTGGTAAAGACGAAAACCAAATTTTTGCATGATCCCGCAATGAGAACAGGAATAATTTAAATTTCACAATATCATTATCCACATCTTTTTTCTTTTGCATGTCACACAATTCTACGAAAATGTTAAGATGGGATGCGGCATCTTCATTTGGACTACCGGAAAATTGATCTTTCATGACAAGATTTAGCAAAGCGGCATTAATATCACAAGTCTCGGCACTAGCGGCGGGAGGAGCAATCGGAGTACTAATAAAATCATTATTATTAGTATTGGAAAAATCACACAATTTTGTATTTTCTTGAGACATCGTGACTACGCAAACAAGATAGTAAACAAGCAAACAAGCAAACGAGAAAAAGGCAAACAGATTTTTTTTTGTATTTTTGTAAAAACATTTTAGAAGTGGGGGAGATGAAAATGAGAGGAAAATGGCAAATAAAGTAAATGCAAGGAGATGAGAGTTTGTGTAAAGGTACTTGATAGATTTTGATGATGTCTCCCCGGCAACGGCGCCAGAAATTCTTCCTGCTACTTGTAGCTTGCATTGGCTTTATCCCCGAAGAGGAAGGGATGATGCAGCACAGTAGAGGTAAGTATTTCCCTCAGTTATGAAACAAAGGTTATCAATCCAGTAGGAGAATCACACAACACCTCGTTAGCAGTACCTGCACACAAACAACAAACCCTTGCACCCAACACAAACGAGAGGTTGTCAATCTCTCGGCGGTAAATTGCAAGATTAAATTGTATGTGATAGATTGATAGATTGAAAAAAAATACAAAATAAAATAAATAAAAAGAGATGGCAGCAATATTTTTAGGGTTTTAGTAATATGATTTTGATAGACCCGGGGGCCATAGTTTTCACTAGAGGCTTCTCTCGAGAAAATAGCATACGGTGGGTACACAAATTACTGTTGGGCAATTGATAGAAAAGCAAATAATCATGACGATATCCAAGGCAATGATCATGTATATAGGCATCACGTCCAAGATTAGTAGACCGACTCCTGCCTGCATCTACTACTATTACTCCACACATCGACCGCTATCCAGCATGCATCTAGTGTATTAAGTCCGTAAGAACGGAGTAATGCCTTAAGAACGATGACATGAAGTAGACAAGATAAACTCACGAATTAATAAACCCAATGAATAGATCCCATCTTGTTATCCTTAGTAGCAACGATACATACGTGTCATGTCCCTTTCTATCACTGGGATTGAGCACCGCAAGATCGAACCCACTACAAAGCACCTCTTCCCATGGCAATATAAATCAACTCAGTTGGCCAAACCAAATCAATAGATCGGAGAAGAAATATGAGGCTATAATAATCATGCATAAAAGAGTGCAGCAAAGACTCAAATAATTTCATGGATAATCTGATCATAAACTCACAATTCATCGGATCCCAACAAACACACCGCAAAAACAGATTACATCGGATAGATCTCCAAGAACATCAAGGAGAACATTGTATTGAAGATCAAAAAGAGAGAAGAAGCCATCTAGCTACTAACTATGGACCCAAAGTTCAGTGGTAAACTACTCACGCATCATCGGAGAGGCAGCAAGGTTGATGTAGAGCCCCTCCGTGATCGATTCCCCCTCCGGCAGATTACCGGAGAAGGACCCCAGTTGGGATCTCTCTGGAACACAAGCTTGCGACGGCGTAAAAAGTATTTCGTGGACTCTCTTGAGGGTTTCTGATTTTTCTGGAATTTATAGTGCTGGAATTAGGTCAAATGGAGCTTGGTGAGCCCCACGAGGCACCAGGGCACGCCTGCCCCACCCCCCAGGCGTGCCCTGGTGGCTCGTGGGCCCCACCAGGGTCTTCTGGCCTCCTCCCAAAGCTTCTAGTGTTCTTTTGGTCCAAGAAAAAATCTCCAAAAAGTTTCGTTGCATTTGGACTTCGTTTGGTATTGATTTTCTGTAAAACAAAAACAGGGCAAAAAACAGCAACTGGCACTGGGCACTAAGTTAATAGGTTAGTATCCAAAAATGATATAAAATTGCTGTAAATGATTATAAAAACATCCAAAATTGATATTATAACAGCATGGAACAATCAAAAATTATAGATACATTGGAGACATATCATGCCCCTCCCGTAGATGTGCACCGTGGCCCAGAAGTGGTGGATGGCATTACTTGTGTGCTCTTGGTACACCACATACTCTGGGGGCTCTTCTATGCCAAAAGCTCAATGAGTGAGATTGGCGAGGATGACTACAAAGTCTCCAAGCTCGACTGCGGTGGTCTCGTTACGAACGATGGGACCAGGCATCTTGGTGATTGGATATCGGACTGAGAGTGAAGGCTGTGATGTGCTGAGTTGGGCCAAGGCTTCCTGTATAGGTCAGTGGAGTCTTTCATTGCACACTTGTGGATCGGACAACTCAGGTGTCGGCCACAGGCACACGGCCTATGGGCAGGCTGATAGGTTGGGCACCGACTGTCAAAAGATGTCGGCTGGCCACTGTGTAGGCTTATCGGATGGGGTGAGCTTGGCTATGAACAGGAAAGGTTGTGAATGGTGTGGAAACCTAGGGATAGTGATCAGGCTAAGATAGGATTAGCCAATGGTCAGCTTGGCTCTGAAACCAAGGCTGTCGAGGCCGGATTTCTGGGACACAATATCCCAGAAATTAACCCCTCGTGTCATCACCAGCCCCAAGATCATTGTTACTGGTGGACACGTCCTTGTTAGAGATTACCAAGCAATTACAAGAATTGGATACAAGACCATAAAGGTCTAATGATACAACAATGATTTCTAACAGCGGATGGCGGAAGTGGGTAGCGGATCTCCATCTCTGGTGGGGCTCCATTCCCACAGGAATAGCTGACCTAGATAACTCCTATCCCACGTGGCTGCTATCTCCGATTCCTAGATTGTGGGGTGTGCCTTTGTAGTGCTCTTCTCCTAATCATGATCTGGCCAAGACAATAGCCAAGGACAAGCCAGTGAGTATGTTTGAATGTACTCGCAAACATTATGAAAAAAAGATATACCGAATGCATATGATGGATTAAATTATAAGCATATTCTGACCGAAATTAAAGCATGATATGATAATTATTAATACGGTGTGGATGAATAAATATATCATTTTAGTAATAAACCAAGGAAATAAAATGGAATATCGGGCATTGGACAGCTCGAGGAATCCCAAAAAAATGCCAAACGGGTGTCTGAATGCAACGCCTCGAGAGGTCCTGAAAAGAAATGCGAAACGGGTGTCTAAAAGCAATGCCTCGAGAGGTCTTGAAAAGAAATGCCAAAAGGGTGTCTGAATGCGACGCCTCGAGAGGTCTTGGAAAGAAATGAGTATCCAGGTGGACTAGCCATCCCAAGTGATAGCCAGAAAAATAGAAATGAGTATCCAGGTGGAGTAACCATCCCAAGAGATACTCAAAAAAATAGAAATGAAAATCCAGGTGGATTAACCATCCCAAGAGATACTAAAAAAAAATAGAAATGAGTATCCAGGTGGACTAGCCATCCCAAGTGATACCTAGAAAAATAGAAATGAGTATCCAGGTGGATTAACCATCCCAAGAGATACTCAAAAAAATAGAAATGAGTATCCAGGTAGACTAACCATCCCAAGTGATACTCTAGGTTGCACATAAGAGAAAAAGGGTTAGTCCACAACAATATTCATGTTAACAATAGTATTCCTGATAGCATCAGTAGTGACAATAATTATCCTGCAAAAATTGAATCATGCTCAATTTTAATTATTTCCTCCGAAGACCGACACTTGACCAACCCAGACTGTAGTCCTTAACCGCGGACACGGCTATTCGAATAGGTATTATAACTTTGCAGAGGGTGTACTCTTTACCCACAAGTAAAGGATTTCTTTAGCCAACACCGAGAAGCTGACTAATTCCCATTACGGCCTTAGGGTTGAAAACACACCTAACCAGCACACACCAGATTAACTTTCTTGATCCAGGAATCACCCAAAGCATCATTCAAGAAAAACTCTAAGACGGGGAGACCATCGTCTCGAATAGCATGGGATCACTATTTATAACGCATGGATTACAAGGGGTGCCCCCCTTTCGGCCCTGCTGGATACACCCATGCCCCCTAACCCAATGACTGGCATTATACCTGGATCTGGGAAACCTTCATCGTGGCCCCTCTGTATGGTGTGTGCAGGAAAGGGGTTAACAACTTATTGAATTGTACCAGACCTGTGGCAGGGACCAGTGGCAGCATGAAACAAGTATGGGGGTTACCGGAACAAGACTCGATCTACAGTTGACTCAGGAGGTTTAAGTTTTCCTGCAGTGGTTAGTACAATGTATTTTCTTGGCTGTACTCAATAGGGTCACCATATGGCATGTCCCAACATGCCCTCACTGAGCATTCTCGTCACAACGAGATTTCAGTCTCACGGTCACTTTTCTCGTGACTGATTCTTTTCTGCAGATTATTCTGGACCAACATAGGCATATGTGACATGTGGAAATAACCATACTCACTCATACTTAATGTTTAAATGAAGATAAAATATTATCAAGGCACCATGCATGTATAACTAGCAATATGCAAATTTTATTTGAATTCAACATATTCATGATTCAATTATTCTTGCAACAATCAACCATGCATTCACCATATCAAGTGTTCAAGATGCTTGCCTTGAGCATGCAGAAAGATTGGGTGCACTCCAAAACTTTGAAAATTTTATCTTCCCTCCATTTCCTTATTTTCAAAATATTGAAATTACCACATAATTTGAAAACTATACAAAAAGGTAGTTTGGAAAATTTTGAAATAAATACTAACATAAACTAGAGGAAATATAAAGAATTCTAGAAAAAGAATTAATTAATTTGGAGTTCAGATGATTTTCCTAGGGAATTTCTAAGCTGATATAAATGAAGAAATGGACTATTTAATAGATCCAACAGAAACAAGACTTAGGGAAAATATTCACCCTAGCTGGATTAATGGAGGAGGGTTTAAGAGATCCCTGAAAGTTGAAACCAACTCATTTAGAGCTCAAAAGATCATTGTAGAATTATTTGAAACCTGCAGGAAAAGAAAAAGAAAAGGCATCAACCTGATGGGCTGGATCTGGCAAGCAGAAACGTGCCCTGGGCGGGATTTAGCCGCATGGCGCCACTGGGCCAGGCCCAATCACTCGGCCGCGCGGGAGGGCTGCCGTCGTCGAAGGCGTACTCCAGGATATACGTTTTCCCCACGAAGACGGCTTTCAGGGAACCCGTCTCCACATACAGACGAGTCGGCGCGCTCCAGTCGCTGACAGTGGTCCCCAGCTGGCCCACTGGTCAGGTTTGACCGCGGTCCACCCTACCTTCTCCTCTGGCCGAACGGAGGCGGCACTCCGACAAGGCTCGCCGGCGAACGGCGGCGCCGTTCGAAAAACTAAGGCCACCCACGGGCTCAGGAGGTCGATGCGGTCCTGTGGGTACTCTCCTTGGTCACCGGAGTGGACGGAGTCGCCGGTGGCGAGTACTCTCGAAGGGCTCCAGCGGAGGCGATTTGGGGCTTTTGCCCACGGGCTATCTCTAGCGAAATTGACAAGTGAGATGGATCCGAGGTTGCTCAAGGGAGATGAAGGTGAAGAGATTTTTGGCGGCGAGGTACTGACTGCGTCGGAATCGACCGGAAGGCCATGGCGGCCGTGGCTACTGGAGGCGAGGAAGACGACCATCCCCGGTCATGTGGCTGCATTGGGAGGCTTGTAGGAGGAGGGGGAGTGGTTGTGGTAACGAGGGAGTGCCCGTGGTGGCCTTTTATAGGAGGGGGGGGTCGGTTTGTTGCTTCCAGAGACGGACGCGGCAGCGATCGCCATTACTGAGGTAGGAGAGGTAGGTAGCACGGTCGGTGGTGGACGGCGGGGTTAGGTGAGGACGGCGGCGGCTGCCATTAGGGCGAGGCGTGTTGGTTGGCCTAAAAGCGAGCCACGCGTCTAGGGGCGGTGGCGTAGCCGAGACGGCTGTGGCGGCGGCGGCGATGGCCGGTGCTAGGCCAGTGCTACGGTCAAGGAGGGGTGTGGGAGAGGCAGTGGCTGGTCCTGCGATGCCTGCTGAGGGAGGCGGAAGCAGGGGAGGGCCGCGGCAGAATGGCAGGGGCTCGCGGCGCTTGGACGGTCATACACACGCTCTGGCCACGCTCTGGGCATGCCCACAGTGTGTTCGGCAGAATGCCCATGCATGCTAGGCTGCTCCATTTGAGCTAAGTTTTGGTAGGGTGGCACTTATAAGGATGGCAAGGTTACTGGACATGCTGGTGTAGCTAGGTGGGCAAGTTTCAAATGCAACTTGGAAAGTTGCAATTTTTTTTCATGCTCACAACCTGCTTGACAAAATGCTAAGGCAATCTAGGCATTTTTGTTGACTATGAAAATTAGCAGGATGATGCCTCTTTGAATGATAGAGAAGATGGTATAGTTGGATGAACCACAGGAGGAACTTGAAAGTGCATGTTTTATTGAAATTTAGTTCTGGACAGAAACTACAGGGATTATTTGGTGAAATACAAAGAGGTAATTGGCGCTAATCTTCTGGATTTATGGGTTTGGTTGGAAGGACTATAAGGTGGAAAAATTTCAGAATTTTTCGAGCAAGGAAACTTGGGGTTGCAGTTATAACTCCAGAATGGGACAGAATTGAAAAGAGGATGTTTTGCTCAAAAATTTCAAAAGACCAGGTTGGGTTTCTGCATAAAAGTGATCTATAGGCATCTCTTGACCCTACATAAATTTTTGTGAAATCTTAGAAGAATTATTTAAAATAGTTGTAGTGCAACAGAAGCATTTCAAAGATTGAAAATGCTATTAAAACAATTATTTTGGGGCAAATTTTATTATGAAAATATTTCCTACTGTTATTTAAATATAATTGAAATGATTTAAGAAAATTACCAAAGCCCACAATATTTTTCCAAAATTTTCTACATGGAGGGAAGAATTTTGGAAAACAGAAAACAGAAAATACTCTGAAATTAATAAAAGACCTAATATAATTCAAAATTTTATTTCTGGCCAAATTTTACTTAATTAAAATATGGTTAAATTTTTGGGGTGTTACACATACTAATAACATTGCAATCATGCTCATCATTCAAGGAACTCACATTAAACAATTTATTAAATTCTTCTTCTACAATCTTAGCACAATTTTCCGATCCATCATTTTCAAGAAAGACATCATAAAGATAAAGAACTTGATGCAACTTCAATTCCACTTTTTTGTAGTTTTCTTTTATAAACCAAACTAGTGATAAAACAAGAAACAAAAAGATTCAATTGCATGATCTAAAGATATACCTTCAAGCACTCACCTCCCCGGCAACGACGCCAGAAAAGAGCTTGATGTCTACTACACAACTTTATTTCTTGTAGACTTTGTTGGGCCTCCAAGTGTAGAGTTTTGTAGGACGGCAGCAAATTTCCCTCAAGTGAATGACCTAAGGTTTATCAATCCGTGGGAGGTGTAGGATGAAGATGGTCTCTCTCAAACAACCCTGCAATTAAATACAAGCAATCTGTTGTGTCCCCAACACACCCAATACAATGGTAAATTGTATAGGTGAACTAGTTCGGCGAAGAGATGGTGATACAAGTGTAGTATGGATAGTAGATATAGGTTTTTGTAATCTGAAATAATAAAAACAGCAAGGTAGCAAGTAGTAAAAGTGAGCACAAACGGTATTGCAATGCTTAGAAACAAGGCCTAGGGTTCATACTTTCGCTAGTGCAATCTCTCACCAGTGGTAACATAATTGAATCATATAACAATCCCTCAACGTGCGACAAAGAATCACTCCAAAGTTCCTAGCAAATGGAGAACATAAGAACAAATTGTTGTAGGTAGCAAAACCACTTCAAAGTTATCCTTTCCGATCAATCTATTGAGCCATCCCTATAAGTGTCACAAACAGCCCTAGAGTTCGTACTAAAATAACACCATATGATACACATCAATCAACTCTAATGTCACCTAGATACTTCAATGTCACCACAAGTATCCGTGAGTCAATTATTCGATATGCATCAAACAATTTCAGATTCATAATATTCAATCCAACACAAAGAACTTCAAAGAGTACCCCAAAGTTTCTATCGGAGAAAGTAGGATGAAAACGTGTATCAACCTCTATGCCTAGATTACCCCAATGTCACCTCGGTAATCTGCAAGTTGATTACCAAAACATATATCAAGTGACTCAATAGAATACCCCATTGTCACCAGGGGTATCCACATGCAAGACATACATCAAGTGTTCTCAAATCCAAAATATTCAATCCGATAACAATGAAACCTCAAAGGGAAAGACTCAATTCATCACAACAAGATAGACAGGGAAGAACTCCATATGATCCAACTATATTAACAAAGCTCGCGGTACATCAAGATCGTGCCAAATCAAGAACACGAGAGAGAGAGAGAGAGAGAGAGAGAGATCAAACACATAGCTACTGGTACATACCCTCAGCCCCGAGGGTGAACTACTCCTCATCATGGAGACCGCCGGGATGATGAAGATGGCCTCCGGTGATGATTTCCCCCTCCGGCTGGGTGCCGGAACAGGGCTCCGGATGAGATCACTTCGGAACAGATGCTTGCGGCGGCGGCATGGGAATTCTATGTTTCTTTCTGGGGGTTTCTAGATTTATAGGAATTTTCAGCGTTGGAATCACGCCAATCGGAGTTACATGGGACCCACAAGCTCAGTCGCCCCTCCCTACCCCCAGGGTGCGTGGGGTGAGCTTGTTGCTTCCTCGTGGGTCTTCTGATCCTTCCTCGATGCTTCAGGGGTCTCTTTTGGTCCATAAAAAATCACCATAAATTTTCAGCCCAATCCGAGAACTTTTATTTCTGCACAAAAAATGACACCATGGGAGTTCTATTGAAAACAACGTCAGTCCGGGTTAGTTTCATCCAAATCATGTATGAGTGCACCAAAACCATGTAGAACTTAGGTAAATATTGCATGAATACTTCATAAATTATAGATATGTTGGAGACATATCATGGCCGACACCCTCGCCAGGCTTCCACTTGAAGGTTGTCGAGACACCTGACGTGTATATGATGGTAAGTGGTGAGAGCGTGTGTGAAGTACACCCCTGTAGGGTTATCAAACTATTTGAATAGTTGCGTCCTTGGATATGGACTACTTGGAGACTTATATGGTTCATAGACAACTTTAAGTGGATACTCTAAAATGCGCAAGATAAGTGTGAGTGCTTTGGATGGCCTTCTCGTAGGAAGACGGGAGAGGATCCATAGTGGTGTATTGTTGTGATGACTATGTGGACTCGTGTGCACTCTCTCACCTCAAAGAAAATACTGGTAGTCGTAGTACAGGATAGCCACAGAGTTAAAGCTAGCTTGCTGCAGTTAAACCCCACAACCCCCTTCTTTGATACCTGACGCATATGTAGTTAGTTCTAATGTAAGTCTTGCTGAGTACCTTTGTACTCATGGTTGCTTAATTTATGTTTTTGCAGAGGAGACGTTAGTCTCACTAGTGGTTTCAACGACGAGTTCGATGTTGACCGAGTAGCTTGGGAATCCCAGACAGAGGTCTGGTTCCTATGGAGGGTCTTGTAGATAGTCAGGCTTCTCAGCCTTTTTCTTTTGTAGTTTTCTATACTCAGACATGTTTATGCTTCCGTTGCTTGTATGACTTTGTATGTTGGGTCATGAGACCCATGTTTGTAATATCATGCTATGTACGGCTCTTCCGAGCCTTATCTATACTTTGAGTCGTAGAGTTATGTTGTGATGCCATGTTGTATCTACACATATCGTGCATATTGTGTGTATGTTTGGAATGCATTGGTATGTGTGGGATTTGACACCTAGTTGTTTGCCTTTGGTAGCCTTACTTATAGGGAAATGCCTCCTAGTTCTTCCACTGAGCCCTAGTAGCTTCCTACTGCTCCGGAACACATGGATTGACCGACATGTATCATTCTTTGCTCCTGTGTTTGTCCCTACGAGGAAATGTCACGTGGTGTTTACTATAGTCCTTGTGGCTTTGCTACGACTTGGTTACACTCGCTGCTGACCGACACGTGCATTGCTGGGTTACCTATGTCTGTCCCTGTACGTTTGTGCCACCTCGGTTTATGACTAGTCATGTTGACCCGGGCTCTTTGTCATATGGATGCTAGCGACATGATCATATACGTGCGCCAAAAGACACCACCGGTCCTGGCCAAGGTAAAGGTGGCAGCTGTGGGTTACCGTGCGTGAGGCCGGAAAGTGATATGATGTGTTACATGCTAGATCTGTGTTACCTAGAATCGGGGTCCCGACAGTGTCATTGCAAGGGGGCACCAAAATGCCATCCCCCTAAAAGCATAGGAAAACAATGATTTAGTTGCTCATTTTTTCTCAGATCAAGTTCTCATGAGAGCTGCTAACGTACCTGTTCTCTCAATAGAAGTTACAGTTACAGGGAGAGGGAGTTAGTCGGTTTGAGTGGAAGATTAGATTTGGGGTTCCTCTTCCAAATCCCCTATAAAGTATTACAGTCAGCCATCATACTATAAAATAGGATTTGATATGTATCTAAGCAAAATTGAGTATTGGCAAACAGAAAATAGTATATCAAGTGCAACACTCGATAGATAGGTTTACTAAGAGGTAAAGGTAAAAGTGATACAACCACTTCGATTTGGGGGGGGGGGGGGCAGAACTGCATGAGCCTCCAGAAGAGGTGCCATCGCCCTTGGCCAACACCACCTCGACGACATGCTTCATGTTCTTCTCGAGCTCTGTGATCTTATTCTGGAACAAGTAGTCCGTTGCCTTGAGGTTTTCGTTCCAGGAGTGTGAACTTACTATGCTCATGAACCCAAAGGCCATAGTAGAAGCGCCAAGTAGGACTATACATGCCACCTTCCATGTATTCTTTTTTATCCGCAGAAGGCACTGCACATGTTGCTACTCCGCCTTGAGGTCCCGTGTAGCTAATGTGACTGCGAGGCCACAGATCTGGTTAGAGAGAGTGCCACACCTGCCATGGATAGTAGTCTGACCGGCCTAGAGCTCATTGTACTTCTCGAATGATGCCTTCTTCAGCTTAAGCTCCATGGTGACCATCTTGTTATCCGACTCCACCGGGATATGAGCGGTTTGAGTGCGGTCGTCCACTTCAAGGCAGGCGATCTCCTTGTCCGTGCCCACCTCAACCATCCTGACCCGCTCCTCGAGCTGGCGGGGTATCTCCTTGCCAGCGCCCGCCTCTAGGGCGCCAATGCGCTTCTTGATCTCGGCGAGGCGCTGCTCGATCTAGGGGGAGGCAGTGTTGTGGTTGTGGCAGTGGAGGAAGGCGCCAACGAAAAAGGAGCTAGTGGCGGCAGCAGACGATGCGGCGGCGACTGCAAGGCGGCAGGCGAGAGTGGTGTCGATGCGACGCATGAGCGTGGCTGCCACCATCGCTGCAGTATATTCAGTTTTGCCAGTCAAAATGTCAATTGTTCTCAAATGTTTATACTGAATTTTTTACTTGTGATTCTATTTTGACGTTACTATATTTTGTCCTTTATACTTATACATAGTTTAATATACATAATTGTTGAGTATTATCTTTGGATACAACAACCAAAAATCACAATGCAATTAAGATTTTGCATATTAAGATACATATTCGCCATACATTTATCATTACTAATACATTCCTTCATGGTAAAATGGAATTTATATGTTAGAATAATCATTTCATGTTTAAAAAAACTTCTATAATACCTCACAAAAAAACATTTGTAACAATGGATTTTACCCTAAATTAAGTGAACAAAATGTCTCACATTACTCTATAAATTAATTTATATTTGCAATCTTGTAAAAGTATACCTAAAGATCGGAATAACTTAATAGAGTACTTAGAGTTATGAATGAAAGAAATAATTTGACATAAGTTTATAAAGTATAATAATATTATTAAATCCAAAGTTAAATAATTAGACAATTCTAGAGTGTGTGTGCTGTAAATAAGTAGTAGTGTCAAAAGTTGCCTTCCAACTTTTTTGGGAATTAGAGCATCTCCAAGGGCAGGTGTCAAATTTGCCATCCTTTTGTCCAATCTAGTATAAGCGATGTTATTTCTTATTTAGATTTTACACGGACCAAAATTCAAAATTTACTGGATCTTCGTCATCTCGAGCGTGATGCATGATTTATTCACTTAGAGGGGAAAACAATAAATATATCTAAATGCAGATCAATCAATCTATTGTTGCTGTACGAACAAAATGTAGATATATCCAAGATGATCAACTTCTGAAGCATGATTTAGTTGCTCATATTTTTTTCTTAGATCATGTTCTCCTGGGAGCTGCCCACATACCTGTTCTCTCAATAGAAGTCACAATAATAAAATAAAATAATATAGTGTCTAAAAGTAAAGATGTTGCAGAGATAGAGATAGAGAGAGAGAGGGGGTGAATAGGCGTTTTAAAACTTTAGGATTTGTCCTTATACTAATGCGGAATTAAACTAAACAAGGTAGGCACTTACAGCTACAAGTACAAACAACATATCACAAGATAATGGAATTGAAAGATACAACTAAGCAATTTAAACTGGCAAAAGATATAGCAATAGGAGCAAGTATGAATTATGAAATGTAAAGGGGACAAGGGACAACTAATGTTTTCCCGAAGTTCAAGTATCCGCTGAAACTCTACTCTCCGGTGAAGAGGTGTCGAAGGCAAAGCTCCGGAGCGCCACCAAGTGGCTCATCTTATTCTCCCTTTGAGTCACCTCCCAATGGATGAGCCTCACTATGAGCCTCCCCCAATGGAAGGACCTCAATCCACTATGGTTAGCTTCTTCCTTCACTCCGGAGATGGTAAGCTCCAGAACCACTTCACAAGACCACCTACGGCTCTTCACAAACTTTTTTAAATAGATCATCAAGTCAACATCACCAAACCGTCTAGGAGGCGGTGGCCTCTAAGAGACCAAGAGTAATAAACCCGCAGACTCTCACTCAAACAAATCGATGCAGCAAGCTCAAACGAATGTAATAAATGCAAAGCGAGCTCAAGCAATGTATGCTCAACTCACTCTCTCAATCTCACAAGATGCACTCAAGAAGGTGGGAAATTGAAGATAGAGGAAACAATGGAGGAGATCAACACATGCATCAAAGATCCATCCACAAATCCCCCTTCAATTAGAGGGGAATCACAAATAGGTTTGGTGGAAGAGTAGATTGGGGGTTCTTCTTCCAAATCCCAAAGTATGGGGGAGTTTGAGCGAAGAAATTTGGAGTAGTCGAGATTTTAGGGTGCAGAAATGAAGAACAACATGAAATCGGTGGCTAGGTTTGACAGGCAGAAGAAGGGGAGTATTTATGCCCCTCAAAGCCAATGTGACCATTGTCCTCGGGGGACTCTGTGTGCCCCGGGTATTCAGTAGGACAAAGCCCACTCAGGGGACCCGAGGTCCAAACCTCGGGAACCCGGCGTACCTAGAGATAGCTCACAACAAAAACAGATAGTGCGGAAGGCATTCTCGCACTTGGAAGCCCCCCGGAAGACAGGTACTCCAACATCCTTTATAGGAGTAATGTGGGTTAAGTGTTTCTCATGGGCTTGCATCAAAAGTAATATTTCAAGTAGCCTATGTGAAGATAACATCAAGTGGTGATTGTCATCAAGTTTGAGGAGTGCAAGTTCAAGATGAGCATTCGTAGGTTATATGCTTTAAAGCTAGCGGGTGCACGTCGTGATAATGTACAACAAAAAATGAAACCTCAGGAACCCAACCTACCTAGAGATAGCCCACAACCCGCGCCTCATCTTCCCGATCTCCATGGGCGGACCACACTCGGCTAGGTTTCCTTGGGTGTCCATGTTACGTTGGGCGCGGGCGCGACCGGGGCCACCTCTTTGCGGGGGTTATTAGTCACGCTTGCATGCACAGTCTCGTGTACTGCTCCACACATGAAGGGTGAGGCCGGGTCGGCCTGTCAGCATCCTTTGTCCCCTGCGGGGATGTTTGGCACATGCGAGACAGCTGTGTGGGTGCATCCGGCTGAGGGTGTGAGCTAACCCGCCCAAAGGGCGGCTAGGGATCGCGGCAAGCCGTCCGGCCATGAGGTTCATCCAGGCAGGGCTCATGATGGAAAGAGGTCGGGTAGCCAAATCCTCTCCACATCTGAACGCGGCCTGTGTGAGACGCTGCCATGGTATTCGGTTTTTCCGGCGTGATGTTGCCAGGCTGGTTTGGCCGTGCCTTACTCGGTTGTTGGCCTACGCTAGGGCAGGCTATACCGTTCTACGATCGGATGACCGACATAGTCCGAGAGGGCACATTTCGTTTAATGTTGGGTTGTTAGGCTTGCGTGCGGCGAGTAAGCCCATGCGTCCGAGCACCTGATGTGTTTGTTGGTGGGATCGTGAGAGGCTTTCCTGGCCAGCCTTGTTTGTGTGTGCCGGTGATGGCTCTATATTTTACGCATTTTTAGAGCTCATTTGTTGCATGTTCTCTTTATATATTATGTCCCATTGAACCAAATGGTTGTCCATTATGCATGATTGCCGGTTTTTGCACTTATCCTTCTGAGCATTGCACATTTAGTATTTTATTTGGTTTTTATTAGTTTTCTTTGTTTTCTTGTGTCTACAGGTGTTTTGGAGCAACCTAGGACCAAGCACGATGAAAGTACCAAGGATGGTATTGATACGGAGTCATCCAGGGGTCAGACTTAGCCATTTCGAAGGAAGGAGAAAGTTATTTTTTCCAAAGTGCTCCAAATCAAGATCTGAGACCAGAAATGGATCGACGTCGATCATACGAATCCAATGAGCCCAAGAACATCAAATTCCGAGTTCGTATGAAGAAATGGCGGCCGTTTTACCGGAGAAGAATTGCACAAAAAGACACAACAAAAGACGGCCTTTCGAACGACTACACGCGGTCGTTTCGGCGGTCGTTTGACATGCACACATCTTCGAAAGTTGCCCTTCCACACGGGATTCTGCACCGATTTCGTCCCCCTTCGATCCCAGGAGATCCTTGGCTCGTAAAGAAGAGATTGGGAGAGGATAAGGCTCATTGTGAGTCCTTGGATGAAGCCCATCAAGAGAGGAGGCTAGGAGGCTCCTATATATGTCATACTCAACCCTAGCCGCCGCCATTCATCATCCATCACATCTCATTCATCACAACCCATCTCCATTGTTGCTCCACACCTGAGAAGAAGGGACAACCATCAAGTGAAGAAGGAGGAGGCTCCACCACCATGAGCACCGGCCTTCGGGCAGGTGCCCTCGCGTCGGCACCGTCACCGCTGCCGCCCCCATCTCCATCACCACCAGCGGCGTCATCTTCATCATCATCACCACCGTGCCGCCGTCTCCATCAACACCACCATGCCTCCTCCCTTCACCGGCTTGATGCCGGCTTGTAACTTGTCCCTAACCTTCATCCATATGTTTGAGTAGTTGTACTAGTTCTTGAGGATATGGTTGAACCATATATGATTCTTGGTATGATCCAATATTACCTGTTAATGATTCGAGTTAGTATTCTCATGAGTGTTCAGAGGAGACCTCGCTCGCACTATTGCCTTGATAGGTCATAGAGGAACTACTGTCATTGTGAAGGGTTGGGGCATTGGGGTAATTCGAGGTGACAGTAAAAGCCTTTGATTCCTCGCCATCACAACTGATAGGGGAGTTACGGAGAACCCTTATGGAGGCCGCGTCCATGGGGGAACCCTATCATTAGTTGTAACCCTATGGGGGAGGCTATGATGGTGGCGTGCGTGGCACGAAGTCTACGTTAGAGTAGAACGTGTACTGTACCCGGCTCCGCCCACTTATGCATTTGACCAGTGAATAGAGGATTCGATAGTTCATATATGTGGTAGTGATTCCAGAACACTTGAGAACGCCTTACTACTCAAGCACCGTCCTTACTAACTTAGCATCTTTTATTTACTATTTTACCTTCTTGTTAGTAGTTTAGTTAATTACCCTTTTATCTAGTTTTCCTAGCAACTTATCGAGTAGACTATTTCCAAACTCCGGTTTGGGTGCATACGTGGCTGCATGAAAGTGACAACGTAGTTGCGGGGTTTGTGGTGCCTTCCTATTCGCTCCCTGTGGGTTCGACACTCCACTTATCACAACGAAAGTGCTACAACAGCCCTGTGCACTTGCAGGTCATCAAGCATTTTTTGGCGCCGTTGCCGGGGAGCATAGCGCTTGGTTATTACTTACCTGCTCGCACTTAGTTTATTTGTTTGTTGCTATTATCTCACTATTCTCCTAAACCCAAAAATACAAAAAAATGTCTCGCTTTGAGATGTCAGGTGAAGAAATAGTTGCTGCAATGAAACGAGACAATGGAAGAGGAAGGGTATATGAAGAATACCGACACTCTCAAAAAGGTATTGTTGTGGGTGAGCAATTTTTGGTATTGGATCATGTAACCGCTTTGATCTTTATTTTTTGCATACAATGCGGATCCGCTGACCACATGAGCTTTTTCTGCAAAGATCACCCACACCCGGTTGTGAGATCATACAACCATGGTGACTACCCTTATGACAAAGTTGAAATCATTGAGGAGATGATGTTAATGCTTAGATCCTATGAGCTTATTGGTTGGGCTGAAAGATTCCCAATTGAAAGCATAACTAAGCATAAAGGCTTGATAGAGGGAGTCTATGATTTTTGCTTGGATTGTGATTTTGATGAAAATCCTTTATTTTTGAACTATGACATGCGGCCGACCACAACCTCCCAAGCCAATATTTTGCAGGAACATAACCTTATGCAGGAACATGAAGAAAATATCATCGAGCCACAAGAAGAAGAAGAAGAAGAAACTATGAAAAACAATGATCTAGAGGAACACGGAGATAAAGGATGGAATGGCCAATGTCCAGAAACTCCCACCGATGGTAATTGTTTTGACATAATTAATGTGTTGCTTGATGAAAATAATGAAGGTTATGACTTACCTGCAACTCCTCATCCTCTTGGTTATAACATTACTGTGAAGTTGCGGCCACTAACGTTTCAGGCATCTCATCCTAGCTTGGTGGATCGCTACTCGCCCAAGAGTGAGTACGAATTTACATATATATGATGTCGATGCACTGTAAGCGAGTGCGCCTCCGACCGAGCTTTGCTATGAGGTGCTCCAAACCCCGGTCAGAGGTAGGCCTCACACTCGGGGTTGACATCCCTTGGGATCCCGGTGAGTGACCTTATGGAGCACCGAAGCCTAGCTATATGGCTACAAAAAAAAGCACTGCCTGGGAGGTAACCGGAAAGTCCGTAGGTGTCTTTCTTACCTTTGTGTCTTGAGCCTAGATGCATTCATGATTGCATTGGCACTTTTATTTTTATTTTGAGTAGTTGCTATTTGAGTTGGTTTCTTGTAGATTTCATTGGTAATATTTACAACATGTTGGTAGCCTGTTTTTGTTGCATACCTCCTCCTATTTCTACTGCAATATTGCTATGTGTATAACATGAGGAGGAAGCACAATTTTTTTTCATGAAGTTCTGCAACTCCAGGAGAAAAGACGGTGTTCCATACGACCGCCCCAGTCGTTCGAGTGCCCGTATGAGCTCGTGGCCGCAAGAGAGAAGAAGACCAGAGCAAAATATGGCCTACCGTACGAGCACTCGCGCCCGTACGAGCGGTCGTTTAACTTGGCATCCACAACGAGCATCTCCCAGAGTGAACGACGACGTTCCATACGATCGCAACTGGTTGTTTGAGCGCCCGTATGAAGGCAATAACACCTCCATCTGATTCATTTTCGACGTCTAAGGTCGACAAGGTGTTTTCTAACTGATCATTTGCTTTCTAATTAGCATTAATTACCTCTAAAACTTAGTAGCCAATAATTCTCTTTAGCAACTATGTTTTTATTAATTTCTTTTTGCCGGTTGGGTATACATTCGTATACCGAATCGATGTTTTTATTTCGTGTGTTATTTTCGCAGGGGCTTGGACCTTATGTGGTGAAGTGTACGGTATGGTGCCAACCGTATAAAGATCCACACAAGCCATTTGGTTGCTTCATCATGATGAACTTCAACAACAAGTGCCCGGTAAAGTTTTCCAATATGAACCTTGCTCAAATAAAAGTTGTGAGTCTCACCTTAAGTGAGATCTCTCTTTTAATTAGGCACGTAGGGGCTGCACAATTGTGTTTCATATTTTGTCTCACACATACTACACCTTTAATCTAGAAGTGTGCGCACTTCTAGCATAGTTTGTTGACTTAAGCGAGGTGCTTAGGCTAACGAACCAATCATTGTGAGGCATATATTTTTATCACTTTTGTTGCTAATCCTTTGTGCTAATAAAATGAAAAACCAAAAAAGAACAAAAGTATTTCTTTTTCTTTTTAGTTTCTTTCTAGCAGGTTCTATTGGAGGGCAGCCACCGGACCACAACAAGGAGATCCATTGAAGCAAGGTCCATGTCTATTAGAAGAGAGGTCATATGCGCCTCAACAGTAAAAGTGTCTAACTCCTTGCTTAATTAAGCTTAGGGGAGGTAACCACTTCTCACGCTCTCTTTTAATAACTGCACCTTCTTTTCACTTTCGTAATTTCGCTTAGTTTAGTATTGCAAAGTTCTAAGCGTGGGGAGGTTACTTTTGCATGTGTAGTGTTGTGTGCAATGCTCTTCATCATATGGTTTTTGTGCCATAGTATGTCCCGCTGTTTTGACATGCTTGCTTTGCACTTGTTTTACTTAGCATGTGGAAATCTTGTTATCTTCTGAAAAACATTGCCATGTTCTTTTATCAAAAACCCAAGAAGGAGTCCTTTGCACTGTTGCCTTTCTTTCACCTAATTACATAAGTTGGGGACTCTAGTAGTGGCTTGATTAGCAATTGAATGATTGTAGAGGCTTTTTGCTGATGAACTCAACATCTTTGGTTGATCCGGGACGCACAACGGGGTTTATCTCCGCCAAACTATCCCCTCGGGGTACTTAGCTTTTGAGTCTTATGCAACATGACACCACGATACTCTTGTATAGTGTTTGAGCTCTTTATGACTAAGGCAAGTTTGAAACCTTTTGCACTTCTGTTCATCTTTTATTGCTAGCCTCTACGGTATCGTGCATTGCTCACTCTCACAATGAGACTTGGTGCATACTTCGCAGGTACATCCAAACACATGGGAGGACTTTCTCTTGTTCTCCTACACATAAAACACCTAATCTCCTCAAAACAGCCACCATACCTACCTACATGGCATTTTCATAGCCATTCCGAGCATATCGCCATGCACTACCATCATTTTACACTACATGATTAGAGACATGTTTTTATTTGCCTTGCATGATCATAGTATGGCTAGCTCGATATTTTCATGGCTTGTCCATTTTTTTATATCTATGCTATGCCGGATCATTGCACATACTGGTACACTGCCAGAGGCACTCATCATATAGAGTTTCTCTCATGTTTTCACTTTATCGAGTTGTAAGTAAATAAAAGTGTGATGATCATCATTATTAGAGCATTGCCCGAGTGAGGAAAAGAATGGTGGAGACTAATGAGTCCTCGAAAAAGTGGGGATGAGGTCCATGAGACTGTTCTAGAAAAAAGGAAAAGAAAAGAAGGGGGATGAAAAAAAAGAAGAAAAAGAAAAAAAAGGAAAAAATGAGAGAAAATGAGAGAAGGGGCATGCTACTATCCTTTTACCACACTTGTGCTTCAGAGTAGCACCATGTACTTGATATAGAGAGTTTTCATATACTTCATGACTATGCTAGTGGGATCTTTACATTATAGAACTTGGCTTGTATATTCCTATGACGAGCTTCCTCAAATGCTCGAGGTCTTCATGAGCAAGCAAGTTGGATGCACACCCACTTAGCTGCATTAGGAGAGCTTTCATACATTTTATAGCTCTAAGTGCATCCTAATTGCATGGCGATCACTACTCCTTGCGTTGACATCGATCATAGGGCCTTCTCCATTGCCTAATGATCAGCTGCGTTGATGCAAGACTTTCTTTGTTTTTGACTTCTCAAAACCCCAACAATTTTCTATCATTCCCTTAAGTGTGAGGCATAGGCTTGTGCTCAGTGCTGCACAAATAGTTGAGTGGTTTGATAACGCAGACAGATGATCTTGCTATTGTACCTAGTATGCCTCGGGTTGGTGTCTTTGAAGCGATCGCTAATGCTTGATTTCTTTTGTCTTTGATTGTCATTGCTGTGTTCCCAACATAATATTGACCTTCTTTCTAAACCTTTGGCAATGGGAATTTGGGCTCCACAAAAATATTTTCCTCTTTCTTGACCTCCATGGCAATGGAAATAAGAGGATAGCTTGTATTACTCCCTTGCTGGTTAACTTTTGCATGCTTGCACGATGAACATGGATATCACTTTTGGGGTTTGGTTCAATGTATGCTTTAGAGTTGGTAGCAGTGAACTTTTCGTAGTGAACCTTCTTACTCGAGGACGAGCAAGGTTTAAGCGTGGGGAGGTTGATGTCTCTATATTTTACGCATTTTTAGAGCTCATTTGTTGCATGTTCTCTTTATATATTATGTCCCATTGAACCAAATGGTTGTCCATTATGCATGATTATCGGTTTTTGCACTTATCCTTGTGAGCATTGCACATTTAGTATTTTATTTGGTTTTTATTAGTTTTCTTTGTTTTCTTGTGTCTACAGGTGTTTTGGAGCAACCTATGACCAAGCACGATGAAAGTACCAAGGATGGGATTGATACGGAGCCAGCCAGGGGTCAGACTTTGCCATTTCGAAGGTTGGAAAAAGTCATTTTTCGAAAGTGCTCCAAATCAAGATCTAAGACCATAAATGGATCGGCATCGATCATACGAATCCAACGAGCCCAAGAACATCAATTTCTGACTTCGTTTGAAGAAATGGCGGCCGTTTTACCGGAGAAGAATTGCACAAAAAGACAGAACAAAAGACGGCCTTTCGAACGAACGCACGCGATCATTTCGGCAGTCGTTTGACATGCACACAGCTCCGAAAGTTGCCCTTCCATATGGGATTCTTCACCGATTCCGTCCCCGTTCGATCCCACGAGATCCTTGGCTCGTAAAGAAGAGATTGGGAGAGGATAAGGCTCATTGTGAGCCCTTGGATGAAGCCCATCAAGAGAGGAGGCTAGGAGGCTCCTATATATGTCATCATCAACCCTAGCCGCCGCCATTCATCATCCATCACATCTCATTCATCACAACCCATCTCCATTGCTGCTCCACACCTAAGAAGAAGGGACAACCATCAAGTGAAGAAGGAGGAGGCTCCACCACCATGAGCACCGGCCTTCGGGCCGGTGCCCTCGCGCCGGCACCATCACCGGCGCCCCCCCATCTCCATCACCACCGGCGGCGTCATCTTCATCATCATCACCACCGTGCCGCCATCTCCATCAACACAACCATGCCTCCTCCCTTCACTGGCTTGATGTCGGCTTGTAACTTGTCCCAAACTTTCATGCATATGTTTGAGTAGTTGTACTAGTTCTTGAGGATATGGTTGAACCCTATATGATTCTTGGTATGATCCAATATTACATGTTCATGATTCGAGTTAGTATTCTCACGAGTGTTGAGAGGAGGTCTCGCTCGCACTATTTCCTTGATAGGTCATAGAGGAACTACTGTCATTGTGAAGGGCTGGGGCATTGGGGTAATTCGAGGTGATAGTAAAAGCCTTTGATTCCTCGCCATCACAATTGATAGAGGAGTTACGGAGAACCCTTAGAGAGGCCGCGTCCACGGGGCAACTCTTAATTATCATTAGTTGTAACCCTATGGGGGAGGCTATGATGGTGACATGCGTGGCACAAAGTCTGCGTTAGAGTAGAACGTGTACTGTACCCGGCTCCGCCCACTTATGCATTTAACCAGTGAATAGAGCATTCAATAGTTCATATATGTGGTAGTGATTCTAGAACCCTTGAGAAGCATTACTACTCAACCACCGTCCTTACTAACTTAGCATCTTTTATTTACTATTTTTACCTTCTTGTTAGTAGTTTAGTTAATTACCCTTTTATCTAGTTTTCCTAGCAACTTATCGAGTAGACTATTTCCAAACTCCGGTTTGGGTGCGTACGTGGCTAGGTGAAAGTGACAACGTAGTTTCGTGGTTTGTGGTGCCTTCCTATTCACTCCCTGTGGGTTCGACACTCTACTTATCACAATGAAAGTGCTACAACAGCCCTGTGCACTTGCAGGTCATCAGCCGAGCACACCCCAACAAACACCAGGCCGGCCAATGGCCTTTTCTTGGCCGACTGATGTCTACTACACAACTTGTTCTTGTAGACTCGTGTTGGGCCTACAAGCGCAGAGGTTTGTAGGACAGTAGCAATTTTCCCTCAAGTGGATGACCTAAGGTTTATCAATCCGTGGGAGGCATAGGTTGAAGATGGTATCTCTCAAGCAACCCTGCAACCAAATACAAGAAATCTCTTGTGTCCCCAACACACCCAATACAATGGTAAATTGTATAGGTGCACTAGTTCGGCGAAGAGATGGTGATAAAAGTGTAGTATGGATAGTAGATATAGGTTTTTGTAATCTAAAAATATAAAAACAGCAAGGTAACAAAAAGTAAACGGGCATAAAAACGGTATTGCAATGCTTAGAAACAAGGCCTAGGGTTCATACTTTCACTAGTGCAATCTCTCAACATTGTTGACATAGTTGAATCATATGTAAATCCCTCACGTGCGATAAAGAGTTCACTCCAAAGTCACAAATAGCGGAGAACAAACGAAGAAATTGTTGTAGGGTACGAAACCTCCTCAAAGTTATCCTTCCCGATCAATCTTATGAGCCATCCCCATTAATTGTCACGAACAGCCCTAGAGTTCGTACTAGAATAACACCTATAGATACACATCAACCAAAACCCTAATGTCACCTAGGCACTCCAATGTCACCACGAGTACCCACGAGTTTGATTATATGATATGCATCACACAATCTCAGATTCATCTATTCAAACCAACACAAAGAACTTCAAAGAGTGCCCCAAAGTTTCTACCGGAAAATCAAGACGAAAACGTGTGCCAACCCTTATGCATAAATCCCCAAGGTCACGGAACCCGCAAGTCGATCACCAAGACATACATCAAGTGACTCAAGTGAATATCTCATTGTCACCACAGATATCCATATGCATGACATACATCAAGTGTTCTCAAATCCTTAAAGACTCAATCCGATAAGAAAACTTCAAAGGGAAAACTCAATTCATCACAAGAAGATAGAGAGGGGAAAACTCCATATGATTCATCTATATCAACAAAGCTCGCGATACATCAAAATCGTGCCATCTCAAGAACACGAGAGAGAGAGAGAGATCAAACACATAGCTACTGGTACAAACCCTCAGCCCCGAGGGTGAACTACTCCCTCCTCGTCATGGAGACCGCCGGGATGATGAAGATGGCCTCCGGTGATGCCTTCCCCCCTCCGGCAGGGTGCCGGAAAAGGGCTGTAGATGAGATCATGGAGGTACAGAGGCTTGCGGCGGCGTAAAAACTCATCTAGGTTAACTTTCAGGTGTTTCTGAATATATATGATTTTTTTGGCATTGGAATCACGCGAAGAAGGGCCACAGGGGGCCCACGAGGCACCAGGGCACGCCCTGGTGGCTCGTGGAGCCCCTGTGGGTCTTCTGGCCTCCTCCCGAAGCTTCTAGTGTTTATCTTGCCCAATAAAAACTCTCCAAAAAGTTTTGTGGCATTTGGACTTCATTTGGTATTGATTTTCTCTAAAACAAAAATAGGGCAGAAAACAGCAACTGGCACTGGGCACTAGGTCAATATGTTAGTCCATGAAAATCATATAAAAGCCATATAAAAGTGCACCAAAATCATACAAAACTATAATAAACATGGCATGAATACTTCATAAATTATAGATACGTTGGAGACGTATCACCGGCCTGGCATCTCGTCGAAGTCACTCGGTGCCCCTGCTTCGTACGCAGTTGGTAGATGTGGGATTGGACGGGTAGCAATCGCTTTGGCCGCTTCTTGCTTTATGCTCGGTGGGCTAGCATGCGATGGGACGGGTAACCTTCATCGTGGTTGTCTGCGTCGGTGCTTCCATACTATTTTCCAGTCTACCCAAGTGTTTTTTGGCGTCCGGGCCATCTTTCGGGTCCCTACATTAGTGAGTTGGGGTCGGACATTGACTAGGGTTGTTGCCATTCGACGCGATGGGCTCGCTTCGTTCCCCTCGAATGAAAGGGGTTCTGTGAGCTTCTTCTTCGTCGGTTCTTGTGCGAGTCGATGTCAGCGTGGTGTCCATTTTTGCACAGGCGGCCATAGTCACATGTTGAAAGTAAGAGACGGTGGCGGGAACCCGGGGGAGGATGACTGCTGTTTTCCGATTTCGTCGGGGAAAGGTCTGGGAGGAGGTTGCAGTCGCCGTGCATGGTCTCCAGGGCGTGTGTCGCCTCTTCTGCGCTGTCACTATACATTTTCTTTCCCCTCACCCTTGCAGCTATTGTGTCCTTCTCGTTGTTCGGTTGAAGTGGTTCTTGGACTCCCGTTCTTCGACATGAAAAGTTTCTTGGATCATTTTCGTGTGCTCTGTTTGATGAGGTGGTTGTGGCCTAATCCTTAATTCTTCAGCAGGTTTGTTTGCTTCATGACGCCCAGAGGATTCAGTGTTTCCGTCTGATTGGGTGGACTGTCCATCCTTGTCATTCCGTTCACTGCATCGAGGTTTGCTCCCTTGATCCGCATGTGTAATAAAGTTGATTCTCTTTGTGTTAATTTATCCATGCGTCGTGTTTTTGTGTGTGTCTTCTTGTTGCAAATTTTAACATTTTATTGCTGTTATGTGTACAACATGTGCTATGTTGTTTCTTCTGTGATTCCCGTTTTGTAGAGTGTGGGCAGCAAGGCATCTAGTGCCTTGAACCGACGTTGGTGTATATGTCGCCATCGAATCCAGTTGATAGACGAGCTCCGATGTTTATCTTGACCTTGATGTACTGGCCGTTGCTTTGTTGAATAGATATGCCCGTGCTTTGAGCTTGAAATCTTATGTTTGTTGTATATTGGATATTCTTATGCATTACATTCCATTCTTCATTGTGTAATCGTGTGTGCGCGTTGGGTCTGCTACTTTGCAACCACATTGAGGGCTAGATGGGTAAACCCATCACAACCCCTCTGAGCAAATGAAAAGAAGGCCCGAAAGGCAGACCCATCACAGCCCCAACCACCTTGGACTCATTATATATATAATGGATGGCATAGATTTTCTTCTTTTCGCCTGGCTTGAGAGGATTTCAAGTTAAGCATTTGTACCTAAACTATAGCTGGATCACCCCACCAGGAACCACATGAGCAGAAGGAAACCAGGCGAACTGACCAAACAATCCACGGGCCGGGGAAGAGTGTGACAGCGAGCACATGCATCACACACGCCAGCCGGCCAGACCACGGCGTCCAAAGCTTAGGTAGGCATTCCAAAACACGCCATCCGGCCAGGAGCCGCAGTGGCAAGAGGCCGTGGCACGACCCATCACTCACCCGGTAGGACACAAGAAAAAGGGGACCAAGCAAAACGATCAGCCGATTCAAGGAAAGAGCACGGTCTGAGGGCACGTGCAGAACACACGCACACCGAACACACCAGCCGGCTAGACCGTGGTGCCCCAGAAGCCGACAGACATTACAAAACACGCCCATCCAGCCAGGGATCGCGAAGGCAGGAGGCCGGATAACCAAGGCCTCTCCACATATCCATACAAAATTCAGAAAACTCGTGTTAGTCGGATGCACGCCGGGTGAGTTCATGCTTGATTCTTTGTACGGGTAGTAGGTTTTGATGGGGCCGTTGTGGGGCGCGTTCGCCAGTTGGCCTCGTTTAGATGCGGAGGGGCTTTGCGTATCCGGCCTCTTGCCGTTGCTGGCCCTGGTTGTTCTTATGCATTATATTTCGTTCTTCGTTTTGTAATTGTGTAATTGTGGTTGACTGCTCTTTCAGCTTTCCCAAACTAAAACGAGGTGCACCTGAGCTCGAGCTCAGAATAGCACTTTCGTTGGATTGGCTGCCACTAGCAGAGTATTGGTATAATGGCATCTCCAAAGGGGACCCTCAAAGCTCTGGTATATGTCTAGGTTGTAGTGTCTGGACCGTTTGTGTCAACTTTTTTCATCCAATGGGGACCGCCATCGGTCTGCGAAGTGGTTCGGACGTCTTTTTTCCGGTAAACCGGAGACAAACGTGGGGGAGCTATACCGGTGTCCGGACATTCACTTGACCAGCAAAAAGCCACCACATGGTCCTCCTCTCTTTTCTCTCTCCGCACATGCATGGTCCCCTCTCCTCTCTCTCCCCCCAACCGGACAAATAAATATTTGTGAAAGGGGTTGGATGGCTCGCTCCCGCATCATGTCCGCGGACCACGTCCAAACATAAATACGGACATATACCGGAGCCATTTGCGGGTCAGCTTTGGAGATGCCCTAACTCTACTTTTCACACAGCTTTGAAGATGTCACCATTTCAAGCATTTTATGGTTTTGCACCCCCTATGCTCTCTGAAATGGCCATTCCTGGACCTGATGATACAGAGGCACAAGATTTTCAAGAAGCTAAGCACCACATGCTCTCTCAACTCAAACACATCCTTCTGCAAGCTCAAAATAGAATGAATAAATATGCAGACATGAAAAGGAGTAAGAGACAATTCAACATTGGGGATATGGTGTACTTAAAAATGGCAGCATATCGCTGGGCGGCCATTGGGTTCAGAGAATCGCTGAAATTACAACAAGTACTATGGTCCTTCCATATTATTCGGAAAGTAGGAAACACTGCAGACGCAGATTTTTAGAGCACCTGCACCCAGGCCCTTCTATCCTGACTCTCCAATATCGCTTTAAGATCTATGCGACTCAATTAACTTTTTACATGAAAGTTTCACTTTTTTGTTTCTCTCATATAGAACATGTCTTGAAGTTCAAACCTTTGCAGCGCGGCAAAGCTTTCTAACTAGAATCTAGGATAAATCTTTCGGAATTTTTTGTCCGACATAAATACTAAAAATAAGATTTTTTTTTAATCAAACAAAACTTATTTTGTATATTTATGTTGGACCAAAAAATCTAAAAAATTTATCCTAAATTCTAGTTAGAAAGCTTTGCTGTTCTGCAAAGGTTTGAACTTCTAGACATGTTCTATATGAGAGAAACAAAAAAGAGAAATGTATTTGCACGGATCGCGATGCGTGGATGGATGGCTAGGATAGAAGGGCCTGGGTGCAGGTGCTCTAAAATTTGTTTTCGAAAACACTGCTTACAAGTTGCATTTTCCTGAAAACATCAAGATACACCTTGTGCTCCATGTTAGCCAGCTCAAGTAACACATTTGTTCACGTGCAATTCCCAGCCCATACCTGCCTATTGTAAATCCTGATGGTACACTGAAGACTGCTCCAGGTACTATCCTTGAAGTGCGCCAAGTACCTCGTCACAATGGTCCAGAGGATGCACCCTTGGAAGATGCAGACTACATCAAGTACACTTTCCCAACATTCTCCCCTTCGAAGAAGAACGGCGTCGTGAAACTCAAACGCCGTGAGGACACGTCGAGTTTCAAGGAGGGAGCTATGTCAGGCCCATGCCTGAACCTGAAGACTGTTGATATACACCTTCATACCTACTCATTTAGTTATCGGACGACCCTCCTTGATCCTCCCCAGCGCATAGTCTCTCTACGGCCAAGATCGTCTCAAGCCATTACTATTCACCATTTACCGTTGTCGTTACTATAGTTGTTCTCACTGTAGTTAAATTCGCGCCTATATAATGGCTGGGCTGTAGCTGATGTGAGACATCGATCTTCTTATCGCTTGCCTACACTAGTGGAGAAACGGCCTTTAGTCCCGGTTGGGAAGGGCCTTTAGTCCCGGTTCACCAACCGGGACTAATAAATGGGGACTAAAGGCCCCCCTTTAGTCCCGGTTGGCCACGACCCGGGACTAAATCCCTGCCACATGGCCGGCAGCGCGCGCCGGGGGCTGGGGACCTTTAGTCCCGGTTGGTGACACCAACCGGGACTAAATCCCTGCCACGTGGCCGGTAGCGCGCGCCGGGGGCTGGGACCTTTAGTCCCGGTTGGTGACACCAACCGGGACTAATGGTTTAGGGGTTTAGGGGTTTAGGGTTTATTTTTTATTTTTCCTTTTCATTTTGTGTTTTCCATTTAATTATTTTTCATTTCAAACATATTTTACGCTACTACGTACTATACACGTTATGCATATATAATAGAATTTCTCGTAGAACCAATCATATATCATAGAATTTCTCGTACGACCATGCATACACACATATATATATATATACAATTTGGTATATACAATTTCTCCTACAATTTGCAGATCATTACATGCAGGCATTAGGTGAAACGGTATACTCCGTCGGGAGATATGACCTGCTCAAGCAAAAATCCCGCCATTTCCTCTTGAAGTGCTCATATGCAGTCCTTTGGTCGGAGCCTATCCCACATCTCCAACATCTTTAAAGAAGGAGATCAATATGAATATATTAGTTGTGTGTATATATATTAGATCATGATGAAAAAAATGTGAATAGTGTTTACGTACCCAAAGATATCTTTGTTCTTTTCGGTTATAGAGCGAATGTGCTCAAAAACGTATTATGCACATACATTTGTCCCCTTTTCCTGCCTCATACAGTACTTTACGAGAATAGAATTCAATCAGATAATAATCAAGCATGATAATGGTATTGAAACTAGAATTAAAGAGATGCGCAGACGTAGCTAGTACTACTTAATTACCTTGGACCGTCGCCATTTCAGCTGTGGTTTCCATTGACCAACAACCTCTTTGATGAAGTTTTTCTAAACCCTGCCCGGCAAAGAAAATGAATAAAGGAGTTATTAATTACTTGATATCAGGAAATGAACTAAAGAGGCCGACATAGTGCGATAATGATTGAAATTACCTGTCGAGCATCAACTTCAGGCTTCTGTATTCTTCAGGGTCTTTACCTAGTGAGTCCAGTACTTCAACAATTCCCTCGTCAACTCTAATGATTAGCAGGATCCAGTGGAATCTGCGCACACGTTTGTATAAGCGGGCATGCATAACTCATCAACTACAGTTAACATTGAGTAAGCAAAAATAGAATTTGTAGTACAAGACAGTAACACTCACCTGAAGTTGTAAGGAAAAAGTATTTCTGGTCTGGTATTTAGTTCCTTCAAAAACATTAGCAAGCTATTCTCTGTGTCTTGTGGGTGGTTATTTAACACATTTTCATGAACGGTATTTGGGTCAATGAACCCAATGCCATAGACTCCATCTCTATTCATTTCAAAAATCTTCATTCTGCATATATAATACCACACAAAAGAATATAGTGAGGATAATTACAGGCAATGAACGAGCTGAGCTAGAGACTTAAATTACAGAAAGAAATCACTTACAGACAATAGCAACTGATGAGAGATTTGTCGAGTGCGTCTTGATTGAATAACTGAAAAATTTCTGGAAATTCAATCCACACATCATTTCCATGGATGTAATGCTCTGGCTTGACTTTCACCATGAGGCTCTCTCGCCCGGCCTTTACTTCTCTCAGGTACCATTTATGAAATTTGCGCATTTGCGTTGGTAGAAGCTCCTCCTCGTCAGGCCTGGCCAGAGGGTTCCCGGGGACATATTTCCATGCTAGTTCCTTCGGATCCATCGTGGGGAGTTCCTCGATGCCTAGGAGTTGTTCAACAGTGATACCCATCTCTCTAGCCGCCATCTCTGTATCAGCGTCGATTACCGCCTTATCGGTACTCACCTTGAGCGGGGGGATCGATTGCACTGCCTGTTCTCCGAGCTGGGGAACAGTTTTCCCGCTTTTATTACTACCTGTAAGGCTCGACTGCTGATTTTTTTGTTGATGCTATGACTTGCTAATAGAGCGTTCATAGTCTGATCGCCTTTTCTCCACAGTCGGTTTAGCAAGATTCAGAAAGTGTTGTACGACTTTCTCAGGTATTTTCTCCTTCGACGGCGGGGGCGGTTTCGGTGCAAAATGGGCCTGCACTTCGGAAGCCACTTGGACTTTGGTTTCGTCCTCAGTCATCTCGTAAGCCAACTTCTTTTTGGCAGGAGGATCGGGTTTCTTCTTTGGTGCTCTCTTCCGCTTTGGAGTCGGCCCATGCGGCGGAGATCGATATCGCGTACTCGCGCTGGGCTCCGTCTCGAGGTGGGGTGGATTCGGCTGACGCGGCGGAGATCGATATGGTGGCGGACTCGCGCTGCGCTCCGTCTTGAGGTGGGTTGGAGTCGGCTGACGCGGCGGACTTGGAGGAGGAGTCGGTGTCCTTGGCGTCGAGTTTGGAAAGATGATGCAATCCTTTCTCCATACAATGATACCACGTATCACTTCTCCCAGTGTCTGCTCCCCTTGACCTCCGGGAAAGTCAAGCTGTAGTGAGTCATATGCCGACAGAACTTCATCCACCCCGACACGAGCATAGCCAGGTGGAATCGGATTGCCGTGGAAGGTTGCTTCAGGGGGATTTGGTAAAGCATAGCCGTCCGCCACCTTCATGGATATGTTCTTCACTTTCATGTGTAGCTCACAACTTGTCATCTCTTCGATATCATCCACGGGGTAGCGAGCCAGCAGTGCATCATCGGCTGGGACCCCCGTGGAACCCATGCTGCTTTTCAGCATAGATGGGACGGTGCTATCCAATGCTGGATCTGCTTGCTGCTGCCACTGAGACAACCTTTCCAGGCTAAGTGTGTTGATCTGCTTCTGCTGCCGCATGAAAGCGCGTTCCAACTCCGCGTGCTTTGATTCTACCTATTGAAGCCGGTCTGCATCCTGCTTCTTCTTATCTTCCTCCTGCTTCTTCTTTCTTGCACGGCTTCTGTAACTGACGTTCCAGTCTGCAAACCCCTCAACCCACGGAACAACGCCTTTGCCTCGTGTTCATCCCGGGTGTTCAGGATTCCCGAGGGCGCGTGTAAGCTCGTCGTTCTCTCTCTTGGGCTGGAACACCCCCGTTCGAGCCGCTTCTATTGCATCAAGTAAAGCGTCTGAGGCTTCTTTAAGACTTGCCTGCTCAATAATCTCCCCTGTCTTTGGGTCCAACTTTCCCCCATGCGCATAAAACCAAGTCCTGCACCTGTCGGGCCAACCCAATGTTTTTGGAGTGACCCCTGCAGCAATCATCTTTTCCTCAGATTCATCCCACTTAGGCCAACCAGTCTTGTAGCCACCTGGCCCCAGAACATGGTGAAACTGTTTCTTCTCAGCATTGATCTTGTTTTTCCTCGACCGTTCCTTAGCTGCTTCCGATTCCTTGAACTCCACAAATAAGTCCCAGTGATCTTTTGCCTTCTCCAGTGCTCCAGTGAATACTGGAGTCTGCTTTCCTGCTTCGACGTACCAGGCCCATAATCGTTTCTTGTGGTTGCGGAATTGTGTGGCCATCTTTTGAAGATCACTCTTCTTGACTTTCTCCCGTTCTGCATCTGTTAAATGCTCTGGTAGGGTGAAATGTGACATGAGCGTTTCCCAAAGCAGATCTTTTGCTCTTTCGTCGACAAAACTAACTCCTCGATCTCCCTTTGGCTTATTCCATTCTTGAACGGAGATCGGGATTTGGTCCCTGACAATAACTCCGCACTGACGAGTAAATTTGTCCGCATTCTTTTTAGGAGCAAGCGGTTCTCCATTTGGTTTGATCTCATCGATGTTGTAGTTTATGCTAGCCTGCAACTTTTTGGCCGGGCCTCGTACTGCCCTGCTTGTAGAAGATTTGCTCGATCCGGAGGGCTAAAAGAAGAAAGATTCATTAATATATATATATATATATATATATATATATATATATATATATATATACACAAATCAATTAATACATGTAATGATCACCAAAGGCCTTATATATACCTCGCCGGTCTTTGTTAATTGAAGATCATTTCCTTCGCCATCATTGTTTGTGTGGCCTTCGTCTATTGGTTCTTCCTCAAATATTCCCTCTCCGGAATTGTTCATATATTGTGAGCCGTCATCTTCAGGTTCACCCTCTGGGTTTCGGATCATGTCGAACATGATATGCTCTTGATCATGGTCGTCTCTGCCGCTAGTGTCCATAGCTTAACTAATCCAGAAGAAAGATAAAACAATTTAGTATTCAAATTAGAATGCATCTCGAATAATATCACTAATACATCTCGAATAATCCAATTAATGCATCATCGAATATTATCGAATATAATCTCGAATACATCTCGAATATTATCACTAATACATCTCGAATAATCCAGTTAATGCATCACCGAATATTATCGAATATAATCTCGAATACATCTCGAGTATTATCACTAATACATCTCGAATATTATCATATAACATCACTAGCTAATACAGATCGAATACTATCGAATAATCCAGTTGACTCGCGGTTCCTGAGGCGCGGGCGGTGGACACCCAAAGAGAAGGAACCATCACAGGATCATAGCTCGGGTGAGATCCCTGAAGAACCTGCCAGGTATTGGAGAACCTGACGTCCAACGCAACCATGTAGCAACGGACGTGCTCGTCCTCCTCCCTGACATGGCGACGTACCACCTCCTCGGGGGCCGGCTGCCTCCGCACTGATAGTGGCCCACGCGACCGCCACCAAATAAGCTCCGGGTCGACGATGGGAGCCCGGTTCCTCACCAAGCTGCGCGCCCCGGAAAGTAGCACATCCTAGTGCCAGCCCGGCGGAGCCCAGTCCCGGACATGGCGCCTCTCAAGCAGGTTGTCGCCACCGAGTCGACGACGAGGATGCGGGCCGGCCATCGTCGACGCCAAAAATGTTTCTATGCAAATTTCACATTTTTTAAATGCTTGATTATGATTTTTGTAATTCTTGTTCACTTGATTTTGCAAATACATGAAAAACTTTTGCAAATACAACATTAAGATATTAACATTTTCCAAATAATATATTAACATGTTTTTGATCAATATTTTTAAGATATAACATTAAAATATTTTTAATACATGCTCAACTTTTTTCTATGCAACTTTTTTCTATGCAAATTCCACCGTTCATCTACATACATACATACATTGTATACATACATACATATACTAAGCATCTACAACATCTAGTGAAAAAAAAACAATCTATGAAAAAAAAGATGAACAAAAATTAAGGAGGGAGCTAGGCTCACCACCGGCTGGGATCGTCGGGGCGGAGGGAGGCAGGGAGGATGCCAGGAGGACGCCGGAGACGGAGGAGGACGCCGGAGGCAGGGAGGAGCGGTGCCGGCGCGGGCTCGGGCTGCGGCAGCTTGTGGAGGAGCGGTCGACGTCGACCGCGAGGCGGGCGCGCGCGGAGGAGCGGCGGCAGCGGGCAGCGTGGCGGCGCCGGCGCGGGCTCGGGCGGCGCTTGGGAGCAGAGCGACCGGACGGTGACGTCGAGGTCCGGCAGCCTGGCGGCGTCGATCGTGGTCTTCGGCGCTGTCGGGGGAAAATATAGATGAGTTTGGAAATTTTGCTAAGTGCCGCTTATATACAGAGACCTTTAGTGCCGGTTGGTGGCTCCAACCGGGACTAAAGGCCCCCCTTTAGTCCCGGTTGGAGCCACCAACCGGGACTAAAGGTGAATTTCACCAGGCCGAGGGGCGGGAAGCCCAGGACTTTAGTCCGGTTGGTGGTTCGCACCGGGACTAAAGGTGGGCCTTTAGTCCCGGTTGGAGCCACCAACCGGGACTAAAGGGTTGGTCCTGGCGTGGTGGAAGTTTAGTCCCACCTCGCCAAGCGAGAGGCACTTGCACCTGTTTATAAGCCCCGCTGCGATATCCGTCCCGAGCTCCTGTCTAAAGCAGGCAGTACATGCCTAACATTCATCTCTGCCCTGTTGGGCCTACTTGCCCTGCGGGCCTGCATCCTGGCCCATATAAAGTTGGGTTTCTAGTCGTATGCAGGCCATTGTGGCCTAGTAGGCGGGCATTTTATTATTTTTTGCAGATTTTTTAGTCCCGGTTGGTGGCTCCAACCGGGACTAAAGGTCTTTTCCAGTATTTTTTGTTTTTTGCTTTATTTTTTTTCATTTGTTTCTACTTACAGCCAAATATTTAGATTTTTTGAGTGAATCTTTTTGGTTTAGGTCACAAAAATTATAAACTTTCTGTTAGTGCCAGTAGTTTTCAAATTTGAATAGTTTAAATTTGAATTCTTTGAAATTTGTGTGAATCACTAGTTTGTGAATAACTTTACTTTAAAAATAGATTTTTGAGTGATTCTTTTTCCTGCTGTTTAATATTAGTGTGTTTTATCAGTATGTTCAATTTGGTAATTTTTAGGTTATTTTAAATAGGTATTTCAATCAAAAACAGATTCTGTTTAGCTCTTTTAATTTAGTTTTATAGCTCAAAAAAATCATTAAATGCATGAAAAATAGCGAATGAAGTCAGAAAGGGTTGAAAATTGATGATGTGGCTTTGAATGGTGCATGTTGAATGCACAAAAAGTCTGGAGTTAAAATAAGTTTAAAAAAATGAAATGCCTTTGTAACAGATGAGTTTTCGTCCGAAACCATGATACTTCGAAAGAGATTGTCCAGTTTGTACACGAAATGCATCCAGTTTTTGCCGTAACCCTCTCAACTTTTTAGCACATGCTATGTGGGTGAAATGATGATACCATGCCAAGTTTCAACCTTTTCAGAGTTCATTTGTAGTGCTTTTCAATTTCAGGGTCATTTAGCTCAAAAAAAATCAATAAATGCATGAAAAATAGCGTTCCTTCGCGTTTCAAATGCCAAAACACATATATACCCTAACTATTACAAAGATTCCCTCCGGTTTGTCCAAAGTGGGACTTTCCAGATAAGTCCGGAAACTCACTAGAGAAGAAAGTGATTATGGTGAAGCCGGTCACATCCTAGAGTGGGATCTTGGGGTATAAAACTTTTTCTTCGCGTGTGTCCCTTTGCGTCGTAACCATGGACAATCTTCATCATTTAACAGGATGCTTGGGTCAGTCTTCACTGTGAAGGGAGCAATTTCATGAAACTTTTCATAATCTTCTGACATGTCTGTCTTGTCCTCCACTCCCATGATGTTTCTTTTCCCTGAAAGAACTATGTGGTGCTTTGGCTCATCGTATGATCTATTCGCTTCCTTATCTTTTCTTTTTCTCGGCTTGGTAGACATGTCCTTCACATAGAAAACCTGCACCACATCATTGGCTAGGACGAATGGTTCGTCTATGTACCCAAGATTGTTGAGATCCACTGTTGTCATTCCGTACCGCGGGTCTTCCTTTACCCTGCCTCTAGTCAGATTAACCCATTTGCACCGAAACAAAGGGACCTTCAAATCATGCCCATAGTCAAGTTCCCATATCTCCTCTATGTAACCATAATATGTGTCCTTTGGCCTATTGGTGTTTGCTGCATCAAAGCGGACACCACTGTTTTGGTTGGTGCTCTTTTTATCTTGGGCGATCGTGTAAAATGTATTCCCATTTATCTCGTACCCTTTGAAAGTCGATATAGTCGAAGATGGTGACTTGGCCAGCAAGTACAGCTCATCTCCAACAGTGTCGTCATGCATGAGACGTGTTTGCAACCAACCGCCGAATGACGCCATGTGTGTACGTTTGATCCAGGGCTCAGACTGCTCCGGGTTCTTGGAGCGTACACTATCCAGGTGTTCCTCGATATACGAAGCCACCAAGCTGGAATTTTGTAGAACTGTGTAGTGTGCTTGCGCCCAAGAATGCTCGTCCATACATATTACTAAATCCTTTCCTCGCATGCCTTTTCCACCCAGTCTGCCCTCATGCCGCGATTCGGGAACACCAATCGGCTTAAGGTCAGGAATAAAGTCAACACAAAACTCAATGACCTCCTCTATTTCATGGCCCTTGGAGATGCTTCCTTCTGGCCTAGCACGGTTATGAACATATTTCTTTAAGACTCCCATGAACCTCTCAAAGGAGAACATATTGTGTAGAAATACAGGACCCAGAATGGCAATCTTGTCGACTAGGTGAACTAGGACGTGCGTCATGATATTGAAGAAGGATGGTGGGAACACCAACTCGAAACTAACAACACATTGCACCAAATCATTCTGTAACCATGGTAGGATTTCTGGATCGATTACCTTCTGAGAGATTACATTGAGGAATGCACATAGCTTCACAATGGCTAATCGAACGTTGTCCGGTAGAAGCCCCCTCAATGCAACCGGAAGCAATTGCGTCATAATCATGTGGCAGTCATGAGACTTTAGGTTCTGGAACTTTTTCTCTGCCATATTTATTATTCCCTTTATATTCGACGAGAAGCCTGACGGGACCTTCATACTGAGCAGGCATTCAAAGAAGATTTCCTTCTCTTCTTTGGTAAGAGCGTAGCTGGCAGGACCTTGATACTGCTTTGGATGCATGCCGTCTTTTCCGTGCATACGTTCCTGGTCCTCCCATGCCTCTGGTGTATCTTTTGTCTTCCCATACACGCCCAAGAAGCCTAGCAGGTTCACGCAAAGATTCTTCATCACGTGCATCACGCCGATTGCAGAGCGGACCTCTAGGTCTTTCCAATAGGGTAGGTCCCAAAATATAGATTTCTTCTTCCACATGGGTGCGTGTCCGTCAGCGTCATTTGGAACAGATTGTCCGCCAGGACCCTTTCCAAAGATTACTTTTAAATCCTTGACCATATCAAGTATATCATCACCAGTACGGTGGCGAGGCTTATTCCGGTGATCTGCCTCACCTTTGAAATGCTTGCCTTTCTTTCTTAAGAGATGCTTGATCGGAAGAAATCGACGATGTCCCAGGTACACATTCTTCTTACATTTATCCAAATATATACTTTCGGTATCCCTTGTTTGTCTGTCCTAAAAGGTTACTAAGAGCAGGCCAATCATTGATGGTTACAAACAGCAACGCTCGTAGGTCAAATTCCTGCTGTTTGTGCTCATCCCACACACGTACACCTTTTATGTCCCACAGCTGTAAAAGTTCTTCAACTAATGGCCTTAGGTACACATCAATGTCGTTGCCGGGTTGCTTGGGGCCTTGGATGAGCACTGGCATCATAATGAACTTCCGCTTCATGCACAACCAAGGAGGAAGGTTATAGATACATAGAGTCACATGCCAGGTGCTATGATTGCTGCTCTGCTCCCCAAAAGGATTAATGCCATCTGCACTTATACCAAACCATAAGTTCCTTGTGTCACCTGCAAACTCCAGCCACTTTCTCTCGATTTTTCTCCACTGCGACCCGTCAGCGGGTACTCTCAACTTCCCGTCTTTCTTACAGTCTTCTTTGTGCCATCGCAACAACTTGGCATGCTCTTTGTTTTGGAACAAATGTTTCAACCGTGGTATTATAGGAGCATACCACATCACCTTGGCAGGAATCCTCTTCCTGGGGCGCTCGCCCTCAACATCATCACCAGGGTCATCGCGGCTGATCTTATAGCGCAATGCACCGCATACCGGGCATGTATTCAAATTCTCGTACTCCTCACCATGGTAGAGGATGCAGTCATTAGGGCATGCATGTATCTTTTGCACCTCTAATCCTAGAGGGCAGACAGCCTTCTTTGCTTTGTACGTACTGTCGGGCAATTTGTTGTCCTTTGGAAGCATCTTCTTTAACATTTTCAGCAACTTTTCAAATCCCTTGTCAGATACACCATTCTCTGCCTTCCATTGCAGCAATTCCAGTGTGGTACCCAGCTTTTTCTTGTCATCTTTGCAATTTGGGTACAACAATTTTTTGTGATCCTCTAACATGCGCTGCAACTTCAACTTCTCCTTTTCACTTTCGCAGTTTCTCTTTGTATCAGCAATGGCCCGACCAAGATCATCAGCGGGCTCATCTGATGCCTCTTCTTCAGCTTCTTCTTCTTCATTCTCTTCCCCCATTGTAGTACCATCGTATTCAGGGAACTCAGGATAGTTGTCATCATCCTCTTCTTCATTCTCTTCCATTAGAACCCCTCTTTCTCCGTGCTTGGTCCAACAGTTATAGCCAGACATGAAACCGGGCGTAAACAGGTGGATGTGAATGACTTTTGAGCTAGAGTAATTCCTATCATTCTTACAGACACCACATGGACAACACATAAAACCATTCCGCATGTTTGCCTCAGCCGCACACAGAAAACTATGCACGCGATTAATGAACTGGGGAGAGCGTCAGTCATCGTACATCCATTGCCGACTCATCTTCATTACACAACATCAAAAAGACCAAATTAATACAAGTTCATACATAAAGTTCATACACACTTATTCTCATAAAACTACATAAAACTATCTAGCTAAAGCATTTAAATGCAACAACAAATGCGATCAAAATCGCAACTAAGGTAATAATTGATCCAACAGCATAATGATACCAAGCCTCTTTATTAACAGCATATTTTCTAATCTTTCTAATCTTCAAGCGCATTGCATCCATCTTGATCTTGTGATCATCGACGACATCGGCAACATACAACTCCAATTTCATCTTCTCTTCTTCAATTCTTTTCAATTTTTCTTTCAAATACTCGTTTTCTTCTTCAACTAAATTTAGCTTCTCGACAAGAGGGTCGGTTGCAATTTCCGGTTCACATACCTCCTAGATAAAAATATCTATGTCAACTTGATGGGCATAATTGTCATAAACACGAAATGCAACAAATAGTTATAAAAGAGAATATACCACATCTGAATCATAAACCAGACGAGGGCTGACAGGGACGCATATCAAAGTCATGGCACTATGTATAACAAACAATCATACAAGTAAGAAAATTATACAACTAACTATCTAAATCATACAAATAAGATTTTTTTATAAAAAGGATAAGAACAATAGGCTCACCAAGGTGGTGCCGGCGACGTGTGGCACCCCGGCTCAGAGAAGACCGGAACGACCCATATTCCAGCCCAAGGACAAGTCTTCTGGAATACGGCACTGCTGGCATAGAACAAATCAGCTCATAAATACTATGAATAAAAATTACAACGAATACGAAGCTCTATGCTAACAGCGGAATAACCTGAGGAAGCGGAGCAACTCTCGGCAGCGGAACAACGCCTGTGGTGATGAACTCCACTCCACAGGGACTCTGGCTGGAACGCTTAGCCTAGCTCGCAAACTCGACATTCACGACAAGCAAACAATCATGGCATGACCTGCAAACTGGCATGATACGCCAGGTGAGTACTTTGAATGTACTCGCAAGCTCAAGACAACCAAACAATGCAGCAAACAATAGCATGACAGTTATCATATTAAATATTTAAGTGCTTCACTTACTGTTCCAGTCATCAAAGAATACTCGCTGAGTACTCCCGATCACAATATGAGTTCTTCCATCAATATTATCATTAATACAGTTGATCTGGTTGATCTCCTACTGAGGTCTGGACGGGCGTCCATAACCGCGGACACGGCTATTCGAATAGTTTTACACTCTGCAGAGGTTGTACACTTTACCCACACCATGAAGCAACCGGTCCATATTCCTCGAAAGTCAGCTTCGGGTGGATCCGTATTACTTCAACAAGACCTGCCTGACCTGTGATCTTTCATCGTACCACTGGCATCCTTCCTCCCCCGGAGGTTAGCCTTGGGTAGCCCCAGTGCCTATACGGGCTCCTGCCACCGCGCGCGTGGCCAAACTCTGTAGACCCAAACGGGGTTCTACTGTCCCAAACGGGGACGCCGGCAAAACTCAACAATCCATTGGGCTCTCAGGATTACCACCGCTTGCCTGATCAGGGCAGCATGCCATGCATAACCCTCCCTAGTATGGCGATACCAGCGAAAGATCACGCAGTCGGGCATAGTCAGGGCCGTCCCATACCGGCAAATGTGGTTGCACGATAATCCCGGACAGGTGGCTCATGATCAACCACTACTGTTGTCAAAATATTTTAGTGGTTCATCACAATTCTTAAGCATTTACACAATATTATGAATTACCATATAGCAGGTGAATGAAAATAATACATTTACAAGTAATTTAATTAAATTTGAAATACTATTGTAATGCTTCATAGAATGGGAGTCCTGGCTTGCCTGGGATGAAGGATCCACCGGGAAGGAGTGCGGAGAGGCCGCGGAGGGATTGCCAGAAAACAGTTCTCTCTCGGAGGGGGGACTGTTTGTGGCAAGGGCAAAATGGTAATTTCCACTATGTGAACACACTGTGGAAATTATCCCAAAAGAACGGGCTCGAGGAGACGAAGAGGTGGCCGCTGGAATCACCTCGATCGGAGTCCCGAGCAAAAAGTTACGCACGTTTGTTCGTTAGCATAGAAACAAACAAAATAGTGTCCGTTTTCTCTGCTAACTAGCAAACGCCCGCAACCTAAGGGTTTCGGCCGCGGCAGAGAAAATGAAAGCGTCTTTTTACAGAATACGCTTTCACTCAAACTGACAGCGGGCCCGGGTTGACTTTGCCTCTCTCTCAATGACGGCCGGGGCCCGCCTTATCTTCTCTCTCCTCCCCTGGTCGTCCTCTCCCTGCTGCTGACCGAAGACAGAGGCAGAGGTGAGGCCACTCGCCGGCGACGGCCCCGGCGTCTCCGGCTGTCCCCGGCGGAGCTGGGACCACCGGCGGCTTCAGGAGGAGACGGCGCATCCGACCAGATGCAGCACGCGCGCCGGGGAGGACTGGAAGAGCGGCGGCGAGCGGGGGCAGAAGATGGCGGCTCCGGTCGATTTGAGGCCTCCGATGACCGAGGAGGATGGGCGAGGAGGCGGAGACGGACAGCGGCAGCTGGGGAGTCCAGCAAAGGGCTCGGAGGAGGCGGGGGTGGGCTGGCTAGCTCGAATTTGAGCGAGGCCAGACGATGGCCATGGCGATTGGAGAAGAAATGGGCACCGGGGCGAGCTCCTACGGGCAGGGAAGGGTCTAGGAGGGAGAGGAGAAGAGGCTGAGGAGCTCGGGGAGGGCTTGGTCTGGCTATATATAGTCGGACGACGAGGCGGATAAGGATGGCCGCGGGGATGAGCTGTCCGCGGCACTGGAGCACGGAGGCGACCGCTCGAGCACGGCCACGGCGTCGGCAAGCGGCCGACCTGACGGGCATTCAATGCCACGCGACGGCTCAGGGAGGAAGAGGCCAAAGGCGGGGGAAGACGACGGGCACGGGGAGAACAGAAGAATGGCGGGACTCGCCACAGCGCGACGAGATGGAACGGGGAGGGGGAGAAGGGTCCAGAGGGGGCGCGAGGACGCGGGGAGGCTGCTGGACATAACTAGAGGAGCGGGGGCTGGCCGGAGGTGACTCAACGGGGCTGACCAGATGCAGAGTGCCACTTTGGCATGGTCTCTTCGTGGTCACCACGGCCAACACCTGTCCTGGCATCTTCCTGGATGAAACATCATGTCCACGGGTTGCCTCAAAGCTCAAATAGATAAGATATGGAGCTGGGATCAACTGGAAAGCTCTGGAGAGGGATATACTTGCAGAAACAGATTTTAACAGCAAACTTGGAGAGGAAGAGGAGGTCAAGAGGAAGGGGATAAGGACCAACCAGAATGTCACAGAGGTTTAGCATAGAAAGGACTAGATTCCTGCCAAATTTGGTGGCAATTGAATCAAATATGAATGCACTTCCTTTGAAAATGCACAATCTGGTCCAGAAGCTAAACCTGGATGTGGCACTCATTTGGCTTAGGGAAAATGAGATGAATTTTGGAGGAGGCTAGGGATTTGGTCATATGAGGTTGCCATATAAATTTCATGCCATTTGAGAAAGCCAAATTAGCACTTCCTTCATAATGGTCCTCTCTGACCAGAAACTTGAAAGAATTACTGGGAATGAATGGATTGATGAAATGAGCCTAAATTTGGAGGAGATCAATCATTTGAGCCTATGGAGTCACTGTAAAAGTTTCATAACATTTTCATAAATATAAATGGTACTTCCTTCACAATGCTCCATTCTGGACAGAAACCAGATGGAATTATTTGGAGAAAATGGCTCGATGAAATGATGTGAATTTTTCATACTCACATCATATATGGAATTTGAGGTCCTAGATTAATTTGAGAATTTTTGAAGCAGTATAAAATATAGTTGCTTCACAACCTCAAAATTAATCCAGAAACAAGAATTGGATGATGCTCTCAAAAGTTGAGCTATGGAACTTGGGATTTTGATTGAAATGGGAAAGATATGGATGGAAGAGTGTCCTGGTAAATTTTCAGCAATTATGAAGCAATATAAAATATGGTTGCTTCACAACAGGAAAATCTGACCAGAAACAGAGATTTGATGCTGAGGTCAAATGGAGCATGGGATGATGCTCAAATCTTGAGGAGAGCCATTATTTGAGCATAAGAAGATGCATACCAAGTTTCAACTTATTGGCATACTCTTAGCTAGCACTTGCTTCACAAAGCTTCCTCTGGGTCAGAAACTTTGGAAATTTGCCAAGAAATATTTATCAACCAAATTGAGTTGAATTTTGGCATGTGGCAATGATCTGGATAGGAAAGAGTCCCCAGAAATTTTGAGAGCAAGGGAACCAAGATAAATGGCACTTGCTTCACAAACTGCCATCTGGGACAGAATAGGAAAAGGAATATTGGAGAGATATTTTTGAACATGACAAGGAAGGGTTTTGACATATTTGAGGAAGATATGATCCAAACAATTTATGGGAATTATTTGGGAATTTTTGGAATGATGGAAATGTGGGTTGCTTCACAACCCAGAGCAAACAGGGTTATTCCTTTATTAGGAAAAGGAATATTCCCAAGAAAAGAATATTGGGATTGGCTCAGGATGGATATGGAAGGGTCTTGGAATGGGTTTTGAGGTTGGCAAGCCACTAGGGAAGAGAAATCAAGGGTGATCCTTCCAGGTTCCAAGACTATCAAACCACGAAGAAGCAAAACCAGACCAAAATCAAAAGAAAAAAAATGGGCAAAAACCAGGGTGTTACAAACCTACCCCCCTTAAAGAAATCTCGTCCTCGAGATTTGATTGCTCAGGGGTTAAACATAAATATCCCCACTTGAGGAAACCGTTTCCAACTCGGGTTTCCTTTTTGCTTTTTGTACAATGTTCCCGCTGGATTTTATCTGACCCACTGCCTGGCTTTGATGTGGTTTGTTTCACTGAATTCTCATTCTGGCAGATTTCACCTCAGATATTAATCTGACTTCAATCCTTTTATGTCTGTTGGTTTATCTGGGTGCAATGGCTTATCCTGACTGAAATATCGGTCCTTATCGCAAGTCCGAGAGTTGTTCCTCATGGACGTGTTGTAATACAGTCCCATATGGTCGGTCGTCCATAGAGTTGTGAACATGTTATTTCGGTGAACACGACATCTTTTACTCTTTGCATTGGGTGGCTTCAAATGACTGTGTATCTTCCAGACTCATCTGGTGCTGTGAATCATACTGTTTCTCCTGGCAAAATCTGATTTTTTTTTGCAGGGGTTACGGAAACATCTTGGCTATGTTCACTGCCCTTAGCATCACATTTGTACCAACGACTTGGCTATATCCGGTCGTGACCAGCGTAAAGGGTACAACCTTATAACGGCATTATCTGCAAGCTTAACTGGCGGTGGTCCTAGCAGGAAGATTTTGTTCACAGCAGGCTATCCTTAAACTGATTTCCATAGATGCGGACACATGCTTTGATATAGTTATCATCCTTCTGGTCGTGCTGTCTGACATGCTTGGATATCCACTTCTGACGATTCTGAGAATATAGAGCTGGCTGAGCGGGTTGACTCAATCTGGGGTCCTTGCAAATGGAGTAGACCCCGTGGGTGTGTATCCACGGTGATTGGTACCGAACCAGACTGTGTTGAATATCTGTACCATGTTGATCTTGCAACCATTCTCATACCTGTATGGCCAATCTTGCTCCTTCATTGTGGTTCTCTTTGCCTGGATCCTTAGCTGAAAGAGCTTGGCCTGATGTGTTCTTGATTCTTCGGATGACCATGGGTGCTGCCAGGTACAACATTCCGACAGACATATTACTTGACAAGTTGTAGGGTAACGACCGTCTGAACCCTTGGATGAAACCGGCAAATAAACCAGTAGCCACCAGAACGGTCTTTACAACTCAGATCTGGGACATTACTGGAATAACTCGACCCCGACTCAAGACGGCTGAAAAGCAGCTCAGAGCATGAGACGGCATCGATAAGAAGAAAGTAGCAGTTCCCTAAGACGGCTGAAAACAGCTCAGAGCATAGGGTCGCTGCTACAAAAAGAAATTCAACAACTGTCCGAGACTGCCGAAAAGCAGCTCAGAACACGGGCCAGTTGCTGAGAAGAGAAATAAAAGTCGGCATCCACCCCGGACGGCTGAAAACAGCTCAGAACACAGGCGTGGTGTCGTTACCAAAGAAAGATGGGCAAGGGTTCATCCGTGTTCCATACATCTTATCCATGGGTGGTTGGTCGTCCCACTGAAGTGTATAACTGGCGTTCTTATTCTTCTTACATAGCTCATGCAAGAGTCGGATTCTTACCGGGCTGGCATCATTGTATGATTGACTCATATGGCCTTGGTAGCATGTCCACCATATCTATTGAGTATATGCAGCTGAGTGCTTGATTCCTGAAGCAGGCTTGTGTCCTGACTGACTTTTTGCCTTCTAATCAACTGTTGCGGATCTGATCCTTGGAATGCATGGTCATATGCTGCCAACTGTCGGTGGAATAGCTTGTACTGATGTCAATGTGATACCTTGCTGACGAAGGTTGCCCATCTTGTATTGGAAGCCATCGAGAGTATCTTGCTGAGGAGGACTGAATTGCTCGTACTCAAAATTTTTATCAAATGGCTTTCTAAAGAAGACTAGGTACCGTACCTCATAAGTTTTCCTTCTCAAGGACTTGCTAGGGGAGACTCGGTACCTTCGAGTTTGCAGCGATATCTTGTTGAGGAAGCCCGAGTACCTTGCATCAAAAGATGTTCGTGTGTCGTATCGAGGAAGACACAAGAATCCTTGCATAGTACGCTTCTCTGGTAGCTTGCGGAGAAGGACTAGGTTGCCCATATCTGAGACTTTCCTTTTTGCCATATGCAAGCTAAGTGCATATATATATGTCCCTTAATGTTTCTGCTGTCGGTTACTTGTTGTATGCAACAGGGTATTCGGCTATTCTTCTTGCTGAAGACTAAGTTCATAGCACATTCGGACTTGCTTCCAGAATATAGTAGGTTCCAAGTTGTACTCATAGCAGATTCAACCCGTGTATATGAATCATACCTTTGACTTGAAATGTTCTGTGGATCAGGCACACAGTCTGTCGTCTCACTGATACGAAGATTACTGCTGCGAAGATGGTACTGATGTGTACTTGATGCGGATAACCAATCCGGCCAGGATATCCTTTATATTGAGGCCCGATATTCATGATATAATGCAGTCTGCTAAAAATTCCATATTGCTGAGCTGAGCTTCCAAAGGATTGCCTTTACTGATTTCTTTGAGTCCAGTGTCGGTGGGCAACTTCCATAAGGGGAAAATAAGGTAACACCAAGGGCCCAAAGAAACGGCAAAAGCACACAAGATCACACCCAAGCAATAGTATGCATTCCTATTTAAGCACACGAATCTCGCAAGAACTTCGGTATTACGGTCTACATGCTGTGGCGGTGTGCACGATAGTGAACTCATGTGTGGAAGGAGTTGGTGTAAACAACGCTACACCAAACAGGGGCTTACACCGGTTCCATCTGGACGGACACGGTGACGAGGACGAACTTGGTGATCGTGGGTCGGAACACAAGGGTCACGACCGCATCATCATCAAGCGTACGGGGAAAATCCGTACTCGCCTCGAGAATGGATGGCAGAGAAAGATAGCAAGGGAAAGAAAAGCTTGTGACATTGCCCTGCTCTGATACCAACGCTTGTGGCACCCCGGCTCAGAGAAGACCGGAACGCCCCGTATTCCAGCCCAAGGACAAGTCTTCTGGAATACGGCACTGCTGGCATAGAACAAATCAGCTCATAAATACTATGAATAAAAATTACAACGAATACGAAGCTCTATGCTAACAGCGGAATAACCTGAGGAAGCGGAGCAACTCTCGGCAGCGGAACAACACCTGTGGTGATGAACTCCACTCCACAGGGACTCTGGCTCGAACGCTTAGCCTAGCTCGCAAACTCGACATTCACGACAAGCAAACAATCATGGCATGACCTGCAAACTGGCATGATACGCCAGGTGAGTACTTTGAATGTACTCGCAAGCTCAAGACAACCAAACAATGCAGCAAACAATAGCATGACAGTTATCATATTAAATATTTAAGTGCTTCACTTACTGTTCCAGTCATCAAAGAATACTCGCTGAGTACTCCCGATCACAATATGAGTTCTTCCATCAATATTATCATTAATACAGTTGATCTGGTTGATCTCCTACTGAGGTCTGGACGGGCGTCCATAACCGCGGACACGGCTATTCGAATAGTTTTACACTCTGCAGAGGTTGTACACTTTACCCACACCATGAAGCAACCGGTCCATATTCCTCGAAAGTCAGCTTCGGGTGGATCCGTATTACTTCAACAAGACCTGCCTGACCTGTGATCTTTCATCGTACCACCGGCATCCTTCCTCCCCCGGAGGTCAGCCTTGGGTAGCCCCAGTGCCTATACGGGCTCCTGCCACCACGCGCGTGGCCAAACTCTGTAGACCCAAACGGGGTTCTACTGTCCCAAACGGGGACGCCGGCAAAACTCAACAATCCATTGGGCTCTCAGGATTACCACCGCTTGCCTGATCAGGGCAGCATGCCATGCATAACCCTCCCTAGTATGGCGATACCGGCGAAAGATCACGCAGTCGGGCATAGTCAGGGCCGTCCCATACCGGCAAATGTGGTTGCACGATAATCCCGGACAGGTGGCTCATGATCAACCACTACTGTTGTCAAAATATTTTAGTGGTTCATCACAATTCTTAAGCATTTACACAATATTATGAATTACCATATAGCAGGTGAATGAAAATAATACATTTACAAGTAATTTAATTAAATTTGAAATACTATTGTAATGCTTCATAGAATGGGAGTCCTGGCTTGCCTGGGATGAAGGATCCACCGGGAAGGAGTGCGGAGAGGCCGCGGAGGGATTGCCAGAAAACAGTTCTCTCTCGGAGGGGGGACTGTTTGTGGCAAGGGCAAAATGGTAATTTCCACTATGTGAACACACTGTGGAAATTATCCCAAAAGAACGGGCTCGAGGAGATGAAGAGGTGGCCGCTGGAATCACCTCGATCGGAGTCCCGAGCAAAAAGTTACGCACGTTTGTTCGTTAGCATAGAAACAAACAAAATAGTGTCCGTTTTCTCTGCTAACTAGCAAACGCCCGCAACCTAAGGGTTTCGGCCGCGGCAGAGAGAATGAAAGCGTCTTTTTACAGAATACGCTTTCACTCAAACTGACAGCGGGCCCGGGTTGACTTTGCCTCTCTCTCAATGATGGCCGGGGCCCGCCTTATCTTCTCTCTCCTCCCCTGGTCGTCCTCTCCCTGCTGCTGACCGAAGACAGAGGCAGAGGCGAGGCCACTCGCCGGCGACGGCCCCGGCGTCTCCGGCTGTCCCCGGCGGAGCTGGGACCACCGGCGGCTTCAGGAGGAGACGGCGCATCCGACCAGATGCAGCACGCGCGCCGGGGAGGACTGGAAGAGCGGCGGCGAGCGGGGGCAGAAGATGGCGGCTCCGGTCGATTTGAGGCCTCCGATGACCGAGGAGGATGGGCGAGGAGGCGGAGACGGACAGCGGCAGCTGGGGAGTCCAGCAAAGGGCTCGGAGGAGGCGGGGGTGGGCTGGCTAGCTCGAATTTGAGCGAGGCCAGACGATGGCCATGGCGATTGGAGAAGAAATGGGCATCGGGGCGAGCTCCTATGGGCAGGGAAGGGTCTAGGAGGGAGAGGAGAAGAGGCTGAGGAGCTCGGGGAGGGCTTGGGCTGGCTATATATAGTCGGACGACGAGGCGGATAAGGATGGCCGCGGGGATGAGCTGTCCGCGGCACTGGAGCACGGAGGCGACCGCTCGAGCACGGCCACGGCGTCGGCAAGCGGCCGACCTGACGGGCATTCAATGCCACGCGACGGCTCAGGGAGGAAGAGGCCAAAGGCGGGGGAAGACGACGGGCACGGGGAGAACAGAAGAATGGCGGGACTCGCCACAGCGCGACGAGATGGAACGGGGAGGGGGAGAAGGGTCCAGAGGGGGCGCGAGGACGCGGGGAGGCTGCTGGACATAACTAGAGGAGCGGGGGCTGGCCGGAGGTGACTCAACGGGGCTGACCAGATGCAGAGTGCCACTTTGGCATGGTCTCTTCGTGGTCACCACGGCCAACACCTGTCCTGGCATCTTCCTGGATGAAACATCATGTCCACGGGTTGCCTCAAAGCTCAAATAGATAAGATATGGAGCTGGGATCAACTGGAAAGCTCTGGAAAGGGATATACTTGCAGAAACAGATTTTAACAGCAAACTTGGAGAGGAAGAGGAGGTCAAGAGGAAGGGGATAAGGACCAACCAGAATGTCACAGAGGTTTAGCATAGAAAGGACTAGATTCCTGCCAAATTTGGTGGCAATTGAATCAAATATGAATGCACTTCCTTTGAAAATGCACAATCTGGTCCAGAAGCTAAACCTGGATGTGGCACTCATTTGGCTTAGGGAAAATGAGATGAATTTTGGAGGAGGCTAGGGATTTGGTCATATGAGGTTGCCATATAAATTTCATGCCATTTGAGAAAGCCAAATTAGCACTTCCTTCATAATGGTCCTCTCTGACCAGAAACTTGAAAGAATTACTGGGAATGAATGGATTGATGAAATGAGCCTAAATTTGGAGGAGATCAATCATTTGAGCCTATGGAGTCACTGTAAAAGTTTCATACCATTTTCATAAATATAAATGGTACTTCCTTCACAATGCTCCATTCTGGACAGAAACCAGATGGAATTATTTGGAGAAAATGGCTCGATGAAATGATGTGAATTTTTGCATACTCACATCATATATGGAATTTGAGGTCCTGGATTAATTTGAGAATTTTTGAAGCAGTATAAAATATAGTTGCTTCACAACCTCAAAATTAATCCAGAAACAAGAATTGGATGATGCTCTCAAAAGTTGAGCTATGGAACTTGGGATTTTGATTGAAATGGGAAAGATATGGATGGAAGAGTGTCCTGGTAAATTTTCAGCAATTATGAAGCAATATAAAATATGGTTGCTTCACAACAGGAAAATCTGACCAGAAACAGAGATTTGATGCTGAGGTCAAATGGAACATGGGATGATGCTCAAATCTTGAGGAGAGCCATTATTTGAGCATAAGAAGATGCATACCAAGTTTCAACTTATTGGCATACTCTTAGCTAGCACTTGCTTCACAAAGCTTCCTCTGGGTCAGAAACTTTGGAAATTTGCCAAGAAATATTTATCAACCAAATTGAGTTGAATTTTGGCATGTGGCAATGATCTGGATAGGAAAGAGTCCCCAAAAATTTTGAGAGCAAGGGAACCAAGATAAATGGCACTTGCTTCACAAACTGCCATCTGGGACAGAATAGGAAAAGGAATATTGGAGAGATATTTTTGAACATGACAAGGAAGGGTTTTGACATATTTGAGGAAGATATGATCCAAACAATTTATGGGAATTATTTGGGAATTTTTGGAATGATGGAAATGTGGGTTGCTTCACAACCCAGAGCAAACAGGGTTATTCCTTTATTAGGAAAAGGAATATTCCCAAGAAAAGAATATTGGGATTGGCTCAGGATGGATATGGAAGGGTCTTGGAATGGGTTTTGAGGTTGGCAAGCCACTAGGGAAGAGAAATCAAGGGTGATCCTTCCAGGTTCCAAGACTATCAAACCACGAAGAAGCAAAACCAGACCAAAATCAAAAGAAAAAAAATGGGCAAAAACCAGGGTGTTACACGACGGGATGGTGCGGGCGATCGATGGTGGTTAGGACGGGCCCGGGAAGGCACTAAGTAAACCACACCTACACATATGCAAACTAAGAAGTTAATTTGAGCTCAAATTGCATATAAATCAAATAAACTCCCACATAATTACTCCCAAACTAAAACCCACAGATCACTGTACTTTATAGAGCATTGCACGAGCTAATCTAGCAATGAGAGATGAAAGGACAAAGTTGCTAACCTTTGTGAACACTTGGATAGATGGGGTGCCTTCAAATCTTGACAAATCTTTGGCAAAAATGGAGGATGAGCTCGAGCAAGGGGAAGAACAGAGGAGAGAAAGGGGAAAATAGAGAGAATGGGCTCGGGCTAGAAGAAGGGTTTATATAGGGACGTCTTTAGTCCCGGTTGGTTATACAAACCGGGACTAAAGGGGCTCGTGGGGCCCCAGCCTGACACTAGCCTGCCACCACCCCTTTAGTCCCAGTTTGTATCACAAACCGGGACTATAAAGTCCACCTCTAGTCCTAGTTTGTGATACAAACCGGGACTAAAGGGTCTCGTGGGGGCCCCAGCCTGACACCAGCCTGCCACCACTCCTTTAGTCCCGGTTTGTATTACAAACTAGGACTATAGGTACAAAATGAACCGGGACTAATGATGCCCGTGCCCCCGACCGCTCCTAGCCGTTGGAACCGGGACTAATGGTCACAGTAGTCCCGGGCCGTAATCAAACCGGGACTAAAGGGGCGGACGAAAGGTCTGTTTTCTACTAGTGCTAATGGCTGCTATATAAATATACTTGTAGAAATATATGAAAATGGCCATTCTCGATTCGCCTTGACTATAGAAAATCTTCCCCAAATCCGAGTTCATGCACGCCCCGCCCATCCTATCAGGCGTTTTTTTTATACACAAGCCATCAAGCGTGTTGGTTGTCACTTGTTACGCAAATGTGCAAACTGAAGAGCAAACAACACTTCACGATGGACACTCATACATGGAAAATTCAGCTGCTCCTGTCATGGCGTGGTCATGGAAAATACGCACGCACGAACTAGCCATGTCACCGTGCACGTAGGATCCGCCCCCATCTAGACACGCGCTGGAGTCACCCTGGCCGCCGCACGACAAGGATCCGCCCGCCCGTCGCGCGGTCCCAGGATCCATGCCCATCGCTGCGAGCTAGATTCGCGTCAAAAACGACAAAATTGACTTGAGGACAAAAAGAATTCACAAACTGAACTGTGTTTGAAAAAATTTCACCTAGCTAACCTTTGTGTGCAGCGCCCGACAGTCAGGCGCTGCACTGCAACCATGTAAGCCTCACATGCAACTGTGTAACGCACATTGACGTCCGAGTGAACCACCTTGTGTGGACGATAATGCGTGACCGAGTAGTTGTCTAGCCACATCTTCAATTGCAACAAGGTTTCGAATTTCGACCCGGTTGAAATCCCGTTCTTGCCGTCTTCCAAATCCCGGTGAGAAGATGGCCTAACTCCAAGACATACATCTTTGCCACCGTCCACCATGGCTTCATCCACGAGACTAACATCCTTGAACAATGGTGTCCGATGATCCCGCCCGAATACCTTCTCGAAAGCTTTGGCCTCCTTCATCGTGAACCCCTCCTCATCAAGTTCTTCATCGGGACCTTCGTCATCCGACTCCGATGCATAGCCACGGGAATAAGGGATGGGATGGTCCATTGTCTCCTTCACATGATATTTGTCGAGATCACCCACATTGTTGTCATGGAGATCAACTTCATTGTCATTGTCCTCATACTCATCATTCTCCTCTTGTAAAGCTTCATTTTTGTTGTTTGAAATCGGGCTCAATGTTGGCCTCACTTGTTGAGTCAAAGGAGGTTCACTCATTTCATCTTGGTTCATCGGTGGGGGACTACTAGCAACCAATGGGGAGGCGTTTCGGTTCAAGTCCAAATGCAAACTAGACTCAACCTTCTTCATAGCAAATAACTCAAGATCCTTGTCTACTGATTCGGCCACCGTCTCCTTGTATGCAACCCAACGTTGCTCGGAGTTCACACGCATGGTCTTCCAACGGATGTGCATTCCAAAACCCACATTATGCCTTCCCTCCAACTCAACGATATCACTTGGGTCCATCCAATTCAAATCTTTCCTAACTTGTTCCAATACCTCGGCATAGCTAGGACTACTCTCAAACACCATGTCAACCTCATCCGGGTCCGGTTCAATATTGCCTTTCAAAAAGGCATCTTTGTCCACATGAAGAACATAAACACATGTTCTTCCCATCCCTAAAATAATTAAAACAACACAATGAAAAATATATTTCATAAGTAGTCATGCCAATATTAACTCAAAATCCATAGCCCTAACATAGATATCAAACAATAACCCCAATCCCAACTTAACAACAACCATAACCCTAACCCTAACATACAAACAACCCTAACCCTAACCCTAACCCCAACATAACAAGAACCATAGCCCTAACCCTAACATACTAAGAAGCCTAACCCTAGCATAATGTCAAACAATCATCTCATATCTCCATATAAATTGCAAAATCCATGAAGAACTAGGGTTTGCCTAACCCTAGCAAAAATTGAGCAAATGTGAGCATTTTTTGGATGAAAAACACGGGATCGGAGGAGATTACCTTGCAGAAGGGATTGGGTTCGAAATCCACGGAGAAAATCTTCAGATTTGGAAGGAGGAGGGGGAGAGAGGGGGAGAGGGGGAGAGAGGGTGTTGTTGGAAATATGCCCTAGAGGCAATAATAAAATGGTTATTATTATATTTCCTTGTTCATGATAATCATTTATTGTCCATGCTATAATTGTATTGGTTGGAAACACAAATACATGTGTGGATACATAGACAACAACATGTCCCTAGTGAGCCTCTACCGGACTAGCTCGTTGATCAAAGATGGCCATGGTTTCCTGGTCATAGACATGAGTTGTCATTTGATAACGGGATCACAATATTAGGAGAATGATGTGATGGACAAGACCCAAACTATGAACGTAGCATATGATCGTGTCAAGTTTATTGCTATCGTTTTTTGCATGTCAAGTATCTGTTCCTATGACCATGAGATCATGCAACTCACTGACACCGGAGGAGTACCTTGTGTGTATCAAACGTCACAACGTAACTGGGTGACTATAAAGGTGCTCTACAGGTATCTCCGAGGATGTCTTTTGAGTTGGCATGGATCAAGACTGGGATTTGTCACTCCGTATGACGGAAAGGTATCTCAGGGCCCACTCGGTAATACAGCATCACGATAAGCTTGCAAGCAATGTGACTAAAGAGTTAGCCACGTGATCTTGTATTACGGAATGAGTAAAGAGACTTGCCAGTAATGAGATTGAACTAGGTATGGAGATACCGACGATCGAATCTCGGGCAAGTAACATACCAATGGACAAAGGGAACTGCATACGGGATTGACTGAATCCTTGACATCGAGGTTCGACCGATAAAGATCTTCGTAGAATATGTAGGAACCAATATGGGCATCCAGGTCCCGCTATTGGTTATTGACCGTGGAGGTGTCTCGGTCATGTCTGCATAGTTCTCGAACCCACAAGGTCTACACACTTAACGTTTGGTGACGATATAAGTATAGTCGAGTTATTATGTTGGTGAGCGAAGGTTGTTCAGAGTCCTGGATGAGATCCCGGACATGACGAGGAACTTCGGAATGGTCCGGAGATGAAGATCGATATATAGGATGAAGGGAATCGGAGTCCGAAAGTGTTCCGGGGGTACCGGGTTATGACCGGGAGAACCGAAAGGGGTTTCGGGGGGCCCAGGCAAGTGTTGGGGGGCCTCATGGGCCAAGGGGAGGAAGCACACCAGCCCACTAAGGGGCTGTGCGCCCCCCTCACCCCATCCCATGATCACCAGAGGGGATGGGGCGCCCCCCCTAGGGCTGCCTCCACCTGGCTTGGGGGGCAAGTCACCCTAGGGTTTCCCTAGGGGCGCCCCCATCTGGTGTGGCCGCCGGCCCCCCTAAGGGAAACCCTAGGGCGCCTCCTCCTCCTCCCTTTCCCCTATATATAGAGGGGTAGAGAGAGGGAAGCCGACCCCATCTATGCCACGGCGCTGCCCTCCCTCTCCCTCGTAGTTCCTCTCTCTCTCTCCGCGTAGCTTAGCGAAGCTCTGCTGAGATTGCTCCACCACCACCACTGCCATGCCGTCGTGCTGCCGGAGGACTCGAGCTACTACTTCACCATCGCTCGCTGGATCGAGGAGGTGAAGGCGTCATCAAGCCGTACGTGTGTTGAACGCGGAGGTGCCGTCCGTTCGACACTTGATCGTGAGTTCGCGGGACGGATCGTGATTGGATCGCGAAGACGTTCGACTACATCAACCGCGTTTCTTAACGCTTCTGCTTAGCGATCTACAAGGGTATGTAGATGCAATCTCTCCTCTCGTAGATGTTCATCTCCTAGATTGATCTTGGTGAGCGTAGGAAAATTTTGTTTCCCATGCAACGTTCACCAACAGTGGCATCATGAGCTAGGTCTTTGTGTAGATGACATCACGAGTAGAACACAAAGGAGTTTGTGGGTGTTGATATTCAGATTGCTTCCTTCCTTGGTCTTTTCTTGATTCAGCGGTATTGTGGGATGAAGCGGCCCGGACCAAGTTTACATGTCCACGTACATGAGACCGGTTCCATCGACTGACATGCGACTTTGTTGCATAAGATGGCTGGCGGGTGTCTGTCTCTCCCACCTTAGTTGAATCGGATTCGACGAAGGCGGTCCTTGTAGAAGGTTAAATAGCAACTTGCATATCACCGTTGTGGTTTTGCGTAGGTAAGAATCGTTCTTGCTAGATACCCATAGCAGCCACGTAAAACATGCAACAACAAATTAGAGGACGTCTAACTTGTTTTTGCAGGGTATGTTGTGATATGATATGGCCAAAGACATGATGAAATATATTTGATGTATGAGATGATCATGTTTTGTAATAGTTTATCTCGGCTTGCATGTCGATGAATACGGCAACCGGCAGGAGCCATAGGGTTGTCTTTAATTATTGTATGACCTGCGTGTCAATCATTAAGTGCTATGTAATGCTTTACTTTATCGCTAAACGGTAGCAATAGTAGTAGAAGCATGGTTGGCATGACAACCCCGATGGCGACGCGATGATGGAGATCATGGTGTCATGCCGGTGACGATGGAAATCATGCCGGTGCTTTGGAGATGGAGATCAAAAGCACAAGTTCATGGCCATATCATGTCACTTATGATTTGCATGTGATGTTAATCTTTTTGTGCTTCTTATTTTGCTTAGGACGACGGTAGCATTATAAGGTGATCCCTCTCTAAAATTTCAAGATAAAATTGTGTTCTCCCCAAGTGTGCACCATTGCAAAAGTTCGTCGTTTCAAAGCACCACATGATGATCGGGTGTGTGTTCGCACACGAACACGTCACCGTGTACCCGCGGCGCCGAGGGAGATGCTCCGCAGCTCGCACCGTGGGAGGCCTGCCGGAAGCGCGGTACGCAAGACAATCCGGCGGGCGCTTTTGAAGACCCGACGCACCGCTTCTCTGGGATGGAACCCGTCGGGAGTCGCGGATGGACGATGGGCTGCCCTAGGTCGGTTCGCCCGCCCCTAGAGCCTCGTGGATCGTCGCACTCCAATACGGAGAACGAACGAAGAACGAGAAGAAAGATACGAGGGTTAGGGATAAAAGTAGGGTAAAAGGATGTAAATTTGATTGTTCGATTGTGTGTTGTTTCAATCGGCCATCACCTCTTCTATTTAAGAGGGGGTTGGACTTCCCGTACAAGACACGGACCCAGATTTCCTTTCAAAGGGTCAAAAAACGCAGCCAAACTCGGACTTTTTCGATCTGCCCGAACCTGTGCGGCTATATGCAAGCGGTAGTATCGTTCTGGGCACGGTAGTACCGTTCTGGGCGGTAGTACCGCTCTAGTACCGCTCTAGTACCGCTTAGGGTCTAGGGATGCCAGAAACTTAAGCGGTAGTAGGAGCGGTAGTACCGCTCAAGCGGTAGTACCGCTTATAGGAGCGGTAGTACCGCTCTTGGCTGTGGCAGCAATCTTGTAACGGCCGTAACTTTTGCATACTATCTTGGATTGAGATGATTTTTATATCAAAATGAACCGATTCGACGAGACGAAGACAACCCGTGTAGAAACTTTTCTCATATGAGGCCGTTTTGGGGGCGTAATCATCCGAATAGTGTTCTGCATACACTTTGAACACAACTTCGGCCTTAGAGATGAGCTCGGATGGCTATGGCCCAAATATCAAAGTTTCTCCTTTCGACGATACGGAACTTTCTCACTTTGAGCACTTTTCCATTTGAGTCCTTCTTAATTATGTTTTTGACCATGCCAAAATCTGGTATCAACACATGCCCCCCTGTTTTTCGGCAAAGCTTGTGTGCCGAAAAATAACTTGCATTAGGCTTGCTCTAAGGACGATGTCAACACTCCATCGGCCATTTATATTCTTAGGGCGATAATCATGTATCGGCCCTGTTTGCTCTTACGGCGATAATCATATATCGGCCATGCTTGTGCTTAGGATGATAAGTATATGCCTTGAAGCCGATTGCCACCAATCGGTTTTAAAGAGATGGGCACAAGTCCGGAGGGTGAGTAATGCACCATGTTAATGTCCATACCTTCCCGAGCCGGCGTAGGTTCAAAATCCTCCATCTCATCTTCATCTCCCAATGTGTATATTGGACTTAAAGTTTCTTCAATCAAAGGGAATGCTTCAGGTGGCGTGGACGATATAATAGGGACTGCATCATCCTTTTTTAGCGGCGTAGGTGCTGTTGTAGCTAGCGTAGAAGCATCTACGTTTCCTTTTTGTTTAGGCCTCCACACTTGTTTTGTGGGTGCTACGGGCCGAATTTTATTGAACAATTCGTCCCTTTGCTCTTCTACTTCATGTGCCGCCTTCTCGCGGCTCCTCATGCGTTGCAATCTCCTTTTTTGTGTCTTGGACAGACCGGGAGGACACCACTTAGTTTGAGTATACTTGGGATCCCTAGATTCGGTCTTGCTTGGAGAATTTTTTGTTGGCCGATTAGCACCATGGCTTGAACGGCCTTGTGTAGGATAATAAAACTTTTCGTGAGCAGGCCTTCTAGGTGTTGTCCACCCCATATGAAAAGCATAGGGAGCCATTGGGGGCTGCCCCCATCCTCCATTGAAGTCTCCCATGTAATATGGCGCATAAGGGGGTGGCGACATCCATGGTGCCGGTGCCCATGACCCATATGGCCTTGCATAGTGTTGAAGCTCTTGCTTCGGAGGTGACCTTGAATTCTTTGAATGCGATGGCCGATTAGAGCTAGAACCGGCCGCTTGACTTGCATATTTGGATAACAACATATCAAAAGTTGGCTTGATTCGCTTGCGCTTAGCTTCACTTGCCTTCCGTTTGCCGACTTCTGGATTCTTGGGCTTGATAATCTTATCATGAGTATCCTCTTGTACTTGCGGTTGCCCCCCGAGTGCAGGATTTTTAATGGTGATCTTGACTATCTCTCCACCATCGGGTTGTCTCTCAAGCACAACTTGCCTTCCCAAGATCTTGTCATCATCTTTGCTTCTCCTTGGCTCACCAATGACAACATTATCTTTATTAGCTGATTTGGCTATGTTAGGCCAAATTAACATCTTCTTCCCCTCCAAAGTCATGGTATTCATTGGGAAGGGCTGTCTATCAACTTGCATCTCAGAAAAACTCAATCGTCCGTCATTAATGGCCGATTGTATCTGTCTCCGGAAAACATTGCAATCATTAGTAGCATGAGAAATTGAATTATGATATTTGCAATAAGCACGCCGTTTTAGCTCCTCAAACGGCGGTATGGTGTGTGATATTCTAATCATCTTTTCTTGCAAGAGAGCATCAAATATTCTATCACACTTGGATATATCAAAAGTAAATTTTATCTCGTCATCACGATTCTTATGAATCGGCTTAAGAGCATTGCATGCATAGGGTTTGGCCTTTGAGGACCAAACAAATTCAATGGTACAGACTTCAACCTCATCGTCCGAATATTCATCATTATAATCAAGCATATGCATTCTAGGACGATCGGTTGTTGACCTATGAATCTCTTTACTTCGGCTTTCTTGAGCCAAAGCTTTCTGCAAGACTTGGTTAATATTTAAAAACTCATAACTTTCTAGCCTCTCCTTAATGTGAGTTTTCAAACCATTAAGAACAAGATCCGCCAAGTCTCTTTCGGTTATCACTAAGCTATAGCATCGGTTTTTTATATCTCTAAATCTTTTGACATAATCGGTGACCCATTCATCATGCTTTTCCCTAACCGATGTAAGATGCGATAACTTAAGCTCATTGTCGCCACTATAAAAATGATCATGAAACTTTTGCTCTAGTTGCGACCATAAGAGAATTGAGCCAGGTGGTAAAGCAGCAAACCATGAAAATGCGGTGCCAGTTAAAGATAGGGGAAATAACCGCACTTTCAATTCTTCTATGGAACTTGCTTCACCCAACTGTGCTAGATACTAGCTAATATGCTCCCAAGTTGTTTTTGTGCCCTCTCCACTAAATTTGACAAAATCAGGAACCTTGTACCCTGGAGGGTACAAAACTGCATCGAAGTGTTCAGGATAAGGTTTTTGATACACCCGACTCTTCAGTTTCGGCTCGTTTCCGAAAGTCTCTTGGAACATCTTATGCAAATCCTCCCTTAGTTTGGCTAAAATTGGATCCAGAGTAGATGAAGATGTTTGTGGCGATGGCATAGGAGCAGCTTGGGTACTAGCTAATGATGCAACTTGTGGAGTAGGCGCCGAAACATAATTCGGCGGAAGACCAAACATGCTTGTACTCATGGGTGATGTGACAAAGTAATTCGGCGTAGACGCCGAATTGGGCACACTCATAATAGGATTAGGGTATGCAGGTGCAGCCACAAGTTGATTGGTTTGGCTAGGATAAAAATTCATCGGCAAATTGTAATGTTGTTGCAAGGGAGGTGCCGATGAAATAGGTAAAGTTGGATTAGGTTTTTCTGGATTAACGGCTACACCAACATTACCACTAGATGATGGCGGCATATTTTTCTGAGCATTGGCATTTGCCACAAAAGAATTGTATGCCATCACATTACCCTTACTAACAAGACTTTCAATCACAGCCATTTGCTCAGGAGAAAAAACTTTGCTCACAGTGATTTCATCTTGTTCATCAATGGGAGGAGGTAACCTGATTTCTCCAATTGGAGTGATGTTGCCTTGACGGTCCTTCTTGAAGCTTGAAAGGAATGCCTCTAAATCCTCCTCCTCGCGCTTCTTCTTGAGCGCCTTAAAAGCCTCTTCACGCTGTTTCTTGAGCGCTTCGTAGGCCTGGCGATGTTCCTCCGATAGCTCATCAAGACCGGGCATAATGATGTTATCGGCGTTAACTTCTGAGGGCTTGGGGAGATTAGACATGGTTGATGATGATTCTTGATCTATCTTCCCCAGCGGAGTCGCCAAAAAGTGTGTTCGCACACGAACACGTCACCGTGTACCCGCGGCGCCGAGGGAGATGCTCCACAGCTCGCACCGTGGGAGGCCTGCCGGAAGCGCGGTACGCAAGACAATTCGGCGGGCGCTTTTGAAGACCCGACACACCGCTTCTCCGGGATGGAACCCGTCGGGAGTCGCGGATGGACGATGGGCTGCCCTAGGTCGGTTCGCCTGCCCCTAGAGCCTCGTGGATCGTCGCACTCCAATACGGAGAACGAACGAAGAACGAGAAGAAAGATACGAGGGTTAGGGATAAAAGTAGGGTAAAAGGATGTAAATTTGATTGTTCGATTGTGTGTTGTTTCAATTGGCCATCACCTCTTCTATTTAAGAGGGGGTTGGACTTCCCGTACAAGACACGGACCCAGATTTCCTTCCAAAGGGTCAAAAAACGCAGCCAAACTCGGACTTTTTCGATCTGCCCGAACCTGTGCGGCTATATGCAAGTGGTAGTACCATTCTGGGCACGGTAGTACCGTTCTGGGCGGTAGTACCGCTCTAGTACCACTCTAGTACCGCTTAGGGTCTAGGGATGCCAGAAACTTAAGCGGTAGTAGGAGCGGTAGTACCGCTCAAGCGGTAGTACCGCTTATAGGCGCGGTAGTACCGCTCTTGGCTGTGGCAGCAATCTTGTAACGGCCGTAACTTTTGCATACGATCTTGGATTGAGATGATTTTTATATCAAAATGAACCGATTCGACGAGACGAAGACAATCCGTGTAGAAACTTTTCTCATATGAGGCCGTTTTGGGGGCGTAATCAGCCGAATAGTGTTCTGCATACACTTCGAACACAACTTCGGCCTTAGAGATGAGCTCGGATGGCTATGGCCCAAATATCAAAGTTTCTCCTTTCGACGATACGGAACTTTCTCACTTTGAGCACTTTTCCATTTGAGTCCTTCTTAATTATGTTTTTGACCATGCCAAAATCTGGTATCAACACATGCCCCCCTGTTTTTCGGCAAAGCTTGTGTGCCAAAAAATAACTTGCATTAGGCTTGCTCTAAGGACGATGTCAACACTCCATCGGCCATTTATATTCTTAGGGCGATAATCATGTATCGGCCCTGTTTGCTCTTACGGCGATAATCATATATCGGCCATGCTTGTGCTTAGGATGATAAGTATATGCCTTGAAGCCGATTGCCACCAATCGGTTTTAAAGAGATGGGCACAAGTCCGGAGGGTGAGTAATGCACCATGTTAATGTCCATACCTTCCCGAGCCGGCGTAGGTTCAAAATCCTCCATCTCATCTTCATCTCCCAATGTGTATATTGGACTTAAAGTTTCTTCAATCAAAGGGAATGCTTCAGGTGGCGTGGACGATGTAATAGGGACTGCATCATCCTTTTTTAGCGGCGTAGGTGCTATTGTAGCTAGCGTAGAAGCATCTGCGTTTCCTTTTTGTTTAGGCCTCCACACTTGTTTTGTGGGTGCTACGGGCCGAATTTTATTGAACAATTCGTCCCTTTGCTCTTCTACTTCATGTGCCGCCTTCTCGCGGCTCCTCATGCGTTGCAATCTCCTTTTTTGTGTCTTGGACAGACCGGGAGGACACCACTTAGTTTGAGTATACTTGGGATCCCTAGATTCGGCCTTGCTTGGAGAATTTTTTGTTGGCCGATTATCACCATGGCTTGAACGGCCTTGTGTAGGATAATAAAACTTTTCGTGAGCAGGCCTTCTAGGTGTTGTCCACCCCATATGAAAAGCATAGGGAGACATTGGGGGCTGCCCCCATCCTCCATTGAAGTCTCCCATGTAATATGGCGCATAAGGGGGTGGCGACATCCATGGTGCCGGTGCCCATGACCCATATGGCCTTGCATAGTGTTGAAGCTCTTGCTTCGGAGGTGACCTTGAATTCTTTGAATGCGATGGCCGATTAGAGCTAGAACCGGCCGCTTGACTTGCATATTTGGATAACAACATATCAAAAGTTGGCTTGATTCGCTTGCGCTTAGCTTCACTTGCCTTCCGTTTGCCGACTTCTGGATTCTTGGGCTTGATAATCTTATCATGAGTATCCTCTTGTACTTGCGGTTGCCCCCCGAGTGCAGGATTTTTAATGGTGATCTTGACTATCTCTCCACCATCGGGTTGTTTCTCAAGCACAACTTGCCTTCCCAAGATCTTGTCATCATCTTTGCTTCTCCTTGGCTCACCAATGACAACATTATCTTTATTAGCTGATTCGGCTATGTTAGGCCAAATTAACATCTTCTTCCCCTCCAAAGTCATGGTATTCATTGGGAAGGGCTGTCTATCAACTTGCATCTCAGAAAAACTCAATCGTCCGTCATTAATGGCCGATTGTATCTGTCTCCGGAAAACATTGCAATCATTAGTAGCATGAGAAATTGAATTATGATATTTGCAATAAGCACGCCATTTTAGCTCCTCAAACGGCGGTATGGTGTGTGATATTCTAATCATCTTTTCTTGCAAGAGAGCATCAAATATTCTATCACACTTGGATATATCAAAAGTAAATTTTATCTCCTCATCACGATTCTTATGAATCGGCTTAAGAGCATTGCATGCATAGGGTTTGGCCTTTGAGGACCAAACAAATTCAATGGTACAGACTTCAACCTCATCGTCCGAATATTCATCATTATAATCAAGCATATGCATTCTAGGACGATCGGTTGTTGACCTATGAATCTCTTTACTTCGGCTTTCTTGAGCCAAAGCTTTCTGCAAGACTTGGTTAATATTTAAAAACTCATAACTTTCTAGCCTCTCCTTAATGTGAGTTTTCAAACCATTAAGAACAAGATCCGCCAAGTCTCTTTCGGTTATCACTAAGCTATAGCATCGGTTTTTTATATCTCTAAATCTTTTGACATAATCGGTGACCCATTCATCATGCTTTTGCCTAACCGATGTAAGATGCGATAACTTAAGCTCATTGTCGCCACTATAAAAATGATCATGAAACTTTTGCTCTAGTTGCGACCATAAGAGAATTGAGCCAGGTGGTAAAGCAGCAAACCATGAAAATGCGGTGCCAGTTAAAGATAGGGGAAATAACCGCACTTTCAATTCTTCTATGGAACTTGCTTCACCCAACTGTGCTAGATACTAGCTAATATGCTCCCAAGTTGTTTTTGTGCCCTCTCCACTAAATTTGACAAAATCAGGAACCTTGTACCCTGGAGGGTACAAAACTGCATCGAAGTGTTCAGGATAAGGTTTTTGATACACCCGACTCTTCACTTTCGGCTCGTTTCCGAAAGTCTCTTGGAACATCTTATGCAAATCCTCCCTTAGTTTGGCTAAAATTGGATCCAGAGTAGATGAAGATGTTTGTGGCGATGGCATAGGAGCAGCTTGGGTACTAGCTAATGATGCAACTTGTGGAGTAGGCGCCGAAACATAATTCGGCGGAAGACCAAACATGCTTGTACTCATGGGTGATGTGACAAAGTAATTCGGCGTAGACGCCGAATTGGGCACACTCATAATAGGATTAGGGTATGCAGGTGCAGCCACAAGTTGATTGGTTTGGCTAGGATAAAAATTCATCGGCAAATTGTAATGTTGTTGCAAGGGAGGTGCCGATGAAATAGGTAAAGTTGGATTAGGTTTTTCTGGATTAACGGCTAGACCAACATTACCACTAGATGATGGCGGCATATTTTTCTAAGCATTGGCATTTGCCACAAAAGAATTGTATGCCATCACATTACCCTTACTAACAAGACTTTCAATCACAGCCATTTGCTCAGGAGAAAAAACTTTGCTCACAGTGATTTCATCTTGTTCATCAATGGGAGGAGGTAACCTGATTTCTCCAATTGGAGTGATGTTGCCTTGACGGTCCTTCTTGAAGCTTGAAAGGAATGCCTCTAAATCCTCCTCCTCGCGCTTCTTCTTGAGCGCCTTAAAAGCCTCTTCACGCTGTTTCTTGAGCGCTTCGTAGGCCTGGCGATGTTCCTCCGATAGCTCATCAAGACCGGGCTTAATGATGTTATCGGCGTTAACTTCTGAGGGCTTGGGGAGATTAGACATGGTTGATGATGATTCTTGATCTATCTTCCCCAGCGGAGTCGCCAAAAAGTGTGTTCGCACACGAACACGTCACCGTGTACCCGTGGCGCCGAGGGAGATGCTCCGCAGCTCGCACCGTGGGAGGCCTGCCGGAAGCGCGGTACGCAAGACAATTCGGCGGGCGCTTTTGAAGACCCGACGCACCGCTTCTCCGGGATGGAACCCGTCGGAAGTCGCGGATGGACGATGGGCTGCCCTAGGTCGGTTCGCCTGCCCCTAGAGCCTCGTGGATCGTCGCACTCCAATACGGAGAACGAACGAAGAACGAGAAGAAAGATACGAGGGTTAGGGATAAAAGTAGGGTAAAAGGATGTAAATTTGATTGTTCGATTGTGTGTTGTTTCAATTGGCCATCACCACTTCTATTTAAGAGGGGGTTGGACTTCCCGTACAAGACACGGACCCAGATTTCCTTCCAAAGGGTCAAAAAACGCAGCCAAACTCGGACTTTTTCGATCTGCCCGAACCTGTGCGGCTATATGCAAGCGGTAGTACCGTTCTGGGCACGGTAGTACCGTTCTAGGCGGTAGTACCGCTCTAGTACCACTCTAGTACCGCTTAGGGTCTAGGGATGCCAGAAACTTAAGCGGTAGTAGGAGCGGTAGTACCGCTCTTGGCTGTGGCAGCAATCTTGTAACGGCCGTAACTTTTGCATACGATCTTGGATTGAGATAATTTTTATATCAAAATGAACCGATTCGACGAGACGAAGACAATCCGTGTAGAAACTTTTCTCATATGAGGCCGTTTTGGGGGCGTAATCAGCCGAATAGTGTTCTGCATACACTTCGAACACAACTTCGGCCTTAGAGATGAGCTCGGATGGCTATGGCCCAAATATCAAAGTTTCTCCTTTCGACGATACGGAACTTTCTCACTTTGAGCACTTTTCCATTTGAGTCCTTCTTAATTATGTTTTTGACCATGCCAAAATCTGGTATCAACACATGCCCCCCTGTTTTTCGGCAAAGCTTGTGTGCCGAAAAATAACTTGCATTAGGCTTGCTCTAAGGACGATGTCAACACTCCATCGGCCATTTATATTCTTAGGGCGATAATCATGTATCGGCCCTGTTTGGTCTTACGGCGATAATCATATATCGGCCATGCTTGTGCTTAGGATGATAAGTATATGCCTTGAAGCCGATTGCCACCAATCGGTTTTAAAGAGATGGGCACAAGTCCGGAGGGTGAGTAATGCACCATGTTAATGTCCATACCTTCCCGAGCCGGCGTAGGTTCAAAATCCTCCATCTCATCTTCATCTCCCAATGTGTATATTGGACTTAAAGTTTCTTCAATCAAAGGGAATGCTTCAGGTGGCGTGGACGATGTAATAGGGACTGCATCATCCTTTTTTAGCGGCGTAGGTGCTGTTGTAGCTAGCGTAGAAGCATCTGCGTTTCCTTTTTGTTTAGGCCTCCACACTTGTTTTGTGGGTGCTACGGGCCGAATTTTATTGAACAATTCGTCCCTTTGCTCTTCTACTTCATGTGCCGCCTTCTCGCGGCTCCTCATGCGTTGCAATCTCCTTTTTTGTGTCTTGGACAGACCGGGAGGACACCACTTAGTTTGAGTATACTTGGGATCCCTAGATTCGGCCTTGCTTGGAGAATTTTTTGTTGGCCGATTAGCACCATGGCTTGAACGGCCTTGTGTAGGATAATAAAACTTTTCGTGAGCAGGCCTTCTAGGTGTTGTCCACCCCATATGAAAAGCATAGGGAGCCATTGGGGGCTGCCCCCATCCTCCATTGAAGTCTCCCATGTAATATGGCGCATAAGGGGGTGGCGACATCCATGGTGCCGGTGCCCATGACCCATATGGCCTTGCATAGTGTTGAAGCTCTTGCTTCGGAGGTGACCTTGAATTCTTTGAATGCGATGGCCGATTAGAGCTAGAACCGGCCGCTTGACTTGCATATTTGGATAACAACATATCAAAAGTTGGCTTGATTCGCTTGCGCTTAGCTTCACTTGCCTTCCGTTTGCCGACTTCTGGATTCTTGGGCTTGATAATCTTATCATGAGTATCCTCTTGTACTTGCGGTTGCCCCCCGAGTGCAGGATTTTTAATGGTGATCTTGACTATCTCTCCACCATCGGGTTGTCTCTCAAGCACAACTTGCCTTCCCAAGATCTTGTCATCATCTTTGCTTCTCCTTGGCTCACCAATGACAACATTATCTTTATTAGCTGATTCGGCTATGTTAGGCCAAATTAACATCTTCTTCCCCTCCAAAGTCATGGTATTCATTGGGAAGGGCTGTCTATCAACTTGCATCTCAGAAAAACTCAATCGTCCGTCATTAATGGCCGATTGTATCTGTCTCCGGAAAACATTGCAATCATTAGTAGCATGAGAAATTGAATTATGATATTTGCAATAAGCACGCCGTTTTAGCTCCTCAAACGGCGGTATGGTGTGTGATATTCTAATCATCTTTTCTTGCAAGAGAGCATCAAATATTCTATCACACTTGGATATATCAAAAGTAAATTTTATCTCGTCATCACGATTCTTATGAATCGGCTTAAGAGCATTGCATGCATAGGGTTTGGCCTTTGAGGACCAAACAAATTCAATGGTACAGACTTCAACCTCATCGTCCGAATATTCATCATTATAATCAAGCATATGCATTCTAGGACGATCGGTTGTTGACCTATGAATCTCTTTACTTCGGCTTTCTTGAGCCAAAGCTTTCTGCAAGACTTGGTTAATATTTAAAAACTCATAACTTTCTAGCCTCTCCTTAATGTGAGTTTTCAAACCATTAAGAACAAGATCCGCCAAGTCTCTTTCGGTTATCACTAAGCTATAGCATCGGTTTTTTATATCTCTAAATCTTTTGACATAATCGGTGACCCATTCATCATGCTTTTCCCTAACCGATGTAAGATGCGATAACTTAAGCTCATTGTCGCCACTATAAAAATGATCATGAAACTTTTGCTCTAGTTGCGACCATAAGAGAATTGAGCCAGGTGGTAAAGCAGCAAACCATGAAAATGCGGTGCCAGTTAAAGATAGGGGAAATAACCGCACTTTCAATTCTTCTATGGAACTTGCTTCACCCAACTGTGCTAGATACTAGCTAATATGCTCCCAAGTTGTTTTTGTGCCCTCTCCACTAAATTTGACAAAATCAGGAACCTTGTACCCTGGAGGGTACAAAACTGCATCGAAGTGTTCAGGATAAGGTTTTTGATACACCCGACTCTTCACTTTCGGCTCGTTTCCGAAAGTCTCTTGGAACATCTTATGCAAATCCTCCCTTAGTTTGGCTAAAATTGGATCCAGAGTAGATGAAGATGTTTGTGGCGATGGCATAGGAGCAGCTTGGGTACTAGCTAATGATGCAACTTGTGGAGTAGGCGCCGAAACATAATTCGGCGGAAGACCAAACATGCTTGTACTCATGGGTGATGTGACAAAGTAATTCGGCGTAGACGCCGAATTGGGCACACTCATAATAGGATTAGGGTATGAAGGTGCAGCCACAAGTTGATTGGTTTGGCTAGGATAAAAATTCATCGGCAAATTGTAATGTTGTTGCAAGGGAGGTGCCGATGAAATAGGTAAAGTTGGATTAGGTTTTTCTGGATTAACGGCTACACCAACATTACCACTAGATGATGGCGGCATATTTTTCTGAGCATTGGCATTTGCCACAAAAGAATTGTATGCCATCACATTACCCTTACTAACAAGACTTTCAATCACAGCCATTTGCTCAGGAGAAAAAACTTTGCTCACAGTGATTTCATCTTGTTCATCAATGGGAGGAGGTAACCTGATTTCTCCAATCGGAGTGATGTTGCCTTGACGGTCCTTCTTGAAGCTTGAAAGGAACGCCTCTAAATTCTCCTCCTCGCGTTTCTTCTTGAGCGCCTTAAAAGCCTCTTCACGCTGTTTCTTGAGCGCTTCGTAGGCCTGGCGATGTTCCTCCGATAGCTCATCAAGACCGGGCTTAATGATGTTATCGGCGTTAACTTCTGAGGGCTTGGGGAGATTAGACATGGTTGATGATGATTCTTGATCTATCTTCCCCAGCGGAGTCGCCAAAAAGTGTGTTCGCACATGAACACGTCACCGTGTACCCGCGGCGCCGAGGGAGATGCTCCGCAGCTCGCACCGTGGGAGGCCTGCCGGAAGCGCGGTACGCAAGACAATTCGGCGGGCGCTTTTGAAGACCCGACGCACCGCTTCTCCGGGATGGAACCCGTCGGGAGTCGCGGATGGACGATGGGCTGCCCTAGGTCGGTTCGCCTGCCCCTAGAGCCTCGTGGATCGTCGCACTCCAATACGGAGAACGAACGAAGAACGAGAAGAAAGATACGAGGGTTAGGGATAAAAGTAGGGTAAAAGGATGTAAATTTGATTGTTCGATTGTGTGTTGTTTCAATTGGCCATCACCACTTCTATTTAAGAGGGGGTTGGACTTCCCGTACAAGACACGGACCCAGATTTCCTTCCAAAGGGTCAAAAAACGCAGCCAAACTCGGACTTTTTCGATCTGCCCGAACCTGTGCGGCTATATGCAAGCGGTAGTACCGTTCTGGGCACGGTAGTACCGTTCTGGGCGGTAGTACCGCTCTAGTACCACTCTAGTACCGCTTAGGGTCTAGGGATGCCAGAAACTTAAGCGGTAGTAGGAGCGGTAGTACCGCTCTTGGCTGTGGCAGCAATCTTGTAACGGCCGTAACTTTTGCATACGATCTTGGATTGAGATAATTTTTATATCAAAATGAACCGATTCGACGAGACGAAGACAATCCGTGTAGAAACTTTTCTCATATGAGGCCGTTTTGGGGGCGTAATCAGCCGAATAGTGTTCTGCATACACTTCGAACACAACTTCGGCCTTAGAGATGAGCTCGGATGGCTATGGCCCAAATATCAAAGTTTCTCCTTTCGACGATACGGAACTTTCTCACTTTGAGCACTTTTCCATTTGAGTCCTTCTGAATTATGTTTTTGACCATGCCAAAATCTGGTATCAACACATGCCCCCCTGTTTTTCGGCAAAGCTTGTGTGCCGAAAAATAACTTGCATTAGGCTTGCTCTAAGGACGATGTCAACACTCCATCGGCCATTTATATTCTTAGGGCGATAATCATGTATCGGCCATGTTTGCTCTTACGGCGATAATCATATATCGGCCATGCTTGTGCTTAGGATGATAAGTATATGCCTTGAAGCCGATTGCCACCAATCGGTTTTAAAGAGATGGGCACAAGTCCGGAGGGTGAGTAATGCACCATGTTAATGTCCATACCTTCCCGAGCCGGCGTAGGATCAAAATCCTCCATCTCATCTTCATCTCCCAATGTGTATATTGGACTTAAAGTTTCTTCAATCAAAGGGAATGCTTCAGGTGGCGTGGACGATGTAATAGGGACTGCATCATCCTTTTTTAGCGGCGTAGGTGCTGTTATAGCTAGCGTAGAAGCATCTGCGTTTCCTTTTTGTTTAGGCCTCCACACTTGTTTTGTGGGTGCTACGGGCCGAATTTTATTGAACAATTCGTCCCTTTGCTCTTCTACTTCATGTGCCGCCTTCTCGCGGCTCCTCATGCGTTGCAATCTCCTTTTTTGTGTCTTGGACAGACCGGGAGGACACCACTTAGTTTGAGTATACTTGGGATCCCTAGATTCGGCCTTGCTTGGAGAATTTTTTGTTGGCCGATTAGCACCATGGCTTGAACGGCCTTGTGTAGGATAATAAAACTTTTCGTGAGCAGGCCTTCTAGGTGTTGTCCACCCCATATGAAAAGCATAGGGAGCCATTGGGGGCTACCCCCATCCTCCATTGAAGTCTCCCATGTAATATGGCGCATAAGGGGGTGGCGACATCCATGGTGCCGGTGCCCATGACCCATATGGCCTTGCATAGTGTTGAAGCTCTTGCTTCGGAGGTGACCTTGAATTCTTTGAATGCGATGGCCGATTAGAGCTAGAACCGGCCGCTTGACTTGCATATTTGGATAACAACATATCAAAAGTTGGCTTGATTCGCTTGCGCTTAGCTTCACTTGCCTTCCGTTTGCCGACTTCTGGATTCTTGGGCTTGATAATCTTATCATGAGTATCCTCTTGTACTTGCGGTTGCCCCCCGAGTGCAGGATTTTTAATGGTGATCTTGACTATCTCTCCACCATCGGGTTGTTTCTCAAGCACAACTTGCCTTCCCAAGATCTTGTCATCATCTTTGCTTCTCCTTGGCTCACCAATGACAACATTATCTTTATTAGCTGATTCGGCTATGTTAGGCCAAATTAACATCTTCTTCCCCTCCAAAGTCATGGTATTCATTGGGAAGGGCTGTCTATCAACTTGCATCTCAGAAAAACTCAATCGTCCGTCATTAATGGCCGATTGTATCTGTCTCCGGAAAACATTGCAATCATTAGTAGCATGAGAAATTGAATTATGATATTTGCAATAAGCACGCCGTTTTAGCTCCTCAAACGGCGGTATGGTGTGTGATATTCTAATCATCTTTTCTTGCAAGAGAGCATCAAATATTCTATCACACTTGGATATATCAAAAGTAAATTTTATCTCCTCATCACGATTCTTATGAATCGGCTTAAGAGCATTGCATGCATAGGGTTTGGCCTTTGAGGACCAAACAAATTCAATGGTACAGACTTCAACCTCATCGTCCGAATATTCATCATTATAATCAAGCATATGCATTCTAGGCCGATCGGTTGTTGACCTATGAATCTCTTTACTTCGGCTTTCTTGAGCCAAAGCTTTCTGCAAGACTTGGTTAATATTTAAAAACTCATAACTTTCTAGCCTCTCCTTAATGTGAGTTTTCAAACCATTAAGAACAAGATCCGCCAAGTCTCTTTCGGTTATCACTAAGCTATAGCATCGGTTTTTTATATCTCTAAATCTTTAGTGACATAATCGGTGACCGATTCATCATGCTTTTGCCTAACCGATGTAAGATGCGATAACTTCAGCTCATTGTCGCCACTATAAAAATGATCATGAAACTTTTGCTCTAGTTGCGTCCATAAGAGAATTGAGCCAGGTGGTAAAGCAGCAAACCATGAAAATGCGGTGCCAGTTAAAAATAGGGGAAATAACCGCACTTTCAATTCTTCTATGGAACTTGCTTCACCCAACTGTGCTAGATACTAGCTAATATGCTCCCAAGTTGTTTTTGTGCCCTCTCCACTAAATTTGACAAAATCAGGAACCTTGTAACCTGAAGGGTACAAAACTGCATCGAAGTGTTCAGGATAAGGTTTTTGATACACCCGACTCTTCACTTTCGGCTCGTTTCCGAAAGTCTCTTGGAACATCTTATGCAAATCCTCCCTTAGTTTGGCTAAAATTGGATCCAGAGTAGATGAAGATGTTTGTGGCGATGGCATAGGAGCAGCTTGGGTACTAGCTAATGATGCAACTTGTGGAGTAGGCGCCGAAACATAATTCGGCGGAAGACCAAACATGCTTGTACTCATGGGTGATGTGACAAAGTAATTCGGCGTAGACGCCGAATTGGGCACACTCATAATAGGATTAGGGTATGCAGGTGCAGCCACAAGTTGATTGGTTTGGCTAGGATAAAAATTCAACGGCAAATTGTAATGTTGTTGCAAGGGAGGTGCCGATGAAATAGGTAAAGTTGGATTAGGTTTTTCTGGATTAACGGCTACACCAACATTACCACTAGATGATGGCGGCATATTTTTCTGAGCATTGGCATTTGCCACAAAAGAATTGTATGCCATCACATTACCCTTACTAACAAGACTTTCAATCACAGCCATTTGCTCAGGAGAAAAAACTTTGCTCACAGTGATTTCATCTTGTTCATCAATGGGAGGAGGTAACCTGATTTCTCCAATTGGAGTGATGTTGCCTTGACGGTCCTTCTTGAAGCTTGAAAGGAATGCCTCTAAATCCTCCTCCTCGCGTTTCTTCTTGAGCGCCTTAAAAGCCTCTTCACGCTGTTTCTTGAGCGCTTCGTAGGCCTGGCGATGTTCCTCCGATAGCTCATCAAGACCGGGCTTAATGATGTTATCGGCGTTAACTTCTGAGGGCTTGGGGAGATTAGACATGGTTGATGATGATTCTTGATCTATCTTCCCCAGCGGAGTCGCCAAAAAGTGTGTTCGCACATGAACACGTCACCGTGTACCCGCGGCGCCGAGGGAGATGCTCCGCAGCTCACACCGTGGGAGGCCTGCCGGAAGCGCGGTACGCAAGACAATTCGGCGGGCGCTTTTGAAGACCCGACGCACCGCTTCTCCGGGATGGAACCCGTCGGGAGTCGCGGATGGACGATGGGCTGCCCTAGGTCGGTTCGCCTGCCCCTAGAGCCTCGTGGATCGTCGCACTCCAATACGGAGAACGAACGAAGAACGAGAAGAAAGATACGAGGGTTAGGGATAAAAGTAGGGTAAAAGGATGTAAATTTGATTGTTCGATTGTGTGTTGTTTCAATTGGCCATCACCACTTCTATTTAAGAGGGGGTTGGACTTCCCGTACAAGACACGGACCCAGATTTCCTTCCAAAGGGTCAAAAAACGCAGCCAAACTCGGACTTTTTCGATCTGCCCGAACCTGTGCGGCTATATGCAAGCGGTAGTACCGTTCTGGGCACGGTAGTACCGTTCTGGGCGGTAGTACCGCTCTAGTACCACTCTAGTACCGCTTAGGGTCTAGGGATGCCAGAAACTTAAGCGGTAGTAGGAGCGGTAGTACCGCTCTTGGCTGTGGCAGCAATCTTGTAACGGCCGTAACTTTTGCATACGATCTTGGATTGAGATAATTTTTATATCAAAATGAACCGATTCGACGAGACGAAGACAATCCGTGTAGAAACTTTTCTCATATGAGGCCGTTTTGGGGGCGTAATCAGCCGAATAGTGTTCTGCATACACTTCGAACACAACTTCGGCCTTAGAGATGAGCTCGGATGGCTATGGCCCAAATATCAAAGTTTCTCCTTTCGACGATACGGAACTTTCTCACTTTGAGCACTTTTCCATTTGAGTCCTTCTGAATTATGTTTTTGACCATGCCAAAATCTGGTATCAACACATGCCCCCCTGTTTTTCGGCAAAGCTTGTGTGCCGAAAAATAACTTGCATTAGGCTTGCTCTAAGGACGATGTCAACACTCCATCGGCCATTTATATTCTTAGGGCGATAATCATGTATCGGCCATGTTTGCTCTTACGGCGATAATCATATATCGGCCATGCTTGTGCTTAGGATGATAAGTATATGCCTTGAAGCCGATTGCCACCAATCGGTTTTAAAGAGATGGGCACAAGTCCGGAGGGTGAGTAATGCACCATGTTAATGTCCATACCTTCCCGAGCCGGCGTAGGTTCAAAATCCTCCATCTCATCTTCATCTCCCAATGTGTATATTGGACTTAAAGTTTCTTCAATCAAAGGGAATGCTTCAGGTGGCGTGGACGATGTAATAGGGACTGCATCATCCTTTTTTAGCGGCGTAGGTGCTGTTGTAGCTAGCGTAGAAGCATCTGCGTTTCCTTTTTGTTTAGGCCTCCACACTTGTTTTGTGGGTGCTACGGGCCGAATTTTATTGAACAATTCGTCCCTTTGCTCTTCTACTTCATGTGCCGCCTTCTCGCGGCTCCTCATGCGTTGCAATCTCCTTTTTTGTGTCTTGGACAGACCGGGAGGACACCACTTAGTTTGAGTATACTTGGGATCCCTAGATTCGGCCTTGCTTGGAGAATTTTTTGTTGGCCGATTAGCACCATGGCTTGAACAGACTTGTGTAGGATAATAAAACTTTTCGTGAGCAGGCCTTCTAGGTGTTGTCCACCCCATATGAAAAGCATAGGGAGCCATTGGGGGCTGCCCCCATCCTCCATTGAAGTCTCCCATGTAATATGGCGCATAAGGGGGTGGCGACATCCATGGTGCCGGTGCCCATGACCCATATGGCCTTGCATAGTGTTGAAGCTCTTGCTTCGGAGGTGACCTTGAATTCTTTGAATGCGATGGCCGATTAGAGCTAGAACCGGCCGCTTGACTTGCATATTTGGATAACAACATATCAAAAGTTGGCTTGATTCGCTTGCGCTTAGCTTCACTTGCCTTCCGTTTGCCGACTTCTGGATTCTTGGGCTTGATAATCTTATCATGAGTATCCTCTTGTACTTGCGGTTGCCCCCCGAGTGCAGGATTTTTAATGGTGATCTTGACTATCTCTCCACCATCGGGTTGTTTCTCAAGCACAACTTGCCTTCCCAAGATCTTGTCATCATCTTTGCTTCTCCTTGGCTCACCAATGACAACATTATCTTTATTAGCTGATTCGGCTATGTTAGGCCAAATTAACATCTTCTTCCCCTCCAAAGTCATGGTATTCATTGGGAAGGGCTGTCTATCAACTTGCATCTCAGAAAAACTCAATCGTCCGTCATTAATGGCCGATTGTATCTGTCTCCGGAAAACATTGCAATCATTAGTAGCATGAGAAATTGAATTATGATATTTGCAATAAGCACGCCGTTTTAGCTCCTCAAACGGCGGTATGGTGTGTGATATTCTAATCATCTTTTCTTGCAAGAGAGCATCAAATATTCTATCACACTTGGATATATCAAAAGTAAATTTTATCTCCTCATCACGATTCTTATGAATCGGCTTAAGAGCATTGCATGCATAGGGTTTGGCCTTTGAGGACCAAACAAATTCAATGGTACAGACTTCAACCTCATCGTCCGAATATTCATCATTATAATCAAGCATATGCATTCTAGGCCGATCGGTTGTTGACCTATGAATCTCTTTACTTCGGCTTTCTTGAGCCAAAGCTTTCTGCAAGACTTGGTTAATATTTAAAAACTCATAACTTTCTAGCCTCTCCTTAATGTGAGTTTTCAAACCATTAAGAACAAGATCCGCCAAGTCTCTTTCGGTTATCACTAAGCTATAGCATCGGTTTTTTATATCTCTAAATCTTTAGTGACATAATCGGTGACCGATTCATCATGCTTTTGCCTAACCGATGTAAGATGCGATAACTTCAGCTCATTGTCGCCACTATAAAAATGATCATGAAACTTTTGCTCTAGTTGCGTCCATAAGAGAATTGAGCCAGGTGGTAAAGCAGCAAACCATGAAAATGCGGTGCCAGTTAAAGATAGGGGAAATAACCGCACTTTCAATTCTTCTATGGAACTTGCTTCACCCAACTGTGCTAGATACTAGCTAATATGCTCCCAAGTTGTTTTTGTGCCCTCTCCACTAAATTTGACAAAATCAGGAACCTTGTAACCTGAAGGGTACAAAACTGCATCGAAGTGTTCAGGATAAGGTTTTTGATACACCCGACTCTTCACTTTCGGCTCGTTTCCGAAAGTCTCTTGGAACATCTTATGCAAATCCTCCCTTAGTTTGGCTAAAATTGGATCCAGAGTAGATGAAGATGTTTGTGGCGATGGCATAGGAGCAGCTTGGGTACTAGCTAATGATGCAACTTGTGGAGTAGGCGCCGAAACATAATTCGGCGGAAGACCAAACATGCTTGTACTCATGGGTGATGTGACAAAGTAATTCGGCGTAGACGCCGAATTGGGCACACTCATAATAGGATTAGGGTATGCAGGTGCAGCCACAAGTTGATTGGTTTGGCTAGGATAAAAATTCAACGGCAAATTGTAATGTTGTTGCAAGGGAGGTGCCGATGAAATAGGTAAAGTTGGATTAGGTTTTTCTGGATTAACGGCTACACCAACATTACCACTAGATGATGGCGGCATATTTTTCTGAGCATTGGCATTTGCCACAAAAGAATTGTATGCCATCACATTACCCTTACTAACAAGACTTTCAATCACAGCCATTTGCTCAGGAGAAAAAACTTTGCTCACAGTGATTTCATCTTGTTCATCAATGGGAGGAGGTAACCTGATTTCTCCAATCGGAGTGATGTTGCCTTGACGGTCCTTCTTGAAGCTTGAAAGGAACGCCTCTAAATTCTCCTCCTCGCGTTTCTTCTTGAGCGCCTTAAAAGCCTCTTCACGCTGTTTCTTGAGCGCTTCGTAGGCCTGGCGATGTTCCTCCGATAGCTCATCAAGACCGGGCTTAATGATGTTATCGGCGTTAACTTCTGAGGGCTTGGGGAGATTAGACATGGTTGATGATGATTCTTGATCTATCTTCCCCAGCGGAGTCGCCAAAAAGTGTGTTCGCACACGAACACGTCTCCGTGTACCCGCGGCGCCGAGGGAGATGCTCCGCAGCTCACACCGTGGGAGGCCTGCCGGAAGCGCGGTACGCAAGACAATTCGGCGGGCGCTTTTGAAGACCCGACGCACCGCTTCTCCGGGATGGAACCCGTCGGGAGTCGCGGATGGACGATGGGCTGCCCTAGGTCGGTTCGCCTGCCCCTAGAGCCTCGTGGATCGTCGCACTCCAATACGGAGAACGAACGAAGAACGAGAAGAAAGATACGAGGGTTAGGGATAAAAGTAGGGTAAAAGGATGTAAATTTGATTGTTCGATTGTGTGTTGTTTCAATCGGCCATCACCTCTTCTATTTAAGAGGGGGTTGGACTTCCCGTACAAGACACGGACCCAGATTTCCTTCCAAAGGGTCAAAAAACGCAGCCAAACTCGGACTTTTTCGATCTGCCCGAACCTGTGCGGCTATATGCAAGCGGTAGTACCGTTCTGGGCACGGTAGTACCGTTCTGGGCGGTAGTACCGCTCTAGTACCACTCTAGTACCGCTTAGGGTCTAGGGATGCCAGAAACTTAAGCGGTAGTAGGAGCGGTAGTACCGCTCAAGCGGTAGTACCGCTTATAGGAGCGGTAGTACCGCTCTTGGCTGTGGCAGCAATCTTGTAACGGCCGTAACTTTTGCATACGATCTTGGATTGAGATGATTTTTATATCAAAATGAACCGATTCGACGAGACGAAGACAATCCGTGTAGAAACTTTTCTCATATGAGGCCGTTTTGGGGGCGTAATCAGCCGAATAGTGTTCTGCATACACTTCGAACACAACTTCGGCCTTAGAGATGAGCTCGGATGGCTATGGCCCAAATATCAAAGTTTCTCCTTTCGACGATACGGAACTTTCTCACTTTGAGCACTTTTCCATTTGAGTCATTCTTAATTATGTTTTTGACCATGCCAAAATCTGGTATCAACACATGCCCCCCTGTTTTTCGGCAAAGCTTGTGTGCCGAAAAATAACTTGCATTAGGCTTGATCTAAGGACGATGTCAACACTCCATCGGCCATTTATATTCTTAGGGCGATAATCATGTATCGGCCATGTTTGCTCTTACGGCGATAATCATATATCGGCCATGCTTGTGCTTAGGATGATAAGTATATGCCTTGAAGCCGATTGCCACCAATCGGTTTTAAAGAGATGGGCACAAGTCCGGAGGGTGAGTAATGCACCATGTTAATGTCCATACCTTCCCGAGCCGGCGTAGGTTCAAAATCCTCCATCTCATCTTCATCTCCCAATGTGTATATTGGACTTAAAGTTTCTTCAATCAAAGGGAATGCTTCAGGTGGCGTGGACGATGTAATAGGGACTGCATCATCCTTTTTTAGCGGCGTAGGTGCTGTTGTAGCTAGCGTAGAAGCATCTGCGTTTCCTTTTTGTTTAGGCCTCCACACTTGTTTTGTGGGTGCTACGGGCCGAATTTTATTGAACAATTCGTCCCTTTGCTCTTCTACTTCATGTGCCGCCTTCTCGCGGCTCCTCATGCGTTGCAATCTCCTTTTTTGTGTCTTGGACAGACCGGGAGGACACCACTTAGTTTGAGTATACTTGGGATCCCTAGATTCGGCCTTGCTTGGAGAATTTTTTGTTGGCCGATTAGCACCATGGCTTGAACGACCTTGTGTAGGATAATAAAACTTTTCGTGAGCAGGCCTTCTAGGTGTTGTCCACCCCATATGAAAAGCATAGGGAGCCATTGGGGGCTGCCCCCATCCTCCATTGAAGTCTCCCATGTAATATGGCGCATATGGGGGTGGCGACATCCATGGTGCCGGTGCCCATGGCCCATATGGCCTTGCATAGTGTTGAAGCTCTTGCTTCGGAGGTGACCTTGAATTCTTTGAATGCGATGGCCGATTAGAGCTAGAACCGGCCGCTTGACTTGCATATTTGGATAACAACATATCAAAAGTTGGCTTGATTCGCTTGCGCTTAGCTTCACTTGCCTTCCGTTTGCCGACTTCTGGATTCTTGGGCTTGATAATCTTATCATGAGTATCCTCTTGTACTTGCGGTTGCCCCCCGAGTGCAGGATTTTTAATGGTGATCTTGATTATCTCTCCACCATCGGGTTGTTTCTCAAGCACAACTTGCCTTCCCAAGATCTTGTCATCATCTTTGCTTCTCCTTGGCTCACCAATGACAACATTATCTTTATTAGCTGATTCAGCTATGTTAGGCCAAATTAACATCTTCTTTCCCTCCAAAGTCATGGTATTCATTGGGAAGGGCTGTCTATCAACTTGCATCTCAGAAAAACTCAATCGTCCGTCATTAATGGCCGATTGTATCTGTCTCCGGAAAACATTGCAATCATTAGTAGCATGAGAAAATGAATTATGATATTTGCAATAAGCACGCCGTTTTAGCTCCTCAAACGGCGGTATGGTGTGTGATATTCTAATCATCTTTTCTTGCAAGAGAGCATCAAATATTCTATCACACTTGGATATATCAAAAGTAAATTTTATCTCCTCATCACGATTCTTATGAATCGGCTTAAGAGCATTGCATGCATAGGGTTTGGCCTTTGAGGACCAAACAAATTCAATGGTACAGACTTCAACCTCATCGTCCGAATATTCATCATTATAATCAAGCATATGCATTCTAGGACGATCGGTTGTTGACCTATGAATCTCTTTACTTCGGCTTTCTTGAGCCAAAGCTTTCTGCAAGACTTGGTTAATATTTAAAAACTCATAGCTTTCTAGCCTCTCCTTAATGTGAGTTTTCAAACCATTAAGAACAAGATCCGCCAAGTCTCTTTCGGTTATCACTAAGCTATAGCATCGGTTTTTTATATCTCTAAATCTTTTGACATAATCGGTGACCGATTCATCATGCTTTTGCCTAACCGATGTAAGATGCGATAAATTAAGCTCATTGTCGCCACTATAAAAATGATCATGAAACTTTTGCTCTAGTTGCGACAAAGTAACACCCTGGATTTTGCCCATTTCTTTTTTTCTTTTGATTTTGGTCTGGTTTTACTTTTTCGTGGTTTGGTAGTCTTGGAACCTGGAAGGAGCACCCTTGATTTCTCTTCCCTAGTGGCTTGCCAACCTCTAAACCCATCCCAAGACCCTTCCATATCCATCTTGAGTCAATCCCAATATTCTTTTTCTTGGGAATATTCCTTTTTCTAGTAAAGGAATAACCCTGTTTGCTCTGGGTTGTGAAGCAACCCACATTTCCATCATTCCAAAAATTCCCAAATAATTCCCATAAATTGTTTGGATCATATCTTCCTCAAATATGTCAAAACCCTTCCTTGCCATGTTCAAAAATCTTCCTCCAATATTCCTTTTCCCATTCTGTCCCTGATGGCAGTTTGTGAAGCAAGTGCAATTTATATTGGCTTTCTTGCTCTCAAACTTTTTGGGGACATTTTCCTATCCATATCATTGTAGCATGCCAAAATTCAACTCCATTTGGCTATTAAATATTTCTTGGCAAATTTCCAAAGTTTCTAACCCAATGGGAGCTTTGTGAAGCAAGTGCTAGCTAAGAGTATTCAAATGAGTTGAAAGTTTGCAGGCACCTTGATATGATGAAATAATGACTCTCCTCAAGATTTGAGCATCATCCCATGTTCCATTTGACCTCAGCATCAAATCTCTGTTTCTGGTCAGATTTTTCTGTTGTGAAGCAACCATATTTTATATTGCTTCATAATTGCTGAAAATTTACCAGAACCTTCTTCTATCCATATCTTCCATATTTCCATTAAAATCCCAAGTTCCATAGTTCAACTTTTGAGAGCATCATCCAATTCTTGTTTCTGGATTTATTTTGAGGTTGTGAAGCAACTATATGTTATATTGCTTCAAAAATTCTCAAATTAATCCAGGACCTCATATTCCATATATTATGTGAGTATGAAACAATTTACATCATTTCATCTAGCCATTTTCTCCCAATAATTCCATCTAGTTTCTGTCCAGAATGGAGCATTGTGAAGGAAGTACCATTTATAATTTTTCAAATGGTATGAAACTTTTACAGTGACTCCATATGCTCAAATGATTGATCTCCTCCAAATTTGGGCTCATTTAATTTATCCATTTATCCCCAGTAATTATTTCAAGATTCTGGTCAGAGAGGACCATTATGAAGGAAGTGCTAATTTGGCTTTCTCAAATGGCATGAAATTTATATGGAAACCTCATATGACCAAATCCCTAGCTTCCTCCAAAATTCAGCTCTTTTCCCTAAGCCAAATGAGTGCCACATCCAGGTTTAGCTTCTGGACCAGATTGTGCATTTTCAAAGGAAGTGCATTCATATTTGATGCAATTGCCACCAAATTTGGCAGGAATCTAGTCCTTCCTATGCTAAACCCCAGTGACATTCTGGTTGGTCCCTATCCCCTTCCATTTGACCTCCTCTTCCTCTCCAAGTTTGCTGTTAAAATGCTTTTCTGCAAGTATCTCCCTCTCCAGAGCTTTCCAGTTCATCCCAGCCCCATTTCTTATCTATTTGAGCTTTTTTCTGTACTTTTGACATGATATGGCATCACTTTGGTGCCTTGTGCACGTGGTGGCCGTGGTGACCACAAGGAGAGCAAGCCAAATCAGTGCTCTGCCTCTGGACAGCTCCGTCCGGTCGTCTCCGGCCAGCCCCCGCGTGCTTGGTTATGTCCAACAGCCTCCCCGGCATCCTCTTCTTCCTCTAGAGTCTTCTCCCCCTCCCCTTTTCTCCTCCTCGCGCCACGGCAGCGTCGCCATGCCCCTGTCCGCCCCGTGAGCGCCGTCGTTTTCCCCTTCCCGTTGGCATCTTCCTCTCCGAGATGTCCCATCCCTTTGGGCGCTGTCAGGTCGGCACCTCCAGGTGATTGCCACCTCGCCGGAGCGCCAGTGCGAAGATGAGGCTGCCACGGTGGTCGTCCTCATCCGCACGACGTCGGCCGCCTATAAATGGCTCCTCCCCGTGCCTCCCGAGCTCAGGCCAGCAATCCCGCCTCCTTCTCCCTCCCTAGAACCCCCAGACCCTAGCCGGAGCTCTTCCCTTCCCTCTCCGCCTCCAATCGCCGCCATGTCCGCCTCGGCTCTCTCTCAAATTCGAGGAGGCCGAGCCCTCTCTCCCCGTTCTGATCTCTCCGGCGTCTTCTCCGAGCTCCGGCGACCCTCTCCATTTCCTCTCCCTCTCGTCGGAGCTGCTGTGGCCTCGCGCCCCCGGAGATCGACCGCCGCCGCAGCTCTCTGTCCTCGTGTGGCGCCGCCGCTCCAGACCTCCCCGAGACCCGTGCTTGGGCCAGATGGGTACGGCGTTGTCTCCCGAGGCCGCCGGTGGTCTTACCCTAGCCGGGGACTGCCGGAGCCGGCGTGGCCGTCGCCGGCGTTGCCCCTTCCCTGCTCGTCCTCTGTTTCGGTCGAAACAGAGGGAGGACAGAGATGCCCCTTCAGGCGGGCCCAGCCCGTCAGTGGCTCGCGCCCTCCCTCCGTTTTTTTTAAAGGAGCAGCGGTGGTGGGCCGGCCCAGGTGCTACAGCAGCAGCAGAGGAGTGTTTCGGCCTGTGCAGCCCATATGCACAGTGTAATTTATTCTTTTCTCAGAAAAACTGCCAAGGACCCATCGGTGAATAAAATATTTGCAGATGAGTCCCTGCCAGTCAATCAGCTATATCTTTTCCTCGGAAGCTCCAATCAAGGTGATTCCAGCGGCCTCATCTTCGTCTCATCGAGCCCGTTCTCTTGGGATAATTTCCACAGTGTGTTCACATGGTGGAAATTACCATTTTGCCCTTGCCGTAAACAGTCCCCCTCCGAGAGAGAACTGTTTCCGGCAGTTTCTTCCGCGGCCTGTCCGCACTCCTTCCCGGTGGATCCTTCACCCCAGGCAAGCCAGGATTTCCAATTCATGCGTGCATACTCATAGCATAGCATTTTATCTAAATACTTTATGGTATTTGATTAACATGGTAATTTACCAATTATTTAAATGCTTAAGAATGTGATGAACCACTAAAATAATTTGACAACAGTAGTGGTTGATCATGAGCCACCTGTCCGGGATTATCGTGCAACCACATTTGCCGGTATGGAACGGCCCTGACTATGCCCGACTGCGTGATCTTTCACCGGTATCGCCAAACTAGGGAGGGTTATGCACGGCATGCTGCCCTGATCAGGTAAGCGGTGATGATCCTGAGAGCCCAATGGATTGTTAAGTTTAACCCGGGAGTCCCCGTTTGGGACAGTAGAACCCCGTTTGGGTCTACAGAGTTTGGCCACGCGCGCGGTGGCAGGAGCCCGTATAGGCACTGGGGCTACCCAAGGCTGACCTCCGGGGAAGGAAGGATGCCGGTGGTACGATGATGGATCACAGGTCAGGCAGGTCTTGTTGAAGTAATGCGGGTCCACCCGAAGCTGACTTTCGAGGAATATGGACCGGTTGCTTCATGGTGTGGGTAAAGTGTACAACCTCTGCAGAGTGTAAAACTATTCGAATAGCCGTGTCCGTGGTTATGGACGCCCGTCCAGACCTCAGTAGGAGATCAACCAGATCAACCATAATAATGATGTTAATGATGGATGAACTCATATCATGATCGGGAGTACTCGATGAGTATTCCGAGGGTTGTGGGACAACCCAGAAGAGAGTAAGTTGATGACTGGCAACAGTAAGTGAAGCATTTAAATATTTAATATGATAACTTGCCATGCTATTGTTTGCTGCATTGTTTGGTTGTCTTGAGCTTGCGAGTACATTCAAAGTACTCACCTGGCGTATCATGCCAGTTTTGCAGGTCATGCCAGGATTGCTTGCTTGTCATGGACGTCGAGTTTGCGAGCTAGGCTAAGCGTTCCAGCCAGAGTCCCTGCGGAGAGGAGTCCATCACCGCAGTCGTGGTTCCGCTGCCGAGAGTTGCTCCGCTTCCTCAGGGTGTTCCGCTATTAGCATAGAGCTATATAATCGTTGTAATTTTTATTTTTGAGCTGATTTGTTCTATGCCAACAGTGCCGTATTCCAGAAGACTTGTCCTTGGGCTGGAATACGGGGCGTTCCGGTCTTCTCTGAGCCGGGGTGCCACAAGCGTTGGTATCAGAGCAGGTTTGGTTGTAGGACGCATGGTCTAGATGCGAGCGTTAGTAACCGGTAGTATAGGATCCAGTTGGTTGCTGCACCTGTTTGTTGCATTTGATTGTGCACAGCATGCATATAGACTAGATAGTTGTCTCTAACGGTGGATCTGGTGAGTATAGGTGGCATCGGTTTCGATTCTCCACCTGCGCTCTCCAGTTTGCATGCTCCTTGGTGTGGTGTCATCTCCGTCCCAGCGGAGTGATGCCAAGGTACTTGGTGGTGTCGATCCCTTGTCGGATTAATGCACCAGTACCACACCGATTTTTTCTCTTCAGTCCCCCTATAGTTTCGGTGATAGACATGTTTCTATCCCGGATCTTGTCCATCCTATTCATCGCTTTGGGCAACCCTTACTGATCTTAGCTATCAGAATAGGGCAATGCTCGCAAGCCTTCTTTCTCGTCATCCCTTTCCTGCCATCCATTCTTTGGACAAGTACGGTTTTCCCCCGTACGCTTGATGATGATGTGGTCGTGACCCTTGTGTTCCGACCCACGATCACCAAGTTCGTCCTCGCCACCGTGTCCGTCCAGATGGAGCCAGTGTAAGCCTCTGTTTGGTGTAGCCTTGTTTACACCAACTCCCTTCCACACATTGAATCACTATCGTGCACACCGCCACAGCATGTAGGCCGTAATGCCGGAGTTCTTGCGAGATTTGTGTGCTTATATAGGAATGCATACTATTGCCGTGAATTGCTTGGATGTGATCTTGTGTGCTTTTGTCGTTTCTTTGGGCCCTTGGTGTTACCTTATTTTTCCCCTTAAGGAAGTTGCTCACCAACGCTGGACTCAAAGAAATCAGTGAAGAGACAGTCATTTGAGATCTCAGCTCAGCAATATGGAATTTTCGGCAGACTGCATTATGTCAGGAATATCGGGCATGAAAATAAATGATATCCCGGCTAGATTGTTTATCAGCATCAAGTATTCATCAGTGCAACCTTCACAGCAGAAATCATCGAATCAGCAAGACAACAGACCGTGTTCCCGATCCACAGCACATTTCGAGTCAAAGGTATGATTCACATACACGGTTTGAGTCTGCTATGAGTACAATTTGAAACCTGCGATATTCCGGAAGCAAGACAGAATGTGTTGTGAACTTAGTGTTTAGCAAGAAAGATAGCCGAATACCCTGTTGAATACAACAAGTAACCGACAGCAGAAACATTAAGGGACATATATATATGCACTCAGCTTGCATATGGCAAAAAGGAAAGCTCAGATATGAGCAACCTAGTCCTTCTCCGCAAGCTATCTGAGAAGCATACCACGTAAGGATTCCTGTGTCTTCCTCGATACGACACATGGACATCTTTTGATGCAAGGTACTCGGGCCTCCTCAACAAGATACCACTGCAAACTCGAAGGTACCGAGTCTTTCCTAGCAAGTCCTTGAGAGGGAAAGCTTCTGAGATACGGTACCCAGTCTCCTTTAGAAAGCCATCTTGATAACACTTCGAGCACGAGCAATTCAGTCTTCCTCAGCAAGACACTCTCGATGGCTTCCAATACAAGTGAGGCAACCTCCGTCCGCAGGTATCACATTGACATTAGTACAAGCTATTCTACCGACAGTTGGCAGCATATGACCATGCATTCCAAGGATCAAATTCACAACAGTTGGTCAGAAGGCATAAAGTCAGTCAGGACACAAGCTTGCTTCAGGAATCAAGCGCTCAGCCGCATATATTTAATAGATATGGTGGACATGCTGCCAAGGCCATATTAGTCATACAATGATGCCAGCCCGGTAAGAATCCGACTCTGGCATGAGCTATGTAAGAAGAATAAGAACGCCAGATCTACACTTCAGTGGAATGACCAACAACCTATGGATAAGCTGTATGGAACACGGATGAACCCTTGCCCATCTTTCGTTGGTAACGGCACCACGCCTGTGTTCTGAGCTGTTTTCAGCCGTCCGGGGTGGATGCCGGCTTTTATTTCTCTTTTCAACAACTGGCCTGTGTTCTGAGCTGCTTTTCGGCCGTCTCGGGCAGCTGTTGAATTTCTTTCCGTAGCAGTGACCCTATGCCCTGAGCTGCTTTTCGCCCGTCTTAGGGAACTGCTACTTTCTTCTTATCGATGCCGTCTCATGCTCTGAGCTGCTTTTCAGCCGTCTTGAGTCGGGGTCGAGATATTCCAGTAATGTCCCAGATCTGAGTTGTAAAGACCGTTCTGGCGGCTACTGGTTTATTTGCCGGTTTCACCCAAGGGTTCAGACGGTTGTTACCCTACAGCTACAACTCATTCAGTAATATGCCTGCCGGAATATTGTACCTGGCAACACCCATGGTCATCCGAAGAATCGAGAACACATCAGGCCAAGCTCTTTCCGCTAAGTATTCAGGTAAAGAGAACCATAATGAAGGAGCAAGATTGGCCATACAGGTATGATAATGGTTGTAAGATCAACATGGTACAGATATTCGGAACAGTCTGGCTCGCTACAAATTACCATGGATACACACCCACGGGGTCTATTCCATTTGCAAGGACCCCAGATCGAGTCAACCCGCTCAGCCAGTTATATATTCTCGAAACCGTTGGAAGTGGATATTCAAGCATGTCAGACAAAATGACCAGAAGGATGTTAACTGCCTCAAAGCACGTGTCCCCATTAAGGAAATCAGTCCAAAATAACCTGTTGTGAACAAGATCTTCCTGCTTGGACCACCAGTCAAACATGCAGATAATGTCGTACCCTTTACGCTGGTCAGGATACAGCCAAGTCGTGGGTACAGCTGTGATGCTAAGGTCAGTAAACCTAGCCAAGATATTTCCGTAACCCCTGCAAGACATCAGATTCTGCCAGGAGAAATGGTATGATTCACAGCATCAGATGAGTCTGGAAGATACACAGCCATTTGAAGCCACCCAATGAAAAGAGTAAAGGAGTTGATGTCTACCGACAGAATCTATTCACAACTCAATGGACGATCGACTGTATGGGACAACATTACAACACGTCCATGAGGAACAACTCTCGGATTTATGCGAAGGACAGATATTTCAGACAGGATAAGCCATTGTATCCAGATAAGTAAGCAGACATAAAAGGATTAACGTCAGAATAATAAACATGAGGTAAGACCTGTCAGAATGAGAATCCAGTGAGACCAACCACACCAAAGCCAGGCAGTGGGTCAGATAAAATCCAGCGGGAGCACTGTACAAAGGCGAAAAGGAAACCCGAGTTGGAAACGGTTTCCTCAAGTGGGGATATTTATGTTTAACCCCTGAGTAACCAAATCTCGAGGACGAGATTTCTTTAAGGGGGGTAGGTTTGTAACACCCTGGATTTTGCCCATTTCTTTTTTTCTTTTGATTTTGGTCTGGTTTTACTTTTTCGTGGTTTGGTAGTCTTGGAACCTGGAAGGAGCACCCTTGATTTCTCTTCCCTAGTGGCTTGCCAACCTCTAAACCCATCCCAAGACCCTTCCATATCCATCTTGAGTCAATCCCAATATTCTTTTTCTTGGGAATATTCCTTTTTCTAGTAAAGGAATAACCCTGTTTGCTCTGGGTTGTGAAGCAACCCACATTTCCATCATTCCAAAAATTCCCAAATAATTCCCATAAATTGTTTGGATCATATCTTCCTCAAATATGTCAAAACCCTTCCTTGCCATGTTCAAAAATCTTCCTCCAATATTCCTTTTCCCATTCTGTCCCTGATGGCAGTTTGTGAAGCAAGTGCAATTTATATTGGCTTTCTTGCTCTCAAACTTTTTGGGGACATTTTCCTATCCATATCATTGTAGCATGCCAAAATTCAACTCCATTTGGCTATTAAATATTTATTGGCAAATTTCCAAATTTTCTAACCCAATGGGAGCTTTGTGAAGCAAGTGCTAGCTAAGAGTATGCCAATGAGTTGAAATTTTGCAGGCACCTTGATATGATCAAATAATGACTCTCCTCAAGATTTGAGCATCATCCCATGTTCCATTTGACCTCAGCATCAAATCTCTGTTTCTGGTCAGATTTTCCTGTTGTGAAGCAACCATATTTTATATTGCTTCATAATTGCTGAAAATTTACCAGAACCTTCTTCTATCCATATCTTCCATATTTCCATTAAAATCCCAAGTTCCATAGTTCAACTTTTGAGAGCATCATCCAATTCTTGTTTCTGGATTTATTTTGAGGTTGTGAAGCAACTATATGTTATATTGCTTCAAAAATTCTCAAATTAATCCAGGACCTCATATTCCATATATGATGTGAGTATGAAAAAATTTACATCATTTCATCTAGCCATTTTCTCCCAATAATTCCATCTATTTTCTGTCCAGAATGGAGCATTGTGAAGGAAGTACCATTTATAATTTTTCAAATGGTATGAAACTTTTACAGTGACTCCATATGCTCAAATGATTGATCTCCTACAAATTTGGGCTCATTTCATTTATCCATTTATCCCCAGTAATTATTTCAAGATTCTGGTCAGAGAGGACCATTATGAAGGAAGTGCTAATTTGGCTTTCTCAAATGGCATGAAATTTATATGGCAACCTCATATGACCAAATCCCTAGATTCCTCCAAAATTCAGCTCTTTTCCCTAAGCCAAATGAGTGCCACATCCAGGTTTAGCTTCTGGACCAGATTGTGCATTTTCAAAGGAAGTGCATTCATATTTGATGCAATTGCCACCAAATTTGGCAGGAATCTAGTCCTTCCTATGCTAAACCCCAGTGACATTCTGGTTGGTCCCTATCCCCTTCCATTTGACCTCCTCTTCCTCTCCAAGTTTGCTGTTAAAATGCTTTTCTGCAAGTATCTCCCTCTCCAGAGCTTTCCAGTTGATCCCAGCCCCATTTCTTATCTATTTGAGCTTTGTTCTGTACTGTTGACATGATATGGCATCACTTTGGTGCCTTGTGCACGTGGTGGCCGTGGTGACCACAAGGAGAGCAAGCCAAATCAGTGCTCTGCCTCTGGACAGCTCCGTCCGGTCGTCTCCGGCCAGCCCCCGCGTGCTTGGTTATGTCCAACGGCCTCCCCGGCGTCCTCTTCTTCCTCTAGAGTCTTCTCCCCTCCCCTTTTCTCCTCCTCGCGCCACCGCAGCGTCGCCATGCCCCTGTCTGCCCCGTGAGCGCCGTCGTTTTCCCCTTCCCGTTGGCATCTTCCTCTCCGAGATGTCCCATCCCTTTGGGCGCTGTCATGTCGGCACCTCCAGGTGATTGCCACCTCGCCGGAGCACCAGTGCGAAGATGAGGCTGCCACAGTGGCCGTCCTCATCCGCACGACGTCGGCCGCCTATAAATGGCTCCTCCCCGTGCCTCCCGAGCTCAGGCCAGCAATCCCGCCTCCTTCTCCCTCCCTAGAACCCCCAGACCCCAGCCGGAGCTCTTCCCTTCCCTCTCCGCCTCTAATCGCCGCCATGTCCGCCTCGGCTCTCTCTCAAATTCGAGGAGGCCGAGCCCTCTCTCCCCGTTCTGATCTCTCCGGCGTCTTCTCTGAGCTCCGGCGACCCTCTCCATTTCCTCTCCCTCTTGTCGGAGCTGCTGTGGCCTCGCGCCCCCGGAGATCGATCGCCGCCGCAGCTCTCTGTCCTCGTATGGCGCCGCCGCTCCAGACCTCCCCGAGACCCGTGCTTGGGCCAGATGGGTGCGGCGTTGTCTCCCGAGGCCGCCGGTGGTCTTACCCTAGCCGGGGACTGCCGGAGCCGCCGTGGCCGTCGCCGGCGTTGCCCCTTCCCTGCTCGTCCTTTGTTTCGGTCGGAACAGAGGGAGGAGAGAGATGCCCCTTCAGGCGGGCCCAGCCCGTCAGTGGCTCGCGCCCTCCCTCCGTTTTTTTAAAGGAGCAGCATTGGTGGGCCGGCCCAGGTGCTACAGCAGCAGCAGAGGAGTGTTTCGGCCTGTGCAGCCCATATGCACAGTGTAATTTATTCTTTTCTCAGAAAAACTGCCAAGGACCCATCGGTGAATAAAATATTTGCAGATGAGTCCCTGCCAGTCAATCGGCTATATCTTTTCCTCCGAAGCTCCAATCAAGGTGATTCCAGCGGCCTCATCTTCGTCTCATCGAGCCCGTTCTCTTGGGATAATTTCCACAGTGTGTTCACATGGTGGAAATTACCATTTTGCCCTTGCCGTAAACAGTCCCCCTCCGAGAGAGAACTGTTTCCGGCAGTTTCTTCCGCGGCCTGTCCGCACTCCTTCCCGGTGGATCCTTCACCCCAGGCAAGCCAGGATTTCCAATTCATGCATGCATACTCATAGCATAGCATTTTATCTAAATACTTTATGGTATTTGAGTAACATGGTAATTTACCAATTATTTAAATGCTTAAGAATGTGATGAACCACTAAAATAATTTGACAACAGTAGTGGTTGATCATGAGCCACCTGTCCGGGATTATCGTGCAACCACATTTGCCGGTATGGGACGGCCCTGACTATGCCCGACTGCGTGATCTTTCACCGGTATCGCCAAACTAGGGAGGGTTATGCACGGCATGCTGCCCTGATCAGGTAAGCGGTGATGATCCTGAGAGCCCAATGGATTGTTAAGTTTAACCCGGGAGTCCCCGTTTGGGACAGTAGAACCCCGTTTGGGTCTACAGAGTTTGGCCATGCGCGCGGTGGCAGGAGCCCGTATAGGCACTGGGGCTACCCAAGGCTGACCTCCGGGGGAGGAAGGATGCCGGTGGTACGATGATGGATCACAGGTCAGGCAGGTCTTGTTGATGTAATGCGGGTCCACCCGAAGCTGACTTTCGAGGAATATGGACCGGTTGCTTCATGGTGTGGGTAAAGTGTACAACCTCTGCAGAGTGTAAAACTATTCGAATAGCCGTGTCCGCGGTTATGGACGCCCGTCCAGACCTCAGTAGGAGATCAACCAGATCAACCATAATAATGATGTTAATGATGGATGAAGTCATATCATGATCGGGAGTACTCGATGAGTATTCCGAGGGTTGTGGGACAACCCAGAAGAGAGTAAGTTGATGACTGGCAACAGTAAGTGAAGCATTTAAATATTTAATATGATAACTTGCCATGCTATTGTTTGCTGCATTGTTTGGTTGTCTTGAGCTTGCGAGTACATTCAAAGTACTCACCTGGCGTATCATGCCAGTTTTGCAGGTCATGCCAGGATTGCTTGCTTGTCATGGACGTCGAGTTTGCGAGCTAGGCTAAGCGTTCCAGCGAGAGTCCCTGCGGAGTGGAGTCCATCACCGCAGTCATGGTTCCGCTGCCGAGAGTTGCTCCGCTTCCTCAGGGTGTTCCGCTGTTAGCATAGAGCTATGTAATCGTTGTAATTTTTATTTTTGAGCTGATTTGTTCTATGCCAGCAGTGCCGTATTCCAGAAGACTTGTCCTTGGGCTGGAATACGGGGCGTTCCGGTCTTCTCTGAGCCGGGGTGCCACAGACCATAAGAGAATTGAGCCAGGTGGTAAAGCAGCAAACCATGAAAATGCGGTGCCAGTTAAAGATAGGGGAAATAACCGCACTTTCAATTCTTCTATGGAACTTGCTTCACCCAACTGTGCTAGATACTAGCTAATATGCTCCCAAGTTGTTTTTGTGCCCTCTCCACTAAATTTGACAAAATCAGGAACCTTGTAACCAGGAGGGTACAAAACTGCATCGAAGTGTTCAGGATAAGGTTTTTGATACACCCGACTCTTCAATTTCGGCTCGTTTCCGAAAGTCTCTTGGAACATCTTATGCAAATCCTCCCTTAGTTTGGCTAAAATTGGATCCAGAGTAGATGAAGATGTTTGTGGCGATGGCATAGGAGCAGCTTGGGTACTAGCTAATGATGCAACTTGTGGAGTAGGCGCCGAAACATAATTCGGCGGAAGACCAAACATGCTTGTACTCATGGGTGATGTGACAAAGTAATTCGGCGTAGACGCCGAATTGGGCACACTCATAATAGGATTAGGGTATGCAGGTGCAGCCACAAGTTGATTGGTTTGGCTAGGATAAAAATTCATCGGCAAATTGTAATGTTGTTGCAAGGGAGGTGCCGATGAAATAGGTAAAGTTGGATTAGGTTTTTCTGGATTAACGGCTACACCAACATTACCACTAGATGATGGCGGCATATTTTTCTGAGCATTGGCATTTGCCACAAAAGAATTGTACGCCATCACATTACCCTTACTAACAAGACTTTCAATCACAGCCATTTGCTCAGGAGAAAAAACTTTGCTCACAGTGATTTCATCTTGTTCATCAATGGGAGGAGGTAACCTGATTTCTCCAATCAGAGTGATGTTGCCTTGACGGTCCTTCTTGAAGCTTGAAAGGAACACCTCTAAATCCTCCTCCTCGCGCTTCTTCTTGAGCGCCTTAAAAGCCTCTTCACGTTGTTTCTTGAGCGCTTCGTAGGCCTGGCGATGTTCCTCCGATAGCTCATCAAGACCGGGCTTAATGATGTTATCGGCGTTAACTTCTGAGGGCTTGGGGAGATTAGACATGGTTGATGATGATTCTTGATCTATCTTCCCCAGCGGAGTCGCCAAAAAGTGTGTTCGCACACGAACACGTCACCGTGTACCCGCGGCGCCGAGGGAGATGCTCCGCAGCTCGCACCGTGGGAGGCCTGCCGGAAGCGCGGTACGCAAGACAATTCGGCGGGCGCTTTTGAAGACCCGACGCACCGCTTCTCCGGGATGGAACCCGTCGGGAGTCGCGGATGGACGATGGGCTGCCCTAGGTCGGTTCGCCTGCCCCTAGAGCCTCGTGGATCGTCGCACTCCAATACGGAGAACGAACGAAGAACGAGAAGAAAGATACGAGGGTTAGGGATAAAAGTAGGGTAAAAGGATGTAAATTTGATTGTTCGATTGTGTGTTGTTTCAATTGGCCATCACCTCTTCTATTTAAGAGGGGGTTGGACTTCCCGTACAAGACACGGACCCAGATTTCCTTCCAAAGGGTCAAAAAACGCAGCCAAACTCGGACTTTTTCGATCTGCCCGAACCTGTGCGGCTATAGGCAAGCGGTAGTACCGTTCTGGGCACGGTAGTACCGCTCTAGTACCGCTCTAGTACCTCTTAGGGTCTAGGGATGCCAGAAACTTAAGCGGTAGTACCGCTCAAGCGGTAGTACCGCTTATAGGAGCGGTAGTACCGCTCTTGGCTGTGGCAGCAATCTTGTAACGGCCGTAACTTTTGCATACGATCTTGGATTGAGATGATTTTTATATCAAAATCAACCGATTCGACGAGACGAAGACAATCCGTGTAGAAATTTTTCTCATATGAGGCCGTTTTGGGGGCGTAATCAGCCGAATAGTGTTCTCCATACACTTCGAACACAACTTCGGCCTTAGAGATGAGCTCGGATGGCTATGGCCCAAATATCAAAGTTTCTCCTTTCGACGATACGGAACTTTCTCACTTTGAGCACTTTTCCATTTGAGGCCTTCTTAATTATGTTTTTAACCATGCCAAAATCTGATGTCAATAGTGTGATAGACTCTACGTTCACATACAACGGGTGCAAGACAGTTTTGCACATGCGGAACACTTGGGTTAAACTTGACGAGCCTAGCATGTACAGACATGGCCTTGGAACACAAGAGACCGGAAGGTCTAACATGAGTCATATAGTAGATATGATCAAGATGGAGATGTTCACCATTGAAACCACTTCATCTCACGTGATGATCGGACTTGGGTTGGTGAATTTGGATCATGTTACACTCGGACGACCGGAGGGATGTCGATTTGAGTGGGAGTTTTTAAGTAAACTAAACTCATTATCTTGAACAATAGTCTAAGTTGTCTTTGCAAATTTATGTTGTAGATCAATGGCTCACGCAGTAGCTTCCCTGAATTTCAATGCGTTCCTAGAGAAAGCCAAGCTGAAAGATGATGGAAGTAACTTTGTAGACTGGGCCTATAATCTGAGGATTATCCTCACGGTTGCCCAAAAGGCTTATGTCCTTGATGCACCACTTGGTGAGCAACCCCCTCCAGCGTTTGTGGACGTTATGAATGCCTGGCAGGCGCGTGTTGATGACTACTCAATAGTTCAGTGCGCCATGTTGTATGGCTTAGAACCAGGACTTCAAAGGCATTTTGAACGTCATAGAGCATATGAGATGTTCCAGGAGTTGAAGTTTATTTTTGAGAAGAATGCCCAGATCGAGAGGTATGAGACCTCCGATAAATTCTATGCTTGTGAAGATGGAGGAGAACGGGTCTGTCAGTGAACACATACTCAAAATGTCTGGGTATTACAACCGTCTGGCTGAGTTGGGAGTTGTGCTCCCTCCAGAGACGATCACTGACAGAGTTCTTCAATCGCTACCACCTAGCTACAAGAGCTTTGTGTTGAACTATAACATGCAAGGGATGAACAAGTCAGTCGCCGAGCTGTTTGCGATGCTGAAAGTCGCTGAGTCAGACATCCAGAAGGAGCATCAAGTGTTGATGGTCAATAAAACCACTAGTTCCAAGAAGAATGGCAAGGGCAAGAAAGGAAACTCCAAGAAGAGTGGCAAAGTAGTTGCCCCTCCCGTGAAGAAACCCAAGGCTGGGCCCAAGCCAGAAACTGAGTGCTTCTATTACAAGGGAACCGGCCACTGGAAGCGGAATTGCCCCAAGTATCTGGCCGACAAGAAGGGGGCCAACGCCAAACAAGGTATATATGATATACATGTTATTGATGTGTACCTTACCAACTCTCGTTGTAGTGCCTGGGTATTTGATACCGGTGCGGTTGCTCACATTTGCAACTCAAAGCAGGAACTGCGGAATAGACGGAGGCTGGCAAAGGACGAAGTGACGATGCGCGTGGGAAATGGTTCCAAGGTTGATGTTATCACCGTCAGCATGCTCGCTCTTCGATTACCATCGGGATTAGTGATGAACCTGAATAATTGTTATTTAGTGCCTGCGTTGAGCATGAACATTATATCTGGATCTTGTTTAATGCGAGATGGTTACTCATTTAAATCAGAGAATAATGATTGTTCTATTTATATGTGTAATATCTTTTATGGTCATGCACCCATTGTGAGGGGTTTATTCTTATTGAATCTAGATAGTGATGATACACATGTTCATAACATTGATGCCAAAAGATGTAGAGTTGATAATGATAGTACCACTTTCTTGTGGCACTGCCGCTTAGGTCATATTGGTGTAAAACGCATGAAGAAACTCCATGCTGATGGACTTTTGGAGTCACTTGATTTTGAATCACTTGACACATGCGAACCATGCCTCATGGGCAAGATGACTAAGACCCCATTCTCTGGAACAATGGAACGGGCAAGTGACTTGTTGGAAATCATACATACTGATGTGTGTGGTCCGATGAGCATTGAGGCACGCGGTGGATATCGTTATTTTCTCACCTTCACCGACGATTTGAGTAGATATGGGTATATTTACTTAATGAAACACAAGTCTGAAACATTTGAAAAGTTCAAGCAATTTCAGAGTGAAGTTGAGAATCATCGTAGCAAGAAGATCAAATTCCTACGATCTGACTGAGGGGGAGAATATCTGAGTTATGAGTTTGGCAGTCACTTAAGACAATGTGGAATTGTTTCACAGTTGACGCCACCTGGAACACCACAGCGTAATGGTGTGTCCGAACATCGTAATCGAACCTTATTGGATATGGTGCGTTCTATGATGTCTCTTGCCGATCTGCCACTATCATTTTGGGGTTATGCATTAGAGACAGTTGCATTCACTTTAAATAGGGCACCATCTAAGTCCGTTGAGACGACACCGTATGAACTGTGGTTTGGCAAGAAACCAAAGTTGTCGTTTCTTAAAGTTTGGGGATGCGATGCTTATGTCAAAAGGCTTCAGCCAGAAAAGCTTGAACCCAAAGCGGACAAATGCGTCTTCATAGGATACCCAAAAGAGACGGTTGGTGACGGTGTCCTGGATTAGGGGGTGCCAACCTAGTCGGCCCGTCTCTTCGGATGGGCCGATATGCCCTTGTACGTGATCGAGATGGACTCCGGAAGTCGCACATGGGAGACGTGATCAAGACTACCTCTATCGAAGACTTGCAGTACACTTCAAGATTATTCCAGCCGCCTTACTCCAAGATACCGACCTTGTAACCCTAGACACCCTCCCTGGCGTGTATATAAGCCATAGGGTTTAGCCCATAGGGGACATTAGCGCAACATCGAACACCTAGCTACAATAGTTAGACACATTACGATCTCGAGGTAGATCAACTTTGTACTCGATACACCTCCATTAATATAAACAGAAGCAGGACGTAGGGTTTTACCTCTATCAAGAGGGCCCGAACCTGGGTAAAACATCGTCTCCCTTTGTCTCTGTTACCATCGATCCGAGATCCGCAGCTCGGGACCCCCTACCCCGAGGTCTGCCGGTTTTTACACCGACATTGGTGCTTTCATTGAGAGTTCCGCTGCGTGATCGCCAGAAGGATCGATGGGATCGCCGGTTAACGGCCTCAAACCCATAGAGTACATCTCCACGACCGAAGTCTCGGTCACGGCGACTTCCCCACCTACGGTGGGAGCAAACCTTGACCCCTCTCTGATCCTACCAGAGAGTCCCCTCATGGGCAAGGGGCTGAGGTACTTCCTGGAAAGCGGATCAAACAGCGACTCACCAGCAACCGACTCCCAGATCGAATCGGCTAGACCGATAACGGCAGATCCAGCATCGGACGAGGGATTCCGCCATCTTTAGAGATCGGATCTGGCTGCTCACCCACTGCGCAGAATATCATCCCGATAACTCTGGCCCGTCTAACATCTGGGACTTAGCCTACGTACGGCGGATCCCCGGCGAGCCGATCCGACAATACTGGACCAGATTCTTATCCGTCAAGAACAAGATTCTGGATTACCAAGATTCTGATATAATCGCCGCCTTCGAGCGTGGATGCAAGGATAACGGCGTCTCAAACGCCCTTACTCGCCGTTGCGTCCAAACATTCCCTGAATTAACCAACTTAGTAACTCGATTCTGCGCCATCGAAGACGCCTGGCGGACCGAGGAGAATACAGACTCGATCTGTGACAACTACCCGGGACACGACCAGCCAGCGCTTCGGCGTGAAAATCACAAACGAAACATCCCGGCCGATCGACCTCGGAAGAAGAAGAAAACCTCCGATCACTCCGGAACGGCCCTGGGCGGCTTCCTGGGCAAACCATGCCTGATCCAGGTCGTATTAGTTAACTCCTGCGCAGCCCACAGCCTTCGAGACTGTTGGGTGCTAAGGCAGGTGGCCAAAGGGGGGCCCGCCCTTTTGGCGAGCATCTCCAGCCACTCTGGACGGACCTCGGATGAAGACGAGGTCTTAATGATTTATGAGACATTTACGTCTAAAAACCAACGCAAACGGGCCTTACGGGAAGTCAACGCCGTCCGGCAGGTATCGCCTCGGGATGTGTGGATAGACACGCCGATATCCTTCACTCAGAATGATCAACCGAAGTCTACCCCGGACAGTGCCCTGCCACGATAGTCCTTGATCCCATCGTGGACCGCTGTCGCCTCCATAAGGTCCTGATGGATGGAGGCAGCAGCCTGGATTTGATATATGAAGACACTCTGGATAAAATGCACATCAATAGAACACGCATAGAACCGAGCACCACTACCTTTAAAGGAATAGTGCCCGGAAGAGAGGCACGCTGCAGTGGAAAGATAACTTTAGACGTGGTCTTCGGGACCTCGGACAATTATTGCTCCGAAGAGATTACATTCCATATCGCGCCTTTCAAAAGCGGATATCACGCCATCCTCGGACGGGACGCCTTTTCAAGATTTCAAGCGGTACCGCATTATGGCTACATGAATCTCAAGATGCCAGGCCCAAAAGGGATTATTGTCGTTTCAAGTGATCCTGACAGGGCACTCAAAGCTGAGAATAAAACGGCGTCCCTCTCCCTCGAGACCCTGGCCGAAGCCTTCGCGGCCGAAGAATTAACCACACTACGCGCCGAAGTCGATCGGGACGATGTCATCCTGGACAAAAGATCAAAACCTACTTCTTTCAAGCCGGCCGACGAGATCATCAAATTCCAAGTTCACCCCACGGACCCCGCTAAAACGGCGTCCATAGGGGCTAACCTCGACCCGGAAGTTGCCGAAGCCCTACGCGCTTTCCTTAGGGAAAACTAGGATATATTCGCCTGGCACCCCTCCGACATGCCTGGGATACCCCGTAGGCTCGCAGAGCATAGCCTAAACATACTGGCAGGCTATAAACCCGTTAAGCGAACACTTCAGCGTTTTTCTGAGCCCAAGCGTCAAGCAATGGGCGAGGAACTGGCAAAGCTGCTGGAGGCAGGATTCATCAAGGACACAAAACACCCCGACTGGCTAGCCAACCTGGTCATGGTACCGAAGAAGGATAGGTCCTGGCGGTTGTGCGTCGATTTAAAGACCTCAACAAAGCTTGCCCTAAAGACCCCTTTCCTCTACCCTGTATCGACCAAATTGTGGACGCCACTTTGGGCCACGACGCATTGTGCTTCCTAGATACCTATTCAGGGTATCATCAAATAAGAATGAAGGAATCGGACCAGGCAGCAACAACATTCATTACGCCTTATGGACCGTTTTGCATCAATACGATGCCCTTCGGACTAAAGAATGCTAGCACTACGTACCAGCGTATGATTCAAACATGCCTGAAAGACCACATCGGAAAAACTGCGGAGGCCTATGTAGACGACGTGGTTGTCAAAACCAAACGCGTCGACCAACTGGTGGACGACCTCCGCGATACATTTGCTAGCCTACGGGAATATCAAATATGACTAAACCCCGACAAATGCGTTTTCGGGGTCCCGGCTGGCAAACTCCTCGGTTTTATTGTATCTAGCCGAGGAATTGAGGCCAATCCGGCCAAAATTCGAGCCCTGGATTGCCTAGAGATCCCTACAGATCTCAAAGATGTACAAAAGCTAGCGGGCTGCATTGCAGCCCTAAGTCATTTCATATCACGGCTTGGCGAAAAAGCTTTACCATTGTACAGGCTGTTAAAGCAGTCTAAAACGTTTAAATGGACCAAGGAGGCTGCGGTGGCCTTGGAAGACATCAAGACCCTCCTTGCCACCAACCCAATCCTAGCAGCACCAGGCGTTTGCGAGCCGATGTTATTATACATCTCGGCTACAAACCAGGTGGTTAGCGCAGTCCTCGTGGTCGAACGGGACATGGAAGGTCATAAGTTCTAGGTCCAGAAACCCGTATACTACGTGTCCGAGGTCTTAACCCCCTGCAAGACACGCTACCCTCACTACCAAAAGATTGCTTACGCAGTCTTTATGGCATCGCGCAAGCTTCGGCACTACTTTCAAGAGTGCGCGGTGACGGTGGCATCCGACGTCCCGTTAAGTGACATAATCAACAACAGAGATGCAACGGGACGCATCGCCAAATGGGCTATAGAGCTCCTACCTTTTGAAATTACCTACAAACTGCGCCCGGCCATTAAATCCCAGGTGTTGGCTGACTTCGTCGCCGAATGGACTGAAGCCGAACTACCCCGTGAGTACAGTACCTACTCGCACTGGACGATGTATTTCGACGGTTCCAAGATGCTTGCCGGTCCAGGGCTGGCGTGGTGCCCACTTCCCCCACGGGAGATAACATTAAATATGTACTGCAAATCATGTACACAGATTCCAACAACGCGGCTGAGTACGAAGCCCTCTTACATGGGCTTCGGATAGCAGTCTCCATGGGTGTTAAGCGACTCGAGGTCCGAGGTGACTCCAACCTCGCGATCTCGCAAATTAATGGCGAATTTGACGCCAAAGAGCCAAAGATGACAGCTTACCGCAATGCCATCATAAAGATCTTGGCCAGGTTCGAGGGGCTGGAATTTCACCATATACCCCGAGATAGTAACCAGGCCGCAGATGTACTCGCCCGGATGGGCGCAAAACGGGACAAGGTTCCCGAGAACACCTTCCTCGAGCAGCATTTCAAGCCATCCATAGTCTGGCTAGACAGCAAGGGGACACCGGATTCAACCGATGTCGGGCAACAGGCCCTGCCCGAAGAGGATGACGGTATCATAGGCGGATCAACGATCCGGAAAACCAATTCAGTGCACGAGGTCATGGCAGTCATCGCACCATGGACTGAGCCACTCCTCGCATACCTACTCCGAAAAGAGCTCCCTGATAACCAAGCCGATTCCCGTCGGATTGTAAGACAGTCTAAAGATTACAAGGTTCATGAAGGGGAACTTTATAAAATGAGCACAACGGGCGTCCTCCAAAGATGCATATCCGAAGAAGAAGGGAAACTCATACTACGCGAGATACACTCCGGCATGAGCGGACATCACACCGCGGCTTGGACCCTGGTCAGCAAGGCCTTTCGAGCCGGTTTCTACTGGCTAACGGCAAGTGCCGATGCCTCGGCATTAGTACAGCGTTGCCCGGGCTGCCAGGTATTCGCCAAACAAAGCCACATGCCCCCCACGGCTCTGCGCACCATCCCCATTACGTGGCCCTTTGCGGTCTGGGGGCTTGATATGGTCGGGCCACTCAAGGGAGGATTAAACAAAAACAAATACCTACTCGTTATGGTCGATAAATTCACTAAGTGGATCGAAGCAAAGCCGGTTACCTCAGCCGAGGCCGTCCAGGTTATCGGATTCATTTCGGGGGTAATTCACCGTTACGGTGTCCCCCACAGTCTGATCACAGATAACGGAACCAACTTTACGGCCAAAGAGGTCAAGGCATGGTGTAAGAAAATGGGCATCAAGCTCGATTACGCGTCCGTCTACCACCCGCAGTCTAATGGCCAAGTGGAGCGAGCCAATGGACTCATCCTCAGTGGAATTAAGCCACGGCTCGTTCGCTCCCTTAAAAAAGCCGATTGCAAATGGGTCGAGGAACTTGATTCCGTATTGTGGGGCTTGCGTACCACACCGAACAGATCCACAGGGTATACCCCATTCTTTATGGTATGCGGTGCCGAAGCGGTCCTCCCCTCCGATATCATACACGACGCACCTCGGGTGCGCATGTATGAGGAGCTGGAGGCCGAACTCGATCGGCAAGACGCCCTCGACGCTCTCAATGAAGAGCGGAATGTCGCACGGGCTAGATCAGCTATTTATCAACAGCAGGCATGGCGCTACCACACTAGAGAGGTTCGGGCCAAAGAATTTAATGTCGGGGACCTCGTAATGAGATTACACCCCGAAAAGCAAAAATACAAGCTCTCCCCTAGATGGGACGGACCGTTTGTCATTGACCAAGTACTCGTCGGAGGAGCTTATCGAATCCGAGACCCAGAAGATGGACGACTGGTGACGAGGGCATGTACCAGGGATAGGGTAACAGGCCTGACCTACAAACCCTAACCTAGGACTCCGCACACCTTATATTGGGCCCCAGGGCCAGATCAGCAACCAAGAGTTCCGCAGACTGACATTCACTCGGAGTCCAATAATCCACTCGGAGTCCGCAGACTGACATTCACTCGGAGTCCAATAAACCACTCGGAAGCAGGAATCCACTCGACCAGCTATTTCACTCGGAATACCTGACAGGCACTCGACCAGAGAAGACCAGGAGGCTCCAGTAGCGTAACGGTCAGGACGTGCGCTCGCTCGTATTAATTGTAATCAATGCGCCCGTTACCTGGCGCCCTTAAACCCCCTCTTAACCCCTGGTAATGGCGGCATTCATGGGAGGGCTGGCGAAGACTATATAAGCCACCCTCCAGCTCCATTCCAATGGTTCGCAACCTGTTGTAATCATACACTCAAGCAATACAGCTCCAGAGCACCGAGACGTAGGGCTATTACCTCCACCGCTGAGGGGCCTGAACTCGTAAATCCGAGTGTAACACCTGCGCCGTAGCTAGGCTCTGCCCTCTCATCTGTACCCCAACACATTACTGTTAGACTTGCACCCACGACAGTTGGCGCCCACCGTGGGGAAGGCATCTAGCGACTTCCGGCGTAGTTGCATTTTTCTGATCATCACTATGGTTTCCGGCGGCGGACTGACTCTGGGCGGCGAGATCCATTTTGGCGTCCTCAGCTTCATCGCCGATGATTCGGCATGGCTCCAGGAAGCCCCGCTGGATGTCGAGGCGTTGCCCGTCTGCGGTGCGGCACACTTTTGTGCAAGCTCCTTCGGCGTTCTTCTCCGGCAACCGTCGACACCATATCAGTCGACTCCTTCGCTCTCCACCAGCCGTCGTCGCAAGCGCTCTGGGCGCTCGCGGCTTCAGCGGTGGATCAGGCACTCTTTGGCCCTTCAGGCTGCAGCTCCGCAGATCATGGCAATCGAGCCTGATAAACCCGTCTTCGATCTGTTCGCCTCCGTATATGAGCACTCGGAAAGTGTATCCGAGTGCGAGAGCAGCGACCCCGCTACGGAGGTTCTGATGGCCGATTCCCCGCTCAGTCCGCCTAGGTACGGCCACGGTGACGCGGAGAACGGCGACCCGTCGCACGCCGATCTTGGCGGTGGCAGGGACCGGCGTAACGACGAGTACATCCTCCAACCTCTCCCTCGGCAGCAGAGGGAGGAACAGCAGCGCAGGACCGAGCAGGCCCTCCGGATGCCCATCGTTGGGACGACCCCCGAGGCTCAAGCTTTGGAGGCCGTGCACCAGGCCAACTTGGCTGAGTGCAATCGTCTGGAAGCGCTCCAGAAGTCACTCGACGATCGCGCCCGCAGACAGCACCAGCCCAGTTCCAGTCGGCGGCAGCGGCAGTTGTTCCCGAATGACCAGCAGCAGAATTTCCAGGTATTCCGCACTCCCATCAAGAATCTGGCGACGGCCACTCGGATAGCAGATTCCATCGAGCCGTCCCGATCCGAGGCAGGGGAGGGTCTTCGGCAGATCCGGGCCCTGCTCAAGGCGGCGGAGGAGCAAAATTCGGCGGTATCTCAGTTGCGCAACAGGATACACAGCAAATCCATTCGTGCTGACACCGTCCAGTTGGCACACAGCCCAGTGTCTCCAAGGAGAAACAGACACTCGCCTCCGAGACCGGTACTCGGAGCAGGGTCGCAGTCGGATTACGCCTCCGTGGCATCAAGACGATCGTCATCAGATGCAGTCGCCCCCTCCGCGGGATGGCTCGTATGCGCCCCGGCCGTACGACGCCAGCCCTCCCTGTCATGGTGACGGTTATCGCCAGAGAGAGCCAGTCGACTACCGTGACCCGCAGTTCAATGCGAGATCTGTTCTCGCTCAGAACCTGGTCAACAGAGGCAGAGCTCAGAGAGAAAACTTGGACAGAGATCGTCCGAGTGGAAGTGGGGCATTCGTCTCCGGACCCGAGTGTTTCAGTAGGGCCATTCGGGCCGCTGACATCCCGCCCAACTTTAGATTGGCGGCTGGAGTAAGCAAGTTCACCGGTGAGTTCAAGCCAGAAACTTGGTTAGAGGATTACCGAGTGGCTGTGCAGATTGGAGGAGGAAATGACTATGTGGCTATGAAGCATTTGCCTTTGATGCTGGAAGGGTCCGCCCGTGCCTGGCTCAACCAGCTCACTCCGGCCAGCATATACTGTTGGGAAGATTTGGCTCGAGTGTTCATCAAAACATTCGAGGGCACGTGCAAACGCCCGGCTGGATTGACTGAGCTACAGCATTGTGTGCAGAAGCCGAATGAAACCTTGTGGGAGTACATTCAGCGGTGGACAACCTTGCATCATGTGGTGGAGAATGTCACGGAGCATCAAGCAGTCTGTGCCTTCAAGGCAGGAGTCAGATATCGGGAGCTCATCCTGAAATTCAGTCGGTCAGGATCTTGGACCATGAGCCGAATGATGGAGATTACCACTCGGTATGCAGACGGAGAAGAGGAAGACCGTCTCCGTAACGGCAAAGGGAAAAACCTACTCCGAGTGACGAGCGACCCTCTCACTCGGAGAGATGATGAGGTGTAATAAAAGTACTCGAGTGATACTTGATGAATAAAAGCATGACTTTTCCAGTTCCATGTTGGATTCACTCGTACGCATTCTCTGGCTTACAACCCCCAGTGGGTTTATGCTTTTCAACTTGGCTGCGAACCTGTTTTCGCCCAAGTTAATACGCTACTCCGAGTGAAGAGCAACCCTCTCACTTGGGGCCTTGGCTGCGAACCTGTTTTCGCCCAAGTTAATACGCTACTCCGAGTGAAGAGCAACCCTATCACTCGGGGGCTTGGCTGCGAACCTGTTTTCGCCCAAGTTAATACGCTACTCCGAGTGAAGAGCAACCCTCTCACTCGGGGACTTGGCTGCGAACCTGTTTTCACCCAAGTTAATACGCTACTCCGAGTGAAGAGCAACCCTCTCACTCGGGGGCTTGGCTGCGAACCTGTTTTCGCCCAAGTTAATACGCTACTCCGAGTGAAGAGCAACCCTCTCACTCGGGGGCTTGGCTGCGAACCTGTTTTTGCCCAAGTTAAAAACCTACTCCGAGTGAAGAGCAACCCTCTCACTTGGGGGCTTGGCTACGAACCTGTTTTCGCCCAAGTTAAAAACCTACTCCCAGTGAAGAGCAACCCTCTCACTCGGGGGCATGGCTGCGAACCTGTTTTTGCCCAAGTTAAAAACCTACTCCGAGTGAAGAGCAACCCTCTCACTCGGGTGCTTGGCTGCGAACCTGTTTTCGCCCAAGTTAAAAATCTACTCCGAGTGAAGAGCAACCCTCTCACTCGGGGGCTTGGCTGCGAACCTGTTTTCGCCCAAGTTAATACGCTACTCCGAGTGAAGAGCAACCCTCTCACTCGGGGGCTTGGCTGCGAACCTGTTTTCGCCCAAGTTAATACGCTACTCCGAGTGAAGAGCAACCCTCTCACTCGGGGGCTTGGCTGCGTACTTGTTTTCGCCCAAGTTAAAAACCTACTCTGAGTGAAGAGCAACCCTCTCACTCGGGGGCTTGACCGCGAACCTGTTTTCGCCCAAGTTAATACGCTACTCCGAGTGAAGAGCAACCCTCTCACTCGGGGGCTTGGCTGCGAACCTGTTTTCGCCCAAGTTAATACCCTACTCCGAGTGACGGGCAACCCTCTCACTCGGGGGCTTAGCTGCGAACCTATTTTCGCCCAAGTTAAAAACCTACTCCGAGTGAAGAGCAACCCTCTCACTCGGCGGCTTGGCTGCGAACCTATTTTCGCCAAAGTTAATACCCTACTCCGAGTGACAAGCATCCCTCTCACTCGGAGGCTTGGCTACGAACCAGCTTTCGCCCAAGTTAAAAACCTACTCCGAGTGACGAGCATCCCTCTCACTCGGAGGCTTGGTTGCGAACCAGCTTTCGCCCAAGTTAAAAACCTACTCCGAGTGACGAGCGACCCTCTCACTCGGGGGCTTGGCTGCGAACCAGCTTTCGCCCAAGTAAAAAACCTACTCCGAGTGACGAGCATCCCTCTCACTCGGAGGCTTGGCTGCGAACCAGCTTTCGCCCAAGTTAAAAACCTACTCCGAGTGACGAGCGATCCTCTCACTCGGGGGCTTGGCTGCGAACCAGCTTTCACCCAAGTGAAAAACCTACTCCGAGTGACGAGCATCCCTCTCACTCGGAGGCTTGGCTGCGAACCGGCTTTCGCCCAAGTTAAAACGTTACTCCCAGTGAAGAGCGTAACTCTCACTCGGAGACTTAGCTATGAGCCAGCTTTCGCCTAAGTTAAGACCCATTTCAAAGACTCGAAGGAAAGCATTCGGATAACTCCAGAAGTTCAAAAGTGAATACGAGTACGCAGGCCCGAAGCCCAAAAGAGTTTAACGAATACAGTTCCACTCGGCATACCGAGGTTAATGGAACAGTTAATTGTGACACCCTGATTTTCGCTCCTTGTTTTTTTTCCTTCGCGGGATTTGACTCCCGTCTTTTTTTTGGTGTTATTGGATTTTCTCTCGCTCTTGGGTATATGAAGATGGTCAGTTAGCCTTGCCCTTCTTATCCAACCAGAGATTCTCTCTAGACCAACCTTGCCACCCCAGATTTATTCTCAAGACTTTGCCACTGAAACCCTACTCTCCGATCTATCAGAGGGGAAACCCTAACTCCTTCCATTACAAAGGAACTCCAATTTCCTTTGATCTTTTGCCTCCCAAATTTCTTCTAGTGATCATCCTATCTTTGTAAACCCTGGATATGCAAAAATATTGCCAAGTCATTTGCAATATTTTTCACTTAAAATTAATTCCTTTTTCTGCCAGTTAAAGGAATTAAATTCAGGAAAATATCTATCCATCTCCAAAGTTCATGAAAACTTGTGGAGATATTCTTTGTGATCATATTGAGCTCCAATAAAAATATTGGCCATAATTAAATAAGGGAAATTGCCTTTTCCTATTTAAAGCCAATATTGCAATTTGGGTACTTTCCAAAGGAGCTACCATTTTCGTAGCCATGTAAAATCCCAAATAATTTGTGGAGCTTCTCATATCCATATCTTCACCATTTCCATCAAGATCCCAAGTTTCATAGATCAAATTTGAGTGCATCATCCTGTTCTTGTTTCTGGACCTATTTTGAGGTTGTGAAGCAACTATATATATTGCTTACAAAATTCTCAAATTAATCCAGGACCTCAAATTCCATATATGATGTGAGTATGCCAAAATTCACATCATTTCATCTAGCCAATTTCTCTTAAAAATTCCATCTAGTTTCTGTCCAGATCCAAGCTCTGTGAAGGAAGTACCACTTTGGCATTTCCAATTGAGCTGAAATTTTTCCAGAACCTTCATATCTCCAAATCATCAACCTACACCAAAATTCAGCTCATTTAATCAAGCCAAATGAGTGCAGCTTCAAAGTCAAGTTTCTGGACCAGAATTTGCATTACAAAGGAAGTATATGCAAACTTGGTCCAAATGCCTTAAAATTTTGCAAGAACCTAGTCCTTCCTACCCCATTTCCTTGTGACAACTTTTCCAGCTCGTTGGCATGTTCTTATGACCATAACTTCCTCCCCAAGTTTCTGACCAGAAACTGTTCTGGATCCTATTGATCACTCTGGAGCCCTCATGATCCATAAAATGTCATAGCTTACCCATTTGACCAGTGCATGTCGTGTTTGACAAGGTGTGGCAAGCTGCCACGCACCACACCACGACATGCCAGTGGTGACCACGGGCATAGCAGGCAGCAGTGGTGCTCTGTGCACCCATCTCGTCGGTCCGGCCAACTCGAGCTGCCACGGCGTGTCCTGGCATGCCCACCTGACTCCTCGTCGTCCGCTTCCTCCTCTCGGGTCACTTCCCCCTTCCTCCCTTTCCTCGCCGCGCCGCGACGAACCTCGCCATGGTGCTGCTCCGCCCGTGACTCGCCGGCGTCGCCTTCCTCTCTGTCTTCTTCTCCCTCGATCTCTCTCGAGCACACTCAATGCCTCCCTCCTCTCCGCGAAGCCTCTCGTCGCCGCTACTGTCCAGCCATGCCTCCCCGCAACGCCAGTGTGCCGATGAGATCGCCACCGCGGCCGTGCCTATCCTCTCCCCTCGCTGGCTATAAATAGCCCTTTCCCGAGCCCCTCCCAGCACCGCAGCCCCCTCTCCGCCCTCCTAGCTTCCTCCCCGACCAGCCAATGGAGCTAGAGGAGCTCTCCTCGCCTCCCACCGCCGCCATGGTCGCAGCTCGGCCTCGGCCAAATTCACTCATCCCGGGGCTCCCTCCTCTCTGCTCTGCCGCAATCCCCACGGCACCCTCCCCACCTTCCTTTGGCGCCGGAGCAGGCCATGGCCGCGACCCCGAGTTCCACCAGTGGCTATGCTCTGCCGCCAAGCTCCGTCTGGCCGCCACAGTGCACCCCTGCCTTCGCCGCGGGTACGTGCGGGTGCATCTTGGAGCACCTCATCCATCCCCATCCTCGGCCGGCCCCCTCGAGCATCACCGTCGCCGGAACGAGTGCCGGCGCACGTCCAGCCGAGATCCTTCTCTGTTTCACGAGGAGGGAGAAGAACCTGTCGGGTGGGGCCCCCTGTCATAGGGATAGCGAAGGCGTAAGTGGAGGCGGTTCGCCAGGGTGCGTTTTCCCGCAGCTGTCGCGTACTCTCCGAAAGGCGCCTTCTCCTTGGGCCGGCCCAATGCAGCAGCAACAGCAGCCGCGGCAGTCTCGGCCCAAGCCAGCCCGGTGGAATAGTGATATTTCTCTTTTTCCGGCCGAATTCCTGTCAGGGACTTGTCAGTAAATATTTCTTCTGCAGATTGGTCCCTGGCAATCAACTGGCAATATCTTTTCATCCGTGACTCCGAATCAGGTGATTCCAACGCCCACTTCTTCAGTTCGTCGAGCCCGTTCCGATGCCATCATTTTCATAATATTTTCACATTGTGAAAATGACCATTTTGCCCTTGCCCTTCAATCAGCCCCTCCGAGAGAGAACCCTTTCCGACGAATTTTCCGCGAGGTGATCGCACTTCTTTCCGGAGTATTCCTCGACCCCCAGGCAAGCCGACCATCGGATATATGCCATAAAGCATTGCTTTGTGTTATTCTTGCGTGTTTTAATTAATATGCTTATGCTTGTATGCGTAGTGGTGAACTGTATGTGACGCCAGTGAACCCTTGTTTGCCTTTCTTTGGTGAAGGCACCACGCCTGTGTTCTGAGCTGCTTCCGGCCGTCCGGGGTGGATGCTGACTTTTCGTTCTCTTTTCAACAACTGGCCCGTGTTCTGAGCTGCTTTACGGCCATCTCGGACAGCTGTTGAATTTCTCTCTGTAGCGGTGACCCTATGCTCTGAGCTGCTTTTCAGCCGTCTTAGGGGACCGCTACACTCTTTTTATCAACACCGTCTCATGCTCTGAGCTACTTTTCAGCCGTCTTGAGCCGGGGTTGAGTTATTCCAGTAACGTCCCAGATCTGAGTTGTAAAGACCATTCTGGTGGCTACTGGTTTATTTGCCGGTTTCATACAAGGGTTCAGATGGTCGTCACTTACAGCTAGATCTTGTAAAGTGATAACTTGTCATTTAAATATTGTTTCATTAATGACTCGTTGTGACATTGTATGGAGATAGGTTGTTATGTTTTCATAATTGTTACATCATGCATGGTTACTGTTATTGCAATATTATGAAATGTGACTTAATGACAACAACCTCCTCCGTCGACTGGATCGAGTCATAGTGTCACCTATCCGGACTTACCCGTGCAGCCACATTTGCCGGTATGGGACGGCCCTAGCCTGGTCTATTGTCTTGCCTCTTGTCGGTACCACCAAAATAGGGAAGGTTATGCGTGCGCGCTACCCTGGCCCGGTAGGCGGCGATAACCTTGTGAGCCCAGTTGTTTGCGCGCGGTCCCCGTTTGGGACAGTTTTGTTTGGCCACGATGGTGGCAGGTGTCACAGGGTGACATAGGGGCCACCCAGGACATGACCCTGGGAGGGTATGATTGTCGGTGGGACCGTAAGAGTGCCAGGCAATAGACCGAGTTTTGTTGGAGCAGCACTGGTCCACCCAAATGGGAACATGTACTAAAGTACGAGGCCAGGCGCTCCATGGTGTGGGTAAAGTGCGCAACCTCTGCAGAGTCTAAATCTATTTGAATATCCGCGTCCTCGGTCATGGACAGTTCGTATAGGCCCCTATTTGGTCTGTGTCGAGTCTGGAGGAACAAACCATATGATGTTAATAATGAACCAGAATAAGGCATGATTTGTCAAGACTTGCAGTACAGATGAATGGACATCAGATGATGTCAGAGGTATGATTGCTAGCCATGTGATGGCTATGAGATGAGCGGTTGAATGACCGCAAAGTTTGGATCGGACTTGGATCGTGAGAATACTCGGAGTATGAATTATTTACTTGATATGCTTTACTGCATTTACTTCAGTAATTATCATGCTAGATAATCCTGCTATGACATGATGATTAATGTTGCTAGATGATTAACCTTGCTAGATAATCCTGTCATAACATAATAGTTAATACTGCTAAGATATCATGTACATGCTTGAATGCCATGGATTGCATTGCTTGGTGTATATGTTGGTTTGGTTTGCTTGCGAGTACATTCAAAAGTACTCAGCGGCCTTCAATGTGGCCAGGTTCACCTAAGGATTCGACGACCTCTAGCGAGGAGCCAGAGTGTTCGCGGGCTAGAAGAGTAACCCAGTCAGATCCCTGTGGATTGGAGCCGTACCAGGACCATGCTGCCTTAGATATAGCTTTCCCGCGGCCATCACCCTTGTAATATTTCATGTAATACTGATATATTCCATTAATAGAAAAGCTTGTGTTCATGATACTTGTTGTAAAAGAGCATGCCAAAGTGATTTTCCTGGGCTGGTATGTGCGGCGACCGTCTGACTACAGTGGTATTTAGGCGGGGTGCCACAACGGATGGTATCAGAGCCAGGCTGACTGTAGGTTACCCTAGCCAGATTTCATTGCCTCTTGATCAGTAGAAAGCCCCGATGGATTTCAGCCATCTTTGCCAAACAGTCACGGCTACTATTGATCATAAGGCAACCCCATAGGTTTTTGGCTCCATCAGACCCCAACTCTCATGGCCTTTGCCACCGGTGGGAGATGTCCGCACCAGGCAACGACCCGTGAGCCCTTAACCCTTAGGTAAACCAGATATCCCTACCTTGCTTGCTAACCATGGCATTTCTCTTCTCAAATCCAGTTTCCTTTGGGAAACGCCTATAAATTCCATCTCTTCCAAACAACCCTAGGCTCGTTGACTAAGCCACTTTGGCTATGGTCGTGCGTCAAGTTTGATGTTCCCTAAGGAAGTAGTAGGAGCTTGACACCAATTGCTACCAGGAGCGTTGTGTAGTTTGCTTCTAAATCCTTAGAGGTACATCGAGTGCGCTATACTAGTTATACTAGTGAATCTTTGGCCACATGTGTAAGGTCTGCAAAATTTGAGCTTTATTTGCTTTTTGGTTTTTCCTTGTTCTTGCTTCTTTTGTCGGTTCCATTATGTCGCTGCGACTGGATCCATCTGCAAGAGCTGTCAAGAAGACCAACACACAACTTGGATAATACCCAATAATCCAAATTCAGTGAGCGTCAAGCCAAGTCAACTGCCTGATATTTAGAATGTTATCACCGGATCTGTCAAGAATGAAGAATGTGTCAGAAGCAGACTCTGAGTGCAACCGACAAGGCCAGACTATACCTAAGGGAAATTTGTCGCAGAATAGATTGCACCAGCAGAGACAAATGACTCCGTATTCAACACAAAGGATTATTTCAGTCAGTGGGGTGAACCCCGAGTCTTTTCTCAATGGACCGAAGAATTATTTATTACCCACAGAAGACATATTCCAGGAAGGTGAATGTGCCGAGAGCAACAACAACACTCTGGTATGTTGATACAAATTTCCAAGCATATTTTGGAATTTATCAGTGCATATACAAAAATTTCTGGGCATGTGAACAAGGTTTGCGAGGAATAGGGATAAGTTCACGGTTGCCCAGAATCAATGACAATTTCACATGCTTGGAAGCTCAGCTGAACCGAATGGAACTATTCGTCAACTACTCACTACCAGCAACATGTGGTTTGAATGCAGAGGGTATTCCAAATTAATTACCAACATGAAGTCTGCATCAGTTGTGCAACCTCTACAGCAACCATGATCAGACCAGCAGAAGGACAAGCGGTGTGCATGACCAGCGGAATATCTTCAGACAAGGTATGGCCTATACCAAGTTTTGGCTCCTCTATGGGTAAATTCCGGATACTTCGGAAGGAAGCCAGAATCGGCCATAGATCCGACTGCATACACAGAGAAAGGCTTCTGGTATAAGCGACCCAGCCTTCCTCCGCAAGCTACCAGAAGAAGCTTCTAACGCAAGACTCCCAATCTTCCTTAGCAAGCTATCGCGGAAAGCTTCCAGTAAAAGGCACCTGACCTTCCCTAGTATGCAACCTGAGGGGAAACTTCTGAGGTACGATACCCAGCCTTCTTCGGCACGCTACCCTGGCAGAAGCTTCGAGTGCAAGGAATTCAGCCTTTTTCGGCATGCCATCATGCCCGCAAAAATCTTGTCAGAAGCACGAACAAGTCCGGACACACGTCCGCCCCAGAGCTCAATTGATTATGAAAGGATTTACCCTACCCCTGCATATGTTGTGAGAATGCAGTCCAGCGGATCAGTTCATGCGAGCCACTCATATACGGAATGACTGTGCTCAAGAGAAATGTCGGCCCCATACTTCAAAGCAAGGGTATGAGCACAACCATCCCTACGAGATATGCAAGAGTAAATTGTGAATACAAGCCCAACAAGCTGGGATATGACCAAGGAGCCATGATGGTAGGTCATGACAAGTTCCCCAAAAGGAACTGACGTGGATACGTACCTAGGGTAGGGTATTAGGCCTGTCCTACATGCCCCACCTAAGGACACCAAGTTCAAGACTGCAAGGATGTACCGACTGAACCAGCCACGGCATGCGAGTCACTCGACACATGTTCACTCGGAAGACCCCTCTTTCACTCGATAGTAAACCTTCACTCGGAGGGGGTCATCATCCACTCGACCACAGAAGACCAGGAGGCATCCTAGGAGGCCAACGGTCGGGCGTTACGATCGCCTTAATTAGCATTTACTGTGTACGTTACCAGTAACGTTCCCCTTTACTGCCTACAATCAATCTCCTTAATGCCGGACATTATGAGGGGCAGCGCACTCTATATAAGCCACCCCTCCCCACTGGCAAAAGGGTTCGGTTAGCAATCCGTTGTACCACAACACACATATTTCACTCGACAGAGTCGAAGCTCCCCGGAGCACCTGAGACGTAGGGCTTTTATCACTTCCGAGTGAGGCCTGAACTCATACATCTTGTGTGTACACCCTCGCCGTAGCTAAGGCTCTGCCCTCTATTCGTACCCCTCACATCTACTGTCAGACACGTTCCCACGACAGTTGGCGCCCACCGTGGGGCCAGCGTCTAAGCGACTTCTGGCGAGGTTGCGTTTTTCAGTCTTCATCATGTCTTCCGGTGGCGATTTGGTCTTGGGCAGCGAGATCCGTCTTGGCGCGTTCGTCTTCTTCATCGACGATTCCGCGTGGCTCCAGGAAGCCCCACTCGACGTTGAGGCTCTCCCCGTCCGCGGGGCGACGCACTTCAGCGCGAGTTCGTGCGGCGTCCTTCTTCGTCAGCCGTCGACCCCGTACATGCCGGCTCCAGCGTCGTCCGCTCTTCCCGCTGTGCGCCGCCGCAAGCGATCCGGTCGTTCGCGGCTCCAGCGTTGGGTGAGGCACGCGGCGGCGCGACAGGCGTCGACGCCGCAGATCGCGGCGCTCGAGCCCATCGAGTCCTTTCTCGGCTTGTCCGAGTCGGTTTCAGATCCGTCTGAGCGCTCCTCCGAGTGCGAGAGCTGCGATCCCGCAGCAGAAGTTTTTATGGCCGGTTCTCACCAGAGCCCGCCCGGCTATGGCCGTGGTGGTTGAGAGCGCGGCGGCCCGTCGACTGATCATCAGCGTAGAGATGAAGAGGTCCTCCAGACCCCCATCATCGGCGCATTAGCGGAGGCCCAAGCTCTGGAGGCTGCGCGCGTCGCCACTCTGGCGGAGCGCGCGCGTCGCCACTCTGGCGGAGCGCGCGCGTCTCAAGGAGATGGAGAGAACACTCGACGAGCGCACTCGGCAGCGCCAGTTGTTCCCTCCAGTCGACAACAATCGTCAAGTATACCGCACAGCGATTCAAAATTTAGCAGCAGCGGATAGGATTGCCGATTCCATACAGCCGTCCGATTCAGAGGCCGGCAGAGGACTCGAACAGATCCGTACTTTGCTTGGGGCGGCTCGACAGCAGAACTCCGCTGTCTCGCAGTCGCGCCACAGAATTCACAGTCGGTCGATCAGAGCAGAAACAGTTCAGTCGGCTCACAGTCCAGCGTCGCCCCAGCGCCGCAGAGGTGGAGATTATCGTGATGACCAGTACAGAGGCCAGAGGCAAGACCAGTATGCTCCTCATCCTCACCGCGACGACCACCGTCGGGTGCCCACTCCTCCGCAGAGTGGTCGGTACGCGCCCCGGCGCTACGACGACAGGCGCCCGTATGGTGATGAGCAGGACCCTGGTTTTGACGCGAGATCCGTTCTCGTTCAGAATCGGGTCGACAGAGGCAGATACAACCGAGGTGGCTATGGCGGAGATCTTCCGAGTGGCAGTGGCACAGCAGTTTCTGGTCCTGAATGTTTTAGCAGAGCCATCCGGTCGGCAGAGATCCCTCCCAACTTCAGGTTGGCGGCCGGGATTAGCAAGTTCAACGGCGAGACAAAGCCCGAGACCTGGCTAGATGACTACCGAGTGGCCGTTCAGATCGGTGGTGGCAATGACAATGTCGCTATGAAGCACCTGCCCTTGATGTTGGATGGACCGGCCCGGGCGTGGTTGAACCAATTGGCCCCTTCTAGCATCTATTGCTGGGAGGACCTCGCCCGAGTGTTTGTCAAGACTTTTGAAGGCACCTGCAAGCGTCCTGCTGGTTTGCTCGAGTTACAGCACTGTGTTCAGAAGCCGAGTGAAACCTTGAGAGATTACATCCAGCGATGGACCACTCTACACCACACGGTGGAAGGTGTTTCCGAGCACCAGGCTGTTTGTGCTTTCAAGGCCGGGGTCAGATACAGAGAACTTTACCTCAAGTTTGGTCGGACAGGTGACATGTCCATGGGCAAGATGATGGAGATTGCTACCCGTTATGCCAACGGCGAAGAGGAAGATCGCCTCCGCAGTGGCAAGGGTAAGGCAGTCGACAATGGTCCCAATGGTGGAAATCCCAGTCGGAAGCAGAAACGAAAGGCTGACGGCTCTGCTCAGGCAGAAGTAGCCGCCCTGGCGGTGAAGGGGAAAGCGAAGCCAAAGGGGCCGTTTGTTCCAAAGAAGTCCAAAAACCAGTCGACAGATGTCCTGGATCAGCCGTGTGCCCTCCACTCGAGGAGAGATGAAGAAGGAAATATAATCCCAGCAAAGCATACCACTCGACAGTGTCGACTGCTGATCGAAGGGTTCAAAGCAGATCAGTCGAGTGAAAAAAGTCCTGACAAGGCTGAAGACGAAGAGAAAGATGATTTCCCTGAGATCAATGCCACCTTGGTGATTTTTGCTGATGTGGAGAGCAAGTCTCGACTGAAGGTGATCAATAGGGAAGTCAATATGGCCGCTCCAGCTACCACCGAGTACCTCAAGTGGTCACAGACAGCTATCACTTTCGATCAGTCGGATCACCCAGCCCATGTACCCACCCCAGGTCGACAGGCGTTGGTTGTGGATCCGGTGATAGAAGGCACTCGGCTCCGCAAGGTGCTCATGGATGGAGGCAGTGGCTTGAATATACTGTATGCAGATACCCTCCAGGGGATGGGCATTCCTATGTCCAGGCTCAGCGAAAGCAACATGCAGTTCCATGGAGTAATCCCAGGGAAGAAGGCAAAATCACTCGGGCAAATTGCACTCGACGTAGTGTTCGGCACTGACAAGAACTTCCGCAAGGAGAAACTGACATTTGAGGTGGTCGACTTCAAGAGTGCATACCATGCTATCCTTGGCCGTTCGGCGTATGCACGTTTCATGGCACGACCATGTTACGTGTATCTCAAGCTGAAGATGCCCGGACCCAAGGAGGTGATCACAGTCACTGGCAATCGACAACGAGCTGAAGAGTGCCTCCAGCAGGGCTCCAAGATCGCCGATATGCAGATGGCTGTGTCCGAGCTGGAAGAGTACAAGAAGACTGCTGATCCTGCTGATCTGTTGCGCTCCAAGAAGCCCGCTACCGAGTCAGCTTTCCAGTCGGCAGGAGACTTGAAACAAGTACACATCCATCCGACTGATCCTACTACTGCACCAACCAACATCTCAACCACACTCGACAGCAAATAGGAAGCCGCGCTCATCCAGTTCCTCCGTGAGAACTGGGACATCTTCGCATGGAAGCCTGCTGACATGCCTGGTGTACCCAGGGGACTGGCTGAGCACCGACTGAGAGTTGATCCGAAGGTCAAGCCTGTCAGAGAACACTTGCGCCGGTCGGCAACTGAGAAGCGGAAGGCAATTGGCGAGGAGGTGGCTCGTCTCCTAGCGGCTGAGTTCATTCGCGAGATTTACCACTCCGAGTGGCTTGCGAATGTAGTCATGGTCCCCAAGAAGGACAAGTCGCTGCGTATGTGTATAGATTTCAAGCATCTCAATCGGGCCTGCCCGAAGGATCATTTTCCGCTCCCCCGCATAGATCAGATTGTCGACTCGACTACGGGGTGCGAGCGTTTATCCTTTCTTGATGCTTACTCTGGCTACCATCAGATACGTCTGTTCGGTCCAGATGAAATAAAAACAGCCTTCATCACCCCTTTCGGGTGTTTCTGCTACATCAATATGCCCTTTGGTCTGAAGAATGCTGGCGCTACCTTTATGCGCATGATCCAGAAGTGCCTCCTCGACCAGATCAGTCGGAACGTGGAGCCGTACATGGATGATATTGTGGTCAAGTCACGCAAAGGTTCCGACCTGCTGACTTACTTGGCTGAAACTTTCGCCAACCTCAGAAGATACGACATCAAGTTCAATCCGGCCAAGTGTACTTTTGGGGTTCCGGGTGGAAAACTACTCGGTTACCTTGTTTCCGAACGAGGAATCGACATCAACCCCGAAAAGATTGGTGCCATCGTCCGAATGAAACGCCCCGAGCGCATTCACGATGTCCAGAAGCTCACTGGCTGCCTGGCAGCACTCAGCAGCTTCATTTCTCATCTCGGAGAGAAGGCACTGCCTCTCTACCGACTGATGAAGAAGTCCGAGTCGTTCGAGTGGAATGCTGAAGCTGAAGCAGCGTTTGGCCAGCTCAAAGCCCTGCTATCCACCCAGCCGGTGCTTGCCGCTACATACAACAAAGAGCCCTTGCTCCTGTACATCGCGGCCACAAATCAAGTCGTCAGTACAGTTCTCACTGTCGAGCGGGAAGAGGCAGGCAAAGCTTACAAGGTCCAGCGCCCGGTTTATTATATCTCTGAAGTGTTGACTCCTTCGAAGCAAAGGTACCCGCATTACAAGAAGCTTCTTTATGGTATTTACTTGTCAGCGAAGAAGGTGGCGCACTACTTTCAAGATCACCCAATATCAGTCGTCAGCGATGCTCCTCTGAGTGAAATTCTCAACAATCGAGATGCGACTGGTCGAGTGGCCAAATGGGCTATTGAGCTGTGGCACCCCGGCTCAACGAACCGGATTACCAGTGTTCCCAGCCCAGGGATCATGTCCTCTGGAAACACTCAGCAACATGGTACAGAACAGAACTGAAATTTTATTGATAGCAGTCGGATACAAGCCCGTATCTTACAGAACAGTGAGGCCAAAGGCACCCTCGGTGCGAAGACAATATCTACATTATTTATGCCACAAAGCTAGGCCTCAGATACTAGGTACTAACATAGCATAGCGGAACATAGCGCAACTCCATCCACAGGGACACTGCTGTGGACACGGTCTAGATAGCAAAGCCAGCATCCTCGGAACCAACGTCTTCGGGCTCTCCTGCATCTGGCATGATACGCCAGGTGAGTACTTGGAATGTACTCGCAAGCTCAGAACAACCAAACAATGCAGCAAACAGATAGCATGGCAATCAAGGAAATAACTGGGAAGTAAATTAACTTGCTGAGCTGGATAACAACTTACTCTCTTGCGGGTTGTCCCACAACCCTCGGAATACTTACCGAGTATTCCCGAATCATGACAAGTTCTTCCATCATTATTATCATATTTAGGTTGAACTGGTTGATCACCTACTGAGGTCTGGACGGGCGTCCATAACCGCGGACATGGCTATTCGAATAGTTTTACACTCTGCAGAGGTTGTACACTTTACCCACACCATGAAGCAACCGGTCCATATTCCTCGAAAGTAAGCTTCGGGTGGATCCGCATTACTTTAACAAGACCTGCCTGACCTGTGATCCATCATCGTACCACCGGCATCCTTCCTCCCCCGGAGGTCAGCCTTGGGTAGCCCCAGTGCCTATACGGGCTCCTGCCACCGCGCGCGTGGCCAAACTCTGTAGACCCAAACGGGGTTCTACTGTCCCAAACGGGGACTCCCGGGTTAAACTTAACAATCCATTGGGCTTTCAGGATCATCACCGCTTACCTGATCAGGGTAGCATGCCGTGCATAACCCTCCCTGGTATGGTGATACCGGTGAAAGGTCACTCAGTCGGGCAGAGTCAGGGCCGTCCCATACCGGCAAATGTGGTTGCACGATAATCCCGGACAGGTGGCTCATGATCAACCACTACTGTTGTCAAATTATCTTAGTGGTTCATCACATTCTTAAGCATTTAAATAATTGGTAAATTAACCATGTTAATCAAATACCATAAAGTATTTAGATAAAATGCTATGCTATGAGTATGCATGCATGAATTGGAAATCCTGGCTTGCCTGGATCTGTTGGGTGGTTGAAGACCTCTTGCTCTCCAAAAACACCAAATCCTTCCTCTGAAATTATTTTGAATAAAAATGCAAATTGTCACATAAAGCCATTTTATTACTCAAATATTCTGTAGACATTGGAAAAATGTCAAACTTGGTCAGAAAACCAAGTATTTTATTAGAAACACAATGCAAAAAGAATCAGGCCAATTGGACCTTCCTACAAAAAGATATTCATGGTCAAACTTGCTGGTCAAAACTATTTATTAAATCGAAAACAGAAAAACCCAGGCCGGCCCACGTCGAAGGCATAAAAGCCCAGTACGCCTCCACTTACCCCTTCGCTTAAGGGGCTGACAGTGGGGCCCGGCTCGGTTTAAAACAGAGAGGGAGAGAGAGGACAGAGGGAGGCGGGGCTCCGGCGACGCTCACCGGCGATAGGGACGGCGGCTGGGCTCGGGGATGGCTGGGATGGATCGGGCACTCGAAGACGGTCCTCCCTGTACCCGTAGCTCTCCCGGAGATGGACGGACGGCGTCGTCCCCTTCGTCTCCGGCGGGCGGCAGCTGCGGTGGTCGGCGTATCCGAGCACTCCGGCAGCACCTGGCCTAGCTGAGGGTTCGGGAAGCACCGCTGGGTTCTACTGACCTCTCTGGGAAGCTCGGACGGGGCAGAGGAGGGGCGGAGAGGGCTGGGGATGGGGATGGCTTGGCGGCGAAGCTCCGGCTGAGCTCGAGGCCAGAGGCCTCTCTGCCTGGGTTCTCTCTGCTGGCTGGCGATTTGGGGAAGGAGGGGTGGGATGGATCAACGAGGAGGGGCTGGGCGGGCTATTTATAGCCAGGAGGAGGCGGACGGCGAGCTCTCCCGAAGCGGCTCGATGTGGGCCATGGCGCCGGCGACGTACACCTTGCTGGCTGGCTGCTTGCGGGCGAGGGGACTAGAGCGGGCAGAGGCATTGAATGCCCGAAGGGATGGCTCGGGGGGAAGACGACGACGCTCGGCCACAGTGCAGCCACGGGCCGAACAGGGCGGCGATGACGCGGCGGCCGGCGAGGGCGTCCCCGGCGCGGGCGAGGCTTCCAGAGGGACTAGCTGTCACCAGGGCAGGTAGTCGGCATGCTCAAACAACACTTGCTCTGCCCGAGCTTTCGGCCTCAACGTGACCCGAGCCGGGCGCGGTGCAGAGCGCGGCGACAAGCATGCCAGCGCGGCGCTCACCACTCCAGCCCGTGTCCACGGGCCACGTTGGCCTGGAAAAAGTGGTCTGGCATGACGACCGTCGAAGCCTCACCTCACCTGAGCACTTGGCTTGGCTAGAAAAGGTCTGAGATGAGAGGAAACATCAGCAACAGGTTCTGGCAGAGAAATGGAGAGGGCTCTAGAGCTCTGGAGAGAAAAGGATAGGACCAAAGAGAGTGTCTGGAGTGATCCACGATGGAAAGACTCCAGACTGGCCAAATCTGAGAAAGAAATAAGCAGAAATGGGCATAGCTCCTTTGAAAACCACCATTTGGATCCAGAATGCAAATGAGCTTGCAGCACTCAGATAGTTGTTCTGCAGATGCTAAAACTTGGTGAAGATGATTCATTTAGTGCCTGGGAGATGTCATAAAAATTTCAAAGTTATTCAACATCTCCATCTAGCACTTCCTTCACAAGGGTCTCAGATTTGCAGAAACTAAATAGAGTCCTACTGCTCAAAATTTACATTGAACCAAATGATGTTTTTACATATTGGGGCTATGCAAGATGCCAAGAAGCTTGGAGAATTTTCTCAGAATTTTCTGAAATAGGAAAAATATAGTTGCTTCACAATGGACAATTTCTGACCAGCAACAAAAGGATTTATCTGGCCAAAATTTACCATTGAGCAATCAAATATTTTTGAAGAAATTGAAGTCTCCAGATAATAGAAAGATAGGGTATTAATTTAGGATTTATTTGACCATCCCAACTATAGGTTGCTTCATAACCCATAGGGAGAGCCAAAATTCCTAAATTAGGAAAAATGATTTTTGGAAAAGAATAAAATACTAAGGAATCACCAAAATCAACATAGAAGAGTTTACTAAGATGGCAAGGGGTTTGGAAAGCTCAGAGAAAATATTTTAAGGAGCATAGGTCAATTCAGGAGCAGAAGGTTTTGAAAACCTGCTGGATTGCAGATGGAATCCAAATAAATTTGAAAAGAAAAAGTTGCCAAAATCAGGGTGTCACAAACCTACCCCCCTTAGGATAAATCTCGTCCTCGAGATTTCGGTTGCTCAGGGAACAGATATGGATATGCAGATCTCAGGAAGTCTTCCCTTTCCCACGTATCCTCTTCCTCAGTGTGGTGTTCCCACTGCACCTTATAAATTCTGATGATTCTGCTCCTGGTGGTTCTTTCCATCTCAACCAAAATCCTTACTGGTTTTTCCTCATAGGTCAGATCCTTGGCCAGTTCTAACTCACTTATATCTGCCTTCGTGGCTGGTGGGGTAATGCATTTCCTTAACTGTGATACATGAAACACATCATGTACTTCTGACAGTTCCGGCGGTAATTCCAACTGATAGGCTACTCTTCCTCTTCTAGCCACCACTGGAAATGGGCCTATATATCTGGGTGCGAGTTTTCCTCGAGTTCCGAATCTCTTTACACCCTTCATGGGGGTAACTCGGAGATAAGCATATTCTCCGGGTTCGAAGGTTACCTCTCGATGCTTGGGATCGTAGTAACTTTTCTGTCGAGATTTGGCTGCTTGAAGGTGTTCTTGAATATCCTTGACTTGTTTCTCTGCTTCTAACATCAGATCTGTTCCAAATATTCGGCTGTCTCCAGTCTGGGACCAGTTTAGGGGCGTGCGGCACTTCCGTCCATATAGTGCCTCAAACGGTGACATTTTCAGGCTGGACTGATAACTGTTATTATATGAGAACTCGGCATAGGGTAGGCTATCCTCCCACTTGGGCCCATGGGTGAGGGCACATGACCGAAGCATATCTTCCAATATCTGGTTTACCCTCTCAGTCTGCCCGTCTGTCTGTGGGTGATATGCCGTACTATGTTTTAGTGTTGTTCCCAAAGCCTGGTGTAGACGTAGCCAAAATGCCGAGGTGAACAGAGAGCCTCTATCTGAAGTGATGGTCTTGGGGACTCCATGTAGGCTAACTATTTGGGACAGGTAAAGCTGTGCCAACTGGTTGGCGTTGAAAGTGGTCTTTACAGGAATAAAGTGTGCCACTTTCGTGAGCGTGTCCACAATAACCCATATAGCATCGTTACCTCTTGCAGACCTGGGTAATCCCACAATAAAGTCCATGCAGATATCATCCCATTTCCACTGGGGTACTGGTAAAGGCTGCAGTAGCCCTGCGGGTTTCTGATGTTCGGCCTTAACCTTGTTACATATGTCGCAGCAAGCGACATAATAGGCTATGTCCCTCCGCATTCCTGGCCACCAAAAGGTTTCCCTTAGATCTTGGTACATTTTTGTTCCTCCCGGGTGGATGGAATATGAGGACTCATGGGCTTCCTTGAGTATCCTCTGTCTCAAGTCTTCCTGATCGGGTACGCATATTCGTTTCTTGAACCACACCGTACCCTGGTTATCCATGTGGAAGGACTTGGCTTTCCCAGTTGGGATTAGTTCCTTGATCTTCTTGACTTCCTCATCTGGCTCTTGGGCCTTTCTGATTTCGTCCATAAGGGTGGGGGTAATTTCTAGCATGTCCGGGGTAGTGGGTCCGCATAGCACCAGATTGAGTTTGGCAAACTCTTCTTGTAACCTTGGGTGCATTCTTCCCATGAGTGCATTCAAGGTGCCTTGTTTTCTACTAAGAGCGTCTGCGACCACATTGGCTTTCCCCGGGTGATAATTTATTCCCAGATCATAATCTTTGACTAGTTCAAGCCATCTTCGTTGCCTGAGGTTCAGGTCAGGTTGGGTGAAAATATACTTGAGACTCTTATGGTCAGTGTATATTTCACAACGTTGGCCGATGAGATAATGCCTCCAAATTTTTAGGGCATGCACTACGGCTGCTAGTTCCAAATCATGTGTAGGATAATTCTCCTCATGCGGCCGTAGTTGCCTGGATGCGTATGCTACAACCTTCCCTTCCTGCATCAAGACACAGCCAATGCCTCGTCTGGAAGCATCGCAGTATATGTCAAAACTCTTATGTATATCTGGCAGTACTAAGATAGGAGCGGTAGTGAGTCTGGTCTTCAATTCCAGAAAGCTGCTGTCACACTCCGCCGTCCAGACAAATCTTTGGTTTTTCTTGAGTAATTCGGTCAGCGGCTTGGCTATCTTAGAGAAGCCTTCTATGAAACGTCGATAGTAGCCTGCCAAACCCAGGAAGCTGCGAACTTCAGTCACCGTGGCAGGTGTTTTCCAATTTATTACTGCCATCACCTTGCTGGGGTCGACAGCTACACCTCGTTCTGACAGAATATGTCCAAGAAATCCCACCTCTTTTAACCAAGATTCGCACTTGCTGAACTTGGCGTACAGGCGGTGGTCTCTCAATCTTTCTAGGACAGCATGAAGATGTTTCTTATGCTCCTCCTCATCCTTGGAGTATATTAGGATATCATCAATGAATACGACCACAAACTTGTCCAGAAAATCCATGAAAACTTTATTCATCATGCTCATGAAGTATGCTGGAGCATTTGTCAATCCAAATGACATGACCGTAAATTCATACAGTCCGTATCGGGTGGTGAATGCGGTCTTGGGGATATCTTCTTTTCGAATCTTGAGCTGGTGATATCCAGTCCGAAGATCAATCTTTGAGAATACCCGGGCTCCGTTTAGCTGGTCAAATAAATCATCAATCCGTGGGAGCGGGTATTTATTCTTTATAGTCACCTCGTTCAACTGGCGGTAGTCTACGCACATTCGTAGACTCCCATCTTTCTTTTTGACGAAGAGCACGGGCGATCCCCATGGTGAAATACTTGGACGGATATACCCTTTCTGTAATAGTTCATCCAATTGCTTCTTTAATTCTGCTAGTTCTGGCCCTGGCATACGGTAGTATTTCTTATAGATCGGTGCAGTGCCAGGAACTACTTCGATTGCAAATTCCAACTCCCGGTCGGGTGGCATTCCGGGTAGTTCTTCAGGAAATACGTCTGGAAATTCACAAACTACCGGAATCAAGCTCATATCCGTAACGGTAGCTTGGTATGCCTTCCCTCTCCTTGACATCCTTTTTAGGGCAATGAACTGGACAATTAACCCAGTAGGGCTGACCAGGGTTACCTTCCTGCTGGCGCAGTTAATGCATACTTGATGTGGTGCCAGCCAGTCCATTCCCAGTATTATGTCCAATCCCGATGATTCAATAGCAATAAGAGCGGTTGGAAATTTGACTCCTTGTATTGAGATTTCCAGATCTCTATAAATCCAATTTGTTCTGAGCAGGGAGCCAGGAGATTGTACCACCATGACCTTGTCTAATGGTGACGGCGAAAAATTGTGCGAGGTGGCAAAACTCCGCGAAATAAACGAGTGGGAAGCCCCAGAATCAAATAAAATTACGGCAGGTATGTCGTTAATAGGGAACATACCGAGGACGACTTCTGGAGTTTCACAGACTTCCCCAGCGGAGATATGATGGATGCACCCATGGCAGGGGTTAGTGCGACGCCCAATAGTGTTGACCTGAGGCTTGATCTCCGTGGACGGCTTCTTAGGGCACTGCTTGGAGTAATGCCCGCTCTGGCCGCAATTGAAACAAGTGTTGTTGCGGCGACAGTCTTCTAGCACTGGCTGCTTGACAAAAGTCTTGGTCTGGCTCACGGACTTAGTACCGTTGCTACCATTATTCCAGGTAGGCTTGTACTCGGAGGTGCTGGGCTGCCAGACACGTGGCTTCTGGGCATATGGCTCCCGATTGTCCTTCTTAGGCTCGAACTTTCGTTTGTTATTGTCTTGCACGGTCTTATGCTCTCTTTCAGCTATGAATGCCTTATTCACCAGTGTTTGAAGATCGGGGAAATCGAGCATACACAGCTGACAACGGAGGGAGTGATTCAGTCCTCCCAGGAAGCGATCGATCTTCCGCTCTTCAGTGGCCACATCATATGTGGAGTACCGTGACAGGTTGTTGAACTTGTTGAGGTATTCTGCGACCGACATGCCTCCTTGCGTCAGGGCTAGGAATTCCCTTTGCTTAACTTTCATAATACCGGTGGGGATATGGTACTTGCGAAACATCTCCTTGAATTTTTCCCAAGTGATTTCTTCCTCTGAAGACCACGTTGCTTTGGTGTTATCCCACCATATGGCTGCTGGCCCTTCCAGATAGTGTGTGGCAAATGGGACCTTGTCAGAGTCCTCACAACGGGCTATCTCCAACTTCTTTTCAATAGTTCTCAGCCAGTCGTCTGCCTCTATGGGATCCACTGCTTGACTGAAACTAGGTGGCTTAGTACGCTGGAAGTTCGATAGCTTAGAGTGTGACCCATTATGATTATGATTCTGGCCAACCAAGACCTGCATGTTCCTTAGCAGTTTCATAAGGTCCTGATTTCGCTTTTCCTCAAACATTCTCATGATTTGATCAGTAGTAGGTGCCTGAGGCGGTGGGGGTGGTAGATCTTCCGGTGCCAGACCTGCTTGCCGGGCAGATCGACGGACAGGGGTTCCATCGCTGCCTTGGCTACAGCTTCGCTTCATCCTAAATTTGTTCCCATTGCAAAAATACCGATTCGATGAGCGAAATCCATCAGGAAAGCATGGTTATAAGACACCAGCAAAATATTACAAAGAAGGGATACATAAGGCAAACCACATAATTATACAAGATAACCCAACATCATACATGGCAAGCTAGTAGGGGATATAACATGGCTAGACTGCTCATACGGCAGTTGACATATGCAAGGATGCATGCTCAACAACACAAACCTCCATCTAACGGCGGGGATGGCACGAGGACGGCCAAACCACAGACTCCTCATCATCTGATCCTGTGTCCGAGTCAGAGCTGATGATATGAATCTCGCTCTCTGGATCAAAGGAAACGCGACGACGCTGCTGGGACGGTTCCCCTTCTGGGGTAGAAGGAGCACGACGCCTCAGCATCGGAGCTGCAGGAGTGGCAAGAAGTGAGGCCCACTCAGCTGGGGTCTCACGACGGCTACCGGGCGGCACTGAGGAAGTGGACGGAGCCTCGAAACTGGGTGGATGTGGAACTGGTGGGTATATGGGTGGAGAGGTAGTCTGGGGTGAAGGTGATACTGGGGTTACGGCTGCAAGCGCCGTTATAGCACGGGACAGCTCCTCTGCCAGGGATATGATCATACGATAGCTGGCGTTCAGATAGCGAGACAGCACAGCAGTCGCACGGTCACATGCCGGGTCAACAGGAGTAAAAACAACTCGCCCTGTCGTAGGCGACAGGGTGGGATAATAGGAATAACCTGGATGAGTCTGCATCTCCACCTCATGGTAGCGCAAATCAGTGAGAGCCTCCATTGCGGCAAACTCAATCGCTAGCTGCGGAGTGGAGGCCGTTCCGCCCTTGGTAGAGCGAGAGTAGCATCCAATGTCCGAGCATGCGACCATGAAAGCCTCTGCATGGTACTCGTACACCGACTCGCCCAGCTGCTCCCGATACACCTGGTACACCGGCTCCTCGCCGTGCGGGTATAGCCGAAGCCAGACGTTCTGGAGCAGCACCGGAAAGGTGGAGGGTGCCGGCTCAAACTGGTATGGAATAGGAATCGGTGCCATCTACACTCACAAAACCACCGTTAGCAGAGAATATGAATTATGATGCATGCTATGCAACAACCAAATGCAGCAAGCAAGTGCAGCAAACAAATGCATAACCAAGACCCTATACTACTCGTGATGCTATCGCTGGCTAGCTAGGCGTCCTATAGTCAGCACGGCTCTGATACCAATCACTGTGGCACCCCGGCTCAACGAACCGGATTACCAGTGTTCCCAGCCCAGGGATCATGTCCTCTGGAAACACTCAGCAACATGGTACAGAACAGAACTGAAATTTTATTGATAGCAGTCGGATACAAGCCCGTATCTTACAGAATAGTGAGGCCAAAGGCACCCTCGGTGCGAAGACAATATCTACATTATTTATGCCACAAAGCTAGGCCTCAGATACTAGGTACTAACATAGCGTAGCGGAACATAGCGCAACTCCATCCACAGGGACACTGCTGTGGACACGGTCTAGATAGCAAAGCCAGCATCCTCGGAACCAACGTCTTCGGGCTCTCCTGCATCTGGCATGATACGCCAGGTGAGTACTTGGAATGTACTCGCAAGCTCAGAACAACCAAACAATGCAGCAAACAGATAGCATGGCAATCAAGGAAATAACTGGGAAGTAAATTAACTTGCTGAGCTGGATAACAACTTACTCTCTTGCGGGTTGTCCCACAACCCTCGGAATACTTACCGAGTATTCCCGAATCATGACAAGTTCTTCCATCATTATTATCATATTTAGGTTGAACTGGTTGATCACCTACTGAGGTCTGGACGGGCGTCCATAACCGCGGACACGGCTATTCGAATAGTTTTACACTCTGCAGAGGTTGTACACTTTACCCACACCATGAAGCAACCGGTCCATATTCCTCGAAAGTAAGCTTCGGGTGGATCCGCATTACTTCAACAAGACCTGCCTGACCTGTGATCCATCATCGTACCACCGGCATCCTTCCTCCCCCGGAGGTCAGCCTTGGGTAGCCCCAGTGCCTATACGGGCTCCTGCCACCGCGCGCGTGGCCAAACTCTGTAGACCCAAACGGGGTTCTACTGTCCCAAACGGGGACTCCCGGGTTAAACTTAACAATCCATTGGGCTTTCAGGATCACCACCGCTTACCTGATCAGGGTAGCATGTCGTGCATAACCCTCCCTGGTATGGTGATACCGGTGAAAGGTCACTCAGTCGGGCAGAGTCAGGGCCGTCCCATACCGGCAAATGTGGTTGCACGATAATCCCGGACAGGTGGCTCATGATCAACCACTACTGTTGTCAAATTATCTTAGTGGTTCATCACATTCTTAAGCATTTAAATAATTGGTAAATTAACCATGTTAATCAAATACCATAAAGTATTTAGATAAAATGCTATGCTATGAGTATGCATGCATGAATTGGAAATCCTGGCTTGCCTGGATCTGTTGGGTGGTTGAAGACCTCTTGCTCTCCAAAAACACCAAAACCTTCCTCTGAAATTATTTTGAATAAAAATGCAAATTGTCACATAAAGCCATTTTATTACTCAAATATTCTGTAGACATTGGAAAAATGTCAAACTTGGTCAGAAAACCAAGTATTTTATTAGAAACACAATGCAAAAAGAATCAGGCCAATTGGACCTTCCTACAAAAAGATATTCATGGTCAAACTTGCTGGTCAAAACTATTTATTAAATCGAAAACAGAAAAACCCAGGCCGGCCCACGTCGAAGGCGTAAAAGCCCAGTACGCCTCCACTTACCCCTTCGCTTAAGGGGCTGACAGTGGGGCCCGGCTCGGTTTAAAACAGAGAGGGAGAGAGAGGACAGAGGGAGGCGGGGCTCCGGCGACGCTCACCGGCGATAGGGACGGCGGCTGGGCTCGGGGATGGCTGGGATGGATCGGGCACTCGAAGACGGTCCTCCCTGTACCCGTAGCTCTCCCGGAGATGGACGGACGGCGTCGTCCCCTTCGTCTCCGGCGGGCGGCAGCTGCGGTGGTCGGCGTATCCGAGCACTCCGGCAGCACCTGGCCTAGCTGAGGGTTCGGGAAGCACCGCTGGGTTCTACTGACCTCTCTGGGAAGCTCGGACGGGGCAGAGGAGGGGCGGAGAGGGCTGGGGATGGGGATGGCTTGGCGGCGGAGCTCCGGCTGAGCTCGAGGCCAGAGGCCTCTCTGCCTGGGTTCTCTCTGCTGGCTGGCGATTTGGGGAGGGAGGGGAGGGATGGATCAACGAGGAGGGGCTGGGCGGGCTATTTATAGCCAGGAGGAGGCGGACGGCGAGCTCTCCCGAAGCGGCTCGATGCGGGCCATGGCGCCGGCGACGTACGCCTTGCTGGCTGGCTGCTTGCGGGCGAGGGGACTAGAGCGGGCAGAGGCATTGAATGCCCGAAGGGATGGCTCGGGGGGAAGACGACGACGCTCGGCCACAGTGCAGCCACGGGCCGAACAGGGCGGCGATGACGCGGAGGCCGGCGAGGGCGTCCCCGGCGCGGGCGAGGCTTCCAGAGGGACTAGCTGTCACCAGGGCAGGTAGTCGGCATGCTCAAACAACACTTGCTCTGCCCGAGCTTTCGGCCTCAACGTGACCCGAGCCGGGCGCGGTGCAGAGCGCGGCGACAAGCATGCCAGCGCGGCGCTCACCACTCCAGCCTGTGTCCACGGGCCACGTTGGCCTGGAAAAAGTGGTCTGGCATGACGACCGTCGAAGCCTCACCTCACCTGAGCACTTGGCTTGGCTAGAAAAGGTCTGAGATGAGAGGAAACATCAGCAACAGGTTCTGGCAGAGAAATGGAGAGGGCTCTAGAGCTCTGGAGAGAAAAGGATAGGACCAAAGAGAGTGTCTGGAGTGATCCACGATGGAAAGACTCTAGACTGGCCAAATCTGAGAAAGAAATAAGCAGAAATGGGCATAGCTCCTTTGAAAACCACCATTTGGATCCAGAATGCAAATGAGCTTGCAGCACTCAGATAGTTGTTCTGCAGATGCTAAAACTTGGTGAAGATGATTCATTTAGTGCCTGGGAGATGTCATAAAAATTTCAAAGTTATTCAACATCTCCATCTAGCACTTCCTTCACAAGGGTCTCAGATTTGCAGAAACTAAATAGAGTCCTACTGCTCAAAATTTACATTGAACCAAATGATGTTTTTACATATTGGGGCTATGCAAGATGCCAAGAAGCTTGGAGAATTTTCTCAGAATTTTCTGAAATAGGAAAAATATAGTTGCTTCACAATGGACAATTTCTGACCAGCAACAAAAGGATTTATCTGGCCAAAATTTACCATTGAGCAATCAAATATTTTTGAAGAAATTGAAGTCTCCAGATAATAGAAAGATAGGGTATTAATTTAGGATTTATTTGACCATCCCAACTATAGGTTGCTTCATAACCCATAGGGAGAGCCAAAATTCCTAAATTAGGAAAAATGATTTTTGGAAAAGAATAAAATACTAAGGAATCACCAAAATCAACATAGAAGAGTTTACTAAGATGGCAAGGGGTTTGGAAAGCTCAGAGAAAATATTTTAAGGAGCATAGGTCAATTCAGGAGCAGAAGGTTTTGAAAACCTGCTGGATTGCAGATGGAATCCAAATAAATTTGAAAAGAAAAAGTTGCCAAAATCAGGGTGTCACATGAGCTCTTGTATTTTGATATCAAATTTGAAGCCAAGAAAGCAATCAAGTCTCAAGCACTCGCGGACTTCATAGCCGAGTGGGAAGAACAGCAACAGCCGATTCAAATCCACTCAGAGTACTGGACCATGTTCTTCGATGGCTCAAAGATGCTGAATGGTTCTGGTGCTGGCGTGGTCTTGGTGTCTCCCAAGGGCGACAAACTCAGTTATGTTCTCCAGATTCACTTCGATTCCTCCAACAACGAAGCTGAGTATGAAGCTCTTCTGTACGGGTTGCGTATGGCCATTTCACTCGGCGTCCGACACCTGATGGTATACGGTGACTTGGATTTGGTGGTCAATCAAGTGATGAAGGAGTGGGACGTCAGGAACCCTGCCATGACTGGATACTGCAATGCGGTGAGGAAGCTTGAGAAGAAGTTTGAAGGTTTGGAATTACATCACGTTCCCCGAGTGAAAAATCAAGCAGCTGATGAACTGGCAAAGATCGGTTCCACTCGGAAGCCTGTGCCCAGCAATGTGTTTCTTGAGCACCTGCATTCTCCTTCGGTTCAGGAGGATCCCTTCACTGAAGAGCCCCCGCAACCTCTCAGTGCCTCCGATCCGACTGAAGTGGATGTCCCGGCAGTTATAGATCTAATCAGTGAGATTCTGGTAATAACTACCGACTAGACAGTGCCCTATATTGCATATATCCTCAGGCGAGAACTTCCAGAAGACGAAGTCGAAGCTCGGCAGATCGTTCGCAGGTCCAAGGCGTTCACAGTCATGAATGGGCAGCTCTACAGAGAGAGCGTAACCGGCGTAGCTCAGCGATGCATCTCTCCTGAAGAAGGTCGACTGATTCTGGAGGAGATCCACTCGGAAACTTGCGGCCATCATGCGTCCTCTCGGACGATTGTTGCCAAGGCATACCGAGCTGGTTTCTTCTGGCCACGCGCCAATGAGATGGCCCAGGACATAGTTCAGCATTGCGAAGGATGCCAGTTCTATGCAAATTTGTCACACAAGCCTGCATCTGCTCTGAAGACAATCCCACTCGTCTGGCCGTTCGCTGTATGGGGGTTGGATATGGTCGGACCTCTCCGTACGGGTCAGAGTGGTTTCACGCATCTTCTGGTGGCAGTCGACAAGTTTACCAAGTGGATTGAAGCCAAACCAATCAGGAAGCTGAACTCTCGCACAGCCATCAAGTTCATGAGGGAAATTATATTTAGATATGGAGTTCCTCACAGTATCATCACGGACAACGGCTCCAACTTTGACTCGGAAGAATTCAGAGCCTTCTGCTCCTCCCAAGGCACTCGGGTGGATTACGCATCTGTTGCGCACCCCCAGTCAAACGGTCAGGCAGAACGAGCAAATGGTCTTATCCTTCAAGGGTTGAAGCCTCGACTCATGCGAGAGCTTGATCACGCAGCCGGAGCTTGGGTTACGAAATTACCGTCTGTTCTGTGGGGATTGAGGACAACACCAAACCGGTCGACTGACCGCACTCCCTTCTTCATGGTCTACGGAGCTGAAGCCATCCTACCGAGTGATGTCCTGCACAACTCTCCTCGGGTGGATCTTTACTCTGAAGCTGAAGCTGAACAGGCACGACAGGATGCTGTAGATCTTCTTGAAGAAGAGCGTGAGTTGGCTTTGATTCGGTCGACTGCATATCAACAAGACCTGCGTCGCTTTCATGCAAGGCACGTCAGGAGTCGGACCTTTCACGAAGGAGATCTTGTGCACCGAGTGGATCAAGACCGGCCTCACAAACTTGCCCCCGCATGGGAAGGCCCGTTCATAGTCACCAAGGTGCTTAACAATGGGGCCTACCGACTGTACAACCTCAGGAAGAGTGCTGATGAGCCCCGAGCTTGGAACGCAGATCTGCTTCGTCGATTCTATACTTGACGACTGGAAAACCTGATGTAATAAGAAAACAGTGTTGCTTATCAATAATATGACTCATGCAGTCTTTCGCCAACTCCGGTCACACAATTCAGAGTTCACAAATTTCATTCCGAGTGGATAAGTTCACTCGGAGGCTTAGCCGCGATTACGCATCGCCTAAGTCAAAACGCTACTCCGAGTAATGGGCGATCCTCACACTCGGAGGCTTAGATGCGACTACGTGTCGCCTAAGTTCAGCATCTCTCCGAGTGAATAATTTCACTCGACGGCTTAGCCGCGATTACGCATCGCCTGAGTCAAAACGCTACTCCGAGTGATGAGCGATCCTCACACTCGGGGGCTTAGATGCGACTACGCGTCGCCTAAGTTCAGCATCTCTCCGAGTGAATAATTTCACTCGACGGCTTAGCCGCGATTACGCATCGCCTAAGTCAAAACGCTACTCCGAGTGATGAGCGATCCTCACACTCGGAGGCTTAGATGCGACTACGCGTCGCCTAAGTTCAGCATCTCTCCGAGTGAATAATTTCACTCGACGGCTTAGCCGCGATTACGCATCGCCTGAGTCAAAACGCTACTCCGAGTGATGAGCGATCCTCACACTCGGGGGCTTAGATGCGACTACGCGTCGCCTAAGTTCATCATCTCTCCGAGTGAATAATTTCACTCGACGGCTTAGCCGCAATTACGCATCGCCTAAGTCAAAACGCTACTCCAAGTGATGAGCGATCCTCACACTCGGGGGCTTAGATGCGATTACGCGTCGCCTAAGTTCAGCATCTCTCGGAGTGAATAATTTCACTCGACGGCTTAGCCGCGATTATGCATCGCCTGAGTCAAAACGCTACTCCGAGTGATGAGCGATCCTCACACTCGGGAGCTTAGATGCGACTACGCGTCGCCTAAGTTCAGCATCTCTCCGAGTGAATAATTTCACTCGACGGCTTAGCCACGATTACGCATCGCTTAAGTCAAAATGCTACTCCGAGTGATGAGCGATCCTCACACTCGGGGGCTTAGATGCGACTACGCGTCGCCTATGTTCAGCATCTCTCCGAGTGAATAATTTCACTCGACGGCTTAGCCGCGATTACGCATCGCCTGAGTCAAAACGCTACTCCGAGTGATGAGCGATCCTCACACTCGGGGGCTTAGATGCGACTACGTGTCGCCTAAGTTCAGCATTTCTCCGAGTGAATAATTTCACTCGGAAGCTTAGCCGTGATTCCGCATCACCTAAGTCAAAAACACTCCGAGTGAATAATTTCACTCGGAGGCTTAGCCGTGATTCTGCATCACCTAAGTCAAAAACACTCCGAGTGAATAATTTCACTCGGAGGCTTAGCCGTGATTCCGCATCACCTAAGTCAAAAACACTTCGAGTGAATAATTTCACTCGGAGGCTTAGCTGTGATTCCACATCACCTAAGTCAAAACACTCCGAGTGAATAATTTCACTCGGGTGCTTAGCCGCGAACCAGCTTTCGCCTAAGTCAAAAATACTCCGAGTGAATAATTTCACTCGGGGGCTTAGCCGCGAACCAGCTTTCTCCTAAGTCCAAAACCAACCAAACAAATTTAAGACCCCTGCCGATGCTGCCACCATTCGACAGCGGTCTCGGGGGCTACACCCAGTGGGTGCACTATGCGTGCCCCCACTGGATCAGAAACCACTCGACAAGACCTGATCTATTCGAGAGGAAATCAAGCAAAAGACTGAAAAGCAAATTCAGATAAAGATCAAAGCGTTCAGCATGGGTAAGAGCTCCCATGCAGTCGACGAAAGTACTCGGGCCCAAGACCCGAAAGAAGTTTTAACAGTACACCTTCACTCGGCATACCGAGGCAAATTCAAGTTTTTTGGCGATCACCAGCAAGTTTGTTTAAGCATCTGGAGGACTCGCAGGCTCGACGAAGGTGCTGAGGTCGATTCCGTCAGCAATCCGAGTGGCAGCTTCGATGAAAGTCTCCATGAAGTCTTGGAATTGGAGCTTCCTTGTGTTGGCCACCTGGAGCGCCTTCAGCTTGTCTTCCTTAGCCTCCTTGCAGTGGACACGGACAAGAGAAAGAGCAACATCGGCGCCATAGCGAGCTGCAGACTTCTTCCAAGCTTGCACGCGGTCAGGGAGCGCTTCCAGTCGAGCCATCAATGACTCAAGATTAGCTTGGAGAGAATCTTCTGGCCACAGCTCCTTGTCAATCTGCGTCAATGCACTCCGTAGCCGAGCAACGTACTCCTTGACGCCGTCGAGCCGGGCTTCGAGTCGGAGCATGTTAATCGCCACAGCGTCGCCAACAGGTGACTTGGAAGGGTCCAGACTGGGCTCGATGGTCTCGGTCTCCTTCTCGAAGTCCTTGCAGAAATCTATGTAAAGAAGATAAAGAGATTAGTCATAATACTGGGTCCACTCGACCAGATGGAATCAGAATGGGCAGAGTTCAGTCGACTGACAGAAGTTACCTTCAAGCAGAGAGTACATTTTTTGGGCATAATCCCCTATGAAAGCCTCCAAGCCCTTGGCCCTCTTGATGGCGTGCTCAAGCTTCTTGTTCCAGTCAGCCCGTTCCTGTTTCAGCTTGGCATTCTCCTCCTCCAGGGACTTGGCTGCGGCAAGCTTCCTCTCAACGGCTTCGGTCTTTTCCCTTGCCGTCTTTTGGGCGTCGGCGAGTGCCTGATCCTTGTCCTCCAGCGCTTTCTTCATGATATCTAAGGAAATAGTATTGTTGAGACGCGCTTGGAGTCGACGGTTTTCAGCACGCACGTCTGTTCGAGTGGAGTCACTCAGTTCAAAGATGGAAGAAACAAACAGTGGAGTATTCAGTCAGCAGAATTTACCTCCTGAAGCTCTGAGTTCAACCTGCACGCGCTCCAAATCTCTTTTGGCCAGCTCCAAGTCCAGCTCCAGCTTGGTCTTCTCCTTCTCCAGATCAGCATACCGAGTCCCGAGCTCGCAAGCCTTCTGAAGATCAAAAACTGAAAACAGTTCAATCAACAGAAATATGGACTCCAAGACAAAGGTTCTAAGACTCCTGCCGACTGCAAGCAGTCGGCAGCAGTCTCGGGGACTACACCCAGTGGGTGCACTATGCGTGCCCCCACTGGAACGGTATCCATTCAGAAGGGTCCGCCCGATCCGAGTGATAGCAGAGCAGTAAAAAAAAAGAAGAACGAGCAAAAACATGACAAAAGGTTCTAAGACTCCTGCCAACTGCAAGCAGTCAACAGCAGTCTCGGGGACTACACCCAGTGGGTGCACTATGCGTGCTCCCACTGGAACGGTATCCACTCGGAAGGGTCCGCCCGATCCGAGTGATGGCCGAAAACAAAAAAAACAGTTTGTCCACTCGACCAGGTACGCCTAGGTCGAGTGATTGACGAACGAGTGCCATTCGACGAGCAGAAAACACCCAGTGGGTGTAGAAGTCAAGACACGGCAAAGATCCAGGCAAAAAACGCACTTACGAGTGCACTTACTTGGACGTTCGCCCGAAGCGCCGAGCTAGCGTCGTAAGCCAGCTTGCTGGCCTCGTACGCCTCCTTGGTCCGCAGCATCATGTACTCCGCCTGCATCATCGCCTCCTTGGCAGCCCCAGTTTGGTCCTCTGGAGTGCGATGTAGGGTGAAGATGGTCTGCGAAGGACCTGGGGGCGTGATTTGAAGGACTGGAGCCTCTGGAGCTGGCGCTTGGGAGACAGGCGCTGGAGGTGGGCTGGCAAGTTCGATGGCCGTTGGAGTCGGCGTTGCAGTCAGTTCAGTCGAAGGAGGGGCTGGTGGGTCGACATCCATTGATTCTGCAAGTCACAGTCGGCATTTCATCAATACCACCGAGTGATTCGAGAAGGAATATCGAATGTAACATACCCATTCGGGAGGTAGCGGCATCAGGCGTGTCCCTATCCACACTTTCTTCTTCTCGCCCCGGCGAGGTCATCGAGGTGGCAGCTCTGAAGTTCAAGAAGCAATCGGTCAATAACAGTGTGAAGCTCGGCAACAAGTCAAGCGAAGGGCAAAAGTACTTACATAGAAACAATCGGCACAGCAGTTATGATTCGGGGTAGGGCCTTCCGGGGCTTGCTGACGGGAACCTTGGGCTGCTTGGCGATCCTCTCAGTCGGTTCCGGCGTGGTCGTCCGACTGCGTTTGGAGCCCTTGACAGATGACCCTCCTGCTTGACCCCGGTCGAGTGTTGGGTCATTCTGCGTCTTGGAACGCCCTTCAGCACGCGGAGGAGAAACTTCCTCAACCTCCTCGCTCCCCGAGTCATCATTGCTCTTGCTATCGTCGCCGCCTAAGCTGAAGCTGCCGCTGTCTTCATCGCTCCCCGCCATGTCAAGTCCTTCACCGCCGTGCGGCACAGGCGAGTACATGTTCGTGAACTCCTGCAAAAATTCAAGTCAGTCGACGGAAAGATTTCTTCACTCGACAAGATACAAAGCAATCGACAACTTTGCAACTTACCACATTCAGCTGGTGCTGGGCAGAAAATGGCTGAACTCTCCTAGATCCTCTTGGGTTGTCTCGGGCTCCTGTGATGCTACGCGGCCATTGAGCAACAGTCTTCTCTGGAACCTCTTCCGGGTGCGTGCGAGTGGTATCATCAGCCCCCGAGTAATGCCACATCGGGTGATCCCGCGCCTGGAGAGGCTGGATCCGTCGACCCAGAAACACTTCCAGCAGATCTAGACCAGTCACTCCGCCGCGGACCAAATCAACTACACCGTTCATCAGGATCCCCACATTGGCCTTCTCTTCTTCAGTTACAACCAGAGATGGAGGCGTGGTGGGTCGAGCCAAAGTGAAAGGAGGAAGACCAGTCGACACGTTTGGAGATGCTACATCGTTACAGTAGAACCATGTCGACTGCTAGCCTCTAACTGACTCTGGAAGGGTTAGGGATGGAAATTCACTCCCCTTCCTCTTCTGGAGACCTAAGCCCCCGCAAAGCTGGATAACATGAGTCCTATCGTCACTCGACCAAACTTTCTTCACCGACTGAGATCTGACGGTGAAGATGCGGTTGAACAAGGCCCAGTGAGGAGGGCAACCAAGGAAACATTCACACAAGGCCACGAAGGCAGCTAAGTATGCTATGGCGTTGGGGGGAAAATGGTGCAGCTGGGCTCCAAAATAGTTCAAGAAATTGCGGAAGAAGGGATGAGGTGGCAAAGAAAAACCTCGCTCCACGTGGGTCGTCAAGAGGACCCTCTCGCCCTCACGTGGCTGCGGCTCCGCTTCGTTCCCCGGCAGCCTCCACGAGTCCCTCGCGACGAGGCCGTCCTCGACGAGGTCCTCCACGTCTCGCGCCTTCAAGGTCGACGGCAGGAAGTCCCCCTGCATCCACCCAGGCGGCACGGCGGCCCGGGCGGTCGAGGGCTTCTTCCATTTGCTGGTATTCTTCGGCGCCATGATCTTCGTCAAGCAGATCTGATCTCGGCGGCGCGGCGGTGGAGAGGAAGAAACGAGAGAGATGGAGGGAAATGAGCGCACTGTGCGAAATTTCCCTCCCCGCTCGTCTTTTATCCCCACCAAGCCGAGTCGCTGATGCGCGGGGCCATCATATCCCTGTGCATCCCACTAACGGCGGGCGCGCGATACGTGGCGATAAAGTCGGCGCGAGGATCGAGGAGCCGCTGCTCCGGCAGTTGCGTCATCCCCGCTCCGCGCGCCTTTCCCGTAAAATCCGAATCCCGTGAAATCCGGGCCAAACAGAGCGCCCCGTCACATCTGAAGATCCCGTCGATCACTCGGACGTGGGTCGGCATTCGAATTCACTCGGAAAAACCGGCGGGCTGAATAGATCAAGGCATGTGTTGGAAGTTCTAGTCGTCACAGGTGTCTGCAAGATCCCGAAGATCACTCGGAACATAAAGTACGACAGAACCTGTGCTGTACCTTCTCCACTCGAGCCCCGATCCATTCGGGGGCTAATGACATGGATACGTACCTAGGGTAGGGTATTAGGCCTGTCCTACATGCCCCACCTAAGGACACCAAGTTCAAGACTGCAAGGATGTACCGACTGAACCAGCCACGACATGCGAGTCACTCGACACATGTTCACTCGGAAGACCCCTCTTTCACTCGACAGTAAACCTTCACTCGGAGGGGGTCGTCATCCACTCGACCACAGAAGACCAGGAGGCATCCCAGGAGGCCAACGGTCGGGCGTTACGATCGCCTTAATTAGCATTTACTGTGTACGTTACCAGTAACGTTCCCCTTTACTGCCTACAATCAATCTCCTTAATGCCGGACGTTATGAGGGGCAGCGCACTCTATATAAGCCACCCCTCCCCACTGGCAAAAGGGTTCGGTTAGCAATCCGTTGTACCACAACACACATATTTCACTCGACAGAGTCGAAGCTCCCCGGAGCACCTGAGACGTAGGGCTTTTATCACTTCCGAGTGAGGCCTGAACTCATACATCTTGTGTGTACACCCTCGCCATAGCTAAGGCTCTGCCCTCTATTCGTACCCCTCACATCTACTGTCAGACACGTTCCCACGACAGGAACCCCTAAGAACAAGGAAGTCTTGAATAAACAATCTCCGCGACGGTCAATGAAGTAAAGCTTCATGGATAAGGTGATATTATCAATCCTTGTCAGACTCTTGCATATACGGCCACAACAATGCAGCCAGCATGCCATACTCATCATGAATAGGGGCCATCAACCAAGATAAGAGGATATGCTCCGAAAGAATGCACGAAATGATAGCCATACTATGACAGCTCAGTGGTCATAGCAAGGACCACAGAGGCTATATATGGTAGAGCCATCTCAGAGATTACCGTCTATGATTACTTTGTGATCATGCCCGACATTTCAGCTGGGAACCTCCTGAGAACGAAGTCAGAATGCGAGAGACGGGAAGGAAGCATCCGTATGGAACACACAACCACATTGGGCATTCTGACGAGGCAAAAAGAGGGCCACTCCTAGCCACTCGAGGCCATACGAGCACATGAGTCCGGTGCCCAGAAAAGATGACTTGCCCTTGGCAATCAGTGCACGAAGTATCGCAATAAAACCCTAAGCAGCTAGCCCCAGGCCATGAAAACCAGACTATTTGTCGATACCCAGGGCTACCCACCAACCCAGCCAACCAACTACTAGCACAAAGGGTTTGCCTGATAGGAAAGAGAAGGATTCAATGCAGCCGTTTTAAAAGGTAACACCTGAGCCACCAGACAAGACAGTTAAAAAAGCTAGTAAATCAACGAAGACAAGAGACAGCCGATGGATCCAACTCGCACACAGGTAAGTCCCCCTTGCTGGGAGGTAAGCCCGGAAATCTCGAGGACGAGATTTTCTTAAGGAGGGTAGGTTTGTGACACCCTGATTTTCGCACCTTGTTTTTTTTTCCTTCGCGGGATTTGACTCCCGTCTTTTTTTTCGGTGTTATTGGATTTTCTCTCGCTCTTGGGTATATGAAGATGGTCAGTTAGCCTTGCCCTTCTTATCCAACCAGATATTCTCTCTAGACCAACCTTGCCACCCCAGATTTATTCTCAAGACTTTGCCACTGAAACCCTACTCTCCGATCTATCGGAGGGGAAACCCTAACTCCTTCCATTACAAAGGAACCCCAATTTCCTTTGATCTTTTGCCTCCCAAATTTCTTCTAGTGATCATCCTATCTTTTTAAACCCTGGATATGCAAAAACATTGCCAAGTCATTAGCAATATTTTTCATTTAAAATTAATTCCTTTTTCTGCCAGTTAAAGGAATTAAATCCAGGAAAATATCTATCCATGTCCAAAGTTCATGAAAACTTGTGGAGATATTCTTTGTGATCATATTGAGCTCCAATAAAAATATTGGCCATAATTAAATAAGGGAAATTTCCTTTTCCTATTTAAAGCCAATATTGCAATGTGGGTACTTTCCAAAGGAGCTACCATTTTAGTAGCCAGGTAAAATCCCAAATAATTTGTGGAGCTTCTCATATCCATATCTTCACCATTTCCATCAAGATCCCAAGTTTCATAGATCAAATTTGAGTGCATCATCCTGTTCTTGTTTCTGGACCTATTTTGAGGTTGTGAAGCAACTATATTTTATATTGCTTAAAAAATTCTCAAATTAATCCAGGACCTCAAATTCCATATATTATGTGAGTATGACAAAATTCACATCATTTCATCTAGCCAATTTCTCTTAAAAATTCCATCTAGTTTCTGTCCAGATCCAAGCTCTGTGAAGGAAGTACCACTTTGGCATTTCCAATTGAGCTGAAAGTTTTCCAGAACCTTCATATCTCCAAATAATCAACCTACACAAAAATTCAGCTCATTTAATCAAGCCAAATGAGTGCAGCTTCAAAGTCAAGTTTCTGGACCAGAATTGGCATTACAAAGGAAGTATATGCAAACTTGGTCCAAATTCCTTAAATTTTTGCAAGAACCTAGTCCTTCCTACCCCATTTCCCTGTGACAACTTTTCCAGCTCGTTGGCATGTTCTTGTGACCACAACTTCCTCCCCAAGTTTTTGACCAGAAACTGTTCTGGATCCTCTTGATCACTCTGGAGCCCTCATGATCCATAAAATGTCATAGCTTACCCATTTGACCATTGCATGTCGTGTTTGACAAGGTGTGGCAAGCTTCCACGCACCAGAACACGACATGCCAGTGGTGACCACGGGCATAGCAGGCAGCAGTGGCGCTCTGCGCACCCATCTCGTCGGTTCGGCCAACTCGAGCTGCCACGGCATGTCCTGGCATGCCCACCTGACTCCCCGTCGTCCGATTCCTCCTCTCGGGTCACTTCCCCTTCGTCCCTTTCCTCGCCGCGCCGCGACGAACCTCGCCATGGTGGTGCTCCGCCCGTGACTCGCCGGCGTCGCCTTCCTCTCTATCTTCTTCTCCCTCGATCTCTCTCGAGCACACTCGATGCCTCCTTCCTCTCCGCGAAGCCTCTCGTCGCCGCTACCGTCCAGCCACGCCTCCCCGCAGCGCCAGTGTGCCGATGAGATCGCCATCGCGGCCGTGCCTATCCTCTCCCCTCGCTGGCTATAAATAGCCCTTTCCCGAGCCCCTCCCAGCACCGAAGCCCCCTCTCCGCCCTCCTAGCTTCCTCCCTGACCAGCCAATGGAGCTAGAGGAGCTCTCCTCGCCTCCCACCGCCGCCATGGTCGCAGCTCGGCCTCGGCCAAATTCACTCATCCCGGGGCTCTCTCCTCTCTGCTTAGCCACCGCATCCGACCACCACCATCCCCACGGCACCCTCCCCACCTTCCTTTGGCGCCGGAGCAGGCCATGGCCGCGACCCCGAGTTCCACCAGTGGCTGTGCTCCGCCGCCAAGCTCCGTCTGGCCGCCACAATGCACCCCTGCCTTCGCCGCAGGTACGTGCGGGTGCGTCTTGGAGCACCTCATCCATCCCCATCCTCGGCCGGCCCCCTCGAGCATCACCGTCGCCGGAACGAGCGCCGACGCACATCCAGCCGAGATCCTCCTCTGTTTCACGAGGAGGGAGAAGAACCTGTCGGGCGGGGCCCCCTATCATAGGGACAGCGAAGGGGTAAGTGGAGGCAGTTCGCCGGGGTGCGTTTTCCCGCAGCGGTGGTGCACTCTTCGAAAGGCGCCTTCTCCTTGGGCCGGCCCAATGCAGCAGCAACAGCAGCCGCGGCAGTCTCGGCCCAAGCCAGCCCGGTGGAATAGTGCTATTTCTCTTTTTCCGGCCGAATTCCTGTCAGGGACTTGTCAATAAATATTTCTTCTGCAGATTGGTCCCTGGCAATCAACTGGCAATATCTTTTCATCCGTGACTCCGAATCAGGTGATTCCAATGCCCACTTCTTTAGTTCGTCGAGCCCGTTCCGATGCCATCATTTTCATAATATTTTCACATTGTGAAAATGACCATTTTGCCCTTGCCCTTCAATCAGCCCCTCCGAGAGAGAACCCTTTCCGGCGAATTTTCCGCGAGGTGATCGCACTTCTTTCCGGAGTATTCCTCGACCCCCAGGCAAGCCGGCCATCTGATATATGCCATAAAGCATTGCTCTGTGTTATTCTTGCATGTTTTAATTAATATGCTTATGCTTGTAAGTGTAGTGGTGAACTGTATGTGACGCCAGTGAACCCTTGTTTGCCTTTCTTTGGTGATGGCACCACGCCTGTGTTCCGAGCTGCTTTCGGCCGTCCGGGGTGGATGCCGACTTTTTGTTCTCTTTTCAACAACTGGCCCGTGTTCTAAGCTGCTTTTCGGCCATCTCGGACAGCTGTTGAATTTCTTTCTGTAGCGGTGACCCTATGCTCTGAGCTGCTTTTCGGCCGTCTTTGGGGACCGCTACACTCTTTTTATCAACACCGTCTCATGCTCTGAGCTGCTTTTCAGCCGTCTTGAGCCGGGGTTGAGTTATTCCAGTAACGTCCCAGATCTGAGTTGTAAAGACCGTTCTGGTGGCTACTGGTTTATTTGCCGGTTTCATACAAGGGTTCAGATGGTCGTCACTTACAGCTAGATCTTGTAAAGTGATAACTTGTCATTTAAATATTGTTTCATTAATGACTCGTTGTGACATTGTATGGAGATAGGTTGTTATGTTTTCATAATTGTTACATCATGCATGGTTACTGTTATTGCAATATTATGAAATATGACTTAATGACAACAACCTCCTCCGTCGACTGGATCGAGTCATAGTGTCACCTATCCGGACTTACCCGTGCAGCCAAATTTGCCGGTATGGGACGGCCCTAGCCTGGTCTATTGTCTTGCCTCTTGTCGGTACCACCAAAATAGGGAAGGTTATGCGTGCGCGCTACCCTGGCCCGGTAGGCGGCGATAACCTTGTGAGCCCAGTTGTTTGTGCGCGGCCCCCGTTTGGGACAGTTTTGTTTGGCCACGATGGTGGCAGGTGTCATAGGGTGACACAGGGGCCACCCAGGACATAACCCTGGGAGGGTATGATTGTCGGTGGGACCGTAAGAGTGCCGGGCAATAGACCGAGTTTTGTTGGAGCAGCACTGGTCCACCCGAATGGGAATATGTACTAAAGTACGAGGCCAGGCGCTCCATGGTGTGGGTAAAGTGTGCAACCTCTGCAGAGTGTAAATCTATTCAAATAGCCGCATCCACGGTCATGGACAGTTCATATAGGCCCCTATTTGGTCTGTGTCGAGTCTGGAGGAACAAACCATATGATGTTAATAATGAACCAGAATAAGGTATTGTTAGCACTCATTTTTGGCAAAGGGCGACTCAAGGCTGATGACCCGCCGCCAAGGTAGCGATGACTCGGCTGGCGGCGACTTAAGGAACATTACTTACAAAGTGTCATTGCCAAGGAGATGCAGTAGCCCCAAAGAGGTGGATTATCAGCTTAGCAGCCCAGTAACTCGGTAACAGAGACCAGCTCAAGACAGAACCGGCTCGTCAGGAAGGCAACTTCACTATGCTGGCGACTCTGATAATGAGCCGCCCCTAGCTTATAAGCCGGTGGTGTTTAAGGGTTGTTGATCATGGTGTTACCCCAGTTCACCAGATTATCAGAGCTGGCAGGGCCAAGACTTGGCAGGACCCAGCAAGGCGGCTGACCAGCGGAGCGGCGGGTTATAAAGCAAAGTGGATTGGTGACAACACGGAGGAGCAACGGGCGACTTAGGGAGCCAAGAGACAGGTGACTCAAGGAGCCAAGAACAACAGGCGGTTCAAAGAGCTAAAGGCACGGGTGACTCAGGCCTGCCCTATAAGCCGGTTCTATGGCTCAGAAGCAGGAAATCTGGCTACGAGAAGCTGAAGGTGGGCTCCGAAGACTAAGGCCGGCCCATGCTTTAGGCGGCTCACAGTGTAAGCCGGCCCAACAGAGAGTCCGAGCCCAAGACGGCCCTGGCAGGTGCCTTACCTAGTTAGGGTTAGAAACCGACTCTAATTGTAACTTGTAATCCGTGTAGGAGTCTTTTACTTGCACGGGAAGTCCAGCCGCCTCATATATATGTAAGAGGTGATGGCCGATTGAATCAAGCACAAACACAATCGATATATCAATACAATCTACTTTTTGCCCCTTAACCCTTGTTCATGCTTCCGTTGTTCGGCGACTTTGCATAAAGTTCATCGAATATCGACAACCAAGCCGGGGGCGAGCGAATCGACCCGGTTCAGCCAATCGTCGCCGGCTTCCTCCGACGGGGTCCCTCACGAGGGGCTGGGGCGTCTGGTCTCAAAAAGCGCCGGCTTGCTGTCTTGCGTATCGCGTTGTAAGCCGGCCTCCCGCGGGGCGAGTTGCGGTGCATCACCCCCGGTCCCGCGGGTACACGTTGACGTGTTCGTGTGCGAACACACTTTTTGGCGACTCCGCTGGGGACGATTCGATCTAAAAATTGGGCAGCGATGACCAATTCTAAGACGGACTCCACTGGCATCAGCACTGACAACATCATCAAACCGGCTCTCGAGGAGCTGTCAGAAGCACAACGCCAAAGCTTGGCGGCTTGGGAGAAAAGACGTGACGAGGAGTTCAAGGTGTTACGGCAGAAGCAAGCTGAAGCAGATCGGGAGCTATTTCTGGCGAGTCTCAAGGAAGATCGGCGGGGAGTCATCTCAATGATCAAAGAGCCGGAATATGTTCCTCTAACCATCAAGGTCAGTCAACCCGCCGTAAGTAATAACCCCTTTACTCCTGAGCAATTAGCTGAACTCCACTACCACATTGGAAAAAGTGCAAATAATATACATGAGATAATGCTGGAGCGTGATAAGGCTAAAGAAAACACGCCGCTAAGCCGGCCATCGGAGTTACAACCGATGAGCCAGAACAAAGATAATCGGCTTATACCTATGCCGCCAAGTCCGGCTCCCATCCAGAGCATACCTTATTCGGCTAGGCAGCCGGATCAAGCAGTACGCTTCGGGGATGAGCCGGTGCCGGTTCAAAATCCGGCTCTCTGGATGCAAGCCGCCTCTATGGCCAATCCATCTACTGAGCCGGTTCAATTGTCCACCAGGGATGATCTGACGGCTAAGATAAGGAGTGAGTTTGAACAGATGGCTTACGAAAAATTCGGGATAACACTAAAACCTAGGAATTATACTAAACCCTATCCCGAATATTTTGATTTAAAACCATATCCGCCTGGTTATCGAGTTCCAGAATTTTCTAAGTTTAATGGGGTGGATAATAAATCAACATGGGAACATATTAGTCAGTATTTGGCTCAACTAGGTGAAGCCAATCATGAGCATCATAAAGTTCGCTTGTTCTCATTATCTTTAACCAGTACTGCTTTTTCGTGGTTTTCTGCTTTAGCCCCTAATTCTATATTTACTTGGTTTCATTTGGAGCGAAAGTTTCATGAACACTTCTTCGCCGGAGAAGTTGAGTTAAAACTGTCTCACCTTACATCGGTTAAGCAAAAGCATGACGAGTCAGTATCCGACTATGTCAATAGGTTTAGGAACACAAGAAACCGATGTTATAGTCTAGCCATGACTGAGAGGGACATGGCCGACTTAGTGCTTAACGGGTTACGATCCCACTTGAAAGAGAAACTAGAGGGGTACGAATTCTTAAGTGTCGGCCAAGTGCAGGAAAAGGCTTTGGTTCAGGAGAGCCGGGCCAACGAGTTAAAAGACTCCCATCGTATAAGCCGGGGCCGGCTTAACACCATTGAAGGGTGTGCCGGCTCAGACGAAGAAACCGACGTTTACACTGCCGAGTTCGTTTGGCCGGGTAAGGCCAAACCCTACATGTGCGACGATCTTAAGCCAGTTCGTAAGAATCGGGAAGATGAATTTAAGTGTACTTTCGACGTGGGCAAATGTGATAGAATATTTGACGCCTTGTTGAAAGATAGAATTATAAAGATCAATCATGTTATACCGCCACTTGAAGAGATAAGGCGACGGGCTTATTGCAAATACCATCATTCTTTCTCTCATGCTACTAACGATTGTAATGTTTTTCGTCGACAGATCCAATCGGCCCTTAATGACGGACGATTGTGCTTTACTAGTATGGCGATTGATCAACAGCCGTTCCCGATGAACGCGCTAGACCTGGAGGGAAAGAAGGTACTCATTCGGCCAGAGGTGGCCGGATCATCTAACAAAGCTAATGTTGTTGTTGGTGAGCCCAGGAACCCACAAGCCGGCAACATAGCAACTGGGAGGAAAGCGACTATAAGCCGAGAACCCGGCGGTAAGGAGGTTATCAAGATTACCATCAGCAATCCTACGCTCGGGGGGCAACAGGAAGAGTCGCCCAGATCATCACAGAGGTTCCTTAAGCCTAGAAGCCCGGAAGTCGGTCAGTGGCGGGTCAACACGGCTAATGCTAGGTACAAGCGCATCAAGCTGACTTTCGACATGCTTATGAGCAAGTACGTCAGACAAGCCGGCTCAATCACAAGCCGGCCCTATGGGAAATGCCCAAGGTCACCAACAGAGTTCAGTCGGTACGTTAAGCCGGCTGTAGCTAAGACGCCACCTCTGAAAAGTACTTTTGACAAAAGCCGGCTAGGGCCAATAAGCCGGGTCAAGGGGTACATGCCAAGTTCAGAGGAAGGAAAGGTATGGCGGGTCAAGTCGCAAGGTACAAGGGCTGGTGACCCGGCAAGCATAGCGACCAGAACATTTGGCGACTCTCTTACCATTGGAAGCCAAGTTCTGAAGATAAAAGAACCGGTTACAGAGTCGGCGAGAGGCAGACCAATGCTTGTTATCGGTCCTAAAGACGCGGCGAATGACCATGAAGCTAGCTCCAGTCAGGTTAAGCCGCGAGACCCAAAATACACTCAACCAAGATGGTGCCCTGTCGGGTTAACCAAGACACAGAAGAGAAAACTGCAAAGGTTGAGGAATCAAGAAAAGGCTGCAGAAGAGGCTGAGCGGCTTAGAGATGCAGGTTTTAACAAAGATCGCCCAATGATACGTTCTCAAGTCTAGGTACCTAAGCCGACGGAGCTTATAACTCAAACACCCGGCGTACATGACTCTGCGCTGGAGAAGGGCAAAAAGCCGGTTGAGGCACCGGCTGTTACTTATTTATCATGGGCTGATGAGGTTGAAGCTGTAGACCTAGCAAGAGATAAACCGGCCGCTGATGAGTCGGCGATGTTACAACTCACCTCGGAGGACCTAGCGGTAAGTGAGTTAACAATGATAGAACCAATACTGAGAGAGCCGGTGACCATAGACTCAGCCATGGCTGACCTGTCTGGCGAGTCAACGGCTGACGAGGAACTTCCAGACCTCGTGACAGACGAGCCGCCAGTCCCGGGAAAGTCGGCCATTGATGACCCGCCAGGCGAGTCAGCAGATGATGGAGAACTTTTGAATTATGAAGCAACGCCGACTCGTATGAACATGGACATTAACATGGTGTACTATCTGTCTGATGAGTTTCGTGCGATTGACGAAACCGGCTCAGTAGCTCAAATTAACTTCGGACCCAAGAACGTCATCTTCGAGAAGCCGGAGGAACCGGTTAAGCATCTCAAGCCCTTGTATATCAAAGGGCACATCAATGGGAAGCCGGTTACCAGAATGATGGTTGATGGTGGTGCTGTGGTTAATCTGATGCCTTATTCAGTCTTCAAGAGGTTACAGCTTGATGAGGATGACTTGATGAAGATGAACATGGTGCTCAACGGGTTCGAAGGCGGAGAAGGAGTGGAAGCTAAGGGAGTTATCAGTCTAGAGCTCACAGTTGGAAGCAAGACCCTGGCCACTGCTTTCTTCATTGCTGAGGTGCAAGGGAATTACAATGTGCTACTAGGACGAGACTGGTTACATGCAAACCACTGCGTTCCATCCACTCTGCATCAACAGTTGTTTCAATGGGTTGACGATGAAGTGGAATTCGTCCCTGCAGATAACTCGGCTTGCATTACATTGGCCGAGTCACTAGTTGACTGGCAACACCCCACTGCTACATGTCTTTCGGGGCGTGACCTATCCGGGTTTGACTTCCTTAGTGCAACCCGGGATGGATTCGTGCCAGTATCTCTAAAGCCGGTTGGTGGAAACCGGCTCAGGCTCAAGTAAATGGATAACAACGACGAGTGGCTCCAAAGCCGGCTTGACAAATATTGGGCCAACAGGAACGATATGTTTGAGGCAATAGAAGAGCCTGGCGACTTAGACAAATTAGGACAAGGCTTTACATCGGCTGACCCGCTTGAAGAGGTGGACCTTGGAGACGGAACAGTGCCAAGGCCGACGTTCGTGAGCCGGAATCTAGAAGCCGGCTATAAGCAGAAGTTGGTCGCCCTGATCAAAGAATATGCGGACTGCTTCGCATGGGAATATCATGAGATGCCTGGGTTAAGCCGCCAGCTCGTTGAGCATCGGTTGCCCATCAAAGCCGGCTTTAGACCTCATAAGCAGCCGGCTCGAAAGTTCAACCCACAGATATATGGCCGGGTCAAAGAAGAGATCGGCCGGCTTATTCAAGCAAAATTCATCCGGCCCTGCAAGTATGCTGAGTGGGTTTCTAACATCGTCCCAGTTGAGAAGAAGGGGTCAGGAAAGATAAGGGTGTGCATAGATTTCAGAGACCTAAATCGAGCTACACCTAAAGATGAGTATCCTATGCCAATAGCCGATATGCTTATCAATGAAGCCTCAGGACACAGGATCATTAGCTTCTTGGACGGAAACGCAGGGTATAACCAGATATTCATGGCCGAAGAAGACTCGGCTAAGACGGCATTTCGCTGCCCCGGCTTTGTTGGCTTGTTTGAATGGGTAGTGATGACCTTTGGGTTAAAGAACGCTGGTGCTACTTATCAAAGAGCAATGAACTTAATATTTCACGACCTTCTCGGAGTCATACTAGAGGTCTACATTGATGACGTGGTAGTTAAGTCGGACGGCGGGTTAAGTCACTTGGCCGACTTACGATTGACGCTTGAAAGGATGAGAAAGTATGGGCTCAAGATGAATCCGTTGAAGTGTGCCTTTGGCGTGTCAGCTGGGAAGTTTCTGGGTTTCATCATACATGAGCATGGCATAGAAGTTGACCCGGAGAAGGTTAAAGCTATTCAAAAGGTGCAGGCGCCGGCTTGCAAAAGAGACATGCAAAAATTCCTCGGCAAGGTCAATTATCTGAGGCGGTTTATTACTAACCTGTCTGGGAAAGTTGATGCATTTACTCAGATTCTTTGGCTTAAGAACGATGACGAATTCACTTGGGGGGCAGAACAGCAAGAGGCGTTTGAAAGGATAAAGACGTGTCTATCAACCCCTCCGGTTCTGAGAGCGCCGGCTCATGGTCGACCATTCCGGCTGTACATTGCTGCTGAAGAGAAGGTAATAGGAGCCGCCTTAACCCAGGAAGCCGAAGGAAAAAAGTATGTCATCACATACCTAAGTCGCCGCTTGATAGATGCCGAGTCAAGATACAGCTTTGTGGAGAAGTTATGCTTATCTCTTTACTATGCCTGCACTAAGCTACGCCACTACCTCTTATCTAGCGAGTGTAAGGTGGCGGGTCAGACCGATGTTCTCAAATACATGATTCAGAAGCCGATTCTCAGTGGGCGAATCGGCAAGTGGGCATATGGGTTAATTGAGTATGACCTGGCTTATGAACCTCTCAAATCTGTGAAAGGCCAGATTGTAGCTGATTTCATTGTTGAACATCGGATTAACCCGGAGATAGAAGCCGGCTTACACGTTGTGTCGGCTAAGCCGTGGCGGCTCTATTTTGACGGCTCAGTTTGCAAGAGTGGACAAGGAGCCGGTGTTGCATACGTCTCGCCCCACAGTACTGTATATGAGGCCTCCTGCCGGCTTAACTACTTTTGTACTAACAATCAAGCCGAATATGAAGCACTTCTATTCGGGCTCGAGCTTTTAGTCGATGCAGGGGTCTCTCATATCGAGGCATATGGTGATTCGTTGCTAATTGTTCAACAAGTGGCAAAGGTGTTTCAGTGCAACGACGAATCACTTAACATGTACCTTGACAAATGCTTAGACATCATAGCAGATCTAGACTATTTTTCTATCACTCATGTGTCTAGGCAGGATAATTGGCTCGCCAATGAGTTAGCGCAATAGGCATCAGGCTATCATATCCACAGAGGCATGTTCTTCATAGCAGAAGAGCCGAGGCTAGTTGCTGCTAATTCAGAGGAGGCCGGCTCTGGTAAGTCGGCTGGCAAAGGAAAGGCCGACTCAGGCGAGCCGGCTAACAAGGAAGATGGCGGCTCTGATAAGCCGGCTAATGGAGAAGAAGCCGGCTCAGATGAATCAACTGCTGAGGAAGGGGTAACCCGGATTTCTGACTGGAGAGCACCTATTGTGAGTTATTTGAAGGATCCGAGTCAGAAAACAGACAGGACCGTACGGCGACTTGCTCTCAAGTATACACTGGATAATGGCGACTTATGCCGCCGAACGGCTGATAGTCTTTTGCTTAAATGTTTAGACGAAGATCAAGCCAGAGTCGCCATGGGGGAAGTGCATGACGGCTTATGTGGAACACATCAGTCGGCTCATAACATGAAATGGATGCTCCGGCGAGCCGGATTCTACTGGCCGACGATGATCAATGACTGCTTCAAGTACTATAAGGGGTGTGAGGCTTGCCAGAAGTTTGGTGACATCCAGCTAGTTCCGGCTTCCAAACTCAATCCTATCATAAAACCGTGGCCTTTCCGGGGTTGGGCACTTGACTTTATAGGCATGATTCACCCGGCTTCATCAAAAGGGCATCGGTTCATGCTGGTTGCCACAGACTATTTCACCAAGTGGTCTGAAGCAGTACCTCTCAGGAACATGACTCACAGGGAGGTAATTCAATTCATCACTGAGCATATTGTTCACAGATTCGGTATTCCACAAACCCTTACTACAGATCAAGGAACTTCCTTCATGGCCAAAGAGGTTAAGCAATTTGCCGAATCACTTGGGATCAAAATGCTCAGTTCGTCCCCATATTATGCTCAAGCCAATGGACAGGCCGAGTCTAGTAACAAGACCTTGATCAAGTTGATTAAGAAAAAGATCCAAGACTACCCAAGGCGGTGGCATGAGGTGCTGTCCGAAGCATTATGGGCTCACCGGGTCTCAAGGCATGGAGCTACCAAGGTTACTCCTTTTGAGCTAGTGTATGGACAAGAGGCCGTCTTACCAGTTGAGGTGAATCTGGCCGCCTTAAGGTTTGCTAAGCAGAATGATTTGTCGGCTGATGACTAGTACGACTTGATGATGGATAACCTAGACGATGTAGCCGACAAATGATTACAAGCTCTAAGGGACATTGAGAAGGAGAAGTTGCGGGTGGCAAAGACTTACAACAAAAGAGTCCGGCTCAAGGATGTCCAGGTTGGCGACTTTGTGTGGAAGGTTATACTACCAGTCGGCTCCAAGAGCCGGAAATTTGGCAAGTGGTCACCAAGTTGGGAAGGGCCACTGCGAGTCGCCAGAATAACATCCGGCAACTCTTATCTGGTGGAAACTTTAGAGGGCGACTTACTACCTGGAGCTATCAACGGTAAATACTTAAAGAAATTCCACCCAAGTGTGTGGCAATCCGCCTGAAGTCACGGTTATGGCCGATGAGTGTAAGCATCGCCCTAAGACCATATGGCCGATGAACGTGAGCATCGCCCTTAGTCAAAAATCCTACATGGAGTATTTTCTAGCACGCAAGCTCTGCTAGAAAACAGGGGGCATATGTTAGCACTCATTTTTGGCAAAGGGCGACTCAAGGCTGATGACCCGCCGCCAAGGTAGCGATGACTCGGCTGGCGGCGACTTAAGGAACATTACTTACAAAGTGTCATTGCCAAGGAGATGCAGTAGCCCCAAAGAGGCGGATTATCAGCTTAGCAGCCCAGTAACTCGGTAACAGAGACCAGCTCAAGACAGAACCGGCTCGTCAGGAAGGCAACTTCACTATGCTGGCGACTCTGATAATGAGCCGCCCCTAGCTTATAAGCCGGTGGTGTTTAAGGGCTGTTGATCATGGTGTTACCCCAGTTCACCAGATTATCAGAGCTGGCAGGGCCAAGACTTGGCAGGACCCGGCAAGGCGGCTGACCAGCGGAGCGGCGGGTTATAAAGCAAAGTGGACTGGTGACAACACGGAGGAGCAACGGGCGACTTAGGGAGCCAAGAGACAGGCGACTCAAGGAGCCAAGAACAATAGGCGGTTCAAAGAGCTAAAGGCACGGGTGACTCAGGCCTGCCCTATAAGCCGGTTCTATGGCTCAGAAGCAGGAAAGCTGGCTACGAGAAGCTGAAGGCGGGCTCCGAAGACTAAGGCCGGCCCATGCTTTAGGCGGCTCACAGTGTAAGCCGGCCCAACAGAGAGTCCGAGCCCAAGACGGCCCTGGCAGGTGCCTTACCTAGTTAGGGTTAGAAACCGACTCTAATTGTAACTTGTAATCCGTGTAGGAGTCTTTTACTTGCACGGGAAGTCCAGCCGCCTCATATATATGTAAGAGGTGATGGCCGATTGAATCAAGCACAAACACAATCGATATATCAATACAATCTACTTTTTGCCCCTTAACCCTTGTTCATGCTTCCGTTGTTTGGCGACTTTGCATAAAGTTCATCGAATATCGACAACCGAGCCGGGGGCGAGCGAATCGACCCGGTTCAGCCAATCGTCGCCGGCTTCCTCCGACGGGGTCCCTCCCGAGGGGCTGGGGCGTCTGGTCTCAAAAAGCGCCGGCTTGCTGTCTTGCGTATCGCGCTGTAAGCCGGCCTCCCGCGGGGCGAGTTGCGGTGCATCACCCCCGGTCCCGCGGGTACACGTTGACGTGTTCGTGTGCGAACAGGTATGATTTGTCAAGACTTGCAGTACAGATGCATGGACATCAGATGATGTCAGAGGTATGATTGCTAGCCATGTGATGGCTATGAGATGAGCGGTTGAATGACCACAAAGTTTGGATCGGACTTGGATCGTGAGAATACTCGGAGTATGAATTATTTACTTGATATGCTTTACTGCATTTACTTCAGTAATTATCATGCTAGATAATCCTGCTATGACATGATGATTAATGTTGCTAGATGATTAACCTTGCTAGATAATCCTGTCATAACATAATAGTTAATACTGCTAAGATATCATGCACATTCTTGAATGCCATGGATTGCATTGCTTGGTGTATATGTTGGTTTGGTTTGCTTGCGAGTACATTCAAAAGTACTCAGCGGCCTTCAATGTGGCCAGGTTCACCTAAGGATTCGACGACCTCTAGCGAGGAGCCAGAGTGTTCGCGGGCTAGAAGAGTAACCCAGTCAGATCCCTGTGGATTGGAGCCGCACCAGGACCATGCTGCCTTAGATAAAGCTTTCCCGCGGCCATCACCCTTGTAATATATCATGTAAGACTGATATATTCCATTAATAGAAAAGCTTGTGTTCATGATACTTGTTGTAAAAGCGCATGCCAGAGTGATTTTCCTGGGCTGGTATGTGCGGCGACCGTCAGACTACAGTGGTATTCAGGCGGGGCACCACATTAATGTCAAGAAATATTCCGAGTGCCCAAAGACCAGTACTCCTGTAAGGAACAAGCTTGACCAGTATCAGATCCTGGAGTGCCCTTTGTCAGGGAGGAACAAGTTTGACTAGTATCGGATTCTAAGTTCTAAGACTCCCGCCGACTGCCCGCGGCCGACGGTAGTCTCGGGGACTACACCCAGTGGGTGCACTCAGCGTGCCCCCACTGGAACGGTATCCACTCGGAACGGTCCGCCCGATCCGAGTGATGGCCGAACACAAAAAAATGACAAAAGGTTCTAAGACTCCCGCCGACCGCCCACGGCCGACGGCAGTCTCGGGGACTACACCCAGTGGGTGCACTCAGTGTGCCCCCACTGGAGCGGTATCCACTCGGAACGGTCCGCCCATTCCGAGTGACGGCCAAACAAAAAAAACAACAACATAACAGGTTAAGTTCTAAGACTCCCGCCGACTGCCCGCAATCGACGGCAGTCTCGGGGACTACACCCAGTGGGTGCACTCAGCGTGCCCCTACTGGAACGGTCCGCCCGATCCGAGTGATGGCCGAACACAAAAAACACCCAGTGGGTGTACCGGATATTTTCCGACTGAAATTCCTACTGAAGAAAAATGACTTGGAGATCGACTGACAAGAGCACTTACTCAAACGTTCTCCTGGAGAGCGGCACTGGCATCGTACGCCAACTTCCCAGCTGTGCACATCTCCTTGAGCCGTTGAGTCATCAGTTCTGCCTGGATCATCGCCTCCTTGCTAGCTCCAGTTTGGTCCTCTGACACCTTGTACAGACTGAAGATATTGACGGGAGGAGGCGGAACTGAATCCAGAGCAGTCAATGGAGCCACAGCAGAACCAGCTCCAGCCTGAGAAGAACCCTGCCCCAGAGGCACGGTCACGGCAGGTGCAAGGGGAACTTGAGGCGTTTTGCTCGGCGGTGTCTTCCGTGTGGTAGACTGAGAAGCAGTCGGAGCTGCGGTCCCCTTCTCGGCATCCTTCCGCGACGGCTCTTCATCGTCGCCCCCGACGTGGATGACATCTGCAAGCGCAATGTTCACTCGACATAATCAGTCACAGTTCACAATTCAATCGGATGAAGACATTCCATAAACGCTCGGAGCTGATCCGTCGCCCGACGTGTGATGACTCATTCCACTCGGATAGAGGCCACTCATTTCATTCGGATGGAGGCTACTCATTTCATTCGGATGGAGACCACTCGTTTCACTCGGATAGAGGCTACTCGTTCCACTCGGATAGAGGCCACTCATTTCATTCGGATGGAGACCACTCGTTTCACTCGGATAGAGCCTACTCGTTCCACTCGGATAGAGGCTACTCATTTCATTCGGATGGAGAACACTCGTTTCACTCGGATAGAGGCTACTCGTTCCACTCGGATAGAGGCTACTCATTTCATTCGAATGGAGACCACTCATTTCACTCGGATAGAGGCTACTCGTTCCACTTGGATAGAGGCTACTCATTTCATTCGGATGGAGACCACTCATTTCACTCAGATAGAGGCTACTCGTTCCCCTCAGATAGAGGCTACTCATTTCATTCGGATGGAGACCACTCCTTTCACTCGGATAGAGGCTACTCGTTCCACTCGGATGGAGGCTACTCATTTCATTCGGATGGAGACTACTCATTTCACTCGGACGACACACGGTCCAGAATTCGTCAAGGTGCCGCCCAAAGACAATGGCGTCTAACGACCAGTAAGAGTTCTTGAGCACCTCCGTAGCGCTCAACTCGCCTGGGAATCCACCTTGACTCGACCCGCCTAACCTCGACCGATTCGGGGGCTAATGACAAGGGCATGTACCAGGGATAGGGTAATAGGCCTGACCTACAGACCCTACCCTAGGACTCCGCACGCCTTATACTGGGCCCCAGGGTCAGATCAGCAACCAAGAGTTCCGCAGACTGACATTCACTCGGAGTCCAATAATCCACTCGGAGTCCAATAATCCACTCGGAGTCCGCAGACTGACATTCACTCGGAGTCCAATAAACCACTCGGAAGCAGGAATCCACTCGACCAGCTATTTCACTCGGAATACCTGACAGGCACTCGACCAGAGAAGACCAGGAGGCTCCAGTAGCGTAATGGTCAGGACGTGCGCTCGCTCGTATTAATTGTAATCAATGCGCCCATTACCTGGCGCCCTTAAACCCCCTCTTAACCCCTGGTAATGGCGGCATTCATGGGAGGGCTGGCAAAGACTATATAAGCCACCCTCCAGCTCCATTCCAAGGGTTCGCAACCTGTTGTAATCATACACTCAAGCAATACAGCTCCAGAGCACCGAGACGTAGGGCTATTACCTCCACCGCTGAGGGGCCTGAACTCGTAAATCCGAGTGTAACACCTGCGCCGTAGCTAGGCTCTGCCCTCTCATCCGTACCCCTACACATTACTGTCAGACTTGCACCCACGACAACTGGAGCCCCATCCATGGAACGCGGCGCTACTCTGACGTTTCTATGCAGCATTTTTCTCTATCTGTTTTTTCTTTTTTTGTCCTTTACCTCGAAAAGTCATTTAGTGACCCCGAGAACAATCCAGCATGTTCTTTTCAAAACATAAGCTATTCTGCCCCTTATGAACTATTGTCTTTCACGCCAATATATGCATCAATCCACTTTAAGATTTGGCCAAGCTGGGTTGCCCGGCTCCTGTGCTTGCCCTCTACATCGGTTGACTCGCACTGGGCAAAGGGAGCACCGTTGTGATTGTTACTCACGGGTCAACCGATGTAGTACCTCAGACGGATAAAGCCGAAAGCTAGCGTTCTTACAATGTGGATTGGTCGGCTATGACATAGGACTACCGTGGCATGGGTCTTTTCAAACCCCGACCAGGGGCTTTACCCTTGAGGTCATCCGTCTCCGGACGGGCGTGTTCGACACAAACACCAGAGAAAAGGAACCGTTGGATGAATTATTTTTCTCGAAAGATGTTTCTTACGTTAAATAGTAATATAACATAACCTTCCGTTACCCTCTTGTCCTTCGAGCCGGACAGCCCGATTGCCTGGTCCCCCAAAGCATCTAGCCCGATGACCTCGGCTAGTAGTATGGGACACTCCCCGGAATTTATTCCGGGAGGGAGAAGCCGACGGCTGGCTGACAGAGTTTGGATCGACGGACGGACACAAATTGACATAGTATACTTTGGTACATAAAGTCATACAATACTTTTCACGCATGATCGAGCCCGTCTATCAGGATGTCTAACGAACAATCCTTTTGCGAGAGGCATGCCGCAGGCATTACACTGTCATATGCTTGACGGGTAGGGATCTCTTCCCCACGAGGCCCCATGGGTCCCACCTCTGCCAATTCCGTCGTCTTCAGACCGGTATAGTGGATCTTCACCATGGCCCAGGCCTCCCTCGCCCCTTCTCGACAAGATGACACTTTCCACGCTTGGATCCGACGCCATGCTCTCTTTAGGTGTTCGGCTAGTGCGGCCATGTCCTCGGGAACTGGCACCACCTCGGGCCATAAAGCCTGGTGAACGTCCTTCATCACTTTCCGCGTTCCTTCGAGCACCTCGGATAAACGGATGCTCATGTCTTCGGACGACGGGCCCCGAGACTCCGGAGGAAGACCAGTCAAGCTAGCTGTCATAAATAACATTTTGCATGACAAATCTTTTGGATTAACCACATAACAAATGTCTATCGCGACTTATAACTTACCATCAATCATTTCGTCCGTGCGTCGATTCTTTGCTTCCGCGGCAGCCAAGCGAGCCTTTAAGCTCTCAATCTCCTGGGTTTGGCGAGCATTCTCGGCCCTAAGCGCATTCACACTACCCGCTCTCTGAGTAACCACCTGTTGATTCGCCTGGCGTTGCGCTTCAGCATACGCCATATCGTCGGGGGCCCGCTTCAGGTCTCTTTTGAGATGGCCCAGGGCTTCTGCTGCTACAAGCAATCCTGGCGTCAGCTCTACTCTTCGGACATTACTTACTTCAATAAACAAGCACTTACCGTGCGCCTCTCTAGTGAATTTCTTCACATGCTCAACCTCGGACAACGCCGCGTCAAGCTGCACCCTTGTCTGGTCGAAAGCCAAGGTCAATTGCTCGTTCCTTAAGCGAGCCTCCTATTCTAGCAAAGTTTGCGGGTTAACATTCATGTCTTGATTCGACCCCAGGGGCTCGCATCAAGCCTTAGGGGCTACTACCATACTCGGTAGGTATACTTGTCTTTCAAAGACCTTACCCGCAGCCCTCGCGACAGGATATCCAGCGACTCGTCAAAGGCACCTCGGGTCACCCCGAGGTACGCGTCTACCGCGCTGAGCGCATTAAGCTCCCTGTCCGAAAACGCCAGATTATTTAAAGAAGCCTTTCGCCGACGATAATTCGCGGCACATTGGATTTCGGACGGAGTGGCCGATGTCGCCGAGTCTTCGGGCTGGGTGGATCTGGGGTCCGCCCTCGTAGGATTTCGGACCTTTGTTTCCTTGGGCGGAGACACGCTTTTCTCGGCCTCCACATGTGCATTAACGGATGGAGGATGTCTGCAAACAATTAGGGATGTTAGAATCCAAAGTGTCTTTTCTGAAAATATCGACCTAGGAAATACCTAGCGACGGATGGAGCACTTTCACCTGTTCCCGTGCCCTCGACTGGAGCTTCTCGCGCTTCTGGCTGGGCCCTTTCCGATGGACCTGCTGCTCTGCGTAGGCGTTGGGAGCGCCGCCCCTTTGGAGGAGGAGTCAAAAGACTGGAGACGGGGGGACGAGGGACTCTCTTTCATTTAGAGGAAGGGAGAGTTACCGATGAGGCTGGCCTCGTCCCCGGCATGTCAGGGACGACCGCTACTTTCGAGCCATCAAGGCTCTCCAGGAAGAAACTCCTCCCTTCATAGATCAATCCTAGATCTTCGTCCTCATGATGAAGAGGGTCTTCGGCGCGGCTGTGCGACTCCGGCTCGGGGGCCGGACTGCTTACTCCTTCAAGCCAACGTCTCTACCTCTGTTTAACCGATGTGAAACGAATTAATGTTGAGGATCCCTGAGGTAAAATGAATAAGCCCGAAGTAAACACTTACTATGTCGGCAGGGTTGTAGTATGACAACCCGTCTTGGAACCGGCGCTTGGCAAACTCCTCGGCTGACCCTTGGCATATGCTGGCTAGTATGGCTCCGAGGGTCATTTGGTCCATGAAAGCCCCTTTGATAGACCGAGAGGCGTCTTCGGACCCATTGTAATCGCACAATATGTGCTGACGCTGCCGAAGAGGCTGGATTCTTTGGTCTAGAGCAACCGCCATCACGTCAATGATGGTCAGGCCAGCGCTTGATAGGGACTTCACCTTGGCTGCTAGCCTAGTCATGGCTTCGCCCTCCTCTTGAGTCGAACTCAGCGGCCTCCAGCTGTAACGCTTCCGTGGTGGGTCCAATGAGAAGGGCGGGAGGCCTGGCCGGACTGGCTCATACAACAGGCATCGGTTATGTAAAACCACTCGGAAGGCCAGTAATCAGTTTCCTCCCGAGGTGTCCCCACTGGGTAGTTAGTCTTGTCAATTCGGCAGACTTCGGCTCCTCCAACCTTGAATAGATTGTCTGCCGAAGAGCGGGGCACGACACAGAAATACTTCCGCCACAATCCAAAGTGTGCTTGATAGTCGAGATGTAACTCGCAGAGCGCAACAAACCCCGCAATATGCAGTATCGAATTCGGGGAGAGGTGGTGTAATTGCAGCCCATAAAACTCCAGCAGACCATAGAGGAAGGGGTGTATTGGGAACCCTAAGCCGCGGAGGAGGAAAGGCACGAAGCATACCCGCTCATCTCCTCGTGGCATGGGGTAATTTTCGGCATGGGCTTGACCATCAATGGACGTCAGTCCAGGATAGGTAGCGGCTAGATCCGCATCAGGCAGGTACCCTTGCGTCGCCAAGCGCTCCAATTGGAGGCGCGCGATGGAACAGCTCCCCCAGTCTCCCCTATCACGGCCATGAGGACGCCTTGACGATCCTTCGCCGCTCACCATTGTTCGGGCTCTCAAGCCGGAGGGGGAGGGGATTTTTTGCTGTGGTGGCAAATGTGAACTGTCACCAGCAGGGGTTACGCGTCTGGTAAATAAGGGCAGAGGGGGTTGACGTTTTGACGTTTTCTCCATAAAGGAGGCTCAGCTGCCTAGGCCGCACGATTTTTGAAATCTAAAATCAGGCCCCAACGGAATTCTAAGGGTTGACCGAAGTCTTTAAATTTGGTCGGGGAATAAAGCATGGGAACTTGTCTATCGAGCCAAGACTCCGGGAAGTGAAGGCCGTCGACCTCGGCATCGAAGACCATTTCAGGGGCTACTTACGGTGTCCTGGATTAGGGGGTGCCAACCTAGCCGGCCCGTCTCTTCGGATGGGCCGATATGCCCTCGTACGTGATCGAGATGGACTCCGGAAGTCGCACATGGGAGACGTGATCAAGACTACCTCTACCGAAGACTTGCAGTACACTTCAAGATTATTCTAGCCGCCTTACTCCAAGATACCAACCTTGTAACCCTAGACACCCTCCCTGGCATGTATATAAGCCATAGGGTTTAGCCCGTAGGGGACATTAGCGCAACATCGAACACCTAGCTACAATAGTTATACACATTACGATCTCGAGGTAGATCAACTCTGTACTCGATACACCTCCATTAATATAAACAGAAGCAGGACGTAGGGTTTTACCTCCATCAAGAGGGCCCAAACCTGGGTAAAACATCGTCTCCCTTTGTCTCTGTTACCATCGATCCGAGATCCGTAGCTCGGGACCCCCTACCCCGAGGTCTGCCGGTTTTTACACCGATAGTTGGGTATACCTTCTATCTCAGATCCGAAGGCAAAGTGTTTGTCGCTAAGAACGGGTCCTTTCTCGAGAAAGAGTTTCTCTCGAAAGAATTGAGTGGGAGGAAGATAGAACTTGATGAGGTTGTTGAACCTTTACTTCAACCAGAGAGTAGCACTGCGTAGAAAGATGTTTCTGTGGAACCTATGTCAGTTGAAGAGGAAGCTGATGATGGTGATCATGAAGCTTCGGATCAAGTTACTATCGAACCTCGTAGGTCGACAAGGATACGTACTGCTCTTGAGTGGTACGGTAACCCTGTCTTGAATGTCATGTTGTTGGACAACGATGAACCTACAAGCTATGGAGAAGCGATGGTGGGCCCAGATTCCGACAAATGGTTAGAGGCCATGAAATTTGAGATGGGATCCATGTATGAAAACAAAGTATGGACTTTGGAAGTATTACCTGAAGGGCGAAAGGCCATTCAGAATAAATGGATCTTCAAGAAGAAGACGGACGTAGACGGTAATGTCACCGTCTATAAAGCTCGACTTGTGGCAAAGGGTTTTTCACAAGTTCAAGGAGTTGACTACGATGAGACTTTCTCACCCGTAGCGATGCTTAAGTCCGTCAGAATCATGTTAGCAATACCTGCATTTTTTTATTATGAAATTTGGCAGATGGATGTCAAAACAGCGTTCCTTAACGGTTTTCTTAAGGAAGAGTTGTATATGATGCAACCAGAAGGTTTTGTCAATCCAGAGAATGCTAACAAAGTTTGCAAACTCTAGCAATCCATTTATGGACTGGTGCAAGCGTCTCGGAGTTGGAATCTTCGCTTTGATGAGGTGATCAAAGCGTTTGGGTTTATACAAGTTTACGGAGAAGCTTGTATTTACAAGAAAGTGAGTGGGAGCTCTATAGCGTTTCTAATATTATATGTGGATGACATATTACTGATTGGAAACAATATAGAACTTTTGGAAAGCGTGAAGGAATATTTGAACAAGAGTTTTTCAATGAAGGACCTAGGAGAAGCTGCTTTCATATTAGGCATCAAGATCTATAGAGATAGATCGAGACGCTTAATAGGACTTTCACAGAGCACATACCTTGATAAAGTTTTGAAGAAGTTCAAAATGGATCAGTCCAAGAAGGGGTTCTTGCCTATTTTGCAAGGTGTGAAGTTGAGTAAGACTCAATGCCCAGCGACTACAGAGGATAGAGAAAAGATGAGTGTCATCCCCTATGCTTCTGCCATAGGCTCTATCATGTATGCGATGCTGTGCACAAGACCAGATGTCAGCCTTGCCATAAGTATGGCCGGAAGGTTTCAAAGTGATCCAGGAATGGAACACTGGACAGCAGTCAAGAATATCCTTAAGTACCTGAAAAGGACTAAGGAAATGTTTCTCGTTTATGGAGGTGATCAAGAGCTCCTCGTAAAGGGTTACGTCGATGCAAGCTTTGACACTGATCCGGATGACTCTAAGTCTCAAACCGGATATGTATATATTCTAAATGGGGGAGCGGTAAGCTGGTGCAGTTCCAAGCAAAGCGTGGTAGCTGATTCTACATGCGAAGCGGAGTACATAGCTGCCTCGGAGGCAGCGAAGGAAGGTGTCTGGATGAAGCAGTTCATGACAGATCTTGGAGTTGTGCCCAGTGCACTGGACCCGATGACTCTGTTCTGTGACAACACTGGTGCCATTGCTCTAGCCAAGGAACCAAGGTTTCACAAGAAGACCAGACACATAAAGCGATGCTTCAATTCCATCCGCGATGCGATCAAGGAGGAGGACATAAACATTTGCAAAGTGCACACGGATCTGAATGTTGCAGATCCGTTGACTAAACCTCTTCCATGGGCAAAACATGATCAACACCAGAACTCTATGGGTGTTAGATTCATAACCATGTAATGCTAGATTATTGACTCTAGTGCAAGTGGGAGACTGTTGGAAATATGCCCTAGAGGCAATAATAAAATGGTTATTATTATATTTCCTTGTTCATGATAATCGTTTATTGTCCATGCTATAATTGTATTGGTTGGAAACACAAATACATGTGTGGATACGTAGACAACAACATGTCCCTAGTGATCCTCTACCGGACTAGCTCGTTGATCAAAGATGGCCATGATTTCCTGGTCATAGACATGAATTGTCATTTGATAACGGGATCACATCATTAGGAGAATGATGTGATGGACAAGACCCAAACTATGAACGTAGCATATGATCGTGTCAAGTTTATTGCTATCGTTTTTTGCATGTCAAGTATCAGTTCCTATGACCATGAGATCATGCAACTCACTGACACCGGAGGAGTACCTTGTGTGTATCAAACGTCACAACGTAACTGGGTGACTATAAAGGTGCTCTACAGGTATCTCCGAGGGTGTCTGTTGAGTTGGCATGGATCAAGACTGGGATTTGTCACTCCGTATGACGGAAAGGTATCTCAGGGCCCACTCGGTAATACAGCATCATGATAAGCTTGCAAGCAATGTGACTAAAGAGTTAGCCACGGGATCTTGTATTACGGAACGAGTAAAGAGACTTGCCGGTAACGAGATTGAACTAGGTATGGAGATACCGACGATCGAATCTTGGGCAAGTAACATACCAATGGACAAAGGGAACTGCATACGGGATTGACTGAATCCTTGACATCGAGGTTCGACCGATAAAGATCTTCGTAGAATATGTAGGAACCAATATGGGCATCCAGGTCCCGCTATTGGTTATTGACCGTGGAGGTGTCTCGGTCATGTCTGCATAGTTCTCGAACCCGCAGGGTCTACACACTTAACGTTTGGTGACGATATAAGTATAGTCGAGTTATTATGTTGGTGACCGAAGGTTGTTCGGAGTCCCGGATGAGATCTCGGACATGATGAGGAACTCTGGAATGGTCCGGAGATGAAGATCGATATATAGGACGAAGGGAATCGGAGTCCGGAAGTGTTCCGGGGGTACCGGGTTATGACCGGGAGAACCGAAAGGGGTTTCGGGGGGCCCCGGCAAGTGTTGGGGGGCCTCATGGACCAAGGGGAGGAAGCACACCAGCCCACTAAGGGGCTGTGCGCCCCCCTCACACCATCCCACGATCACCAGAGGGGATGGGGCGCCCCCCCTAGGGCTGCCTCCACCTGGCTTGGGGGGCAAGTCACCCTAGGGTTTCCCTAGGGGCGCCCCCATCTGGTGTGGCCGCTGGCCCCCCTAGGGGAAACCCTAGGGCGCCTCCTCCTCCTCCCTTTCCCCTATATATAAAGGGGTAGATAGAGGGCAGCCGACCCCATCTATGCCACGGCGCTGCCCTCCCTCTCCCTCGTAGTTCCTCTCTCTCTCTCCGCGTAGCTTAGCGAAGCTCTGCTGAGATTGCTCCACCACCACCGCCGCCATGCCATCGTGTTGCCGAAGGACTCGAGCTACTACTTCACCATCGCTCGCTAGATCGAGGAGGTGAAGGCGTCATCAAGCCGTACGTGTGTTGAATGCGGAGGTGCCGTCCGTTCGACACTTGATCGGGAGTTCGCGGGACGGATCGTGATTGGATCGCGAAGACGTTCGACTACATCAACCGCGTTTCTTAACGCTTCCGCTTAGCGATCTAAAAGGGTATGTAGATGCAATCTCTCCTCTCATAGATGTTCATCTCCTAGATTGATCTTGGTGAGCGTAGGAAAATTTTGTTTCCCATGCAACGTTCACCAACAGGTGTGGGGTTGGGGGTTGAGGATGTGTGGGGGGGGGTGGGGGAGGGGGGCCAGCCAACCAACTACTAACAGAATGTGCAGCGCCTAAGAGCTAGGCGCTGCACATTACATGTGTAGCGCCTAGCTCCAAGGCACTGCACTGCTCGGTGTGTGGCCCAAATGTGCCACGCTGGCCAGGCGTGCAGCGCCTGAGAGTTAGGCGCTGCACAGTGCAGTGCAGCGCCTGACTTTCGGGCGCTGCACAAAAGGGTCAGCTGGGTGAAAAAATTTCAAACACAGTTCAGTTTGTGAATTCTTTTCGTCCTCAAGTCAATTTTGTCGTTTTTGCCTAGATTCGCTACGGCAGCCGCGTGCTCTAGATACGCCCCTATGCCCTATCTAGTTCTAGTTTGTGAGCTGGGAGGGTGGACTCAATTCCTTGCATTGTCACCGCTTGTTCAAGCCCCCATTTTGCAAAGACTCTTAACCATCATTTATCATGTTAACCAATATTTGTTTCTACAATTAACTATTGTCCTACAAATTTGATCTAATGATATGTGCAACAAATGAATCTATGAATGCAAATGTCAAAGGGGCAAAGATTATACCGGGTCTTGTTCGGGCGTTTCGTCGAACAGCAAGTGGGCATGCTCGGAGCCGGCATTGCCCGACGTCGCCCAATGCCTTTGGAGTCACGATGAGTCGGCCATCATTTCCGCGTCGGGGGCGTCTTCCAGAGACCTCAAATCCGGGAGGCTCGTCCAGTGGGAGGGCAGAACGGAGTCGGGCTCTGCCGAATAGTTGTTTTTCCTCGCGGCCACGGCGAAAGGATTGGTCAGTGTTGCCACACCGCTCACGCCAAAGTCCATGTCCTTATCACCAGCCATTTCCGCAGCTACCTTCTCTGCCGTTTCACGCTCGCACTGCCGCCGGTGGCGGTCCTTCCGGCCAAGGTTCTCCACCTTGCAAGAAACTGTGACACCCGGGAGCCCGACCTATTCCGCCAAGGCATCATCTGTGCCGATGGTGGTGGACAGGGTTGTCGGCGACGACATCAGCAATGGTGGACGAGGACGACTACATGTACGACGAGCAAGGGAGGGGTGGGCGGCTGAGCGGACGCGGACGTGGGAAATGGAGGACGAGGCGGGAGGAGTGTGGTCGAATTGATGGACTAGTCAATTTTGAGAGGATTTAGGATGGATCTGGCTTGTCCAAGACGACGCGGCGGGCGCGTCCGGACGTCCTCATATCCGCCACAGTTATGGACCGGGTGTGGGGAGTGCCGGTCAGCCCAGGCGTTTGGGCCGGATTTGCCAGGCCCGATTGGGTGACTCTTTCATGTCCAGACAGTGACCGGGCAGACCGCCTGGATGTTTGCGGCGGATATGGGGGCTCCGGTTGTAGATGCTCTAAGGTGTATGCAAGCGCATGCAAGTGAAGAGCAAGTTGCACCAAATGTACACGTAACAAAATTATTATTTTTTTAAACTTTAGTTGCATTGCAAACTGGCATTTTTTTAAAATAAACTGGTATTTTCAGATTGAAATGCAGACAAGATAACAAGAGTTTCTTCATTTGTAGTAGAGGTTCAATATGCATTTCATCATCTCTGTTGAACACGATTGGGAAGGTTGAGATGCAGACACTATAAGAAAACAAGCAGCAGCCTGAGCACCATCTGATCAAGTGCAGTCAAAGTCCAAGGTTCATCAGAATCATTCCTACAGTGACAACAAAACAAGATCTATTGATCTAAAGAAAGAACCTTGAAGAAAATAAACATTATCTAGTATCAACAATACAATCCAGCATTTGTATTTATTGAAATACATAGAAGTATATCGAACAAGGATCATATCTCTTCCAAATTTGTGCGTGGCTGTCTATGCCAACGCACAGGCTCTCTGCAGCTCTACTGTGGCTGGCAGGTGGGCCTGTGTTTTTGCCTGCTGGCGTTGTTTCCTGAGTCGTGTTAAGTGACTGCTTTCTCGCGTGTTCCTCCTGTCCGCTGCGTGGCAGGTTGTGGCCTTGTGGAGCATCAGCTTCAGCTGCGTGTGTGAGGGCATGCACAACAACGATGCACAATCGCCGGCGGTGCGAGATCGCCAGGACCTTGCGGCACGGTGATGAACAGCTACTGGAGCTTGGAGAACGATGCATACGTCCTGGATCTGGATGTCACATCGGGCCATCGGCGGCCAAACGCCCCTCCAACCCCGCCGGCGTCCTCGAATAGGTGCGCAGGGGCTTCGTCAACGCCGCCGCTGCCGCCGTAAAATTGCTGGCCAGGGTCGGCCGCGAGGGGCAGAACGACTTGGTTTGCACCATGCTCTGAAATTCCGCTCGTCATGGTTGCTTTGTTTGCTTGGGCCGGTGGAGATGGCGGAGATGCAACCATGCAGGGAAAACCCTATTCGCCGCTCTCTGCGGCGAACTGTAGGGCAATCGCACAGTGCAGCGATGTGAGCGACCAACATGGGCCGGCCCACTTCCTGATTTACACAGTGTGGCCAACCGGTTTTGGGAACCTTCTACAAGTCACTGAACCGGGTTTTTTCATGTGTTGTTTCTTTTTTGGTTTTTTTTGGTTTTCTAGAGTTTTTTATTTTTCGTTTCTCCTTTCCCTTTTTCGTTTTATTTTTCTTTTTTTCTGTCTCTTTTTATTTTCTTCAAGTTTATTTTCCATTTTAAAAAATGTTCAGAAATTTTAAAAATGATTGCATTTTTCGAAAATTTGTTCAATTTTTTTTAAAAAAATCCTGTTTTGGAATTTTGTTCGAAAACTTAAAAAAAGATTAGAATTTTGAAAATTGTTCGTATTTTTTAAATTTTGTTCACAAACTCAAAAAATGTTCCAGTTATCAAAATTTGTGCAGAAATTGAAGAAAATTCATGTTATTAAAATATGTTCATGAATTCAAAAAAAAATCGGGGAATTTCAAAACATGTTCGCATTTTCAAAAAATATTTCATAATTTCGAAAAATGTTTGGGAATTTGTTCCCAAATTCAAAAAATGTTGACATATTAAAAAAATGATCATTTTTCTGTTTCAATTTTATTTTGTTCTTTTTTGTTTCTTTTAATTGTAAATTTAGAAATTTTTTGACAAATTCAAATTTTGTTTGTGTTTCCAAAATTTGTTCATTATTTTGAAAGTTGTTCGCATTCTTCAAAAATTGTAAGTTTCAAAAATTGTTCATGTTTTACGAAAAATTTCGAAGCTATAGAAAAATGTCTTCATTTTCAATATTATTTCATATATACAAAAAACATATCACATTTACAAAATTGTTCGGGTTATTCAAATTGTTCTCAGTTTCAAAATTTTGTTCTAAATTTGCAAAAATTGTTCCTATTTTTAATTTTTGTTCACCAATTGAATAAAATCACATTTTTAAAAATAGTTCTGGATTCCAAAATTTGTTCCCGTATTCAATTTTTGTTCACCATTTTTTTTTGCATTTTCAAAAATGTTCTGACAATTTTCAAAATGTTTGCATTTTAAGAATTGTTCCACATTTCAAAAGATGAACCCTTTTTCAAGTCTTTGTTTACAAATTCAAAAAATGTTCGGAAATTTTAAAATTTCATTGCAGTTTAAAAGATCTTCTGAAATTTAAAGCCTTGTTCACGTTTGTCAAAAATTATCTGGAATTTCAAAAAAGTGTTTGAAATTTTGGTAAGTAATGTTCCCACTGCTGTTAGTTATTTAAAGCTCGCGCTACGCATTTGTCAGCAACACATAGTAGTTGGACTGGCTAGTTAGGTGATTGCACAAACACGAGATCTACAGTTCGACGAATCTCCACTCGCACGCCCCTTTTTTTGGCGCATTTTCCTCCCGACCGCTAGCTCCGGTTCAGCCCCAATGGGCCGGCCCAGTTGGGGCGCGCCCTGTGCGAAGGGACATCCATTTGACGCAGAATGCGGCAAATAGGAGCTCCCACCATGCAGTGCAGACGTACGGCACCTTCCGTTGGGCCACAGCAATGATTTCAAGGAGTAGAATACACCGGCCCTTGGGTTTGTAAGTTCGATTTTTCTTTTTTTGAGGCACTAGTTTTGGGAATTCCCTATGCGCCGCTCGTTGCGTCGAACTGTCGACGCAACGCACAGGCGTAGCACACAAAGCACGAGATCTGGGCCGGCCCAATTTAGAGCGTGACCACAGGTGGGTGCCAACCGGTTTTGGGAACCTTCTAGAAGGTTCCTGAACTGAGCTTTTGCTGTTTATTTTCTTCTACTGGTTCTTTCGGGTTTTCTTCTCTTTTCTTTTCTTTTTTTCGTATTCTTTGTTTCTTTTTTTTCTTTTTATTTTATTTTTTGTTTATTTTTTTCCTTTTTCTTTTTAAGCTTTTTAGAAAATTTAAAATATTGTTCCGAATTTTGAGAAAAGTTCTTGTTTTCAAAATTTGTTCACATTTTTAAAATAATGTTCGCATTTTCAAAAAATGTTCCTGTTTTTCACATTTTTGGTCATAATTCAGAAAAAATTCAAAAAATCCAAATTTTGTTCACATTTTCAAAACAAATTAGCAATTTCCAAAAATGTGTGGAATTTTGAAATTTGTTCATGTTTTCAAAAAATGTTTGGAGTTTTTGAATTTTGTTCATGTTCTAAAAAATGTTCGAAAATTTCAAATTATGTTCACATTTTTAAAAATTGTTCGCAATGTTAACAAATATTCAGAATTTCCAAAGAAAATCACTCGAAAAATGTTTGCAGTTTCAAAATTTTGTTCGTGTTTTCAAAAATTGTTCGCATTTTCAAAACAATGTTCGGAATTTTAAATTCTGTTTGTGTTTCAAAAAGGTTTACAGTTTCAAATTTCATTCATGTTTCTAAAAAATGTTTGGAATTTGTAAATTTGTTTATGTTTTCAGAAAGTTTGGAGTTTCAATATTTGTTCAGAATTTAAATTTTTGATTCTCATTTTTTAAATTTTGTTCCAATTTTTTCAAAGATTGTTCGTGTTTTCAAAAAATTATTTGCATTTTCAAAAGAAATTCGAATTTAATAAATTGTAGGTGTTTCTTAAAATCTTTGAGTAATGTTGAGTTACGCTCCTTATCTTTTGTTCTTTGTATTTCGCGCTACCCATATGTCACAACCAATTAGTTAGTTCGATTGGCTAGCGAGGTTCCAACCTCTACAGAGGCTCTGTGGATCGAATCCTGGCTCTCACATATATACTTTTCAGCATTTTTGTGCCCGAGCATATGCTAAGGGTTTGACCCCAATGGGCCGGCCCAATCGGGCGCCCTCTGTGCGGAGAGGTGACTATTTGCCGCAGAATGCGGCAAATAGGAGCTCCCCTAGTTTTGTCTAGAGATGACATGTAAGAGTACTACAGAGAAATGTCGTCAACGGTTAGTATAGAGAGGTCCTTGGCATGGTGCATTCGCTGGCCCATGGGCATGCTAGTACGGTTAGAGTTGGTTGTCTTTGCGTTTTGTCTAGGGACCTCCTATTGCGCGCATTTAGCGCCACCAAGGGAACTGGCGCCCGCAGCAGCGGCTGGATGGGCCGGCCCACGATCGCGCAACGCGAAAAAAGACTACCAAAAATAGCTCACGGCTGGGATTCGATCTCGCGCCCTCGCGCTTCTAGGCGGAGAGGCTAACCACAGGACCAGCTATCTGCTAGTGAATATTAACAGCGCGAAATGTTTAAAGAATAAAAACGTAGACGCGCTATTTATTGTGCATTACACTGTAGCGTTTATATTTTCCAATTATTTGAAAACATGTTCACATATTATTGATGAAGTTCATGAGCATGCAAAAAAAGTTCGCGTATTCAAAAAATAGTTCACCAAATCAAAAAAGTTCATGTATTCAAAAAAAAGTTCACGAATTCAAAAAAAGTTCATCGATTTGAAAAAAAAGTTTATCGAATTTGAAAAAAAGTTCATCGATTTGAAAAAAGTTCATCGATTTTGAAAAAAAGTTCATCGAATATGAAAAAAGTTCATCGATTTCAAAAAAAGTTCATCGAATCTGAAAAAAGTTCATCGAAGTAGAAAAAGTTCATAGAATTTGAAAACTAGTTCATCCAATTTAAAAAAAAGTTCATCAAGTTTGAAAAAAAGTCATCGAATTATAAAAAAGTTCATCAACTTTCAAAAAAAGTTCATCGAAAAATGAAATTAGGTCATCGATTTGAAGAAAAAAGTTCATCAATTTTAAAAAAAGTTCATTGAATTCGAAAAGAAGTTCATCGGAAAATGATAAAAGTTCATCGATTTGAAAAGAGTTCACTAATTTAATTTTTTTCATCGAAGTAAGAAGAAAAAAAACAGAAAAGGAAAATAAAAAAAAGGAAAAGGAAAAAAAAGGTAAAAGGAAAAAAGAAAGAAGAAAGAAGAAAAGGTCGAAAGAGATGCAATGTATTAGATCTGTCACAGTGGCCGAGTGGTAAGTGCGGTGTATGTTGAGGCAAGAGGTCTCTGGTTCGATTCTCACCGAACACGCGTTCGTAGTTTTTTTTGTGTGTTTTCAACAGAAAAAACAAAGATGGGCCGAGCCCAACTAGCTGCGTCTTCAGGTGCCCGTTTGCGAACGGGCGCTTAAGCGCCGAATAGCATCCGCCTTTTGTCTAGGCTGGTGGTGCCATGCTGTGCCTCGGTCTCACAGTTATTACTCGCGCCGCCGTTATCTAAGAAATTTAGGTCCCCTCGCCTCTGGCTGCCATCTTGGCACTCAGAGGTGGGGGGGACTTTGGATCTTCAAGACCTCTATGTTCTTCGTCAACATTTAGTGATCATCATAGTTTTGTGATAATAAATTTCCTCTCGTTCTTATGGCGGTACCATGAGGTTAGAGAGTTTTCTGTCCTCGCAGATCCGATTATTTGAATCTGATGAGTTTATGCTGTGTCAAGCTTTTTTTGTTGGTCTTATTCTTTGTGAAGGTGAAATCTTTCATCAACATCATGGTGAAGATACAGTGATTCGACAGCCTGCACTTCTAGGGAATCATCCCAGGCCCAAGTACGTTCATCGATCAAGGCTTCCCATCTTTTTGGATGGGCGACTCAAGTCGCTTTCAAAAACCATTATTGGTAATGTTCGTGCGGGTGAAAGAGTGACAACATCATTGTTCCAGTCCAATTGCAGCCTCTTTACCGAAGTCCTTGGGAATATTTCTTCAAGCAGAGATTGATACCGTGAAAAAGGTGTTTTCAAGAGATTTCATTGTAATTCTTATTCATAGGAGTTACTTTGTATTTTCTTGGATCTTAGATCCAAATCAATGTACCTGTAATTGTTATGAGTATGAATAAAATTACAGGTGTTTCTCAAAAAAAAAAGTTATTACGGCAACCTTTCTCAAAAAAAAAAGTTATCAAGGCAACCATGAGAGGAACATAGATAAACGGAGCTTGGGCTCTCCCTCAAAAAAAAAGGAGCTCGGGCTCTCCATGGAACCTGCATTTCAAAAAATTCAAATAAGTTTGAATGCTTTTTTTTCAAAATACACATGTATATAGAAATGTGTACTACATGATTGGAAAGTTTCATTGTGAAACACGTTTTGATGTGATCTAAACACACAAAAAAAACTATGAATTTCTAGCACATGTACTATTCACTACGAAAATCCATGTTTTTTTTTGTAAATCACGTCAAAACATATTTCATCATTAAAATTTATAATCACGAAGTATACACCCTATGTATATGTGTAAAAAATTTCAAAAGTATTAAAACTTAAAATAAAATGATTTTTATTGTACAGTATGAGCTCAGGGAGCCAAAAACCTTCATTCGGATAATACAGACCATTAATCCATTATGTAGGCAACCAGCGGCACCATGACAACATTCAAGCAAAAAACATGACAAAACAATGTGTACCTCAGACAGATAGACATTATTCAAGACAATACGTGAAGACCATGTAGCACACATGCATTCACACCTAACACAGACATTAACATCAAATAAACACACAGACCAATCCACGACCCATATTGACCATCTATCATCATCAAGGAAAAGGAGATATGGTACGCACGCATCCGATCCAACCCACCACGAATGGCACACGGCCTAAGCCCATCTACAATCATATGCGAAGAACACAACTATAGTGGGGCATGGCACTGGTACCGAGTGTTCAATCTATTTAGATATGGAAACAAGCAATTCCTGTATAATGCAATATGTGGCTAGCTAAACCTGAATGGTCTCTACTGAACTGAAATCTGGACATTTGTGGTTCCTAGTGCAGTACTTTGCCTAACCAAACACTGATTGATTCCCTTTTCTCAAAACTGAAGCACATAATACGGAAGCAAGCAAATTATGTTTGAATTTACAAGATTTCAAAGAGGAAGAGATTGCTATGAGCCTATGACTGGAGTGTAAGCTGACAATATTTTCTGGTATGGTGCAAGCTTGAAAGGATCAGAAATACTGAAATGCATTCAGTGAGACTTTGACTCTTCATCAGAAGCCATTTCATGCTCTCGCAAACTGATGAATGGGTAGGTCAGTAGTCACGGTAAATGTTTATCCGTATTCGACTGCTCTACCTACCAACAAAAGCAGATTTTAAGATGTTGCTAGCTGGCACAGTTTGATCTTCGGATACAATACTATAATACTGGATTTTAAGATAATTTTTCAGATGTAATAAAAGGTAACAGCAAATGTGGTAAACTCCTAGATCCACAACATAACATCACACATCCTACTAGACAACTAACAGATCACACAATTCATTATAACATGGAAAAATGCTTAGCATCATACTAGGAACACAAGTAACCTGCGAAGCAACAGAAATATATGTCTAGTCCAATGCGCTGCAAACTCGTATAAGCAGAACTATAAAACATAAACACAGAGGCAGGACTGTAGAAAAAAGATGAGATAAAAAGGACTCTAGTTAAGCTGTACAATTGAGTTGAGCTGGAGTTCCTGCTTCATGATCTTATAATAGCCTTACAAACCAGTGATATATATGATACAGAGGCAGATAAATGGTACTGTGGGATTGATTTTCTCCTATTAGCAACTATGGCTGCTTTTCAATTTACATAATCATCCTTTTGACAGAAATTAAGAACACTTAACACTTAATATTAACTAATGGTGCAAAAAACATACTGAAAGTAAGTTTGAGGTGCATATAATGAAAATGAATATATTTCATAATGAATGGTATGAAGACCACAAGAAATTCATGGCTAATTCCTGAACACTTTTCTTTATATCGATTTGCACGGTTGTGTCCCAAATCAGTGGTTTTGTACTTTATGAGCAAAATGTTGCGTGCTAGTCATTTTGAAGTTAAAGACATACACCTAAGGAAAAGGGTGTGACTAAATTAAACCAACGATCGTGATAATCACAAGGAAGTAACCTATAAAATGTAACCAAATATGCATCAAGAAAGCCGGTGAAAAAATGAGATAAAAAACAATCCAGAGAAAACAAAGAGATGAATGAACTTTGTGCATTTGGAAGCTCTGCAGCAACTCAATGGAAGGTGGCATGCGGTGCTATTTAAGCAAATGTTGCACCAACCAACCGAACTTAATCATTCAGCCATGAGAGAGTTCGGTGTAGGAGATGAAAAGAAAAGAAATTATAAACAAGCTCAAAGCTAATAGCAATGCTTATCATTAGCTTTTCTCTGCTTCCAGATATGCAGCAAATGCAATCATCTCCTAGCAGCTACAGCTAGCTCTACAACCATATCATTAATTACAGTTAACTTAAGTTTCTTAAGAACGAGCACGCGTGTAAAATGGTCTCAGTTTGTTTATAATTATAAGCTGAAACAAACTCAGGCAAGCTTAATTTAGCTAGCTGCAACAACTACAGTAGTTAAGAATCTATAGTACCCCGTTATGGAGAGCTATGCTACAAATCAAATGAAAAGAAATCTGCAGCATAGACTTCAACTTGATTTGATAGATTTAATTACCAAACAACATGCTAATAAACAAATTCTAACTCCAAGACATCACTGCCTTAATCAAACCAGGTATGATCAGTCAGATAAAGACACTTGGGAGTTAGGACGGCGCAGTAGCAACAGAGTCTGGATAGGAAAATAATTAAAAACGCAACCGATATGAAAGGCACAAAAAATACATGCATGCATCACAGAGAGGGTCTAAAATACATGCACAAAAAATTAGCCGACACAATAGGGTGAGCACAATGGAAAAAGAGGGGAAAAAAGAAAGAATGGAAAAGAGAACCAAAGGTTAACATAACAGATATGCATGCAATATTGTGTGCCATAATAAATTAAAAGTCAAAACAACTACATTCCATGAGAACAGCAAATCAGATGACTGCAGGATGCAAAAGATTCTGTTCCAGTGTATTCTTTCCAATTAAACAACTATCTAGCAGACACTAGATGATAGCAGAAACAATTTAAACTGACAATAAATGCTTGCAAATAATTACGTCCGGATCAGATCGTGCATTTGCTCAAAATATCCAAGACGATCACATCATGCCCAAATGTGACTGGTCCTACTCTTTGGCAGCTTCAAATTGAAGTTGGAGCGGCCTAAGAAAACTAGGATCATATTTATGGTGCAGTTTCCAAGTTTCTATCACCTTATTGGTATAGAAATGCAGGTTCAACAAAAACTATGTACATCAAGGTCACTGAAGCATCTTCTAATAATGTTCATCACATTACTGTAGTAAATTTCTATCCAACTTTGTCCAGTGTCCACCTTTAAACATCTGTGATACTAATCCATACACTTAAACAACTAATTATGCAACATGCAGTAGCCCAGGGGAGCAAGGTCAACTAATCATGCATGCCCATTTCAGACTTGAACCAGTGTCCAGTTAACTACTAACTTACTGTAACCAATGACAGACATGAACACTAACTTACTGTAACTAGAAAACCAGACTTTTAAAGATCTGACAGAAACACCAGCTTCTTGTGTGAACGCCAAGCAACTGTGCCCACAAACTTCAGTAGTTACCACTAACTTGACATGAACACTAACTTCAGTAGTTACCACTAACTTCAGACTTGACAGTAAAGACCAAAATTTCAGACTTGACAGTAAAAATTTCAGACTTGCACAACACTTGGGCACGAGGTCGATGAGCACGAGGAGGACCTGGAGGAGGAGGAGCCTGGGATGTTGAGGAGGAGCCGTCGTCGTCGTCTTCCCCATGCCGTCGTCGTCGGTGAGTCGCCGAAGATGTTGAGGAGGGCCTCTTTTTAGGCTTGGAAGGCCCAGACAGAAAATATAGCACTGGCATTTATCACAAATGTTTCTTTAGCACTGCATTTCTTTGTCATCAGCATAAAACTTTAGCACAAAACATTTCTTATTGATAAACTTTAGCACAGAACATTTCTTTGTCATCAGCATAGCACTGCATTATCCAACAGTAGCACAAAACATGTCTTTGTCACAAATGTTTACTCTATTTAGATTGAATTCAGTCTGAGTATTTATCAGAGAACAATTCAGAGAGCCAATCAATCTTATGGCAGCAACAGCAAGATAACAGGGCCGAGGAGGAGCAAACCTTGGGGTTGGTGTGCTTGGCGGTGGATTCTCAGAGCGGCAGGCCCTCGGCGCCGGTCCTCCAGTTCCAACTGGCCGCCCCCTTGCCGCTACCCTCCCGCCGCCGGCGTAGCCGGACCTGGCGAGATCCACCTAGTCAGGAGCTAAAAATGGGGGCAAGGGAAAGGTGGTGTGGGGGAGAAATGAAGGGGGCCAGGTAGCCGCAGCTTGCCTTGAGGTGGTGGTGCTGGATGCTGAGCGCGACGAAGGCGGCCATGTAGCCACGGCTGCAAGAGACGTGCTCCTCGCCTGACGACCGGCAGCAGCAGCCCCTGGCAGTGGCAGGCGACCGACAAAAGCAGCTCCGGGAAGGCGACCGGCAGAAGCAGCTCTGTCGTGCCATCTTGATAGTCCCCGCCGCAGATTGAGCACCGCCGCTGCAGATCGAAGAGCCGGAGGGGGGGAAAATCCCATTTTCGGGACGATGTGGAGGGACAGGGCGAGAGGAAGAGAGCACCGGCGACGCGTGCGAGGCGGCGAGGGAGAGGTCGCCGGCGCGGGGGAGGGAGAGGAGGCGCAGGGGAGCTCAGCGGCTCGGCGTCGTGGAGGGGAGCGGCGCAACGTCGCGCAACGTCATGGAGCTGCGGGGGGAGCGGCAACACTGGTTTAGTCCCACATCGGCTAGCGAGGTTGAGGACGACCAGCTTATAACCCCCGCGCTGCTACCAGACTTGTCCCTTCGGGGACACCCGGTAAATTGGAATGATATAAAAAACAGCATCCTAGATTCATGAATCACGATTAACGCGATCTAACATTTTTTTTATATAAAGGTCCTCATAGTTCTTATTTTCAGATCCAAAATCCTTTTGGATTTCACGCGCCATCATTTCAGCCCCTCACTTTTTTTACATAAAGGTCCTCATAGTTCTTATTTTCAGATCCAAAATTTTAAGATTTCACGCGCCATCTTTTCAGCCCCTCAGGTATACTACTATTTTTTTCAGATCCAGATTTCACGCGCCATCTTTTCAGCCCCTCACGTATACTACTATTTTTTTTCAGATCCAGATTTCATGCGCCATCTTTTTAGCCCCTCCCGTATACTACTATTTTTATTGAAAGGTCCTCATATTTTCGTTTCCATCTTTTCAGATACTTACATCTACCAATTTTTTTGGTGATTACACTTTTTTTTGCCCCTCACGAGTTCTACTGCTTTACATAAGAGTCCTCGTAGTTCTTATTTTCAGATCCAAAATTTTAGGATTTCACGCGCCATCTTTTCATCCCCTCACTTTTTTTACATAAAGGTCCCCATAGTTCTTATTTTCAGATCCAAAATTTTAGGATTTCACGCGCCATCTTTTCAGCCCCTCAGGTATACTAGTTCTTATTTTCAGATCCAAAATTTTAGGATTTCACGCGCCATCTTTTCAGCCCCTCACTTTTTTTACATAAAGGTCCTCATAGTTCTTATTTTCAGATCCAAAATTTTAGGATTTCACGCGCCATCTTTTCAGCCCCTCAGGTATACTACTATTTTTTTTCAGATCCAGATTTCACGCGCCATCTTTTCAGCCCCTCACGTATACTACTATTTTTTTCAGATCCAGATTTCACGCGCCATCTTTTTAGCCCCTCCCGTATACTACTATTTTTATTGAAAGGTCCTCATATTTTCGTTTCCATCTTTTCAGATACTTACATCTACCAATTTTTTTGGTGATTACACTTTTTTGTGCCCCTCACGAGTTCTACTGCTTTACATAAGAGTCCTCGTAGTTCTTATTTTCAGATCCAAAATTTTAGGATTTCACGCGCCATCTTTTCATCCCCTCACTTTTTTTACATAAAGGTCCTCATAGTTCTTATTTTCAGATCCAAAATTTTAGGATTTCACGCGCCATCTTTTCAGCCCCTCAGGTATACTACTATTTTTTTTAGATCCAGATTTCACGCGCCATCTTTTCAGCACCTCACGTATACTACTATTTTTTTTCAGATCCAGATTTCACGCGCCATCTTTTTAGCCCCTCCCGTATACTACTATTTTTATTGAAAGGTCCTCATATTTTCGTTTCCATCTTTTCAGATACTTACATCTACCAAATTTTTTGGTGATTACACTTTTTTTGCCCCTCACGAGTTCTACTGCTTTACATAAGAGTCCTCGTAGTTCTTATTTTCAGATCCAAAATTTTAGGATTTCACGCGCCATCTTTTCATCCCCTCACGTATACTACTATTTTTATTGAAAGGTTCTCATATTTTCATCTCCATCTTTTCAGATCCTTACATCTACCAAATTTAGGGTGGTAGGTTAACTACCAATTTTTACTCTTGAACAAAAAGTTATAGTGACTGGTGTGATGATCTTGTGTTTTTTGGGAGAGATTTTCTAATTTCGTCGATGCAAAATCGTAGTCATGTATATCTCTAATAAATAACATGTATGAACATACTAGTTTAATATTATTAGTTGTGCTTTGGTTTGACAGAGAGGTGCCATTTTGAAGTTGGATAAGCAAGATTTTACAAAAAGGTCCTCATAGTTCTCATTTCCATATTTTCAGATCCAAAATTTTAGGATTTCACGCCCCATCTTTTCAGCCCCTCACGTATACTACTATTTTTATTGAAAGGTCCTCATATTTTCATTTCCATCTTATCAGATCCTTATAGCTACCAAATTTAGGGTGGTAGGTTAACTGCCAATTTTTACTCTTGAACAAAAAGTTATAGTGACTGGTGTAATGATCTTGTGTTTTTTGGGACATATTTTCTAATTACTTCGGTGCAAAATCGTAGTCATGTATATCTCTAATAAATAACTTGTATCAACATACTAGTTAAATATTATTAGTTGTGCTTTGGTTTGACAGAGAGGTGCCATTTTGAAGTTGGATAAGCAAAGCAGTTCTTGAATGTGAACCTGCCTATTTTTATTCAGCTATCTGAGGATGCATGATGCTCATTTCTATTGAGGTCTCCTCCTTTTTGATGATTCATACGTTTTTTCTTTTCTTTTCGAAATGGCAGGATTCCTGCATTCATTAAGAAGAAAAGAGTTGCTCGGTTAATTAGGGAAAACCGAGCGAAAACCAGATTGCCCGGTTAATTATGAAAAACCATGCGAAAAACAATCACAACCGCTGAGCGGCACACATAAAGATACCCACGCACACCACTTCAAAGAGGGCCTCGCCGAGACAGCATGCAGGCGTCATCGTCATCACTCTTCCCCTAGAGGCGTCATCGCCATCCCTAAACTCTGAGCAAACGACTCCGACTTCGCCGTAGACGATCGTCGACTCAACCCACTCCGAAGAGACTGTGTGGAGCTGTATGAAGATCCGCGCCAAAACTCAGCCAACTGTGACCGAACAACGCAGCTCCTACTCTGAGAGAGAACTGCAAAGGAGAACTAGGCATGGCTGGCGCCGCTGAAGATCACCAAACAAACCACCTACTGCCCGTCATCGTACGCCACCGGGACCCGCCACCGTAGTTTTGACTTCATAGCAACAAACCGGCCAAGGCAATCCCGCAGACACGGCGGAGAAGAGCCGACTACCTCAACCATTATCGGGTCTCCGACATCGCTCCCTTCATCATCCTTGTCACAGAAGCTTGGACGCCAACACCGACGCCGATGACCGACGTAGAGAGCAACCTCGCAGCCCACACGACACGAGGTTGACGCGCTCGATGCCGCCGAAAACTCGGGGCGGCCGCCCCAACTTTCCTTCCCACGCCCTGCGCAGCCCACCAACACCACCTTCCGGGCCGCCGCCCCGACATGCCACCGCTAACTCTCGAGCTCCAGTGCCGCACGACCCGGATGCTCGCACCCCACGCTGCTCAGGACAACCGCACGCAGACCACGAACGCCGCACCACATCCGGGGCCGCCGCCCCGACATACCATCCAACCACCCGTTCTGGGGCGCGTCGACCGAGCCGACAAAGCTGCCACCCAAGTGGCCCAAGATTGCCACCCAAGCGAAGGTCGAGCCGCTGCCCCACCCCATGAAGCAGCCTCGTGCATCGTTTCTTGAGGCCGCCACCTCAGCACACATCAACCGTCCGGGGCCGCTGCCCCGGCATCCACCAAACAGTGCCGCCGTCGCCGGCCTGACCGAGGTCAGGACAAAGCCTTTGCCGGAGGCATTCCTCATGGCATATGGGATTGCCTAATGCTGTGATCATTGATGTTGCTGACAATGGATTTATTGGAGGAATGTCTTCGGATATAGACTTTTCAGTTACTATAAACCAGCTGCTTGTTCAGAACAACAATTTCTCTAGAGAACTTCCAATGGAGCTGGGAAATCTCTCTCAGCTATAGAAGCTTGTTGTTTTCAACAACAGATTCTCTGGCCAAATCCTTGCACAGATTGGTAACCTGAAGCAATTGTCATACCTGCATTTGAAACAGAATGCTCTAGAAGGGTCAATACCACCAGAAATTGGTTTGTGCGACAGCCTAGTTGACCTTAATCTTGCAAAGAATTCTTTGGTGGCAAAATTCCCGACACAGTTGACTCCCTTTTGATGCTGAATTCACTTAATCTATCTCATAACATGATCTCTGGTGAAATCCCTGATGCATTGCAGTCACTGAGGCTAAGCTATATTGATTTCTCTCGCAACAATTTGTCTGGACCAGTCCCTCCACAGCTCCTGATCATTGTTGGAGATTATGCATTCTGTGAAAACTTCGACCTTTGTGTCACTGGTGCTTCAGAAGGGTGGAGGCAATCTGGCACCAGTCTACGCTCTTGCCAATGGATTGACAACCATCATAGCATCTCACGAAGGGCAGCTTTTTGCTGCGCTGATCGTGGTGACCTCTTTGGTTGTTCTCCTATCTGGATTGGCATGTCTGAGATATGAAAATAACAGGCTTGGGGATATCAACAGAAAGTAAGACACTGATGACAGCGACTCAAAGTGGATTGTCGAGTCCTTCCATGCACCAGGGGTAAAATCCATCAGCTGCTTTGCTGGTACCCATGGTTACATAGCTCGCTGTAAGTTAGAGACATTTTGTCACTTACATTGAGTTATCTTTGCATCTTTTTTGTAGCTATAATGTTGTAGTGGTTTAACATTCAGTTTTCTGTGTGAGGACTGTAGATTTTTTTTGCCAGTGCTACTCAAACTCAACTACTTCTGTATTCGTCTTGTCCTATCCTGGTAAACTGGTAAATAACACCGTCTAATGAAATGAAGCACTAACTATTTAATTTGACAGTTGAATCAGTATAATTGATGTAGTATCTATCATTTGATATCAGTATATGTTAATGGATGCAGTTTGTCTTGTGGTTTCTTCTTAATATTGTTACAGGTTTTTTGGTATCAGTTATTGAATTAGATCTATCCATGTATATTTAAGTAGTAAACTTAACAAGTGATGCATTACTTACTGTTTTAGATGTATATACATACCTTAAAGATAGCTGTATGAAGATTTCAAGTCTTACGTCAGCTTATCTCTGAACTGCAGGGCTTCCATATTCTCTCAAGGCGAGGAAAACAATGACGTGAACTCTAGTGTTGCGCCATCAGAGTTTATTAGTGGACGTAGCCGGACAGACTACCGGTTTGAAGGTGAACAAACTGTGTTCTAGCTTTGATCCTATACCTGCAGCAGTGTTGCGCATGAGCTAGCTCATTATGGTAGTGCTAACAACCCTGTTCGTTGGGTGGAAACACCACCTGATTTCCTGTTAAAGTTTTTAGCGGATGACGTAAGCGTTATTTGAGTTTAATAAAGCTAGCCATAAAGGCCTCCCCGTCAAAAAAAGTCAAAGCAGTGAGAGTGGTACAGTGCAATTTACATCAAGGCCCAAAAGTAAAAGACAATAACAGATGAGACCCTGAATATTACAAGGAGGACCTCAAATAACATTTTTAGATTGCAATTCGGTCCTGTTCTTCAACTTCAGCCACGATCCAAGATCTTCACCACCGGGGACGCACCACTTGGGGTGAAGGCCTTGCCACTACATCTCCACCAAAGAAGATGCAGCAGACGTCGGACTGAGTCTGACCTGCCTCCCAGATGGCACCAGGCAGGGAGGAATAACTAGACGTGGCATCAATGATGCCAGAGCTCTACAAGGCCGCCATTCGACCAGATGATGCAGGAACGGGGTGGAAGAGGCCGACCGGCGACCACTAACTCTCGTCAACGCGCGCCATAGCTCTTTCACAGCCTGGGAATAGGCTCAAGGAACAAACTGCAGATGCAGCTCTATGGAACATGATGCTCATACCTTCCACATCTCTCTTCCTTTCTCCATGACGGAATGAAAAACACAGAAGAAGTGGAGCATCGGCCTCCAGATCTGGGTCACCAACGAGCTTATTGAAGGAGATGCTGGTGGATCTTCCCCTTTCCGCATATGGCTCCAGCCATTGGAGCACCGTGAGAAGGAACATAATAACCACCGTGCGCCGGAGACGGCTCGCATGCTCCGGCACCGCCCTCCAAACCGGCATGACGTCACACATCACTAAGTCATCTGCTAGATCTACTATATACAAGTGATTCCCAAGCTCCTCTCCAATCTCCTTTCTGGACGGCACAGCCGCCGAAGAAGGATAGGGATCGGGCCGGGCCGGGCCTTCTAGAGTGACTCTCGATGGGAGCACTACATGAGAGAGAGCGCGAAGGGGCCAGAATGAACACTACTAGTGCAGACGCAGACGATCGTCTACCTACCTTTTACTTAAGCTCGAGCAGCTGGGATCACAATCACATCGAAGATTACCGAGTGTCCGTTCAGATCGAAGCTATCTATTGCGCGCAGTTGAGACAAAAGACAAACAAAGAAGGAGCGGTGAAAGGTGTATGTGTGCTGCTATTATGGAAAGGTCATTGCTAATATTATCAATCACCGGCTGATTAATTGGAGCTGAGCTTGGGATAGAGAGGAGCTAAACCTGGCTATTTATGCTGCAGGATATAATAGCTAGGCTATGAAGACTCGAGAGTGAGTTGATAGAATATTTCTCTCGGCAAAAATTGGACGCATGCGCCATGCGCCTCAACTCTCGAGACCTTTCGACACAAATCCACCGCGTCACATGGCAATCACAACAAGGCATGCAGCCACTGCTCTCCACCAAGCACCAACACTATGTCGGTCACAACTTCCTCTCACGCTCTCTCTCTCTCACACACAGAGTCTCACGCGGTCTCGGGCGGTCAGCACGAGATGGTGGCAATGCAGCTCGCTCAACCTGGACCACGCACTGACGGACGAGCGCGAGTCGGTGGTTGCGTAGCTTGCTTGTCTAGGTCACGGACAGGAACAAGGCGATGCCGGCATACCTCACTTGGTTGGGATCGAATGGATCTTCATGGGTAATGACGCGCGCGATGGTTGTTCAAGTCATGGCCGGCGCTCTCACCTCCGCCTCTGCCGGCAGCGACATCCACTTTCTCTTTTGGAGTCGTGGCTGCTCCAAGGTGTCCTCTCGCAACGAGGAAGGCGGGGGCTTCTAATGGCAGCTGGTACATCACGCGACGAAGAGCGTGGTGATGAAGCTACGGGAATCGAGAGGGGCGGCTGGATCTAGGAGAATGAGAGATGATGCACGCACGGACAGGCGGCGACCGTGAGAGTGAGGCTTTCGAGGGCCGTCGCAGGGAATTGATCAACGTTCCTTCGCGGTCAGCCGAAAACAATAGGGACGGCGTGGATAGCCTCGCCGCGCGTCCTCTCGCGCAGAGTTTCTCTTGGTGAACTCGCTCGTTCGTTTAGTCTCACACCGGGATCTATTGGACTGGGTGGGCCAGGCCTTGGGCCCATTTGGGCATGCAGCGTCACCACTTGGTCCAACACTTCCTTTGCCACTGTCGCTGTAGAATATTCAGTTTTTCCACTCAAAACGTCAATTGTTCTCAAATGTTTATATTGAATTTTTTTACTTGTGATTCTATTTTGACATTTACTATATTTTGTCCTTTATACATATACATAGTTTAATATACATAATTGTTTAGTATTATCTTTGGATGCAACAACCAAAAATCACAATGCAATTAAGATTTTGCATATTAAGATACATATTTGCCATACATTTATCGTTACTAATACATTCCTTCGTGATAAAATGGAATTTATTTTGTTAGAATAATCATTTCATGTTTTAAAAAAATTGTATAACACCTCACAACAAAAACTTTTGTAACAATGAATTCTACCCTAAATTGTGAACAAAATGTCTCACATTACTCTAGAAATTAATTTATACTTGTAACCTTGTCAAAGTATAGCTAAAGATCAGAATAACTTGATAGAGTACTTAGAGCTATGAATGAAACAAATAATTTGACAAAGGTTTATAAAGTATAATAATATTATTAAATCCAAATTTAAATAATTAGATAATTCTAGAGCGTGCGTGGTGTCAATAAGTAGTAGTGTCAAAGTTGCCTTCCAACTCTTTTGGGAATTAGAGCATCTCCAAGGCCAGGTGTCAAATTTGCCCTCCTTTTATCCAATCTAGTATAAGCGATGTGATTTCTTATTTAGATTTTATATGGACCAAAATTCAAAATTTACCGCCTCGCGAGAGGTGGGCGTGAGTTTCTAGGCGCCCCCATCATGACGGAGAAGAACCAACAGCCCCTTTGACCTATGCTGACAAGACCCGACGAAGCAGAGGCTCGACCCTTTCGAAACAGCGGGCTCCATCTAATGGTATAAAAATGGGAACCCTTGCAGCCCGTGTTGCGGGCTGTCTGTCAGAGCCCCAAGAGGTCGGGCTCCTCTGAGGGCATCCTCGAAGACCAAGCACAATGGTAAAAGGAGCCAGCCAAAGATTTTGAAGACTGGCTCATGCGATCTCTGACACGCTCGGGGGCTGCCATGCACCACAGGTGGTTCACCGAGGGGAGCCCGACTGTAGGCCTGCCAGGGGGCCCACAAGGCCCATCACTTATCCATCAATAGGAAGGAGCCGAGAGAAAGGAGGCGACGTCCCAGGATCATCTTGTTCTCCAAGTTGGTGGTGGCGGTAGCCTAGATCGCATCTCTCCCTGTAAAACCCTAACCTCCACCCTGTATTTAAGGGGAGGTTATGGGGCTCTCATCCCCATCTACTCACCCATAGAATAAGTCTCGGTATCCATATCATATACACCATTGCATTCCCTCGCACGAGGTATCCCACCACCATGAATAACAACAATTAGGTTGTAGGGTATTACTCTGTGGAGGCCCGAACCTGGATAAATTCCCCATGCGACCTCCGCTCTGAGACTTGCAGCTACGCAAGGAACCCTACCGAGGGATCTAGCAGTTTTTTGCACCGTCAGTTATAATTTTTTGCATTAGTCTATGCATGCAATGCTGTCACATCATCAACACATGCATGTTAGTCATTCTTCATAATTTTGTTAGAAATGAAATTTTTAACTGTAATTCAAAAGTGTTTTTTTCTCTTTCCAGCCGTTTCATTGTTTTTTTATTGATTTTCAAGATTACAATTTCTTTTCACTAGATTTAGGTTTTAGCAACTATTTATGCATTTCTTTTAACAAGGTTCCCGCAAGAACGCGTGGGGCATCAACCAGTTGTTATAGAGGGAATGCCATTTTTTTAAAAAAAGGGAATGCCCATGCCATAAATGGGCATTCCGGCCATCATTTAAGGAGTTTGTGAAAGACACAGTGGGCTGACTATGGGCTCCGAACTACACTCGTGCACTTGCAGAATATAGCTTCCCTCAAAAAACAAAAAAACTTGTAGAATGTATAGCACCAACGAGAAGACTCTGCAAATGCGTACGGAAAAAAGAACGGCACCGACAATGAACCAGGATTTTTGTTCACACATTCTCCTACTTTTACAATCTCCCTCAGTACAAAAACTGAACGAAATTTTTGACCGAGTGAGCTAGTCAGGGTGGCATCTAGGAGCGGTGGTGGTCGTGTGGCGGCCAATGCATCCCCTCCCTACGTAGGGTACCGCTGCCCCGGCATCAACACCTATAGGTCCGCGGCCTCCAGCACCGTCTCCACCTGAAACATGACAGATTCTAACAGCTCAGTTATCTCATCAAGCAGCCACTATATATGTACCACGCACGCATGCACGCATTGCGTGGCAAATTAAGGAGCCAGTGGTGAGTAGTGACGTAGCCAGATCAGGATGGTCTTACCATGGGCGGGCTCCGGGGTTTGCCGGGCGAGCGGTGGCCACACTGGCCCCTGGAACGCCTGGGGCCTGATGAGGTGCTCGAAGATGGCCATGAGGAGGAAGATGGATATGAGGATGGCTATGGCCGCAAAGCCGAAGGAGATGGCATCCTGCTACTTGTGATCTGCGTTGGTTATTCCCTGAAGAGGAAGGGAGATGCAGTACAGTAGAGATAAGTATTTCCCTCAGTTATGAAACCAAGGTTATCAATCCAGTAGGAGAATCACGCAACACCTCTTTAGCAACACCTGCACACAAAACAACAAATCCTTGCACCCAACGCAAACAAGGGGTTGTCAATCCCTCGGCGGTAAATTGCAAGATTAAATTGTATGTGATAGATAGATAGATTGAAACAAAAATACAAAATAAAATAAATAAGATAAAATTGCAGTAATATTTCTAGGGTTTTAGTATATGATTTAGATAGACCCGGGGGCCATAGTTTTCACTAGAGGCTTCTCTCAAGAAAATTGCATACGGTGGGTAGACAAATTACTGTTGGGCAATTGATAGAAAAGCAAATAATCATGACGATATCCAAGGCAATGATCATGTATATAGGCATCGCATCCAATACAAGTAGACCGACTCCTGCCTGCATCTACTACTATTACTCCACACATCGACCGCTATCCAGCATGCATCTAGTGTATTAAGTCCATAAAGAACGGAGTAACGCCTTAAGAACGATGACATGATGATGTAGACAAGATAAACTCACGTATGAATAAACCCCATCTTTTTACCCTTAATAGCAATGATACATACGTGTCATGTCCCTTTCTGTCACTGGGATTGAGCACCGCAAGATCGAACCCATTACAAAGCACCTCTTCCCATGGCAAGATAAATCAATCTAGTTGGCAAAACCAAATCAATAGATCGGAGAAGAAATACGAGGTTATAATAATCATGCATAAAAGAGTGCAGCAAAGACTCAAATAATATTCATGGATAATCTGATCATAAACTCACAATTCATCGGATCCCAACAAACACACCGCAAAAAATGATTACATCGGATAGAACTCCAAGAACATTGAGGAGAACATTGTATTGAAGATCAAAAAGAGAGAAGAAGCCATCTAGCTAGTAACTATGGACCCGAAGGTCTGTGGTAAACTACTCACGCATCATCGGAAGGGCAGCAAGGTTGATGTAGAGCCCCTCCGTGATCGATTCCCCCTCCGACAGAGTACCGAAGAAGGCCTCCAGATGGGATCTCTCGAGAACAGAAACTTGCGGCGGCGGAAAAAGTATTTCGTGGACTCCCCTGAGGGTTTCTGATTTTGTGGGAATTTATAGTGGAGGAATTAGGTCAAACGGAGCTCTGTGGGCCCCATGAGGAACCCGGGCGCGCCTGCCCCTCCCCCCCCAGTCGCGCCCTGGTGCCTCACGGGCACCCCTTGGGGCTTCTGGCCTTCTCCCGAAGCTTCTAGTGTTGTATATGTCCAGAAAAAAATCTCCAAAAAGTTTTGTGACAGTTGGACTTCGTTTGGTATTGATTTTCTGTAAAACAAAAAACAGGCAGAAAACAGCAACTGGCACTGGGCACTAAGTTAATAGGTTAGTCCCAAAAAATGATATATAATTGCTATACATGCATATAAAAACATCCAAGATTGATAATATAACAACATGGAACAATAAAAAATTATAGATACATTGGAGACGTATCAGCATCCCCAAGCTTAATTCCTGCTCGTCCTCGAGTAGGTAAATGATAAAAATAGAATTTTTGATGTGGAATGCTGCCTATCATATTCATCATATATTCTTTTCTTTTGTAGCATGGACATTGGACTTGAATTATTTAAAGCAATAGTCTATAGTTCGACATGAAGATATAAATACTGAAGCATGCTAATGCTACTTGTAGCTTGCGTTGGTATTTTCCCCGAAGAGGAAGGGATGATGCAGCACAGTAGAGAAAGTATTTCCCTCAGTTATGAAACCAAGGTTATCGAACCAGTAGGAGAATCACACAACACTCGTTAGCAGCACCTGCACACAAACAACAAATCCTTGCACCCAACGCAAACAAGGGGTTGTCAATCCCTCGGCGGTAAGTTGCAAGATTAAATTGTATATGATAGATGGATAGATTGAAACAAAAATATAAAATAAAATAAATAAAATAAAATTGCAGCAAGTATTTTTAGGGTTTTAGTAAATGATAATGATAGACCCGGGGGCCATAGTTTACACTAGAGGCTTCTCTCATGAAAATAGCATACAGTGGGTAGACAAATTACTGTTGGGCAATTGATAGAAAAGCAAATAATCATGACGATATCCAAGGCAATGATCATGTATATAGGCATCACGTCCAATACAAGTAGACCGACTCCTGCCTGCATATACTACTATTACTCCACACATTGACCGCTATCCAGCATGCATCTAGTGTATTAAGTCCATAAAAGAACGGAGTAACGCCTTAAGAATGATGACATGATGTAGACAAGATAAACTCACATATGAATAAACCCCATATTTTTACCCTTAATAGCAACGATACATACGTGTCATGTCCCTTTCTGTCATTGGGATTGAGCACTGCAAGATCGAACCCATTACAAAGCACCTCTTCCCATGGCAAGATAAATCAATCTAGTTGGCCAAACCAAATCAATAGATCGGAGAAGAAATATGAGGCTATAATAATCATGCATAAACGAGTGCAGCAAAGACTCAAATATATTCATGGATAATCTGATCATAAACTCACAATTCATCGGATCCCAACAAACACACCGCAAAAAGTGATTACATCGGATAGAACTCCAAGAACATCGAGGAGAACATTGTATTGAAGATCGAAAAGAGAGAAGAAGCCATCTAGCTACTAATTATGGACCCGAAGGTCTATGGTAAACTACTCATGCATCATCGGAAGGGCAGCAAGGTTGATGTAGAGCCCCTCCGTGATCGATTTCCCCTCCGGCGGAGTGCCGGAAAAGGCCTCAAGATGGGATCTCTCGAGAACAGAAACTTGCGGCGGTGGAAAAAGTATTTCGTGGACTCCCCTAAGGCTTTCTAATTTTTTGGGAATTTATAGTGGAGTAATTAGGTCAAACGGAGCTCTGTGGGCCCCACGAGGTACCAGGGCACGCCTGCCCCCCAGGCGCGCCCTGGTGCCTCGTGGGCACCTCCTGGGGCTTCTGGCCTCCTCTCGAAGCTTCTAGTGTTGTATATGTCCAAAAAAAATCTCCAAAAAGTTTCGTGGCATTTGGACTTTGTTTGGTATTGATATTCTGTAAAACAGAAACATGGCAGAAAATAGCAACTGGCACTGGGCACTGAGTTAATAGGATAGTCTCCAAAAATGATATATAATTGCTGTAAATGTATATAAAAACATCCAAGATTGATAATATAACATCATGGAACAATAAAAAATTATAGATATGTTGGAGACGTATCAGCATCCCCAAGCTTAATTCCTGCTCGTCCTCGAGTAGGTAAATGATAAAAACAAATTTTTTGATGTGAAATGCTACCTATCATATTCATCATATATTCTTTTCTTTTGTAGCATGGACATTGGACTTGAATGATTCAAAGCAACAGTCTATAATTTGACATGAAGATATAAATACTCAAGCATATTAACAACCAACCATGTCTTTCAAAATATCAACACTAAAGAAAGTTATCCCTAGCCCATTATGCTCAATCATTGATCCATTCATGAAACACACTCAAATATTAGCTACATCCAATGCACAAGTATGACAATAGTGCTCTCTAGTTGGTGCTTTATAAGAGAAGATGGAGACTCAAATAAAAATAAAAATTGCATAAAAGTAAATAGATAGGCCCTTCATAGAGGGAAGCAGAGATTTGCCAAATGTGCTAGAGCTCTAAGCTGAAATTAAAGAGATAAAAATATTTTGAGAGGCATGCTTTTCCTGTCAACGAAAACGACCGAGAATTCCCAATATTTTCCATGCTAGACACATCATAGGCGGTTCCCAAACAGAAAGTAAAGTTTATTTCCTTTCCACCATTCTTTCACAATCCATGGCTAGCCGTATCCACGGGTGCCCTCCATACCATCACTTTCCAAGGAATTTTGTTGTTATTAATTTTTGATTCATTATGGGACTGGGCATCCCTATTACTAGCCACTCTCTCGTGCAATGACAAGTGAATAAACACTCATCATGAGAATAACACACCTAGCATGGAAAATATTGGCCACTCCCTGCCGCTTCATGAGCGGTATGGGCACACAAAACAGAGAAATTATTTTGAAAATTAGAGTTGGCACACACAAATTTACTTGGAACGGCATTGAAATACCGCATATAGGTAGATATAGTGGACTCATTTGGCACAACTTGGGTTTAAGGAGTTTGGATGCACAAGCAGTATTTCCGCTTAGTACAAATGAAGGCTAGCAAATATATTGAGAAGCAACCAACCAAAAAACAAAAATGGTCATAAACATGCATTGAACATAACTAACACCGAATAATTCACCATAAGTAGGATATAATTTATTTGCATAACTATTGACTTAACGTGCATGCATAGGGAATCACAAACCTTAACACGAATATTCTTACTAAATCACAATTACTCACTAACATGGCTCACATATTATCATCTCCATATCGCTAAACTATTGCAAGGAATCACACTTATCATATCCAATGATCTATATGAAAGTTTTTATTATATCCCTCTTGAATATTCATCACTTTGGGACCAAATTCATATCTTGTGCAAATTAACATTACTTTCATCAACTCTCAAAAAGATATAAGTGAGGCATGAGAGTACAAATATTTCTTCAAAATTTTAATCTTATCAACTCTCAAAATAATATAAGTGGAGCATGAGAGTTTATTTCTTCAAAATTTAGCCACCACCGTGCTCAAAAAGATTTAAGTGAAGCACTAGAGCAACTGCCTAGCTCAAAAAATTTAAGTGAAGCACATAGAGTATTCTAACAAATTATGATGAACGTGTGGCTCTCTCAAAGTAGGTGTGTTCAGCAAGGATGATTGTGACAAACTAAAAACCAAGCAAAGCAAAGATTCATATAATACAAGACGCTCCAAGCAAAACACATATCATGTGACGAATAAAAATATAGCTCCAAGTAAAATTATCGATGGTTGGTAGAAGAAAGAGGGGATGCCTTCCGGGGCATCCCCAAGCTTAGATGCTTGAGTCTTCCATGAATATTACATTGGGGTGCCATGGGCATCCCCAAGCTTAGGCTCTTGCCACTCCTTATTCCTTCATCCATCGTGATCTCACCCAAAACTTGAAAACTTCAATCACACAAAACTCAACAAAACCTTCGTGAGATCCGTTAGTATAACAAAATAAATCACTACTTTAAGTACTGTTGCAAACCCATTCATATTTTATTTTTGCATTAGACCTACTGTATTCTAACTTCTCCATGGCTTATACCCCCTGATACAATCCATAGTTTCATCAAAGCAAGCAAGCAACACATCAAAAACAGAATCTGTCAAAAACAGAACAGTCTGTAGCAATCTATTTAAAAGCCATACTTTTGTAACTCCAAAAATTCTGAAAAATTAGGACAACGTGGGAAATTCATATACCAATACTGTGTAAAAATTTAAGATTTTTCTGACGCTAAAGTATAGAAAAAAAATTCCGTCTAATGAAATGAAGCACTAACTATTTAATTTGACAGTTGAATCAGTATAATTGGTGTAGTATCTATCATTTGATATCAGTATATGTTAATGGATGCAGTTTGTCTTGTGGTTTCTTCTTAATATTGTTACAGGTTTTTTGGTATCAGTTATTGAATTAGATCTATCCATGTATATTTAAGTAGTAAACTTAACAAGTGATGCATTACTTACTGTTTTAGATGTATATATATACCTTAAAGATAGCAGTTTGAAGATTTCAAGTCTTACGTCAGCTTATCTCTGAACTGCAGGGCTTCCATATTCTCTCAAGGCGAGGAAAACAGTGACGTGAACTCTAGTGTTGCGCCATCAGAGTTTCTTAGTGGACATAGCCGGACAGATTACCGGTTTGAAGGTGAACAAACTGTGTTCTGGCTTTGATCCTATACCTGCAGCAGTGTTGCGCATGAGCTAGCTCATTATGGTAGTGCTAACAACCCTGTTCATTGGGTGGAAACACTGCCTGATTTCCTGTTAAAGTTTTTAGCAGATGGCATGAGCGTTATTTTAGTTTAATAAAGCTAGCCATAAAGGCCTCCCCGTAAAAAAAAGTCAAAGCAGTGAGAGTGGTACAGTGCAATTTACATCAAGGCCCAAAAGTAAAAGACAATAACAAATGAGACCCTGAATATTACAAGGAGGACCTCAAATCACATTTTTAGATTGCAATTCGGTCCTGTTCTTCAACTTCAGCCACGATCCAAGATCTTCACCACCGGGGACGCACCACTTGGGGTGAAGGCCTTGCCACCACATCTCCACCAAAGAAGATGCAGCAGACGTCGGACCGAGTCTGACCTGCCTCCCAGATGGCACCAGGCCGGGAGGAATAACCAGACGTGGCATCAATGATGCCAGAGCTCTACAAGGCCGCCATTCGACCAGATGATGCAGGAATAGGGTGGAAGAGGCCGATCGGCGACCACTAACTCTCGTCAGCGCGCGCCGTAGCTCTTTCACAGCCTGGGAATAGGCTCAAGGAACAAACTGTAGATGCAGCTCTATGGAACACGCTGCTCATACCTTCCACATCTCTCTTCCTTTATCCATGGTAGAATGAAAAACACAGAAGAAGTGGAGCATCGGCCTCCAGATCCGGGTCACCAATGAGCTTATTGAAGGAGATGCTGGTGGATCTTCCCCTTTCAGCATATGGCTCTAGCCATTGGAGCACCGCGAGAAGGAACAGAATAACCACCGTGCACCGGAGACGGCTCGCTTGCTCCGGCACCGCCCTCCAAACCGGCATGAAGTCACACATCACTAAGTCATCTGCTAGATCTACTATATACAAGTGATTCCCAAGCTCCTCTCCAATCTCCTTTTTGGACGGCACCGCCGCCGAAGAAGGATAGGGATCGGGCCGGGCCGGGCCTTCTAGAGTGACTCTCGACGGGAGCGCTACATGAGAGAGAGCGTGAAGGGGCCAGAATGAACACTACTAGTGCAGACGCAGACGATCGGCTACCTACCTTTTACTTAAGCTCGAGCAGCTGGGATCACAATCACATCGAAGATTGCCGAGTGTCCGTTCAGATCGAAGCTGTCTATTGTGCCCAGTTGAGACAAAAGACAAACAAAGAAGGAGCGGTGAAAGGTGTATGTGTGCTGCTATTTTGGAAAGGTCGTTGCTAATATTATCAATCACCGGCTGATTAATTGGAGCTAAGCTTGGGTTAGAGAGGAGTTAAACCTGGCTATATATGCTACAGGATATAATAGCTAGGCTACGAAGACCCGGGAGTGAGTTGATAGAATATTTCTCTCGACAAAAATTGGACGCATGCGCCATGCGCCTCAACTCTCGAGACCTTTTGACACAAATCCATCGTGTCACATGGCAATCACAACAAGGCATGCAGCCACTGCCCTCCACCAAGCACCAACACTATGTCAGTCACAACTTCCTCTCACGCTCTCTCTCCCTATCTCTCACACAGAGTCTCACGCGGTCTCGGGCGGTCAGCACGAGACGGTGGCAATGCAGCTCGCTCAACCTGGACCACGCACTGACAGACGAGCACGAGTTGGTGGTTGCGTAGCTTGCTTGCCTAGGTCACGGACGGGAACAAGGCGATGTCGGCGTACCTCACTTGGTTGGGATCGAACGGATCTTCGTAGGCAATGACACGCGCGATTGTTATTCAAGTCACGGGCGGCGCTCTCACCTCCGCCTCTCCCGGCAGTGACATCCGCTTCCTCTTTTGGAGCCATGGCTGCTCCAAGGTGTCCTCTCGCGACGAGGATGGCGGGGGCTCCTAGTGGCAGCTGGTACATCACGCGACGAAGAGCGTGGTGATGAAGCTATGGGAATCGAGAGGAGCGGCTGGATATAGGAGAATCGGAGATGATGCACGCACGGACAGGCGGCGGCCATGAGAGTGAGGCTTTCGAGGTCCGTCGCAGGGAATTGATCAACATTCCTTCGCGGTCAGCCGAAAACAATAGGGACGACGTGGATAGCCTCGCCGCGCGTCCTCTCGCGCAGAGTTTCTCTTGGCGAACTCGCCCGTTCGTTTAGTCCCACACCGGGATCTATTGGGTTGGGTGGGCCAGGGCTTGGGCCCATTTGGGCATGCAGTGTCACCACTTGGTCCAACACTTCCTTTGCCACTGTCGTTGCAGAATATTCAGTTTTTACACTCAAAACGTCAATTGTTCTCAAATGTTTATATTGAATTTTTTTACTTGTGATTCTATTTTGACATTTACTATATTTTGTCCTTTATACTTATACATAGTTTAATATAAATAATTGTTGAGTATTATCTTTGGATGCAACAACCAAAAATAACAATGCAATTAAGATTTTGCATATTAAGATACATATTTGCCGTACATTTATCGTTACTAATACATTCCTTCGTGATAAAATGGAATTTATTTTGTTAGAATAATCATTTCATGTTTTAAAAAAATTGTATAACACCTCACAAAAAAAACTTTTGTAACAATGAATTCTACCCTAAATTGTGAACAAAATGTCTCACATTACTCTAGAAATTAATTTATACTTGTAACCTTGTCAAAGTATACGTAAAGATCAGAATAACTTGATAGAGTACTTAGAGCTATTAATGAAACAAATAATTTGACAAAGGTTTATAAAGTACAATAATATTATTAAATCCAAATTTAAATAATTATATAATTCTAGAGCGTGCGTGGTGTCAATAAGTAGTAGTGTCAAAGTTGCCTTCCAACTCTTTTGGGAATTAGAGCATCTCCAAGGCCAGGTCTCAAATTTTCCCTCCTTTTATCCAATCTAGTATAAGCGATGTGATTTCTTATTTAGATTTTACATGGACCAAAATTCAAAATTTACCGCTTCGCGAGAGGTGGGCGTGAGTTTCTAGGCACCCCCATCATGACGGAGAATAACCAACGGCCCCTTTGACCTATGCTGACAAGACCCGACGAAGCAGAGGCTCGACCCTTTCGAAACAGCGGGCTCCATCTAATGGTATAAAAATGGGAACTCCTGCAGCCCGTGTTACAGGCTGTCTGTCAGAGCCCCAAGAGGTCGGGTTCCTCTGAGGGCATCCTCGAAGACCAAGCACTACGGTAAAAGGAGCCCGCCGAAGATTTTGAAGACTGGCTCCTACGATCTCTGACGCGCTCGAGGGCTGCCATGCACCGCGGGTGGTTCACTGAGGGGAGCCCGACTGTAGGCCTGCCAGGGGGCCCACATGGCCGATCACTTATCCATCAATAGGAAGGAGCCGAGAGAAAGGAGGCGACGTCCCAGGATCATCTTGTTCTCCAAGTTGGTGGCGGCGGTAGCCTAGATCGCATCTCTCCCTGTAAAACCCTAACCTCCACCATGTATTTAAGGGGAGGTTATGGGGCTCTCATCCCCATCTACTCACCCGTAGAATAACTCTCGGTATCCATCTCATATACACCATTGTATTCCCTCGCATGAGGTATCCCACCACCATGAATAACAACAAGTTGGTTGTAGGGTATTACTCTCTGGAGGCCCGAACCTGGATAAATTCCCCATGTGACCTCCACTCTGAGACTTGCAGCTATGCAAGGAACCCTACCGAGGGATCTAGCAGTTTTTTGCACCGTCAGTTATAATTTTTTGCATTAGTCTATGCATGCAACGCTGTCACATCATCAACACATGCATGTAAGTCATCCTTCATAATTTTGTTAGAAATGACATTTTTAACTGTAATTCAAAAGTGTTTTTTTCTCTTTCCAGCCGTTTCATTGTTTTTTTATTGATTTTCAAGCTTACAATTTCTTTTCACTAGATTTAGTTTTTAGCAACTATTTATGCATTTCTTTTAACAAGGTTCCCGCAAGAACGCGTGGGGCATCAACCAGTTGTTATAGAGGGAATGCCATTTTTTCAAAAAAAAGGGGAATGCCCCTGCCATAAATGGGCAATCCGGCCATCATTTAAGGAGTTTTTGAAAGACACAGTGGGCTGACTATGGGCTCCGAACTACACTCGTGCACTTGCAGAATATGGCATCCCTCAAAAAACAAAAAAAACTTGTAGAATGTATAGCACCAACGAGAAGACTCTGCAAATGCGTACGGAAAAAAGAACGGCACCGACAACGAACCAGGATTTTTGTTCACACATTCTCCTACTTTTACAATCTCCCTCAGTACAAAATCTGAACGAAATTTTTGACCGAGTGAGCTAGTCAGGGTGGCATCTGGGAGCGGTGGTGGTCGTGTGGCGGCCAATGCATCCCCTCCCTACGTAGGGTACCGCTGCCCCGGCATCAACACCTATAGGTCCGCGGCCTCCAGCACCGTCTCCACCTGAAACATGACAGATTCTAACAGCTCAGTTATCTCATCAAGCAGCCACTATATATGTACCACGCACGCATGCACGCATTGCGTGGCAAATTAAGGAGCCAGTGGTGAGTAGTGACGTAGCCAGATCAGGATGGTCTTACCATGGGCGGGCTCCGGGGTTTGCCGGGCGAGCGGTGGCCACACTGGCCCCTGGAACGCCTGGGGCCTGATGAGGTGCTCGAAGATGGCCATGAGGAGGAAGATGGAGATGAGGATGGCCGTGGCCACGAAGCCGAAGGAGCTGGCATCCTGCTACTTGTGATCTGCGTTGGTTATTCCCTGAAGAGGAAGGGAGATGCAGTATAGTAGAGATAAGTATTTCCCTCAGTTATGAAACCAAGGTTATCAATCCAGTAGGAGAATCATGCAACACCTCGTTAGCAGCACCTGCACACAAAACAACAAATACTTGGACCCAACGCAAACAAGGGGTTGTCAATCCCTCGGTGGTAAATTGCAAGATTAAATTGTATGTGATAGATAGATAGATTGAAACAAAAATACAAAATAAAATAAATAAGATAAAATTGCGGAAATATTTCTAGGGTTTTAGTACACTAGTACAAAACAGGGCTTCGGTCCACCCCTGAGAAACCTATTAGTCCCGGTTCACTCACGAACCGGGACCCATGGGGCCATCGGTCCCGGTTCGTGAGGCCAGCGCGCCGGCCGGGCCTCGTGTGCCATTGGTCCCGGTTCGTCTGACCCCTTTGGTCCCGGTTCCAGCCACGAACCGGGACCAATGCGCCTCGCTCCTGGCCCACAACCATTGGTCCCGGTTTGTGGCTGGAACCGGGACCAAATGGTGACCCCTTTGGTCCCGGTTCCAGCCACGAACCGGGACCAATAGGCCTGGCTCCTGGCCCACAACCATTGGTCCCGGTTTGTGGCTGGAACCGGGACGATATGGGGTCCTTTAGTCCTGGTTCCAGCCACAAACCGGGACCAATGGTCGGCCTATATATACCCCTTGCCCGCGAGCAGAGCAGTTCACTGCTCTGTTTTTTTGGCCGGCCGTGGGAGAGCTTTTGTGGTGCTCTAGCTCACCTCCTATGCACATGAGGTGTTCGATGAAATGCCCGAGCCACACTTAAGCTTTCTCCTCTCGAAGCTCCTTTTCCAAGCTCCATTTTCCTCAAGATTTGTCTAGGTTTGGCGGTCCGTCCCCGTCCTCACCGCCGTCGATTGCCCGCGCCCATCTCGGCGCCGGCACCACCGTGGTTAGCCTCTTCTTCTTATCTTCTTTCTAAAAGGAAAACGTTCTTACTTGTATGTTTTAATTAGATGCTCTAGAGAGTTATATGTTGTTCAATAATGAGAACTATATAACGCTCGCAGATGAACCGGCAATGGATGTACGGTGACCGACGCACCTCCGAGTATATTAAGGGCCTGCATAATTTTCTCGAAGCGGCTGAGGCAAACAAGCAAAATGGTTTTATGCATTGTCCATGTACTGTCTGTGAGAATACGAAGGCTTTCTCCAACTCTAAAACCCTTCACTTCCACCTGCTTGAGAAGGGTTTTATGCCACACTATAATGTTTGGACCAAGCACGGAGAAAGAGGGGTTATGATGGAAGACAACAAAGAAGAAGAGGATGATGACAACTACCCGCCCCCTGAATACGGTGATGCTGCAATGGGGGAAGCTGAAGATCAAGAGGAACCAGACGATGTGCCCGATGATGATCTTCGCCAGGTCATTGTTGATGCACAGAGAGAATGCGAAAGTGAAAGAGAGAAGTTGAAGTTCGATCGCATTTTAGAGGATCACAAAAAAGGGTTGTACCCAAATTGCGAAGATGACAACACAAAGCTCGGTACCACACTGGAATTGCTGCAATGGAAGGCAGACAATGGTGTATCTGACAAGGGATTTAGTTCGCTACTGAAAATAATGAAGAAGAAGCTTCCAAAGGATAACGAATTGCCCGGCAGTACGTACGAAACAAAGAAGGTTCTATGCCCTCTAGGATTGGAGGTGCAGAAGATACATGCATGCCCTAATGACTGCATCCTGTACCGTGGTGAGTACGAGGATTTGAACGCATGCCCGGTATGCGATGCGTTGCGGTATAAGATCAGACGAGATGACCCTGGTGATGTTGAGGGTGAGCGCCCCAGGAAGAGGGTTCCTGCCAAGGTGATGTGGTATGCTCCTATAATACCACGGTTGAAACATCTGTTCAGGAACAAAGAGCATGCCAAGTTGATGCGATGGCACAAAGAAAACCGTAAGAAAGACGGGAAGTTGAGAGCACCCGCTGACGGGTCGCAGTGGAGAAAAATTGAGAGAAGGTGGGGGGACTTTGCAGGTGACGCAAGGAACGTATGGTTTGGTTTAAGTGCAGATGGCATTAATCCTTTTGGGGAGCAGAGCAGCAATCATAGCACCTGGCCCGTGACTCTATGTATCTATAACCTTCCTCCTTGGTTGTGCATGAAGCAGAAGTTCATTATGATACCAGTGCTCATCCAAGGCCCTAAGCAACCCGGCAACGACATTGATGTGTACCTAAGGCCATTAGTTGAAGAACTTTTACAGCTGTGGAATGGAGAAGGTGTACGTGTGTGGGATGAGCACAAACAGGAGGAATTTGACCTACATGCGTTGCTGTTTGTAACCATCAACGATTGGCCTGCTCTCAGTAACCTTTCAGGACAGACAAACAAGGGATACCACGCATGCACACACTGTTTAGATGACACCGACAGTATATATTTGGACAAATGCAGGAAGAATGTGTACCTGGGGCATCGTCGATTTCTTCCGACCAACCATCAATGTCGAAAGAAAGGAAAGCATTTCAAAGGTGAGGCAGATCACCGAAAGAAGCCCACCCTCCGTACTGGTGATCACATACTTGATATGGTCAATGATTTACAATTAATCTTTGGAAAGGGTCCTGGCGGACTATCTGTTCCGACTGACGATGCGGGACGCGCACCCATGTGGAAGAAGAAATCTATATTTTGGGACCTACCCTATTGGAAAGACCTAGAGGTCCGCTCTGCAATCGACGTGATGCACGTGACAAAGAATCTTTGCGTGAACCTGCTAGGCTTCTTGGGAGTGTATGGGAAGACAGAAGATACATCGGAGGCACGGGAGGAACAGCAACGTGTGCATGAAAAAGACGGCATGCATCCAAAGCAGTATGAAGGTCCTGCCAGCTACGCTCTTACCAAAGAAGAGAAGGAAATCTTCTTTGAATGCCTGCTCAGTATGAAGGTCCCGTCTGGCTTCTCGTCTAATATAAAGGGAATAATAAATATGGCAGAGAAAAAGTTCCAGAACCTAAAGTCTCATGACTGCCACGTGATTATGACGCAACTACTTCCGGTTGCATTGAGGGGGCTTCTACCGGAAAATGTTCGATTAGCCATTGTGAAGCTATGTGCATTCCTCAAAGTCAAGGCTGAACCAAGCACCCTGTTAAACGATGAAGATTATCCATGGTTACGGCGCAATAATCAAAGGACACAAGCGAAGAAAAAGTGAAGACTTTCTCTCCACAACTATATCATTGCAGTTACATGTGAAGAAATTAAATGTCTTTTGTAACGGATGAGTTTTCGTCCGAAACCCTGATACTTCGAAAGAGATTGTCCGTTTTGTACATGAAGTGCATCCAGTTTTTGCCGTAACCCTCTCAACTTTTTATAACATGCATGCTATGTGGGTGAAATGATGATAACATGCCAACTTTCAACCTTTTCAGAGCTCATTTGTAGTGCTTTTCAATTTCAGGGTCATTTAGCTCAAAAAAAATCAGTAAATGCATGAAAAATACCAATTGAAGTCAAAAAGGGTTGAAAACTGATGATGTGGCTTTGAATGGTGCATTTTGAACACACAAAAAGTCTGGAATTGAAATAAGTTCAAAAAAATGAAATCCCTTTGTAACAGATGAGTTTTCGTCCGAAACCCTGATACTTCGAAAGAGATTCTCCGTTTTGTACACGAAGTGCATCCAGTTTTTGCCGTAACCCTCTCAACTTTTTATAACATGCTATGTGGGTGAAATGATGATACCATGCCAACTTTCAACCTTTTTAGAGTTCATTTGTAGTGCTTTTCAATTTCAGGGTCATTTAGCTCAACAAAAATCAGTAAATGCATGAAAAATACCAAATGAAATCAGAAAGGGTTGAAAACTGATGATGTGTCTTTGAATGGTGCATTTTGAACACACAAAAAGTCTGGAATTCAAATAAGTTCAAAAAAGTGAAATCCCTTTGTAACAGATGAGTTATCGTCCGAAACCCTGATACTTCGAAAGAGATTCTCCGTTTTGTACACGAAGTGCATCCAGTTTTTGCTGTAACCCTCTCAACTTTTTATAACATGCTATGTGGGTGAAATGATGATACCATGCCAACTTTCAACCTTTTTAGAGTTCATTTGTAGTGCTTTTCAATTTCAGGGTCATTTAGCTCAAAAAAAAATCAGTAAATGCATGAAAAATACCAAATGAAGTCAGAAAGGGTTGAAAACTGATGATGTGGCTTTGAATGGTGCATTTTGAACACACAAAAAGTCTGGAGTTCAAATAAGTTCAAAAAAATGAAATCCCTTTGTAACAGATGAGTTTTCGTCCGAAACCCTGATACTTCGAAAGAGATTGTCCATTTTGTACACGAAGTGCATCCAGTTTTTGCCGTAACCCTCTCAACTTTTTAGCACATGCTATGTGGGTGAAATGATGATACCATGCCAACTTTCAACCTTTTTAGAGTTCATTTGTAGTGCTTTTCAATTTCAGGGTCATTTAGCTCAAAAAAATCAGTAAATGCATGAAAAATACCAAATGAAATCATAAAGGATTGAAAACTGATGATGTGGCTTTGAATGGTGCATTTTAAACACAAAAAAAGTCTGGAATTCAAATAAGTTCAAAAAAATGAAATCCCTTTGTAACAGATGAGTTTTCGTCCGAAACCCTGATACTTCGAAAGAGATTGTCCATTTTGTACACGAAGTGCATCCAGTTTTTGCCATAACCCTCTCAACTTTTTATAACATGCTATGTGGGTGAAATGATGATACCATGCCAACTTTCAACCTTTTCAGAGTTCATTTGAAGTGATTTTCAATTTCAGGGTCATTTAGCTCAAAGAATGAACTAATAGCAAAAAGAATGAACTAGAAAACCTTTATGAAACTCTAATAGCAAAAATAATGAAATAAAAATAATCAATTAAAAAATTCTGTTATGATGAACTTAAATAAAACTATAATATTCTTCAATAGCAAAAAGAATCACTCAAAAACTCTAAGTATTTTTTCGTTAGAATTTTCATAAAGTATTTTTTCGTTATAATTTTTGTGACGTCAAGCAAAAAGAATCACTCAAAAACTCTAAGTATTTAGTTGTAAGTAGAAACAAAAGAAAATAAATAAAGCAAAAAAAACAAAAGAAAATAAATAAGGCAAAAAAAAAGAAAATAAATAAGGCAAAAAAAACAAAAGAAAATAAATAAAGCAAAAAAATCAAAAGAAAATAAATAAAGCAAAAAAAAACAAAAGAAAATAAATAAAGCAAAAAAACAAAAGAAAATAAATAAGGCAAAAAAAAATAAAGCAAAAAAACAAAAAAAAAAATAAAGCAAAAAAAAATGCCGCCTACTGGGCCACCACGGCCTGAATACGACTAGAAACATAACAAGCCTGTTGGGCCAGGATTCAGGCCCGCAGAAGGCCCAGTAGGCCCACAGGCAGAGGTCTATGCGATTAGGCCCGTAAGCCTGCTGTTGAGAGGAGCTCGAGAGGGTTTGCGCAGCAGCGCTTATAAACCACTCTCGAGCCCTCTCAGCTAGCGAGGTGGGACTAAACTTTTGGCCCCGGGCAGCACCACCTTTTGGTCTCGGTTCGTCGCACCAACCGGGACCAATGCCCACCTTTGGTCCCGGTTGGTAGCACCAACCGGGACCAATGCCACCCTTTAGTCCCGGTTGGTGCCACCAACCGGGACCAAAGGTCTCTGCTTCCCGCCCTTTGGGCTGCTGAAAAGAGACCTTTGGTCCCGGTTGGTGGAACCAACCGGGACTAAAGGTGGGCATTGGTCCCGGTTGGTGGCACCAACCGGGACCAATGCTTCTTGTATATAAGAAAACCCTTAGAAAATTTCAGTTTTCATCTACCAGTTGCCCCGAGCCGCCGTCCTCGTCCCCGTCGCCTCCCCGAGCCGCCGTCCTCGTCACCGGCCCCGTCGCCTCCCCGAGCCGCCGTCCTCGTCGCCGGCCCCGTCGCCTCCCCGAGCCGCCGTCCTCGTCCCCGTCGCCTCCCCGTCTCCGCCGTCCTCGTCGCCTCCCCGCCGCCGCCATCCTCGTCCCCGTCGCCTCCCCGTCGCCTCCCCGTCGCCGCCGTCCTCGTCGCCTCCCCGTCACCTCCCCGAGCCGCCATCCTCGTCCCTGTCGCCGCCGTCCTCGTCCCCGTCGCCTCCCCGTCGCGTCCCTGAGCCGCCGTCCTCGTCCCCGTCCCTGTCGCCTCCCCGAGCCGTCGTCCTCGTCCCTGTCGCCGCTGTCCTCGTCCCCGTCACCGGCCTCCAGCCATCGCCGCACCCCCCCCCCCCCAAGTGAGCCCCCCTGCTCCCCCTCACCGCGTATATGTGTGTATATGTTCATGTATATGTTTTTTTCGGGCATGTATATGTGTATATGTTCATGTATATGTTTTTTTTCATTTATGTATATATGTTCATGTATATGTTTTTTTTTCATGTATATGTATATATGTTCATGTATATGTGTGTATATGTTCATGTAAAAAGTCTTCGTTGTTTTTCGTATGTACGAAAATGTAGAGTGAAAACGAAAACAAACATATAAGAAAAAACAAAGGAAAAAATGAAGAAGGAAAAGAAAACCGCCCGGCCCGGCCACCACCGCATTTTCATAAAGTTTTTCCACCGAGTCCACGTCGCACCGAGCACCCGCGGCGAAGCAAGTCTTTTTTTGAAGGTAGTTTTTTTGTTAAATGAAAATGTTGGCATCGGCTCTATCATCACGTTGGCATCAACTCTATCTATCAACAAGGCCACGGGAGCACCCCGGCCCCCTATCATCACGTTGGCATCGGCTCCCCGAGAGTTTTCCAACGGATCCGGAATGTATGTCGTTGTTGATATACCCCATCCCCGATAACTTCGACATGAGGGGGGGGGTCGATATACCCCCTCCCCGATAACATTTTTTTCTAAGTTACTAAGGTAAAATGTTCACCCCCCTCTCGATATACCAGGCGACCAACTCTTGAGGCCACCCAAACCCTAGAAAAAAGCGTTGTCGATATACCCCCTCCCCGATAACATTTTTTTTCTAAGTTACTAAGGTAAAATGTTCATATAGAAAACTCCGGTAATATAGATTTATCAAGAATGCCCCCATTATGGATGTGCACAAGTTGATCCAATTTTTTTCTGATCCCATCTATATATATATTCTTCTATATGTCATGTTGTGTGTCAAAGTATTGAAGAAATCCATGGCTTCATCATTAGCCGAAAGTAACCGGCGTATGATGTTACGAAGCTCTTCAAAGTAGTTTTGGAATGGAGTTCCGGATAGAATAATTTGCTTTTTGGTATGAATTTTAGCAACGGCCTTCCAAATAGTGATATTCGGAAGGCTCTTGCTGAACTTCGTACCAAAAAGCTAATTATCCTATCCGGGACTCCGTTCCAAAACAATTTTGGAGAGCTTCGTACCATTATGCGCCTGTTACTTCCGGCTAATGATGAAGCCGTGGTTTTCTTGAATCCTTTGACACTAGACAATGTGACATATAGAAGGGTAGATGAGATCAGGAAAAATATGGACCATTTTCTGCACATCCAGAATGGCGCCATTTTGTTAAATCCCTAAAAGGTTAAGAGAATCCCGGCCCTCTCGCCCTACCCAATAAACTCTCGAGGCCACCCAAACCCTAGAAGAAAGAGCGTTGTCGATCTCCTACCCCCTCCCGTCCCTACCCGATAAACTCTCGAGGCCACCCAAACCCTAGAAGAAAGAGCATTGTCGAGGCCACCCCAAACCCTAGAAGTGTTGTTGAGGCCACCCCAAACAGGACGTCGGACATTCATGATAGAGGCGGTCCGGACGTCGGACAACATTCATGTTTGTATATTAATTGCCATGTGGCCATAGAGGGGGGGCGTCGGACATTCATGAGAGAGGCGACCAACTCTCGAGAGAGGCAACCAACTCTTGAGGCCACCCAAACCCTAGAAAAAAAGCATTGTCGTGGCCACTAATATATCCATCTCTCATGTTTGTATATTGTCATGTTGTAATATTTGCAGAAACTATGGATCAAAGAGACTTGGAACAAGAACAGTTGTTGGGGGAGATAATCCTCGCCGGAGGTGATCCCTTGTCGTTTCTCAACGACACCGATGGTACGGAAGGAGAGGATCACGGCTCCACTGATCGAACAATGGAGGAGGAAGGACATGATCATGATGGCTCCGGCGACCGAACGGAGGAGGGTGCTGTTGCAAAGTCCGGCGAGGTATATATATTAATTAAACCTGTGCTGACTAGCTAATTGATGCATTAACTGGTTTGGTATGTACATATATTAACTCTTCTTTCTTCTTTTATAGCCCTCCGGATTGAGCCGAACTTCGGTAACGAGACGAGGCCCGAAGAAGAGGTTGCGCAAGGATGAAAGATTCACGATCACAGCACTCGCGGACGATGGCCTACCGATTGAACCCAAGCGGACCAAGGATGCATTTGCTGCTCAGTGCGGAGCTATTGTTAGGGACAACATCCCGATCAGCATCAAGCAATGGAATAAGCCTAAGGACGACGCCCCTGAAGGTGATTATGTCACCGATAGATAGAAAGATGATCTTTGGACCGCGCTGAAGGCAAATTTCACCCTACCGCCAGAGGAGGATCCGAATAAGCCAGTTATAGAGCCACTGGTCAAGGCGTGTGCTCTTAAGAAGATGGCAGATCTATTCAGGAGGTGGAAGAATGAGTTGAAATCAAAGTTTGTCGACAAAGGTGAGACTCCAGAATTCATCGGCCGATTTGAGAAGATAAGAGATCAATGGCCCGCATTTGTGGCCTACAAGACATCAGACAAGAGTAAGAAAATGTCAGAGACAAACAAGAACAACGCTGCAAAGAAGCAGTATCACCATCACACGGGGTCAGGTGGCTACCTCAAAGCCCGGCCGTTGTGGGACAAAGCTGAGAAAGACCAGATTGCTAAAGGGGTCGAACCAGAGACATTGAACTGGCCAGACCGTTCAAGGACTTGGTTCTTCGGGGTTGGGGGAACTTTGGACCCTGAAACAGGGAAGTGCCATTGGACGGACGAGCAACTTGCAATACCCGTCACGAAGCTTCAGAAGTATATCACCGCAGCGCAGGAAGGGACGTTCATTCCCGACAGAGAGAAGGACGAGCTGACTGAGGCCTTAGGGAATGTTGAGCACCCTGGACGAACACGAGGCACACCAGGCTCCGTTCCGTGGAAGGTTGGGTTTCCCGATGCAGGCGGTTACAGAAGCCGGGAGAGAAAGAGGAAAGCGGAGCTGAGCGACATGCAGAAGATGAGTGCAAGACTACAAAAGGTAGAGGAAGAACTTGAGAGCCAGCGAGCTGCCGGCCAACTTGAGAACATGAGGCACGAAGCTACCCCAGAAGCTACCCCGCCATCTCAGCGGAGAAGCAGCGTGGCTTCCACGGACCCCGTTCAGCCTGACTTCACGGCTCCTATCTACCCCGTGGATACTATCACGGAGGCTCAACATTGCGAGCTTATGACGAAATACCGGAACCTCACTTTCAAGGCGGCTGTCTGCTCTGTTGCACCTCCTCAACCCAACGGAACTTATCACTGCCTTCCGATTCCACATGGCTATGCTGTTGTGATGGTGGATGCAGTAATGGAGGGATTTGAGGAGCTCGAGCTTGACCACTCTACAGGTGAAGGGGAGAATCAGCTGGTTAGTGCTTTGAGGAGTACATGTCTATGGCAGAAGGAGTACATCAAGCTTCCAAACTGGACGCCTCCACCTCCTCCTCCTCCTCCTCCGGCGAGTCAGGGCACTCCGCCTCCTCCTCCTCCTCCTCCTCCAGCGAGTGATCAGGGCACTCCGCCTCCTTCTCCGGCTCCTCCGACGCATGAGGCCACTCCGCCTCCTCCTTCGCCTACTCCGGCATGAAGGAGCAGTCCGCCTCCTCCTCCGCCTCGTCGGCAACGGCGGAAGACAGCCGCCGCCACTCCGGCTCCTCCGGTGCGTCGGAGCAGTCCGCCTCCTTCTCCGCCTCATCAGCAACGACAGAAGAGAGACGCCGCCGCTCCGGCGGGTAGCAGTACAAGCAAAGGCCAGAGGTAATTCAGATACGGTCCATCTCTCAAGGAAACGGAAAAGTTACCATATGAGAGGACCGACAAGGAAAACGAGGACATCTGTCATGCCCAAGTGAGGGACCATTTTGCAAAGAAAACTCCACCTCCGAAGGAGAAGCTAGATCCGGTGATAGTGAAGCGCACTATCGATGCCCTGAAGCAACCACCACCGCCTCCGCCGCAATCCAACTATGACCGCATTATTCGAAAGACATATGATGAAGCACGGCGGTCGGGAAGTACTTCCAGTGATGCAAGGTTAGCAGAATGAAGAAGTGGGAAAACAATTCCCCAGCTCGGCGAACAGGAGAAGAAATCGTGCCCCTCGCTCAAGGTGTCTAGCGATATCATCACTAATCATCCGGGGATGGTGCTCGGTACCAATCCCGGTGATTACTTGGGGGATGATATAATTTTTGAAATGGCTGAGGTAAAAGAAGAATATAAATACGTGCACGAGAAGCCTCTCGTCAAACCTGATCATCCTCCTCTAACAACGATGATGTACAAATTGCATGAGTGGTACTTGGAAACCTGTAGGAAGAATGGGTCCGATAGTTTGCTGGTGAGAATTAAAGATGAGCACGACCTCATTGGAGTCGACCTGCTGCTTGTTGAATTTGTGGAGTTATTTCAGTTATTCAATCAAATGGCCCTCGACAAACAAATCATGACTTGCTACTGTCTGTAAGTATTACTTCTGTAATTAAGTCTCTAGCTCAGCTCGTTCATTGCATGTATATATAATTATCCTCACTATATTATGCAGATTGAAGATCGTCGAATGCAAAAAAAGACAAATCTATGACATTGGGTTCATTAGCCCAAATACCGTAAATGAATGGGCGGTACAAGAAAGAGTTAAAGATACCAAGGAAAACTTGCTAAAAGCATTCCTTCGACATCAAAACAAAAGGGAAATACTTTTTCCTTACCACTTCAAGTGAGTGTTACTATCTTGTGCATATTCGGTTTCGCTTACTCGAGGTTAAGTACTATAATTGATGAGTTATGTGTGCGCAGTTTCCACTATATTCTGCTATCCATTAATCTTGACGGGGGAGTAGTAACTGTCTTTGACTCGAGACGTAAAGATCCGAAGGATTATGCGGACATGACTGCAATGCTCCAGAAGTAAGTTCAATCAATACCGGGACCATATCAGCAACTTTCGTTCATTTCCTGAAATCAAGTAATCATTTTCTTTGCCTAGCAGGGTTTGGAAACAGTTCACCGGACAGGTTCCGGGTCTGAAGAACGAGCTGCGATTTACACACCCCAAAGTAAGTAGTACTAGCTAGTTCCGCGCATCTCTAATTGATTCCAGTTTCATCAATACCATTATCGTGCTTGATTATCAGTTTGATTGAACTCTATTCTCGTAATGTTCTTGTGGAAGGAATCCGGAAATAATTTATGTGGATACTATGTTTGCGAGTACATTCGCCACAGGACCTCTAAGCGGGGCAGATCTGAAGAACAATTTGAAGTATGTAAACAATATTCACATTTTTTTTATTACCATCAATTGTGTTGAGTTTCATTCATATATATGTATTGACCCCCTTCTTTAAATTAGATCTGGCAGATGCGGGATGAACTCCTACCACATGATCGCATACGAGCAATTCAAGAGGAATTGGCGGGATTCTTTCTTGACCACGTCATACATGAAAAGGGAGAATACCATGCGGAAATTCAATGGAAGTTTGGCGCTTGATGATGTCATGGATGTTATATTGTATATATGTAGTAGCGTCGGATAGATTTACAAAAACTTGTTGTTCGAAAAAGCACGGAGAAAGAGAGGTCACTTCTCTCTGTATATGTTCATGACGATCTTGTGTAATTAATGGTTTCCTTCATTTGCTTACTAGCTAGCGTCGAGTTCTCTCTATATGTAGTAGCTAGCGTCGACCAAGCACGGAGAAAGAGAGGTCACTTCTTTCTATTAGCTAGCTAACACAATATGAAACCCCTAAAATCTCCAAAACCCCTAAACCACCCCTTTCGAAAAAAAAACAAAAACCCCAGCGCCTTTTGGTCCCGGTTGGTGTTACCAATCGGGACTAAAGGTCGTCCTGCCTGAGTTCTGCGAAGCGGCCACGTGGAGCTCCTTTAGTCCCAGTTGGTGTTACCAACCGGGACTAAAGGTCGTCCTGCCTGAGTGCTGCGAAGCGGCCACGTGGAGCTCCTTTAGTCCCGGTTGGTGTTACCAACCGGGACTAAAGGTCCTCCTGCCTAGGCTCCCCCCAGCGGCCACGTGGAGGGCCTTTGGTCCCGGTTCGTAAGCGAACCGGGACTAAAGGTTTTGGGCTTTAGTCCCGATTCCAGAACCGAGACAAATGGGCCTTACGAACCGAGACAAATGGGCCCTTTTGTACTAGTGGTATATGATTTAGATAGACACAGGGGCCATAGTTTTCACTAAAGGCTTCTCTCAAGAAAATAGCATACGGTGGGTAGACAAATTACTGTTGGGCAATTGATAGAAAAGCAAATAATCATGACGATATCCAAGGCAATGATCATGTATATAGGCATCACATCCAATACAAGTAGATCGACTCCTTCCTGCATCTACTACTATTACTCCACACATCGACCGCTATCCAGCATGCATTTAGTGTATTAAGTCCATAAAGAACGGAGTAACGCCTTAAGAATGATGACATGATGCAGACAAGATAAACTCACGTATGAATAAACCTCATCTTTTTACCCTTAATAGCAATGATACATACGTGTCATGTCCCTTTCTGTCACTGGGATTGAGCACCGCAAGATCGAACCCATTACAAAGCACCTCTTCCCATGGCAAGATAAATCAATCTAGTTGGCCAAACCAAATCAATAGATCGGAGAAGAAATACGAGGCTATAATAATCATGCATAAAAGAGTGCAGCAAAGACTCAAATACTATTCATGGATAATCTGATTATAAACTCACAATTCATCGGATCCCAACAAACACACCGCAAAAAGTGATTACATCGGATAGAACTCCAAGAACATCGAGGAGAACATTGTATTGAAGATCAAAAAGAGAGAAGAAGCCATCTAGCTACTAACTATGGACCCGAAGGTCTGTGGTAAACTACTCACACATCATCGGAAGGGCAGCAAGGTTGATGTAGAGCCCCTCCGTGATCAATTCCCCCTCCGGCAAAGTACCGGAGAAGGCCTCCAGATGGGATCTCCCGAGAACAGAAACTTGCGGTGGCGGAAAAAGTATTTCATCGACTCCCCTGAGGGTTTCTGATTTTTTGGGAATTTATAGTGGAGGAATTAGGTCAAACGGAGCTCTGTGGGCCCCACGAGGTACCAGGGCACGCCTTCCCCCTAGGCGCGCCCTGGTGCCTCGTGGGCACCCCCTGGGGCTTCTGGCCTCCTCCCGAAGCTTCTAGTGTTGTATATGTCCAGAAAAAAAATCTCCAAAAAGTTTCGTGACATTTGGACTTCGTTTGGTATTGATTTTCTGTAAAACAAAAAACAGGCAGAAAACAACAACTGGCACTGGGCACTAAGTTAATAGGTTAGTCCCAAAAAATGATATATAATTGCTATAAATGCATATAAAAACATCCAATATTGATAATATACCAGCATGGAACAATCAAAAATTATAGATACGTTGGAGACGTATCAGCATCCCCAAGCTTAATTCCTGCTCGTCCTCGAGTCGGTAAATGATAAAAACAGAATTTTTGATGTGGAATGCTGCCTATCATATTCATCATATATTCTTTTCTTTTATAGCATGGACATTGGACTTGAATGGTTCAAAGCAATAGTCTATAGTTTGACATAAAGATATAAATACTCAAGCATGCTAATGCTACTTGTAGCTTGCGTTGGTATTTTCCCCGAAGAGGAAGGGATGATGCAGCACAGTAAAGTAAGTATTTCCCTCAGTTATGAAACCAAGGTTATCGAACCAGTAGGAGAATCACACACCACCTCATTAGCAGCACCTGCACACAAACAACCAATCCTTGCACCCAACGCAAACAAGGGGTTGTCAATCCCTCGGCGGTAAGTTGCAAGATTAAATTGTATATGATAGATGGATAGATTGAAACAAAAATACAAAATAAAATAAATAAAAGAAAATTGCAGCAAGTATTTTTAGGGTTTTAGTAAATGATAAAGATAGACCCCGGGGCCATAGTTTTCACTAGAGGCTTCTCTCATGAAAATAGCATACGGTGGGTAGACAAATTACTGTTGGGCAATTGATAGAAAAGCAAATAATCATGATGATATCCAAGGCAATGATCATGTATATAGGCATCACGTCCAATACAAGTGGACCGACTCCTGCCTGCATCTACTACTATTACTCCACACATCGACCGCTATGCAGCATGCATATAGTGTATTAAGTCCATAAAAGAACGGAGTAACGCCTTAAGAATGATGACATGATGTAGACAAGATAAACTCACGTATGAATAAACCCCATCTTTTTACCCTTAATAGCAAGGATACATACGTTTTATGTCCCTTTCTGTCACTGGGATTGAGCACCGCAAGATCGAACCCATTACAAAGCACCTCTTCCCATGGCAAGATAAATCAATCTAGTTGGCCAAATCAAATCAATAGATCGGAGAAGAAATATGAGGCTATAAGAATCATGCATAAAAGAGTGCAGCAAAGACTCAAATATATTCATGGATAATCTGATTATAAACTCACAATTCATCGGATCCCAACAAACACATCGCAAAAAGTGATTACATCGGATAGAACTCCAAGAACATAGAGGAGAACATTATATTGAAGATCGAAAAGAGAGAAGTAGCCATCTAGCTACTAACTATGGACCCGAAGGTCTGTGGTAAACTACTCACGCATCATCGGAAGGGCAGCAAGGTTGATGTAGAGCCCCTCCGTGATCGATTCCCCCTCCGGCGGAGTGCTGGAAAAGGCCTCCAGATGGGATCTCTCGAGAACAGAAACTTGCGGTGGTGGAAAAAGTATTTCGTGGACTCCCCTAAGGGTTTCTAATTTTTTGGGAATTTATAGTGGAGGAATTAGGTCAAACGGAGCTCTGTGGGCCCCACGAGGTACCAGGGCACGCCTGCCCCCCCAGGCGCGCCCTGGTAGCTCGTGGGCACCTCCTGGGGCTTCTGGCCTCCTCCCGAAGCTTCTAGTGTTGTATATGCCCAGAAAAAAATCTCCAAAAAGTTTTGTGGTATTTGGACTTTGTTTGGTATTTATATTCTGTAAAACAAAAACATGGCAGAAAACAGCAACTGGCACTGGGCACTAAGTTAATAGTTTAGTCTCCAAAAATCTTATATTTACTAATTGGAGGCACCGTTCGAGCCTCCATGTTAATTCTAGGAAACTATCTACAATAGCCATTAGATCTTAATTGTACGTGTAGGATTAAACAAGATTGGAAATTTTATTTTATCTATTTAGCAGTCTGTACATTTTTTTAAGGGAAGCAGTCTGTACGTTAAAAGGGAGATTGGATCGGCCTAATTGTCCATGCGTGTTACACTAGGTAACGTGCAAAGTAAGATCATGTAGCAAATTAAATATATTTTTTCTGTCAACGTACTACCACACGTGCATGCGTGACACAGATATGTGGAGTATATACCCAAGTGTGTTGTGGGTACATCTAGCCATGTGAATTAGTTTTCTCATCCAAAAATCATCACGCACACTACCACAACGCAAATCACACTTACATATATACTCCCAAACTTTTATGTGATTTACATAGTGTTTTCTGAAAGTATTAAAAAAGGTGCAGAAAATTTTGTAACTCTATGTTCCAAGTACATGTAAAAAAGCCTAGAATATATTAATAAATCAAAATTGCTAAAACAAATATATGCAAAAAAAATCAAAATTGCGAGTGCAACAGAGGTCAGCTGATTTCAGAAGTGAGGGCATGCAGTTTAAGTTTCATCTATAAGATACTAAAAGAATAATCGAACAACAATGCGAGAATGCTTAATTAATTAAACATGTAATGTAGTAGTAGTCAAAGAAAAGTCGCTAAAGTAACGCATTTTTAAAGAATTCAAATTGCTAAACTTTGCAATGCATCAGAGCTCCGCTGATTCCAGAAGTGAGGGCATGCAATTTAAGTTTCGGATTTTAGATATTTATGGAATAACCGCACAAAAATGTGGGGACGCTTAATTAATTAAAACTATAAATTAGTAGTAGCCAAAGAAAAACATTGTCATTACTTTTCCCTGCGGCTCTGTTGGGATGTCATATGATCAATTTCCAAAAATGTAGAAACCAACATAAGAGATCTTATAGCTTTGATAAATTTACATGCCAGCTTAAAAATATTAAAGCAAACTTCCAAATTTTAAAATTGCGAGTGCAACAGAGGTCAGCTGATTTCATAATTGAGGGCATGCAGTTTAAGTTTCATCTATAAGATACTAAAAGAATAATCGAACAACAACGCGAGAATGCTTAATTAATTAAACATGTAATTTAGTAGTAGTCAAAGAAAATTCGCTAAAGTAACACATTTTTAAAGAATACAAATTGCTAAACTTTGCAATGCATCAGAGCTCCGCCGATTCCAGAAGTGAGGGCATGCAATTTAAGTTTCGGATTTTAGATATTTATGGAATAACCGCACAAAAATGTGGGGACGCTTAATTAATTAAAAATATAAATTAGTAGTAGCCAAAGAAAAACATCGTCATTACTTTTCCCAGTGGCTCTGTTGGGATGTCATATGATCAATTTCCAAAAATGTAGAAACCAACATAAGAGATCTTATAGCTTTGATAAATTTACATGCCAGATTAAAAATATTAAAGCAAACTTCCAAATTTTAATGATGAAATTTTAAAAATATACTGATGGCTTCTAGAACATTACAGTCGAAGGATAAGGTTGAACCGAACCATGGCCCGTAGCAAGGCATGTAGCTCACCGACATGCTGAAGTGATGACAACTTGACTGGTGGGAGTAGCGGTTAGGTGGATAGGTTTATATGTGTGTGAGTGCGCGCGTGTGACACACACACACACACAAATGCTTGATAGAGAGCGAGAGAGGGAGGGAGCACATGTAGATAGGGCTGAGAGTGATCACATGAACTAACTCCTGCGAGAATAGTTCTAGGTCACCTATGTTTTTATGGAATATTTTAATCATACGTACCAAGTAGATGCAAGAAGTAACTGCCCAGTAATAACCGGTAGAGAGCAAAATCATATATGTTATATGTGTAATAATATTAAATAGCAAACGTTTTCAATTTTTTTAGTAATTACTAGAGTTAGGAACCGTTAAATAGATATAACTGTGTCATCACTTTTTTTCTGGCACAATGCTTAATACAAAAATTCCAACACTATAAAATGACCCACTATGTTCTGAGTTTATTCATAATGGGAAGTAGGGAAATGTAATATTGTATACGCTACGAAAATAAGTAGAAAATATATATATAAATATTTCTACTTCTATTTCTACAAGATTCAAAGAAACAATATTTATAAGACTTTTTATGTACTAGCCCGTGCAGGAGCACGGGTTGATGACTAGTGATATATAATTGCTGTAAATGTATATAAAAACATCCAAGATTGATAATATAACAGCATGGAACAATCAAAAATTATAGATACGTTGGAGACGTATCAGCATCCCCAAGCTTAATTCCTGCTTGTCCTCGAGTAGGTAAATGATAAAAACAGAATTTTTGATGTGGAATGCTGCCTATCATATTCATCATATATTCTTTTCTTTTGTAGCATGGACATTGGACTTGAATGATTCAAAGCAACAGTCTATAATTTGACATGAAGATATAAATACTCAAGCATATTAACAAGCAACCATGTCTTTCAAAATATCAACGCTAAAGAAAGTTATCCCTAGCCCATTATGCTCAATCATTGATCCATTCATGAAACATACTCAAATTGATCCTAGGAAAGTGTGTCCGGCCGGAGTTAATCGAGCGTGTTGGGTAACAGTAGTGCACCCCTGCAGGGATGATTATCTATTCGAATAGCCGTGTCCACGGTAACAGGCTGCTCAGTGTTGTATCCCGATCTATTACAACTTGAACTGGATACATGTTAATTAATTGTAAGCTCCGGGATCACTTTCTCGCAGGGAGTCGAGGAAGGATTTCTAGGCTTTGCTACTACATGCTTGTTACCTAAGTTTTGTTGCTAATCTGCACTCTTCTTATGCTGCAAGACCGCTGAAGATGCTAGTCTTCGATAGGCTAGGCTCTCTCTCTCTATTCTGGCATTTCTGCAGTCTAGTCCACATATATAGCCCTTCTTTGATACCGATGCATAAGTAGAATAGCTCTGATGTAAGTCTTGCGAGTACTTTGGATGAGTACTCACGGTTGCTTTGCTCCCCTTTTTCCCCCATGCCCGATTGCTGCGACCAGATGATGGAGCCCCGGAGTCAGCCCCCCCAGTCGACGACTACTACTACACTTCCGGAGGAGCCTACTACTACGTGGAGACCGCCGATGACCAGGAGTAGTTTAGGAGGCTCCCAGGCAGGAGGCCTGTGCCTTTTCCATCCAGTGTTTTGTTTTGCCCTGCCTGTTTAAGGCCTATCTGTTTAACTTTTATATCTGTACTCAGATATCTAATGCTTTCGCTGATGCTTGTATGACATCGAGCTTATGTATTCGAGCCCTCGAGGCCCCTGGTTTGTAATATAAAGCTTGAATTATTTTATTTTGTGTCTAGAGTTGTGTTGTGATATCTTCAAGTGAGTCCCTAGGCTTGATCGTGTGCATTTGCGTGTATGATTAGCGCACGATTAAGTCAGGGGCCTCTCAGGTTGGTATCAGAGCCGACTGCCTGTAGGAAGCCCCTTTCCAACTCCTTGGCCGAAGTTGAGTCTAGTCTTTGAAAAATTGTTTTACTAACATGGCTGTGTGGCTTACGGGCCCACATCGCCAATGGGTGGTATTAGGATCTTTTATTCCTCTTCTTTACTCTGGGACTCTGACCTCTCTTCTTTTCGGGTTAAATGATTTTGCTAACACTAACATTAGGTTCTCGTATTCACATTCACCCGGAGAGCTGGATTGTCTGCAACTAATCCTTTCCTTTGGTTTGATTAATATGATAATCATATTTTCCTTTCCATTGGTCTGTTTAACCTTTCTTATAATCCAGCTTTTATCTGAGCAGTGATAATTCCCTGCTTAAGTCAACAACCCCAAATAAAGCCTTGTTACTATTGTCGATGACATTCCGGTAACCACCGATGGACGAGAACCTTGCCTATTGGTCCGCCTCGTTTTAACGAGCAGGAAAATGGTTCTCTTCGTTCCTCCCGACTCAATGCAACTCCACAGGATCGAAACCTGACTCTCCTATACCTCCTTGATCCCGAAGATGCCCCTTACCTCCACCTCTTAAATCTCGAGACGAGATTTCTTGTAGTGGGGGAGATTTGTAACATCCCCAGACCTTAACCCTGCCATTTTGCTAATTAATTGGCCATGTCATCAAGATCATCCTAAATAAATTGCATTTAGAGAGTAATCCAACTTCAAATTCAAATTTAAAATAAAGTCAAAATTAAAAGTTATCCAAACAGTAGAATAAAAATGTTCATAATATTGCATATAAGTCCAGAGCAATTATAAAAATAAAACCAACACTGTTAAAATTCCCAAGTTGACCCTAGCATTTAAAACAATGCTATTCCAGCAATTTAAAATGCAAATTCATTTATGAAAATTTCAAATGGATTCAACTAAACCCCCCAAACTTTTGTGAAGTGTCTAAAAATGCACTAGATTTAATGGGCCATGTCCCATATTTTTCCTAAGCCTTTTGGATACCCTAATATTTCCCTAACCCTCTCTGTTTTTAGCAAAAAGGGAAAAACAGAAAATTGGAAAAAGAACAGAAACTTACCTGACCTCTGGGCCGCAGCTACAGGCTGGCCCAGCCCACCTGCGGCCTCCTCCCACCTGCTCCCGCCTCGCTGTCGCCGCAGCCATGGCCGAGCGCGCGTGGCTCCGGCCACAGCTCACCATGGCGACGGAGCAGGTGAGCGAGGGGATAAGGTCTCGCCCCTGCTTCCCCCTGGACGCCCTCACCTCTCCTCTCCCTCTCTCCCTCGCTCAGCGACCTTCCCCTCCTCCTCTCTCTCGTGCCCGTGCGCTGCCATCGCCGCCGTTCGTCTCCGACGCGGCCAACGCCGTCCCCGAATCCCTCCGATGTGTCAGCCGTCTCCGCCGAGCTCGACTACTCCTCCTGCACCGCCACATCGAGCTCGGGGAGCCCTACCTCGTCGGGATCGAGCCGCCCCTCTCTCTTCGGACTCCGGCGATCCCCGGCAAGTTCTGCTGCTACTAAGCATCCCGAGGGCCACCGTGAGCCGCGCTATAAGCCACTGCCCTCCTCTCCTCCCTCTGGCTCGTTCTCTCGCGCCGTAGATAGCCGTGCGTGATGTGCCGCCATTGGCCGAGCTCACCGCCGCACGAGCTCGTCGCCGACTACGATCCAGTGCCCGCACGCCCGCGCAATCTTGTCCATCGAGCTTGCACGCTCGCGTAGATCACCCCCGCACTTTTAGTTCGAGCAAACGCGCGCTCGTCGCCGGCATCGTTTTCAGTGGCCCCATCTCCGGCCAGTACCACCATTGGACGCGCGGTGGAGTGGCCATTTGAAAGAACCCACCCGCGCGCAAAACGAGCCACTTTGGGCGATTCCCAAGCCTCGTCGGCGAGGAACCGCCGTGGAAGAGCTCACCGGCGTCACTCTGGCATCGGCACTGACCTGGCCGCCCACGTGGCACCGCTTGGGTCGCTGGCAGCTGGGCCCCGCGCGCCCAGTTGACCGCGTTGACCAAGTCAACTTGCTGACGTGGCATCTACGATCGCTGACAAGTGGGCCCCCTTAGGTTGATTAATCTAATTAAACTATTTTCTAATTAAACTTAATTAATTAACCTAATTAGACACTGACAGGTTGGGCCCACTCACTAATTAACTTCTGTTAGTTTAAATTAACCTCTAATCAGCTCTGAGTCACTGACCAGTGGGACCTACTGGTTTGGTTTGACCCGGGTCAGCTCAGTTGACTGGATGACGTCATCCTGACATCATGCTTACGTCATCAGACACTGTTTCGGATAATTCGGAATATATTAATTAAAATAATTCCAGAAATTTCAGAAAATAGTTTAAATCTTTGAAAAATCAAAAATAAACCATAACTCGGATCGAAAAACTTTTTCATGAAAGTTGATCAGAAAAACGAGACGAATCCGAATATGTGGTCAAAATGCTTGACCATCACTCCTAACTACCTGAACATGGAACCTTCCCCTCCGGTTCAGTATACCGAAATCAGCCTAAACGCCGGGAAAATATCCCAGATATTTTCCCGTTTCATCTGCGACATGTAGCACTTCATTAGGTCACCTCCGGCACTGCATTTTGCCATGCCATGCACCGTGTTGCATTTTATTGCTTTTATTTATTGTTTCTTCTCTCTCTTCTTATCCGATAGCCACCGAGACCGACGCCGCCTAGCAGGACTGCTACTCCGTCGACGACCCATCTTTTGCCGCAGAGCAACCAGGCAAGCAACCCCCCTTGACGCATGCCTATATCACCTATTCTTTCTCCCTCCTGCTTGCATTAGATTTTGCTACTGCTTTTGATTGATCCTATTCTGTTGCATTGCCTGTTTATTGTAACTTCTGTTGATACTTCACCTGATATCCTAAATGCCTAGTGTTGGTTGGTAATCCATCTCTGGCCCCTCTTCCTTGTTCTAGTTGCCTCACTTAGTTACCAGTGCCCTGATCGATGTGATCGACGGGCTAAGACCAGCACAGCACCACACACCCCTAAGCTGCTTGACTCTGCAGGGCTAACATCGAGTGTCGAGGGTGATACCTCTTATATCACTCCTGATGCTGCCTCTGTAGTATAGCTAGTTGGTTGTGGGCTACGAGGGTGATTCCACTTCCACCACCTCCGACAAGCTTCTGTCGTGCAACTCCGCAAGAGTGAATCCATCGAGGGTGATTCCTCCGGTTTCACCTTGACGGGTACATTGAGTGGGAATCCAATGAGGGTGATTCCTCGGATTTCCCCCTCGATGTTACGGACACACGGTTACATTACATTGTTGCCCCTTTAACTGTTACTGCGGGACTGAAGGGACAGGCGGTACCACCCCGGTAAAGGTGGACCCGAGTTCCCGACAGTTTCCTGGGAAGACGGGTTGACCTGGAGGGCACCCGCAAGATAATTACGAGGCACGGCTGGGCAGGCAGAGACCGCCCTAGAGAGGGATGGGCCTGGCCTTTGTTGCACTTCCTCGAGACGGGGCGACAGGAGTACTGATCGTCACCGCGAGCTCCTAATAACACGCTTAACGGATTTGGCTATTTGATCTGAGTTGGCCACTGTCCTATACGCACTACCACCACGCGGGATAATGGTTTAATGGGGCCCTCGGCGCCGTATGTATCAGCCGAAAGCTCTGTCAGACATCCAGTTCAGCATTGCGGCCGGGACAGACCGGCGCCATCCAGGACAGGGGTAGTGCCTGGCTTCACCCTGCACGCAACGACCCAGAGTGCAAAGGGCGATGAGCCCAGGACCCCTGAGCACTTAGGATGTAGACCGGCGGGGACCTCTCTGCTGAGCTCTAGGTAGGGCTACGGTGTGTCGATCAGCCAAGGCCGGGCATGACCCAAGAAAGTGTGTCCGGCCAGAGTTAATCGAGCGTGTTGGGTAACAGTAGTGCACCCATGCAGGGATGATTATCTATTCGAATAGCCGTGTCCACGGTAATAGGACGCTCAGTGTTGTATCCCGATCTATTACAACTTGAACTGGATACATGTTAATTAATTGTAAGCTCCGGGATCGCTTTATCGCAGGGAGTCGAGGAAGGATCTCTAGGCTTTGCTACTACATGCTTGTTACCTAAGTTTTGTTGCTAATCTGCACTCTTCTTATGCTGCAAGACCGCTGAAGATGCTAGTCTTCGATAGGCTAGGCTCTCTCTCTATTCTGGCATTTCTGCAGTCTAGTCCACATATACAACCCTTCTTTGATACCGATGCATAAGTAGAATAGCTCTGATGTAAGTCTTGCGAGTACTTTGGATGAGTACTCACGGTTGCTTTGCTCCCCTTTTCCCCCCATGCTCGATTGCTGCGACCAGATGATGGAGCCCCGGAGTCAGCCCCCCCAGTCGACGACTACTACTACACTTCCGGAGGAGCCTACTACTACATGGAGACCGCCGACGACTAGGAGTAGTTTAGGAGGCTCCCAGGCAGGAGGCCTGCGCCTTTTCGATCCAGTGTTTTGTTTTGCCCCGCCTGTTTAAGGCCTATCTATTTAACTTTTATATCTGTACTCAGATATCTAATGCTTTCCCATATGCTTGTATGACATCGAGCTTATGTATTCGATCCCTCGAGGCCCCTGGCTTGTAATATAAAGCTTGAATTATTTTATTTTGTGTCTAGAGTTGTGTTGTGATATCTTCAAGTGAGTCCTTAGGCTTGATCGTGTGCATTTGCGTGTATGATTAGCGCACGATTAAGTCGGGGGTGTCATATGCATTGAACATAACTAACACCGAATAATGCACCATAAGTAGGATATAATTTCTTTGCATAACTATTGACTTAACGTGCATGCATAGGGAATCACAAACCTTAACACGAATATTCTTACTAAATCACAAGTACTCACTAACATGGCTCACATATTATCATCTCCATATCGCCAAACTATTGCAAGGAATCACACTTATCATATCCAATGATCTATATGAAAGTTTTTATTATATACGTCTTGAATATTCATCACTTTGGGACCAAATTCATATCTTGTGCAAATTACCATTACTTTCATCAACTCTCAAAAAGATATAAGTGAGGCATGAGAGTACAAATATTTCTTCAAAATTTTAATCTTATCAACTCTCAAAATAATATAAGTGAAGCATGAGAGTTTATTTCTTCAAAATTTAGCCACCACCGTGCTCAAAAAGATTTAAGTGAAGCACTAGAGCAACTGCCTAGCTCAAAAAATTTAAGTGAAGCACATAGAGTATTCTAACAAATTATGATGAACGTGTGGCTCTCTCAAAGTAGGTGTGTTCAGCAAGGATGATTGTGACAAACTAAAAAGCAAGCAAAGCAAAGACTCATATAATACAAGACGCTCCAAGCAAAACACATATCATGTGACGAATAAAAATATAGCTCCAAGTAAAATTACCTATGGTTGGTAGAAGAAAGAGGGGATGCCTTCCGGGGCATCCCCAAGCTTAGACGCTTGAGTCTTCCTTGAATATTACCTTGGGGTTCCATGGGCATCCCCAAGCTTAGTCTCTTGCCACTCCTTATTCCTTCATCCATCGTGATCTCACCCAAAACTTGAAAACTTCAATCACACAAAACTCAACAAAACCTTCGTGAGATCCGTTAGTATAACAAAATAAATCACTACTTTAAGTACTGTTGCAAACCCATTCATATTTTATTTTTGCATTATAGCTACTGTATTCTAACTTCTCCATGGCTTATACCCCCCGATACAATCCATAGTTTCATCAAAACAAGCAAGCAACACATCAAAAACAGAATCTGTCAAAAATAGAACAGTCTCTAGAAATCTATTTAAAATCCATACTTCTGTAACTCCAAAAATTCTGAAAAATTTGGAAAACGTGGGTAATTCATATACCAATACTTTGTAAAAAAATCAGATTTTTCTGACGCTCCAGTACAGAAACAAAATTCCAGGACTGGTCGCAAAACTTTCTGTTTTCCAAACAGCATCAATTATACTATATTCCAAATCATCCCAAAGGTTTTACTTGGCACAAACACTAACTAAAAACACAAATACTCAATCATAACAGTAGCATAAATATGAAAACTCACAATAACAGAAACAAATAATAAAAATTTATTTTATTCATTGGGTTGTCTCCCAACAAGCTCTTACTTTATAGCCATTAAGATAAGCATGAGATTTCAATGAGTCTCACATGAAAGATAATAAATGAAACACAAGAGAGCATCATGTAGCATGTGAAAAACACATTTAAGTCTAACATACTTCCTATGCATAGGCATTTTATAGGCAAACAAATTATCTAGACAAGCAAAACCTAGCATATGCAAGGAAGAGGAAAGAAACAATAACAATCTCAACATGAAGAGAGGTAATTTAGTAACATGAAAATTTCTACGACCATATTTTCCTCTCTCATAATAATTACATGTCGGATCATATTCAAATTCAATGATATAACTATCATAAACAATATTCTCTTTACGATCCACATGCATAAAATTTTTATAATCTTTCAAAATAGTGGGATTATCATCAACGAAAGTCATGACCTCTCCAAACCCACTTTCAATATTATTCCAAGCATTATTATCAATATCATATTCATCATGATGCTTAAATAAATTTTCAAGATCATAAAAAGCATTATCACCCCAATCATGATCATTGAAATAAGTAGTGGACATGACAAAATTATCATCCCCAAGCTTGTGGCTTTGCATATCATTAGCACAATTGACACTAATAGAATTTATAATAACATCATTGCAATCATGCTTTTCATTGAAGGAGCTATCATGAATCACTTTATAAATTTCTTCTTTCAGCACTTCATCACAATTTTCAGATTCATGATTTTCAAGCAAAACTTCATTGAGGAAATCAAGTGCACTCAACTCACTAGTAATTGGTTCATCATAATTGGGTCTTTTGAAAAGTTTAGCAAGTGTATGAGGATCCATATCAATAGATTTTTAGCAAGCGAAGTTGCAAGCAAATAGAAGGCACATGGCGACACAAGCAAAGATAGCAAACAAGCAAAAAGGCAAATGGAATTTTTTTTTGTATTTTTGTAAAAACTTTTTAGAAGTGGGGGAGATGAAAACGAGAGGCAAATAAAATAAATGCAAGGAGATGAGAGTTTATGCAAAAGGTACTTGATAGATGTTGATGATGTCTCCCCGGCAACGGCGCCAGAAATTCTTCCTACTACTTGTGATCTGCGTTGGTTATTCCCTGAAGAGGAAGGGAGATGCAGTACAGTAGAGATAAGTATTTCCCTCAGTTATGAAACCAAGGTTATCAATCCAGTAGGAGAATCACGCAACACCTCGTTAGCAGCACCTGCACACAAAGCAACAAATCCTTGCACCCAACGAAAACAAGGGGTTGTCAATCCCTCGGCAGTAAATTGCAAGATTAAATTGTATGTGATAGATAGATAGATTGAAACAAAAATACAAAATAAAATAAATAAGATAAAATTGCAGCAATATTTCTAGGGATTTAGTATATGATTTAGATAGACCCGGGGGCCATAGTTTTCACTAGAGGCTTCTCTCAAGAAAATAGCATACGGTGGGTAGACAAATTACTGTTGGGCAATTGATAGAAAAGCAAATAATCATGACGATATCCAAGGCAATGATCATGTATATAGGCATCACGTCCAATACAAGTAGACCGACTCCTGCCTGCATCTACTACTATTACTCCACACATCGACCGCTATCCAGCATGCATCTAGTGTATTAAGTCCATAAAGAACGGAGTAACGCCTTAAGAATGATGACATGATGTAGACAAGATAAACTCACGTATGAATAAACCCCATCTTTTTACCCTTAATAGCAATGATACATACGTGTCATGTCCCTTTCTGTCACTGGGATTGAGCACCGCAAGATCGAACCCATTACAAAGCACCTCTTCCCATGGCAAGATAAATCAATCTAGTTGGCCAAACCAAATCAATAGATCCGAGAAGAAATATGAGGCTATAATAATCATGCATAAAAGAGTGCAGCAAAGACTCAAATAATATTCATGGATAATCTGATCATAAACTCACAATTCATCAGATCCCAACAAACACACCGCAAAAAGTGATTACATAGAATGGAACTCCAAGAACATTGAGGAGAACATTGTATTGAAGATCAAAAAGAGAGAAGAAGCCATCTAGCTACTAACTATGGACCCGAAGGTCTGTGGTAAACTACTCATGCATCATCGGAAGGGCAGCAAGGTTGATGTAGAGCCCCTCCATGATCGATTCCCCCTCCGGCAGAGTACCGGAGAAGGTCTCCAGATGGGATCTCTCGAGAACAGAAACTTGCGGTGGCAGAAAAAGTTTTTCGTGGACTGCCCTGAGGGTTTCTGATTTTTTGGGAATTTATAGTGGAGGAATCAGGTCAAACGGAGCTCTGTGGGCCCCACGAGGTACCTGGGCGCGCCTGCCCCCCCAGGCTTGCCCTGGTGCCTCGTGGGCACCCCCTGGGGCTTCTGGCCTCCTCTCGAAGCTTCTAGTGTTGTATATGTCTAGAAAAAAATCTCCAAAAAGTTTCGTGACATTTGGACTTCGTTTGGTATTATTTTTCTGTAAAACAAAAAACAGGCAGAAAACAGCAACTGGCACTGGGCACTAAGTTAGTAGGTTAGTCCCAAAAATGATATATAATTGCTGTAAATGCATATAAAAACATCCAAGATTGATAATATAACAACATGGAACAAAAAAAAATTATAGATACGTTGGAGACGTATCACATCCTCAGACATGCCGAAGTCCCTCAGCATGGGCACCTCGTCTGTCGCGTCAGTGCGGTGATGTCTACTACACAACTTATTCTTGTATACTCGTGTTGGGCCTCCAAGCGCAGAGTTTTGTAGGACAGTAGCAATTTTCGCTCAACTGGATGACCTAAGGTTTATCAATCCGTGGGAGGCGTAGGATGAAGATGGTCTCTCTCAAACAACCCTGCAATTAAATACAAGAAATCTCTTGTGTCCCCAACACACCCAATAGAATGGTAAATTGTATAGGTGCACTAGTACGATGAAGAGATGTTGATACAAGCGTAGTATGGATAGTAGATATATGTTTTTGTAATCTGAAAATATAAAAACAGAAAGGTAGCAAGTGATAAAACGGAGCACAAACGGTATTGCAATGCTTAGAAACAAGGCCTAGGGTTCATTCTTTCGCTAGTGCAATCTCTCAACAGTGCTAACATAGTTGAATCATATAACAATCCCTTAACGTGCGACAAAGAATCACTCCAAAGTTCTTATCTAGCGGAGAACATAAGATGCAATTGTTTGTAGGGTACGAAACCACCTCAAAGTTATCCTTTTCGATCAATCTATTGAGCTATTCCTATAAGTGTCACGAACAGCCCTAGAGTTCATACTAAAATAACACCATATGATACGCATCAACCAACTCTAATGTCACCTAGATACTCCAATGTCACCACAAGTATCCGTGAGTCAATTATACGAAATGCATCAAACAACTTCAGATTCATAATATTCAATCCAACACAAAGAATTTCAAAGAGTGCCCCAAGATTTCTACCAGAGAAAGTATGACGAAAACGTGCATCAACCCCTATGCATTGATTACCCCAATGTCACCTCAGGAATCCGTGAGTTGAGTGCCAAAACATACATCAAGTGAATCAATATAATACCCCATTGTCACCACAGGTATTCATATGCAAGACATACATCAAGTGTTCTCAAATCCAACAAGTATTCAATCCGACAATAGTGAAACCTCAAAGGTAAAAACTCAATTCATCACAACAAGATAGAGAGGGAAAAACACAATATGATCCAACTATATTAACAAAGCTCACGGTACATCAAGATCGTGCCAAATCAAGAACACGAGAGAGAGAGAGAGAGAGAGAGAGAGATCAAACACATAGCTACTTGTACATACCCTCAGCCCCGAGGGTGAACTACTCCCTCCTCGTCATGGAGACCGCCGGGATGATGAAGATGGCCTCCGGTGATGATTCCCCCCTCCGGCAGGGTGCCGAAAAAGGGCTGTAGATGAGATCATGGAGGTACAGAGGCTTGCGGCGGCGGAGTCGAAGTTCTAGGGTTATTTCTGGGGGTTTTGGTATTTATAAGAATTTTTGGCGTTGGAATCACGCGAAGAGGGGCCACAGGGGGCCCACGAGGCACCAGGGTGCGGCCACCCCCTGGGCGTGCCCTGGTGGTTTGTGGGGCCCCTGTGGGTCTTCTGGTACTCTCCTGAAGCTTCCTGGGTCCCTTTCCTTCCAGAAAAATCGTTAAAAAGTTTCGCTGCATTTGGACTTCGTTTGATATGGATTTTCTAGAAAACCAAAAACAAGCAGAAAATAACAACTGGCACTAGGCACTAGGTCAATATGTTAGTCCATGAAAATCATATAAAATCCATATAAAAGTGCACCAAAATCATACAACACTATAATAAACATGGCATGAATACTTCATAAATTATAGATACGTTGGAGACGTATCAGCATCCCCAAGCTTAATTCTTGCTCGTCCTAAAGTAGGTAAATGATAAAATAAATAATTTATGAAGTGTGAATGCTAGCATAGTGCATAAGTTTGATCAATAATAATTGCAATCACTTTTTCTAGCATCAATATATATCATAAACAATAGCTCATCTCATAAAACTTCTCATGATCAAGTAGCAAGCTATTCACATGTTTAAATTATAGACCATAAATTTTCTTGAAAACCAACAAACTATGTTCTCAGTCATCAAACAATTGCAATTCATCTTATTTTCAGGAAGGGTCTATGTAAGAGCTTTGATTTAGCAAATTCCACATACTCAACTATCATATAGTCTTCCATGATTGCTGACACTCAAAGCATATTTTTAGAACAAATCATTTCAGTCAAATACATAGGAAGATAGGGGCTTAATGTTTTGCCTCCCAACTTATTTATCTCATGGATAATGTCAACAATAATAACTCATGATCACCTATATTCAACGGGGTATATGTGCCTGGATCTTTCCCCACCACATGATGCTTGCCAACTAAAGAATAATTTAGGTTGAAATGAGAATGAATACTTATTAACTGTTGCATAAAAGTAAATACATAAAGTAAAAGATAGACCCTTCGCAGAGGGAAGCAGAGGTTGTCATGCACTTTTTATTTTTGGATGTGCAAGCTCTTAATGCAAAGGAATGTCACGTTATATTGCCCCTTGTGATATCAACCTTTATTATGCAGTCCGTCGTTTTTATTTCTTTACCATCACAAGTTCATACAACACTTATTTTCCCTTTTAATAAAAGATCATACATATTTTAGGAGCAATTTTTATTGCTTTTTGCACCGATGGCAACTTACTTGAAGGATCTTATTCAATCCATAGGTAGATATGGTGGACACTCATGGCAAGAAACTGGGTTTAATGGTTTTTGGATGCACAAGTAGTGTCTCTACTTAGTACGAATTTTTGGCTAGCAAAAGATAGGGGGCAAGCACCACATGTTAGAGGATCCAAAACAATATAACTTCTATGTGAATATAAGCAAACATAACCCATTAGGTTGTCTTCCTTGTCCAACATCAACTACTTGATCAAGGTTGAAAATAATTAATGGGGGCTCACAATCATAGAAGATGTCCAAGATAGTATATTTATATGTGAAATCTCTCTTCCCTCAAAATTCTTTCATGAATTGTTCAAGTGACCAATGCTGTGTTTGCTAACTTTCAATAAATTTTATCACTTATACTTCTTATTTGTGAAGTCACTAATCCCCATGGGACAAGCATATGAAGCACATATAATTTCAAATTTATGATATTCAATTCTCAACAATTTACTCTTACGATATAAGTGAAGCACGAGCGTAAACGAGAAACTACTCCAAAAGGTATAAGTGAAGATCAATGAGTAGGCAAACAATTAAGTAGCTATGTGAAGACTCTCTCTCAATAAAGATTTCAGATCTTGATAATTTTATTCAAACAGCAAACAAAATGAAAATAAAAGGACACTCCAAGAATAGCACATATCATCTGAACAAGTAAAAACTTAGGCTAACCGATAGGTGTTGATGAAGAAAGGTGGGATGCCTAACGGGGCATCCCCAAGCTTAGTTGCTTGAGACTTCTTGGAATGTTATCTTGGGGTGCCTTGGGCATCCCCAAGCTTGAGCTCTTGTGTCTCGTTAATTCGTCTCATATCATGGCTTCTCCTAAATCTTAAAAACTTCATCCACACAAAACTCAACAAGAACTCGTGAGATAAGTTAGTATAAATCTACTCAAAACATTAACATTCTCTACTGTAACAAATCACTAAAATTATAATTAAACATTGCATACTAAATTCCTCTGCATATTTAATACTCCTATCCACAAATAGAAACATTAAACAAGCAACATATGCAAACAATGCTACTATAACCGAAATCTACCAAAACAGAATAGTCTGTAAAGGGTGAATAAGAATTCATACTTCCCTAACTCCAAAAATTCTGAAAACTTACCACGTGATAGAGAACTCATGCATGCTTACTGTGTAAAAATTTCAGATTTTTATCATGTTCTTAATATTCAGAAATATTCTTGACATAACAAAAAACTTTCTGTTTTCAAACAGGAACACATAAACTTGCAAACCGAGCATGGTAAAGGCAATAATTGGCATTTTATTGAACTAAAAGATACAAAACATGATTATTTATAACACCAAGCAAATATCAACTGAATAAAATGATGCTCCAAGCAAAAATCATGTTATGTGACAAATAAAAATATAGCTCCAAGTAAGGTTACCGATAATGTTGAAGACGAAAGAGGGGATGCCTTCCGGGGCATCCCCAAGCTTAGACGCTTGAGTCTTCCTTGAATATTATCTTGGGGTGCCTTGGGCATCCCCAAGCTTAGGGTCTTGCGCTCCTTATTCTCCTCATATCGATATCTCACCCAAAACTTGAAAACTTCAATCACACAAAAATTAACGGAACATGGTGAGATAGGTTAGTATGATAAAAATAAATCATCCACTTAGGTACTGTCAAGACAAGATTCATAATTGTTCTCAAATAATTCCTACTGTAGTATATCATTTCCACAATTTATATTGCTCAATATAAGCTACGGAAACACTAAAACAAGCAAACTTTGCATCGAAAAGAGAATCTGTCAAAAACAGAATAGCATGTAGTGAGCGATTTGAAAACCATACTTATGTACCTCCAAAAATTCTGAAAAATTAGTACAACGTAAACAATTTGTAACTCAATACTATGTAAAAATTTCAGAATTTTTTCACGCTCTAGTACAGAATATAAATTCCAGCACTGGACGCAGAAGTTTCTGTTTTTGCACAGAATCAAGTCAACTATCATCCACACTATCCCAAAGGCTTTACTTGGCACATTATTGAAACAAAAGCTGTAAAACATGATTACTACAGTATCTTAATCATGTCAGTACACAAAAACAGTAGGTATAAGTATTGGGTTGTCTCCCAACAAGCGCTTTTCTTTAATGCCTTTGTAGCTAGGCATGATGATTTCAATGATGCTCACATAAAAGTGAAGAATTAAAACATAATGGGAGCATCATGAATCACATGGCAAGAACATTTAAGCCTAACCCACTTCCTATGCATAGGGATTTTGTGAGCAAAAAATTTATGGGAACAATAATCAACTAGCATAGGAAGGCAAAACAAGGATGACTTCAAAATTTTCAACACATAGAGAGGAAACTTGATATTATTGCGATATGTAAATGCATATGTTACTCTCTCATACTAGTTTTTAGTAGCATCATGAATGAATTCAACAATATAACTATCACATAAACCATTCTTTTCATGATCCACAAGCATAGAATTTTTACTACTCTCCACATAAGCAATTTTCTTCTCATTCATAATAGTGGGAGCATACTCAACAAAATAACTATCACATGATACTTGATTGGCATAATCATATTGAGAATTAAAATTATGATGACAAGTTCCATGGTAATCATTATTCTTTATATCATAAGTGTCATCACAATAATCATCATAAGTAGCAACTTGGTTCTCATCATAATCAATTGAAACCTTTTCTGAAATAGTGGAATCATTACTAAATAAAGTCATGACCTCTCCAAATGCACTTTTATAATTATTCCAATAAGATTCAACACCCTCCAAAATAGTGGGATCATTACTTCCTATAGTTGACACTCTTCCAAACCCACTTTCATCATTGTAATCATCATAAATAGGAGGCACGCAATTATCATAATAAATTTGCTCATCAAAACTTGGGGGATTAAAAATATCATCTTCATCAAACATAGCATCCCCAAGCTTATGGCTTTGCATATCATTAGCATCATGGATATTCAAAGAATTCATACTAGCAACATTGCAATCATGCTCATCATTCTAAAGACTTTATGCCAAACATTTTATTGAATTTTCTTCTATCAATTGAGCACAATTTTCCGATCCATCATTTTCAAGAAAGACATTATAAAGATGAATAATATGAGGCAACCTCAATTCCATTTTTTGTAGTTTTCTTTTATAAACCAAACTAGTGATAAAACAAGAAACAAAAAGATTCAATTGCAAGATCTAAAGATATACCTTCAAGCACTCAGCTCTCCAGCAACGGCACCAGAAAAGAGCTTGATGTCTACTACAAAACTTATTCTTGTAGACTCGTGTTGGGCCTCCAAGCGCAGAGTTTTGTAGGATAGTAGCAATTTTCCCTCAAGTGGATGACCTAAGGTTTATCAATCCGTGGGAGGCGTAGGATGAAGATGGTCTCTCTCAAACAACCCTGCAATCAAATACAAGAAATCTCTTGTGTCCCCAACACACCCAATACAATGGTAAATTGTATAGGTGCACTAGTTCGGCGAAGAGATGGTGATACAAGCGTAGTATGGATAGTAGATATAGGTTTTTGTAATCTGAAAATATAAAAACAGCAAGGTAGCATGTGATAAAATGGAGCACAAACGGTATTGCAATGCTTAGAAACAAGGCCTAGGGTTCATACTTTCGCTAGTGCAATCTCTCAACAGTGCTAACATAGTTGAATCATATAACAATCCCTCAACGTGAGACAAAGAATCACTCCAAAGTTCTTATCTAGCGGAGAACATAAGATGAAATTGTTTGTAGGGTACAAAACCGCCTCAAAGTTATCCTTTCCGATCGATCTATTGAGCTATTCCTGTAAGTGTCACGAACAACCCTAGAGTTCGTACTAAAATAACACCATATGATACGCATCAACCAACTCTAATGTCACCTAGATACTCCAAGGTCACCACAAGTATCCGTGAGTCAATTATATGATACGCATCAAACAACTTCAGATTCACAATATTCAATCCAACACAAAGAACTTCAAAGAGTGCCCCAAGATTTCTACCGGAGAAAGTAGGACGAAAACGTGCATCAACCCCTATGCATAGATTACCCCAATGTCACCTCGGGAATTCGTGAGTTGAGTGCCAAAACATGCATCAAGTGAATCTATATAATACCCCATTGTCACAGTATTCATATGCAAGACATACATCAAGTGTTCTCAAATCCAACAAGTATTCAATCCGATAATAGTGAAACCTCAAAGGTAAAAACTCAATTCATCACAACAAGATAGAGAGGGAAAAACACCATATGATCCAACTATATTAACAAAGCTCGCGGTACATCGAGATCATGCCAAATCAACAACACGAGAGAGAGAGATCAAACACATAGCTACTTGTACATACCCTCAGCCCCGAGGGTGAACTACTCCCTCCTCGTCATGGAGACTGCCGGGATGATGAAGATGGCCTTGATACGTCTCCAACGTATCTATAATTTATGAAGTATTCATGCCATATTTATAACAATTCTATATGGTTTTGGTATGATTTGATTAGAACTAACCCGGACTGACGTTGTTTTCAGCAGAACTACCGTGGTGTTGTTTTTTGTGCAGAAATAAAAGTTCTCCAAATGCAGCAAAACTTTTTGACGATTTTTTTGACCAAAAGAGACCCTCGAAGCTTTGTGGAAGGACCAGAAGCTTCAAGAGGTGCTCACAAGCCACCACGGCGCGCCAGGGGGGGTGGCGTGCCGTGGTGCCTCGTGGGCCCATCTTAGCCCATCTTGACATGATTCCAACGCTGAAAAATCCTATAAATAGAGAAACCCCCAGAAATAACCCTAGATTTTGGACTCCGCCGCCGCAAGCCTCTATACCTTCAAAATGCCATCTGGAGCCCTTTTTCGGCACCCTGCCGGAGGGGGGGAATCATCATCGGAGGCCATCTTCGTCATACCGGCGGTCTCCATGACGAGGAGGGAGTAGTTCACCCTCGGGGCTGAGGGTATGTACTAGTAGCTATGTGTTTGATCTCTCTCTCTCGTGTTCTTGATTTGGAACGATCTTGATGTACCACAAGCTTTGTTAGTATAGTTGGATCATATGGTGTTTCTCCCTCTCTATCTTGTTGTGATGAATTGAGTTTTTACCTTTGAGGTTTCACTATTATCGGATTGAATACTTTTATGGATTTGTGAACACTTGATGTATGTCTTGCATATGAATACCCATGGTGACAATGGGGTATTATATTGATTCACTTGATATATGTTTTGGCACTCAACTCGTGGATTCCCGAGGTGACATTGGGGTAATCTATGCATATGGGTTGATGCACGTTTTCGTCCTACTTTCTCTGGTAGAAATCTGGGGGCACTCTTTGAAATTCTTTGTGTTGGATTGAATATTATGAATCTGAAGTTGTTTGATGCATATCGTATAATCAACTCACGGATACTTGTGGTGACATTGGAGTATCTAGGTGACATTAGAGTTCGTTGATGTGTATCATATGGTGTTATTTTAGTATGAACTCTAGGGCTGTTTGTGACACTTATACGGATGGCTCAATAGATTGATCGGAAAGGATAACTTTGAGGTGGTTTCGTATCCTACAACAATTTCTATCTTATGTTCTCCGCTAATAGGAACTTTGGAGTGATTCTTTCTCGCACATTGAGGGATTGTTATATGATCCAATTATGTTAGCATTGTTGAGAGATTGCACTAGTGAAAGTATGAACCCTAGGCCTTGTTTTTAAGATGCGCTCACTTTTATCACTTGCTAACTTGCTGTATTTATATTTTCAGATTACAAAAACCTATATCTACTATCCATACTACACTTGTATCACCATCTCTTCGCCGAACTAGTGCACCTATACAATTTGCCATTGTATTGGGTGTGTTGGGGACACAAGAGATTTCTTGTATTTAGTTGCAGGGTTATTTGAGAGAGACCATCTTCATCGTACGCCTCCCACGGATTGATAAACCTTAGGTCATCCACTTGAGAGAAAATTGCTACTGTCCTACAAAACTCTGCGCTTGGAGGCCCAACACGAGTCTACAAGAATAAGTTGTGTAGTAGACATCAAGCTCTTTTCTGGCGCCGTTGCCGGGGAGGTGAGTGTTTGAAGGTATATCTTTAGATCTTGTAATTGAATCTTTTAGTTTCTTGTTTATCACTAGTTTGGTTTATAAAATAAAACTATAAAAAAATGGAATTGAGGTTGCCACATATTATTCATCTTTATAATGTCTTTCTTGAAAATGATGGATCAGAAAATTGTGCTCAATTGATAGAAGAAGAATTCAATAAAATGTTTGGCATAAAATCTTTGAATGATAAGCATGATTGCAATGTTGCTAGTATGAATTCTTTGAATATCCATGATGCTAGTGATATGAAATGCCATAAGCTTGGGGACGCTATGTTTGATGAAGATGATATTTTTAGTCCCCCAAGTTTTGATGAGCAAATTTATTATGATGATTGCATGCCTACTATTTATGATAATTATAATTATGAAAGTGGATTTGGAGATGTTATCACTTTATTTAAATATGATTCCACTATTCTGGAAGAGGTTTCAATTGATTATGACAAAAAAGTTGCTATCTATGATGATTATTGTGATGACATGTATGCTATAAATAATAATGATAACCATGAAACTTGTCATCATGATTTTAATTTTCAATTGGATTATGCCAAGAAAGTGTCACATGATAGTTATTTTGTTGAGTTTGCTCCCACTATTATGAATGAGAAAATTTTGCTTATGTGGAGAGTAACAAAAATATTATGCTTATGGATCATGCAGACCCCGCCTATCTTACTCGTCGCGTCACGCACACCCCGCCTAGCCCCTTTGCTCCCTCGCACGCGCGCTGCAACGCCAAAACTGACCACCGCCCGCCGTCATCGCCGGCGACCATTCCGGCCACCCCAGGCGCCGTGACCCCCACCATCGGACGCGGCCTCGAGTACTCGTTCCAGGGAGCCAAAGCGCGCCTGATTTGGTGCCCCACAGAGAAAACCCGAGCTCGCCGGAGTTGCCGCCGCGCTCGGCCTCGCCGGCGAGCTACGGTGGCCCGCGTCCGACGTGGCCGACTGGGGCCACCCTCTGCGCCGCTGACCCGCGGGCCCAGTTAATCGAGTCAACTCGGCTGACTGGGCACCCCAGTCGCTGACACGCGGGCCCAACCATTTAATTTTTTTTAAAATAAATAAAAATGCTAATTAAAAGGTTATTTAATCTGTTAGTTAATTAGTTAACTTAATCTGTCACTGACAGTGGGTCCCATTGGTTAATTAGTTAAATTAGTTAGTTTAATCTGTTGTTTAATTGGTCTAGTCTATGGCAGGTGGCCCCCACCTGTCAGGTTGACCAGTCCACCGACTCAGTTGACCGCTGACATCACTCCCACATCATGCTGACGTCATCATTCACTGTTTCGGATAATTCTAATTAAATAATTTCAGAAATTTCAGAAAATGTTTAAAACTTTGAAAAATCATAGAAAATAAACCGTAACTCGGATGAAAATAATTTATATATGAAAAATGATCAGAAAAATATGTAGAATTGAAATATGCCATCCACATACCTGCCACACCCCTCTAACATACCGAACATGGAACTTTTTGCCTGTTTCCGATAAATGAATAGTGCATGACCTTAGTAAAATAAATCCAAATAAATTCCTAAATTAACTAAAACAATTAGTTAGTCAATATATCACATCTGCATATCGTTTAGGCATGTCATGCATCCATGTTGCATTGTTGCCATGTATTTATTGTTTCTTCCCCCTCCTTCTCTTCCGATAGCCCCCGAGACCGCCGACGACACTACAGTGTACGACGATGTCGCCGATGACTAGACCCCTTCAGCTGAGCTTCCAGGCAAGCAAAACCCCCTTGATCATCAGATATCGCCCACTCCTTCTCTCTTATGCTTGCATTAGTATTGCTTCTGTTGTTGCTCCGTTAGCTCCTATTCTGATGCATAGCCTGACCTTGTTGCCTGCTACTGATACATTACCTGCTATCCTATGAAGCTTAGCTAAGTATGCTATGTTTCATCGGTGGCCCTTTGCCTTGTCCGTATGCCATGCTTGTTACCGGGCCGTGATCACTCTGGGTGTGATCGCAGAAATGATTATACTACTACATTACTTAAACTGTTAAAGTCAGGCTAGCCCCAAGGGTGCCCGCGAGATAATAATATTAAAGACTGGTTGGCTCCAAGAGCACGTAGATGTGCTGAACGCCGGAAACGGCGCCTCCAAGCGCCGGCAATCATCGCCGGAGCTCGCCTCTGTTCCGGTCCAGGCGCGCGCGAGGGGGGGAAGACAAACCCGACAGGCGGGTCCCACCTGTCGGTGAGACACCCTCCTCTTCAGTAGCGTATCTCTGCTGGTGTGTTTTCCCTCTGGGGAAACATACTCCGGGGAGTACGCCTTCGACTCCGCCATCTCCCCGCGGGCTAGGAGCTGGGCCCGACCCAGTGACGCCGTCCGGCTATCAAGCGCTTAGGGCGCGCCTCTGCCTCTTTTCTTTTTTCTTTTCAACGGATTTCAAATAATTACACAGTAATATTTTCAAAGCCAAATTTGACGATTAAATTTTTTGAAGACTTCTAAAATCATGCTCTATTAATAAAAGCTAGGGTGAACATTTTTACCAAGCTTTGTCTCTACTGGACCTATTAAACAGTCCAATTAGTCATTTGTTTCAGTTTGGAAAATTCCTAGGTAAATCATATGAACTCCAAATAATTTGATTCTTTTTCTGAAATTCCTAAATTTTCATCTAGTTTATTTTAGTATTTATTTTAAAAATTTCCAAACAAATTTTTAATACTGTTTTAGCTCTATGTGGTAATTGCAATATTTTTGAAAATAGGAATAATGGAGGGAAGAGAATTTTCAAAACTTTTGGGAGTGCACCCAATATTTCTGCATGATCAAGGCAAGCATCTTGAACACTTGATATGGTGATTGCATGGTTAAATGTTTGCAAGAAATAATTGAATCATGCATATGTTGAATTCAGATAAAATTTGCATGCATGTAGTGTTGGCATGTTTCCTCGTACCGTGCAACATGTGCTTGTCATGACTAACTTGCGGGAGCAGGTATAAAAGAAATACCGTTACCGATAGAAGGATGATCACATCGGAGCGTGATCATGCCTTGCTGGTTATGCATGTTGGGACATGCAAGGGCTGTGGCTCTGTTTTGGTGTTAGTGTGGAAAGAACACTTTATTGTGCTAACCACTGCAGGAAAACTTAAGCCTCCTGAGTCGACCGTAGATCGAGTCTTGTTCCGGTAACCCCCATACTTGATCCGTTCTACCACTTGTCCCTGCCATAAGTAGGGTATGGTTCAGTAAGTTGCTAACCCCTTTCTTGCACACACCGTACAGAGAGGCCATAGTGAAAGATACCATTGGCCCATGGTAGGCATGTCACTTGGTCCGGGGGCATGGGTGTCTCCGGTTGTAGCCGGAGAGGGGTCGCACCCCTGTTTTGCGCGCCGATATAAATATTTTGATCCCATGCTAATGGAGGCCATTGAATGAGGCCTTCCCACTTACAGTTTTACTTTATCATTGCCTTGGGTGATTACTGGCTCTGGTGAGTTAAGCTGGTGTGTGCTGGTTAGGTGTGTTTTCAACCCAAAGACCGTAATGGGAATTAGTCAGTGTCACGGTGCTGACTAAAGAAATCTCATACACGTGGGTAAAGAGTACACCCTCTGCAGAGTTATATCTATTCGAATAGCCGTGTCCGCGGTTAAGGACTACAGGCTGGGTTGGTCAAGTGTCGGTCTTAGTGTCGGTCTCCGGAGGATCTAATTAAATTGAGCATGAATTATTGTGCAGAATGATTATTACCACTACTGACGCTATCATGAATATTATTGTTGTCATGAATATTATTGTTATTATTATGGACTAACTGTTTCTCTTATTATTCTTTTCTGAGTATCTCATGGGCTGGCTAGACTACCCCGGATACTCATTTCTTTTCAAGACCTCTCGTGGAGTCGCTTGAGTTCTCGGATGGTCCTGTCTCGTCCGATTCTCTTTTGGACACCCGTTTGGCATTTCTTTTCAAGACCTCTCGTGGCGTCGCTTGAGTTCTCGGATGGTCCTGTCTCGTCCGATTCTCTTTTAGACACCCGTTTGGCATTTCTTTTATATTTTCTTTTGGATTCTCGGGCGGTCCAGTCTCGCCCGATTCTCCATTAACTTTCTTTGTTTGTCACTAACATTTTATATTTTATTATTCAGCACCGTATTAATATTCATCATGCCATGCTTTAATTTCATTCAGCATATGCATAAGTTAACCCATCATGATCATATGCATTCAGTATATCTTTTGTTCATTATGTTTGCGAGTACATTCAAACATACTCACTGGCTTGTCCCTGGCTATTTACTTGGCCAGGTCAGGATTTCTACAAGGAGTATTGCCACGACGTCCCTGCGGATCCTAGGATAGCAGCCACGCAGGATAGGAATTATCCTGGTCAGCCGTTCCTATGGGAATGGAGCCCCATCGACATTGGAGAACCACGAGCCGCTTTCGTCATCCTCTCTAGAAATCATTGTTGTATCATTAGACCTTTATGGTCTTGTATCCAATTCTTGCAATTGCTTGGTAATCTGTAACAAGGACGTGTCCACCAGTAGCAGTAATCCTGGGCTGGTGACGACATGAGGGGTTAATTTCTGGGATATCATGTCCCGGAAATCCGGCCCTGACCACCTTGGTATCAGAGCCAGGCTGACCGTTGGCTAATCCTATCTTAGCCCGGTCGCTATCCCTAGGTTTCCACACCATCCAAATCTTTCCTGTCCGTAACCAAGCCCATCTCATCCGATAAGCCTGCACAGTGGCCAGCCGACATCTTTTCACAGTCGGTGCCCAACCTATTAGCCCTGCCCATAGGCCGTGTGCCTGTGGCTGACACCTGAGTTGTCCCATCCACAAGCGTGCGATGGAAGATTCTGCTGACCTATAAAGGAAGCCTTGCCCAACTCAGCACCAGGGACCCTTTAGCAAGACCCCGTAGATATTACCTTCCAACCATAGACGGTCATGAGCATGGTTGCTGCTGCATCCAGCACCTATTTTCGTGACGCAATTTTTGCGATGTATTTTAGGGCATGTGTCATAAGTGCATTGCTATGTTTGCATTCTGCATAATATTGTCTGTTATGATATGCTTGTAGATTCTTCCGCCCTTAACAAATCTCGAGGACGAGATTTTCTTAAGGGGGTTAGAGTTTGTAACACCCCAAAAATTTAACCATATTTTTATTAAGTAAAAATTTGGCCAGAAATAAAATTCTGAATTATAATAGGTCTTTTATTAAATTTAGAGTGTTTTCTATTTTTGTTTTCAAAATTCTTCCCTCCATTTAGAAATTTTTGTAAAATATTGTGGGCTTTGGTAGTTTTATTAAATCATTTAATTTATATTTTAATAACAAGTAGTAAATATTTTCATAATAAAATTTTGCCCAAGATAATCATTTTAATAGCATTTTCAGATTTTTAAATGCTTCTGTTGCACTGCCACTATTTTAAATAATTCTTTAAAAATTCCACAAAAATTATGAGGGGTCATGTGATGCCTAGAGATAACTTTTATGCAAAAACCCAACATGGTCTTTTGAAAATTTTGAGTGAAACATCCTCTTTTCTTTTCTAGTCCAGATTCAGCTTTGAACTACAACCTCAATTTTATTGCTCCAAAAATTCTGAAATTATTCCCACCTCTAGTCCTTCCTAAGAAACCCTTAAGTCCAGAAGATGAACTCCAATTGCATTCTGGAAGACCTCCAAATTAATTCCCCAAGTTTGGGTCTAGAACTTATTTTCTCCAAAACTTGCACTATCAAGTTTTTCATTTGGTCCATCCAACACCATCATCATCTTTATTATCTAAAGAGACACCATCCTGCCAAATCTCACTTCCAACAAAGTCTTCTAAATTACCCTAGCATTCTGTCGAACAGATGGTGGGCATGGCAGAAACTTTGTTCTATTCTAAACTGCATTAGGAACTTGCTCTCCTTGCCAAACAAACATGTCTAGCATCCTTGCCACCCTTGTAAGCATCATCCTACCAAATATAAGCTCGTTTGGATCAACGTAGCCGCTATGGCATTCTATCAAGCACATAGCGTGCATGCACTGGGCGCACGCGTACTGCACCGATGCATCGAGCTCCTGCCGCTCGTTCTGCTGCTCTCTCGCCCGCCTTAGCTCTCCTCTGGATCAACTCGATTACCTAGAAGCTCGCCGACACTCTTCCTCGTCCACTAGCGCTGACCAGCCGCCGTTCTGCACCGTCCACCGCCGCCGTTCGCCTCCGCCCGTCGAGTACGTTTCTGCCACGTCTTTGCCCGCATAAATGCCAACGGCCCGAGTTCATCCGTTCATCCACCGACCCCCTACCGCCCTTACCGGTCTCGACTAACCCTCACCGGCCACCCAACAACCTCACCTGCCGCGTTAATGGCCGCCGCCATCGTGACTTCCTCGGAAAGCCACGGAACCGCCTCTCCCTCCCTATAAAGCTCACCCCGAGCTCCCTCCTCTTGGGCCTCATCCTCATACCTCCCCGCAAGCCACCTCGGGAAGCCAAATGACCGGGAGAGGCCGTCTTCCTCCGCTCTGGCAAGGTTCGTCCGCCACCATCTCCGATTAAATCCGACTCAACTAGAGCTCCCCCTCCTCCACTCTCTCCACCAATAGGCTTCCCTCGACCCTACAAACCCATCCCCCACCTCAAGTGCGCCGGAGCAAGCTCTAGGGCGAAAGCCCTCATCCACCCGACGACCTCCTCCGCCATGGCTGGAGCCCTGCTCAACTCCGAGCACTCCGATGACTCCTTTCCCCTCCGACGCATGCGGTCCGTCCTCCTGAGCACGTTGATGTGCTGAATGCCAGAAACGGCGCATCCAAGCGCCGGCAATCATCGCCGGAGCTCGACTCTGTTCCGGTCCAGGCGCGTGCGAGGGGGGGGAGGAAGACAAACCCGACAGGCGGGTCCCACATGTCGGTGAGACACCCTCCTCTTCAAAAGCGTATCTCTGCTGGTGTGTTTTCTGTTGGAATTTTCCCTAGAGGCAATAATAAATTAGTTATAATTATATTTCCTTGTTCATGATAATCGTTTATTATCCATGCTATAATTGTATTGATTGGAAACTCAAATACATGTGTGGGTACATAGACAACACTGTGTCCCTAGTAAGCCTCTAGTTAACTAGCTCATTGATCTGTGTGGGTGACTATAAAGATGCTCTACAGGTATCTCCGAGGGTGGGTACATAGACAACACTGTGTGGGTGACTATAAAGATGCTCTACAGGTATCTCCGAGGGTGTCTGTTGGGTTGGCATGGATCAAGACTGGGATTTGTTACTCCGTGTGACGGAGAGGTATCTCAGGGCCCACTCGGTAATACAACATCACAATGAGCCTTGCAAGCAATGTGACTTAAGTGTTAACCACGAGATCTTGTATTACGGAACGAGTAAAGAGACTTTCCAATAATGAGATTGAACTAGGTATAGAGATACTGACGAACGAATCTCGGGCAAGTAACATACCGAAGAACAAAGGGAACAGCATACGGGATTAACTGAATCCTTGACATAGAGGTTTGACCGATAAAGATCTTCGTAGAATATGTAGGAGCCAATATGGGCATCCAGGTCCCGCTATTGGTTATTGATCGTAGAGGTGTCTCGGTCATGTCTACATAGTTCTCGAACCCGCAGGGTCTACACACTTAACATTTGGTGACGATTAGTATAGTTGAGTTATTTTGTTGGTGACCGAAGGTTGTTCGGAGTCCCGGATAAGATCCCGGACATGACGAGGATCTCCGAAAGAGTCCGGAGGTAAAGATTGATATATGTGATAATAGTGTTTTGATCTCCGGAAGGGTTCCGGAATTCACCGGAAGGGGTTCCGGATGTTTACCAAAGTGTTCGGGTGCAGCAACACTTTATATGAGCCAAAGGGGTAAAGCCTGTTAACACCTGATTTTGGCACAATGCAAAATACAGTAAAGGTGGACTCAAGACCGAAGATCAAGACGAACACGAGGAGACCAAGGCCAGCTCATCAAGACAACAGCTGAAGCGGTACTACCGGGCTCCACAGCGGTACTACCGCTTCAACGGAAGTACCGCATTACTACCGCATCAAGTACCGCTAAAGTTTCTGGTGTCCAAAAACCTTAAGCGGAAGTGGAGCGGTACTGCAAAATGGTACTACCGTTGGGAACGGTACTACCGTGCCTTCACAGCGGTACTACCGCTTTCAACGGAAGTACCGCATTACTACCGCATCAAGTACCGCTAAAGTTTCTGGTATCTAAAAACCCTAAGTGGTACTAGAGCGGTACTAGAGCGGTACTACCGCCTTTAGCGGTACTACCGTACCTTCATAGCGGTACTACCGCTTGCATGTAACCGCACAAATTCGGGTAGATCAGGGGAGTCCGAGTTTAGGTAGAGTTGTTGGTTATTTGGACAGAGATTTGGGCCCATGCCTTGTACGGGAAGTCCAACCCCCTCTTAAATAGAAGAGGTGAAGGCCGATTGAAGACACACACAATCGAACAAATACATCTATTACTTTTTACTGCTTTTACTTTCTTTCATCATTCATCTTTGTTGCTTTGCTCGAAAAGCTTCCATCTCTCATCTCCGTAATTGAGGAAAACCTCTTTGTTGTTTTGCTCGTAAAGCATCCGCCCCTCGCTGCGAAAGTGTGAGGATTATCTACTGTGTTTCGCGCGGTGTCAGATTTCCGCGTTAACACAAATTGGCGACTCCGCTGGGGACCGAAGAACGCCGAGTACTTCCAATCTGCTCGGCGACAAGAAGCTCAAGGCACACAATGAATTCCGAATCCTGGAACGGGAGCGACATCGACCCGGAGAACGTCATCTCCGTTACTTTTGATGATCTATCAGAAGATGATCGGCTCGAACTCGAAAACGAGATTGAACAGGAGATTGAAAGGGACAGAGCCGAAAAGAGGAGACTGAAGCTGGCTGGATTCCAGAAGACCAGGAACGGCGTCGTCAGAAAGGTAGTGGTGCCAAGTCCTTCTAATGATGAGGTAAAAAATCCAACTGAAGAAATTGCTCATCTAGTTGATATATCCGTAGCTAGCAAATTTGGGAATGACATGACAAATGCGATAAACATGCTTTCCAAGTCTATGGCTGATAAAATTGAGGAATTTGAAAAGAGAATTAGTAAAAATTTAGAGATTAGTTCACCTCATCATGCTCAATTATCACGGCAACATGTTGAGAGTGAATCGGCTAACAGAAATCAAGTTCATGCTGTCCTAAACAACGATCAAAGTAGCCGAAACTATGCTAATAATTCGGCTCATAATTTTACACCTAGTGTTGCTCCTCCTATCGTTTCTACTTCAGTTGCGCAAAGTTATGATAGCAATAACCGAAGTAGAGTTTTGAACTCAAATCTGCAGCAACCCTACTATCAAACAGTAGCATATGCTACGCCGCCGAGTTACAATCAACTCGGAGCAAACTCACCACCGAGTTATAATCAACTCGGTGTACACCTACCAGCTGCCAGTGCAGGGATTCCATGCGGGCCGGCACTTGATTCACAGGCTAGTGATCCTTCGTTGCAAACCTCTCAAACCATATTGCTGGAGAATCCACCACATGCTTTTCCACCAACATACGTTAGCGTGAAAGATCAAATGATTGATATACTGAGTCAGTACGGTTTAGCGCCGAAAGGTACAACACGTATCTATCGGAAGCCATACCCCGAGTATTTTGAATCCACTCCTTATCCTCGAGGTGTTAGAATCCCTGATTTTGTTAAATTCACCGGGGAAAGTGGTAGATCTACTGTTGAACATGTGGCACAATTCTTAGCACAATGCAGTGAATTTGGCAATGTAGATGTTTATAAAGTTAGACTATTTCCTTTGTCTTTGACCGGCACTGCATTCACTTGGTTTTCATCTCTTGCTCCTAATTCTATTACTTCATGGGCACAATTAGAGCAGCGGTTTCATGAGTATTTCTACAGTGGTGAAGCTGAGCTTCGGCTTTCTGACCTAATTATGGTTAGGCAAAAGTATAATGAGCCGGTGCATGATTACATTCGAAGGTTTAGGGATGTGAAAAACCACTGTTACAGCTTAACTATAGCCGAAAAGGACTTGGCTGACCAAGCTTTTTCGGGTTTGCATGCTCACATTAAAGATAAATTAGAAGGGCAAGAATTTTTAGATGTTAACCAAGTGTTACAAAAGGCTTTGGCGCAGGAAAACCGAGCTAGAGAAGTTAAGCAATCTAGTCGGTTTAGAGAGAACAAAAATAAAGATAAAGTTATTCCTGCTGTTAATATTTTAGAGTATGAAGATGATTCGGCTAGTGATGATGAGTTAGACATATGTGTAGCCGAGTGGATCCAAACGCCAAAGTCTAAACCTTTTGTCTGTCCTGCTTTAAAACCTACACCTGCTAAAAGAGAGGAGATTAAATATACTTTTGATGTTAGCAAGTGTGACAAGATTTTTGATATGCTTTTGCAAGGAAAACAAATAAGATTGGGAGGAAATCATGTGATCCCATCTCCGGAAGAATTGGGACGAAGAGCTTACTATAAATGGCATGATTCTTTTTCACATGCTACTAATGATTGTAATATTTTTCGTCGATAGGTGCAATCGGCCATTAACGAAGGACGATTGACCTTCATAGAAGATGCCAAGATGAAGCTCGATAGTGACCCCTTCCCTATCAATATGATCGAGTTTGAGGGCAAAAAGATGCTAATTCGGTCAGATCAGACCGAGTCAGCCAAGGAGAAAAATGCTGTTGATGAGAATGCTCCGCCTAGAATGATTAAACCTAAAAATCCAGAGGTTGGAGTATGGAAGTTTAATGGAAAGAAAAAACAAGGTCCAAAACCAAAGCTGACTGTTAACATGCTGCTAGAAAAATATACTTCACGTAGGAACAGCAGTGTGTTCAATCGGCTTGGAGGAAGTAAGCGTCCAAGGTCTCCTCCCAGACTCGATGATCATGAACATTGGGGGAGAAATTCATATGAGCAACAGCCGTGTTTTCCGATGGAACCGGCTTATTGGGGATGTCCACCACCTGTGCATCCATATCTTCCTCCGTGTCCTCCGTGGGGGTTCAATCCTTGGGCACCACATCCTATGGGACCACCAGGTTATTTTCAGCTAGGATGGAATCAGCCAAGTAATATGCACAAGGGGCCAATGCATCAGAAAAGGGCTCGGTTTGATGAAGACACGATCCGTAGGGATCGGTCGCCAGTACGCCAAGTGTTTGATAGAAATAGCAATGGCTGTGGGCTCACGTGGGTAAGTAAGTCTGAAAAAGAACTCGGCGAAAAGAAAAATCCAGGTAAAGAGGACATTGCCGAGTTGAAAAACAAATCTGTTCAAGAAAAAGATGCTAATGCACATGCTGAATTTGCCGGCGAAGCGCGGAAAGTTGGAGCTGTTGGTGTGATAATTGATCCGCTCATCAAGGAGAACAGCCCACTTGTATCTTTGGGTCAGTCTCCAGTTGTTTTTGGCTCGCTTAATCAGCACGGAAATCCAGGTACTAGCGGAAGTCAGAAACTTGTGGCAAGGGCTGTGTCGCATCGACAGAAGGGTATTTCGGCTGCTCAAGAAAGGCCGAATTACATGAGAGGTAACATGCCAAGATATTCAAGAGGCAACCAGTACAGGCCGGGTTACTCGGGGGGCAACATGCGTCAGAATGTGCCGAGTAATTCGAGGGGCAGCAGGTCCATCGCTCCGGGGACCAAACCGGAACCGCAATGGTGTCCGAGAGGATTGAATCACACTCAGAAACGTCGAGTGCAACGGCTGCGGGCATTGGAAATTGAAAAAGAAATAGCCGAAAAGAAGCAGGATGAACAATTTAATGAGGATAGACCAATTATACCCCGAATGGTCTGGAGAGAAAAGCGCGTATCGAAGAAGGGAGATGCAGTTGTCGATAATTCGGTTGATACTCCCACAGGCTCGGTTGATGCATCCCATGATCCGGAAAATAATGACAAGTACTCGGATGATGATATGACAGATGACAAGGTTGATGACGTTAACTCGGAGAATGGCAGCCATACACTCACTGATATAGGTATTAACATGGTTTTTGCATTGCCTGCCGAGTTCCGCGCACCGGAATCTGAGGTTGCTGAGTTAGTCCTTGGGCCGAGTAAGGCTATGTTTGAGAAACCAGAGAAGCCCGACCAGCACTTGAAGCCGTTATTTATCAAGGGACATATTGATGGCAAGCCCATGGGGCGCATGCTTGTTGATGGTGGCACAGGTGTTAATATTATGCCTCTTTCGGTGTTTTACAAGTTGAACCGAAAGGAGAGTGAGCTGATGAAGACCAACATGGCACTTAGTGGGTTTTCAGGAGAGCCATCTGAGGCCAAAGGCGTTATATCTGTAGAGCTTACAGTCGGAAGCAAGACATTGCCGACTGCTTTCTTTGTGGTTGATGTCAAAGGACGATATAATGTTCTGTTGGGGCATGATTGGATACATGCGAATTGTTGCATCCCTTCTACTTTGCATCAGTGCTTAATTCAGTGGATAGATGATGATGTGGAGGTGATTGGAGCAGATAATTCAACTTGTATAGCCTTGACAGAAGCGCCGGTTGATTGGCAACATGGAGATATGCAATGCTTGACCGGTAGAGATCTATCGGACTATGATTACATTAGTATAGGTAGAGATGGTTTTGTGCCTGTAAATGTACAGCCGGCTGATGTAGCTCGGCTTAATGATCTATCTATATAAATGATGAATAAAGAGGATAGTATTAAATGGTTACAAAAACGCACAGAAGAGTATTGTTCCGGAAAGAACGATATACATGAAACTATTGAAGAATTTGAAGACATGGACAAGCTTGGGCATGGATTCTCGTCGGCCGATCCACTTGAAGAAATCGACATTGGTGATGGAAGCACTCCAAGGCCTACATTTATCAATGCTAATTTAAAGGCCGATCAGAAAAGCAAGGTAATTGTGTTACTTAAAGAATTCGTTGATTGCTTTGCTTGGAATTATACCGAAATGCCTGGTCTAGATAGAGATTTAGTGGAACATAGATTACCTATCAAATCTGGTTTTAGGCCGTATAAACAACCTCGTAGAAATTTTAATCCTAACCTATATGACCGCATCAAAGAAGAAGTTGATCGGTTGATAAAAGCAAAGTTTATTCGGCCATGTAGATATGCAGACTGGGTGTCTAATATTGTTCCTGTTGAAAAGAAGAATACTGGCAAAATTAGAATATGTGTTGATTTTAGAGACTTGAATAAGGCTACTCCAAAAGATGAATATCCTATGCCTATTGCCGACATCCTTATTAATAATGCTTCAGGACATAGAATAATCAGTTTTTTAGATGGCAATGCTGGTTATAACCAGATATTTATGGCCGAAAAGGACATGTCTAAGACTGCTTTTCGATGCCCTGGCTTTGTCGGTTTGTTTGAGTGGGTAGTTATGACTTTTGGATTGAAAAATGCTGGTGCTACATATCAACGTGCCATGAATCTAATTTTTCATCATCTTCTTGGCATTATATTAGAAATATACATTGATGATATAGTTGTTAAATCGGATGGGTTTGAAAATCATCTTGCCGATTTACGACTTAGTTTTGAAAAAATGCACCGGTATGGGTTAAAGATGAATCCCCTTAAATGTGCTTTTGGTGTGTCGGCTGGAAAATTCTTGGGGTTTATTATTCATGAAGGTGGTATAGAAATTGACCCTAAGAAAGTAGAGGCAATTAAGAATTTGGAACAGCCGACTTGCAAAAGAGATGTGCAAAAGTTGTTGGGGAAGATCAATTACTTGAGATGATTCATATCTAACTTGGCAGGAAAAATTGAATCGTTTGCTCCAATACTTCGGCTAAAGAATGAAGCCGAATTCATTTGGGGGGCAGAACAGCAAGAAGCTTTTGATAACATAAAGAAATATTTGCTGAATTCTCCTGTGTTGCGTGCACCCAAATCTGGTACGCCGTTCAAATTATATATTGCTGCACAAGATAAAGTGATCGGCGCGGTATTGACACAAGAAGATGGAGGGAAGGAGTATACCATAGCATATTTAAGTCGTCGCTTGATTGACGCCGAAACTCGGTATGTGTTTATTGAAAAGTTATGCTTATCCTTATATTATGCATGTACCAAATTTCGACCTTACTTGTTATCCAGTACCTGTGTAGTAGCATGTCAAGCCGACGTAGTTAAACACATGTTGCAAAAACCGATTCTTAGTGGTAGGATTGGCAAATGGGCTTATGCATTAATAGAGTATGATTTGACATATGAATCGTTGCGTGCCATGAAGGGTCAAATTATCGCCGATTTCATTGTCAATCATAGAGTTAAAGACGAAGAAGATATTAATTATGTTAGCATATGCCCATGGAAACTATATTTTTATGGATCGGTTTGTAGAGAGGGGCAAGGCGTCGGCAATGTTCTGATTTCTCCTAATAATGTTATATATGAAACATCGGTTCGTTTAGAATATCCTTGCACCAATAACCAAGCTGAGTATGAGGCTCTCTTGTTTGGGTTACAAAATCTACTGGATATGGGTGTTAAGGATGTTGATGTTTTTGGTGATTCGCTTCTGGTGGTACAACAAATTAAAGGCGAATTCCAATGTTTTGATGGGTTATTAAATAGTTATTTAGACCGATGTTTATACATAATTAAGTCTCTAGATACATTTACCATTCATCATATTCCTAGGGAAGAAAATTCTAGAGCTAATTATTTGGCACAGCAGGCATCCGGTTATAATGTTAGTAGAGGAAAATTCTTCATCTTAGAAAAACCGATGTTGATTGTTACAAAAGGTAAAGCTGAAGTGCAAATGAATGAATTGTCATCAATGACCGAATTAGCTACTAATTCGGAGATAGTAGATTGGAGAATTCCTTTGATTAATCATTTGAAAGATCCGAGTCAAATGACACATAGGAAAATTCGGCGACAAGCTTTGAAGTATACTCTGTTTAATGACGAGTTACATCGCCGAACTATAGATGGGATATTGTTAAAATTCTTAGATTCTGAATAGTCTAAATTAGCCATGGGTGAAGTGCATGAAGGCATATGTGGGACACATCAGTCGGCTCAGAAGATGCGGTGGTTAATAAAAAGAGCAGGTTTTTATTGGCCGACTTTGTTAGAAGATTGTTTCCGTTATTATAAAGGCTGTGAGGCTTGTCAGAAATTTGGCAACATACAATTAGCGCCCGCAGCTATGTTGAAACCCATAGTTAATCCATGGCCGTTTAGATGATGGGGCTTAGATTTTATTGGTGAAATTCATCCTTCGTCTTCTAAACAACATCGCTTCGTTCTAGTAGCTACTGATTATTTCACCAAGTGGATGAAAGCGATTCCTTTGAGAAAAATGACTCATAAAGAAGTAATTAATTTTGTTTTGGAGCATATTATTCATAGATTCGGTATTCCTCAAACTTTGACTACTGATCAAGGTGCTTCTTTTATGTCTCATCAATTTCGTGAATTTGCCGAATCTTATGGAATTAAATTGTTGAATTCGTCACCTTATTATGCTCAAGCTAATGGACAGGCCGAATCTAGCAATAAGACTTTGATCAAGCTTATAAAGAAGAAAATTGAAGAACATCCGAGGAGATGGCATGAGGTGCTTTCAGAAGCTCTATGGGCTCATAGAATATCTAAGCATGGGGCTACTCAAGTGTCACCTTTTGAGCTAGTATATGGCCAGGAGGCGGTATTACCCGTGGAAATCAAATTGCAGGCTCTCAGAGTAGCCAGACAAAATGATTTGTCGGCTGTGGAATATACAAATTTGATGATGGACAAAATAGATGATGTTCCAGAAGAAAGGTTAAAAGCTCTGCGGGAAATTGAGAAAGAAAAATTAAGGGTAGCCAAAGCTTATAATAAAAGGGTGAAAGAGAAATCGTTTCAAATAGGAGATTTAGTGTGGAAAACGATTTTGCCCATTGGAACTAAAGATAGAAAATTCGGCAAGTGGTCGCCGAGTTGGGAGGGTCCATATAAAGTTGTAGAGATTGTTCCCGGCAATTCATATCTTGTGCAATCTTTGCAAGGGCAGAAATTAGCTAAAGCCCTCAATGGAAAATACCTGAAAAAGTATCACCCAAGTGTGTGGCAAGAGGCCTAAACAGTCAATGGCCGATATATGATTATCGCCCTAAGAGCAAACATGGCCGATATATGATTATCGCCCTAAGTACATAAATGGCCGATGGAATATTGACATCGCCCTTAGAACAGGCATGGTGCAAATTATTTTTCAGCTTGCAGGCTTTGCTGAAAAACAGGGGGGCATGTGTTGACACCTGATTTTGGCACGATGCAAAATACAGTAAAGGTGGACTCAAGGCAAGGAGAGGACCCAGCAACGAGATGATCCGGAAAGGCGGCTGCCCGTTCAAGACTGAAGATCAAGACGAACACGAGGAGACCAAGGCCAGCTCATCAAGACAACAGCTGAAGCGGTACTACCGGGCTCCACAGCGGTACTACCGCTTCAACGGAACTACCGCATTACTACCGCATCAAGTACCGCTAAAGTTTCTGGTGTCCAAAAACCTTAAGCGGAAGTGGAGCGGTACTGCAAAACGGTACTACCGTTGGGAACGGTACTACCGTGCCTTCACAGCGGTACTACCGCTTTCAACGGAAGTACCGCATTACTACCGCATCAAGTACCGCTAAAGTTTCTGGTATCTAAAAACCCTAAGCGGTACTAGAGCGGTACTAGAGCGGTACTACCGCCTTTAGCGGTACTACCGTACCTTCATAGCGGTACTACCGCTTGCATGTAACCGCATAGATTTGGGCAGATCAGGGGAGTCCGAGTTTAGGTAGAGTTGTTGGTTATTTGGACGGAGATTTGGGCCCATGCCTTGAACGGGAAGTCCAACCCCCTCTTAAATAGAAGAGGTGAAGGCCGATTAAAGACACACACAATCGAACAAATACATCTATTACTTTTTACTGCTTTTACTTTCTTTCATCGTTCATCTTTGTTGCTTTGCTTGAAAAGCATCCGTCTCTCCTCTCCGTAATTGAGGAAAACCTCTTTGTTGTTTTGCTCATAAAGCATCCGCCCCTCGCTGCGAAAGTGTGAGGATTATCTACTGTGTTTCGCGCGGTGTCAGATTTCCGCGTCAACAAAGCCCACGAGGTATTGGAAAGTGCAAAAGGAAGTTTTGCTGCTGCCTTAAGCGGTACTACCGCTGGTAAGGCAGTACTACCGCGTAAGCGGTACTACCGCTTGTGTGAAGCGGTACTACCGCTCAAGCGGTACTACCGCTCGTGAGCGGTACTACCGCTTGTACGCGGTACTGCTGGAATCCACGTTTGAATCTTTCCGTGCGGGCCAAACCGACCTTGTGCGGGCAAAACCGACCTTGTGGAGGCTTTCTCTCCAAGTTTAGACCCCAGGGTTCAACATATAAATAGAGGGGCAGGGCTAGCACACGGGACACATCAAGATTTCCCAAGCCGTGTGTCGGCAACCCTAATCCTCTAGTTCCTCCCGTCATAATCTCCGTAGTGCTTGGCGAAGCCCTGCAGAGATTGTTCCTCACCACCATCACCACGCCGTCGTGCTGCCGGAACTCATCTACTACTTCATCATCGCTCGCTGGATCGAGGAGGTGAAGGCGTCATCAAGCCGTACGTGTGTTAAACGCGGAGGTGCCGTCCGTTCGGCGCTAGATCGTGTTTGAATCGAGGGACGACTTGCAATTTGGATCGCGAAGACGTTCGACTACATCAACCGCGTTTCTTAACGCTTCCGCTTAGCGATCTACAAGGGTATGTAGATTCACTCTCCCTCTCGTAGATGCTCATCACCATGGATAGATCTTGTGTGTGCATAGGAAATTTTTTGTTTCCCATGCAACGTTCCCCAACAGTGGTATCAGGGCCAGGTTTATGCGTAGATGAGATCTCGAGTAGAACACAAATGAGTTATGGGCATGGGTGTATACATATTGCTTGTTGTTACTAGTTGATACTTGATTCGGCGGTATTGTGAGATGAAGCGGCCCGGACCGACAGTATGCGTACGCCTACGCAAGACAGGTTTCACCGCTACGTGCACTCGTTGCATAAAGGTGACTGGCGAGTGTCTGTCTCTCTCACTTTAGTTGAATCGATTTCAATGAAGAGGGTTCTTTTAGAAGATCAAAAAGCAATCACTACACCATGTTGTGGTTTTGCATAGGTAAGAACGGTTCTTGCAAACCCGTAGCAGCTACGTAAAACTTGCAACAACAATTAGAGGACGTCTAACTTGTTTTTGCAGGGTATGTTGTGATGTGATATGGCCAATTACATGATGAGATATATGTGATGTATGAGATGATCATGTGTTGTATAGAATATCACGACTTGCATGTCGATGAGTACGGCAACTGGCAGGAGCCATAGAGTTGTCTTTAATTATTTTTGCCGTTTTGCTTTACTTTATCGCTATGAGTTAGCAATAGTCGTGGAAGCAACAGTCGGCGCAACAACCTCATGGCGACACGTTGATGGAGATCAAGATGATGGAGATCATGGTGTCATGCTGGTGACGATGGAGATCATGCCGGTGCTTTGGAGATGGAGATCAAAAGCACTAGTTCATGGCCATATAATGTCACTTATGATTTGCATGAGATGTTAATCCTGTTATGCATCTTGTTTTGCTTAGGACGACAGTAGCATTATAAGGTGATCCCTCACTTAAATTTCAAGAAAAATTGTGTTCTCCCTGAGTGTGCACCGTTGCGAAAGTTCATCATTTCGAGACACCACGTGATGATCGGGTGTGATAGACTCTACGTTCACATACAACGGGTGCAAGCCAGTGTTGCACATGCGGAACACTCAGGTTAAACTTGACGAGCCTAGCATGTACAGACATGGCCTCGGAATGCAAGAGACCGAAAGGTCGAACATGAGTCATATAGTAGATATGATCAACATGAAGATGTTCACCATTAAAACCACATCAACTCACGTGATGATCGGACTTGAGTTGGTGGCCTCGGAATGCAAGAGACCGAATGACCGGAGGGATGTCAATTTGAGTGGGATTATTTAAGTAATATGATTAACTAAACTCATTATCTTGAACAATAGTCTAAGTTGTCTTTGCTATATTTATGTTGTAGATCATGGCTCGCGCAGTAGCACCCCTGAATTTTTTTAATGCGTTCCTAGAGAAAGCTAAGTTAAAGGATGATGGAAGTAACTTTGTGGACTGGGCCCATAATCTAAGGATTATCCTTACGGCTTCCCAGAAGGCTTATGTACTTGATGCACCGCTTGGTGATCCACCCGCTCCAGTTGAGTCTCTAGACGTTGTGAACGCCTGGCAGGCTCGTTCTGAAGATTACTCAATAGTTCAATGTGCAATATTGTATGGCTTAGAACCGGGACTTCAAAGATGTTTTGAACGTCATGGAGCATATGAGATGTTCCAGGAGTTGAAGTTTATCTTTCAGAAGAATGCCCGGATTGAGAGGTATGAGATCTCCGATAAGTTCTATGCTTGCAAGATGGAGGAGAACGGGTCTATCAGTGATCACATACTCAGAATGTCTGGGTACTCCACCCGTCTGGCTGAATTGGGGATGCCCCTTTCGCCAGAGGCTATCACTGACAAAGTTCTTCAATCATTGCCACCTAGCTACAAGAGCTTCGTGTTGAACTATAACATGCACGGGATGAACAAATCAGTCACCAAGCTGTTTGCGATGCTGAAAGCCGCTGAGTCTGAAATTCAGAAGGAGCATCAAGTGTTGATGGTCTGTAAAACCACTAGTTTCAAGAAAAATGGCAAGGGTAAGAAGGGTAACTCCAAGAAGAGTGGCAAAGCAGTTGCTCCTCCCGTGAAGAAACCCAAGGCTGGACCCAAACCAGAAACTGTGTGCTTTCATTGCAAGGGAACTAGACACTGGAAGTGGAACTGCCCCAAGAATTTGGCTGACAAGAAGGCGGCCAACAACAAACAAGGTATATATGATATACATGTTATTGATGTGTACCTTACCAACTCTCGTTGTAGTGCCTGGGTATTTGATACCGGTGCGGTTGCTCATATTTTCAACTCAAAATAGGAACTGCGGAATAGACGGAGGCTGGCAAAGGACGAAGTGACGATGCGCGTAGGAAATGGTTCCAAGGTTGATGTGATCGCCGTCGGCACGCTCGCTCTTCAATTACCATCGGGATTAGTGATGAACCTGAATAAATGTTATTTGGTGCCTGCGTTAAGCATGAACATTATATCTGGATCTTGTTTATTGCAAGATGGTTACTCATTTAAAACAAAGAATAATGGTTGTTCTATTTATATGAGTAATATCTTTTATGGTCATGCACCTGATGTGAGGGGTTTATTCTTATTGAATCTCGATAGTAATGATACACATGTTCATAACATTGATTGCAAAAGATGTAGAATTGATAATGATAATACCACTTTCTTGTGGCACTGCCGTTTAGGTCATATTGGCCTAAAACGCATGAGGAAGCTCCATGCTGATGGACTTTTGGAGTCACTTGATTTTGAATCACTTGACACATGCGAGCCACGCCTCTTGGGCAAGATGACTAAAACGCCGTTCTCTGGAACAATGGAACGGGCAAGTGACTTGTTGGAAATCATACATACTGATGTGTGCGGTCCGATGAGCATTGAGGCGCGCGGTGGTTATCGTTACTTTCTCACCTTCACTGATGACTTAAGTAGATATGGGTATATTTACTTAATGAAACACAAGTATGAAACATTTGAAAAGTTCAAACAATTTCAGAGTGAAGTTGAGAATCATCGTAACAAGAAGATTAAATTCCTACGATCTGATGGAGGAGGAGAATATCTGAGTTATGAGTTTGGCAGTCACTTAAGACAATCTGGAATTGTTTCACAACTAACACCGCCTGGAACACCACAATGTAATGGTGTGTCCGAACGTCGTAATCGAACCTTATTGGATATGGTGCGATCTATGATGTCTCTTGCCGATTTGCCACTATCGTTTTGGGGTTATGCATTAGAGACAGCTGCATTCACTTTAAATAGGGCATCATCGAAATCCGTTGAGACAACGCGATATGAACTTTGGTTTAGCAAGAAGCCAAAGCTGTCGTTTCTTAAAATTTGGGGATGTGATGCTTATGTCAAAAAGCTTCAGCCTGAAAAGCTGGAACCCAAAGCGGAGAAATGCGTCTTCATAAGATACCCAAAAGAGACAGTTGGGTATACCTTCTACCTCAGATCCGAAGGCAAAATGTTTGTCACTAAAAACGGAACGTTTCTTGAGAAAGAGTTTCTCTTGAAAGACTTGAGTGGGAGGAAGATAGAACTTGATGAGGTTGTTGAACCTTTACTTCAACCTGAAAGTAGCGCAGCGCAGAAAGATGTTTCTGTAGGGCCTACATCAGCTGAAAAGGAAGTTAATGATGATGATCATGAAGCTTTGGATCAAGTTGCTATCAAACCTCGTAGGTCGACAAGGACGCGTACTGCTCCTGAGTGGTACGGCAACCCTATCTTAGAGGTCATGTTGTTGGACAACGATGAACCTACGAGCTATGGAGAAGCGATGATGGGCCCGGATTCCAAGAAGTGGTTAGAGGCCATGAAATTCGAGATGGGATCCATGTATGAAAACAAAGTGTGGACTTTGGAAGTATTATCTGAAGGGCGTAAGGCCATTCAGAACAAATGGATCTTTAAGAGGAAGAAGGACGTGGACGGTAATGTCACCGTCTATAAAGCTCGACTTGTGGCAAAGGGTTTTTCACAAGTTCAAGGAGTTGACTACGATGAGACCTTCTCACCCGTAGCGATGCTTAAGTCCGTCAGAATCATGTTAGCAATAGCTGCCTTTTTCGATTATGAAATTTGGCAGATGGATGTCAAAACAGCGTTCCTTAACGGTTTCCTTAAGGAAGAGTTGTATATGATGCAACCAGAAGGTTTTGTCGATCCAGAGAATGCTGACAAAGTTTGCAAACTCTAGCGATCCATTTATGGACTGGTGCAAGCATCTCGGAGTTGGAATCTTCGCTTTGATGAGGTGATCAAAGCGTTCGAGTTTATACAAGTTTACGGAGAAGCTTGTATTTACAAGAAAGTAAGTGGGAGCTCTATAGCATTTCTAATATTATATGTGGATGACATATTACTAATTCGAAACAATATAGAAATGTTGGAAAGCGTGAAGGAATATTTGAACAAGAGTTTTTCAATGAAGGACCTAGGAGAAGCTGCTTTCATATTAGGCATCAAGATCTATAGAGATAGATCAAGACGTTTAATAGGACTTTCACAAAGCACATACCTTGATAAGATTTTGAAGAAGTTCAAAATGGATCAGTCCAAGAAGGGGTTCTTGCCTGTTTTGCAAGGTGTGAAGTTGAGTAAGACTCAATGCCCAGTGACTGCAGGAGATAGAGAAAAGATGAGTGTCATCCCCTATGCTTCAGCCATAGGCTCTGTCATGTATGCAATGCTGTGCACAAGACCCGATGTCAGCCTTGCCATAAGTATGGTCGGAAGGTTTCAAAGTGATCCAGGAATGGAACACTGGACAGCAGTCAAGAATATCCTGAAGTACCTAAAAAGGACTAAGGACATGTTTCTCGTTTATGGAGGTGATCAAGAGCTCGTCGTAAAGGGTTACGTCGATGAAAGCTTTGACACTGATCCGGATGACTCTAAGTCACAAACCGGATACGTATTTATTCTTAATGGGGGTGCGGTTAGCTGGTGCAGTTCCAAGCAAAGCGTGGTAGCTGATTCTACATGCGAAGCGGAGTACATCGCTGCCTCAGAGGCAGTGAAGGAAGGTGTCTGGATGAAGGAGTTCATGACAGATCTTGGAGTAGTGCCTAGTGCGCTTAACCCAATGACTATGTTTTGTGATAATACTGGTGCCATTGCTCTAGCCAAGGAACCAAGATTTCACAAGAGGACCAGACACATAAAGCGACGTTTCAATTCCATCCGCGATTACATCAAGGAGGACGACATAAATATTTGCATAGTACACACGGATCTGAATGTTGCAGATCTGATGACTAAACCTCTTCCAAGGGCTAAACATGAACAACACCAGAACTGCATGGGTGTTCGATTCATTGCAATGTAAATCACATAGTGATGTGAACTAGATTATTGACTCTAGTGCAAGTGGGAGACTGTTGGAAATATGCCCTAGAGGCAATAATAAATTAGTTATTATTATATTTCCTTGTTCATGATAATCGTTTATTATCCATGCTATAATTGTATTGATTGGAAACTCAAATAAATGTGTGGGTACATAGACAACACCGTGTCCCTAGTAAGCCTCTAGTTAACTAGCTCGTTGATCAAAAGATGGTGAAGGGATCCTAGCCATGGACATGAGATGTCATTTGATAACGGGATCACATCATTAGGAGAATGATGTGATGGACAAGACCCAAACTATAAACGTAGCATATGATCGTGTCAGTTTATTGCTATTGTTTTCTGCATGTCAAGTATCTGTTCCTATGACCATGAGATCATGCAACTCCCTGACATCGGAGGAGTACCTTGTGTGTATCAAACGTCGCAACGTAACTGGGTGACTATAAAGATGCTCTACAGGTATCTCCGAGGGTGTCTGTTGGGTTGGCATGGATCAAGACTGGGATTTGTTACTCCGTGTGACGGAGAGGTATCTCAGGGCCCACTCGGTAATACAACATCACAATGAGCCTTGCAAGCAATGTGACTAAAGTGTTAGCCACGAGATCTTGTATTACGGAACAAGTAAAGAGACTTGCCAGTAACGAGATTGAACTAGGTATAGAGATATTGACGATCGAATCTCGGGCAAGTAACATACCGAAGAACAAAGGGAACAGCATACGGGATTAATTGAATCCTTGACATAGAGGTTCAACCGATAAAGATCTTCGTAGAATATGTAGGAGCCAATATGGGCATCCAGGTCCCGCTATTGGTTATTGATCGTAGAGGTGTCTCGGTCATGTCTACATAGTTCTCGAACCCGCAGGGTCTACACACTTAACGTTTGGTGACGATTAGTATAGTTGAGTTATTTTGTTGGTGACCGAAGGTTGTTCGGAGTCCCTGATAAGATCCCGGACATGACGAGGATCTCTGGAAGAGTCCGGAGGTAAAGATTGATATATGTGATAATAGTGTTTTGATCTCCGGAAGGGTTTCGGAATTCACCGGAAGGGGTTTCGGATGTTTACCGAAGTGTTCGGGTGCAGCAACACTTTATATGAGCCAAAGGGGTAAAGCCCACGAGGTATTGGAAAGTGCAAAAGGAAGTTTTGCTGCTGCCTTAAGTGGTACTACCGCTGGTAAGGCAGTAATACCGCGTAAGCGGTACTACCGCTTGTGTGAAGCGGTACTACCGCTCAAGCGGTACTACCGCTCGTGAGCGGTACTACTGCTTGTACGTGGTACTGCTGGAATCCAAGTTTGACTCTTTCCGTGCGGGCCAAACCGACCTTGTGCAGGCAAAACCGACCTTGTGGAGGCTTTCTCTCCAAGTTTAGACCCCAGGGCTCAACATATAAATAGAGGGGCAGGGCTAGCACACGGGACACATCAAGATTTCCCAAGCCATGTTTCGGCAACCCTAACCCTCTAGTTCCTCCCGTCATAATCGCCGTAGTGCTTGGCGAAGCCCTGTAGAGATTGTTCCTCACCACCATCACCGCGCCGTCATGCTGCCGGAACTCATCTACTACTTCATCATCGCTCGCTGGATCGAGGAGGTGAAGGCGTCATCAAGCCGTACGTGTGTTGAACGCGGAGTTGCCGTCCGTTCGGTGCTAGATCATGTTTGGATCGAGGGACGACTTGCGATTTGGATCGCGGAGACGTTCGACTGCATCAACCGCGTTTCTTAACGTTTCCGCTTAGCGATCTACAAAGGTATGTAGATTGACTCTCCCTCTCGTAGATGCTCATCACCATGGATAGATCTTGTGTGTGCGTAGGAAAATTTTTGTTTCCCATGCAACGTTCCCCAACATTTTCCCTCTGGGGGAAACATACTCCGGGGAGTATGCCTTCGACGCCGCCATCTCCCCATGGGCTAGGAGCTGGGCCCGGCCCAGTGACGCCGTCCGGCTATCAAGCGCTCAGGGCGCGCCTCTACCTCTTTTCTTTTTTCTTTTCAGTGGATTTCAAATAATTACACAGTAATATTTTCAAACCCAAATTTGACGATTAAAATTTCTGAAGACTTCTAAAATCATGCTCTATTAATAAAGCTAGGGTGAACATTTTTACCAAGCTTTGTCTCTACTGGACCAATTAAACAGTCCAATTAGTCATTTGTTTCAGCTTAGAAAATTCCAAGGTAAATCATATGAACTCCAAATAATTTGATTCTTTTTCTGAAATTCCTAAATTTTCATCTAGTTTATTTTAGTATTTATTTTAAAAATTTCCAAACAAATTTTTAATATTGTTTTAGCTCTATGTGGTAATTGCAATATTTTTGAAAATAGGCATAATGGAGGGAAGAGAATTTACAAAACTTTTGGGAGTGCACCCAATATTTCTGCATGATCAAGGCAATCATCTTGAACACTTGATATGGTGATTGCATGGTTAAATGTTTGCAAGAAATAATTGAATCATGCATATGTTGAATTGAGATAAAATTTGCATGCATGTAGTGTTGGTATGTGTCCTCGTACCATGCAACGTGTGCTTGTCATGACTAACTTGCAGGAGCAGGTATAAGAGAAATACTGTTACCGACAGATGGATGATCACGTCGGAGCGTGATCATGCCTTGCTGGTTATGCATGTTGGGACATGCAAGGGCTGTGGCCCTATTTTGGTGTTCCTGTGGAAAGAACACTTTATTGTGCTAACCACTGCAGGAAAACTTAAGCCTCCTGAGTCGACCGTAGATCGAGTCTTGTTCCGGTAACCCCCATACTTGATCCGTGCTACCACTTGTCCCGGCCATAGGTAGGGTATGGTTCAGTAAGTTGCTAACCCCTTTCTTGCACACACCTTATTGAGAGGCTATAGTGAAAGATACCATTGGCCCATGGTAGGCATGTCATTTGGTTCGGGGGCATGGGTGTCTCTGGTTGTAGCCGGAGAGGGGTCGCACCCCTGTTTTGCGCGCCGATATAAATATTTTAATCCCATGCTAATGGAGGCCGTTGAATGAGGCCTTCCCACTTAGAGTTTTATTTTATCATTGCCTTGGGTGATTCCTGGCTCTGGTGAGTTAAGCTGGTGTGTGCTGGTTAGGTGTGTTTTCAACCCAAAGACCGTAATGGGAATTAGTTAGTGTCATGGTGCTGACTAAAGAAATCTCATACACGTGGGTAAAGAGTACACCCTCTGTAGAGTTATATCTATTCGAATAGCCGTGTCCGTGGTTAAGGACTACAGTCTGGGTTGGTCAAGTGTCGGTCTTAGTGTCGGTCTCTAGAGGATCTAATTAAATTGAGCATGAATTATTTTGCAGAATGATTATTACCACTACTGATGCTATCATGAATATTATTGTTGTCATGAATATTATTGTTATTATTATGGACTAACTGTTTCTCTTATTATTATTTTCTGAGTATCTCATGGGCTGGCTAGACTACCCGGGATACTCATTTCTTTTCAAGACCTCTCGTGGCATCGCTTGAGTTCTAGGATGGTCCTGTCTCGTCCGATCTCTTTTAGACACCCATTTGGCATTTCTTTTCAAGACCTCTCGTGGTGTTGCTTGAGTTCTCGGATGGTCTTGTCTCGTCCGATTCTCTTTTAGACACCCGTTTGGCATTTCTTTTATATTTTCTTTTGGATTCTCGGGCGGTCCAGTCTCGCCCGATTCTCCATTAACTTTATTTGTTTGTCACTAACATTTTATATTTTATTCTTCAGCACCGTATTAATATTCATCATGCCATGCTTTAATTTCATTCAGCATATGCATAAGTTAACCCATCATGATCATATGCATTCGGTATATCTTTTGTTCATTATGTTTGCGAGTACATTCGAACGTACTCACTGGCTTGTCCCTGGCTATTTACTTGGCCAGGTCAAGATTTCAACAAGGAGTATTACCACGACGTCCCTGCGGAGCCTAGGATAGCAGCCACGCGGGATAGGAATTATCCTGGTCAGCCGTTCCTGTGGGAATGGAGCCCCATCGACATTGGAGAACCACGAGCCGCTTCCGTCATCCTCACTAGAAATCATTGTTGTATCATTAGACCTTTATGGTCTTGTATCCAATTCTTGTAATTGCTTGGTAATCTGTAACAAGGACGTGTCCACCAGTAACAGTAATCCTAGGCTGGTGATGACACGAGGGGTTAATTTCTGGGATATCATGTCCCGGAAATCCGGCCCTGACACTTCTCTATGAAGAACTTCGCAAGTTGAACCTTCACATTGTTCCTCTGGGTTATCTCAATACCCTGGTTGTCGAACCGGACCTCGAGAGCAACATCAAGACAAGACAAAAATATGACTCTGAAGTCGAGAAGATTAAGAAATACCTCTCCAAGGGAAATTCTTCGTTCTACCATGTTGATAATGATGGTGCCTTGTTCTTCAAAGGTCGCCTAGTGGTCCCCAGAAAGCACAATCTAGACTCTCGTTCGGATGTCATGAAAGAAGCACATGATACACCTCTTTCAATTCACCCTGGTAGTACCAAGATGTACCAAGACATTCGACAGAGATACTGGTGGCCTGATATGAAGCATGACATTGCTCGCTATGTTGCTGAGTGTGACGTTTGCCGTCGCATCAAGGCAGAACATCAAAGGCCTGCTAGAACTCTGCAACCACTTGATATTCCTGAATGGAAATGGGACAAAGTCGAAATGGATTTCATTACAGGTTTTCCCAGATCGCAGAAGGGTCATGATGCTATCTTTGTCGTCATTGACCGATTCTCAAAGGTTGCTCACTTTCTGCCAGTCAAGGAGACAATCACTGCTAGTCAGTTAGCAGACTTGTATGTTTCCAGAATCGTGTCACTCCATGGTGTTCCGTTGGAGATCAGTTCAGACCGTGGCAGCCTCTTTACCACAAGATTTTGGAACAGTTTCCAAGAAGCTATGGGAACTCATCTGTCCTTCAGCACCGCTTTTCAACCCCAGTCCCAAGGACAAGTTGAACGAGTCAATCAAGTGTCAGGGTGTGCATTCGGTTTTTTTGGTTTGATTCGGTTCGGTTTATACGGTTTTTGGTTTATACGGTTTTTATACTTTGGTTTATACGGTTTTATACATAGATACGGTTCGGTTTTGGTAATAACCATTTAATTTCGGTTCGGTTTCGGTAATAACCAAAATAACCAAAGTTGACGCGAATTTTTGAATGAACAACAAATATATTTTGGTCACATGATTCGGTCTGTGTATGTAGGTAAGATTTTTCTTGTGAGAAGTGCCTACGTAGATTAGATCATTATTAGATGGCACACATGAACTAGTCCTAGGCATTAGATGGCAGCAGATCTGAGGATTAGGCAGGTTTTTTATTACATGAGGGAGCAAGCAAAACGATTATATTCATTTTTTATTACGTGACAGAGCAAGCAAAAAAAGGAAAGAGCCGATCCTAATCATGACAAAAGCGGCTGGCTGGCCTTTTTCATAGGCAAGCGATCGGCTGCCTGGAGGATCGCTCGACAGGAGTGGTCGTATGGGCCGGATAATTTGAGGCCCAAGAAAGCACAACGTACGCCAGGTGCCCAGGTCGTTGGCTCAAGCTGCAGCATTTAGTACCACCTCGCGTATGGAGCAGCAGCGCGGTGAGCAGAAGGCTATATATAGAGGGGTGGTTGCGGCTTCAACTAAATATCTACACGCAGTGGAGCTATTTTCGGTTTAACCGAAAAAACCAAAGGGTATATGGTTTTCAAAATCAAAAACTGAAACTGAAACCAAAAACTGGAAAAACCGAAATTTGGTTCGGTTTTGTTTTTTTTGTTCGGTTTTTGGTTTTCGGTTCGGTTTTGCACACCCTGAATCAAGTGCTTGAAGATATGCTTTGAGCTTGTGTCATCTCATTCGGTAAGAAATGGGAGGAATCTCTCCCATATGCTGAATTCTCATACAACAATAGCTATCAGGCTAGTTTGAAGATGGCACCCTTTGAAGTTCTCTATGGACGTAAGTGCCGGACCCCTCTGAATTGGTCAGAAACTGGGGAAGGATCACTCGTTGGTCCGAACATTATTTAACAAGCTGAAGAACAAGTCCGCATTGTCCGTGAACATTTGAAAACCGCTCAGTCTCGTCAGAAGAGCAATTATGACCGCAAACACCAGGTAATGGTCTATCAACCTGGCGAACAGGCTTACCTTCGCATCACTCCGATGAAAGGCACTCACCAATTTGGGATTAAGGGCAAGTTAGCTCCTCGCTACATTGGCCCGTTCCGCATTCTCGCAAGACGTGGAGAAGTGGCATACCAATTGGAATTGCCGCCGAACCTTTCTCAAGTGCATGATGTCTTCCATGTATCGCAACTCCGTCGCTGCTTCAAGGATCCTATCCTAGTAGTGGATCATGAAATGCTTGAATTGCAAGAGGATCTTTCTTATCAAGAGTATCCGATCCGCATTCTTGATCAAACTGAGCGTCGAACTTGTCAGAAGGCAATCAAGTTCCTTAAAGTTCAGTGGTCAAATCATTCTGAGGATGAAGCCACTTGGGAACGCGAAGATCATCTTCGTGAAGAATACCCCGCTCTCTTTCTGCCTACCTCTTAATTCTCGGGACGAGAATTTCTTTTAGAGGAGGAGAATTGTAACATCCCCATGTAATAGCTACAGTGATCACCTTTTTATAGTGCCAAGTCATCAAGATTAATAGTGCTTGATCATCATCTAGATCATATCTCATTTCAAATTCCAATTCAAATTGAAATTCAAATTCAAAGTGAATTTAAAAGTTGTTCAAATCCAGAAACTAAATAGTTCATAATATTGCAAATAATCCCAAGGCAATTATAAAAATACGCTCAACATTAATTGGGTTAGTTAAATGACTCTAACATCTTAAAACAGAACCAAAACAGCCATGTTTAATCTCTTTTTAATTATTAAAAATGCAAATCAAATCATTTTGCATTCAAACCTTTTTCTGGCAGTGACATGTGTTACCTAGTATTTAAATGGACAAGAGTCATATTTTACAAAACTGCATTAGTGCTACAAGAATTACAGAATAGAAATAAAGAAACAGAAAATAGAAAAAGAAAAACCAGAAAAGAAAAGAAAAAAAGGGTCGCACTAGCTGGGCCTTAGTCGGCCGCGCAGCCCAGCCCACCCCGCCGTCTCCCCCTTCGTACTGCTCACACGCGCGGTCGCCCGCGTCCGACCGCGCCCGTCGCCGGCTAGCCGCGCCTGCTCACCTCTGCGTCGCTACAGGGAGGGCGGAGAGGATAAGAAGGCCCCCTTGGAAACCCTGGCCTGCCCCAAGATCTTTTCCCCCTCTAGCTCGCTCGCCTTCTTCCTCCTCGTCAATGGCCGCCGTAGCCTTCGCCGACCACCGCCCGCCCGCGTAGCCACCGTGCCCGCCTCACCTCGCCTCCATGCCAAGAAGGACCGCCGTCGTCTACTACATCCACTCTGACCCCGGGCCCGAGCTCTACGCCACCGCATCAAGCCCGGCGTTGTCGTCTTCAACCTTGGGGTGCCCGCGCCGCCGCCGTCGATTCATCGCCGTCCATCCTCCCCACGCCCACTTCAGCACAACTACAGGATCCCGGTGAGCCTCCGCTTCTTCCCCTCCCCGCTCGCCGTCTTTAGCTAGCCGTAGCGAGCTCCCCGAACTGGCCCGAGCCCGCCGCCGCGGAGCACGTCGCCGGTGTCGTTCCGGTGACCATTTGGTCGCGTGCTACTGCCCATCTTGCTCGCCGCGTCACGCATACCCCGCCTAGCCCCTTTGCTCCCTCGCACGCGCGCTGCAATGCCAAACCCGACCACCGCCCATAGACGTCGCCGCCCGCCGTGGTCGCCGGCGACCATTCTGGCCACCGCAGCCGCCGTGACCCCCACCATCGGACGTGGCCTCGAGTACTCGTTCCAGGGAGCCAAAGCACGCCTGATTTGGTGCCCCACAGAGAAAACCCGAGCTCGCCGGAGCTGCCGCCGCGCTCGGCCTCGCAGGAGAGCTCCGGTGGCTGGCGTCCGACGTGGCCGACTGGGGCCACCCTCTGTGCCGCTAACCCGCGGGCCCCGCGGGCCCAGTTGACCGAGTCAACTCGGCTGACTGGGCACCCCAGTCGCTGACACGCGGGCCCCACCATTTAAAACATTTTTAAAATAAATAAAAATGCTAATTAAAAGGTTATTTAATATATTAGTTAATTAGTTAACTTAATCTGTCACTGACAGTGGGTCCCACTTGTTAATTAGTTAAATTAGTTAGTTTAATCTGTTGTTTAATTACTCTAGTCTATGGCAGGTGGCCCCCACCTGTCAGGTTGACCAGTCCACCGACTCAGTTGACCGCTGACGTCACTCCCACATCATGCTGACGTCATCATTCAATGTTTCGGATAATTCTAATTAAATATTTTCAGAAATTCCAGAAAATGTTTAAAACTCTATAAAATCATAGAAAATAAACTGTAACTCGGATGAAAATAATTTATATATGAAAAACGATCAAAAAAATATGTAGAATCCGAATATGCCATCCACATAATTGCCACAACCCTCTAACATACCGAACATGGAACTTTTTGCCTGTTTCCGAATAATGAATAGTGCATGACCTTAGTAAAATAAATCCAAATAAATTCCTAAATTAACTAAAACAATTAGTTAGTCAATATATCACATCCGCATATCATTTAGGCATGTCATGCATCCCTGTTACATTGTTGCCGTGTATTTATTGTTTCTTCCCCCTCCTTCTCTTCCGAGAGCCCCCGAGACCGCCGACGACACTACAGTGTACGACGACGTCGCCGACGACCAGACCCCTTCAGCTGAGCTTCCAGGCAAGCAAAACCCCCTTGATCATCAGATATCGCCCACTCCTTCTCTCTTATGCTTGCATTAATATTGCTTCTGTTGTTGCTCCGTTAGCTCCTATTCTGATGCATAGCCTGACCTTGTCGCCTACTACTGATACATTACCTGCTATCCTATGATGCTTAGTTAAGTATGCTATGTTTCATCGGTGGCCCTTCGCCTTGTCCGTATGCCATGCTTGTTACAGGGCCGTCATCACTCTGGGTGTGATCGCGGAAATGATTACACTACTACATTAGTTAAACTGTTAAAGTCGGGCTGGCCCCAAGGGTGCCCGCGAGAGAATAACATTAAAGACGGGTCGGCTCCAAGAGCACCTGCGCGTCATGTTTTACCCAGTCGGAGCGACAGGAACCCTGTTCATCTCCGCGAGTTACTAAACATGCTTAACGGATTTGGGTATTTGATCTGAGTTGGCTACGTGCCTATACGCACTACCACCACGTGGGATAATGGTTTAATGGGGCCCTCTACGTCGTAGTATCAGCCGAAATCTCTTCAGATGTCATAGCTCAGACATGCGGGCTGATTGCTGGGGTGGGCTGGTTATGTCACTGGAGTATTCAGTGTCGCGCCTGGGCCCTGGCCAGTCACGCAACGTGCAGGAGTTCAAAGGGTGATGGCCCAAGACCCCTTTGTGCTTAGGATTTAGACCGGCATGTTGACCTCTCTGCTGAGCCTAGGTAGGACTGCGTCGTGTCGATCACCCGAGGCCGGGTATTACCCAGCAAGTGTGTCCGGCCAGATGTGATCGAGCGTGTTGGGTAACAGTAGTGCACCCCTGCAGGGAAGTGATCTATTCAAATAGCCGTGTCCATGGTAACAGGACGCTCAGAGTTGTATCTTGATCTGCTACAACTACAAATGGTTACTGTCACAATACTAAACTATTACTACTGCTCTCGGGATCACTTTCTCGCAGGGTATTCGAGGAAGGATCTCAGGCATTACTACAATATGATTGATTATATATTATCTTGCTCTACTCTCTTCTGATGCTGCAAGATTGCTTCAAGATGCTAGTCTTCGATAGGCTAGGTCTCTCCCCCTCTATTCTAGCAATTCTGCAGTTTAGTCCATAGATATAGCCCCATTCCTTTGATACCAATGCATATTAATATAGTTCTGATGTCAGTCTTGCGAGTACTTTGGATGAGTACTCACGGTTGCTTTGCTACTTCTTTTCCCCCATACCCATTTGCTGTGATCAGACGACGGAGCCCAGGAGCCAGATGCCACCGCTGGGGCCTACTACTAGGAGAGTCCCGGAGGCATGTACTACTAGGTTGATCCAGCCGACCAGGAGTAGTTCGGAGGCCCTAGGCAGGAGGCCTTCGCCTTTCGATCAGTATCGTTGTTTGTGCTAGCCTTCTTAAGGCAAACTTGACTAACTATGTCTGTACCCAGATGTTATTTGTGTGTATGACTTATGTATTCTGGTCCTCGTGACCCCTGGTTTGCAATATGAAGATTTATGTTTAAATTTGAGTTTAGAGTTGTGTTGTGATATCTTCCCGTGAGTCTCTGATCTCGAGCATGCACGTTTGCATGTATGATTAGTGCACGGTCGAGCAGGTGCGTCACAGGATCATATACTTGTAGGTGTTGCAATAATATCAAGTTTCCTCTCTATGCGTTGAAAGTTTTGAAGTTATGCTTGTTTTGCCTTCCTATGCTAGTTGATTCTTGCTCCCATAAACAATTTGCTCACAAAATCCCTATGCATAGGAAGTGGGTTAGGCTTAAATGTGCTTGTCATATGCTTCATAATGCTCCCATTGTGTTTCAATTCTTCACTTTTTATGTGAGCATCATTAAAATCATCATGCCTAGCTAAAAGGCATTAAAGAAAAGCGCTTGTTGGGAGACAACCCAATAATTATAGCTACTGTTTTTTGTGTGTTCACATGATTAAGATACTGTAGTAATCATGTTTCATATGTTTTCTTTCAATAATGTGCCAAGTAAAGCCTTTGGGATAGTGTGGATAATTGTTGATTCGATTCTGTGCAAAAATAGAAACTTTTGCGTCCAGTGCTAGAATTTCTATTCTGTACTGGAGCGTGAGAAAATTATGAAATTTTTACAGAGAATTGGATTACAAATTCTTTACGTTTTACTATTTTTTCAGAATTTTTGGAGTTACATAAGTATAGTTTTTAAATCGCTCACTATATGCTGTTCTGTTTTTGACAGAGTCTGTATTTAGTGCATAGTTTGCTTGTTTTAGTGTTTCCATAGCTTATATTGAGTAATATAAATTTTGGAAATGATATAATACAGTAGGCATTATGTGATAACAATTATGAATCTTTCTTGACAGTACCTAAGTGGATGATTTATTTTTATCATATGAACCTATCTCACAAGTTCCGTTAAGTTTTATGTGATTGAAGTTTTCAAGTTTTGGGTGAGATATCGATATGAGGAGAATAAGGAGTGGCAAGACCCTAAGCTTGGGGATGCCCAAGGCACCCCAAGGTAATATTCGAGGAATACCCAAGCAACTAAGCTTGGGGATGCCCCGGAAGGCATCCCCTCTTTCGTCTTCAAACATTATCAGTATACCTTACTTGGAGCTATATTTTTATTCATCACATAATATGTGTTTTGCTTGGAGCGTCATTTTATTTTGTTGAGATTTGCTTGCTGTTATCAATAATCATGTTTTGTATCTTTTAGTTCAATAAAATGCCAATTATAGCCTTTACCATGCTCAGTTTGCAAGTTTATGTGTTGCTGTTTGAAAACAGAAAGTTTTCTGTTATGTGCAGCATATTAATGAATAGTAGGAACATGATAAAAATCTGAAATTTTTACACAGTAAGCATGCATGAGTTCTCTATCACATGGTAATTTTTCAGAATTTTTGGAGTTAGGGAAGTATGGATTCTTATTCACCCTTTACAGACTGTTCTGTTTTGGCAGATTGTTGTTATAGTTGCATTGTTTGCATATGTTTGCTTGTTTTAATGTTTCTATTTGTGGATAGGAGTATTAAATATACATAGGCATTTATTATGCAATGTTTAATTATAATTTTAATGATTTTCTACAGTAGAGAATGTTAAGGTTTTGAGTGGATTTATACTAACTTATCTCACGAGTTCTTGTTGAGTTTTGTGTGGATGAAGTTTTTAAGATTTAGGAGAAGCCATGATATGAGAGGAATTAAGGAGACACAAGATCTCAAGCTTGGGGATGACCAAGGCACCCCAAGATAACATTCCAAGATGTCTCAAGCAACTAAGCTTGGGGATGCCCCGGTTGGCATCCCACCTTTCTTCATCAACACCTATCGGTTAGCCTAAGTTTTTATTTGTTCACGTGAGATGTGTTATTCTTGGAATGTCATTTTATTTTGTTTTCTTTGCTATTTGAATAAAATTATCAAGATCTGAAATTTTAAATGAGAGAGTGTCCTCACATAGCTACCTATTTACTTAACTACTCATTTGGTCTTCACTTATATCTTTTTGGAGTAGTTTGTCATTTACTCTTGTTCTTCACTTATATCCTATGAGTAAATTGTTGAATGAATTGAAAATCATAAAGTTGAAATTATATGTGCTTCATATGCTAGTATCATGTCTAGTAGTAGTTTCACATTTGGGTTAGAAAGTGAAATCTATTGAAGCTTGACAATCACAATATTGGTCATACAAGCAATTCATGAATGATTAGTATAAGGAAGAGAACTTTCACATATAAATATTATCTTAGACATCTTTTATGATTGTGAATACCCATTAATTATTTTCAAACTTGAGAAAATTAGTTGAAGTTGGACAAGGAAGACAACGTAATGAGTTATGTTTGGGTATATTTGCACAGAAGTTATATTGTTATGGATCCTCCAACATGTGGTGCTTGCTTAGGATCTTTTGCTAGCCAAAAGTTCGTACTAAGTAGATATACCACTTGTGCATCCAAAAACCCTTAAACCCAGTTTCTTCCCATGAGTGTCCACCATATCTACCTGTGGATTGAATAAGATCCTTCAAGTAAGTTGTCATCGGTGCAAAAAGCAATAAAAATTGCTCCTAAAATATGTATGATCTTTTATTGTAAGGGAAAATAAGCGTTGTACGAACTTGTGATGGTAAAGAAATAAAAGTGACGGACTGCATTATAAAGGTTGCTATCACAAGGGGCAATATAACGTGACATTCCTTTGCATTAAGGGCTTGCGCATCCAAAAATAAAAAGTGCATGACAACCTCTGCTTCCCTCTGCGAAGGGCCTATCTTTTACTTTATGTATTTACTTTTATGCAAGAGTCAATAGTATCCCTTCTCATTTCAACCTCAATTATTCTTTAGTTGGGGAGCATCATATGGTGGGGAAAGATCCAGTCACATATGGCCAGTCAAATATATTTGATCATGAATTATTATTGTTGACAATTATCTCTATGATAAATAAGTTGGGAGGTGAAACATTAAGCCCCTATCTTTCTCTGTGTTCGATGGATGCTATTTTGTTCTAAAAATATGCTTTGAGTACTAGCAATCATAGAAGACTATATGATAATTGAGTATGTGGAGCTCTTACTTAGACTTTGTTGAAATTAAGTTGAATTGCAATTGTTTGGTGACTAAGAACATGGGTTGTTAAGTTTCAAGAGAATGCATTGTTTGAACCATAACATGTGAATTGATTGCTACTTTATCATGATGAGTTTTATGAGAAAGAGTTGCTATTATGATGCTAGAAAAGTGATTGAAATTATCATTGATCAAACTTATGCACTATGCTAGCATTCACACTTCATAAATTATTTCTTTTATCATTTACCTACTCGAGGACGAGCAGGAATTAAGCTTGGGGATGCTGATATGTCTCCAACGTATCTATAATTTATGAAGTATTCATGCCATATTTATAACAATTCTATATGGTTTTGGTATGATTTGATTAGAACTAACCCGGACTGACGCTGTTTTCAGCAGAACTACCGTGGTGTTGTTTTTTGTGCAGAAATAAAAGTTCTCCAAATGCAGTGAAACTTTTTGACGATTTTTTTTGGACCAAAAGAGACCACTGAAGCTTCGTGGAAGGACCAGAAGCCTCACGAGGTGCTCACAAGCCACCACGGCGCGCCAGGGGGGGTGGCATGCCGTGGTGCCTCGTGGGCCCATCTTAGCCCATCTTGACGTGATTCCAACACTGAAAAATCCTATAAATAGAGAAACCCCCAGAAATAACCCTAGATTTTGGACACCACTGCCGCAAGCCTCTGTACCTTCGAAATACCATCTCGAGCCCTTTTCCAGCATCTTGCCGGAGGGGGGGGATCATCACCGGAGGCCATCTTCATCAACCCGGCGGTCTCCATGATGAGGAGGGAGTAGTTCACCCTCGGGGCTGAGGGTATGTACTAGTAGCTATGTGTTTGATCTCTCTCTCTCTCTCGTGTTCTTGATTTGGCACGATCTTGATGTACCGCAAGCTTTGTTAATATATTTGGATCATATGGTGTTTCTCCCTCTCTATCTTGTTCTGATGAATTGAGTTTTTACCTTTGAGGTTTCACTATTATCGGATTGAATACTTTTATGGATTTGAGAACACTTGATGTATGTCTTGCATATGAATACCCGTGGTGACAATGGGATATTATATTGATTCACTTGATATATGTTTTGGCACTCAACTCGCAGATTCCCGAGGTGACATTGGGGTAATCTATGCATAGGGGTTGATGCACATTTTTGTCCTACTTTCTCCAGTAGAAATCTTGGGGCACTCTTTGAAGTTCTTTGTGTTGGATTGAATATTATGAATCTAAAGTTGTTTGATGCATATCGTATAATCAACTCACGGATACTTGTGGTGACATTGGAGTATCTAGGTGACATTAGAGTTGGTTGATGTGTATCATATGGTGTTATTTTAGTACGAACTCTAGGGCTGTTTGTGACACTTATAGGGATGGCTCAATATATTGATCGGAAAGGATAACTTTGAGGTGGTTTCATACCCTACAACAATTTCTATCTTATGTTTTCCGCTAATAGGAACTTTGGAGTGATTCTTTGTCGCACGTTGAGGCATTGTTATATGATCCAATTATGTTAGCATTGTTGAGAGATTGCACTAGTGAAAGTATGAACCCTAGGCCTTTTTTTAAGCATCGCAATACCATTTGCGCTCACTTTTATCACTTGCTACCTTGCTGTTTTTATATTTTCAGATTACAAAAACCTATATCTACTATCCATACTACACTTGTATCACCATCTCTTCGCTGAACTAGTGCACCTATACAATTTGCCATTGTATTGGCTGTGTTGGGGACACAAGAGATTTCTTGTATTTGGTTGCAAGGTTGTTTGAGAGAGACCATCTTCATCCTACACCTCCCACGGATTGATAAACCTTAGGTCACCCACTTGAGGGAAAATTTCTACTGTCCTACAAAACTCTGCGCTTGGAGGCCCAACACGAGTCTACAAGAATAAGTTGTGTAGTAGACATCAGGCCTCCGGTGATGATTCCCCCCTCCGGCAGGGTGCCGGAATAGGGCTGTAGATGAGATCGTGGAGGTACAGAGGCTTGCGGCGGCGGAGTCGAAGTTTTAGGGTTATTTCTGGGGGTTTTGGTATTTATAAGAATTTTTGGCGTCGGAATCACGCGAAGAGGGGCCACAGGGGCCCCACGAGGCACCAGGGCGCGCCCTGGTGGCTTGTGGGGCCCCTATGGGTCTTCTGGTACTCTCCCAAAGCTTCCTGGGTCCCTTTCCTTCTAGAAAAAATCGTCAAAAAGTTTCGCTGCATTTGGACTTCGTTTGATATGGATTTTCTGGAAAACCAAAAACAAGTAGAAAACAACAACTGGCACTGGGCATTAGGTCAATATGTTAGTCCATGAAAATCATATAAAATCCATATAAAAGTGCACCAAAATCATACAAAACTATAATAAACATGGCATGAATACTTCATAAATTATAGATACATTGGAGACGTATCACGCGGCGTCCCCTAGCCCCGGCCAGGGCCTCGACCTCTGCCCAGACTCGCTCATGGCTGCCTCCTCCTTGGTCTTCTTGGCAGTCAAAATAGTCCGTTGCTGTGAATCCATAACATGGTCCTCATAAGCAAATCCACTGAAGAAATCAGTACAGTTCAACCATAGTAGCAGCACTCCTACCAAATTGGTTCTTACACTACAAGTGATCAATTGAACAAAGCTGAAATTAAAGCACCCAGAAGTCAGAACCATGCATGTACTTATTACATTGTAGGCAAAAGAGAAGTATATTGTACTATATACCTTCAGTTAGTTGAGAGCCTTGCTTTGCCTCTACTGATGGAGTTATGAGAAGGCTCACTGTTGGCTGCCAAATTCCAGGACTGGAGCGGAAGAAAGAACCTACAAGAAGCAGAGCTAGCCTGGCTGCAGCCTCTACTTAAATAAAGGGAAGCCAGCCACTGAACCAAAAGTGAGATCCCAGCTGCGGATCCCGTGGTGGCAAATGTGAGAAAGAGAAAGAAAACCAAAGGAAAATGTATGTTTGGAGGAACAAAAAGATCGAGTTGCCGTAGGGAAAGCCTGCCACAGCTCCCCTCTCCCATGCACTCTCGAGAGCATATGCTGTAGCCCACATGATCCTCCTGAAGACCAGTGTTAGTAGTGAAATGATTCATCAAAGTGGTATAGCAAAGGTGTAGCCAAGGGCGAGCCAAAGGGAAAGTGGAAATGTTATGGATTCGTAGTCATGCATTCGTAGTAAGCGAGGTTAATCAGGGAAAGCAGCTCCTCATTCGTAGTAAGACGATGCCATGGATGAAGATGCTCATGCATCAACAAGAACCACTTCCTCCCGAGAAAAGCTTCCAGGAGGAACCGCCAAATCCGCTGTCTCGGACAGAAATCACCGCACAAAGGAAAAGGCAAAACCGACCTCCCACCTGCGCATAAGACTAGAGAGGAACCATCACAGGCAGGCAGAATGCCAAACTGTGACCTTGAAGTAACCAGAGAAAGCATGAACACCGATTCCTTTGGGAGATTGAATCTGATGCTCCAAAATTCATCCACCCACAAAGGCAGGGGACAAGAGCAAGACTAAAGATGAAAGGGGGATTATTAAAGAGAAAAAGTAGACCACGAACCACATGGAAAGCCTCCAGATCCAAATCGAGAGGACGAGGATAAGAGACCAAACCAGGAGGAACACAACTATGGAGGTTATTGGAAAAGGGATAGCCAAACCCGTCCATGATGAAGCCAACGCCGAGGGGATCCAAGGAGACGGCAGCCACTGGAACGGAAACGGGATCTCGTCGGATCCTCCAAGCCGACAAAAGACACCCCAAAGGTGCCATTAAGGACACACACAAGCCTAAAAATGAGGTGGATATATAGGGGAGGAGGAAGCCGAGCCACTCTCCCCTCTACTCCAGCCAGATGAGCTGGCGGAGAGAAGGGGAGAGGAGGCGACCAGAGAAAGAAAGTGTGGAGAATAGTTACTTTGTCTGCTGGCTTTCGGCTGGACAGTGCCAGGGAGCAAAAGCTGGTTCGTTTGGTCCCACATCGGCTAGCGAGGTTGAGCAGCACCAGCTTATAAGCCCAACGCTGCTACCAGACCAGTCCCTTCGGGGACACCCGGTAAATTGGAACGATATAAAAAATAGCATCTCAGCTGCATGCATCAGGATGAACACGACCAACACTTTTTTTACCCCTCATGAGTTCTACTGATTTTACATAAAGGTCCTCATAGTTCTTATTATCAGATCCAAAATTTTAGGATTTCATGCGCCATCTTTTCAGCCCCTCACGTATACTACTATTTTTATTGAAAGGTCCTCATAATTTCATTTCCATCTTTTCAGATCCTTACAGCAATTTTTTGGTGATTACACTTTTTTTTGCCCCTCACGAGTTCTACTGCTTTTAGATAAAGGTCCTCATAGTTCTCATTTTCAGATCCAAAATGTTAGGATTTCACATGCCATCTTTTCAGCCCCTCATGTATACTACTATTTTTATTGAAAGCTCCTCATATTTTCATTTCCATCTTTTTAGATCCTTACAGCTACCAAATTTCGGGTGGTAGGTTAACTGCCAATTTTTACTCTTGAACAAAAAGTTATAGTAGCTGGTGTAATGATCTTGTGTTTTTGGGAGAGATTTTGTTATTACGTCAGTGCAAAATTGTAGTCATGTATATCTCTAATAAATAACATGTATCAACATACTAGTTAAATATTATTAGTTGTGCTTTGGTTAGACAGAGAGGTGCCATTTTGAAGATGGATAAGCAAGATTTTACAAAAAGGTCCTCGTAGTTCTCATTTTCATATTTTCAGATCCAAAATTTTAGGATTTCACACCCCATATTTTCGGCCCCTCACGTATACTACTATTTTTATTGAAAGGTCCTCATATTTTCATTTCCATCTTTTCAGATCCTTATAGCTACCAAATTTAGGGTGGTAGGTTAACTGCCAATTTTTACTCTTGAACAAAAAGTTATAGTGACTGGTGTAATGATCTTGTGTTTTTTGGGAGAGATTTCTAATTACTCCGGTATAAAATCATAGTCATGTATATCTCTAATAAATAACATGTATCAACATAGTAGTTAAATATTATTAGTTGTGCTTTGGTTTGATAGAGAGGTGCCATTTTGAAGTTGGATAAGCAAAGCAGTTCTTGAATGTGAACCTGCCTATTTTTATTCAGCTATCTGAGGATGCACGATGCTCATTTCTATTGAGGTCTCCTCCTTTTTGACGATTCATATGTTTTTTCTTTTCTTTTCGAAATGGCAGGATTCCTGCATTCATTAAGAAGAAAAGACTTGCTCGGTTAATTAGGGAAAATCAAGCAAAAACCAGATTGCCCGGTTAATTATGAAAAACCAAGCAAAAAACAATCACAACCACCGAGTGGCACACATAAAGATACCCACGCACACCACTTCAAAGAGGGCCTCACCGAGACAGCATGCAGGCGTCATCGTCATCACTCTTCCCCTAGAGGCGTCATCGCCATCCCTAAACTCTGAGCAAACAACTCCAACTTCACCGTAGACGATCGTCGACTTAACCCACTCCGAAGAGACTGTGTGGAGCTGTATGAAGATCCGTGCCAAAACTCAGCCAACTGCGACCGAACAACGCAGCTCCTACTCTGAGAGAGAACTGCGAAGGAGAACTAGGCACGGCTAGCGCCGCTGAAGATCACCAAACAAACCACCTACTGCCCGTCATCGTACGCCACCGGGACCCGCCACCGTAGTTTTGACTTCATAGCAACAAACCGGCCAAGGCAATCTCGCAGACACGGCAGAGAAGAGCCGACTACCTCAACCATTGTCAGGTCTCCGACATCGCTCCCTTCATCATCCTTGTAACAGAAGCTTGGATGCCAAGACCTACGCCGATGACCGATGTAGAGAGCAACCTCGTCGCCCACACGACACGAGGTTGACGCGCTCGATGCCGCCGAAAACTCAGGGCCGCCGCCCCAACTTCCCTCCCCACGCCCTGCGCAGCACACCAACATCACCTTCTGGGACGCCGCCCCGACATGCCACCGCTCACTCTCGAGCTCCAGCGCCGCATGACCCGGATGCTCGCATCCCACACTGCTCAGGACAACCGCACGCAGACCACGAACGCCGCACCACATCCGGCGCCGCCGCCCAGACATACCATCCAACCACCCGTTCTGGGGCGCGTCGACCGAGCCGACAAAGCTGCCACCGAAGTGGCCCAAGATTGCCACCCAAGCGAAGGTCGAGCCGCTGCCCCACCCCATGGAGTAGCCTCGCGCATCGTTTCCCGAGGCCGCCGCCTCAGCACACATCAATCGTCCGAGGCTGCTACCCGGGCATCCACCAAACCGTGCCGCCGTCGCCGACCCGACCGAGATCAGGACAAAACCTTCACCAGAGGCATTCCTCATGGCATATGGGATTGCCTAATGATGTGATCATTGATGCTGTTGACAATGGATTTATTAGAGGAATGTCTTCGGATATAGACATTTCAGTTACTATAAACCAGCTGCTTGTTTAGAACAACAATTTCTCTAGAGAACTTCCAATGCAGCTGGGAAATCTCTCTCAGCTGTAGAAGCTGGTTGTTTCAAACAATAGATTCTCTGGCCAAATCCCTGCACAGATTGGTAACCTGAAGCAATTGTCATACCTGCATTTGAAACAGAATGCACTAGAAGGGTCAATACCACCAGAAATTGGTTTGTGCGATAGCCTAGTTGACCTTAATCTTGCAAAGATTTCTTTGGTGGCAAAATTCCCGACAGAGTTGGCTTCCTTTTGATGCTGAATTCACTTAATCTATCTCATAACATGATCTCTGGTGAAATCCCTGATGCATTGCAGTCACTGAGGCTAAGCTATATTGATTTCTCTCGCAACAATTTGTCTGGACCAGTCCCTCCACAGGTCCTGATCATTGTTGGAGATGATGCATTCTCTGAAAACTTCGACCTTTGTGTCACTGGCGCTTCAGAAGGGTGGAGGCAATCTGGCACCAGTCTATGCTCTTGCCAATGGATGGACAACCATCATAGCTTCTCACTAAGTGCTGCTTTTTGCTGCACTGATCGTGGTGACCTCTTTGGTTGTTCTCTTATCTGGATTGGCATGTCTGAGATATGAAAATAACAGGCTTGAGGATATCAACATAAAGCAAGACACTGATGATAGTGACTCAAAGTGGATTGTCGAGTCCTTCCATGCACGAGGGTTTCCAGTACCCATGGTTACATAGCTCGCTGTAAGTTCGAGGCATTTTGTCACTTACATTGAGTTATCTTTACATCTTTTTTGTAGTTATAATGCTGTAGTGGTTTAACATTCAGTCTTCTGTGTGAGGACTGTAGAATATTTTTGCCAGTGTGATGACCCACAAGTATAGGGGATCAATCATAGTCCTTTCGATAAGTAAGAGTGTCGAACCCAACGAGGAGCGCAGAAGGAAATGACAAGCGGATTTTAGCAAGGTATTTTCTGCAAGCACTGAAATTATCAGTAGCGAGTAGTTTGATAGCAAGATAATTTGTAACAAGTGACAAATAGCAATAGTAACTAAGGTGTAGCAAGGTAGCCCAATCCTTTTTGTAGCAAAGGACAGGCCGAAACAATATCTTATAATAAGCAAAGCGTTCTCGAGGACACATGGGAATTTCATCTAGTCACTTTCATCATGTTTGTTTGATTCGCGTTCACTATTTTGATAATTTGATATGTGGGTGGACCGGTGCTTGGGTGCTGTTCATACTTGAACAAGCCTCCCACTTATGATTAACCCCTCTCGCAAGCATCCGCAACTATGAAAGAAGAATTAAGATAAATCTAACCATAGCATTAAACATATGGATCCAAATCAGCCCCTTACGGAATAGCACATAAGCTAGGGTTTAAGCTTCTTTCACTCTAGCAACCCATCATCTAATTACTACTCCACAATGAATTCCCTTAGACCCAAAGATGGTGAAGTGTCATGTAGTCGACGTTCACATGACACCACTAAGAGAATCAACAACATACATATCATCAAAATATCGAACGAATGCCAAATTCACATGATTACTTATCACAAGACTTCTCCCATGTCCTCAAGAACAAAACTAACTACTCACAAATCAAATTCATGTCCAAGATCAGAGGGGTATTAAATAGCATAATGGATCAGAACATATAATCTTCCACCAAATAAACCAACTAGCATCAACTACAAGATGTAATCAACACTACTAGCAACCCACAGGTACCAATCTGAGGTTTTGAGACAAAGATTGAATACAAGAGATGAAATAGGGTTTGAGATGAGATGGTGCCGATGAAGATGTTGATGAAGATTGGTCCTCCCATGATGAGAGGATCGTTGGTGATGTCGATGGCTTCGATTTCCCCCTCCCGGAGGGAAGTATCCCCGGCGGAATCGCTCCGCCGGAGAGCAAATGTGCTCCTGCCCAAGTTCTGCCTTGAGAAGGTGGCGCTCCATCCCAAAAGTCTTCTCCCTATTTTTTCTTGGGAAAATGGGCTTATATACCAGAAAATGGGCACCGGAGGCTGGCCAGGGGCCCCACAAGCCACCAGGGCGCGCCTGGGGGGGTGGTGCGCCCTGGTGCCTCATGGGCACCTGGGTGGCCCCCTCTGGTACTTCTTTCTCCAATATTTTTTATTTATTCCAAAATAAATCTCTGTGAAATATCAGCTCATTTGGAGATGTGCAGAATAGGTATCTCTGACATAGCTTTATCAGGTCCAGAATTCCAGCTGCCGGCAATCTCCCTCCTTATGTAAATCTTGCATATTAAGAGAGAAAAGGCATTAGAATTGCTCCACAAAGTGTTATATTAATTAAAAACACTACAAAAAATAGTAGGAAAACATGATGCAAAATGGACGTATCAACTCCCCCAAGCTTAGACCTCGCTTGTCCTCAAGTGAAAGCCAATATCGATAATCATGTCCACATGTTTAGAGAGAGAGGTGTCGATAAAAACAAAATATGGACATAGTAGCATCATGATCATTATTATAACAGCAATATTCCTTATCATAGAACTTCTCATGAGCAAGTAACAATTCATCACAATAACGAAGTATAAGGCATAAACTTTCTTGAAAACTAACAAACTATGTTCTCAGTCAACAATGCAATTGCAATTCATCATATTTTCAGGAAGGGTCTCATGTAGGAGCTTTTTAGGAAGTCCACATACTCAACCATCATTTAGTCTTCTATGATTGCTAACACTCACAACATATATATGGAGCAAAAAGTTTCAGCCAGACACATAGAAAGATAGGGGCTTATAATTTCGCCTCCCAACTTATTCACCTCAAGGGTAATGTCAACAATAATAACTCACGATCACTCGTATCCAACGGGATATATGTGCCCAGATCTTTCCCCACCACATGATGCTTGCAAAAGAGAAAAATAAAAAATAAAAAGGAATAGAGGAGGCTGATACGTCTCCAATGTATTGATAATTTTTGATTGTTCCATGCTATTATATTATCAATCTTGGATGTTTTTATATGCATTTACAGCAATTATATATCATATTTTGGGACTAACCTATTAACTTAGTGCCCAGTGCCAGTTGCTATTTTCTTCCTGTTTTTGGTTTTACAGAATATCAATACCAAACGAAGTCCAAATGCCACGAACTTTTTGGAGATTTTTTTCTGGACATAACCAACACTAAAAGATTCGGGAGAGGGCCAGAAGACCCAGGAGGTGGCCACGAGCCACCATGGCGCGCCTAGGGGGGGCAGGCACGCCCTGGTACCTTGTGGGCCCACCTCTACCACTTTTGACCTAATTCCACCACTATTAATTCCAAAAAATTGGGAAACCAACAGGGGAATCCACAAAATACTTTTTCCACCACCGCAAGCTTCTGTTCTTGAGAGATCCCATCTGGAGGCCTTTTCCGGTACTCCGCCGGAAGGGGAATCGATCACGGAGGGGCTCTACATCAACCTTGCTGCCCTTCCAATGATGCGTGAGTGGTTTACCACGGACCTTCAGGTCCATAGTTACTAGCTAGATGGCTTCTTTTCTCTTTTTGATCTTCAATACAATGTTCTCCTCGATGTTCTTAGAGTTCTATCCGATGTAATCACTTTTTGCGGTGTGTTTGTTGGGATCCGATGAATTGTGTGTTTATGATTAGATTATCCATGAATATTATTTAAGTCTTCTCTGAACTCTTTTATGCATGATTATAATAGCTTCATATTTCTTCTCCAATCTATTGATTTGGTTTGGCTAACTAGATTGATTTATCTTGCCATGGGAAGATGTGCTTTGTAATGGGTTCGATCTTTCTTTGCTCAATCCCAGTGATAGAAAGGGACATGACACGTATGTATCGTTGAAAATATGGGGATTATTCATGCGTGAGTTTTCTTTGTATACATCATGTCATCTTGCTTAAGGCGTTACTCCGTTCTTTATGGACTTAATACACTAGATGCATGCTGGATAGCGGTCGATGTGTGGAGTAATAGTAGTAGATGCAGGCAGGAGTCGGTCTACTTGTCTCGGACATGATGCCTATATACATGACATTGCCTTGGATATTGTCATGATTATTTGCTTTTCTATCAATTGCCCAACAGTAATTTGTTTACCCACCGTATGCTATTTTCTTGAGAGAAGCCTCTAGTGAAAACTATGGCCCCCGGGTCTATCTAAATCATATATGAAAAACCCTAAAAATACCTTACTGCACTTTTTGTTTATTTATTTTATTTTATATTTTAGTATCAATCAATCTATCTATCACATACAATTTAATCTTGCAACTTACCTCCGAGGGATTGACAACCCCTTGTTTGCATTGGGTGCAAGGATTTGTTGTTTTGTGTGCAGGTGCTGCTAATGAGGTGTTGCGTGATTCTCCTACTGGATTGATAACCTTGGTTTCATAACTGAGGGAAATGCTTATCTCTACTATACTGCATCTCCCTTCCTCTTCAGGGAATTACCAACGCAGCTCACAAGTAGCAGGAAGAATTTCTGGCGCCGTTGCCGGGGAGACATCATCAACATCTATCAAGTACCTACGCATAAAACTCTCATCTCCTTGCATTTACTTTATTTACCTATTATTTGCATTTGCCTCTCGTTTTCATCTCCCCCACTTCTAAAAAGTTTTTACAAAAATACAAATATATTTTTCGTTTGCCTTTTTCTTGTTTGCTTGTTTGCTTGCTTGAAGATTGTTATCATGAGTGATTTTGGTATGGCGGAAACTAATGATGGTAAAACTCCTAAAATGGGAAGTTCTACCAATCTTGATGCTGAAACTTTTGTGCTGGGACATGGTAATGTTATAGGAAAAAGTGTCATCCAAGAATTCTTTAATTGCATTGGGACCTTGGCTTTTGATGATGCTCCTATACTTAAAGAAACTAAGAATTATGCCGATGCTATTTCTGCACTTATTCTTAAACTTGAAAGAAGATTTATTCGCACCCATCCTACTTTGCAAAGATTGTTTTATGAGTTACTGGTTATAAAATATCTACCCTTGTTCTCATGAATGAATTTGATCACATAGTGCGAGAAGCTAGGGAGATCTTTGATTTTTATGGTATGAACCGTGAAAAACCAGTAATAGATGAGATCCTTTATAATAATGATTACTTGTTGAGGTATTTGTTTTGCAATGACCACATATTTGATGATAATATTAAAAAGGAAGTTCCTCCTTTGAATATAATCCAACAAGTTTTCAATAGCGTTAATAGACAATACTCCTGGATTGTAGCCGGTAATCAAGAAGGATTTACAGATGGACAACTTGCTAATGCTAAACTTTCTGTGGATGATCTGTTTCATATTACCTGTGAAAAACCCTTTGATGAAAAATCATCTTTGGATAAGAAGAAGAAAAATGATAATACTTGAAACTATGCATTATGCCTAGCTAGGGGCATAAAACAATAGCGCTTGTTGGGAGGCAACCCAATGAATAAAATAATTTTTTTCTTTTTGTTTCTGTTATCGTGTGTTTTCACAATTATGCTACTGTTATGATTGTGTTTTTGTGTTTTTAATTAGTGTTTGTGCCAAGTAAAGCCTTTAGGATGATTTGGAAGATAGTATAATTGATGCTGTTTGGAAAACAGAAAGTTTTGCGTCCAGTGCTGGAATTTTGGTTCTGTTCTGGGCGTCAGAAAAATCTGAAATTTTTACAAAGTATTGGTGTATGAATTGCCCACGTTTTCCAAATTTTTCAGAATTTTTGGAGTTACAGAAGTATGGCTTTTAAATAGATTGCTACAGACTGTTCTGTTTTTGACATATTCTGTTTTTGATGCACTTCTTGCTTGTTTTGATGGAACTATGGATTGTATCGGGGGGTATAAGCCATGGAGAAGTTAGAATACAGTAGGTATAATGCAAAAATAAAATATGAATGGGTTTGCAGCAGTACTTAAAGTAGTGATTTGTTTTGTTGTACTAACGGATCTCACGAAGGTTTTGTTGAGTTTTGTGTGATTGAAGGTTTCAAGTTTTGGGTGAGATCACGATGGATGAAGGAATAAGGAGTGGCAAGAGCCTAAGCTTGGGGATGCCCGAGGCACCCCAAGGTAATATTCAAGGAAGACTCAAGCGTCTAAGCTTGGGGATGCCCCGGAAGGCATCCCCTCTTTCTTCTACCAACCATCAGTAATTTTACTTGGAGCTATATTTTTATTCGTCACATGATATGTGTTTTGCTTGGAGCGTCGTGTATTATATCAGTCTTTGCCTTGTTTGCTTTTTAGTTTGTCACAATCATCTTTGCTGGACACACCTATTTGAGAGAGCCACACGTTCATCATAATTTGTTAGAATACTCTATGTGCAGTCCGTCGCTTTTATTTCTTTACCACGGATGCAAAGGAACGTCACTTTATATTGCCCCTTGTGATAGCAACCTTTATTATGCAGTCTGTCGCTTTTATTTCTTTACCATCACAAGTTCATACAAAGCTTATTTTCCCTTACAATAAAAGTTCATACATATTTAGGAGCAATTTTTATTGCTTTATGCACCGATGACAACTTACTTGAAGGATCTTATTCAATCCATAGGTAGATATAATGGACTCTCATGACATGAAACTGGGTTTAAAGGTTTTGGATTCACAAGTAGTATCTCTACTTGGTGAGGATTTTTGGCTAGTAAAGATATTGGGCAAGCACCACATGTCGGAGGATCTATGACAATATAATTTCTATGTGAATATAATCAAACATAATTCATTACGTTGTCTTCCTTGTCCAACGTCAACAATTTGACATAAAATACTCAATGGGGGCTCACAATCATAAAAGATGTCCAAGATAGTGTATTTGCATGTGAATCTTCTCTTCCCTTATTAATTTTTTCATGAATTGCATCATTGACCAATGCTATGTTTGTTAACTTCCAATAAATTTTACCACTTATACTTTTCTTTATGTGATGTCATTACTTTCCATAAGATTAGCATATGATCTTTTTCATTATTTTCATTGCTAGGATTGAAACATAAAAGTAAAGAAGCAAAAACTCAAACTACTCTTTACACTACTAGGAAAATGGCTATCCCTAATATCACTATTAGTGGCGCATTATAGAGGTGGTGCGCCACTGCTATATAGCAGTGGCGCACCACATTTAGGTGCTCCACTAATAGGGAAGTTACTAGTGGCGCACCAGGGAAGTAGTGCGCCACTAGTATTTTTTTGGATTGGGACCAGCCCTCCCTAGGTTTACCAGTGGCGCACCAGATCCAGGTGCGCCACTACTATTTTTGGTAGCAATGGCGCACCTGGCTCTGGTGCGCCACTGGTAAGCCTTGGGAGGGCTGGTCCCAATCCAAAAAAATACCAGTGGCGCACTGGTTCCCTGGTGCGCCACTAGTAATACATCCTATTAGTGGCGCATTTTAATAAGGTGCGCCACTAGTAACCTGGGAGTACTATATCTTCGGGCAGCCACCAACCACACACTCACTTTCCCCCCCTCTCTCTTACCACCTCCCACCAAATCTGGATCTAGTCGTGTTACTCCTCCTCCTCACCTCATTTGCACCCTTGATTCACCCAATTTGAGTTGTTAAATCTACTTTTCTTGATAGGTAAGTAAGGGGAAAGCTCTCTTAATTCTAGATCTACTTTCTTTTCTCCCTCCAACACACTCTCTCTCGTGTGTTGTAATGCGAGGTCGCACGTGTGTTGTTATATGCGAGCTTGCACATGTTGTATGTGATCAAGGTGTTGCATATGTTTTTGTTTGTAGGTATTTGAAATGCGAGTTGCCAATATTTTGCCGGAATGTTGATTCATTTCCGTTTCGGCGAAAATCGGGCACTACGCTTTGGTCCTATTTTTAGGAAAGGTCATGCCAAATTTTTCTTTTGGTTCTAAAATATCCTTTTGCTCTATACCCCGCAGGCGACCATGGTCCGCACGATGACCGAAGGCATCGTGGCTAGGTTTTTGAGATCCGCGAAGGCTGAGATGCTTCAAAAGAACGAGACGGAGATAAGATGTCCGTGTCGAAGATGCAAGCTGACGGGCCTTTTCGACCCGGATTCCAGACAGGTGCGGGACCACCTGCTCATGCGTGGTTTCATGGATGGCTATCGGTGGCAAGGTGATGAAGATGATTATGAAGTCGTCCATGGGGGCCGGGCAAGAAATAAGGAAGGGCAGCAAGACAACAGCGGCGAGGGCGGGCGAGAAGACGAAGAATCTCCAGGACATGATCACGAAGTAGATGCAGGACACAGTCATCATGTAGAAGATGCCGGACATGATGATGAGGAAGATCAAGACGAAGGGCATGATCATGAAGATGAAGATGTCGGAGCAGACGACGATGGACCATCGATGGGCTGGGTGCAGGACCCTCATATTCAAGAGCTGCTTCTCAAGTAGACGGGTAACGCAAGAGCTGTCGCCCGAGAGAAAGCCAAGATGGATCAACTAGAGATAGACACGGTTACTCCATTGTATGAAGGATGCAGGCCTGAGGATACCCGCCTGAAAGTAACGCTCATGGCTCTGGAGATGAAGGTAAAACACAAAATGACCGACGCATGCTTCGACGAGAACATGTCATTCTGGTATGAACGTCTTCCCAAGGGGAACAAGTGCCCGACCAGTTTCGAGGAGGCGAAGAAAATCGTGTGTCCTCTGGATTTACCGCACATGAAATACCATGTGTGCATGAACGATTGCATCATTTATCGGGACGAGCACGCGAAGTCTACCATATGTCCGGTGTGCGGCGTCACTCGATACAAGAAGAGGAAGAAAGCTCCTCGAAAAGTGGTGTGGTACTTTCCGATCACTCCTCGTCTGCAGAGGTATTTCGCGGACCCTAAGCTAGCAGAGCTCCTGCGTTGGCACGCGGATAGGGAGAAGAAGAAGCGAGAAGATGACAGAAATGATCCGGAGATAAATAAAAAAGACAAGATGCTGAGTCACCCTAAGGATGCGAGCCAGTGGCAAGCGTTGAACTTCGAACACCCAGAATTTGGGGACAATCCAAGGAACATCATGCTGGGCGCGAGCACCGATGGAGTCAATCCGTTTGGCAGCCAGAGAAGCACACATAGCACCTGGCCTGTGTTTGTGTGGATGTACAACCTTCCCCCCTGGATGTGCATGAAGAGGAAGTACATTCACATGAGTATGCTAATTGAAGGGCCGAAACAACCAGGGAACGACATCAATCTGTATCTGGGGCTGCTGAAAGAGGAGCTAGACACGCTGTGGAAAATGCCAGCCAATACGTGGGACGCCGCAGCGAAAGAATATTTCCCTATGAGAGCCACACTGCTCACGACGGTGCACGACTATCTCGGTTATGGATATGTCGCGGGGCAGGTGGTCCACGGATTTTGTGCATGCGTCAGGTGCATGGATGACACAACGTATCGCCAGCTAGATAGAGATCCCGGGTCTTCGAAAACCATGTTCATGGGACATCGAAGGTGGCTTCGCGACGATGACGCATGGAGAAAACGCAAGGATCTGTTCGATGGTGAAACCGAACCCCGAAGACCCCCACGTACGAGGAGCGGCGAGGAAATAGACGATTTGTTGAAAAATTGGAAAGAGTGCCCACCGCCGGGAAAGAAGCGAAAGGCGCTAGAGTCGCTGCAGATGGTATGGAAAACGAGGTCCGTTTTCTGGGACTTGACGTACTGGAAGATCCTCCATGTGCCTCACAGCCTTGATGTCATGCATATCACGAAGAACGTGTGCGAGAGTCTCCTTGGTACCCTGCTCAACATGCCAGAGAGGACCAAAGATGGGCCGAAAGCAAGGGCAGACTTGCAATCAATGGGCATCAGGGAGGAGCTTCACGCAAAACGCCCTAATGATGATGATGATGATGATGATGATGATGATGATGATGATGATGATGATGATGAGGCGAAGGACACGGAAAGTCGTCGCAAAGGCAAAAAGGCCAAGAAGATCGAATATGACTGCCCTCCCACGTGCTTCACTCTAAGTCAGAAGGAGATCGAGTAGTTTTTCGCCTGCCTCGTAGGAGTAAAACTTCCTTACGGTTACGCGGGGAAGATAAGCAGATACCTAGACTCAGCGAAGCAGAAGTTCAGCGGGATGAAGTCTCACGACTGTCACGTGCTGATGACGCAGATACTTCCAGTTGCAATCTGTGGGATCATGGACGCGCACGTCCGTGAAACGCTATTTGGCCTATGCAACTTTTTCGACGTCATCTCTCGGAAGTCGGTTGGCATGAGGCAACTCAGAAGGCTACAGGAAGAGATCGTGGTGATACTATGCGAGCTTGAGATGTACTTCCTGCCCGCATTCTTCGACGTTATGGTGCATCTGCTGGTCCATATCATGGAGGATATCATCCAACTCGGGCCGACGTTCCTGCACAGCATGATGCCGTTCGAAAGGATGAATGGTGTCATCAAAGGATACGTTCGCAACAGGGCACGTCCAGATGGAAGCATAGCCAAGGGCTTTCTGACCGAAGAGTGCATCTCCTTCTGCACGAATTATCTAGGCATCGAGAACCCCGTTGGTCTGCCCGTCAACAGGCACCTCGGCAGGCTCGCTGGATGTGGTCACCGCGAGGGTCGCCGCGAAATGCATGTAGACTTCAAGGGTCGACTCGCCGACTTTGAAAGAGCAAACCTAGTCGCGCTGCAACACATTGACGTGGTCGATCCTTGGGTGGTAGAGCACAAAACCTCTATTGAGAAGACATACAATGACCGAGGTCAACAGTGGACGGACGGAGATGTACTCAAAGAGAACAACTCATGTTTCACGCATTGGTTCAAGGACAAGCTTCTGTCGTACCCTTTACATGAGGATTCTTCCGTGGAAGAAAAACTCATATTCGCCTTGTCACAGGGCGCCGAGCACAACCTGATGACATATGAGGCGTACGATATCAACGGCTACACATTCTACACCGAGGAAAAGGACATGAAGAGCTATTATCAGAACTCCGGGGTAACGATGGAATTCTACACCGGTAACGACAAGGTCAGATACTACGGAAGGATCGAGGAGATCTGGGAGCTGAGCTACGCTGGAGAGAAGGTCCCGATGTTCCGTGTCAGATGGGCCAAGAGCGTCCTAAAAGAAGACCGGTATTTCACCACCATGGTTATACCCGAAGCCAAATCCAAGACCGCGGGCACAAACGTCACCGCGAAAAATGAGCCATGGGTATTGGCGTGCCAAGTGGACCAATGCTTCTTCATTACCGACCCGTCAAAGCCCAGTCGTGTTGTCGTGAGGAGAGGCAAAAGGAACATCATCGGAATGGATGGAGTCGCCAATGAGCAAGACTTCGACAAGTACGGCGACCCGAAGATGGAAGATGACGACGACGATGAAGTACCACACACCACAAGAAGAAGCAGGACCACCCTACCTAAAGGACGTCCGTTCAAGAGAAGAAGTCAAGGGGTTCTGGGGCTAAATTATTCAACCACGAGAAAGAAGGGCAAGAAGATTGTGAAAAGATAGCTAAGATCGAATCACGACGTGTCGGCCGCGTGTGTATGTGGGCATATTATATTATGTATCATTTTTCTATGGAGATGGATATGGCATATTGTTAATCTACACATTTTCTTTAGAGTATTTGGATATGGCGCATCTTATGTTTCAGTTGGAAAAAAAAACAAAGTTTGAGATCGTCCCTTCTTTTTCGCCAATGTCGATTGTAAAAAATATACTCACAACAAAAATACAAATTTATATATATGTCGATTGTAAAATGGCTTGGAACTTATTCAGATAGAGCTGGTAATAAAAATAAATCAAAAATTGACACTGTATCACTAATGAAAATACATCAAAAAGAAAATATGATCGTAGATGATCATGTTTTTTTTTTGTGGGGGGGTAGATGGTCATGTTAAGTTGTTAACATGGAAGGATACAGTAGATAAGTCAATTTAATAGATCCAACTGCACAATGTTTTTTTAGAGTATTTATTTTAGACTATATTTGGATATTCAAAAAAAAATAACAATGGCGCACCAGTCAGAGATGCGCCATTGATATATGGTTATTTATGGCGCACCATACTGAGGTGCGCCATTGTTATACGTTTTTATGAGTATTTATTTTAGACTATATTTGAATATTCAAAAAAAATAACAATGGCGCACCAGTCAGAGGTGCGCCATTGATATATGGTTATTTATGGCGCACCATACTGAGGTGCGCCATTGTTATACCTGTGTATCGATCGATCTGCGCTGGGCTCACCCGACCGCGCCGTTACCCTCACTCTCTCATCTCCCCTCCCTGGCCCTGACCCTCTCCCCTGACCGCGCGCCGCTCTCCCCTCCGCCGCCAGGCTCGTCTCCTCGCCGTCCACCTGAGAGCCGCCACCACCGGTTCGTCGACGTCCCCTCCCCACGGTGAGCAGCCGTTGCCCGCCCTTCCTCCTCGATGCGCAGGTCACCTCATTCCTCTACCTCTCCGTTCCCACCGCCAAGGTTGCGGGGCCGCCTTTCCCCGCGAGCTCCAAGAGCTCAAGGCTGGCCTCTCCCCTCCCCTCCCCTCCCCTCCCCTCCAAGAGCTCAAGGTTGCTGGCCTCTTTTCCTCTGTTTTCACTCTGTCATGTGCATGCCATATGTTCGACAGAACGCCTACGAGTATTTCAGTTTAGAATAAATGGCTCCTCTTGTCATACTCTGCTGGTTCTGTTGCTGGATCGAAGAGAATAAACTGGTTTGTGTGATTAATCAGTAGAGAGACTGCAGAATTACTGTTATCCACAGAAATGATTAGTGTTGTGCTGGGTGTTTGTCTGGCTTGAACATGACTGAATTAATCAGTAGAGAGACTGCAGAACAACTATAGCACCCAATCCACCACCACTGAATTTCTTAGCCCTTGAGCATGACTGAATTTATGTCAGAGATTTCCAGCAAGGATTAGTGCTTGAGCATGACTGAAAAATCAGTGCTCAAAGATTATTGCTTCCTATAGTACTGGAGTACTCCCCAAATTGCATCATGTTGTACTCTAGCAAATTGCATCATGCCCAACAATGACATTCCAGCAAGGATTAGTGCTCAAGGATTAGTGCTTGCTGTAGTACCTTGGAGTACTCCAGCAAATTGTTTAAATAAACTTGTTTGTCTGTACTGAAACTTTTGTTTGCATACTTATGAATGCTCTGATGAAAATACAGAGAAAAACATACAGTAAAATAACAGTAGCTACAACTTTGATAAATGGTGCAAATGCTTTGCTCTAGACACTAAGTTTTTACTACTCCAAGTAAATTAACTGAAACTTGTTGTTCAATCATTTGCTTGCTGTTCTTGTCAGTAAAATAACAGTAGGTTCAATCATTTGCTTGCTGTTCTTGTCAACAGAGATAGTTACACAAAAGGAGCAGGACAAGCAAATCTGCAGCAACTGCTGAACTTTGCTGTGCTTAATTCTTTCTTAACTGAAAAGAAAAGAAAAAGAAAAGTGTTTTGCTGTAGTTTTACTTGTATCTGTAGTTTTAATTAAAGTACTCCCATGTTTCTGAAAAATACAGAGAAAAACGCCTTGTGTTCTGGTAAAATATTTGTTGGCTATGATATGAAATATCTGTAAAATATCTGCTGTAGTTTCAGTAGTGCTTGCTTGGCTGCTTGCAGTAGTCTCTCTTTGATGACTGTGAAGACCAAACTAGTAACACAATTTGCTGGATAAATAGTCAAGTCAGACAATCTTAAGCTTAAACATCAATCTAGAAGTTTTCATACTGTCAAGAATTTGACCCCACTCCACTAGATTAAGTGTGAAATGTATTCTATTACATGATAACAGAGACTGATGGTCAAAGTTGCACTTGAAGGAGATCGTCACACCTCACCTCTGCTGCCAGTATATTAGAGTAGTCAGCACTGCTCCTGGCTGGTGGTGACGAGCAGCGAGCCAGTATATTAAAGTAGGTCACATATAGTGCCAGTAATCTTAGGTATCTCCATGCAAATATTTGTCCAGAAGTGTGATGTTTTTCCTGTTTTTTGAATTTTCTGTGCAGAGAGCTGCTGCGATCATTCTTCAGGAAGAGTGTTGGCCTTGGCTTCAAGACCCCAAGGGTACTACCAAATGCCAACGATTCACCTATGCTATGTCCAGTTGCTGTAGAATACATTAATACATGGTTAGCTACAGAAGCATTTTCCTGTAATTGGTTGTCGCCCAACCCGATATCACTGAACATGATGTATAAAGGAGCATCCCCTAACTAGAAAGACTAGTGAAAGTCAGTTGCAAGATTAACAAGTCAAGGAGCATCCACTAACTGTAGTCATGTAGAGGTCGGATACACTGGAATTTAGGTTCAGACATTTGAATATATAAAGTAGTATGTCCAGCTTATGCAGGAGTAATGGGTTTTGTCACCCAAGATCACTACATTCGAGACATGTACCATGTTGCTTGATGACTGAATAAGTTCAGTTGCACATCTCTGAATAAGTTCAGCCTGCAGTAGTTGTGTTCATTGCTCTGTATATATATATATGCCTTGATAACCTGCAGTTGTTGTGATCATTGCTCTGTTGTATATATATGCCTTGAAGTGACCATTCCTCTGTATATATATGCCTTGCTTGCTCGCCTATCTAAAGTTCTAAACTGAAGACCTATTCCGGATGTACAAGTATTAGCTAAACTGAACCACACTAATTTAAAAATCAGAAACTGACATGCACATGGCCATTGCCAAATAAAATAGCTCAAGCTTCAATAGTATATATTCAGGTTTAGACGGGGGAGTTTGGTCACATGAAACCATCACGTTATGCAGTACAGTAGTAGATCTTACTATGCTATAAACATGGTCCTGTACTCCTGTGTGATTGCAGCTGCTTGCTTTGCTGCTGGTGGTGTGTGTGTGGTGTGTGTACTGGTGGTGTGCAGCTGCTTGCTTTGCTGCTGGTGGTGGTGTGCTGGTGGTGTGTGTTTGGCAGCAGCAGCAGCAGCATGATGCATGATTTGTGCCCAAACCTTTTTATGAATCTGTGCAGGGATTTGTGCCCGTTATCGCCGAAATGTTGATTCATTTCCGTTTCAGCGAAAAACGGGCACTCCTAGGTCAAGGAAATAGCAAAGGTCATGCCGAATTTTTCCTAGAAGTAGCTTATTAGATTTTGTCGTGACCACATGATTATTGCTCTTGGCTCCATATGCTTTTTGTTAGACTTCCTCATAAAGCACATAACTTTGAACAATACAATGAAATCATCTTCTGCTTTTAACACTGCAGCTAAGTTAACTTATCAGGATCCTATATATATATATAACCCCTAGGACGCATAATGGGAGAAAGCAAGCAAACTATGGAAATTATGATCCAGTCCCACCCTTTTTGTTCATGCTCGGGAAGTATGTTTTGATCCAGTCCCACCCTTCTATGGTAGACACATTAGCAATAACAACCAAGTACCTTTTCTCGGTTACATACCGATTAAACTCATCGACCAAACTATGATCTGGTGCTGCCATCTTCTTCAGAACTATCAGCCCAGTGACTGTTCCTCCTTGCATACTAGCTTTACCAGATTCTTCGCATGTATCTTGATATAACCCCTAGAACTTCCTCATATTAACTCATCACGCTGCCACATTTTTTCCTATTTAGTGCGAACATGGCCAACAACGATGAGGCCGGCGGTTCGGGCAAGCCATTCTGGAGGCTGTCCCAGGAGCTGGAGGAAGAACCTCAGCGCTACGAGGACGCCGCGGAAGACATCGATCCCGACTACACAACCCCTAGTGGCGTCGGGGATGACACCACTGATGGTGCCGCTGGGGATGCCACCACTGATGATGGCAGCGAACGCACAGATGGCAGCCAACCGAAGAAGCAACGGAAGGACCGGCGCCCGAACGTGCTCGGCACCGTCAAGGAGGAATTTACTGAAGTGTCCTCCACTGGGCATCCAACGGTGCCCAAAGAATTAGTCGGTGGGTACACGGGACAACTCGGGTGCATTCTCCGGAGCACCGTCTCAATCAACACCGAGAACCTAAGGCATCATGACCGAGGGAATTTGCGCAACCTCCTCTTCATGAAGCTGCACGAACGATACAAGTTCCCCGGTGACTTTGCAAACACACGCCTCTCAGGGAATAAAGTGAACAGTGCCGCCCTCACGAAGATGAGCACGGCCCTGGCTACTTGGAGAGCCGCGGTGAAGAAAATGATTCTAAGAGGTGATAGTTATGAGAAGATCAAGGAGAAAAATCCTTCGATCAGCGAAGCTGACTACCTGGAGTTCAAGATCAAGTGCGAGAGCACCGCATCCGCGGAATCAAGTCAGTGGGGGAAAGATATGCGGGACTTGAACTTAGGGGTCCACAAACTCGGTCCCGACGGTTACAGAGTGGCGGAACCTAAATGGGACAAGGAGGACGCGGAGCGTGCCGCGCAAGGCCTACCGCCCCTCTTCGATAAATACCATGAAAAGCAGACCAGGAACTATGTCAGGGCCCGGTACAAGGAGGACCCGGTAACAAAGGAGCTTACCACATGTCAGGCCCATTTCTGGAAATAAATCACAGATGAGCCTCAAGTCATACCAGCCCCAAGAACATCTGGTAGACTTCCTTGATATATAGATAACCAGTACAAAATATTACATAGGGGTGAGCAGGGTGCTCAACAATTATTACAAGCTTGACAGCTTACTATGGTGATGTAATAACACAGTGGTATGGTGGTGGAACACATACTGATACAATAAGATAAGTCAAGCGTCATAGTGAGGCTTGGCAAATTTATTTGGTGTAGTGGAAATGCAGCGGATAACACAAGTGGTAGACTCCATGACACAGGTTGACTGACTGGGACTCCTCTAGACGCTGGGCTTGCTAGCGCATTCTCCTTCCTCGAACTCGTCTTCCTCCAAGTCTGGCCAAGTAAATAGCCAGGGACAAGCCAGTGAGTACGTTTGAATGTACTCGCAAACGTATGAACAAAAGATATACCGCATGCATATGCCCATGATATTTAAATGACATGCTCATGCTGAGTTAGATGATATGCAAATGCTGATACAAAAATATGACATGTCATGGTAACTTTATTAGTGTGCTCAGAAAATTAAACCGTTAGTAATAATCCAAGAAATAAAAATAAATGCCGGTCGGGCGTCAAGTGACACCACGGTAGGTCTTGAAGAGAAATGCCAAACGGGGGTCTAAAAGAGTATTAGGCGAGACAAACCGCCCATCAACTCAAGCGACGCCTCGAGAGGTCTTGAAAAGAAATGCCGGTTGGGCGTCAAGTGACACCACGGTAGGTCTTGAAAAGAAATGCCAGTCGGGTGTCTACAAGAGAGTCGGACGAGACAGGACCATCCGAGAACTCGAGAGACGCCGCGAAGAGGACTTGAAAAGAAATGTCAGACGGGTGTCCACGTGAGAAGTCTCACGAGACACCACGGAGTGGTCTTGAAAATAAAGCCGGGGGTCCGGGGTAGTCTAGCCAGCCCCTGAGACCCTCAGAAAAATAAGATAAGAGAAGACGGTTAGTCCACAATAATATTCATGCTTGTAATAATAATATGCATAGCAATGACATAATATTCATGATGAGATATTATTATTTTGCAAAAGATCAGGTGAGTCAGGTTATTTATTTCTTTTCCTCCGAAGACCGACACCGGACCGACACTTGACCAAACCCAGCTAACGTCCTTGACCGCGGACACGGCTATTCGAATAGATAAGACTCTGCAGAGGGTGCACTCTTTACCCACAAGTAAAGGATTTCTTTAGTCAGTACCTTAATACTGACTAATTCCCATTACGGTCTTTTGGTTGAAAACACACCTGACCAGCACACACCAGTTTAACCTCCAGATGGTCGGAATCACCCTCGGCATCTGTTCAGTTAAACTCTAAGACGGAGAGACCACGTCCTGCATGGGATCACTATTCATACGCGCGGATTCCAAGGGGTGCCCCCCTCTCGGTCCCAGACCAGATACACCCATGCCCCCTGAACATGATGGCTGGGATTTAGTCCCTGACAGTGGAAACCCCCATCATGTCCCTCTATGTGGTGTGTACACAGACAAGGGTTGACAACTTACTAAACCATACCCCCCTTGCGGGAAGACTCGTGGCAGCACGGAGTTTTAGCTAGGCATGACGGAACAAGACTCGATCTAGGCCGACTCAGGAGGTGTTACTCTTTTTACCGGTTTGCTTCTCATACCCGTGACACCTTCGTGTCCCAACCACGGTACCGTGCCCACCAGCACGTACCTAGACAGGAGATTCTCTCCTCTGGCTGTCCACAGCCATATTCACCATATCAAAAGTAGCATGTGTGTGGTGCAAGCAAACATATGATATGACTATGCATGCATGTGAAAAATATTACATACGCTACTCAGGTGATGCAACTACGTAACATGTTCATGCAAAGGCTAACATGCAACCCATATCCCAAGTTCATAAGCTTGCCTTGTGCAAAGTAGTCAGTGTTGAACCCTTCCAAATTTTCAGCAAAACCTTCTCCCTCTTTTTCTGAAAAAAAAATCAAATTTAAACTCAATTCAATTTTTATCACAGTACAAAAACATGTCTCGAAATATTTTTAGAAAAATACTAAAAAAACTAGAGTGAATAAGAAAAATTTCAAAAAAGTTTCAGCTTAATCCGAGTTGTATTTTAAAAGATATGGGTGGTCAAAGTTGCAGTCAAACTGAATTTGTTTAAACGAATTTTAAAAAAAACGCTTCGGTGGCGTAAAGCACAGAGGGCGCCTTCGCCTTATCCAGAAACGAACGAGAGGAGACGCTGACGGGTGGGGCCGCCCTGTCGGGTTTAAATTCGTCTCACTCGCCCGAAGCCAGAGGGAGAGAAGCGGCCACCGGCGACGATCGCCGGAGTTTGGGAGGGTGGAAGAGCTTGGGATGGATCCAGGGGATGGTTCCGCGTCGGTGGGAGGAGGAATTGGTCGCCGGTGATCACCTGAACGGCGGTGAGGTCGACGGCGGTGGAGGAACTTCGGGTGGTGGTTGGGGCTCGCCGGGGAGAGGTCTTGGGGTGGAATTGGAGCGGGGGTTCGATGTGGTGGTGCAGTAGGAGTTCACTGGTGAATTTTGGGCGAAGATGGTGCAGTGTGTGCGACGAACGGAGCGATGACCGTGGCGGCGGGGCGGTGGTCGGAGATGGGGAAGACGACCACCCCGAGGACGGGGTCGTGGAGAGGATGCGATTGGATGGTGGTGGAGGCTAGCGGTGGAGAGAACCGAGCTCGGGAGTCCAATTTATAGGCGCGGTGAGGCGGTGCCGAAACGTGCAGGCGACGCCGGAGTTATTCCGGCCGTCGAGGTAGGTGCGGGCGGTGGGAAGCTGCGGCACGCGCTCTGGAGGTCAGCGGAGTTCTCCAGAGGGCTCGGCTTGGACTGATTCGAGCTCGAGTGGTTGCTGCCCGCTTGGCTCCCGTATGGGTGTTGCGGCGGCGATTCACTCCGGCGACGTGCCAGGAGATTCTAGGGCGTTGGTCGGCATTGACAACGCGCGAGGATGCGGAGGAGAGTGCCGCGTGGCTGGGAGGCGGTGGAGAGAAGGACAGGGGAGTAATGGAGAGCGGTGGCGATGCGGCTCGTTTGTCCCGCCATGGTTGAGCTCAGGGCGTCCGCACCGGCCAACCTGCTGGTGGACGCCGGGGATGGGTGGCTGAGGGGCGGGCCAGGGGTGCCAGGCATTGATGATGGCGAGCATCGGCGGCGCCGTGGAAGATAAGAGAGGAGATGGGAGAGAAGTGCACGGCAACTCTGTCTCCTCCCCTGTCGACTGAACCTAAGTTCAGTTTACTGAATTTGTCCAAGGTGAACAGTAGCATGCTAGGTGCAAAACTCCATGACAGAGCTAGCTAGGAATTTTTGGAATTTATGGCAATTTTTGTGGGAGCGTGTTGATACTCAAAATAACCTCTGGAGGAGTTTCAGAATTTTTGGATAAGTTTAGAATTGGTTTTGGGCAGAATTTCTATTTCTGGTTCAAATTTGAACAGGAGCAAATTTGAAAATTTTGAACTTTGGAACTCAAGATTTTTGGTGAAATGGGTTGTGGGTAGCATCTAGTTGCTGGTATAATTTTGGTGGAGATATAAAAGTTATATAAATTGTAGTTCCTTTGTAAATCAAAGAAAACCACAAAATTGAAAAGTCCCAATTTAGAATTTATAAAAATATGATAGAATATTTTTGGTGGGGTGAAAAGATGTGTGATGATGTCCTGGAATGTGAGGGTGGATTGTGGAGTAGTTTAGAGCTGATGGAAAAATATTTGGTGGAAGATAGGTGGCTTGGAAGGGAGTAAAAAGACCTCTCCAAAAGAAAAAAATTAATTTATTTCAAAAAAAAATTAAAAGACAATTTATTTGAATTTCTCAAAAATAATTTTCCAATCAGATCAAACTCCCAAAACAGAACCCTCAAAACTTTGGAATCCAATAAAAGTTGAAAATAGTTATCCAGATCAGAAGGAAATATTAGAAAGGATTATAAGAAAATAATTATGGAATTTCCTTTTAAATGAAAATTTTAAAATTCAGAGAGAAAATTTTTGGGGTGTTACAACACCTACCCCCTTAAGAAAAATCTCGTCCCCGAGATTTTAGCTGTCCCTTAAACAGGTACGGGTATTCAGTCCTTAGGTGATCCTCTCTTTCCCATGTTGCTTCCTCTTCAGTGTGATTACTCCACTGGACTTTATAAAATTTTATCGTGCTCTGCCGGGTTCTCCGTTCAGACTCCTCCAAAAATTTTATAGGCCTCTCTCTATATGTGAGATCTGGTTGAATATCCAGGTCTTGATGTTGAACTTGCTTTTCTGGGTTACTGACACATCTCCATAGCTGTGAAATGTGGAACACATAGTGAACATCTGATAATTCTGTAGGTAATTCCAGTTGGTATGCAACTTTGCCCCTTCGTGCAATTATCCTGAATGGCCCAATGAATCTTGGTGCCAATTTCCCCTTGACTTTAAATCTCTGTAGCCCCCTCATTGGTGATACTCTGAGGTATACATATTCGTCGGGCTCAAAACTGATCTGACGGTGTTTCTGGTCATAGTAACTCTTCTGACGGCTCTGAGCTGCTCGCAGTCTGTCTTGAATAATTTTCACTTTTGTTTCTGTCTCTTTGAGAATTTTTGGGCCGAAGATTCTGCTATCTCCTGTCTCGGACCAATTGAGTGGGGTACGACATCTTCGTCCGTACAAAGCTTCAAAAGGTGACATTTTTAGACTGGCTTGATAACTGTTGTTGTACGAAAATTCCGCGTATGGCAAACTTTCCTCCCAGCTGACTCCGTATGTAAGCACACAGGCCCTCAGCATGTCCTCCAATATTTGATTCACCCGTTCAGTCTGTCCACCGGTCTGTGGGTGATAAGCGGTACTGAACATTAGTTGAGTCCCTAAAGCCTGCTGCAGGTGACCCCAAAATCTGGAGACAAACTGGGTGCCTCTGTCGGAGACTATGGTCTTGGGTACTCCATGAAGGCAAACAATCCAAGAGAGATACAACCTCGCAAGCCTCTGTGTGGAGTAGGTGGTCTTTACCGGAATAAAATGTGCCACCTTGGTTAGTAAATCCGTGATAACCCAGATAGCATCATTTCCGTGTTGTGACCTTGGTAAACCAACAATAAAATCCATTCCTATCGTATCCCATTTCCATTCAGGTACCCTGAGTGGCTGTAATAATCCTGCTGGTCTCTGATGTTCTGCCTTTATACGTTGACAAGAATCACATCGGGCGATGAATACGGCTATGTCCCTTTTCATACCGTGCCACCAAATTTTTTTCTGTAGATCCTTGTACATCTTGGTCCCTCTTGGGTGAATGGAGTACGGGGTTGTGTGGGCTTCTGTCAAAATTTGTTGTTTTAGCTCTTCCTCATTGGGCACGCATAATCTTTTTCTGTACCATAGGGTTCCTTGATTATCGATTGCAAACTCAGGTGCCCTGCCTAAATTTACTTTCTTCTTAATTCCCTCGATGCTGGGGTGTCCTTTCTGAGCTTCCTTGATCTGTTCCTCCAATGTTGGTTTTATTTCTAGCTGAGCAACAGTTCCTTCTGTGACTAGAACCATGTTGAGCTTAGCGAATTCCTGATTGAACTCATGCCTTGCGAATTGCACACTGCCATTGTTAGCGCGTGGATTCCTGCTTAGAGCATCTACCACGACATTTGCCTTACCCGGGTGGTAATGAATTCCCATATCATAATCCTTGATTAACTCGAGCCAACGACGTTGTCTCAAATTTAATTCTGGCTGGGTGAAAATATACTTAAGACTTTTGTGGTCCGTGTATATCTCACATCGGTTGCCAAGAAGAAAATGTCGCCATTCCTTGAGTGCGTGTATCACAGCTGCTAGTTCCAAGTCATGTGTAGGATAATTTTCTTCATGTCGTCACAGCTGTCTTGAAGCATATGCCACAACTTTTCCTTCTTGCATCAATACACATCCAAGGCCCTTCCTGGATGCGTCACAATATATCTCAAAAATTTTATGTACGTCTGGCATAATTAAAACAGGTGCTGTGGTCAATCTTTTCTTTAATTCTTGGAAGCTTTTCTCGCAAGCTTCGGTCCATTCAAACTTCTTATCTTTCTTGAGTAACTGAGTCATGGGTTTGGCTATGGTGGAAAATCCTTTGATAAACCGTCGGTAGTAGCCGGCCAAACCAAGAAAACTTCTGACCTCTGTCATGTTGGTGGGTTGCTTCCATTCTAGAACATCTTTTACTTTGCTCGGGTCCACTGCTATCCCATCTTGTGTCAGAACGTGTCCTAGAAAACCAACTTCTCGTAACCAAAATTCACACTTACTAAATTTGGCATACAGTTGATTTTTCCTTAATTCTTCCAGGACTGTTCGTAGATGTTGCTCATGCTCCTCTGGTGTCTTGGAATAAATGAGTATGTCATCGATAAATACCACCACAAACTTGTCCAAATATTTCATAAAAACCTTGTTCATGAGATGCACAAAGTAAGCAGGAGCATTGGTCAGACCAAAGGGCATTACTGTGAACTCATATAATCCATATCTGGTGGTGAAAGCGGTCTTGGGTATGTCTGACGGTCGAATTCTTAATTGATGATAGCCTGACCTCAAGTCTATTTTCGAGAATACCTTGGCTTCAGCCAGTTGCTCGAACAGGTCGTTGATCCTTGGCAGTGGATATTTATTCTTGATTGTAGCCATATTAAGTGCTCTGTAATCAATACATAACCTCAGTGTGCCATCCTTTTTCTTAGCAAATAAAACTGGCGATCCCCATGGTGATGAGCTGGGTCGAACATAACCTTTCTCCATTAATTCTTTGATTTGTTTCTTCAGCTCGGCCAACTCTGTCGGGGCCATAAGGTAGGGCTTCTTATAAATAGGTGCTGTTCCTGGTGCTAACTCAATAACGAACTCAATTTCTCGATCGGGTGGCATGCCTGGTAATTCTTCTGGAAATACGTCGGGGTATTCGCATACCACAGGAACCTTGCTAAATTCTGCCATATCCACAAGATTTAATTTTCCTTGTGAATTAGAAATCTTCCTTGTACCAAATTTTATTGTCTCCCCTTGACAACTTGTGAGTGTCACTGTACGGTTGTAGCAGTCTATAAAACCTTTATTTGTAGTTAGCCAATCCATTCCCAGAATAACATCCAGGTCGGCTGCGTCCAGAACAATAAGGTTGGCTAGAAATTTCATCCCTTTGATCTCAATATTCACATCCTTGCAGTACCATTGTGTGCTTTGCTTCGCTCCCGGGGACTGAATAATCATAGAATTTTGTAGAGGCGAAAAAGAAAACCGATTCTTCAAAGCAAATCTTTTAGAAATGCACGAATGGGAAGCTCCAGAATCGAACAAAATTGTGGCATTAATTGTATTAACAGGGAACGTACCAAACACGATGTCCGGTGCATTTTGGGCTTCCTCGAAGGTCACGTGGTTCACCTGTCCCTTCCTCTGGTTGTTGTTGGGGTTGTTGTGTCGTGGGGCTGCATTACCACTGCGGCCATTGCTGTTGGGCTTCGGAACATGGTTGTTCCCCTGCTTTGGGCAGTTTCTGGCAAAGTGCCCTCCTTCTCCACAGGCGTAACAGGTAAGGCCAGGAGGGATTGACTTGTCATGGGTTCTGTTGTTGAAAAAACTGCGGTTCTGCTGTGGTCGTGGTGCTGGATTTGGTGGACGGGGTGCTGAAATCAACGGTCGGGGTGCCACAGGCCTCTGAAAATCAGTTCGGGGCCTGTTGCGAACTTGCTCTGACTGGGTCATCCGACGCTTGCGAATTTCATTGATACTGCGGTGCTCATTCTCCAGAATTATAGCCTTGTCCACCAGGGTCTTGAAATCTGGAAACGTGTGAACAACCAGCTGACACTTGAGTGATGGGACGAGTCCTTCCAAAAACTTTTCCATCTTTCTATCTTCAGTCATATACTCACCATTTGCATAACGTGACAGCTGTGTAAACTGATCCAGGTACTGAGTCACAGTTGTACCCCGTTGCTTGAGATCTTCAAATTCCCTCTTCTTCATTTTCATGACACTGCTGGGGATATGTGCTCCTCGGAAATATTCCTTGAACTACTCCCATGTAATAACTGCTCCACGGGTGTGGCGAATATTTTCCCACCAGGAAGCTGCTGTCCCAGAAAAATAGTGCGGAGCATATAGCACTTTTTCCTGGTCGGTGCATTGAGCTATGTTTAATTTTCTTTCCATATCACGTAACCAGTCATCTGCTTCCAGTGGCTTGTCTGTGTGAGAAAAGACCGTTGGATTGGTCCTCTGAAGTTCCGATAATTTTGACCTGTGCTGGCCCTGTCCTTGGTGGTTTCCCATATTGATTAGGTGTTGCATCATTTCCTGGTGCTGCTGTTGACTATGTTCATACAGACGGCATATCTGCGAGAGTGCTGAATCGTTGTCTTGCTGACTTGTCTGACCCTGTGTAAAGTTGCTTCCCATCTGTGCAAAGTTGTCCTCAGGCGGGCTGGGCATGGAACGAGTCCAGGGGCGATGCATTTTCTTTCTGGGGTATGTTGTGTAACACCGATGAGAAAAGGAATTGTAAAGACGGAAGAATAATTTTTTTAAGCGACCCAATAAATTTCCCCAGCAACAAAATACAACAGATCATGCAAGCAAGATTTAATTATACAAGCCAGTTGTATTATACATGCATGGTTAATTAGACAGGCAGGATTTAATTATACAATAAGTTGCCGTCGCTATATTTTACATGACCACTTATTTAGAATATTTAAACTACTCGGTCCGCTCAGCGCTGTGGTCAGGATCCATTACTAACGATTTTACAAAAGAAATAAAAGAAGAAACAGAAAATAAATATTTTACAGTCGCATCACATAAAAGACTACTGCAGGGATGCCGCTCTGTCTGTCCTCACGGGGCGTTCGGGACATTGCAGGTCCCGCCGAGAGTGAGTCCTAGCTGAAGTACCGGGGACTCAACCTCCTCCTCCTCCTCAAGAATAGGCTCCAGTCGGGCAAAGGTCGGCACTGCGCCTGCCCGAGGTGACACTGCGCGCTGGGGTGGTGCAGCTCTGATCGGAACGGGTGCAGCCAAATGACTGGCCACACTGCTCGAAGATGAGCGCTGAACCACAGGTGGAACGTACGGTGGGGTAGGGATGCGGCGGGTGCGAGGGGATGGGGTGCGGAACTCACTCCTGCGAGGAACTCTCGCGTGAGCCAAGTCTACCCGAGCAGCAAGATAGTCATCCACCACTGAGGTGAAGACGGACTCCAGTGATATGATATAGTGGACTAGGGGCTCAATCACGGAATCTCTTTCTTCTGCAGTGCAGGAGAAAGCATAGTGGCTGGTGTAAGGAACATGACACGGAAGATAGCGGTAGGGACGGGTCTGCATGCTCGGCAGAATGTCCCTAAGACGGGCGATGGCCTCTCGGGCAGCCATCTGGACGGCATGCCTTTCAGTAGGCATAGCCCTCCCCACAAAGCGGTAGTTGCGGTGGGACCCTGCCATCCCACCCCGAATGTACACCGAGGCCTGAAACATGCACAGGGTGTCTGTGATCCTGTCGGGGTAGATGGTGTACTCTGGACGGTGCGGGGATCCTATCGCAACCCTGGCGATGGTGTCAAGGAGACGGGAAAATCCCGCCGGCTCGTTGGCGAAGACCTGAGTCGGACAGCCGCCGCCAGACATCTACAGCAGTAGACAAAAATCCAAATAGTCGTATCATAAACATATGATGACTAAGGAAATTGCTACGATGCATGAGATGCATGCTAAAAATGTTAGCAACGACTCTACCTCTAGCGCAAGTGCCTAGGGGTTTCCTACAGTCAGCCTGGCTCTGATACCAAGGTTTGTCAGGCCCATTTCTGGAAATAAATCACAGATGAGCCTCAAGTCATACCAGCCCCAAGAACATCTGGTAGACTTCCTTGATATATAGATAACCAGTACAAAATATTACACAGGGGTGAGCAGGGTGCTCAACAATTATTACAAGCTTGACAGCTTACTACGGTGATGTAATAACACAGTGGTATGGTGGTGGAACACATACTGATACAATAAGATAAGTCAAGCGTCATAGTGAGGCTTGGCAAATTTATTTGGTGTAGTGGAAGTGCAGCGGATAACACAAGTGGTAGACTCCATGACACAGGTTGACTGACTGGGACTCCTCTAGATGCCGGGCTTGCTAGCGCATTCTCCTTCCTCGAACTCGTCTTCCTCCAAGTCTGGCCAAGTAAATAGCCAGGGACAAGCCAGTGAGTACGTTTGAATGTACTCGCAAACGTATGAACAAAAGATATACCGCATGCATATGCCCATGATATTTAAATGACATGCTCATGCTGAGTTAGATGATATGCAAATGCTGATACAAAAATATGACATGTCATGGTAACTTTATTAGTGTGCTCAGAAAATTAAACCGTTAGTAATAATCCAAGAAAATAAAAATAAATGCCGGTCGGGCGTCAAGTGACACCACGGTAGGTCTTGAAGAGAAATGCCAAACGGGGGTCTAAAAGAGTATTAGGCGAGACAAACCGCCCATCAACTCAAGCGACGCCTCGAGAGGTCTTGAAAAGAAATGCCGGTTGGGCGTCAAGTGACACCACGGTAGGTCTTGAAAAGAAATGCCAGTCGGGTGTCTACAAGAGAGTCGGACGAGACAGGACCATCCGAGAACTCGAGAGAACTCGGCATCTGTTCAGTTAAACTCTAAGACGTAGAGACCACGTCCTGCATGGGATCACTATTCATACGCGCGGATTCCAAGGGGTGCCCCCCTCTCGGTCCCAGACCGGATACACCCATGCCCCCTGAACATGATGGCTGGGATTTAGTCCCTGACAGTGGAAACCCCCATCATGTCCCTCTATGTGGTGTGTACACAGACAAGGGTTGACAACTTACTAAACCATACCCCCCTTGCGGGAAGACTCGTGGCAGCACGGGGTTTTAGCTAGGCATGACGGAACAAGACTCGATCTAGGCCGACTCAGGAGGTGTTACTCTTTTTACCGGTTTGCTTCTCATACCCGTGACACCTTCGTGTCCCAACCACGGTACCGTGCCCACCAGCACGTACCTAGACAGGAGATTCTCTCCTCTGGCTGTCCACAGCCATATTCACCATATCAAAAGTAGCATGTGTGTGGTGCAAGCAAACATATGATATGACTATGCATGCATGTGAAAAATATTACATACGCTACTCAGGTGATGCAACTACGTAACATGTGCATGCAAAGGCTAACATGCAACCCATATCCCAAGTTCATAAGCTTGCCTTGTGCAAAGTAGTCAGTGTTGAACCCTTCCAAATTTTCAGCAAAACCTTCTCCCTCTTTTTCTGAAAAAAAATCAAATTTAAACTCAATTCACTTTTTATCACAGTACAAAAACATGTCTCCAAATATTTTTAGAAAAATACTAAAAAAAACTAGAGTGAATAAGAAAAATTTCAAAAAAAGTTTCAGCTTAATCCGAGTTGTATTTTAAAAGATATGGGTGGTCAAAGTTGCAGTCAAACTGAATTTGTTTAAACGAATTTAAAAAAAACGCTTCGGTGGCGTAAAGCACAGAGGGCGCCTTCGCCTTATCCAGAAACGAACGAGGGGAGACGCTGACGGGTGGGGCCGCCCTGTCGGGTTTAAATTCGTCTCACTCGCCCGAAGCCAGAGGGAGAGAAGCGGCCACCGGCGACGATCGCCGGAGTTTGGGAGGGTGGAAGAGCTTGGGATGGATCCAGGGGATGGTTCCGCGTCGGTGGGAGGAGGAATTGGTCGCCGGTGATCACCTGAACGGCGGTGAGGTCAACGGCGGCGGAGGAACTTCGGGTGGTGGTTGGGGCACGCCGGGGAGAGGTCTTGGGGTGGAATTGGAGCGGGGGTTCAATGTGGTGGTGCAGTAGGAGTTCACTGGTGAATTTTGGGCGAAGATGGTGCAGTGTGTGCGACGAACGGAGCGATGACCGTGGCGGCGGGGCGGTGGTCGGAGATGGGGAAGACGACCACCCCGAGGACGGGGTCGTGGAGAGGATGCGATTGGATGGTGGTGGAGGCCAGCGGTGGAGAGAACCGAGCTCGGGAGTCCAATTTATAGGCGCGGTGAGGCGGTGCCGAAACGTGCAGGCGACGCCGGATTTATTCCGGCCGTCGAGGTAGGTGTGGGTGGTGGGAAGCTGCGGCACGCGCTCTGGAGGTCAGCGGAGTTCTCCAGAGGGCTCGGCTTGGACTGATTCGAGCTCGAGTGGTTGCTGCCCGCTTGGCTCCCGTACGGGTGTTGCGGCGGCGATTCACTCCGGCGACGTGCCAGGAGATTCTAGGGCGTTGGTCGGCGTTGACAACGCGCGAGGATGCGGAGGAGAGTGCCGCGTGGCTGGGAGGCGGTGGAGAGAAGGACAGGGGAGTAATGGAGAGCGGTGGCGATGCGGCTCGTTTGTCCCGCCGCGGTTGAGCTCAGGGCGTCCGCACCGGCCAACCTGCTGGTGGACGCCGGGGATGGGTGGCTGAGGGGCGGGCCAGGGGTGCCAGGCATTGATGATGGCGAGCATCGGCGGCGCCGTGGAAGATAAGAGAGGAGATGGGAGAGAAATGCACGGCAACTCTGTCTCCTCCCCTGTCGACTGAACCTAAGTTCAGTTTACTGAATTTGTCCAAGGTGAACAGTAGCATGCTAGGTGCAAAACTCCATGACAGAGCTAGCTAGGAATTTTTGGAATTTATGGCAATTTTTGTGGGAGCGTGTTGATACTCAAAATAACCTCTGGAGGAGTTTCAGAATTTTTGGATAAGTTTAGAATTGGTTTTGGGCAGAATTTCTGTTTCTGGTTCAAATTTGAACAGGAGAAAATTTGAAAATTTTGAACTTTGGAACTCAAGATTTTTGGTGAAATGGGTTGTGGGTAGCATCTAGTTGCTGGTATAATTTTGGTGGAGATATAAAAGTTATATAAATTGTAGTTCCTTTGTAAATCAAAGAAAACCACAAAATTGAAAAGTCCCAATTTAGAATTTATAAAAATATGATAGAATATTTTTGGTGGGGTGAAAATATGTGTGATGATGTCCTGGAATGTGAGGGTGGATTGTGGAGTAGTTTAGAGCTGATGGAAAAATATTTGGTGGAAGATAGGTGGCTTGGAAGGGAGTAAAAAGACCTCTCCAAAAGAAAAAAATTATTTTATTTCAATTTTTTTTTAAAAGAGAATTTATTTGAATTTCTCAAAAATAATTTTCCAATCAGATCAAACTCCCAAAACAGAACCCTCAAAACTTTGGAATCCAATAAAAGTTGAAAATAGTTATCCAGATCAGAAGGAAATATTAGAAAGGATTATAAGAAAATAATTTTGGAATTTCCTTTTAAATGAAAATTTTAAAATTTAGAGAGAAATTTTTTGGGGTGTTACAACACAGATCCGAAGGTGAAGGATCTTGAGCGTGTTCTGGTAAGGAATACACCCCCGCGTAATTAGCTCCATATGGTTGCATTCTAATTAGTGAAGCCAAATTTCTAAATGGTTCACGTTCCTTCCGCAGGAAACTGAAAGCAGTAGCGCGGGGTCTCTGAGCTCCCCGTCTGCACCTTGGGACACCACTTTAAATAGGGCGTTGAACATAATGAAACACAAGGATAAGTTCACTAAGCCGTCGTCAGCTGGTCGTGTGGCCGGCGAAGGCTTGTCCATGAAATGGTCGGAATACTATAAGGCTAGGCGAAAGGAGAAAAAGACCAGATCGGAAAGCCAGGAGCGCGAGGTTAAAGAACTCAAGGCACAAGTGGTGCGGATTCCGGAGATAGTCCAAGAGCAAGTGCGAGACCAACTGGGAGCGACGATCACCGCCATTATGCCTACCTTGCTTGCCGGGCTGCGGGGGTGGATTGCGGGCGGCCAACAGGGGCCGCCCCCGATTCCCAGCTTCACGGGCAGCAACTCGCACAACGCGCCGGCATTGGTGTCTCCGGCGGAGGCGGCGTTGGTGACTCCGGGGCCGGCGCCAGTATTGGAGCTTAATGCACCCGGGAGTGGGAAGAATACGCCGGCCGGCACCTCGGCAGCAAGCGGCCCCTCCGTCACTTGCACGCCCGCCGTTGGCGGTGCCTCGACATTAGCCGAGCTCGACGCCATCACGGTAACTAAGCCTCGGCCGATGACTTCATCTCCTTGCCTTTGACTGGGCATCCCTGACGCCCTACATGTTTTCGCAGGGCGCCGCCAACGTTCCATGCACTCTCCTGCACTTCGTGAACGGCGAGTTGATCGATGTCGCCAAGGCCAAAATCGTTGAACCGGGCAACCGCTTGTTCCACGGTAATCCGATGCCACCCGCCGTGTATAGGGTTCAACTGGTTCGGGTGCTGCGGGGCTGCGACGACGTGTTACCTCCGTATCGACCCCCTGGGGCCGACAATGATAATGTGATGACCCTCAGCGCCTGCTACAACTGGTCCTTGCTTTGGCCGAAGAGCCAGATTCGTTTGGGGGCGGGGGACACCACCCCACAGACAACACCGCCAGTCGTGCCGTCAACAAGCCATGGCAAGACCGCCGCAACGCTACCGCCATCAGCTGATCCGGACATGCATATGGCACAGGATCCGGACGGCGACGATGATACATTTTCCAACATCGATAAGTACTTCAACGAACATGGGTACGATGACGACTTCTTGGCGGGGCCTCCTTCTCAAGAACCCAACCCTGCAAAAGATGATCGCGATCTAGCTGGTACCGCGGAGAAACCCAATTGCAATAGGCATCGTCTGTTCAGTTCTCAGGAGACGCCTCCAGCTGACGCCTTCACCGAGACTCAAACAGCCGAGGTGCGAAACACTATCAGCCCCAACACACTCAAGAAGGTGGTCTCTGAGCAGAACTCGATCCCATTACAGCAGAAGAAGAAGGAGAAGGGACGGAAAATAAAAAGTGGCAAGGGTGCAAGCCAGCCGGCATCGAGTACGATCAGTGCTCAGGACGGGCCACCAATATCCAAGGATATCTCAAGGAGGGTGCATGTGGAGGGTAGGCCGATGCTACCGACTAATCTGCTCAATGCTGCAACCCCTGCTATGCGGAGTCTGCATGACGGTGTTCTTACTATGGAGAAGCGGCGTCTCTCCGAGAAAGATGTGGCATATCCGGTTTTCGTGGCCAAGGTGCCAGAGGGCAGGGGCTTTGTCGATAGCACCATGGGGCGTATGATTGTCCTGCGGTTTGATGACATCTTCGCTATGTTTAACCTTTATCCGCTGCACTACACCTTCATTCGGCTATTTTCGCTCAGTATGGAGATGCGGATCATTAGAGACAAGACCCCGGACATCGTGATAGTCGACCCCTTCTACATGCGTGCCAAGATCTTGGGCAGCGCTGGGGACCGGCAAGTCGCGAGTTCATACCTCGAAGGCGTCATCCTGGCGAACCAGGATAAGGATAACTTCCTCGTGCCTTACTTTTCCGAGTAAGTCATCCCCTCACCGCCCCGTAACATATGATTTCTTAGATTTCGATCGTTCTTTTTTTTTCTAACATTCCGTGTTTTGTGCAGTGACACACATTGCACACTCATCCTCTTAAGCCCGAAATATTCCACGGCCACGTATTTCGACTCGGACCGTCAATCGAAGAAAGACTACACAAATATCAAGAAAGTTCTTGATGATGTTCTACCCGGCTACGCCAAATCTGGAGGCACCTTCAAGAGGCCAATTTGTAGGTACGGCAAGCACGTGTTCACCCACACAACGACGTTCCCCTGCGTCAAGCAGCCGCCTAGCAGTCAGAAGGATGCCTACTACGCCCTCCATCACATGCGGGAGATCGTACGGAACCATCATCAGCGTATGCTACCAAATGAGCTCAAAGAATGGGCCGCACGCTTGTCGGCAATCCAGGACGAGGACATCAGACAAGAATTCTTTCGCATCCAGTCGGAGTTGGCGGAAATCATCTATGAAGATGTCCTTTGTACCTCGGGGCAGTTCTACCTCAACTATCAACCGTCCAACAGTGACATAGAAACAACGCTACAAATGCAGGCTGACAACGACCGCACATTCATGACCATCACGAAAGACGGCGGCTTCATCCACGCTCCGGTCCCTGAGTCGAGTCGAAAGTATTGATGCTATGTAGTTCTGAAATATCGATTAGCTCATGTTGTAATTAAACTTTAATGAACTTGTATGTCTCTTCAGTTTGGACATTCGTTCAACTTATATGTAATCGATGCTATTTATTAGTAGGACCATGAACCATGCTATTAATGTGTTGCTTTTCTCTTCTGATCCTTTTGTTGCATACTCATATATTGCTTATATATTATCTGTGAATTGCTACTAACGTTTTGTTTGTCTATTGCATAGAGATGCCGTCGTATGTCGTGTACAAGGGTAAGGCTCCCGGAGTCTACGACGACTGGGAGGAGTGTCGGAAACAGGTTTACCATTTCAGCGGGAACAGTTACAAAGGGTACGCCACTAGGGTAGAGGCGGAAGCTAGATACGCGCGCTATCTAGCGGGAGAGAGGAGGGAGCGGAGGAGGAACCGGATGAAGACCAGTTTCATCGCGATGATGCTCATCGTGACCGCAGCTCTCTTCTATGTGATGGTAGTTTAGATGATATCGACTTTGTAATGTGACGACAAACTCGCTACTCGCGGTCTCGAGACTTGTAATGTTCTAACTTTGTTCGGTATTTTGAATTCGGAGACTAATATGATGAATTGTATTCGGAGACTAATCTTCTATTGTATTCCATAAATCTGCTGTTTATATGTTGTGCTGTTTATATTCTGTGCTGTAATGTATTTTTTAACCTGTGCAAATATCAAAAAAGCAAAAAAAAAATTCCTAATATTCATAACAGTGGCGCACCATATAGCACTTTAGTGGCGCACATAGTAAACACATTAGTGGCGCATCATATCACAGTGCGCCATTAGTAACCCAGTGCACATGGCCCCTTCGAGGTATATCAGTGGCGCACCTATGGGCATATTAATGGCGCACCAGGTGGTGCGCCACTGTTATATAGATTAACAGTGGCGCACCAGGGGTGCGCCATTATTATTTCTTATTAGTGGCGTGGTAATAGTGGCGCACCTATGGTGCGCCACTAATACCCAAAAGTGGTGCGCCACTAATGTGCTTTTTTCTAGTAGTGTTATTATATAACTCTCAACTCAATTACATAGATAGATAGATCACGAAACTAGCACTCGAAAATAGATCATACTAAACTTTTATTCAACAAGATCACGAAATAACTAAGGATCGAATGTAACACCCCTGTGTAATGAGCTACAGTAATCCATGATGATTAGGCTAAGACACAGTGATTTGCAATGCTTGATCAAAGTGGATGAATATCTCATTTCAAATTTCTCCACTGAATTCAATTCAAATTCAAAGTGAAATTTGAAGTTGCTCAAAAATTGCTGGAAAATAGTTCATGTTGTAGGAAAAATTCCAAAACAATTATTTGTTCAGGAAAACAACATCACCATCAATGCTAAATGTGGACTTGGGCAATTAAACAGTGCAAAAATAGCACTTTAAATGCCATTTCAATTATGAAAAATTCAAATGGATTCCAAAATTGCTCAAACTTTTTGTGGCAGTGCAGAATAATGCAAGGTATTTTTTAGGACAATTTTCACATTTTACTAATTGCATTTGGTAGCTCTTTTATTTTGATAATCTTTCTGTAAAAAGAAAAACAAAAAAGAAACACAAAAAAAGGCCTAACCGGCTGGGCCTAAGTGCACAGTGCACTCGGCCCAGCCCACTCCCCCTTTCTCCCCCCTCTCTCTCTCTCTCTCTCTATCTCTCCTCGTGTCAGCCTCGCCGTGGCCGTGTGTGCGCTCACCGGCCAGTGAGCGACACCGCGATGCCACAGGCTCGGGGGAGGATAAGGCCGCGCCCCATCCACTCCCCGTGGACGCCCTCGCCACTTTCCCCTCTCCCTGCCTTGCTCGCTCTCCTCCTCCTCCTCGATCCAGTACGCCGCCATCGCCGCATCACTGCTCCGCCGTGGCCACTGCCCACGCCGTGCCTCCTCTTGCTGTCCATGAGGTTCGCCGCCATCCGCTTCTTCATCTACGTCAAAGAACGGGAGCCGGAGAGCTCCACATCGAGCGAATCGAGCCGCCCCCTTCTTCTCGGTCACCGGCGCTCACCGACGATGCCGGCCACCCCTGCGCTCCTAAACCTCTCGCCGGGCCTCCTTGCACCTACACGGTGAGCACCGCACGTCCTCCCTCCGTTTCCTCCTCGTCTCGCTGCCTCTAGCCATTGTGCTCGACGTGGCCGAGCTCATCGCCGCCAAGTTCGTCACCGGCAACATTCTGGTGACCTAACGCCCACGCGTCGTTGTCCTCTGAGCTTGCACGCGCACGTAGACCTGTAGCATTGCATTAGGTCACCACCAGCACTACATATCGTCATGCCATGCCTCTGTGTTGCATCTATTTGCTTTTATTTATTGTTTCTTCCCCCTCTTCTTGTCCGGTAGACCCCGAGACGGACGCAGCTCCGGGACCGACTACACCGTTGATGACCCCTCCTTTGCCGTAGAGCTTCCAGGCAAGCAACCCCCCTTGAGCATCTCTATATTGCCTATTCTTTCTCCCTCCTACTTGCATTAGAACTGGTACAGTTATTGTCCCAAATACCTATTCTGCTGCATAGCCTGTTTTTGTAACTGCTTTTGATACTTTACCTGATATCCTAAATGCTTAGTATAGGTTGGTTAGTAAACCCTCTGTGGCCCCTCATCCTTGTCCTTGTTGCCCCGCTTTGTTACGAGTGCCCCGATCAAGGTGATTGATTGGCTGAGACCAGCACATCACCGCACACCCCTAAGTTGTACGACACTACAGAGTTACCAGCGAGTGCCGAGGGTGATACCTCTTATCTCACACCTGATGTGACCTCTGCAATATAGCTAACCGGTTGTGGGTTACTGAGGGTGATTCCTCTTTCACCACCTCCGATGAAGCTTCTGTCGTTCAACCCCGTAAGTGTGAATGCCATCGAGGGTGATTCCTCCGGATTCATCTTGACGGATACATCTAGTGGGAATCCAATGAGGGTGATTCCTCGGATTCCTTCTTGATGATATGGACACACGGTTACTTTGACTTTACTACTGATACTGAATAAAGTTAGGTCGGCCCTGAGGGGTACCCGCGAGAGATGTGGTATTGGGTTGACCATGAGGGTACCCGTGTGATGATTACGTGGCACGGCCGGGCATTCCTAGCTCTTGCCGTAAGTCCATGAGACGGGGCGACGGGGTCACATGATCATGAGTCTATGCTCGTCTTCGTGAGCTCCCACCGCACTAATGGGTTAGGATATGTAATCTGAGTAGGCCTCTGGCCTTATCGCACTAACCACCACGCGGGAATAAGTATGGGCACTCGGCGTCATATGTATTAGCCAAAGTTCTTCAGACGTCAGCGATTGAGCGGCGCGCGCCGGGTTGGACTGGGAATGCCCGCGCTTGTATTAAGGGGGCTAGGTCTGCTCCCGGCCACCCACGCAACACGCAGGAGTGCAAAGGGCGATGGGCCCAAGACCCCTGAGCACTTAGGTTGTAGACCGGCGTGCTGGCCTCTTTGTTGAACCTAGGTAGGGCTACGACATGTCGATCAGCCGAGGTCGGGCATGGACCAAGCAAGTGTGTCCGGCTAGAGTTAATCGAGCGTGTTTGGTAAGTTGGTGCACCCCTGCAGGGAAGTATATCTATTCGAATAGCCGTGTCCACGGTAACAGGACGCTCGGAGAATATCCGATCTTCTACAACTAGAACTGGTTACTATGTTAGCTCCGGGATCGCTTTCTCGCAGGGGGTCGAGGAAGGATCTCTGGGCGTGGCTACTTATACATGTTGTTACTACTATATTTATGTACTAATCTGCACTCGTCAAATGCTGCAAGACACTGAAGATGCTAGTCTTCAATAGGCTAGGCCTTTCTCTCTATTCTGGCATTTCTGCAGTCTAGTCCACTGATATAGCCCTTCTTTGATACCGATGCATAAGTATAATAGTTCTGATGTAAGTCTTGCGAGTACTTTGGATGAGTACTCACGGTTGCTTTGCTTCCCTTTTCACCATTGTTTTGCCCCGCCTTCTTAAGGCTTATCTGTTTAACTTTTATGTGTGTACTCAGATATCTAATGCTTCCGCTGATGCTTGTATGACTCAAGCTTATGTATTCGAGCCCTCGAGGCCCCTGGCTTATAATATAATGCTTGTATGACTTTTATGTTGTGTTTAGAGTTGTGTTGTGATATCTTCAAGTGAGTCCTTAGGCTTGATCATGTGCATTTGCGTGTATGATTAGTGCACGATTAAGTCGGGGGCGTCACAAGTTGGTATCAGAGCCGACTGCCTGTAGGGACCCCCTTTCCAACTCCTTGGCCGAAGTTGAGTCTAGTCTTTGCAAAACGATTTCACTAACATGGCTGTGTGGCTTACGGGCCCACATCGCCAATGGGTGGTATTAGGATCTTTTATTCCTCTTCCATACTCTGGGACTCTAATCTCTCTTCTTTTTCGGGTTAAATGATTTTGCTAACTTTGACATTAGGTTCTCGTAATCACATTCACCCGAAGAGCTGGATTATTCGCAACATTTCTTTCCAATGCTATCTTATGCTTCTCACACTATCATTTGACATTCTGCACTTCCTTGTTTCAGATGCGTCCTGCAAGACAGCTCGTACGCCACACGATGGCTCTTGATGCGACTGGGTTCCCTGCTGTCTTGGTTGACCTCTTGACCAGGCTGGGATATTGCTAGTACCCCGAGTACACTGTTTACGAGGATTACCGCGAGTTCAACCAGGAGCAGTACCACGCTGTGGTTCGCATCTTTGATCGGTAGGACATCTCCATCACTGAGTTGCACACCTTTCATGGTGTTGGACTGACTGCCGATATGGCTGTCCATGATGCTGCCTATACTGCTATTGCCCGTCTCCGTGGAGAGCACAACAGTCGCTTGGAGGAGACAACTTTCAGATATATCCCCTATGCCCCCGTTGGGGACGAGAGTGGATATTACACTACTGTCTGTACTCCTTACATGCTGCATCGTTATGACCCGCAGGTTTTGGTATAGTACACTCAGGCTCTGTACCGCACTGCTCGAGCTCTTGTTGTCGAGTTGTACACCACTCGTGCTCGTCTTTATGACGCTCTAACACAGTTGCTACCAGCAGTCAGTGCGAGGATGCACCCAGAGTTTATCCTTTACCCGCGTAGGACGGAGATGCCACTAGGTCTTGAGTGGCCTGCTGTTGGAGGTTGTACTCCTCCACGTGGCCCTCTTCTTCTAGTCCGGGACCAGGTTCTGCACCAGAGTGTTCACGGAGCACAGGATCCTTACATCGAGGGTACCCCGCGTCGTCACCTACAGCTGCCTGGCTTCAGTGGTTTTCTCCGATGTTGATGTAGCATATTGCTACGTCCCATTGTTGTATCCCTCCACCGCGTGCCTGCGTGCCGCCTAGTTGTCTAGCTTTCCAATTTGCCATTGTAACGCTGGCTTGTAACCGACTTTATGTACGGATCTGTATGTCATGTTGACTATGATGTTGTATCTATTGCATTTCCTTTTGTTGTGCGAGTTACTTCATGAATGAATCCCTACTTCTGCAATGCTCGTTGCTAAACTACCCCTGTTGAATTTTAGCAGGATGGTTAGACCCGCAGGTCGTGGCCGTGGTGCCAACAATCCACCACCGCCCGACTATATGGCTGCGATGATGCAACAATTCGAAATGCACCGTTAGTTAATGCAAGGACTTATGGATCAGTTTCCTCGTCCCAATGCCAACCAGCAGCCAGCCTCAATCACTTTGCAAGACTTTGTGTGCCTGAACCCAACCATCTTCCGCAACTCAGTTCAGCCGCTTGACGCTGATGACTAGCTCCGCGACATCACTTTCGAGATGGAGTCTGCGAGTGTGACCCCTGCCAACTATGTCACTTTCGCCTCCTACTTTCTGAAGGGTCTCGCAGCCCAATGGTGGGACACTCACAAGCAGACCTTAGCTGCTGGAACCATCATCACCTGGGTGGAGTTCAAAGCTGCTTTCTGTGCCCGTTACATTCTGCAAGGAGTTATGGACCAGAAGAAGCGTGAGTTCCGTAATCTCTCTCAAGGCAGCAAGTCTGTGGAAGCTTATCAGGGCTAGTTTCTTGAGTTATCCTGCTATGCAGAAGAGGGACATTGCTACTGATACCTGCAGACAGGAGAAGTTCCGCGAAGGGCTCAACCTAGATATCAAGCTTGCACTGCTAGTCCAAGACTTTGCCGACTTCGCCACCTTGGTGAACAAGGCTATACAGGCTGAGACTGGTCTGAAGGATCACAAGGATGCTCTCAAGCGCACCCGTGAAGTGGGCTCATCTTCGGGCTCGTCTTCCCAGAAGCGCCGTATCTGGATCCCTCAAAGCATGTACCATCCGACTGTACCTGTTCCAAGGCCATCTTATGTTGCACCTCGTATGCCTCCTCCACCTCTGAGGCAGCCAAGACCTCAAGCTACACTGTTTCAAGCTCCTGCTCCCCGTCCCGACAATGGACTCTGCTTCAAGTGTGGCCATCCAAGTCACCGTGCTAGAGACTGCTCCCAGAATCAGAATCAGCTTGTGTTTCCCCCTACTGGCCGTGGTAATGGCCATGGCATTAATCAGCATCGCAACTATAATGTCAGGCCTTCATATGGTCGTGGACAGGCTTATCATGTCAACATGGCTGAAGCTCAAGACCAACCAGAAACTATGATGGGTACTCTTCTTGTTAATTCAGTACCAGCTTCTGTTTTATTTGATTCAAGAGCATCGCATTCATTCATGTCAGAACATTTTGCACTCATGCATGACATTAAATGTGAAGAGCTACACCAATCGTTAGTGGTTAACACTCCCGTGGGCCAATGACGAACTTCCCTGTTCAGCCCCGATGTCACCATTGATATTGAAGGGTTGGAGTTTCGTGCTTTCCCCATTATTTTGAAGTCTTCCAAAGTTGACCTCATTCTGGGAATGGATTGGTTGAAGGCTCACACCACCTTAATCAATTGTGCCACCAAAGTCGTACACCTTCTGCACCCATCGGATGAGCTAGCAAACTAACATGCTCATATCGTTCAAAGTGCCGAGGCTCAGATCTATGCCTTGAATGCGTTGAACGCTTCTCCTCTTGAGGGGATAGAAAATGTTCCAGTCATTCGCGACTTCCAAGATGTATTCCCGAAAGAACTTCCAGGAGTACCCCCTGTTAGAGCTGTCGAGTTTTCATCGACTTAAAACCAGGCACCACTCCTATTGCGAAGCGTCCCTACAAGATGCCTCCGCATGAACTTCTTGAGCTTAAGGAGGAACTAGACAAATCACTTTGTAAGGGTTTCATCCGTCCAAGTTCCTCTGCCTGGGGAGCACCTTCTCTCTTTGTCAAGAAGAAAGATGGTACAAACCGATTGGTCCAAGATTACCGGCCTATCAACCAAGCCACCATTCAAAACAAGTATCCGCTTCCTCGGATCAACGACCTGTATGATCAACTTGCTGGATCATCAGTGTTCTCTAAACTCGACTTGAGGTTGGGTTATCATCAGATCCGCGTCCGCGAAGAGGATATTCCCAAGACTGCCTTTGTTACTCTCTATGGCTCTTATGATTAGACTGTCATGTCATTCGTCTTAACCAATGCTCCAGCAATGTTCTCCCGCCTGATGAATTATATCTTCATGGATTACCTCGACAAATTCGTCGTGGTTTATCTGGATGATATCCTGGTGTTTTCCAAGAATAAGGAAGAACATGCTGAACATCTTTGTCTTGTTCTGGAAAAGCTTCGAGAGCACCAGCTATATGCTAAGTGTTCCAAGTGCAAATTCTGGTTATCTGAAGTAACCTACCTTGGTCATGTCATTTCCAAGGATGGCATTGCTGTCAACCCAGAACGAGTTCGGGCTATTCTTGACTAGACTCCCTCAAAGAATGTTAAGCAAGTCAGTAGTTTTCTCAGACTCGCAAGCTATTACCGTCGTTTCGTCGAGAACTTCTCAAAGATTGCCAAGCCTCTGACTAATCTGCTTCAGACCCTCAAGGATAAGCTGACCTCTGCTCCAGTGCTTGCTCCTCCGGATTCTCGTAAGGACTTTGTGATCTATTACGACGCCTCTCATAAAGGATTAGGCTGTGTCCTGATGCAAGAGCACAGAGTAATTGCTTATGCCTCACGACAGTTGCGTCCTCACGAAGAGAACTACCCAGTGCATGATCTTGAACTTGCTACAGTAATCTATGCATTGAAGCTGTGGCGACATTACCTTCTCGGTAACCGATGTGAGATCTACACTGATCACCAAAGTCTGAAGTATTTGTTTACTCAGCCGGATCTCAATCTCCGCCAACAGCGATGGTTGGAAATGATAACGGACTATGATTGTGGTATTTCTTATACCCCTGGCAAGGCTAATGTGATGGTTGATGCCTTGAGCCGCAAGTCCTATTGTAACAACCTCATGGTTCAGCGAGCTCAACCCCATCTTTATGAAGTACTGCGCAAGCAGAACCTCCACATCGTTCCACAGGATTCTCTTAATACACTTATTATATAGCCAGATCTAGAGAAGGCTGTTAAGCGTGCGCAAGCAAAGGATGCTGAAGTTGATCAGATGAAAAGAGATCTTAACTTTGAAAAGTACAGAGATTTCTCGCTTGCTGAAGATGGAACTTTGTATTTCAGAGACCGCATTATGGTACCTCGGTTCGAGCTTATGACCGACAAAGTCATGAAGGGGGCCCATGATACACCACTGTCTATTCATCCGGGTAGCACCAAGATGTATCGTGATCTCCATTAAAGGTACTGGTGGTCAAAAATGAAGCAGGATATTGCTCGATATGTTGCTGAATGTGACGTTTGCTGTCGCATTAAAGCAGAACATCAGAAGCCTGCTGGAATTCTGCAACTGCTCCCTATTCCTGAATGGAAATGGGACAAAGTGTAAATGGATCTTATCACTGGTCTTCCCAGGTCACAAAAGGGTCATGATGCTATTCTTGTCGTCATCGATCAACTCTCCAAAGTTGCACACTTTCTGCCAGTCAAGGAGACAATCACCGCTAGCCAGTTAGCGGAATTGTATATCTCTAGAATTGTATCACTCCACGGTATTCCGAAGGAGATTAGTTCCAACCGTGGCAGCCTTTTCACCTCAAAGTTCTGGGCAAGTTTCCAAGAAGCTATGGGAACTCATATAACCTCGAGTTCAGCTTATCACCCCCAGTCCCAAGGCCAAGTCGAGCGAGTGAATCAAGTGCTTGAAGATATGCTGCGCGCTTGTGTTATTTCATTTGGCAAGAAGTGGGAGGAATCTCTCCCGTATGCTGAATTCTCTTACAACAACAGCTATCAAACCAGCTTGAAAATGGCACCCTTCGAGGTACTTTATGGACGTAAGTGTCGAACCCCTCTGAATTGGTCAGAAACTGGGTAACGGCCGCTCATTGGTCCTGATATTATCCAACACACCGAAGAGCAAGTCTGTATCGTGCGGGAAAATCTCAAGGCGGCTCAATCTCGCCAGAAGAGCAATTATGATCGAAAACACTGGGGATCGATCTATCAACCTGGTGAGCAAGCTTATTTGCGTGTCACTCCTATGAAGGGCACTCACTGTTTTGGAATTAAGGGCAAGTTAGCTCCTCGCTACATCGGCCCCTTCTGCATTCTTGCCAGACGTGGACATGTGGCTTATAAATTGGAGTTGCTGCCGCAATTCTCTCATATCCACGACGTCTTCCATGTGTCGCAACTTCGCCGTTGCTTCAAGGAATCTCTGCACCGAGCAGTGGACCATGAATTACTTGATTTACAAGATGATCTATCTTATAAAGAGCATCCGATCCGCATTCTCAATCAAATTGAACGTCGGACCCGCCAAAAGACAACCAAGTTCCTTAAAGTGCAGTGGTCGAACCACACTGAAGATGAAGCCATTTGGGAATGCGAGGATCGTCTTCAGGAGGAATACCCCGACCTTTTTCCTTCTACCTCCTGAATTCTCGGGACGAGAATTTCTTTTAGAGGAGGGGAATTGTAACACCCCTGTGTAATGAGCTACAGTAATCCATGATGATTAGGCTAAGACACTGTGATTTGTAATGCTTGATCAAAGTGGATTAATATCTCATTTCAAATTCCTCCACTGAATTCAATTCAAATTCAAAGTGAAATTTGAAGTTACTCAAAAATTGCTGGAAAATAGTTCATGTTGTAGCAAAAATTCCAAAACAATTATTTGTTCAGGAAAACAACATCACCATCAATGCTAAATGTGGACTAGGGCAATTAAACTGTGCAAAAACAGCACTTTAAATGCCATTTCAATTATGAAAAATTCAAATGGATTCCAAAATTGCTCAAACTTTTTGTGGCAGTGCAGAATAATGCAAGGTATTTTTGTGGACAAGTTTCACATTTTACTAATTGCATTTGGCGGCTCTTTTATTTTGATAATCTTTCTGTAAAAGAAAAACAAAAAAGAAAAACAAAAAAGGCCTAACCGGCGGGGCCTAAGTGCACAGTGCACTCGGCCCAGCCCACTCCCCCATTTTCCCTCCTCTCTCTCTCTCTCTCTCCTCGTGTCAGCCTCGCCATGGCTTTGCGCGTGCTCGCTGGCCAGCGGGCGACACCGAGACGCCACAGGCTCGGGGGAGGATAAGGCCGAGCCCCATCCACTCCCCCTGGACGCCCTCGCCACTTTCCCCTCTCCCTGCCTTGCTCGCTCTCCTCCTCCTCGATCCAGTAAGTCGCCGTCGCCGCATCGCTGCTCCGTCGTGGCCACTACCCTTGCCGCGCCTCCTCTTGCTGTCCACGAGGTTCTCCGCCGTCTGCTTCTTCGTCTACGTCAAAGAACGGGAGCCGGCCGGGAGCTCCACATCGAGTGGATCGAGCCGCCCCCTTCTTCTCGGTCACCGGCGATCACCGACGACGCCGGCCACCCCTGCGCTCCTAAACCTCTCGCCGGGCCTCCTTGCGCCTACACGGTGAGCACCGCACATCCTCCCTCCATTTCCTCCTCGTCTTGCTGCCTCTAGCCGTCGTGCTCGACGTGGCCGAGCTCATCGCTGCCAAGTTCGTTACCGGCAACATTCCGGTGACCTAACGCCCGCACGTTGTTGTCCTCTGAGCTCGCACGCGCGCGTAGACCTTCCCCGCCCCTTTGTTTTGCTCGGAACCGCACTGCATCGCCGTTTCCGCCATAGGCCATAGCAGCGCCGCCGCTGGCCTCGTCGCCAGCGCCATTTCCGGCCGTTCCAGCTCTGGCCGTGAGCACCATTCGACGCGGCTCGGAGTGGCCATTCGGAAGAGCCCAACCACGCGCTAAATGCACACCGCAGCGCGATTTCGGCGAGGCCAGTGGCCTCTGCCATGTTTTTTGGTCGCCGGCGGCTGGACGCCGGTCGCCGTCGACGTGGCCGGCCTGGGGCCACCACTGGGTCACTGACCAGTGGGTCCTTGGGCCCGGTTGACCGCGTTGACCGGTCAACCGTGCTGTCGTGGCAGCATAGTGCCACTAACGTGTGGGCCCCTGCAATTAATTGAGCTAATTAGGTTTAAAATTAATCAAATAATTAGTTTAGACACTGACATGTGGGGCCCAACCCTAATTAACCCTATTTAGTTTAATTTAATCTCTGTTTAGTCCACTGTGTCACTGACTAGTGGGACCCAGCTGTCAGGTTTGACCAGGAATAGCTGGGGTTGACCACTGATGTCAGCTTGACATCATGTTGACCATCACTCCTATCTATCTGAACATGGAACCTTCCCCTCCGGTTCAGTATGTCGAATACTGCCTAAACGCCGGGAAAATATCCTAGATATTTTCCCGCTTCGTCTGCGACATGTAGCATTGCATTAGGTCACCACCAGCACTGCATATCGTCATGCCATGCATCTGTGTTGCATCTGTTTGCTTTTATTTATTGTTTCTTCCCCCTCTTCTTGTCCGGTAGACCCTGAGACCGACGCAGCTCCGGAGACCGACTACACCGTTGATGACCCCTCCTTTGCCGCAGAGCTTCCTGGCAAGCAACCCCCCTTGAGCATCTCTATATTGCCTATTCTTTCTCCCTCCTGCTTGCATTAGAGCTGGTACAGTTATTGTCCCGAATACCTATTCTGCTGCATAGCCTGTTTTTGTAACTGCTTTTGATACTTTACCTGATATCCTAAATGCTTAGTATAGGTTGGTTAGTAAACCCTCTGTGGCCCCTCATCATTGTCCTTGTTGCCCTGCTTTGTTACCAGTGCCCCGATCAAGGTGATCGATGGGCTGAGACCAGCACATCACCGCACACCCCTAAGTTGTTCGACACTACAGAGTTACCAGCGAGTGCCGAGGGTGATACCTCTTATCTCACTCCTAATGTGACATCTGTAATATAGCTAACCGGTTGTGGGTTAGCTTTTGTCGTGCAACCCCGTAAGTGTGAATGCCATCGAGGGTGATTCCTCCGGATTCATCTTGACGGATACATCAAGTGGGAATCCAACGAGGGTGATTCCTCGGATTCCTTCTTGATGATATGGACACACGGTTACTTTGACTTTACTGCTGATACAGAATAAAGGCGGGTCGGCCCCGAGGTGTACCCGCGGGAGATGTGGTATCAGGTTGACCATGAGGGTACCCGTGTGATGATTACGTGGCACGGCCGGGCATTCCTAGCTCTTGCCGTAAGTCCATGAGACAGGGCGACGGGGTCACATGATCGTGAGTCTTATCGCACTAACCACCACGCGGGAATAAGTATGGGCACTCGGCGTCATATGTATCAGCCAAAGTTCTTCAGACGCCAGCGATTGAGCGGCACGCACCGGGTTGGACTAGGAACCCTCGCGCTTGTATTAAGGGGGCTAGGTCTACTCCCGGCCGCCCACGCAACGCGCAGGAGTGCAAAGGGCGATGGGCCCAAGATCCTGAGCACTTAGGTTGTAGACCGGCGTGCTGGCCTCTCTGTTGAACCTAGGTAGGGCTTCGACGTGTCGATCAACCGAGGCCGGGCATGGACCGAGCAAGTGTGTCTGGCCAGAGTTAATCGAGTGTGTTGGTTAAGTTGCTGCACCCCTGCAGGGAAGTATATCTATTCGAATAGCCATGTCCACGGTAACAGGACGCTTGGAGAATATCCCGATCTTCTACAACTAGAACTGGTTACTATGTTAGCTCCGGGATCGCTTTCTCGCAGGGGGTCGAGGAAGGATCTCTGGGCGTGGCTACTTATACATGTTGTTACTACTATATTTATGTACTAATCTACACTCGTCTAATGCTCCAAGACACTGAAGATGCTAGTCTTCGATAGGCTAGGCCTTTCTCTCTATTCTGGCATTTCTGCTGTCCAGTCTACTAATATAGCCCTTCTTTGATACCGATGCATGAGTAGAATAGTTCTAATGTAAGTCTTGCGAGTACTTTGGATGAGTACTCACGGTTGCTTTGCTTCCCTTTTCCCCATACCCGATTGCTGCGACCAGATGACGGAGCCCCGGAGCCAGCTGCCCCAGTTGACGACTACTACGACCCCTCCGGTGGAGAGTACTACTATGTGGAGACCGCCGACGACCAGGAGTAAATAGGAGGCACCCCGGCAGGAGGCCTGCGCCTTTTGATCTTTGTCATTGTTTTGCCCTGCCTTCTTAAGGCTTATCTGTTTAACTTTTATGTCTGTACTCAGATATCTAATGCTTTCGCTAATGCTTGTATGACTCAAGCTTATGTATTCGTGCCCTCAAGGCCCTTGGCTTGTAATATAAAGCTTGTATGACATTTATGTTGTGTTTAGAGTTGTGTTGTGATATCTTCAAGTGAGTCCTTAGGCTTGATCGTGTGCATTTGCGTGTATGATTAGTGCACGATTAAGTCGGGGGCGTCACATCGAACTAAAAATAGGTAAAGATAATAAAGGTGATGGTGATACAATACCGGGGCACCTCCCCCAAGCTTGGCACAAGCCAAGGGGAGTGCCCATACCCATGTACTCAAGTTTCCTTCTTCGATGATGATGGTGATGATGAAGTAGTGGGCTTGTCCTCTGGCTTCTATGGCATAGGTTCCCCATCATAAAAAGATGAACGAGTCTCCGGAATCCTAAAACTTGCAGCTAAACTCATACCTTTGAATCTTGCCTCATACTCAAAATTTTGGTTTTGGAGATCATAGATTTGGCGTTGGAGGTAGTCAATTCGTTCATTGAGCTTGAAGATGATGTCCCCCATCGATTGGCCATCCACCTTGTGATCGCGGGTGAATTCCGTGATCATGGAGTGGTTGGCATTGAGTCCACGTTCTACCATCCCTTGGCACTTGAAAATCTCCTGCTCCACCGCTTCGAGCCTGGCCTCCACGCTCCCGGTCTTCTTGGGTCCTGAACATCCCGGATGTGAAGCACCCCCTCACGCATCTCGATGGCTTGAGGGTGTTTCATCACGTCCGGTAGGTAGGGGTTGATGACCTTCTCGTAGAACTTGTCCTTGGAAGAGGTTGGTGGAGCCATAGCGATCTAGATCTGTCAGAAAAATAGCATGAAACAAGAACAGAGGTGATTTCTGCGATACGGTGGTCAAAACGTCCGGGATTATATATAAAGAATTTTTATCTTGCAAAACAAGTTTTCTAGAAGAAAATGGAGTCGGTAAAGCTCACGAGGGGCCCACGAGCCACCAGGGCGCGCCTGGGGGGGTGTGGCGCGCCCTGGTGCCTCCTGTGCACCTCGTGGGTCCCCTCGGCTGTTTCTTATTTTTGTATTTTTTCTAATATTCCAAAACTGACAGAAAATATTTTTATGGAATTTTTGGAGTCGGTTTACTTACCGTATCACGTACCTCTTCCTTTTCAGGGTTTTGGAGTGTTCTGGAAGGTCTCTCTTATGTATTCCTCCGGTGTCATAGTTTGAATAATGTTAGTCTTAACATTAATAGGCGTACCTGAGATGTAATGCTTAATTCTTTGCCCATTCACCACTCTCGGATTAGTGCCTTCGGAGTTGTTTATTTTGATGGCTCTGGAGCAATAAACTTCTTCGATGATATACGGTCCTTCCCATTCAGAGAGAAGTTTTCCTGCAAAAAATCTAAAACGAGAATTGTACAATAGAACATACTCACCCATTTTGAATTCCCGTTTTTGAATTCTTTTATCATGCCATCTTTTAACTTTTTCTTTAAACAATTTGGCATTTTCATAAGCTTGGTTTCTCCATTCATCTAGTGAGCTAATATCAAATAACCTCTTTTCACCGGCAAGTTTAAAATCATAATTGAGTTCTTTAATTGCCCAATATGCTTTATGTTCTAACTCAAGAGGTAAATGACATGCTTTTCCATAAACCATTTTATAAGGAGACATACCCATAGGATTTTTATAAGCAGTTCTATAAGCCCATAATGCATCGTCAAGTTTCTTAGACCTATTCTTTCTAGATCTATTGACGGTTTTTTGCAAAATTAACTTTATTTCTCTATTGCTCAATTCAACTTGTCCACTAGATTGAGGGTGATAGGGAGATGCAATTCTATGGTTGACATCGTATTTAGCAAGCAGTTTACAGAATGCACCATGAATAAAATGTGAACCACCATCAGTCATTAAATATCTAGGGACTCCAAACCTCGGGAAAATAACTTCTTTAAGCATTTTAATAGAAGTGTTATGATCAGCACTACTAGTTGAAATAGCTTCTACCCACTTAGTAATGTAATCAACAGCAACTAAAATATGAGTATACCCATTGGATTTAGGAAAAGGTCCCATATAATCAAATCCCCAAACATCAAATGGTTCAATAGCAAGTGAATAATTCATAGGTATTTCCTGACGTCTACTAATATTACCAATTCTTTGACATTCATCACAAGATAAGACAAACTTACGAGCATCCTTGAAAAGAGTAGGCCAATAAAAACCAGATTGTAATACCTTGTGTGCAGTTCTATCTCCCGCAAGGTGTCCTCCATAGGCCTTGGAGTGACACTTTCGTAGGATTTGTTCCTGTTCATGCTCAGGTATACAACGTCTAATAATACCATCTACTCCTTCTTTATTAAGATGTGGGTCATCCCAGAAGTAATGTCTTAAATCAAAGAATAACTTTTTCTTTTGTTGGTATGTGAAACTAGGTGGTATAAATTTAGCAACAATATAATTAGCATAGTCTGCATACCAAAGAGTATTACGAGAAGCATTTATGACAGCCAATTGTTCATCAGGAAAATCATCATTAATAGGAAGTGGGTCATCAAGAACATTTTCCATTCTAGACAAATTATCTGCTACGGGATTCTCAACTCCCTTCCTATCACTAATATGAAAGTCAAATTCTTGTAGCAATAAAACCCACCTAAGAGTCTAGGTTTAGCATCTTTCTTTTCCATAAGGTATTTAATTGCAGCATGATCAGTGTGAACAGCTACTTTAGAATCAACTATGTAAGATCTGAATTTATCGCATGCAAACACAACTGCTAGAAATTCTTTCAAAGTAGTAGCATAATTTCTTTGAGCACTGTCTAGGGTTTTACTAGCATAATGGATAACATTTAATTTCTTATGAACTCTCTATCCTAGAATAGCACCAACAGCATAATTACTGTCATCACACATAATTTCAAAAGGCAAGTTCCAATCAAGTGGTTGAACAATAGGTGCAATGGTTAAGGCTTTCTTAAGTGTTTCAAAGGCTTCTACACAATCATCATCAAAAACAAATGGAACATCTTTTTGCAAGAGATTGGTAAGAGGTCTAGAAATTGTAGAGAAGTCTTTTATAAACCTTCTATAGAAACCAGCACGACCTAGGAAACTTCTTATACCTTTCATATCTTTAGGACATGGCATTTTCTCAATAGCATCAACCTTAGCTTTATCAACTTCAATACCTCTTTTAGAAATTTTATGCCCAAGGACTATACCTTCATTAACCATAAACTGGCACTTCTCCCAATTCAAGACAAGATTAGTTTCTTCACATCTCTGCAAAACTCGATCAAGGTTGCTTAAGCAATCATCAAAAGAAGTTCCGTAAACGAAGAAATCATCCATGAAAACCTTAACACAATCTTTTCACAAAAGTTAGAGAATATAGCAGTCATACATCTTTGAAAGGTAGCAGGTGCATTACATAAACCAAAAGGCATACGACGATAAGCATAAGTTCCAAAAGGACAAGTAAAGGTGGTTTTCTCTTGATCTTCAGGTGATTCAAGTATTTGAGAGAAACCAGAATAACCATCTAGGAAACAAAAGTGTGTATGCTTAGACAATCTTTCTAACATTTGATCAATAAAAGGTAAGGGGTAATGATCTTTTCTAGTGGCTTTGTTTAATTTTCTAAAATCAATTACCATCCTATAACCAGTTACAATTCTTTGTGGGATGAGTTCATTTTTATCATTAGGAACAACGGTAATACCTCCCTTCTTAGGGACACAATGAATGGGACTCACCCATCTACTATCAGCTGTGGGATAGATTATACCTGCTTCCAGAAGCTTTAATATTTCAGTTCTTACCACTTCCTTCATCTTAGGATTTAATCATCGTTGGTGGTCGACAACTGGTTTAGCATCAGGCTCCATATTAATTTTGTGCTGACATAGAGTGGGACTAATGCCCTTAAGATCATCAAGAGAATATCCAATAGCAGCACGGTACTTCCTCAAGGTTTTTAGTAATCTATTTTCTTCTTGCTCTGAAAGGTTAGCACTACTAATAACAGGATATATCTTCTTTTCATCTAGATAAGCATATTTCAATGTATCAGGCAATTGCTTCAATTCAAATACAGGGTCACCCTTAGGTGGAGGAGGGCCTCCAAGAGTTTCAACAGGCAAATTGTGTTTAAGGATAGGAGGTTGATCAAAGAACATCCTATCTATTTCATTTCATTCATTCATGTGCATATCATTTTCATGGTCTAGCAAATATTGTTCTAACGGATCAGTAGGAGGTACGGCAATAGAAGCAAGACCAATAATTTCATCTTTACTAGGCAATTCTTTATCATGAGGTTGTCTACGAAACTTGGAGAAATTAAACTCATGAGACATACGACCAAAATTAACACTAACAGTCTCTTTAGAGCAATCAATCTTGGCATTAACAGTGTTCAAGAAAGGTCTACCAAATATAATGGGACAAAAATCATCTTGTGGAGAACCGAGGACTAGAAAATCAGTAGGGTATTTTATTTTTCCACACAAGACTTCAACATCTCTAACGATCCCAAGCGGTGTAATGGTATCTCTGTTTGCTAGCTTAATAGTAACATCAATGTCCTCTATTTCAATAGGTGCAATATCATTCATAATTTCTTGATATAAGGTAAATGGAATAGCACTCACACTAGCACCCAAATCACATAAGCCATGATAACAATGATATCCTATTTTAACAGAGACAACAGACATGCCTACTACATGTCTGTTTTTATCTTTAGCATCTGGTTTAGCAATTCTAGCTGCTTCATCATAGAAGTAAATAACATGCCCATCTATATTATCGACCAAGAGATCTTTAACCATAGCAACATTAGGTTCAACTTTAATTTGTTCAGAGGGTCTAGGTGTCCTAATATTACTCTTGTTAATCACAGTTGAAACTTTAGCATGTTCCTTAATCCTAACAGGAAAAGGTGGTTTCTCAATATAAGCATTAGGCACAACTGGATCAACTTGGTAAACAATTGTTTCTTCTTTAACACTAATGGGTTCCTCAATCTTTTCTTTAACAGGGGGATGATATTTAAACCACTTCTCCTTAGGGAGATCAACATGAGTAGCAAATGATTCACAAAAGGAGGCTACTACACTACTAGGAAATACCTTATAGGTAGCAGCTTAACAGTAGCGTGGGGTAGAAGCCCCACGCTGCTGTTAACTAGCAGCAGCACGGGCCTAAAGCCAACGCTACAGGTAATACTTAGTAGTAGTGCGGGCCCATGGCCCAAGCGCTATTGCTAAGTGGGCCACAAGGCCGCCCCGGGTCTAGCCTTACTAGCAGCGTGGGCTGGGTAACCCGCGCTACAACTAATATGTTAGCTGTAGCACCGGGTGCACGGACCACGCTGCTACTAAAACTGCACGTGGGCAGGTGGTGGGCCCAAATTATCAGTAGCGCAGGGCGCTGGACGCGCGTTACTGGTACTGACCTTAGCCGTAGCGTGGGTCGCCTGGCCCGCGCTACTGCTAAACCCACCTTATCCTACCCCGCCCGACCCATCGGTTTCCTCTCCCTCACCACAGTCACTCTCACTCCAGCATCTCTCTCGCGTAGTGCTCGGTCGCCGTCGCCAGCCGCCGCCCGCCCACCATCGTCGCTCACCGACGTCGCCCGCGCGCCACCGCCACCGAGGTAGCTCCTCCTACCTACCTCCTCCTCTCGACCCTCCCTCCTTCCCCCCCCCCCCTCCTCCCTCCTTCCTCCTCGATCCATCCCTCCTCCCTTCCCCTTCCTCCCTCCCTCCTAACTCCCCCTCCTCCCTCCCTCCCTTCTCTGTCTGTTCTTGTAGAATGTAGGTAATTTGAATGTAGGTTTTAAAATGTAGACATTGTAGAGTGTAGGTTTTTTCATAGAATAATTTTTTTAGGTCATTTGAGTAAATGAGGTTTTTTGGCTATTTTAGGTGTTTTGAATACAATAGGAAATTTTAGGTCTTTTGATTAGAAAGTTTAGTAATAGAAATTTTTAGTAAAACAATTTAGTAATAGAAATTTTTTAGGTATAGAAAATTTTCAATATAGAACTATATCGGAATGCCATATGAGAAATTTAGTAATAGAAATTTTTAGTAAGATAATTTAGGTATGGAAATTTTTAGTAATTTTCTTTTTCAATATGGAAATTTTTAGGTATCGGTATGCTATATGAGATTTGATGATCTAAAATTTTCTCTCGGTGGAATATGCAGGCTTTGTAGTGTCGCATCTCCCTGTGGAGTGATCGTCGTTGGAGCTACCTTTACTTCCTCTACACCCGAGTCGGTGAGCTAAAAGTCCACCTCCTCCTTCTCTTCTCCTCGAAGTTGAATAGAGTAGAACTATGGTATTTAGTTATGTCAACCTCACATTGCCAAAGTTGAAATGTTCGGGTTATAGATGCAGTAGTAGTAGATGAGTAGCTGTGACAATGTGAAGCTAGTTTTTTTAAGTTTAAACATCTTTGTATGTGTATGGACAACTTTGTATCGCAGGGAAAATCCGAGTGGCCTATGTTTTGCCGGAGTGTTGATTCATTTCTGTTCCGATAAATTGCATGCGCTCGATATGTCCTATTTTAGCAAAGGTCATGCCGGATTTTTCCGTGAATTTTAGCATGACTTGTGCTAGAATATAGGAAATATTGAGTGCCTTGGATTTGCCTAAAATGGAATTAAACGACATTTCGGGTTGACTTCAAGTCTGTCGGGGCTCAATACATGCATGACAGTCAGAAAATCAGTGAGGGAGAGTGTCCACCATATATGAGAGAAGAAGAATGCCGACTGTTGTCGTGGGGGTCGCTTCTCCTTCTTCTCCTTGTGCTAGACCTTTGTTATGCACTAGGGGGAGGAGGAGTAGCGACCATCACCGACGGTTGAAAAATCAGTGAGGGAGAGTGTCCACCATATATGAGTAATAATGATCTGTGTGTTGAGTTCTTGTTATTTGCCGTCGATTTTTAATCTTTGACTTATGAACACAGGAAATGTCTGACGATGATATGATTCCTGAGTGCGACTACTGCGAAGACGACTGGGGTATGTGCGACAGGATGCCTTATCTGCAAAATGGTAGGTACTTCACCATCGTGTTGAAGGAGACTTTCGATGTTTTTACGGTACGTAACGACGACAAGTATTTTTCCATAATTATGCATGACTTGTGAATTTTGGCTTCAACGTGTAATTTTCCATTTTTTCAATTAAAATAGTTCATCCCATGTCATGCAAGACCGTATGTCTTGGAAAAGCTCGGTTTTGAAGATAGGGAGAGAACAGAGACGAAGAGTGCTCACCTTAAGACGAAGCATGGTTTCACTTTTTTGGTTAAGCTATTTAATGCACCAAATAGCTCGCATTTCGGTTCTTCAACTTGGAGAGGATTTTGCAAGGCCTATGAATATAAGGAGGATATGCAAATCACCTTCGATCTTCGGCCCGAAGATGAAATTGACGATAATATTGACATTTGGGTGGATGTTGAGACGCTTCTAGTTTTACCTCTTTGTGAGTTTTTCAAATAAATTTGTTAAGTAATTTATATTGTTTATTTAAAAATCATTGACGGCTTATTTCCATTGACAGCCTATTTCCATTCTTCAAAAAATGTATGGAAGATAGTAGACAGAACCTACTACACTGATGGCTCTGCACTAAGTTACGAGGAGAAATATCATCTTATCTCATTTATTATTGATGTTGAGAATTTCAATATCAATTATGAAACTCCTCCACATTATGGTCAATACGTGCCACTAGTGCACGTGTTGAACTACGGTAACATCCTTGGAGATGGCATGGTAAGATTTTTTACTATTACGACATCAGTGCATCTTTTGCATACATTCTTCTAAAGCTAAACTACATTGCTAACTACGTTATTATTATGTTCTTCAACAGAAAATCCCGAAGGATTGTGTGCCTCATCTGATGTTTACGAAAGGTCGCATTGATGTTATTAGATTAGGGCCAAGTCCGCCTAGGGTTCACCGCTGTTCATACAAGAATTCTCAAACCGATGAAGACATCACAATCAAAGAATGGAAAAAAGTTATGAATAATCATATGGAGCTACTTGGAAGCAACATTGTGCGAAGCGCACGAATTGGAGACAGGATAATCTCCATTCTTCATAATGGAGAGTCAGGGGCTATGTTATTTTATGCTATTTTACCTTAGAGAGCGTAGCAGGTCCTAGCTAATACTCATGATCATGTGCTAAGAACAATTAACTAGGGTTGGTTATGACTATGATACGAGTAGAAGTTGTTAGATGACTATGATAATGATAAGTATGACTTGTGTATTATGATAATGATGATGAGTTATTATTATGATGATGATGCTGAGTTCTTATATCATTATGAGCATGATGAGCTATTATATCAGTGGATGAAAGAAACGTGGATTAGATTCAAGTGGAGGCAACATGGTGCAGATCCAAAGTACTACTAATCCAAACTTGGTCACTTTGATTAGTAGTACTTTGGATCTGCGCCATGTTGCCTCCACTTGAATCCAATACGCGTTACTTTCACCCAATGATATAATAACTCATCATGATCATAAAATCATATGATGAGACTACTTCATAAAACCTGTACAAATACAGCACAAATACATAGAAGAAAATAAAAATACAAGAAATTATAGTAGTAGCGCTGGTTATACCCACGCTACTGCTAGGTAGGGTAGCAGTAGCGCAGGTTTGGCCCATGCTACTGCTAGGTAGGGTAGCAGTAGCGCTGGAAAACACACACTACTACTAAGACTTAGCTGTAGCGCCATAGCAGTAGCGTGGGCCCCAGCGCTACTGCTAGGCCTTTTACCTGCGCTACTGCTAGGGTTTTCCCTAGTAGTGCTATCTCAGAATCAAGTCCATATTTAGTACTAAACTTATGAAAAGCATCGGTATCCATAAAAGATTTAACACAATCAAACTCAAGTGTTATACCTGACTCATTACCTTTGTCGAGTTCCCAATCTTCAGAGTTGCGTTTAATTCTTTCTAGAAGATCCCATCTGAATTCAATAGTCTTCTTCATAAAGGAGCCAGTCGAAGAAGAATCGAGCATGGTTTGATCATCATGAGAAAGCCGAGCATAAACTTTTTGAAGGATTATTTCTCTTGAGAGCTCATGATTGGGGCATGTATGCAACATGTACTTAAGCCTCCCCCAAGCTTGAGCGATGCTTTCTCCTTCACGAGGCCAAAAATTATATATATAATTCCGATCATGATGAACCAAATGCATAGGATAAAATTTCTGGTGGAATTCCAATTTCAATCGGTTCCAGTCCCATGTATCAGTATCATCACATAGCCTATACCATGTCAATGCCTTTCCCTCCAAAGATAAAGGGAATACTTTCTTCCTAACTCCATCTCCGGATAAACCTGCGAGCTTAAACAATCCACAAATTTCATCCATATAGATTAAGTGCATATCAGGATGTACCGTTCCATCTCCTGCATAAGGATTAGCTAGCAGTTTCTCTATCATACCCGAAGGGATCTCATAATAAATATTTTTAGTAGGTGCAGTAGGTTGAGGAGAAACTCTTTGTGCTTCCGGTCAAGGTGAAGATACCCCGAACAAACCCCTCAAAGGATTACTTTCCATAGTGACAAGTAACAGAGAATTTCAGCACGTAATATAAATGTTTCCTTACCAAATTCCACTCACCAAGGCGCTTCACTCCCCGGCAATGGCGCCAGAAAAGAGTCTTGATGACCCACAAGTATAGGGGATCAATCGTAGTCCTTTCGATAAGTAAGGGTGTCAAACCCAACGAGGAGCAAAAGGAAATGACAAGCGGTTTTCAGCAAGGAATTTTCTGCAAGCACTGAAATTATCGGTAGCAAGTAGTTTGATAGCAAGATAATTTGTAACAAGTGACAAATAGCAATAGTAACTAAGGTGCAGCAAGGTAGCCCAATCCTTTTTGTAGCAAAGGACAGGCCGAAACAATCTCTTATAATAAGCAAAGCATTCTCGAGGACACATGGGAATTTCATCTAGTCACTTTCACCATGTTTGTTTTATTCGCGTTAACTATTTTGATAATTTGATATGTGGGTGGACCAGTGCTTGGGTGCTGTTCTTACTTGAACAAGCCTCCCACTTATGATTAACCCCTCTCACAAGCATCCGCAACTACGAAAGAAGAATTAAGATAAATCTAACCATAGCATTAAACATATGGATCCAAATCGGCCCCTTACGGAATAGCGCATAAACTAGTGTTTAAGCTTCGGTCACTCTAGCAATCCATCATATAATTAATACTCCACAATGCATTCCCTTAGGCCCAAAGATGGTGAAGTGTCATGTAGTCGACGTTCACATGACACCACTAAGAGAATCAACAACATACATATCATCAAAATATCGAACGAATGCCAAATTCACATGATTACTTATGACAAGACTTCTCCCATGTCCTCAAGAACAAAAGTAACTACTCACAAATCATATTCATGCCCAAGATCAGAGGGGTATTAAATAGCATAATTGATTTGAACATATAATCTTCAACCAAATAAACCAACTAGCATCAACTACAAGATGTAATCAACACTACTAGCAACCCATAGGTACCAATCTGAGGTTTTGAGACAAAGATTGAATATAAGAGATGAACTAGGGTTTGAGATGAGATGGTGCTGATGAAGATGTTGATGAAGATTGGTCCTCCCACGATGAGAGGATCGTTGGTGATGTCGATGGCTTCGATTTCCCCCTCTCGGAGGGAAGTATCCCCGGCGGAATCGCTCCGTCGGAGAGCAAATGTGCTCCTGCCCAATTTTTGCCTCGAGATGGCAGCGCTCCATCCCAAAAGTTTTCTCCCTATTTTTTCTAGGGCAAATGGGCTTATATACCAGAAAATGGGCACCGAAGGCTGGCCAGGGGCCCCACAAGCCACCAGGGCACACCTGGGGGGGTGGCGCGCCCTGGTGCCTCGTGGGCACCTGGGTGGCCCCCTCTGGTACTTCTTTCTTCCAATATTTTTTTATTTATTCCAAAATAAATCTCCGTGAAATTTCAGCTCATTTGGAGATGTGCAGAATAGGTATCTCTGACATAGCTTTTTCAGGTCCAGAATTCTAGCTGCCGACAATCTTCCTCCTTATGTAAATCTTGCATATTAAGAGAGAAAAGGCATTAGAATTGCTCCACAAAGTGTTATATTGATTAAAAACACTATAAATAACAGTAGGAAAACATGATGCAAATGGACGTATCAACTCCCCAAGCTTAGACCTCGCTTGTCCTCAAGCGAAAGCCGATATCGTAATCATGTCCACATGTTTAGAGAGAGGGGTGTCGATAAAAACAAAATACGGACATAGTAGCATCATGATCATTATTATAACAGCAATATTCCTTATCATTGAACTTCTCATGAGCAAGTAACAATTCATCACAATAACGAAGTATAAGGCATAAACTTTCTTGAAAACTAACAAACTATGTTCTCAGTCAACAATGCAATAGCAATTCATCATATTTTCAGGAAGGTTCTCATGTAGGAGCTTTTTAGCAAGTCCACATACTCAACCATCATTTAGTCTTCTATGATTGCTAACACTCACAACATATATATGGAGCAAAAAGTTTCAGCCAGACACATAGAAAGATAGGGGCTTATAATTGCGCCCTCCAAACCGGTATGATGTCACACATCACTAAGTCATCTACTAGATCTACTATATACAAGTAATTCCCAAGCTCCTCTCCAATCTCCATTCTGGACGGCACCGCCGCCGAAGAAGGATAGGGATCGGGCCGGGCCAGGCCGGGCCTTCTAGAGTGAATCTCGACGGGAGCGCTACATGAGAGAGAGCGCGAAGGGACCAAAATGAACACTACTAGTGCAGACGCAGACGATAGGCTACCTACCTTTTACTTAAGCTCGAGCAGCTAGGATCACAATCACATCGAAGATTACCGAGTGTCTGTTCAGATCGAAGCTGTCTATTGTGCGCGGTTGAGACAAAAGACAAACAAAGAAGGAGCGGTGAAAGGTGTATGTGTGCTGCTATTTCGGAAAGGTCATTGCTAATATTATCAATCACCGGCTGATTAATTGGAGCTGAGCTTGGGTTAGAGAGGAGCAAAACCTGGCTATATATGCTGCAGGATAGAATAGCTAGGCTACGAAGACCCGGGAGTGAGTTGATAGAATATTTCTCTCGGCAAAAATTGGACGCATGCGCCATGCGCCTCAACTCTCGAGACCTTTCGACACAAATCCACCGTGTCACGTGGCAATCACAACAAGGCATGCAGCCACTGCTCTCCACCAAGCACCAACACTATGTCGGTCATAGCTTCCTCTCACGCTCTCTCTCTCACACACACACATAGAGTCTCACGCGTTCTGGGGCGGTCAGCACGAGATGGTGGCAATGCAGCTCGCTCAACCTGGACCATGCACTGACGGACGAGCGCGAGTCGATGGTTGCGCAGCTTGCTTGCCTAGGTCACGGACGGGAACAAGGCGATGCCGGCGTACCTCCCTTGGTTGGGATCGAACAGATCTTCGTGGACAATGACGCGCGCGATGGTTGTTCAAGTCACGGCCGGCGCTCTCACCTCCGCCTCTCCCGGCAGCGACATCCGCTTCCTCTTATGGAGTCGTGGCTGCTCCCAGGTGTCCTCTCGCGACGAGGAAGGCGGGGGCTCCTAGTGGCAGCTGGTACATCGCGCGATGAAGAGCGTGGTGAGGAAGCTATGGGAATCAAGAGGGGCGGCTGGATCTGGGAGAATGAGCGATGATGCACGCATGGACAGGCAGCGGCCGTGAGAGTGAGCCTTTCGAGGGCCGTCGCGGGAGATTGATCAACGTTCCTTCGCGGTCAGCTGAAAACAATAGGGACGGCGTGGATAGCCTCGCCGCGCGTCCTCTCGCGTAGAGTTTCTTGGCGAACTCGCCATTCGTTTAGTCCCACACCGGGATCTATTGGGCTGGGTGGGCCAGGCCTTGGGCCCATTTGGGCATGCAGTGTCACCACTTGGTCCAACACTTCCTTTGCCACTGTCGTTGCAGAATATTCAGTTTTTTCACTCAAAACGTCAATTGTTCTCAAATGTTTATATTGAATTTTTTTACTTGTGATTCTATTTTGGCATTCACTATATTTTGTCCTTTATACTTATACATAGTTTAATATATATAATTGTTGAGTATTATCTTTGGATGCAACAACCAAAAATCACAATGCAATTAAGATTGTGCATATTAAGATACATATTTGCCATACATTTATCATTACTAATACATTCCTTCGTGGTAAAATGGAATTTATTTTGTTAAATAATCATTTCATGTTTTAAAAAAATTGTATAACACCTCACAAAAAAAACTTTTGTAACAATGAATTCTACCCTAAATTGTGAACAAAATGTCTCACATTACTCTAGAAATTAATTTATACTTGTAACCTTGTCAAAGTATACCTAAAGATCAGAATAACTTGATAGAGTACTTAAAGCTATGAATGAAACAAATAATTTGACAAAGGTTTATAAAGTATAATAATATTATTAAATCCAAATTTAAAAAATTAGATAATTCTAGAGCGTGCGTGGTGTCAATAAGTAGTAGTGTCAAAGTTGCCTTCCAACTTTTTTGGGAATTAGAGCATCTCCAAGGCCATGTGTCAAATTTGCCCTCCTTTCATCCAATCTAGTATAAGCGATGTGATTTATTATTTAGATTTTACATGGACCAAAATTCAAATTTACCACTTCATGAGAGGTGGGCGTGAGTTTCTAGGCGCCCCATCATGACGGAGAAGAACCAACGGCCCCTTTGACCTATGCTGACAATACCCGACGAAGGAGAGGCTCGACCCTTCGAAACAGCGGGCTCCATGTAATGGTATAAATATGGGAACTCCTGCAGCCCGTGTTGCAGGCTGTCTGTCAGAGCCCCAAGAGGTCGGGCTCCTCTGAGGGCGTCCTCGAAGACCAAGCACAATGGTAAAAGGAGCCCGCCGAATATTTTGAAGACTGGCTCTTGCGATCTCCGACACGCTCGGGGGCTGCCATGCACCGCGGGTGGTTGACCGAGGGGAGCCCGACTATAGGCCTGCCAGGGGGCCCATAGGGCCCATCACTTATCCATCAATAGGAAGGAGCCGAGAGAAAGGAGGCGACGTCCCAGGATCATCTTGTTCTCCAAGTTGGTGGTGGCGGTAGCCTAGATCGCATCTCTCCCTGTAAAACCCTAACCTCCACCGTGTATTTAAGGGGAGGTTATGGGGCTCTCATCCCCATCTACTCACCCGTAGAATAACTCTCGGTATCCATCTCATATACACCATTGTATTCCCTCGCACGAGGTATCCCACCACCATGAATAACAACAAGAAGCAGTTTATAGGGTATTACTCTCTAGAGGCCCAAACCTAGATAAATTCCCCATGCGACCTCCGCTCTGAAACTTGCAGCTACGCAAGGAACCCTACCAAGGGATCTGGCAGTTTTTTGCACCGTCAGTTATAATTTTTTGCATTAGTCTATGCATGCAACGCTGTCACATCATCAACACATGCATGTTAGTCATCCTTCATAATTTTGTTAGAAATGACATTTTTAACTGTAATTCAAAAGTGTTTTTTTTTTCTCTTTCCAGCCGCTTCATTGTTTTTTATTGATTTTCAAGCTTACAATTTCTTTTCACTAGATTTAGTTTTTAGCAACTATTTATGCATTTCTTTTAACAAGGTTCCCGCAAGAACGCATGGGGCATCAACCAGTTGTTATAGAGGGAACGCCATTTTTTCGAAAAAAAAGGGAATGCCCATGCCATAAATGGGCATTCCGGCCATCATTTAAGGAGTTTGTGAAAGACATAGTGGGCTGACTATGGGCTCCGAAATACACTCGTGCACTTGCAGAATATAGCTTCCCTCAAAAAAAAACTTGCAGAATATATCAATACCTAATAATAAAGGGGCTATTGCTTCTGCCCGTGCGTCATCAAAATTACCCCCAAAGTTACAAAATATTACCCACTTATGCCAGTTATAAGTGATAAGAAACATTTCACCTAAGGAATCCATGTCTGGGCCGGCCCATGCAGCAAGAATCTTATACTGAGCTCTACGCGTAGCGAGAAGACACAACGCGCCTGTTAGGCCCGGCCCATATCCAGGCGGCCTGTTTTTTAAATTTTGTTTTTTTATTTTTTGTTTCCATTTTCCGTCTTTGTTTTTTTCTACTTTAAATATTTTAGGACTTCAAAAAATTACTAAAATTAAAAAAATGAAAATGAAAATTAATTTTTAATAATTCATAAATGTTTGTGTATTCAAAAAATGTTTGAGATTTTAAAAAATGTTCGCATATGCAAAAAAGTTCACAATTTTGAAAATAAATATTCGGGAAATAAACAATTTTCATGATTTTTTTTAAAAGTTGGTGTATTAAAAAGTGTTAATGAAATTGAACAAAAGTTCGCCAATTCAAACAATGTTCATGAATTGAAAAATATCCTAAAAATTCAAAAAATGTTCGTGACTTACAAAATAGTTTATGGATTCATAAAATGTTTGCAGATTCAAAATATGATCATGCATTTCAAAAAAATGTTTGTTAAATAAAAAAATGTTTGTGAATTTCAAACATTGTCCCACCAATTTCCGAAAAAATGTTCGCATATTCAAGAAAAATGTTTTAAAAATGTTCACAGTTTTGGAAAAAAATGTTTGCAGATAGTATAAAATGTTCATGAATTCAAAAATTGTTTATGATTTTAGAAAATGTTTGAAAATCTGTAAAAATATTCAGGAATTTGAAAAATGTTCCTGATTTCAAATATGTTCACGAGTTTAAAAAAATGTTCACGATTTCATGAAATTGAGAGCGATAGTTTATCTCGGTGATGCAGAAAAATGTGGTCATGGCCATTGGAGATTATGAAAAAAAAAATCTCCCGTTGCAACGCATAGGCCCTTTTGCTAGTAGCACCAATGAGAAGACTCTGCAAATGCGTACGGCAAAAAGAACGGCACCGACAACGAACCAGGATTTTTGTTCACATTCTCCTGCTTTTACAATCTCCCTCTGTACAAAAACTAAACGAAATTTTTGACCGAGTGAGATGGTCAGGGTGGCATCTGGGAGCGGTGATGGTCGTGTGGCGGCCAATGCATCCCCTCCGTACGTAGGGTGCCGTTGCCCCGGCATCAGCACCTACAGGTCCGCGGCCTACAGCACCGTCTCCACCTAAAACATGCCAGATTCTAATAGCTCAGTTATCTCATCAAGCAGCCACTATATCTGTACCACGCACGCACGCACGCATTGCGTGGCAAATTAAGGAGCCAGTGGTGAGTAGTGACGTAGCCAGATCAGGATGGTCTTACCAAGGGCGGGCTCCGGGGTTTGCCAGGCGAGCGATGGCCATGCCGGCGCCTGGAACGCTTGGGGCCTGATGAGGTGCTCGAAGATGGCCATGAGGAGGAAGATGGAGATGAGGATGCCCGTGGCCACGAAGCCGAAGGAGATGGCATCCTTGGACGTGCCGAAGTCCCTTAGCGTGGGCACCTCGTCCGTCGCGTCAGCGTGGCGTCCCCTGGTCCTGGCCAAGGCCTCGACCTCTGGCCAGACTCGCTCATGGCTGCCTCCTCCTTGGTCTTCTTGGCAGTCAAAACATTCCGTTGTTGTGAATCCATAACATGGTCCTCATAAGCAAATCCACTGAAGAAATCAGTACAGTTCAACCATAGTAGCAGCACTCCTACCGAATTGGTTCTTACACTACGAGTGATCAATTGAACCAAGCTAAAAATTAAAGCACCCAGAAGTCAGAACCATGCATGTACTTATTACATTGCAGGCAAAAGAGAAGTATACTATACTATATACCTTCAGTTAGTTGAGAGCCTTGCTTTGCCTCTGCTGATGGAGTTATGAGAAGGCTCACTGTTGGCTGCCAAATTCCAGGACTGGAGTGGAAGAAAGAACCTACAAGAAGCAGAGCTAGCTTGGTTGCAGCCTCTACTTAAATAAAGGGAAGCCAGCCACTGAACCAAAAGTGAGATCCCAGCTGCAGATCCCGTGGTGGCAAATGTGAGAAAGAGAAACAAAACCATAGGAATATGTCTGCTTGCAGGAACAAAAAGATCGAGTTGCCGCAGGGAAAGCCTGCCACAGCTCCCCACTCCCATGCACTCTCGAGAGCGTATGTTGTAGCCCACATGATCCTCCTGAAGACCAGTGTTAGTAGTGAAATGATTCATCAAAGTGGTATAGCATAGGTGTAGCCAAGGGAAAGCCAAAGGGAAAGCGGAAATGTTATGGATTCGCAGTCATGCATTCGTAGTAAGCGAGGTTAATCAGGGAAAGCACCTCCTCATTTGTAGTAAGCCGACGCCATGGATGAAGATGCTCATGCGTCGACAAGAACCGCTTCCTCCCGAGAAAAGCTTCTAGGAGGAACCGCCAAATCCGCTGTCTTGGACAAAAATCTCCGCACAAAGGAAAAGGCAGAACCGATCTCCCACATGCGCATAAGAGTAGAGAGGAACCATCGTAGATAGGCAGAATGCCAAACTGTGACCTTGAAGTAACCAGAGAAAGCATGAACACTGATTCCTTTGGGAGATTGAATCTGATGATCCAAAATTTGTCCACCCACAAAGGCAGGGGACAAGAGCAAGACTAAAGATGAAAGGGGGATTATTGAAGAGAAAAAGTAGACCACGAACCACATGGAAAGCCTCCAAATCCAAATCGAGAGGATGAGGATAAGAGACCAAACCAGGAGGAACACAACTATGGAGGTTATTGGAAAAGGGATAGCCAAACCCGTCCACGATGAAGCCGACGCCGAGGGGATCCAAGGAGACGGCAGCCACTGGAACGGAAATGGGATCTCTTTGGATCCTCCGAGCCGACCAAAGACACCCCGAAGCTGCCATTAAGGACACACACAAGCCTAAAATGAGGTGGATATACAGGGGAGGAGGAAGCCGAGCCCCTCTCCCCTCCACTCCAGCCAGACGAGCCGGCGGAGAGAAGGGAAGAAGAGGCGACCTGAGAAAGAAAGGATGGAGAATAGTTACTTTGTCCGCTGGCTTTCGGCTAGACAGTGCCAGGGAGCAAAACGCTGGTTCGTTTAGTCCCACATCGGCTAGCGAGGTTGAGCAGGACCAGCTTATAAGCCCCGCGCTGCTACCAGACTTGTCCCTTCGGGGACAACCGGTAAATTGGAACGATATGAAAAATAGCATCTCAATGCGACCAACACTTTTTTACCCCTCACGAGTTCTAATGATTTTACATAAAGGTCCTCATAGTTCTTATTTTCAGATCCAAAATTTTAGGATTTCACACGCCATCATTTCAACCCCTCACGTATACTACTATTTTTTATTGAAAGGTCCTCATAATTTCATTTTCATCTTTTCAGATCCTTACAGCTACCAATTTTTTGGTGATTACACTTTTTTTGCCCCTCACGAGTTCTATTACTTTTACATAAAGGTCCTCATAGTTCTCATTTCCATATTTTGAGATCCAAAGTTTTAGGATTTCACGCGCCATCTTTTCAGCCCCTCACATATACTACTATTTTTATTGAAAGGTCCTCATAATTTCATTTCCATCCTTTCACATCCTTACAGCTACCAATTTTTGGGTTGTAGGTTAACTGCCAATTTTTACTCTTGAACCATGGCATTTCTTGTGGCCATATATACACATGAAATACTCCCTCCGTTTCGTTTTACTTCGCATATTAGATTTGTCTGAAGTCAAACTTTGCAAAGTTAGACCAAATTTATATTAGAAAATATCAACATCCAAAACACCTTATAATTATAATATGAAATTATATTTTATGGTGGATCTAATGATTTTTTTGCGGGGTGTGGATCTAATGATGTTATTGTATTGTGAATGTTAATAATTTTTTGTATAAACTTGGTCAAATTTTGAAGAGTTTGACTTTAGACAAATCTAATATGCAGAGTAAAAAGAAACGGAGGGAGTAGATACATAATCTTTTTTTTGCGGGATGGGATGGAAGCGATGATGCACGATGCAAACAGGCCATGTGTTTATACATGAGTTAGTATATTAAAATCAGTTAGTATTTCTAAGTGTATACATGAGGCAATGACATGAATCTATTAATATAAATCGTTGACTAAGTATATGAAGAAAGTTCTACTAACCAGATAAATATAATATGAGTGCATATTTCTAATGGATATATTAATATTTAGTTAGTGTTGATATTTTTTCTATTCCTAAATTTTAAAAAATGATCGACTTGAGTTTATTTTGGGTGATTACACTTTTTTACCCCTCACGAGTTCTACTGATTTTACAGAAAGGTCCTCATAGTTCTCATTTCCATTTTCAGATCCAAAATTTTAGGATTTCACGCCCCATCTTTTCAGCCCCTCTTGTATACTACTATTTTTATTGGAAGGTCCTCATAATTTCATTTCCATCTTTTCAGATCCTTGCAACTACCAAATTTTTGGTGATTACACTTTTTTTACCCCTCACGAATTCTACTGATTTTACAGAAAAGTCCTTATAGTTCTCATTTCCATATTTCCAGATCCAAAATTTTAGGATTTCACGCCCATCTTTTTAGCCCCTCACGTATACTACTACTATTTATTGAAAGGTCATCATAATTTTTTATTCAGCTATCTGAGGATGCACGATGCTCATTTCTATTCAGGTCTCCTCCTTTTGGACGATTCATATGTTTTTCTTTTCTTTTCGAAATGACATGATTCCAGCATTCATTAAGAAGAAAAGAGTTGCTTGGTTAATTAGACCATATATATACATTGTAGTGTCTCACTTTATCGAGATGCCACTTGATGACTCTACCATGGTTGCCTCCACCGTGTGTGAACATAGCATGAACTTTAATCTCCCAACATTTCAAAACATGACTAAGGAAAATAAATGATTGCTATAACAAGCACATCCCTGTACTGACCTCTCCGTCGCAAGGTTCAGAGGGGCATCCCTGTACTGACCTCTCCGTCTTAAGGTTCAGAGGAGAGCCATAGAGATCCTTCTATTGGTCGGGCTCGGGGCTACATCGTTATTCACACCTCCCCGAGTCACCATAGAAGTTGTATCCACCGACCACTCAATCTTGCCCGGGGGCTACTTCAGCGTACACAACACCTGCGTGACTTTGGGTGTCAAAACAGGCTAACAACCACCACATCTCTTTCATTTGCGTTTGCAACCTCAAAATCCTAAACTGCTAAGAATCAAACGCTAGTCCATATAGGCCAACACTGACCGCAGGTCGGCATGCGCAAGCCAGACTCAAACAGGGGCTCCCTACGTAACAAAACCAGAGCTCACGGCATGGTTGATCGGGGGTCATTCTCAAGGCAAAACTGGACGGTGCTCCATACAAAACAATAAAATAAAATAAATGCATTCACAAAAGTAAAAACACATACACTGTATCAGGTCCCTCTCAAGAGTCATTTACATCTTCCACAAACCGCCTTCAGATTTTTTGCAGTTCGCAGGGGCCAGCGGCTCACTCGGCCTCTCCAGCGACCTCCTCGAAGTAGCTCTTTATCTCGCGCTTGCCAGGGGTCTCCCGGACAAGGGGACCGAGCGCCATCGTGGGATAGCGGGATCTCACGCCAGCCAGCAACTAGCGGGCTCCTCCGTCATAGGCATCAGACACTTGCTAGTCCATCAACTGGACAGGAGCCCGCTGCAGCAATTCCACCGCGCCTTCAAGATCGCCCCAGAGGTTAGGGGCAAATCCTAAACGCGGCCCGTTGCGCCCGTTTCTTCGATTTTCACAAACGGGCGCACACGCCCGTGGCTGGGCCAGCCCGTCTTGCATTTTTTCCATTCAAATTTGAAGCAAAAAAGGGTGTGCACGCAGGGATTCGAACTCGGGATCCCTCGATTTAGTTAGCACCGCACTACCAGTAGGACATCGACCCACTTGTGCATATATATTTCATTATCTTATTTTATTTTTTCTTCAGGTCATGAGAGCTTTAGAGCATATATAATTTTTTATTTTTAATCGAAGACCTTTTTTTCTTCAAAACCGATGAACTTATTTTCCAAAATCCACGAACTTTTTCTAGATTCATGAACTATTTTCAAAATCGGTGAACTTTTTTCAAGTTTGTGAACTTTTCTTTCAAAATTGGATGAATTTTTTTTCGATTTTGTGAACCTTTTTCTAATTCGACGAAAAAAGTTCACCGAATTTTATGAATGTTTCTTCAAATTCGGTGAACATTTTTCAAATTCGATGCACTTTTTTCAAATTCGATGTACTTATCTAAAAATCGGTGAACTTTTTTCAAATTGATGAACTTTTTTTCAAACCAATGAACTCTTTTCAAAATTAGTGAACTTTTTTTCCAAATTTGATGAACTATTTTCAAATTTGATGAACTTTTTTTCAAATTCGATGAACTTTTTTTCAAAATTTGATGAACTTTTTTCAGAATCAATGATTTTTTTTTGTAATTCATGAACTTTTTTTGAAATGTTTTCAAATAATTGAAAAATCAAAGTACATGGGCAATAAATTGCGTGGCTATAAATGTTCTTAATTAATTCTCCCTTGAATTGGTCACTAGCATGTTGTTAGTTTAGGTGGTTAGCCATACTTAAATGTGGTGTCACGGCGCGACTTCGACCACAAATAGATGCACTTTTGGGGGATTTTTTCGCGTCAATTAAAATTTTGCTGGGCCGGCCCAGTACCATCGCCTTCGGACGCCGGTAAGCCAAACCGGCGCTCTCGGTTAGGAGCTCCCGGAGGTCAGGGTCGTCCCACCACCACAGTGTCTCGACGGCCTTGCCAAGCGCGACATGGATTCGTAGACGAAATTGGGCCATGTATGTATGGGCCAACACTACAAGTTGCGGTGGAGACGGACTCGGAACAAAAAGAGGAAGAGTCGGAGACCGGCTGAAAGAAGCTTGTAATAAGCCCGTGGGCTCATCGGCCTTCTGCTTGTAATAAGCCTCGTGTACTGCCTGTGGAAGGAAACGAGGCAAGTCTTCACGTAGAACAAGAAAGAAGACACACAAAAGACTTCTCTTTTTTCCCTCTCGCTAGGGTTTTTCTCCTCCCGGTGGCGATCTTCGCCACCATCGAGTCGCTGCTTCTTCCCTCCCCTGATCCTTCCTCTGAGACGACTCGGGCTGATCAAGGGGTGATCTAGTATCACTTCCCGGCCTTGGTGTGATCCTTGGAGGCGAGAGGGGTTAGGGTTCCTAGTAACACCTGGGTTAGATTGATTTTCAGGTAAGAGATCAAGTATGTCGGCTAATGGAGCGGAGGTGGCCACGACGGCTGGGGCGTCCGTGGACAAGGCGCCTTCGGCAGTAGGTTCTCAAGCACCCAAGGCGACCAGGGAGACAGTTTCAGAGTCTGCAGCAGATCTAGCGAGGATGATGGCAGAACTAGGGCTGAAGGAGGAGGACCTCGACGATGTTGTCTATGATGACAAAGAGGCGCCACCGGAAGCCGCTAGGTGGGTTGCCGTGGCTCGTGTTCACATTGATAAACCCTACAGTCAGGGTTGGTTTTTCAGAAACATGCGCTCGGCCTGGGATCTCGCACATGACTGCAAGTTTCGACCCCTCGAGAACAATCTGTACACGGTTCAATTCTTTTGCTTGGGGGATTGGAAATGTGTGATGGAAGAGGGGCCTTGGAATTTTAGGGGAAACGCTGTGGTGCTTGCTGAATATGATAGAGTGACTCAACCTTCAATGGTAGCGCTAGATATACTCAACATATGGATTCAGATCCATGATGTCCTAGATAAATATGCTCATCTTGTGGGAGCACTAGCAGGAAAAGTGGGGGAGGTCCTCTTCGTTGAAACATTGTCACAAGATTTCACTGGGAATTTTTACCGTGCATGGGTCAAGATCAATGTTTTCAAGCCGCTGAAGAATGCAGTGACCTTGGTCAGAGATGGGAAACGCCAAATCTACAGGGTGAAGTACGAGAGGCTGCCAGATTGGTGTGCGGTTTGTGGTCATTTAGGCCACGTTTTCAAGGAGCGCGGGGACGGGGTCCATCCTCCCTCGGCGCTGTTCTTTAAAGATCTGAGAGCCTCTTCGACAATGAGGGTGGGAGTAGGCCCAATTTGAGGCCGTGCGCGTCGCGGGGGTCGTAGAGGAGGCCGATCTGATGGAGGCCGATCAAGGACCAAAAATGTGAGCCCCTCCCAGGCCGCATATGATCATGACAAGGGCGAAGCAGAGGACACTGACATGGTGGATGTAAACAGGAAGAGACAGGCGGGAATTGAAGGGGATCAGCAAGTACACCCCGAGACTCAGGTGCCTACCAATCCAAGCACTAATCGGCTGGCCATAGTACCCCATACAGCTCTGATAAGCCCACCACTGAAGAGGGACCCTAAGAGGTCGAGATCAGGTTCTGATGGCAAGGAAGGCAATAGTGTGGTAGCTAAAGCTTCATTGGCGGGCTCACAGGAGGGGCGCTGCCGGGCCCAATGAGTGCCGTCTGCTGGAACTGTCGTGGTGCGGGCAAAGCCGCGACGGTTCGAGAGATTCGTGATTTTGCAAATAAATTTGCCCCTACCCTTACGTGTATTGTAGAAACCCAGATAGAAGGCTCGAGGGTAGAAGCATTAGCAGGAACTTTTGGTTATGATAATGGTTATGCTATTGATAGCCAGGGTAGGAGTGGTGGTATTGGAATTTTTTGGAATAATGAAATAAAGGTTGAGATTCTAGGCTACTCTTTGTATCATATCGATTGTTCAGTAACTGAGACAGGCCAAGATCCTTGGAGGTTGACGGTGGTGTATGGAGAAGCCCAAACACATCTTCGACACCAAACATGTGATACTCTAAAAAACACCAGTTCGTTAAGCAATCTCTCGTGGCTTTGCATAGGAGATTTTAATGAAGTTTTACAACCTGATGAACACGAGGGAGTTGGACAAAGGAGCAATGCACAAATTCAAGCTTTTCGAGATGCAGTGGATGTTTGCATGTTGCTGGACATTGGCTACTCGGGTCATTTTTGGACTTTTGAGAAGAAGGTGACAGGAGGGACTTTTACTAGAGTTTGACTTGACCGTGCTTTGGTCACAGCTGAGTGGCGTGCTTTGTTTCCTCTTGCTGATCTTACGTACTTGACTTCAGCCACTTCGGACCATGGTCCAATTCTTATGAACTTGAACAAAGACCAACCGAGGGAACGACAGCCAAAACCTTTCCGTTATGAGGTGATGTGGGAAGGACATGAAGCATGGAAAGATACAATCAGTACAGTATGGTCAGGAGGTGGTTTTTGCAGCAGAGCAGAGGAGCTGCGGGCGAAGCTGACAGCAATTTCGCATGATCTTAGACGCTGGGACAATGACACTTTTGGTAGCGTTCGCAAGGACATCAAAAGTTTGAAAAAGGAGCTTGACAAACTGAGGTCAGATCCGAATCGCACCGCCCCAATGCATATCGAGATTAAGATTAATGAAAAGCTTGTGGAATTATACCATCGTGAGGAGGTAATGTGGAGGCAGAGGTCCAAAGTACAGTGGCTCATGTTAGGTGACAAAACACTAATTTTTTTCACTTGAGAGCAAGCATCAGAAGAAATAAGAATATGATTAAAGCGTTACAGAATTCCCTTGGCGTGCTCTCGAATGACCCGAATGAACTGAGAGCGATGGTATAGGATTTTTACAAATCTCTGTACACATCTGAAGGAGTCCATATCATGGAAGCGGTGCTTGAGAAGGTACCTGTCAAAGTTTCAGCCGAGATGAACGAACTCTTGTGCGCCCCTTACACAAATGATGAGGTGAAGGCAGCTCTCTTTCAGAAGTTCCCTACTAAATCACCTGGCCCGGATTGATTCCCGGCTCACTTTTATCAACACCATTGGGACCTTTGTGGCGTAGAGGTGACTGAGGCAGTCTTAAAAATTATAAGAGGGGAGGATAGCCCAGAATGCATCAACGACACGGTATTGGTCTTGATACCTAAGGTAATGAATCCGTCCATGCCGACTCAGTTTAGACCCATAAGCTTATGTAATGTGTTATACAAGATTGCTTCCAAGGTCATTGCAAATAGGTTGAATCGGATATTGCCAGACATCATCTCAGAGGATCAGTCAACATTTGCCTGGGCAGGATGATCATGGACAACATAATTAGCGCATATGAGTGCCTTCATTTTATGAATCGAAGTAAAGAAAAAGTGAATAGTTATTGTGCACTGAAGCTCGACATGATGAAAGCATATGACAGACTCGAGTGGGATTATCTACAATCCATGATGCTGAAACTAGGCTTTGCTCCTTCTTGGGTGAATGTGGTGATGAGCATGGTTCAGTTAGTTTCGTTCTCGGTCCTGTTTAATGGTGAAAGACTTGATCAATTCATTCCGAGTAGAGGTATTAGGCAGGGAGATCCGATGTCCTCATATCTTTTCTTAATTGCAGTAGTGTGACGCCCCTGCTCGACCGTGCACTAATCATACACGCAAACGTGCACGCTCGAGATCAGAGACTCACGGGAGGATATCACAACACAACTCTAACCACAAATTTAAACATAATTCTTCATATTACAAACCAGGGGTCGCGAGGACCCGAATACATAAGTCATACACACAAATGATATCTGAGTACAGACATAGTTAGTCAAGTTTGCCTTAAGAAGGCTAGCACAAACAACGACACTGATCGAAAAGGCGAAGGCCTCCTGCCTAGGGCCTCCGAACTACTCCTGGTCGGCTGGCTCAACCCAGTAGTACGTGCCTCCGGGACTCTCCTGATAGTAAGCTCCTGCGGTGGCGTCTGGCTCCGGGGCTCCATCGTCTGATCACATCAAACGGGTATGGGAAAAAAGGGAAGCAAAGCAACCGTGAGTACTCATCCAAAGTACTCGCAAGACTTACATCAGAACTATGCTAAGTATGCATCGGTATCAAAGGAATGGGGCTATATCTTTGGACTGAACTGTAGAATGCCAGATTAGAGGGGGAGAAGCCTAGCCTATCGAAGACTAGCATCTTGAAGCAATCTTGCAGCACTAGAAGAGAGCAGATTTGCATATTTAAATTAACAAGCATGTTAAAGCAAAGCCCAGAGATCCTTCCTCGACTCCCTGTGAGAAAGCGATCCCGGAGCTTATAATTAATTAACATGTATCCAGTTCAAATAGTGGTAGATCGGGATACAACACTAAGCGTCCTGTTACCGTGGACACGGCTATTCAAATAGATAACTTCCCTGCAGGGGTGCACTACTGTTACCCAACACGCTTGATTACATCTGGCCGGACACACTTGCTGGGTAATGCCCGACCTCGTGTGATCGACACGACGCAGTCCTACCTAGGCTCAGCAGAGAGGTCAACACGCCGGTCTAAATCCTAAGTGCGAAGGGGTCTTGGGCCCATCGCCGTCTGCACTCCTGCACGTTGTGAGACTGGCCGGGGCCCAGGCACGACACTGTATACACAAGTGACGTAACCAGCCCACCCCAGCAATCAGCCTACATCTCTGAGCTGTGACGTCTGAAGAGCTTTCGGCTGATACATACGACGTAGAGGGTCCCATAACCATTATCCCACGTGGTGGTAGTGCGTATAGGGCCAACAACCTACTCAGATCAAATACCCAAATCCGTTAGGAGTATTTAGTAACTCGCAGAGACGATCAGGCTCCATGTCGCTCTGACTTAGTAACACACGGATCACGAACAAGGTGGTCTCCGCCTGCCCTGTCGTTCCGCCACAATAATCTGTCGCGGGTGCCCTCCTGGCAAACCCGACTTCACATTTCCCCGCGGTTACCCCTCGGGGTCGACCCGCCTGCGACAAAGGTGAAAGTAACCGTGTGTCCAAAGTATCGAGAAGGAATCCGAGGAATCACCCTCGATGGTTTCCCACTCGGGGAGTTGCACGACGGTAGCTTTATCGGAGGTGATGAAAGAGGAATCACCCTCGATAACCCACAACCGGATAGCTATTCTACACAGGCATCATCGGAAGTGAGATAAGAGGTTTCACCGTCGGCACTCAGTGGTAGCTTTGCAGAGAGGTGCAACTTAGGGGGTGTGTGGTGATGTGCTGTTCTCAGCCCGTTCGATCACATCGATCGGGGCACAGGTACTAAGGCGGGGCAGCTACAGCAAGGAAGAGGGGCCACAGTTGGTTTTCCATCCAACCTATACTAAGCATTTTGGATAACAGGCAGGTATCAATAACAGTTACAAGGACAGGCTATGCATCAGAATAGGATAAAACAATAGCAGCAGCAAATTCTAATGCAAGTAGGAGGAAGAGAGAATAGGTTATATAGGCATGCGTCAAGGGGGGTTTGCTTGCCTAGAAGCTCTATCAGCGTCTATCGGGAGAGGCTGGTCGTCGGAAGGCTGCTCGTCCGGAGCATAGTCGTACTCAACTGCGCGGCGTCGGTCTCAGCGTCTATCGGGAGAGAAGGAGGGGGGAAGAAACAATAAATTAATGGCAAAAATGCAACAGCAATGCATGACATGTCTAAATGATATGCAGATGTGATATAATGCCTATTTAGCTGTTTTAGATAATTTAGGAATTTATTTGGATTTATATTATCAAGGTTATGCACTATTCATTTATCAAATTCGAGCAAAAAGTTCCATGTTCACCTAGATAGGAGATATGGTCAAGCATTTTGACCACATAGTTGGATTCTTCATATTTTTCTGATCATTTTTCAGATATAAATTATTTTCATCCGAGTTACGGTTTAATTTATATGATTTTTCAAAGTTTTAATCATTTTCTGGAATTTCTGAAATTATTTAATTAATTCGAATTATTCGAAACAGTAGCTGTGATGTCACCATGACGTGGGAGTGACGTCAGTAGTCAACTCTGGCTGACCAGAGTCAAACCTGACAAGTGGGTCCCACTGGTCAGTGACTGTTTCAACTAACAGCAGTTAATTAAATTAAACTAACCTAATTAACTAGAGGGACCCACCTGTCAGTGCCTAATTAGTTAATTAATTTAATTAACTGAATAATTAGCACTTTATTTATTTTAAAAATCATTTTAATTCGGTGGGACCCACATGTCAGTGACTATGGGTGCCCAGTCAGCACCGTTGACTGGTCAACCCAGTCAACGGGGCTAGTGGGACCCGCAGTCAGTGGCACTAGGGGCCCACTTGTTGGGCCACGTTGGCGTCGTCGGCGCCGTCGCCGGAATCACGCCGGCGACCAAATCCGCGGCGGCGCGGCCTCGGGTGTCGTCGAAAATCGGCCACAGGCGGTCGTTTCGAGTGGAACTAGGCGCGTTTGATCGGGAAGACGATGCCGCGTCGATCTACGGCGGTCTCACGGGCTAAATTGGCCGGAGTTGAGTGCTACGACGTCGCCGGTGGCGAGGTATTTCGGGCGAGCTCCGGTTAGTCGCCGTAGGGCATGGCAAGCCGTGGGGTTGGGCGCGTTGGAAAGCTAGGACGCCCAAGAGCACGATGCGGGACACGGACGCGGGTGACAGTGGCCGTGCGCACGGCGGCGCCAGGAACGGCGGCAGTGAGCTCGGGCAAAGCGGCAATGCCGGCTACGGTGGCAGAAACGTACGGGAAAGAGAGGGAAAAGACGCGCTGGCTCACCGGGACCTGCAGGTGTGCAAAAGCGGGCGTGGGGGAGGCTCGAGGTAGCCGGAATCATCGCCGGAGCTGCGGTGGCCGAAGGAGGAAGAAGAGCTCGGGGAGCTCAATGCAGAGGCTCCCGGCTCCAATGGCTTGCACAGGACGACGTGGAGGACGACGGCGGAGAGCTACGGCATCGTGGCGAGGTGAGTGGTCGACGGTGGCTGCGGGATCGACTGCGGCGGCGTTGGGAGCTTACGGGCGAGGTGGGGGGAGGAAGAAGGAGAGCGAGGGAAAGAGCGAGGGGGGGATCTAGGGGGTGGCTAGGGTTGCGGGAGGCCACGGGGGAACCTTATCCACGCGAGGGGCATGGCGGATGGCCGGCGCGTGGCGATCGGCGCTCGGGCACGCGCGCCAGGCGACAGCTGCCCGAGGAGGACGACGACCCGGCTGGGCTGGGCCGCGGGTTACTGTGCACTCGAGGCCCAGGTAAGCAGTAAACCCTTTCCCTTTTTCCTTTTCTTTTTCTGTTTTCTGTCTTTTCTTCTGTTTTGTAAATTGTTAGGCCACTTAATGACTTTTTTAAAATATGTGACTTGGTTCAAATATTACAATGCAATATTACCTACCACCAGAAATTGGTTTGGTGAATATATGATTTCATTTGCAATTTTGTTAAATAAAATGGGATTAAATATTGTTGTTTGCTACTGTTTTAGGATGATAGAGTCACTTAGTGATTTTTAGTGATGTTGTTTTTCTTAACATAAATAGTTATTGATTATTTGCTATTTACTGAACATTTTAGTTTTCAATTTGAACAACTTTTATTTTTCACTTCAATTTGAATTGGAATTTGAAATGAGATATGATGCAAATGATGATCAAGCACTGTTAAGCATGGTGACTTGGCATTATCAAGAGGTGATCACTGTAGCTATTACATGGGGATGTTACAAGTAGAGGGCCTTTTGTGCCTCCTGAAATCCAGTACATTGTCATCCCAGCTTGAAGGTATCAAGGTGGCACCAATGGCTCCTGTCGTAAACCACCTCCTTTTCACCGATGATAGCCTGTTGCTTTTTAAGTCAAGTAATGATGGGGCTGTTCAGGTTTCAAACCTACTGGATTGCTATTGTAAGGCTTTAGGACAGCGCATAAACTATGACAAGTCATCTATATTCTTCAGTCGAGGATGTCCACAGGCAGTAAGAGAAATTATCAAAAATGTTTTGCATGTCCAGAATGAATCTTTGAGTGAAAGGTATTTGGGAATGCCAACTGATGTGGGACATTCTAAGAATGGTACTTTTAGATACCTTAGAGATAGGGTATGGGAAAATGTGAGAGGCTGGATGGAAAAGCTCTTATCGGCTGTTGGAAAGGAAGTTTTGATCAAATATGTAGCGCAGGCAATCCCAGTTTATTCTATGTCATGCTTCCGGTTACCTCGAGGCCTATGCGAGAGCGTCACTTCATTGATCAGGCAGTTTTGGTGGGAAAGAAAGCAAGGGAAGCAGAAACCAAGCTGGGTAGCATGGGATGTTATGACAAAACCCAAACATTTGGGGGGCCTTGGATTTTGAGATTTGGAAATTTTCAACCTTGCACTACTAGCCAGACAAGCGTGGCGACTGCTGCAGAATCCCACCTCTTTGAGTGCTCGCATAATCAAAGCAGTATATCACCCGGAAGCAAAAATTTTTATGCCATGTTGGGCTCACATCCATCTCAAATTTGGCACACAGTTATAGATGGTCGTGACATTATGGTACAGGGCCTGGTTCGGAGGATCGGCAATGGACAGACCACTGATATGTGGGGTACCAATTGGATCCCAAGAGCTAATTTGAAGAGGCCGATTACTTCACTACTACCCCACCCTCCGGTGAAAGTCCCAGAGCTCATCAATCAAGCCACAGCTTCATGGAACGAGCAACTAGTTCGAGCTATATTCATGCCGCTAGATGTGGAAGCAATTTTGCAAATTCCACTGTGCACTAGACAAATAGAGGACTTTTGGGCTTGGAGCGAAGAGAGGAAAGGTAATTTCACAGTTAGGTCTGCGTACAAAATGATACAAAACACGAAACTGAGCCGCGAGGCATGGTTGTATGAGCAGGGAGGACCTTCACATTCGGAAGCTGACAGTCAAGGATGGACGGAGCTTTGGGGCATTCAAGTACCATCAAAATTGAAAAACTTCCTGTGGAGGTTAGAGCAACACTCCATTCCCACGGCAGCTCTCCTGAATCATCGCAATATGTCCACCAATAGTGCTTGCTGTCTCTGCAGCGTCTAGGACACTTGGAGACATGCACTTTTGAATTGTGTCGTGTCAAGAAGCACGTGGGCACTTGATACATCTCTGTCGTATCTACTTTTCCAAACACTTTTGCTCTTGTTTTGGCCCCTAATTTGCATGATTTGAATGGACCTAACCCGGACTGACGCTATTTTCAGAAGAATTGCCATGGTGTTGTTTTTGTGCAGAAAATCAAAGTTCTTGGAATTGGATGAAACTTTTTGGAGAATTTTTATGGAATATATAAAAAATACTGGCACCAAGACCCACTGGAGGGGGGCCACCCAGTGCCCATGAGCCACCATGGCGCGCCACCCCCTGGCTCACCCTGGTACCTCGTGGGGCCCACGTGTCTCCGTCTGACCTAACTCCAATGCTATAAATTCAGTTTCTAGAAAAAAAAAGAGGAGAGGAAGTTTTATTGCGTTTCACGATACGGAGCCGCCGCCACCTCCTGTTCTTCATCGGGAGGCCAGATCTGGAGTCCGTTTGGGGCTTCGGAGAGGGGGATCTTCCGCCATCGTCATCATCAGCCATCCTTCATCACCAATTTCATGATGCTCACTGCCAGGAATGAGTAATTCCTTCGTAGGCTTGCTGGACGGTGATGAGTTGGATGAGATTTATCATGTAATCGAGTTAGTTTTGTTAGGGCTTGATCCCTAGTATCCACTATGTTCTGAGATTGATGTTGCTATGACTTTGCTATGCTTAATGCTTGTCACTAGGGCCCGAGTGCCATGATTCCAGATCTGAACCCTTTATGTTTTCATGAATATATTTGTGTTCTTGATCCGATCTTCCAAGTTATATGCACCTACTATGTGTTATGATCCGCATACCCCAAGGTGACAATAATTGGGATTCTTTCCGGTGATTGCCATAGTTTGAGGAGTTCATGTATTCACCATGTGTTAATGCTTTGTTCCGGTTCTCTATTAAAAGGAGGCCTTAATATCCCTTAGTTTCCTTATGGACCCCGCTGCCACGGGAGGGTAGAACAAAAGATGTCATGCAAGTTCTTATCGCAAGCATGTATGACTATATACGGAATACATGCCTACATTACATTGATGAATTGGAGCTAGTTCTGTGTCGCCCTAGGTTATGACTGTTACATGATGAATGTTATCCAACGAATATCACCGATCCAATGCCTACGAGCTTTTCACATATTGTTCTTGCTAAGTTACTACTGTTGCTACTGCTGTCACAATTGCTACTACTATTGCCGTTACCGTTACTACTATTGCTACTTCTTCCAAACTATCATACTAATGTGCTACTGATCACTCTGTTGCGGATATTTAGTCTCAGGTGTGGTTGAATTGACAACTCAACTGCTAATACTTGCAAATATTCTTTGGCTCCCCTTGTGTCGAATCAATAAATTTGGGTTGAATACTCTACCCTCGAAAACTGTTGTGATCCCCTATACTTGTGGGTTATCAAGACCTTTCTCTGGCACCGTTGCCGGGGAGCATAGATTTATTTGCTAAGTCACTTGGGATTTATATCTGTTGATCACTATGAAGAATCTGAAAGAAGCTAAGACCAAGATCGTTCCCTCTAAGACGAGGGGAGGTAAGGAACTGCCATCTAGCTCTGCACTTGATTCACCATCTGTTTTGAGTAAACTTGCAACACCACCACAAGCTATTAATTCTGATATGTCGCAAGTTATTGATGATACCACTTCTGCCATGAATGACACTCATGATGATGCTAGTACTATGCTTGATAATGCTGTGCCACTTGATGAATTTTTTACTGAACAAATTGCTAAGGCTAAAGAAATTGAAGATGATGAAACTCTTGATAATTATGATTCACCTATTGTGCCTAGCTCTCCTACTAGTGTTGAAACACCGGATGAACAATGCTTTGATAGGAAGACAGCTAGAGCCATTCTTGCTTGTAACGATAGACATGAAGTCATAAAACTGGTTGCTGAAATGAAAGAAAAATCTATGCGGGAGAAAATGAAATATGATCCTAAGTTTGCAACCTCCCACATATTTGTTACTGATAAGGATTATGAATTCTCTATTGACCCTGAGTTGATTAAGTTGGTAGAATCTGATCCTTTCCATGGCCATGAAACTGAAACTGTTGTGGCACATCTTACTAAATTAAATGATATAGCCACCCTATTTGCTCATGAGGAAAAAATTCGCTATTATTATATTCTTAAATTATTTTCTTTCTCATTAAAGGGTGATGCTAAAGAATGGTATAATACTCTTGCTCCTGGATGTGTGCGTAGTCCCCAGGATATGATTTGCAATTTCTCTGAAAAATATTTTCCTGCTCATAAGAAACAAGCCGCCTTACAGGAAATATTTAACTTTGTGCAAATTGAAGAAGAGAATCTCCCACAAGCTTGGGGGAGGCTTCTCTAATTACTTAATGCTTTGCCTGATCATCCTCTTAAGAAAAATGAAATACTTGATATCTTCTATAATGGACTAACCAATGCTTCTAGGGACTACCTAGATAGTTGTGCTAGTTGTGTTTTCAGGGAAAGGACTATTGAACAAGCTGAAGGATTATTGAATAATATATTGAAGAATGATAATGATTGGACACTTCCTGAACAACAGCCCAAACCCACTCCAAAGAAGAGGGGTATTTTACATCTCAGTCTTGAAGATATGCAAGAAGCAAAGAAATGTATGAAGGAAAAAGGTATTAAAGCTGAGGATATTAAGAATCTACCACCTATTGAAGAAATACATGGTCTTGACACACCGCCACAGGTAGTAGAGGTAAATTCTCTTATAAAATTTGATGAAGGTGATATTCCTTACAACAAACCTCCAAGTCAATGCTTATATGAATTTGACAATTATATTATTAATCAAGATCATTTTAATGCAAATGTTATGAAACAACTGAAATGAAATGCCTACATGATTGATCGCTTGAGTGACTTGTTATTTAGAATTGCTAATGATGTTAAAGGTGTGAGTAAACATGCATCTATGGTTCAAACCCAATTAGAACAAGTTGCTAAATCTCAAAGTGAATTGCTCAATGAAATGAATAACAATATGAATGACCATGCTGTTAGGATTATGACTAGAGGAGGTAGAATGACTCAGGAGCCACTTTATCCTGAAGGTCACCAAAAAGAATTGAACAAGATTCTCAAAGAATTAATGTTGATGCACCTAGTCCATCTAAAAAGAAAGGAAAAAGAAAAATGATAGGACTTTGCATACTTCTAGTGAACCTGAGGTAGAAAAACCCTTGGAAGATAGTAATGATGTTTCTATTTCTAATGCTGAAACGCAATCTGGTAATGAACAACCACCTGATGATAATAATGATGATGCTCATGTGGACATCCAACCAGATAATGATAAAGAACCTAATAATGATGTTGAAATAGAACCTGCCGTTGATCTTGATAACCCACCTCCTAAAAATAAACGTTATGATAAAAAAGACTTCGTTGCTAGAAAACATGGTAAAGAGAGAGAACCATGGGTTCAAAAACCCATGCCCTTTCCTCCAAAACCATCTAAGAAAAAGGATGAGGAAGAATTTGAACGCTTTGCTGAAATGCTTAGGCCAGTCTTTTTGCATACTCGTTTGACTGATATTATAAAGATGCCTCCTTATGCTAAATATATGAAAGACATTGTCACAAATAAAAGAAAGATACCTGAGGCTGAAATTTCCACCATGCTTGTAAATTATTCTTTTAAGGATGGAGTACCTAAGAAACTAGGAGATCCAGGAATACCAACTATACCATGCTCCATTAAAAGAAATTATGTCAAAACTGCTTTGTGTGATTTAGGAGCCGGTGTTAGTGTTATGCCTTTCTCCTTATACAAAAGACTTGATTTGAATAAACTCACTCCCACTGAAATATCATTGCAAATGGCTGACAAATCAACTGCCATACCTATCGATGTTTGTGAGGATGTGCCCGTTGTAGTTGCAAATGTTACTATCCTGACAGACTTTATTATACTTGATATGCCCGAGGATGACAATATGTCGATTATCCTTGGTAGACCCTTCTTGAATACTGCAGGGGCTGTTATTGATTGCAAGAAAAGCAAGGTCACTTTTCATATCAATGGTAATGAACATACGGTGCACTTTCCAAAGAAACAATTTCAAGTGAATGGTATTCATATTATTGAAAAGACTCCAACAATTACCATCGGAAGTTTCCAAATCCCTCTTCCTACTATTAAAAAGAAATATGAAACTCTTATCGTCGGGGAGATGCATATCCCCGTTGGGGTAACTTAGTGTTATACGAAAGTTCTTCGGTTTCATGTTACTCGGAAATGGTTTGTTAATAAGACCTGATCAACCTTATTAATGGATTCTTTCAGAGAGGCATGTGGTCGATGAATTTAGTAGGCACAACCTTTTGTACCCACTTTTTGTTTTCTGTTATTTTTAGTTAAATGTAATAAAATGCCATGATTATCCTATTTTCTGATTTATCCGTGCAATAAAAAAGTGCCCAGAAATAAAAGTGCTCAAAATGCAATAAAAATTTGATATGAATTTTTATGTAATATTTAAGAATTTTTGGCACTGAACACATACCAGGGGGGTGCCCCAGGTGCCCACGAGGCACCAGGGTGTGCCACCCCCCCCCTGGCGTGCCCAGGTACCTCGTGGGTCCCACAGGGACCCCCTCACTTATTCCTTCAGCTCACTTCGTCTCTTACCTCTAGCAAAAATTCCTGGTAGCTCTCTCTCTCGTGTTCTTGCTCACAAAACTGAAATTTTCGATCTCTTTGCTCGGAGCTCCGTTTCCGAAACTGTTTTGGGGGATTGCTCCTTGGTATGTGACTCCTCCATTACTCCAATTAGTTTTTGTTCTAGTGGATTATATTTTGCATAATTAGCTACTGTTGGTGCTACAGAAAATGAGCTTGCATGTTGAATTCTTTGAGTTCCAAATAGTTTGAATGCTTGATATATCCTCAAGACATCCATATGAGTAGTTGCGATCAATTTTGTGAAGTTTTATTGATATCATTTTGTGTCCCAAAAATTTTCAGAAAATTGTTCTTAGGAAAATGAATATCTTCCGGAGAAGTTCTTCGAGGAGGAGGTCCTCGGAAGCGTCATCAAGTGAAAGCTTGACACGCCAATCATATGAGGAACCAAGGGCAAGTTCAGTGCGAGATGCTGAAGCAAAATCATGTCGATGGCCGTGCAACGAGTTCATGCTAGGTGCTGGCATCAAGGAGGAATTTGACCAATATATTCACAATACCGAGCTCTCAGCCTTTATCGCAGATAAGCCACCACAACATTACAACCTCACTCGTTCCTTTACTCAGAACTTTGACTTTCACCAGCACACTTCTAGAGTCTTATTTCACCTCTATGACAAATCTTATAATATGCCTCTAGAAGAATTCTGTGATGCATGCAAAATTCCATATTGGGGTTCATTAGATGAGCCCCCAAGATCTGATTATGAGTTGTTTCTCAACAGCCTTTCCAACGGTGTGGATAGGGGAATCACGCAAGCCAGAGTAGTTAGCATCCATTTCCCCGCTATTCGGTATTTTGCACTTTTTAATGGTAAATGCGTTGTTGGTAAACAAGACTGTAGTGCACTTTGCGCCCCTGATTTGAGTCTTATGCATACAGCTTTAACTGGTAGCAAGCTTTATAATCTTGGGGCTATTGTTGCACGTAGGCTGCAGCGTAATGCGGGTAGTGGTGATTTGTATGGAGGAGTTTATGCCTCCCATTTAGCTGTAAAGTTAGGGGTCTCGCCCAAATTCAATGATCCCCTCTTGCCTTATAAATATTTGAATTTTGTAGCAATGCGAGAACATAGATTTTTAAAACGCAACGCACAGGGTTATGAATATAACTTAGTTTTTAATAAATATCACTCTGTGTATGTTGCTTTGCCTGCTCCTGCCCTTTTTGATTTTCAGAACAAACAGAGATATTTTCTTTATGAGAGTGAGGTGCACGAGTACAATGCGGCTGTTGAGGCTGCTTGTCTTGCTGAGGAAGCAGCTCAGAACGCCACTTCGAGCTACCATTTCGATTACTATCCAGGACAGCCATGGCAGTAGACCAAGCTAGGCAAAAGCCTAAGCTTGGGGGAGTACGTATCTCTCACCGACATTACATTCATGTTCATGCACATTCATTCTAGTTGCCGGTGTTCATGCTTTTTCATTATATAATCCATGCTAGTTTTATTTTCTCGCTTTCTTCTTGTGTGTTTGAAAAACTTTGAGAAAATCCAAAAACATTTCTCTATTCTTTTCGGTTTTTCTTTCTAGTTTAATTAGTCGTAGTTTTGTAGTATTAAAAGAAAACCAAAAAAAATTCCCGTTTCTTCTTTTTCTTGTTGGGAGTGCTCCCGTGTAAATAGCTTTCTTTTCTAGCTTTTCGTTTTCTTATTTAATTTGTTTTCTTCAGAAAACTAAAAACTCCAAAAATATTTTGGTGTGTTTCTCTAAAATTCTTTTCTTTTGTTGAGTCATTGTAAGGAGAAGACCACGATGAAAATGTTGATCGGCTCGCATATGCATTATTGTTGATCTAACAAAGAGCCCATTTTACTTTGTCTTCTCCTTTGAATAAAATGCTTGCAGATTCCAGCGTAGTCCATGACACACTTGCACTATTATTATTTTCACATCATTCGGTCGTGCAAGTGAAAGGCAATAATGACGAAGATTTGATGAAGTGATTGTGGCAAGGAAAAGCGGGTATGAACTCAACTTGTTCTTTGTTTTTGTAAATATGTTTAACTCAGTATCCATGATTTAGCATATTATGATTAAACATGTTTATGATGACAATTAGAGATTATAGTTGCTCATGCCATGCTTAAGTAGCTAGGAGTGGATAATGATTTATCTTGAGTGTCAACATGCATTAAAATGATTGTGATGTAGTATGATGATATGGTATCCTCCATTGAATGTTTCAAGTGGCTTGACTTGGCACATGTTCACACATGTAGTTGATTCAAAACCAACATAGCCTCTACGATATTTATGTTCATGGTGCTTATATCCTACTCATGCTAGTATTCAATGTTGATTATTCATAATGCATGTTTATGACCATTTTCGCTCTCTAGCTGGTCGCTTCTCAACCTATTTGCTAGCCTTCACCTGTACTAAGCGGGAATACTGCTTGTGCATCAAAACCCCTAAACCAAAGTTATTCCAGATGAGTCCACTATATCTACCTATATGCGGTATTACCTTGCCGTTCTAAGTAAATTTGCATGTGCCACCTCTAAATATTCAAATGAACATCTATTTTGTGTGCCTGTACCGCTCATGGAGCGACAGGGGGCGGTCAGTATCTTCCATGCTAAGCGGGTTATTCTCATGATGAGTGTTTATTCACTTGTCCTTGCACGAGAGGGGTTAGTAATTGGGATGCCCAGTCCCATAATTAAAATTGCAAAATAATAAAACAAACTCCCCCGGAAAGTTGTTGGTATGGAGGGCACCCGAGGATTCAGCTAGCCATGGCTTGTGATTGTTGGTGGAGGGGGAGTAAACTTTACTTTACCGCTTGGGAACCGCCGCTAATGTGTTTAGCATGGAAGATATTGCAAACTCTCGGTCGTGACGTTGACAGGAAAGGCATACCTCCCAAAACTTTATTTATCTCTGATTTAAGCTTCGAGCTCTAGCACCTCTGCAAATCCATGCTTCCCTCTGCGAAGGGCCCATCTATTTACTTTTATGTTATTTTACTTTTATTGTTGAGTCATCACCTTCTCAAACAAGCACCAGACCTGAGAGCACTATTGTCATTCTCATGCATTGAGTATAGTTAATGTTGTGTGCATCATGACTGGATCTCTTCTACCATGAATTACAATGTTTAGTCGCTGCTTGAACTTTGGAGGTGCTCTGCATTTATGTTTTGCGGTCTCAGAAAGGGCTAGCGAGATACCATGTTATCATATTACATCATGATTGTTTTGACAAAGTGTTGGCATTTGAGATATCTTATTATTGCTCGCTAGTTAATTATGCCATAGATACGAGTGAATATAATTTCTAAGATTTATCATTTGCATGGTTAGTTATAATCTTTGCTGAAAACTTGGGCACTACTTATGCATATATATAGATACAAGAACAAAAGAGTTTGTAAAAGTTTTTCTTTATCACTTTCAGTTTGTCATCTGAATTGCTTGAGGACAAGCAATGAGTTAAGCTTGGGGGAGTTGATACGTCTCCATCGTATCTACTTTTCCAAACACTTTTGCTCTTGTTTTGGCCCCTAATTTGCATGATTTGAATGGAACTAACCCGGACTGACGCTGTTTTCAGCAGAATTGCCATGGTGTTGTTTTTGCGCTGAAAATCAAAGTTCTTGGAATTGGATGAAACTTTTTGGAGAATTTTTATGGAATATATAAAAAATACTGGCACCAAGACCCACTAGAGGGGGGCCACCCAGTGCCCACGAGGCACCAGGGTGCGCCACCCCCCCTGGCGTGCCCTGGTACCTCGTGGGGCCCACGTGGCTCCGTCTGACCTAATTCCAACGCTATAAATTCAGTTTCAAGAAGAAAAAAAGAGGAGAGGACATTTTATTGCATTTCATGATATGGAGCCACCGCCACCTCCTGTTCTTCATCGCGAGGCCAGATCTGGAGTCCGTTTGGGGCTCCGGAGAGGGGGATCTTCCGGCATCGTCATCATCAACCATCCTTCATCACCAATTTCATGATGCTCATTGCCGGGAGTGAGTAATTCCTTTGTAGGCTTGCTGGACGGTGATGAGTTGGATGAGATTTATCATGTAATCGAGTTAGTTTTGTTAGGGCATGATCCCTAGTATCCACTATGTTCTGAGATTGATGTTGCTATGACTTTGCTATGCTTAATGCTTGTCACTAGGGCCCGAGTGCCATGATTCCAGATCTGAACCCTTTATGTTTTCATGAATATATTTGTGTTCTTGATCCGATCTTGCAAGTTATATGCACCTGCTATGTGTTATGATCCGCATACCCCAAGGTGACAATAATTGGGATTCTTTCCGGTGATTGCCATAGTTTGAGGAGTTCATGTATTCACCATGTGTTAATGCTTTGTTCCGGTTCTCTATTAAAAGGAGGCCTTAATATCCCTTAGTTTCCTTATGGACCCCGCTGCCACGGGAGGGTAGGACAAAAGATGTCATGCAAGTTCTTATCGCAAGCATGTATGACTATATACGGAATACATGCCTACATTACATTGATGAATTGGAGCTAGTTCTGTGTCGCCCTAGGTTATGACTATTACATGATGAATGTTATCCAATGAATATCACTGATCCAATGCCTATGAGCTTTTCACATATTGTTCTTGCTAAGTTACTACTGTTCTTACTGCTGTCACAATTGCTACTACTATTGCCATTACCATTATTGTTACTGTTACTATTATTGCTACTGCTACCAAACTATCATACTACTGTGCTACTAATCACTCTGCTGCAAATATTTAGTCTCAGGTGTGGTTGAATTGACAACTCAACTGCTAATACTTGCAAATATTCTTTGGCTCCCCTTGTGTCGAATCAATAAATTTGGGTTGAATACTCTACCCTCGAAAACTGTTGCGATCCCCTATACTTGTGGGTTATCAGCACTATCTTCAGAAACAATAGTCGACCTGCTGAGTATGAATATTGATGACAATGCCAAGAGATGGTTGTTTTCCATGCACGAATTGCTTCCACCGGCGCAATTTACTACGTTCGTGGTCACCCTCTGTGCACTGTGGGGCGCACGTCGTAAGGCAGTCCACGAACAGATTTACCAAAGCCCCTTTGAGATACACGCATTTGTGCAATCTTACCTGGGAGAATTGAATGCCATACAAGCTCAGCCATCCAATGCGGCTAGATCTCCTGTTGTGCGCCCGACGCAGTGGATTGCACCCACACCAGGCGTAGCAAAGATCAATGTTGATGCTGTAGTTGGGAGAGAAGGATGCTATGGAGCAGTAGGTGCGATTTGTCGAGACCAAACAGGCCTATTCCTCAGTGCTTTGGCCATTGTTTATCCATGAGTTTCAGATCCGGTGACGCTGGAGTGTAAGGCGATCAGGGAGGCCCTAGCCCTAGCAGATGATCTATATGAGAGGAGAATCCAAGTATCTTCGGATTGCAGAGTGGTGGTGGACGACATTCGAGATAGGAGCCCTACAATATATGGAGCACTGATACATGAAATCATAGAACATAAGTCTAATTTTCAGTTTTGTAATATTAGTCATGAATTTAGGAGCTCGAACGTCCAGGCTCACAAGTTCGCGAAGCATGCTTTATCGCTATCAGCTGGCCGCCATGTTTGGTTGGGTCAGTCGGAAGGACGTTCCTTCGTCCATGTAAACATTGTGACGAGTTAATAAAAAGCTTCGGAGTTTGTCTAAAAAAAAAAAGGAAACGCGGCAAGAAGAAGTAGACGGCGAAACCCTAGCTAGATTCCGTTGTCGCCGTCGTCGTCGCCGGCTCTAATAAACCTGTCAAACCTGATGGCGCTACGCTTTCTTGTTAGAAAGATGCTGGCCCTCGGTCTCAGGTCGCCGCCGATGGGCCCCCTTATGGGTCCCCTCTAGGGGCTGTCGCCGGCGGCGGGTTCTCGGCTTATGTCCCATGGAGCTCCGGTAAGCATATCACCTTACTTCCTAATTCGATTCCATCTGATTTGTTGCAAATCAACTTGGTATTTTTTTTCCCTCATTTCATCTAATTTAAAGCTTGTCTGTCAAATCAGTCACTGTTGTATAGGCGATTTTCGATAAGATTCAATTGTTAGAGAAGTCACTATGTGTTATACAGGCAATTTATTCAGATTTGACATAGTCCAATTTTTGGGATCTATAGGATATTCATCCTGAGCCTAACGCGTTAGGGTGCGTGATTTACTCACTCCTTCGCAGTTTTTGAGATTCTATCATTTTTCTTAAATTGTAGGAAATGGTAGATCACTTGCGCCCGGAGGTTTATTCTGAAGATGAGATGGCTAGGGTTCGGGAGACAATAAATCGCCTGCGCACCGAGTATGATAAGAACCAGGCCGAGTTGGAAAAGCAGAGCGCTGAGCAGGATAGGATTTTGGAGATGGTCAAACAAGACGGTGCTACAGCTGAAGCTTCTTATAATGAAGCTATGAGGTAAATTCTACAATGTCTGAAATGAAGTTTTACCAATTCCTTTTTCATTGCATACAATTTTAGAAACAAAGTTATCCGGTATGGATGGTATCTATTACGAGTAGCTTATTTTCTGTTTGTTGAGATCACCAATAGATCTGTTTTTTTAACTTAAAAATGCCACAATCTCTTTTTATATATTACATAATGGTTGGTTGATTCTTGATCCATTAATCAAATGAAAATTCTATAAAGAAGAGAGTCATCAGCCCTTACTTCTCCAGAATTGGAGATTAGCAAATAGAACCGTATGTTAACCTGATTGGTCATTGAAAATTTCAACCATTTTGTCGCATATCAAATCAATTGCCTCATGGTGAGGAGCTCTTAAGTATATTTGAAAATTTAGCCTATTTTATCTCATATTCGAAAACACTCATGGTGAGCACTAGAGCTTATTTGAGCACACAATATGTTTGTATACATCTTTCATGTTTAGCTAGTATCTAGCTCAGTATTTACATGGCATTACCAACCTTCTTTTTTATGTTTAAAGGGAAAAACATATTCATTTTAACCTTTATCTAATATAGTTGCTCCTTGACATGTCATGTCATTCATTTGGTTGTGCATCAGTGCCATGAATTGAATGTTGTCTCCTTTTCTGTTTGTTGGTGTTTGCTCCTTCTCGGTAGAAGACGGTTTCGACGTAGTGATCATTGACACCGATGAAGAGCAGTACTATCTTCAGAAGTGCCAGGCAAGCAAACCCCCTTGGTCATCTCGATACAATCCCACTCTCTTGCTCCTGCTCTCTTTTATTGCATTAGGACAACAACGATTCAACTGTTACATGTTTCGGTAGTTGAACCCATTCCTTTGCATGACCTGCCATTGTCACAGTAAATAGCTAAACCTTCCTAGCATGATTAGGTGTTGCTTGAGCCATGTTGTGACTTCATCCATGCCATGCTTGCTATTGCTTAGAGTTATGTCAGGTCTGATTCATCTGGGAATGAATTGGAATGCTGTGATCATGTTCTGATGTTGAGAGCTAAGTGTGTGAACATGATTTGGTAAAAGTAGCGATGAGAGGCCATGTAGGAGTACATGGTGGGTTGTCTCATTGAGACCATCCTAAGAACCGAGTTCTGTGTATGTTATCCAAGAACAACTACTACCACACATTGGGATACTTAATTGACCCTCTCGACTTATTAAACACCTTGATCTCTGTCCAGGAGTTGCAACTAGTTTCTGGTGTTTGTAGGTCCTGCTAATGGTCTACCAAGTGGCACACGATAGGGTGGGCTTGGGACAGACTAGGCACAGTGGCCTGGTGTACCAAGTGGCTCCCGGATGGTGGGCTCGGGAACCCTGCACACACATCGTTTGGGGCCGTGAGGGAAACTTCGGCCGGACTTCCGTTGTGGGTTCAGTACTCAAATAGGTGATAAAACTGGACAAGAGTCTTGCATGGTTAGTCAGGTTGTGGCCTGATGTCTACTACACAACTTTATTTCTTGTAGACTTTGTTGGGCCTCCAAGTGCAGAGTTTTGTAGGACAGCAGCAAATTTCCCTCAAGTGGATGACCTAAGGTTTATAAATCCGTGGAAGGTGTAGGATGAAGATGGTCCCTCTCAAACAACCCTGCAATCAAATACAAGCAATCTCTTGTGTCCCCAACACACCCAATACAATGGTAAATTGTATAGGTGCACTAGTTCAGTGAAGAGATGTTGATACAAGTGTAGTATGGATAGTAGATATAGGTTTTTGTAATCTGAAATAAAAAAAACAGCAAGGTAGCAAGTAGTAAAAATGAGCACAAATGGTATTGCAATGATTAGAAACAAGGCCTAGGGTTCATACTTTCGCTAGTGCAATCTCTCACCAGTGGTAACATAATTGAATCATATAACAATCCCTCAACGTGTGACAAAGAATCACTCCAAAGTTCCTAGCAAACGGAGAACATAAGAAGAAGTTGTTGTAGGTAGCGAAACCACCTCAAAGTTATCCTTTCTGATCAATCTACTGAGCCATCCCTATAAGTGTCACAAACAACCCTAGAGTTCGTATTAAAATAACACCATATGATACACATCAATCAACTTTAATGTCACTTAGATACTCCAATGTTACCACAAGTATCCGTGAGTCAATTATTCGATATGCATCAAACAATTTCAGATTCATAATACTCAATCCAACACAAAGAACTTCAAAGAGTACCCCAAAGTTTCTATCAGAGAAAGTAGGATGAAAACGTGTATCAACCTCTATGCCTAGATTACCCCAATGTCACCTCGGGAATCCGCAAGTTGATTACCAAAACATATATCAAGTGACTCAATAGAATACCCCATTGTCACCACGGGTATCCACATGCAAGACATACATCAAGTGTTCTCAAATCCAAAATATTCAATCCGATAACAATGAAACCTCAAAGGGAAAGACTCAATTCATCACAACAAGATAGAGAGGGAAGAACTCCATATGATCCAACTATATTAACAAACCTCGCGGTACATCAAGATCGTGCCAAATCAAGAACATGAGAGAGAGCAAGATCAAACACATAGCTACTGGTACATACCCTCAGTCCCGAGGGTGAACTACTCCCACCTCGTCATGGAGACTGCCGGGGTGATGAAGATGGCCTCCGGTGATGATTTCCCCCTCCGGTAGGGTGCCGGAACAGGGCTCCGGATGAGATCGCTTCGGAACAGAGGCTTGCGGCGGCGGTGCGGGAGTTCTAGGTTTCTTTCTGGGGGTTTCTGGATTTATAGGATTTTTAGTGTTGGAATCACGCCAATCGGAGTTACGTGGGACCCACAAGCTCAGTCGCCCCTTCCTACCCCCCCAGTGTGCATGGGGTGAGCTTGTCGCTTCCTTGTGAGTCTTATGATCCTTCCTCGATGCTTTGGGGGTCTCTTTTGGTCCATAAAAAATCACCATAAATTTTCGGCCCAATCCGAGAACTTTTATTTCTGCACAAAAAATAACACCATGGTAGTTCTGCTGAAAACAGCGTCAGTCCGGGTTAGTTTCATTCAAATCATATAAAAGTGCACCAAAACCATGTAGAACTTAGGTAAATATTGCATGATTACTTTATAAATTATAGATACGTTGGAGACGTATTAGCATCCCCAAGCTTAATTCCTGCTTGTCCTAGAGTATGTAAATGATAAAAGAAATAATGTATGAAGTGTGAATGCTAGCATAGTGCATAAGTTTGATCAATGATAATTTCAATCACTTTTCCTAGCATCATAAACATCAACTCTTTCTCATAAAACTCATGATGATAAAGTAGCAATCAATTCACATGTTATGGTTCAAACAATGCCTTCTCTTGAAACTTAACAACTTATGTTCTTAGTCACCAAACAATTTCAATGCATCTTATTCTCAACAAAGTCTAAGTAAGATCTCCACATACTCAATTATCATATAGTCTTCTATGATTGATAGTACTCAGATCATGTTTTTAGAACAAATAGTATCCATCGAACACAGAGGAAGATAAGGGCTTAATGTTTCGCCTCCCAGCTCATTTATCATAGAGATAATTGTTAACAATAATAATTCATGATCAAATATATTTGACAGGATATATGTGCCTATATCTTTCCCCACCACATGATGCTTGCCAAGTGGAGAATAATTGAGGTTGAAATAAGAAGTTGACACAACAAAAATAAAATTGATAGAAAAAGTAAAAGATATGGCCTTCGCAGAGGGAAGCAGGTATTTGCTTATGTGCCAGAGCTCATTTCTTAAAACAGAGATGAATACATTTTGAGTGGTGTGCCTTTCCTGTCAACGTTACAACAAAGGATTTCAATATTTTCCATGCTAAACACATTATTGGCGGTTCCCATGCGGAAATGAAAACTTTACTCCCCCTCAACCAGACAAACACAAGCCATGGCTAGCCGAATTCACGGGTGCCCTCCAAACAATCAACTTTCCAGGGGGGAGTTTGTTTTATTATATCTTTCTTTATTTTTTTTGTTTAACAGGATCGGGCATCCCGATTACCAGCCTCTCTCGTGCAAGGACAAGGGAATAAACACCCATCATGAGAATAACCCATTTAGCATGGAAGATAATGACCGCCCCGTCGCTCTATGAGCGGTACGGGCACACAAAACAGATGTTTATTTGAAGGTTTTAGAGATGGCACATGCAAATTTACTTGGAACGGCAGGGTAATACCGCATATAGGTAGATATGGTGGACACTCATGGAAGAAACTTGACTCAAGGATTTTGGATGTAGAAGTAGTATTTCTACTTAGTATGAAATTTTGGCAAGCAAAAGATTATGAGCAAACACCACATGTTGGAGGATCCATAACAATATAACTTCTATGCAAATATACCTAAACATAACTCATTACGTTGTCTTCCTTGTCCAACTTCAACTAATTTGATCAAGTTTGAAAATAATTAATGGGTATTCACAATCATAAAAGATGTCCAAGATAATATATTTGTATGTGAAAGTTCTCTTCCTTATACTAATCATTCATGAATTGTTTGTATGACCAATGTTATGATTGTCAAAGTTCAATAGATTTTACTTTCTAAACCCAATGTGAAATATTACTATGCATATGGAACATATATAATTTGAGGTTTATGATATTCAATTCATTCAACAATTCACTCTTAGGATATAAGTGAAGAACAAGAGTAAATGACAAACTACTCCAAAAGATATAAGTGAAGATCAATGAGTTGTTAAACAATTAAGTAGCAATGTGAGGACTCTCTCCAAATAAAGATTTCAGATCTGATAATTTTATTAAACAGCAAACAAAACAAAAATAAAATGACACTCCAAGAATAGCACATATTATGTGAACAAATAAAAACTTAGGCTCAACTGAGACTAACTGAGACTTATTGATGAAGAAAGGTGGGATGCCTACCGGGGCATCCCCAAGCTTACTTGCTTGAGACTTCTTGGAATGTTATCTTGGGGTTCCTTGGGCATCCCCAAGCTTGAGTTTTTGTGTCTCCTTAATTCCTCTCATATCACGGCTTCTCCTAAGTCTTAAAAACTTCATCCACATAAAACTCAACAAGAACTCGTGAGATAAGTTAGTATAAATTAACTCAAAACCTTAACATTCTCTACTGTAGAAAATTACTAAAATTATAATTAAACATTGCATACTAAATGTCTCTGCATATTTAATACTCCCATCACCAAATAGGAACATTAAACAAGCAAACATATGCAAACAATGCAACTATAACCGCAATCTGTCTAAACAGAACAGTCTGTAAAGGAGGAATAAAAATTCATAATTATCTAACTGTAGAAATTTGAAAAATTACCACGTGAAAGAGAACTCATGCATGCTTACTTTGTAAAAATTTCAGATTTTTATCATGTTCTGACTATTCAGGAATATTCAGGACATAACAGAAAACTTTCTGTTTTCGAACAGCAACTCACAAACTTGCAAACTGAGCATGGTAAAGGCTATACTTGACATTTTATTGAAATAAAAGATACAAAACATGATTCTAAATAATAGAAAGCAAATATAAATAAAATAAAATGACGCTCCAAGCAAAACACATATTATGTGACGAATACAAATATAGCTCCAAGTGAGGTGTACCGATAGAGTGAAGACGAAAGAGGGGATGCCTTCCGGGGCATCCCCATGCTTAGACGCTTGAGTCTTTGTTGAATGTTACCTTGGGGTGCCTTGGTCATCCCCAATCTTAGGGTCTTTCCGCTCCATATTCTCCTCATATCATCATCTCACCCAAAAATTGAAAACTTCAATCACACAAAACTTAACGGAACTTCGTGAGATAGGTTAGTATGATAAATATCAATCCATTCACTTTGGTACTGTCAAGACAAGATTCATAATTTTTATTACATAATTCCTACTGTACTCTATCATTTCCACAATTTATATTACTCAATATATGCTATGGAAACACTAAAACAAGCAAACTATGCAATAAAAACAGAATCTGTCAAAAACAGAACAACATGTAGTGAGCGAATTAAAATGAATACTTCTATAACTGAAAAAATTCTGAAAAATTAGGAAAATGTAAACAATTTGCATAGAAGTACTGTGTAAAAATTTCAGAATTTTTTCCTATGCTCAAGTACAGAATGTAAAATCGTGCACTGGACGCTAAACTTTCTGTTTTTGCACAAAACCAAATAAACAAGTATCCACACTATCCCAAAGGCTTTACTTGGCACATTATTGAAAGAAAACATGTAAAACATGATTACTACAGTAGCTTAATCATGTTGACACACAAAAACAGTAAGGGAAAATATTGGGTTGTCTCCCAACAAGCGCTTTTTAATGATGAATTTAATGATGCTCACATAAAAGTGAAGAATTGAAACATAAAGGAAGAATCATGAATCACATGGCAAGCACATTTAAGCCTAACCCACTTCCTATGCATAGGGATTTTGTGAGCAAACAATTTATGGGAGCAAGAATCAACTAGCATAGGTAGGCAAAACAAGTATAACTTCAAAACTTTCAACACATAGAGAGGAAACTTGATATTATTGAGATATCTATAAGAATGAATTCAACTATATAATTATCACATAAAGCATTCTTTTCATGATCCACAAGCATATAATTTTTATTACTCTCCACATAAGCAATTTTCTTCTCATCAATAATAGTGGGAGAAAATTCAATGAAATAACTATCATATGATACTTGATGTACATAATCAATTTGAGCATTAAAATCCAGATGAAAAGTTTCATGGCTATCATTATTCTTTATAACATACATGTCATCACAATAATCATCATAGATAGCAACTTTGTTTTCATAATCAATTGAAACCTCTTCCAAAATAGTGGAATCATCACTAAACAAAGTTATGACCTCTCCAAATCCACTTTCATAATTATTGCAATAAGGTTCAACGCCCTTTGAAATAGCAGGATAATTAGTACCTAGAGTATACACTCTTCCAAACCCACTTTCATCAATATAATCATCATAAATAGGAGGCATGCTTTCATCATAGCAAATTTTCTCATTAAAAGTAGGGGGAATAAAAAGATCATCTTCATGAAACATAGCATCCCTAAGCTTATGGCTTTGCATATTATTACCATCATGGATATTCAAAGAAGACATACTGTCGGGGCCGGATTTCTGGGAGACAATATCCTAGAAATTAACCCCTCGTGTCATCACCAGCCCCAAGATCATTGTTACTGGTGGACACGTCCTTGTTATAGATTACCAAGAAATTACAAGAATTGGATACAAGACCATAAAGGTCTAATGATAAAACAATGATTTCTAACAGCGGATGGCGGAAGTGGGTAGCGGATCTCCATCTCTAGTGGGGCTCCATTCCCACAGGAATAGCTAACCTGGATAACTCCTATCCCGCATGGTTGCTATCTCCGATTCCTAGATTGCAAGGTGTGCCTTCGTAGTGCTCTTCACCTAATCATGATCTAGCCAAGACAATATCTAGGGACAAGCCAGGGAGTACGTTTGAATGTACTCGCAAACATTATGAACAAAAGATATACCGAATGCATATGATGGATTAAATAATATGCATATGCTGACCGAAATTAAAGCATGGCATGATAATTATTAATACGGTGTGGATGAATAAATATATCATTTTAGTAATAAACCAAGAAAATAAAATGGAACATCGGGCGTTGGACCGCCCGAGGAATCCCAAAAAAATGCCAAACGGGTGTCTGAATGCGACGCCTCGAGAGGTCTTGAAAAGAAATGCCAAACGGGTGTCTAAAAGCAACGCCTCAAGAGGTCTTGAAAAGAAATGCCAAACGGGTGTCTGAATGCGACGCCTCGAGAGGTCTTGGAAAGAAATGAGTATCCAGGTGGACTAGCCATCCCAAGTGATACCTAGAAAAATAGAAATGAGTATCCAGGTGGATTAACCATCCCAAGAAATAATCAAAAAAATAGAAATGAGTATCCAAGTGGACTAGCCATCCCAAGTGATACCCAGAAAAATAGAAATGAGTATCCAGGTGGATTAACCATCGCAAGAGATACTCAAAAAAATAGAAATGAGTATCCAGGTAAACTAACCATCCCAAGTGATACTCTAGGTTGCACATAAGATAAAAAGGGTTAGTCCACAACAATATTCATGTTAACAATAGTATTCCTGATAGCATCAGTAGTGACAATAATTATCCTACAAAAATTGAATCATGATCAATTTTAATTATTTCCACCGAAGATCGACACTTGACCAACCCAGACTGTTGTCCTTAACCGCGGACACGGCTATTCGAATAGGTTTTAAAACTCTGTAGAGGGTGTACACTTTACCCACAAGTAAAGGATTTCTTTAGCCAACACCGAGACGCTGACTAATTCCCATTACGGCCTTTGGGTTGAAAACACACCTAACCAGCACACACCAGATTAACTTTCCCGATGCCAGGAATCACCCAAAGCATCGTTCAAGAAAAACTCTAAGACGGGGAGACCATCATCTCGAATAGCATGGGATCACTATTTATAACACACGGATTACAAGGGGTGCCCCCCTCTCGGCCCAGCCGGATACACCCATGCCCCCTGGCCCGATGACTGGCATTATACCTGGATCTGGGAAACCTTCATCGCGGCCCCTCTGTACGGTGTGTGCAGGAAAGGGGTTAACAACTTACTGAACCATACCCCACCTGTGGCAGGGACCAGTGGCAGCACGAAACAAGTATGGGGGTTACCGGCACAAGACTCGATCTACGGTCGACTCAGGAGGTTTAAGTTTTCCTGTAGTGGTTAGTACAATATATTTTCTTGGTTGTACTCAACAGGGTCACCATATGGCATGTCCCAACATTCCCTCACTCATCATTCTCGTCACCATGAGATTTCAGTCTCACGGTCACTTTTCTCGTGACTGATTCTTTCCTGTAGATTAGTCCGGACCAACATAGGAATATGTGACATGTGGAAATAACCATACTCACTCATACTTCATGTTCAAATGAAGATAAAATATTATCAAGGTACCATGCATGTATAACTAGCAATATGCAAATTTTATTTGAATTCAACATATTCATGATCAATTATTCTTGCAACAATCAACCATGCATTCACCATATCAAGTGTTCAAGATGCTTGCCTCGAGCATGCAGAAAGATTGGGTGCACTCCAAAACTTTGAAAATTTTATCTTCCCTCCATTTTCCTATTTTCAAAATATTGAAATTATCACATAATTTCAAAACTGTACAAAAAACTTGTTTAGAAAATTTTGAAATAAATACTAAAATAAACTAGAGGAAAAATAAAGAATTCCAGAAAAAGAATTAATTAATTTGGAGTTTGGATGATTTTCCTAGGGAATTTCTAAGCTGATATAAATGAAGAAATGGACTATTTAATAGATCCAACAGAAACAAGACTTAGGAAAAATGTTCAACCTAGCTGGAATAATAGAGGAGGGTTTAAGAGATCCCTAAAAGTTGAAACCAACTCATTTAGAGCTCAGAAGATCATTGTAGGATTATTTGAAACATGCTGGAAAAGAAAAAGAAAAGGCATCAACCTGATGGGCTGGATCTGGCAAGCAGAAACGCGCCCTGGGCGGGATTTAGCCGCATGGCGCCACTGGGCCAGGCCCAGTAGCTCGGCCGCGCGGGAGGGCTGCCGTCGTCGAAGGCGTGCTCCAGGATATACGTTTTCCCCGTGCGAAGACGGCTTCGGGGGAACCCGTCTCCACTTACAGACGAGTCGGCACGCTCTGGTCGCTGATAGTGGGCCCCACCTGGCCCACTGGTCAGGTTTGACCGTGATCCACCCCGCCTTCTCCTCTAGCCAAACGGAGGCGGCACTCCGGCGAGGCTCGCCGGCGAACGGCGGCGCCGTTCAGAAAACTGAGGCCACCCACGAGCTCAGGAGGTCGAGGCGGTCCTGTGGGTACTCTCCTTGGTCGCCGGAGTGGATGGAGTAGCCGGCAGTGAGCACTCCCGAAGGGCTCTAGCGGAGGCGATTTGGGGCTTTTGCCCACGGGCTATCTCCAGTGAAATTGACAAGTGGGATGCATCCGTGGTTGCTCAAGGGAGATGGGGGTGAAGAGATTTTCTGCGGGGAGGTACTGACTGCGTCAGAATCGACCCGAAGGCCATGACGGCCGTGGCTACTGAAGGCAAGGAAGACGACCATCCCCGGTCATGTGGCTGTGTTGGGAGACTTGTAGGAGGAGGGGGAGTGGTTGTGGTGATGAGGGAGTGCTCGGGGTGGCCTTTTATAGGAGGGGGGGTCGGTTCGTCGCTTCCAGAGATGGACGCGGCGGCGATTGCCATTACTGAGGTAGGAGAGGTAGGTAGCGCGGTCGGTGGTGGACGGCAGGGTTCGGTGAGGATGGCGGCGGCTGTCATTAGGGCGAGGTGTGTTGGTTGGCCTAAACGCGAGCCACGCGTCCAGGGGCGGTGGCATAGCCGAGACGGCAGTGGCGGAGGCGGCAATGGCCGGTGCTAGGCCGGTGCTATGGTCAAGGAGGGGTGTGGGAGAGGCAGTTGCTGGTCCTGCAATGCACACTGAGGGAGGCGGAAGCAGGGGAGGAGCGCGGCAGAACGGCAGGAGCTCACGGCGCTCGGGCGGTCATACGCGCGCTCTAGCCACGCTCTGGGCATGCCCACAGTGTGTTCGGCAGAATGCCCGTGCTTGCTAGGCTGCTCCATTTGAGCTAAGTTTTGGTAGGGTGGCACTTATAAGGATGGCAAGGTTACTAGACATGATGGTGTAGCTAGGTGCGCAAGTTTCAAATGCAGCTTGGAAAGTTGCAAAATTTCTGTCATGCTCACAACCTGCTTGACAAAATGCTAAGGCAATCTAGGCATTTTTGTTGACTATGAAAATTAGTAGGATGATGCCTCTTTGAATGATAGAGAAGATGGTATAGTTGGATGAACCAGCGGAGGAACTTGAAAGTGCAAGTTTTATTGAAATTCAGTTCTGGACAGAAACTACAGGGAATTATTTGGTGAAATACAAAGAGGTAATTTGCGCTGATCTTCTAGACTTATGGGTTTGGTTGGAAGGACTATAAGGTGGAAAATTTTCAGAATTTTTGGAGCAAGGAAAATTGGGGTTGCAGTTATAACTCCAGAATGGGACAGAATTGAAAAGAGGATGTTTTGCTCAAAATTTTCAAAAGACCATGTTGGGTTTTTGCATAAAAGTGATCTATAGGCATCTCTTGACCATACATAAATTTTTGTGGAATCTAAGAAGAATTATTTAAAATAGTTGTAGTGCAACAGAAGCATTTCAAAGATTGAAAATGCTATTAAACGAATTATTTTGGGGCAAATTTTATTATGAAAATATTTCCTACTGTTATTTAAAATATAATTGAAATGATTTAATAAAATTACCAAAGCCCACAATATTTTTCCAAAATTTTCTACATGGAGGGAAGAATTTTGGAAAACAAAAAATACTCTAAAATTAATAAAAGACCTAATATAATTCAAAATTTTATTTCAGGCTAAATTTTACTTAATAAAAATATGGTTAAATTTTTGGGGTGTTACGAACTCTACCCCCCTTAAGAAAATCTCGTCCTCAAGATTTGTTAAGGGCGGAAGAACTAAATGCATATCACAACAAACAATCATATGCAGAATGCAATCATAGCAATGCACTTATGACATATGCCCTAAAATATAATACAAAGGTTGCATCATGTAAACTAGTGCTAGATACTGCAACAAACATACTTATGGTCATCTACGGCACGAAGGTGGGATCTACCGGGCAACAGGGTTACAAGGGACTCGACAACTACTCTGGTGGACTCAGTCCACTTCGTTGACATCTAGACGGGCGCGTCCCGCAAATGTCGAGGCTTCTCAATGAGCTTTAGTGTCAGAGTTGGCCGGGGTCGGGTGGGGAGCTACAGGGCTGGGATAGCGGTGGTGCCCCTCGCGGGGTGTCAAGGTCACAGTCCCGTTGGAGTAGGTCTCCAAGAGACGATGGAGTTCCCCGGGGGAGACGAAGGCATTGCCCGAATGGACAACAGGGACAGATTCCGAGGGCTCGATCGGTCTCCCGAACAGCACTATCGGGGTGTCGGTGGTGGGTGCAGCTTCCCTTCTTACCGGAGTCAGGAGAGCGAGCGTCCTGCGGGTCGCAATCAGATCAAGGGTGACCTGATCGAATAGTGCCTCTTGCGCTCTCAGGTAGTGCACCAGATGCACTAGAGCAGGATCCGTCTCATGGTCTCCGTTGGTGACTTGGGTCGGGCTACCATAGCATTCACGACTAGGGTAGTAGTAGAAAGGACGGATGTTAACCCTCGGCGACAGATGCCGGAGATTAACTACAGCCTCTCGGACTGCAAGTTGGATGGCTTGGGGCTCATCGGAGGTCGTCCTCCCGGTGAACCGGTAGGGGTGTTCTGATGTGGTGCCCCTCCCGTAGATGTGCACCGTGGCCCAGAAGTGGTGGATGGCATTACTTGTGTGCTCTTGGTACACCACATACTCCGGGGCTCTTCTATGCCAAAAGCTCAACGAGTGAGATTGGCGAGGATGACTACAAAGTCTCCAAGCTCAGCTGCGGTGGTCTCGTTACGAATGATGGGACCAGGCATCTTGGTGATTGGATATCGGACTGAGAGTGAAGGCTGTGATGTGCTGAGTTGGGGCAAGGCTTCCTTTATAGGTCAGTGGAGTCTTTCATCGCACGCTTGTGGATCGGACAACTCAGGTGTCGGCCACAGGCACACGGCCTATGGGTAGGCTGATAGGTTGGGCACCGACTGTCAAAAGATGTCGGTTGGCCACTGTGTATGCTTATCGGATGGGGTGAGCTTGGCTATGAACAGGAAAGGTTGTGAATGGTGTGGAAACCTAGGGATAGCGACCAGGCTAAGATAGGATTAGCCAATGGTCAGCCTGGCTTTGATACCAAGGCTGTCGGGGCCGGATTTCTGGGACACAATATCCCAGAAATTAACCCCTCGTGTCATCACCAGCCCCAAGATCATTGTTACTGGTGGACACGTCCTTGTTACAGATTACCAAGCAATTACAAGAATTGGATACAAGACCATAAAGGTCAAATGATACAACAATGATTTCAAACAGCGAACGGCGGAAGTGGGTAGCGGATCTCCATCTCTGGTGGGGCTCCATTCCCACAGGAATAGCTAACCTGGATAACTCCTATCCCACATGGCTGCTATCTCCGATTCCTAGATTGCGGGGTGTGCCTTCTTAGTGCTTTTCTCCTAATCATGATCTGGCCAAGACAATAGCCAGGGACAAGCCAGTGAGTCCGTTTGAATGTACTCGCAAACATTAGGAACAAAAGATATACCAAATGCATATGATGGATTAAATAATATGCATATTCTGACCGAAATTAAAGCATGCCATGATAATTATTAATACGGTGTGGATGAATAAATATATCATTTTAGTAATAAACCAAGGAAATAAAATGGAACATCGGGCGTTGGACCGCCCAAGGAATCCCAAAAAAATGCCAAACGGGTGTCTGAATGCGATGCCTCGAGAGGTCTTGAAAAGAAATGCCAAACGGGTGTCTAAAAGCGACGCCTCGAGAGGTCTTGAAAAAAATGCCAAATGGGTGTCTGAATGCGACACCTCGAGAGATCTTGGAAAGAAATGAGTATCCAGGTGGACTACCCATCCCAAGTGATACCCAGAAAAATAGAAATGAGTATCCAGGTGGATTAACCATCCCAAGAGATACTCAAAAAAAATAGAAATGAGTATCCAGGTGGACTAGCCATCCCAAGTGATACCTAGAAAAATAGAAATGGGTATCTAGGTGGATTAACCATCCCAAGAGATACTCAAAAAAATAGATATAAGTATCTAGGTAGACTAACCATCCCAAGTGATACTCTAGGTTGCACATAAGAAAAAAGGGTTAGTCCACAACAATATTCATGTTAACAATAGTATTCCTGATAGCATCAGTAGTGACAATAATTATCCTACAAAAATTGAATCATGCTCAATTTTCATTATTTCCTCCGAAGACCGACACCAAGACCGACACTTGACCAACCCAGACTGTAGTCCTTAACCGCGGACACGGCTATTCGAATAGGTTTTAAAACTCTGCGGAGGGTGTACTCTTTACCCACAAGTAAAGGATTTCTTTAGCCAAAACCGAGACGCTGACTAATTCCCATTACGGCCTTTGGGTTGAAAACACACCTAACCAGCACACACCAGATTAACTTTCCTAATGCCAGGAATCACCCAAAGCATCGTTCAACAAAAACTCTAAGACGGGGAGACCATCGTCTCGTATAGCATGGGATCACTATTTATAACGCGTGGATTACAAGGGGTGCCACCCTCTCGGCCCAGCCGGATACACCCATGCCCCCTGACCCAATGACTGGCATTATATTTGGATCCAGGAAACCTTCATCGCGGCCCCTCTGTACGGTGTGTGCAGGAAAGGGGTTAACAACTTACTGAACTGTACCACACCTATGGCAGGGACCAGTGGCAGCACGAAACAAGTATGGGGGTTACCGGAACAAGACTCGATCTACGGTCGACTCAGGAGGTTTAAGCTTTCCTGCAGTGGTTAGTACAATATATTTTCTTGGTAGTACTCAACAGGGTCACCATATGGCATGTCCCAACATGCCCCCATTGATCATTCTCGTCACAACGAGATTTCAGTCTCACGGTCACTTTTCTCGTGACTGATTCTTTCCTGCAGATTAGTCCGGACCAACATAGGCATATGTGACATGTGGAAATAACCATACTCACTCATACTTCATGTTTAAATGAAGATAAAATATTATCAAGGGACCATGCATTTATAACTAGCAATATGCAAATTTTATTTGAATTCAACATATTCATGATTCAATTATTCTTGCAACAATCAACCATGCATTCACCATATCAAGTGTTCAAGATGCTTGCCTTGAGCAAGCAGAAAGATTGGGTGCACTCCAAAACTTTGAAAATTTTATCTTCCCTCCATTTTCCTATTTTCAAAATATTGAAATTACCACATAATTTCAAAACTGTACAAAAAAGTTGTTTGGAAAATTTTGAAATAAATACTAAAATAAACTAGAGGAAAAATAAATAATTCCAGAAAAAGAATTAAATAATTTGGAGTTCAGATGATTTTCCTAGGGAATTTCTAAGCTGATATAAATGAAGAAATGGACTATTTAATAGATCCAGCAGAAACAAGACTTAGGAAAAATGTTCACCCTAGCTGGATTAATATTGGAGGGTTTAAGAGATCCCTGAAAGTTGAAACCAACTCATTTAGAGCTCAAAAGATCATTGTAGGATTATTTGAAACCTGCTGGAAAGGAAAAAGAAAAGGCATCAACCTGATGGGCTGGATCTGGCAAGCAGAAACGCGCCCTGGGTGGGATTTAGCTGCATGGCACCACTGGGCCAGGCCCAGTCGCTCGGCCACACGGGAGGGCTGCCGTCGTCGAAGGCATACTCTAGGATATACGTTTTCCCCACGCGAAGACGGCTTTCAGGGAACCCATCTCCACTTACAAACGAGTCGGCGCGCTTCGGTCGCTGACAATGGGCCCTACCTGGCCCACTGGTCTGGTTTGACCGCGGTCCGCCCTGCCTTCTCCTCTGGCTGAACGGAGGCAGCACTCCGGCGAGGCTCGCCGGCGAACGGCAGCGCCGTTCAAAAAACTGAGGCCAACCACGAGCTCAAGAGGTCGAGGCGGTCCTGTGGGTACTCTCCTTGGTCACCGGAGTGGACAGACTCGCCGGCGGCGAGCACTCTCGAAGGGTAGCCACAGAGTTAAAGCTGGCTTGCTGCAGTTAAACCCCACAACCCCCTTCTTTGATACCTGATGCATATGTAGTTAGTTCTAATGTAAGTCTTACTGAGTACCTTTGTACTCATGGTTGCTTAATTTATGTTTTTGCAGAGGAGATGTTAGTCTCACTAGTGGTTTCAACGACGAGTTCGATGTACCGAGTAGCTTGGGAATCCCAGACAGAGGTCTGGTTCCTATGGAGGGTCTTGTAGATAGTCAGGCTTCTCAGCCTTTTTCTTTTGTAGTTTTGTATGACTTTGTATGTTGGGTCATGAGACCCATGTTTGTAATATCATGCTATGTACGGCTCTTCCGAGCCTTATCTATTCTTTGAGTCATAGAGTTATGTTGTGATGCCATGTTGTATCTACACATATCGTGCATATTGTGTGTATGTTTGGAATGCATTGGTATGTGTGGGATTTGGCACCTAGTTGTTTGCCTTTGGTAGCCTTCCTTATAGGGAAATGCCTCCTAGTGCTTCCACTGAGCCCTAGTAGCTTCCTACTGCTCTAGAACACATGGATTGACCGGCATGTATCATTCTTTGCTCCTGTGTTTGTCCCTACGAGGAAATATCACGCGGTGTTTACTATAGTCCGTGTGGCTTTGCTACGACTTGGTTACACTCGCTGCTAACCGACACGTGCATTGTTGGGTTACCTATGTCTGTCCCTGTATGTTTGTGCCACCTCGGTTTACGACTAGTCATGTCGACCCGGGTTCTTTGTCATATGGATGCTAGCGACATGATCATATACGTGCGCCAAAAGACACCACCGGTCCCGGCCAAGGTAAAGGTGGCAGCTGTGGGTTACCGTGCATGAGGCCGGAAAGTGATATGATGTGTTACATGCTAGATCTGTGTTACCTAGAATCGGGGTCCCGACAGTGTCATTGCAAGGGGGCACCAAAATGCCATCCCCCTAAAAGCATAGGAAAACAATGATTTAGTTGCTCGTTTTTTCTCAGATCAAGTTCTCCTGGGAGCTGCTAACGTACCTGTTCTCTCAATAGAAGTTATAGTTACAGGGAGAGGGAGTTAGTTGGTTTGAGTGGAAGATTAGATTTGGGGTTCCTCTTCCAAATCCCCTATAAAGTATTACAGTCACCCATCATACTATAAAATAGGATTTGATATGTATCTAATCAAAATTGAGTATTGGCAAACAGAAAATAGTATATCAAGTGCAACACTCGATAGATAGGTTTACTAAGAGGTAAAGGTAAAAGTGATACAACCACTGCGATTTGGGGGTGGGGGGCAGAACTGCATGAGCCTCCAGAAGAGGTGCCATCCCCCTTGGCCAACACCACCTCGACGACATGCTTCATGTTCTTCTCGAGCTCTGTGATCTTATTCCGGAACAGGTAGTCCATTGCCTTGAGGTTGTCATTCCAGGAGTGCGAACTTACTATGCTCATGAACCCAAAGGCCATAGTAGAAGCGCCAAGCAGGACTATACATGCCACCTTCCATGTATTCTTTTTTATCCGCAGAAGGCACTGCACATGTTGCTACAACGCCTTGAGGTCCCGTGCAGCTGATGTGACCGCGAGGCCACAGATCTGGTTAGAGAGAGTGCCACACCTACCATGGATAGTAGTCTGACCGGCCTGGAGCTCATTGTACTTCTCGAATGATGCCTTCTTCAGCTTAAGCTCCAAGGTGACCATCTTGTTATCCGACTGCACCGGGATACGAGCGGTTTGAGTGCGGTCGTCCACTTCAAGGCGGGCGATCTCCTTGTCCGTGCCCACCTCAAGCATCCTGACCCACTCCTCGAGCTGGCGAAGGAGGGGATGCGACCCCTCGAGGCGGGGTATCTCCTTGCCAACGCCCGCCTCTAGGGCGCCAATGCGCTTCTTGATCTTGGCGAGGCGCTGCTCGATCTAGGGGGAGGCAGTGTTGTGGTTGTGGCAGTGGAGGAAGGCGCCAACGAAAAAGGAGATGGTGGTGGCGGCAGACGATGTGGCGGCGACGGCAAGGCGGCGGGCGAGAGTGGTGTCGATGCGACGCACGAGCGTGGCTGCCACTATCGCTGCAGTATATTCAGTTTTGCCAGTCAAAATGTCAATTGTTCTCAAATGTTTATACTGAATTTTTTACTTGTGATTCCATTTTGACGTTACTATATTTTGTCCTTTATACTTATACATAGTTTAATATACATAATTGTTGAGTATTATCTTTGGATACAACAACCAAAAATCACAATGCAATTAAGATTTTGCATATTAAGATACATATTTGCCATACATTTATCGTTACTAATACATTCCTTCGTGGTAAAATGGAATTTATATGTTAGAATAATCATTTCATGTTTAAAAAAACTTGTATAATACCTCACAAAAAAAACATTTGTAACAATGGATTTTACCCTAAATTAAGTGAACAAAATGTCTCATATTACTCTATAAATAAATTTATATTTGCAATCTTGTCAAAGTATACCTAAAGATTGGAATAACTTGATAGAGTACTTAGAGTTATGAATGAAAGAAATAATTTGACATAAGTTTATAAAGTATAATAATATTATTAAATCCAAATTTAAATAATTAGACAATTCTAGAGTGTGTGTGCTGTCAATAAGTAGTAGTGTCAAAAGTTGCCTTCCAACTTTTTTGGGAATTAGAGCATCTCCAAGGGCAGGTGTCAAATTTGCCCTCCTTTCGTCCAATCTAGTATAAGCGATGTTATTTCTTATTTAGATTTTACACGGACCAAAATTCAAACTTTACTGGATCTTCGTCATCTCGAGCGTGATGCATGATTTATTCACTTAGAGATGAAAACAATAAATATATCTAAATGCAGATCAATCAATCTATTGTTGCGATACGAACAAAATGTAGATATATCCAAGACGATCAACTTCTGAAGCATGATTTAGTTGCTCATATTTTTTTCTTGGGTTTTTATCATTTATGCCACTAGTTTTGTCCCGCTACTTAGTTTTGCCATTAGAAGTTACAACTGCTCAAAAATGCCATCGTTCCATGAGATGCTTGCTCAAAAATGCCATTAGATATCTCAATAATGCCATCATTCCATTAGATGCTTGCTCAAAAATGCCATTAGACATCGTTATTGTCGGGTCAAAGCCGTTGACCATGTTATATGACAAAAATACCCCTAGATCCATATGTCAGTTCTCTCTATCTCACAATGATAAGTGTGGGCCCCACTTATCAGGAGAAAGCAAGCGAATAATTTTAGAGGAAAATAAGAACGTTGTTGGGATCAAGTGGGACCCACACTTTATTGTAGTGAGATAGAGGGAGGGCTGACATGTTGGTCCATAGGTATTTTGGTCATTATAGCATGGTAAACGTGATTTGAGCTGACAGTAATGGTGTCCAGTGGCATTTTTTAGCATGCTCCTAACGAAGCGATGGCATTTTTGAGCAGTTGAAATTCCTAGTGGCAAAACTAAGTAGTGAGACATAACCAGTGGCATAAATCATAAAAACCCTTTTCTCTTAGATCATGTTCTCCTGGGAGCTGTCCACATACCTGTTCTCTCAATAGAAGTCACAATAATAAAATAAAAGAATATAGTGTCTAAAAGTAAAGACATTGCAGAGATAGAGATAGAGAGAGAGGGGGGTGAATAGGCGTTTTAAAACTTTAGGATTTGTCTTTATACTAATGCGGAATTAAACTAAACAAGGTAGGCACTTACAGCTACAAGTACAAACTACATATCACAAGATAATGGAATTGAAAGATACAACTAAGCAATTTAAACTGGCAAAAGATATAGCAATAGGAGCAAGTATGAATTATGAAAAGTAAATGTCAGGGCCGGGTTTTCAATAAAACTTTTATTGAGAATCCGTCCTAAAAGTCTGGCCAGTACAGAAAATCTTTCTTACTGGTAGACAATTCCTTGATACAACAGTCCAGTAGTACTGAATATATTACAAGGTTGAGCTGAGGCCGCTCAACAATATGTTACAAGCACGCCCATAAAATACATAAGGGCGGATATGACATAAAGGGGTGGTGGCATACTACTGGCTCGCAAAATAAAATAGTGGTGGATATGTCACAGTGGAGTAGTGACATAGCTCTGAATATCTTACAGCTCATCAAGCGTCAAAGTGAGGCTCGATGATTTATTTGGGTAGCGGAAGCGGATATAAAACACGTGGCAAACTCCAGGATCACAAGAGACTGACTGGAACTCCTCTAGGCGTCGAACTCGCTATCGTACTCTTCATCCATAAGATCACCTTCGTCAACATCTGGCTAAGACAATAGCCAGGGACAAGCCAGTGAGTACTTTGAATGTACTCACAAACAGTTTGGACATAAGATATAACAAATGCAAACATGATGCACATGAGCGGAATTTATGATACGCACACAGGTATTAAAGACTTTGCACAGCGGAAATAAAGAAAGGAAGTCGGGCGGTAGTCCTCCCGAAATCCCAATAAAATAAGAAGAAGACCGATCGGGTGTCTGAAGCGACGCCTCGAAAGGTAAGAAAGTAAAAGACATGCCTCAGTCGGGCGTCGGTGCGACACCTCATAAAGGGCTTTTGTCAAAATATCAAATAACAAGAATGCCACAGTCGGACATCTGCGCGACATCACATAAAGGGCTTGTATTAAAATGTAAATGACAGGCATGCCACAGTCGGACGTCTGAGCGACATCACATAAAGGGCTTATATAAAAATGTAAATGACAGGCATGCCACAGTCGGACGTCTGAGCGACATCACATAAAGGGCTTATATTGAAATGTAAATGACAGGCATGCCACAGTCGGACGTCTGAGCGACATCACATAAAGGGCTTATATTGAAAAGTAAATGACAAGCATGCCACAGTCGGACGTCTGAGCGACATCACATAAAGGGCTTATATCAGTAATATTGAAATACGGGTAATCCAGGAGGTAGCACCATCCCAAGGAATACCCGGCATTTCCACAATAATAAACAGGTTAGTCCATCACAAGAATAATATTCGGCCAAGTTCCCTTATGTTGTTTAACATATTAGTTCTCTAGAGACTGACACTGAGACCGACACTTGACCTGTCAACCAACCGTCCTTGACCGTGGACACGGCTACTCGAATAGTTTTGACTCTGCAGAGGTTGTACTCTTTACCCACAGCCAACGGATTTTAGTAGTCACGAAGGACTAGTTCCGTCTACGGTATTTTAGAAGAAAACACATCTGACCAGTACACTCCAGCTTAACCGTCCAGATGGTCGGAATCACCCTCGGCATCTATCCGGATAAATTTTAAGACGGGGAGGCTCCAACCTCGATTAGCATGGGATCAAATTTATATTCGCGCGCTCTAAGGGGTGCCCCCCTCTCGGTCCCAGACCGAAAACACCCATGCCCCCTGACCGGATGACTGGCTTTATCCAGGGCCATGGTACCTTCATCATGGCCCCTCTGGTTGGTGTGTACATGGAAAGAGGTTTGTAACCTACTAAACCATATTCATAACAGGAAGCATGTGGCAGCACGAAAAGAAGGTGAATGAGGACAAGACTCGATCTAGGTCAATACTGGAGTTAAACCGTTTTCTTTATTAGCACCGGCATGCTCCAACAGTACCGGTGCACAACCTATCATGCAACAACATGACTAGGTGCCACTTTCATCGGCAAGTTTTCTGGCTCACTTGCAACCCAACATGCATGAAATATAACGTTCTTCTTATGCCTCCATAAACATGTCATGCAAAACATCATTCAAGCAAACATGCAAAACACTCGTCATATCAAAGGTTCAAACATGCTTGCCTGGTTCGGAGAAGTCGGAGTCTAACGCGGTGAAGTTGACGGCACCGGCTTCCTCCTCGGTATCTACGAAATATGCATATACGAAATCTACGTAAATACTGTGCGTGTCAAGAAGTTGTTCCAAAAAAATTTCAAATAAATACTATAAAAAACTAGATAGAAAAATAAAAATGGCAAAAAAAAGAATCAATTCAAAATCATTTATAGTTTAAAAGTTATAAGGAAAATGAGTCCAGGGACCCATCTGTAACGAACAGGAATCTTTCCAGGGGCTAGACTGAGAAAACAGAAAACGCTTCGGGTAGTTTACGCTAGCCCGAAGGGAAGACGCATTCAGCCCGAATACGCCAACAAAAAACGATTCGAAATAATGACAGAGAGGCTGACAGGCGGGGTCCACCTGTCAGGTTTGAAAACAGGTCACCGGCGCCAGAGAGCTTCCGGTGATTGCCGGCGACGAACCATGGCGAGTTAGGGGAAAAGGAGAGTACCATCGTGCTCAGGAGAGTGGGCCGCGTCGATGAGTGGTGGAAGCAGTCGACGGAGAGCTTCACGGCGACGACCAGCTCCTCTCCGGCGGACGGCGGCGTCGGGTGAGGATGGATCTCCCCGAGGAGCTCACCTAACACCAAATTGAAGAGGGGGTCAGAACAGGCGGTGGAGAAGATGGCTACTGACAAGATTTGGGAGGCGGGGAGGCTCAGACCAGAGCGAATCGACCAAAAGCCCGAGGCGGATCGGGGCGGCCGGAGTTGGAGAAGAAGGCTTCCCCGCGTCCTTCTGGTGTGCTTGGCGGAGCTATGGGAGTGGGTGGAGATGAGCTGGAGAGAGCGGAGGGGCTGGGGGTCTATTTATAGCCGGAATCGAGAGGGTACCCGAGAACGGGATAAGTCCGGCGAGCAATTATGGCGAGGCAGAGGCTTGGCAGGCGATTAGCAGATGTCGGCAGCTTCGGATTCGACCCCAGGTTCCATTTGAAGCATAAGCTTGGTCTAATTTGGCCGGGAGCTCGAGAACGCGACGAAATGGCTGCACGGGTCCACCGGCGGCAGGGAGCGCGCTCTGTGGTTTCAGGCTGCGTCGAGCGTCCCTTAGCACGTTCTGAGGATAAGATGGCCACGCGGAAGCTTGGGGAGGCTTGGACGGTGCTGGATTTCGGTGATCCTCGCTGAGCTCGTCTGACGGCCGTGGCGGGAGGTTCTGTCCTCGCTGCACTCACCGGAGATGACGGGACGGCTCGGCACCGACACCCACGTCCAGCCAAACGACCGAGCGGCGCAAGGATAAGGAGGAGGAGCAGGGAGCAAGAGGCCAGGAGGGGCACTGGTGAGATTGACGAAGCTCGTCTGAAGAAAACGACACTGACAGTTTCAGTTCTCTGAACTTAACTGAACCAGGGTGCTCACCATGTGCTCGATGAAATGATTCTGGCATGTGGGAAATTATCTGGAGCTGAAACTTGGTGAAGAGGTCTCTTGATCCATCTAGAGGCTACCTGAATTTTTCCAGAATTTTTGGAGAAGATAAAATATGAATTTCCCCCAAAACAGCAAATTTGGTCCAAACTTGCAGTGGCCAAATTTTGAAAATTTTGAACTATGGATCTGGATGTTTTTGGAGATCTTGGTTGAGGGTACTAAAGACAGGCTAGGATAATTTATTTGGGGTCAGATCTTAAAGGAAACTGGTACTTCCTTTGTAAATCAAAGGACTGCCAAAAAATGATAGAAAAAGATTTGGGGAAGAAATAAATAGAAAAAAATATATATAAGAGGTTGAAAACTACTGGAATTGATCCTTGACTTGATCCAAAGTAGGAGAGGGGTTTTTGGGGAGAAAAATTTTCAATAAGGGCTAGGGCAAGAGGAGAATAGGAATTCTCTTAGGAAGAAAATGGGTAAATTCCAAATAAAAGAATTCTTTTTAATAAAATAAAAAGAAAAATAATTCCAGGGAAATATTGATGCCAAAATCTCAGAAATAAAATATTCTTAAGACCAGAATCTTATTTGAGGAAGATCTCAAAAGATTTATCAATAAAAGTTTTTGGAAGAACCTTCTTTTGAGAAAAAGAGAATTTCAAATAACCTCCTTAAAAGACCAAATAAAGAATTTGTTGGAAAAATCCAAATTCAAAAATTTTGGGGTGTTACAACACCTACCCCCTTAGGAAAAATCTCGTCCCCGAGATTTCAGCCGATCCTCAAATAGATATGGGTACTCTGTCCGAAGAAAATCCTCCCTTTCCCAAGTTGCGTCATCCTCAGTGTGGTTGCTCCATTGAACCTTGAAAAACTTGATTATATTCTGATGGGTCCTTCTTTCAGACTCTCCCAATATTTTTATTGGACGTTCCCGGTATGTGAGGTCTGGTTGAATGTCAATATTCTCATGCGATACACGCTTTTCCGGATTACTCACACACCTCCTTAGCTGTGAGATGTGGAATACGTCATGGACGTCTGACAGTTCTCCGGGAAGGTCTAGCTGGTAGGCTACTGTGCCTCTTTGTGCCAGTATGCAGAAAGGTCTAATGAATCGTGGTGCCAGTTTTCCTTTGACCTTGAATCGTTGTAGACCCCTCATCGGGGATACTCGTAGGTACACGTAATCACCAGGTTCAAAACTGATCTCACGATGTTTTTGATCGTAATAACTTTTTTGTCGACTTTGTGCTGTCCTGAGTCGATCTCGGATTTGCTTAACTTTCTCCTCGGCCTCCTTGAGCATGTCTGGGCCGAAGATATGGCTGTCTCCTGTCTCTGACCAATTCAGTGGGGTGCGGCATCTCCGCCCGTACATGGCTTCAAAAGGTGCCATTTGCAGACTGGCCTGGTAGCTGTTGTTGTATGCAAACTCGGTGTACGGCAAGCTTTCTTCCCAACTGGTTCCATAGGTGAGGACACAGGCTCTCAGCATGTCTTCTAGGATTTGATTCACACATTCCGTTTGTCCTCCAGTTTGCGGATGGTATGCTGTACTGAACACTAATTGGGTCCCTAGAGCTTGCTGCAAATGATCCCAAACTCTGGAGACGAACTGAGTGCCTCTGTCAGAGGTTATAGTCTTTGGAACTCCATGTAAACAGACAATGCGGCTGAGGTAGAGCCTGGCAAGCTTCCGTGTGTTATGGGTGGTCTTAACTGGAATAAAATGTGCCACTTTGGTTAACCTATCAGTGATGACCCATATGGCATCATTTCCATGTCGGGACCTGGGCAGTCCGACAATAAAGTCCATTCCAATATCATCCCACTTCCATTCGGGTATTTTATTTGGCTGTAACAAACCTACTGGTTTTTGGTGCTCGGCTTTGATGCGCTGACATGAATCACAACATGCAATGAATGAGGCTATATCTCTTTTCATACCGTGCCACCAAAAATTTTCCTGAATGTCTTTGTACATTTTTGTTCCTCCTGGGTGAATTGAATATGGAGTGGTGTGGGCTTCAGTTAAAATTTGTTGTTTGAGGTCTTCTATATTTGGTACGCATAGCCTGTTCCCGTACCACAATGTTCCTTTGTCATCTATGACAAATTCTGAGGCCTTGCCCATACTCATTTTTCTTTTTATGCCCTCAATTCTAGAATGTCCGTGCTGAGCTGCTTTGATCTGTTCCGTCAAGATGGGCTGAATTTCCAAATTTGCCACAGTGCCTTCTATGACAAAAACCATGTTGAGTTTTGCAAACTCCTGCTAAAATTCAGGTCTCAAGCTTTGTATATTATTGTTGCTTGAGCTTGGGTTCCTACTGAGAGCATCAGCTACGACATTTGCCTTGCCTGGGTGGTAGTGAATGCCAACATCATAATCTTTCACCAATTCCAACCAGCGTCTTTGTCATAAGTTGAGTTTTGGCTGCGTGAAAATATATTTGAGGCTCTTATGGTCCGTATATATTTCACAACGATTTCCCAGCAGAAAATGTCGCCACTCCTTTATGCGTGTATGACTGCGGCCAATTCCAAGTCATGGGTAGGATAATTTTCCTCATGACGTCGGAGTTGTCTTGAAGCATAGGCAACCACTTTGCCTTCTTGCATTAGTACACATCCAAGACCTTTCCTGGACGCATCGCAATATACTTCAAAATTCTTGTGAATATCAGGGATGACCAACACTGGTGCTGTTGTCAATTTCCGTTTTAGCTCCTGAAAACTCTTCTCACAGTCATCGGTCCATTTAAATTTCTTATCCTTCTTGAGTAGTTGGGTCATAGGTTTTGCTATGGTGGAAAATCCCTCAATAAATCTTCTGTAATATCCAGTCATCCCTAGAAAGCTTCGGACATCTGCTACGTTGGCTGGTTGTTTCCACTCAAGTACGGCTTTGACTTTTTTTGGGTCCACGGCAACACCTTCTTGGTTTAGCACGTGGCCTAGAAAACCAACTTGTTTTAGCCAAAATTCGCATTTGCTGAATTTGGCGTACAATTGATGTTTTCTTAATTCTCCCAGTACAATCCTGAGATGCTCAGCATGTTCTTTGGGTGTCTTGGAATACACCAAAATGTCATCGATGAATACCACGACAAATTTGTCCATATATTTCATAAACACCTTATTCATGAGGTGTACGAAATATGCAGGAGCATTTGTCAGTCCGAACGGCATTACGGTGAACTCATATAAACCGTACCGGGAAGTGAATGCTGTCTTGGGAATATCTTCTGTCCGAATTTTTAACTGATGATATCCTGATCTCAAATCAATTTTGGAGAAAACTTTGGCTTGAGCGAGCTGGTCAAACAAATCATTTATTCGTGGCAGAGGGTATTTATTCTTTATGGCAACCATATTTAATGCTCAATAGTCCACACATAGTCGTAGAGTTCCATCTCTTTTCTTGGCAAATAATACTGGTGATCCCCAAGGTGAGGAGCTAGGCCTGATGTAACCCTTGTCCAGTAATTCTTTTATTTGCTTCTTTAATTCTACCAACTCTGATGGTGCCATTCTGTATGGTTTCTTGTAGATAGGTTCGGTGCCAGGTGCTAGCTCAATGATGAACTCTATTTCACGGTCTGGTGGCATACCTGGTAGCTCTTCTGGAAATACATCTGGAAATTCACAGACCACCGGAACCTTACTCAGTTCAGAAATATCTATCTTGTTTAATCTTGGTTGTAGCGAGATCGGTCTTTCTTATGCTGAAATTATTATGGTCTTCCCATGATGATGGGTGAGAGTCACGGTCCGATTGAAGCAGTCAATAAAACCTTTATTTGTTGCTAACCAGTCCATTCCAAGAATTACATCCAATCCTTTATTTTCAAGCACAATGAGATTTTCCCAGAATTTCAATCCTTGAAGCTCAATAACCACACCTTGGCAGTAACTTTGAGTGATTTGCTTGATCCCGGGGGACTTAATAGTCATAGAATTTTCCAAGGGGAGAATCGGAAAACCATGTTGCAAAGCAAATTTCTTGGAAATGAACGAATGAGAAGCTCCAGAATCAAACAAAACTGTGGCAGGTATGGTGCTGACAGAAAACGTACCGAGTACGATATCTGGGGCATTCTGTGCTCCTTCCTTGGTCACATGGTTCACGCGACCCTTCCTGTGGTTGTTATTGGGGTTGAAATTGATGTGCTTGGGGGCTGAATTATTTCCATTGTTGTTCGGCTTGGGAGCCGAGTTTCTTGGCTTTGGACACTATCGGGCATAATGTCCTTCTTCTCCATAGGCGAAACAAGTAACGCCTGGGCGGTTCATAAATTCCTTGCCCCTTGCATGGAAATTCTTATTTGTGCGAGGAACGTTGGTGGGGTATTTGTTCGCCCCATTCTTCTGGAAATCATTCTTGTTCTTGATGCTGCGAGAATGAGCATTCTTGTCCCTTTTGCGTTTGCGAAATTCATCCAGGCCGCGATGCTCATTTTCCAGCGTAATAGCCTTATCCACAAGTGTCTTGAAATCGGGAAAAGTGTGAACGACCAGTTGGCACTTTAATGCTGGTGCCAGACCGTCCAAAAACTTTTCCATCTTTTTGCTCTCAGTCATATTTTCTTCATTGGCATAGCGAGATAATTGCGTAAACTGACTGTTGTATTCAGTCACAGTCATGGTCCTTTGTTTGAGGTCGTCAAACTCTCTCTTCTTGATCTTCATAATGCTTCTGGGAATGTGTGCTCCATGAAAATTTTCTTTGAATTCTTCCCAAGTGATGTGGTTTTCATTTGCGTGCATGTGCAGGAAATTCTCCCACCATGACGCAGCTGCTCCTGTGAGGTAATGGGGTGCATAAAGTACCTTTTCCCTGTCTGAGCATTGTGCAATAATTAATTTCCTCTCAATGTCTCGAAGCCAATCATCGGCCTCGAGAGGCTTGTCCGTGTGGGAAAAAGTTGACGGGCGTGTCTTCTGTAATTCAGATAATTTAGAATGCAGCTGATATGGCTCGCGGTGATTTCCCATATGGATAACGTGATCCATCATTTCTTTATGCTGCTGCTGGCTTTGCTCATAAAAACGACATACTTGAGAAAATGCTGCTTCACTGTCTTGCTGACTTGACTGTCCCTGTGTGAAATTGTTCCCAGTCTACGTACCATAATTTTCTTCTGGCGGACTTGGCATAGAACGAGTCCAGGGACGATGCATTTTCCACACTGGGGTATATTTTGCAAAACCCAAGGAAAAACAAATCTGAGAGGCAAAATAAATATTGCAAAGACAAAAATTCGAATACTCCAAGATTTGATTTTTAGAAAAGATTTGATTGCGCACGGAGAAGGACCGCGTGGTACATATCTTACAAGCAAGCCTAATTATACAATACATCACTCAGGATGCGCGTACACATACCTGACATGTTATTTATTCTAGTGCACTTGTCCATATCCTACATGATGCGCAAACAGACTACTTCTCTTCAAGCCTATGTACATATAAACATATCATACAAACAGTTACACAATACCGCTTGGCGCACTCAGTCGGAGATGGTAAAAATCTCCCTCGTCCTGCCGAGGGTAAGTCCCAGAGATGCTGGAGACTCAACCTTCTCTTCCTCCAGAATGGGCTCTAGGCGCGGAGGACTGGGCTGCGGAGCTAGTGCAGGTGTAGCAGGTGGTGCAGCACTAACTGGGGTAGGAGCAATGACTCGGTCAAACTCCTCTGTAGTGGGCAGACGACGTGCGGTGGCCAGGATGGCAGGCGTGTAGGAGGCTGACGACGAGATGTACGACAGTGGTGGTGACGTATGAAGGAGCTCCCTCCTGCTGGCGACACAGCCCTGTACTGCGTCCATACGTGCCGCCACATAGTCGTCCACAAGGTTGTCAAAAGCTGCCTCCAGAGCCTTGAGATACTCAACAAGCATCTCAATGGCTTCATCCCGCTCACCCCTAGCGCACGCAAAAGCATAATGACAGGTGTAGGGCACGTGGCATGGGAGATAGCGGTAGCGACGAGCCTTCATTGAAGGAAGAGCATCCCGGAGACGTGCAATTGCCTCACGGGCAGCCATCTGCATCGCATGCCTCTCCGTAGGCATGGCCCTCCCAACAAAATGGAAGTGGCGTGTTTCAAAACGCCCTCCCTTAAACTAGATTGCGGCCTGATGCATAGACACGATGTCGCTGATCTTGTGCTGGTAGAGTGTGAACTCTGGATGAGTCGATGGCCCGATCGCGATTTTGGCGATGGAGACGAGGAGCTTGATAAACCCCTCAGGCACATTGGCGAACACCTGTGAGTCACAGTCGCTGCCAGCCATCTACAAAAGTAGACAAAAATTCCATATAGTCAAATCATAAATTTATGATGACTAACAGAAAAATTGCTACAGTTGCACAAAAATAAAATACGCTAATAACCGATTAGCGATCGCACCTAGTGGCTTTCTACAGTCAGCCTGGCTCTGGTACCAAGGTTGTCAGGGCCGGGTTTTCAATAAAACTTTTATTGAGAATCCGTCCTGAAAGTCTGGCCAGTACAGAAAATCTTCCTTACTGGTAGACAATTCCTTGATACAACAGTCCAGTAGTACTGAATATATTACAAGGTTGAGCTGAGGCCGCTCAACAATATGTTACAAGCACGCCCATAAAATACATAAGGGCAGATATGACATAAAGGGGTGGTGGCATACTACTGGCTCGCAAAATAAAATAGTGGTGGATATGTCACAGTGGAGTAGTGACATAGCTATGAATATCTTACAACTCATCAAGCGTCAGAGTTAGGCTCGATGATTTATTTGGGTAGCGGAAGCGGATATAAAACACGTGGCAAACTCCAGGATCACAAGAGACTGACTGGAACTCCTCTAGGCGTCGAACTCGCTATCGTACTCTTCATCCATAAGATCGCCTTCGTCAACATCTGGCAAAGACAATAGCCAGGGACAAGCCAGTGAGTACTTTGAATGTACTCGCAAACAGTTTGCACATAAGATATAACAAATGCAAACATGATGCACATGAGCGGAATTTATGATACGCACACAGGTATTAAAGACTTTGCATAGCGGAAATAAAGAAAGGAAGTCGGGCGGTAGTCCTCCCGAAATCCCAATAAAATAAGAAGAAGACCGATCGGGTGTCTGAAGCGACGCCTCGAAAGGTAAGAAAGTAAAAGACATGCCTCAGTCGGGCGTCGGTGCGACACCTCATAAAGGGCTTTTGTCAAAATATCAAATAACAAGAATGCCACAGTCGGACGTCTGCGCGACATCACATAAAGGGCTTGTATTAAAATGTAAATGACAGGCATGCCACAGTCGGACGTCTGAGCGACATCACATAAAGGGCTTATATAAAAATGTAAATGACAGGCATGCCACAGTCGGACGTCTGAGCGACATCACATAAAGGGCTTATATTGAAATGTAAATGACAGGCATGCCACAGTCGGACGTCTGAGCGACATCACATAAAGGGCTTATATTGAAAAGTAAATGACAAGCATGCCACAGTCGGACGTCTGAGCGACATCACATAAAGGGCTTATATCAGTAATATTGAAATACGGGTAATCCAGGAGGTAGCACCATCCCAAGGAATACCCGGCATTTCCACAATAATAAACAGGTTAGTCCATCACAAGAATAATATTCGGCCAAGTTCCCTTATGTTGTTTAACATATTAGTTCTCCAGAGACTGACACTAAGACCGACACTTGACCTGTCAACCAACCGTCCTTGACCGTGGACACGGCTACTCGAATAGTTTTGACTCTGCAGAGGTTGTACTCTTTACCCACAGCCAACAGATTTCAGTAGTCACGAAGGACTAGTTCCGTCTACGGTATTTTAGAAGAAAACACATCTGACCAGTACACTCCAGCTTAACCGTCCAGATGGTCGGAATCACCCTCGGCATCTATCCGGATAAACTTTAAGACGGGGAGGCTCCAACCTCGATTAGCATGGGATCAAATTTATATTCGCGCGCTCTAAGGGGTGCCCCCCTCTCGGTCCCGGACCGAAAACACCCATGCCCCCTGACCGGATGACTGGCTTTATCCAGGGCCATGGTACCTTCATCACGGCCCCTCTGATTGGTGTGTACATGGAAAGAGGTTTGCAACCTACTAAACCGTATTCATAACAGAAAGCATGTGGTAGCACGAAAAGAAGGTGAACGGGGACAAGACTCGATCTAGGTCAATACTGGAGTTAAACCGTTTTCTTTATTAGCACCGGCATGCTCCAACAGTACCGGTGTACAACCTATCATGCCACAACATGACTAGGTGCCACTTTCATCGGCAAGTTTTCTGGCTCACTTGCAACCCAACATGCATGAAATATAACGTTCCTCTTATGCCTCCATAAACATGTCATGCAAAACATCATTCAAGCAAACATGCAAAACACTCGTCATATCAAAGGTTCAAACATGCTTGCCTGGTTCGGAGAAGTCGGAGTCTAACGCGGTGAAGTTGACTGCACCGGCTTCCTCCTCGGTATCTACGAAATATGCATATACGAAATCTACGTAAATACCGTGCATGTCAAGAAGTTGTTCCAAAAAATTTTCAAATAAATACTATAAAAAACTAGACAGAAAAATAAAAATGGCAAAAAAAAGAATCAATTCAAAATCATTTATAGTTTAAAAGTTATAAGGAAAATGAGTCCAGGGACCCATCTGTAATGAACAGTAATCTTTCCAGGGCTAGACTGAGAAAACAGAAAACGCTTCGGGTAGTTTACGCCAGCCCGAAGGGAAGACGCATTCGGCCCGAATACGCCAACAGAAAATGATTCTAAATAATGACAGAGAGGCTGACAGGCGGGGTCCACCTGTCGGGTTTGAAAACAGGTCGCCGGAGCCAGAGAGCTTCCGATGATTGCCGGCGACGAACCACGGCGAGTTCTGGGAAAAGGAGAGTACCGTCGTGCTCAGGAGAGTGGGCCGCGTCGATGAGTGGTGGAAGCAGTCGGCGGAGAGCTTCACGGCGACGACCAGCTCCTCTCCGGCGGACGGCGGCGTCGGGTGAGGATGGATCTCCCCGAGGAGCTCACCTAACACCGAATTGAAGAGGGGGTCAGAACAGGCGGTGGAGAAGATGGCTACTGACAAGATTTGGGAGGCGGGGAGGCTCAGACCAGAGCGAATCGACCAAAAGCCCGAGGCGGATTGGGGCGGCCGGAGTTGGAGAAGAAGGCTTCCCCGCATCCTTCTGGTGTGCTTGGCGGAGCTATGGGAGTGGGTGGAGATGAGCTGGAGAGAGCGGAGGGGCTGGGGGTCTATTTATAGCCGGAATCGAGAGGGTACCCGAGAATGGGATAAGTCCGGCGAGCAATTATGGCGAGGCAGAGGCTTGGCAGGCGATTAGCAGATGTCGGCAGCTTCGGATTCGACCCCAGGTTCCATTTGAAGCATAAGCTTGGTCTAATTTGGCCGGGAGCTCGAGAACGTGACGGCATGGCCTCACGGGTCCGCCGGCGGCAGGGAGCGCGCTCTGCGCGTTTCAGGCTGCGTCGAGCGTCCCTTAGCGCGTTCTGAGGATAAGATGGCCACGCGGAAGCTTGGGGAGGCTTGGACGGTGCTGGATTTCGGTGATCCTCGATGAGCTCGTCTGACGGCCGTGGCGGGAGGTTCTGTCCTCGCTGCACTCACCGGAGACGACGGGACGGCTCGGCACCGACACCCACGTCCAGCCAAACGACCGAGCGGCGCAAGGATAAGGAGGAGGAGCAGGGAGCAAGAAGCTGGAATTGATCCTTGACTTGATCCAAAGTAGGAGAGGGGTTTTTGGGGAGAAAAATTTTCAATAAGGGCTAGGGCAAGAGGAGAATAGGAATTCTCTTAGGAAGAAAATGGGTAAATTCCAAATAAAAGAATTCTTTTTAATAAAATAAAAATAAAAATAATTCCAGGGAAATATTGATGCCAAAATCTCAGAAATAAAATATTCTTAAGACCAGAATCTTATTTGAGGAAGATCTCAAAAGATTTATCAATAAAACTTTTTGGAAGAACCTTCTTTTGAGAGAAAGAGAATTTCAAATAACCTCCTTAAAAGACCAAATAAAGAATTTGCTGGAAAAATCCAAATTCAAAAATTTTGGGGTGTTACAGTAAAGGGGACAAGGGACAACTAATGTTTTCCCGAAGTTCAAGTATCCACTGAAACTCTACTCTCCGGTGAAGAGGTGTCGAAGGCAAAGCTCCGGAGCGCCACCAAGTGGCTCATCTTATTCTCCCTTTGAGTCACCTCCCAATGGATGAGCCTCCCCCAATGGAAGGGCCTCAATCCACTATGGTTAGCTTCTTCCTTCACTCCGGAGATGGCAAGCTCCAGAACCACTTCACAAGACCACCTACGGCTCTTCACAAACTTTTTTAAATAGATCGCCAAGTCAATATCACCAAACCGTCTAGGAGGTTGTGGCCTCTAAGAGACCAAGAGTAATAAACCCGCAGACTCTCACTCAAACAAATCGATGCAGCAAGCTCAAACGAATGCAACAAATGCAAAGCAAGCTCAAGCAATGTATGCTCAACTCACTCTCTCAATCTCACAAGATGCACTCAAGAAGGTGGGAAATTGAAGAGAGAGAGAGGAAACAATGGAGGAGATCAACACATGCCACAAAGATCCATCCACAAATCCCCCTTCAATTAGAGGGGAATCACAAATAGGTTTGGTGGAAGAGTAGATTGGGGGTTCTTCTTCCAAATCCCAAAGTATGGGGGAGTTTGAGGGAAGAAATTTGGAGTAGTCGAGATTTTAGGGTGCAGAAATGAAGAACAACTTGAAATCGGTGGCTAGGTTTGACAGGCGGAAGAAGGGTAGTATTTATGCCCCTCAAAGCCAATGTGACCATTGTCCTCGGGGGACTCTGTGTGCCCTGGGTATTCAGTAGGACAAAGCCCACTCAGGGGACCCGAGGTCCAAACCTCGGGAACCCGGCATACCTAGAGATAGCTCACAACAGAAACAGACAGTGCAGAGGGCATTCTCGCACTCAGAAGCCCCCCAAAAGACAGGTACTCCAACATCCTTTATAGGAGTAATGTGGGTTAAGTGTTTCTCATGGGCTTGCATCAAAAGTAAGATTTCAAGTAGCCTATGTGAAGATAACATCAAGTGGTGATGGTCATCGAGTTTGAGGAGTGCAAGTTAAAGATGAGCATTCATAGGTTATATGCTTTAAAGCTAGAGGGTGCACGTCGTGATAATGTACAACAGAAAATGAAACCTCGGGAACCCGACCTACCTAGAGATAGCCCACAACCCGCGCCTCATCCGCCCGATCTCCGTGGGCGGACCACACTCGGCTAGGTTTCCTTGGGTTTCCATGTTACGTGGGGCACGGGCGCGACCGGGGCCACCTCTTTGCGGGGGTTATTAGTCACGCTTGCATGCACGGTCTCGTGAACTGCTCCACACATGAAGGGTAAGGCCGGGTCGGCCTGTCAGCATCCTTCGTCCCCTGCGGGGATGTTTGGCGCATGCAAGACAGCTGCGTGGGTGCATCCGGCTCAGGGTGTGAGCTAACCCACCCAAAGGGCGGCTAGGGATCGCGGCAAGCCGTCCGGTCATGAGGTTCATCCGGGCAGGGGTCAAGATGGAAAGAGGTCGGGTAGCCAAATCCTCTCCACATCTGAACGCGGCCTATGCGAGACGCTGCCATGGTATTCGGTTTGTCCGGCGTGGTGTTGCCAAGCTGGCTTGGCCGTGCCTTACTCGGTTGTTGGCCTATGCTAGGGCAGGCTATACCGTTCTATGATCAGATGACCGACATAGTCTGAGTGGGCACATTTGGTTTAATGTTGGGTTGTTAGGTTTGTGTGCGGCGGGTAAGCCCATGCGTCCGAGCACCTGATGTGTTCGTTGGTGAGGTCGTGAGAGGCTTGCCTGGCCAGCCTTGTTTGTGTGTGCCAGTGACGGCTCAATATTTTACGCATTTTTAGAGCTCATTTGTTGCATGTTCGCTTTATATATTATGTCCCATTGAACCAAATGGTTGTCCATTATGCATGATTGCCGGTTTTTGCACTTATCCTTGTGAGCATTGCACATTTAGTATTTTATTTGGTTTTTATTAGTTTTCTTTGTTTTCTTGTGTCTACAGGTGTTTTGGAGCAACCTAGCACCAAGCACGATGAAAGTACCAAGGATGGGATTGATACGGAGTCACCCAGGGGTCAGACTTAGCCATTTCGAAGGTCAGAAAAAGTTATTTTTTCCAAAGTGCTCCAAATCAAGATCTAAGACCAGAAATAGATCGGCGTCGATCATACAAATCCAACGAGCCCAAGAACATCAAATTCCGAGTTCGTATGAAGAAATGGTGGCCGTTTTACCGGAGAAGAATTGCACAAAAAGACAGAACAAAAGACGGCCTTTCGAACGACTGCACGCGGTCGTTTCGGCGGTCATTTGACATGCACACATCTCCGAAAGTTGCCCTTCTAGACGGGATTCTTCACCGATTTCGTCCCCCTTCGATCCCACGAGATCCTTGGCTCGTAAAGAAGAGATTGGGAGAGGATAAGGCTCATTGTGAGTCCTTGGATGAAGCCCATCAAGAGAGGAGGCTAGGAGGCTCCTATATATGTCATCCTCAATCCTAGCCGCCACCATTCATCATCCATCACATCTCATTCATCACAACCCATCTCCATTGTTGCTCCACACCTGAGAAGAAGGGACAACCATCAAGTGAAGAAGGAGGAGGCTCCACCACCATGAGCACCGGCCTTCGGGCATGTGCCCTCGCATCGGCACCGTCACCGGCGCCGCCCCCATCTCCATCACCACCGGCGGCGTCATCTTCATCATCATCACCACCGCGCTGCCGTCTCCATCAACACCACCATGCCTCCTCCCTTCACCGGCTTGATGCTGGCTTGTAACTTGTCCCTAACCTTCATCCATATGTTTGAGTAGTTGTACTAGTTCTTGAGGATATGGTTGAACCCTATATGATTCTTGGTATGATCCAATATTACTTGTTCATGATTTGAGTTAGTATTCTCATGAGTGTTGATAGGAGACCTCGCTCGCACTATTGCCTTGATAGGTCATAGAGGAACTACTGTCATTGTGAATGGTTGGGGCATTGGGGTAATTCGAGGTGACAGTAAAAGCCTTTGATTCCTCGCCATCACAATTGATAGGGGAGTTACGGAGAACCCTTAGAGAGGCCGCGTCCATGGGGGAACCCTATCATTAGTTGTAACCCTATGGGGGGAGGCTATGATGGTGGCGTGCGTGGCACGAAGTCTACGTTAGAGTAGAACATGTACTGTACCCGGTTCCGCCCACTTATGCATTTGACCAGTGAATAGAGGATTCGATAGTTCATATATGTGGTAGTGATTCCAGAACCCTATTTCATAGGAACATAACCTTATGCAGGAACATGAAGAAAATATCATCGAGCCACAAGAAGAAGAAGAAACTATGAACAACAATGATCTAGAGGAACACGGAGATAAAGGATGGAATGGCCACTGTCCAGAAACTCCCACCGATGGTAATTGTTTTGACATAATTAATGTGTTGCTTGATGAAAATAATGAAGGTTATGACTTACCTGCAACTCCTCATCCTCTTGGTTATAACATTACTGTGAAGTTGCAGCCACTAACGTTTCTGTCATCTCATCCTAGCTTGGTGGATCGCTACTCGCCCAAGAGCGAGTACGAATTTACATATATATGATGCCGATGCACCGTAAGCGAGTGCGCCTCCGACCGAGCTCTGCTATGAGGTGCTCCAAACCCCGGTTGGAGGTAGGCCTCACGCTCGGGGTTGACATCCCTTGGGATCCCGGTGAGTGACCTTATGGAGCACCGAAGCCTAGCTATATGGCTACAAAAAAAAGCACTGCCTGGGAGGTAACCGGAAAGTCCGTAGGTGTCTTTCTTACCTTTGTGTCTTGAGCCTAGATGCATTCATGATTGCATTGGCACTTTTATTTTTATTTTGAGTAGTTGCTATTTGAGTTGGTTTCTTGTAGTTTTCATTGGTAAAATTTACAGCTTGTCGGTAGCCTGTTTTTGTTGCATACCTCCTCCTATTTTTACTGCAATATTGCTATGTGTCTAACATGAGGAGGAAGCACAAATTTTTTTCATGAAGTTCTGCAGCTCCAGGAGAAAAGACGGTGTTCCATACGACCGCCCCAGTCGTTCGAGCGCTCGTATGAGCTCGTGGCCGCAAGAGAGAAGAAGACCAGAGCAAAAGACGGCCTACCGTACGAGCGCTCGCACCCGTACGAGCGGTTTTTTAACCTGGCGTCCACAACGAGCATCTCCCAGAGTGAACGACAACGTTCCATACGACCGCAACTGGTTGTTTGAGCGCCCGTATGAAGGCAATGACACCTCCATCTGATTCATTTTCGACGTCTGAGGTCGACAAGGTGTTTTCTAACAGATCATTTGCTTTCTAATTAGCATTAATTACCTCTAAAACTTAGTAGCCAATAATTCTCTTTAGCAACTATGTTTTTATTTATTTCTTTTTGCCGGTTGGGTATACGTTCGTATACCGAATCGATGTTTTTATTTCGTGTGTTATTTTCGCAGGGACTTGGACCTTATGTGGTGAAGTGTACGGTATGGTGCCAACCGTATAAAGATCCACACAAGCCATTTGGTTGCTTCATCATGATGAACTTCAACAACAAGTGCCCGGTAAAGTTTTCCAATACGAACCTTGCTCAAATAAAAGTTGTGAGACTCACCTTAAGTGAGATCTCTCTTTTAATTAGGCATGTAGGGGCTGCACAATTGTGTTTCATATTTTGTCTCACACATACTACACCTTTAATCTAGAAGTGTGCACGCTTCTAGCATAGTTTGTTGACTTAAGCGAGGTGCTTAGGCTAACGAACCAATCATTGTGAGGCATATATTTTTATCACTTTTGTTGCTAATCCTTTGTGCTAATAAAATGAAAAACCACAAAAGAACAAAAATATTTCTTTTTCTTTTTAGTTTCTTTCTAGCAGGTTCTATTGGAGGGCAGCCACCGGACCACAACAAGGAGATCCATTGAAGCAAGGTCCATGTCTATTAGAAGAGAGGTCATGTGCGCCTCAACGGTAGAAGTGTCCAACCCCTTGCTTAATTAAGCTTAGGGGAGGTAACCACTTCTCACGCTCTCTTTTAATAACTGCACCTTCTTTTCACTTTCGTAATTTCGCTTAGTTTAGTATTGCAAAGTTCTAAGCGTGGGGAGGTTACTTTTGCATGTGTAGTGTTGTGTGCAATGCTCTTCATCATATGGTTTTTGTGCCTTAGTATGTCCTGCTGTTTTGACATGCTTGCTTTGCACTTGTTTTACTTAGCATGTGGAAATCTTGTTATCTTCTGAAAAACATTGCCATGTTCTTTTATCAAAAACCCAATAAGGAGTCCTTTGCACTGTTGCCTTTCTTTCACCTAATTACATAAGTTGGGGACTCTAGTAGTGGCTTGATTAGCAATTGAATGATTGTAGAGGCTTTTTGCTGATGAACTCAACATCTTTGGTTGATCCGGGATGCGCAACGGGGTTTATCTCCGCCAAACTATCCCCTTGGGGTACTTAGCTTTTGAGTCTTATGCAACATGACACCGCGATACTCTTGTGTAGTGTTTGAGTTCTTTATGACTAAGGCAAGTTCAAAACCTTTTGCACTTCTGTTAATCTTTTATTGCTAGCCTTTACGGTACCGTGCATTGCTCACTCTCACAATGAGACTTGGTGCATACTTCGCAGGTACATCCAAACACGTGGGAGGACTTTCTCTTGTTCTCCTACACATAAAACACCTAATCTCCTCAAAACAGCCACCATACCAACCTACATGGCATTTTCATAGCCATTCCGAGCATATCGCCATGAACTACCATCATTTTACACTACATGATTAGAGACATGTTTTTATTTGCCTTGCATGATCATAGTATGGCTAGCTCGATATTTTCATGACTTGTCCATTTTTTTTATATCTATGCTACACCGGATCATTGCACATACTGGTACACTGCCAGAGGCACTCATCATATAGAGTTTCTCTCATGTTTTCAGTTTATCGAGTTGTAAGTAAATAAAAGTGTGATGATCATCATTATTAGAGCATTTCCCCAGTGAGGAAAAGAATGGTGGAGACTAATGAGTCCTCAAAAAAGTGGGGATGAGGTCCATGAGACTGTTCTAAAAAAAGTAAAAGAAAAAAAGGGGGATGAAAAAAAACAAAAAAACAAAAAAAGGAAAAAATGAGAGAAAAAGAGAGAAGGGGCATGCTACTATCCTTTTACCACACTTGTGCTTTATAGTAGCACCATGTACTTCATATAGAGAGTTTTCATATACTTCATGACTATGCTAGTGGGATCTTTACATTATAGAACTTGGCTTGTATATTCCTATGACGAGCTTCCTCAAATGCTCGAGGTCTTCATGAGCAAGCAAGTTGGATGCACACCCACTTAGCTGCATTAGGAGAGTTTTCATACACTTATAGCTCTAAGTGCATCCTAGTTGCATGGCGATCACTACTCCTTGCGTTGACATCGATCATAGGGCCTTCTCCATTGCCTAATGGTCAGCTGCGTTGATGCAAGACTTTCTTTGTTTTTGACTTCTCAAAACCCCAACCATTTTCTATCATTCCCTTAAGTGTGAGGCATAGGCTTGTGCTCAGTGCTGCATAAGTAGTTGAGTGGTTTCATAACGCAGACAGACGATCTTGCTATTGTACCTAGTATGCCTCGGGTTGGTGTCTTTGAAGCGATCGCTAATGCTTGATTTCTTTTGTCTTTGATTGTCATTGCTGTGTTCCCAACATAATATCGACCTTCTTTCTAAACCTTTGGCAATGGGAATTTGGGCTCCACAAAAATATTTTCCTCTTTCTTGACCTCCATGGCAGTGGAAATAAGAGGATAGCTTGTATTACTCGCTGGTTAACTTTTGCATGCTTGCACGATGAACATGGATATCACTTTTGGGGTTTGGTTCAATTTATGCTTTAGAGTTGGTAGCAGTGAACTTTTTGTAGTGAACCTTCTTACTCGAGGATGAGCAAGGTTTAAGCGTTGGGAGGTTGATGGCTCTGTATTTTACTCATTTTTAGAACTCATTTGTTGCATGTTCTCTTTATATATTATGTCCCATTGAACCAAATAGTTGTCCCATTGAGCATTGCACATTTAGTATTTTATTTGGTTTTTATTAGTTTTCTTTGTTTTCTTGTGTCTACAGGTGTTTTGGAGCAACCTAGGACCAAGCACGATGAAAGTACCAAGGATGGGATTGATACGGAGTCAGCCAGGGGTCAGACTTAGCCATTTCGAAGGTTGGAAAAAGTCATTTTTCCAAAGTACACCAAATCCAGATCTAAGACCATAAATGGATCAGCGTCGATCATACGAATCCAACGAGCCCAAGAACATCAAATTCCGAGTTCGTATGAAGAAATGGCGGCCGTTTTACCGGAGAAAAATTGCACAAAAAGACAGAACAAAAGACGGCCTTTCGAACGACCGCATGCGATCGTTTCGGCGGTCGTTTGACATGCACACAGCTCCGAAAGTTGCCCTTCCAGACGGGATTCTTCACCGATTCCGTCCCCGTTCGATCCCATGAGATCCTTGGCTCGTAAAGAAGAGATTGGGAGAGGATAAGGCTCATTGTGAGCCCTTGGATGAAGCCCATCAAGAGAGGAGGCTAGGAGGCTCCTATATATGTCATCCTCAACCCTAGCCGCCGCCATTCATCATCCATCACATCTCATTCATAACAACCCATCTCCATTGTTGCTCCACACCTGAGAAGAAGGGACAACCATCAAGTGAAGAAGGAAGAGGCTCCACCACCATGAGCACCGGCCTTCGGGCCGGTGCCCTCGTGCCGGCACCGTCACCGGCGCCCCCCCCCCCCCCCCCCATCTCCATCACCACCGGCAGCGTCATCTTCATCATCATCACCACTGCGCCGCTGTCTCCATCAACACCACCATGCCTCCTCCCTTCACCGGCTTGATGCCGGCTTGTAACTTGTCCCTAACTTTCATGCATATGTTTGAGTAGTTGTACTAGTTCTTGAGGATATGGTTGAACCCTATATGATTCTTGGTATGATCCAATATTACCTGTTCATGATTCGAGTTAGTATTCTCACGAGTGTTGAGAGGAGGCCTCGCTCGCACTATTGCCTTGATAGGTCATAGAGGAACTACTGTCATTGTGAAGGGTTGGGGCATTGGGGTAATTCGAGGTGACAGTAAAAGCCTTTGATTCCTCGCCATCACAATTGATAGAGGAGTTACAGAGAACCCTTAGAGAGGCCGCGTCCATGGGGGAACTCTTAATTATCATTAGTTGTAACCCTATGGGGGAGGCTATGATAGTGGCATGCGTGGCACGAAGTCTACGTTAGAGTAGAACGTGTACTGTACCCGGCTCCGCCCACTTATGCATTTGACCAGTGAATAGAGCATTCGATAGTTCATATATGTGGTAGTGATTCCAGAACCCTTGAGAACGCCTTACTACTCAAGCACCGTCCTTACTAACTTAGCATCTTTTATTTACTATTTTTACCTTCTTGTTAGTAGTTTAGTTAATTACCCTTTTATCTAGTTTTCCTAGCAACTTATCGAGTAGACTATTTCCAAACTCCGGTTTGGGTGCGTACGTGGCTGCGTGAAAGTGACAACGTAGTTGCGGGATTTGTGGTGCCTTCCTATTCACTCCCTGTGGGTTCGACACTCTACTTATCACAATGAAAGTGCTACAACAGCCCTGTGCACTTGCTGGTCATCAGCCGGGCACACCCCAACAAACACCAGGCCGGCCAATGGCCTTTCTTGGCCGGCCTGGCGTCTCGTCGAAGTCACTCGGTGCCCCTGCTTCGTACGTAGTTGGTAGATGTGGGATTGGACGGGTAACAATCGCTTTGGCCGCTTCTTGCTTTATGCTCGGTGGGTTGGCATGTGATGGGACGGGTAACCTTCGTCGTGGTTGTCTGCGTCGGTGCTTCCATACTATTTTCCAGTCTACCCAAGCGTTTGTTAGCGTCCGGGCCATCTTTCGGGTCCCTACATTAGTGAGTTGGGGTCGGCCATTGACTAGGGGTGTTCCCATTCGACGCGATGGGCTCGCTTCATTCCCCTCGAATGAAAGGGGTTCTGTGAGCTTCTTCTTCGTCGGTTCTTGTGCGAGTCGATGTCAGCGTGGTGTCCATTTTTGCACAGGCGGCCATAGTCACGTGTTGAAAGTAAGCGACGGTGGCGGGAACCCGGGGGCGGATGACTGTTGTTTTCCGATTTCGTCGGGGAAAGGTCTGGGAGGAGGTTGCAGTCGTCGTGCATGGTCTCCAGGGCGTGTGTCGCCTCTTCTGCGCTGTCACTGTACATTTTCTTTCCCCTCGCCCTTGCAGCTATTGTGTCCTTCTCGTTGTTCGGTTGAAGTGGTTCTTGGACTCCCGTTCTTCGACATGAAAAGTTTCTTGGATCATTTTCGTGTGCTCTGTTTGATGAGGTGGTTGTGGCCTAATCCTTAATTCTTCGGCAGGTTTGTTTGCTTCATGACGCCCAGAGGATTCAGTGTTTCCGTCTGATTGGGTGGACCGTCCGTCCTTGTCATTCCGTTCATTGCATCAAGGTTTGCTCCCTTGATCCGCATGTGTAATAAAGTTGATTCTCTTTGTGTTAATTTATCCATGCGTCGTGTTTTTGTGTGTGTCTTCTTGTTGCAAATTTTAACATTTTATTGCTGTTATGTGTACAACATGTGCTATGTTGTTTCTTCTGTGATTCCCGTTTTGTAGAGTGTGGGCAGCAAGGCATCTAGTGCCTTGAACCGACGTTGGTGTATATGTCGCCATCGAATCCAGTTGATAGATGAGCTCCGATGTTTATCTTGACCTTGATGTACTGGCCGTTGCTTTGTTGAATAGATATGCCCATGCTTTGAGCTTGAAATCTTATGGTTGTTGTATATTGGATATTCTTATGCATTACATTCCATTCTTCATTGTGTAATCGTGTGTGCGCGTTGGGTCTGCTACTTTGCAACCATAGTGAGGGCTAGATGGGTAAACCCCTCACAACCCCTCCGAGCAAATGAAAAGAAGGCCCGAAAGGCAGACCCATCACAGCCCCAACCACCTTGAACTCATTATATATATAATGGATGGCATAGATTTTCTTCTTTTCGCCTGGCTTGAGAGGATTTCAAGTTAAGCATTTGTACCTGAACTATAGCCGGATCACCCCACCAGGAACCACATGAGCAGAAGGAAACCAGGCGAACCGACAAAACAATCCACGGGCCGGGGAAGAGTGTGACAGCGAGCACGTGCATCACACACGCCAGCCGGCCAGACCACGGCGTCCAAAGCTTAGGTAGGCATTACAAAACACGCCATCCGGCCAGGAGCCGCAGTGGCAAGAGGCCGTGGCACGACCCATCACTTACCCGGTAGGACACAAGAAAAAGGGGACCGAGCGAAACGATCAGCCGATTCAAGGAAAGAGCACGGTCTGAGGGTACGTGCAGAACACACGCACACCGAACACACCAGCCGGCTAGACCGTGGTGCCCCAGAAGCCGACAGACATTACAAAACACGCCCATCCAGCCAGGGATCGCGACGGCAGGAGGCCGGATAACCAAGGCCTCTCCACATATCCATACAAAATTCAGAAAACTCGTGTTAGCCGGATGCACGTCGGGTGAGTTCATGCTAGATTCTTTGTACGGGTAGTAGGTTTTGATGGTGCCGTTGTGGGGCGCGTTCGCCAGTTGGCCTCGTTTAGATGCGGAGGGGCTTTGCGTATCCGGCCTCTTGCCGTTGATGGCCCTGGTTGTTCTTATGCATTATATTTCGTTCTTCGTTTTGTAATTGTGTAATTGTGGTTGACTGCTCTTTCAGCTTTCCCAAACTAAAACGAGGTGCACCTGAGCTCGAGCTCAGAATAGCACTTTAGTTGGATTGGCTGCAACTAGCAGAGTATTGGTATAATGGCATCTCCAAAGGAGACCCTCAAAGCTCTGGTATATGTCTAGGTTGTAGTGTCTGGACCGTTTGTGTCAACTTTTGTCATCCAATGGGGACCGCCATCGGTCTGCGAAGTGGTTTGGACGTCTTTTTTATGGTAAACCGGAGACAAACGTGGGGGAGCTATACCGGTGTCCGGACATTCACTTGACCAGCAAAAAGCCACCACGTGGTCCTCCTCTCTTTTCTCTCTCCGCACATGCATGGTCCCCTCTCCTCTCTCTCCCCCCAACCGGACAAATAAAGATTTGTGAAAAGGGTTGGATGGCTCTCTCCCGCATCATGTCCGTGGACCACGTCCGGACATAAATACGGACATATACCGGAGCCATTTGCGGGTCAGCTTTGGAGATGCCCTAACTCTACTTTTCACACAGCTTTGAAGATGTCACCATTTCAAGCATTTTATGGTTTTGCACCCCCTATGATCTCTGAACTGGCCATTCCTGGACCTGATGATACAGAGGCACAAGATTTTCAGGAAGCTAAGCACCACATGCTCTCTCAACTCAAACACAGCCTTCTGCAAGCTCAAAATAGAATGAAGAAATATGCAAACATGAAAAGGAGTAAGAGACAATTCAACATTGGGGATATGGTGTACTTAAAAATGGCAGCATATCGCCGGGCGGCCTTTGGGTTCAGAGAATCGCTGAAATTACAACACAAGTACCACTAGTAGAAAATGGGCCTTCAGTCCCGGTTCCAGAGGGCCTTTAGTCCCGGTTCTGGAACCGGGACAAAACGATCGGGACTAAAGCCCCCCCCCCCCTTTAGTCCCGGTTGCATTACGAACCGGGACTAAAGGCCCTCCACGTGGCCACTGTCTGGGGCGGGGGATGGAGGACCTTTAGTCCCGGTTGGTGTTACCAACCGGGACTAAAGGTAACCAACCGGGACTAAAGGCTCCACCTTTAGTCCCGGTTGGTAACACCAACCGAGACTAAAGGAATTATTTTGATCCCGGTTGGTAACACCAACCGAGTCCCTGTTGGTAACACCAACCGGGACTAAAGGAATTATTTTGAAAAAAAAAATTGAATTTTTTTAATATTTTTTGATTTGTTTTTAACTTTTATTCCAATTTTCAAATCTTTGAATTATTTGACAATTTAATCTCTAATCACCCCTCCTCACTGCTCCAGCGTGGAGCACTCATTCCAAATCGTCTAACTTCCCGGCCGGTCACCCATCCTCTCACTGCTCTAGCCCCAGCACGCTTAACTTCCTGGTTCTATCGCCCCTAGTTTTCAAGTCTGCACTTGTTGTTTTCCTAACAATAGTAAGCTATCAATCCTATTAACCCTTAGGTCTTGATGTCACATGATTTACTTTTTTGAATTCCAAACAATGATTAACAAACAACAATGATTAATTTAAAAACTCAAAAAAACTTCAAAAAAAGGCAAAATTTTCAAAAAAACTCAAAAAACAAAAAAAAAATCCAAAATAATACAAAAAGTTCAAAATAAAATAAGTAATAATAATATTGAATTTCAATGAAAATAAAATAAGTAATAAAATAAGAATCTTTATGCGGAATTCAATTATTAATTTTAAAACTCAAAAATTTCAAAAATTTCAAAAAAACTCCAAAAACTAAAAAAAATCAAAAATTCCAAAACAATATAAAAAGTTCAAAAATTCCAAAAAATGTCAAAAAATTTGAAAAAAATCAAAAAAAATAAAAAAATTCAAAACCCTAAACCCGGGACTTAAAACGTCCGAAACTCTATTCTAAATAGTAAACACTAAAGGTTCAAACCCTAAAACCTAACCCTAAACTTGGAAATCTAAACCCTAGCCCTAAACCCTAAAACATCTAAAATGTCCAAAAACTCTATTTTTCCTTTGGAATTTTGTGATTTTAAAAATTCTCGAAACCCCTAAACCCGAGACTTAAAACGTCCGAAACTCTATTCTAAACAGTAAAACTAAAGGTTCAAACCCTAAACTTGGAAATCTAAACCCTAGCCCTAAACCCTAAAACGTCTAAAACGTCCAAAAACTCTATTTTCCCTTTGGAATTTTGTGATTTTAAAAAATTCTCGAAATGGAAAACTAGTTGTTTCTTCGGATGGAACTTATTTTTCTGCAAATTTTGATATATTATTTGTATTTTTCTGAATTAGAATGATTTAGTTATGATTTTTTTAGGATCAATGTGGTAAAAGGGAAAAAAAAAAGAGGACCTCCACGTGCCAGACCTTTAGTCCCGGTTGGTGTCTCCAACCGGGACTAAAGGCCTCCACGTGGCTGCGCTGGGCTGGAGGACCTTTAGTCCCGGTTGGTCCCGTTCGACCCGGGACTAAAGCCTGCCGTACCCGCGCGGGGTCAGTAGCCGTTGGAACCGGGACTAATGGGCACATTAGTCCCGGGCCCCAACACGACCGGGACTAAAGGCCATATCCGGTTTGGACGAAAGGCCCTTTTTCTACTAGTTACTATGGTCCTTCCATATTATTCGGAAAGTAGGAAACACTGCGGACGCAGATTTTTAGAGCACCTGCACCCAGGCCCTTTTATCCTGACTCTCCAATATCGCTTTAAGATCCGTGCGACACAATTAACTTTTTACATGAAAGTTTCTCTTTTTTGTTTCTCTCATATAGAACATGTCTTGAAGTTCAAACCTTTGCAGCGCGGCAAAGCTTTCTAACTAGAATCTAGGATAAATCTTTCAGAATTTTTTGTCCGACATAAATACTAAAAATAAGATTTTTTAATCAAACAAAACTTATTTTGTATATTTATGTTGGACCAAAAAATCTAAAATTTTTATCCTAGATTCTAGTTAGAAAGCTTTGATGTTCTGCAAAGGTTTGAACTTCAAGACATGTTCTATATGAGAGAAACAAAAAAGAGAAATGTATTTGCACGGATCGCGATTGCATGGATGGATGGCTAGGATAGAAGGGCCTGGGTGCAGGTGCTCTAAAATATGTTTTCGGAAACACTGCTTAGCACTTTCCTGAAGACATCAAGATACACCTTGTGCTCCATGTTAGCCAGCTCAAGTAACACATTTGTTCACGTGCAATTCCCAGCCCATACCTGCCTATTGTAAATCCTGATGGTACCCTGAAGACTGCTCCAGGTACTGTCCTTGAAGTGAGCCAAGTACCTCGTCACAATGGTCCAGAGGATGCACCCTTGGAAGATGCAGACTACATCAAGTACACTTTCCCAACATTCTCCCCTTCGAAGAAGAACGGCGTCGTGAAGCTCAAACGCCGTGAGGACACGTCGAGTTTCAAGGAGGGAGCTATGTCAGGCCCATGCCTGAACCTGAAGACTGTTGATATACACCTGCATACCTACTCATTCAGTTATCGGACGACCCTCCTTGATCCTCCCCAGCGCATAGTCTCTCTACGGCCAAGATCGTCTCAAGCCATTACTACTCACCGTTTACCATTGTCGTTACTATAGTTGTTTTCACTGTAGTTAAATTCGCGCCTATATAACGGCTGGGCTGTAGCTGATGTGAGACATCGATCTTCTTATCGCCTGCCTAATGGCTGCTATATAAATATACTTGCAGAAATATATGAAAATGGCCATTCTCGATTCGCCTTGACTATAGAAAATCTTCCCCAAATCCGAGTTCATGCACGCCCCGCCCATCCTATCAGGCGTTTTTTATTTTTGTTTGATATACAAGCCATCAAGCGTGTTGGTTGTCACTTGTCACGCAAATGTGCAAACTGAAGAGCAAACAACACTTCACGATGGACACTCATACATGGAAAATTCAGCTGCTCCTGGTCATGGCGTGGTCGTGGAAAATACGCACGCACGAACTAGCCCTGTCGCCGTGCACGTAGGATCCGCCCCCGTCTAGACACGCGCTGGATTCACCCTGGCCGCCGCACAACAAGGATCCACCCGCCCGTCGCGCGGGCCTAGGATCCATGCCCACTGCCACGAGCTAGATTCGCGGCAAAAACTATAAAATTGACTTGAGAACGAAAAGAATTCACAAACTGAATTGTATTTAAAAAAATTTCACCCAGCTGGCCCTTTTGTGCAGCGCCCGACAGTCAGGCGCTGCACTGCACTATGCAGCGCCTAACTATCAGGCGCTGCACGCCTGGCCAGCGTGGCACATTTGGGCCCACACCGAGCAGTGCAGCGCCTTGGAGCTAGACGCTACACATGTAATGTGCAGCGCCTAGCTCTTAGGCGCTGCACATTCTGTTAGTAGTTGGTAGGCTGGCCCCCTCCCTCACCCCTCCCTCCCTCCCACACATCCCCAACCCCCAACCCCACACCCTCTCTTCATGGAGATCAACTTCATTGTCATCGTCCTCATACTCATCATTCTCCTCTTGCAAAGCTTCATTTTTGTTGTTTGAAATCGGGCTCAATGTTGGTCTCACTTGTTGAGTCAAAAGAGGTTCACTCATTTCATCTTGGTTCATGGGTGGGGGACTACTAGCAACCAACGGGGAGGCGTTCCGGTTCAAGTCCAAATGCAAACTAGACTCAACCTTCTTCGTAGCAAATAACTCAAGAGCCTTGTCTAGTGATTCGGCCACCGTCTCCTTGTATGCAATCCAACGTTGTTCGGAGTTCACACGCATGATCTTCCAACGGATGTGCATTCCAAAACCCACATTATGCCTTCCCTCCAAATCAACGATATCACTTGGGTCCATCCAATTCAAATCTTTCCTAACTTGTTCTAAGATCTCGGCATAGCTAGGACTACTCTCAAACACCATGTCAAGCTCATCCGGGTCTAGTTCAATATTGCCTTTCAAAAAGGCGTCTTTGTCCACATAATGAACATAAACACATGTTCTTCCCATCCCTAAAATAATTAAAACAACACAATGAAAAATATATTTCATAAGTAGTCATGCCAATATTAACTCAAAATCCATAGCCCTAACATAGATATCGAACAATAACCCCAATCCCAACTTAACAACAACCATAACCATAACCCTAACCCTAACACAGTTCAGTTTGTGAATTCTTTTCGTCCTGAAGTCAATTTTATCGTTTTTGCCTAGATTCGCTACGGCAGCCACGTGCTCTAGATACACCCCTATGCCCTATCTAGTCCTAGTTTGTGAGCGGGGAGGGTGGACTCAATTCCTTGCATTGTCGCCGCTTGTTCAAGCCCCCATTTTGCAAAGACTCTTAACCATCATTTATCATGTTAACCAATATTTGTTTCTACAATTAACTATTGTCCTACAAATTTGATCTAATGATATGTGCAACAAATGAATCATGAATGCAAATGTCAAAGGGGCAAAGATTATACCGGGTCTTGTTCGGGCGTTTCGTCGAACAACAGGTGGGCATGCTCGGAGCCGGCATTGCCCGACGTCGCCCAATGCCTTTGGCGTCACGATGAGTCGGCCATCATTTCCGCGTCGGGGGCATCTTCCAGAGACCTCAAATCCAGGAGGCTCGTCCAGTGGGAGGGCGGAACGGAGTCGGGCTCTGCCGAATAGTTGTTTTTCCTCGCGGCCACGGCGAAAGGATTGGTCAGTGTTGCCACACCGCTCATGCCAAAGTCCATGTCCTCATCACCGGCCATCTCCGCAGCTACCTTCTCTGCCGTTTCACGCTCGCACTGCCGCCGGTGGCGGTCCTTTCGGCCAAGGCTCGCCACCTTGCAAGAAACTGTGACACCCGGGAGCCCGACCGATTCCGCCAAGGCATCATCTGTGCCGATGGTGGTGGACAGGGTTGTCGGCGACGACATCAGCAACGGTGGACGAGGACGACTACACGTATGACGAGCAAGGGAGGGGTGGGCGGCTGAGCGGACGCGGACGCGGGAAATGGAGGACGAGGCGGGAGGAGTGTGGTCGAATTGATGGACTAGTCAATTTTGAGAGGATTTGGGATGGGTCTGGCTTGTCCAAGACGACGCGGCGGGCGCGTCCGGACGTCCTCATATCCGCCACAGTTATGGACCGGGTGTGGGGAGTGCCGATCAACCCAGGCGTTTGGGCCGGATTTGCCAGGCCCGATTGGGTGACTCTTTCATGTCCAGACAGTGACCGGGCAGACCGCCTAGATGTTTGCGGCGGATATGGAGGCTCCAGTTATAGATGCTCTAAGGTGTATGCAAGTGCATGCAAGCGAAGAGCAAGTTGCACCAAATGTACACGTAACAAAATTATTGTTTTTTTAAACTTTAGTTGCATTGCAAACTGGCATTTTTTTTTAAATAAACTGGTATTTTCAGATTGAAATGCAGACAAGATAACAAGAGTTTCTTCATTTGTAGTAGAGGTTCAATATGCATTTCATCATCTTTGTTGAACACGGTTGGGAAGGTAGAGATGCAGACACTATAAGAAAACAAGCAGCAGCCTGAGCACCATCTGATCAAGTGCAGTCAAAGTCCAAGGTTCATCAGAATCATTCCTACAGTGACAACAAAACAAGATCTATTGATCTAAAGAAAGAACCTTGAAGAAAATAAACATTATCTAGTATCAACAATACAATCCAGCATTTGTATTTATTGAAATACATAGAAGTATATCGAACAAGGATCATATCTCTTCCAACTTTGTGCGTGGCTGTCTATGCCAACGCACAGGCTCTCTGCAGCTCTACTGTGGCTGGCAGGTGGGCCTGTGTTTTTGCCTGCTGGCGTTGTTTCCTGAGTCGTGTTAAGTGACTGCTTTCTCGCGCCTCCTGTCCGCTGCGTGGCAGGTTGTGGCCTTGTGGAGCATCAGCTTCAGCTGCGTGTGTGAGGGCATGCACAACAACAATGCACAATCGCCGGCGGTGCGAGATCGCCAGGACCTTGTGCGGCACGGTGATGAACAGCTACTGGAGCTTGGAGAACGATGCATACGTCCTCGATCTGGATGTCACATCGGGCCATCGGCGGCCAAACGCCCCTCCAACCCCGCCGGCGTCCTCGAATAGGTGCGCAGGGGCTTCGTCAACGCCGCCGCCGCCGCCATAAAATTGCTGGCCAGGGTCGGCCGCGAGGGGCAGAACGACTTGGTTTGCACCATGCTCTGAAATTCCGCTCGTCATGGTTGCTTTGTTTGCTTGGGCCGGTGGAGATGGCGGAGATGCAACCATGCAGGGAAAACCCTATTCGCCGCTCTCTGCGGCGAACTGTAGGGCAATCGCACAGTGCAGCGATGTGAGTGACCAACATGGGCCCGCCCACTTCCTGATTTACACAGTGTGGCCAACCTGTTTTGGGAACCTTCTACAAGTCACTGAACCGGTTTTTTTCATGTGTTGTTTCTTTTTGGTTTTTTCGGTTTTCTATAGTTTTTTATTTTTTATTTTTCGTTTTTCCTTTCCCTTTTTCGTTTTATTTTTCTTTTTTCTGTCTGTTTTTCTTTTCTTCAAGTTTATTTTCCATTTTAAAAAATGTTCATAAATTTTAAAAATGATTGCATTTTTCGAAAATTTGTTCAATTTTTTTTAAAAAAAATCCTGTTTCTGAATTTTGTTCGAAAACATAAAAAAAGATTAGAATTTTGAAAATTGTTCGTATTTTTTAATTTTTGTTCACAAACTCAAAAAATGTTCCAGTTATCAAAATTTGTGCAGAAATTGAAGACAATTCATGTTATTAAAATTTGTTCATGAATTCAAAAAATGTTTGAGGAATTTCAAAAAATGTTCGCATTTTCAAAAAATATTTCATAATTTCGAAAAATGTTTGGGAATTTGTTCCCAAATTCAAAAACTGTTGACATATTAAAAAAATGATCATTTTTTCTATTTCTATTTTATTTTCTTCTTTTTTGTTTCTTTTAATTGTAAATTTAGAAAATTGTTGAAAAATTCAAATTTTGTTTGTGTTTCCAAAATTTGTTCATTATTTTGAAAATTGTTCGCATTCTTCAAAAATTGAAAGTTTCAAAAATTGTTCGTGTTTTACGAAAAAATTCGAAGCTATAGAAAAATGTCTTCATTTTCAATATTATTTCATATATACAAAAAACATATCACATTTACAAAATTGTTCGGGTTATTCAAATTGTTCTTAGTTTCAAAATTTTGTTCTAAATTTGCAAAAATTGTTCCTATTTTTAATTTTTGTTCACCAATTGAATAAAATCACATTTTTAAAAATAGTTCTGGATTCCAAAATTTGTTCCCGTATTCAATTTTTGTTCACCATTTTTTTTTTGCATTTTAAAAAATGTTCTGAAAATTTTCAAAAATGTTTGCATTTTAAGAATTGTTCCACATTTCAAAAGATGTACCCTTTTTCAAGTCTTTGTTTACAAATTCAAAAAATGTTCGGAAATTTTAAAATTTCAATGCAGTTTAAAAGATGTTCTGAAATTTAAAGCCTTGTTCACATTTGTCAAAAATTATCCGGAATTTCAAAAAAGTGTTTGAAATTTTGTTAAGTAATGTTCCCACTGCTGTTAGTTATTTGAAGCTCGCGCTACGCTTTTGTCAGCAGCACATAGTAGTTGGACCGGCTAGTTAGGTGATTGCACAAACACGAGATCTACAGTTCGAATCTCCACTCGCACGCCCCTTTTTTGGCGCATTTTCCTCCCGACCGCTAGCTCCGGTTCAGCCCCAATGGGCCAGCCCAGTCGGGGCGCGCCCTGTGCGAAGGGACATCCATTTGACGCAGAATGCGGCAAATAGGAGCTCCCACCATGCAGTGCAGACGTACGGCACCTTCCGTTGGGCCACAGCAATGATTTCAAGGAGTAGAATACACCGGCCCTTGGGTTTGTAAGTTCGAATTTTCTTTTTTTTGAGGCACTAGTTTTGGGAATTCCCTATGCGCCGCTCGTTTTGTCGAACTGTCGACGCAACACACAGGCGTAGCACACAAAGCACGAGATCTGGGCCGGCCCAATTTAGAGCGTGACCACAGGTGGGTGCCAACCGGTTTTGGGAACCTTCTAGAAGGTTCCTGAACCGAGTTTTGCCGTTTATTTTCTTCTACTGGTTCTTTCGGGTTTTCTTCTCTGTTCTTTCTCTTTTCTTTTCTTTTTTTCGTTTTCTTTGGTTCTTTGTTTCTTTTTTTTCTTTTTCTTTTATTTTTTGTTTATTTTTTTCCTTTTTATTTTTAAGCTTTTTACAAAATTTAAAATATTGTTCCAAATTTTCAGAAATGTTCTTGTTTTCTAAATTTGTTCACATTTTTAAAATAATGTTCGCATTTTCAAAAATGTTCCTGTTTTTCACATTTTTGGTCATAATTCAGAAAAAATTCAAAAAATCCAAATTTTGATCACATTTTCAAAACAAATTAGCAATTTCCAAAAATGTGTGGAATTTTGAAATTTGTTCATGTTTTCAAAAAATGTTTGGAGTTTTCGAATTTTGTTCATGTTCTAAAAAATGTTTGAAAATTTCAAATTATGTTCACATTTTTTAAAAATGTTCGCAATGTTAAGAAATATTCAGAATTTCCAAAGAAAGTCACTCGAAAAATGTTTGCAGTTTCAATATTTTGTTCGTGTTTTCAAAAATTGTTCGCATTTTTAAATCAATGTTCGGAATTTTAAATTATGTTTGTGTTTCAAAAAAGGTTTACAGTTTCAAATTTCATTCATGTTTCTAAAAAATGTTTGGAATTTGTAAATTTGTTTGTGTTTTCAAAAAGTTTGGAGTTTCAAAATTTGTTCAGAATTTAAATTTTTTGTTCTCAGTTTTGAAATTTTGTTCCAAATTTTTCAAAGATTGTTCGTGTTTTCAAAAAATTATTTGCATTTTCAAAAGAAATTGGAATTTAATAAATTGTAGGTGTTTCTTAAATTTTTTGAGTAATGTTGAGTTACGCTCCTTGTCTTTTGTTCTTTATATTTCGCGCTACCCATATGTCACAACCAATTTGTTAGTTCGACTGGCTAGCGAGGTTCCAACCTCTACAGAGGCTCCGTGGATCGAATCCTGGCTCTCACATATATACTTTTCAGCATTTTTGTGCCCGAGCATACGCTAAGGGTTTGACCCCAATGGGCCGGCCCAATCGGGCGCCCTCTGTGCGAAGAGGCGACTATTTGCCGCAGAATGCGGCAAATAGGAGCTCCCCTAGTTTTGTCTAGAGATGACATGTAAGAGTACTACAGAGAAATGTCGTCAACGGTTCGTGTAGAGAAGTCCTTGGCATGGTGCATTCGCTAGCCCATGGGCCCGCTAGTACGGTTAGAGTTGGTTGTCTTTGCGTTTTGTCTAGGGACCTCCTATTGCGCGCCTTTAGCGCCAAGCAAGGGAACTGGCGCCCGCTACAGCGGCTGGATGGGCCGGCCCACGATCGCACAACGCGAAAAAAGACTACCAAAAATAGCTCACGACTGGGATTCGATCTCGCGCCCTCGCGCTTCTAGGCGGAGAGGCTAACCACAGGACCAGCTAACTGCTAGTGAATATTAACAACGCGAAATGTTTAAAGAATAAAAACGTAGACGCGCTATTTATTGCGCATTACACTGTAGCATTTATATTTTTCCAATTATTTGAAAACATGTTCACATATTATTGATGAAGTTCATGAGCATGCAAAAAAAGTTCGCGTATTCAAAAAATAGTTCACCAAGTCGAAAAAGTTCATGTATTCAAAAAAAAGTTCACGAATTCAAAAGAAGTTCATCGATTTTAAAAAAAGTTCATCGAATTTGAAAAAAAGTTCATCGATTTGAAAAAAGTTCATCGATTTTGAAAAAAAAGTTCATTGAATATGAAAAAAGTCCATCGATTTCAAAAAAAGTTCATCGAATCTGAAAAAAGTTCATCGAAGTTGAAAAAGTTCATAAAATTTGAAAAATAGTTCAACGAATTTGAAAAAAAGTTCATCAAGTTTGAAAAAAAGTTCATCGAATTATAAAAAAGTTCATCAACTTTCAAAAAAAGTTCATCAAAAAATGAAATTAGGTCATCGATTTGAAGAAAAAAGTTCATCAATTTTAAAAAAAGTTCGTTGAATTCGAAAAGAAGTTCATCGGAAAATGAAAAAAGTTCATCGATTTGAAAAGAGTTCACTAATTTAATTTTTTTCATCGAAGTAAGAAGAAAAAAAAATAGAAAAGGAAAATAAAAAAAGGAAAAGGAAAAAAGAAAGAAGAAAGAAGAAAAGGCCGGAAGAGATACAATGTATCAGATCTGTCACAGTGGCCGAGTGGTAAGTGCGGTGTACGTTGAGGCGAGAGGTCGCTGGTTCGATTCTCACCGAACACACGTTCGCAGTTTTTTTGTGTGTTTTCAACAGAAAAAACAAAGATGGGCCGAGCCCAACTAGCTGCGTCTTCAGGCGCCCGTTTGTGAACGGGCGCTTAAGCGCCGAATAGGATCCGCCTTTTGTCTAGGCCGGTGGTGCCATGCTGTGCCTCGGTCTCCCAGTTATTACTCGCGCTGCCGTTATCTGAGAAATTAGGTCCCCTCGCCTCTGACTGCCATCTTGGCACTCGGAGGTGGGGGACTTTGGATCTTCAAGACCTCTATGTTCTTCGTCAACATCTAGTGATCATCATAGTTTTGTGATAATAAATTTCCTCTTGTTCTTATGGCGGTGCCATGAGGTTAAAGAGTTTTCTGTCCTCGCAGATCCGATTATTTGAATCTGATGAGTTTATGCTGTGTCAAGCTTTTTTTTGTTGGTCTGATTCTTTGTGGAGGTGAAATCTTTCATCAACATCATGATGAAGATACAGTGATTCGACGGCCTGCACTTCTAGGGGATCATCCCAGGCCCAAGTACGTTCATCGATCAAGGCTTCCTATCTTTTTGGATGGGCGACTCAAGTCGCTTTCAAAAACCATTATTGGTAATGTTCGTGCGGGTGAAAGAGTGACAACATCATTGCTCCAGTCCAATTGCAGCCTCTTTACCGAAGTTCTTGGAGTATTTCTTCGAGCAGAGATTGATACCATGAAGAAGGTGTTTTCAAGAGATTTCATTGTAATTCTTACTCATAGGAGTTACTTTGTATTTTCTTGGATCTTAGGTCCAAATCAATGTACCTGTAATTGTTATGAGTATGAATAAAATTACTGGTGTTTCTAAAAAATAAAGTTATTACGGCAACCTTTCTCAAAAAAAAAAGTTATTAAGGCAACCATGAGAGGAACATAGATAAACGGAGCTCGGGCTCTCCCTCAAAAAAAAAAGGAGCTCGGGCTCTCCATGGAACCTGCATTTCAAAAAATTCAAATAAGTTTGAATGCTTTTTTTTTTTCAAAATACACATGTATATAGAAATGTGTACTACATGATTGGAAAGTTTCATTGTGAAACACGTTTTGATGTGATCTAAACACACAAAAAAAAACAATGAATTCTAGCACATGTACTATTCACTACGAAAATCCATGTTTTTTTTTGTAAATCACGTCAAAACATATTTCATCATTAAAATTTACAATCACGAAGTATACACCCTATGTATATGTGTAAAAAATTTCAAAAGTATTAAAACTTAAAAAAAGTTGATTTTTATTGTACAATATGAGCTCAGGGAGCCAAAAACCTTCATTCGGATAATACAGACCATTAATCCATTATGTAGGCAACCAGCGGCACCATGACAACATTCAAGCAAAAAACATGACAAAACAATGTGTACCTCAGACAGATAGACATTATTCAAGACAATACGTGAAGACCATGTAGCACACATGCATTCACACCTAACAGACATTAACGTCAAATAAACACACAGACCAATCCACGACCCATATTGACCATCTATCATCATCAAGAAAAAGGAGATATGGTACGCGCGCATCCGATCCAACCCACCACGAATGGCACACGGCCTAAGCCCATCTACAATCATATGCGAAGAACACCAACTATAGTGGGGCATGGCACTGGTACCAAGTGTTCAATCTATTTAGATATGGAAGCAAGCAATTCCTGTATAATGCAATATGTGGCTAGCTAAACCTGAATGGTCTCTACTGAACTGAAATCTGGACATCTGTGGTTCCTAGTGCAGCACTTTGCCTAACCAAACACTGATTGATTCCCTTTTCTCAAAACTGAAGCACATAATACGGAAGCAAGCAAATTATGTTTGACTTTACAAGATTTCAAAGAGGAAGAGATTGCTATGAGCCTATGACTGGAGTGTAAACTGACAATATTTTCTGGTATGGTGCAAGCTTGAAAGGATCAGAAATACTGAAATGCATTCAGTGAGACTTTGACTCTTCATCAGAAGCCATTTCATGCTCTCGCAAACTGATGAATGGGTAGGTCAGTAGTCACGGTAAATGTTTATCCGTATTCGACTGCTCTACCTACCAACAAAAGCAGATTTTAAGATGTTGCTAGCTGGCACAGTTTGATCTTCGGATACAATACTATAATACTGGATTTTAAGATAATTTTTCAGATGTAATAAAAGGTAACAACAAATGTGGTAAACTCCTAGATCCACAACATAACATCACACATCCTACTAGACAACTAACAGATCACACAATTCATTATAACATGGAAAAATGCTTAGCATCATACTAGGAACACAAGTAACCTGCGAAGCAACAGAAATATATGTCTAGTCCAACGCGCTGCAAACTCATATAAGCAGAACTATAAAACATAAACACAGAGGCAGGACTGTAGAAAAAAGATGAGATAAAAAGGACTCTAGTTAAGCTGTACAATTGAGTTGAGCTGGAGTTCCTGCTTCATGATCTTATAATAGCCTTACAAACCCGTGATATATATGATACAGAGGCAGATAAATGGTACTGTGGGATTGATTTTCTCCTATTAGCAACTATGGCTGCTGTTCAATTTACATAATCATCCTTTTGACAGAAATTAAGAACACTTAACACTTAATATTAACTAATGGTGCAAAAAACATACTGAAAGTAAGTTTGAGGTGCATATAATGAAAATGAATATATTTCATAATGAATGGTATGAAGACCACAAGAAATTCATGGCTAATTCCTGAACACTTTTCTTTATATCGATTTGCACGGTTGTGTCCCAAATCAGTGGTTTTGTACTTTATGAGCAAAATGTTGCGTGCTAGTCATTTTGAAGTTAAAGACATACACCTAAGGAAAAGGGTGTGACTAAATTAGACCAACGATCGTGATAATCACAAGGAAGTAACCTATAAAATGTAACCAAATATGCATCAAGAAAGCCGGTGAAAAAATGAGATAAAAAACAATCCAGAGAAAACAAAGAGATGAATGAACTTTGTGCATTTGGAAGCTCTGCAGCAACTCAATGGAAGGTGGCATGCGGTGCTATTTAAGCAAATGTTGCACCAACCAACCGAACTTAATCATTCAGCCATGAGAGAGTTCGGTGTAGGAGATGAAAAGAAAAGAAATTATAAACAAGCTCAAAGCTAATAGCAATGCTTATCATTAGCTTTTCTCTGCTTCCAGATATGCAGCAAATGCAATCATCTCCTAGCAGCTACAGCTAGCTCTACAACCATATCATTAATTACAGTTAACTTAAGTTTCTTAAGAACGAGCACGCGTGTAAAATGGTCTCAGTTTGTTTATAATTATAAGCTGAAACAAACTCAGGCAAGCTTAATTTAGCTAGCTGCAACAACTACAGTAGTTAAGAATCTATAGTAGCCTGTTATGGAGAGCTATGCTACAAATCAAATGAAAAGAAATCTGCAGCATAGACTTCAACTTGGTTTGATAGATTTAATTACCAAACAACATGCTAATAAACAAATTCTAACTCCAAGACATCACTGCCTTAATCAAACCAGGTATGATTAGTCAGATAAAGACACTTGGGAGTTAGGACGGCGCAGTAGCAACAGAGTCTGGATAGGAAAATAATTAAAAACGCAACCGATATGAAAGGCACAAAAAATACATGCATGCATCACAGAGAGGGTCTAAAATACATGCACAAAAAATTAGCCGACACAATAGGGTGAGCACAATGGAAAAAGAGGGGAAAAAAGAAAGAACGGAAAAGAGAACCAAAGGTTAACATAACAGATATACATGCAATATTGTGTGCCATAATAAATTAAAAGTCAAAACAACTACATTCCATGAGAACAACAAATCAGATGACTGCAGGATGCAAAGATTCTGTTCCAGTGTATTCTTTCCAATTAAAAAACTATCTAGCAGACACTAGATGATAGCAGAAACAATTTAAACTGACAATAAATGCTTGCAAATAATTACATCCGGATCAGATCGTGCATTTGCTAAAAATATCCAAGACGACCACATCATGCCCAAATGTGACTGGTCCTACTCTTTGGCAGCTTCAAATTGAAGTTGGAGCGGCCTAAGAAAACTAGGATCATATTTATGGTGCAGTTTCCAAGTTTCTATCACCTTATTGGTATAGAAATGCAGGTTCACCAAAAACTATGTACATCAAGGTCACTGAAGCATCTTCTAATAATGTTCATCACATTACTGTAGTAAATTTCTATCCAACTTTGTCCAGTGTCCACCCTTAAACATCTGTGATACTAATCCATACACTTAAACAACTAATTATGCAACATGCAGTAGCCCAGGGGAGCAAGGCCAACTAATCATGCATGCCCATTTCAGACTTGAACCAGTGTCCAGTTAACCACTAACTTACTGTAACCAATGACAGACATGAACACTAACTTACTGTAACTAGAAAACCAGACTTTCAAAGATCTGACAGAAACACCAGCTTCTTGTGTGAACGCCAAGCAACTGTGCCCACAAACTTCAGTAGTTACCACTAACTTGACATGAACACTAACTTCAGTAGTTACCACTAACTTCAGACTTGACAGTAAAGACCAAAATTTCAGACTTGACAGTAAAAATTTCAGACTTGCAGAGCACTTGGGCACGAGGTCGATGAGCACGAGGAGGACCTGGAGGAGGAGGAGCCTGGGATGTTGAGGAGGAGCCGTCGTCGTCGTCTTCCCCATGCCGTCGTCGTCGGTGAGTCGCCGAAGATGTTGAGGAGGGCCTCTTTTTACGCTTGGAAGGCACAGACAGAAAATATAGCACTAGCATTTATCACAAATGTTTCTTTAGCACTGCATTTCTTTGTCATCAGCATAAAACTTTAGCACAAAACATTTCTTATTGATAAACTTTAGCACAGAACATTTCTTTGTCATCAGCATAGCACTGCATTATCCAAGAGTAGCACAAAACATGTCTTTGTCACAAATGTTTACTCTATTTAGATTGAATTCAGTCTGAGTATTTATCAGAGAACAATTCAGAGAGCCAATCAATCTTATGGCAGCAACAGCAAGATAACAGGGCCGAGGAGGAGCAAACCTTGGGGTTGGTGTGTTTGGCGGTGGATTCTCAGAGCGGCAGGCCCTCGGCGCCGGTCCTCCAGTTCCAACTGGCCGCCCCCTTGCCGCTACCCTCCCGCCGCCGGCGTAGCCGGACCTGGCGAGATCCACCTGGTCAGGAGCTAAAAATGGGGGCAAGGGAAAGGTGGTGTGGGGGAGAAATGAAGGGGGCCAGGTAGCCGCAGCTTGCCTTGAGGTGGTGGTGCTGGATGCTGAGCGCGACGAAGGCGGCCATGTAGCCACGGCTGCAGGAGACGAGCTCCTCGCCTGACGACCGGCAGCAGCAGCCCCTGGCAGTGGCAGGCGACCGACAAAAGCAGCTCCGGGAAGGCGACCGGCAGAAGCAGCTCTGTCGCGCCATCTTGGTAGTCCCCGTCGCAGATTGAGCACCGCCGCTGCAGATCGGAGAGCCGGAGGGGGGGGGGGAAATCCCATTTTCGGGACGATGTGGAGGGACAGGGCGAGAGAGAGCACCGGCGACGCGTGCGAGGCGGCGAGGGAGAGGGCGCCGGCGCGGGGGAGGGAGAGGAGGCGCAGGGGAGCTCAGCGGCTCGGCGTCGTGGAGGGGAGCGGCGCAAAGTCTTTGAGCTGCGGGGAGGGGAGCGGCGCAACGTCGTGGAGCTGCGGGGGGAGCGGCAACGCTGGTTTAGTCCCACATCGGCTGGCGAGGTTGAGCAGGACCAGCTTATAACCCCCGCGCTGTTACCAGACTTGTCCCTTCGGGGACACCCGGTAAATTGGAATGATATAAAAAACAGCATCTTAGTTGCATGCAACAGGATGAACGCGGTGTAACATTTTTTTTTACATAAAGGTCCTCATAATTCTTATTTTCAGATTCAAAATTTTAGGATTTCACGCGCCATCTTTTCAGCCCCTCACGTATACTACTATTTTTTCAGATCCAGATTTCACGCGCCATCTTTTCAGCCCCTCACGTATACTACTATTTTTATTGAAAGGTCCTCATATTTTCATTTCCATCTTTTCAGATCCTTACAGCTACCAATTTTTTTGGTGATTACACTTTTTTTGCCCCTCACGAGTTCTACTGCTTTACATAAGAGTCCTCGTAGTTCTTATTTTCAGATCCAAAATTTTAGGATTTCACGCGCCATCTTTTCATCCCCTCACGTATACTACTATTTTTATTAAAAGGTCCTCATATTTTCATTTCCATCTTTTCAGATCCTTATAGCTACCAAATTTAGGGTAGTAGGTTAACTGCCAATTTTTACTCTTGAACAAAAAGTTATAGTGACTGGTGTGATGATCTTGTGTTTTTTGGGAGAGATTTTCTAATTTTGTCGGTGCAAAATCGTAGTCATGTATATCTCTAATAAATAACATGTATGAACATACTAGTTTAATATTATTAGTTGTGCTTTGGTTTGACAGAGAGGTGCCATTTTGAAGTTGGATAAGCAAGATTTTACAAAAAGGTCCTCATAGTTCTCATTTCCATATTTTCAGATCCAAAATTTTAGGATTTCACGCCCTATCTTTTCAGCCCCTCACGTTGATATGAACAAGGGTGTCTCGATCTTCCGAAAGGTTCTGATAACTCTCGATTTGGTGGAAACTTGACACAACTCAATCCGGCTCCCGAACAACACGTTCTGAACCCCGCAATCGCAGCACCACGTCTCCTCTGGTTATCGACCGGCGTTGCACGGTCGACCTCGCCAAGAAGGCTAATCCCTACTTGCGAATCGAAGAACACAAGCAAGAACGAGAAAGAATGCAACCAAATTGCAGATGTATGATTAATCTCACGAAGTTGGGGTCTCACAAACCGACGAACGGCGAAACTGTTCTTGACAGAATAATCTAAGCAAAATCCAACCCTAACCTAAGCACCGGCGGCTATAAATATGGTCTAGGGTTAACCAAGGACCCTCTGGTCACGCCCCTAATTGGGCTCAAAAAGATACATGGCCCAAAGTCCAAAAACGGTGGCGCAGCACCGAGACAGATTCTAGACGTCTTTTGTTTCGATGATTCCCGTTGATTCAGGAGGAATTTGACCATGGGACCAGCGCCATTGGAAAGGTTATCTTCTCAGCTATCCGTGTATATATAGAACGTCCAAAACCGAGCCCGTGTGCGACCTGGACAACCGTTTTAGTGCAGACTGCTCCTGGACTCCGAAACAGACTCGAAGTCAACTTTGTTTGGGCCTCCACCTTGACTTGGACGCCCTTGCTGGTCCTCTCCACCTCCAAGCCCCTCTCCAAGTATCTCCTGGTGCTCTCCATGGTTCCTAATCATAATATAATCATTAGGTAGCAATCTATTCTTAGGAACATATAAAGAAGTGCTTAGGAACGAGCTCACCTCTAAATTCAATTGTCGCACTCGAGCTCTAGTGATCGGTCCTTGTATATCCAGTGGAGTTTTGTGTGTATCGGAAGGAGTGATGTCCTCATCATCCTCCCCCTCTTGAATTGGAGTCATCCTCGACTCAAACTCATCCTCTTCTCCCAAATATGGCCTCAAATCTGAAATGTTAAAGGTGGGACTAACCCCAAACTCGGGAGGCAACTCAAGTTTATATGTGTTATCATTTATCTTGGCAAGTATTTTGAAAGGACCATCTGCTCTAGGCATCAACTTAGACTTTCTTAAATCTGGAAACCTATCCTTTCTCAAGTGCAACCACACCAAATCACCCGGTTCTAGTTTAACTTCTTGTCTACCTTTACTACCAGCAATTCTATACTTTTCATTCATTTTTTCAATATTGTTCTTTGTTGTCTCATGCATTTTCAAGATAAAATCAGCACGTTCTTTGGCATCATTGTGAATCCTCTCACTTGTAGGTAAAGGCAAGATATCAATAGGAGCATGGGGATTGAAACCATACACTACCTGAAAAGGACTTACCTTGGTGGTAGAATGTGTTGCCCGGTTGTATGCAAACTCCACATTAGGCAAACATTCTTCCCACATCTTCAATTTTTTCTTCAAAACAGCCCTCAACATGGTGCCCCAAGTGCGATTCACCACCTCAGTTTGCCCATCAGTTTGTGGGTGACAAGTTGTAGAAAACAACAATTTTGTACCCAACTTGTTCCATAGGGTGCGCCAAAAATGACTCAAGAATTTTGCATCACGATCTGAAACAATAGTAGAAGGCATACCATGCAAACGAACAATCTCTTTGAAAAAGAGGTCAGCAATATAAACAGCATCATCACTCTTATGACATGGTATAAAGTGTGCCATCTTAGAAAAACGATCCACCACAACAAAAATACTATCCCTTCCCCTCTTAGTCCTAGGCAATCCTAACACAAAATCCATAGAAATATCTGCCCAAGGAATAGAAGGAACAGGAAGAGGCATGTATAAATCATGTGGATTCAAGCGAGATTTAGCTTTTTGACATGTGGTGCAGCGAGCCACGAACCTCTCAACATCTCTCCTCATCTTTGGCCAAAAGAAATGTGTGGCCAGAACGTCCTCCGTCTTCTTCGCACTGAAATGACCCATCAATCCTCCTCCATGCGCCTCCTATAACAACAAAAGACGAACGGAACCAACTGGAATGCATAGACGGTTAGCTCTAAACAAAAACCCATCGTTAAGGACAAATTTATTCCATGTACGTCCCTCTCGACATTGCAGCAAAACATCTTTAAAGTCAGAATCAAGCGCATATTGTTCTTTTATTGACTCAAGTCCAAAAATCCGACAATCAAGTTGAGACAACAAAGTATATCATCTAGACAAAGCATCAGCAATCACATTATCCTTCCCTTTGTTGTGTTTGATGATATAAGGAAAAGATTCAATAAATTCAACCCACTTAGCATGCCTACGATTCAAATTATTTTGAGAGCGAAGATACTTAAGCGATTCATGATCAGAATGAATAACAAATTCTTTAGGCCACAAATAATGACTCCATGTTTCTAAAGAATGCACAAGTGCATACAATTCCTTATCATATGTGGAATAATTCAGAACAGGACCATGCAATTTTTCGCTAAAGTATGCAACGGGTTTACCATCTTGCATCAAAACACCACCAATGCCGACTCCACTAGCATCACATTCTAGCTCAAAAGTCTTACCAAAGTTAGGAAGTTGCAGCAATGGCGCGTGCGTAAGCTTGTCCTTCAAAGTGCCAAAGGACTCCTCTTGTGCCTTCCCCCAATGGAACGCCACACCCTTCTTCGTCAACTCATGCAGCGGTGCAGCAATGGTGCTAAAATCCTTGACGAAGCGGCGGTAGAAACCTGCAAGACCAAGAAAACTCCTCACCTGTGTGATAGCTTGGGGTACCGGCCAGCTCTGTATGGCGTCAATCTTCATCTCATCCACCTCAATTCCCTGTGGAGTAACAACGTAACCAAGAAAAGAGACTCGATCCGTGCAAAAAATGCACTTCTCAAGTTTACCAAACAAACGTGCATCCCTTAAAGCATTAAAAACAACACGTAAATGGCCCATATGTTCATCCAAAGACTTGCTGTAAATCAAAATATCATCAAAGTAAACCACCACAAATCTACCAATAAAAGCTCTTAAAACCTCATTCATTAAGCGCATGAAAGTGCTAGGTGCATTTGTCAAGCCAAAAGGCATTACCAGCCACTCATACAACCCAAATTTAGTTTTGAAAGTTGTTTTCCATTCATCTCCAAGTTTCATTCTAATTTGGTGGTAGCCACTACGCAAGTCAATCTTTGTGAAAATTATAGAACCACACAGCTCATCAAGCATGTTGTCTAACCTAGGAATAGGATGACAATACCGAATAGTAATATTATTGATGGCTCTACAATCAGCACACAGACGCCAAGTACCATCTTTCTTAGGAACCAAAAGTATAGGAACAGCACAAGGACTAAGGCTTTCATGTACATACCCGCGGTCCAAAAGGTCTTGGACTTGTCGCTGAATTTCCTTGGTCTCCTCGGGGTTGGTTCGATAGGCAGCACGATTTGGCAAAGTTGCGCCCGGAATCAAATCAATTTGATGCTCTATCCCTCTCATAGGTGGCAGCCCCAGGGGTATCTCAGCTGCAAAAATGTCCTCAAACTCCTGCAAAAGGTTAGTGACAGCAGGAGACAATGAACTAGCAATATCATCAAGCGAAAACAAAGCTCGTTTGCATATCAAAGCATAGCAAATATCATCATCAGAAATTTCAGCAAGGTCACATTTTGTTACAAGCATAACACCACCCTTCAATTTAATTCCCCCGGCCTTAGAAATAGGTGCAGGCTTATCCTTTTTAGGTGGAAAAACAGAATTAGCAACTTGCTGATTTTCAGATTTAACACCACTCAAACTAGCAGCTCTCTCTCTATCAGCTTGTACAATTTCAGCAGGGGTCAAAGGTACCAAAGTAATTTTCTGCCCTTTATGCACAAAAGTGTATTTATTACTTCTTCCATGGTGTGTAGCATCATTATCATGTTCCCAAGGTCGGCCCAACAAAAGTGAACAAGCTTGCATAGGTACGACATCACAATCAACATAATCAGCATAGGCACCAATGGAAAAAGGAACTCTGCATGTTTGTGTTACCTTAGCTTTTCCAGAGTCATTTAACCACTGAATATGGTATGGATGTGGATGTGGTCGTGTGCTCAAACCAAGCTTCTTGACCAGATCAGAACTCACCAAATTGTTGCAGCTTCCTCCATCAATGATAACACGTGCTCGTCAATTCTTGATGACGAAGAAAATCTGAAACAAGTTGTGGCATTGTAGCTTCTTAGGTTGCTGAATTTGTGTGCCGAGCACACGCTGAACAATAATGTTCATGTAGCCTGAAGTATCGGCGCCCTCAAGGACATGACCCTCATCATCGTCGTCGGCGGTGGCATCATCATCATTAGCATCATCCTCCACATCAGAGGTGCTGATATAACCTCCATCTTCGGTTGCCACATATGCCCATTGACTTGGGCAATCCTTCTGCATATGGCCACGTCCTTGGCAGCGGTGGCACTGAATACTGGAAGTGCGTCCCGTTGAGGCGACGGACGAAGCACTATTGGCGGGAACCTGCAAAGAATTTTTACCTGAATATGTAGGACATGCAGCAGGTGGTTTAGGTGCTGTAGTAACACGACTGGCTGAGGCAGAAGCTTGCTGGCCCGCTGTTAGGGGCACCCGGAAAGAGGATGGCTTAGGCAGTCCCGAAGGAGCCGTCGTGCATGGCGTGTAGGAGGCGTGGACGTTGCTCCTGTTCCGCTGCTCATGTCCCTGCAATTCCTTCTCTGCAAGCATAGCAAACTGGAACAACTGGTTGACAGTATGAAATTCTTTATAATCAACAATGTCCTGAATCTCACGCCTCAAACCCGAATAAAAATGACAAATGGAATCCTCAAGCCCCTCCACTATACCACAACGCGTCAAACCCTTTTGAAGCTCAGCATAGTAAACTTGTACAGATTTTTCTCCTTGTTCTAAACGCTGCAGTTTGTTATGCAAATCTCTATGATACGAAGGAGGAACAAAGCGATCACGCATAGCTACCTTAAGTCGTTCCCATGTATCAGGTAAAGCACCCTGTCCAACTAGCCCATTCCACCAAATAATAGCAAAGTCCTTAAACTCACTAGTAGCTAGTCAAACTCTATGTTGCTCAGGAACAAGGTGGGCATTAAACTTCTGTTCTACCATCATTTCCCAATCAAGGTAACCCTCAGCTTCATAACGACCCGAAAAAGATGGTATTGTTAATTTAATCTTAGCATAGGGATCATCGGGAGCATGATTATTATTCCCTTGATGACGGTGTTGGTTACCTGTACTACCCATACCTTGAGTGTTACGGCGAAGACGTCGCCGCAATCTTGCTTGTCGTGTAGCTGCTTGATCTATGTTCCCATTAGCATCATACACCGTGTCTTCTTGCATGTGTCCACCGGTGTTGCTGCCGGACACGTCGGCGTCATTGGTTGTTAAACAGGTTTCCAACTCGGTAACCCTGTCGGTTAACGTAGATATCCATTTGTCCAACCGCTCAATGCTGTTGCCGAGGTTGAGCTCAATGAGCGCATCAGTGACAGCCTTTTTGATTGCCTCGGTCATCCCATCATGAACCTTCTCTACAACAGCTTGTAGTTGCTCCTGGCTGACACAATCCTTGAAATCCTTGGGAGTGCTATCGCCATTTTCATCGCCACCTGCCATTGTAAACACAAAAACAGGAACACACAGGGAAGGTTATCCCTATCAACTACTACACAGTTGCAGTGGTGCCTCTCAACACAGCAAATGGAAATGTCTTACCAAGCTCTTACAAGGTTCTTACTAGCAAAGCAAAGGATACCTGGAAGGCGTAATCCGGCGATTGCGAGGGTCAAAAACCAGTGCCTGTTCAGAAGGTTGTATGTGGAGCTTGGAAGGCAATATATGTGAGTGGAACACAATTCAAAATCAGATAGTAATGCTGAATAAATGTCCAAAAAGCTTGTCCTAGTTGCTGGCCTACTCGTGTTCTAAACCAAGTGTGATATGGATGACAAGGTAGAAAACAAGTATGAGGCAAAGACAACAACGAACATGAACAAAGTTAAGGACAGTAGCTCAACACAACACTCAATGCGTAAAAATTCGTGCTCCTGCACTTTTTTTTTAATTTTTTTTGCACAAGCAGGAGAGGAAGGTTCAGCTCAATATGATAGACAATGCGGCCTGCAGAAAATCAGAACCGTGCTGTACAATTCATGCTGAAACTATATCGCGCGAACAATCGATTTTCTTAGCAGAATTTTGCCAATCAAAATTCGCCAACCCGGCGAATCTGAACACCAACAGATGTGACCTTTTCTTTCCTTTTTTTTCTCTCTCAACTTTTTTTTCTTTCTCCTTTTCGCAATTCACTCTTTGCCTGATTCCGAGTCTGTAGGCAAAAGGTATGGCTGTTTCAAGGGGAGCGCTCCGAGGTATGTTTTGGTGGCGGCCGAATTAAAATCGATGGTGAGAAAACGGGGGTATGGTGGCAGCGGATTGTGGACTGGACTTATGTTGGTGTGTGGTGATCAAGGACGTGTATGTGATGGAAGTAGAACAGGGTAAAAGGCGATCTGTCGCACAAGATGAAGGGACACGATGAAAAACACTACTTGGACTAAAACACGAACTAAACCAGCAACAAAAACAATACTAGGACACAAACTCAACACTACGGACTCTGAAAAGGAATTATGCAAAAGGCTGAACGTGGTTCTGGGACGGGGAAGAACTATAGCTAATTTGTTTTTGGCTTTTTTTGTGTGGACGATAGGATAAAGGCGAAATCAAACAAACCAGGGTAAGGGCGAACCTGACGGTAACACCTGAGTCTCTGATTACCACTTGATATGAACAAGGGTGTCCCGATCTTCCGAAAGGTTCTGATAACTCTCGATTTGGTGGAAACTTGACACAACTCGATCCGGCTCCCGAACAACACGTTCTGAACCCCGCAATCGCAGCACCACGTCTCCTCTGGTTATCGACCGGCGTTGCACGGTCGACCTCGCCAAGAAGGCTAATCCCTACTTGCGAATCGAAGAACACAAGCAAGAACGAGAAAGAGTGCAACCAAATTGCAGATGTATGATTAATCTCACAAAGTTGGGGTCTCACAAACCGACGAACGGCGAAACTGTTCTTGACAGAATAATCTAAGCAAAAGCCAACCCTAACCTAAGCACCGGCGGCTGTAAATATGATCTAGGGTTAACCAAGGACCCTCTGGTCACGCCCCTAATTGGGCTCAAAAAGATACATGGCCCAAAGGCCAAAAATGGTGGCGCAGCACCGAGACAGATTCTGGACGTCTTTTGTTTCGATGATTTCCGTTGATTCAGGAGGAATTTGACCATGGGACCAGCGCCATTGGAAAGGTTATCTTCTCAGCTATCCGTGCATATATAGAACGTCCAAAACCGAGCCCGTATGCGACCTGGACAACCGTTTTAGTGAAGACTGCTCCTGGACTCCGAAACAGACTCGAAGTCAACTTTGTTTGGGTCTCCACCTTGACTTGGACGCCCTTGCTGGTCCTCTCCACCTCCAAGCCCCTCTCCAAGTATCTCCTGGTGCTCTCCATGGTTCCTAATCATAATATAATCATTAGGTAGCAATCTATTCTCAAGAACATACCGAAAAAGGGTTTCCGCCCGCTTTATATTATAAAGCAACCATCACCGAATACATGCGAGATACCGAACAACGCACACACCGCACACACCCAAGGCAAGATACAAAGGTGCCAGGCACCGACACACCACCCCACCGACAAACAATAGAGAGGTGAACCGGGCCACAACGAAGCCAGGCCTCCAAAGCGGTGCCTCCAAGAAGGGTACGACCATGGATAGCCGCCACCGCCCTTTCAGCGAAGATCAGGTTTTCACCCGGAGCAAGACGACAAGAGTGGGAATGCCGCGACGGAGCCTTCAGGAAGGGTATGGCCGCAACGGCCACCGCCACCGTCGGCCAGTCAAAGGACTGGACAAGTGGTGTACCCCGGCGCTCACACTCCACCGGCGCACCTAAACTCCGTCAACCACCCGCAACCACGCCACCCACGCGGCCATGGTTGCCCGCCCGCACTTGAGACGCACGCTTCGCCCATGAACGTCGCGCCTCCCGCCGCCAGAGCCGCCGCCCTGCAACCAGACAACCCCGAGACCTACAAAGGCCCCAGCTTTGGACCAACCGACGGCCCTCGACTGATAGAACCACCCGCAGACGCTCCGCTGGTAAACCTGTGCCAACCCGCCCGCGGCCGAGGAAAAGGGGGAGAAAGGGGAGCGGACAAATCCGGACCGGCACACCGTGCCGGCGACAGGTGATGCGACCGCATCGAGGCCACCCATCCCTCCAACCGAGCTCCCCGCCGAACACGAGGAAAGTGGGAGAAGGAGGAGCGGACGCATCCGGACCGGCAAACCGTGCCGGCGACAGGTGGCGCGACCGCATCGAGGCCACCTATCCCTCCTACCAGGCTCCCCCGCGAGCACCCCCATGTCGCCCCACCATGGTAGCTGACACACATATCCGCGAGGCCATCCGCAACCGCGCGCCCGCCGACGAGGGAGACCAAATCGACCCGCAGCCACAGCCAAGGAAGCTTACCGAAGATGCCTCCTCGCGCCGTCCGCCGACGCCCGAGCGCCAAACCAGGAAGGTCCCGACGAGGACTTGACCAACACGCCCCGCCAGCCACCACCACTGCGCCGCCACCCCCACCAGCCCGAAGCCAGGGCAGGGGCGGCCGCCCGCAGATCCTTGTCGCCCGCGACCCACACCACCACTGCGCCAAGCCAGGAGCCGGCCCAGGCCACACCGGACCCCGCCACCGATGCCCTGCCTCGTCGCGACCGCCGCCACGGCAGATCCGCCCGCCGCCATGAACGCCCGCACCAGCCGCTCGCCGCCCCCGCCGCTCCACGCACCAGCACGCCCTCCGATGCCCAGCCCGCCGCGCCACCGCCACGCGCAGCGCCATCACCATGCAGCCGCGACGCAACGTCGCCTCGCCCTGGGACAGCGAGGCACCCCGATCCAGCCGCGTCGGCCCACGCCAAGGCCGCTGGGAGGGGGAACGAGGAGGCCTCGCCTCCGCCGGCGCCGGCCAGGCTTCGCCCGGCCGCGCCCTCTGGCAGCGGCGAGGGAGGAGGAGGGGGCTGAGAAGGTGGTTGGCGGCGACACGGTAGGGTTCCTCCCCGTCGCCTCGCGGGGGCCGACGCGGGAGGGGGGGCTCTGCTGGCCTGTCCTTCTAATTTCTTTCAGGATGTCTCAGGAACATATAAAGAAGTGCTTAGGAATGAGCTCACCTCTAAATTCAATTGTCGCGCTCGAGCTCTAGTGATCGGTCCTTGTATATCCAGTGGAGTTTTGTGTGTATCCGAAGGAGTGATGTCCTCATCACACGTATACTACTATTTTTATTGAAAGGTCCTCATATTTTCATTTCCATCTTATCAGATCCTTACAGCTACCAAATTTAGGGGCGGTGGCATAGCCGAGACGGCAGTGGCGGAGGCGGCAATGGCCGGTGCTAGGCCGGTGCTATGGTCAAGGAGGGGTGTGGGAGAGGCAGTTGCTGGTCCTGCAATGCACGCTGAGGGAGGCGGAAGCAGGGGAGGAGCGCGGCAGAACGGCAGGAGCTCACGGCGCTCGGGCGGTCATACGCGCGCTCTAGCCACGCTCTGGGCATGCCCACAGTGTGTTCGGCAGAATGCCCGTGCTTGCTAGGCTGCTCCATTTGAGCTAAGTTTTGGTAGGGTGGCACTTATAAGGATGGCAAGGTTACTAGACATGATGGTGTCAGGACCGGTTTTCCGGGATATTAATTTCCCAGCAAATGGTCCTTGTGCTCACCAGCCCCAGGATTACTGTTAGCTGATGAGACACAATCTTGATACAGAAATTCCAAGCAAGATACAAAATATGTAGTACAAGACCATTCTGGTCTATGAGTACAACAAAAGTTTCTAGTGGTTGATGACGGAAGCGGTTGCAGATCATCAGCGTCTATGGGACTCCCTTTCCCACAGGAACAGCTGACCTGGATAACTCCTATCTTCGCGAGGCTGCTATCTTCGTCGTCTAGGTTCCGGGGCTATCGTCGAAGCGCTCCTCTCCACGCAATAAATCTGGCCAAGCCAATAGCCAGGGACAAGCCAGTGAGTACGTTTGAATGTACTCGCAAACATCAAGAACAAAAGATATACCGAATGCATATGATTATGATGAGTTAAGTTATATGCTCAAGCCAGATTATATGATATGCATATGATGACTGTAATTTAATCATGGCATGGCAAATTCATTAGGTTGCACAGAAAAATTTAACCGTTAGTAATAATCCAAGAAAATAAAAATAAATGCCGGTCGGGGTCAAGTGACACCACGGTAGGTCTTGAAGAGAAATGCCAAACGGGGGTCTAAAAGAGTATTAGGCGAGACAAACCGCCCATCAACTCAAGCGACGCCTCGAGAGGTCTTGAAAAGAAATGCCGGTTGGGCGTCAAGTGACACCACGGTAGGTCTTGAAGAGAAATGCCAGTCGGGTGTCTACAAGAGAGTCGGACGAGACAGGACCATCCATTAACTCGAGAGACGCCACGAAGAGGACTTGAAAAGAAATGCCAAACGGGTGTCCACGCGAGAAGTCTCACGAGACGCCACGGAGTGGTCTTGAAAATAAAACCGAATGTCCGGGGTAGTCTAGCCAGCCCCTGAGACACTCAGGAAAAATAACATAAGAGAGATGGTTAGTCCACAATAATATTCATGCATGCAACAGTAATATGCATAATGATAATATTCACATCCATCATAATCATGATGACAAAATATTCATGATAGTGTTAGTGATGAGATAATACTTTGCAAAATAAGACATGCTCAATTTAATTATTTCCTCCGGAGACCGACACTAAGACCGACACTTGACCCATCCCAGACTGCAGTCCTTAACCGCGGACACGGCTATTCGAATAGATATCAACTCTGCAGAGGGTGCACTCTTTACCCACAAGTAAAGGATTTCTTTAGTCAGCACCACGGTACTGACTAATTCCCATTATAGTCTTTGGGTTGCAACACACCTGACCAGCACATACCAGTTTAACTCCCAGATGGTCGGAATCACCCTCGGCATCTGTTCTGATAAACTTTAAGACGGGGAGACACACTGTCTTGCATGGGATCACTATTCATACGCGCGGATTCCAAGGGGTGTGCCCCCCCTCTCGGCTACACTGCCGGATACACCCATGCCCCCTGACCATGCTGGCTGGGATTTAGCCCCTAGCTAGTGGGAACCCCCATCATGGCCCTCTGTACGGTGCGTGCACGGAAAGGGGTTAACAACTTACTAAACCATACCTCCCTCACGGGAAGACTCGTGGCAGCACGAAACAAGTATGGGGGTTACCGGAACAAGACTCGATCTACGGTCGACTCAGGAGGCTCAATATTTCCTGCAGTTATTAGCACAACATATTTCCTCGGTAATACCCCACAGGGTTATCATCTGGCATGCCACAACATGCCCCACTGATCATTCTCGTCATCACGAGAATTCAATATCACGGTCACGTTCCTCGTGACTGTTTCCTTTCTGCATAATTAGCCCATCCAACATGGGCAGGCATGACAAGTGATAACAACCAAGTTCATTCAATTATCATACTATGATGAATATGAAATATCTCCATGTGATCATGCATGCAATAATAGCCATAAGCAAATTTTAATAAATTTACCATACTCATGCTCTACTTATACATGGAATAACCAAACATGCAATCACCATATCAAGTGTTCAAAATGCTTGCCTTGAGCATGCAGTGGTGCCGGTCACTTCAAAATTTTGCAAGCAAATATCTTTCCTCCATTTCCTATTTTCAAAATATAGAATTATCACCCATAGCAAAACCAGTGCCAAAAAGTATTCCAATTATTTTTGAAATAAATTTTAAAATAAAATAGGTGAAAAATGAAAAATAACAGAAAAGGAATCAATTTATTTGGAGTTAATATGATTTACTTATGAAATTACTAAGTTGAAATTAAACAAAGAAAAGGACTGTTTAATAAATCCAGTGGAAATAAGGCTTAAAAAAATGTTCAACATATTTATAATAATATCTTATGATTTTAGGAGTAGATAGAAATTGTAATAACCAAAATTGGAGTTGAAATGAGTGCTGCGGAAAAGTTTTAGTTACTGTTGAAAAAGAAAAGGAAAAGGAGCAGAGAGGCGCCCTGAGCGCAATATAATTGCCCGACGCAGTTGGGCCGAGCCCAGTCATGCGGCTCCGCAGGAGCTATCGACGTCGAAGGCGTAATCAGAGATTACGTCTCCACTTACGGTGAGCTGGCATGACCTGGTCGCTGATAGTGGGCCCCGCGACCCCACTGTCAGGTTTGACCGGTCCATCCCGCCGTCTCCTACCTTGCGACCGAATGGGGCGGCGACGGTGACGCTCGCCGCCGTCGATGGAGGGCTCGACGGCCTCGGGCGACGGCTGGGATGGATCTGCCGTTCCATTCCGTGCCCGCAGGTGGTCTGGTCATCGCCGGGGAGGGCCGGAGTGGAGCGCGGTGAGGTTCTCGGTGGCGGCGGCGGCGGACAGGAGAGGAACTTCGACCTCGAGTCCCGTTTTGGTGAAATTGGTGAGGGGTAAGAATTTGCGGAAGCTCTATGGGTTGAGTGGTGGGGATATTGGGGATGGGGAGGCCCTGGGGGCGCCGGATTTAACCGGGAAGCCATGACGGCCGTGGTTGCCGGAGTTGAAGGAGACGACTGCTCTGGTTGCTTTCCCTCCACGGATGGCTTGCAGGGGGAGAGGGGGAGGTGGTGCCGATGCAGAGAGAGCTCCGGGGTGCCCTTTTATAGGCACGGGACGTCGGTGCCGCGGCTTCTCGAATCGGGACACGGCTGCGGAGGCCATTCATGGCGGTGGGTGAGGCCGGTGGGGAGGTCAGCGGGGTCGGTGAGGACGGTGGCCGCCCGCGGATGAGCCCGGGTGGTTGGGAGTTAAGACGGGAGACCCTGGTGGAGACGTGTCCGAGAGGGACTCGTCGGGCGGCGCTTTTGGTCACCGTGGACGGCGGTGGCCGGCGCTAGAATACGAGAGAGGATGTCGGCAAGCTTCTGGGTGGTTGGGTTGATCCAGGAGAAGACTCGGGCGAGAAGGGGAGGCAACAGAGAGAGCGGCAGGAGTCGGTGCCAGAGGTGCAGAACACGCACTCTGGCCGTGCTCTCTGCATGCACACCAAGTGCTCGAGCAATTTCCAGGGTGCTCTAAGATGACCCACTGGAGTTTATTTTTGACAGGGTGGCTTTTACTAATTTGGCAAGGATGTTAGACATGCTGATTTGGAGAGAGGGGCTAGAGTGCAATGCAAGTTAGATAGATGTAAAATTTCTGGTATGCACACAATCTGTTTGACAAAATGATAGAGCTAGCTAGGCAACTTTGTTGGAAGTGAAACTTGGCAGGCTAGTGTCTCTTTAGATGCGAATGATTATGGTGGAGTTGTCTGGTCTGAAAGAAATACTTGCAAGTGCAAGTTTTGAAGAATTTAGTTTCTGGACAGAAACTGGGTGGATTTATTTGGTGGACTAGAATGAGGCAACTGGGGTTGATCTTCTGGACTTAGGTGTTTCTTAGGAAGGACTAGAGGTGGGATTAATTACAGAATTTTTGGAGCAAGGAAAAATAGGGTTACAGTGTAAAGCTCTATCTGGACCAGAATTGAAAAGAGGATGGTTTGCTCAAAATTTCCAAAGGTCAAGCTTGGGTTTTTACATAAAAATGAATTATATACCCATATTGACATCTCCAAATTTTTATGGCATTTTTGAAGAAATATTTAAACAGGTTGTAGTTAAACCTCAAAAACAGGACAGAATTGAAAAGGGGTGTTGCACTCAAAGATTATATAACACCAAGATGGGTTTTTCCCATAAAAGTGACTTATAGGTATCACATGACCTCCCATAATTTTTGTGGAATTTTTAAAGATTTATTTTAAGGTAGTTGCAGTGTAACAGAAGCAATTCAAACACTGAAAATGCTATTAAAAGAATTGTTTTGGACAAGTTTTATTTATGAAAATAATTCCTACTGTTATAATAGTAATGTTGAAATGGTTTAAGATAATTTCCAGAGCCACAAGATTATCTCAAAAATTTCCCAGATGGCGGGAGAATTATGAGAGTTAGAACAGAAAAGGTTCTCAAAATTACTAAAGACTCATTATAATCCAAATTTTTTTTTTCTAGCCAAATTTTACTTAATAAAATCATGGTTAAATTTTTGGGGTGTGACAAGCTCTACCCCCCTTAAGAAAATCTCGTCCTCGAGATTTGTTAAGGACTGAAAAAAAAATTAAATGCATAACACAACAATCAGGCACTCATATGCAAAATGCAATCAGGGCAATTTATTCATGACATATGCTCTAAGAACAATACAAAGATCACACCATGCAAACAAGCACTTCACACAAGCGAACTCATGACCGGTTACGGTCCGAAAGTGAGGTCTACAGGGTCTTGCGGAGGCCTTCCGGGTGCTGGAGCACCTTCTTCCTCTTCCGGGGAAAGTGGAGGGAGTGGATGAAGCAGGCGAAGAACACGTCCTTCTTGGGTTGGCAGAGGGGGTCCGCCGATGGCTATCTGAGGGTTCAGAAAGGCCAGGTAAGAGAGGTATTCCATGAGTTGCTGGGTCAGATGCTCTTGAGCCATCACATATTGGAGGAGATTGGCCAGAGCTGGATCCCTCTCTATACGTTCACAGCGGAACGTTGCTTCTGCCCCTGATGCTTCACGGCTCGGAAAATAGCAGTATCTCCTTTCGCTGGCAGTGGGTACCGCGAATCGGAGACGGGTAACTGCTTCATAAGCAGCAGCTTCAATGGCCATGCCTGAGGTTGGCATGGATCTCCCAATGTAGACAACATAGGGAGGGCCTTGGTCTGGATCTGTTGGTGGGATGTGCACAACTGCCCAGTACTTCGAGGAGTCAGAGGTGATCCTCACTTTGAAAAGTTCATACTGAGGTGGTTGGGTGGAACCAAGAGTATTGCGGGTAAAATCCCACAACACCTTAACAAAACTACCCGGGCTTGCATCGGGGATTCTCAGGAAAGCTCCGGGGTGGAACATGAATGGTGGGTGGGGAAAAGCAGTGCTCGAGGTGAGGGTGGCTGGTATGGTTTGCGGTTATGGCCTCTTATAGAGTGCCTGGGTGGGGAAAACATGACGCGACGCCAGCACAACTTGTGCACCGACTCCGGCGCAGGGTTGTCTGGTCCAAAAACTCGGGCCTTGATTCCAACAAGGAATGCGTCGCATTACTGTGCGTGTCGGTTAGGGGAGAGTTAGCCGTCACGTCCAGAGTTTCCACACGTCAACCATTTATGACAGGGCAAGCATATTGACAAAAGCACACAAGGGATTCACAAACTTACTACACCATATAACCACTACTACGAAAATACAGGATAACAGGGCCACTAAGGCTTTGCAACAATTCTGGTGGACTCAGTCCACCTGGTTGACATCTAGCCGGGCGCGTCCTGTAGATGTCGAGGTCTCTCCGCGTGCCTCGGTGTCGGACTTGACCGGGGTCGGATGGGGAGCTACTGGGCTGGGATAGCGGCGATGTCCTTCGCGAGGTGTCGAGGTCACCGTCCCGTTGGAGTGGGTCTCCAAGAGACGACGAAGTTCCTCGGGGGAGGCGAAAGTGTTGGGGAACGTAGCATGAATTTCAAAAAAATTCCTACGCTCACACAAGATCTATCCATGGAGATGCATCGCTACGAGAGGGAGAGTGAATCTACATACCCTTGTAGATCGCTAAGCGGAAGCGTTAAGAAACACGGTTGATGTAGTCGAACGTCTCCGCGATCCAAATCGCAAGTCGTCCCTCGATCCAAGCACGATCTAGCGCCGAACGGACGGCACCTCCGCGTTCAACACACGTACGGCTTGATGACGCCTTCACCTCCTCGATCCAGCGAGCGATGATGAAGTAGCAGCAGAGTTCCGGCAGCACGACGGCGTGGTGATGGTGGTGAGGAACAATTTCAGCAGGGCTTCGCCTAAGCACTACTGAAATTATGACGTAGGAGGAACTAGAGGTTGCCGGCACACGGCTTGGGACAATCTTGATCTATCCCGTGTGATAGCCCTGCCCCTATATTTATATGTTGAGCCTAGGGGACTAAACTTGGAGTTCAAGCCTCCTCCGGGTCGGTTTTGCCCGCACAAGGTCGGTTTGGCCCGCAGGAAAAGAGTCCAACTCGGATCCCTGCCGAACCGTGCACAAGCGGTAGTACCGCTCCACAAGCGGTAGTACCGCTTGAGCGGTAGTACCGCTTCACATAAGCGGTAGTACCGCTTGGGCGGTAGTACCGCTTCTCACAAGCGGTAGTACCGCTTACGCGGCAGCAAAACTACTTTTGCACTTTCCGATACCTCGTGGGCTTTTCCCTTTGGCCCATATAAAGTGTTTGCTGTACCCGAACACTTCGGTAAACATCCGGAACTCCTTCCGGTGAATTCCGGAACCCTTCCGGAGATCAAAACACTATTATCACATATATCAATCTTTACCTCCGGACTATTCCGGAGATCCTCGTCATGTCCGGGATCTCATCCGGGACTCCGAACAACCTTCGGTCACCAACATAATAACTCAACTATACTAATCGTCACCAAACGTTAAGTGTGTAGACCCTGCGGGTTCGAGAACTATGTAGACATGACCTGAGACACCTCTCCGGTCAATAACCAATAGCGGGACCTGGATGCCCATATTGGCTCCTACATATTCTACGAAGATCTTTATCGTTTGAACCTCAATGTCAAGGATTCAGTTAATCCCGTATGCTGTTCCCTTTGTTTCTTCGGTATGTTACTTGCCCGAGATTCGATCGTCGGCATCTCTATACCTAGTTCAATCTCGTTACTGGCAAGTCTCTTTACTCGTTCCGTAATACAAGATCCTGTGGCTAACTCTTTAGTCACTTTGCTTGCAAGGCTCATTGTGATGTTGTATTACCGAGTGGGCCCTGAGATACCTCTCCGTCATACGGAGTAACAAATCCCAGTCTTGATCCATGCCAACCCAACAGACACCCTCGGAGATACCTGTAGAGTACCTTTATAGTCACCCAGTTACGTTGCGACATTTGATACACACAAGGCATTCCTCCGGTGTCAGTGAGTTGCATGATCTCATGGTCAAAGGAACAGATACTTGACATGCAGAAAACAATAGCAATAAACTGACACGATCAAATGCTACGTTTATAGTTTGGGTCTTGTCCATCGTATCATTCTCCTAATGATGTGATCCCGTTATCAAATGACATCTCATGTCCATGGCTAGGAAACCTTCACCATCTTTTGATCAACGAGCTAGTCAACTAGAGGCTTACTAGGGACACAGTGTTGTCTATATACCCACACATGTATTTGAGTTTCCAATCAATACAATTATAGCATGGATAATAAACGATTATCATGAACAAGGAAATATAATAATAACCAATTTATTATTGCCTCTAGGGCATATTTCCAACAGTCTCCCACTTGCACTAGAGTCAATAATCTAGCTCACATCACTATGTGATTTACATTGTAATGAATCGAACACCCATGCAGTTCTGGTGTCGTTCATGTTTAGCCCTTGGAAGAGGTTTAGTCATCGGATCTGCAACATTCAGATCTGTGTGTACTTTGCAAATATTTATGTCGTCCTCCTTGATGTAATCGCGGATGGAATTGAAGCGTCGCTTTATGTGTCTGGTCCTCTTGTGAAATCTTGGTTCCTTGGCTAGAGCAATGGCACCAGTGTTGTCACAAAACAGAGTCATTGGGTTTAGTGCACTAGGCACTACACCAAGATCTGTCATGAACTCCTTCATCCAGACACCTTCCTTCGCAGCCTCCGAGGCAGTGATGTACTCCGCTTCGCATGTAGAATCAGCTACCACGCTTTGCTTGGAACTGCACCAGCTAACCGCACCTCCATTAAGAATAAATACGTATCCGGTTTGCGACTTAGAGTCATCCGGATCAGTGTCAAAGCTTGCATCGACGTAACCCTTTACGACGAGCTCTTGATCACCTCCATAAACGAGAAACATATCCTTAGTCCTTTTCAGGTACTTCAGGATATTCTTGACCGCCGTCCAGTGTTCCATTCCTGGATCACTTTGAAACCTTCCGACCATACTTATGGCAAGGCTGACATCGGGTCTTGTGCACAGCATTGCATACATAATAGAGCCTATGGCTAAAGCATAGGGGATGACACTCATCTTTTCTCTATCTTCCGCAGTCACTGGGCATTGAGTCTTACTCAACTTCACACCTTGTAAAACAGGCAAGAACCCCTTCTTGGACTGATCCATTTTGAACTTCTTCAAAATCTTATCAAGGTATGTGCTTTGTGAAAGTCCTATTAAGCGTCTTGATCTATCTCTATAGATCTTGATGCCTAATATGAAAGCAGCTTCTCCTAGGTCCTTCATTGAAAAACTCTTGTTCAAATATTCCTTCACGCTTTCTAGCATTTCTATATCGTTTCCAATCAATAATATGTCATCCACATATAATATTAGAAACGCTATAGAGCTCCCACTCACTTTCTTGTAAATACAAGCTTCTCCGTAAACTTGTATAAACTCGAACGCTTTGATCACCTCATCAAAACGAAGATTCCAACTCCGAGATGCTTGCACCAGTCCATAAATGGATCGCTAGAGTTTGCAAACTTTGTCAGCATTCTCTGGATCGACAAAACCTTCAGGTTGCATCATATACAACTCTTCCTTAAGAAAACCGTTAAGGAACGCTGTTTTGACATCCATCTGCCAGATCTCATAATCGAAAAAGGCAGCTATTGCTAACATGATTCTGACAGACTTAAGCATCGCTACGGGTGAGAAGGTCTCATCGTAGTCAACTCCTTGAACTTGTGAAAAACCCTTTGCCACAAGTCGAGCTTTATAGACGGTGACATTACCGTCCGCATCCGTCTTCCTCTTAAAGATCCATTTATTCTGAATGGCCTTACGCCCTTCAGGTAATACTTCCAAAGTCCATACTTTGTTTTCATACATGGATCCCATCTCGGATTTCATGGCATCTAACCACTTCTCGGAATCTGGGCCCATCATCGCTTCTCCATAGCTCGTAGGCTCATCGTTGTCTAACAACATGACTTCTAAGACAGGGTTGCCGTACCACTCAGGAGTAGCACGCGTCCTTGTCGACCTACGAGGTTCGATAGCAACTTGATTCGAAGGTTCATGATCATCATCATTAACTTCCTCTTCAACTGATGTAGGCTCTACAGAAACAACTTTCTGTACTGTGTTATTCTCAGGTTGAAGTAAAGGTTCAATAACCTCATCAAGTTCTATCTTCCTCCCACTCAATTCTTTCGAGAGAAACTCTTTCTCAAGAAATGTTCCGTTTTTAGCGACAAACACTTTGCCCTCGGATCTGAGATAGAAGGTATACCCAACTGTCTCTTTTGGTTATCCTATGAAGACGCATTTCTCCGCTTTGGGTTCCAGCTTTTCAGGCTGAAGCTTTTTGACATAAGCATCACATCCCCAAACTTTAAGAAACGACAGCTTCGGTTTCTTGCCAAACCAAAGTTCATAAGGCGTCGTCTCAACGGATTTCGATGGTGCCCTATTTAAAGTGAATGCAGCTGTCTCTAATGCATAACCCCAAAATGATAGTGGCAAATTGGCAAGAGACATCATAGATCGCACCATATCCAATAAGGTTCGATTACGACGTTCGGACACACCATTACGCTGTGGTGTTCCAGGCGGTGTTAGTTGTGAAACTATTCCACATTGTCTTAAGTGATTGCCAAACTCATAACTCAGATATTCTCCTCCTCGATCAGATCGTAGGAATTTAATCTTCTTGTTACGATGATTCTCAACTTCACTCTGAAATTGCTTGAACTTTTCAAACGTTTCAGACTTGTGTTTCATTAAGTAAATATACCCATATCTACTTAAGTCATCAGTGAAGGTGAGAAAGTAACGATAACCACCGCGCGCCTCAATGCTCATCGGACCGCACACATCTGTATGTACGATTTCCAACAAGTCACTTGCCCGTTCCATTGTTCCAGAGAACGGCGTTTTAGTCATCTTGCCCATGAGGCATGGCTCACATGTGTCAAGTGATTCAAAATCAAGTGACTCTAAAAGTCCATCAGCATGGAGCTTCCTCATGCGTTTTACGCCAATATGACCTAAACGGCAGTGCCACAAGAAAGTGGTATTATCATTATCAATTCTACATCTTTTGGCATCAATGTTATGTACATGTGTATCATTACTATCGAGATTCAATAAGAATAAACCCCTCACTTCGGGTGCATGACCATAAAAGATATTACTCATATAAATAGAACAACCATTATTCTTTGATTTAAATGAGTAACCGTCTCACAATAAACAAGATCCAGATATAATGTTCATGCTTAACGCAGGCACCAAATAACACTTATTTAGGTTTATCACTAATCCCGATGGTAATTGAAGAGCGAGCGTGCCGTCGGCGATCACATCAACCTTGGAACCATTTCCCACGCGCATCGTCACTTCGTCCTTTGCCAGCCTTCGTCTATTCCGCAGTTCCTGTTTAGAGTTGCAAATATGAGCAACCGCACCGGTATCAAATACCCAGGCACTACAACGAGAGCTGGTAAGGTACACATCAATAACATGTATATCACATATACCTTGTTTGTTGTTGGCCGCCTTCTTGTCAGCCAAATACTTGGGGCAATTCCGCTTCCAGTGTCCAGTTCCCTTGTAATGAAAGCACACAGTTTCTGGTTTGGGTCCAGCCTTGGGTTTCTTCATGGGAGGAGCAACTGCTTTGCCACTCTTCTTGGAGTTACCCTTCTTACCCTTGCCATTTTTCTTGAAACTAGTGGTTTTATTGACCATCAACACTTGATGCTCCTTCTGAATTTCAGACTCAGCGACTTTCAGCATCGCAAACAGCTCGGCGACTGACTTGTTCATCCCGTGCATGTTATAGTTCAACACAAAGCTCTTGCAGCTAGGTGGCAATGATTGAAGAACTCTATCAGTGATAGCCTCTGGCGGAAGGGGCATGCCCAATTCAGCCAGACGGGTGGAGTACCCAGACATTCTGAGTATATGATCACTGATAGACCCGTTCTCCTCCATCTTGCAAGCATAGAACTTATCGGAGATCTCATATCTCTCGATCCGGGCATTCTTCTGAAAGATAAACTTCAACTCCTGGAACATCTCATATGCTCCATGACGTTCAAAACGTCTTTGAAGTCCCGGTTCTAAGCCATACAACAATGCACATTGAACTATTGAGTAATCATCAGAATGAGTCTGCCAGGCGTTCACAACGTCTACAGACTCAACTGGAGCGGGTGGATCACCAAGCGGTGCATCAAGGACATAAGCCTTCTGGGAAGCCGTAAGGATAATCCTTAGATTACGGGCCCAGTCCACAAAGTTACTTCCATCATCTTTCAACTTAGCTTTCTCTAGGAACGCATTAAAATTCAGGGGTGCTACCGCGCGAGCCATGATCTACAACATAAATATCGCAAAGACAACTTAGACTATTGTTCAGGATAATGAGTTTAGTTAATCATATTACTTAAAAACTCCCACTCAAATTGACATCCCTCCGGTCATTCGAGTGTGACATGATCCAAATCTACCAACTCAAGTCCGATCATCACGTGAGTTGAGTGTGGTTTCAATGGTGAACATCTTCATGTTGATCATATCTACTATATGACTCATGTTCGACCTTTCGGTCTCTTGTGTTCCGAGGCCATATCTGCATATGCTAGGCTCGTCAAGTTTAACCCGAGTGTTCCGCGTGTGCAACATGGCTTGCACCCGTTGTATGTGAACGTAGAGTCTATCACACCCGATCATCACGGCGTGTCTCGAAACGACGAACTTTCGCAACGGTGCACACTCGGGGAGAACACAATTTTATCTTGAAATTTAAGTGAGGGATCACCCTATAATGCTACCGTCGTCCTAAGCAAAATAGGATGCATAAAAGGATTAACATCACATGCAAATCATAAGTGACATGATATGGCCATGAACTTGTGCTTTTGATCTCCATCTCCAAAGCACCGGCATGATCTCCATCGTCACCGGCATGACACCATGATCTCCATCATCTTGATCTCCATCAACGTGTCGCCATGAGGTTGTCGCGCCGACTGTTGCTTCTACGACTATTGCTAACGTTTAGCGATAAAGTAAAGCATTACATCGCGTTGGCATTGCATACAATAAAGAGACAACCATATGGCTCCTGCCGGTTGCCAAATAATTTACAAAACATGATCATCTCATACAACAACTTATATCTCATCATGTAATTGGCCATATCACATCACAACATACCCTGCAAAAACAAGTTAGACGTCCTCTAATTTGTTGTTGCAAATTTTACGTGGCTGCTACGGGTTTGCAAAAACCGTTCTTACCTACGCAAGACCACAACGTGGTGTAGTGATTGCTTTTTGATCTTCTAAAAGAACCCTCTTCATTGAAACCGGTTCAACTAAAGTGAGAGAGACAGACACCCGCCAGTCACCTTTATGCAGCAATGTGCAACAATGGTGAAACCAGTCTCGCGTAAGCGTACGCGTAATGTCGGTCCGAGCCGCTTCATCTCACAATACCGCTGACCGAGTAACAACTAGTAACGGCAAGCAATATGTATACACCCACGCCCACAACTCACTTGTGTTCTACTCGTGCAAATCACATCTACGCATAGACCTGGCTCATGATGCCACTGTTGGGGAACGTAGCATGAATTTCAAAAAAATTCCTACGCTCACACAAGATCTATCCATCGAGATGCATCGCTACGAGAGGGAGAGTGAATCTACATACCCTTGTAGATCGCTAAGCGGAAGCGTTAAGAAACGCGGTTGATGTAGTCGAACGTCTCCGCGATCCAAATCGCAAGTCGTCCCTCGATCCAAGCACGATCTAGCGCCGAACGGACGGCACCTCCGCGTTCAACACACGTACGGCTTGATGACGCCTTCACCTCCTCGATCCAGCGAGCGATAATGAAGTAGTAGCAGAGTTCCGGCAGCACGACGGCGTGGTGATGGTGGTGAGGAACAATTTCAGCAGGGCTTCGCCTAAGCACTACTGAAATTATGACGTAGGAGGAACTAGAGGTTGCCGGCACACGGCTTGGGACAATCTTGATCTATCCCGTGTGATAGCCCTGCCCCTATATTTATATGTTGAGCCTAGGGGACTAAACTTGGAGTTCAAGCCTCCTCCGGGTCGGTTTTGCCCGCACAAGGTCGGTTTGGCCCGCAGGAAAAGAGTCCAACTCGGATCCCTGCCGAACCGTGCACAAGCGGTAGTACCGCTCCACAAGCGGTAGTACCGCTTGAGCGGTAGTACCGCTTCACATAAGCGGTAGTACCGCTTGGGCGGTAGTACCGCTTCTCACAAGCGGTAGTACCGCTTACGCGGCAGCAAAACTACTTTTGCACTTTCCGATACCTCGTGGGCTTTTCCCTTTGGCCCATATAAAGTGTTTGCTGTACCCGAACACTTCGGTAAACATCCGGAACTCCTTCCGGTGAATTCCGGAACCCTTCCGGAGATCAAAACACTATTATCACATATATCAATCTTTACCTCCGGACTATTCTGGAGATCCTCGTCATGTCCGGGATCTCATCCGGGACTCCGAACAACCTTCGGTCACCAACATAATAACTCAACTATACTAATCGTCACCAAACGTTAAGTGTGTAGACCCTGCGGGTTCGAGAACTATGTAGACATGACCTGAGACACCTCTCCGGTCAATAACCAATAGCGGGACCTGGATGCCCATATTGGCTCCTACATATTCTACGAAGATCTTTATCGTTTGAACCTCAATGTCAAGGATTCAGTTAATCCCGTATGCTGTTCCCTTTGTTTCTTCGGTATGTTACTTGCCCGAGATTCGATCGTCGGCATCTCTATACCTAGTTCAATCTCGTTACTGGCAAGTCTCTTTACTCGTTCCGTAATACAAGATCCTGTGGCTAACTCTTTAGTCACTTTGCTTGCAAGGCTCATTGTGATGTTGTATTACCGAGTGGGCCCTGAGATACCTCTCCGTCATACGGAGTAACAAATCCCAGTCTTGATCCATGCCAACCCAACAGACACCCTCGGAGATACCTGTAGAGTACCTTTATAGTCACCCAGTTACGTTGCGACATTTGATACACACAAGGCATTCCTCCGGTGTCAGTGAGTTGCATGATCTCATGGTCAAAGGAACAGATACTTGACATGCAGAAAACAATAGCAATAAACTGACACGATCAAATGCTACGTTTATAGTTTGGGTCTTGTCCATCACATCATTCTCCTAATGATGTGATCCCGTTATCAAATGACATCTCATGTCCATGGCTAGGAAACCTTCACCATCTTTTGATCAACGAGCTAGTCAACTAGAGGCTTACTAGGGACACAGTGTTGTCTATATACCCACACATGTATTTGAGTTTCCAATCAATACAATTATAGCATGGATAATAAACGATTATCATGAACAAGGAAATATAATAATAACCAATTTATTATTGCCTCTAGGGCATATTTCCAACAGTCTCCCACTTGCACTAGAGTCAATAATCTAGCTCACATCACTATGTGATTTACATTGTAATGAATCGAACACCCATGCAGTTCTGGTGTCGTTCATGTTTAGCCCTTGGAAGAGGTTTAGTCATCGGATCTGCAACATTCAGATCTGTGTGTACTTTGCAAATATTTATGTCGTCCTCCTTGATGTAATCGCGGATGGAATTGAAGCGTCGCTTTATGTGTCTGGTCCTCTTGTGAAATCTTGGTTCCTTGGCTAGAGCAATGGCACCAGTGTTGTCACAAAACAGAGTCATTGGGTTTAGTGCACTAGGCACTACACCAAGATCTGTCATGAACTCCTTCATCCAGACACCTTCCTTCGCAGCCTCCGAGGCAGTGATGTACTCCGCTTCGCATGTAGAATCAGCTACCACGCTTTGCTTGGAACTGCACCAGCTAACCGCACCTCCATTAAGAATAAATACGTATCCGGTTTGCGACTTAGAGTCATCCGGATCAGTGTCAAAGCTTGCATCGACGTAACCCTTTACGACGAGCTCTTGATCACCTCCATAAACGAGAAACATATCCTTAGTCCTTTTCAGGTACTTCAGGATATTCTTGACCGCCGTCCAGTGTTCCATTCCTGGATCACTTTGAAACCTTCCGACCATACTTATGGCAAGGCTGACATCGGGTCTTGTGCACAGCATTGCATACATAATAGAGCCTATGGCTAAAGCATAGGGGATGACACTCATCTTTTCTCTATCTTCCGCAGTCACTGGGCATTGAGTCTTACTCAACTTCACACCTTGTAAAACAGGCAAGAACCCCTTCTTGGACTGATCCATTTTGAACTTCTTCAAAATCTTATCAAGGTATGTGCTTTGTGAAAGTCCTATTAAGCGTCTTGATCTATCTCTATAGATCTTGATGCCTAATATGAAAGCAGCTTCTCCTAGGTCCTTCATTGAAAAACTCTTGTTCAAATATTCCTTCACGCTTTCCAGCATTTCTATATCGTTTCCAATCAATAATATGTCATCCACATATAATATTAGAAACGCTATAGAGCTCCCACTCACTTTCTTGTAAATACAAGCTTCTCCGTAAACTTGTATAAACTCGAACGCTTTGATCACCTCATCAAAACGAAGATTCCAACTCCGAGATGCTTGCACCAGTCCATAAATGGATCGCTAGAGTTTGCAAACTTTGTCAGCATTCTCTGGATCGACAAAACCTTCAGGTTGCATCATATACAACTCTTCCTTAAGAAAACCGTTAAGGAACGCTGTTTTGACATCCATCTGCCAGATCTCATAATCGAAAAAGGCAGCTATTGCTAACATGATTCTGACAGACTTAAGCATCGCTACGGGTGAGAAGGTCTCATCGTAGTCAACTCCTTGAACTTGTGAAAAACCCTTTGCCACAAGTCGAGCTTTATAGACGGTGACATTACCGTCCGCATCCGTCTTCCTCTTAAAGATCCATTTATTCTGAATGGCCTTACGCCCTTCAGGTAATACTTCCAAAGTCCATACTTTGTTTTCATACATGGATCCCATCTCGGATTTCATGGCATCTAACCACTTCTCGGAATCTGGGCCCATCATCGCTTCTCCATAGCTCGTAGGCTCATCGTTGTCTAACAACATGACTTCTAAGACAGGGTTGCCGTACCACTCAGGAGTAGCACGCGTCCTTGTCGACCTACGAGGTTCGATAGCAACTTGATTCGAAGGTTCATGATCATCATCATTAACTTCCTCTTCAACTGATGTAGGCTCTACAGAAACAACTTTCTGTACTGTGCTATTCTCAGGTTGAAGTAAAGGTTCAATAACCTCATCAAGTTCTATCTTCCTCCCACTCAATTCTTTCGAGAGAAACTCTTTCTCAAGAAATGTTCCGTTTTTAGCGACAAACACTTTGCCCTCGGATCTGAGATAGAAGGTATACCCAACTGTCTCTTTTGGTTATCCTATGAAGACGCATTTCTCCGCTTTGGGTTCCAGCTTTTCAGGCTGAAGCTTTTTGACATAAGCATCACATCCCCAAACTTTAAGAAACGACAGCTTCGGTTTCTTGCCAAACCAAAGTTCATAAGGCGTCGTCTCAACGGATTTCGATGGTGCCCTATTTAAAGTGAATGCAGCTGTCTCTAATGCATAACCCCAAAATGATAGTGGCAAATTGGCAAGAGACATCATAGATCGCACCATATCCAATAAGGTTCGATTACGACGTTCGGACACACCATTACGCTGTGGTGTTCCAGGCGGTGTTAGTTGTGAAACTATTCCACATTGTCTTAAGTGATTGCCAAACTCATAACTCAGATATTCTCCTCCTCGATCAGATCGTAGGAATTTAATCTTCTTGTTACGATGATTCTCAACTTCACTCTGAAATTGCTTGAACTTTTCAAACGTTTCAGACTTGTGTTTCATTAAGTAAATATACCCATATCTACTTAAGTCATCAGTGAAGGTGAGAAAGTAACGATAACCACCGCGCGCCTCAATGCTCATCGGACCGCACACATCTGTATGTACGATTTCCAACAAGTCACTTGCCCGTTCCATTGTTCCAGAGAACGGCGTTTTAGTCATCTTGCCCATGAGGCATGGCTCACATGTGTCAAGTGATTCAAAATCAAGTGACTCTAAAAGTCCATCAGCATGGAGCTTCCTCATGCGTTTTACGCCAATATGACCTAAACGGCAGTGCCACAAGAAAGTGGTATTATCATTATCAATTCTACATCTTTTGGCATCAATGTTATGTACATGTGTATCATTACTATCGAGATTCAATAAGAATAAACCCCTCACTTCGGGTGCATGACCATAAAAGATATTACTCATATAAATAGAACAACCATTATTCTTTGATTTAAATGAGTAACCGTCTCACAATAAACAAGATCCAGATATAATGTTCATGCTTAACGCAGGCACCAAATAACACTTATTTAGGTTTATCACTAATCCCGATGGTAATTGAAGAGCGAGCGTGCCGTCGGCGATCACATCAACCTTGGAACCATTTCCCACGCGCATCGTCACTTCGTCCTTTGCCAGCCTTCGTCTATTCCGCAGTTCCTGTTTAGAGTTGCAAATATGAGCAACCGCACCGGTATCAAATACCCAGGCACTACAACGAGAGCTGGTAAGGTACACATCAATAACATGTATATCACATATACCTTGTTTGTTGTTGGCCGCCTTCTTGTCAGCCAAATACTTGGGGCAATTCCGCTTCCAGTGTCCAGTTCCCTTGTAATGAAAGCACACAGTTTCTGGTTTGGGTCCAGCCTTGGGTTTCTTCATGGGAGGAGCAACTGCTTTGCCACTCTTCTTGGAGTTACCCTTCTTACCCTTGCCATTTTTCTTGAAACTAGTGGTTTTATTGACCATCAACACTTGATGCTCCTTCTGAATTTCAGACTCAGCGACTTTCAGCATCGCAAACAGCTCGGCGACTGACTTTTTCATCCCGTGCATGTTATAGTTCAACACAAAGCTCTTGCAGCTAGGTGGCAATGATTGAAGAACTCTATCAGTGATAGCCTCTGGCGGAAGGGGCATGCCCAATTCAGCCAGACGGGTGGAGTACCCAGACATTCTGAGTATATGATCACTGATAGACCCGTTCTCCTCCATCTTGCAAGCATAGAACTTATCGGAGATCTCATATCTCTCGATCCGGGCATTCTTCTGAAAGATAAACTTCAACTCCTGGAACATCTCATATGCTCCATGACGTTCAAAACGTCTTTGAAGTCCCGGTTCTAAGCCATACAACAATGCACATTGAACTATTGAGTAATCATCAGAACGAGTCTGCCAGGCGTTCACAACGTCTACAGACTCAACTGGAGCGGGTGGATCACCAAGCGGTGCATCAAGGACATAAGCCTTCTGGGAAGCCGTAAGGATAATCCTTAGATTACGGGCCCAGTCCACAAAGTTACTTCCATCATCTTTCAACTTAGCTTTCTCTAGGAACGCATTAAAATTCAGGGGTGCTACCGCGCGAGCCATGATCTACAACATAAATATCGCAAAGACAACTTAGACTATTGTTCAGGATAATGAGTTTAGTTAATCATATTACTTAAAAACTCCCACTCAAATTGACATCCCTCCGGTCATTCGAGTGTGACATGATCCAAATCTACCAACTCAAGTCCGATCATCACGTGAGTTGAGTGTGGTTTCAATGGTGAACATCTTCATGTTGATCATATCTACTATATGACTCATGTTCGACCTTTCGGTCTCTTGTGTTCCGAGGCCATATCTGCATATGCTAGGCTCGTCAAGTTTAACCCGAGTGTTCCGCGTGTGCAACATGGCTTGCACCCGTTGTATGTGAACGTAGAGTCTATCACACCCGATCATCACGGCGTGTCTCGAAACGACGAACTTTCGCAACGGTGCACACTCGGGGAGAACACAATTTTATCTTGAAATTTAAGTGAGGGATCACCCTATAATGCTACCGTCGTCCTAAGCAAAATAGGATGCATAAAAGGATTAACATCACATGCAAATCATAAGTGACATGATATGGCCATGAACTTGTGCTTTTGATCTCCATCTCCAAAGCACCGGCATGATCTCCATCGTCACCGGCATGACACCATGATCTCCATCATCTTGATCTCCATCAACGTGTCGCCATGAGGTTGTCGCGCCGACTGTTGCTTCTACGACTATTGCTAACGTTTAGCGATAAAGTAAAGCATTACATCGCGTTGGCATTGCATACAATAAAGAGACAACCATATGGCTCCTGCCGGTTGCCAAATAATTTACAAAACATGATCATCTCATACAACAACTTATATCTCATCATGTAATTGGCCATATCACATCACAACATACCCTGCAAAAACAAGTTAGACGTCCTCTAATTTGTTGTTGCAAATTTTACGTGGCTGCTACGGGTTTGCAAAAACCGTTCTTACCTACGCAAGACCACAACGTGGTGTAGTGATTGCTTTTTGATCTTCTAAAAGAACCCTCTTCATTGAAACCGGTTCAACTAAAGTGAGAGAGACAGACACCCGCCAGTCACCTTTATGCAGCAATGTGCAACAATGGTGAAACCAGTCTCGCGTAAGCGTACGCGTAATGTCGGTCCGAGCCGCTTCATCTCACAATACCGCTGACCGAGTAACAACTAGTAACGGCAAGCAATATGTATACACCCACGCCCACAACTCACTTGTGTTCTACTCGTGCAAATCACATCTACGCATAGACCTGGCTCATGATGCCACTGTTGGGGAACGTAGCATGAATTTCAAAAAAATTCCTACGCTCACACAAGATCTATCCATCGAGATGCATCGCTACGAGAGGGAGAGTGAATCTACATACCCTTGTAGATCGCTAAGCGGAAGCGTTAAGAAACGCGGTTGATGTAGTCGAACGTCTCCGCGATCCAAATCGCAAGTCGTCCCTCGATCCAAGCACGATCTAGCGCCGAACGGACGGCACCTCCGCGTTCAACACACGTACGGCTTGATGACGCCTTCACCTCCTCGATCCAGCGAGCGATAATGAAGTAGTAGCAGAGTTCCGGCAGCACGACGGCGTGGTGATGGTGGTGAGGAACAATTTCAGCAGGGCTTCGCCTAAGCACTACTGAAATTATGACGTAGGAGGAACTAGAGGTTGCCGGCACACGGCTTGGGACAATCTTGATCTATCCCGTGTGATAGCCCTGCCCCTATATTTATATGTTGAGCCTAGGGGACTAAACTTGGAGTTCAAGCCTCCTCCGGGTCGGTTTTGCCCGCACAAGGTCGGTTTGGCCCGCAGGAAAAGAGTCCAACTCGGATCCCTGCCGAACCGTGCACAAGCGGTAGTACCGCTCCACAAGCGGTAGTACCGCTTGAGCGGTAGTACCGCTTCACATAAGCGGTAGTACCGCTTGGGCGGTAGTACCGCTTCTCACAAGCGGTAGTACCGCTTACGCGGCAGCAAAACTACTTTTGCACTTTCCGATACCTCGTGGGCTTTTCCCTTTGGCCCATATAAAGTGTTTGCTGTACCCGAACACTTCGGTAAACATCCGGAACTCCTTCCGGTGAATTCCGGAACCCTTCCGGAGATCAAAACACTATTATCACATATATCAATCTTTACCTCCGGACTATTCTGGAGATCCTCGTCATGTCCGGGATCTCATCCGGGACTCCGAACAACCTTCGGTCACCAACATAATAACTCAACTATACTAATCGTCACCAAACGTTAAGTGTGTAGACCCTGCGGGTTCGAGAACTATGTAGACATGACCTGAGACACCTCTCCGGTCAATAACCAATAGCGGGACCTGGATGCCCATATTGGCTCCTACATATTCTACGAAGATCTTTATCGTTTGAACCTCAATGTCAAGGATTCAGTTAATCCCGTATGCTGTTCCCTTTGTTTCTTCGGTATGTTACTTGCCCGAGATTCGATCGTCGGCATCTCTATACCTAGTTCAATCTCGTTACTGGCAAGTCTCTTTACTCGTTCCGTAATACAAGATCCTGTGGCTAACTCTTTAGTCACTTTGCTTGCAAGGCTCATTGTGATGTTGTATTACCGAGTGGGCCCTGAGATACCTCTCCGTCATACGGAGTAACAAATCCCAGTCTTGATCCATGCCAACCCAACAGACACCCTCGGAGATACCTGTAGAGTACCTTTATAGTCACCCAGTTACGTTGCGACATTTGATACACACAAGGCATTCCTCCGGTGTCAGTGAGTTGCATGATCTCATGGTCAAAGGAACAGATACTTGACATGCAGAAAACAATAGCAATAAACTGACACGATCAAATGCTACGTTTATAGTTTGGGTCTTGTCCATCACATCATTCTCCTAATGATGTGATCCCGTTATCAAATGACATCTCATGTCCATGGCTAGGAAACCTTCACCATCTTTTGATCAACGAGCTAGTCAACTAGAGGCTTACTAGGGACACAGTGTTGTCTATATACCCACACATGTATTTGAGTTTCCAATCAATACAATTATAGCATGGATAATAAACGATTATCATGAACAAGGAAATATAATAATAACCAATTTATTATTGCCTCTAGGGCATATTTCCAACAGAAAGCACTGCCCGGGTAGATAACTGGGGCGGAACTTGGGGGCTCGACAGGACTTCCAAGTAGCACTATCGGGGTGTCGGTGGCGATTGCAGCTTCTCTTCTCACCGGGGTCAGGAGAGCGAGCGTCCTGCGGGTCTCAATCAGGTCAAGGTTGACCTGATCGAACAGTGCCTCTTGCGCTCTCAGGTAGCGCACCAGATGCACCACGGCAGGATCCGACTCATGGTCTCCATTGGCGACTTGGGTCGGGCTACCATAGCTGTCACGGCTAGGGTAGTAGTAGAAGGGACGGATGTTAACTCTTGGCGACAGATGCCGGAGTTGAACGACAGCCTCTCGGGCTGCAAGCTGGATGGCTTGGGGCTCATCGGAGGTCGTCCTCCCGGTGAACCGGTAGGGGCGTTCCGATGCGGTGCCTCTCCCGTAGATGTGCACCGTGGCCCAGAAGTGGTGGATGGCATCGCTCGAGTGCTCCTGGTACACAACATACTCAGGCGGCTCTTCGATGCCAAGAGCACGACGGGTGAGATTGGAGAGGATGGCTACAAAGTCTCCAAGCTCAGATGCGGTGGTCTCGTTGTGAATGACGGGGCCAGGCATCTTGGTGGCTGGGTTGAGAGTGAAGCTGTGATGTGCTGAGTTAGGGTAAGGCTTTCTTTATAGGCCAGCAGAGTCTTCCATCGCACGCTTGTGGATGGGACAATTCAGGTGTCGGCCACAGGCATACGGCCTATGGACAGGGTCGGTAGATTGGGCACCGACTACCGAAAAGGTGTCGGCAGGCCACTGTGTAGGCTTACCGGATGAGATGGGTTTGGTTACGGACAGGTAAGGGTGTGGGTGGTATGGAAACCTAGGGATAGCGACCAGGCTAAGATAGGATTAGCCAATGGTCAGCCTGGCTCTGATACCAAGGTTGTCAGGACCGGTTTTCCGGGATATTAATTTCCCAGCAAATGGTCCTTGTGCTCACCAGCCCCAGGATTACTGTTAGCTTATGAGACACAATCTTGATACAGAAATTCCAAGCAAGATACAAAATATGTAGTACAAGACCATTCTGGTCTATGAGTACAACAAAAGTTTCTAGTGGTTGATGACGGAAGCGGTTGCAGATCATCAGCGTCTATGGGACTCCCTTTCTCACAGGAACAGCTGACCTGGATAACTCCTATCTTCGCGAGGCTGCTATCTTCGTCGTCTAGGTTCCGGGGCTATCGTCGAAGTGCTCCTCTCCACGCAATAAATCTGGCCAAGCCAATAGCCAGGGACAAGCCAGTGAGTACGTTTGAATGTACTCGCAAACATCAAGAACAAAAGATATACCGAATGCATATGATTATGATGAGTTAAGTTATATGCTCATGCTAGATTATATGATCTGCATATGATGACTGTAATTTAATCATGGCATGGCAAATTCATTAGGTTGCACAGAAAAATTTAACCGTTAGTAATAATCCAAGAAAATAAAAATAAATGCCGGTCGGGGTCAAGTGACACCACGGTAGGTCTTGAAGAGAAATGCCAAACGGGGGTCTAAAAGAGTATTAGGCGAGACAAACCGCCCATCAACTCAAGCGACGCCTCGAGAGGTCTTGAAAAGAAATGCCGGTTGGGCGTCAAGTGACACCACGGTAGGTCTTGAAGAGAAATGCCAGTCGGGTGTCTACAAGAGAGTCGGACGAGACAGGACCATCCGTTAACTCGAGAGACGCCACGAAGAGGACTTGAAAAGAAATGCCAAACGGGTGTCCACGCGAGAAGTCTCACGAGACGCCACGGAGTGGTCTTGAAAATAAAACCGAATGTCCGGGGTAGTCTAGCCAGCCCCTGAGACACTCAGGAAAAATAACATAAGAGAGATGGTTAGTCCACAATAATATTCATGCATGCAACAGTAATATGCATAATGATAATATTCACATCCATCATAATCATGATGACAAAATATTCATGATAGTGTTAGTGATGAGATAATACTTTGCAAAATAAGACATGCTCAATTTAATTATTTCCTCCGGAGACCGACACTAAGACCGACACTTGACCCATCCCAGACTGTAGTCCTTAACCGCGAACACGGCTATTCGAATAGATATCAACTCTGCAGAGGGTGCACTCTTTACCCACAAGTAAAGGATTTCTTTAGTCAGCACCACGGTACTGACTAATTCCCATTATAGTCTTTGGGTTGCAACACACCTGACCAGCACATACCAGTTTAACTCCCAGATGGTCGGAATCACCCTCGGCATCTGTTCTGATAAACTTTAAGACGGGGAGACACACTGTCTTGCATGGGATCACTATTCATACGCGCGGATTCCAAGGGGTGTGCCCCCCCCTCTCGGCTACACTGCCGGATACACCCATGCCCCCTGACCATGCTGGCTGGGATTTAGCCCCTAGCTAGTGGGAACCCCCATCATGGCCCTCTGTACGGTGCGTGCACGGAAAGGGGTTAACAACTTACTAAACCATACCTCCCTCACGGGAAGACTCGTGGCAGCACGAAACAAGTATGGGGGTTACCGGAACAAGACTCGATCTACGGTCGACTCAGGAGGCTCAATATTTCCTGCAGTTATTAGCACAACATATTTCCTCGGTAATACCCCACAGGGTTATCATCTGGCATGCCACAACATGCCCCACTGATCATTCTCGTCATCACGAGAATTCAATATCACGGTCACGTTCCTCGTGACTGTTTCCTTTCTGCATAATTAGCCCATCCAACATGGGCAGGCATGACAAGTGATAACAACCAAGTTCATTCAATTATCATACTATGATGAATATGAAATATCTCCATGTGATCATGCATGCAATAATAGCCATAAGCAAATTTTAATAAATTTACCATACTCATCCTCTACTTATACATGGAATAACCAAACATGCAATCACCATATCAAGTGTTCAAAATGCTTGCCTTGAGCATGCAGTGGTGCCGGTCACTTCAAAATTTTGCAAGCAAATATCTTTCCTCCATTTCCTATTTTCAAAATATAGAATTATCACCCATAGCAAAACCAGTGCCAAAAAGTATTCCAATTATTTTTGAAATAAATTTTAAAATAAAATAGGTGAAAAATGAAAAATAACAGAAAAGGAATCAATTTATTTGGAGTTAATATGATTTACTTATGAAATTACTAAGTTGAAATTAAACAAAGAAAAGGACTGTTTAATAAATCCAGTGGAAATAAGGCTTAAAAAAATGTTCAACATATTTCTAATAATATCTTATGATTTTAGGAGTAGATAGAAATTGTAATCACCAAAAGTGGAGTTGAAATGAGTGCTGCGGAAAAGTTTTAGTTACTGTTGAAAAAGAAAAGGAAAAGGAGCAGAGAGGCGCCTTGAGCGCAATATAATCGCCCGACGCAGTTGGGCCGAGCCCAGTCATGCGGCTCCGCAGGAGCTATTGACGTCGAAGGCGTAATCAGAGATTACGTCTCCACTTACGGTGAGCTGGCATGACCTGGTCGCTGACAGTGGGCCCCGTGACCCCACTGTCAGGTTTGACCGGTCCATCCCGCCGTCTCCTACCTTGCGACCGAATGGGGCGGCGACGGTGACGCTCGCCGCCGTCGATGGAGGGCTCGACGGCCTCGGGCGACGGCTGGGATGGATCTGCCGTTCCATTCCGTGCCCGCAGGTGGTCTGGTCATCGCCGGGGAGGGCCGGAGTGGAGCGCGGTGAGGTTCTCGGTGGCGGCGGCGGCGGACAGGAGAGGAACTTCGACCTCGAGTCCCGTTTTGGTGAAATTGGTGAGGGGTAAGAATTTGCGGAAGCTCTATGGGTTGAGTGGTGGGGATATTGGGGATGGGGAGGCCCTGGGGGCGCCGGATTTAACCGGGAAGCCATGACGGCCGTGGTTGCCGGAGTTGAAGGAGACGACTGCTCTGGTTGCTTTCCCTCCAGGGATGGCTTGCAGGGGGAGAGGGGGAGGTGGTGCCGATGCAGAGAGAGCTCCGGGGTGCCCTTTTATAGGCACGGGACGTCGGTGCCGCGGCTTCCCGAATCGGGACACGGCTGCGGAGGCCATTCATGGCGGTGGGTGAGGCCGGTGGGGAGCTCAGCGGGGTCGGTGAGGACGGTGGCCGCCCGCGGATGAGCCCGGGTGGTTGGGAGTTAAGACGGGAGACCCTGGTGGAGACGTGTCCGAGAGGGACTCGTCGGGCGGCGCTTTTGGTCACCGTGGACGGCGGTGGCCGGCGCTAGAATACGAGAGAGGATGTCGGCAAGCTTCTGGGTGGTTGGGTTGATCCAGGAGAAGACTCGGGCGAGAAGGGGAGGCAACAGAGAGAGCGGCAGGAGTCGGTGCCAGAGGTGCAGAACACGCACTCTGGCCGTGCTCTCTGCATGCACACCAAGTGCTCGAGCAATTTCCAGGGTGCTCTAAGATGACCCACTGGAGTTTATTTTTGACAGGGTAGCTTTTACTAATATGGAAAGGATGTTAGACATGCTGATTTGGAGAGAGGGGCTAGAGTGCAATGCAAGTTAGATAGATGTAAAATTTCTGGTATGCACACAATCTGTTTGACAAAATGATAGATCTAGCTAGGCAACTTTGTTGGAAGTGAAACTTGGCAGGATAGTGTCTCTTTAGATGCGAATGATGATGGTGGAGTTTTCTGGTCTGAAAGAAATACTTGCAAGTGCAAGTTTTGAAGAATTTAGTTTCTGGACAGAAACTGGGTGGATTTATTTGGTGGACTAGAATGAGGCAATTGGGGTTGATCTTCTGGACTTAGGTGTTTCTTAGGAAGTACTAGAGGTGGGATTAATTACAGAATTTTTGGAGCAAGGAAAAATAGGGTTACAGTGTAAAGCTCTATCTGGACCAGAATTGAAAAGAGGATGGTTTGCTCAAAATTTCCAAAGGGCAAGCTTGGGTTTTTGCATAAAAATGAATTATATACCCATATTGATATCTCCAAATTTTTATGGCATTTTTTAAGAAATATTTAAACAGGTTGTAGTTAAACCTCAAAAACAGGACAGAATTGAAAAGGGGTGTTGCACTCAAAGATTATATAACACCAAGATGGGTTTTTCCCATAAAAGTGACTTATAGGTATCACATGACCTCCCATAATTTTTGTGGAATTTTTAAAGATTTATTTTAAGGTAGTTGCAGTGTAACAGAAGCAATTCAAACACTGAAAATGCTATTAAAAGAATTGTTTTGGACAAGTTTTATTTATGAAAATAATTCCTACTGTTATTATAGTAATGTTGAAATGGTTTAAGATAATTTCTAGAGCCACAAGATTATCTCAAAAATTTCCCAGATGGCGGGAGAATTATGAGAGTTAGAACAGAAAAGGTTCTCAAAATTACTAAAGACTCATTATAATCCAATTTTTTTTTTCTAGCCAAATTTTACTTAATAAAATCATGGTTAAATTTTTGGGGTGTGACAGATGGTGTAGCTAGGTGCGCAAGTTTCAAATGCAGCTTGGAAAGTTGCAAAATTTCTGTCATGCTCACAACCTGCTTGACAAAATGCTAAGGCAATCTAGGCATTTTTGTTGACTATGAAAATTAGTAGGATGATGCCTCTTTGAATGATAGAGAAGATGGTATAGTTGGATGAACCAGAGGAGGAACTTGAAAGTGCAAGTTTTATTGAAATTCAGTTCTGGACAGAAACTACAGGGAATTATTTGGTGAAATACAAAGAGGTAATTGGCGCTGATCTTCTAGACTTATGGGTTTGGTTGGAAGGACTATAAGGTGGAAAATTTTCAGAATTTTTGGAGCAAGGAAAATTGGGGTTGCAGTTATAACTCCAGAATGGGACAGAATTGAAAAGAGGATGTTTTGCTCAAAATTTTCAAAAGACCATGTTGGGTTTTTGCATAAAAGTGATCTATAGGCATCTCTTGACCATACATAAATTTTTGTGGAATCTAAGAAGAATTATTTAAAATAGTTGTAGTGCAACAGAAGCATTTCAAAGATTGAAAATGCTATTAAACGAATTATTTTGGGGCAAATTTTATTATGAAAATATTTCCTACTGTTATTTAAAATATAATTGAAATGATTTAATAAAATTACCAAAGCCCACAATATTTTTCCAAAATTTTCTACATGGAGGGAAGAATTTTGGAAAACAAATACTCTAAAATTAATAAAAGACCTAATATAATTCAAAATTTTATTTCAGGCTAAATTTTACTTAATAAAAATATGGTTAAATTTTTGGGGTGTTACGAACTCTACCCCCCTTAAGAAAATCTCGTCCTCAAGATTTGTTAAGGGCGGAAGAACTAAATGCATATCACAACAAACAATCATATGCAGAATGCAATCATAGCAATGCACTTATGACATATGCCCTAAAATATAATACAAAGGTTGCATCATGTAAACTAGTGCTAGATACTGCAACAAACATACTTATGGTCATCTACGGCACGAAGGTGGGATCTACCGGGCAACAGGGTTACAAGGGACTCGACAACTACTCTGGTGGACTCAGTCCACTTCGTTGACATCTAGACGGGCGCGTCCCGCAAATGTCGAGGCTTCTCAATGAGCTTTAGTGTCAGAGTTGGCCGGGGTCGGGTGGGGAGCTACAGGGCTGGGATAGCGGTGGTGCCCCTCGCGGGGTGTCAAGGTCACAGTCCCGTTGGAGTAGGTCTCCAAGAGACGATGGAGTTCCCCGGGGGAGACGAAGGCATTGCCCGGATGGACAACAGGGACAGATTCCGAGGGCTCGATCGGTCTCCCGAACAGCACTATCGGGGTGTCGGTGGTGGGTGCAGCTTCCCTTCTTACCGGAGTCAGGAGAGCGAGCGTCCTGCGGGTCGCAATCAGATCAAGGGTGACCTGATCGAATAGTGCCTCTTGCGCTCTCAGGTAGTGCACCAGATGCACTAGAGCAGGATCCGTCTCATGGTCTCCGTTGGTGACTTGGGTCGGGCTACCATAGCCTTCATGACTAGGGTAGTAGTAGAAAGGACGGATGTTAACCCTCGGCGACAGATGCCGGAGATTAACTACAGCCTCTCGGACTGCAAGTTGGATGGCTTGGGGCTCATCGGAGGTCGTCCTCCTGGTGAACCGGTAGGGGTGTTCTGATGTGGTGCCCCTCCCGTAGATGTGCACCGTGGCCCAGAAGTGGTGGATGGCATTACTTGTGTGCTCTTGGTACACCACATACTCCGGGGCTCTTCTATGCCAAAAGCTCAACGAGTGAGATTGGTGAGGATGACTACAAAGTCTCCAAGCTCAGCTGCGGTGGTATCGTTACGAATGATGGGACCAGGCATCTTGGTGATTGGATATCGGACTGAGAGTGAAGGCTGTGATGTGCTGAGTTGGGGCAAGGCTTCCTTTATAGGTCAGTGGAGTCTTTCATCGCACGCTTGTGGATCGAACAACTCAGGTGTCGGCCACAGGCACACGGCCTATGGGTAGGCTGATAGGTTGGGCACCGACTGTCAAAAGATGTCGGCTGGCCACTGTGTATGCTTATCGGATGGGGTGAGCTTGGCTATGAACAGGAAAGGTTGTGAATGGTGTGGAAACCTAGGGATAGCGACCAGGCTAAGATAGGATTAGCCAATGGTCAGCCTGGCTCTGATACCAAGGCTGTCGGGGCCGGATTTCTGGGACACAATATCCCAGAAATTAACCCCTCGTGTCATCACCAGCCCCAAGATCATTGTTACTGGTGGACACGTCCTTGTTACAGATTACCAAGCAATTACAAGAATTGGATACAAGACCATAAAGGTCAAATGATACAACAATGATTTCTAACAGCGAACGGCGGAAGTGGGTAGCGGATCTCCATCTCTGGTGGGGCTCCATTCCCACAGGAATAGCTAACCTGGATAACTCCTATCCCACGTGGCTGCTATCTCCGATTCCTAGATTGCGGGGTGTGCCTTCTTAGTGCTTTTCTCCTAATCATGATCTGGCCAAGACAATAGCCAGGGACAAGCCAGTGAGTACGTTTGAATGTACTCGCAAACATTAGGAACAAAAGATATACCAAATGCATATGATGGATTAAATAATATGCATATTCTGGCCGAAATTAAAGCATGCCATGATAATTATTAATACGGTGTGGATGAATAAATATATCATTTTAGTAATAAACCAAGGAAATAAAATGGAACATCGGGCGTTGGACCGCCCAAGGAATCCCAAAAAAATGCCAAACGGGTGTCTGAATGCGATGCCTCGAGAGGTCTTGAAAAGAAATGCCAAACGGGTGTCTAAAAGCGACGCCTCGAGAGGTCTTGAAAAAAATGCCAAATGGGTGTCTGAATGCGACACCTCGAGAGATCTTGGAAAGAAATGAGTATCCAGGTGGACTACCCATCCCAAGTGATACCCAGAAAAATAGAAATGAGTATCCAGGTGGATTAACCATCCCAAGAGATACTCAAAAAAAATAGAAATGAGTATCCAGGTGGACTAGCCGTCCCAAGTGATACCTAGAAAAATAGAAATGAGTATCTGGGTGGATTAACCATCCCAAGAGATACTCAAAAAAATAGATATAAGTATCTAGGTAGACTAACCATCCCAAGTGATACTCTAGGTTGCACATAAGAAAAAAGGGTTAGTCCACAACAATATTCATGTTAACAATAGTATTCCTGATAGCATCAGTAGTGACAATAATTATCCTACAAAAATTGAATCATGCTCAATTTTCATTATTTCCTCCGAAGACCGACACCAAGACCGACACTTGACCAACCCAGACTGTAGTCCTTAACCGCGGACACGACTATTCGAATAGGTTTTAAAACTCTGCAGAGGGTGTACTCTTTACCCACAAGTAAAGGATTTCTTTAGCCAAAACCGAGACGCTGACTAATTCCCATTACGGCCTTTGGGTTGAAAACACACCTAACCAGCACACACCAGATTAACTTTCCTAATGCCAGGAATCACCCAAAGCATCGTTCAAGAAAAACTCTAAGACGGGGAGACCATCGTCTCGTATAGCATGGGATCACTATTTATAACGCGTGGATTACAAGGGGTGCCACCCTCTCGGCCCAGCCGGATACACCCATGCCCCCTGACCCAATGACTGGCATTATACTTGGATCCAGGAAACCTTCATCGCGGCCCCTCTGTACGGTGTGTGCAGGAAAGGGGTTAACAACTTACTGAACTGTACCACACCTGTGGCAGGGACCAGTGGCAGCACGAAACAAGTATGGGGGTTACCGGAACAAGACTCGATCTACGGTCGACTCAGGAGGTTTAAGCTTTCCTGCAGTGGTTAGTACAATATATTTTCTTGGTAGTACTCAACAGGGTCACCATATGGCATGTCCCAACATGCCCCCACTGATCATTCTCGTCACAACGAGATTTCAGTCTCACGGTCACTTTTCTCGTGACTGATTCTTTCCTGCAGATTAGTCCGGACCAACATAGGCATATGTGACATGTGGAAATAACCATACTCACTCATACTTCATGTTTAAATGAAGATAAAATATTATCAAGGGACCATGCATTTATAACTAGAAATATGCAAATTTTATTTGAATTCAACATATTCATGATTCAATTATTCTTGCAACAATCAACCATGCATTCACCATATCAAGTGTTCAAGATGCTTGCCTTGAGCAAGCAGAAAGATTGGGTGCACTCCAAAACTTTGAAAATTTTATCTTCCCTCCATTTTCCTATTTTCAAAATATTGAAATTACCACATAATTTCAAAACTGTACAAAAAAGTTGTTTGGAAAATTTTGAAATAAATACTAAAATAAACTAGAGGAAAAATAAAGAATTCCAGAAAAAGAATTAAATAATTTGGAGTTCAGATGATTTTCCTAGGGAATTTCTAAGCTGATATAAATGAAGAAATGGACTATTTAATAGATCCAGCAGAAACAAGACTTAGGAAAAATGTTCACCCTAGCTGGATTAATATTGGAGGGTTTAAGAGATCCCTGAAAGTTGAAACCAACTCATTTAGAGCTCAAAAGATCATTGTAGGATTATTTGAAACCTGCTGGAAAGGAAAAAGAAAAGGCATCAACCTGATGGGTTGGATCTGGCAAGCAGAAACGCGCCCTGGGTGGGATTTAGCTGCATGGCACCACTGGGCCAGGCCCAGTCGCTCGGCCACACGGGAGGGCTGCCGTCGTCGAAGGCATACTCTAGGATATACGTTTTCCCCACGCGAAGACGGCTTTCAGGGAACCCATCTCCACTTACAAACGAGTCGGCGCGCTCCGGTCGCTGACAGTGGGCCCTACCTGGCCCACTGGTCTGGTTTGACCGCGGTCCGCCCTGCCTTCTCCTCTGGTTGAACGGAGGCAGCACTCCGGCGAGGCTCGCCGGCGAACGGCAGCGCCGTTCGAAAAACTGAGGCCACCCACGAGCTCAAGAGGTCGAGGCGGTCCTGTGGGTACTCTCCTTGGTCACCGGAGTGGACAGACTCGCCGGCGGCGAGCACTCTCGAAGGGCTCCGGCGGAGGCGATTTGGGGCTTTTGCCCATGGGCTATCTGTAGCGAAATTGACAAGTGGGATGGATCCGTGGTTGCTCAAGGGAGATGGAGGTGAAGAGATTTTTGGCGGGGAGGTACTTACTACATCGGAATCGACCAGAAGCCCATGGCGGCCGTGGCTACTGGAGGCGAGGAAGATGACCATCCCCGATCATCTGGCTGCATTGGGAGGCTTGTAGGAGGAGGGGGAGTGGTTGTGGTGACGAGGGAGTGCCCGGGGTGGCCTTTTATAGGAGGGGGAGGTCGGTTTGTCGCTTCCAGAGACGGACACGGCGGCGATCGCCATTACTGAGGTAGGAGAGGTAGGTAGCATGGTCGGTGGTGGACGGTGGGGTTCGGTGAGGATGGCGGTGGCTGTCATTAGGGTGAGGCGTGTTGGTTGGCCTAAACGCGAGCCACGCATCCAGGGGCGGTGGCGTAGCCAAGACGGCAGTGGCAGCGGCGGCGATGGCCGGTGCTAGGCCGGTACTATGGTCAAGGAGGGGTGCGGGAGAGGCAGTGGCTGGTCCTGCGACGCCCGCTGAGGGAGGCGGAAGCAGGGGAGGGCCTCGGCAGAACGGCAGGGGCTCGTGGCGCTCGGGCGGTCATACGCGCGCTCTTGCCACGCTCTGGGCATGCCCACAGTGTGTTTGGCAGAATGCCCGTGCATGCTGGGCTGCTCCATTTGAGCTAAGTTTTCGTAGGGTGGCACTTATAAGGATGGCAAGGTTACTGGACATGCTGGTGTAGCTAGGTGGGCAAGTTTCAAATGCAGCTTGGAAAGTTGCAAAATTTCTGTCATGCTCACAACCTGCTTGACAAAATGCTAAGGCAATCTAGGCATTTTTGTTAACTATGAAAATTAGCAGGATGATGCCTCTTTGAATGATAGAGAAGATGGTATAGTTGGATGAACCAGAGGAGGAACTTGAAAGTGCAAGTTTTATTGAAATTCAGTTCTGGACAGAAACTACAGGGAATTATTTGGTGAAATACAAAGAGGTAATTGGCGTTGATCTTCTGGGCTTATGGGTTTGGTTGGAAGGACTATAAGGTGGAAAAATTTCAGAATTTTTGGAGCAAGGAAAATTGGGGTTGCAGTTATAACTCCAGAATGGGACAGAATTGAAAACAGGATCTTTTGCTCAAAATTTTCAAAAGACCAGGTTGGGTTTTTGCATAAAAGTGATCTATAGGCATCTCTTGACCCTACATAAATTTTTGTGGAATCTTAGAAGAATTATTTAAAATAGTTGTAGTGCAACAGAAGCATTTCAAAGATTGAAAATGCTATTAAAAGAATTATTTTGGGGCAAATTTTATTATGAAAATATTTCCTACTGTTATTTAAATATAATTGAAATGATTTAAGAAAATTACCAAAGCCCACAATATATTTCCAAAATTTTCTACATGGAGGGAAGAATTTTGGAAAACAGAAAACAGAAAATACTCTAAAATTAATAAAAGACCAAATATAATTCAAAATTTTATTTCTGGTCAAATTTTACTTAATAAAAATATTTTTGGGGTGTTACACATACTAATAACATTGCAATCATGCTCATCATTCAAGGAACTCACATTTAACATTTTATTAAATTCTTCTTCTACAATCTTAGCACAATTTTCTGATCCATCATTTTCAAGAAATACATCATAAAGATAAAGAACTTGATGCAACTTCAATTCCACTTTTTTGTAGTTTTCTTTTATAAACCAAACTAGTGATAAAACAAGAAACTAAAAGATTCAATTACATGATCTAAAGATATACCTTCAAGCACTCACCTCCCCGGTAACGGCGCCAGAAAAGAGCTTGATGTCCACTACACAACTTTATTTCCTGTAGACTTTGTTGGGCCTCCAAGTGTAGAGTTTTGGAGGACAGCAGCAAATTTCCCTCAAGTGAATGAACTAATGTTTATCAATCCGTGGGAGGTGTAGGATGAAGATGGTCTCTCTCAAACAACCCTGCAATCAAATACAAGCAATCTCTTGTGTCCCCAACACACCCAATACAATGGTAAATTGTATTGGTGCACTAGTTCGGCGAAGAGATGGTGATACAAGTGTAGTATGGATAGTAGATATAGGTTTTTGTAATCTGAAATAATAAAAACAGCAAGGTAGCAAGCAGTAAAAGTGAGCACAAACGGTATTGCAATGCTTAGAAACAAGTCCTAGGGTTCATACTTTCGCTAGTGCAATCTCTCACTAGTGGTAACATAATTGAATCATATAACAATCCCTCAACGTGCGACAAAGAATCACTCCAAAGTTCCTAGCAAACGGAGAACATAAGAAGAAATTGTTGTAGGTAGCAAAACCACTTCAAAGTTATCCTTTCCGATCAATCTATTGAGCCATCCCTATAAGTGTCACAAACAGCCCTAGAGTTCGTACTAAAATAACACCATATGATACACATCAATCAACTCTAATGTCACCTAGATACTCCAATGTCACCACAAGTATCCGTGAGTCAATTATTCGATATGCATCAAACAATTTCAGATTCATAATATTCAATCCAACACAAAGAACTTCAAAGAGTACCCCAAAGTTTCTATCGGAGAAAGTAGGATGAAAACGTGTATCAACCTCTATGCCTAGATTACTCCAATGTCACCTCGGTAATCCGCAAGTTGATTACCAAAACATATATCAAGTGACTCAATAGAATACCCCGTTGTCACCAGGGGTATCCACATGCAAGACATACATCAAGTGTTCTCAAATCCAAAATATTCAATCCGATAACAATGAAACCTCAAAGGGAAAGACTCAATTCATCACAACAAGATAGATAGGGAAGAACTCCATATGATCCAACTATATTAACAAAGCTCGCGGTACATCAAGATCATGCCAAATCAAGAACACGAGAGAGAGAGAGAGAGAGAGAGAGAGAGAGATCAAACACATAGCTACTGGTACATACCCTCAGCCCCGAGGGTGAACTACTCCCACCTCGTCATGGAGACCGCCGCGATGATGAAGATTGCCTCCGGTGATGATTTCCCCCTTCGGCAGGGTGCCGGAATAGGGCTCCGGATGAGATCACTTTAGAACAGATGCTTGCGGCGGCGGCATGGGAGTTCTAGGTTTCTTTCTGGGGGTTTCTAGATTTATAGGAATTTTCAGCGTTGGAATCACGCCAATCGGAGTAACGTGGGACCCACAAGCTCAGTCGCCCCTCCCTACCCCCATGGCGCGTGGGGTGAGCTTGTCGCTTCCTCGTGGGTCTTCTGATCCTTCCTCGATGCTTCGGGGGTCTCTTTTGGTCCATAAAAAATCACCGTAAATTTTCAGCCCAATCCGAGAACTTTTATTTCTGCACAAAAAATGACACCATGGGAGTTCTGTTGAAAACAACGTCAGTCCAGGTTAGTTTCATCCAAATCATATAAGAGTGCACCAAAACCATGTAGAACTTAGGTAAATATTGCATGAATACTTCAAAAATTATAGATGTGTTGGAGACGTATCATGGCCGACACCCTCGCCAGGCTTCCGCTTGAAGGTTGTCGAGACACATGACGTGTATATGATGGTAAGTGGTGAGAGCGTGTGTGAAGTACACCCCTGTAGGGTTATCAAACTATTTGAATAGTTGCGTCCTTGGATATGGACTACTTGGAGACTTATATGGTTCGTAGACAACTTTAAGTGGATACTCTAAAATGCGCAAGATAAGTGTGAGTGCTTTGGATGGCCTTCTCGTAGGAAGACGGGAGAGGATCCATAGTGGTGTATTTTTGTGATGACTATGTGGACTCGTGTGCACTCTCTCACCTCAAAGAAAATACTGGTAGTCATAGTACAGGATAGCCACAGAGTTAAAGCTGGCTTGCTGCAGTTAAACCCCACAACCCCCTTCTTTGATACCTGATGCATATGTAGTTAGTTCTAATGTAAGTCTTACTGAGTACCTTTGTACTCATGGTTGCTTAATTTATGTTTTTGCAGAGGAGATGTTAGTCTCACTAGTGGTTTCAACGACGAGTTCGATGTTGACCGAGTAGCTTGGGAATCCCAGACAGAGGTCTGGTTCCTATGGAGGGTCTTGTAGATAGTCAGGCTTCTCAGCCTTTTTCTTTTGTAGTTTTGTATGACTTTGTATGTTGGGTCATGAGACCCATGTTTGTAATATCATGCTATGTACGGCTCTTCCGAGCCTTATCTATTCTTTGAGTCATAGAGTTATGTTGTGATGCCATGTTGTATCTACACATATCGTGCATATTGTGTGTATGTTTGGAATGCATTGGTATGTGTGGGATTTGGCACCTAGTTGTTTGCCTTTGGTAGCCTTCCTTATAGGGAAATGCCTCCTAGTGCTTCCACTGAGCCCTAGTAGCTTCCTACTGCTCTAGAACACATGGATTGACCGGCATGTATCATTCTTTGCTCCTGTGTTTGTCCCTACGAGGAAATATCACGCGGTGTTTACTATAGTCCGTGTGGCTTTGCTATGACTTGGTTACACTCGCTGCTAACCGACACGTGCATTGTTGGGTTACCTATGTCTGTCCCTGTATGTTTGTGCCACCTCGGTTTACGACTAGTCATGTCGACCCGGGTTCTTTGTCATATGGATGCTAGCGACATGATCATATACGTGCGCCAAAAGACACCACCGGTCCCGGCCAAGGTAAAGGTGGCAGCTGTGGGTTACCGTGCATGAGGCCGGAAAGTGATATGATGTGTTACATGCTAGATCTGTGTTACCTAGAATCGGGGTCCCGACAGTGTCATTGCAAGGGGGCACCAAAATGCCATCCCCCTAAAAGCATAGGAAAACAATGATTTAGTTGCTCGTTTTTTCTCAGATCAAGTTCTCCTGGGAGCTGCTAACGTACCTGTTCTCTCAATAGAAGTTATAGTTACAGGGAGAGGGAGTTAGTTGGTTTGAGTGGAAGATTAGATTTGGGGTTCCTCTTCCAAATCCCCTATAAAGTATTACAGTCACCCATCATACTATAAAATAGGATTTGATATGTATCTAATCAAAATTGAGTATTGGCAAACAGAAAATAGTATATCAAGTGCAACACTCGATAGATAGGTTTACTAAGAGGTAAAGGTAAAAGTGATACAACCACTGCGATTTGGGGGTGGGGGGGGGGGGGCAGAACTGCATGAGCCTCCAGAAGAGGTGCCATCCCCCTTGGCCAACACCACCTCGACGACATGCTTCGTGTTCTTCTCGAGCTCTGTGATCTTATTCCGGAACAGGTAGTCCGTTGCCTTGAGGTTGTAATTCTAGGAGTGCGAACTTACTATGCTCATGAACCCAAAGGCCATAGTAGAAGCGCCAAGCAGGACTATACATGCCACCTTCCATGTATTCTTTTTTATCCGCAGAAGGCACTGCACATGTTGCTACAACGCCTTGAGGTCCCGTGCAGCTGATGTGACCGCGAGGCCACAGATCTGGTTAGAGAGAGTGCCACACCTACCATGGATAGTAGTCTGACCGGCCTGGAGCTCATTGTACTTCTCGAATGATGCCTTCTTCAGCTTAAGCTCCAAGGTGACCATCTTGTTATCCGACTGCACCGGGATACGAGCGGTTTGAGTGCGGTCGTCCACTTCAAGGCGGGCGATCTCCTTGTCCGTGCCCACCTCAAGCATCCTGACCCACTCCTCGAGCTGGCGAAGGAGGGGATGCGACCCCTCGAGGCGGGGTATCTCCTTGCCAGCGCCCGCCTCTAGGGCGCCAATGCGCTTCTTGATCTTGGCGAGGCGCTGCTCGATCTAGGGGGAGGCAGTGTTGTGGTTGTGGAAGTGGAGGAAGGCGCCAACGAAAAAGGAGATGGTGGTGGCGGCAGACGATGTGGCGGCGACGGCAAGGCGGCGGGCGAGAGTGGTGTCGATGCGATGCACGAGCGTGGCTGCCATTATCGCTGCAGTATATTCAGTTTTGCCAGTCAAAATGTCAATTGTTCTCAAATGTTTATACTGAATTTTTTACTTGTGATTCCATTTTGACGTTACTATATTTTGTCCTTTATACTTATACATAGTTTAATATACATAATTGTTGAGTATTATCTTTGGATACAACAACCAAAAATCACAATGCAATTAAGATTTTGCATATTAAGATACATATTTGCCATACATTTATCGTTACTAATACATTCCTTCGTGGTAAAATGGAATTTATATGTTAGAATAATCATTTCATGTTTAAAAAAACTTGTATAATACCTCACAAAAAAACATTTGTAACAATGGATTTTACCCTAAATTAAGTGAACAAAATGTCTCACATTACTCTATAAATAAATTTATATTTGCAATCTTGTCAAAGTATACCTAAAGATTGGAATAACTTGATAGAGTACTTAGAGTTATGAATGAAAGAAATAATTTGACATAAGTTTATTAAGTATAATAATATTATTAAATCCAAATTTAAATAATTAGACAATTCTAGAGTGTGTGTGCTGTCAATAAGTAGTAGTGTCAAAAGTTGCCTTCCAACTTTTTTGGGAATTAGAGCATCTCCAAGGGCAGGTGTCAAATTTGCCCTCCTTTCGTCCAATCTAGTATAAGCGATGTTATTTCTTATTTAGATTTTACACGGACCAAAATTCAAACTTTACTGGATCTTCGTCATCTCGAGCGTGATGCATGATTTATTCACTTAGAGGGGAAAACAATAAATATATCTAAATGCAGATCAATCAATCTATTGCTGCGATACGAACAAAATGTAGATATATCCAAGACGATCAACTTCTGAAGCATGATTTAGTTGCTCATATTTTTTTCTTGGGTTTTTATCATTTATGCCACTAGTTTTGTCCCGCTACTCAGTTTTGCCATTAGAAGTTACAACTGCTCAAAAATGCCATCGTTCCATGAGATGCTTGCTCAAAAATGCCATTAGATATCTCAATAATGCCATCATTCCATTAGATGCTTGCTCAAAAATGCCATTAGACATCGTTATTGTCGGGTCAAAGCCGTTGACCATGTTATATGACAAAAATACCCCTAGATCCATATGTCAGCTCTCTCTATCTCACAATGATAAGTGTGGGCCCCACTTATCAGGAGAAAGCAAGCGAATAATTTTAGAGGAAAATAAGAACGTTGTTGGGATCAAGTGGGACCCACACTTTATTGTAGTGAGATAGAGGGAGGGCTGACATGTTGGTCCATAGGTATTTTGGTCATTATAGCATGGTAAACGTGATTTGAGCTGACAGTAATGGTGTCCAGTGGCATTTTTTAGCATGCTCCTAACGAAGCGATGGCATTTTTGAGCAGTTGAAATTCCTAGTGGCAAAACTAAGTAGTGAGACATAACCAGTGGCATAAATCATAAAAACCCTTTTCTCTTAGATCATGTTCTCCTGGGAGCTGTCCACATACCTGTTCTCTCAATAGAAGTCACAATAATAAAATAAAAGAATATAGTGTCTAAAAGTAAAGACATTGCAGAGATAGAGATAGAGAGAGAGGGGGGTGAATAGGCATTTTAAAACTTTAGGATTTGTCTTTATACTAATGCGGAATTAAACTAAACAAGGTAGGCACTTACAGCTACAAGTACAAACTACATATCACAAGATAATGGAATTGAAAGATACAACTAAGCAATTTAAACTAGCAAAAGATATAGCAATAGGAGCAAGTATGAATTATGAAAAGTAAATGTCAGGGCCGGGTTTTCAATAAAACTTTTATTGAGAATCCGTCCTGAAAGTCTGGCCAGTACAGAAAATCTTTCTTACTGGTAGACAATTCCTTGATACAACAGTCCAGTAGTACTGAATATATTACAAGGTTGAGCTGAGGCCGCTCAACAATATGTTACAAGCACGCCCATAAAATACATAAGGGCGGATATGACATAAAGGGGTGGTGGCATACTACTGGCTCGCAAAATAAAATAGTGGTGGATATGTCACAGTGGAGTAGTGACATAGCTCTGAATATCTTACAGCTCATCAAGCGTCAAAGTGAGGCTCGATGATTTATTTGGGTAGCGGAAGTGGATATAAAACACGTGGCAAACTCCAGGATCACAAGAGACTGACTGGAACTCCTCTAGGCGTCGAACTCGCTATCGTACTCTTCATCCATAAGATCACCTTCGTCAACATCTGGCTAAGACAATAGCCAGGGACAAGCCAGTGAGTACTTTGAATGTACTCACAAACAGTTTGGACATAAGATATAACAAATGCAAACATGATGCACATGAGCGGAATTAATGATACGCACACAGGTATTAAAGACTTTGCACAGCGGAAATAAAGAAAGGAAGTTGGGCGGTAGTCCTCCCGAAATCCCAATAAAATAAGAAGAAGACCGATCGGGTGTCTGAAGCGACGCCTCGAAAGGTAAGAAAGTAAAAGACATGCCTCAGTCAGGCGTCGGTGCGACACCTCATAAAGGGCTTTTGTCAAAATATCAAATAACAAGAATGCCACAGTCGGATGTCTGTGCGACATCACATAAAGGGCTTGTATTAAAATGTAAATGACAGGCATGCCACAGTCGGACGTCTGAGCGACATCACATAAAGGGCTTATATAAAAATGTAAATGACTGGCATGCCACAGTCGGACGTCTGAGCGACATCACATAAAGGGCTTATATTGAAATGTAAATGACAGGCATGCCACAGTCGGACGTCTGAGCGACATCACATAAAGGGCTTATATTGAAAAGTAAATGACAAGCATGCCACAGTCGGACGTCTGAGCGACATCACATAAAGGGCTTATATCAGTAATATTGAAATACGGGTAATCCAGGAGGTAGCACCATCCCAAGGAATACCCGGCATTTCCACAATAATAAACAGGTTAGTCCATCACAGGAATAATATTCGGCCAAGTTCCCTTATGTTGTTTAACATATTAGTTCTCCAGAGACTGACACTGAGACCGACACTTGACCTGTCAACCAACCGTCCTTAACCGTGGACACGGCTACTCGAATAGTTTTGACTCTGCAGAGGTTGTACTCTTTACCCACAGCCAACGGATTTTAGTAGTCATGAAGGACTAGTTCCGTCTATGGTATTTTAGAAGAAAACACATCTGACCAGTACACTCCAGCTTAACCATCCAGATGGTCGGAATCACCCTCGGCATCTATCCGGATAAATTTTAAGACGGGGAGGCTCCAACCTCGATTAGCATGGGATCAAATTTATATTCGCGCGCTCTAAGGGGTGCCCCCCTCTCGGTCTCGGACCAAAAACACCCATGCCCCCTGACCGGATGACTGGCTTTATCCAGGGCCATGGTACCTTCATCACGGCCCCTCTGGTTGGTGTGTACATGGAAAGAGGTTTGTAACCTACTAAACCATATTCATAACAGGAAGCATGTGGCAGCACGAAAAGAAGGTGAATGAGGACAAGACTCGATCTAGGTCAATACTGGAGTTAAACCGTTTTCTTTATTAGCACCGGCATGCTCCAACAGTACCGGTGCACAACCTATCATGCAACAACATGACTAGGTGCCACTTTCATCGGCAAGTTTTCTGGCTCACTTGCAACCCAACATGCATGAAATATAACGTTCTTCTTATGCCTCCATAAACATGTCATGCAAAACATCATTCAAGCAAACATGCAAAACACTCGTCATATCAAAGGTTCAAACATGCTTGCCTGGTTCGGAGAAGTCGGAGTCTAACGCGGTGAAGTTGACGGCACCGGCTTCCTCCTCGGTATCTACGAAATATGCATATACGAAATCTACGTAAATACTGTGCGTGTCAAGAAGTTGTTCCAAAAAAATTTCAAATAAATACTATAGAAAACTAGATAGAAAAATAAAAATGGCAAAAAAAAAAGAATCAATTCAAAATCATTTATAGTTTAAAAGTTATAAGGAAAATGAGTCCAGGGACCCATCTGTAACGAACAGGAATCTTTCCAGGGGCTAGACTGAGAAAACAGAAAACGCTTCGGGTAGTTTACGCCAGCCCGAAGGGAAGACGCATTCAGCCCGAATACGCCAACAAAAAACGATTCGAAATAATGACAGAGAGGCCGACAGGCGGGGTCCACCTGTCAGGTTTGAAAACAGGTCACCGGCGCCAGAGAGCTTCCGGTGATTGCCGGCGACGAACCATGGCGAGTTAGGGGAAAAGGAGAGTACCATCGTGCTCAGGAGAGTGGGCCGCGTCGATGAGTGGTGGAAGCAGTCGACGGAGAGCTTCACGGCGACGACCAGCTCCTCTCCGGCGGACGGCGGCGTCGGGTGAGGATGGATCTCCCCGAGGAGCTCACCTAACACCAAATTGAAGAGGGGGTCAGAACAGGCGGTGGAGAAGATGGCTACTGACAAGATTTGGGAGGCGGGGAGGCTCAGACCAGAGCGAATCGACCAAAAGCCCGAGGCGGATCGGGGCGGCCGGAGTTGGAGAAGAAGGCTTCCCCGCGTCCTTCTGGTGTGCTTGGCGGAGCTATGGGAGTGGGTGGAGATGAGCTGGAGAGAGCGGAGGGGCTGGGGGTCTATTTATAGCCGGAATCGAGAGGGTACCCGAGAACGGGATAAGTCCGGCGAACAATTACGGCGAGGCAGAGGCTTGGCAGGCGATTAGCAGATGTCGGCAGCTTCGGATTCGACCCCAAGTTCCATTTGAAGCATAAGCTTGGTCTAATTTGGCCGGGAGCTCGAGAACGCGACGAAATGGCCGCACGGGTCCACCGGCGGCAGGGAGCGTGCTCTGCGGTTTCAGGCTGCGTCGAGCGTCCCTTAGCGCGTTCTGAGGATAAGATGGCCACGCGGAAGCTTGGGGAGGCTTGGACGGTGCTGGATTTCGGTGATCCTCGCTGAGCTCGTCTGACGGCCGTGGCGGGAGGTTCTGTCCTCGCTGCACTCACCGGAGATGACGGGACGGCTCGGCACCGACACCCACGTCCAGCCAAACGACCGAGCGGCGCAAGGATAAGGAGGAGGAGCAGGGAGCAAGAGGCCAGGAGGGGCACTGGTGAGATTGACGAAGCTCGTCTGAAGAAAACGACACTGACAGTTTCAGTTCTCTGAACTTAACTGAACCAGGGTGCTCACCATGTGCTCGATGAAATGATTCTAGCATGTGGGAAATTATTCTGGAGCTGAAACTTGGTGAAGAGGTCTCTTGATCCATCTAGAGGCTACCTGAATTTTTCCAGAATTTTTGGAGAAGATAAAATATGAATTTCCCCCAAAACAGCAAATTTGGTCCAAACTTGCAGTGGCCAAATTTTGAAAATTTTGAACTATGGATCTGGATGTTTTTGGAGATCTTGGTTCAGGGTACTAAAGACAGGCTAGGATAATTTATTTGGGGTCAGATCTTAAAGGAAACTGGTACTTCCTTTGTAAATCAAAGGACTGCCAGAAAATGATAGAAAAAGATTTGGGGAAGAAATAAATAGAAAAAAATATATATAAGAGGTTGAAAACTACTGGAATTGATCCTTGACTTGATCCAAAGTAGGAGAGGGGTTTTTGGGGAGAAAATTTTTCAATAAGGGCTAGGGCAAGAGGAGAATAGGAATTCTCTTAGGAAGAAAATGGGTAAATTCCAAATAAAAGAATTCTTTTTAATAAAATAAAAAGAAAAATAATTCCAGGGAAATATTGATGCCAAAATCTCAGAAATAAAATATTCTTAAGACCAGAATCTTATTTGAGGAAGATCTCAAAAGATTTATCAATAAAAGTTTTTGGAAGAACCTTCTTTTGAGAAAAAGAGAATTTCAAATAACCTCCTTAAAAGACCAAATAAAGAATTTGTTGGAAAAATCCAAATTCAAAAATTTTGGGGTGTTACAACACCTACCCCCTTAGGAAAAATCTCGTCCCCGAGATTTCAGCCGATCCTCAAATAGATATGGGTACTCTGTCCGAAGAAAATCCTCCCTTTCCCAAGTTGCGTCATCCTCTGTGTGGTTGCTCCATTGAACCTTGAAAAACTTGATTATATTCTGATGGGTCCTTCTTTCAGACTCTCCCAATATTTTTATTGGACGTTCCCGGTATGTGAGGTCTGGTTGAATGTCAATATTCTCATGCGATACACGCTTTTCCGGATTACTCACACACCTCCTTAGCTGTGAGATGTGGAATACGTCATGGACGTCTGACAGTTCTCCGGGAAGGTCTAGCTGGTAGGCTACTGTGCCTCTTTGTGCCAGTATGCAGAAAGGTCTAATGAATCGTGGTGCCAGTTTTCCTTTGACCTTGAATCGTTGTAGACCCCTCATCGGGGATACTCGTAGGTACACGTAATCACCAGGTTCAAAACTGATCTCACGATGTTTTTGATCGTAATAACTTTTTTGTCGACTTTGTGCTGTCCTGAGTCGATCTCGGATTTGCTTAACTTTCTCCTCGGCCTCCTTGAGCATGTCTGGGCCGAAGATATGGCTGTCTCCTGTCTCTGACCAATTCAGTGGGGTGCGGCATCTCCGCCCGTACATGGCTTCAAAAGGTGCCATTTGCAGACTGGCCTGGTAGCTGTTGTTGTATGCAAACTCGGTGTACGGCAAGCTTTCTTCCCAACTGGTTCCATAGGTGAGGACACAGGCTCTCAGCATGTCTTCTAGGATTTGATTCACACATTCCGTTTGTCCTCCAGTTTGCGGATGGTATGCTGTACTGAACACTAATTGGGTCCCTAGAGCTTGCTGCAAATGATCCCAAACTCTGGAGACGAACTGAGTGCCTCTGTCAGAGCTTATAGTCTTTGGAACTCCATGTAAACAGACAATGCGGCTGAGGTAGAGCCTGGCAAGCTTCCGTGTGTTATGGGTGGTCTTAACTGGAATAAAATGTGCCACTTTGGTTAACCTATCAGTGATGACCCATATGGCATCATTTCCATGTCGGGACCTGGGCAGTCCGACAATAAAGTCCATTCCAATATCATCCCACTTCCATTCGGGTATTTTATTTGGCTGTAACAAACCTACTGGTTTTTGGTGCTCGGCTTTGATGCGCTGACATGAATCACAACATGCAATGAATGAGGCTATATCTCTTTTCATACCGTGCCACCAAAAATTTTCCTGAATGTCTTTGTACATTTTTGTTCCTCCTGGGTGAATTGAATATGGAGCGGTGTGGGCTTCAGTTAAAATTTGTTGTTTGAGGTCTTCTATATTTGGTACGCATAGCCTGTTCCCGTACCACAATGTTCCTTTGTCATCTATGACAAATTCTGAGGCCTTGCCCATACTCATTTTTCTTTTTATGCCCTCAATTCTAGAATGTCCGTGCTGAGCTGCTTTGATCTGTTCCGTCAAGATGGGCTGAATTTCCAAATTTGCCACAGTGCCTTCTATGACAAAAACCATGTTGAGTTTTGCAAACTCCTGCTGAAATTCAGGTCTCAAGCTTTGTATATTATTGTTGCTTGAGCTTGGGTTCCTACTGAGAGCATCAGCTACGACATTTGCCTTGCCTGGGTGGTAGTGAATGCCAACATCATAATCTTTCACCAATTCCAACCAGCGTCTTTGTCATAAGTTGAGTTTTGGCTGCGTGAAAATATATTTGAGGCTCTTATGGTCCGTATATATTTCACAACGATTTCCCAACAGAAAATGTCGCCACTCCTTTATGCGTGTATGACTGCGGCCAATTCCAAGTCATGGGTAGGATAATTTTCCTCATGACGTCGGAGTTGTCTTGAAGCATAGGCAACCACTTTGCCTTCTTGCATTAGTACACATCCAAGACCTTTCCTGGACGCATCGCAATATACTTCAAAATTCTTGTGAATATCAGGGATGACCAACACTGGTGCTGTTGTCAATTTCCGTTTTAGCTCCTGAAAACTCTTCTCACAGTCATCGGTCCATTTAAATTTCTTATCCTTCTTGAGTAGTTGGGTCATAGGTTTTGCTATGGTGGAAAATCCCTCAATAAATCTTCTGTAATATCCAGTCATCCCTAGAAAGCTTCGGACATCTGCTACGTTGGCTGGTTGTTTCCACTCAAGTACGGCTTTGACTTTTTTTGGGTCCACGGCAACACCTTCTTGGTTTAGCACGTGGCCTAGAAAACCAACTTGTTTTAGCCAAAATTCGCATTTGCTGAATTTGGCGTACAATTGATGTTTTCTTAATTCTCCCAGTACAATCCTGAGATGCTCAGCATGTTCTTTGGGTGTCTTGGAATACACCAAAATGTCATCGATGAATACCACGACAAATTTGTCCATATATTTCATAAACACCTTATTCATGAGGTGTACGAAATATGCAGGAGCATTTGTCAGTCCGAACGGCATTACGGTGAACTCATATAAACCGTACCGGGAAGTGAATGCTGTCTTGGGAATATCTTCTGTCCGAATTTTTAACTGATGATATCCTGATCTCAAATCAATTTTGGAGAAAACTTTGGCTTGAGCGAGCTGGTCAAACAAATCATTTATTCGTGGCAGAGGGTATTTATTCTTTATGGCAACCATATTTAATGCTCAATAGTCCACACATAGTCGTAGAGTTCCATCTCTTTTCTTGGCAAATAATACTGGTGATCCCCAAGGTGAGGAGCTAGGCCTGATGTAACCCTTGTCCAGTAATTCTTTTATTTGCTTCTTTAATTCTACCAACTCTGATGGTGCCATTCTGTATGGTTTCTTGTAGATAGGTTCGGTGCCAGGTGCTAGCTCAATGATGAACTCTATTTCACGGTCTGGTGGCATACCTGGTAGCTCTTCTGGAAATACATTTGGAAATTCACAGACCACCGGAACCTTACTCAGTTCAGAAATATCTATCTTGTTTAATCTTGGTTGTAGCGAGATCGGTCTTTCTTATGCTGAAATTATTATGGTCTTCCCATGATGATGGGTGAGAGTCACGGTCCGATTGAAGCAGTCAATAAAACCTTTATTTGTTGCTAACCAGTCCATTCCAAGAATTACATCCAATCCTTTATTTTCAAGCACAATGAGATTTTCCCAGAATTTCAATCCTTGAAGCTCAATAACCACACCTTGGCAGTAACTTTGAGTGATTTGCTTGATCCCGGGGGACTTAATAGTCATAGAATTTTCCAAGGGGAGAATCGGAAAACCATGTTGCAAAGCAAATTTCTTGGAAATGAACGAATGAGAAGCTCCAGAATAAAACAAAACCGTGGCAGGTATGGTGCTGACAGAAAACGTACCGAGTACGATATCTGGGGCATTCTGTGCTCCTTCCTTGGTCACATGGTTCACGCGACCCTTCCTGTGGTTGTTATTGGGGTTGAAATTGATGTGCTTGGGGCCTGAATTATTTCCATTGTTGTTCGGCTTGGGAGCCGAGTTTCTTGGCTTTGGACACTATCGGGCATAATGTCCTTCTTCTCCATAGGCGAAACAAGTAACGCATGGGCGGTTCATAAATTCCTTGTCCCTTGCATGGAAATTCTTATTTGTGCGAGGAACGTTGGTGGGGTATTTGTTCGCCCCATTCTTCTGGAAATCATTCTTGTTCTTGATGCTGCGAGAATGAGCATTCTTGTCCCTTTTGCATTTGCGAAATTCATCCAGGCTGCGATGCTCATTTTCCAGCGTAATAGCCTTATCCACAAGTGTCTTGAAATCGGGAAAAGTGTGAACGACCAGTTGGCACTTTAATGCTGGTGCCAGACCGTCCAGAAACTTTTCCATCTTTTTGCTCTCAGTCATATTTTCTTCATTGGCATAGCGAGATAATTGCGTAAACTGACTGTTGTATTCAGTCACAGTCATGGTCCTTTGTTTGAGGTCGTCAAACTCTCTCTTCTTGATCTTCATAATGCTTCTGGGAATGTGTGCTCCATGAAAATTTTCTTTGAATTCTTCCCAAGTGATGTGGTTTTCATTTGCGTGCATGTGCAGGAAATTCTCCCACCATGACGCAGCTGCTCCTGTGAGGTAATGGGGGTGCATAAAGTACCTTTTCCCTGTCTGAGCATTGTGCAATAATTAATTTCCTCTCAATGTCTCGAAGCCAATCATCGGCCTCGAGAGGCTTGTCCGTGTGGGAAAAAGTTGACGGGCGTGTCTTCTGTAATTCAGATAATTTAGAATGCAGCTGATATGGCTCGCGGTGATTTCCCATATGGATAACGTGATCCATCATTTCTTTATGATGCTGCTGGCTTTGCTCATAAAAATGACATACTTGAGAAAATGCTGCTTCACTGTCTTGCTGACTTGACTGTCCCTGTGTGAAATTGTTCCCAGTCTACGTACCATAATTTTCTTCTGGCGGACTTGGCATAGAACGAGTCCAGGGACGATGCATTTTCCACACTGGGGTATATTTTGCAAAACCCAAGGAAAAACAAATCTGAGAGGCAAAATAAATATTGCAAAGACAAAAATTCGAATACTCCAAGATTTGATTTTTAGAAAAGATTTGATTGCGCACGGAGAAGGACCGCGTGGTACATATCTTACAAGCAAGCCTAATTATACAATACATCACTCAGGATGCGCGTACACATACCTGACATGTTATTTATTCTAGTGCACTTGTCCATATCCTACATGATGCGCAAACAGACTACTTCTCTTCAAGCCTATGTACATATAAACATATCATACAAACAGTTACACAATACCGCTTGGCGCACTCAGTCGGAGATGGTAAAAATCTCCCTCGTCCTGCCGAGGGTAAGTCCCAGAGATGCTAGAGACTCAACCTCCTCTTCCTCCAGAATGGGCTCTAGGCGCGGAGGACTGGGCTGCGGAGCTAGTGCAGGTGTAGCAGGTGGTGTAGCACTAACTGGGGTAGGAGCAATGACTCGGTCAAACTCCTCTGTAGTGGGCAGACGACGTGCGGTGGCCAGGATGGCAGGTGTGTAGGAGGCTGACGACGAGATGTACGACAGTGGTGGTGACGTATGAAGGAGCTCCCTCCTGCTGGCGACACAGCCCTGTACTGCGTCCATACGTGCCGCCACATAGTCGTCCACAAGGTTGTCAAAAGCTGCCTCCAGAGCCTTGAGATACTCAACAAGCATCTCAATGGCTTCATCCCGCTCACCCCTAGCGCACGCAAAAGCATAATGACAGGTGTAGGGCACGTGGCATGGGAGATAGCGGTAGCGACGAGCCTTCATTGAAGGAAGAGCATCCCGGAGACGTGCAATTGCCTCACGGGCAGCCATCTGCATCGCATGCCTCTCCGTAGGCATGGCCCTCCCAACAAAATGGAAGTGGCGTGTTTCAGAATGCCCTCCCTTAAACTGGATTGCGGCCTGATGCATAGACACGCTGTCGCTGATCTTGTGCTGGTAGAGTGTGAACTCTGGATGAGTCGATGGCCCGATCGCGATTTTGGCGATGGAGACGAGGAGCTTGATAAACCCCTCAGGCACATTGGCGAACACCTGTGAGTCACAGTCGCTGCCAGCCATCTACAAAAGTAGACAAAAATTCCATATAGTCAAATCATAAATTTATGATGACTAACAGAAAAATTGCTACAGTTGCACAAAAATAAAATACGCTAATAACCGATTAGCGATCGCACCTAGTGGCTTTCTACAGTCAGCCTGGCTCTGGTACCAAGGTTGTCAGGGCCGGGTTTTCAATAAAACTTTTATTGAGAATCCGTCCTGAAAGTCTGGCCAGTACAGAAAATCTTCCTTACTGGTAGACAATTCCTTGATACAACAGTCCAGTAGTACTGAATATATTACAAGGTTGAGCTGAGGCCGCTCAACAATATGTTACAAGCACGCCCATAAAATACATAAGGGCGGATATGACATAAAGGGGTGGTGGCATACTACTGGCTCGCAAAATAAAATAGTGGTGGATATGTCACAGTGGAGTAGTGACATAGCTATGAATATCTTACAGCTCATCAAGCGTCAGAGTGAGGCTCGATGATTTATTTGGCAAACTCCAGGATCACAAGAGACTGACTGGAACTCCTCTAGGCGTCGAACTCGCTATCGTACTCTTCATCCATAAGATCGCCTTCGTCAACATCTGGCTAAGACAATAGCCAGGGACAAGCCAGTGAGTACTTTGAAAGTACTCGCAAACAGTTTGGACATAAGATATAACAAATGCAAACATGATGCACATGAGCGGAATTTATGATACGCACACAGGTATTAAAGACTTTGCACAACGGAAATAAAGAAAGGAAGTCGGGTGGTAGTCCTCCCGAAATCCCAATAAAATAAGAAGAAGACCGATCGGGTGTCTGAAGCGACGCCTCGAAAGGTAAGAAAGTAAAAGACATGCCTCAGTCGGGCGTCGGTGCGACACCTCATAAAGGGCTTTTGTCAAAATATCAAATAACAAGAATGCCACAGTCGGACGTCTGCGCGACATCACATAAAGGGCTTGTATTAAAATGTAAATGACAGGCATGCCACAGTCGGACGTCTGAGCGACATCACATAAAGGGCTTATATAAAAATGTAAATGACAGGCATGCCACAGTCGGACGTCTGAGCGACATCACATAAAGGGCTTATATTGAAATGTAAATGACAGGCATGCCACAGTCGGACGTCTGAGCGACATCACATAAAGGGCTTATATTGAAAAGTAAATGACAAGCATGCCACAGTCGGACGTCTGAGCGACATCACATAAAGGGCTTATATCAGTAATATTGAAATACGGGTAATCCAGGAGGTAGCACCATCCCAAGGAATACCCGGCATTTCCACAATAATAAACAGGTTAGTCCATCACAAGAATAATATTCAGCCAAGTTCCCTTATGTTGTTTAACATATTAGTTCTCCAGAGACTGACACTGAGACCGACACTTGACCTGTCAACCAACCGTCCTTGACCGTGGACACGGCTACTCGAATAGTTTTGACTCTGCAGAGGTTGTACTCTTTACCCACAGTCAACAGATTTCAGTAGTCACGAAGGACTAGTTCCGTCTACGGTATTTTAGAAGAAAACACATCTGACCAGTACACTCCAGCTTAACCGTCCAGATGGTCGGAATCACCCTCGGCATCTATCCGGATAAACTTTAAGACGGGGAGGCTCCAACCTCGATTAGCATGGGATCAAATTTATATTCGCGCGCTCTAAGGGGTGCCCCCCTCTCGGTCCCGGACCGAAAACACCCATGCCCCCTGACCAGATGACTGGCTTTATCCAGGGCCATGGTACCTTCATCACGGCCCCTCTGATTGGTGTGTACATGGAAATAGGTTTGCAACCTACTAAACCGTATTCATAACAGAAAGCATGTGGTAGCACGAAAAGAAGGTGAACGGGGACAAGACTCGATCTAGGTCAATACTGGAGTTAAACCGTTTTCTTTATTAGCACCGGCATGCTCCAACAGTACCGGTGTACAACCTATCATGCCACAACATGACTAGGTGCCACTTTCATCGGCAAGTTTTCTGGCTCACTTGCAACCCAACATGCATGAAATATAACGTTCCTCTTATGCCTCCATAAACATGTCATGCAAAACATCATTCAAGCAAACATGCAAAACACTCGTCATATCAAAGGTTCAAACATGCTTGCCTGGTTCGGAGAAGTCGGAGTCTAACGCGGTGAAGTTGACTGCACCGGCTTCCTCCTCGGTATCTACGAAATATGCATATACGAAATCTACGTAAATACCGTGCATGTCAAGAAGTTGTTCCAAATTTTTTTCAAATAAATACTATAAAAAACTAGACAGAAAAATAAAAATGGCAAAAAAAAGAATCAATTCAAAATCATTTATAGTTTAAAAGTTATAAGGAAAATGAGTCCAGGGACCCATCTGTAATGAGCAGGAATCTTTCCAGGGCTAGACTGAGAAAACAGAAAACGCTTCGGGTAGTTTACGCCAGCCCGAAGGGAAGACGCATTCGGCCCGAATGCGCCAACAGAAAATGATTCAAAATAATGACAGAGAGGCTGACAGGAGGGGTCCACCTGTCAGGTTTGAAAACAGGTCGCCGGAGCCAGAGAGCTTCCGGTGATTGCCGGCGACGAACCACGGCGAGTTATGGGAAAAGGAGAGTACCGTCGTGCTCAGGAGAGTGGGCCGCGTCGATGAGTGGTGGAAGCAGTCGGCGGAGAGCTTCACGGCGACGACCAGCTCCTCTCCGGCGGACGGCGGCGTCGGGTGAGGATGGATCTCCCCGAGGAGCTCACCTAACACCGAATTGAAGAGGGGGTCAGAACAGGCGGTGGAGAAGATGGCTACTGACAAGATTTGGGAGGCGGGGAGGCTCAGACCAGAGCGAATCGACCAAAAGCCCGAGGCGGATTGGGGCGGCCGGAGTTGGAGAAGAAGGCTTCCCCGCGTCCTTCTGGTGTGCTTGGCGGAGCTATGGGAGTGGGTGGAGATGAGCTGGAGAGAGCGGAGGGGCTGGGGGTCTATTTATAGCCGGAATCGAGAGGGTACCCGAGAATGGGATAAGTCCGGCGAGCAATTATGGCGAGGCAGAGGCTTGGCAGGCGATTAGCAGATGTCGGCAGCTTCGGATTCGACCCCAGGTTCCATTTGAAGCATAAGCTTGGTCTAATTTGGCCGGGAGCTCGAGAACGTGACGGCATGGCCTCACGGGTCCGCCGGCGGCAGGGAGCGCGCTCTGCGCGTTTCAGGCTGCGTCGAGCGTCCCTTAGCGCGTTCTGAGGATAAGATGGCCACGCGGAAGCTTGGGGAGGCTTGGACGGTGCTGGATTTCGGTGATCCACGCTGAGCTCGTCTGACGGCCGTGGCGGGAGGTTCTGTCCTCGCTGCACTCACCGGAGACGACGGGACGGCTCGGCACCGACACCCACGTCCAGCCAAACGACTGAGCGGCGCAAGGATAAGGAGGAGGAGCAGGGAGCAAGAGGCCAGGAGGGGCACTGGTGAGATTGACGAAGCTCGTTTGAAGAAAACGACACTGACAGTTTCAGTTCTCTGAACTTAACTGAACCAGGGTGCTCACCACGTGCTCGATGAAATGATTCTGGCATGTGGGAAATTATTCTGGAGCTGAAACTTGGTGAAGAGGTCTCTTGATCCATCTAGAGGCTACCTGAATTTTTCCAGAATTTTTGGAGAAGATAAAATATGAATTTCCCCCAAAAGAGCAAATTTGGTCCAAACTTGCAGTGGCCAAATTTTGAAAATTTTGAACTATGGATCTGGATGTTTTTGGAGATCTTGGTTGAGGGTACTAAAGACAGGCTAGGATAATTTATTTGGGGTCAGATCTTAAAGGAAACTGGTACTTCCTTTGTAAATCAAAGGAGTGCCAGAAAATGACAGAAAAAGATTTGGGGAAGAAATAAATAGAAAAAAAAATATAAGAGGTTGAAAACTACTGGAATTGATCCTTGACTTGATCCAAAGTAGGAGAGGGGTTTTTGGGGAGAAAAATTTTGAATAAGGGCTAGGGCAAGAGGAGAATAGGAATTCTCTTAGGAAGAAAATGGGTAAATTCCAAATAAAAGAATTCTTTTTAATAAAATAAAAAGAAAAATAATTCCAGGGAAATATTGATGCCAAAATCTCAGAAATAAAATATTCTTAAGACCAGAATCTTATTTGAGGAAGATCTCAAAAGATTTATCAATAAAACTTTTTGGAAGAACCTTCTTTTGAGAGAAAGAGAATTTCAAATAACCTCCTTAAAAGACCAAATAAAGAATTTGCTGGAAAAATCCAAATTCAAATTTTTTGGGGTGTTACAGTAAAGGGGACAAGGGACAACTAATGTTTTCCCGAAGTTCAAGTATCCACTGAAACTCTACTCTCCGGTGAAGAGGTGTCGAAGGCAAAGCTCCGGAGCGCCACCAAGTGGCTCATCTTATTCTCCCTTTGAGTCACCTCCCAATGGATGAGCCTCCCCCAATGGAAGGGCCTCAATCCACTATGGTTAGCTTCTTCCTTCACTCCGGAGATGGCAAGCTCCAGAACCACTTCACAAGACCACCTACGGCTCTTCACAAACTTTTTTTAATAGATCGCCAAGTCAACATCACCAAACCGTCTAGGAGGCTGTGGCCTCTAAGAGACCAAGAGTAATAAACCCGCAGACTCTCACTCAAACAAATCGATGCAGCAAGCTCAAACGAATGCAACAAATGCAAAGCAAGCTCAAGCAATGTATGCTCAACTCACTCTCTCAATCTCACAAGATGCACTCAAGAAGGTGGGAAATTGAAGAGAGAGAGAGGAAACAATGGAGGAGATCAACACATGCCACAAAGATCCATCCACAAATCCCCCTTCAATTAGAGGGGAATCACAAATAGGTTTGGTGGAAGAGTAGATTGGGGGTTCTTCTTCCAAATCCCAAAGTATGGGGGAGTTTGAGGGAAGAAATTTGGAGTAGTCGAGATTTTAGGGTGCAGAAATGAACAACTTGAAATCGGTGGCTAGGTTTGACAGGCGGAAGAAGGGTAGTATTTATGCCCCTCAAAGCCAATGTGACCATTGTCCTCGGGGGACTCTGTGTGCCCTGGGTATTCAGTAGGACAAAGCCCACTCAGGGGACCCGAGGTCCAAACCTCGGGAACCCGGCGTACCTAGAGATAGCTCACAACAGAAACAGACAGTGCAGAGGGCATTCTCGCACTCAGAAGCCCCCCAAAAGACAGGTACTCCAACATCCTTTATAGGAGTAATGTGGGTTAAGTGTTTCTCATGGGCTTGCATCAAAAGTAAGATTTCAAGTAGCCTATGTGAAGATAACATCAAGTGGTGATGGTCATCGAGTTTGAGGAGTGCAAGTTAAAGATGAGCATTCATAGGTTATATGCTTTAAAGCTAGAGGGTGCACGTCGTGATAATGTACAACAGAAAATGAAACCTCGGGAACCCGACCTACCTAGAGATAGCCCACAACCCGCGCCTCATCCGCCCGATCTCCGTGGGCGGACTACACTCGGCTAAGTTTCCTTGGGTTTCCATGTTACGTGGGGCGCGGGCGCGACCGGGGCCACCTCTTTGCGGGGGTTATTAGTCATGCTTGCATGCACGGTCTCGTGAACTGCTCCACACATGAAGGGTAAGGCCGGGTCGGCCTGTCAGCATCCTTCGTCCCCTGCGGGGATGTTTGGCGCATGCAAGACAGCTGCGTGGGTGCATCCGGCTCAGGGTGTGAGCTAACCCACCCAAAGGGCGGCTAGGGATCGCGGCAAGCCGTCCGGTCATGAGGTTCATCCGGGCAGGGGTCAAGATGGAAAGAGGTCGGGTAGCCAAATCCTCTCCACATCTGAACGCGGCCTATGCGAGACGCTGCCATGGTATTCGGTTTGTCCAGCGTGATGTTGCCAAGCTGGCTTGGCCGTGCCTTACTCGGTTGTTGGCCTATGCTAGGGCAGGCTATACCGTTCTATGATTAGATGACCGACATAGTCTGAGTGGGCACATTTGGTTTAATGTTGGGTTGTTAGGTTTGTGTGCGGCGGGTAAGCCCATGCGTCCGAGCACCTGATGTGTTCGTTGGTGAGGTCGTGAGAGGCTTGCCTGGCCAGCCTTGTTTGTGTGTGCCAGTGACGGCTCTATATTTTACGCATTTTTAGAGCTCATTTGTTGCATGTTCTCTTTATATATTATGTCCCATTGAACCAAATGGTTGTCCATTATGCATGATTGCCGGTTTTTGCACTTATCCTTGTGAGCATTGCACATTTAGTATTTTATTTGGTTTTTATTAGTTTTCTTTGTTTTCTTGTGTCTACAGGTGTTTTGGAGCAACCTAGGACCAAGCACGATGAAAGTACCAAGGATGGGATTGATACGGAGTCACCCAGGGGTCAGACTTAGCCATTTCGAAGGTCAGAAAAAGTTATTTTTTCCAAAGTGCTCCAAATCAAGATCTAAGACCAGAAATAGATCGGCGTCGATCATACGAATCCAACGAGCCCAAGAACATCAAATTCCGAGTTCGTATGAAGAAATGGTGGCCGTTTTACCGGAGAAGAATTGCACAAAAAGACAGAACAAAAGACGGCCTTTCGAACGACTGCACGCGGTCGTTTCGGCGGTCATTTGACATGCACACATCTCCGAAAGTTGCCCTTCTAGACGGGATTCTTCACCGATTTCGTCCCCCTTCGATCCCACGAGATCCTTGGCTCGTAAAGAAGAGATTGGGAGAGGATAAGGCTCATTGTGAGTCCTTGGATGAAGCCCATCAAGAGAGGAGGCTAGGAGGCTCCTATATATGTCATCCTCAATCCTAGCCGCCACCATTCATCATCCATCACATCTCATTCATCACAACCCATCTCCATTGTTGCTCCACACCTGAGAAGAAGGGACAACCATCAAGTGAAGAAGGAGGAGGCTCCACCACCATGAGCACCGGCCTTCGGGCATGTGCCCTCGCGTCGGCACCGTCACCGGCGCCGCCCCCATCTCCATCACCACCGGCGGCGTCATCTTCATCATCATCACCACCGCGCCGCCGTCTCCATCAACACCACCATGCCTCCTCCCTTCACCGGCTTGATGCTGGCTTGTAACTTGTCCCTAACCTTCATCCATATGTTTGAGTAGTTGTACTAGTTCTTGAGGATATGGTTGAACCCTATATGATTCTTGGTATGATCCAATATTACCTGTTCATGATTTGAGTTAGTATTCTCATGAGTGTTGATAGGAGACCTCGCTCGCACTATTGCCTTGATAGGTCATAGAGGAACTACTGTCATTGTGAATGGTTGGGGCATTGGGGTAATTCGAGGTGACAGTAAAAGCCTTTGATTCCTCGCCATCACAATTGATAGGGGAGTTACGGAGAACCCTTAGAGAGGCCGCGTCCATGGGGGAACCCTATCATTAGTTGTAACCCTATGGGGGGAGGCTATGATGGTGGCGTGCGTGGCACGAAGTCTACGTTAGAGTAGAACATGTACTGTACCCGGTTCCGCCCACTTATGCATTTGACCAGTGAATAGAGGATTCGATAGTTCATATATGTGGTAGTGATTCCAGAACCCTATTTCGTAGGAACATAACCTTATGCAGGAACATGAAGAAAATATCATCGAGCCACAAGAAGAAGAAGAAACTATGAACAACAATGATCTAGAGGAACACGGAGATAAAGGATGGAATGGCCACTGTCCAGAAACTCCCACCGATGGTAATTGTTTTGACATAATTAATGTGTTGCTTGATGAAAATAATGAAGGTTATGACTTACCTGCAACTCCTCATCCTCTTGGTTATAACATTACTGTGAAGTTGCAGCCACTAACGTTTCTGTCATCTCATCCTAGCTTGGTGGATCGCTACTCGCCCAAGAGCGAGTACGAATTTACATATATATGATGCCGATGCACCGTAAGCGAGTGCGCCTCCGACCGAGCTCTGCTATGAGGTGCTCCAAACCCCGGTTGGAGGTAGGCCTCACGCTCGGGGTTGACATCCCTTGGGATCCCGGTGAGTGACCTTATGGAGCACCGAAGCCTAGCTATATGGCTACAAAAAAAAGCACTGCCTGGGAGGTAACCGGAAAGTCCGTAGGTGTCTTTCTTACCTTTGTGTCTTGAGCCTAGATGCATTCATGATTGCATTGGCACTTTTATTTTTATTTTGAGTAGTTGCTATTTGAGTTGGTTTCTTGTAGTTTTCATTGGTAAAATTTACAGCTTGTCGGTAGCCTGTTTTTGTTGCATACCTCCTCCTATTTTTACTGCAATATTGCTATGTGTCTAACGTGAGGAGGAAGCACAAATTTTTTTCATGAAGTTCTGCAGCTCCAGGAGAAAAGACGGTGTTCCATACGACCGCCCCAGTCGTTCGAGCGCTCGTATGAGCTCGTGGCCGCAAGAGAGAAGAAGACCAGAGCAAAAGACGGCCTACCGTACGAGCGCTCGCACCCGTACGAGCGGTTGTTTAACCTGGCGTCCACAACGAGCATCTCCCAGAGTGAACGACAACGTTCCATACGACCGCAACTGGTTGTTTGAGCGCCCGTATGAAGGCAATGACACCTCCATCTGATTCATTTTCGACGTCTGAGGTCGACAAGGTGTTTTCTAACCGATCATTTGCTTTCTAATTAGCATTAATTACCTCTAAAACTTAGTAGCCAATAATTCTCTTTAGCAACTATGTTTTTATTTATTTCTTTTTGCCGGTTGGGTATACGTTCGTATACCGAATCGATGTTTTTATTTCGTGTGTTATTTTCGCAGGGACTTGGACCTTATGTGGTGAAGTGTACGGTATGGTGCCAACCGTATAAAGATCCACACAAGCCATTTGGTTGCTTCATCATGATGAACTTCAACAACAAGTGCCCGGTAAAGTTTTCCAATACGAACCTTGCTCAAATAAAAGTTGTGAGTCTCACCTTAAGTGAGATCTCTCTTTTAATTAGGCACGTAGGGGCTGCACAATTGTGTTTCATATTTTGTCTCACACATACTACACCTTTAATCTAGAAGTGTGCACGCTTCTAGCATAGTTTGTTGACTTAAGCGAGGTGCTTAGGCTAACGAACCAATCATTGTGAGGCATATATTTTTATCACTTTTGTTGCTAATCCTTTGTGCTAATAAAATGAAAAACCACAAAAGAACAAAAATATTTCTTTTTCTTTTTAGTTTCTTTCTAGCAGGTTCTATTGGAGGGCAGCCACCGGACCACAACAAGGAGATCCATTGAAGCAAGGTCCATGTCTATTAGAAGAGAGGTCATGTGCGCCTCAACGGTAGAAGTGTCCAACCCCTTGCTTAATTAAGCTTAGGGGAGGTAACCACTTCTCACGCTCTCTTTTAATAACTGCACCTTCTTTTCACTTTCGTAATTTCGCTTAGTTTAGTATTGCAAAGTTCTAAGCGTGGGGAGGTTACTTTTGCATGTGTAGTGTTGTGTGCAATGCTCTTCATCATATGGTTTTTGTGCCTTAGTATGTCCTGCTGTTTTGACATGCTTGCTTTGCACTTGTTTTACTTAGCATGTGGAAATCTTGTTATCTTCTGAAAAACATTGCCATGTTCTTTTATCAAAAACCCAATAAGGAGTCCTTTGCACTGTTGCCTTTCTTTCACCTAATTACATAAGTTGGGGACTCTAGTAGTGGCTTGATTAGCAATTGAATGATTGTAGAGGCTTTTTGCTGATGAACTCAACATCTTTGGTTGATCCGGGATGCGCAACGGGGTTTATCTCCGCCAAACTATCCCCTTGGGGTACTTAGCTTTTGAGTCTTATGCAACATGACACCGCGATACTCTTGTGTAGTGTTTGAGTTCTTTATGACTAAGGCAAGTTCAAAACCTTTTGCACTTCTGTTAATCTTTTATTGCTAGCCTTTACGGTACCGTGCATTGCTCACTCTCACAATGAGACTTGGTGCATACTTCGCAGGTACATCCAAACACGTGGGAGGACTTTCTCTTGTTCTCCTACACATAAAACACCTAATCTCCTCAAAACAGCCACCATACCAACCTACATGGCATTTTCATAGCCATTCCCAGCATATCGCCATGAACTACCATCATTTTACACTACATGATTAGAGACATGTTTTTATTTGCCTTGCATGATCATAGTATGGCTAGCTCGATATTTTCATGACTTGTCCATTTTTTTTATATCTATGCTACACCGGATCATTGCACATACTGGTACACTGCCAGAGGCACTCATCATATAGAGTTTCTCTCATGTTTTCAGTTTATCGAGTTGTAAGTAAATAAAAGTGTGATGATAATCATTATTAGAGCATTTCCCCAGTGAGGAAAAGAATGGTGGAGACTAATGAGTCCTCAAAAAAGTGGGGATGAGGTCCATGAGACTGTTCTAAAAAAAGTAAAAGAAAAAAAGGGGGATGAAAAAAAACAAAAAAACAAAAAAAGGAAAAAATGAGAGAAAAAGAGAGAAGGGGCATGCTACTATCCTTTTACCACACTTGTGCTTTAGAGTAGCACCATGTACTTCATATAGAGAGTTTTCATATACTTCATGACTATGCTAGTGGGATCTTTACATTATAGAACTTGGCTTGTATATTCCTATGACGAGCTTCCTCAAATGCTCGAGGTCTTCATGAGCAAGCAAGTTGGATGCACACCCACTTAGCTGCATTAGGAGAGTTTTCATACACTTATAGCTCTAAGTGCATCCTAGTTGCATGGCGATCACTACTCCTTGCGTTGACATCGATCATAGGGCCTTCTCCATTGCCTAATGGTCAGCTGCGTTGATGCAAGACTTTCTTTGTTTTTGACTTCTCAAAACCCCAACCATTTTCTATCATTCCCTTAAGTGTGAGGCATAGGCTTGTGCTCAGTGCTGCATAAGTAGTTGAGTGGTTTCATAACGCAGACAGACGATCTTGCTATTGTACCTAGTATGCCTCGGGTTGGTGTCTTTGAAGCGATCGCTAATGCTTGATTTCTTTTGTCTTTGATTGTCATTGCTGTGTTCCCAACATAATATCGACCTTCTTTCTAAACCTTTGGCAATGGGAATTTGGGCTCCACAAAAATATTTTCCTCTTTCTTGACCTCCATGGCAGTGGAAATAATAGGATAGCTTGTATTACTCCCTTGCTGGTTAACTTTTGCATGCTTGCACGATGAACATGGATATCACTTTTGGGGTTTGGTTCAATTTATGCTTTAGAGTTGGTAGCAGTGAACTTTTTGTAGTGAACCTTCTTACTCGAGGATGAGCAAGGTTTAAGCGTTGGGAGGTTGATGGCTCTGTATTTTACTCATTTTTAGAACTCATTTGTTGCATGTTCTCTTTATATATTATGTCCCATTGAACCAAATAGTTGTCCCATTGAGCATTGCACATTTAGTATTTTATTTGGTTTTTATTAGTTTTCTTTGTTTTCTTGTGTCTACAGGTGTTTTGGAGCAACCTAGGACCAAGCACGATGAAAGTACCAAGGATGGGATTGATACGGAGTCAGCCAGGGGTCAGACTTAGCCATTTCGAAGGTTGGAAAAAGTCATTTTTCCAAAGTACACCAAATCCAGATCTAATACCATAAATGGATCAGCGTCGATCATACGAATCCAACGAGCCCAAGAACATCAAATTCCGAGTTCGTATGAAGAAATGGCGGCCGTTTTACCGGAGAAGAATTGCACAAAAAGACAGAACAAAAGACGGCCTTTCGAACGACCGCATGCGATCGTTTCGGCGGTCGTTTGACATGCACACAGCTCCGAAAGTTGCCCTTCCAGACGGGATTCTTCACCGATTCTGTCCCCGTTCGATCCCACGAGATCCTTGGCTCGTAAAGAAGAGATTGGGAGAGGATAAGGCTCATTGTGAGCCCTTGGATGAAGCCCATCAAGAGAGGAGGCTAGGAGGCTCCTATATATGTCATCCTCAACCCTAGCCGCCGCCATTCATCATCCATCACATCTCATTCATCACAACCCATCTCCATTGTTGCTCCACACCTGAGAAGAAGGGACAACCATCAAGTGAAGAAGGAGGAGGCTCCACCACCATGAGCACCGGCCTTCGGGCCGGTGCCCTCGTGCCGGCACCGTCACTGGCGCCCCCCCCCATCTCCATCACCACCGGCGGCGTCATCTTCATCATCATCACCACTGCGCCGCTGTCTCCATCAACACCACCATGCCTCCTCCCTTCACCGGCTTGATGCCGGCTTGTAACTTGTCCCTAACTTTCATGCATATGTTTGAGTAGTTGTACTAGTTCTTGAGGATATGGTTGAACCCTATATGATTCTTGGTATGATCCAATATTACCTGTTCATGATTCGAGTTAGTATTCTCACGAGTGTTGAGAGGAGGCCTCGCTCGCACTATTGCCTTGATAGGTCATAGAGGAACTACTGTCATTGTGAAGGGTTGGGGCATTGGGGTAATTCGAGGTGACAGTAAAAGCCTTTGATTCCTCGCCATCACAATTGATAGAGGAGTTACGGAGAACCCTTAGAGAGGCCGCGTCCATGGGGGAACTCTTAATTATCATTAGTTGTAACCCTATGGGGGAGGCTATGATAGTGGCATGCGTGGCACGAAGTCTACGTTAGAGTAGAACGTGTACTGTACCCGGCTCCGCCCACTTATGCATTTGACCAGTGAATAGAGCATTCGATAGTTCATATATGTGGTAGTGATTCCAGAACCCTTGAGAACGCCTTACTACTCAAGCACCGTCCTTACTAACTTAGCATCTTTTATTTACTATTTTTACCTTCTTGTTAGTAGTTTAGTTAATTACCCTTTTATCTAGTTTTCCTAGCAACTTATCGAGTAGACTATTTCCAAACTCCGGTTTGGGTGCGTACGTGGCTGCGTGAAAGTGACAACGTAGTTGCGGGATTTGTGGTGCCTTCCTATTCACTCCCTGTGGGTTCGACACTCTACTTATCACAATGAAAGTGCTACAACAGCCCTGTGCACTTGCTGGTCATCAGCCGGGCACACCCCAACAAACACCAGGCCGGCCAATGGCCTTTCTTGGCCGGCCTGGCGTCTCGTCGAAGTCACTCGGTGCCCCTGCTTCGTACGTAGTTGGTAGATGTGGGATTGGACGGGTAACAATCGCTTTGGCCGCTTCTTGCTTTATGCTCGGTGGGTTGGCATGTGATGGGACGGGTAACCTTCGTCGTGGTTGTCTGCGTCGGTGCTTCCATACTATTTTCCAGTCTACCCAAGCGTTTGTTAGCGTCCGGGCCATCTTTCGGGTCCCTACATTAGTGAGTTGGGGTCGGCCATTGACTAGGGGTGTTCCCATTCGACGCGATGGGCTCGCTTCGTTCCCCTCGAATGAAAGGGGTTCTGTGAGCTTCTTCTTCGTCGGTTCTTGTGCGAGTCGATGTCAGCGTGGTGTCCATTTTTGCACAGGCGGCCATAGTCACGTGTTGAAAGTAAGCGACGGTGGCGGGAACCCGGGGGCGGATGACTGCTATTTTCCGATTTCGTCGGGGAAAGGTCTGGGAGGAGGTTGCAGTCGTCGTGCATGGTCTCCAGGGCGTGTGTCGCCTCTTCTGCGCTGTCACTGTACATTTTCTTTCCCCTCGCCCTTGCAGCTATTGTGTCCTTCTCGTTGTTCGGTTGAAGTGGTTCTTGGACTCCCGTTCTTCGACATGAAAAGTTTCTTGGATCATTTTCGTGTGCTCTGTTTGATGAGGTGGTTGTGGCCTAATCCTTAATTCTTCGGCAGGTTTGTTTGCTTCATGATGCCCAGAGGATTCAGTGTTTCCGTCTGATTGGGTGGACCGTCCGTCCTTGTCATTCCGTTCATTGCATCAAGGTTTGCTCCCTTGATCCGCATGTGTAATAAAGTTGATTCTCTTTGTGTTAATTTATCCATGCGTCGTGTTTTTGTGTGTGTCTTCTTGTTGCAAATTTTAACATTTTATTGCTGTTATGTGTACAACATGTGCTATGTTGTTTCTTCTGTGATTCCCGTTTTGTAGAGTGTGGGCAGCAAGGCATCTAGTGCCTTGAACCGACGTTGGTGTATATGTCGCCATCGAATCCAGTTGATAGATGAGCTCCGATGTTTATCTTGACCTTGATGTACTGGCCGTTGCTTTGTTGAATAGATATGCCCGTGCTTTGAGCTTGAAATCTTATGGTTGTTGTATATTGGATATTCTTATGCATTACATTCCATTCTTCATTGTGTAATCGTGTGTGCGCGTTGGGTCTGCTACTTTGCAACCATAGTGAGGGCTAGATGGGTAAACCCCTCACAACCCCTCCGAGCAAATGAAAAGAAGGCCCGAAAGGCAGACCCATCACAGCCCCAACCACCTTGGACTCATTATATATATAATGGATGGCATAGATTTTCTTCTTTTCGCCTGGCTTGAGAGGATTTCAAGTTAAGCATTTGTACCTGAACTATAGCCGGATCACCCCACCAGGAACCACATGAGCAGAAGGAAACCAGGCGAACCGACAAAACAATCCACGGGCCGGGGAAGAGTGTGACAGCGAGCACGTGCATCACACACGCCAGCCGGCCAGACCACGGCGTCCAAAGCTTAGGTAGGCATTACAAAACACGCCATCCGGCCAGGAGCCGCAGTGGCAAGAGGCCGTGGCACGACCCATCACTTACCCGGTAGGACACAAGAAAAAGGGGACCGAGCGAAACGATCAGCCGATTCAAGGAAAGAGCACGGTCTGAGGGTACGTGCAGAACACACGCACATCGAACACACCAGCCGGCTAGACCGTGGTGCCCCAGAAGCCGACAGACATTACAAAACACGCCCATCCAGCCAGGGATCGCGACGGCAGGAGGCCGGATAACCAAGGCCTCTCCACATATCCATACAAAATTCAGAAAACTCGTGTTAGCCGGATGCACGCCGGGTGAGTTCATGCTAGATTCTTTGTACGGGTAGTAGGTTTTGATGGGGCCGTTGTGGGGCGCGTTCGCCAGTTGGCCTCGTTTAGATGCGGAGGGGCTTTGCGTATCCGGCCTCTTGCCGTTGATGGCCCTGGTTGTTCTTATGCATTATATTTCGTTCTTCGTTTTGTAATTGTGTAATTGTGGTTGACTGCTCTTTCAGCTTTCCCAAACTAAAACGAGGTGCACCTGAGCTCGAGCTCAGAATAGCACTTTAGTTGGATTGGCTGCAACTAGCAGAGTATTGGTATAATGGCATCTCCAAAGGAGACCCTCAAAGCTCTGGTATATGTCTACGTTGTAGTGTCTGGACCGTTTGTGTCAACTTTTGTCATCCAATGGGGACCGCCATCGGTCTGCGAAGTGGTTTGGACGTCTTTTTTCTGGTAAACCGGAGACAAACGTGGGGGAGCTATACCGGTGTCCGGACATTCACTTGACCAGCAAAAAGCCACCACGTGGTCCTCCTCTCTTTTCTCTCTCCGCACATGCATGGTCCCCTCTCCTCTCTCTCCCCCCAACCGGACAAATAAAGATTTGTGAAAAGGGTTGGATGGCTCTCTCCCGCATCATGTCCGTGGACCACGTCCGGACATAAATACGGACATATACCGGAGCCATTTGCGGGTCAGCTTTGGAGATGCCCTAACTCTACTTTTCACACAGCTTTGAAGATGTCACCATTTCAAGCATTTTATGGTTTTGCACCCCCTATGATCTCTGAACTGGCCATTCCTGGACCTGATGATACAGAGGCACAAGATTTTCAGGAAGCTAAGCACCACATGCTCTCTCAACTCAAACACAGCCTTCTGCAAGCTCAAAATAGAATGAAGAAATATGCAGACATGAAAAGGAGTAAGAGACAATTCAACATTGGGGATATGGTGTACTTAAAAATGGCAGCATATCGCCGGGCGGCCTTTGGGTTCAGAGAATCGCTGAAATTACAACACAAGTACCACTAGTAGAAAATGGGCCTTCAGTCCCGGTTCCAGAGGGCCTTTAGTCCCGGTTCTGGAACCGGGACAAAACGATCGGGACTAAAGCCCCCCCCCCTTTAGTCCCGGTTGCATTACGAACCGGGACTAAAGGCCCTCCACGTGGCCACTGTCTGGGGCGGGGGATGGAGGACCTTTAGTCCCGGTTGGTGTTACCAACCGGGACTAAAGGTAACCAACCGGGACTAAAGGCTCCACCTTTAGTCCCGGTTGGTAACACCAACCGGGACTAAAGGAATTATTTTGATCCCGGTTGGTAACACCAACCGAGTCCCTGTTGGTAACACCAACCGGGACTAAAGGAATTATTTTGAAAAAAAAATGAATTTTTTAAATATTTTTTGATTTGTTTTTAAGTTTTATTCCAATTTTCAAATCTTTGAATTATTTGACAATTTAATCTCTAATCACCCCTCCTCACTGCTCCAGCGTGGAGCACTCATTCCAAATCGTCTAACTTCCCGGTCGGTCACCCATCCTCTCACTGCTCCAGCCCCAGCACGCTTAACTTCCTCGTTCTATCGCCCCTAGTTTTCAAGTCTGCACTTGTTGTTTTCCTAACAATAGTAAGCTATCAATCCTATTAACCCTTAGGTCTTGATGTCACATGATTTAATTTTTTGAATTCCAAACAATGATTAACAAACAACAATGATTAATTTAAAAACTCAAAAAAACTTCAAAAAAGGCAAAATTTTCAAAAAAACTCAAAAAACAAAAAAAAATCCAAAATAATACAAAAAGTTCAAAATAAAATAATTAATAATAATATTGAATTTTAATGAAAATAAAATAAGTAATAAAATAAGAATCTTTATGCGGAATTCAATTATTAATTTTAAAACTCAAAATTTTCAAAAATTTCAAAAAAACACCAAAAACTAAAAAAAATCAAAAATTCCAAAACAATATAAAAAGTTCAAAATAATCAAAAATTCCAAAAAATGTCAAAAAATTTGAAAAAATTCAAAAAAAATAAAAAAAATTCAAAACCCTAAACCCGGGACTTAAAACGTCCGAAACTCTATTCTAAATAGTAAACACTAAAGGTTCAAACCCCAAAACCTAACCCTAAACTTGGAAATCTAAACCCTAGCCCTAAACCCTAAAACATCTAAAACGTCCAAAAACTCTATTTTTCCTTTGGAATTTTGTGATTTTAAAAATTCTCGAAACCCCTAAACCCGAGACTTAAAACGTCCGAAACTCTATTCTAAACAGTAAAACTAAAGGTTCAAACCCTAAACTTGGAAATCTAAACCCTAGCCCTAAACCCTAAAACGTCTAAAACGTCCAAAAACTCTATTTTCCCTTTGGAATTTTGTGATTTTAAAAAATTCTCGAAATAGAAAACTAGTTGTTTCTTCGGATAGAACTTATTTTTCTGCAAATTTTGATATATTATTTGTATTTTTCTGAATTAGAATGATTTAGTTATGATTTTTTTAGGATCAATGTGGTAAAAGGGAAAAAAAAAAGAGGACCTCCACGTGCCAGACCTTTAGTCCCGATTGGTGTCTCCAACCGGGACTAAAGGCCTCCACATGGCTGCGCTGGGCTGGAGGACCTTTAGTCCCGGTTGGTCCCGTTCGACCCGGGACTAAAGCCTGCCGTACCCGCGCGGGGTCAGTAGCCGTTGGAACCGGGACTAATGGGCACATTAGTCCCGGGCCCCAACACGACCGGGACTAAAGGCCATATCCGGTTTGGACGAAAGGCCCTTTTTCTACTAGTTACTATGGTCCTTCCATATTATTCGGAAAGTAGGAAACACTGCGGACGCAGATTTTTAGAGCACCTGCACCCAGGCCCTTTTATCCTGACTCTCCAATATCGCTTTAAGATCCGTGCGACACAATTAACTTTTTACATGAAAGTTTCTCTTTTTTGTTTCTCTCATATAGAACATGTCTTGAAGTTCAAACCTTTGCAGCGCGGCAAAGCTTTCTAACTAGAATCTAGGATAAATCTTTCAGAATTTTTTGTCCGACATAAATACTAAAAATAAGATTTTTTAATCAAACAAAACTTATTTTGTATATTTATGTTGGACCAAAAAATCTAAAAATTTTATCCTAGATTCTAGTTAGAAAGCTTTGATGTTCTGCAAAGGTTTGAACTTCAAGACATGTTCTATATGAGAGAAACAAAAAAGAGAAATGTATTTGCACGGATCGCGATTGCATGGATGGATGGCTAGGATAGAAGGGCCTGGGTGCAGGTGCTCTAAAATATGTTTTCGGAAACACTGCTTAGCACTTTCCTGAAGACATCAAGATACACCTTGTGCTCCATGTTAGCCAGCTCAAGTAACACATTTGTTCACGTGCAATTCCCAGCCCATACCTGCCTATTGTAAATCCTGATGGTACCCTGAAGACTGCTCCAGGTACTGTCCTTGAAGTGAGCCAAGTACCTCGTCACAATGGTCCAGAGGATGCACCCTTGGAAGATGCAGACTACATCAAGTACACTTTCCCAACATTCTCCCCTTCGAAGAAGAACAGCGTCGTGAAGCTCAAACGCCGTGAGGACACGTCGAGTTTCAAGGAGGGAGCTATGTCAGGCCCATGCCTGAACCTGAAGACTGTTGATATACACCTGCATACCTACTCATTCAGTTATCGGACGACCCTCCTTGATCCTCCCCAGCGCATAGTCTCTCTACGGCCAAGATCGTCTCAAGCCATTACTACTCACCGTTTACCATTGTCGTTACTATAGTTGTTCTCACTGTAGTTAAATTCGCGCCTATATAACGGCTGGGCTGTAGCTGATGTGAGACATCGATCTTCTTATCGCCTGCCTAATGGCTGCTATATAAATATACTTGCAGAAATATATGAAAATGGCCATTCTCGATTCGCCTTGACTATAGAAAATCTTCCCCAAATCCGAGTTCATGCACGCCCCGCCCATCCTATCAGGCGTTTTTTATTTTTGTTTGATATACAAGCCATCAAGCGTGTTGGTTGTCACTTGTCACGCAAATGTGCAAACTGAAGAGCAAACAACACTTCACGATGGACACTCATACATGGAAAATTCAGCTGCTCCTGGTCATGGCGTGGTCGTGGAAAATACGCACGCACGAACTAGCCCTGTCGCCGTGCACGTAGGATTCGCCCCCGTCTAGACACGCGCTGGATTCACCCTGGCCGCCGCACAACAAGGATCCACCCGCCCGTCGCGCGGGCCTAGGATCCATGCCCACCGCCACGAGCTAGATTCGCGGCAAAAACTATAAAATTGACTTGAGAACGAAAAGAATTCACAAACTGAACTGTGTTTAAAAAAAATTCACCCAGCTGGCCCTTTTGTGCAGCGCCCGACAGTCAGGCGCTGCACTGCACTGTGCAGCGCCTAACTCTCAGGCGCTGCACGCCTGGCCAGCGTGGCACATTTGGACCCACACCGAGCAGTGCAGCGCCTTGGAGCTAGACGCTACACATGTAATGTGCAGCGCCTAGCTCTTAGGCGCTGCACATTCTGTTAGTAGTTGGTAGGCTGGCCCCCTCCCTCACCCCTCCCTCCCTCCCACACATCCCCAACCCCCAACCCCACACCCTCTCTTCATGGAGATCAACTTCATTGTCATCGTCCTCATACTCATCATTCTCCTCTTGCAAAGCTTCATTTTTGTTGTTTGAAATCGGGCTCAATGTTGGTCTCACTTGTTGAGTCAAAGGAGGTTCACTCATTTCATCTTGGTTCATGGGTGGGGGACTACTAGCAACCAACGGGGAGGCGTTCCGGTTCAAGTCCAAATGCAAACTAGACTCAACCTTCTTCGTAGCAAATAACTCAAGAGCCTTGTCTAGTGATTCGGCCACCGTCTCCTTGTATGCAATCCAACGTTGTTCGGAGTTCACACGCATGATCTTCCAACGGATGTGCATTCCAAAACCCACATTATGCCTTCCCTCCAAATCAACGATATCACTTGGGTCCATCCAATTCAAATCTTTCCTAACTTGTTCTAAGATCTCGGCATAGCTAGGACTACTCTCAAACACCATGTCAAGCTCATCCGGGTCTAGTTCAATATTGCCTTTCAAAAAGGCGTCTTTGTCCACATAATGAACATAAACACATGTTCTTCCCATCCCTAAAATAATTAAAACAACACAATGAAAAATATATTTCATAAGTAGTCATGCCAATATTAACTCAAAATCCATAGCCCTAACATAGATATCGAACAATAACCCCAATCCCAACTTAACAACAACCATAACCATAACCCTAACCCTAACACAGTTCAGTTTGTGAATTCTTTTCGTCCTGAAGTCAATTTTATCGTTTTTGCCTAGATTCGCTACGGCAGCCACGTGCTCTAGATGTTGGGGAACGCAGCAGAAAACAAAAAATTTCCGACCTACGTACCAGCCCAGGATCACTATGGAGACTGCATACAAGGTTTGATCTTTTTCGTTACCGACTCGTAGCGCAGCGGAAGTAGAGTCGATGACGAACGGCGGTGCAGATCCCCGCAGCTAGGATTTACAACCTCCCAACCGTGAGGATGTACTCCCTCATCTGCCCCCGGACAGCCCTCCGGGAGGCGGTCGGACAGTCCCTCGGACGATGTCGCGGACAGCCCTTCGGGAGGACCTTCGAAACTCGAACGGTCACTCGGACAGCCCTTCGGGAGGACCCTCGAAACTAAGACGATCACTTGGACAGCCCTTCGGGAGGCACTCTCGAACTAAGACCGAAAATACGATCTCTCTACAGAGTTGCACACATACGGTGTCATCTATCCGGCAGGGCTTCGCCGTCCAGAACTAGTTCCCACCGGAACACAGACAGCCTTTCGGCTCTACGAAAACTCTTTTCGTGGGAGGGAGAGAGAGAGCTAGCAAAGCATAGCATGTGTATGAAAGCAAGGGATGAAGATATGGCAGCCCTCACCCCCTCTATTTATAGGAAAGCAAAGGGGTAGAGGAAAGACCAAAAGGACCTTCCTAGGATCTTTCCACCACATGCCACATAAGGGTGTGTAGAAGATATCCACCATGAGGTGGAAGGACACCTCAAGGAGGGCCCCTACCAAGCCATGGCCGAAATTTGCAGCCCCCATGGGGGGCTCCACTTCCCTTTCACACACCAAAAGTGGTTTTCTTCTAGAAGAAAAACCCCATTTGCAAATCAGCCCAAAAAGTGCTTTCACTATTCACGACGACATTTTTCAGCGTCCGTTCGAACTGAAAATATTTATGTGGGCTTAGAACATTTCCAATACCCACTAAAATAATTTTCAATGCGATCCGAAACAATTTTGGTTTAGTGATTTTCATCTGCGAAAAGCATCTGAAGCGGTTCCGGCAGCTCCGGAACATTTCCGGTTTTCATCCCGGAAAATTCCAAAAAGTTTCCAGAACGATTCTGGCACCCTCCAAGAATTATCAGGCATGTGCCGAAACCAATTTGACTTTATGGTATCCCCTGAAACAACTTTTCAGTTTCACCGGAACTTATCCGGTGACCTCTCTGCGGAACTTTTCCGCTGTCCGAAACTTTTCCGGTGTCCGAAACTTTTTCGGCGATTTTCTCTCAGACTCCCTGTCTAGTATTCAGCAGATAGATGACCCTTGAGCGTGTGACCCTATAGGTTCGGTGAAGTATAGACATGACCCGGAACCCCTTCCGATCAATGATCAACATCGGAGCCGTGGACACCCATATTGACCCCTATACCCACACGAATGAATATTCGAGTGAACCTCCAGTTGCCGTGTGCTATTCCTGTTGCTTCGCGATATGTTACAAATACCCGAGGTGAGAAACATCGCATCCCCGTGGATCAACAACTTGTCCACTATGCAAGTTACCTCGTTACCGGTTTTGTTCTCCTTACTCGTTTCCGTGTTCCGGCATCCCTGTGATCAAATCACACTTGTGTCTGGCCAGACGATGATGGATACCGTAACACCGAGAGGGCCCAGAGATATCTCTCCATCGTCGGAGGAGCAATTCCCAATCTTGAGCTATCAAGTTACTTAACACACTTTTCCATGAACCCGTAAGCCGCCGTAATAGCCACCCATTTACGGATGACGTTTAACAAACCCCAAAGTTCATGAAGCAAGTATGAAGAAACTCAACACTCTCATGGTCTAAGGAATTATGCAAACATTAACTTCTCTGTGTTATTAACCATTAACTTATGACGAATGAATCTCATAGCATAACATCAATCGGGTCGATTCAACACAAGTGTTCTACCAACATTGTGCCCTCAAAATTGCCGGCATAGTCATGCCCATGATCAGGAAAACAGAACCATCATGCAATACTTGAGCTAGTCTTAGAGGCCAGACTAGGAATACATTTTACCGTTTATTATTCCACACGTGCATATGAGTCTTCCTTCAAGCCTCGTGGTTATTGCAGACTCGAGAACCATAGCAGTTATAGCATGGAACATAAACATAATTATGATCATGGAGATAAATAATAACATTTGTTATTGCCTCTAGGGCATATCTCCTACACTAGATACACCCCTATGCCCTATCTAGTCCTAGTTTGTGAGCGGGGAGGGTGGACTCAATTCCTTGCATTGTCGCCGCTTGTTCAAGCCCCCATTTTGCAAAGACTCTTAACCATCATTTATCATGTTAACCAATATTTGTTTCTACAATTAACTATTGTCCTACAAATTTGATCTAATGATATGTGCAACAAATGAATCATGAATGCAAATGTCAAAGGGGCAAAGATTATACCGGGTCTTGTTCGGGCGTTTCGTCGAACAACAAGTGGGCATGCTCGGAGCCGGCATTGCCCGACGTCGCCCAATGCCTTTGGCGTCACGATGAGTCGGCCATCATTTCCGCGTCGGGGGCATCTTCCAGAGACCTCAAATCCAGGAGGCTCGTCCAGTGGGAGGGCGGAACGGAGTCGGGCTCTGCCGAATAGTTGTTTTTCCTCGCGGCCACGGCGAAAGGATTGGTCAGTGTTGCCACACCGCTCATGCCAAAGTCCATGTCCTCATCACCGGCCATCTCCGCAGCTACCTTCTCTGCCGTTTCACGCTCGCACTGCCGCCGGTGGCGGTCCTTTCGGCCAAGGCTCGCCACCTTGCAAGAAACTGTGACACCCGGGAGCCCGACCGATTCCGCCAAGGCATCATCTGTGCCGATGGTGGTGGACAGGGTTGTCGGCGACGACATCAGCAACGGTGGACGAGGACGACTACACGTATGACGAGCAAGGGAGGGGTGGGCGGCTGAGCGGACGCGGACGCGGGAAATGAAGGACGAGGCGAGAGGAGTGTGGTCGAATTGATGGACTAGTCAATTTTGAGAGGATTTGGGATGGGTCTGGCTTGTCCAAGACGACGCGGCGGGCGCGTCCGGACGTCCTCATATCCGCCACAGTTATGGACCGGGTGTGGGGAGTGCCGATCAACCTAGGCGTTTGGGCCGGATTTGCCAGGCCCGATTGGGTGACTCTTTCATGTCCAGACAGTGACCGGGCAGACCGCCTAGATGTTTGCGGCGGATATGGAGGCTCCAGTTATAGATGCTCTAAGGTGTATGCAAGCGCATGCAAGCGAAGAGCAAGTTGCACCAAATGTACATGTAACAAAATTATTGTTTTTTTAAACTTTAGTTGCATTGCAAACTGGCATTTTTTTTTAAATAAACTGGTATTTTCAGATTGAAATGCAGACAAGATAACAAGAGTTTCTTCATTTGTAGTAGAGGTTTAATATGCATTTCATCATCTCTGTTGAACACGGTTGGGAAGGTAGAGATGCAGACACTATAAGAAAACAAGCAGCAGCCTGAGCACCATCTGATCAAGTGCAGTCAAAGTCCAAGGTTCATCAGAATCATTCCTACAGTGACAACAAAACAAGATCTATTGATCTAAAGAAAGAACCTTGAAGAAAATAAACATTATCTAGTATCAACAATACAATCCAGCATTTGTATTTATTGAAATACATAGAAGTATATCGAACAAGGATCATATCTCTTCCAACTTTGTGCGTGGCTGTCTATGCCAACGCACAGGCTCTCTGCAGCTCTACTGTGGCTGGCAGGTGGGCCTGTGTTTTTGCCTGTTGGCGTTGTTTCCTGAGTCGTGTTAAGTGACTGCTTTCTCGCGCCTCCTGTCCGCTGCGTGGCAGGTTGTGGCCTTGTGGAGCATCAGCTTCAGCTGCGTGTGTGAGGGCATGCACAACAACAATGCACAATCGCCGGCGGTGCGAGATCGCCAGGACCTTGTGCGGCACGGTGATGAACAGCTACTGGAGCTTGGAGAACGATGCATACGTCCTGGATCTGGATGTCACATCGGGCCATCGGCGGCCAAACGCCCCTCCAACCCCGCCGGTGTCCTCGAATAGGTGCGCAGGGGCTTCGTCAACGCCGCCGCCGCCGCCATAAAATTGCTGGCCAGGGTCGGCCGCGAGGGGCAGAACGACTTGGTTTGCACCATGCTCTGAAATTCCGCTCGTCATGGTTGCTTTGTTTGCTTGGGCCGGTGGAGATGGCGGAGATGCAACCATGCAGGGAAAACCCTATTCGCCGCTCTCTGCGGCGAACTGTAGGGCAATCGCACAGTGCAGCGATGTGAGTGACCAACATGGGCCCGCCCACTTCCTGATTTACACAGTGTGGCCAACCTGTTTTGGGAACCTTCTACAAGTCACTGAACCGGTTTTTTTCATGTGTTGTTTCTTTTTGGTTTTTTCGGTTTTCTATAGTTTTTTATTTTTTATTTTTCGTTTTTCCTTTCCCTTTTTCGTTTTATTTTTCTTTTTTCTGTCTGTTTTTCTTTTCTTCAAGTTTATTTTCCATTTTAAAAAATGTTCATAAATTTTAAAAATGATTGCATTTTTCGAAAATTTGTTCAATTTTTTTTAAAAAAAATCCTGTTTCTGAATTTTGTTCGAAAACATAAAAAAGATTAGAATTTTGAAAATTGTTCGTATTTTTTAAATTTTGTTCACAAACTCAAAAAATGTTCCAGTTATCAAAATTTGTGCAGAAATTGAAGACAATTCATGTTATTAAAATTTGTTCATGAATTCAAAAAAAGTTTGAGGAATTTCAAAAAATGTTCGCATTTTCAAAAAATATTTCATAATTTCGAAAAATGTTTGGGAATTTGTTCCCAAATTCAAAAACTGTTGACATATTAAAAAAATGATCATTTTTTCTATTTCTATTTTATTTTCTTCTTTTTTGTTTCTTTTACTTGTAAATTTAGAATTTTTTTGAAAAATTCAAATTTTGTTTGTGTTTCCAAAATTTGTTCATTATTTTGAAAATTGTTCGCATTCTTCAAAAATTGAAAGTTTCAAAAATTGTTCGTGTTTTACGAAAAAATTCGAAGCTATAGAAAAATGTCTTCATTTTCAATATTATTTCATATATACAAAAAACATATCACATTTACAAAATTGTTCGGGTTATTCAAATTGTTCTCAGTTTCAAAATTTTGTTCTAAATTTGCAAAAATTGTTCCTATTTTTAATTTTTGTTCACCAATTGAATAAAATCACATTTTTAAAAATAGTTCTGGATTCCAAAATTTGTTCCCGTATTCAATTTTTGTTCACCATTTTTTTTTTGCATTTTCAAAAATGTTCTGAAAATTTTCAAAAATGTTTGCATTTTAAGAATTGTTCCACATTTCAAAAGATGTACCCTTTTTCAAGTCTTTGTTTACAAATTCAAAAAATGTTCGGAAATTTTAAAATTTCAATGCAGTTTAAAATATGTTCTGAAATTTAAAGCCTTGTTCACATTTGTCAAAAATTATCCGGAATTTCAAAAAAGTGTTTGAAATTTTGTTAAGTAATGTTCCCACTGCTGTTAGTTATTTGAAGCTCGCGCTACGCTTTTGTCAGCAGCACATAGTAGTTGGACCGGCTAGTTAGGTGATTGCACAAACACGAGATCTACAGTTCGAATCTCCACTCGCACGCCCCTTTTTTTGGCGCATTTTCCTCCCGACCGCTAGCTCCGGTTCAGCCCCAATGGGCCGGCCCAGTCGGGGCGCGCCCTGTGCGAAGGGACATCCATTTGACGCAGAATGCGGCAAATAGGAGCTCCCACCATGCAGTGCAGACGTACGGCACCTTCCGTTGGGCCACAGCAATGATTTCAAGGAGTAGAATACACCGGCCCTTGGGTTTGTAAGTTCGAATTTTCTTTTTTTTGAGGCACTAGTTTTGGGAATTCCCTATGCGCCGCTCGTTTTGTCGAACTGTCGACGCAACACACAGGCGTAGCACACAAAGCACGAGATCTGGGCCGGCCCAATTTAGAGCGTGACCACAGGTGGGTGCCAACCGGTTTTGGGAACCTTCTAGAAGGGTCCTGAACCGAGTTTTGCCGTTTATTTTCTTCTACTGGTTCTTTCGGGTTTTCTTCTCTGTTCTTTCTCTTTTCTTTTCTTTTTTTCGTTTTCTTTGGTTCTTTGTTTCTTTTTTTTCTTTTTCTTTTATTTTTTGTTTATTTTTTTCCTTTTTATTTTTAAGCTTTTTACAAAATTTAAAATATTGTTCCGAATTTTCAGAAATGTTCTTGTTTTCTAAATTTGTTCACATTTTTAAAATAATGTTCGCATTTTCAAAAAATGTTCCTGTTTTTCACATTTTTGGTCATAATTCAGAAAAAATTCAAAAAATCCAAATTTTGATCACATTTTCAAAACAAATTAGCAATTTCCAAAAATGTGTGGAATTTTGAAATTTGTTCATGTTTTCAAAAAATGTTTGGAGTTTTCGAATTTTGTTCATCTTCTAAAAAATGTTTGAAAATTTCAAATTATGTTCACATTTTTTAAAAATGTTCGCAATGTTAAGAAATATTCAGAATTTCCAAAGAAAGTCACTCGAAAAATGTTTGCAGTTTCAATATTTTGTTCGTGTTTTCAAAAATTGTTCGCATTTTCAAATCAATGTTCGGAATTTTAAATTCTGTTTGTGTTTCAAAAAAGGTTTACAGTTTCAAATTTCATTCATGTTTCTAAAAAATGTTTGGAATTTGTAAATTTGTTTGTGTTTTCAAAAAGTTTGGAGTTTCAAAATTTGTTCAGAATTTAAATTTTTTGTTCTCATTTTTTAAATTTTGTTCCAAATTTTTCAAAGATTGTTCGTGTTTTCAAAAAATTATTTGCATTTTCAAAAGAAATTGGAATTTAATAAATTGTAGGTGTTTCTTAAAATTTTTGAGTAATGTTGAGTTACGCTCCTTGTCTTTTGTTCTTTATATTTCGCGCTACCCATATGTCACAACCAATTTGTTAGTTCGACTGGCTAGCGAGGTTCCAACCTCTACAGAGGCTCTGTGGATCGAATCCTGGCTCTCACATATATACTTTTCAGCATTTTTGTGCCTGAGCATACGCTAAGGGTTTGACCCCAATGGGCCGGCCCAATCGGGCGCCCTCTGTGCGAAGAGGCGACTATTTGCCGCAGAATGCGGCAAATAGGAGCTCCCCTAGTTTTTCCAATTATTTGAAAACATGTTCACATATTATTGATGAAGTTCATGAGCATGCAAAAAAAGTTTGCGTATTCAAAAAATAGTTCACCAAGTCGAAAAAGTTCATGTATTCAAAAAAAAGTTCACGAATTCAAAAGAAGTTCATCGATTTTAAAAAAAGTTCATCGAATTTGAAAAAAAGTTCATCGATTTGAAAAAAGTTCATCGATTTTGAAAAAAAGTTCATCGAATATGAAAAAAGTCCATCGATTTCAAAAAAAGTTCATCGAATCTGAAAAAAGTTCATCGAAGTTGAAAAAGTTCATAAAATTTGAAAAATAGTTCAACGAATTTGAAAAAAAGTTCATCAAGTTTGAAAAAAAGTTCATCGAATTATAAAAAAGTTCATCAACTTTCAAAAAAAGTTCATCAAAAAATGAAATTAGGTCATTGATTTGAAGAAAAAAGTTCATCAATTTTAAAAAAAGTTCGTTGAATTCGAAAAGAAGTTCATCGGAAAATGAAAAAAGTTCATCGATTTGAAAAGAGTTCACTAATTTAATTTTTTTCATCGAAGTAAGAAGAAAAAAAATAGAAAAGGAAAATAAAAAAAAGGAAAAGGAAAAAAGAAAGAAGAAAGAAGAAAAGGCCGGAAGAGATACAATGTATCAGATCTGTCACCGTGGCCGAGTGGTAAGTGCGGTGTACGTTGAGGCGAGAGGTCGCTGGTTCGATTCTCACCGAACACGCGTTCGCAGTTTTTTTGTGTGTTTTCAACAGAAAAAACAAAGATGGGCCGAGCCCAACTAGCCGCGTCTTCAGGCGGCGCTTAAGCGCCGAATAGGATCCGCCTTTTGTCTAGGCCGGTGGTGCCATGCTGTGCCTCGGTCTCCCAGTTATTACTCGCGCTGCCGTTATCTGAGAAATTTAGGTCCCCTCGCCTCTGACTGCCATCTTGGCACTCGGAGGTGGGGGACTTTGGATCTTCAAGACCTCTATGTTCTTCGTCAACATCTAGTGATCATCATAGTTTTGTGATAATAAATTTCCTCTTGTTCTTATGGCGGTGCCATGAGGTTAAAGAGTTTTCTGTCCTCGCAGATCCGATTATTTGAATCTGATGAGTTTATGCTGTGTCAAGCTTTTTTTGTTGGTCTGATTCTTTGTGGAGGTGAAATCTTTCATCAACATCATGATGAAGATACAGTGATTCGACGGCCTGCACTTCTAGGGGATCATCCCAGGCCCAAGTACGTTCATCGATCAAGGCTTCCTATCTTTTTGGATGGGCGACTCAAGTCGCTTTCAAAAACCATTATTGGTAATGTTCGTGCGGGTGAAAGAGTGACAACATCATTGCTCCAGTCCAATTGCAGCCTCTTTACCGAAGTCCTTGGAGTATTTCTTCGAGCAGAGATTGATACCATGAAGAAGGTGTTTTCAAGAGATTTCATTGTAATTCTTACTCATAGGAGTTACTTTGTATTTTCTTGGATCTTAGGTCCAAATCAATGTACCTGTAATTGTTATGAGTATGAATAAAATTACTGGTGTTTCTAAAAAATAAAGTTATTACGGCAACCTTTCTCAAAAAAAAAGTTATTAAGGCAACCATGAGAGGAACATAGATAAACGGAGCTCGGGCTCTCCCTCAAAAAAAAAAGGAGCTCGGGCTCTCCATGGAACCTGCATTTCAAAAAATTCAAATAAGTTTGAATGCTTTTTTTTTCAAAATACACATGTATATAGAAATGTGTACTACATGATTGGAAAGTTTCATTGTGAAACACGTTTTGATGTGATCTAAACACACACAAAAAAACAATGAATTCTAGCACATGTACTATTCACTACGAAAATCCATGTTTTTTTTTTGTAAATCACGTCAAAACATATTTCATCATTAAAATTTACAATCACGAAGTATACACCCTATGTATATGTGTAAAAAATTTCAAAAGTATTAAAACTTAAAAAAAGTTGATTTTTATTGTACAATATGAGCTCAGGGAGCCAAAAACCTTCATTCGGATAATACAGACCATTAATCCATTATGTAGGCAACCAGCGGCACCATGACAACATTCAAGCAAAAAACATGACAAAACAATGTGTACGTCAGACAGATAGACATTATTCAAGACAATACGTGAAGACCATGTAGCACACATGCATTCACACCTAACAGACATTAACGTCAAATAAACACACAGACCAATCCACGACCCATATTGACCATCTATCATCATCAAGAAAAAGGAGATATGGTACGCGCGCATCCGATCCAACCCACCACGAATGGCACACGGCCTAAGCCCATCTACAATCATATGCGAAGAACACCAACTATAGTGGGGCATGGCACTGGTACCAAGTGTTCAATCTATTTAGATATGGAAGCAAGCAATTCCTGTATAATGCAATATGTGGCTAGCTAAACCTGAATGGTCTCTACTGAACTGAAATCTGGACATCTGTGGTTCCTAGTGCAGCACTTTGCCTAACCAAACACTGATTGATTCCCTTTTCTCAAAACTGAAGCACATAATACGGAAGCAAGCAAATTATGTTTGACTTTACAAGATTTCAAAGAGGAAGAGATTGCTATGAGCCTATGACTGGAGTGTAAACTGACAATATTTTCTGGTATGGTGCAAGCTTGAAAGGATCAGAAATACTGAAATGCATTCAGTGAGACTTTGACTCTTCATCAGAAGCCATTTCATGCTCTCGCAAACTGATGAATGGGTAGGTCAGTAGTCACGGTAAATGTTTATCCGTATTCGACTGCTCTACCTACCAACAAAAGCAGATTTTAAGATGTTGCTAGCTGGCACAGTTTGATCTTCGGATACAATACTATAATACTGGATTTTAAGATAATTTTTCAGATGTAATAAAAGGTAACAACAAATGTGGTAAACTCCTAGATCCACAACATAACATCACACATCCTACTAGACAACTAACAGATCACACAATTCATTATAACATGGAAAAATGCTTAGCATCATACTAGGAACACAAGTAACCTGCGAAGCAACAGAAATATATGTCTAGTCCAACGCGCTGCAAACTCATATAAGCAGAACTATAAAACATAAACACAGAGGCATGACTGTAGAAAAAAGATGAGATAAAAAGGACTCTAGTTAAGCTGTACAATTGAGTTGAGCTGGAGTTCCTGCTTCATGATCTTATAATAGCCTTACAAACCCGTGATATATATGATACAGAGGCAGATAAATGGTACTGTGGGATTGATTTTCTCCTATTAGCAACTATGGCTGCTGTTCAATTTACATAATCATCCTTTTGACAGAAATTAAGAACACTTAACACTTAATATTAACTAATGGTGCAAAAAACATACTGAAAGTAAGTTTGAGGTGCATATAATGAAAATGAATATATTTCATAATGAATGGTATGAAGACCACAAGAAATTCATGGCTAATTCCTGAACACTTTTCTTTATATCGATTTGCACGGTTGTGTCCCAAATCAGTGGTTTTGTACTTTATGAGCAAAATGTTGCGTGCTAGTCATTTTGAAGTTAAAGACATACACCTAAGGAAAAGGGTGTGACTAAATTAGACCAACGATCGTGATAATCACAAGGAAGTAACCTATAAAATGTAACCAAATATGCATCAAGAAAGCCGGTGAAAAAATGAGATAAAAAACAATCCAGAGAAAACAAAGAGATGAATGAACTTTGTGCATTTGGAAGCTCTGCAGCAACTCAATGGAAGGTGGCATGCGGTGCTATTTAAGCAAATGTTGCACCAACCAACCGAACTTAATCATTCAGCCATGAGAGAGTTCGGTGTAGGAGATGAAAAGAAAAGAAATTATAAACAAGCTCAAAGCTAATAGCAATGCTTATCATTAGCTTTTCTCTGCTTCCAGATATGCAGCAAATGCAATCATCTCCTAGCAGCTACAGCTAGCTCTACAACCATATCATTAATTACAGTTAACTTAAGTTTCTTAAGAACGAGCACGCGTGTAAAATGGTCTCAGTTTGTTTATAATTATAAGCTGAAACAAACTCAGGCAAGCTTAATTTAGCTAGCTGCAACAACTACAGTAGTTAAGAATCTATAGTAGCCTGTTATGGAGAGCTATGCTACAAATCAAATGAAAAGAAATCTGCAGCATAGACTTCAACTTGGTTTGATAGATTTAATTACCAAACAACATGCTAATAAACAAATTCTAACTCCAAGACATCACTGCCTTAATCAAACCAGGTATGATTAGTCAGATAAAGACACTTGGGAGTTAGGACGGCGCAGTAGCAACAGAGTCTGGATAGGAAAATAATTAAAAACGCAACCGATATGAAAGGCACAAAAAATACATGCATGCATCACAGAGAGGGTCTAAAATACATGCACAAAAAATTAGCCGACACAATAGGGCACAATGGAAAAAGAGGGGAAAAAAGAAAGAACGGAAAAGAGAACCAAAGGTTAACATAACAGATATACATGCAATATTGTGTGCCATAATAAATTAAAAGTCAAAACAACTACATTCCATGAGAACAACAAATCAGATGACTGCAGGATGCAAAGATTCTGTTCCAGTGTATTCTTTCCAATTAAAAAACTATCTAGCAGACACTAGATGATAGCAGAAACAATTTAAACTGACAATAAATGCTTGCAAATAATTACATCCGGATCAGATCGTGCATTTGCTAAAAATATCCAAGACGACCACATCATGCCCAAATGTGACTGGTCCTACTCTTTGGCAGCTTCAAATTGAAGTTGGAGCGGCCTAAGAAAACTAGGATCATATTTATGGTGCAGTTTCCAAGTTTCTATCACCTTATTGGTATAGAAATGCAGGTTCACCAAAAACTATGTACATCAAGGTCACTGAAGCATCTTCTAATAATGTTCATCACATTACTGTAGTAAATTTCTATCCAACTTTGTCCAGTGTCCACCCTTAAACATCTGTGATACTAATCCATACACTTAAACAACTAATTATGCAACATGCAGTAGCCCAGGGGAGCAAGGCCAACTAATCATGCATGCCCATTTCAGACTTGAACCAGTGTCCAGTTAACCACTAACTTACTGTAACCAATGACAGACATGAACACTAACTTACTGTAACTAGAAAACCAGACTTTCAAAGATCTGACAGAAACACCAGCTTCTTGTGTGAACGCCAAGCAACTGTGCCCACAAACTTCAGTAGTTACCACTAACTTGACATGAACACTAACTTCAGTAGTTACCACTAACTTTAGACTTGACAGTAAAGACCAAAATTTCAGACTTGACAGTAAAAATTTCAGACTTGCAGAGCACTTGGGCACGAGGTCGATGAGCACGAGGAGGACCTGGAGGAGGAGGAGCCTGGGATGTTGAGGAGGAGCCGTCGTCGTCGTCTTCCCCATGCCGTCGTCGTCGGTGAGTCGCCGAAGATGTTGAGGAGGGCCTCTTTTTACGCTTGGAAGGCATAGACAGAAAATATAGCACTAGCATTTATCACAAATGTTTCTTTAGCACTGCATTTCTTTGTCATCAGCATAAAACTTTAGCACAAAACATTTCTTATTGATAAACTTTAGCACAGAACATTTCTTTGTCATCAGCATAGCACTGCATTATCCAAGAGTAGCACAAAACATGTCTTTGTCACAAATGTTTACTCTATTTAGATTGAATTCAGTCTGAGTATTTATCAGAGAACAATTCAGAGAGCCAATCAATCTTATGGCAGCAACAGCAAGATAACAGGGCCGAGGAGGAGCAAACCTTGGGGTTGGTGTGCTTGGCGGTGGATTCTCAGAGCGGCAGGCCCTCGGCGCCGGTCCTCCAGTTCCAACTGGCCGCCCCCTTGCCGCTACCCTCCCGCCGCCGGCGTAGCCGGACCTGGCGAGATCCACCTGGTCAGGAGCTAAAAATGGGGGCAAGGGAAAGGTGGTGTGGGGGAGAAATGAAGGGGGCCAGGTAGCCGCAGCTTGCCTTGAGGTGGTGGTGCTGGATGCTGAGCGCGACGAAGGCGGCCATGTAGCCACGGCTGCAGGAGACGAGCTCCTCGCCTGACGACCGGCAGCAGCAGCCCCTGGCAGTGGCAGGCGACCGACAAAAGCAGCTCCGGGAAGGCGACCGGCAGAAGCAGCTCTGTCGCGCCATCTTGGTAGTCCCCGTCGCAGATTGAGCACCGCCGCTGCAGATCGGAGAGCCGGAGGGGGGGAAAATCCCATTTTCCGGACGATGTGGAGGGACAGGGCGAGAGAGAGCACCGGCGACGCGCGCGAGGCGGCGAGGGAGAGGGCGCCGGCGCGGGGGAGGGAGAGGAGGCGCAGGGGAGCTCAGCGGCTCGGCGTCGTGGAGGGGAGCGGCGCAAAGTCTTTGAGCTGCGGGGAGGGGAGCGGCGCAACGTCGTGGAGCTGCGGGGGGAGCGGCAACGCTGGTTTAGTCCCACATCGGCTGGCGAGGTTGAGCAGGACCAGCTTATAACCCCCGCGCTGTTACCAGACTTGTCCCTTCGGGGACACCCGGTAAATTGGAATGATATAAAAAACAGCATCTTAGTTGCATGCAACAGGATGAACGCGGTGTAACATTTTTTTTTACATAAAGGTCCTCATAATTCTTATTTTCAGATTCAAAATTTTAGGATTTCACGCGCCATCTTTTCAGCCCCTCACGTATACTACTATTTTTTCAGATCCAGATTTCACGCGCCATCTTTTCAGCCCCTCACGTATACTACTATTTTTATTGAAAGGTCCTCATATTTTCATTTCCATCTTTTCAGATCCTTACAGCTACCAATTTTTTTGGTGATTACACTTTTTTTGCCCCTCACGAGTTCTACTGCTTTACATAAGAGTCCTCGTAGTTCTTATTTTCAGATCCAAAATTTTAGGATTTCACGCGCCATCTTTTCATCCCCTCACGTATACTACTATTTTTATTGAAAGGTCCTCATATTTTCATTTCCATCTTTTCAGATCCTTACAGCTACCAAATTTAGGGTAGTAGGTTAACTGCCAATTTTTACTCTTGAACAAAAAGTTATAGTGACTGGTGTGATGATCTTGTGTTTTTTGGGAGAGATTTTCTAATTTTGTCGGTGCAAAATCGTAGTCATGTATATCTCTAATAAATAACATGTATGAACATACTAGTTTAATATTATTAGTTGTGCTTTGGTTTGATAGAGAGGTGCCATTTTGAAGTTGGATAAGCAAGATTTTACAAAAAGGTCCTCATAGTTCTCATTTCCATATTTTCAGTTCCAAAATTTTAGGATTTCACGCCCTATCTTTTCAGCCCCTCACGTTGATATGAACAAGGGTGTCTCGATCTTCCGAAAGGTTCTGATAACTCTCGATTTGGTGGAAACTTGACACAACTCAATCCGGCTCCCGAACAACACGTTCTGAACCCCGCAATCGCAGCACCACGTCTCCTCTGGTTATCGATCGGCGTTGCATGGTCGACCTCGCCAAGAAGGCTAATCCCTACTTGCGAATCGAAGAACACAAGCAAGAACGAGAAAGAATGCAACCAAATTGCAGATGTATGATTAATCTCACGAAGTTGGGGTCTCACAAACCGACGAACGGCGAAACTGTTCTTGACAGAATAATCTAAGCAAAATCCAACCCTAACCTAAGCACCGGCGGCTATAAATATGGTCTAGGGTTAACCAAGGACCCTCTGGTCACGCCCCTAATTGGGCTCAAAAAGATACATGGCCCAAAGGCCAAAAACGGTGGCGCAGCACCGAGACAGATTCTAGACGTCTTTTGTTTCGATGATTCCCGTTGATTCAGGAGGAATTTGACCATGGGACCAGCGCCATTGGAAAGGTTATCTTCTCAGCTATCCGTTTATATATAGAACGTCCAAAACCGAGCCCGTGTGCGACCTGGACAACCGTTTTAGTGCAGACTGCTCCTGGACTCCGAAACAGACTCGAAGTCAACTTTGTTTGGGCCTCCACCTTGACTTGGACGCCCTTGCTGGTCCTCTCCACCTCCAAGCCCCTCTCCAAGTATCTCCTGGTGCTCTCCATGGTTCCTAATCATAATATAATCATTAGGTATCAATCTATTCTTAGGAACATATAAAGAAGTGCTTAGGAACGAGCTCACCTCTAAATTCAATTGTCGCACTCGAGCTCTAGTGATCGGTCCTTGTATATCCAGTGGAGTTTTGTGTGTATCGGAAGGAGTGATGTCCTCATCATCCTCCCCCTCTTGAATTGGAGTCATCCTCGACTCAAACTCATCCTCTTCTCCCAAATATGGCCTCAAATCTGAAATGTTAAAGGTGGGACTAACCCCAAACTCGGGAGGCAACTCAAGTTTATATGTGTTATCATTTATCTTGGCAAGTATTTTGAAAGGACCATCTGCTCTAGGCATCAACTTAGACTTTCTTAAATCTGGAAACCTATCCTTTCTCAAGTGCAACCACACCAAATCACCCGGTTCTAGTTTAACTTCTTGTCTACCTTTACTACCAGCAATTCTATACTTTTCATTCATTTTTTCAATATTGTTCTTTGTTGTCTCATGCATTTTCAAGATAAAATCAGCACGTTCTTTGGCATCATTGTGAATCCTCTCACTTGTAGGTAAAGGCAAGATATCAATAGGAGCATGGGGATTGAAACCATACACTACCTGAAAAGGACTTACCTTGGTGGTAGAATGTGTTGCCCGGTTGTATGCAAACTCCACATTAGGCAAACATTCTTCCCACATCTTCAATTTTTTCTTCAAAACAGCCCTCAACATGGTGCCCCAAGTGCGATTCACCACCTCAGTTTGCCCATCAGTTTGTGGGTGACAAGTTGTAGAAAACAACAATTTTGTACCCAACTTGTTCCATAGGGTGCGCCAAAAATGACTCAAGAATTTTGCATCACGATCTGAAACAATAGTAGAAGGCATACCATGCAAACGAACAATCTCTTTGAAAAAGAGGTCAGCAATATAAACAGCATCATCACTCTTATGACATGGTATAAAGTGTGCCATCTTAGAAAAACGATCCACCACAACAAAAATACTATCCCTTCCCCTCTTAGTCCTAGGCAATCCTAACACAAAATCCATAGAAATATCTGCCCAAGGAATAGAAGGAACAGGAAGAGGCATGTATAAATCATGTGGATTCAAGCGAGATTTAGCTTTTTGACATGTGGTGCAGCGAGCCACGAACCTCTCAACATCTCTCCTCATCTTTGGCCAAAAGAAATGTGTGGCCAGAACGTCCTCCGTCTTCTTCGCACTGAAATGACCCATCAATCCTCCTCCATGCGCCTCCTGTAACAACAAAAGACGAACGGAACCAACTGGAATGCATAGACGGTTAGCTCTAAACAAAAACCCATCGTTAAGGACAAATTTATTCCATGTACGTCCCTCTCGACATTGCAGCAAAACATCTTTAAAGTCAGAATCAAGCGCATATTGTTCTTTTATTGACTCAAGTCCAAAAATCCGACAATCAAGTTGAGACAACAAAGTATATCGTCTAGACAAAGCATCAACAATCACAATATCCTTCCCTTTGTTGTGTTTGATGATATAAGGAAAAGATTCAATAAATTCAAAACACTTAGCATGCCTACGATTCAAATTATTTTGAGAGCGAAGATACTTAAGCGATTCATGATCAGAATGAATAACAAATTCTTTAGGCCACAAATAATGACTCCACGTTTCTAAAGAATGCACAAGTGCATACAATTCCTTATCATATGTGGAATAATTCAGAACAGGACCATGCAATTTTTCGCTAAAGTATGCAACGGGTTTACCATCTTGCATCAAAACACCACCAATGCCGACTCCACTAGCATCACATTCTAGCTCAAAAGTCTTACCAAAGTTAGGAAGTTGCAGCAATGGCGCGTGCGTAAGCTTGTCCTTCAAAGTGCCAAAGGACTCCTCTTGTGCCTTCCCCCAATGGAACGCCACACCCTTCTTCGTCAACTCATGCAGCGGTGCAGCAATGGTGCTAAAATCCTTGACGAAGCGGCGGTAGAAACCTGCAAGACCAAGAAAACTCCTCACCTGTGTGATAGCTTGGGGTACCGGCCAGCTCTGTATGGCGTCAATCTTCGTCTCATCCACCTCAATTCCCCGTGGAGTAACAACGTAACCAAGAAAAGAGACTCGATCCGTGCAAAAAATGCACTTCTCAAGTTTACCAAACAAACGTGCATCCCTTAAAGCATTAAAAACAACACGTAAATGGCCCATATGTTCATCCAAAGACTTGCTGTAAATCAAAATATCATCAAAGTAAACCACCACAAATCTACCAATAAAAGCTCTTAAAACCTCATTCATTAAGCGCATGAAAGTGCTAGGTGCATTTGTCAAGCCAAAAGGCATTACCAGCCACTCATACAACCCAAATTTAGTTTTGAAAGTTGTTTTCCATTCATCTCCAAGTTTCATTCTAATTTGGTGGTAGCCACTACGCAAGTCAATCTTTGTGAAAATTATAGAACCACACAGCTCATCAAGCATGTCGTCTAACCTAGGAATAGGATGACAATACCGAATAGTAATATTATTGATGGCTCTACAATCAGCACACAGACGCCAAGTACCATCTTTCTTAGGAACCAAAAGTATAGGAACAGCACAAGGACTAAGGCTTTCATGTACATACCCGCGGTCCAAAAGGTCTTGGACTTGTCGCTGAATTTCCTTGGTCTCCTCGGGGTTGGTTCGATAGGCAGCACGATTTGGCAAAGTTGCGCCCGGAATCAAATCAATTTGATGCTCTATCCCTCTCATAGGTGGCAGCCCCAGGGGTATCTCAGCTGCAAAAATGTCCTCAAACTCCTGCAAAAGGTTAGTGACAGCAGGAGACAACGAACTAGCAATATCATCAAGCGAAAACAAAGCTCGTTTGCATATCAAAGCATAGCAAATATCATCATCAGAAATTTCAGCAAGGTCACATTTTGTTACAAGCATAACACCACCCTTCAATTTAATTCCCTCGGCCTTAGAAATAGGTGCAGGCTTATCCTTTTTAGGTGGAAAAACAGAATTAGCAACTTGCTGATTTTCAGATTTAACACCACTCAAACTAGCAGCTCTCTCTCTATCAACTTGTACAATTTCAGCAGGGGTCAAAGGTACCAAAGTAATTTTCTGCCCTTTATGCACAAAAGTGTATTTATTACTTCTTCCATGGTGTGTAGCATCATTATCATGTTCCCAAGGTCGGCTCAACAAAAGTGAACAAGCTTGCATAGGTACGACATCACAATCAACATAATCAGCATAGGCACCAATGGAAAAAGGAACTCTGCATGTTTGTGTTACCTTAGCTTTTCCAGAGTCATTTAACCACTGAATATGGTATGGATGTGGATGTGGTCGTGTGCTCAAACCAAGCTTCTTGACCAGATCAGAACTCACCAAATTGTTGCAGCTTCCTCCATCAATGATAACACGTGCTCGTCAATTCTTGATGACGAAGAAAATCTGAAACAAGTTGTGGCATTGTAGCTTCTCAGGTTGCTGAATTTGTGTGCTGAGCACACGCTGAACAATAATGTTCATGTAGCCTGAAGTATCGGCGCCCTCAAGGACATGACCCCCATCATCGTCGTCGGCGGTGGCATCATCATCATTAGCATCATCCTCCACATCAGAGGTGCTGATATAACCTCCATCTTCGGTTGCCACATATGCCCATTGACTTGGGCAATCCTTCTGCATATGGCCACGTCCTTGGCAGCGGTGGCACTGAATGCTGGAAGTGCGTCCCGTTGAGGCGACGGACGAAGCACTATTGGCGGGAACCTGCAAATAATTTTTACCTGAATATGTAGGACATGCAGCAGGTGGTTTAGGTGCTGTAGTAACACGACTGGCTGAGGCAGAAGCTTGCTGGCCCGCTGTTAGGGGCACCCGGAAAGAGGATGGCTTAGGCAGTCCCGAAGGAGCCGTCGTGCATGGCGTGTAGGAGGCGTGGACGTTGCTCCTGTTCCGCTGCTCATGTCCCTACAATTCCTTCTCTGCAAGCATAGCAAACTGGAACAACTGGTTGACAGTATGAAATTCTTTATAATCAACAATGTCCTGAATCTCACGCCTCAAACCCGAATAAAAATGACAAATGGAATCCTCAAGCCCCTCCACTATACCACAACGCGTCAAACCCTTTTGAAGCTCAGCATAGTAAACTTGTACAGATTTTTCTCCTTGTTCTAAACGCTGCAGTTTGTTATGCAAATCTCTATGATACGAAGGAGGAACAAAGCGATCACGCATAGCTACCTTAAGTCGTTCCCATGTATCAGGTAAAGCACCCTGTCCAACTAGCCCATTCCACCAAATAATAGCAAAGTCCTTAAACTCACTAGTAGCTAGTCAAACTCTATGTTGCTCAGGAACAAGGTGGGCATTAAACTTCTGTTCTACCATCATTTCCCAATCAAGGTAACCCTCAGCTTCATAACGACCCGAAAAAGATGGTATTGTTAATTTAATCTTAGCATAGGGATCATCGGGAGCATGATTATTATTCCCTTGATGACGGTGTTGGTTACCTGTACTACCCATACCTTGAGTGTTACGGCGAAGACGTCGCCGCAATCTTGCTTGTCGTGTAGCTGCTTGATCTATGTTCCCATTAGCATCATACACCGTGTCTTCTTGCATGTGTCCACCGGTGTTGCTGCCGGACACGTCGGCGTCATTGGTTGTTAAACAGGTTTCCAACTCGGTAACCCTGTCGGTTAACGTAGATATCCATTTGTCCAACTGCTCAATGCTGTTGCCGAGGTTGAGCTCAATGAGCGCATCAGTGACAGCCTTTTTGATTGCCTCGGTCATCCCATCATGAACCTTCTCTACAACAGCTTGTAGTTGCTCCTGGCTGACACAATCCATGAAATCCTTGGGAGTGCTATCGCCATTTTCGTCGCCACCTGCCATTGTAAACACAAAAACAGGAACACACAGGGAAGGTTATCCCTATCAACTACTACACAGTTGCAGTGGTGCCTCTCAACACAGCAAATGGAAATGTCTTACCAAGCTCTTACAAGGTTCTTACTAGCAAAGCAAAGGATACCTGGAAGGCGTAATCCGGCGATTGCGAGGGTCAAAAACCAGTGCCTGTTCAGAAGGTTGTATGTGGAGCTTGGAAGGCAATATATGTGAGTGGAACACAATTCAAAATCAGATAATAATGCTGAATAAATGTCCAAAAAGCTTGTCCTAGTTGCTGGCCTACTCGTGTTCTAAACCAAGTGTGATATGGATGACAAGGTAGAAAACAAGTATGAGGCAAAGACAACAACGAACATGAACAAAGTTAAGGACAGTAGCTCAACACAACACTCAATGCGTAAAAATTCGTGCTCCTGCACTTTTTTTTGATTTTTTTTGCACAAGCAGGAGAGGAAGGTTCAGCTTAATATGATAGACAATGCGGCCTGCAGAAAATCAGAACCGTGCTGTACAATTCATGCTGAAACTATATCGCACGAACAATCGATTTTCTTAGCAGAATTTTGCCAATCAAAATTCGCCAACCCGGCGAATCTGAACACCAACAGATGTGACCTTTTCTTTCCTTTTTTTTCTCTCTCAACTTTTTTTTCTTTCTCCTTTTCGCAATTCACTCTTTGCCTGATTCCGAGTCTGTAGGCAAAAGGTATGGCTGTTTCAAGGGGAGCGCTCCGAGGTATGTTTTGGTGGCGGCCGAATTAAAATCGATGGTGAGAAAACGGGGGTATGGTGGCAGCGGATTGTGGACTGGACTTATGTTGGTGTGTGGTGATCAAGGACGTGTATGTGATGGAAGTAGAACAGGGTAAAAGGCGATCTGTCGCACAAGATGAAGGGACACGATGAAAAACACTACTTGGACTAAAACACGAACTAAACCAGCAACAAAAACAATACTAGGACACAAACTCAACACTACGGACTCTGAAAAGGAATTATGCAAAAGGCTGAACGTGGTTCTGGGACGGGGAAGAACTATAGCTAATTTGTTTTTGGCTTTTTTTGTGTGGACGATAGGATAAAGGCGAAATCAAACAAACCAGGGTAAGGGCGAACCTGACGGTAACACCTGAGTCTCTGATTACCACTTGATATGAACAAGGGTGTCCCGATCTTCCAAAAGGTTCTGATAACTCTCGATTTGGTGGAAACTTGACACAACTCGATCCGGCTCCCGAACAACACGTTCTGAACCCCGCAATCGCAGCACCACGTCTCCTCTGGTTATCGACCGGCGTTGCACGGTCGACCTCGCCAAGAAGGCTAATCCCTACTTGCGAATCGAAGAACACAAGCAAGAACGAGAAAGAGTGCAACCAAATTGCAGATGTATGATTAATCTCACAAAGTTGGGGTCTCACAAACCGACGAACGGCAAAACTGTTCTTGACAGAATAATCTAAGCAAAAGCCAACCCTAACCTAAGCACCGGCGGCTGTAAATATGATCTAGGGTTAACCAAGGACCCTCTGGTCACGCCCCTAATTGGGCTCAAAAAGATACATGGCCCAAAGGCCAAAAATGGTGGCACAGCACCGAGACAGATTCTGGACGTCTTTTGTTTCGATGATTTCCGTTGATTCAGGGGGAATTTGACCATGGGACCAGCGCCATTGGAAAGGTTATCTTCTCAGCTATCCGTGCATATATAGAACGTCCAAAACCGAGCCCGTATGCGACCTGGACAACCGTTTTAGTGAAGACTGCTCCTGGACTCCGAAACAGACTCGAAGTCAACTTTGTTTGGGTCTCCACCTTGACTTGGACGCCCTTGCTGGTCCTCTCCATCTCCAAGCCCCTCTCCAAGTATCTCCTGGTGCTCTCCATGGTTCCTAATCATAATATAATCATTAGGTAGCAATCTATTCTCAAGAACATACCGAAAAAGGGTTTCCGCCCGCTTTATATTATAAAGCAACCATCACCGAATACATGCGAGATACCGAACAACGCACACACCGCACACACCCAAGGCAAGATACAAAGGTGCCAGGCACCGACACACCACCCCACCGACAAACAATAGAGAGGTGAACCGGGCCACAACGAAGCCAGGCCTCCAAAGCGGTGCCTCCAAGAAGGGTACGACCATGGATAGCCGCCACCGCCCTTTCAGCGAAGATCAGGTTTTCACCCGGAGCAAGACGACAAGAGTGGTAATGCTGCGACGGAGCCTTCAGGAAGGGTATGGCCGCAACGGCCACCGCCACCGTCGGCCAGTCAAAGGACTGGACAAGTGGTGTACCCCGGCGCTCACACTCCACCGGCGCACCTAAACTCCGTCAACCACCCGCAACCACGCCACCCACACGGCCATGGTTGCCCGCCCGCACTTGAGACGCACGCTTCGCCCACGAACGTCACGCCTCCCGCCGCCAGAGCCGCCGCCCTGCAACCAGACAACCCCGAGACCTACAAAGGCCCCAGCTTTGGACCAACCGACGGCCCTCGACTGATAGAACCACCCGCAGACGCTCCGCTGGTAAACCTGTGCCAACCCGCCCGTGGCCGAGGAAAAGGGGGAGAAAGGGGAGCGGACGAATCCGGACCGGCACACCGTGCCGGCGACAGGTGATGCGACCGCATCGAGGCCACCCATCCCTCCAACCGAGCTCCCCGCCAAACACGAGGAAAGTGGGAGAAGGAGGAGCGGACGCATCCGGACCGGCAAACCGTGCCGGCGACAAGTGGCGCGACCGCATCGAGGCCACCTAGCCCTCCTACCAGGCTCCCCCGCGAGCACCCCCATGTCGCCCCACCATGGTAGCTGACACACATATCCGCGAGGCCATCCGCAACCGCGCGCCCGCCGACGAGGGAGACCAAATCGACCCGCAGCCGCAGCCAAGGAAGCTTACCGAAGATGCCTCCTCGCGCCGTCCGCCGACGCCCGAGCGCCAAACCAGGAAGGTCCCGACGAGGACTCGACCAACACGCCCCGCCAGCCACCACCACTGCGCCGCCACCCCCACCAGCCCGAAGCCAGGGCAGGGGCGGCCGCCCGCAGATCCTTGTCGCCCGCGACCCACACCACCACTGCGCCAAGCCAGGAGCTGGCCCAGGCCACACCGGACCCCGCCACCGACGCCCTGCCTCATCGCGACCGCCGCCACGGCAGATCCGCCCGCCGCCATGAACGCCCGCACCAGCCGCTCGCCGCCCCCGCCGCTCCACGCACCAGCACGCCCTCCGATGCCCAGCCCGCCGCGCCACCGCCACGCGCAGCGCCATCACCACGCAGCCGCGACGCAGCGTCGCCTCGCCCTGGGACAGCGAGGCACCCCGATCCAGCCGCGTCGGCCCGCGCCAAGGCCGCTGGGAGGGGGAACGAGGAGGCCTCGCCTCCGCCGGCGCCGGCCAGGCTTCGCCCGGCCGCGCCCTCTGGCGGCGGCAAGGGAGGAGGAGGGGGCTGAGAAGGTGGTTGGCGGCGACACGGTAGGGTTCCTCCCCGTCGCCTCGCGGGGGCCGACGCGGGAGGGGGGGGCTCTGCTGGCCTGTCCTTCTAATTTCTTTCAGGATGTCTCAGGAACATATAAAGAAGTGCTTAGGAACGAGCTCACCTCTAAACACAATCTTGATACAGAAATTCCAAGCAAGATACAAAATATGTAGTACAAGACCATTCTGGTCTATGAGTACAACAAAAGTTTCTAGTGGTTGATGACGGAAGCGGTTGCAGATCATCAGCGTCTATGGGACTCCCTTTCCCACAAGAACAGCTGACCTGGATAACTCCTATCTTCGCGAGGCTGCTATCTTCGTCGTCTAGGTTCCGGGGCTATCGTCGAAGCGCTCCTCTCCACGCAATAAATCTGGCCAAGCCAATAGCCAGGGACAAGCCAGTGAGTCCGTTTGAATGTACTCGCAAACATCAAGAACAAAAGATATACCGAATGCATATGATTATGATGAGTTAAGTTATATGCTCATGCTAGATTATATGATATGCATATGATGACTGTAATTTAATCATGGCATGGCAAATTCATTAGGTTGCACAGAAAAATTTAACCGTTAGTAATAATCCAAGAAAATAAAAATAAATGCCGGTCGGGGTCAAGTGACACCACGGTAGGTCTTGAAGAGAAATGCCAAACGGGGGTCTAAAAGAGTATTAGGCGAGACAAACCGCCCATCAACTCAAGCGACGCCTCGAGAGGTCTTGAAAAGAAATGCCGGTTGGGCGTCAAGTGACACCACGGTAGGTCTTGAAGAGAAATGCCAGTCGGGTGTCTACAAGAGAGTCGGACGAGACAGGACCATCCGTTAACTCGAGAGACGCCACGAAGAGGACTTGAAAAGAAATGCCAAACGGGTGTCCACGCGAGAAGTCTCACGAGACGCCACGGAGTGGTCTTGAAAATAAAACCGAATGTCCGGGGTAGTCTAGCCAGCCCCTGAGACACTCAGGAAAAATAACATAAGAGAGATAGTTAGTCCACAATAATATTCATGCATGCAACAGTAATATGCATAATGATAATATTCACATCCATCATAATCATGATGACAAAATATTCATGATAGTGTTAGTGATGAGATAATACTTTGCAAAATAAGACATGCTCAATTTAATTATTTCCTCCGGAGACCGACACTAAGACCGACACTTGACCCATCCCAGACTGTAGTCCTTAACCGCGGACACGGCTATTCGAATAGATATCAACTCTGCAGAGGGTGCACTCTTTACCCACAAGTAAAGGATTTCTTTAGTCAGCACCACGGTACTGACTAATTCCCATTATAGTCTTTGGGTTGCAACACACCTGACCAGCACATACCAGTTTAACTCCCAGATGGTCGGAATCACCCTCGGCATCTGTTCTGATAAACTTTAAGACGGGGAGACACACTGTCTTGCATGGGATCACTATTCATACGCGCGGATTCCAAGGGGTGTGCCCCCCCCCTCTCGGCTACACTGCCGGATACACCCATGCCCCCTGACCATGCTGGCTGGGATTTAGCCCCTAGATAGTGGGAACCCCCATCATGGCCCTCTGTACGGTGCGTGCACGGAAAGGGGTTAACAACTTACTAAACCATACCTCCCTCACGGGAAGACTCGTGCAGCACGAAACAAGTATGGGGGTTACCGGAACAAGACTCGATCTACGGTCGACTCAGGAGGCTCAATATTTCCTGCAGTTATTAGCACAACATATTTCCTCGGTAATACCCCACAGGGTTATCATCTGGCATGCCACAACATGCCCCACTGATCATTCTCGTCATCACGAGAATTCAATATCACGGTCACGTTCCTCGTGACTGTTTCCTTTCTGCAGAATTAGCCCATCCAACATGGGCAGGCATGACAAGTGATAACAACCAAGTTCATTCAATTATCATACTATGATGAATATGAAATATCTCCATGTGATCATGCATGCAATAATAGCCATAAGCAAATTTTAATAAATTTAACATACTCATGCTCTACTTATACATGGAATAACCAAACATGCAATCACCATATCAAGTGTTCAAAATGCTTGCCTTGAGCATGCAGTGGTGCCGGTCACTTCAAAATTTTGCAAGCAAATATCTTTCCTCCATTTCCTATTTTCAAAATATAGAATTATCACCCATAGCAAAACCAGTGCCAAAAAGTATTCCAATTATTTTTGAAATAAATTTTAAAATAAAATAGGTGAAAAATGAAAAATAACAGAAAAGGAATCAATTTATTTGGAGTTAATATGATTTACTTATGAAATTACTAAGTTGAAATTAAACAAAGAAAAGGATTGTTTAATAAATCCAGTGGAAATAAGGCTTAAAAAAATGTTCAACATATTTCTAATAATAGCTTATGATTTTAGGAGTAGATAGAAATTGTAATCACCAAAATTGGAGTTGAAATGAGTGCTGCGGAAAAGTTTTAGTTACTGTTGAAAAAGAAAAGGAAAAGGAGCAGAGAGGCACCCTGAGCGCAATATAATCGCCCGACGCAGTTGGGCCGAGCCCAGTCATGCGGCTCCGCAGGAGCTATCGACGTCGAAGGCGTAATCAGAGATTACGTCTCCACTTACGGTGAGCTGGCATGACCTGGTCGCTGACAGTGGGCCCCGCGACCCCACTGTCAGGTTTGACCGGTCCATCCCGCCGTCTCCTACCTTGCGACTGAATGGGGCGGCGACGGTGACGCTCGCCGCCCTCGATGGAGGGCTCGACGGCCTCGGGCGACGGCTGGGATGGATCTGCCGTTCCATTCCGTGCCCGCAGGTGGCCTGGTCATCGCCGGGGAGGGCCGGAGTGGAGCGCGGTGAGGTTCTCGGTGGTGGCGGCGGCGGACAGGAGAGGAACTTCGACCTCGAGTCTCGTTTTGGTGAAATTGGTGAGGGGTAAGAATTTGCGGAAGCTCTATGGGTTGAGTGGTGGGGATATTGGGGATGGGGAGGCCCTGGGGGCGCCGGATTTAACCGGGAAGCCATGACGGCCGTGGTTGCCGGAGTTGAAGGAGACGACTGCTCTGGTTGCTTTCCCTCCACGGATGGCTTGCAGGGGGAGAGGGGGAGGTGGTGCCGATGCAGAGAGAGCTCCGGGGTGCCCTTTTATAGGCACAGGACGTCGGTGCCGCGGCTTCCCGAATCGGGACACGGCTGCGGAGGCCATTCATGGCGGTGGGTGAGGCCGGTGGGGAGGTCAGCGGGGTCGGTGAGGACGGTGGCCGCCCACGGATGAGCCCGGGTGGTTGGGAGTTAAGACGGGAGACCCTGGTGGAGACGTGTCCGAGAGGGACTCGTCGGGCGGCGCTTTTGGTCACCGTGGACGGCGGTGGCCGGCGCTAGAATACGAGAGAGGATGTCGGCAAGCTTCTGGGTGGTTGGGTTGATCCAGGAGAAGACTCGGGCGAGAAGGGGAGGCAACAGAGAGAGCGGCAGGAGTCGGTGCCAGAGGTGCAGAACACGCACTCTGGCCGTGCTCTCTGCATGCACACCAAGTGCTCGAGCAATTTCCAGGGTGCTCTAAGATGACCCACTGGAGTTTATTTTTGACAGGGTGGCTTTTACTAATATGGCAAGGATGTTAGACATGCTGATTTGGAGAGAGGGGCTAGAGTGCAATGCAAGTTAGATAGATGTAAAATTTCTGGTATGCACACAATCTGTTTGACAAAATGATAGAGCTAGCTAGGCAACTTTGTTGGAAGTGAAACTTGGCAGGCTAGTGTCTCTTTAGATGCGAACGATGATGGTGGAGTTGTCTGGTCTGAAAGAAATACTTGCAAGTGCAAGTTTTGAAGAATTTAGTTTCTGGACAGAAACTGGGTGGATTTATTTGGTGGACTAGAATGAGGCAATTGGGGTTGATCTTCTGGACTTAGGTGTTTCTTAGGAAGGACTAGAGGTGGGATTAATTACAGAATTTTTGGAGCAAGGAAAAATAGGGTTACAGTGTAAAGCTCTATCTGGACCAGAATTGAAAAGAGGATGGTTTGCTCAAAATTTCCAAAGGGCAAGCTTGGGTTTTTGCATAAAAATGAATTATATACCCATATTGACATCTCCAAATTTTTATGGCATTTTTGAAGAAATATTTAAACAGGTTGTAGTTAAACCTCAAAAACAGGACATAATTGAAAAGGGGTGTTGCACTCAAAGATTATATAACACCAAGATGGGTTTTTCCCATAAAAGTGACTTATAGGTATCACATGACCTCCCATAATTTTTGTGGAATTTTTAAAGATTTATTTTAAGGTAGTTGCAGTGTAACAGAAGCAATTCAAACACTGAAAATGCTATTAAAAGAATTGTTTTGGACAAGTTTTATTTATGAAAATAATTCCTACTGTTATTATAGTAATGTTGAAATGGTTTAAGATATTTTCTAGAGCCACAAGATTATCTCAAAAATTTCCCAGATGGCGGGAGAATTATGAGAGTTAGAACAGAAAAGGTTCTCAAAATTACTAAAGACTCATTATAATCCAATTTTTTTTTTCTAGCCAAATTTTACTTAATAAAATCATGGTTAAATTTTTGGGGTGTGACAAGCTCTACCCCCCTTAAGAAAATCTCGTCCTCGAGATTTGTTAAGGACTGGAAAAAAAATTAAATGCATAACACAACAATCAGGCACTCATATGCAAAATGCAATCAGGGCAATTTATTCATGACATATGCTCTAAGAACAATACAAAGATCACACCATGCAAACAAGCACTTCACACAAGCGAACTCATGACCGGTTATGGTCCGAAAGTGAGGTCTACAGGGTCTTGCGGAGGCCTTTCGGGTGCTGGAGCACCTTCTTCCTCTTCCGGGGAAAGTGGAGGGAGTGGATGAAGCAGGCGAAGAACACGTCCTTCTTGGGTTGGCAGAGGGGGTCCGCCGATGGCTATCTGAGGGTTCAGAAAGGCCACGTAAGAGAGGTATTCCATGAGTTGCTGGGTCAGATGCTCTTGAGCCATCACATATTGGAGGAGATTGGCCAGAGCTGGATCCCTCTCTATACGTTCACAGCGGAACGTTGCTTCTGCCCCTGATGCTTCACGGCTCGGAAAATAGCAGTATCTCCTTTCGCTGGCAGTGGGTACCGCGAATCGGAGACGGGTAACTGCTTCATAAGCAGCAGCTTCAATGGCCATGCCTGAGGTTGGCATGGATCTCCCAATGTAGACAACATAGGGAGGGCCTTGGTCTGGATCTGTTGGTGGGATGTGCACAACTGCCCAGTACTTCGAGGAGTCAGAGGTGATCCTCACTTTGAACAGTTCATACTGGGGTGGTTGGGTGGAACCAAGAGTATTGCGGGTAAAATCCCACAACACCTTAACAAAACTACCCGGGCTTGCATCGGGGATTCTCAGGAAAGCTCCGGGGTGGAACATGAATGGTGGGTGGGGAAAAGCAGTGCTCGAGGTGAGGGTGGCTGGTATGGTTTGCGGTTATGGCCTCTTATAGAGTGCCTGGGTGGGGAAAACATGACGTGACGCCAGCACAACTTGTGCACCGACTCCGGCGCAGGGTTGTCTGGTCCAAAAACTCGGGCCTTGATTCCAACAAGGAATGCGTCGCATTACTGTGCGTGTCGGTTAGGGGAGAGTTAGCCGTCACGTCCAGAGTTTCCACACGTCAACCATTTATGACAGGGCAAGCATATTGACAAAAGCACACAAGGGATTCACAAACTTACTACACCATATAACCACTACTACGAAAATACAGGATAACAGGGCCACTAAGGCTTTGCAACAATTCTGGTGGACTGAGTCCACCTGGTTGACATCTAGCCGGGCGCGTCCTGTAGATGTCGAGGTCTCTCCGCGTGATTCGGTGTCGGAGTTGACCGGGGTCGGATGGGGAGCTACTGGGCTGGGATAGCGGCGATGTCCTTCGTGAGGTGTCGAGGTCACCGTCCCGTTGGAGTGGGTCTCCAAGAGACGACGAAGTTCCTCGGGGGAGGCGAAAGCACTGCCCGGGTAGATAACTGGGGCGGAACTTGGGGGCTTGACAGGCCTTCCAAGTAGCACTATCGGGGTGTCGGTGGCGATTGCAGCTTCTCTTCTCACCGGGGTCAGGAGAGCGAGCGTCCTGCGGGTCTCAATCAGGTCAAGGTTGACCTGATCGAACAGTGCCTCTTGCGCTCTCAGGTAGCGCACCAGATGCACCACGGCAGGATCCGACTCATGGTCTCCATTGGCGACTTGGGTCGGGCTACCATAGCTGTCACGGCTAGGGTAGTAGTAGAAGGGACGGATGTTAACTCTTGGCGACAGATGCCGGAGTTGAACGACAGCCTCTCGGGCTGCAAGCTGGATGGCTTGGGGCTCATCGGAGGTCGTCCTCCCGGTGAACCGGTAGGGGCGTTCCGATGCGGTGCCTCTCCCGTAGATGTGCACCGTGGCCCAGAAGTGGTGGATGGCATCGCTCGAGTGCTCCTGGTACACAACATACTCAGGCGGCTCTTCGATGCCAAGAGCACGACGGGTGAGATTGGAGAGGATGGCTACAAAGTCTCCAAGCTCAGATGCGGTGGTCTCGTTGTGAATGACGGGGCCAGGCATCTTGGTGGCTGGGTTGAGAGTGAAGCTGTGATGTGCTGAGTTAGGGTAAGGCTTTCTTTATAGGCCAGCAGAGTCTTCCATCGCACGCTTGTGGATGGGACAACTCAGGTGTCGGCCACAGGCATACGGCCTATGGACAGGGTCGGTAGATTGGGCACCGACTACCGAAAAGGTGTCGGCAGGCCACTGTGTAGGCTTACCGGATGAGATGGGTTTGGTTACGGACAGGTAAGGGTGTGGGTGGTATGGAAACCTAGGGATAGCGACCAGGCTAAGATAGGATTAGCCAATGGTCAGCCTGGCTCTGATACCAAGGTTGTCAGGACCTGTTTTCCGGGATATTAATTTCTCAGCAAATGGTCCTTGTGCTCACCAGCCCCAGGATTACTGTTAGCTGATGAGACACAATCTTGATACAGAAATTCCAAGCAAGATACAAAATATGTAGTACAAGACCATTCTGGTCTATGAGTACAACAAAAGTTTCTAGTGGTTGATGACGGAAGCGGTTGCAGATCATCAGCGTCTATGGGACTCCCTTTCCCACAGGAACAGCTGACCTGGATAACTCCTATCTTCGCGAGGCTGCTATCTTCGTCGTCTAGGTTCCGGGGCTATCGTCGAAGCGCTCCTCTCCACGCAATAAATCTGGCCAAGCCAATAGCCAGGGACAAGCCAGTGAGTACGTTTGAATGTACTCGCAAACATCAAGAACAAAAGATATACCGAATGCATATGATTATGATGAGTTAAGTTATATGCTCATGCTAGATTATATGATATGCATATGATGACTGTAATTTAATCATGGCATGGCAAATTCATTAGGTTGCACAGAAAAATTTAACCGTTAGTAATAATCCAAGAAAATAAAAATAAATGCCGGTCGGGGTCAAGTGACACCACGGTAGGTCTTGAAGAGAAATGCCAAACGGGGGTCTAAAAGAGTATTAGGCGAGACAAACCGCCCATCAACTCAAGCGACGCCTCGAGAGGTCTTGAAAAGAAATGCCGGTTGGGCGTCAAGTGACACCACGGTAGGTCTTGAAGAGAAATGCCAGTCGGGTGTCTACAAGAGAGTCGGACGAGACAGGACCATCCGTTAACTCGAGAGACGCCACGAAGAGGACTTGAAAAGAAATGCCAAACGGGTGTCCACGCGAGAAGTCTCACGAGACGCCACGGAGTGGTCTTGAAAATAAAACCGAATGTCCGGGGTAGTCTAGCCAGCCCCTGAGACACTCAGGAAAAATAACATAAGAGAGATGGTTAGTCCACAATAATATTCATGCATGCAACAGTAATATGCATAATGATAATATTCACATCCATCATAATCATGATGACAAAATATTCATGATAGTGTTAGTGATGAGATAATACTTTGCAAAATAAGACATGCTCAATTTAATTATTTCCTCCGGAGACCGACACTAAGACCGACACTTGACCCATCCCAGACTGTAGTCCTTAACCGCGGACACGGCTATTCGAATAGATATCAACTCTGCAGAGGGTGCACTCTTTACCCACAAGTAAAGGATTTCTTTAGTCAGCACCACGGTACTGACTAATTCCCATTATAGTCTTTGGGTTGCAACACACCTGACCAGCACATACCAGTTTAACTCCCAGATGGTCGGAATCACCCTCGGCATCTGTTCTGATAAACTTTAAGACGGGGAGACACACTGTCTTGCATGGGATCACTATTCATACGCGCGGATTCCAAGGGGTGTGCCCCCCCCTCTCGGCTACACTGCCGGATACACCCATGCCGCCTGACCATGCTGGCTGGGATTTAGCCCCTAGCTAGTGGGAACCCCCATCATGGCCCTCTGTACGGTGCGTGCACGGAAAGGGGTTAACAACTTACTAAACCATACCTCCCTCACGGGAAGACTCGTGGCAGCACGAAACAAGTATGGGGGTTACCGGAACAAGACTCGATCTACGGTCGACTCAGGAGGCTCAATATTTCCTACAGTTATTAGCACAACATATTTCCTCGGTAATACCCCACAGGGTTATCATCTGGCATGCCACAACATGCCCCACTGATCATTCTCGTCATCACGAGAATTCAATATCACGGTCACGTTCCTCGTGACTGTTTCCTTTCTGCAGAATTAGCCCATCCAACATGGGCAGGCATGACAAGTGATAACAACCAAGTTCATTCAATTATCATACTATGATGAATATGAAATATCTCCATGTGATCATGCATGCAATAATAGCCATAAGCAAATTTTAATAAATTTACCATACTCATGCTCTACTTATACATGGAATAACCAAACATGCAATCACCATATCAAGTGTTCAAAATGCTTGCCTTGAGCATGCAGTGGTGCCGGTCACTTCAAAATTTTGCAAGCAAATATCTTTCCTCCATTTCCTATTTTCAAAATATAGAATTATCACCCATAGCAAAACCAGTGCCAAAAAGTATTCCAATTATTTTTGAAATAAATTTTAAAATAAAATAGGTGAAAAATGAAAAATAACAGAAAAGGAATCAATTTATTTGGAGTTAATATGATTTACTTATGAAATTACTAAGTTGAAATTAAACAAAGAAAAGGACTGTTTAATAAATCCAGTGGAAATAAGGCTTAAAAAAATGTTCAACATATTTCTAATAATAGCTTATGATTTTAGGAGTAGATAGAAATTGTAATCACCAAAATTGGAGTTGAAATGAGTGCTGCGGAAAAGTTTTAGTTACTGTTGAAAAAGAAAAGGAAAAGGAGCAGAGAGGCGCCCTGAGCGCAATATAATCGCCCGACGCAGTTGGGCCGAGCCCAGTCATGCGGCTCCGCAGGAGCTATCGACGTCGAAGGCGTAATCAGAGATTACGTCTCCACTTACGGTGAGCTGGCATGACCTGGTCGCTGACAGTGGGCCCCGCGACCCCACTGTCAGGTTTGACCGGTCCATCCCGCCGTCTCCTACCTTGCGACCGAATGGGGCGGCGACGGTGACGCTCGCCGCCGTCGATGGAGGGCTCGACGGCCTCGGGCGACGGCTGGGATGGATCTGCCGTTCCATTCCGTGCCCGCAGGTGGCCTGGTCATCGCCGGGGAGGGCCGGAGTGGAGCGCGGTGAGGTTCTCGGTGGCGGCGGCGGCGGACAGGAGAGGAACTTCGACCTCGAGTCCCGTTTTGGTGAAATTGGTGAGGGGTAAGAATTTGCGGAAGCTCTATGGGTTGAGTGGTGGGGATATTGGGGATGGGGAGGCCCTGGGGGCGCCGGATTTAACCGGGAAGCCATGACGGCCGTGGTTGCCGGAGTTGAAGGAGATGACTGCTCTGGTTGCTTTCCCTCCACGGATGGCTTGCAGGGGGAGAGGGGGAGGTGGTGCCGATGCAGAGAGAGCTCCGGGGTGCCCTTTTATAGGCACGGGACGTCGGTGCCGCGGCTTCCCGAATCGGGACACGGCTGCGGAGGCCATTCATGGCGGTGGGTGAGGCCGGTGGGGAGGTCAGCGGGGTCGGTGAGGACGGTGGCCGCCCGCGGATGAGCCCGGGTGGTTGGGAGTTAAGACGGGAGACCCTGGTGGAGACGTGTCCGAGAGGGACTCGTCGGGCGGCGCTTTTGGTCACCGTGGACGGCGGTAGCCGGCGCTAGAATACGAGAGAGGATGTCGGCAAGCTTCTGGGTGGTTGGGTTGATCCAGGAGAAGACTCGGGCGAGAAGGGGAGACAACAGAGAGAGCGGCAGGAGTCGGTGCCAGAGGTGCAGAACACGCACTCTGGCCGTGCTCTCTGCATGCACACCAAGTGCTCGAGCAATTTCCAGGGTGCTCTAAGATGACCCACTGGAGTTTATTTTTGACAGGGTGGCTTTTACTAATATGGCAAGGATGTTAGACATGCTGATTTGGAGAGAGGGGCTAGAGTGCAATGCAAGTTAGATAGATGTAAAATTTCTGGTATGCACACAATCTGTTTGACAAAATGATAGAGCTAGCTAGGCAACTTTGTTGGAAGTGAAACTTGGCAGGCTAGTGTCTCTTTAGATGCGAATGATGATGGTGGAGTTGTCTGGTCTGAAAGAAATACTTGCAAGTGCAAGTTTTGAAGAATTTAGTTTCTGGACAGAAACTGGGTGGATTTATTTGGTGGACTAGAATGAGGCAATTGGGGTTGATCTTCTGGACTTAGGTGTTTCTTAGGAAGGACTAGAGGTGGGATTAATTACAGAATTTTTGGAGCAAGGAAAAATAGGGTTACAGTGTAAAGCTCTATCTGGACCAGAATTGAAAAGAGGATGGTTTGCTCAAAATTTCCAAAGGGCAAGCTTGGGTTTTTGCATAAAAATGAATTATATACCCATATTGACATCTCCAAATTTTTATGGCATTTTTGAAGAAATATTTAAACAGGTTGTAGTTAAACCTCAAAAACAGGACATAATTGAAAAGGGGTGTTGCACTCAAAGATTATATAACACCAAGATGGGTTTTTCCCATAAAAGTGACTTAGAGGTATCACATGACCTCCCATAATTTTTGTGGAATTTTTAAAGATTTATTTTAAGGTAGTTGCAGTGTAACAGAAGCAATTCAAACACTGAAAATGCTATTAAAAGAATTGTTTTGGACAAGTTTTATTTATGAAAATAATTCCTACTGTTATTATAGTAATGTTGAAATGGTTTAAGATAATTTCTAGAGCCACAAGATTATCTCAAAAATTTCCCAGATGGCGGGAGAATTATGAGAGTTAGAACAGAAAAGGTTCTCAAAATTACTAAAGAGTCATTATAATCCAATTTTTTTTTTCTAGCCAAATTTTACTTAATAAAATCATGGTTAAATTTTTGGGGTGTGACAAGCTCTACCCCCCTTAAGAAAATCTCGTCCTCGAGATTTGTTAAGGACTGGAAAAAAAATTAAATGCATAACACAACAATCAAGCACTCATATGCAAAATGCAATCAGGGCAATTTATTCATGACATATGCTCTAAGAACAATACAAAGATCACACCATGCAAACAAGCACTTCACACAAGCGAACTCATGACCGGTTACGGTCCGAAAGTGAGGTCTACAGGGTCTTGCGGAGGCCTTTCGGGTGCTGGAGCACCTTCTTCCTCTTCCGGGGAAAGTGGAGGGAGTGGATGAAGCAGGCGAAGAACACGTCCTTCTTGGGTTGGCAGAGGGGGTCCGCCGATGGCTATCTGAGGGTTCAGAAAGGCCACGTAAGAGAGGTATTCCATGAGTTGCTGGGTCAGATGCTCTTGAGCCATCACATATTGGAGGAGATTGGCCAGAGCTGGATCCCTCTCTATACGTTCACAGCGGAACGTTGCTTCTGCCCCTGATGCTTCACGGCTCGGAAAATAGCAGTATCTCCTTTCGCTGGCAGTGGGTACCGCGAATCGGAGACGGGTAACTGCTTCATAAGCAGCAGCTTCAATGGCCATGCCTGAGGTTGGCATGGATCTCCCAATGTAGACAACATAGGGAGGGCCTTGGTCTGGATCTGTTGGTGGGATGTGCACAACTGCCCAGTACTTCGAGGAGTCAGAGGTGATCCTCACTTTGAACAGTTCATACTGGGGTGGTTGGGTGGAACCAAGAGTATTGCGGGTAAAATCCCACAACACCTTAACAAAACTACCCGGGCTTGCATCGGGGATTCTCAGGAAAGCTCCGGGGTGGAACATGAATGGTGGGTGGGGAAAAGCAGTGCTCGAGGTGAGGGTGGCTGGTATGGTTTGCGGTTATGGCCTCTTATAGAGTGCCTGGGTGGGGAAAACATGACGCGACGCCAGCACAACTTGTGCACCGACTCCGGCGCAGGGTTGTCTGGTCCAAAAACTCGGGCCTTGATTCCAACAAGGAATGCGTCGCATTACTGTGCGTGTCGGTTAGGGGAGAGTTAGCCGTCACGTCCAGAGTTTCCACACGTCAACCATTTATGACAGGGCAAGCATATTGACAAAAGCACACAAGGGATTCACAAACTTACTACACCATATAACCACTACTACGAAAATACAGGATAACAGGGCCACTAAGGCTTTGCAACAATTCTGGTGGACTGAGTCCACCTGGTTGACATCTAGCCGGGCGCGTCCTGTAGATGTCGAGGTCTCTCCGCGTGATTCGGTGTCGGAGTTGACCGGGGTCGGATGGGGAGCTACTGGGCTGGGATAGCGGCGATGTCCTTCGTGAGGTGTCGAGGTCACCGTCCCGTTGGAGTGGGTCTCCAAGAGACGACGCCGTTCCTCGGGGGAGGCGAAAGCACTGCCCGGGTAGATAACTGGGGCGGAACTTGGGGGCTCGACAGGCCTTCCAAGTAGCACTATCGGGGTGTCGGTGGCGATTGCAGCTTCTCTTCTCACCGGGGTCAAGAGAGCGAGCGTCCTGCGGGTCTCAATCAGGTCAAGGTTGACCTGATCGAACAGTGCCTCTTGCGCTCTCAGGTAGCGCACCAGATGCACCACGACAGGATCCGACTCATGGTCTCCATTGGCGACTTGGGTCGGGCTACCATAGCTGTCACGGCTAGGGTAGTAGTAGAAGGGACGGCTGTTAACTCTTGGCGACAGATGCCGGAGTTGAACGACAGCCTCTCGGGCTGCTAGCTGGATGGCTTGGGGCTCATCGGAGGTCGTCCTCCCGGTGAACCGGTAGGGGCGTTCCGATGCGGTGCCTCTCCCGTAGATGTGCACCGTGGCCTAGAAGTGGTGGATGGCATCGCTCGAGTGCTCCTGGTACACAACATACTCAGGCGGCTCTTCGATGCCAAGAGCACGACGGGTGAGATTGGAGAGGATGGCTACAAAGTCTCCAAGCTCAGATGCGGTGGTCTCGTTGTGAATGACGGGGCCAGGCATCTTGGTGGCTGGGTTGAGAGTGAAGCTGTGATGTGCTGAGTTAGGGTAAGGCTTTCTTTATAGGCCAGCAGAGTCTTCCATCGCACGCTTGTGGATGGGACAACTCAGGTGTCGGCCACAGGCATACGGCCTATGGACAGGGTCGGTAGATTGGGCACCGACTACCGAAAAGGTGTCGGCAGGCCACTGTGTAGGCTTACCGGATGAGATGGGTTTGGTTACGGACAGGTAAGGGTGTGGGTGGTATGGAAACCTAGGGATAGCGACCAGGCTAAGATAGGATTAGCCAATGGTCAGCCTGGCTCTGATACCAAGGTTGTCAGGACCGGTTTTCCGGGATATTAATTTCCCAGCAAATGGTCCTTGTGCTCACCAGCCCCAGGATTACTGTTAGCTGATGAGACACAATCTTGATACAGAAATTCCAAGCAAGATACAAAATATGTAGTACAAGACCATTCTGGTCTATGAGTACAACAAAAGTTTCTAGTGGTTGATGACGGAAGCGGTTGCAGATCATCAGCGTCTATGGGACTCCCTTTCCCACAGGAACAGCTGACCTGGATAACTCCTATCTTCGCGAGGCTGCTATCTTCGTCGTCTAGGTTCCGGGGCTATCGTCGAAGCGCTCCTCTCCACGCAATAAATCTGGCCAAGCCAATAGCCAGGGACAAGCCAGTGAGTACGTTTGAATGTACTCGCAAACATCAAGAACAAAAGATATACCGAATGCATATGATTATGATGAGTTAAGTTATATGCTCATGCTAGATTATATGATATGCATATGATGACTGTAATTTAATCATGGCATGGCAAATTCATTAGGTTGCACAGAAAAATTTAACCGTTAGTAATAATCCAAGAAAATAAAAATAAATGCCGGTCGGGGTCAAGTGACACCACGGTAGGTCTTGAAGAGAAATGCCAAACGGGGGTCTAAAAGAGTATTAGGCGAGACAAACCGCCCATCAACTCAAGCGACGCCTCGAGAGGTCTTGAAAAGAAATGCCGGTTGGGCGTCAAGTGACACCACGGTAGGTCTTGAAGAGAAATGCCAGTCGGGTGTCTACAAGAGAGTCGGACGAGACAGGACCATCCGTTAACTCGAGAGACGCCACGAAGAGGACTTGAAAAGAAATGCCAAACGGGTGTCCACGCGAGAAGTCTCACGAGACGCCACGGAGTGGTCTTGAAAATAAAACCGAATGTCCGGGGTAGTCTAGCCAGCCCCTGAGACACTCAGGAAAAATAACATAAGAGAGATGGTTAGTCCACAATAATATTCATGCATGCAACAGTAATATGCATAATGATAATATTCACATCCATCATAATCATGATGACAAAATATTCATGATAGTGTTAGTGATGAGATAATACTTTGCAAAATAAGACATGCTCAATTTAATTATTTCCTCCGGAGACCGACACTAAGACCGACACTTGACCCATCCCAGACTGTAGTCCTTAACCGCGGACACGGCTATTCGAATAGATATCAACTCTGCAGAGGGTGCACTCTTTACCCACAAGTAAAGGATTTCTTTAGTCAGCACCACGGTACTGACTAATTCCCATTATAGTCTTTGGGTTGCAACACACCTGACCAGCACATACCAGTTTAACTCCCAGATGGTCGGAATCACCCTCGGCATCTGTTCTGATAAACTTTAAGACGGGGAGACACACTGTCTTGCATGGGATCACTATTCATACGCGCGGATTCCAAGGGGTGTGCCCCCCCCCTCTCGGCTACACTGCCGGATACACCCATGCCCCCTGACCATGCTGGCTGGGATTTAGCCCCTAGATAGTGGGAACCCCCATCATGGCCCTCTGTACGGTGCGTGCACGGAAAGGGGTTAACAACTTACTAAACCATACCTCCCTCACGGGAAGACTCGTGGCAGCACGAAACAAGTATGGGGGTTACCGGAACAAGACTCGATCTACGGTCGACTCAGGAGGCTCAATATTTCCTGCAGTTATTAGCACAACATATTTCCTCGGTAATACCCCACAGGGTTATCATCTGGCATGCCACAACATGCCCCACTGATCATTCTCGTCATCACGAGAATTCAATATCACGGTCACATTCCTCGTGACTGTTTCCTTTCTGCAGAATTAGCCCATCCAACATGGGCAGGCATGACAAGTGATAACAACCAAGTTCATTCAATTATCATACTATGATGAATATGAAATATCTCCATGTGATCATGCATGCAATAATAGCCATAAGCAAATTTTAATAAATTTACCATACTCATGCTCTACTTATACATGGAATAACCAAACATGCAATCACCATATCAAGTGTTCAAAATGCTTGCCTTGAGCATGCAGTGGTGCCGGTCACTTCAAAATTTTGCAAGCAAATATCTTTCCTCCATTTCCTATTTTCAAAATATAGAATTATCACCCATAGCAAAACCAGTGCCAAAAAGTATTCCAATTATTTTTGAAATAAATTTTAAAATAAAATAGGTGAAAATGAAAAATAACAGAAAAGGAATCAATTTATTTGGAGTTAATATGATTTACTTATGAAATTACTAAGTTGAAATTAAACAAAGAAAAGGACTGTTTAATAAATCCAGTGGAAATAAGGCTTAAAAAAATGTTCAACATATTTCTAATAATAGCTTATGATTTTAGGAGTAGATAGAAATTGTAATCACCAAAATTGGAGTTGAAATGAGTGCTGCGGAAAAGTTTTAGTTACTGTTGAAAAAGAAAAGGAAAAGGAGCAGAGAGGCGCCCTGAGCGCAATATAATCGCCCGACGCAGTTGGGCCGAGCCCAGTCATGCGGCTCCGCAGGAGCTATCGACGTCGAAGGCGTAATCAGAGATTACGTCTCCACTTACGGTGAGCTGGCATGACCTGGTCGCTGACAGTGGGCCCCGCGACCCCACTGTCAGGTTTGACCGGTCCATCCCGCCGTCTCCTACCTTGCGACCGAATGGGGCGGCGACGGTGACGCTCGCCGCCGTCGATGGAGGGCTCGACGGCCTCGGGCGACGGCTGGGATGGATCTGCCGTTCCATTCCGTGCCCGCAGGTGGCCTGGTCATCGCCGGGGAGGGCCGGAGTGGAGCGCGGTGAGGTTCTCGGTGGTGGCGGCGGCGGACAGGAGAGGAACTTCGACCTCGAGTCTCGTTTTGGTGAAATTGGTGAGGGGTAAGAATTTGCGGAAGCTCTATGGGTTGAGTGGTGGGGATATTGGGGATGGGGAGGCCCTGGGGGCGCCGGATTTAACCGGGAAGCCATGACAGCCGTGGTGCCGGAGTTGAAGGAGACGACTGCTCTGGTTGCTTTCCCTCCACGGATGGCTTGCAGGGGGAGAGGGGGAGGTGGTGCCGATGCAGAGAGAGCTCCGGGGTGCCCTTTTATAGGCACGGGACGTCGGTGCCGCGGCTTCCCGAATCGGGACACGGCTGCGGAGGCCATTCATGGCGGTGGGTGAGGCCGGTGGGGAGGTCAGCGGGGTCGGTGAGGACGGTGGCCGCCCGCGGATGAGCCCGGGTGGTTGGGAGTTAAGACGGGAGACCCTGGTGGAGACGTGTCCGAGAGGGACTCGTCGGGCGGCGCTTTTGGTCACCGTGGACGGCGGTGGCCGGCGCTAGAATACGAGAGAGGATGTCGGCAAGCTTCTGGGTGGTTGGGTTGATCCAGGAGAAGACTCGGGCGAGAAGGGGAGGCAACAGAGAGAGCGGCAGGAGTCGGTGCCAGAGGTGCAGAACACGCACTCTGGCCGTGCTCTCTGCATGCACACCAAGTGCTCGAGCAATTTCCAGGGTGCTCTAAGATGACCCACTGGAGTTTATTTTTGACAGGGTGGCTTTTACTAATATGGCAAGGATGTTAGACATGCTGATTTGGAGAGAGGGGCTAGAGTGCAATGCAAGTTAGATAGATGTAAAATTTCTGGTATGCACACAATCTGTTTGACAAAATGATAGAGCTAGCTAGGCAACTTTGTTGGAAGTGAAACTTGGCAGGCTAGTGTCTCTTTAGATGCGAATGATGATGGTGGAGTTGTCTGGTCTGAAAGAAATACTTGCAAGTGCAAGTTTTGAAGAATTTAGTTTCTGGACAGAAACTGGGTGGATTTATTTGGTGGACTAGAATGAGGCAATTGGGGTTGATCTTCTGGACTTAGGTGTTTCTTAGGAAGGACTAGAGGTGGGATTAATTACAGAACTTTTGGAGCAAGGAAAAATAGGGTTACAGTGTAAAGCTCTATCTGGACCAGAATTGAAAAGAGGATGGTTTGCTCAAAATTTCCAAAGGGCAAGCTTGGGTTTTTCATAAAAATGAATTATATACCCATATTGACATCTCCAAATTTTTATGGCATTTTTGAAGAAATATTTAAACAGGTTGTAGTTAAACCTCAAAAACAGGACATAATTGAAAAGGGGTGTTGCACTCAAAGATTATATAACACCAAGATGGGTTTTTCCCATAAAAGTGACTTACAGGTATCACATGACCTCCCATAATTTTTGTGGAATTTTTAAAGATTTATTTTAAGGTAGTTGCAGTGTAACAGAAGCAATTCAAACACTGAAAATGCTATTAAAAGAATTGTTTTGGACAAGTTTTATTTATGAAAATAATTCCTACTGTTATTATAGTAATGTTGAAATGGTTTAAGATAATTTCCAGAGCCACAAGATTATCTCAAAAATTTCCCAGATGGCGGGAAAATTATGAGAGTTAGAACAGAAAAGGTTCTCAAAATTACTAAAGACTCATTATAATCCAAATTTTTTTTTCTAGCCAAATTTTACTTAATAAAATCATGGTTAAATTTTTGGGGTGTGACAGATGGTGTAGCTAGGTGCGCAAGTTTCAAATGCAGCTTGGAAAGTTGCAAAATTTCTGTCATGCTCACAACCTGCTTGACAAAATGCTAAGGCAATCTAGGCATTTTTGTTGACTATGAAAATTAGTAGGATGATGCCTCTTTGAATGATAGAGAAGATGGTATAGTTGGATGAACCAGAGGAGGAACTTGAAAGTGCAAGTTTTATTGAAATTCAGTTCTGGACAGAAACTACAGGGAATTATTTGGTGAAATACAAAGAGGTAATTGGCGCTGATCTTCTAGACTTATGGGTTTGGTTGGAAGGACTATAAGGTGGAAAATTTTCAGAATTTTTGGAGCAAGGAAAATTGGGGTTGCAGTTATAACTCCAGAATGGGACAGAATTGAAAAGAGGATGTTTTGCTCAAAATTTTCAAAAGACCATGTTGGGTTTTTGCATAAAAGTGATCTATAGGCATCTCTTGACCATACATAAATTTTTGTGGAATCTAAGAAGAATTATTTAAAATAGTTGTAGTGCAACAGAAGCATTTCAAAGATTGAAAATGCTATTAAGCGAATTATTTTGGGGCAAATTTTATTATGAAAATATTTCCTACTGTTATTTAAAATATAATTGAAATGATTTAATAAAATTACCAAAGCCCACAATATTTTTCCAAAATTTTCTACATGGAGGGAAGAATTTTGGAAAACAAAAAATACTCTAAAATTAATAAAAGACCTAATATAATTCAAAATTTTATTTCAGGCTAAATTTTACTTAATAAAAATAAGGTTAAATTTTTGGGGTGTTACGAACTCTACCCCCCTTAAGAAAATCTCGTCCTCAAGATTTGTTAAGGGCGGAAGAACTAAATGCATATCACAACAAACAATCATATGCAGAATGCAATCATAGCAATGCACTTATGACATATGCCCTAAAATATAATACAAAGGTTGCATCATGTAAACTAGTGCTAGATACTGCAACAAACATACTTATGGTCATCTACGGCACGAAGGTGGGATCTACCGGGCAACAGGGTTACAAGGGACTCGACAACTACTCTGGTGGACTCAGTCCACTTCGTTAACATCTAGACGGGCGCGTCCCGCAAATGTCGAGGCTTCTCAATGAGCTTTAGTGTCAGAGTTGGCCGGGGTCGGGTGGGGAGCTACAGGGCTGGGATAGCGGTGGTGCCCCTCGCGGGGTGTCAAGGTCACAGTCCCGTTGGAGTAGGTCTCCAAGAGACGATGGAGTTCCCCGGGGGAGACGAAGGCATTGCCCGGATGGACAACAGGGACAGATTCCGAGGGCTCGATCGGTCTCCCGAACAGCACTATTGGGGTGTCGGTGGTGGGTGCAGCTTCCCTTCTTACCGGAGTCAGGAGAGCGAGCGTCCTGCAGGTCGCAATCAGATCAAGGGTGACCTGAACGAATAGTGCCTCTTGCGCTCTCAGGTAGTGCACCAGATGCACTAGAGCAGGATCCGTCTCATGGTCTCCGTTGGTGACTTGGGTCGAGCTACCATAGCCTTCATGACTAGGGTAGTAGTAGAAAGGACGGATGTTAACCCTCGGCGACAGATGCAGGAGATTAACTACAGCCTCTCGGACTGCAAGTTGGATGGCTTGGGGCTCATCGGAGGTCGTCCTCCCGGTGAACCGGTAGGGGTGTTCTGATGTGGTGCCCCTCCCGTAGATGTGCACCGTGGCCCAGAAGTGGTGGATGGCATTACTTGTGTGCTCTTGGTACACCACATACTCCGGGGCTCTTCTATGCCAAAAGCTCAACGAGTGAGATTGGCGAGGATGACTACAAAGTCTCCAAGCTCAGCTGCGGTGGTCTCGTTACGAATGATGGGACCAGGCATCTTGGTGATTGGATATCGGACTGAGAGTGAAGGCTGTGATGTGCTGAGTTGGGGCAAGGCTTCCTTTATAGGTCAGTGGAGTCTTTGATCGCACGCTTGTGGATCGGACAACTCAGGTGTCGGCCACAGGCACACGGCCTATGGGTAGGCTGATAGGTTGGGCACCGACTGTCAAAAGATGTCGGCTGGCCACTGTGTATGCTTATCGGATGGGGTGAGCTTGGCTATGAACAGGAAAGGTTGTGAATGGTGTGGAAACCTAGGGATAGCGACCAGGCTAAGATAGGATTAGCCAATGGTCAGCCTGGCTCTGATACCAAGGCTGTCGGGGCCGGATTTCTGGGACACAATATCCCAGAAATTAACCCCTCATGTCATCACCAGCCCCAAGATCATTGTTACTGGTGGACACGTCCTTGTTACAGATTACCAAGCAATTACAAGAATTGGATACAAGACCATAAAGGTCAAATGATACAACAATGATTTCTAACAGCGAACGACGGAAGTGGGTAGCGGATCTCCATCTCTGGTGGGGCTCCATTCCCACAGGAATAGCTAACCTGGATAACTCCTATCCCACGTGGCTGCTATCTCCGATTCCTAGATTGCGGGGTGTGCCTTCTTAGTGCTTTTCTCCTAATCATGATCTGGCCAAGACAATAGCCAGGGACAAGCCAGTGAGTACGTTTGAATGTACTCGCAAACATTAGGAACAAAAGATATACCAAATGCATATGATGGATTAAATAATATGCATATTCTGACCGAAATTAAAGCATGCCATGATAATTATTAATACGGTGTGGATGAATAAATATATCATTTTAGTAATAAACCAAGGAAATAAAATGGAACATCGGGCGTTGGACCGCCCAAGGAATCCCAAAAAAATGCCAAACGGGTGTCTGAATGCGATGCCTCGAGAGGTCTTGAAAAGAAATGCCAAACGGGTGTCTAAAAGCGATGCCTCGAGAGGTCTTGAAAAAAATGCCAAATGGGTGTCTGAATGCGACACCTCGAGAGATCTTGGAAAGAAATGAGTATCCAGGTGGACTACCCATCCCAAGTGATACCCAGAAAAATAGAAATGAGTATCCAGGTGGATTAACCATCCCAAGAGATACTCAAAAAAAATAGAAATGAGTATCCAGGTGGACTAGCCGTCCCAAGTGATACCTAGAAAAATAGAAATGAGTATCTAGGTGGATTAACCATCCCAAGAGATACTCAAAAAAATAGATATAAGTATCTAGGTAGACTAACCATCCCAAGTGATACTCTAGGTTGCACATAAGAAAAAAGGGTTAGTCCACAACAATATTCATGTTAACAATAGTATTCCTGATAGCATCAGTAGTGACAATAATTATCCTACAAAAATTGAATCATGCTCAATTTTCATTATTTCCTCCGAAGACCGACACCAAGACCGACACTTGACCAACCCAGACTGTAGTCCTTAACCGCAGACACGGCTATTTGAATAGGTTTTAAAACTCTGCAGAGGGTGTACTCTTTACCCACAAGTAAAGGATTTCTTTAGCCAACACCGAGACGCTGACTAATTCCCATTACGGCCTTTGGGTTGAAAACACACCTAACCAGCACACACCAGATTAACTTTCCTAATGCCAGGAATCACCCAAAGCATCATTCAAGAAAAACTCTAAGATGGGGAGACCATCGTCTCGTATAGCATGGGATCACTATTTATAACGCATGGATTACAAGGGGTGCCCCCCTCTCGGCCCAGCCGGATACACCCATGCCCCCTGACCCAATGACTGGCATTATACTTGGATCCAGGAAACCTTCATCGCGGCCCCTCTGTACGGTGTGTGCAGGAAAGGGGTTAACAACTTACTGAACTGTACCACACCTGTGGCAGGGACCAGTGGCAGCACGAAACAAGTATGGGGGTTACCGGAATAAGACTCGATCTACGGTCGACTCAGGAGGTTTAAGCTTTCCTGCAGTGGTTAGTACAATATATTTTCTTGGTAGTACTCAACAGGGTCACCATATGGCATGTCCCAACATGCCCCCACTGATCATTCTCGTCACAACGAGATTTCAGTCTCACGGTCACTTTTCTCGTGACTGATTCTTTCCTGCAGATTAGTCCGGACCAACATAGGCATATGTGACATGTGGAAATAACCATACTCACTCATACTTCATGTTTAAATGAAGGTAAAATATTATCAAGGGACCATGCATTTATAACTAGCAATATGCAAATTTTATTTGAATTCAACATATTCATGATTCAATTATTCTTGCAACAATCAACCATGCATTCACCATATCAAGTGTTCAAGATGCTTGCCTTGAGCAAGCAGAAAGATTGGGTGCACTCCAAAACTTTGAAAATTTTATCTTCCCTCCATTTTCCTATTTTCAAAATATTGAAATTACCACATAATTTCAAAACTGTACAAAAAAGTTGTTTGGAAATTTTTGAAATAAATACTAAAATAAACTAGAGGAAAAATAAAGAATTCCAGAAAAAGAATTAAATAATTTGGAGTTCAGATGATTTTCCTAGGGAATTTCTAAGCTGATATAAATGAAGAAATGGACTATTTAATAGATCCAGCAGAAACAAGACTTAGGAAAAATGTTCACCCTAGCTGGATTAATATTGGAGGGTTTAAGAGATCCCTGAAAGTTGAAACCAACTCATTTAGAGCTCAAAAGATCATTGTAGGATTATTTGAAACCTGCTGGAAAGGAAAAAGAAAAGGCATCAACCTGATGGGCTGGATCTGGCAAGCAGAAACGCGCCCTGGGTGGGATTTAGCTGCATGGCGCCACTGGGCCAGGCCCAGTCGCTCGGCCACACGGGAGGGCTGCCGTCGTCGAAGGCATACTCCAGGATATACGTTTTCCCCACGCGAAGACGGCTTTCGGGGAACCCATCTCCACTTACAAACGAGTCGGCGCGCTCCGGTCGCTGACAGTGGGCCCTACCTGGCCCACTGGTCTGGTTTGACCGCGGTCCGCCCTGCCTTCTCCTCTGGCTGAATGGAGGCAGCACTCCGGCGAGGCTCGCCGGCGAACGGCAGCGCCGTTCGAAAAACTGAGGCCACCCACGAGCTCAGGAGGTCGAGGCGGTCCTGTGGGTACTCTCCTTGGTCACCGGAGTGGACAGACTCGCCGGCGGCGAGCACTCTCGAAGGGCTCCGGCGGAGGCGATTTGGGGCTTTTGCCCATGGGCTATCTCTAGCGAAATTGACAAGTGGGATGGATCCGTGGTTGCTCAAGGGAGATGGAGGTGAAGAGATTTTTGGCGGGGAGGTACTTACTGCGTCGGAATCGACCAGAAGCCCATGGCGGCCGTGGCTACTGGAGGCGAGGAAGATGACCATCCCCGGTCATCTGGCTGCATTGGGAGGCTTGTAGGAGGAGGGGGAGTGGTTGTGGTGACGAGGGAGTGCCCGGGGTGGCCTTTTATAGGAGGGGGAGGTCGGTTTGTCGCTTCCAGAGACGGACACGGCGGCGATCGCCATTACTGAGGTAGGAGAGGTAGGTAGCATGGTCGGTGGTGGACGGTGGGGTTCGGTGAGGATGGCGGTGGCTGCCATTAGGGCGAGGCGTGTTGGTTGGCCTAAACGCGAGCCACGCATCCAGGGGCGGTGGCGTAGCCAAGACGGCAGTGGCGGCGGCGGCTATGGCCGGTGCTAGGCCGGTACTACGGTCAAGGAGGGGTGCGGGAGAGGCAATGGCTGGTCCTGCGACGCCCGCTGAGGGAGGCAGAAGCAGGGGAGGGCCTCGGCAGAACGGCAGGGGCTCGCGGTGCTCGGGCGGTCATACGCGCGCTCTTGCCACGCTCTGGGCATGCCCACAGTGTGTTTGGCAGAATGCCCGTGCATGCTGGGCTGCTCCATTTGAGCTAAGTTTTCGTAGGGTGGCACTTATAAGGATGGCAAGGTTACTGGACATGCTGGTGTAGCTAGGTGGGCAAGTTTCAAATGCAGCTTGGAAAGTTGCAAAATTTCTGTCATGCTCACAACCTGCTTGACAAAATGCTAAGGCAATCTAGGCATTTTTGTTAACTATGAAAATTAGCAGGATGATGCCTCTTTGAATGATAGAGAAGATGGTATAGTTGGATGAACCAGAGGAGGAACTTGAAAGTGCAAGTTTTATTGAAATTCAGTTCTGGACAGAAACTACAGGGAATTATTTGGTGAAATACAAAGAGGTAATTGGCGTTGATCTTCTGGGCTTATGGGTTCTGTTGGAAGGACTATAAGGTGGAAAAATTTCAGAATTTTTGGAGCAAGGAAAATTGGGGTTGCAGTTATAACTCCAGAATGGGACAGAATTGAAAACAGGATCTTTTGCTCAAAATTTTCAAAAGACCAGGTTGGGTTTTTGCATAAAAGTGATCTATAGGCATCTCTTGACCCTACATAAATTTTTGTGGAATCTTAGAAGAATTATTTAAAATAGTTGTAGTGCAACAGAAGCATTTCAAAGATTGAAAATGCTATTAAAAGAATTATTTTGGGGCAAATTTTATTATGAAAATATTTCCTACTGTTATTTAAATATAATTGAAATGATTTAAGAAAATTACCAAAGCCCACAATATTTTTCCAAAATTTTCTACATGGAGGGAAGAATTTTGGAAAACAGAAAACAGAAAATACTCTAAAATTAATAAAAGACCAAATATAATTCAAAATTTTATTTCTGGTCAAATTTTACTTAATAAAAATATTTTTGGGGTGTTACACATACTAATAACATTGCAATCATGCTCATCATTCAAGGAACTCACATTTAACATTTTATTAAATTCTTCTTCTACAATCTTAGCACAATTTTCTGATCCATCATTTTCAAGAAAGACATCATAAAGATAAAGAACTTGATGCAACTTCAATTCCACTTTTTTGTAGTTTTCTTTTATAAACCAAACTAGTGATAAAACAAGAAACTAAAAGATTCAATTACATGATCTAAAGATATACCTTCAAGCACTCACCTCCCCGGTAACGGCGCCAGAAAAGAGCTTGATGTCCACTACACAACTTTATTTCTTGTAGACTTTGTTGGGCCTCCAAGTGTAGAGTTTTGGAGGACAGCAGCAAATTTCCCTCAAGTGAATGAACTAAGGTTTATCAATCCGTGGGAGGTGTAGGATGAAGATGGTCTCTCTCAAACAACCCTGCAATCAAATACAAGCAATCTCTTGTGTCCCCAACACACCCAATACAATGGTAAATTGTATTGGTGCACTAGTTCGGCGAAGAGATGGTGATACAAGTGTAGTATGGATAGTAGATATAGGTTTTTGTAATCTGAAATAATAAAAACAGCAAGGTAGCAAGCAGTAAAAGTGAGCACAAACGGTATTGCAATGCTTAGAAACAAGGCCTAGGGTTCATACTTTCGCTAGTGCAATCTCTCACTAGTGGTAACATAATTGAATCATATAACAATCCCTCAACATGCGACAAAGAATCACTCCAAAGTTCCTAGCAAACGGAGAACATAAGAAGAAATTGTTGTTGGTAGCAAAACCACTTCAAAGTTATCCTTTCCGATCAATCTATTGAGCCATCCCTATAAGTGTCACAAACAGCCCTAGAGTTCGTACTAAAATAACACCATATGATACACATCAATCAACTCTAATGTCACCTAGATACTCCAATGTCACCACAAGTATCCGTGAGTCAATTATTCGATATGCATCAAACAATTTCAGATTCATAATATTCAATCCAACACAAAGAACTTCAAAGAGTACCCCAAAGTTTCTATCGGAGAAAGTAGGATGAAAACGTGTATCAACCTCTATGCCTAGATTACTCCAATGTCACCTCGGTAATCCGCAAGTTGATTACCAAAACATATATCAAGTGACTCAATAGAATACGCCGTTGTCACCAGGGGTATCCACATGCAAGACATACATCAAGTGTTCTCAAATCCAAAATATTCAATCCGATAACAATGAAACCTCAAAGGGAAAGACTCAATTCATCACAACAAGATAGATAGGGAAGAACTCCATATGATCCAACTATATTAACAAAGCTCGCGGTACATCAAGATCGTGCCAAATCAAGAACACGAGAGAGAGAGAGAGAGAGAGAGAGAGAGAGAGATCAAACACATAGCTACTGGTACATACCCTCAGCCCCGAGGGTGAACTACTCCCACCTCGTCATGGAGACCGCCGCGATGATGAAGATTGCCTCCGGTGATGATTTCCCCCTTCGGCAGGGTGCCGGAATAGGGCTCCGGATGAGATCACTTTGGAACAGATGCTTGCGGCGGCGGCATGGGAGTTCTAGGTTTCTTTCTGGGGGTTTCTAGATTTATAGGAATTTTCAGCGTTGGAATCACGCCAATCGGAGTAACGTGGGACCCACAAGCTCAGTCGCCCCTCCCTACCCCCAGGGCGCGTGGGGTGAGCTTGTCGCTTCCTCGTGGGTCTTCTGATCCTTCCTCGATGCTTCGGGGGTCTCTTTTGGTCCATAAAAAATCACCGTAAATTTTCAGCCCAATCCGAGAACTTTTATTTCTGCACAAAAAATGACACCATGGGAGTTCTGTTGAAACAACGTCAGTCCAGGTTAGTTTCATCCAAATCATATAAGAGTGCACCAAAACCATGTAGAACTTAGGTAAATATTGCATGAATACTTCAAAAATTATAGATGTGTTAGAGACGTATCATGGCCGACACCCTCGCCAGGCTTCCGCTTGAAGGTTGTCGAGACACATGACGTGTATATGATGGTAAGTGGTGAGAGCGTGTGTGAAGTACACCCCTGTAGGGTTATCAAACTATTTGAATAGTTGCGTCCTTGGATATGGACTACTTGGAGACTTATATGGTTCGTAGACAACTTTAAGTGGATACTCTAAAATGCGCAAGATAAGTGTGAGTGCTTTGGATGGCCTTCTCGTAGGAAGACGGGAGAGGATCCATAGTGGTGTATTTTTGTGATGACTATGTGGACTCGTGTGCACTCTCTCACCTCAAAGAAAATACTGGTAGTCGTAGTACAGGATAGCCACAGAGTTAAAGCTGGCTTGCTGCAGTTAAACCCCACAACCCCCTTCTTTGATACCTGATGCATATGTAGTTAGTTCTAATGTAAGTCTTACTGAGTACCTTTGTACTCATGGTTGCTTAATTTGTGTTTTTGTAGAGGAGATGTTAGTCTCACTAGTGGTTTTAACGACGAGTTCGATGTTGACCGAGTAGCTTGGGAATCCCAGACAGAGGTCTGGTTCCTATGGAGGGTCTTGTAGATAGTCAGGCTTCTCAGCCTTTTTCTTTTGTAGTTTTGTATGACTTTGTATGTTGGGTCATGAGACCCATGTTTGTAATATCATGCTATGTACGGCTCTTCCGAGCCTTATCTATTCTTTGAGTCGTAGAGTTATGTTGTGATGCCATGTTGTATCTACACATATCGTGCATATTGTGTGTATGTTTGGAATGCATTGGTATGTGTGGGATTTGGCACCTAGTTGTTTGCCTTTGGTAGCCTTCCTTACAGGGAAATGCCTCCTAGTGCTTCCACTGAGCCCTAGTAGCTTCCTACTGCTCTAGAACACATGGATTGACCGGCATGTATCATTCTTTGCTCCTGTGTTTGTCCCTACGAGGAAATATCACGCGGTGTTTACTATAGTCCGTGTGGCTTTGCTACGACTTGGTTACACTCGCTGCTAACCGACACGTGCATTGTTGGGTTACCTATGTCTGTCCCTGTATGTTTGTGCCACCTCGGTTTACGACTAGTCATGTCGACCCGGGTTCTTTGTCATATGGATGCTAGCGACATGATCATATACGTGCGCCAAAAGACACCACCGGTCCCGGCCAAGGTAAAGGTGGCAGCTGTGGGTTACCGTGCATGAGGCCGGAAAGTGATATGATGTGTTACATGCTAGATCTGTGTTACCTAGAATCGGGGTCCCGACAGTGTCATTGCAAGGGGGCACCAAAATGCCATCCCCCTAAAAGCATAGGAAAACAATGATTTAGTTGCTCGTTTTTTCTCAGATCAAGTTCTCCTGGGAGCTGCTAACGTACCTGTTCTCTCAATAGAAGTTATAGTTACAGGGAGAGGGAGTTAGTTGGTTTGAGTGGAAGATTAGATTTGGGGTTCCTCTTCCAAATCCCCTATAAAGTATTACAGTCACCCATCATACTATAAAATAGGATTTGATATGTATCTAATCAAAATTGAGTATTGGCAAACAGAAAATAGTATATCAAGTGCAACACTCGATAGATAGGTTTACTAAGAGGTAAAGGTAAAAGTGATACAACCACTGCGATTTGGGGGTGGGGGGGGCAGAACTGCATGAGCCTCCAGAAGAGGTGCCATCCCCCTTGGCCAACACCACCTCGACGACATGCTTCATGTTCTTCTCGAGCTCTGTGATCTTATTCCGGAACAGGTAGTCCGTTGCCTTGAGGTTGTCATTCCAGGAGTGCGAACTTACTATGCTCATGAACCCAAAGGCCATAGTAGAAGCGCCAAGCAGGACTATACATGCCACCTTCCATGTATTCTTTTTTATCCGCAGAAGGCACTGCACATGTTGCTACAACGCCTTGAGGTCCCGTGCAGCTGATGTGACCGCGAGGCCACAGATCTGGTTAGAGAGAGTGCCACACCTACCATGGATAGTAGTCTGACCGGCCTGGAGCTCATTGTACTTCTCGAATGATGCCTTCTTCAGCTTAAGCTCCAAGGTGACCATCTTGTTATCCGACTGCACCGGGATACGAGCGGTTTGAGTGCGGTCGTCCACTTCAAGGCGGGCGATCTCCTTGTCCATGCCCACCTCAAGCATCCTGACCCACTCCTCGAGCTGGCGAAGGAGGGGATGCGACCCCTCGAGGCGGGGTATCTCCTTGCCAGTGCCCGCCTCTAGGGCGCCAATGTGCTTCTTGATCTCGGCGAGGCGCTGCTCGATCTAGGGGGAGGCAGTGTTGTGGTTGTGGCAGTGAAGGAAGGCGCCAACGAAAAAGGAGATGGTGGTGGCGGCAGACGATGTGGCGGCGACGGCAAGGCGGCGGGCGAGAGTGGTGTCGATGCGACGCACGAGCGTGGCTGCCACTATCGCTGCAGTATATTCAGTTTTGCCAGTCAAAATGTCAATTGTTCTCAAATGTTTATACTGAATTTTTTACTTGTGATTCCATTTTGACGTTACTATATTTTGTCCTTTATACTTATACATAGTTTAATATACATAATTGTTGAGTATTATCTTTGGATACAACAACCAAAAATCACAATGCAATTAAGATTTTGCATATTAAGATACATATTTGCCATACATTTATCGTTACTAATACATTCCTTCGTGGTGAAATGGAATTTATATGTTAGAATAATCATTTCATGTTTAAAAAAACTTGTATAATACCTCACAAAAAAAACATTTGTAACAATGGATTTTACCCTAAATTAAGTGAACAAAATGTCTCACATTACTCTATAAATAAATTTATATTTGCAATCTTGTCAAAGTATACCTAAAGATTGGAATAACTTGATAGAGTACTTAGAGTTATGAATGAAAGAACTAATTTGACATAAGTTTATAAAGTATAATAATATTATTAAAACCAAATTTAAATAATTAGACAATTCTAGAGTGTGTGTGCTGTCAATAAGTAGTAGTGTCAAAAGTTGCCTTCCAACTTTTTTGGGAATTAGAGCATCTCCAAGGGCAGGTGTCAAATTTGCCCTCCTTTCGTCCAATCTAGTATAAGTGATGTTATTTCTTATTTAGATTTTACACGGACCAAAATTCAAACTTTACTGGATCTTCGTCATCTCGAGCGTGATGCATGATTTATTCACTTAGAGGGGAAAACAATAAATATATCTAAATGCAGATCAATCAATCTATTGCTGCGATACGAACAAAATGTAGATATATCCAAGACGATCAACTTCTGAAGCATGATTTAGTTGCTCATATTTTTTTCTTGGGTTTTTATCATTTATGCCACTAGTTTTGTCCCGCTACTCAGTTTTGCCATTAGAAGTTACAACTGCTCAAAAATGCCATCGTTCCATGAGATGCTTGCTCAAAAATGCCATTAGATATCTCAATAATGCCATCATTCCATTAGATGCTTGCTCAAAAATGCCATTAGACATCGTTATTGTCAGGTCAAAGCCGTTGACCATGTTATATGACAAAATAACCCCTAGATCCATATGTCAGCTCTTTCTATCTCACAATGATAAGTGTGGGCCCCACTTATCAGGAGAAAGCAAGCGAATAATTTTAGGGGAAAATAAGAACGTTGTTGGGATCAAGTGGGACCGACACTTTATTGTAGTGAGATAGAGGGAGGGCTGACATATTGGTCCATAGGTATTTTGGTCATTATAGCATGGTAAACGTGATTTGAGCTGACAGTAATGGTGTCCAGTGGCATTTTTTAGCATGCTCCTAACGAAGCGATGGCATTTTTGAGCAGTTGAAATTCCTAGTGGCAAAACTAAGTAGTGAGACATAACCAGTGGCATAAATCATAAAAACCCTTTTCTCTTAGATCATGTTCTCCTGGGAGCTGTCCACATACCTGTTCTCTCAATAGAAGTCACAATAATAAAATAAAAGAATATAGTCTCTAAAAGTAAAGACATTGCAGAGATAGAGATAGAGAGAGAGGGGGGGTGAATAGGCGTTTTAAAACTTTAGGATTTGTCTTTATACTAATGCGGAATTAAACTAAACAAGGTAGGCACTTACAGCTACAAGTACAAACTACATATCACAAGATAATGGAATTGAAAGATACAACTAAGCAATTTAAACTGGCAAAAGATATAGCAATAGGAGCAAGTATGAATTATGAAAAGTAAATGTCAGGGCCGGGTTTTCAATAAAACTTTTATTGAGAATCCGTCCTGAAAGTCTGGCCAGTACAGAAAATCTTTCTTACTGGTAGACAATTCCTTGATACAACAGTCCAGTAGTACTGAATATATTACAAGGTTGAGCTGAGGCCGCTCAACAATATGTTACAAGCACGCCCATAAAATACATAAGGGCAGATATGACATAAAGGGGTGGTGGCATACTACTGGCTCACAAAATAAAATAGTGGTGGATATGTCACAGTGGAGTAGTGACATAGCTCTGAATATCTTACAGCTCATCAAGCGTCAAAGTGAGGCTCGATGATTTATTTGGGTAGCGGAAGCAGATATAAAACACGTGGCAAACTCCAGGATCACAAGAGACTGACTGGAACTCCTCTAGGCGTCGAACTCGCTATCGTACTCTTCATCCATAAGATCACCTTCGTCAACATCTGGCTAAGACAATAGCCAGGGACAAGCCAGTGAGTACTTTGAATGTACTCACAAATAGTTTGGACATAAGATATAACAAATGCAAACATGATGCACATGAGCGGAATTTATGATACGCACACAGGTATTAAAGACTTTGCACAGCGGAAATAAAGAAAGGAAGTCGGGCGGTAGTCCTCCCGAAATCCCAATAAAATAAGAAGAAGACCGATCGGGTGTCTGAAGCGACGCCTCGAAAGGTAAGAAAGTAAAAGACATGCCTTAGTCGGGCGTCGGTGCGACACCTCATAAAGGGCTTTTGTCAAAATATCAAATAACAAGAATGCCACAGTCGGACGTCTGCGCGACATCACATAAAGGGCTTGTATTAAAATGTAAATGACAGGCATGCCACAGTCGGACGTCTGAGCGACATCACATAAAGGGCTTATATAAAAATGTAAATGACAGGCATGCCACAGTCGGACGTCTGAGCGACATCACATAAAGGGCTTATATTGAAATGTAAATGACAGGCATGCCACAGTCGGACGTCTGAGCGACATCACATAAAGGGCTTATATTGAAAAGTAAATGACAAGCATGCCACAGTCGGACGTCTGAGCGACATCACATAAAGGGCTTATATCAGTAATATTGAAATACAGGTAATCCCGGAGGTAGCACCATCCCAAGGAATACCCGCCATTTCCACAATAATAAACAGGTTAGTCCATCACAAGAATAATATTCGGCCAAGTTCCCTTATGTTGTTTAACATATTAGTTCTCCAGAGACTGACACTGAGACCGACACTTGACCTGTCAACCAACCGTCCTTGACCGTGGACACGGCTACTCGAATAGTTTTGACTCTGCAGAGGTTGTACTCTTTACCCACAGCCAACGGATTTCAGTAGTCACGAAGGACTAGTTCCGTCTACGGTATTTTAGAAGAAAACACATCTGACCAGTACACTCCAGCTTAACCGTCCAGATGGTCGGAATCACCCTCGGCATCTATCCGGATAAATTTTAAGACGGGGAGGCTCCAACCTCGATTAGCATGGGATCAAATTTATATTTGCGCGCTCTAAGGGGTGCCCCCCTCTCGGTCCCGGACCGGAAACACCCATGCCCCCTGACCGGATGACTGGCTTTATCCAGGGCCATGGTACCTTCATCACAGCCCCTCTGGTTGGTGTGTACATGGAAAGAGGTTTGTAACCTACTAAACCATATTCATAACAGGAAGCATGTGGCAGCACGAAAAGAAGGTGAATGAGGACAAGACTCGATCTAGGTCAATACTGGAGTTAAACCGTTTTCTTTATTAGCACCGGCATGCTCCAACAGTACCGGTGTACAACCTATCATGCAACAACATGACTAGGTGCCACTTTCATCGGCAAGTTTTCTGGCTCACTTGCAACCCAACATGCATGAAATATAACGTTCTTCTTATGCCTCCATAAACATGTCATGCAAAACATCATTCAAGCAAACATGCAAAACACTCGTCATATCAAAGGTTCAAATATGCTTGCCTGGTTCGGAGAAGTCGGAGTCTAACGCAGTGAAGTTGACGGCACCGGCTTCCTCCTCGGTATCTACGAAATATGCATATACGAAATCTACGTAAATATTGTGCGTGTCAAGAAGTTGTTCCAAAAAAATTTCAAAAAAATACTATAAAAAACTAGATAGAAAAATAAAATGGCAAAAAAAAGAATCAATTCAAAATCATTTATAGTTTAAAAGTTATAAGGAAAATGAGTCCAGGGACCCATCTGTAATGAATAGGAATCTTTCCAGGGGCTAGACTGAGAAAACAGAAAACGCTTCGGGTAGTTTACGCCAGCCCAAAGGGAAGACGCATTCAGCCCGAATACGCCAACAAAAAACGATTCGAAATAATGACAGAGAGGCTGACAAGCGGGGTCCACCTGTCAGGTTTGAAAACAGGTCACCGGCGCCAGAGAGCTTCCGGTGATTGCCGGCGATGAACCATGGCGAGTTAGGGGAAAAGGAGAGTACCATCGTGCTCAGGAGAGTGGGCCGCGTTGATGAGTGGTGGAAGCAGTCGACGGAGAGCTTCACGGCGACGACCAGCTCCTCTCCAGCGGACGGCGGCGTCGGGTGAGGATGGATCTCCCCGAGGAGCTCACCTAACACCAAATTGAAGAGGGGGTCAGAACAGGCGGTGGAGAAGATGGCTACTGACAAGATTTGGGAGGCGGGGAGGCTCAGACTAGAGCGAATCGAGCAGAAGCCCGAGGCGGATCGGGGCGGCCAGAGTTGGAGAAGAAGGCTTCCCCGTGTCCTTCTGGTGTGCTTGGCGGAGCTATGGGAGTGGGTGGAGATGAGCTGGAGAGAGCGGAGGGGCTGGGGGTCTATTTATAGCCGGAATCGAGAGGGTACCCGAGAACGGGATAAGTCCGGTGAGCAATTACGGTGAGGCAGAGGCTTGGCAGGCGATTAGCAGATGTCGGCAGCTTCGGATTCTACCCCAGGTTCCATTTGAAGCATAAGCTTGGTCTAATTTGGCCGGGAGCTCGAGAACGCGACGGAATGGCCGCACGGGTCCACCGGCGGCAGGGAGCGCGCTCTGCGGTTTCAGGCTGCGTCGAGCGTCCCTTAGCGCGTTCTGAGGATAAGATGGCCACGCGGAAGCTTGGGGAGGCTTGGACGGTGCTGGATTTCGGTGATCCTCGCTGAGCTCGTCTAACGGCCGTGGCGGGAGGTTCTGTCCTCGCTGCACTCGCCGGAGATGATGGGACGGCTCGGCACCGACACCCACGTCCAGCCAAACGACCGAGCGGCGCAAGGATAAGGAGGAGGAGCATAGAGCAAGAGGCCAGGAGGGGCACTGGTGAGATTGACGAAGCTCGTCTGAAGAAAACGACACTGACAGTTTCAGTTCTCTGAACTTAACTGAACCAGGGTGCTCATCATGTGCTCGATGAAATGATTCTGGCATGTGGGAAATTATTCTGGAGCTGAAACTTGGTGAAGAGGTCTCTTGATCCATCTAGAGGCTACCTGAATTTTTCCAGAATTTTTGGAGAAGATAAAATATGAATTTCCCCCAAAACAGCAAATTTGGTCCAAACTTGCAGTGGCCAAATTTTGAAAATTTTGAACTATGGATCTGGATGTTTTTGGAGATCTTGGTTGAGGGTACTAAAGACAGGCTAGGATAATTTATTTGGGGTCAGATCTTAAAGGAAACTGGTACTTCCTTTGTAAATCAAAGGACTGCCAGAAAATGACAGAAAAAGATTTGGGGAAGAAATAAATAGAAAAAATATATATATAAGAGGTTGAAAACTACTGGAATTGATCCTTGACTTGATCCAAAGTAGGAGAGGGGTTTTTGGGGAGAAAAATTTTCAATAAGGGCTAGGGCAAGAGGAGAATAGGAATTCTCTTAGGAAGAAAATGGGTAAATTCCAAATAAAAGAATTCTTTTTAATAAAATAAAAAGAAAAATAATTCCAGGGAAATATTGATGCCAAAATCTCAGAAATAAAATATTCTTAAGACCAGAATCTTATTTGAGGAAGATCTCAAAAGATTTATCAATAAAAGTTTTTGGAAGAACCTTCTTTTGAGAAAAAGAGAATTTCAAATAACCTCCTTAAAAGACCAAATAAAGAATTTGCTGGAAAAATCCAAATTCAAAAATTTTGGGGTGTTACAACACCTACCCCCTTAGGAAAAATCTCGTCCCCGAGATTTCAGCCGATCCTCAAATAGATATGGGTACTCTGTCCGAAGAAAATCCTCCCTTTCCCAAGTTGCTTCATCCTCAGTGTGGTTGCTCCATTGAACCTTGAAAAACTTGATTATATTCTGATGGGTCCTTCTTTCAGACTCTCCCAATATTTTTATTGGACGTTCCCGGTATGTGAGGTCTGGTTGAATGTCAATATTCTCATGCGATACACGCTTTTCCGGATTACTCACACACCTCCTTAGCTGTGAGATGTGGAATACGTCATGGACGTCTGACAGTTCTCCGGGAAGGTCTAGCTGGTAGGCTACTGTGCCTCTTTGTGCCAGTATGCAGAAAGGTCTAATGAATCGTGGTGCCAGTTTTCCTTTGACCTTGGATCGTTGTAGACCCCTCATCGGGGATACTCGTAGGTACACGTAATCACCAGGTTCAAAACTGATCTCACGATGTTTTTGATCGTAATAACTTTTTTGTCGACTTTGTGCTGTCCTGAGTCGATCTCAGATTTGCTTAACTTTCTCCTCGGCCTCCTTGAGCATGTCTGGGCCGAAGATATGGCTGTCTCCTGTCTCTGACCAATTCAGTGGGGTGCGGCATCTCCGCCCGTACATGGCTTCAAAAGGTGCCATTTGCAGACTGGCCTGGTAGCTGTTGTTGTATGCAAACTCGGTGTACGGCAAGCTTTCTTCCCAACTGGTTCCATAGGTGAGGACACAGGCTCTCAGCATGTCTTCTAGGATTTGATTCACACATTCCGTTTGTCCTCCAGTTTGCGGATGGTATGCTGTACTGAACACTAATTGGGTCCCTAGAGCTTGCTGCAAATGATCCCAAAATCTGGAGACGAACTGAGTGCCTCTGTCAGAGGTTATAGTCTTTGGAACTCCATGTAAACAGACAATACGGCTGAGGTAGAGCCTGGCAAGCTTCCGTGTGTTATGGGTGGTCTTAACTGGAATAAAATGTGCCACTTTGGTTAACCTATCAGTGATGACCCATATGGCATCATTTCCATGTCGGGACCTGGGCAGTCCGACAATAAAGTCCATTCCAATATCATCCCACTTCCATTCGGGTATTTTATTTGGCTGTAACAAACCTACTGGTTTTTGGTGCTCGGCTTTGATGCGCTGACATGAATCACAACATGCAATGAATGAGGCTATATCTCTTTTCATACCGTGCCACCAAATTTTTTCCTGAATGTCTTTGTACATTTTTGTTCCTCCTAGGTGAATTGAATATGGAGCGGTGTGGGCTTCAGTTAAAATTTGTTGTTTGAGGTCTTCTATATTTGGTACGCATAGCCTATTCCCGTACCACAATGTTCCTTTGTCATCTATGACAAATTCTGAGGCCTTGCCCATACTCATTTTTCTTTTTATGCCCTCAATTCTAGAATGTCCGTGCTGAGCTGCTTTGATCTGTTCTGTCAAGATGGGCTGAATTTCCAAATTTGCCACAGTGCCTTCTGTGACAAAAACCATGTTGAGTTTTGCAAACTCCTGCTGAAATTCAGGTCTCAAGCTTTGTATATTATTGTTGCTTGAGCTTGGGTTCCTACTGAGAGCATCAGCTACGACATTTGCCTTGCCTGGGTGGTAGTGAATGCCAACATCATAATCTTTCACCAATTCCAACCAGCGTCTTTGTCATAAGTTGAGTTTTGGCTGCGTGAAAATATATTTGAGGCTCTTATGGTCCGTATATATTTCACAACGATTTCCCAGCAGAAAATGTCGCCACTCCTTTATGCGTGTATGACTGCGGCCAATTCCAAGTCATGGGTAGGATAATTTTTCTCATGACGTCGGAGTTGTCTTGAAGCATAGGCAACCACTTTGCCTTCTTGCATTAGTACACATCCAAGACCTTTCCTGGATGCATCGCAATATACTTCAAAATTCTTGTGAATATCAGGGATGACCAACACTGGTGCTGTTGTCAATTTCCGTTTTAGCTCCTGAAAACTCTTCTCACAGTCATCGGTCCATTTAAATTTCTTATCCTTCTTGAGTAGTTGGGTCATAGGTTTTGCTATGGTGGAAAATCCCTCAATAAATCTTCTGTAATATCCAGTCATCCCTAGAAAGCTTCGGACATCTGCTACGTTGGCTGGTTGTTTCCACTCAAGTACGGCTTTGACTTTTTTTGGGTCCACGGCAACACCTTCTTGGTTTAGCACGTGGCCTAGAAAACCAACTTGTTTTAGCCAAAATTCGCATTTGCTGAATTTGGCGTACAATTGATGTTTTCTTAATTCTCCCAGTACAATCCTGAGATGCTCAGCATGTTCTTTGGGTGTCTTGGAATACACCAAAATGTCATCGATGAATACCATGACAAATTTGTCCATATATTTCATAAACACCTTATTCATGAGGTGTACGAAATATGCAGGAGCATTTGTCAGTCCGAACGGCATTACGGTGAACTCATATAAACCGTACCGGGAAGTGAATGCTGTCTTGGGAATATCTTCTGTCCGAATTTTTAACTGATGATATCCTGATCTCAAATCAATTTTGGAGAAAACTTTGGCTTGAGCGAGCTGGTCAAACAAATCATTTATTCGTGGTAGAGGGTATTTATTCTTTATGGCAACCATATTTAATGCTCAATAGTCCACACATAGTCATAGAGTTCCATCTCTTTTCTTGGCAAATAATACTAGTGATCCCCAAGGTGAGGAGCTAGGCCTGATGTAACCCTTGTCCAGTAATTCTTTTATTTGCTTCTTTAATTCTACCAACTCTGATGGTGCCATTCTGTATGGTTTCTTGTAGATAGGTTCGGTGCCAGGTGCTAGCTCAATGATGAACTCTATTTCACGGTCTGGTGGCATACCTGGTAGCTCTTCTGGAAATACATCTGGAAATTCACAGACCACCGGAACCTTACTCAGTTCAGAAATATCTATCTTGTTTAATCTTGGTTGTAGCGAGATCGGTCTTTCTTATGCTGAAATTATTATGGTCTTCCCATGATGATGGTTGAGAGTCACGGTCCGATTGAAGCAGTCAATAAAACCTTTATTTGTTGCTAACCAGTCCATTCCAAGAATTACATCCAATCCTTTATTTTCAAGCACAATGAGATTTTCCCAGAATTTCAATCCTTGAAGCTCAATAACCACACCTTGGCAGTAACTTTGAGTGATTTGCTTGATCCCGGGGGACTTAATAGTCATAGAATTTTCCAAGGGGGGAATCGGAAAACCATGTTGCAAAGCAAATTTCTTGGAAATGAACGAATAAGAAGCTCCAGAATCAAACAAAACCGTGGCAGGTATGGTGCTGACAGAAAACGTACCGAGTACGATATCTGGGGCATTCTGTGCTCCTTCCTTGGTCACATGGTTCACGCGACCCTTCCTGTGGTTGTTATTGGGGTTGAAATTGATGTGCTTGGGGCCTGAATTATTTCCATTGTTGTTCGGCTTGGGAGCCGAGTTTCTTGGCTTTGGACACTATCGGGCATAATGTCCTTCTTCTCCATAGGCGAAACAAGTAACGCCTGGGCGGTTCATAAATTCCTTGTCCCTTGCATGGAAATTCTTATTTGTGCGAGGAACGTTGGTGGGGTATTTGTTCGCCCCATACTTCTGGAAATCATTCTTGTTCTTGATGCTGCGAGAATGAGCATTCTTGTCCCTTTTGCGTTTGCGAAATTCATCCAGGCTGCGATGCTCATTTTCCAGCGTAATAGCCTTATCCACAAGTGTCTTGAAATCGGGAAAAGTGTGAACGACCAGTTGGCACTTTAATGCTGGTGCCAGACCGTCCAAAAACTTTTCCATCTTTTTGCTCTCAGTCATATTTTCTTCATTGGCATAGCGAGATAATTGCGTAAACTGACTGTTGTATTCAGTCACAGTCATGGTCCTTTGTTTGAGGTCGTCAAACTCTCTCTTCTTGATCTTCATAATGCTTCTGGGAATGTGTGCTCCATGAAAATTTTCTTTGAATTCTTCCCAAGTGATGTGGTTTTCATTTGCGTGCATGTGCAGGAAATTCTCCCACCATGACGCAGCTGCTCCTGTGAGGTAATGGGGTGCATAAAGTACCTTTTCCCTGTCTGAGCATTGTGCAATAATTAATTTCCTCTCAATGTCTCGAAGCCAATCATCGGCCTCGAGAGGCTTGTCCGTGTGGGAAAAAGTTGACGGGCGTGTCTTCTGTAATTCAGATAATTTAGAATGCAGCTGATATGGCTCGCGGTGATTTCCCATATGGATAACGTGATCCATCATTTCTTTATGCTGCTGCTGGCTTTGCTCATAAAAACGACATACTTGAGAAAATGCGGTTTCACTGTCTTGCTGACTTGACTGTCCCTGTGTGAAATTGTTCCCAGTCTACGTACCATAATTTTCTTCTGGCGGACTTGGCATAGAACGAGTCCAGGGACGATGCATTTTCCACACTGGGGTATATTTTGCAAAACCCAAGGAAAAACAAATCTGAGAGGCAAAATAAATATTGCAAAGACAAAAATTCGAATACTCCAAGATTTGATTTTTAGAAAAGATTTGATTGCGCACGGAGAAGGACCGCGTGGTACATATCTTACAAGCAAGCCTAATTATACAATACATCACTCAGGATGCGCGTACACATACCTGACATGTTATTTATTCTAGTGCACTTGTCCATATCCTACATGATGCGCAAACAGACTACTTCTCTTCAAGCCTATGTACATATAAACATATCATACAAACAGTTACACAATACCGCTTGGTGCACTCAGTCGGAGATGGTAAAAATCTCCCTCGTCCTGCCGAGGGTAAGTCCCAGAGATGCTGGAGACTCAACCTCCTCTTCCTCCAGAATGGGCTCTAGGCGCGGAGGACTGGGCTGCGGAGCTAGTGCAGGTGTAGCAGGTGGTGCAGCACTAACTGGGGTAGGAGCAATGACTCGGTCAAACTCCTCTGTAGTGGGAAGACGACGTGCGGTGGCCAGGATGGCAGGCGTGTAGGAGGCTGACGACGAGATGTACGATAGTGGTGGTGACGTATGAAGGAGCTCCCTCCTGCTGGCGACACAGCCCTGTACTGCGTCCATACGTGCCGCCACATAGTCGTCCACAAGGTTGTCAAAAGCTGCCTCCAGAGCCTTGAGATACTCAACAAGCATCTCAATGGCTTCATCCCGCTCACCCCTAGCGCACGCAAAAGCATAATGACAGGTGTAGGGCACGTGGCATGGGAGATAGCGGTAGCGACGAGCCTTCATTGAAGGAAGAGCATCCCGGAGACGTGCAATTGCCTCACGGGCAGCCATCTGCATCGCATGCCTCTCCGTAGGCATGGCCCTCCCAACAAAATGGAAGTGGCGTGTTTCAGAACGCCCTCCCTTAAACTGGATTGCGGCCTGATGCATAGACACGCTGTCGCTGATCTTGTGCTGGTAGAGTGTGAACTCTGGATGAGTCGATGGCCCGATCGCGATTTTGGCGATGGAGACGAGGAGCTTGATAAACCCCTCAGGCACATTGGCGAACACCTGTGAGTCACAGTCGCTGCCAGCCATCTACGAAAGTAGACAAAAATTCCATATAGTCAAATCATAAATTTATGATGACTAACAGAAAAATTGCTACAGTTGCACAAAAATAAAATACGCTAATAACCGATTAGCGATCGCACCTAGTGGCTTTCTACAGTCAGCCTGGCTCTGGTACCAAGGTTTTCAGGGCCGGGTTTTCAATAAAACTTTTATTAAGAATCCGTCCTGAAAGTCTGGCCAGTACAGAAAATCTTTCTTACTGGTAGACAATTCCTTGATACAACAGTCCAGTAGTACTGAATATATTACAAGGTTGAGCTGAGGCCGCTCAACAATATGTTACAAGCACGCCCATAAAATACATAAGGGCAGATATGACATAAAGGGGTGGTGGCATACTACTGGCTCGCAAAATAAAATAGTGGTGGATATGTCACAGTGGAGTAGTGACATAGCTATGAATATCTTACAGCTCATCAAGCGTCAGAGTGAGGCTCGATGATTTATTTGGGTAGCGGAAGCGGATATAAAACACGTGGCAAACTCCAGGATCACAAGAGACTGACTGGAACTCCTCTAGGCGTCGAACTCGCTATCGTACTCTTCATCCATAAGATCGCCTTCGTCAACATCTGGCTAAGACAATAGCCAGGGACAAGCCAGTGAGTACTTTGAATGTACTCGCAAACAGTTTGGACATAAGATATAACAAATGCAAACATGATGCACATGAGCGGAATTTATGATACGCACACAGGTATTAAAGACTTTGCATAGCGGAAATAAAGAAAGGAAGTCGGGCGGTAGTCCTCCCGAAATCCCAAAAAAATAAGAAGAAGACCGATCGGGTGTCTGAAGCGACGCCTCGAAAGGTAAGAAAGTAAAAGACATGCCTCAGTCGGGCGTCGGTGCGACACCTCATAAAGGGCTTTTGTCAAAATATCAAATAACAAGAATGCCACAGTCGGACGTCTGCGCGACATCACATAAAGGGCTTGTATTAAAATGTAAATGATAGGCATGCCACAGTCGGACGTCTGAGCGACATCACATAAAGGGCTTATATAAAAATGTAAATGACAGGCATGCCACAGTCGGACGTCTGAGCGACATCACATAAAGGGCTTATATTGAAATGTAAATGACAGGCATGCCACAGTCGGACGTCTGAGCGACATCACATAAAGGGCTTATATTGAAAAGTAAATGACAAGCATGCCACAGTCGGACGTCTGAGCGACATCACATAAAGGGCTTATATCAGTAATATTGAAATACGGGTAATCCAGGAGGTAGCACCATCCCAAGGAATACCCGGCATTTCTACAATAATAAACAGGTTAGTCCATCACAAGAATAATATTCAGCCAAGTTCCCTTATGTTGTTTAACATATTAGTTCTCCAGAGACTGACATTGAGACCGACACTTGACCTGTCAACCAACCGTCCTTGACCGTGGACACGGCTACTCGAATAGTTTTGACTCTGCAGAGGTTGTACTCTTTACCCACAGCCAACAGATTTCAGTAGTCACGAAGGACTAGTTCCGTCTACGGTATTTTAGAAGAAAACACATCTGACCAGTACACTCCAGCTTAACCGTCCAGATGGTCGGAATCACCCTCGGCATCTATCCGGATAAACTTTAAGACGGGGAGGCTCCAACCTCGATTAGCATGGGATCAAATTTATATTCGCGCGCTCTAAGGGGTGCCCCCCTCTCGGTCCCGGACCGAAAACACCCATGCCCCCTGACCGGATGACTGGCTTTATCCAGGGCCATGGTACCTTCATCACGGCCCCTCTGATTGGTGTGTACATGGAAAGAGGTTTGCAACCTACTAAACCGTATTCATAACAGAAAGCATGTGGTAGCACGAAAAGAAGGTGAACGGGGACAAGACTCGATCTAGGTCAATACTGGAGTTAAACCGTTTTCTTTATTAGCACCGGCATGCTCCAACAGTACCGGTGTACAACCTATCATGCCACAACATGACTAGGTGCCACTTTCATCGGCAAGTTTTCTGGCTCACTTGCAACCCAACATGCATGAAATATAACGTTCCTCTTATGCCTCCATAAACATGTCATGCAAAACATCATTCAAGCAAACATGCAAAACACTCGTCATATCAAAGGTTCAAACATGCTTGCCTGGTTCGGAGAAGTCGGAGTCTAACGCGGTGAAGTTGACTGCACCGGCTTCCTCCTCGGTATCTACGAAATATGCATATACGAAATCTACGTAAATACCGTGCATGTCAAGAAGTTGTTCCAAAAAATTTTCAAATAAATACTATAAAAAACTAGACAGAAAAATAAAAATGGCAAAAAAAAGAATCAATTCAAAATCATTTATAGTTTAAAAGTTATAAGGAAAATGAGTCCAGGGACCCATCTGTAATGAACAGGAATCTTTCCAGGGCTAGACTGAGAAAACAGAAAACGCTTCGGGTAGTTTACGCCAGCCCGAAGGGAAGACGCATTCGGCCCGAATACGCCAACAGAAAATGATTCAAAATAATGACAGAGAGGCTGACAGGCGGGGTCCACCTGTCAGGTTTGAAAACAGGTCGCCGGAGCCAGAGAGCTTCCGGTGATTGCCGGCGACGAACCACGGCGAGTTATGGGAAAAGGAGAGTACCGTCGTGCTCAGGAGAGTGGGCCGCGTCGATGAGTGGTGGAAGCAGTCGGCGGAGAGCTTCACGGCGACGACCAGCTCCTCTCCGGCGGACGGCGGCGTCGGGTGAGGATGGATCTCCCCGAGGAGCTCACCTAACACCGAATTGAAGAGGGGGTCAGAACAGGCGGTGGAGAAGATGGCTACTGACAAGATTTGGGAGGCGGGGAGGCTCAGACCAGAGCGAATCGACCAAAAGCCCGAGGCGGATTGGGGCGGCCGGAGTTGGAGAAGAAGGCTTCCCCGCGTCCTTCTGGTGTGCTTGGCGGAGCTATGGGAGTGGGTGGAGATGAGCTGGAGAGAGCGGAGGGGCTGGGGGTCTATTTATAACCGGAATCAAGAGGGTACCCGAGAATGGGATAAGTCCGGCGAGCAATTATGGCGAGGCAGAGGCTTGGCAGGCGATTAGCAGATGTCGGCAGCTTCGGATTCGACCCCAGGTTCCATTTGAAGCATAAGCTTGGTCTAATTTGGCCGGGAGCTCGAGAATGTGACGGCATGGCCTCACGGGTCCGCCGGCGGCAGGGAGCGCGCTCTGCGCGTTTCAGGCTGCGTCGAGCGTCCCTTAGCGCGTTCTGAGGATAAGATGGCCACGCGGAAGCTTGGGGAGGCTTGGACGGTGCTGGATTTCGGTGATCCTCGCTGAGCTCGTCTGACGGCCGTGGCGGGAGGTTCTGTCCTCGCTGCACTCACCGGAGACGACGGGACGGCTCGGCACCGACACCCACGTCCAGCCAAACGACTGAGCGGCGCAAGGATAAGGAGGAGGAGCAGGGAGCAAGAGGCCAGGAGGGGCACTGGTGAGATTGACGAAGCTCGTTTGAAGAAAACGACACTGACAGTTTCAGTTCTCTGAACTTAACTGAACCAGGGTGCTCACCACGTGCTCGATGAAATGATTCTGGCATGTGGGAAATTATTCTGGAGCTGAAACTTGGTGAAGAGGTCTCTTGATCCATCTAGAGGCTACCTGAATTTTTCCAGAATTTTTGGAGAAGATAAAATATGAATTTCCCCCAAAAGAGCAAATTTGGTCCAAACTTGCAGTGGCCAAATTTTGAAAATTTTGAACTATGGATCTGGATGTTTTTGGAGATCTTGGTTGAGGGTACTAAAGACAGGCTAGGATAATTTATTTGGGGTCAGATCTTAAAGGAAACTGGTACTTCCTTTGTAAATCAAAGGAGTGCCAGAAAATGACTGAAAAAGATTTGGGGAAGAAATAAATAGAAAAAAAAATATAAGAGGTTGAAAACTACTGGAATTGATCCTTGACTTGATCCAAAGTAGGAGAGGGGTTTTTGGGGAGAAAAATTTTCAATAAGGGCTAGGGCAAGAGGAGAATAGGAATTATCTTAGGAAGAAAATGGGTAAATTCCAAATAAAAGAATTCTTTTTAATAAAATAAAAAGAAAAATAATTCCAGGGAAATATTGATGCCAAAATCTCAGAAATAAAATATTCTTAAGACCAGAATCTTATTTGAGGAAGATCTCAAAAGATTTATCAATAAAACTTTTTGGAAGAACCTTCTTTTGAGAGAAAGAGAATTTCAAATAACCTCCTTAAAAGACCAAATAAAGAATTTGCTGGAAAAATCCAAATTCAAAAATTTTGGGGTGTTACAGTAAAGGGGACAAGGGACAACTAATGTTTTCCCGAAGTTCAAGTATCCACTGAAACTCTACTCTCCGGTGAAGAGGTGTCGAAGGCAAAGCTCCGGAGCGCCACCAAGTGGCTCATCTTATTCTCCCTTTGAGTCACCTCCCAATGGATGAGCCTCCCCCAATGGAAGGGCCTCAATCCACTATGGTTAGCTTCTTCCTTCACTCCGGAGATGGCAAGCTCCAGAACCACTTCACAAGACCACCTACGGCTCTTCACAAACTTTTTTAAATAGATCGCCAAGTCAACATCACCAAACCGTCTAGGAGGCTGTGGCCTCTAAGAGACCAAGAGTAATAAACCCGCAGACTCTCACTCAAACAAATCGATGCAGCAAGCTCAAACGAATGCAACAAATGCAAAGCAAGCTCAAGCAATGTATGCTCAACTCACTCTCTCAATCTCACAAGATGCACTCAAGAAGGTGGGAAATTGAAGAGAGAGAGAGAGGAAACAATGGAGGAGATCAACACATGCCACAAAGATCCATCCACAAATCCCCCTTCAATTAGAGGGGAATCACAAATAGGTTTGGTGGAAGAGTAGATTGGGGGTTCTTCTTCCAAATCCCAAAGTATGGGGGAGTTTGAGGGAAGAAATTTGGAGTAGTCGAGATTTTAGGGTGCAGAAATGAAGAACAACTTGAAATCGGTGGCTAGGTTTGACAGGCGGAAGAAGGGTAGTATTTATGCCCCTCAAAGCCAATGTGACCATTGTCCTCGGGGGACTCTGTGTGCCATGGGTATTCAGTAGGACAAAGCCCACTCAGGGGACCCGAGGTCCAAACCTCGGGAACCCGGCGTACCTAGAGATAGCTCACAACAGAAACAGACAGTGCAGAGGGCATTCTCGCACTCAGAAGCCCCCCAAAAGACAGGTACTCCAACATCCTTTATAGGAGTAATGTGGGTTAAGTGTTTCTCATGGGCTTGCATCAAAAGTAAGATTTCAAGCAGCCTATGTGAAGATAACATCAAGTGGTGATGGTCATCGAGTTTGAGGAGTGCAAGTTAAAGATGAGCATTCATAGGTTATATGCTTTAAAGCTAGAGGGTGCACGTCGTGATAATGTACAACAGAAAATGAAACCTCGGGAACCCGACCTACCTAGAGATAGCCCACAACCCGCGCCTCATCCGCCCGATCTCCGTGGGCGGACCACACTCGGCTAGGTTTCCTTGGGTTTCCATGTTACGTGGGGCGCGGGCGCGACCGGGGCCACCTCTTTGCGGGGGTTATTAGTCACGCTTGCATGCACGGTCTCGTGAACTGCTCCACACATGAAGGGTAAGGCCGGGTCGGCCTGTCAGCATCCTTCGTCCCCTGCGGGGATGTTTGGCGCATGCAAGACAGCTGCGTGGGTGCATCCGGCTCAGGGTGTGAGCTAACCCACCCAAAGGGCGGCTAGGGATCGCGGCAAGCCGTCCGGTCATGAGGTTCATCCGGGCAGGGGTCAAGATGGAAAGAGGTCGGGTAGCCAAATCCTCTCCACATCTGAACGCGGCCTATGCGAGACGCTGCCATGGTATTCGATTTGTCCGGCGTGGTGTTGCCAAGCTGGCTTGGCCGAGCCTTACTCGGTTGTTAGCCTATGCTAGGGCAGGCTATACCGTTCTATGATCAGATGACCGACATAGTCTGAGTGGGCACATTTGGTTTAATGTTGGGTTGTTAGGTTTGTGTGCGGCGGGTAAGCCCATGCGTCCAAGCACCTGATGTGTTCGTTGGTGAGGTCGTGAGAGGCTTGCCTGGCCAGCCTTGTTTGTGTGTGCCAGTGACGGCTCTATATTTTACGCATTTTTAGAGCTCATTTGTTGCATGTTCTCTTTATATATTATGTCCCATTGAACCAAATGGTTGTCCATTATGCATGATTGCCGGTTTTTGCACTTATCCTTGTGAGCATTGCACATTTAGTATTTTATTTGGTTTTTATTAGTTTTCTTTGTTTTCTTGTGTCTACAGGTGTTTTGGAGCAACCTAGGACCAAGCACGATGAAAGTACCAAGGATGGGATTGATACGGAGTCACCCAGGGGTCAGACTTAGCCATTTCGAAGGTCAGAAAAAGTTATTTTTTCCAAAGTGCTCCAAATCAAGATCTAAGACCAGAAATAGATCGGCGTCGATCATACGAATCCAACGAGCCCAAGAACATCAAATTCCAAGTTCGTATGAAGAAATGGTGGCCGTTTTACCGGAGAAGAATTGCACAAAAAGACAGAACAAAAGACGGCCTTTCGAACGACTGCACGCGGTCGTTTCGGCGGTCATTTGACATGCACACATCTCCGAAAGTTGCCCTTCTAGACGGGATTCTTCACCGATTTCGTCCCCCTTCGATCCCACGAGATCCTTGGCTCGTAAAGAAGAGATTGGGAGAGGATAAGGCTCATTGTGAGTCCTTGGATGAAGCCCATCAAGAGAGGAGGCTAGGAGGCTCCTATATATGTCATCCTCAATCCTAGCCGCCACCATTCATCATCCATCACATCTCATTCATCACAACCCATCTCCATTGTTGCTCCACACCTGAGAAGAAGGGACAACCATCAAGTGAAGAAGGAGGAGGCTCCACCACCATGAGCACCGGCCTTCGGGCATGTGCCCTCGCGTCGGCACCGTCACCGGCGCCGCCCCCATCTCCATCACCACCGGCAGCGTCATCTTCATCATCATCACCACCGCGCCGCCGTCTCCATCAACACCACCATGCCTCCTCCCTTCACCGGCTTGATGCTGGCTTGTAACTTGTCCCTAACCTTCATCCATATGTTTGAGTAGTTGTACTAGTTCTTGAGGATATGGTTGAACCCTATATGATTCTTGGTATGATCCAATATTACCTGTTCATGATTTGAGTTAGTATTCTCATGAGTGTTGATAGGAGACCTCGCTCGCACTATTGCCTTGATAGGTCATAGAGGAACTACTGTCATTGTGAATGGTTGGGGCATTGGGGTAATTCGAGGTGACAGTAAAAGCCTTTGATTCCTCGCCATCACAATTGATAGGGGAGTTACGGAGAACCCTTAGAGAGGCCGCGTCCATGGGGGAACCCTATCATTAGTTGTAACCCTATGGGGGGAGGCTATGATGGTGGCGTGCGTGGCACGAAGTCTACGTTAGAGTAGAACATGTACTGTACCCGGTTCCGCCCACTTATGCATTTGACCAGTGAATAGAGGATTCGATAGTTCATATATGTGGTAGTGATTCCAGAACCCTATTTCGTAGGAACATAACCTTATGCAGGAACATGAAGAAAATATCATCGAGCCACAAGAAGAAGAAGAAACTATGAACAACAATGATCTAGAGGAACACGGAGATAAAGGATGGAATGGCCACTGTCCAGAAACTCCCACCGATGGTAATTGTTTTGACATAATTAATGTGTTGCTTGATGAAAATAATGAAGGTTATGACTTACCTGCAACTCCTCATCCTCTTGGTTATAACATTACTGTGAAGTTGCAGCCACTAACGTTTCTGTCATCTCATCCTAGCTTGGTGGATCGCTACTCACCCAAGAGCGAGTACGAATTTACATATATATGATGCCGATGCACCGTAAGCGAGTGCGCCTCCGACCGAGCTCTGCTATGAGGTGCTCCAAACCCCGGTTGGAGGTAGGCCTCACGCTCGGGGTTGACATCCCTTGGGATCCCGGTGAGTGACCTTATGGAGCACCGAAGCCTAGCTATATGGCTACAAAAAAAAGCACTGCCTGGGAGGTAACCATAAAGTCCGTAGGTGTCTTTCTTACCTTTGTGTCTTGAGCCTAGATGCATTCATGATTGCATTGGCACTTTTATTTTTATTTTGAGTAGTTGCTATTTGAGTTGGTTTCTTGTAGTTTTCATTGGTAAAATTTACAGCTTGTCGGTAGCCTGTTTTTGTTGCATACCTCCTCCTATTTTTACTGCAATATTGCTATGTGTCTAACGTGAGGAGGAAGCACAAATTTTTTTCATGAAGTTCTGCAGCTCCAGGAGAAAAGACGGTGTTCCATACGACCGCCCCAGTCGTTCGAGCTCGTGGCCGCAAGAGAGAAGAAGACCAGAGCAAAAGACGGCCTACCGTACGAGCGCTCGCGCCCGTACGAGCGGTTGTTTAACCTGGCGTCCACAACGAGCATCTCCCAGAGTGAACGACAACGTTCCATACGACCGCAACTGGTTGTTTGAGCGCCCGTATGAAGGCAATGACACCTCCATCTGATTCATTTTCGACGTCTGAGGTCGACAAGGTGTTTTCTAACCGATCATTTGCTTTCTAATTAGCATTAATTACCTCTAAAACTTAGTAGCCAATAATTCTCTTTAGCAACTATGTTTTTATTTATTTCTTTTTGCCGGTTGGGTATACGTTCGTATACCGAATCGATGTTTTTATTTCGTGTGTTATTTTCGCAGGGACTTGGACCTTATGTGGTGAAGTGTACGGTATGGTGCCAACCGTATAAAGATCCACACAAGCCATTTGGTTGCTTCATCATGATGAACTTCAACAACAAGTGCCCGGTAAAGTTTTCCAATACGAACCTTGCTCAAATAAAAGTTGTGAGTCTCACCTTAAGTGAGATCTCTCTTTTAATTAGGCACGTAGGGGCTGCACAATTGTGTTTCATATTTTGTCTCACACATACTACACCTTTAATCTAGAAGTGTGCACGCTTCTAGCATAGTTTGTTGACTTAAGCGAGGTGCTTAGGCTAACGAACCAATCATTGTGAGGCATATATTTTTATCACTTTTGTTGCTAATCCTTTGTGCTAATAAAATGAAAAACCACAAAAGAACAAAAATATTTCTTTTTCTTTTTAGTTTCTTTCTAGCAGGTTCTATTGGAGGGCAGCCACCGGACCACAACAAGGAGATCCATTGAAGCAAGGTCCATGTCTATTAGAAGAGAGGTCATGTGCGCCTCAACGGTAGAAGTGTCCAACCCCTTGCTTAATTAAGCTTAGGGGAGGTAACCACTTCTCACGCTCTCTTTTAATAACTGCACCTTCTTTTCACTTTCGTAATTTCGCTTAGTTTAGTATTGCAAAGTTCTAAGCGTGGGGAGGTTACTTTTGCATGTGTAGTGCTGTGTGCAATGCTCTTCATCATATGGTTTTTGTGCCTTAGTATGTCCTGCTGTTTTGACATGCTTGCTTTGCACTTGTTTTACTTAGCATGTGGAAATCTTGTTATCTTCTGAAAAACATTGCCATGTTCTTTTATCAAAAACCCAATAAGGAGTCCTTTGCACTGTTGCCTTTCTTTCACCTAATTACATAAGTTGGGGACTCTAGTAGTGGCTTGATTAGCAATTGAATGATTGTAGAGGCTTTTTGCTGATGAACTCAACATCTTTGGTTGATCCGGGATGCGCAACGGGGTTTATCTCCGCCAAACTATCCCCTTGGGGTACTTAGCTTTTGAGTCTTATGCAACATGACACCGTGATACTCTTGTGTAGTGTTTGAGTTCTTTATGACTAAGGCAAGTTCAAAACCTTTTGCACTTCCGTTAATCTTTTATTGCTAGCCTTTACGGTACCGTGCATTGCTCACTCTCACAATGAGACTTGGTGCATACTTCGCAGGTACATCCAAACACGTGGGAGGACTTTCTCTTGTTCTCCTACACATAAAACACCTAATCTCCTCAAAACAGCCACCATACCAACCTACATGGCATTTTCATAGCCATTCCGAGCATATCGCCATGAACTACCATCATTTTACACTACATGATTAGAGACATGTTTTTATTTGCCTTGCATGATCATAGTATGGCTAGCTCGATATTTTCATGACTTGTCCATTTTTTTTATATCTATGCTACACCGGATCATTGCACATACTGGTACACTGCCAGAGGCACTCATCATATAGAGTTTCTCTCATGTTTTCAGTTTATCGAGTTGTAAGTAAATAAAAGTGTGATGATCATCATTATTAGAGCATTGCCCCAGTGAGGAAAAGAATGGTGGAGACTAATGAGTCCTCAAAAAAGTGGGGATGAGGTCCATGAGACTGTTCTAAAAAAAGTAAAAGAAAAAAAGGGGGATGAAAAAAAACAAAAAAAGGAAAAAATGAGAGAAAAAGAGAGAAGGGGCATGCTACTATCCTTTTACCACACTTGTGCTTTAGAGTAGCACCATGTACTTCATATAGAGAGTTTTCATATACTTCATGACTATGCTAGTGGGATCTTTACATTATAGAACTTGGCTTGTATATTCCTATGACGAGCTTCCTCAAATGCTCGAGGTCTTCATGAGCAAGCAAGTTGGATGCACACCCACTTAGCTGCATTAGGAGAGTTTTCATACACTTATAGCTCTAAGTGCATCCTAGTTGCATGGCGATCACTACTCCTTGCGTTGACATCGATCATAGGGCCTTCTCCATTGCCTAATGGTCAGCTGCGTTGATGCAAGACTTTCTTTGTTTTTGACTTCTCAAAACCCCAACCATTTTCTATCATTCCCTTAAGTGTGAGGCATAGGCTTGTGCTCAGTGCTGCATAAGTAGTTGAGTGGTTTCATAACGCAGACAGACGATCTTGCTATTGTACCTAGTATGCCTCGGGTTGGTGTCTTTGAAGCGATCGCTAATGCTTGATTTCTTTTGTCTTTGATTGTCATTGCTGTGTTCCCAACATAATATCGACCTTCTTTCTAAACCTTTGGCAATGGGAATTTGGGCTCCACAAAAATATTTTCCTCTTTCTTGACCTCCATGGCAGTGGAAATAAGAGGATAGCTTGTATTACTCCCTTGCTGGTTAACTTTTGCATGCTTGCACGATGAACATGGATATCACTTTTGGGGTTTGGTTCAATTTATGCTTTAGAGTTGGTAGCAGTGAACTTTTTGTAGTGAACCTTCTTACTCGAGGATGAGCAAGGTTTAAGCGTTGGGAGGTTGATGACTCTGTATTTTACTCATTTTTAGAACTCATTTGTTGCATGTTCTCTTTATATATTATGTCCCATTGAACCAAATAGTTGTCCCATTGAGCATTGCACATTTAGTATTTTATTTGGTTTTTATTAGTTTTCTTTGTTTTCTTGTGTCTATAGGTGTTTTGGAGCAACCTAGGACCAAGCACGATGAAAGTACCAAGGATGGGATTGATACGGAGTCAGCCAGGGGTCAGACTTAGCCATTTCGAAGGTTGGAAAAAGTCATTTTTCCAAAGTACACCAAATGCAGATCTAAGACCATAAATGGATCAGCGTCGATCATACGAATCCAACGAGCCCAAGAACATCAAATTCCGAGTTCGTATGAAGAAATGGCGGCCGTTTTACCGGAGAAGAATTGCACAAAAAGACAGAACAAAAGACGGCCTTTCGAACGACCGCATGCGATCGTTTCGGCGGTCGTTTGACATGCACACAGCTCCGAAAGTTGCCCTTCCAGACGGGATTCTTCACCGATTCCGTCCCCGTTCGATCCCACGAGATCCTTGGCTCGTAAAGAAGAGATTGGGAGAGGATAAGGCTCATTGTGAGCCCTTGGATGAAGCCCATCAAGAGAGGAGGCTAGGAGGCTCCTATATATGTCATCCTCAACCCTAGCCGCCGCCATTCATCATCCATCACATCTCATTCATCACAACCCATCTCCATTGTTGCTCCACACCTGAGAAGAAGGGACAACCATCAAGTGAAGAAGGAGGAGGCTCCACCACCATGAGCACCGGCCTTCGAGCCGGTGCCCTCGTGCCGGCACCGTCACCGGCGCCCCCCCCCCCATCTCCATCAGCACCGGCGGCGTCATCTTCATCATCATCACCACTGCGCCGCTGTCTCCATCAACACCACCATGCCTCCTCCCTTCACCGGCTTGATGCCGGCTTGTAACTTGTCCCTAACTTTCATGCATATGTTTGAGTAGTTGTACTAGTTCTTGAGGATATGGTTGAACCCTATATGATTCTTGGTATGATCCAATATTACCTGTTCATGATTCGAGTTAGTATTCTCACGAGTGTTGAGAGGAGGCCTCGCTCGCACTATTGCCTTGATAGGTCATAGAGGAACTACTGTCATTGTGAAGGGTTGGGGCATTGGGGCAATTCGAGGTGACAGTAAAAGCCTTTGATTCCTCGCCATCACAATTGATAGAGGAGTTACGGAGAACCCTTAGAGAGGCCGCGTCCATGGGGGAACTCTTAATTATCATTAGTTGTAACCCTATGGGGGAGGCTATGATAGTGGCATGCGTGGCACGAAGTCTACGTTAGAGTAGAACGTGTACTGTACCCGGCTCCGCCCACTTATGCATTTGACCAGTGAATAGAGCATTCGATAGTTCATATATGTGGTAGTGATTCCAGAACCCTTGAGAACGCCTTACTACTCAAGCACCGTCCTTACTAACTTAGCATCTTTTATTTACTATTTTTACCTTCTTGTTAGTAGTTTAGTTAATTACCCTTTTATCTAGTTTTCCTAGCAACTTATCGAGTAGACTATTTCCAAACTCCGGTTTGGGTGCGTACGTGGCTGCGTGAAAGTGACAACGTAGTTGCGGGATTTGTGGTGCCTTCCTATTCACTCCCTATGGGTTCGACACTCTACTTATCACAATGAAAGTGCTACAACAGCCCTGTGCACTTGCTGGTCATCAGCCGGGCACACCCCAACAAACACCAGGCCGGCCAATGGCCTTTCTTGGCCGGCCTGGTGTCTCGTCGAAGTCACTCGGTGCCCCTGCTTCGTACGTAGTTGGTAGATGTAGGATTGGACGGGTAACAATCGCTTTGGCCGCTTCTTGCTTTATGCTCGGTGGGTTGGCATGTGATGGGACGGGTAACCTTCGTCATGGTTGTCTGCGTCGGTGCTTCCATACTATTTTCCAGTCTACCCAAGCGTTTGTTAGCGTCCGGGCCATCTTTCGGGTCCCTACATTAGTGAGTTGGGGTCGGCCATTGACTAGGGGTGTTCCCATTCGACGCGATGGGCTCGCTTCGTTCCCCTCGAATGAAAGGGGTTCTGTGAGCTTCTTCTTCGTCGGTTCTTGTGCGAGTCGATGTCAGCGTGGTGTCCATTTTTGCACAGGCGGCCATAGTCACGTGTTGAAAGTAAGCGACGGTGGCGGGAACCCGGGGGCGGATGACTGCTGTTTTCCGATTTCATCGGGGAAAGGTCTGGGAGGAGGTTGCAGTCGTCGTGCATGGTCTCCAGGGCGTGTGTCGCCTCTTCTGCGCTGTCACTGTACATTTTCTTTCCCCTCGCCCTTGCAGCTATTGTGTCCTTCTCGTTGTTCGGTTCTTGGACTCCCGTTCTTCGACATGAAAAGTTTCTTGGATCATTTTCGTGTGCTCTGTTTGATGAGGTGGTTGTGGCCTAATCCTTAATTCTTCGGCAGGTTTGTTTGCTTCATGACGCCCAGAGGATTCAGTGTTTCCGTCTGATTGGGTGGACCGTCCGTCCTTGTCATTCCGTTCATTGCATCAAGGTTTGCTCCCTTGATCCGCATGTGTAATAAAGTTGATTCTCTTTGTGTTAATTTGTCCATGCGTCGTGTTTTTGTGTGTGTCTTCTTGTTGCAAATTTTAACATTTTATTGCTGTTATGTGTACAACATGTGCTATGTTGTTTCTTCTGTGATTCCCGTTTTGTAGAGTGTGGGCAGCAAGGCATCTAGTGCCTTGAACCGACGTTGGTGTATATGTCGCCATCGAATCCAGTTGATAGATGAGCTCCGATGTTTATCTTGACCTTGATGTACTGGCCGTTGCTTTGTTGAATAGATATGCCCGTGCTTTGAGCTTGAAATCTTATGATTGTTGTATATTGGATATTCTTATGCATTACATTCCATTCTTCATTGTGTAATCGTGTGTGCGCGTTGGGTCTGCTACTTTGCAACCATAGTGAGGGCTAGATGGGTAAACCCCTCACAACCCCTCCGAGCAAATGAAAAGAAGGCCCGAAAGGCAGACCCATCACAGCCCCAACCACCTTGGACTCATTATATATATAATGGATGGCATAGATTTTCTTCTTTTTGCCTGGCTTGAGAGGATTTCAAGTTAAGCATTTGTACCTGAACTATAGCCGGATCACCCCACCAGGAACCACATGAGCAGAAGGAAACCAGGCGAACCGACAAAACAATCCACGGGCCGGGGAAGAGTGTGACAGCGAGCACGTGCATCACACACGCCAGCCGGCCAGACCACGGCGTCCAAAGCTTAGGTAGGCATTACAAAACACGCCATCCGGCCAGGAGCCGCAGTGGCAAGAGGCCGTGGCACGACCCATCACTTACCCGGTAGGACACAAGAAAAAGGGGACCGAGCGAAACGATCAGCCGATTCAAGGAAAGAGCACGGTCTGAGGGTACGTGCAGAACACACGCACACCGAACACACCAGCCGGCTAGACCGTGGTGCCCCAGAAGCCGACAGACATTACAAAACACGCCCATCCAGCCAGGGATCGCGACGGCAGGAGGCCGGATAACCAAGGCCTCTCCACATATCCATACAAAATTCAGAAAACTCGTGTTAGCCGGATGCACGCCGGGTGAGTTCATGCTAGATTCTTTGTACGGGTAGTAGGTTTTGATGGGGCCGTTGTGGGGCGCGTTCGCCAGTTGGCCTCGTTTAGATGCGGAGGGGCTTTGCGTATCCGGCCTCTTGCCGTTGATGGCCCTGGTTGTTCTTATGCATTATATTTCGTTCTTCGTTTTGTAATTGTGTAATTGTGGTTGACTGCTCTTTCAGCTTTCCCAAACTAAAACGAGGTGCACCTGAGCTCGAGCTCATAATAGCACTTTAGTTGGATTGGCTGCAACTAGCAGAGTATTGGTATAATGGCATCTCCAAAGGAGACCCTCAAAGCTCTGGTATATGTCTAGGTTGTAGTGTCTGGACCGTTTGTGTCAACTTTTGTCATCCAATGGGGACCGCCATCGGTCTGCGAAGTGGTTTGGACGTCTTTTTTCTGGTAAACCGGAGACAAACGTGGGGGAGCTATACCGGTGTCCGGACATTCACTTGACCAGCAAAAAGCCACCACGTGGTCCTCCTCTCTTTTCTCTCTCCGCACATGCATGGTCCCCTCTCCTCTCTCTCCCCCCAACCGGACAAATAAAGATTTGTGAAAAGGGTTGGATGGCTCTCTCCCGCATCATGTCCGTGGACCACGTCCGGACATAAATACGGACATATACCGGAGCCATTTGCGGGTCAGCTTTGGAGATGCCCTAACTCTACTTTTCACACAGCTTTGAAGATGTCACCATTTCAAGCATTTTATGGTTTTGCACCCCCTATGATCTCTGAACTGGCCATTCCTGGACCTGATGATACAGAGGCACAAGATTTTCAGGAAGCTAAGCACCACATGCTCTCTCAACTCAAACACAGCCTTCTGCAAGCTCAAAATAGAATGAAGAAATATGCAGACATGAAAAGGAGTAAGAGACAATTCAACATTGGGGATATGGTGTACTTAAAAATGGCAGCATATCGCCGGGCGGCCTTTGGGTTCAGAGAATCGCTGAAATTACAACACAAGTACCACTAGTAGAAAATGGGCCTTCAGTCCCGGTTCCAGAGGGCCTTTAGTCCCGGTTCTGGAACCGGGACAAAACGATCGGGACTAAAGCCCCCCCCCCCTTTAGTCCCGGTTGCATTACGAACCGGGACTAAAGGCCCTCCACGTGGCCACTGTCTGGGGCGGGGGATGGAGGACCTTTAGTCCCGGTTGGTGTTACCAACCGGGACTAAAGGTAACCAACCGGGACTAAAGGCTCCACCTTTAGTCCCGGTTGGTAACACCAACCGAGACTAAAGGAATTATTTTGATCCCGGTTGGTAACACCAACCGAGTCCCTGTTGGTAACACCAACCGGGACTAAAGGAATTATTTTGAAAAAAAAAATTGAATTTTTTTAATATTTTTTGATTTGTTTTTAAGTTTTATTCCAATTTTCAAATCTTTGAATTATTTGACAATTTAATCTCTAATCACCCCTCCTCACTGCTCCAGCGTGGAGCACTCATTCCAAATCGTCTAACTTCCCGGCCGGTCACCCATCCTCTCACTGCTCCAGCCCCAGCACGCTTAACTTCCTGGTTCTATCGCCCCTAGTTTTCAAGTCTGCACTTGTTGTTTTCCTAACAATAGTAAGCTATCAATCCTATTAACCCTTAGGTCTTGATGTCACATGATTTAATTTTTTGAATTCCAAACAATGATTAACAAACAACAATGATTAATTTAAAAACTCAAAAAAACTTCAAAAAAAGGCAAAATTTTCAAAAAAACTCAAAAAACAAAAAAAAAATCCAAAATAATACAAAAAGTTCAAAATAAAATAAGTAATAATAATATTGAATTTCAATGAAAATAAAATAAGTAATAAAATAAGAATCTTTATGCGGAATTCAATTATTAATTTTAAAACTCAAAATTTTCAAAAATTTCAAAAAAACACCAAAAACTAAAAAAAATCAAAAATTCCAAAACAATATAAAAAGTTCAAAAATTCCAAAAAATGTCAAAAAATTTGAAAAAATTCAAAAAAAATAAAAAAATTCAAAACCCTAAACCCGGGACTTAAAACGTCCGAAACTCTATTCTAAATAGTAAACACTAAAGGTTCAAACCCTAAAACCTAACCCTAAACTTGGAAATCTAAACCCTAGCCCTAAACCCTAAAACATCTAAAACGTCCAAAAACTCTATTTTTCCTTTGGAATTTTGTGATTTTAAAAATTCTCGAAACCCCTAAACCCGAGACTTAAAACGTCCGAAACTCTATTCTAAACAGTAAAACTAAAGGTTCAAACCCTAAACTTGGAAATCTAAACCCTAGCCCTAAACCCTAAAACGTCTAAAACGTCCAAAAACTCTATTTTCCCTTTGGAATTTTGTGATTTTAAAAAATTCTCGAAATGGAAAACTAGTTGTTTCTTCGGATAGAACTTATTTTTCTGCAAATTTTGATATATTATTTGTATTTTTCTGAATTAGAATGATTTAGTTATGATTTTTTTAGGATCAATGTGGTAAAAGGGAAAAAAAAAAGAGGACCTCCACGTGCCAGACCTTTAGTCCCGGTTGGTGTCTCCAACCGGGACTAAAGGCCTCCACGTGGCTGCGCTGGGCTGGAGGACCTTTAGTCCCGGTTGGTCCCGTTCGACCCGGGACTAAAGCCTGCCGTACCCGCGCGGGGTCAGTAGCCGTTGGAACCGGGACTAATGGGCACATTAGTCCCGGGCCCCAACACGACCGGGACTAAAGGCCATATCCGGTTTGGACGAAAGGCCCTTTTTCTACTAGTTACTATGGTCCTTCCATATTATTCGGAAAGTAGGAAACACTGCGGACGCAGATTTTTAGAGCACCTGCACCCAGGCCCTTTTATCCTGACTCTCCAATATCGCTTTAAGATCCGTGCGACACAATTAACTTTTTACATGAAAGTTTCTCTTTTTTGTTTCTCTCATATAGAACATGTCTTGAAGTTCAAACCTTTGCAGCGCGGCAAAGCTTTCTAACTAGAATCTAGGATAAATCTTTCAGAATTTTTTGTCCGACATAAATACTAAAAATAAGATTTTTTAATCAAACAAAACTTATTTTGTATATTTATGTTGGACCAAAAAATCTAAATTTTTTATCCTAGATTCTAGTTAGAAAGCTTTGATGTTCTGCAAAGGTTTGAACTTCAAGACATGTTCTATATGAGAGAAACAAAAAAGAGAAATGTATTTGCACGGATCGCGATTGCATGGATGGATGGCTAGGATAGAAGGGCCTGGGTGCAGGTGCTCTAAAATATGTTTTCGGAAACACTGCTTAGCACTTTCCTGAAGACATCAAGATACACCTTGTGCTCCATGTTAGCCAGCTCAAGTAACACATTTGTTCACGTGCAATTCCCAGCCCATACCTGCCTATTGTAAATCCTGATGGTACCCTGAAGACTGCTCCAGGTACTGTCCTTGAAGTGAGCCAAGTACCTCGTCACAATGGTCCAGAGGATGCACCCTTGGAAGATGCAGACTACATCAAGTACACTTTCCCAACATTCTCCCCTTCGAAGAAGAACAGCGTCGTGAAGCTCAAACGCCGTGAGGACACGTCGAGTTTCAAGGAGGGAGCTATGTCAGGCCCATGCCTGAACCTGAAGACTGTTGATATACACCTGCATACCTACTCATTCAGTTATCGGACGACCCTCCTTGATCCTCCCCAGCGCATAGTCTCTCTACGGCCAAGATCGTCTCAAGCCATTACTACTCACCGTTTACCATTGTTGTTACTATAGTTGTTCTCACTGTAGTTAAATTCGCGCCTATATAACGGCTGGGCTGTAGCTGATGTGAGACATCGATCTTCTTATCGCCTGCCTAATGGGGACGAAATCACTGTTTTGACCTTATACCGAAAGAATTGCACAAAATGAACTCGTCTGGAAAGTATTTCACGATCTGACCCTTTTAGAAACGCCACAGCCCGCGGCGTTTCTGATCAACTATGAAACGCCGACCTATCTCGCGTTTCTGACCAACTATGAAACGCCGAGCTACTCCGCGTTTCTGCCCACAGTCGAAACGCCAAGGACCCTGGCGTTTCTACCCAGGTTAGAAACGCCAAGGGGGTTGGCGTTGCAGACCATGCATGCAAGAAAGGGAGAAGGGAGTAATCTGCGATTGCATGCATGCAAGGGAGAGAGAGAGAGAGAGTAATCTCAGGGATAGAAAGTGCTACTAGTTTGTTGCTTTGCTCTGGAGACAGCAGACCGTATTTTGTACTCCTAGCTACTGGAACTAGGGTGGTACAGCAAGCTACCATGGCGGTACCTTGACCTTGCCTGCTCGGGATCGTTGCATGCAGGTTTTCACCAGCCACCGCTCACGTACCGTGCTGCTACGGCGGTGGGTCTCATTTCTATCTCTTATCTGCCAACGTAACCAGTACGTACGTCCGTTGGTCTCGTCGGTGGAGCGCTCAGCGGGAAGGCATCTACTGTATATATTATTATTTTGCAACGCATCTAGTACTTTTTTTTCGCGAATACGCCTAGATAGCGTATCTTTGTATTGATAGGAGAAGTAAAACAACAGGACGATGTCATCAACACGTGCACTAGAAGGCGTGTTCATGACAATCTCATGAACAGGGCGAGCATCTAGTACTGTATATGACTATACGCCGAATATGTCGTGGTGACCAGTATAAATAAATGTATGATGGCGCACATGGCAGTATAATGGGACCCAGAGCCATGCACCTGGGCATACGTACGTTATGGTTCCTTGAAACACATTTTACGGTCGCCAAAAACAAAGATACCACTATATGCTCATGCAAGGGAGGGGCCGAGGGAGCCGAGACCCAACAACGGGTTGGCCAAGTGGCTCCAAAAGCATGCGACCAAACAGACAGACTACTACTGCTACGAGGAGAGGAGAGAGGGTGAGAGAAACAAGAAAGCAGCACCTGTGTCACTGCATGCATTTTATATTTCAATCAGGTCCTCCTCCTGATAATACTAGTATAGCTCGGTGCACACGCACATATACTCAGTGACAGTCTCAGTCTCAGCTCGCGAGGAGAGGAGGGGAGGGGAATCCATGGCTGACCTTGGCAAAAGCGAAAGCCACCGGCCGACGCCCACTGCAACAGGCAGCAGCAGCCACCGGGACATAAACAAACACTCAAAACCCAGCGCTCCAGAGCAAAGCAACAAACTAGTAGCACTTTCTTTCCCTGAGATTACTCTCTCTCTCTCTCCCTTGCATGCATGCAATCGCAGATTACTCCCTTCTCCCTTTCTTGCATGCATGGTCTGCAACGCCAACCCCCTTGGCGTTTCTAACCTGGGTAGAAACGCCAGGGTCCTTGGCGTTTCGACCGTGGGCAGAAACGCGGAGTAGCTCGGCGTTTCATAGTTGGTCAGAAACGCGAGATAGGTCGGCGTTTCATAGTTGATCAGAAACGTCGCGGGCTGTGGCGTTTCTAAAAGGGTTAGATCGTGAAATACTTTCCAGACGAGTTCATTTTGTGCAATTCTTTCGGTATGAGGTCAAAACAGTGATTTCGTCCCCTAATGGCTGCTATATAAATATACTTGCAGAAATATATGAAAATGGCCATTCTCGATTCGCCTTGACTATAGAAAATCTTCCCCAAATCCGAGTTCATGCACGCCCCGCCCATCCTATCAGGCGTTTTTTATTTTTGTTTGATTTGATATACAAGCCATCAAGCGTGTTGGTTGTCACTTGTCACGCAAATGTGCAAACTGAAGAGCAAACAACACTTCACGATGGACACTCATACATGGAAAATTCAGCTGCTCCTGGTCATGGCGTGGTCGTGGAAAATACGCACGCACGAACTAGCCCTGTCGCCGTGCACGTAGGATCCGCCCCCGTCTAGACACGCGCTGGATTCACCCTGGCCGCCGCACAACAAGGATCCACCCGCCCGTCGCGCGGGCCTAGGATCCATGCCCACCGCCACGAGCTAGATTCGCGGCAAAAACGATAAAATTGACTTGAGAACGAAAAGAATTCACAAACTGAACTGTGTTTAAAAAAATTTCACCCAGCTGGCCTTTTTGTGCAGCGCCCGACAGTCAGGCGCTGCACTGCACTGTGCAGCGCCTAACTCTCAGGCGCTGCACGCCTGGCCAGCGTGGCACATTTGGGCCCACACCGAGCAGTGCAGCGCCTTGGAGCTAGACGCTACACATGTAATCCAACGTTGTTCGGAGTTCACACGCATGATCTTCCAACGGATGTGCATTCCAAAACCCACATTATGCCTTCCCTCCAAATCAACGATATCACTTGGGTCCATCCAATTCAAATCTTTCCTAACTTGTTCTAAGACCTCGGCATAGTTAGGACTACTCTCAAACACCATGTCAAGCTCATCCGGGTCTAGTTCAATATTGCCTTTCAAAAAGGCGTCTTTGTCCACATAATGAACATAAACACATGTTCTTCCCATCCCTAAAATAATTAAAACAACACAATGAAAAATATATTTCATAAGTAGTCATGCCAATATTAACTCAAAATCCATAGCCCTAACATAGATATCGAACAATAACCCCAATCCCAACTTAACAACAACCATAACCATAAGCCTAACCCTAACACAGTTCAGTTTGTGAATTCTTTTCGTCCTGAAGTCAATTTTATCGTTTTTGCCTAGATTCGCTACGGCAGCCACGTGCTCTAGATACACCCCTATGCCCTATCTAGTCCTAGTTTGTGAGCGAGGAGGGTGGACTCAATTCCTTGCATTGTCGCCGCTTGTTCAAGCCCCCATTTTGCAAAGACTCTTAACCATCATTTATCATGTTAACCAATATTTGTTTCTACAATTAACTATTGTCCTACAAATTTGATCTAATGATATGTGCAACAAATGAATCTATGAATGCAAATGTCAAAGGGGCAAAGATTATACCGGGTCTTGTTCGGGCGTTTCGTCGAACAACAAGTGGGCATGCTCGGAGCCGGCATTGCCCGACGTCGCCCAATGCCTTTGGCGTCACGATGAGTCGGCCATCATTTCCGCGTCGGGGGCATCTTCCAGAGACCTCAAATCCGGGAGGCTCGTCCAGTGGGAGGGCGGAACGGAGTCGGGCTCTGCCGAATAGTTGTTTTTCTTCGCGGCCACGGCGAAAGGATTGGTCAGTGTTGCCACACCGCTCATGCCAAAGTCCATGTCCTCATCACCGGCCATCTCCGCAGCTACCTTCTCTGCCGTTTCACGCTCGCACTGCCGCCGGTGGCGGTCCTTTCGGCCAAGGCTCGCCACCTTGCAAGAAACTGTGACACCCGGGAGCCCGACCGATTCCGCCAAGGCATCATCTGTGCCGATGGTGGTGGACAGGGTTGTCGGCGACGACATCAGCAATGGTGGACGAGGACGACTACACGTATGACGAGCAAGGGAGGGGTGGGCGGCTGAGCGGACGCGGACGCGGGAAATGGAGGACGAGGCGGGAGGAGTGTGGTCGAATTGATGGACTAGTCAATTTTGAGAGGATTTGGGATGGGTCTGGCTTGTCCAAGACGACGCGGCGGGCGCGTCCGGACGTCCTCATATCCGCCACAGTTATGGACCGGGTGTGGGGAGTGCCGATCAACCCAGGCGTTTGGGCCGGATTTGCCAGGCCCGATTGGGTGACTCTTTCATGTCCAGACAGTGACCGGGCAGACCGCCTAGATGTTTGCGACGGATATGGAGGCTCCAGTTATAGATGCTCTAAGGTGTATGCAAGCGCATGCAAGCGAAGAGCAAGTTGCACCAAATGTACACGTAACAAAATTATTGTTTTTTTAAACTTTAGTTGCATTGCAAACTGGCATTTTTTTTAAATAAACTGGTATTTTCAGATTGAAATGCAGACAAGATAACAAGAGTTTCTTCATTTGTAGTAGAGGTTCAATATGCATTTCATCATCTCTGTTGAACACGGTTGGGAAGGTAGAGATGCAGACACTATAAGAAAACAAGCAGCAGCCTGAGCACCATCTGATCAAGTGCAGTCAAAGTCCAAGGTTCATCAGAATCATTCCTACAGTGACAACAAAACAAGATCTATTGATCTAAAGAAAGAACCTTGAAGAAAATAAACATTATCTAGTATCAACAATACAATCCAGCATTTGTATTTATTGAAATACATAGAAGTATATCGAACAAGGATCATATCTCTTCCAACTTTGTGCGTGGCTGTCTATGCCAACGCACAGGCTCTCTGCAGCTCTACTGTGGCTGGCAGGTGGGCCTGTGTTTTTGCCTGTTGGCGTTGTTTCCTGAGTCGTGTTAAGTGACTGCTTTCTCGCGCCTCCTGTCCGCTGCGTGGCAGGTTGTGGCCTTGTGGAGCATCAGCTTCAGCTGCGTGTGTGAGGGCATGCACAACAACAATGCACAATCGCCGGCGGTGCGAGATCGCCAGGACCTTGTGCGGCACGGTGATGAACAGCTACTGGAGCTTGGAGAACGATGCATACGTCCTGGATCTGGATGTCACATCGGGCCATCGGCGGCCAAACGCCCCTCCAACCCCGCCGGCGTCCTCGAATAGGTGCGCAGGGGCTTCGTCAACGCCGCCGCCGCCGCCATAAAATTGCTGGCCAGGGTCGGCCGCGAGGGGCAGAACGACTTGGTTTGCACCATGCTCTGAAATTCCGCTCGTCATGGTTGCTTTGTTTGCTTGGGCCGGTGGAGATGGCGGAGATGCAACCATGCAGGGAAAACCCTATTCGCCGCTCTCTGCGGCGAACTGTAGGGCAATCGCACAGTGCAGCGATGTGAGTGACCAACATGGGCCCGCCCACTTCCTGATTTACACAGTGTGGCCAACCTGTTTTGGGAACCTTCTACAAGTCACTGAACCGGTTTTTTTCATGTGTTGTTTCTTTTTGGTTTTTTCGGTTTTCTATAGTTTTTTATTTTTTATTTTTCGTTTTTCCTTTCGCTTTTTCGTTTTATTTTTCTTTTTTCTGTCTGTTTTTCTTTTCTTCAAGTTTATTTTCCATTTTAAAAAATGTTCATAAATTTTAAAAATGATTGCATTTTTCGAAAATTTGTTCAATTTTTTTTTAAAAAAATCCTGTTTCTGAATTTTGTTCGAAAACATAAAAAAAGATTAGAATTTTGAAAATTGTTCGTATTTTTTAAATTTTGTTCACAAACTCAAAAAATGTTCCAGTTATCAAAATTTGTGCAGAAATTGAAGACAATTCATGTTATTAAAATTTGTTCATGAATTCAAAAAAAGTTCGAGGAATTTCAAAAAATGTTCGCATTTTCAAAAAATATTTCATAATTTCGAAAAATGTTTGGGAATTTGTTCCCAAATTCAAAAACTGTTGACATATTAAAAAAATGATCATTTTTTCTATTTCTATTTTGTTTTCTTCTTTTCTGTTTCTTTTAATTGTAAATTTAGAAAATTGTTGAAAAATTCAAATTTTGTTTGTGTTTCCAAAATTTGTTCATTATTTTGAAAATTGTTCACATTCTTCAAAAATTGTAAGTTTCAAAAATTGTTCGTGTTTTACGAAAAAATTCGAAGCTATAGAAAAATGTCTTCATTTTCAATATTATTTCATATATACAAAAAACATATCACATTTACAAAATTGTTCGGGTTATTCAAATTGTTCTCAGTTTCAAAATTTTGTTCTAAATTTGCAAAAATTGTTCCTATTTTTAATTTTTGTTCACCAATTGAATAAAATCACATTTTTAAAAATAGTTCTGGATTCCAAAATTTGTTCCCGTATTCAATTTTTGTTCACCATTTTTTTTGCATTTTCAAAAATATTCTGAAAATTTTCAAAAATGTTTGCATTTTAAGAATTGTTCCACATTTCAAAAGATGTACCCTTTTTCAAGTCTTTGTTTACAAATTCAAAAAATGTTCGGAAATTTTAAAATTTCATTGCAGTTTAAAAGATGTTCTGAAATTTAAAGCCTTGTTCACATTTGTCAAAAATTATCCGGAATTTCAAAAAAGTGTTTGAAATTTTGTTAAGTAATGTTCCCACTGCTGTTAGTTATTTGAAGCTCGCGCTACGCTTTTGTCAGCAGCACATAGTAGTTGGACCGGCTAGTTAGGTGATTGCACAAACACGAGATCTACAGTTCGAATCTCCACTCGCACACCCCTTTTTTTGGCGCATTTTCCTCCCGACCGCTAGCTCCGGTTCAGCCCCAATGGGCCGGCCCAGTCGGGGCGCGCCCTGTGCGAAGGGACATCCATTTGACGCAGAATGCGGCAAATAGGAGCTCCCACCATGCAGTGCAGACGTACGGCACCTTCCGTTGGGCCACAGCAATGATTTCAAGGAGTAGAATACACCGGCCCTTGGGTTTGTAAGTTCGATTTTTCTTTTTTTGAGGCACTAGTTTTGGGAATTCCCTATGCGCCGCTCGTTTTGTCGAACTGTCGACGCAACACACAGGCGTAGCACACAAAGCACGAGATCTGGGCCGGCCCAATTTAGAGCGTGACCACAGGTGGGTGCCAACCGGTTTTGGGAACCTTCTAGAAGGTTCCTGAACCGAGTTTTGCCGTTTATTTTCTTCTACTGGTTCTTTCGGGTTTTCTTCTCTGTTCTTTCTCTTTTCTTTTCTTTTTTTCGTTTTCTTTGGTTCTTTGTTTCTTTTTTTTTTTTTTCTTTTTTTTTTTGTTTATGTTTTTACTTTTTATTTTTAAGCTTTTTACAAAATTTAAAATATTGTTCCGAATTTTCAGAAATGTTCTTGTTTTCTAAATTTGTTCACATTTTTAAAATAATGTTCGCATTTTCAAAAAATGTTCCTGTTTTTCACATTTTTGGTCATAATTCAGAAAAAATTCAAATTTTGATCACATTTTCAAAACAAATTAGCAATTTCCAAAAATGTGTGGAATTTTGAAATTTGTTCATGTTTTCAAAAAATGTTTGGCGTTTTCGAATTTTGTTCATGTTCTAAAAAATGTTCGAAAATTTCAAATTATGTTCACATTTTTAAAAAATGTTCGCAATGTTAAGAAATATTCAGAATTTCCAAAGAAAGTCACTCGAAAAATGTTTGCAGTTTCAATATTTTGTTCGTGTTTTCAAAAATTGTTCGCATTTTCAAATCAATGTTCGGAATTTTAAATTCTGTTTGTGTTTCAAAAAAGGTTTATAGTTTCAAATTTCATTCATGTTTCTAAAAAATGTTTGGAATTTGTAAATTTGTTTGTGTTTTCAAAAAGTTTGGAGTTTCAAAATTTGTTCATAATTTAAATTTTTTGTTCTCATTTTTAAATTTTGTTCCAATTTTTTCAAAGATTGTTCGTGTTTTCAAAAAATTATTTGCATTTTCAAAAGAAATTGGAATTTAATAAATTGTAGGTGTTTCTTAAAATTTTTGAGTAATGTTGAGTTACGCTCCTTGTCTTTTGTTCTTTATATTTCGCGCTACCCATATGTCACAACCAATTTGTTAGTTCGACTAGCTAGCGAGGTTCCAACCTCTACAGAGGCTCTGTGGATCGAATCCTGGCTCTCACATATATACTTTTCAGCATTTTTGTGCCCGAGCATACGCTAAGGGTTTGACCCCAATGGGCCGGCCCAATCGGGTGCCCTCTGTGCGAAGAGGCGACTATTTGCCGCAGAATGCGGCAAATAGGAGCTCCCCTAGTTTTGTCTAGAGATGACATGTAAGAGTACTACAGAGAAATGTCGTCAACGGTTCGTGTAGAGAAGTCCTTGGCATGGTGCATTCGCTAGCCCATGGGCCCGCTAGTACGGTTAGAGTTGGTTGTCTTTGCGTTTTGTCTAGGGACCTCCTATTGCGCGCCTTTAGCGCCAAGCAAGGGAACTGGCGCCCGCTGCAGCGGCTGGATGGGCCGGCCCACGATCGCACAACGCGAAAAAAGACTACCAAAAATAGCTCACGGCTGGGATTCGATCTCGCGCCCTCGCGCTTCTAGGCGGAGAGGCTAACCACAGGACCAGCTAACTGCTAGTGAATATTAACAACGCGAAATGTTTAAAGAATAAAAACGTAGACGCGCTATTTATTGCGCATTACACTGTAGCATTTATATTTTTCCAATTATTTGAAAACATGTTCACATATTATTGATGAAGTTCATGAGCATGCAAAAAAAGTTCGCGTATTCAAAAAATAGTTCACCAAGTCGAAAAAGTTCATGTATTCAAAAAAAAGTTCAAGAATTCAAAAGAAGTTCATCGATTTTAAAAAAAGTTTATCGAATTTGAAAAAAAGTTCATCGATTTGAAAAAAGTTCATCGATTTTGAAAAAAAGTTCATCGAATATGAAAAAAGTCCATCAATTTCAAAAAAAGTTCATCGAATCTGAAAAAAGTTCATCGAAGTTGAAAAAGTTCATAAAATTTGAAAAATAGTTCAACGAATTTGAAAAAAAGTTCATCAAGTTTGAAAAAAAGTTCATCAAATTATAAAAAAGTTCATCAACTTTCAAAAAAAGTTCATCAAAAAATGAAATTAGGTCATCGATTTGAAGAAAAAAGTTCATCAATTTTAAAAAAAGTTCGTTGAATTCGAAAAGAAGTTCATCGGAAAATGAAAAAAGTTCATCGATTTGAAAAGAGTTCACTAATTTAATTTTTTTCATCGAAGTAAGAAGAAAAAAAAAAGAAAAGGAAAATAAAAAAAAAGGAAAAGGAAAAAAGAAAGAAGAAAGAAGAAAAGGCCGGAAGAGATATAATGTATCAGATCTGTCATAGTGGCCGAGTGGTAAGTGCGGTGTACGTTGAGGCGAGAGGTCGCTGGTTCGATTCTCACCGAACACGCGTTCGCAGTTTTTTTGTGTGTTTTCAACAGAAAAAACAAAGATGGGCCGAGCCCAACTAGCTGCGTCTTCAGGCGCCCGTTTGTGAACGGGCGCTTAAGCGCCAAATAGGATCCGCCTTTTGTCTAGGCCGGTGGTGCCATGCTGTGCCTCGGTCTCCCAGTTATTACTCGCGCTGCCGTTATCTGAGAAATTTAGGTCCCCTCGCCTCTGACTGCCATCTTGGCACTCGGAGGTGGGGGACTTTGGATCTTCAAGACCTCTATGTTCTTCGTCAACATCTAGTGATCATCATAGTTTTGTGATAATAAATTTCCTCTTGTTCTTATGGCGGTGCCATGAGGTTAAAGAGTTTTCTGTCCTCGCAGATCCGATTATTTGAATCTGATGAGTTTATGCTGTGTCAAGCTTTTTTTGTTGGTCTGATTCTTTGTGGAGGTGAAATCTTTCATCAACATCATGATGAAGATACAGTGATTCGACGGCCTGCACTTCTAAGGGATCATCCCAGGCCCAAGTACGTTCATCGATCAAGGCTTCCTATCTTTTTGGATGGGCGACTCAAGTCGCTTTCAAAAACCATTATTGGTAATGTTCGTGCGGGTGAAAGAGTGACAACATCATTGCTCCAGTCCAATTGCAGCCTCTTTACCGAAGTCCTTGGAGTATTTCTTCGAGCAGAGATTGATACCATGAAGAAGGTGTTTTCAAGAGATTTCATTGTAATTCTTACTCATAGGAGTTACTTTGTATTTTCTTGGATCTTAGGTCCAAATCAATGTACCTGTAATTGTTATGAGTATGAATAAAATTACTGGTGTTTCTAAAAAATAAAGTTATTACGGCAACCTTTCTCAAAAAAAAAAGTTATTAAGGCAACCATGAGAGGAACATAGATAAACGGAGCTCGGGCTCTCCCTCAAAAAAAAAAAAGGAGCTCGGGCTCTCCATGGAACCTGCATTTCAAAAAATTCAAATAAGTTTGAATGCTTTTTTTTTTCAAAATACACATGTATATAGAAATGTGTACTACATGATTGGAAAGTTTCATTGTGAAACACGTTTTGATGTGATCTAAACACACAAAAAAAAACAATGAATTCTAGCACATGTACTATTCACTACGAAAATCCATGTTTTTTTTTTGTAAATCACGTCAAAACATATTTCATCATTAAAATTTACAATCACGAAGTATACACCCTATGTATATGTGTAAAAAATTTCAAAAGTATTAAAACTTAAAAAAAGTTGATTTTTATTGTACAATATGAGCTCAGGGAGCCAAAAACCTTCATTCGGATAATACAGACCATTAATCCATTATGTAGGCAACCAGCGGCACCATGACAACATTCAAGCAAAAAACATGACAAAACAATGTGTACCTCAGACAGATAGACATTATTCAAGACAATACGTGAAGACCATGTAGCACACATGCATTCACACCTAACAGACATTAACGTCAAATAAACACACAGACCAATCCACGACCCATATTGACCATCTATCATCATCAAGAAAAAGGAGATATGGTACGCGCGCATCCGATCCAACCCACCACGAATGGCACACGGCCTAAGCCCATCTACAATCATATGCGAAGAACACCAACTATAGTGGGGCATGGCACTGGTACCAAGTGTTCAATCTATTTAGATATGGAAGCAAGCAATTCCTGTATAATGCAATATGTGGCTAGCTAAACCTGAATGGTCTCTACTGAACTGAAATCTGGACATCTGTGGTTCCTAGTGCAGCACTTTGCCTAACCAAACACTGATTGATTCCCTTTTCTCAAAACTGAAGCACATAATACGGAAGCAAGCAAATTATGTTTGACTTTACAAGATTTCAAAGAGGAAGAGATTGCTATGAGCCTATGACTGGAGTGTAAACTGACAATATTTTCTGGTATGGTGCAAGCTTGAAAGGATCAGAAATACTGAAATGCATTCAGTGAGACTTTGACTCTTCATCAGAAGCCATTTCATGCTCTTGCAAACTGATGAATGGGTAGGTCAGTAGTCACGGTAAATGTTTATCCGTATTCGACTGCTCTACCTACCAACAAAAGCAGATTTTAAGATGTTGCTAGCTGGCACAGTTTGATCTTCGGATACAATACTATAATACTGGATTTTAAGATAATTTTTCAGATGTAATAAAAGGTAACAACAAATGTGGTAAACTCCTAGATCCACAACATAACATCACACATCCTACTAGACAACTAACAGATCACACAATTCATTATAACATGGAAAAATGCTTAGCATCATACTAGGAACACAAGTAACCTGCGAAGCAACAGAAATATATGTCTAGTCCAACGCGCTGCAAACTCATATAAGCAGAACTATAAAACATAAACACAGAGGCAGGACTGTAGAAAAAAGATGAGATAAAAAGGACTCTAGTTAAGCTGTACAATTGAGTTGAGCTGGAGTTCCTGCTTCATGATCTTATAATAGCCTTACAAACCCGTGATATATATGATACAGAGGCAGATAAATGGTACTGTGGGATTGATTTTCTCCTATTAGCAACTATGGCTGCTGTTCAATTTACATAATCATCCTTTTGACAGAAATTAAGAACACTTAACACTTAATATTAACTAATGGTGCAAAAAACATACTGAAAGTAAGTTTGAGGTGCATATAATGAAAATGAATATATTTCATAATGAATGGTATGAAGACCACAAGAAATTCATGGCTAATTCCTGAACACTTTTCTTTATATCGATTTGCACGGTTGTGTCCCAAATCAGTGGTTTTGTACTTTATGAGCAAAATGTTGCGTGCTAGTCATTTTGAAGTTAAAGACATACACCTAAGGAAAAGGGTGTGACTAAATTAGACCAACGATCGTGATAATCACAAGGAAGTAACCTATAAAATGTAACCAAATATGCATCAAGAAAGCCGGTGAAAAAATGAGATAAAAAACAATCCAGAGAAAACAAAGAGATGAATGAACTTTGTGCATTTGGAAGCTCTGCAGCAACTCAATGGAAGGTGGCATGCGGTGCTATTTAAGCAAATGTTGCACCAACCAACCGAACTTAATCATTCAGCCATGAGAGAGTTCGGTGTAGGAGATGAAAAGAAAAGAAATTATAAACAAGCTCAAAGCTAATAGCAATGCTTATCATTAGCTTTTCTCTGCTTCCAGATATGCAGCAAATGCAATCATCTCCTAGCAGCTACAGCTAGCTCTACAACCATATCATTAATTACAGTTAACTTAAGTTTCTTAAGAACGAGCACGCGTGTAAAATGGTCTCAGTTTGTTTATAATTATAAGCTGAAACAAACTCAGGCAAGCTTAATTTAGCTAGCTGCAACAACTACAGTAGTTAAGAATCTATAGTAGCCTGTTATGGAGAGCTATGCTACAAATCAAATGAAAAGAAATCTGCAGCATAGACTTCAACTTGGTTTGATAGATTTAATTACCAAACAACATGCTAATAAACAAATTCTAACTCCAAGACATCACTGCCTTAATCAAACCAGGTATGATTAGTCAGATAAAGACACTTGGGAGTTAGGACGGCGCAGTAGCAACAGAGTCTGGATAGGAAAATAATTAAAAACGCAACCGATATGAAAGGCACAAAAAATACATGCATGCATCACAGAGAGGGTCTAAAATACATGCACAAAAAATTAGCCGACACAATAGGGCGAGCACAATGGAAAAAGAGGGGAAAAAAGAAAGAACGGAAAAGAGAACCAAAGGTTAACATAACAGATATACATGCAATATTGTGTGCCATAATAAATTAAAAGTCAAAACAACTACATTCCATGAGAACAACAAATCAGATGACTGCAGGATGCAAAGATTCTGTTCCAGTGTATTCTTTCCAATTAAAAAACTATCTAGCAGACACTAGATGATAGCAGAAACAATTTAAACTGACAATAAATGCTTGCAAATAATTACATCCGGATCAGATCGTGCATTTGCTAAAAATATCCAAGACGACCACATCATGCCCAAATGTGACTGGTCCTACTCTTTGGCAGCTTCAAATTGAAGTTGGAGCGGCCTAAGAAAACTAGGATCATATTTATGGTGCAGTTTCCAAGTTTCTATCACCTTATTGGTATAGAAATGCAGGTTCACCAAAAACTATGTACATCAAGGTCACTGAAGCATCTTCTAATAATGTTCATCACATTACTGTAGTAAATTTCTATCCAACTTTGTCCAGTGTCCACCCTTAAACATCTGTGATACTAATCCATACACTTAAACAACTAATTATGCAACATGCAGTAGCCCAGGGGAGCAAGGCCAACTAATCATGCATGCCCATTTCAGACTTGAACCAGTGTCCAGTTAACCACTAACTTACTGTAACCAATGACAGACATGAACACTAACTTACTGTAACTAGAAAACCAGACTTTCAAAGATCTGACAGAAACACCAGCTTCTTGTGTGAACGCCAAGCAACTGTGCCCACAAACTTCAGTAGTTACCACTAACTTGACATGAACACTAACTTCAGTAGTTACCACTAACTTCAGACTTGACAGTAAAGACCAAAATTTCAGACTTGACAGTAAAAATTTCAGACTTGCAGAGCACTTGGGCACGAGGTCGATGAGCACGAGGAGGACCTGGAGGAGGAGGAGCCTGGGATGTTGAGGAGGAGCCGTCGTCGTCGTCTTCCCCATGCCGTCGTCGTCGGTGAGTCGCCGAAGATGTTGAGGAGGGCCTCTTTTTACGCTTGGAAGGCACAGACAGAAAATATAGCACTAGCATTTATCACAAATGTTTCTTTAGCACTGCATTTCTTTGTCATCAGCATAAAACTTTAGCACAAAACATTTCTTATTGATAAACTTTAGCACAGAACATTTCTTTGTCATCAGCATAGCACTGCATTATCCAAGAGTAGCACAAAACATGTCTTTGTCACAAATGTTTACTCTATTTAGATTGAATTCAGTCTGAGTATTTATCAGAGAACAATTCAGAGAGCCAATCAATCTTATGGCAGCAACAGCAAGATAACAGGGCCGAGGAGGAGCAAACCTTGGGGTTGGTGTGTTTGGCGGTGGATTCTCAGAGCGGCAGGCCCTCGGCGCCGGTCCTCCAGTTCCAACTGGCCGCCCCCTTGCCGCTACCCTCCCGCCGCCGGCGTAGCCGGACCTGGCGAGATCCACCTGGTCAGGAGCTAAAAATGGGGGCAAGGGAAAGGTGGTGTGGGGGAGAAATGAAGGGGGCCAGGTAGCCGCAGCTTGCCTTGAGGTGGTGGTGCTGGATGCTGAGCGCGACGAAGGCGGCCATGTAGCCACGGCTGCAGGAGACGAGCTCCTCGCCTGACGACCGGCAGCAGCAGCCCCTGGCAGTGGCAGGCGACCGACAAAAGCAGCTCCGGGAAGGCGACCGGCAGAAGCAGCTCTGTCGCGCCATCTTGGTAGTCCCCGTCGCAGATTGAGCACCGCCGCTGCAGATCGGAGAGCCGGAGGGGGGGGAAATCCCATTTTCGGGACGATGTGGAGGGACAGGGCGAGAGAGAGCACCGGCGACGCGTGCGAGGCGGCGAGGGAGAGGGCGCCGGCGCGGGGGAGGGAGAGGAGGCGCAGGGGAGCTCAGCGGCTCGGCGTCGTGGAGGGGAGCGGCGCAAAGTCTTTGAGCTGCGGGGAGGGGAGCGGCGCAACGTCGTGGAGCTGCGGGGGGAGCGGCAACGCTGGTTTAGTCCCACATCGGCTGGCGAGGTTGAGCAGGACCAGCTTATAACCCCCGCGCTGTTACCAGACTTGTCCCTTCGTGGACACCCGGTAAATTGGAATGATATAAAAAACAGCATCTTAGTTGCATGCAACAGGATGAACGCGGTGTAACATTTTTTTTTACATAAAGGTCCTCATAATTCTTATTTTCAGATTCAAAATTTTAGGATTTCACGCGCCATCTTTTCAGCCCCTCACGTATACTACTATTTTTTCAGATCCAGATTTCACGCGCCATCTTTTCAGCCCCTCACGTATACTACTATTTTTATTGAAAGGTCCTCATATTTTCATTTCCATCTTTTCAGATCCTTACAGCTACCAATTTTTTTGGTGATTACACTTTATTTGCCCCTCACGAGTTCTACTGCTTTACATAAGAGTCCTCGTAGTTCTTATTTTCAGATCCAAAATTTTAGGATTTCACGCGCCATCTTTTCATCCCCTCACGTATACTACTATTTTTATTAAAAGGTCCTCATATTTTCATTTCCATCTTTTCAGATCCTTACAGCTACCAAATTTAGGGTAGTAGGTTAACTGCCAATTTTTACTCTTGAACAAAAAGTTATAGTGACTGGTGTGATGATCTTGTGTTTTTTGGGAGAGATTTTCTAATTTTGTCGGTGCAAAATCGTAGTCATGTATATCTCTAATAAATAACATGTATGAACATACTAGTTTAATATTATTAGTTGTGCTTTGGTTTGACAGAGAGGTGCCATTTTGAAGTTGGATAAGCAAGATTTTACAAAAAGGTCCTCATAGTTCTCATTTCCATATTTTCAGATCCAAAATTTTAGGATTTCACGCCCTATCTTTTCAGCCCCTCACGTTGATATGAACAAGGGTGTCTCGATCTTCCGAAAGGTTCTGATAACTCTCGATTTGGTGGAAACTTGACACAACTCAATCCGGCTCCCGAACAACACGTTCTGAACCCCGCAATCGCAGCACCACGTCTCCTCTGGTTATCGACCAGCGTTGCACGGTCGACCTCGCCAAGAAGGCTAATCCCTACTTGCGAATCGAAGAACACAAGCAAGAACGAGAAAGAATGCAACCAAATTGCAGATGTATGATTAATCTCACGAAGTTGGGGTCTCACAAACCGACGAACGGCGAAACTGTTCTTGACAGAATAATCTAAGCAAAATCCAACCCTAACCTAAGCACCGGCGGCTATAAATATGGTCTAGGGTTAACCAAGGACCCTCTGGTCACGCCCCTAATTGGGCTCAAAAAGATACATGGCCCAAAGGCCAAAAACGGTGGCGCAGCACCGAGACAGATTCTAGACGTCTTTTGTTTCGATGATTCCCGTTGATTCAGGAGGAATTTGACCATGGGACCAGCGCCATTGGAAAGGTTATCTTCTCAGCTATCCGTGTATATATAGAACGTCCAAAACCGAGCCCGTGTGCGACCTGGACAACCGTTTTAGTGCAGACTGCTCCTGGACTCCGAAACAGACTCGAAGTCAACTTTGTTTGGGCCTCCACCTTGACTTGGACGCCCTTGCTGGTCCTCTCCACCTCCAAGCCCCTCTCCAAGTATCTCCTGGTGCTCTCCATGGTTCCTAATCATAATATAATCATTAGGTAGCAATCTATTCTTAGGAACATATAAAGAAGTGCTTAGGAACGAGCTCACCTCTAAATTCAATTGTCGCACTCGAGCTCTAGTGATCGGTCCTTGTATATCCAGTGGAGTTTTGTGTGTATCGGAAGGAGTGATGTCCTCATCATCCTCCCCCTCTTGAATTGGAGTCATCCTCGACTCAAACTCATCCTCTTCTCCCAAATATGGCCTCAAATCTGAAATGTTAAAGGTGGGACTAACCCCAAACTCGGGAGGCAACTCAAGTTTATATGTGTTATCATTTATCTTGGCAAGTATTTTGAAAGGACCATCTGCTCTAGGCATCAACTTAGACTTTCTTAAATCTGGAAACCTATCCTTTCTCAAGTGCAACCACACCAAATCACCCGGTTCTAGTTTAACTTCTTGTCTACCTTTACTACCAGCAATTCTATACTTTTCATTCATTTTTTCAATATTGTTCTTTGTTGTCTCATGCATTTTCAAGATAAAATCAGCACGTTCTTTGGCATCATTGTGAATCCTCTCACTTGTAGGTAAAGGCAAGATATCAATAGGAGCATGGGGATTGAAACCATACACTACCTGAAAAGGACTTACCTTGGTGGTAGAATGTGTTGCCCGGTTGTATGCAAACTCCACATTAGGCAAACATTCTTCCCACATCTTCAATTTTTTCTTCAAAACAGCCCTCAACATGGTGCCCCAAGTGCGATTCACCACCTCAGTTTGCCCATCAGTTTGTGGGTGACAAGTTGTAGAAAACAACAATTTTGTACCCAACTTGTTCCATAGGGTGTGCCAAAAATGACTCAAGAATTTTGCATCACGATCTGAAACAATAGTAGAAGGCATACCATGCAAACGAACAATCTCTTTGAAAAAGAGGTCAGCAATATAAACAGCATCATCACTCTTATGACATGGTATAAAGTGTGCCATCTTAGAAAAACGATCCACCACAACAAAAATACTATCCCTTCCCCTCTTAGTCCTAGGCAATCCTAACACAAAATCCATAGAAATATCTGCCCAAGGAATAGAAGGAACAGGAAGAGGCATGTATAAATCATGTGGATTCAAGCGAGATTTAGCTTTTTGACATGTGGTGCAGCGAGCCACGAACCTCTCAACATCTCTCCTCATCTTTGGCCAAAAGAAATGTGTGGCCAGAACGTCCTCCGTCTTCTTCGCACTGAAATGACCCATCAATCCTCCTCCATGCGCCTCCTGTAACAACAAAAGACGAACGGAACCAACTGGAATGCATAGACGGTTAGATCTAAACAAAAACCCATCGTTAAGGACAAAATTATTCCATGTATGTCCCTCTCGACATTGCAGCAAAACATCTTTAAAGTCAGAATCAAGCGCATATTGTTCTTTTATTGACTCAAGTCCAAAAATCCGACAATCAAGTTGAGACAACAAAGTATATCGTCTAGACAAAGCATCAGCAATCACATTATCCTTCCCTTTGTTGTGTTTGATGATATAAGGAAAAGATTCAATAAATTCAACCCACTTAGCATGCCTACGATTCAAATTATTTTGAGAGCGAAGATACTTAAGCGATTCATGATCAGAATGAATAACAAATTCTTTAGGCCACAAATAATGACTCCACGTTTCTAAAGAATGCACAAGTGCATACAATTCCTTATCATATGTGGAATAATTCAGAACAGGACCATGCAATTTTTCGCTAAAGTATGCAACGGGTTTACCATCTTGCATCAAAACACCACCAATGCCGATTCCACTAGCATCACATTCTAGCTCAAAAGTCTTACCAAAGTTAGGAAGTTGCAGCAATGGCGCGTGCGTAAGCTTGTCCTTCAAAGTGCCAAAGGACTCCTCTTGTGCCTTCCCCCAATGGAACGCCACACCCTTCTTCGTCAACTCATGCAGCGGTGCAGCAATGGTGCTAAAATCCTTGACGAAGCGGCGGTAGAAACCTGCAAGACCAAGAAAACTCCTCACCTGTGTGATAGCTTGGGGTACCGGCCAGCTCTGTATGGCGTCAATCTTCGTCTCATCCACCTCAATTCCCTGTGGAGTAACAATGTAACCAAGAAAAGAGACTCGATCCGTGCAAAAAATGCACTTCTCAAGTTTACCAAACAAACGTGCATCCCTTAAAGCATTAAAAACAACACGTAAATGGCCCATATGTTCATCCAAAGACTTGCTGTAAATCAAAATATCATCAAAGTAAACCACCACAAATCTACCAATAAAAGCTCTTAAAACCTCATTCATTAAGCGCATGAAAGTGCTAGGTGCATTTGTCAAGCCAAAAGGCATTACCAGCCACTCATACAACCCAAATTTAGTTTTGAAAGTTGTTTTCCATTCATCTCCAAGTTTCATTCTAATTTGGTGGTAGCCACTACGCAAGTCAATCTTTGTGAAAATTATAGAACCACACAGCTCATCAAGCATGTCGTCTAACCTAGGAATAGGATGACAATACCGAATAGTAATATTATTGATGGCTCTACAATCAGCACACAGACGCCAAGTACCATCTTTCTTAGGAACCAAAAGTATAGGAACAGCACAAGGACTAAGGCTTTCATGTACATACCCGCGGTCCAAAAGGTCTTGGACTTGTCGCTGAATTTCCTTGGTCTCCTCGGGGTTGGTTCGATAGGCAGCACGATTTGGCAAAGTTGCGCCCGGAATCAAATCAATTTGATGCTCTATCCCTCTCATAGGTGGCAGCCCCAGGGGTATCTCAGCTGCAAAAATGTCCTCAAACTCCTGCAAAAGGTTAGTGACAGCAGGAGACAACGAACTAGCAATATCATCAAGCGAAAACAAAGCTCGTTTGCATATCAAAGCATAGCAAATATCATCATCAGAAATTTCAGCAAGGTCACATTTTGTTACAAGCATAACACCACCCTTCAATTTAATTCCCTCGGCCTTAGAAATAGGTGCAGGCTTATCCTTTTTAGGTGGAAAAACAGAATTAGCAACTTGCTGATTTTTAGATTTAACACCACTCAAACTAGCAGCTCTCTCTCTATCAGCTTGTACAATTTCAGCAGGGGTCAAAGGTACTAAAGTAATTTTATGCCCTTTATGCACAAAAGTGTATTTATTACTTCTTCCATGGTGTGTAGCATCATTATCATGTTCCCAAGGTCGGCCCAACAAAAGTGAACAAGCTTGCATAGGTACGACATCACAATCAACATAATCAGCATAGGCACCAATGGAAAAAGGAACTCTGCATGTTTGTGTTACCTTAGCTTTTCCAGAGTCATTTAACCACTGAATATGGTATGGATGTGGATGTGGTCGTGTGCTCAAACCAAGCTTCTTGACCAGATCAGAACTCACCAAATTGTTGCAGCTTCCTCCATCAATGATAACACGTGCTCGTCAATTCTTGATGACGAAGAAAATCTGAAACAAGTTGTGGCATTGTAGCTTCTCAGGTTGCTGAATTTGTGTGCTGAGCACACGCTGAACAATAATGTTCATGTAGCCTGAAGTATCGGCGCCCTCAAGGACATGACCCTCATCATCGTCGTCGGCAGCGGCATCATCATCATTAGCATCATCCTCCACATCAGAGGTGCTGATATAACCTCCATTTTCGGTTGCCACATATGCCCATTGACTTGGGCAATCCTTCTGCATATGGCCACGTCCTTGGCAGCGGTGGCACTGAATGCTGGAAGTGCGTCCCGTCGAGGCGACGGACGAAGCACTATTGGCGGGAACCTGCAAAGAATTTTTACCTGAATATGTAGGACATGCAGCAGGTGGTTTAGGTGCTATAGTAACACGACTGGCTGAGGCAGAAGCTTGCTGGCCCGCTGTTAGGGGCACCCGGAAAGAGGATGGCTTAGGCAGTCCCGAAGGAGCCGTCGTGCATGGCGTGTAGGAGGCGTGGACGTTGCTCCTGTTCCGCTGCTCATGTCCCTGCAATTCCTTCTCTGCAAGCATAGCAAACTGGAACAACTGGTTGACAGTATGAACTTCTTTATAATCAACAATGTCCTGAATCTCACGCCTCAAACCCGAATAAAAATGACAAATGGAATCCTCAAGCCCCTCCACTATACCACAACGCGTCAAACCCTTTTGAAGCTCAGCATAGTAAACTTGTACAGATTTTTCTCCTTGTTCTAAACGCTGCAGTTTGTTATGCAAATCTCTATGATACGAAGGAGGAACAAAGCGATCACGCATAGCTACCTTAAGTCGTTCCCATGTATCAGGTAAAGCACCCTGTCCAACTAGCCCATTCCACCAAATAATAGCAAAGTCCTTAAACTCACTAGTAGCTAGTCAAACTCTATGTTGCTCAGGAACAAGGTGGGCATTAAACTTATATTCTACCATCATTTCCCAATCAAGGTAACCCTCAGCTTCATAATGACCCGAAAAAGATGGTATTGTTAATTTAATCTTAGCATAGGGATCATCGGGAGCATGATTATTATTCCCTTGATGACGGTGTTGGTTACCTGTACTACCCATACCTTGAGTGTTACGGCAAAGACGTCGCCGCAATCTTGCTTGTCGTGTAGCTCCTTGATCTATGTTCCCATTAGCATCATACACCGTGTCTTCTTGCATGTGTCCACCGGTGTTGCTGCCGGACACATCGGCGTCATTGGTTGTTAAAACAGGTTTCCAACTCGGTAACCCTGTCGGTTAACGTAGATATCCATTTGTCCAACCGCTCAATGCTGTTGCCGAGGTTGAGCTCAATGAGCGCATCAGTGACAGCCTTTTTGATTGCCTCGGTCATCCCATCATGAACCTTCTCTACAACAGCTTGTAGTTGCTCCTGGCTGACACAATCCTTGAAATCCTTGGGAGTGCTATCGCCATTTTCGTCGCCACCTGCCATTGTAAACACAAAAACAGGAACACACAGTGAAGGTTATCCCTATCAACTACTACACAGTTGCAGTGGTGCCTCTCAACACAGCAAATGGAAATGTCTTACCAAGCTCTTACAAGGTTCTTACTAGCAAAGCAAAGGATACCTGGAAGGCGTAATCCGGTGATTGCGAGGGTCAAAAACCAGTGCCTGTTCAGAAGGTTGTATGTGGAGCTTGGAAGGCAATATATGTGAGTGGAACACAATTCAAAATCAGATAGTAATGCTGAATAAATGTCCAAAAAGCTTGTCCTAGTTGCTGGCCTACTCGTGTTCTAAACCAAGTGTGATATGGATGACAAGGTAGAAAACAAGTATGAGGCAAAGACAACAACGAACATGAACAAAGTTAAGGACAGTAGCTCAACACAACACTCAATGCGTAAAAATTCGTGCTTCTGCACTTTTTTTTGATTTTTTTTGCACAAGCAGGAGAGGAAGGTTCAGCTCAATATGATAGACAATGCGGCCTGCAGAAAATCAGAACCGTGCTGTACAATTCATGCTGAAACTATATCGCGCGAACAATCGATTTTCTTAGCAGAATTTTGCCAATCAAAATTCGCCAACCCGGCGAATCTAAACACCAACAGATGTGACCTTTTCTTTCCTTTTTTTTCTCTCTCAACTTTTTTTTTTCTTTCTCCTTTTCGCAATTCACTCTTTGCCTGATTCCGAGTCTGTAGGCAAAAGGTATGGCTGTTTCAAGGGGAGCGCTCCGAGGTATGTTTTGGTGGCGGCCGAATTAAAATCGATGGTGAGAAAACGGGGGTATGGTGGCAGCGGATTGTGGACTGGACTTATGTTGGTGTGTGGTGATCAAGGACGTGTATGTGATGGCAGTAGAACAGGGTAAAAGGCGATCTGTCGCACAAGATGAAGGGACACGATGAAAAACACTACTTGGACTAAAACACGAACTAAACCAGCAACAAAAACAATACTAGGACACAAACTCAACACTACGGACTCTGAAAAGGAATTATGCAAAAGGCTGAACGTGGTTCTGGGACGGGGAAGAACTATAGCTAATTTGTTTTTGGCTTTTTTTGTGTGGACGATAGGATAAAGGCGAAATCAAACAAACCAGGGTAAGGGCGAACCTGACGGTAACACCTGAGTCTCTGATTACCACTTGATATGAACAAGGGTGTCCCGATCTTCCGAAAGGTTCTGATAACTCTCGATTTGGTGGAAACTTGACACAACTCGATCCGGCTCCCGAACAACACGTTCTGAACCCCGCAATCGCAGCACCACGTCTCCTCTGGTTATCGACCGGCGTTGCACGGTCGACCTTGCCAAGAAGGCTAATCCCTACTTGCGAATCGAAGAACACAAGCAAGAACGAGAAAGAGTGCAACCAAATTGCAGATGTATGATTAATCTCACAAAGTTGGGGTCTCACAAACCGACGAACGGCGAAACTGTTCTTGACAGAATAATCTAAGCAAAAGCCAACCCTAACCTAAGCACCGGCGGCTGTAAATATGATCTAGGGTTAACCAAGGACCCTCTGGTCACGCCCCTAATTGGGCTCAAAAAGATACATGGCCCAAAGGCCAAAAATGGTGGCGCAGCACCGAGACAGATTCTGGACGTCTTTTGTTTCGATGATTTCCGTTGATTCAGGAGGAATTTGACCATGGGACCAGCGCCATTGGAAAGGTTATCTTCTCAGCTATCCGTGCATATATAGAACGTCCAAAACCGAGCCCGTATGCGACCTGGACAACCGTTTTAGTGAAGACTGCTCCTGGACTCCGAAACAGACTCGAAGTCAACTTTGTTTGGGTCTCCACCTTGACTTGGACGCCCTTGCTGGTCCTCTCCACCTCCAAGCCCCTCTCCAAGTATCTCCTGGTGCTCTCCATGGTTCCTAATCATAATATAATCATTAGGTAGCAATCTATTCTCAAGAACATACCGAAAAAGGGTTTCCGCCCGCTTTATATTATAAAGCAACCATCACCGAATACATGCGAGATACCGAACAACGCACACACCGCACACACCCAAGGCAAGATACAAAGGTGCTAGGCACCGACACACCACCCCACCGACAAACAATAGAGAGGTGAACCGGGCCACAACGAAGCCATGCCTCCAAAGCGGTGCCTCCAAGAAGGGTACGACCATGGATAGCCGCCACCGCCCTTTCAGCGAAGATCAGGTTTTCACCCGGAGCAAGACGACAAGAGTGGGAATGCCGCGACGGAGCCTTCAGGAAGGGTATGGCGGCAACGGCCACCGCCACCGTCGGCCAGTAAAAGGACTGGACAAGTGGTGTACCCCGGCGCTCACACTCCACCGGCGCACCTAAACTCCGTCAACCACCCGCAACCATGCCACCCACGCGGCCATGGTTGCCCGCCCGCACTTGAGACGCACGCTTCGCCCACGAACGTCGCGCCTCCCGCCGCCAGAGCCGCCGCCCTGCAACCAGACAACCCCGAGACCTACAAAGGCCCCAGCTTTGGACCAACCGACGGCCCTCGACCGATAGAACCACCCGCAGACGCTCCGCTGGTAAACCTGTGCCAACCCGCCCGCGGCCGAGGAAAAGGGGGAGAAAGGGGAGCGGACGAATCCGGACCGGCACACCGTGCCGGCGACAGGTGATGCAACCGCATCGAGGCCACCCATCCCTCCAACCGAGCTCCCCGCCGAACACGAGGAAAGTGGGAGAAGGAGGAGCGGACGCATCCGGACCGGCAAACCGTGCCGGCGACAGGTGGCGCGACCGCATCGAGGCCACCTATCCCTCCTACCAGGCTCCCCCGCGAGCACCCCCATGTCGCCCCACCATGGTAGCTGACACACATATCCGCGAGGCCATCCGCAACCGCGCGCCCGCCGACGAGGGAGACCAAATCGACCCGCAGCCGCAGCCAAGGAAGCTTACCGGAGATGCCTCCTCGCGCCGTCCGCCGACGCCCGAGCGCCAGACCAGGAAGGTCCCGACGAGGACTCGACCAACACGCCCCGCCAGCCACCACCACTGCGCCGCCACCCCCACCAGCCCGAAGCCAGGGCAGGGGCGGCCGCCCGCAGATCCTTGTCGCCCGCGACCCGCACCACCACTGCGCCAAGCCAGGAGCCGGCCCAGGCCACACCGGACCCCGCCACCGACGCCCTGCCTCGTCGCGACCGCCGCCACGGCAGATCCGCCCGCCGCCATGAACGCCCGCACCAGCCGCTCGCCGCCCCCGCCGCTCCACGCACCAGCACGCCCTCCGATGCCCAGCCCGCTGCGCCACCGCCACGCGCAGCGCCATCACCACGCAGCCGCGACGCAGCGTCGCCTCGCCCTGGGACAGCGAGGCACCCCGATCCAGCCGCGTCGGCCCGCGCCAAGGCCGCTGGGAGGGGGAACGAGGAGGCCTCGCCTCCGCCGGCGCCGGCCAGGCTTCGCCCGGCCGCGCCCTCTGGCGGCGGCGAGGGAGGAGGAGGGGGCTGAGAAGGTGGTTGGCGGCGACACGGTAGGGTTCCTCCCCGTCGCCTCGCGGGGGCCAACGCGGGAGGGGGGGGGGGCTCTGCTGGCCTGTCCTTCTAATTTCTTTCAGGATGTCTCAGGAACATATAAAGAAGTGCTTAGGAACGAGCTCACCTCTAAATTCAATTGTCGCGCTCGAGCTCTAGTGATCGGTCCTTGTATATCCAGTGGAGTTTTGTGTGTATCCGAAGGAGTGATGTCCTCATCACACGTATACTACTATTTTTATTGAAAGGTCCTCATATTTTCATTTCCATCTTATCAGATCCTTACAGCTACCAAATTTAGGGTGGTAGGTTAACTGCCATTTTTTACTCTTGAAGAAAAAGTTATAGTGACTGGTGTAATGATCTTGTGTTTTTTGGGAGAGATTTTCTAATTACTTCGGTGCAAAATCGTAGTCATGTATATCTCTAATAAATAACATGTATCAACATACTAGTTAAATATTATTAGTTGTGCTTTGGTTTGACAGAGAGGTGCCATTTTGAAGTTGGATAAGCAAAGCAGTTCTTGAATGTGAACCTGCCTATTTTTATTCAGCTATCTGAGGATGCACGATGCTCATTTCTATTGAGGTCTCCTCCTTTTTGACGATTCATACATTTTTTCTTTTCTTTTCGAAATGGCAGGATTCCTGCATTCATTAAGAAGAAAAGAGTTGCTCGGTTAATTAGGGAAAACCGAGCGAAAACCAGATTGCCCGGTTAATTATGAAAAACCAGGCGAAAAACAATCACAACCGCTGAGCGGCACACATAAAGATACCCACGCACACCACTTCAAAGAGGGCCTCACCGAGACAGCATGCAGGCGTCATCATCATCACTCTTCCCCTAGAGGCGTCATCACCATCCCTAAACTCTGAGCAAACGACTCCGACTTCGCCGTAGACGATCGTCGACTCAACCCACTCTGAAGAGACTGTGTGGAGCTGTATGAAGATCCGCGCCAAAAGTCAGCCAACTGCGACCGAACAACGCAGCTCCTACTCTGAGAGAGAACTGCGAAGGAGAACTAGGCACGACTGGCGTCGCTGAAGATCATCAAACAAACCACCTACTGCCCGTCATCGTACGCCACCGGGACCCGCCACCGTAGTTTTGACTTCATAGCAACAAACCGGCCAAGGCAATCCCGCACACACGGCAGAGAAGAGCCAACTACTTCAACCATTGTCGGGTCTCCGACATCGCTCCCTTCATCATCCTTGTCACAGAAGCTTGGACGCCAACACCGACGCGGATGACCGACGTAGAGAGCAACCACGCAGCCCACATGACACGAGGTTGACGCACTCGATGCCGCCGAAAACTCGGGGCCGCCGCCCCAAATTTCCTTCCCACGCCCTGCACAGCCCACCAACACCACCTTCCGGGCCGCCGCCCCGACATGCCACCGCTCACTCTCGAGCTCCAGCGCCGCACGACCCGGATGCTCGCATCCCACGCTGCTCAGGACAACCGCACGCAGACCACGAACGCCGCACCACATCCGGGGCCGCCGCCCCAACATACCATCAAACCACTCGTTCTGGGGCGCGTCGACCGAGCCGAGAAAGCTGCCACCCAAGTGGCCCAAGATTGCCACCCAAGCGAAGGTCGAGCCGCTGCCCCGCCCCATGAAGCAGCCTCGTGCATCGTTTCCCGAGGCCGCCACCTCGGCACACATCAATCATCCGGGCCGCTGCCCCGGCATCCACCAAACCATGCCGCCGTCGCTGGCCCGACCGAGGTCAGGACAAAGCCTTCGCCGGAGGCATTCCTCATGGCATATGGGGATTGCCTAATGCTGTGATCATTGATGTTGCTGACAATGGTTTTATTGGAGGAATGTCTTCGGATATAGACATTTCAGTTACTATAAACTAGCTGCTTGTTCAGAACAACAATTTCTTTAGAGAACTTCCAATGGAGCTGGGAAATCTCTCTCAGCTATAGAAGCTTGTTGTTTCCAACAACATATTCTCTGGCCAAATCCCTGCATAGATTGGTAACCTGAAGCAATTGTCATACCTGCATTTGAAACAGAATGCACTAGAAGGGTCAATACCACCAGAAATTGGTTTGTGCGACAGCCTAGTTGACCTTAATCTTGCAGAGAATTCTTTGGTGGCAAAATTCCCGACACAGTTGGCTCCCTTTTGATGCTGAATTCACTTAATCTATCTCATAACATGATCTCTGGTGAAATCCCTGATGCATTGCAGTCACTGAGGCTAAGCTATATTGATTTCTCTCGCAATAATTTGTCTGGACCAGTCCCTCCACAGCTCCTGATCATTGTTGGAGATTATGCATTCTCTGAAAACTTCGACCTTTGTTTCACTGGCGCTTCAGAAGGGTGGAGGCAATCTGGCACCAGTCTACGCTCTTGCCAATGGATTGACAACCATCATAGCTTCTCACGAAGGGCAGCTTTTTGCTGTGCTGATCGTGGTGACCTCTTTGGTTGTTCTCCTATCTGGATTGGCATGTCTGAGATATGAAAATAACAGGCTTGAGGATATCAACAGAAAGCAAGACACTGATGATAGTGACTCAAAGTGGATTGTCGAGTCCTTCCATGCACGAGGGGTAAAATCCATCAGCTGCTTTGCCGGTACCCATGGTTACATAGCTCGCTATAAGTTTGAGACATTTTGTCACTTACATTGAGTTATCTTTACATCTTTTTTGTAGCTATAATGCTGTAGTGGTTTAACATTCAGTTTTCTGTGTGAGGACTGTAGATTTTTTTTGCCAGTGCTACTCAAACTCAACTACTTCTGTATTCGTCTTGTCCTATCCTGGTAAATTGGTAAATAACACCGTCTAATGAAATGAAGCACTAACTATTTAATTTGACAGTTGAATCAGTATAATTGATGTGGTATCTATCATTTGATATCAGTATATGTTAATGGATGCAGTTTGTCTTGTGGTTTCTTCTTAATATTGTTACAGGTTTTTTGGTATCAGTTATTGAATTAGATCTATCCATGTATATTTAAGTAGTAAACTTAACAAGTGATGCATTACTTACTGTTTTAGATGTATATATATACCTTAAAGATAGCAGTATGAAGATTTCAAGTCTTACGTCAGCTTATCTCTGAACTGCAGGGCTTCCATATTCTCTCAAGGCGAGGAAAACAGTGACGTGAACTCTAGTGTTGCGCCATCAGAGTTTCTTAGTGGACGTAGCCGGACAGACTATCGGTTTGAAGGTGAACAAACTGTGTTCTGGCTTTGATCCTATACCTGCAGCAGTGTTGCGCATGAGCTAGCTCATTATGGTAGTGCTAACAACCCTATTCATTGGGTGGAAACACCGCCTGATTTCCTATTAAAGTTTTTAGCGGATGACGTAAGTGTTATTTGAGTTTAATAAAGCTAGCCATAAAGGCCTCCCCGTCAAAAAAAGTCAAAGCAGTGAGAGTGGTACAGTGCAATTTACATCAAGGCCCAAAAGTAAAAGACAATAACAGATGAGACCCTGAATATTACAAGGAGGACCTCAAATCACATTTTTAGATTGCAATTCGGTCCTGTTCTTCAACTTCAGCCATGATCCAAGATCTTCACCACCGGGGACGCACCACTTGGGGTGAAGGCCTTGCCACCACATCTCCACCAAAGAAGATGCAGCAGACGTCGGACTGAGTCTGACCTGCCTCCCAGATGGCACCAGGCCGGGAGGAATAACCATACGTGGCATCAATGATGCCAGAGCTCTACAAGGCCGCCATTCGACCAGATGATGCAGGAACGGGGTGGAAGAGGCCAACCGGCGACCACTAACTCTCGTCAGCGCGCGCCGTAGCTCTTTCACAGCCTGGGAATAGGCTCAAGGAACAAACTACAGATGCAGCTCTATGCAACACGATGCTCATACCTTCCACATCTCTCTTCCTTTCTCCATGGCGGAATGAAAAACACAGAAGAAGTGGAGCATCGGCCTCCAGATCCGGGTCACCAACGAGCTTATTGAAGGAGATGTTGGTTGATCTTCCCCTTTCCGCATATGGCTCCAGCCATTGGAGCACTGCGAGAAGGAACAGAATAACCACAGTGCGCCGGAGACGGCTCGCATGCTCCGGCACCGCCCTCCAAACCGGCATGATGTCACACATCACTAAGTCATCTGCTAGATCTACTATATACAAGTGATTCCCAAGCTCCTCTCCAATCTCCTTTCTGGACGGCACCGCCGCCGAAGAAGGATAGGGATCGGGCCGGGCCGGGCCTTCTAGAGTGACTCTTGACGGGAGCGCTACATGAGAGAGAGCGCGAAGGGGCCAGAATGAAAACTACTAGTGCAGACGCAGACGATCGGCTACCTACCTTTTACTTAAGCTCGAGCAACTAGGATCACAATCACATCGAAGATTGCCGAGTGTCCGTTCAGATCGAAGCTGTCTATTGCGCGCAGTTGAGACAAAAAAAACAAAGAAGGAGCGGTGAAAGGTGTATGTGTGCTGCTATTTCAGAAAGGTCATTGCTAATATTATCAATCACCGGCTGATTAATTGGAGCTAAGCTTGGGTTAGAGAGGAGCTAAACCTGGCTATATATGCTACAGGATATAATAGCTAGGCTACGAAGATCCGGGAGTGAGTTGATAGAATATTTCTCTCGGCAAAAATTGGACGCATGCGCCATGCGCCTCAACTCTCGAGACCTTTCGACACAAATCCACCGCATCACATGGCAATCACAACAAAGCATGCAGCCACTGCTCTCCACCAAGCACCAACACTATGTCGGTCACAACTTCCTCTCACACGCTCTCTCTCTCTCACACAGAGTCTCACGCGGTCTCGGGCGGTCAGCACGAGACGGTGGCAATGCAGCTCGCTCAACCTGGACCACGCACTGATGGACGAGCGCGAGTTGGTGGTTGCGTACCTTGCTTGCCTAGGTCACGGACGGGAACAAGGCGATGCCGGCGTACCTCACTTGGTTGGGATCGAACGGATCTTCGTGGGCAATGACACGCGCGATGGTTGTTCAAGTCACGGCCGGTGTTCTCACCTCTGCCTCTCCCGGCAGCGACATCCGCTTCCTCTTTTGGAGCCATGGCTGCTCCAAGGTGTTCTCTCGCGACGAGGAAGGCGGGGGCTCCTAGTGGCAGCTGGTACATCACGCGACGAAGAGCGTGGTGATGAAGCTATGGGAATCGAGAGGGGCGGCTGGATCTAGGAGAATGAGAGATGATGCACGCATGGACAGGCGGCGGCCATGAGAGTGAGGCTTTCAAGGGCCGTCGCAGGGAATTGATCAACGTTCCTTCGCGGTCAGCCGAAAACAATAGGGACGGCGTGGATAGCCTCGCCGCGCATCCTCTCGCGCAGAGTTTCTCTTGGCGAACTCGCCCGTTCGTTTAGTCCCACACCGGGATCTATTGGGCTGGGTGGGCCAAGCCTTGGGCCCATTTGGGCATGCAGTGTCACCATTTGGTCCAACACTTCCTTTGCCACTGTCGCTGCAGAATATTCAGTTTTTCCACTCAAAACGTCAATTGTTCTCAAATGTTTATATTGAAATTTTTTTACTTGTGATTCTATTTTGACATTTACTATATTTTGTCCTTTATACTTATACATAGTTTAATATACATAATTGTTGAGTATTATCTTTGGATGCAACAACCAAAAATCACAATGCAATTAAGATTTTGCATATTAAGATACATATTCGCCATACATTTATCGTTACTAGTACATTCCTTCGTGATAAAATGGAATTTATTTTGTTAGAATAATCATTTCATGTTTTAAAAAAATTGTATAACACCTCACAAAAAAATACTTTTGTAACAATGAATTCTACCCTAAATTGTGAACAAAATGTCTCACATTACTCTAGAAATTAATTTATACTTGTAACCTTGTCAAAGTATACCTAAAGATCAGAATAACTTGATAGAGTACTTAGAGCTATGAATGAAACAAATAATTTGACAAAGGTTTATAAAGTATAATAATATTATTAAATCCAAATTTAAATAATTAGATAATTCTAGAGCGTGTGTGGTGTCAATAAGTAGTAGTGTCAAAGTTGACTTCCAACTCTTTGGGAATTAGAGCATCTCCAAGGCCAGGTGTCAAATTTGCCCTCCTTTTTTATCCAATCTAGTATAAGCAATGTGATTTCTTATTTAGATTTTACATGGACCAAAATTCAAAATTTACCACTTCGCGAGAGGTGGGCGTGAGTTTCTAGGCGCCCCCATCATGACGGAGAAGAACCAACGGCCCCTTTGACATATGCTGACAAGACCCGACGAAGCAGAGGCTTGACCCTTTTGAAACAGCGGGCTCCATCTAATGGTATAAAAATGGGAACTCCTGCAGCCCATGTTGCAGGCTGTCTGTCAGAGCATCAAGAGGTCGGGCTCCTCTGAGGGCGTCCTCGAAGACCAAGCACAACGGTAAAAGGAGCCCGCCGAATATTTTGAAGACTGGCTCCTGCGATCTCTGACGCGCTCGGGGGCTGCCATGCACCGCAGGTGGTTCACCGAGGGGAGCCCGACTGTAGGCCTGCCAGGGGGCCCACAAGGCCCATCACTTATCCATCAATAGGAAGGAGCCGAGAGAAAGGAGGCGACGTCCCAGGATCATCTTGTTCTCCAAGTTGGTGGCGGCGGTAGCCTAGATCGCATCTCTCCCTGTAAAACCCTAACCTCCACCGTGTATTTATGGAAAGGTTATGGGGCTCTCATCCCCATCTACTCACCCGTAGAATAACTCTCGGTATCCATCTCATATACACCATTGTATTCCCTCGCACGAGGTATCCCACTACCATGGATAACAACAAGTAGGTTGTAGGGTATTACTCTCTGGAGGCCCTAACCTGGATAAATTCCCCATGCGACCTCCGCTCTGAGACTTGCAGCTACGCAAGGAACCCTACCGAGGGATCTAGCTGTTTTTTGCACCGTCAGTTATAATTTTTTGCATTAGTCTATGCATGCAACGCTGTCACATCATCAACACATGCATGTTAGTCATCCTTCATAATTTTGTTAGAAATGACTTTTTTAACTGTAATTCAAAAGTGTTTTTTTCTCTTTCTAGCCGTTTCATTGTTTTTTATTGATTTTCAAGCTTACAATTTCTTTTCACTAGATTTAGTTTTTAGCAACTATTTATGCATTTCTTTTAACAAGGTTCCCGCAAGAATGCGTGGGGCATCAACCAGTTGTTATAGAGGGAATGCCATTTTTTCAAAAAAAGGGAATGCCCATGCCATAAATGGGCATTCCGGCCATCATTTAAGGAGTTTGTGAAAGACACAGTGGGCTAACTATGGGCTCCGAACTAGACTCATGCACTTGCAAAATATAGCTTCCCTCAAAAAATAAAAAAAACTTGTAGAATGTATAGCACCAACGAGAAGACTCTGCAAATGCGTACGGAAAAAAGAACGGCACCGACAACGAACCAGGATTTTTGTTCACACATTCTCCTGCTTTTACAATCTCCCTCTGTACATAAACTGAACGAAATTTTCGAACGAGTGAGATGGTCAGGGTGGCATCTGGGAGCGGTGGTGGTCGTGTGGCGGCCAATGCATCCCCTCCCTACGTAGGGTACTGCTGCCTCGGCATCAGCACCTACAGGTCCACGGCCTGCAGCGCCGTCTCCACCTGAAACATGCCAGATTCTAACAGCTCAGTTATCTCATCAAGTAGCCACTATATATGTACCACGCACGCACGCACGCATTGCGTGGCAAATTAAGGAGCTAGTGGTGAGTAGTGACGTAGCCAGATCAGGATGGTCTTACCATGGGCGGGCTCCGGGGTTTGCCGGGCGAGCGGTGGCCACGCCGGCCCCTAGAACACCTGGGGCCTGATGAGGTGCTCGAAGATGGCCATGAGGAGGAAGATGGAGATGAGGATGGCCGTGGCCACGAAGCCGAAGGAGATGGCATCCTGCTACTTGTGATCTGCGTTGGTTATTCCCTGAAGAGGAAGAGAGATGCAGTACAGTAGAGATAAGTATTTCCCTCACTTATGAAACCAAGGTTATCAATCCAGTAGGAGAATCATGCAACACCTCGTTAGCAGCATCTGCACACAAAACAACAAATCCTTGCACCCAACGCAAACAAGGGGTTGTCAATCCCTCGGCGGTAAATTGCAAGATTAAATTGTATGTGATAGATAGATAGATTGAAACAAAAATACAAAATAAAATAAATAAGATAAAATTGCAGCAATAGTTCTAGGATTTTAGTATATGATTTAGATAGACCCGGGGGCCATAGTTTTCACTAGAGGCTTCTCTCAAGAAAATAGCATACGGTGGGTAGACAAATTACTGTTGGGCAATTGATAGAAAAGCAAATAATCATGACGATATTCAAGGCAATGATCATGTATATATGCATCACATCCAATACAAGTAGACTGACTCCTGCCTCTATCTACTACTATTACTCCACACATCGACCGCTATCCAGCATGCATCTAGTGTATTAAGTCCATAAAGAACGGAGTAACGCCGTAAGAACGATGACATGATGTAGACAAGATAAACTCACGTATGAATAAACCCCATCTTTTTACCCTTAATAGCAATGATACATACATGTCATGTCCCTTTCTGTCACTGGGATTGAGCACCGCAAGATCGAACCCATTACAAAGCACCTCTTCCCATGGCAAGAAAAATCAATCTAGTTGGCCAAACCAAATCAATAGACCGGAGAGGAAATACAAGGCAATAATAATCATGCATAAAAGAGTGCAGCAAAGACTCAAATAATATTCATGGATAATCTGATCATAAACTCACAATTCATCGGATCCCAACAAACACACCGCAAAAAGTGATTACATCGGATAGAACTCCAAGAACATCGAGGAGAACATTGTATTGAAGATCAAAAAGAGAGAAGAAGCCATCTAGCTACTAACTATGGACCCGAAGGTCTGTGGTAAACTACTCACGCATCATCGGAAGGGCAGCAAGGTTGATGTAGAGCCCCTCCGTGATCGATTCCCCCTCCGGCAGAGTACCGAAGAAGGCCTGCAGATGGGATCTCTCGAGAACAGAAACTTGCAGCGGCGGAAAAAGTATTTCGTGGACTCCCCTGAGTGTTTCTGATTTTTTGGGAATTTATAGTGGAGGAATTAGGTCAAACGGAGCTCCGTGGGCCCCACGAGGTGCGCGCCCTGGTGCCTCATGGGCACCCCCTGGGGCTTCTGGCCTCCTCCCGAAGCTTCTAGTGTTGTATATGTCCAGAAAAAAATCTCCAAAAAGTTTCGTGACATTTGGACTTCGTTTGGTATTGATTTTCTGTAAAACAAAAAACAGGCAGAAAACAACAACTGGCACTGGGCACTAAGTTAATAGGTTAGTCCCAAAAAATGATATATAATTGTTGTAAATGCATATAAAAACATCCAAGATTGATAATATAACAGCATGGAACAATCAACAATTATAGATACGTTGGAGACTTATCAGCATCCCCAAGCTTAATTCCTGCTCGTCCTCGAGTAGGTAAATGATAAAAACAGAATTTTTGATGTGGAATGCTGCCTATCATATTCATCATATATTATTTTATTTTGTAGCATGGACACTGGACTTAAATGATTCAAAGCAATAGTCTATAGTTTGACATGAGGATATAAATACTCAAGCATGCTAATGCTACTTGTAGCTTGCGTTGTTATTTTCCCCGAAGAGGAAGGGATGATGCAGCATAGTAGTGTAAGTATTTCCCTCAGTTATGAAACCAAGGTTATCGAACCAGTAGGAGAATCACACAACACCTCGTTAGCAGCACCTGCACACAAATAACAAATCCTTGCACCCAACGCAAACAAGGGGTTGATAATCCCTCGGCGGTAAGTTGCAAGATTAAGTTGTATAAGATAGATGGATAGATTGAAATAAAAATACAAAATAAAATAAATAAAATAAAATTGCAAAAAGTATTTTTAGGGTTTTAGTAAATGATAAAGATAGACCCGAGGGCCATAGTTTTAACTAGAGGCTTCTCTCATGAAAATAGCATACGGTGGGTAGACAAATTACTGTTGGGCAATTGATAGAAAAGCAAATAATCATGACGATATCCAAGGCAATGATCATGTATATAGGCATCACGTCCAATACAGGTAGACCGACTCCTGCCTGCATCTACTACTATTACTCCACACATCGACCGCTATCCAGCATGCATCTAGTGTTTTAAGTCCATAAAGAACGGAGTAACGCCTTAAGAACGATGACATGATGTAGACAAGATAAACTCATGTATGAATAAACCCCATCTTTTTACCCTTAATAGCAACGATACATACGTGTCATGTCCCTTTCTATCATTGGGATTGAGCACCGCAAGATCGAACCCATTACAAAGCACCTCTTCCCATGGCAAGATAAATCAATCTAGTTGGTCAAACCAAATCAATAGATCGGAGAAGAAATACAAGGCTATAATAATCATGCATAAAAGAGTGTAGCAAAGACTCAAATAATATTCATGGATAATCTGATCATAAACTCACAATTCATCGGATCCCAACAAACACACCGCAAAAAGTGATTACATCGGATAGAACTCCAAGAACATCGAGCAGAACATTGTATTGAAGATCAAAAAGAGAGAAGAAGCCATCTAGCTACTAACTATGGACCCGAAGGTCTGTGGTAAACTACTCACGCATCATCGGAAGGGCAGCAAGGTTGATGTAGAGCCCCTCTGTGATCGATTCCCCCTCCGGCAGAGTACCGGAGAAGGCCTCCAGATGGGATCTCTCGAGAACAGAAACTTGCGGCGGCGGTAAAAGTATTTCGTGGACTCCCCTGAGTGTTTCTGATTTTTTGGGAATTTATAGTCGAGGAATTATGTCAAACGGAGCTCTGTGGGCCCCACGAGGTGCGCGGCCAGGTGCCTCGTGGGCACCCCCGGGGGCTTCTGGCCTCCTTCCAAAGCTTCTAGTGTTGTATATGTCCAGAAAAAAATCTCCAAAAAGTTTCGTGACATTTGGACTTCGTTTGGTATTTATTTTCTATAAAACAAAAAACAGGCAGAAAACAGCAACTAGCACTGGGCACTAAGTTAATAGGTTAGACCCAAAAAACGAAATATAATTGCTGTAAATGCATATAAAAAACACCCAAGATTGATAATATAACAACATGGAACAATAAAAAATTATAGATACGTTGGAGACGTATCAGCATCCCCAAGCTTAATTCCTGCTCGTCCTCGAGTAGGTAAATGATAAAAACAGAATTTTTGATGTGGAATGCTGCCTATCATATTCATCATATATTCTTTTCTTTTGTAGCATGGACACTGGACTTAAATGATTCAAAGCAATAGTCTATAGTTTGACATGAAGATATAAATACTCAAGCATGCTAATGCTACTTGTAGCTTGCGTTGGTATTTTCCCCGAAGAGGAAGGGATGATGTAGCATAGTAGAGTAAGTATTTCCCTCAGTTATGAAACCAAGGTTATCGAACCAGTAGGAGAATCACACAACACCTCGTTAGCAGCACCTGCACACAAACAACAAATCCTTGCACCCAACGCAAACAAGGGGTTGTCAATCCCTTGGCGGTAAGTTGCAAGATTAAATTGTATATGATAGATGGATTGATTGAACAAAAATACAAAATAAAATAAATAAAAGAAAATTGCAGCAAGTATATTTAGGGTTTTAGTAAATGATAAAGATAGACCCGGGGCCATAGTTTTCACTAGAGGCTTCTCTCATGAAAATAGCATATGGTGGGTAGACAAATTACTATTGGGCAATTGATAGAAAAGCAAATAATCATGACGATATCCAAGACAATGATCATGTATATAGGCATCACGTCCAATACAGGTAGACCGACTCCTGCCTGCATTTACTACTATTACTCCACACATCGACCGCTATCCAGCATGCATCTAGTGTATTAAGTCCATAAAGAACGGAGTAACGCCTTAAGAACGATGACATGATGTAGACAAGATAAACTCACATATGAATATACCCCATTTTTTTACCCTTAATAGCAACGATACATACGTGTCATGTCCCTTTCTGTCACTGGGATTGAGCACCGCAAGATCGAACCCATTACAAAGCACCTCTTCTCATGGCAAGATAAATCAATCTAGTTGGCCAAACCAATTCAATAGATCGGAGAAGAAATACAAGGCTATAATAATCATGCATAAAAGAGTGTAGCAAAGACTCAAATAATATTCATGGATAATCTGATCATAAACTCACAATTCATCGGAAAACAACAAACAAACTGCAAAAAGTGATTACATCGGATAGAACTCCAAGAACATCGAGCAGAACATTGTATTGAAGATCAAAAATAGAGAAGAAGCCATCTAGCTACTAACTATGGACCCGAAGGTCTGTGGTAAACTACTCACGCATCATCGGAAGGGCAGCAAGGTTGATGTAGAGCCCCTCCGTGATAGATTCCCCCTCCGGCAGAGTACCGGAGAAGGCCTCCAGATGGGATCTCTCGAGAGCAGAAACTTGCGGCGGCAGAAAAAGTATTTCGTGGACTCCCCTGAGTGTTTCTGATTTTTTGGGAATTTATAGTGGAGGAATTAGGTCAAACGGAGCTCTGTGGGCCCCATGAGGTGCGTGCCCTGGTGCCTCGTGGGCACCCCCTGGGGCTTCTGGCCACCTCTCAAAGCTTCTAGTGTTGTATATGTCCAGAAAAAAATCTCCAAAAAGTTTCGTGACATTTGGACTTCGTTTGGTATTGATTTTCTATAAAACAAAAAACAGGCAGAAAACAGCAACTAGCACTGGGCACTAAGTTAATAGGTTAGAACCAAAAAATGATATATAATTGCTATAAATGCATATAGAAACATCCAAGATTGATAATATAGCAGCATGGAACAACAAAACATTATAGATACGTTGGAGACGTATCAGCATCCCCAAGCTTATTTCCTGCTCGTCCTCGAGTAGGTAAATGATAACAACAGAATTTTTGATGTGGAATGCTGCCTATCATATTCATCATATATTCTTTTCTTTTGTAGCATGGACATTGGACTTAAATGATTCATAGCAATAGTCTATATTTTGACATGATGATATAAATACTCAAGCATGTTCATGCTACTTGTAGCTTACATTGGTATTTTCCCCGAAGAGGAAGGGATGATGCAGCACAGTAGAGTAAGTATTTCCCTCAGTTATGAAACCAAGGTTATCGAACAAGTAGGAGAATCACACAACACCTCGTTAGCAGCACCTGCACACAAAATACAAATCCTTGCACCCAACGCAAACAAGGGGTTGTTAATCTCTCGGCGGTAAGTTGCAAGATTAAATTGTATATGATAGATGGATAGATTGAAACAAAAATACAAACTAAAATAAATAAAAGAAAATTGCAGCAAGTATTTTTAGGGTTTTAGTAAATGATAAAGATAGACCCGGGGGCCATAGTTTTCACTAGAGGCTTCTCTCATGAAAATAGCATACGGTGGGTAGACAAATTACTGTTGGGCAATTGATAGAAAAGCAAATAATCATGACGATATCCAAGGCAATGATCATGTATATAGGCATCATGTCCAATATAGGTAGACTGACTCCTGCCTGCATCTACAACTATGAATCCACACATCGACCGCTATCCAGCATGCATCTAGTGTATTAAGTCCATAAAGAACATAGTAACGCCTTAAGAACGATGACATGATGTAGACAAGATAAACTCACGTATGAATAAACCCCATCTTTTTACCCTTAATAGCAACGATACATACGTGTCATGTCCCTTTCTGTCACTGGGATTGAGCACCGCAAGATTGAACCCATTACAAAGCACCTCTTCCCATGGCAAGATAAATCAAATCTAGTTGGCCAAACCAAATCAATAGATCGGAGGAGAAATACAAGGCTAAAATAATCATGCATAAAAGATTGCAGCAAAGACTCAAATATATTCATGGATAATCTGATCATAAACTCACAATTCATCGGATCCCAACAAACACACCGCAAAAAGTGATTACATCAGATAGAACTCCAAGAACATCGAGCAGAACATTGTATTGAAGAATAAAACGAGAGAAGAAGCCATCTAGCTACTAACTATGGACCCGAAGGTCTGTGGTAAACTACTCACGCATCATCAGAAGGGCAGCAAGGTTGATGTAGAGCCCCTCCGTGATCGATTCCCCCTCCGGCAGAGTACCGGAGAAGGCCTCCAGATGGGATCTCTCGAGAACAGAAACTTGCGGCGGCGGAAAAAGTATTTCGTGGACTCCCCTGAGTGTTTCTGATTTTTTGGGAATTTATAGTGGAGGAATTAGGTCAGACGGAGCTCTGTGGTCCCCACGAGGTGCGCCCCCTGGTGCCTCGTGGGCACCCCCTAGGGCTTCTGGCCTCCTCCCGAAGCTTCTAGTGTTGTATATGTCCAGAAAAAAATCTCCAAAAAGTTTCGTGACATTTGGACTTCGTTTGGTATTGATTTTCTGTAAAACAAAAAATAGGCAGAAAACAACAACTGGCACTCGGCACTAAGTTAATAGGTTAGTCCCAAAAAATGATATATAATTGTTTTAAATGCATATAAAAACATCCAAGATTGATAATATAACAGCATGGAACAATCAAAAATTATAGATACGTTGGAGACGTATCAGTATCCCGAAACTTAATTCCTGCTCGTCCTCGAGTAGGTAAATGATAAAAACAGAATTTTTGATGTGGAATGCTACCTATCATATTCATCATATATTCTTTTCTTTTGTAGCATGGACATTGGACTTGAATGATTCAAAGCAATAGTCTATAATTTGACATGAAGATATAAATACTCAAGCATATTAACAAGCAACCATGTCTTTCAAAATATCAACGCTAAAGAAAGTTATCCCTAGCCCATTATGCTCAATCATTGATCCATTCATGAAACACACTCAAATATTAGCTACATCCAATGCACAAGTATGACAATAGTGCTCTCTAGTTGGTGCTTTATAAGAGAAGATGGAGACTCAAATAAAAATAAAAATTGCATAAAAGTAAATAGATAGGCCCTTCGCAGAGGGAAGCAGAGATTTGTCAAATGTGCCAGAGCTCAAAGCTGAAATTAAAGATAAAAATATTTTGAGAGGCATGCTTTTCCTGTCAACGAAAACGACCGAGAATTCCCAATATTTTCCATGCTAGACACATCATAGGCGGTTCCCAAACAGAAAGTAAAGTTTATTTCCTTTCCACCATTCATTCACAATCCATGGCTAGCCGTATCCACGGGTGCCCTCCATACCATCAGTTTCCAAGGAATTTTGTTGTTATTAATTTTTGATTCATTATGGGACTGGGCATCCCTATTACCAGCCACTCTCTCGTGCAATGACAAGTGAATAAACACTCATCATGAGAATAACACACCTAGCATGGAAAATATTGGCCACCGCCTGCCGCTTCATGAGCGGTACGGGCACAGAAAACAGAGAAATTATTTTGAAAATTAGAGTTGGCACACGCAAATTTACTTGGAACGGTATTGAAATACCGCATATAGGTAGATATAGTGGACTCATTTGGCACAACTTGGGTTTAAGGAGTTTGGATGCACAAGCAGTATTTCCGCTTAGTACAAATGAAGGCTAGCAAATAGATTGAGAAGCAACCAACCAAAAAACAAAAACGGTCATAAACATGCATTGAACATAACTAACACCGAATAATGCACCATAAGTAGGATATAATTTCTTTGCATAACTATTGACTTAATGTGCATGCATAGGGAATCACAAACCTTAACACGGATATTCTTACTAAATCACAATTACTCACTAACATGACTCACATATTATCATATCCATATCACAAAACTATTGCAAGGAATCACACTTATCATATCCAATGATCTATATGATTTTTTTTATTATATCCCTCTTGAATATTCATCACTTTGGGACCAAATTCATATCTTGTGCAAATTACCATTACTTTCATCAACTCTCAAAAAGATATAAGTGAGGCATGAGAGTACAAATATTTCTTCAAAATTTTAATCTTATCAACTCTCAAAATAATATAAGTGAAGCATGATAGTTTATTTCTTCAAAATTTAGCCACCACCGTGCTCAAAAAGATTTAGGTGAAGCACTAGAGCAACTGCCTAGCTCAAAAAATTTAAGTGAAGCACATAGAGTATTCTAACAAATTATGATTAACGTGTGGCTCTCTCAAAGTAGGTGTGTTCAGCAAGGATGATTGTGACAAACTAAAAAGCAAGCAAATCAAAGACTCATATAATACAAGACGCTCCAAGCAAAACACATATCATGTGACGAATAAAAATATAGCTCCAAGTAAAATTACCGATGGTTGGTAGAAGAAAGAGGGGATGCCTTCCGGGGCATCCCCAAGCTTAGACGCTTGAGTCTTCCTTGAATATTACCTTGGGGTGCCATGGGCATCCCCAAGCTTAGGCTCTTGCCCCTCCTTATTCCTTCATCCATCGTGATCTCACCCAAAACTTGAAAACTTCAATCACACAAAACTCAACAAAACCTTCGTGAGATCCGTTAGTATAACAAAATAAACCACTACTTTAAGTACTGTTGCAAACCCATTCATATTTTCTTTTTGCATTATACCTACTGTATTCTAACTTCTCCATGGCTTATACCCCCGATACAATCCATAGTTTCATCAAAACAAGCAAGCAACACATCAAAAACAGAATCTGTCAAAAACAGAACAGTCTGTAGCAATCTATTTAAAAGACATACTTCTGTAACTCCAAAAATTCTGAAAAATTAGGACAACGTGGGAAATTCATATACCAATACTGTGTAAAAATCACAGATTTTTCTGACGCTACAGTACAGAAACAAAATTCCAGCACTGGACGCAAAACTTTTTGTTTTCCAAACAGCATCAATTATACTATCTTCCAAATCATCCCAAAGGTTTTACTTGGCACAAACACTAATTAAAAACACAAAAACTCAATCATAACAGTAGCATGAAAGTGAAAACACACAATAACAGAAACAAATAATTAAAATTTATTTTATTCATTGGGTTGCCTCCCAACAAGCGCTATTGATTTATGCCCCTAGCTAGGCATAATGCATAGTTTCAAGTATTGTCATCTTTGGTTTCCAATTCCTTAATCACACATCCAGTTTTCCTAGTGGATTTAACATAGAAGTTTCTCATCATCACACTTCTAGGCACAAGATTAAATTTTTTGTTCTTATAGATAGGTTCTTTTATCACTTCAACAAAATTGGGGTGCACGCTAATCATTTTAAGCTCCTCATTTCCCTTGCTAGAAATAGCACCATTGGTTTTAGGAACATTTGTAAATTTGCAATTCTTGCTAGGAGTAGTTTTTTCAATAGTTTTAGCGGAAGAAAAAGTGGAACCCAAATTATTAATAATTTCTTCCAACTTATCAATCCTAGCGGGACCTTGTTCTATCCTTTCATTAATTATCGGTTCTTTCTCTTTTAAGGTTTTCAATGCGATACCCACCTTAGAACCAAATTGAGTGATATGATTATGAAATTTTTTATCTAAAGTCTCAAGATGTTCAATAGTAGGCATTTTACTTTCAATAGCATCTAACCTTTGCATAACATGTTCCAAGGTCAAAGTTGTTTCATTAATAGTGATAGGTGGTGATCCCACTAAATTTCCCATAGCATTAAAAGCATCCGTAGAGGGACACATCAAGAAATTCCCCCCAGTAATAGTATCGAGCACATATCTATACCAAGTAGTAATGCAAACATAAAAATTGCGAAGAAGGATGGTAGAGGATTGCTTACGAGTTGATCTATTATGAGCATCACAAATTCTATACCAAGCATCTTTTAAATTCTCTCCTCCCCTTTGTTTAAAATTAAGCACTTCCTTTTCAGGGGCAATAGTAACGAGCAAAGAACTGGCCATAGCGATAAAACGAGCAAACACACAAAAAGGCAAATGAAAAATATTTTTGTATTTTTGTAAAAACGTTTTAGAAGTGAGGGAGATGAAAACGAGAGGCAAATGCAAATAAAATAAATGCAAGGAGATGAAAGTTTATGCGAAGGTACTTGATAGATGTTGATGATGTCTCCCCGGCAACGGCACCAGAAATTCTTACTGCTACTTGTAGCTTGCATTGGTATTTTCCCCGAAGAGGAAGGGATGATGCAGCACAGTAGAGTAAGTATTTCCCTCAGTTATGAAACATAGGTTATCGAACCAGTAGGAGAAACACACAACACCTCGTTAGCAGCACCTGCACACAAACAACAAATCCTTGCACCAAACGCAAACAAGGGGTTGTCAATCCCTCGGTGGTAAGTTGCAAGATTAAATTGTATATGATAGATGGATAGATTGAAACAAAAATACAAAATAAAATAAATAAAAGAAAATTGCAGCAAGTATTTTTAGGGTTTTAGTAAATGATAAAGATAGACCCGGGGGCCATAGTTTTCACTAGAGGCTTCTCTCATGAAAATAGCATACGGTGGGTAGATAAATTACTGTTGGGCAATTGATAGAAAAGCAAATAATCATGACGATATCCAAGGCAATGATCATGTATATAGGCATCACGTCCAATACAAGTAGACCGACTCCTGCCTGCATCTACTACTATTACTCCACACATCGACCGCTATCCAGCATGCATCTAGTGTATTAAGTCCATAAAAGAACGGAGTAACGCCTTAAGAACGATGACATGATGTAGACAAGATAAACTCACATATGAATAAACCCCATCTTTTTACCCTTAATAGCAATGATACATACGTGTCATGTCCCTTTCTGTCACTGGGATTGAGCACCGCAAGATCGAACCCATTACAAAGCACCTCTTCCCATGGCAAGATAAATCAATCTAGTTGGCCAAACCAAATCAATAGATCGGAGAAGAAATACGAGGCTATAAAAATCATGCGTCAAAGAGTGCAGCAAAGACTCAAATATATTCATGGATAATCTGATCATAAACTCACAATTCATCGGATCCCAACAAACACACCGCAAAAAAGTGATTAGATCGGATAGAACTCCAAGAACATCAAGGAAAACATTGTATTGAAGATCGAAAAGAGAGAAGAAGCCATCTAGCTACTAACTATGGACCCGAAGGTCTGTGGTAAACTACTCACGCATCATCGGAAGGGCATCAAGGTTGATGTAGAGCCCCTCTGTGATCGATTCCCTCTCCGACGGAGTGCCGGAAAAGTCCTCCAGATGGGATCTCTCGAGAATAGAAACTTGCGGCGGTAGAAAAAGTATTTCGTGGACTCCCCTAAGGATTTCTGATTTTTTGGGAATTTATAGTGGAGGAATTAGGTCAAACAGAGCTCTGTGGGCCCCACGAGGTACCAGGGCACGCCTGCCCCCCAGGCGCGCCCTGGTGCCTCATGGGCACTGCCTGGGGCTTCTAGCCTCCTCCTGAAGCGTCTAGTGTTGTATATGTCCAGAAAAAAATCTCCAAAAAGTTTCGTGGCATTTGGACTTTGTTTGGTATTGATATTCTATAAAATAAAAATAGGGCAGAAAACAGCAACTGGCACTGGGAACTAAGTTAATAGGTTAGTCTCCAAAAATGATATATAATTGCTATAAATGTATATAAAAACATCCACGATTGATAATATAACAGCATGGAACAATCAAAAGTTATAGATACGTTGGAGACGTATCAGCTAACAAGCAATCATGTCTTTCGAAATATCAACGCTAAAGAAAGTTATCCCTAGCCCATTATGCTCAATCATTGATCCATTCATGAAACACACTCAAATATTAGCTACACACAATGCACAAGTATGACAATAGTGCTCTCTAGTTGGTGCTTTTTAAGAGAAGATGGAGACTCAAGAAAATAAAAATTGCATAAAAGTAAATAGATAGGCCCTTCACAGAGGGAAGCAGAGATTTGTCAAATGTGCCAGAGCTCAAAGCTTAAATTAGAGAGATAAAAATATTTTGAGCGGCATGCTTTTCCTGTCAACGAAAACAATCGAGAATTCTCAATATTTTCCATGCTAGACACATCATAGGCGGTTCCCAAACAGAAAATAAAGATTATTTCTTTTCCACCATTCTTTCACAATCCATGGCTAGCCGTATCCACGGGTACCCTCCATACCATCACTTTCCAAGGAATTTTGTTGTTATTAATTTTGATTTCATTGTGGGACTGGGCATCCCTATTACCAGCCACTCTCTCGTGCAATGACAAGTGCATAATCACTCATCGTGAGAATAACACACCTAGCATGGAAAATATTGGCCACCCCCTGCCGCTTCATGAGCGGTACGGGCACACAAAACAGAAAATTATTTTGAAAATTAGAGTTGGCACACACAAATTTACTTGGAACGGCATTGAAATACCGCATATAGGTAGATATAGTGGACTCATTTGGCACAACTTGGGTTTAAAGATTTTGGATGCACAAGCAGTATTTCCGCTTAGTACAAAAGAAGGCTAGCAAAAGATTGAGAAGCAACCAACCAAAAAACAAAAACGGTCATAAACATGCATTGAACATAACTAACACCGAATAATGCACCATAAGTAGGATATAATTTCTTTGCATAACTATTGACTTAATGTGCATGCATAGGGAATCACAAACCTTAACACTAATACTCTTACTAAATCACAATTACTCACTAACATGACTCACATATTATCATTTTCATATCGCTAAACTATTGCAAGGAATCACACTTATCATATCCAATGATCTATATGAAAGTTTTTATTATATCCCTCTTGAATATTCATCACTTTGGGACCAAATTCATATCTTGTGCAAATTACCGTTACTATTATCAACTCTCAAAAAGATATAAGTGAAGCATGAGAGTGCAAATATTTCTTCAAAATTTCAATCTTGTCAACTCTCAAAATAATATAAGTGAAGCATGAGAGTTTATTTCTTCAAAACTTTAATCTTATCAACTCTCAAAATAATATAAGTAAAGCATGAGAGTTCATTTCTTCAAAATATAGCCACCACCGTGCTAAAAAAGATTTAAGTGAAGCACTAGAGCAACTGCCTAGCTCAAAAAATTTAAGTGAAGCACATAGAGTATTCTAACAAATCATGATGAACGTGTGGCTCTCTCAAAATAAGTGTGTTCAGCAAGGATGATTGTGACAAACTAAAAAGCAAACAAAGCAAATACTCATATAATACAAGACGCTCCAAGCAAAACACATATCATGTGACGAATAAAAATATAGCTCCAAGTAAAATTACCGATGGTTGGTAGAAGAAAGAGGGGATGCCTTCCGGGGCATCCCCAAGCTTAGACGCTTGAGTCTTCCTTGAATATTACCTTGGGGTGTCTCAGGCATCCCCAAGCTTAGGCTCTTGCTACTCCTTATTCCTTCATCCATCTTGATCTCACCCAAAACTTGAAAACTTCAATCACACAAAACTCAACAAAAGCTTCGTGAGATCCGTTAGTATAACAAAATAAATCACTACTTTAAGTACTGTTGCAAACCCATTCATATTTTATTTTTGCATTATAACTACTGTATTCTAACTTATCCATGGCTTATATCCCCCGATACAATCCATAGTTTCATCAAAACAAGCAAGCAACACATCAAAAACAGAATCTGTCAAAAACAGAACAGTCTGTAGCAATCTATTTAAAAGCTATTGTTCTGTAACTCCAAAAATTCTGAACAATTAGGACAACGTGGGTAATTCATATAAAAATACTGTGTAAAAAATTCATATTTTTCTGACACTCCAGTACAGAAACAAAATTTCAGGACTGGACGCAAAACTTTCTGTTTTCCAAACAGCATCAATTATACTATCTTCCAAATCATCCCAAAGGTTTTACTTGGCACAAACACTAACTAAAAACACAAAAACTCAATCATAACAGTAGAATAAATATGAAAACTAACAATAACAGAAACAAATAATAAAAATTTATTTTATTCATTGGGTTGTCTCCCAACAAGCTCTTACTTTATAGCCATTAAGATAGGCATGAGATTTCAATGATGCTCACATGAAAGATAATAAATGAAACACAAGAGAGCATCATGTAGCATGTGAAAAACACATTTAAGTCTAACATACTTCCTATGCATAGGCATTTTATAGGCAAACAAATTATCTAGACAAGCAAAACCTAGCATATGCAAGGAAGAGGAAAGAAACAATAACAATGTCAACATGAAGAGAGGTAATTTAGTAACATGAAAATTTCTACAACCATATTTTCCTCTCTTATAATAATTACATGTAGGATCATATTCAAATTCAATGATATAACTATCATAAACAATATTCTCTTTATGTTCCACATGCATAAATTTTTTATAATCTTTCAAAATAGTGGGATTATCATCAACGAAAGTCACGACCTCTCCAAACCCACTTTCAATATTATTGCAAGCATTATTATCAATATCATATTCATCATGATGCTAAAATAAATTTTCAAGATCATAAAAAGCATTATCACCCCAATCATGATCATTGCAATAAGTAGTGGACATGACAAAATTATCATCCCCAAGCTTGTGGCTTTGCATATCATTAGCACAATTGACATTAATAGAATTTATAATAACATCATTGTAATCATGATTTTCATTGAAGGAGATATCATGAATCACTTTATAAATTTCTTCTTTCAGCACTTCATCACAATTTTCAGATTCATGATTTTCAAGCAAAACTTCATAGAGGAAATCAAGTGCACTCAACTCACTAGCAATTGGTTCATCATAATTTGGTCTTTGGAAAAGATTAGCAAGTGGATGAGGATCCATATCAATAGATTTTTAGCAAGCGAAGATGCAAGCAAATAGAAGGCACATGGCAACACAAGCAAAGATAACAAACAAGCAAAAAGGCAAATGGAATTTTTTTTTTGTAAAAACTTTTTAGAAGTGGGGGAGATGAAAATGAGAGGCAAATAAAATAAATGCAAGGAGATGAGAGTTTATGCAAAGGTACTTGATAGATGTTGATGATGTCTCCCCGGCAACGGCGCCAGAAATTCTTCCTGCTACATGTGATCTGCGCTGGTTATTCCCTGAAGAGGAAGGGAGATGCAGTACAGTAGAGATAAGTATTTCCCTCAGTTATGAAACCAAGGTTATCAATCCAGTAGGAGAATCACGCAACACCTCGTTAGCAGCACCTGCACACAAAACAACAAATCCTTGCACCCAACGCAAACAAGGGGTTGTCAATCCCTCGGCAGTAAATTGCAAGATTAAATTGTATGTGATAGATAGATAGAAACAAAAATACAAAATAAAATAAATAAGATAAAATTGCAGCAATATTTCTAGGGTTTTAGTATATGATTTAGATAGACCCGGGAGCCATAGTTTTCACTAGAGACTTCTCTCAAGAAAATAGCATACGGTGGGTAGACAAATTACTGTTGGGCAATTGATAGAAAAGAAAATAATCATGACGATATCGAAGGCAATGATCATGTATATAGGCATCACGTCCAATACAAGTAGACCAAATCCTTCCTGCATCTACTACTATTACTCCACACATCGACCGCTATCCAGCATGCATCTAGTGTATTAAGTCCATAAAGAACGGAGTAACACCTTAAGAACGATGACATGATGTAGACAAGATAAACTCACGTATGAATAAACCCCATCTTTTTACCCTTAATAGCAACGATACATACGTGTCATGTCCCTTTCTGTCACTGGGATTGAGCACCGCAAGATCGAACCCATTACAAAGCACCTCTTCCCAAGGCAAGATAAATCAATCTAGTTGGCCAAACCAAATCAATAGATCGGAGAAGAAATACGAGGCTATAATAATCATGCATAAAAGAGTGCAGAAAAGACTCAAATAATATTCATGGATAATCTGATCATAAACTCACAATTCATCGGATCCCAACAAACACACCGCAAAAAGTGATTACATCAGATAGAACTCCAAGAACATCGAGGAGAACATTGTATTGAAGATCAAAAAGAGAGAAGAAGCCATCTAGCTACTAACTATGGACCCGAAGGTCCGTGGTAAACTACTCACGCATCATCGGAAGGGCAGCAAGGTTGATGTAGAGCCCCTCCGTGATCAATTCCCCCTCCGGCAGAGTACCGGAGAAGGCCTCCAGATGGTATCTCTCGAGAACAGAAACTTGCGATGGCGGAAAAAGTATTTCGTGGACTCCCCTGAGGGTTTCTGATTTTTTAGGAATTTATAGTGGAGGTATTAGGTCAAACGGAGCTCTGTGGGCCCCACGAGGTACCAGGGCGCGCCTATCCCCCAGGCACGCCCTGGTGCCTCGTGGGCACCCCCTGGGGCTTCTGGCCTCCTCCCGAAGCTTCTAGTGTTGTATATGTCCAGAAAAAAATCTCCAAAAAGGTTCGTGACACTTGGACTTCGTTTGGTATTGATTTTCTGTAAAACAAAAAACAAGCAGAAAGCAGCAACTGGCACTGGGCACTAAGTTAATAGGTTAGTCCCAAAAAATGATATATAATTTCTGTAAATGCATATAAAAACATCCAAGATTGATAATATAACAGCATGGAACAATAAAAAATTATAGATACGTTGGAGACATATCACATCCTCAGACGTGCCGAAGTCCCTCAGCGTGGGCACATCGTCCGTTGCGTCAGTGCGGAGTTGTCTACTACACAACTTATTCTTGTATACTCGTGTTGGGCCTCCAAGCGCAGAGTTTTGTAGGACAGTAGCAATTTCCCCTCAAGTGGATGACCTAAGGTTTATCAATCCATGGGAGGTGTAGGATGAAGATGGTCTCTCTCAAACAACCCTGCAATCAAATACAAGAAATCTCTTGTGTCCCCAACACACCCAATACAATGGTAAATTGTATAGGTGCACTAGTATGGTGAAGAAATGGTGATACAAGCGTAGTATGGATAGTAGATATAGGTTTTTGTAATCTGAAAATAAAAAATCAGCAAGGTAGCAGGTGATAAAATGGAGCACAAACGGTATTGCAATGCTTAGAAACAAGGCCTAGGGTTCATACTTTCGATAGTGCAATATCTCAACTGTGCTAACATAGTTGAATCATATAACAATCCCTCAACGTGCGACAAAGAATCACTCCAAAGTTCTTATCTAGCGGAGAACATAAGATGAAATTGTTTGTAGGGTACGAAACCACCTCAAAGTTATCCTTTTCGATCGATCTATTGAGCTATTCCTCTAAGTGTCACGAACAGCCCTAGAGTTCGTACTAAAATAACATCATATGATATGCATCAACCAACTCTAATGTCACCTAGATACTCCAATGTCACCACAAGTATCCGTGAGTCAATTATACGATACGCATCAAACTACTTCAGATTCATAATATTCAATCCAACACAAAGAACTTCAAAGAGTGCCCCAAGATTTCTACTAGAGAAAGTAGGACGAAAACATGCATCAGCTCCTATGCATAGATTAACCCAATGTCACCTCGGGAATCCGCGAGTTGAGTGCCAAAACATACATCAAGTGAATCAATATAATACCCCATTGTCACTACAGGTATCCATATGCAAGGCATACATCAAGTGTTCTCAAATCCAACAAGTATTCAATCCGATAATAGTGAAACCTCAAAGGTAAAAACTCAATTCATCACAACAAGATAGAGAGGGAAAAACACAATATGATCCAACTATATTAACAAAGCTCACGGTACATCAAGATTGTGCGAAATCAAGAACACGAGAGAGAGAGAGATCAAACACATAGCTACTTGTACATACCCTCAGCCCCGAGGGTGAACTACTCCCTCCTCGTCATGGAGACCGCCGGGATGATGAAGATGGCCTCCGGTGATGATTCCCCCCTCCGGCAGGGTGCCAGAAAAGGGCTGTAGATGAGATCGTGGAGGTACAGAGGCTTGCGGTGGCGGAGTCGAAGTTATAGGGTTATTTCTGGGGGTTTTGGTATTTATAAGAATTTTTGGCGTTGGAATCATGCAAAGAGGGGCCACAGGGGGCCCACGAGGCACCAGGGCGCGGCCACCCCCTGGGCGCACCCTGGTGGCTTGTGGGGCCCCTATGGGTCTTCTGGTACTCTCCCGAAGCTTCCTGGGTCCCTTTCCTTCCAGAAAAAAGTTTCGCTGCATTTGGACTTCGTTTGATATGGATTTTTTGGAAAACCAAAAACAAGCAAAAAATATCAACTGGCACTGGGCACAAGGTCAATATGTTAGTCCATGAAAATCATATAAAATCCATATAAAAGTGCACCAAAATCATACAAAACTATAATAAACATGGCATGAATACTTCATAAATTATAGATACGTTGGAGATGTATCAGCATCCCCAAGCTTAATTCCTGCTCGTCCTAAAGTAGGTAAATGATAAAAGAAATAATTTATGAAGTGTGAATGCTAGCATAGTGCATAAGTTTGATCAATAATAATTGCAATCACTTTTTCTAGCATCAATATATATCATAAATAGTAGCTCATCTCATAAAACTTCTCATGATCAAGTAGCAAGCTATTCACATGTTTAAATTATAGACCATAAACTTTCTTGAAAACCAACAAACTATGTTCTCAATCATCAAACACTTGCAATTCATCTTATTTTTAGGAAGGGTCTATGTAAGAGCTTTGATTTAGCAAATTCCACATACTCAACTATCATATAGTCTTCCATGATTGCTGACACTCAAAGCATATTTTTAGAACAAATCATTTCAGTCAAACACATAGGAAGATAGGGGCTTAATGTTTTGCCTCCCAACTTATTTATCTCATGGATAATGTCAACAATAATAACTCATGATCATCTATATTCAATGGGGTATATGTGCCTGGATCTTTCCCCACCACATGATGCTAGCCAACTAAAGAATAATTTAGGTTGAAATGAGAATGAATACTTATTGACTCTTGCATAAAAGTAAATACATAAAGTAAAAGATATACCCTTCGCAGAGGGAAGCAGAGGTTGTCATGCACTTTTTATTTTTGGATCTGCAAGCTCTTAATGCAAAGGAATGTCACGTTATATTGCCCCTTGTGATAGCAACCTTTATTATGCAGTCCGTCGCTTTTATTTCTTTACCATCACAAGTTCATACAACGCTTATTTTCCCTTGCAATAAAAGATCATACATATTTTAGGAGCAATTTTTATTGCTTTTTGCACCGATGACAACTTACTTGAAGGATCTTATTCAATCCATAGGTAGATATGGTGGACACTCATGGCAAGAAACTAGGTTTAATGGTTTTTGGATGCACAAGTAGTATCTCTACTTAGTACGAATATTTGGCTAGCAAAAGATAGGGGGCAAGCACCACATGTTAGAGGATCCAAAACAATATAACTTCTATGTGAATATAAGCAAACACAACCCATTAGGTTGTCTTCCTTGTCCAACATCAACTACTTGATCAAGGTTGAAAATAATTAATGGGGGCTCACAATCATAGAAGATGTCCAAGATAGTATATTTATATGTGAAATCTCTCTTCCCTCAAAATTCTTTCATGAATTGTTCAAGTGACCAATGCTGTGTTTGCTAACTTTCAATAAATTTTACCACTTTGTGACGCCCCCGACTCGACCGTGCACTAATCATACACGCAAATGTACACGATCGAGATCAGAGACTCACGGGAAGATATCACAACACAACTCTAAACTCAAATTTAAACATAAATCATCATATTACAAACCAGGGGTCACGAGGACCCGAATACATAAGTCATACAACCATAATATCTGAGTACAGACATAGTTAGTCAAATCTGCCTTAAGAAGGCTAGCATAAACAGCGACTCTAGATCGAAAAGGCGTAGGCCTCCTGCCTGGGAGCCTCTGAACTACTCCTGGTCGGCTGGCTCAACCCAGTAGTACGTGCCTCTGGGACGTTCCTGGTAGTGAGCTCCCGCGGTGGCGTCTGGCTCCTGGGCTCTGTCGTCTGATCACATCGTTCAGGTATGGGGAAAAAGGGAAGCAAAGCAACCGTGAGTACTCATCCAAAGTACACGTAAGACTTACATCAGAACTATTCTATTTATGCATTGGTATCAAGTGATGAGGCTATATCTATGGACTATATAGCAGAAATGCCAGAATAGCAAGAAAGGCCTAGCCTATCGAAGACTAGCATCTTCAGGGTCTTATAGCATAAGAAGAGTGCAGATTAGCATCTTATAAATTTAACAAACATGTTGAAGCAAAGCCCAGAAATCTTTCCTCGACTCCTTGCGAGAAAGCGATCCCGGAGCTTACAATTAATTAACATGTATCCAGTTCAAGTAGTAGTAGATCGGGATACAACACTGAGCGTCTTGTTACCATGGACACGGCTATTCGAATAGATAACTTCCCTGCAGGGGTGCACTTGTTACCCAGCATGCTCGATTACATCTGGCCGGATACACTTGCTGGGTAATGCCCGGCCTCGGGTAATCGACATGACGTAGTCCTACCTAGGCTCAGCAGAGAGGTCAACACGCCGGTCTACATCCTAAGTGCGAAGAGATCTTGGGCCCATCACCCTTTTCACTCCTGCACGTTGCGTGGCTGGTCGGGGCCCAGGCGCGACACTGTATACACAAGTGACGTAACCAGCCCACCCCAACAATCAGGTCGCATTTTTGAACTGTGACATCTGAAGAGCTTTCGGGAGAAAACAACGGCGTAGAGGGTCCCATAAACCATTATCCCACGTGGTGGTAGTGCGTATCGGGCCAACGACCCACTCAGATAAAATACCCAAATCCGTTAGGCGTATTTAGTAACTCGCAGAGGCGATCAGACTACCTGTCGCTCCAACTTGGTAACACACGGATGTCGATCAGGGTGGTCTCCGCCTGCCCTGTCGTTCCGCCACATTATCTCTCGCGGGTGCCCTCCTGGCAAACCCGACTTCACATTTTCCCCGCGGGTACCCCTCGGGGTCGACCAGCCTCTGTGTGTCCAAAGTATCGAGAAGGAATCCGAGGAATCACCCTCGATGGATTCCCACTCGAGGAGTTGCACGACGGAAGCTTTATCGGAAGTGATGAAAGAGGAATCACCCTCGGTAACACACAACCGAATAGCTATTCTACAGAGGCATCATCGGAAGTGAGATAAGAGGATTCACCCTCGGCACTCGATGCCAGCTCTACAAGGACGAGCAACTTAGGGGGTGTGCGGTGTTGTGCTGTTCTCAGCCCGTTCGATCACATCGATCGGGGCACCAGTACTAAAGCGGGGCAACTACAGCTAGGAAGAGGGGCCACAGATGGTTTACCATCCAACCTATACTAATCAATTTGGATAACAAGCAGGTATCAATAACAGGTTACACGGACAGGCTATGAATCAGAATAGGATAAAGCAAAACAGTAGCAATATCTAATGCAAGCAGGAGGGAGAAGGAATAGGTGATATAGGCATGCGTCAAGGGGGGTCCTGGCGTCGGGAGCGTGGTCGTACTCAGCTGCGTCGGCGGCGGTCCCGGCGTCTATCGGGAGAGCAGGAGGGGGAAGAAACAATAAATTCACAGCAATAATGCAACAGCGATGCATGACATGCCTAAATGATATGCAGATGTGATATATCGCCTATATAATTGATTCACAGCAATAGTCAGGCACTATTCATTTATTGAAATCGAGCAAAAAGTTCCATGTTCACCTAGATAGGAGTGATGGTCAAGCATTTTGACCACATATTCGGATTCTTCATATTTTTCTGATCATTTTTCATATATAAATTATTTTCATCCGAGTTACGGTTTAATTTATATGATTTTTCAAAGTTTTAAGCATTTTCTTGAATTTCTGGATTTAATTATATTTCGAAAATTATTTAAAATAAAATACTACGGGTACCCAGAAACGCACCCAGCTGACCAGCACAGTGGTTGACCAGTGGGCCCGTTGACTGGGTCAGCGGTCAGCCCACAAAGGCTGACATGTGAGGCCAGCCTGCTGAGTCAGCAGCCGACTTAGCAGAGCGTATCCACTAGAACAGTGGCTGGCCCCACCTGTCGGTGACAGTGGAGTTAATCCGGTTTTAATTTTAACTAAACAGTGATTAATCGGAGGTGGGCCCTACTGTCAGTGGTTATTAGATTAATTCAAATTAGTGTTTAGTTTAATCCGACTTAATTAGCAAACGGGGCCCACCAGTCAGTCTCATAGGGTCTCGGGTTAGCGGTTAATCACGCGGCCACGTCAGCTCGCCGGCGGCTAGTCGCCAGCGACCATATCCATGGTGGCACGGCTCGGGTGGCGCCGGAAAATGTGCTCCGGCCATCGTTTTGCGCACACGAGGTGGCGTTCGAAAGCGGAGATTGAACCGCATCGATCTGTGGCGGTCTTGCGGTCGGAGGGGCCCTACGGCGATGGCGGCGAGCTCGGGAACTTCGCTGGAGTTCGGCCGCGTCCGGATCGGCCGTTGTAGGGCATTAGGAGGCGAGCGAGTGGGCGCATTGGGCTCGCGCAAATGCACTGAGCATGAAGCCGTGCTCGTTTGAGCATGACGACAAGGGGGTTCACGGTGACGAGCTCGCCGGCGGCGTGGAGTTCGGCCATCTCTAATGCGGCATCTACGGTGATGGAAACGCGCGGGAGAGAGAGGGGAAAGTCGCGCGGGCTCACCGGGACCTGCAGATGTGCAATAGCGGGCTCGGAGGAGGCGCGAGGTAGCTGGATTCGTCGCCGGAGCTGCGGTGGCCGAAGGTTGAAGATGAGCTCGAGGAGCTCAATGCAGGGGCTCCCGGCTCCGATGGCTTGCACAGGGCGACATAGAGGAGGGCGGCGATGCTTCACGACATCTCGGCGAGGCTAGGCGGTGGCGGAGACCGCGGGATCAACGGCGACGGCAGAGGAAACTTTTGGGCGCGAGAGGGAGAGGTCAAGCGAGCGAGAGGGAGAGGGAGAAGTGGGCGCTAGGGTTTGCGGGGAGCGAGAGGCGCGCGGGGAGGACCTTATCCACTCGAGGGAGGCAGTGGATGGTCGACAGCGAGGCGATCGGCGTCGGATGCACGTGAGCGTCGACACGCAGGCGGGAGGAGGACGACGACCGGCTGGGCTGGGCCTGGCCGCACTGTGCACTCAAGGCCCAGTGCGCCAGTAAGCCTTTGCTCGTTTCCCCTTTTTTTTTTTTTTCTATTTCTGCTTTTATTTCTATTTTGGAAATTATTCGGCCACTAAATGAGTTTTATAAATTGTGTGACTTGGTTCAAATATTACAATGCAATATTACCTACCACCAGAAATTGGTTTGGGGAAATTATGATTTCATTTGCAATTCTATTAAATAAAATGGTATTAAAAGGCTGCTGTTTGCTACTGTTTTGAGATGATAGTCACTTAATGAATTTAGGTGATGTTGTTTTCCTGAACATAATTAGTTATGAATTATTTGCTATTCAATGAACATTTTTATTTCCAATTTGGAACAACTTTTATTTTCACTTTAAATTTGAATTCCAACTGAGTTGGAATTTGAAATGAGATATGATGCAAATGATGATCAAGACTAGTTAATCATGCTGACTTGGCATTATCAAAAGGTGATCACTGTAGCTATTACATGGGGATGTTACAATTCTCCTCCTCTAAAAGAAATTCTTGTCCCGAGAATTAGGAGGTAGGCTGAAAGAAGGCGGGGTATTCTTCACGAAGACGATCCTCGCGTTCCCAAGTGGCTTCATCTTCAGAATGATTCGACCACTGAACTTTGAGAAACTTGATCGACTTCTGACAGGTTCATCGTTCAGCTTGATCAAGAATGCGAATCGGATACTCTGGATAAGATAGATCTTCTCGCAATTCAAGCATTTCAGGATCCACTGCTCGGATAGGATCCTTGAAGCAGCATCGGAGTTGTGATACATGAAAGACATCATGCACTTGAGAAAGATTCGGCGGCAATTGCAACTGATATGCCACTTCTCCTCGGCGGGCGAGAATACGGAACGGGCCAATGTAGCGAGGAGCTAACTTGCCCTTGATTCCGAATCGATGAGTGCCCTTCATCGGAGTGACATGAAGGTAAGCTTGCTCGCCAGGCTGATAGACCATTACCTTGTGCTTTCAGTCATAGTTGCTCTTTTGACGAGACTGAGCAGCTTTCAAATGTTCTCGGACAATGCGGACTTGTTCTTCAGCTTGTTGAATAATGTCCGGACCAACGAGTGATCGTTCCCCAGTTTCTGACCAATTCAGAGGGGTTCGACACTTACGTCCATAGAGAACTTCAAAGGGTGCCATCTTTGGAAATCACGTGACCAAGATAAGTCACTTCAGATAACCAGAATTCACACTTCGAGTATTTGGCATATAGCTGGTGTTCTCAAAGTTTCTCCAATACAAGCCGAAGATGTACGGCGTGTTCTTCTTCGTTCTTGGAAAATATAAGGATATCATCCAAATAAACCACGACGAATTTGTCGAGGTAGTCCATGAAGATATAGTTCATCAATCGAGAGAAGGTTGCTAGAGCATTAGTTAATCCGAAGGACATGACGGTGTACTCGTATGATCCATAGCGAGTAACGAAAGCGGTCTTCGGAATATCCTCCTTACAAACTCGGATCTGATGATAACCCAACCTTAAGTCGAGTTTAGAGAACGCAGAGGATCCAGCAAGCTGATCATAAAGATCGTTGATCCGGGGAAGTGGATATTTGTTCTGGATTGTTGCTTGGTTAATGGGCCGATAGTCCTGGACCAATCGGTTCGTTCCATCCTTCTTCTTAACAAAGAGAGAAGGTGCTCCCCAGGCAGAGGAACTTGGACAAATGAAACCCTTTTTAAGTGACTTGTCGATTTCTTCCTTAAGCTCGAGAAGTTCATGTGGAGGCATTTTATAAGGACGCTTCGCAATAGGGGTAGTGCCAGGTTTCAAGTTGATGACGAACTCGATAGCTCTAACCGGGGGTATTCCTGGAAGCTCTTCTGGAAAGACGTCCGGAAAATCGCGAACGACTGGAATGTTCTCAATTTCCTCAACAGGTGAGGCGTTCAAAGCATTCAGAGCATATATCTGAGCTTCGGCATTCTGGGTAATTCGGGCGGTGTAGTTCACTATCTCATCGGAGGGATGAAGAAGTTGAACGACTTTGGTAGCACAATTGATCGAAGCAATGTGAGCTTTCAACCAATCCATTCCCAGAATGAGGTCCATGGTGGAAGATTTCAGGATGATGGGTGAAACAAGGAATTCCAATCCTTCGATTTCAACAGGGACATTGTGTGCTATCACAGAGGTACGACAGTGGCCTCCAGGGGTGCGAACAATCTTTTGTAGGTTCATGTTTTCAAATGCAATGTCATGTGATAATGCAAATGCTTCTGACATGAATGAATGCGATGCTCCTGAATCAAATAAAACAAAAGCGGGTACTGAGTTAACGAGAAGGGTACCCATCACAGTAGCAGGTTGATCCTGAACTTCTTCAATATCAATGTTGTAAGCATGTCCACGACCATAAGCAGAAGACCCAGTATTATAGTTGCGGGTCTGATTGTTGCCATGACCATTGCCATGGCCATTGCGTGGAAAAGCCAATTGATTCTGATTCTGGCGGCAGTCCTTGGCAAGGTGACCTAGTTTGCGACACTTTAAACACAGACCATCTTTAGGACGAAGAGGAGCATCACGTGGTGGAGCAGCTTGAACTCTCGGCTGCCTCGGTGGTGGAGGTGGCAAACGAGGTGCAGCATAGGAGGGCCTTGGCGCAGGGGCAGTTGGACGGCACATGCTGTTGGGAATCCAGATCTTACGCCTTTGTCCTGAGCTCGAAGATGAGCCAATGTCACGATGGCGCTTCTGTGACTCCTTGTGCTCCATTTGAGCGGTCTCCACCAGAATAGCCTTGTTCATGAGGGTGGCAAAGTCGGTGAAGTCTTGAGCAGCAAGTGCAAGCTTGAGGTCTGGGTGGAGTCCACTACGAAATTTCTCCTGTCTATGAGCATCAGTTGGAATGTCCTCTTTAGCATAGCGGGACAGGTTAAGGAACTCCCGTTGATAAGCTTCGACAGACTTATTGCCCTGAGTGAGGTTACGAAACTCTATCTTCTTCCGATCCATGATTCCCTGAGGAATGTAACGAGCATGGAAGGCAGTCTGAAACTCGACCCAGGTAATGACTGTCCCCTCAGGCAGTGAACGCCTATGGGTGGACCACCATTGAGCAGCGGGTCCTTTCAGGAAGTAGGATGCGAAGGTGACAAGGTTGGCAGGGGCGACATCGGCAGATTCCATCTCGAAGGCGATGTCGCGAAGCCATTCATCAGCATCCAGTGGCTGTTCAGAGTTGCAGAAAATAGTGGGGTTGAGACGCACAAACTTCTGCAGAGTTATTGAAGCAGGGTTCTGATTCTGATTGTTTTGGTGCGGAAACTGGGCCATGATGCCTTGTATGAATTGACGGTTCACTTCGAATTGCTGCATCATAGCTGCCATATAATCTGGCGGTGGTGGCTGTTCAGGAGCACGACCACGACCACAACCACCTAGTCTAACCATGCTGCTAAAATTTAACAGGCGGCAGTTTAGTAAAAGCAACTGCAAGTGTTTAGCGTCAAACATGATGTAACACGACAATAAATAAGTAGTGCAATAGATACATAATAGTAGTCACTTAAGACATACAGATCCATACACAGAGTCGGTTACACGCGAACAGCATAACGTCATAAAATTAAACAACTAGACATACTAGGCGGCACGCAGGCACGCTGTGAGGAATACACAACGAGACATAGCAAAGGCTACATCAACATCGGGGAAAACCACTGAAACGGGGTAACTGCAAGTGCGGACGATGAGTATCCGTGGCAGAAAAGTCCTGCTCTCCGTGTGCACTCTGATGCAGAACCCGGTCTCGAACTGGAAGAAGAGGTCCACGTGCAGGAATGTGACCTCCAACAGCAGGCCAATCGATACCTGCCGGCATCTGAGTCCTGCACAGGTAAAGGATATACTCTGGATGTATCCCTGCACGAACAGCTGGCAGCAACTGTGTCATAGCATCATAGAGACATGCTCGAGTGGTAAACAACTCGACAGCAAGAGCCCGGGCAGTGCGATCCAGAGCCTGAGTGCACTGAATCAAAACATGCGGGTCATATCAACGTCGCTCGTAAGGGGCACAGATAGCTGCATAGTATCCGGTAGCATCTCCAGCAGGGGCATACGGGATGTATCGAAACTCTGAGTCATCCAAGCAACTATGCTCTCCACGGAGAGGTGCGACAACAGAATAGGCAGCATCATGGACTGCCATCTCAATCGTCGCGCCGATACCGTGAAAAAGGTGCAACTCAGTGTCGGAGTTGTCTCGCTGATCAAAGATATGAAGATCAGCATGGTACTACTCCTGGTTGAACTCGCGGTAATCCTCATAAACCATGTACTCTGGGTACCAGCGGTAGCCCAGTCTGGTCAGGAGGGCGATCAGGATAGTTGGAAAACCAGGCGTATCACGAGCCCAGGTGCGAAGCACAAGCTGTGTCACAGGACGCGGCGGAAACAAGCGATCCATCTGAAATAGAGGAAATTCAGGATTGTCAAATGACAGTGTGAGAAGTATAATATAACTTGGAGAGAAGGTTAAACAAACCAATGTAAAAGAAAATGTGATTTTCAGATTAATCAGATCAATGTGAAGGGACAAGTGCAGATAATCCAGCTCTCCGGGTGGACGTGAATACGAGAACCTAGTGTCGGAGTTAGTAAAATCATTTAACCCGAAAAGAAGAGAATTCAGAGTCCCAGAGTAAGGAAGAGGAATAAAAGATCCTAATACCACCCATCTGGCGACGTGGGCCCGTAAGGCACACAACCATGTTAGTAAAATGGTTTTTCGGAAGACTAGACTCAACTTCGACCAAGGAATTGGAAGGGGGCTTCCTACAGGTAGTCGGCTCTGATACCAACTTGTGACGCCCCCGACTCGACCGTGCACTAATCATACACGCAAATGTACATGATCGAGATCAGAGACTCACGGGAAGATATCACAACACAACTCTAAACTCAAATTTAAACATAAATCATCATATTAGAAACCAGGGGTCACGAGGACCTGAATACATAAGTCATACAACCATAATATCTGAGTATAGACATAGTTAGTCAAATCTGCCTTAAGAAGTCTAGCACAAACAGCGACTCTAGATCGAAAAGGCGCAGGCCTCCTGCCTGGGAGCCTCCGAACTACTCCTGGTCGGCTGGCTCAACCCAGTAGTACGTGCCTCCGGGACTCTCGTGGTAGTGAGCTCCTGCGGTGGCGTCTGGCTCCTGGGCTCCATCGTTTGATCACATCGTTCAGGTATGGGGAAAAAGGGAAGCAAAGCAACTGTGAGTACTCATCCAAAGTACTCGCAAGACTTATATCAGAACTATTCTAATTATCCATTGGTATCAAGTGATGAGGCTGTATCTGTGGACTATATAGCAGAAATGTCAGAATTGTCGTGGGAATGTGTCTGACAGTAGATGGTAGGGGTACGAATGGAGAGGGCAGAGCCTTAGCTACGGCGAGGGTGTACACATAGTATGTATGAGTTCAGGCCTCACTCGGAAGTGATAACAGTCCTACGTCTCAGGTGCTCCGGGGAGCTCTACTCTGTCGAGTGAAATATGTGTGTTGTGGTACAACGGATTGCGAACCCTTGTGCCAGTGGGGAGGGGTGGCTTATATAGAGTGCGCTGCCCCTCATAACGTCTGACATTAAGGAGATTAATTGTAGGTTATAAAGTCGGGAACGTTACTGGTAACGTATACAGTAAATGCTAGTTAAGGCGATCGTAACGCCCGACCGTTGGCCTCTCGGGAGAGCTTCTTGGTCTTCTGTGGTCGAGTGGTTGGTGACTCCTCCGAGTGAGAGTTAACCGTCGAGTGAGGGGGGGCTTCCGAGTGAACCTTCGTCGAGTGACTCATATGACTTGGCTAGTTCAGTCGGAGCCTTCCTTGTAGTCTTGTAGATCTTGAATGAGGTGCCCTTAGGTGGGGTATGTAGGACAGGCCTAATACCCTACCCTAGGTACGTATCCTCGTCATTAGCCCCCGAATGAATCAGGGTTCGAGTGGAGAAGGTACAGTGCAGGTTCTATCGAACTCCATGTCCCGAGTGAACTTTGGGATCTTACCGATACCTGCGTCGACTGGAACTTCCAACGCATGCCTTGATCTATTCAGCTTGCCTGTTTCTCCGAGTGAATTTAGACGCAAGCTCGCGTCCGAGTGATCAATAGGATCTTCAGATGTGCGGGACGCTCTGTTCGGCCCGGATTTCGCGGGATTCGAACTTTACGGGGAAGGCGCGCACAGCGGGGATGACGTAACTGCCGGGGCAGCGGCTCCTCGATCCTCACGCCGACTTTATCGCCACATATCATGCTTCCACCGTTAGTGGGATGCACAGGGATGCGGTGGCCCCACGCATCAGCGACTCGACTCGGCGGGAATAAAAGGCGAGCGGGGAGGGAAATTTTGCACAGTGCGCTCATTCTCCCCCCATCTCTCTCGCTTCTTTCACTCCACCGCCGCGCCGCCCAGATCGGATTCGCCTGCTATAGACCATGGCGCCGAAGAAGACGAACAAAGGGAAGAAGACCTCGACCGCTCGGGCCACCGTGCCGCCTAGGTGGATTCAGGGTGACTTCCTGCCGTCAACTTTGAAGGCGCAGGATGTGGAGGACCTCATCGACGACGGCCTCGTCGCGAGGGATTCGTGGAGGTTGCCGGGGGACGAAGCGGAGCCGCAGCCACGCGAAGGCGAGAGGGTCCTCCTGACGACCCATCTGGAGCGAGGTTTCTCTCTGCCACCACACCCCTTCTTCCGTAACTTTCTGAACTTTTTTTTCTCTGTTCGGCCATCACTCGAATCGGGCAGACCTTTCCGAATGGATACCTTTCCAGTGGGAGCACGCATAGTGCACCCACTGGGTGTAGTCCCCAAGACTGTTGTCGACTGCGTGCAGTCGGCAGGAGTCTTAGAACTTTTGTCTTGGAGTCTGTATTCCCATCGACTGAACTGTTTTTGTTGTTTGATCTTCAGAAGGCTTGCGAGCTCGGCACTCGGTATGCTGATCTGGAGAAGGAAAAAACCAAGCTGGAACTGGACTTGGAGCTGGCCAGGAGAGATCTAGAGCGCGTGCAAGCTGAACTCAGAGCTTCAGGAGGTAAATTTTGTTAACCGAGTACTTCATTACTTGTTTCTTCCATCCTTGAACCGAGTGACTCCACTCGAGCAGACGTGCGTAATGAAAACCGTCGACTCCAAGCGCGTCTCAACAATGCTATTTCCTTAGATACAATGAAGAAAGCGCTGGAGGACAAGGATCAGGCACTCGCCGACGCCCAGAGGACAGCAAGGGAAAAGACCGAAGCCGCTGAGAGGAAGCTTGCCGCAGCCAAGACCATGGAGGAGGAGAATGCCAATCTGAAACAAGAGCGGGCCGACTGGAGCAAGAAGCTTGAGCACGCCATCAAGAGGACCAAGGGCTTGGAGGCTTTCATAGGGGATTACGCCCAGAAAATGTACTCTCTGCTTGGAGGTAACTTCTATCAGTCGAGTGAACTCTGTCGATTCTGATTCCATCCGGTCGAGTGAATCCTGCATTATGACTAATCTCTTCATCTTCTTCATGTAGAATTCTGCAAGGACTTCGAGAAGGAGACCGAGGCCATCGAGCCCGGTCTGGACCCTTCTAAGTCACCTGTCGGGGATGCTGTAGCGATGAACATGCTCCGACTCGAAGCCCGGCTCGACAGCGTCAAGGAGTACGTCGCTCGACTGCGGAGTGCAATGGCGCAGATTGACAAGGAGCTGTGGCCGGAAGATTCCCTGCGGGCTGATCTCGAGTCAATGATGGCTCGGCTTGAGGCGCTCCCTGACCGAGTGCAAGCATGGAAGAAATTTGCAGCTCGCTGTGGTGCCGACATTGCCCTTTCACTCATCCGCGTCCATTGCAAGGAAGTGAAGGAAGACAAGCTGAAGGCGCTCCAGGTGGCCAACACAAAGAAGCTCCAATTCCAGGATTTCATGGAGACTTTTATCGAGGCTGCCACTTGGATCGCTGACGGGATCGACCTCAGCACCTTCGTCGAGCCCGCGAGTCCTCCGGACGCTTGAACAAACTTGCTGGTGATCGCCAAAAAACTTTAATTTGCCTCGGTATGCCTAGTGAAGGTGTACTGTTAAAACTTCTTTCGGGTCTTGGGCCCGAGTACTTTCGTCGTCTGCATGGGCACTTTTATCCATGCTGAATACTTCTGGGTTTATCTGAATTTGATTTGCTTTTCAGCCTTTTGCTTGATTTGCTCTCGAGTAGATCGGGTCTTGTCGAGTGGTTTCTGGTCCAGTGGGGGCACGCATAGTGCACCCACTGGGTGTAGCCCCGAGACCGCTGTCGAATGGCGGCAACATCGGCGGGGGTCTTAAATTTGTTTGCTTGGTTTTGGACTTAGGCGAAAGCTGGTTCCGCGGCTAAGCCCTCCGAGTGCGAGGATTACTCGATACTCGGAATATTTGTAACTTAGGCGATATGGAATCGCGGCTAAGTTTCGAGTGAAATTATTCACTCGACGAGGTATTTGAACTTAGGCGACACAGAGTCGCAGCTAAGCCCCCGAGTGTGAGGATCGCCCATCACTCGGAGTGGTTTTGTAACTTAGGTGATACGGAATCGCAGCTAAGCTTCCGAGTGGAGTTATTCACTCGGAGCGGTGTTGAACTTAGGCGACACGTAGTCGCGTCTAAGTCCCCGAGTGTGAGGATCGCTCATCACTCGGAGTGTTTTCGACTTAGGCGATACGGAATCGCAGCTAAGCCTCCGAGTGAAGTTATTCACTCGGAGCGGTATTGAACTTAGGCGACACGTAGTCGCATCTAAGCCCCCGAGTGAGAGGATTGCTCGTCACTTGGAGTAGTTTTTGACTTAGGCGATGCAGAATCGTGGCTAAGCCTCCGAGTGAAGTTATTCACTCGGAGCGGGTTTGAACTTAGGTGACACGTAGTCGCATCTAAGCCCCCGAGTGAGAGGATCGCTCGTCACTCGGAGTAGTTTTTTGACTTAGGCGACGCGGAATCGCGGCTAAGCCTTCGAGTGAAATTATCCACTCGGAGTGGTATTGAACTTAGGCGACACGTAGTCGCATCTAAGCCCCCCGAGTGAGAGGATCGCTCGTCACTCGGAGTAGTTTTTTGACTTAGGCGATGCGGAATCGCGGCTAAGCCTTTGAGTGAAATTATCCACTCGGAGTGGTATTGAACTTAGGCGACACGTAGTCGCATCTAAGTCCCCGAGTGAGAGGATCGCTCATCACTCGGAGTAGTTTTTGACTTAGGCGATGCGGAATTGCGGTTAAGCCTCCAAGTGAAATTATCCACTCGGAGTGGTATTGAACTTAGGCGACCCGTAGTCGCATCTAAGCCCCCGAGTGAGAGGATCGCTCGTCACTCGGAGTAGTTTTTGACTTAGGCGATGCGGAATCGCGGCTAAGCCTCCGAGTGAAATTATCCACTCGGAGTGGTATTGAACTTAGGCGACACGTAGTCGCATCTAAGCCCCCGAGTGAGAGGATCGCTCGTCACTCGGAGTAGTTTTTGACTTAGGCGATGCGGAATCACGGCTAAGCCGCCGAATGAAGTTATCCACTCGGAGTAATATTGAACTTAGGCGACACGTAGTCGCATCTAAGCCGCCGAGTGAGAGGATCGCTCGTCACTCGGAGTAGTTTTTGACTTAGGCGATGCGGAATCGCGGCTAAGCCGCCGAGTGAAGGTATTCACTCGGAGTGTTGTTGAACTTAGGCGACATGTAGTCGCATCTAAGCCCCCGAGTGTGAGGATCGCCCATCACTCAGAGTAGTTTTTGACTTAGGCGATGCGGAATCGTGGCTAAGCCGCCGAGTGAAGTTATTCACTCAGAACGGTGTTGAACTTAGGCGACACGTAGTCGCATCTAAGCCCCCGAGTGAGAGGATCGCTCGTCACTCGGAGTAGTTTTTGACTTAGGCGATGCGGAATCGCGGCTAAGCCTTTGAGTGAACTTATCCACTCGGAATAATTTTTGAACTCAGAATCGTGCGACTGGAGTCGGCGAAAGACTACAAGGATCATATCATTGATAAGCAAAACTGTTCTCTTATTACATCAAGCTATCCAGTCCTCAGGTATAGAACCGACGAAGTAGATCTGCATTCCAAGCTCGGGGCTCGTCAGCGTTCTTCTCGAGGTTGTAAAGGCGGTAGGATTCATTATTCAGCACCTTGGTGACTATGAAAGGGCCTTCCCATGCGGGGGCAAGCTTGTGAGGCCGGTCCTGATCCACTCGGAGTACGAGATCTCCTTCGTGGAAGGTTCGACTCCTGACGTGCCTTGCGTGAAAGCGACGCAGGTCTTGCTGGTATGCAGTCGACCGAATCAGGGCCATCTCCCGCTCTTCTTCAAGAAGATCTATGGCATCCTGTCGTGCCTGTTCAGCTTCAGCTTTAGAGTAAAGATCCACCCGAGGAGAATTGTGAAGGACATCACTTGGAAGGACGGCTTTGGCTCCATAGACCATGAAGAAAGGAGTGCGGTCAGTCGACCGGTTTGGTGTTGTCCTCAAACCCCACAGAACAGACGGTAACTCTGTGACCCAAGCTCCAACTGCGTGATCGAGTTCCCGCATGAGTCGGGGCTTCAACCCTTGAAGGATAAGACCGTTTGCTCGTTCTGCCTGACCATTTGACTGGGGGTGCGCAACAGATGCGTAATCCACCCGAGTGCCTTGGGAGGAACAAAAGGCTCTGAACTCTTCCGAGTCAAAGTTGGAACCGTTATCCGTGATAATGCTGTGAGGAACTCCATATCTGAATATGATTTCCCTCATGAACTTGATGGCTGTGCGGGAGTTCAACTTTCTGATAGGCTTGGCCTCGATCCACTTGGTAAACTTGTCGACTGCCACCAGAAGATGCGTGAAACCACTCTGACCTGTCCGGAGGGGTCCGACCATATCCAATCCCCATACAGCCAACGGCCAGACGAGTGGGATTGTCTTCAGAGCAGACGCAGGCTTATGTGACAGATTTGCATAGAACTGGCATCCTTCGCAGTGCTGAACTATGTCCTGGGCCATCTCATTGGCGCGCGGCTAGAAGAAACCAGCTCGGTAGGCCTTGGCGACAATCGTCCGAGAAGACGCATGATGGCCGCAAGTTCCCGAGTGAATCTCCTCCAGAATCAGTCGACCTTCCTCAGGGGAGATGCATCGCTGAGCCACACCGGTAACGCTCTCTCTGTAGAGCTGACCATTCATGACCGTGAACACCTTGGATCTGCGAACTATCTGCCGAGCTTCGACTTCGTCTTCTGGAAGTTCTCGCCTGAGGATATATGCAATGTAGGGCACCGTCCAATCGGGAGTTATAACCAGAATCTCACTGATCAGATCTATAACTGCCGGGACATCCACTTCAGTCGGATTGGAGGCGCTGATTGGTTGCGGGGGCTCTTCAGTGAAGGGATCTTCTTGAACCGAAGGAGAATGCAAATGCTCAAGGAACACGTTGCTGGGTACAGGCTTCCGAGTGGAACCGATCTTCGCCAGTTCGTCAGCTGCTAGATTCTTCACTCGGGGAACGTGATGGAGTTCCAAACCTTCAAATTTCTTCTCAAGCTTCCTCACCGCATTGCAGTAACCAGTCATGGCGGGGTTCCTGACATCCCACTCCTTCATTACTTGATTGACCACCAAATCCGAGTCACCGTATACCATCAGGCAACGAATCCGTACAGAAGAGCGTCGTATTCAGCTTCGTTGTTGGAGGAATCGAAGTGAATCTAGATGACATAACTGAGTTTGTCGCCCTTGGGAGACACCAACACCACGCCGGCACCAGAGCCGTTCAGCATCTTTGAGCCGTCGAAGAACATGGTCCAGTGTTCCGAATGAATCTGAACCGGCTGCTGCTGTTCTTCCCACTGGGCCATGAAGTCCGCGAGTGCTTGAGACTTGATTGCTTTCTTCGCTTCAAACTTGATGTCAAAATACAATAGCTCAATAGCCCATTTGGCCACTCGACCAGTCGCGTCTCGATTGTTGAGGATTTCATTCAGAGGAGCATCACTGATGACTGAGACCGAGTGATCTTGAAAGTAGTGTGCCACCTTCTTCGCTGACAGGTAAATACCGTAGACGAGCTTCTAGTAATGCGGGTACCTTTGCTTCGAAGGGGTCAACACTTCAGAAATATAATAAACCGGGCGCTGGACCTTGTAAGCTTTGCCTGCCTCTTCCCGCTCGACAGTGAGAACTGTACTGACGACTTGATTTGTGGCCGCGATGTACAGGAGTAAGGGCTCTTTACTGTATGGAGCGACAAGCACCGGCTGGGTGGAGAGCAGGGCTTTGAGCTGGCCAAACGCTGCTTCTGCTTCAGCATTCCACTCGAACGAATTGGATTTCTTCATCAGTCGGTACAGAGGCAGTGCCTTCTCTCCGAGATGAGAAATGAACCTGCTGAGTGCTGCCAAGCAACCAGTGAGCTTCTGGACATCGTGAATGCGCTCAGGGCGTTTCATTCGGACGATGGCACCAATCTTCTCCGGGTTGATGTCGATTCCCCGTTCGGAAACAAGGTAACCGAGTAACTTTCCACCCGGAACTCCAAAAGTACACTTGGTCGGATTGAGCTTGATGTCGTATCTTCTCAGGTTGGCGAAAGTTTCCGCCAAGTCAGTCAGTAGGTCGGAACCTTTGCGTGACTTGACCACAATATCATCCATGTATGCCTCGACGTTCTGACTGATCTGGTCGAGGAGGCACTTCTGGATCATGCGCATAAAGGTAGCGCCAGCATTCTTCAAACCAAAGGGCATGGTGATATAGCAGAAACACCCGAAAGGGGTGATGAAGGCTGTTTTTATTTCATCTGGACCAAACAGATGTATCTGATGGTAGCCAGAGTAAGCATCAAGAAAGGATAAACGCTCGCACCCCGCAGTCAAGTCGATGATCTGATCTATGCGGGGGAGCGGAAAATGATCCTTCGGGCAGGCCCGATTGATATGCTTGAAATCTATACACATACGGAGCGACTTGTCCTTCTTGGGGACCATGACTACATTCGCAAGCCACTCGGAGTGGTAAATCTCGCGAATGAACTCAGCCACTAGGAGTCGAGCCACCTCCTCGCCGATTGCCTTTCGCTTCTCAGTTGCCGATCAGCGCAAGTGTTCTTTGGTAGGCTTGGCCTTTGGATCAACTCTCAGTCGGTGCTCAGCCAGTCCCCTGGGAACACCAGGCATGTCAGCGGGCTTCCATGCGAAGATGTCCCAGTTCTCACGGAGGAACTGGATGAGCGCGGCTTCCTATTTGCTGTCAAGTGTGGTTGAGATGTTGGTCGGTGCAGCAGTAGGATCTGTTGGGTGGATGTGCACTTGCTTCAAGTCTCCTGCCGACTGGAAAGCTGACTCGGTAGCGGGCTTCTTGGCGCGCAATAGGTCAGCAGGGTCGGCGGTCTTCTTGTACTCTTCTAGCTCAACCATAGCCATCTGCATGTCGGCGATCTTGGAGCCCTACTGGAGACACTCCTCAGCCCTCTGTCGATTGCGAGTAACCGTGATCACACCCTTGGGCCTAGGCATCTTCAGCTTGAGATACACGTAACATGGGCGTGCCATGAAACGCGCATATGTCGGATGGCCAAGGATAGCATGGTATGCACTCTTGAAGTCGACAACCTCGAATGTCAGTTTCTCCTTGCAGAAGTTCTTGTCTGTGCCGAAAACCACGTCGAGTGCAATCTGTCCGAGTGATTTCGCCTTCTTCCCCGGGATGACTCCATGGAACTGCATGTTGCTTTCACTGAGCCTGGACATCGGAATGCCCATCCCCTAGAGGGTATCTGCATACAGAATATTCAAGCCACTGCCTCCATCCATGAGCACCTTGCGGAGCCGAGTGCCTTCTATCACCAGATCCACCACTAACGCCTGTCGACCCGGGGTGGGGACATGGGCTGGGTGATCCGACTGATCGAAGGTGATAGCTGTCTGGGACCACTTGAGGTACTCGGTGGTAGCTGGTGCGGCCATGTTGACTTCTCTGTTGATCACCTTCAGTCGAGTCTTGCTTTCAACATCAGCAAAAATTACCAAGGTGGCGTTGATCTCAGGGAAATCTTCTTTCTCTTCATCTTCAGCCTTGTCAGGACCTTTATCACTCGACTGTTCACCCTTGAACCCTTCGATCAGCAATCGGCACTGTCGAGTGGTATGCTTTGCTGGGATCACATTTCCTTCTTCATCCCTCCTCGAGTGGAGGGAACACGGCAGATCCAGGACATCTGTCGACTGGTTCTTGGACTTCTTCGGAATGAACGGCCCCTTTGGCTTCGCTTTCCCCTTCGCTGCCAGAGCGGCTACTTCTGCCTGAGCAGAGCCGTCAGGCTTTCGTTTATGCTTCCGACTGGGGTTTCCGCCGCTGGGACCATTGTCGACTGCCTTACCCTTGCCACTGTGGAGGCGATCTTCCTCTTCGCCGTTAGCGTATCGGGTAGCAATCTCCATCATCTTGCTCATGGACATGTCTCCTGTTCGACCAAACTTCAGGTAAAGCTCTCTGTATCTGACTCCGGCCTTGAAAGCACAAACAGCCTGGTGCTCGGAAACGCCTTCCACCGTGTGATGAAGAGTGGTCCACCGCTGAATGTAGTCTCTCAAGGTTTCACTCGGCTTCTGGACACAGTGCTGTAGCTCGAGCAAACCGGCAGGACGCTTGCAGATGCCTTCAAAGGTCTTGATAAACACTCGTGCGAGATCCTCCCAACAATAGATGCTAGAAGGAGCCAACTGATTCAGCCACGCCCGGGCCGGACCATCTAACATCAGGGGCAGGTGCTTCATTGCCACATTGTCGTTGCCGCCACCGATCTGGACAACCACTCGGTAGTCATCCAACCAGGTCTCGGGCTTTGACTCACCGCTGAACTTGCCAATCCCAGCCACCAACCTGAAGTTGGGGGGAATCTCTGCAGACTGGATAGCTCTGCTGAAACACTCCGGACCAAAAACAGCCGTGCCACTGCCACTCGGAATTTCTCTGTCATAGCCGCCTCGGTTGTATCTGCCTCTGTCGACCCGATTCTGGACGAGAACGTATCTCGCGTCGAACCCTGGGTCCCGCTCATCACCATACGGGCGCCTATCGTCGTAGCGCCGGGGCGCGTACTGACCACTCCGCGGAGGAGAGGGCACCCGACGGTGGTCGTCACGGTGAGGATGAGGAGCATACTGATCCTGCCTCTCATCTCTGTACTGGTCATTGCGGTAATGGCCGCCTCTGCGATGCTGAGGCGACCCTGGACTGTGGGCCGACTGAACGGTTTCTGCCCTGACTGACCGACTGTGAATCCTGTTCCGCGACTGTGAGACAGCGGAGTTCTGCTGTCGAGCCGCTCCAAGCAAGGTACGGATCTGCTCGAGTCCTCTGCCGGCCTCTGAATCGGACGGCTGTATGGAGTCGGCAATCCTAGCCGCTGCTGCCAAATTCTGAATCGGGGTGCGGTATACCTGACGATTGTTGTCGACTGGAGGGAACAACTGGCGCTACCGAGTGCGCTCGTCGAGTGTTCTCTCCACCTCCTCGAGGCGCGTGCGCTCCACCAGAGTGGCGATGCGCGCAACCTCCAGAGCTTGGGCCTCCGCTGACACGCCGACGATGGGGGTCTGGAGGACCTCCTCATCTCTGCGCTGATGATCAGTCGACGGGCCACCGCGCTCTCGGCCACCACGGCCGTAACCGGGTGGGCTCTGGTGAGAACCAGCCATAAAAACTTCTGCTGCGGGATCGTAGCTCTCGCACTCGGAAGAGTGCGCAGATGGATCTGAAGCCGACTCGGACAGGCCGAGAAAAGACTCGGCGGGCTCGATCGCCGCGATCTGCGGAGTTGACGCCTGGCGCGCCGCCGCGTGCCTCACCCACCGCTGGAGCCGCGAACGACCGGATCGCCTGCGGCGACGCACAGCGGGGAGAGTGGACGACGCTGGAGCCGGCATGTACGGGGTCGACGGCTGATGAAGAAGGACGCCACATGAACTCGCGCTGAAGTGCGTCGCCCCGCGGACGGGGAGAGCCTCAACGTCGAGTGGGGCTTCCTGGAGCCACGCGGAGTCGTCGATGGTGAAGACGAACGCGCCGAGACGGATCTCGCTACCCAGGATCAAATCGCTGCCGGAAGACATGATGAAGACTGAAAAATGCAACCTCGCCGGAAGTCGCTTAGACGCCTACCCCACGGTGGGTGCCAACTGTCGTGGGAACGTGTCTGACAGTAGATGGTAGGGGTACGAATGGAGAGGGTAGAGCCTTAGCTATGGCGAGGGTGTACACACAGTATGTATGAGTTCAGGCCTCACTCGGAAGTGATAACAACCCTACGTCTCAGGTGCTCCGGGGAGCTCTACTCTGTCGAGTGAAATATGTGTGTTGTGGTACAATGGATTGCGAACCCTTGTGCCAGTCGGAAGGGGTGGCTTATATAGAGTGCGCTGCCCCTCATAATGTCTGGCATTAAGGAGATTAATTGTAGGTAATAAAGTGGGGAACGTTACTGGTAACGTATACAGTAAATGCTAGTTAAGGCGATCGTAACGCCCGACCGTTGGCCTCTCGGGAGAGCTTCTTGGTCTTCTGTGGTCGAGTGGTTGGTGACTCCTCCGAGTGAGAGTTAACCGTCGAGTGAGGGGGGGGGGGGCTTCCGAGTGAACCTTCGTCGAGTGACTCATATGACTTGGCTAGTTTAGTCGGAGCCTTCCTTGTAGTCTTGTAGATCTTGAATGAGGTGCCCTTAGGTGGGGTATGTAGGACAGGCCTAATACCCTACCCTAGGTACGTATCCCCGTCAAGAATAGCGAGAAAGGCCTTGCCTATCGAAGACTAGCATCTTCAAGGTCTTACATCATTAGAAGAGTGCAGATTAGCATCTTATAAATTTAACAAATATGTTGAAGCAAAGCCCAGAAATCCTTCCTCGACTCCCTGCGAGAAAGCGATCCCGGAGCTTACAATTAATTAACATGTATCCAGTTCAAGTTGTAGTAGGTCGGGATACAACACTGGGCGTCCTGTTACCGTGGACACGGCTATTCGAATAGATAACTTCCCTACAGGGGTGCACTACTGTTACCCAGCACGCTCGATTACATCTGGCCGGACACACTTGCTGGGTAATGCCCGGCCTCGGGTAATCGACACGACGTAGTCCTACCTAGGCTCAGCAGAGAGGTCAACATGCTGGTCTACATCCTAAGTGCGAAGAGATCTTGGGCCCATCACCCTTTGCACTCCTGCACGTTGCGTGGCTGGTTGGGGCCCAGGCGCGACACTGTATACACAAGTGATGTAACCAGCCCACCGCAACAATCAGGCCGCATCTCTGAACTGTGACATCTGAAGAGCTTTTGGGAGAAAACAACGACGTAGAGGGTCCCATAAACCATTATCCCACGTGGTGGTAGTGCGTATAGGGCAAACGACCCACTCTGATCAAATACCCAAATCCGTTAGGCATATTTGGTAACTCGCAGAGGCGATCAGACTACCTGTCGCTCCGACTTGGTAACACACGGATATCGATCAGGGTGGTCTCCGCCTGCCCTGATGTTCCGCCACATTATCTCTCGCGGGTACCCTCCTGGCAAACCCGACTTCACATTTTCCCCGCGGGTACCCCTCGGGGTCGACCTGCCTGTAACAAAGGTCAAAGTATCTGTGTGTCCAAAGTATCAAGAAGGGATCCGAGGAATCACCCTCGATGGATTCCCACTCGAGGAGTTGCATGACAGAAGCTTTATCGGAAGTGATGACAGAGGAATCACCCTCGGTAACACACAACCGGATAGCTATTCTATAGAGGCATCATCGGAAGTGAGATAAGAGGATTCACCCTCGGCACTCGATGCCAGCTCTGCGGGGACGAGCAACTTAGGGGGTGTGCGGTGTTGTGCTGTTCTCAGCCCGTTTGATCACATCGATCGGGGCGCCAGTACTAAAGCGGGGCAACTACAGCAAGGAAGAGGGGCCACAGATGGTTTACCATCCAACCTATACTAATCAGTTTGGATAACAAGTAGGTATCAATAACAGGTTACAAGGACAGGCTATGCATCAGAATAGGATAAAGCAAAATAGTAGCAATTTCTAATGCAAGCGGGAGGGAGAAGGAATAGGTGATATAGGCATGCGTCAAGGGGGGTTGCTTGCCTGGAAGCTCTCCTGAGAGAGGCTGGTCGTCAGAAGGCTGCTCGTCGGGAGCGTGGTCGTACTCAGCTGCGTCGGCGGCGGTCCCGGCGTCTATCGGGAGAGCTGGAGGGGGAAGAAACAATAAATTCATAGCAATAATGCAACAACGATGCATGACATGCCTAACTGATATGCAGATGTGATATATCGCCTATATAATTGATTTACTTAATTTATGAATTTATTTGGATTTATTTTATTAAAGTCAGGCACTATTCATTTATTGAAATTGGGCAAAAAGTTCCATGTTCACCTAGATAGGAGTGATGGTCAAGCATTTTGACCACATATTCGGATTCTTCATATTTTTCTGATCATTTTTCATATATAAATTATTTTCATCTGATTTATGGTTTAATTTATATGATTTTTCAAAGTTTTACGCATTTTCTAGAATTTCTGGATTTAATTATATTTCGAAAATTATTTAAACTAAAATACTACGGGTACCCAGAAACGTACCCAGCTGACCAGCACAGTGGCTGACCAGTGGGCCCGTTGACTAGGTCAGCGGTCTAGTCAGCGGTCAGCCCACAGAGGCTGACATGTGGGGCCAGCCTGCTGAGTTAGCAGCTGACTCGGTAGAGCTTATCCACTGGAACAGTGGCTGGCCCCACCTGTCGGTGACAGTGGGGTTAAACCGGTTTTAATTTTAACTAAACGGTGATTAATTAGAGGTGGGCCCTACTGTCAGTGGTTATTAGATTAATTTAAATTAGTTTTTAGTTTAATCCGACTTAATTAGCGAACGGGGCCCACCAGTCAGCCTCACAGGGTCTCGGGTTAGCGGTTAATCACGCGGCCACGTCAACTCACCGGCGGCTAGTCGCCGGCGACCATATCCGCGGCAGCGCGGCTCGGGTGGCGCCGGAAAATGTGCTCTGGCCACCGTTTTGCACGCGCGAGGTGGCGTTCGAAAGCGGAGATCGAACCGCGTCGATCTGTGGTGGTCTCGCAGTCGGAGGGGCCCTACAGTGACGTCGGCGAGCTCGGGAACTTCACCGGAGTTCGGCCGCGTCCGGATCGGCCGTTGTAGGGCACTAGGAGGCGAGCGAGTGGCCGCGTTGGGCTCGCGCAGATGCACTAAGCGTGAAGCCGTGCTCGTTTGAGCATGACGACGACGGGGTTCATGGCGACGAGCTCGCCGGCGGTGTGGAGTTCGGCCATCTCTAATGCGGCGTCTACTACGATGGAAACGCGCGGGAGAGAGAGGGGAAAGTCGCGCGGGCTCACCGGGACCTGCAGATGTGCAATAGCGGGCTCGGAGGAGGCGCGAGGTAGCCGGATTCGTCGCCGGAGCTGCGGTGGCCGAAAGGTTGAAGATGAGCTCGAGGAGCTCAATGCAGGGGCTCCCGGCTCCGATGGCTTGCACAGGGCGACGTAGAGGAGGGCGGCCATGCTTCACGACATCTCGACGAGGCTAGGCAGTGGCGGAGACCGTGGGATCGACGGCGACGGCGGAGGAAACTTTCGGGCGCTAGAGGGAGAGGTCGAGCGAGCAAGAGGGAGAGGGAGTAGTGGGCGCTAGGGTTTGCGGGGAGCGAGAGGCGCGCGGGGAGGACCTTATCCACTCGAGGGAGGCAGCGGATGGTCGACAGCGAGGCGATCAGCGTCGGATGCGCATGGGCATCGACACGCAGGCGGGAGGAGGATGACGACCGGCTAGGCTGGGCCTGGCCGCACTGTGCACTCAAGGCCCAGTGCGCCAGTAAGCCTTTGCTCGTTTCCCCTTTTTTTGTTTTTTTTTCTGTTTCTGCTTTTATTTCTGTTTTGGAAATTGTTCGGCCACTAAATGAGTTTTATAAATTGTGTGACTTGGTTCAAATATTACAATGCAATATTACCTACCACCAGAAATTGGTTTGGGGGAAATTATGATTTCATTTGCAATTCTATTAAATAAAATGGTAATAAATGGCTGCTGTTTGCTACTGTTTTGAGATGATAGAGTCACTTAGTGAATTTAGGTGATGTTGTTTTCCTGACCATAATTCGTTATGAATTATTTGCTATTCAATGAACATTTTTATTTCCAATTTGGAACAACTTTTATTTTCACTTTAAATTTGAATTTCAACTGAGTTGGAATTTGAAATGAGATATGATGCAAATGATGATCAAGACTAGTTAATCATGCTTACTTGGCATTATCAAAAGGTGATCACTGTAGTTTTTTCATGGGGATGTTACACACTTATACTTCTTATTTGTTAAGTCACTATTCCCCATGGGACAAGCATATGAAGCACATATAATTTCAACTTTATGATATTCAATTCATTCAACAATTTACTCTTAGGATATAAGTGAAGCACGAGAGTAAATGAGAAACTACTCCAAAAGGTATAATTTAAGATCAATGAGTAGGCAAACAATTAAGTAGCTATGTGAAGACTCTCTCTCAATAAAGATTTCAGATCTTGATAATTTTATTCAAACAGCAAACAAAATGAAAATAAAAGGACACTCCAAGAATAGCACATATCATGTGAACAAGTAAAAACTTAGGCTAACTGATAGCTGTTGATGAAGAAAGGTGGGATGCCTAACGGGGCATCCCCAAGCTTAGTTGCTTGAGACTTCTTGGAATGTTATCTTGGGGTGCCTTGAGCATCCCCAAGCTTGAGCTCTTGTGTCTCCTTAATTCCTCTCATATCATGGCTTCTCCTAAATATTAAAAACTTCATCCACACAAAACTCAACAAGAACTCATGAGATAAGTTAGTATAAATCAACTCAAAACCTTAACATTCTCTACTGTAACAAATCGCTAAAATTATAATTAAACATTGCATACTAAATGCCTCTGCATATTTAATACTCCTATCCACAAATAGAAACATTAAACAAGCAACATATGCAAACAATGCAACTATAACCGAAATCTGCCAAAACAGAACAGTCTGTAAAGGGTGAATAAGAATTCATACTTCCCTAACACCAAAAATTCGGAAAAATTACCACGTGACAGAGAACTCATGCATTCTTACTGTGTAAAAATTTCAGATTTTTATCATGTACTGACTATTCAGGAATATTCTTGACATAACAGAAAACTTTCTATTTTCAAACAGCAACACATAAACTTGCAAACTGAGCATGGTAAAGGTTATAATTGGCATTTTATTGAACTAAAAGATACAAAACATGATTATTTATAACACCAAGAAAATATCAACAGAATAAAATGATGCTCCAAGCGAAACTCATATTATGTGACGAATAAAAATATAGCTCCAAGTAAGGTTACCGATAATGTTGAAGACGAAAGAGGGGATGCCTTCCGGGGCATCCCCAAGCTTAGACGCTTGAGTCTTCCTTGAATATTACCTTGGGGTGCCTTGGGCATCTCCAATCTTAGGGTCTTGCACTCCTTATTCTCCTCATATCGATATCTCACCCAAAACTTGAAAACTTCAATCACACAAAACTTAACGGAACTTGGTGAGATAGGTTAGTATGATAAAAATAAATCATCCACTTAGGTACTGTCAAGACAAGATTCATAATTGTTCTCACATAATTCCTACTGTAGTATATCATTTCCACAATTTATATTGCTCAATATAAGCTATGGAAACACTAAAACAAGCAAACTATGCATCGAAAAGAGAATATGTCAAAAACAGAACAGCATGTAGTGAGCAATTTAATAACCATACTTATGTACCTCCAAAAATTCTGAAACATTAGTACAGCGTAAACAATTTGTAACCCAATACTCTGTAAAAATTTCAGAATTTTCTCACAGTCCAGTACAGAATAGAAATTCCAGCACTGGACGCAAAAGTTTCGGTTTTTGCACAGAATCAAGTCAACTATCATCCACACTATCCCTAATGCTTTACTTGGCACATTATTGAAACAAAAGCTATAAAAAATGATTACTACAGTAGATTAATCATGTGATCACACAAAAACAGTAGGTATAAGTATTGGGTTGTTTCCCAACAAGCGCTTTTCTTTAATGCCTTTGTAGCTAGGCATGATGATTTCAATGATGCTCACATAAAAGTGAAGAATTAAAACATAACGGGAGCATCATGAATCACATGGCAAGCACATTTAAGCCTAACCCACTTCCTATGCATAGGGATTTTGTGAGCAAACAATTTATGGGAACAAGAATCAACTAGCATAGGAAGGCAAAACAAGCATGACTTCAAAATTTTCAACAAATAGAGAGGAAACTTGATATTATTGCGATATGTAAATGCATATGTTCCTCTCTCATAATAGTTTTCAGTAGCATCATGAATGAATTCAACAATATAACTATCACATAAACCATTATTTTCATGATCCACAAGCATAGAATTTTTACTACTCTCCACATAAGCAATTTTCTTCTCATTCATAATAGTGGGAGCATACTCAACAAAATAACTATCACATGATACTTGATTGGCATAATCATATTGAGAATTAAAATTATGATGACAAGTTCCATGGTAATCATTATTCTTTATATCATAAGTGTCATCACAATAATCATCATAAGTAGCAACTTGGTTCTCATCATAATCAATTGAAACCTCTTCCGAAATAGTGGAATCATTACTAAATAAAGTCATGACCTCTCCAATTGCACTTTTATAATTATTCCAATAAGATTCAACACCCTCCAAAATAGTGGGATCATTACTTCCTATAGTTGACACTCTTCCAAACCCACTTTCATCATTGTAATCATCATAAATAGGAGGCACGCAATCATCATAATAAATTTGCTCATCAAAACTTGGGGGATTAAAAATATCATCTTCATCAAACATAGCATCCCCAAGCTTATGGCTTTGCATATCATTAGAATCATGGATATTCAAAGAATTCAAACTAGCAACATTGCAATCATGCTCATCATTCAAAGATTTTATGCCAAACATTTTATTGAATTTTCTTCTATCAATTGAGCACAATTTTCTGATCCATCATTTTCAAGAAAGACATTATAAATATGAATAATATGAGTGTCAGGGTAGCGACCATCTATGGGGCCATGCAACCCATTGTGGTGCAGCGGGGAAGATCGACGTGCACAAAGAGCATGAACAATGGGACGCGAGGAATTTTACCCAGGTTCAGGCCGCTGAGAAGCGTAAAACCCTACTCCTGCCTTTGGTGTATTAGCGGTACGGAGCACAATACAAGGAGCGCTTCTCCCCGGCAAGGCGTGGAGAGAGCAGCTACACGAGAGGTGCTTGTGTTTGAAAAGGGGTCCGAATCCTCTAAACTGTTGCCTTGGCCCTCCTTTTATAGCTTAAGGGGTTACCACAGTGGCAAAACAGTAATTACATCGTGACTAGATAGCAAACAGTGTTATCATACCTAACTCTGCCAGTTTAGGACAAAGGCATTAAATGCGCCGTTAGGTGTCATGCGGAGAGGTAGTTCCGGCAAGGTTTCTGCACCGCTTGCCCAGCTACCTTGTATTATCCTGACACGCCTCCTGGACGGGTGTCTTTAGAAGGAAATCTTGTCCCAGCGTGCCGACACGTGTCCGACAAGTCTCACCAACCAGCCTGCGCGGTCGACACCTCACTTGTCAGCGAACACCTGTGCAGCGAGGTGGAGCGTCGGAGGGCTGGTATAAACTTGCCGGTGCGTAGCTTGCCGGGTCTTCACCTTGCCGGTTTAGCCTTGCCAGCAAGGAACGTCTTCATCTTTGGTACTAGTTAAGTGTCATGCCTTGAGCTTCTTTCTGGTAGCTTCTTTGGCTGGACTCTGAATCTTGGTCTTGGCAGTTCCCGGCAAGGCCTTGGCTGGCAAGGAGGCTACTACTGTCTGTGCATAAGTCAGGGTATAAAATACCCATGTTTTATACACCGACAGGAGCCCCCGGGCCTAGGCCATATGCACGTCCGAAGCGTCGTTGGGCTAGGCCCAAACAATGCACAGACACGCAGCGGGAAACTGCTGTTGGTTCGGATCGACGGGCGTTTAGCCACGCGTGGCAAGAGACAACTGCCCCGTCTACCTTTATTACTCCATTTTCTGCACTCCTCCATCACGCGCGTCTGCATGCATGCAGGGCAGTGGATTGGCGGAGAAGGGCGATCATTGGAGTGGTGCGCCTGGTAATGGGCGCAGAATGCAGGATTGGGAAGGCTGGGCAGCTGCCTGAAGACGGTGAAGAGCCAGCCCCCGTGCTCTTTCTATAAAGAGGAGGGCCGCGGGGATGCGACGCTCATCCACATCTTCCATCCCATCCTTTCCACAGCCGCCATCTCCATCTTCTTCTCCTTCCTTCCCCCCTCTTCCGCGATCGCCATGGCGAGGGGGAGAGGGCGAGCTCGTGGATCTGCCGCCGCTACGAGGGCCTCTCTTCAGGATCATGCTGGCGCTTCAGCTACGGCCGCGGAGGCCGCCCCTAGCGCTCAGGGAGGAACCGCGGGTCGTGGTCGTCGAAGTGGCCGTGGTGGTGCGCTCGCTACTCAGTCCCCGGCCATCCAGCCCCCGGAAGAAGGCCATACGGAGGACACGGCGCGCGAGTTCGTCGTGGGGCTGCGCGACCGGCCACGGAGCCGGCTGCGGCTTCCCCGTCCCTTCGCCAGGGAGATGGAGGGCGTTGACTTGCGCGGCTTGTGGTTGCGCATTGACGGTTGCTGCAACGGCTTGGTCTGGGTGGCCGTCGAGACTTCCGCCAATGGCATCTTGTACTTCACGCGGGGGTGGAAGTCCTTCGTCCATGCTCGCTGCCTGGGGCAGGGGCATCTCCTCCACTTCAGGTTGGACGGACCCAACACACTCGTCGTGGAGCTCTTCGGGGCTTCAGGCGCTCGTCTGGAGTGCTGTGCGGAAAGCTCGAGCGACTCCGACACCGCTTCCTCCAGCGAGATTGAGGATGACGATGATGACAGCGGCGCTCCAGGCATGAAGGTCGAGGACGACGGCTCCGACTCCTTCATCTCGTATTGATTGCCGGCAGCACCATCATCTGGTCTTCCAGCGACGGGCCATCCTAGGCGCCCCTTTTGCCCTCGCGTTGCTCTTGAGATAAACCCTGGCAAAGGGCCAAGGAAAATGTAATCGAGCTCTTTCTTAATGAAAATCTCATCGTTGTCGGGTTTAGACAAATGCATGCTGTTTCCCTCGTTTTATTTTGCCTTTGAACGATTGTATCCCTACGCTGTTCGGAATCTTGCCGGTGCGCACGCTTGCCGCGAGCGCTTTGAGGAACGGGTCCTTAGCAGCCTGCTGGAAACGCCGCCGCCGGCAAGCTTGCCGGAGTGTGTACTTGCCGCGAGCGCTTTGCGGAACGGGTCCTTAGCAGCCTGCCGGAAGTACCGAGACCAGCAAGATTTCCTTAGCCGTTTCACTGCAGCTACTTAAATTGTCGAGCGGACTCGAAACAAAATAAGAGCGCGAATGATTGCGATAAGGTTCCTTCGCGTGCAGGTTTATCATACAAAGTGCAAAATCGTTCAAGGGAGAACGTGAATGTAATTAAGGATTTTTTTTCAAAGTTTTGCAACTTAGCTTTTCCCTACGTCATTTCTCTTGCTGTGTGAAATGATCACTTCGACGTCATTAAAAATGGTACCCATCTCCACTCCCCCCGGGAAACTTGTGCGTGAGGGATCCTTCTTATCCTTTTAAGAAAAAGAAAGAAGAGAAAAGAGCGGTTGAGGAACCTTGACGGTCCGCTAGCCATTTCATACAAACTAAAGTGTAAATCACAACATCACATGCATGGACATGTAAATGAATATGTACGAGGAGTTGCGAAACACTTAGCTTTATTATGCACAGGGTCTGCGCCTGGCTTTGTACAAAGGGTTACATGTCTTGCCGACAAGGCTTGTACAAAAGAGGTTGCCGGGATATGTCCCGGCAACTGCGCCTCACGGGTAGAACTTGCGAAGATGCTCGATATTCCATGAGTTTTGCACTGGGGTGCCATCTTCGGTCTCCAGCCGGACTGCGTTAGGCCTGGTGACTCATACTACCCGGTAAGGGGCTTCCCACTTTGGCGTCACCTTGTTTGATCCTCTGGCGGACTGAGCGCGCCGAAGAACAAGGTCGCCTTCCTCAAGGCTTCGGGCGTGCACTTTGCGGCTATGGTAGCGGCGCAAGGCTTGCTGGTAGCGTGCAGCTCGCACAGCCGCCCGAAGACGATCTTCCTCAAGGAGCAATGCGTTGTCTTGCCGCAGCTGCTCTTGCTTAGCTTCATCGTAAGCGAGCACTCGAGGTGACCCGTATATGAGTTCCGTGGGGAGCACCGCTTCTGCCCCATAGATTAGGGAGAAAGGTGTTTGGCCGGTAGCTCGATTTGGTGTCGTCCTGAGTGACCAAAGAACCACTGGCAACTCATCAACCCAGCGCTTTCTGCACTCGTGCAGCTTGTCAAAAGTTCTTGTCTCGAGACCACACAGCACTTCAGCATTCATCCTTTCCGCTTGGCCATTGCTTCTCGGGTGAGCGACGGACACAAAACAGATTTTGCTGCCAAGGTCTTGGATATATTGCATGAAGGTGCGGCTCGTGAATTGCATGCCGTTGTCGGTGATGATCCTGTTAGGAACCCCAAAACGGCAAACTAATCCTTTAAAGAACTTGACGGCTGATTGCGCTGTCACCTTTCTCACAGGCTCCACTTCAGGCCACTTTGTGAACTTGTCGATGGCGACGTACAAGAACTCAAAGCCCCCGACAGCACGGGGGAAGGGGCCCAAGATATAGAGCCCCCAGACCAAAAAGGGCTAGGAGAGAGGGATCGTTTGGAGAGCTTGGGCTGGTTGATGTATATTCTTTGAATGGAACCGGCAGGCTTCACATCTGGTTACTAGCGCAGTTGCATCCTGGAGGGCAGTGGGCCAATAGAAGCCTTGTCGGAAAGCTTTGCCGGCGAGTGCTCTTGATCCTATGTGAGAGCCACATATGCCTCCATGTATCTCTGCCAATAGCTCTAGTCCGTCTTCCCGGCAGATACACTTCAATTTCACACCGTTTGGTCATTTCCTGTACAGGATGTTATCCACAAACTGATACATACTTGACTGACGGGCTACTTTCTCCGCTTCTCCTTCCACATCGGGAAGCTCTCCTATTTGAAGGAAACGAACTATCTGCTGCGCCCACGTCGGAGCCTGTGGCTCGACGACAAGGACTAAAGGCATCTCTTTGGCTACGGGAGCGCTTGCTTATGCGGCAAGAACCTGAGGTTCTACGCTCAGCGGCTGCTCACCGGCAACTGTGTCGTTGTTCCCGGCAACATCCTTGCCGGTGGCTTCCGGGAGCTCTGTCGGAAAGTATTTGCCGGTACTTAACTTCCTTCTCTTGCTGGCCTGCGTCAATGGGGCGACCGTTGGTCGATTCAAATGGAGCACAAAAGTCCCCGGTTCCACGAGAAGCTTCTGAGCGGCACACTTTGACAGCCATAAGCAACGTTGTTTTCCGCAAGAGGGATGTGCCCTGTTTGCAACCCGTCAAAGTGTTCTTCCAATTTCCTCACTTCTTCCACATACGCCTCCATCAACGGGCTCTGATAATCTTTGTTCACTTGCTTTACAACAAGCTGCGAGTCACCGCGGATGATCAATTTTTTGATTCCAAGGTCTACCGCGATCCTGAGACCGGGAAGGAGTCCTTCGTACTCAGCAGTGTTGTTCGTAGCTTGCTCCCTGGGGAAGTGCATTTGGACCACGTACTTGAGGTGCTCCCCGGTGGGTGCGATAAGCAGCACTCTGGCACCGGTGCCTTGCAGCGAGAAGGCACCATCAAAGTACATAATCCATTCTTTTGTTGTTTCCTTGCCGGGGAGAGCCGTTTCTTGAATCTCTTCGTCCTGTGTTGGTGTCCATTCAGCAATGAACTCTGCCAAGGCTCTGCTCTGGATAGTTGAAGTGCTTTCAAACTTGATTGCAAAGCTTGACAATTCCAACACCCACTCCACTGTCCTACCGGTTGCCTCTGGATTTCTCAATATGCGTTGCAACGGAAAGCGAGTGACGACGGTAATCTCGTGTGCTTGGAAGTAGTGGCGCAGCTTTCTTGAGGCCATAAGAAGGCCGAAAAGCAATTTCTGCACCCCTGAATATCTTGACCTAGCCCCCTGCAGAAGGGAACTAACAAAATAAACAGGCCGCTGCACCACTTTCTTCTTTGGCACCAATTGCTGATCAGCTTCATTCGCTTGCGCTGTATTCGTCTCGTCGGCGTCAGACCCTGCCGGAGAAGATTCCGGTTTGTCGTTGGACGGGCTTGCCGTGGTTGCTTCCTCATCATCGATTTCCCTCTGCGCCACTAATGCAGCACTAGCTACTTGATTCGTTGCCGTACGTATAGTAGCAACGACACTAGTGGTCTAGGCGCAACTAGTGTTGGCGCAGAGGAGAGGTACCTTTTCAAGTCTTGCAGTGTGGCCTCTGCTTCCGGAGTCCATTTCATTGGTCCTGCATTTTTCAAAATCTTGAAAAATGGCAAGGCGCGCTTGGCAGATCTTGAAATGAACCTACTCAAAGCAGCAACACAACCGGCAAGACGCCGCACATCCTTGATGCTTTTCGGTGCTTGAATCTGCTCAATTGCCTTGATCTTGTCGGGATTTGCTTCAATTCCCCACTGAGATACAAACAACCCGAGAAGCTTGCCGGATGGGATGCCAAACACACACTTCTCGGGGTTGAGCTTCAGATTAATCTTGCGCAAGTTTGCAAATGTCTCTTCCAAGTCTTGAATGAGGGTTGATTTGTCCTTGGTTTTGACCACTATGTCATCCATGTAGGCTTCTACATTCCTGTGCAGCTGGGGCCCAAAACCAATTTGGACTACTCTTGCAAACGTAGAAACGACACTCTTCAATCTGAAAGGCATACACATGAAGCAGTATGTGGCACATGGAGTAATGAATGCGGTTTTCTCCTCATCCTCCTTGGCCATGAATATCTGATGGTGTCCAGAGTATGCATCAAGGAAGGAGAGCAGATCACAGCCAGAGGTGGAGTCCACAATCTGATCGATGCGCGGCAATGGGAAAGGATCTTTTGGACAAGCTTTGTTGATATTAGTGTAGTCAATACAAAGTCTCCACTTCCCGTTTGCTTTGCGCACCACCACTGGATTTGCCAACCACGTGGGATGTAACACTCCTCTGACCAGGCCTGCCGCTTCGAGTTTCTTGATTTCTTCGGCAATGAACTATTGCCGCTCCAAAGCTTGTTTCCAGACTTTCTGTTTGATGGGCCGAGCATGGGGACAGACGGCAAGGTGGTGCTCAATTACCTTCCTTGGAACGCCGGGGATGTCAGACGGTCGCCATGCGAACGCATCGACATTTGCCCGCAGGAAGGCAACGAGCGCGCTTTCCTATTTGCTGTCAAGGGTGGCGCTGATAGTGAAGGTACCATCAGCGCCGCCCTCCTTTGCCGGCACCTTCTTGGACACCGGTGCAGGGGCTTTGGATCTCTTACCGGCAGAGCACTCCGGCAAGTCTTCAACAGGTGCGCAGCACTCCGAAGAGGTGCGCTTCCCGGAACCCTTGCTAGAGGTCTTGCCGGAGTTCTTCTTTTCCTTCTTCTTGGCGGGAGCTGGCGCCTTGGCGGTTTCAGCTACAACCGCATCTCTGTACATCTTGTCGACGCAAATGACTACATCTTTCTTATCGGAGTTGATGGAAATGACACCCATCGGCCCTGGTATCTTCAATGTGTTGTAAGCATAGTGGGATGCTGCCATGAATTTTGCCAAAGCCGGGCGGCCAAGAATTCCATTGTATGGCAAGGGGGTCTTGACGACGTCAAAGACAATCTTTTCCGTCCAATAGTTCAGTTCCCTGCCAAACGTCACCGGCAAAGTGATCTTCCCCTTGGGCTGGCTCCTTCCCGGGTTCACTCCCTGAAACGTGCCCGTTCTCTCGAGTTCCTTGTCGAGGATCTGCAGCCTCTTGATAACTTTCGGAGAGATCAGGTTCAGACCGGCCCCACCGTCAACTAACATCTTCGTTACCTGGAGGTTGCGAATTGTTGGTGAGACCAACAATGGCAAACACCCGACCGCAGTTATGCAATCAGGGTGGTCCTCAGCATCGAAGATGATAGGCGTGTGTGACCATTTGAGTGGCTTTTGAGAGCTCATTGCCGGCTCTACTGCGTTAACTTCATGAGCCCACTGTTTAAGTTGGCGGTGAGAGGAGTGCAAGGATGCGCCTCCGTCAACGCACATGGAGTCGGTTGCTTTCTGGAATTCTTGTTCGCTGGTCTCATCGTCATCCTCTTCTTCCTCACTTCCATCATCTCCGTCTTTCTTCTCACGGCCTCTAGCAGGCTTTTCTTTCTGCTGTTTGGCCTTGCCACGGCGGCCTCCTCGACCAATGCGGCCCTTTTTACTGGACACACCGGCACCATCTTGGCCCTTTTCCTTGTCGCGCTTCTGATATTCAGCCTTCTGTTTCTCGACAAGGTGCTCGACTTGTCGGCACTCTTGGAGATCATGGCCCTTGGTGCGGTGAATCTTGCAGTATGGCCCATCTGACTTGCCGGCCTTCTCGTTAGCTGCCGCCTCCTGGCAAGCGGCGCATACAGCAGCCTCCTTTCCGGAGTTCTCAGTCTTGGCTTTCTTGGCGGACTCGGAGTTGCCGGAGCCTTCGACAGCCATAACAGTTTTGCCTTTGTGCTTCCTGTTGCGCTTTCGGCCTTTCTTCCCTGGGGCGGCAGCATCATCGTCCTCAGAATCTACTTCGGCGCCAGCGTCCTCCCCGGGAAGCCTTCTTCCTTCCTCAGCCCGTGCACACTTATCCGCCAACGTATAGAGCTCGTTGACGGTCCTGGGCAACTTAACATTCATTTTCTCCCGCATCCTCCGATTGCGCACATTCGTGTGAAAGGCAGCAATCACGGCCGCGGGGTGCACGTCTGGAATGTTGCGGTGCACACGGCTGAACCTCTGGATGTACTTGCGTAAAGTTTCACCATCTCTTTGCAGGATCACCTGCAGATCGCTGGGTTGTCGAGGAGCCTTGTGGCCTCCGGTAAAGGCACCAACGAACTCTTTGCAGAGGTCTGACCACGAAGAGATGGAGTTCTCCGGCAAGTTCATCAGCCAAGACCTCACGTTGGGTTTCAGTACCAACGGAAAGTAGTTGGCGAGGATTTTCTCATCTCTTCCTCCGACAGCTTGTACGGCAATCATATAGATGCCCAGAAATTCCGCCAGGTTCAGCTTGCCATCATATTTTTCTGGCACTTTTGGTTTGAAGGCTCGAACGGACGGCCATCGGACTTGCCGCAGCTCACGAGTGAAGGCAGGACACCCAACCTCGTAAGGTAGGTATCCGCCAACCCCTGGCGCGGGCTCATCAACGATGGGGCCATTACGCGCGTCGGATTGTTGGCGCGCCTCGCGGCGCCGTTCGATGGTGGTGCGGGCGTCTTCAGCCCGCCTGTCCCGCAACACTTGCCGCTGATCTTGCCGCGCTCGTGGATCCGAAGACACGATCGACATCTCATCAGGTCCAAAAGACTGTTGGGCTTGTCGCGGCTGTTGGCGTTGCTGCTGTTGAGGCTGTTGCCGCGGCGGCGACTGCACTGTTAGTGTAGTTCCATCAGCGCGGCCACCAGCTGGAGATGCCGGCGCCTGTTACGAGTGCCGTGAGGGTTCCGCTTGCTGTGATTTACCAGCTTCGGCAAATCCGATCAAGCTCTGGATGGTGGCTCTCCACTCGTCCATCTTCTCTGCTGCCGGAGGGAAGTTTAGCAGCATCTGATCTCACGCCATTGCTTCTGCCGCTGTGGTTGGCATGGCTGGGAGCGAAGAGTGCGACGTCGCTCTACTCCTGGCAGAGCCAGTAGGAGCGCCATCGCGGTTTTGCTGCCGCGGCACATGATCAGCAGCAGGTTGCCGTGGCGGAGGCGGTGCCTAAGGATCTGGTATCTGGTCCACAGGTGTCTTGCCATGGGGTCGCCGCTGCCCGGAGTCGTTGGCGCCGCTTGGGGCTGTACCATGCCCATTGTGTGAGGGGCGCGGCGTCTGTCCTAGAGCAGCGTCCTTGGACGTCGCCGCAGCGGGGTCTCGGCCCGCGCCGGCCCGGGTGTTGCCGCTCTGGTGGCTGCGTTCATCGTCGTGGCGGGGAGGAGGAGTAGGAAGATGTCTGTTCGCTCCGCCTGCACCGTCGCGGCTCCGTTCGCCAGAGGACCGAGGAGGTCGACCGGCTCCGTCGTGCTCATCCCTTGCGCCGACTGCGGTGGGCGTAACGACCGCGCTGCCTGCGCTGGTCGCGCCAACCACAGTGCCCGCGCCGCCTGCATTGGTTGCGTGGCCTGCGCCGCCTGCGGTCGCGTGCGTGGTGGCCGTCATCGTGATGCCCTTCTTCTTGGGCGCCATCGACGACGAGAAGGATGGTGATGAAGTTGATGATGAAGATGAGGAAGACGCGTGGTCCACTGATCAAGGTTCGCACGGCGCTCCTCCCCTACCTGGCGTGCCAAAGATGTCGGGGTAGCGACCATCTATGCGGCCATGCAGCCCCTTGTGGTTTGGCGGGGAAGATCGACGTGCACAAAGAGCATGAACAATGGGACGCGAGGAATTTTACCCAGGTTCGGGCCGCTGAGAAGCATAAAACCCTACTCTTGCCCTTGGTGTATTAGTGGTATGGAAGCACAGTACAAGGAGCGCTTCTCCCCGGCAAGGCGTGGAGAGACCAGCTACACGAGAGGTGCTTGTGTTTGAAAAGGGGTCCGAATCTTCTAAACTGTTGCCTTGGCCCTCCTTTTATAGCTTAAGGGGTTACCACAGTGGTAAAACAGTAATTACATCGTGACTAGATAGCAAACAGTGCTATCATACCTAACTCTGCCAGTTTAGGACAAAGGCATTAAAAGCGCCATTAGGTGTCATGCGGAAAGGTAGTCCCGGCAAGGTTTCTACACCGCTTGCCCAGCTACCTCGTATTATCCTGACACGCCTTCTGGACGGGTGTCTTTAAAAGCAAATCTTGTCCTGGTGTGCCGACATGTGTCCGACAAGTCTCACCAACCAGCCTGCGCGGTTGACACCTCACTTGTCAGCGAACACCTATGCAGGTGGAGCGTCGGAGGGCTGGTATAAGTTTGCTGGCGCGTAGCTTGCCGGGTCCTCACCTTGCCGGTTTGGCCTTGCCGGCAAGGAACGTCTTCATCTTTGGTACTAGTTGAGTTTCGTGCCTTGAGCTTCTTCCTGGTAGCTTCTTTCACTAGACTCTGAATCTTGGTCTTGGCAGTTCCCGGCAAGGCCTTGGCCGGCAAGGAGGCTGCTACTGTCTGTGCATAAGTCAGGGTATAAAATACCCATGTTTTATACACCGACACTTTGGGACCAATTTCATATCTTGTGCAAATTACCGTTACTATTATCATCTCTCAAAAAGATTTAAGTGAAGCATTAGAGTGCAAATATTTCTTCAAAATTTCAATCTTATCAATTCTCAAAATAATATAAGTGAAGCATGAGAATTCATTTCTTCAAAATTTTAGTCTTGTCAATTCTCAAAATAATATAAGTGAAGCATGAGAATTCATTTCTTCAAAATTTTAATCAACTCTCAAAATAATATAAGTGAAGCATGAGAGTTTATTTCTTCAAAATATAGCCACCACCGTGCTCAAAAAGATTTAAGTGAAGCATTAGAGCAACCGCCTAGCTAAAAAAATTTAAGTGAAGCACATGGAGTATTCTAACAAATGATGATAAACGTGTGGCTCTCTCAAGATAGGTGTGTTCAGCAAAGATGATTGTGACAAACTAAAAAGCAAACAAAGCAAAGACTCATATAATACAAGACGCTCCAAGCAAAACTCATATCATGTCACCAATAAAAATATAGCTCCTAGTAAAATTACCGATGGTTGGTAGAAGAAAGAGGGGATGCCTTCCGGGGCATCCCCAAGCTTAGACACTTGAGTCTTCCTAGAATATTACCTTGGGGTTCCTCGGGCATCCCCAAGCTTAGGCTTTTGCTACTCCTTATTCCTTCATCCATCGAGATCTCACCCAAAACATGAAAACTTCAATCACACAAAACTCAACAAAACCTTCGTGAGATCCGTTAGTATAACAAAATAAATCACTACTATAAGTACTATTGCAAACCCATTCATATTTTATTTTTGCATTATACCTACTGTACTCTAACTTCACCATGGCTTATACCCCCCGATACAATCCATAGATTCATCAAAACAAGCAAGTAGTGCAGCAAAAACAGAATCTGTCAAAAACAGAATAGTCTGTAGAAATCTGAATTATGGTCATACTTCTGTAACTCCAAAAATTCTGAAAAATTAGGACGACGTGGGAAATTCATATATCAATATTTTGTAAAAAATTCAGAAGGTTCTGACGTTCTATAGAAAAACCAAAATTCCAGTACTGGACACAAAACTTTCTGTTTTCAAACAGCATCAATTATACTATCTTCCAAATCATCCCAAAGGATTTACTTGGCACAAACACTAATTAAAAACATAAAAACAGAATCATACCAGTAGCATGACATTGAAAACACACAATAACAGATTTTTTTTTATTCATTGGGTTGCCTCCCAACAAGCGCTATTGTTTTATGCCCCTAGCTAGGCATAATGCATAGTTTCAACTGTTGTCATCTTTCAAGTTGATTCCATAAGCGGCCCAAATAATTGATTCATATGGTGCTTTAATTATTTTCCTAGGGAAATGCTCCATACCCTTCTTTAATGGAAACTGAAATTTTAAATTCCCTTCTTTCATATCAATAACGACACCTATAGTTCGTAAGAACGTTCTACCAAGTATTATGGGGCAAGAAGGGTTGCATTCAATATCGAGAACAAAAAAATCAATGGGCACATAATTTCTATTTGCAAGAATGGGAACATCATTAATTCTACCAATTGGTTTTTTAATAGTAGAATCCGCCAAGTGCAAATTAAGAGAACATTCATCTATATTGGTAAAACCTAGCACATCGCATAGAGATTTTGGAATTGTGGAAACGCTAGAACCCAAATCACATAAAGCATTACACTCATAATTTTTAATTTTAACTTTAATGGTGGGTTCCCATTCATCATATAATTTTCTAGGAATTGAAATCTCTAGTTCTAACTTTTCTTCTAACGCTTTCATCATTGCTTCTACGATATGTTTAGTAAAAGCCTTGTTTTGCTCATAAGCGTTGGGTGAATTCAACATGGATTGTGACAAAGAAATGCACTCAATCAAAGAACAATTATCATAATTAAAATCTTTGTAATCCAAGAGAGTGGGCACATCACTATTTAAAGTTTTTACCTCTCCAAACCCACTTTTAGCAATTTTCTTATCAAGATTTTCACCCTCCGAATTATGGGGACGCTCTTTAGCTAAAGTTGACTCTTCTTCAGTCCCTTTTTCATCAAGTTTAATATTGCTAAACAAAGAATCAATAGATGAAACACCAATCATTTTAATATCCTCATCATTGTTACGATAGAAACCGGGAGGAATCGCTTTTTCCAAAAATTCTCGTTTATCTTTTAGCATAGCGGTTCTTTTCTTACTCTCATCAATGGAGACATATAAAGCTTTAGTTGATTCACTAATATCGATTTTTGGTGGCAAGATTTTAGTCTTAAGATTTTCCACATCATGAATAATTCTATCAATGCTCCTAGACATATCATCAATTTTACTCAACTTTTCTTCTATCGTAGTGTTGAAAACTTTTTGAGCATTAATAAATTCTTTAATATTACTTTCAAGATCAGAGGGCATCCTATTATTATTGTAAGAATTACCATAAGGATTGCCATAATTATTAGAGGAATTTCCAGGAAACGGTCTAGCATTGAAATTAGCTCTATAAGCATTATTATTAAAATTATTTCACAAGACAAAATTCACATCTATGGGATCATTATTTTGCTCAATCAAAGTGGACAATGGCACATCATTAGGATCGATAGGAGCATTTTTGCTAGCAACCAATTTCATAAGCACATCAACTTTATCATGTCAAAGTATTAATTTCTTCAATAGAATTCACGTTTTTACTAGTAGGAGTTCTTTCAGTATGCCATTATGAATAATTTGCTATAATATTATCAAGTAATTTAGTAGCTTCACCCAAAGTAATTTCCATAAAAGTACCACCCGTGGCGGAATCTAAAAGATTTCTAGAAACAAAATTCAATCCCGCATAAATTTTTTGTATGATCATCCATAAATTTAAACCATGAGTAGGGAAATTTCTTATCATTAATTTCATCCCCTTCCAAGATTGGGCAACATGTTCATGATCAAGTTTCTTGAAATTCATAATTTGATTTCTAAGAGAAATAATTTTTGCGGGAGGAAAATACTTGGTAATAAAAGCATCTTTACACCTATCCCAAGAATCGATACTATTTCGTGGTAAAGATGAAAACCAAATTTTTGCATGATCTCATAATGAGAATGGGAATAATTTTAATTTCACAATATCATTATCCACATCTTTTTTCTTTTGCATGTCACACAATTCAACGAATGTGTTAAGATGGGATGCGGCATCTTCATTAGGACTACCGGAAAATTGATCTTTCATGACAAGATTTAGCAGAGTGGCATTAATATCACAAGTCTCCGCACTAGCGGCAGGAGGAGAAATCGGAGTACTAATAAAATGATTATTATTAGTATTAGAGAAATCACACAATTTGGTATTTTCTTGAGACATCGTGACTACGCAAACAAGATAGCAAACAAGCGAACAAGCAAACTAGAAAAGGCAAACGAAAAAATATTTTTGTATTTTTGTAAAAATGTTTTAGAAGTGGGGGAGATGAAAACAAGAGGCAAATGGCAAATAAAGTAAATGCAAGGAGATGAGAGTTTATGCAAAGGAACTTGATAGACGTTGATGATGTCTCCCCGGCAACAGCGCTAGAAATTCTTCCTGCTACTTGTAGCTTGCGTTGGTATTTCCCCAAAGAGGAAGGGATGATGCAGCACAGTAGAGATAAGTATTTCCCTCAGTTATGGAACCAAGGTTATCAAACTAGTAGGAGAATCACACAACACCTCGTTAGCAGCACCTACACACAAACAACAAATCCTTGCACCCAACGCAAACGAGAGGTTGTCAATCTCTCGGCGGTAAATTACAAGATTAAATTGTATGTGATAGATAGATAGATAGAAACAAAAATACAAAATAAAATAAATAAAAGAAAATGGCAGCAATATTTTTAGGGTTTTAGTAATATGATTTAGATAGACCCGGGGGCCATAGGTTTCACTAGAGGCTTCTCTCGAGAAAATAGCATACGGTGGGTAGACAAATTACTGTTGGGCAATTGATAGAAAAGCAAATAATCATGACGATATCCAAGGCAATGATCATGTATATAGGCATCACGTCCAAGATTAGTAGACCGACTCCTGCCTGCATCTACTACTATTACTCCACACATCGACTGCTATCCAGCATGCATCTAGTGTATTAAGTCCATAAGAACGGAGTAATGCCTTAAGAACTATGACATGACGTAGACAAGATAAACTCACGTATGAATAAACCCCATATTTTTACCCTTAGTAGCAATGATACATACGTGTCATCTTCCTTTCTGTCACTGGGATTGAGCACCGCAAGATCGAACCCACTACAAAGCACCTCTTTCCATGGCAAGATAAATCAATCTAGTTGGCCAAACCAAATCAATAGATCGGAGAAGAAATATGAGGCTATAACAATCATGCATAAAAGAGTGCAGAAAAGACTCAAATAATTTCATGGATAATCTGCTCATCAACTCACAATTCATCGGATCCCAACAAACACACCGCAAAAAGTGATTACATCGGATAGAACTCCAAGAACATCGAGGAGAACATTGTATTGAAGATCAAAAAGAGAGAAGAAGCCATCTAGCTACTGCCTATGGACCCGAAGGTCTGTGCTAAACTACTCACGCATCATCGGAAGGGCGGGAAGGTTGATGTAGAACCCCTCCGTGATCGATTCCCCCTCTGGCGGAGTACCGGAGAATGGCTCCAGATGGGATCTCTCTGGAACAGAAACTTGCGGCGGCGGAAAAAGTATTTCGTGGACCCCCTGAGGGTTTCTGATTTTTTTCTGAATTTATAGTGCTGGAATTAGGTCAAACGGAGCTGGGTGGGCCCCATGAGGTACCAAGGCACGCCACCCCCCTGAGGCGCGCCCTGGTGCCTCGTGGCCCACTCCTTCATCTTCTGGCCCTCTCCCAAAGCTTCCAGTGTTTATCTTGTCCAATAAAAAATCTCCAAAAAGTTTCATGGCATTTGGAATTCGTTTGGTATTGATTTTCTATAAAACAGAAATAGGGCAGAAAACAGCAACTGGCACTGGGCACTAAGTTAATAGGTTAGTCTCCAAAAATGATATATAATTGCTATAAATGATTATAAAAACATCCAAGATTGATATTATAACAGCATGGAAGAATCAAAAATTATAGATACGTTGGAGACGTATCAGCATCCCCAAGCTTAATTCCTGCTCGTCCTCGAGTAGGTAAATGATAAAAATAGAATTTTTGATGTGGAATGCTGCCTGACATATTCATCACATATTCTTTTCTTTTGTAGCATGGACATTGGACTTGAATGATTCAAAGCAATAGTCTATAATTTTACATGAAGATATAAATACTCAAGCATGCTAACAAGCAACCATGTCTTTCAAAATCAACGCTAAAGAAAGTTATCCCTAGCCCATTATGCTCAATCATTGATCCATTCATGAAACTCACTCAAATATTAGCTACATCCAATGCACAAGTATGACAATAGTGCTCTCTAGTTGGTGCTTTTTTAAGAGAAGATGGAGACTCAAATAAAATAAAAATTGCATAAAAGTAAATAGATAGGCCCTTCGTAGTGGGAAGCAGAGATCAAAGACACCCCAAAGCTGCCATTAAGGACACACACAAGCCTAAAAATGAGGTGGATATACAGGGGAGGAGGAAGCCGAGCCACTCTCCCCTCCACTCCATGTAGATGAGCCGGCGGAGAGAAGGGGAGAGGAGGCGACCGGAGAAAGAAAGGGTGAATAATAGTTACTTTCTCCGCTGGCTTTCGGCTGGATAGTGCCAGGGAGCAAAAGCTGGTTCGTTTAGTCCCACATTGGCTAGCGAGGTTGAGCAGCACCAGCTTATAAGCCCAGCGCTGCTACCAGACCAGTCCCTTCGGGGACACCCGGTAAATTGGAACGATATATAAAATAGCATCTCAGCTGCATGCATCAGGATGAACGCGACCAACACTTTTTTACCCCTCATGAGTTCTACTGATTTTACATAAAGGTCCTCATAGTTCTTATTTTGAGATCCAAAATTTTAGGATTTCATGCGCCATCTTTGCAGCCCCTCATGTATACTACTATTTTTATTGAAAGGTCCTCATAATTTCATTTCCATCTTTTCAGATCCTTACAACAATTTTTTGGTGATTACACTTTTTTTTGCCCCTCACGAGTTCTACTGCTTTTAGATAAAGGTCCTCATAGTTCTCATTTTCAGATCCAAAATTTTAGGATTTCACGTGCCATCTTTGCAGTCCCTCATGTATACTAGTATTTTTATTGAAAGCTCCTCATATTTTCATTTCCATCTTTTCAGATCCTTAGAGCTACCAAATTTCGGGTGGTAGGTTAACTGCCAATTTTTACTCCTGAACAAAAAGTTATAGTAGCTGGTGTAATGATCTTATGTTTTTTGGGAGAGATTTTGTAATTACGTCAGTGCAAAATCGTAGTCATGTATATCTCTAATAAATAACATGTATCAACATACTAGTTAAATATTATTAGTTGTGCTTTGGTTAGACAGAGAGGTGCCATTTTGAAGTTGGATAAGCAAGATTTTACAAAAAGGTCCTCATAGTTCTCATTTCCATATTTTCAGATCCAAAATTTTAGGATTTCACACCGCATCTTTTTGGCCCCTCAGGTATACTACTATTTTTTATTGAAAGGTCCTCATATTTTCATTTCCATCTTTTCAGATCCTTACAGCTACCAAATTTAGGGTGGTAGGTTAACTACCAATTTTTACTCTTGAACAAAAAGTTATAGTGAATGGTGTAATGATCTTGTGTTTTTTGCGAGAGATTTCTAATTACTTCGGTGCAAAATCGTAGTCATGTATATCTCTAATAAATAACATGTATCCACATACTAGTTAAATATTATTAGTTGTGCTTTCGTTTGACAGAGAGGTGCCATTTTGAAGTTGGATAAGCAAAGCAGTTCTTGAATGTGAACCTGCCTATTTTTATTCAGCTATCTGAGGATGCACGATGCTCATTTCTAATGAGGTCTCCTCCTTTTTGACGATTCATACATTTTTTCTTTTCTTTTCGAAATGTCAGGATTCCTGCATTCATTAAGAAGAAAAGAGTTTGCTCGGTTAATTAGGGAAATCGAGCGAAAACCAGATTGCCCGGTTAATTATGAAAAACAGGCGAAAAACAATCACAACCGCTGAGCGGCAGACATAAAGATACCCACGCACACCACTTCAAAGAGGGCCTCACCGAGACAGAATGCAGGCATCATCGTCATCACTCTTCCCCTAGAGGCGTCATCGCCATCCCTAAACTCTGAGCAAATGACTCCAACTTCACCGTAGACGATCGTCGACTCAACCCACTCCGAAGAGACTGTGTGGAGCTGTATGAAGATCCATGCCAAAACTCAGCCAACTGCGACCGAACATCGCAGCTCCTACTCTGAGAGAGAACTGCGAAGGAGAACTAGGCATGGCTGGTGCCGCTGAAGATCACCAAACAAACCACCTACTACCCGTCATCGTACGCCACCAGGAACCGCCACCGTAGTTTTGACTTCATAGCAACAAACCGGCCAAGGCAATCTCGCAGACACGGCGGAGAAGAGCTGACTACCTCAACCATTGTCAGGTCTCCGACATCGCCCCCTTCATCATCCTTGTCATAGAAGCTTGGATGCCAACACCGATGCCGATGACCGACGTAGAGAGCAACCTCGTCGCCCACACGACACGAGGTTGACGCGCTCGATGCCGCCGAAAACTCGGGGCCGCCGCCCCAACTTTCCTCCCCACGCCCTGCGCAGCCCACCAACATCACCTTCCAGGATGCCGCCCCGACATGCCACCGCTCACTCTCGAGCTCCAGCGCCGCATGACCCAGATGCTCGCATCCCATGCTGCTCAGGACAACCGCATGCAGACCACGAACGCCGCACCACATCTGGGGCCGCCACCCCAACATTCCATCCAACCACCCGTTCTGGGGCGCGTCGACTAAGCCGACAAAGCTGCCACCCAAGTGGCCCAAGATTGGCACCCAAGCGAAGGTCAAGTCGCTGCGCCACCCCATGGAGTAGCCTCGCGCATCGTTTCCCGAGGCCGCCGACTCGGCACACATCAACCGTCCGAGCCGCTGCCCCAGCATCCACCAAACCATGCCGCCGTCGCCGGCCCGACCAAGATCAGGACAAAGCCTTCACCGGAGGCATTCCTCATGGCATATGGGATTGCCTAATGCTATGATCATTGATGTTGCTGACAATGGATTTATTAGAGGAATGTCTTTGGATATAGACATTTCAGTTACTATAAACCAGCTGCTTATTCAGAATAACAATTTCTCTAGAGAACTTCCAATGGAGCTGGGAAATCTCTCTCAGCTGTAGAAGGTGGTTGTTTCCAACAACAGATTCTCTGGCCAAATCATTGCACAGATTGGTAACCTGAAGCAATTGTCATACCTGCATTTGAAACAGAATGCACTAGAAGGGTCAATACCACCAGAAATTGGTTTGTGCGACAGCCTAGTTGACCTTAATCTTGCAGAGAAATCTTTGGTGGCAAAATTCCTGACAGAGTTGGCTCCCTTTTGATGCTGAATTCACTTAATCTATCTCATAACATGATCTCTGGTGAAATCCCTGATGCATTGCAGTCACTGAGGCTAAGCTATATTGATTTCTCTCGCAATAATTTGTCTAAACCAGTCCCTCCATAGCTCCTGATCATTGTTGGAGATGATGCATTCTCTGAAAACTTTGACCTTTGTGTCACTAGCGCTTCAGAAGGGTGGAGGCAATCTGGCACCAGTCCACGCTCTTGCCAATGGATGGACAACCATCATAGCTTCTCACTAAGGGCTGCTTTTTGCTGCGCTGATCATGGTGACCTCTTTGTTTGTTCTCTTATCTGGATTGGCATGTCAGAGATATGAAAATAACAGGCTTGAGGATATCAACATAAAGCAAGACACCGATGACAGTGACTCAAAGTGGATTGTCGAGTCCTTCCATGCACGAGGGTAAAATCCATCAGCTTCTTTGCCGGTACCCATGGTTACATAGCTCGCTGTAAGTTCGAGACATGCTGTCACTTACATTGAGTTATCTTTACATCTTTTTTGTAGTTATAATGCTGTAGTGGTTTAACATTCAGTCTTCTGTGTGAGGACTATAGAATTTTTTTGCCAGTGAGATGACCCACAAGTATAGGGGATCAATCATAGTCCTTTCGATAAGTAAGAGTGTCGAACCCAACGAGGAGCAGAAGGAAATGACAAGCGGTTTTTACCAAGTTATTTTCTGCAAGCACTGAAATTATCGGTAGCGAGTAGTTTGATAGCAAGATAATTTGTAACAAGTGACAAATAGCAATAGTAACTAAGGTGCAGCAAGGTAGCCCAATCCTTTTTGTAGCAAAGGACAGTCCGAAACAATCTCTTATAATAAGCAAAGCATTCTCGAGGACACATGGGAATTTCATCTAGTCACTTTCGTCATGTTTGTTTGATTCGCGTTTGCTATTTTGATAATTTGATATGTGGGTGGACCGGTGCTTGGGTGCTATTCTTACTTGAACAAGCCTCCCACTTATGATTAACCCCTCTCGCAAGCATCCGCAACTACGAAAGAAGAATTAAGATAAATCTAACCATAGCATTAAACATATGGATCCAAATCAGCCCCTTACGGAATAGCGCATAAACTAGGTGTACGCTTCTGTCACTCTAACAACCCATCATCTAATTACTACTCCACAATGCATTCCCTTAGGCGCACAGATGGTGAAGTGTCATGTAGTCGACGTTCACATGACACCACTAAGAGAATCAACAACATACATATCATCAAAATATCGAACGAATGCCAAATTCACATGATTACTTATGACAAAACTTCTCCCATGTCCTCAAGAACAAAAGTAACTACTCACAAATCATATTCATGTCCAAGATCAGAGGGGTATTAAATAGCATAATGGATCTGAACATATAATCTTCCACCAAATAAACCAACTAGCATCAACTACAAGATGTAATCAACACTACTAGCAACCCACAGGTACAAATCTGAGGTTTTGAGACAAAGATTGAATACAAGAGATGAAATAGGGTTTGAGATGAGATGGTGCTGATGAAGATGTTGATGAAGATTGGTCCTCCCACGATGAGAGGATCATTGGTGATGTCGATGGCTTCGATTTCCCCCTCCCGGAGGGAAGTATCCCCGGTGGAATCGCTCCGCCGGAGAGCAAATGTGCTCCTGCCCAAGTTCCGCTTCGAGACGGCGGCGCTCCATCTATTTTTTCTAGGGAAAATGGGCTTATATACCAGAAAATGGACACCGGAGGCTGGCCAGGGGCCCCACAAGCCACCAGGGCGCGCCTGGGGGGAGGGTGGCGCGCCCTGGTGCCTCGTGGGCACCTGGGTGGCCCCCTCTAGTACTTCTTTCTTCCAATATTTTTTATTTATTCCAAAATAAATCTCTGTGAAATATCAGCTCATTTGGAGATGTGCAGAATAGGTATCTCTGACATTGCTTTTTCAGGTCCAGAATTCCAGCTGCCGACAATCTCCCTCCTTATGTAAATCTTGCATATTAAGAGAGAAAAGGCATTAGAATTGCTCCACAAAGTGTTATATTGATTAAAAACACTACAAAAAATAGTTGGAAAACATGATGCAAAATGGACGTATCAACTCCCCCAAGCTTAGACCTCGCTTGTCCTCAAGCGAAAGCCAATATCGATAATCATGTCCACATGTTTAGAGAGAGAGGTGTCGATAAAAACAAAATACGGACATAGTAGCATCATGATCATTATTATAACAGCAATATTCCTTATCATAGAACTTCTCATGAGCAAGTAACAATTCATCACAATAACGAAGTATAAGGCATAAACATTCTTGAAAACTAACAAACTATGTTCTCAGTCAACAATGCATTTGCAATTCATCATATTTTCAGGAAGGGTCTCATGTAGGAGCTTTTTAGCAAGTCCACATACTCAACCATCATTTAGTCTTCTATGATTGCTAACACTCACAACATATATATGGAGCAAAAAGTTTCAGCCAGACACATAGAAAGATAGGGGCTTATAATTTTGCCTCCCAACTTATTCACCTCAAGGGTAATGTCAACAATAATAACTCATGATCACTCATATCCAACGGGATATATGTGCCTAGATCTTTCCCCACCACCTGATGCTTGCAAAAGAGAAAAATAAAAAAATAAAAAGGAATAGAGGAGGCTGATACGTCTCCAACGTATCGACAATTTTTTATTGTTCCATGCTATTATATTATCAATCTTGGATGTTTTTATATGCATTTACAGCAATTATATATCATTTTTTGGGACTAACCTATTAACTTAGTGCCTAGTGGCAATTGTTGTTTTCTGCCTGTTTTTAGTTTTACGGAACATCAATACCAAACGAAGTCCAAATGCCATGAAACTTTTTGGAGATTTTTTTTCTGGACATAACCAACACAAGAAGCTTCGGGAGAGGGCCAGAAGACCCAGGAGGTGGCCACGAGCCACCAGGGCTCACCTGGGGGGGGGGGGCAGGCGCACCCTGGTGCCTCGTGGGCCCACCTCTGCCACTTTTGACCTAATGCCACCACTATAAATTCCCAAAAATCGGGAACCCAATAGGGGAATCCATGAAATACTTTTTCCGCCGCCGCAAGCTTCTGTTCTTGAGAGATCCCATCCGGAGGCCTTTTTAGGTACTCTGCCGGAAGGGGAATCGATCACGGAGGGGCTCTACATCAACCTTGCTGCCCTTCCGATGATGCGTGAGTGGTTTACCACAGACCTTCGGGTCCATAGTTAGTAGCTAGATGGCTTCTTTTCTCTTTTTGATCTTCAATACAATGTTCTCCTCGATGTTCTTGGAGTTCTATCCTATGTAATCACTTTTTGCGGTGTGTTTGTTGGGATCCAATGAATTGTGAGTTTATGATTAGATTATCCATGAATATTATTTGAGTCTTCTCTGAACTCTTTTATGCATGATTATTATAGCTTCATATTTCTTCTCTAGTCTATTGATTTGGTTTGGCCAACTAGATTGATTTATCTTGCCATGGGAAGAGGTGCTTTGTAATGGGTTCGATCTTGCGGTGCTCAATCCTAGTGACAGAAAGGGACATGACACGTATGTATCATTGAAAAGATGGGGTTTATTCATGCATGAGTTTACTTTGTCTACATCATGTCATCTTGCTTAAGGCGTTACTCTGTTCTTTATGGATTTAATACACTAGATGCATGCTGGATAGCGGTCGATGTGTGGAGTAATAGTAGTAGATGCAGGCAGGAGTCGGTCTACTTGTCTCGGACATGATGCCTATATACATCATCATTGCCTTGGATATCGTCATGATTATTTGCTTTTCTATCAATTGCCCAACAGTAATTTGTTTATCCACCGTATGCTATTTTCTTGAGAGAAGCCTCTAGTGAAAATTATGGCCCCCGGGTCTATCTAAATCATATATTAAAAACCCTAAAAATACCTTGGTGCACTTTTTGTTTATTTATTATATTTTATATTTTAGTATCTATCAATCTATCTATCACATACAATTTAATCTTGCAATGTACCGCCGAGGGATTGACAACCCCTTGTTTGCGTTGGGTGCAAGGATTTGTTGTTTTGTGTGCAGCTGCTGCTAACGAGGTGTTGCGTGATTCTCCTACTGGATTGATAACCTTGGTTTCATAACTGAGGGAAATACTTATCTCTACTGTACTGCATCTCCCTTCCTCGCCAGGGAATTACCAACGCAGCTCACAAGTAGCAGGAATAATTTCTGGTGCCGTTACTGGGGAGACATCATCAACATCTGTTTTTGATAGATTGCTACAGGCTGTTCTGTTTTAGACAGATTCTGTTTTTGATGCACTTCTTGCTTGTTTTGATGGAACTATGAATTGTATCGGGGGGTATAAGCCACGGAGAAGTTAGAATACAGTAGGTATAATGCAAAAATAAAATATGAATGGGTTTGCAATAGTACTTAAAGTAGTGATTTGTTTTGTTATACTAACGTTTCTCACAAAGGTTTTGTTGAGTTTTGTGTGATTGAATTTTCAAGTTTTGGGTGAGATCACGATGGATGAAGGAATAAGGAGTGGCAAAAGCATAAGCTTGGGGATGCCTGAGGCAGCCCAAGGTAATATTCAAGGAAGACTCAAGCGTCTAAGCTTGGGGATGCCCTGGAAGGCATCCCCTCTTTCTTCTACCAACCATCGGTAATTTTATTTGGAGCTATATTTTTATTCGTCACATGATATGTGTTTTGCTTGGAGCGTCATGTATTATATGAGTCTTTGCCTAGTTTGCTTTTTAGTTTGTCACAATCATCTTTGGTGGACACACCTATTTGAGAGAGCCACATGTTCATCATAATTTGTTAGAATACTCTATGTGCTTCACTTAAATTTTTTGAGCTAGGCGGTTGCTCTAGTGCTTCACTTAAATATTTTTGAGCACGGTGGTGGCTATATTTTGAAGAAATAAACTCTCATGCTTCACTTATACTTTTTTGAGAGTTGATAAGACTAAATTTTTGAAGAAATATTTGCACTCTCATGTTTCACTTATATCTTTTTGAGAATTGATAATAGTAATGGTAATTTGCACAAGATATGAATTTGATCCCAAAGTGATGAATATTCAAGAGGGATATAATAAAAACTTTCATATTGCTCATTGGATATGATGAGTGTGATTCCTTGCAATAGTTTTGCGATATGGAGATGATAATATGTGAGTCATGTTAGTGAGTAGTTGTTATTTAGTAGGAATATTAGAGTTAAGGTTTGTGATACCCTATGCATGCACATTAAGTCAATAGTTATGCAACGAAATTATATCCTACTTATGGTGCATTATTCGGTGTTAGTTATGTTCAAGGCATGTTTATGACCGTTTTCGCTTTTAGGTTGGTTGCTTCTCAATCTATTTGCTAGCCTTCATTTGTACTAAGCGGAAATACTGCTTGTGCATCCAAACTCCTTAAACCCAAGTTGTGCCAAATGAGTCCACTAGACCTACCTATATGCAGTATTTCCATGCCGTTCCAAGTAAATTTGCATGTGCCAACTCTAATTTTTAAAATAATTTTTCCGTTTTGTGTGCCCATACCGCTCATGAAGTGGCAGGGGGTGGCCAATATTTTCCATGCTAGGTGTGTTATTCTCACGATGAGTGTTTATTCACTTGTCATTGCACGAGAGAGTGGCTGGTAATAAGGATGCCCAGTCCCACAATGAAATCAAAATTAATAACAACAAAATTCCTTGGAAAGTGTTGGTATGGAGGGCACCCGTGGATACTGCTAGCCATGGACTGTGAAAGAATGGTGGAAAGGAAATAAACTTTACTTTCTGTTTGGGAACCGCCTATGATGTGTCAAGCATGGAAGATATTGGGAATTCTCGGTCGTTTTCGTTGACAGGAAAAGCATGCCTCTCAAAATATTTTTTATCTCTCTAATTTAAGCTTTGAGCTCTCGCACATTAGCAAATCTCTGCTTCCCTCTGCGAAGGGCCTATCTATTTACTTTTATGCAATTTTTATTTTTATTTTGAGCCTCCATCTTCTCTTATAAAGCACCAACTAGAGAGCACTATTGTCATACTTGTGCATTGTGTGTAGCTAATATTGAGTGTGTTTCATGAATGGATCAATGATTGAGCATAATGGGCTAGGGATAACTTTCTTTAGCGTTGAAATTTTGAAAGACATGGTTGCTTGTTAGCATGCTTGAGTATTTATATCTTCATGTCAAATTATAGACTATTGCTTTGAATCATTCAAGTCCAAATGTCCATGCTACAAAGAAAAGAATATATGATGAATATGATAGGTAGCATTCCACATCAAAAATTTTGTTTTTATCATCTACTCGAGGACGAGCAGGAATTAAGCTTGGGGATGCTGATACATCTCCAACATATCTATAATTTTTTATTGTTCCATGCTATTATATTATCAATCTTGGATGTATTTATATGCATTTACAGAAATTATATATCATTTTTTGGGACTAACCTATTAACTTAGTGCCCAGTGCCAGTTGCTGTTTTCTGCCTGTTTTTGGTTTTACAGAATATCAATACCAAACGAAGTCCAATTGCCACGAAACTTTTTGGAGATTTTTTTCTGGACATAACCAACACTAGAAGCTTCACGAGAGGGCCAGAAGACCCAGGAGGTGGCCACGAGCCACCAGGGCACGCCTTGGGGGGGGGGGGGCAGGCGCGCCCTGGTGCCTCGTGGGCCCACCTCTGCCCCTTTTGACCTAATTCCACCACGATAAATTCCCAAAAATTGGGAAACCAATAGGGGAGTCCACGAAACAATTTTCCACTGCCGCAAGCTTCTGTTCTTGAGAGATCCCATCTGGAGGCCTTTTCCGGTACTCCGCCGGAAGGGGAATCGATCGCGGAGGGGCTCTACATCAACCTTGCTGCCCTTTCGATGAAGCGTGAGTAGTTTACCATAGACCTTCGGGTCCATAGTTAGTATCTAGATGGCTTCTTTTGTACTGCATCTCCCTTCCTCTTCAGGGAATTACCAATGCAGCTCACAAGTAGCAGAGAACACTATTGACTCTTGCATAAAAAGTAAATACATAAAAGTAAAAGATAGGCCCTTCGCAGAGGGAAGCAGAGGTTGTGATGCGCTTTTTATTGTTGGATGCACAAGCTCTTAATGCAAAGGAACGTCACTTTATATTGCCCCTTGTGATAGCAACCTTCATTATGCAGTCCGTCGCTTTTATTTCTTTACCATCACAAGTTCGTACAAAGCTTATTTTCCCTTACAATAAAAGTTCATATATATTTAGGAGCAATTTTTATTGCTTTATGCACTGATGACAACTTACTTGAAGGAATATTCAATCCATAGGTAGATATAATGTACACTCATGACATGAAACTGGGTTTAAGGGTTTTGGATGCACAAGTAGTATCTCTACTTTATGCGGATTTTTGGCTAGCTAAGATATTGGGCAAGCACCACATGTTGAAGGATCTATGACAATATAACTTCTATGTGAATATAAGCAAACATAATTCATTACATTGTCTTCCTTGTCCAACGTCAACAATTTGACATAAAATACTCAATGGGGGCTCACAATCATAAAAGATGTCCAAGATAGTGTATTTGCATGTGAATATTCTCTTCCCTTATTAATTTTTTCATGAATTGCATCATTGACCAATGCTATGTTTGTTAACTTCCAATAAATTTTACCACTTATACTTTTCTTTATGTGATGTCATTACTTTCCATAAGATTAGCATATGATCTTTTTCATTATTTTCATTGCTAGTATTGAAACATAAAAGTAAAGAAGCAAAAACTCAAACTACTCTTTATTATATAACTCTCAACTCAATGACATAGATAGATAGATCATGAAACTAGCACTCGAAAATAGATCATACTAAACATTTATTCAACTAGATCACAAAATAACTAAGGATCGAATGTAACACCCCTGTGTAATGAGCTACAGTAATCCATGATGATTAGGCTAAGACACTGTGATTTGCAATGCTTGATCAAAGTGGATTAATATCTCATTTCAAATTCCTCCACTGAATTCAATTCAAATTCAAAGTGAAATTTGAAGTTGCTAAAAAATTGCTGGAAAATAGTTCATGTTGTAGCAAAAATTCCAAAACAATTATTTGTTCAGGAAAACAACATCACCATCAATGCTAAATGTGGACTAGGGCAATTAAACAGTGCAAAAACAGCACTTTAAATGCCATTTCAATTATGAAAATTTGAAATGGATTCCAAAATTGCTCAAACTTTTTGTGGCAGTGCAGAATAATGCAAGGTATTTTTGTGGACAAGTTTCACATTTTACTAATTGCATTTGGCAGCTCTTTTATTTTGATAATCTTTCTGTAAAAAGAAAAACATAAAAGAAAAACAAAAAAAGGCCTAACCGGCTGGGCCTAAGTGCACAGTGCACTTGGCCCAGCCCACTCCCCCTTTCTCCCTCCTCTCTCTCTCTCTCTCCCCGTGTCAGCCTCGCCGTGGCCGTGCGCGCACTCGCCGGCCAGCGGGCGACACCACGACGCCACAGGCTCGGGGGAGGATAAGGCGGAGCCCCATCCACTCCCCCTGGATGCCCTCGCCACTTTCCCCTCTCCCTGCCTCGCTTGCTATCCTCCTCATCCTCGATCCAGTATGCCGCCGTCGCCGCATCGCTGCTCCGCCGTGGCCACTGCCCTCACCACGCCTCCTCTTGCTGTCCATGAGGTTCGCCGCCGTCCGCTTCTTCGTCAAGTCAAAGAACGGGAGCCGGGGAGCTCCACATTGAGCGGATCGAGCCGCCCCCTTCTTCTTGGTCACCGGCGATGACCGACGACGGCGGCCACCCCTGCGCTCCTAAACCTCTCGCCGGGCCTCCTTGCGCCTACACGGTGAGCACCGCATGTCCTTCCTTCATTTCCTCCGTGTCTTGCTGCCTCTAGCCATCGTGCTCGATGTGGCCGAGCTCATCGCCGCCAAGTTCATCGCTGGCAACATTCCGGTGACCTAACACCCGCGCGTCATAGTCCTCTGAGCTCGCACGCGCGCGTAGATCTTCCCCGACCCTTTGTTTTGCTCGGAACCGCACCGCGTCGCTGTTTCTGCCATAGGCCATAGCAGCGCCGCTGCTGGCCTCGTCGCCAGCGCCGTTTCTGGCCGTTCCAGCTCCGGCCATGGGCACCATTCGACGCGGCTCGGAGTGGCCGTTCGGAAGAGCCCAACCGCGCGCTAAATGGCCCACCGTAGTGCGATTCCAGCGAGGCCAGTGGCCTCCGCCGTGTTTTTCGATCACCGGCGGCTGGACGCCGGTCGCCGTCAATGTGGCCGGCCTGGGGCCACCACTGGGTCACTGACAGTGGGTCCCTGGGCCCGGTTGACCGCGTTGACCGGTCAACCGTGCTGATGTGGCAGCACAATGCCATAGACGTGTGGGCTCCTGCGATTAATTAAGCTAATTAGGTTTAAAATTAATCAAATAATTAGTTTAGACACTGACATGTGGGGCCCAACCCTAATTAACCCTGTTTAGTTTAATTTAATCTCTGTTTAGTCCACTGTGTCACTGACTGGTGGGACCCAGCTGTCAGGTTTGACCTGGAACAGCTGGGGTTGACCACTGGCGTCATCTTGACATCATGCTGATGTCATCAGTACACTGTTCTGGATAATGCGATTTAATTAATTAAAATAATTCCAGGATTTTCAGAAAAAGGTTTAAATCTTTGAAAATTCGTAGATATTCAACCGTAGCTCGGATCGAAAAGTTTTTAGCACGAAAGTTGATCAGAAAAACGAGACGAATCCGAATATGTGGTCAAAATGCTTGACCATCACTACTATCTATCTGAACATGGAACCTTCCCCTCTGGTTCAGTATGCCAAATACTGCCTAAACGCCCCTAGATATTTTCCCGCTTCGTCTGCGACATGTAGCATTGCATTAGGTCACCACCAGCACTGCATGTCGTCATGCCATGCATCTGTGTTGCATGTGTTTGCTTTTATTTATTGTTTCTTCCCCCTCTTCTTGTCCGGTAGACCCCGAGACCGACACAGCTCCGGAGACCGACTACACCGTTGACGACCCCGCCTTTGCCGTAGAGCTTCCAGGCAAGCAACCCCCCTTGAGCATCTCTATATTGCCTATTCTTTCTCCCTCCTGCTTGCATTAGAACTGCTACAGTTATTGTCCCGAATACCTATTCTGCTGCATAGCCTGTTTTTGTAACTGCTTTTGATACTTTACCAGATATCCTAAATGCTTAGTATAGGTTGGTTAGTAAACCCTCTGTGGCCCCTCATCCTTGTCCTTGTTGCCCCGCTTTGTTATCGGTGCCCCGATCAAGGTGATCGATGGGCTGAGACCAGCACATCACCGCACACCCCTAAGTTGTACGACACTACAGAGTTACCAGTGAGTGCCGAGGCTGATACCTCTTATCTCACTCGTGATGTGACCTCTGTAATATAGCTAACCGGTTGTGGGTTATCGAGGGTGATTCCTCGGTCACCACCTCCGATGAAGCTTCTGTCGTGCAACCCCGTAAGTGTGAATGCCATCGAGGGTGATTCCTCCAGATTCATCTTGACGGATACATCTAGTGGGAATCCAACGAGGGTGATTTCTCGAATTCCTTCTTGATGATATGGACACACGGTTACTTTGACTTTACTGCTGATACTGAATAAAGTCGGGTCGGCCCCGAGGGGTACCCGCGAGAGATGTGGTATCGGGTTGACCATTAGGGTACCCGTGTGATGATTATGTGGCACGGCCGGGCATTCCTAGCTCTTGTCGTAAGTCCATGAGATGGGGCGATGGGGTCACATGATCGTGAGTCTCTGCTCATTTCTACGAGCTCCCAACGCACTAATGGGTTAGGATATGTAATTTGAGTAGGCCTCTGGCCTTATCGCACTAACCACCACGCGGGAATAAGTATGGGCACTCGGCGTCGTATGTATCAGCCGAAGTTCTTCAGACGCCAGCGATTGAGCGGCGGGCGCCGGGTTGGACTGGGAACGCCCGCGCTTGTATTAAGGGGGCTAGGTCTACTCCCAGCCGCCCACGCAACGCGCAGGAGTGCAAAGGGCGATGGGCCCAAGACCCCTGAGCACTTAGGTTGTAGACCGGCATGCTGGCCTCTCTGTTGAACCTAGGTAGGGCTACGACGTGTCGATCAGCCGAGGCCGGGCATGGACCGAGCAAGTGTGTCCGGCCAGAGTTAATCGACCGTGTTGGGTAAGTTGGTGCACCCCTGCAGGGAAGTATATCTATTCGAATAGCCGTGTCCACGGTAACAGGACGCTTGGAAAATATCCCGATCTTCTACAACTAGAACAGGTTACTATGTTAGCTCTGGGATCACTTTCTCGCAGGGGGTCGAGGAAGGATCTCTGGGCGTGGCTACTTATACATGTTGTTACTACTATATTTATGTACTAATCTGCACTCTTCTAATGCTGCAAGATGCTGAAGATGCTAGTCTTCGATAGGCTAGGCCTTTCTCTCTATTCTGGCATTTCTGCAGTCCAGTCCACTGATATAGCCCTTCTTTGATACCGATGCATAAGTAGAATAGTTCTGATGTAAGTCTTGCGAGTACTTTGGATGAGTACTCACGGTTGCTTTGCTTCCCTTTTCCCCATATCTGATTGCTGCGACCAGATGACGGAGCCCCGGAGCCAGCTGCCCCAGTTGACGACTACTACTACCCCTCCGGTGGAGAGTACTACTACATGGAGACCGCTGATGACTAGGAGTAGATAGGAGGCATCCAGGCAGGAGGCCTGCGCCTTTCGATCTTTGTCATTGTTTTGCTTAGGCTTATCTGTTTAACTTTTATGTCTATACTCAGATATCTAATGCTTCCGCTGATGCTTGTATGACTCAAGCTTATGTATTCGAGCCCTCGAGGCCCCTGGCTTGTAATATAAAGCTTGTATGACTTTTATGTTGTGTTTAGAGTTGTGTTGTGATATCTTCAAGTGAGTCCTTAGGCTTGATCATGTGCATTTGCGTGTATGATTAGTGCATGATTAAGTTGGGGGCGTCACAAGTTGGTATCAGAGCCGACTGCCTGTAGGGACCCCCTTTCCAACTCCTTGGCCGAAGTTGAGTCTAGTCTTTGCAAAACGATTTCACTAACATTGCTGTGTGGCTTACCGGCCCATGTCGCCAGTGGGTGGTATTAGGATCTTTTATTCCTCTTCCATACTTTGGGACTCTGATCTCTCTTCTTTTTCGGGTTAAATGATTTTGCTAACTTTCACATTAGGTTCTCATAATCACATTCACCTGGAGAGCTGGATTATCCACAACATTTCTTTCCAATGCAATCTTATGCTTCTCACACTGTCATTTGACATTCTGCACTTCCTTGTTTCAGATGCGTCCCGCAAGACAGCTCGTACGCCACATGATGGCTCTTGATGCGACTGGGTTCCCTGCTATCTTGGTCGACCTCTTGACCAGGCTGGGATATCGCTGGTACCCCGAGTACACTGTTTATGAGGATTACCGCGAGTTCAACCAGGAGCAGTACCACGCTGTGGTTCGCATCTTTGATCGGCAGGACATTGATACGTCTCCAACGTATCTATAATTTTAGATTGTTCCATGCTGTTATATTATCAATCTTGGATGTTTTTATAATAATTTACATCAATTATATATCATTTTTGGAGACTAACCTATTAACTTAGTGTTGGGACAAACCTGGGACGAACCCTAGCTAGCTCTCTCCGTGTCTCTTTCTCTCTCTTGAACGGAGGTAAAAGAAGAAGTGCTAGACATAGATTTTCAGGCAACGAACGCCTCGCCGCACGAACGGCGCCACGCCGACGAATGGCACCACGGCCGCACACACAACCTTTATTTTTTCTTTGCCGGGCACATACCCCCATGTCACAATGGACTGGATTACATGGCTTAAGTAGCCAGACTCATCGGCCACCCCGCACATATAGCTAACTACCCTAGAGTCAAACAAACTCTATCCATGCACAGGCTAATCCTACATGCAGGCATGCAGCCCACGAGTTGCCGCACGACCCGGCTACACCATGCAGCACCGACTGCGCGCCCAACTAACTGCATGCAACTAATTACTAGATCAAGATTATGGCTAACACTTAGTGCCCAGTGCCAGTTGCTGTTTTCTGCCCTGTTTTTGTTTTACAGAAAATCAATACCAAACGAAGTCCAAATGCCACAAAACTTTTTGGAGATTTTTTCTGGACAAGATAAACACTAGAAGCTTTGGGAGAGGGCCAGAAGACCCAGCAGGTGGCCATGAGCCACCAAGGCGCGCCTGGGGGGGGCAGGCGCGCCCTGGTGCCTCGTGGGCCCCCCTTTGCTCCGTTTGACCTAATTCCACCACTATAAATTCAGGAAAAAACAGAAACCCTCAGGGGAGTCCACAAAATACTTTTTCCACCGCCGCAAGTTTCTGTTCCAGAGAGATCCCATCTGGAGGCCTTCTCCGGTACTCCGCCGGAGGGGGAATCGATCACGGAAGGGTTCTACATCAACCTTGCTGCCCTTCCGATGATGCGTGAGTAGTTTACCACAGACCTCCGGGTCCATAGGGAGTAGCTAGGTTGCTTCTTCTCTCTTTTTGATCTTCAATACAATGTTCTCCTCGATGTTCTTGGAGTTCTATCTGATGTAATCACTTTTTGCGGTGTGTTTGTTGGGATCCGATGAATTGTGAGTTTATGATCAGATTATCCATGAATAATATTTGAGTCTTTGCTGCACTCTTTTACGCATGATTATTATAGCCTCGTATTTCTTCCCCGATCTATTGATTTGGTTTGGCCATCTAAGTTGATTTATCTCGCCATGGGAAGACGTGCTTTGTAATGGGTTCGATCTTGCGGTGCTCAATCCCAGTGACAGAAAGGGACATGACACATATGTATCGTTGCTATTAAGGGTAAAAACATGGGTTTTTTTATTTATATGTGAGTTTATCTTGTCTACATCATGTCATCGTTCTTAAGGCGTTACTCCGTTCTTTATGGACTTAATACACTAGATGCATGCTGGATAGAGGTCGATGTGTGAGGTAATAGTAGTAGATGCAGGCAGGAGTCGGTCTACTTGTCTCGTACGTGATGCCTATATACATGATCATTGCCTTGGATATCGTCACGATTATTTGCTTTTCTATCAATTGCCCAACACTAATTTGTCTACCCACCGTATGCTATTTTCTCGAGAGAAGCCTCTAGTGAAACCTATGGCCCCCGGGTCTATCTAAATCATATTACTAAAACCCTAAAAATATTGCTGCCATTTTCTTTTATTTATTTTATTTTGTATTTTTGTTTCAATCTATCTATCTATCACATACAATTTAATCTTGCAATTCACCGCCGGGAGATTGACAACCTTTCGTCTGCGTTGGGTGCAAGGATTTGTTATTTGTGTCCAGGTGGTGCTAACGAGGTGTTGCGTGATTCTCCTACTGGTTCGATAACCTTGGTTTCATAACTGAGGGAAATACTTATCTCTACTATGCTGCATCATCCCTTCCTCTTCGCGGAAATACCAACGCAAGCTACAAGTAGCAGGAAGAATTTCTCGCGCCGTTGCCGGGGAGACATCATCAACATCTATCAAGTACCTTTGCATAAACTCTCATCTCCTTGCATTTACTTTATTTGCCATTTGCCTCTCGTTTTCATCTCCTCCACTTCTAAAACGTTTTTACAAAAATACAAAAAAAATTCCATTTGCCTTTTTGCACATTTGCTATCTTTCCTTGTGTTGCCATGTGCCTTCTATTTGCTTGCATCTTCAGTTGCAAAAAATCTATTGATATGGATCCTCATCCACTTGCTAATCTTTTCAAAAGACCCAATTATGATGAACCAATTGCTAGTGAGTTGAGTGCACTTGATTTCCTCTATGAAGTTTTGCTTGAAAATCATGAATCTAAAAATTGTGATGAAGTGCTGAAAGAAGAAATTTATAAAGTGATTCATGATAGCTCCTTCAATAAAAAGCATGATTGCAATGTTGTTATTATAAGTGCTATTAATGTCAATTGTGTTAATGATATGCAAAACCCCAAGCTTGCGGATGATGATTTTGTTATGTCCACTGCTTATTGCAATGATCATGATTGGGGTGATAATGATTCTTGTGATCTTGAAAATTTACCTCATGATGAATATGCTTGCGATAATATTGAAAGAGGGTTCGGAAGAGTGTCAACTTTAGCTAAAAATAATCCCACTTTTTCGAAAGATTATAAAAACTTTATGCATGTGGGTCATAAAGAGAAAATTTTATATGATAGCTATATTGTTGAATTTAAATATGATCCTACATGTAATTATTATGAGAGAGGAAAATATGGTTGTAGAAATTTTCATGTTACTAAATTACCTCTCTTCATGTTGAGATTGCTATTGTTTCTTTCTCCTTCCTTGCATATGCTAGGTTATTCTTGTGCTGATAATTTGTTCTCTTATAAAATGCCTATGCATAGGAAGTATGTTAGACTTAAATGTGTTTATCACATGAATTATGATGCTCTCTTTGTGTTTCAACTATTATCTTTCATGTGAGCATCATTTAAATCTCAAGCCTATCTTAATGGCCATAAAGAAAGCGCTTGTTGGGAGGCAACCCAATGAATAAAATTATTTTTTTCTATTATTGTGTGTTTTCACAATTATGCTACTGGTATGATTGTGTTTTTGTGTTTTTAATTAGTGTTTGTGCCAAGTGAAGCCTTTGGGATGATTTGGAAGATAATATAATTGATGCTGTTTGGAAAACAGAAAGTTTTGCGTCCAGTGCCCGAATTTTTTTTCTGTACTGGAGCGTCAGAAAAATCTGAAATTTTTACACAGTATTGGTATATGAATTTCCCACGTTTTCCAAAATTTTCAGAATTTTTGGAGTTACAGAAGTATCTATTTTAAATAGATTCCTACAGACTGTTCTGTTTTTGACAGATTCTGTTTTTGATGCACTACTTGCTTGTCTTGATGAATCTATGGATTGTATCGGGGGGTACAAGCCATGGTGAAGTTAGAGTACAGTAGGCACAATGCAAAAATAAAATATGAATGGGTTTGCAACAGAACTTAACGTAGTGATTTATTTTGTTATACTAACGGATCTCACGAAGGTTTTGTTGAGTTTTGTGTGATTGAAGTTTTCAAGTTTTGGGTGAGATCACGATGGATGAACGAATAAGGAGTAACAAAAGCCTAAGCTTGAGGATGCCCGAGGCACCCCAAGGTAATATTCTAGGAAGACTCAAGCGTCTAAGCTTGGGGATGCCCCGGAAGGCATCCCCTCTTTCTTCTACCAACCATCGGTAATTTTACTTGGAGCTATATTTTTATTCGTCACATGATATGTGTTTTGCTTGGAGCGTCTTCTATTATATGAGTCTTTGCTTTGTTTGCTTTTTAGTTTGTCACAATCATCTTTGCTGAACACACCTATCTTGAGAGGGCCACACGTTTATTATCATTTGTTAGAATACTCTATGTGCTTCACTTAAATTTTTTGAGCTAGGCAGTTGCTCTTGTGCTTCACTTAAATCTTTCTGAGCACGGTGGTGGATATATTTTGAAGAAATGAATTCTCATGCTTCACTTATATTATTTTGAGAATTTACAAGATTAAATTTTTTAAGAAATGAATTCTCATGCTTTACTTGTATTATTTTCAGAATTGATAAGATTGAAATTTTGAAGAAATATTTGCACTCTCTTGCTTCACTTAAATCTTTTTGAGAGTTGATGATAGTAACGGTAATTTGCACAAGATATGAATTTGGTCCCAAAGTGATGAATATTCAAGAGGGATATAAATAAAAACTTTCATATAGATCATTGGATATGATGAGTGTGATTCCTTGCAATAGTTTTGTGATATGGAAATGATAATATGTGAGTCATGTTAGCGAGTAATTGTGATTTAGTAAGAATATTAGTGTTAAGGTTTGTGATTCCCTATGCATGCACATTAAGTCAATAGTTATGCAATGAAATTATATCCTACTTATGGTGCATTATTCGGTGTTAGTTATGTTCAATGCATGTTTATGACCGTTTTCGTTTTTTGGTTGGTTGCTTCTCAATCTTTTGCTAGCCTTCATTTGTACTAAGCGGAAATACTGCTTGTGCATCCAAAATCCTTAAGCCCAAGTTGTGCCAAATGAGTCCACTATATCTACCTATATGTGGTATTTCAATGCCGTTCCAAGTAAATTTGCGTGTGCCAACTCTAATTTTAAAAATAATTTTGTCGTTTTGTGTGCCCGTACCGCTCATGAAGCGGCAGGGGGCAGCCATTATTTTCCATGCTAGGTGTGTTATTGTCACGATGAGTGTTTATTCACTTGTCATTGCACGAGAGAATGGTTGGTAATAGGGATGCCCAGTCCCACAATGAAATAAAAAATTAATAACAACAAAATTCCTTGGAAAGTGTTGGTATGGAAGGCACCCGTGGATACAGCTAGCCATGGATTGTGAAAGAAATGGTGGAAAGGAAATAAATTTTACTTTCTGTTTGGGAACCGCCTATGATGTGTCTAGCATGGAAAATATTGGGAATTCTCGGTCATTTTCGTCGACAGGAAAAGCATGCCTCTCAAAATATTTTTATCTCTTTAATTTAAGCTTTGAGCTCTGTACATTAGCAAATCTCTGCTTCCCTCTGCGAAGGGCCTATCTATTTACTTTTATGCAATTTTTATTTTTACTTTGAGTCTCCATCTTCTCTTATAAAGCACCAACTAGAGAGCACTATTGTCATACTTGTGCATTTTCTGTAGCTAATATTTGAGTGTGTTTCATGAATGGATCAATGATTGAGCATAACGGGCTAGGGATAACTTTCTTTAGCGTTGATATTTTGAAAGACATGGTTGCTTGTTAGCATGCTTGAGTATTTATATCTTCATGTCAAATTATAGACTATTGCTTTGAATCATTCAAGTCCAATGTCCATGCTACAAAAGAAAAGAATATGTGATGAATATGTTAGGCAGCATTCCACATCAAAAATTCTGTTTTTATCATTTACCTACTCGAGGACGAGCAGGAATTAAGCTTGGGGATGCTGATATGTCTCCAACGTATCTATAAGTTTTTACTTTTCCATGCTTTTTTATTATCAATCTTGGATGTTTTTGTAATCATTTACAGCAATTATATATCATTTTTGGAGACTAACCTATTTACTTAGTGCCCAGTGCCAGTTGCTATTTTCTGCCCTGTTTTTGTTTTGCAGAAAATCAATACCAAACGAACTCCAAATGCCACAAAACTTTTTGGAATTTTTTTCTGGACAGGATAAACACTAGAATCTTCGGGAGAGGGCCAGAAGACCCAGGAGGTGGCCACGAGCCACCAGGGCGCGCCTGGGGGGGGGGGGGGCAGGCGCGCCCTGGTGCCTCGTGGGCCCCCCTTTGCTCCGTTTGACCTAATTCCACCACTATAAATTCAGGAAAATCAGAAACCCTCAGGGGAGTCCACGAAATACTTTTTCCGCCGCCGCAAGTTTTTGTTCCAGAGAGATCCCATCTGGAGGCCTTCTCCGGTACTCCGCCGGAGGGGGAATCGATCACAGGGGCGTTCTACATCAACCTTGCTGCCCTTCCAATGATGCGTGAGTAGTTTACCACAGACCTTCGGGTCCATAGGCAGTAGCTAGATGGCTTCTTCTCTCTTTTTGATCTTCAATACAATGTTCTCCTTGATGTTCTTGGAGTTCTATCCGATGTAATCACTTTTTGCGGTGTGTTTGTTGGGATCCGATGAATTGTTAGTTTATGATCAGATTATCCATGAATATTATTTGAGTCTTTGATGCACTCTTTTATGCATGATTAATATAGCCACGTATTTCTTCTCTGATCTATTGATTTGGTTCGGCCAACTGAGTTGATTTATCTTGCCATGGGAAGAGGTGCTTTGTAATGGGTTCGATCTTGCGGTGCTCAATCCCGGTGATAGAAAGGGACATGACATGTATGTATTGTTGCTATTAAGGGTAAAAAGATGGTGTTTATTCATACGTCAGTTTATCTTGTCCACATCATGTCATCGTTCTTAAGGCGTTACTCCGTTCTTTATGGACTTAATACACTAGATGCATGCTGGATAGCGGTCGATGTGTGGAGTAATAGTAGTAGATGCAGGCAGGAGTCGGTCTATTTGTCTCGGACGTGATGCCTATATACATGATCATTGCCTTGGATATCGTCATGATTATTTGCTTTTCTATCAATTGCCCAACAGTAATTTGTCTACCCACCATATGCTATTTTCTCGAGAGAAGCCTCTTGTGAAACCTTTGGCGCGGCCCTCGGGTCTATCTAAATCATATTACTAAAACCCTAAAAATATTGCTGCCATTTTCTTTTATTTATGTTATTTTGTATTTTTGTTTCAATCTATCTATCTATCACATACAATTTAATCTTGCAATTGACCGTCGAGAGATTGACAACCTCGCGTTTGCGTTGGGTGCAAGGATTTGTTGTTTGTGTGCAGGTGCTACTAACGAGGTGTTGTGTGATTCTCCTACTGGTTCGATAACCTTGGTTTCATAACTGAGGGAAATACTTATCTCTACTGTGCTGCGTCATCCCTTCCTCTTCGGGGAAATACCAACGCAAGCTACAAGTAGCAGACATCTCCATCACTGAGTTGCACACCTTTCATGGTGTTGGACTGACTGCCGATATGGCCATCCATGATGCTGCCTATACTGCTATTGCCCGTCTCCGTGGAGAGCACAACAATCGCTTGGAGGAGACTGCTTTCAGATATATCCCCTATGCCCCCGCTGGGGACGAGAGTGGATTTTACACTACTATCTGTACTCCTTACGTGCTTCGTTGTTATGACCCGCAGGTTTTGGTACAGTACACTCAGGCTCTGGACCGCACTGCTCAAGCTTTTGCTATCCAGTTGTACGCCTCTCATGCTCGTCTTTACGACGCTCTGTCACAGTTGCTACCAGCAGTCAGTGCGAGGATGCACCCAGAGTTTATTCTTTACCCGCGCAGGACGGAGATGCCACCAGGTCTTGAGTGGCCTGCTATTGGAGGTTGTACTCCTCCACGTGGTCCTCTTCTTCCAGTCCGGGACCAGGTTCTGCACCAGAGTGTTCACGGAGCGCAGGATCCTTACATCGAGGGTACCCTGCGTCGTCACCTGCAGCTGCCTGGCTTCAGTGGTTTTCTCCGACGTTGATGTAGCATATCGCTAAGTCCCGTTGTTGTATCCCTTCACCGCGTGCCTCCGTGTCGCCTAGTTGTCTAGCTTTCCTTTTCACCGTTGTAACGCTGGCTTGTAACCGACTTTATGTATGGATCTGTATGTCATGTTGACTATGATGTTATATCTATTGCACTTCCTTTTGTTGTGTGAGTTACTTCATGAATGAATCCATACTTCTGCAATGCTCATTGCTAAACTACCCCTGGTGAATTTTAGCAGGATGGTTAGACCCGCAGGTCGTGGCCGTGGTGCCAACAATCCACCACCGCCCAACTATATGGCTGTGATGATGCAACAATTCAAAATGCACCGTCAGTTCATGCAAGGACTTATGGATCAGTTTCCTCGTCCCAATGCCAACCAGCAGCCAGCCTCAATCACTTTGCAAGACTTTGTGCGCCTGAACCCAACCATCTTCCGCAACTCAGTTCGGCCGCTTGACGCTGATGACTAGCTCCGCGACATCACTTTCGAGATGGAGTCTGCGAGTGTGGCCCCTGCCAACTATGTCACTTTCGCCTCCTACTTTCTGAAGGGTCCCGCAGCCCAATGGTGGGACACTGACAGGCAGACCTTAGCTGCTGGAACCATCATCACCTGGGTGGAGTTCAAAGCTGCTTTCCGTGCCCATTACATTCCGCAAGGAGTTATGGACCGGAAGAAGCGTGAGTTCCGTAATCTCTCTCAAGGTAGCAAGTATGTGGAAGCTTATCAGGGCGAGTTTCTTGAGTTATCCTGCTATGCAGAAGAGGGACATTGCTACTGATGCCTGCAGACAGGAGAAGTTCCGCGAAGGCTCAACCTAGATATCAAGCTTGCACTGCTAGTCCAAGACTTTGCCGACTTCGCCACCTTGGTGAACAAGGCTATACAGGCTGAGACTGGTCTGAAGGATCACAAGGACGCTCTCATCTTCGGGCTCGTCTTCGGGCTCGTCTTCCCAGAAGCGCCGTATCTGGATCCCTCAAAGCATGTACCATCCGACTGTACCTATTCCAAGGCCATCTTACGTTGCACCTCCTATGCCTCCTCCACCTCTGAGGCAGCCAAGACCTCAAGCTACACTGTTTCAAGCTCCTGCTCCCCGTCCCGACAATGGACTCTGCTTCAAGTGTGGCCATCCAGGTCACCGTGCTAGAGACTGCTCCCAGAATCAGAATCAGCTTGTGTTTCCCCCTACTGGCCGTGGTAATGGCCGTGGCATTAATCAGCCTCGCAACTATAATGGCAGGCCTTCATATGGTCGTGGACAGGCTTATCATGTCAACATGGCTGAAGCTCAAGACCAACCAAAAACTATGATGGGTACTCTTCTTGTTAATTCAGTACCAGCTTCTGTTTTATTTGATTCAAGAGCATCGCATTCATTCATGTCAGAACATTTTGCACTCATGCATGACATTAAATGTGAAGAGCTACACCAATCGTTAGTGGTTAACACTCCCGCGGGCCAATGACGAACTTCCCTGTTCAGCCCCGATGTCACCATTGATATTGAAGGGTTGGAGTTTCGTGCTTTCCCCATTATTTTGAAGTCTTCCAAAGTTGACCTCATTCTGGGAATGGATTGGTTGAAGGCTCACACCGCCTTAATCAATTGTGCCACCAAAGTCGTACACCTTCTGCACCCATCGGATGAGCTAGTAAACTAACATGCTCATATCGTTCAAAGTGCCGAGGCTCAGATCTATGCCTTGAATGCGTTGAACGCTTCTCCTCTTGAGGGGATAGAAAATGTTCCAGTCATTCGTGACTTCCAAGATGTATTCCCGAAAGAACTTCCAGGAGTACCCCCTGTTAGAGCTGTCGAGTTTTCATCGACTTAAAACCAGGCACCACTCCTATTGCGAAGCATCCCTACAAGATGCCTCCGCATGAACTTCTTGAGCTTAAGGAGGAACTAGACAAATCACTTTGTAAGGGTTTCATCCGTCCAAGTTCCTCTGCCTGGGGAGCACCTTCTCTCTTTGTCAAGAAGAAAGATGGTACAAACCGATTGATCCAAGATTACCGGCCTATCAACCAAGCCACCATTCAAAACAAGTATCTGCTTCCTCGGATCAACGACCTATATGATCAACTTGCTAGATCATCAGTGTTCTCTAAACTCAACTTGAGGTTGGGTTATCATCTGATCCGCGTCTGCGAATAGGATATTCCCAAGACTGCCTTTGTTACTCGCTATGGCTCTTATGAGTACACTGTCATGTCATTCGGCTTAACCAATGCTCTAGCAACGTTCTCCCGCCTGATGGATTATATCTTCATGGATTACCTCGACAAATTCGTCGTGGTTTATCTGGATGATATCCTGGTGTTTTCCAAGAATAAGGAAGAACATGCTGAACATCTTCGTCTTGTTCTGGAAAAGCTTCGAGAGCACCAGCTATATGCTAAGTATTCCAAGTGCGAATTCTGGTTATCTGAAGTAACCTACCTTAGTCATGTCATTTCCAAGGATGGCATTGCTATCAACCCAGAACGAGTTCGGGCTATTCTTGACTGGACTCCCCCGAAGAATGTTCAGCAAGTCAGAAGTTTTCTCGGACTCGCAAGCTATTGCCGTCGTTTCGTCGAGAACTTCTCAAAGATTGCCAAGCCTCTGACTAATCTGCTTCACAAAGACGTTAAGTTTGAGTGGACAGATAAATGTCAGGAAAGCTTCTAGACCCTCAAGGACAAGCTGACCTCTGCTCCAGTGCTTGCTCCTCTAGATTCTCGTAAGGACTTTGTGATCTATTGCGATGCCTCTCGTCAAGGATTAGGCTGTGTCCTGATGCAAGAGCACAGAGTAATTGCTTATGCCTCGCGACAGTTGCATCCTCACGAAGAGAACTACCCAGTGCATGATCTTGAACTTGTTGCAGTAATCTATGCATTGAAGCTGCGGCGACATTACCTTCTCGATAACCGATGTGAGATCTACACTGATCACCAAAGTCTGAAGTATTTGTTTACTCAGCCAGATCTCAATCTCCGCCAACATCGATGGTTGGAAATGATAACGAACTATGATTGTGGTATTTCTTATACCCCTGGCAAGGCTAATGTGATGGCTGATGCCTTGAGCCGCAAGTCCTATTGTAACAACCTCATGGTTCAGCGAGCTCAACCCCATCTTTATGAAGAACTGCACAAGCTGAACCTCCACATCATTCCACAGGGTTCTCTTAATACCCTTGTTATACAGCCGGATCTAGTGAAGGCTGTTAAGCGTGCGCAAGCAAAGGATGCTGAAGTTGATCAGATGAAAAGAGATCTTAACTTTGAAAAGTACAGACATTTCTCGCTTGCTGAAGATGGAACTTTGTATTTCAGAGACCGCATTGTGGTACCTCGGTTCGAGCTTATGACCGACAAAGTCATGAAGGAGGCCCATGATACACCACTGTCTGTTCATCCAGGTAGCACCAAGATGTATCGTGATCTCCGTCGAAGGTACTGGTGGTCAAAATTGAAGCAGGATATTTCTCAATATGTTGCTAAATGTGACATTTGCCGTCATGTTAAAGCAGAACATCAGAAGCCTGTTGGAATTCTGCAACCGCTCCCTATTCCTGAATGGAAATGGGACAAAGTGCAAATGGATCTTATCACTGGTCTTCATAGGTCACAAAAGGGTCATGATGCTATTCTTGTCGTCATCGATCAACTCTCCAAAGTTGCGCACTTTCTGCTAGTCAAGGAGACGATCACTGCTAGCCAGTTAGTGGAATTGTATATCTCCAGAATTGTATCACTCCACGGTATTCCGAAGGAGATTTGTTCTGACCGTGGCAGCCTTTTCACCTCAAAGTTTTGGGCAAGTTTCCAAGAAGCTATGGGAAGTCATATAACCTGGAGTTCAGCTTATCACCCCTAGTCCCAAGGCCAAGTCGAGCGAGTGAATCAAGTGCTTGAAGATATGCTGCGTGCTTGTGTTATTTCATTTGGCAAGAAGTGGGAGGAATCTCTCCCGTATGCTGAATTCTCTTACAACAACAGCTATCAAGCCAGCTTGAAAATGGCACCCTTCGAGGTACTTTATGGACGTAAGTGTCGAACCCCTCTGAATTGGTCAGAAACTGGGGAACGGCCGCTCATTGGTCCGTATATTATCCAACACACCGAAGAGCAAGTCCGTATCGTGCGGGAAAATCTCAAGGCGGCTCAATCTCGCCAGAAGAGCAATTATGATCGAAAACACTTGGGATCGATCTATCAACCTGGTGAGCAAGATTATTTGCGTGTCACTCCTATGAAGGGCACTCACCGCTTTGGAATTAAGGGCAAGTTAGCTCCTCGCTACATCGGCCCCTTCCGCATTCTCGCCAGACGTGGACATGTGGCTTATAAATTGGAGTTGCCGCCACAATTCTCTCATATCCACGACGTGTTCCATGTGTCGCAACTTCGCCGTTGCTTCAAGGAATCTCTGCACCGAGCAGTGGATCATGAATTGCTTGATTTACAAGATGATCTATCTTATAAAGAGCATCCGATCTGCATTCTCGATCAAGCTGAACGTCGGACCCGCCAAAAGACAACCAAGTTCCTTAAAGTGCAGTGGTCGAACCACACTGAAGATGAAGCCACTTGGGAATGCGAGGATCGTCTTTAGGAGGAATACCCCGACCTTTTCCCTTCTACCTCCTGAATTCTCGGGACGAGAATTTCTTTTGGAGGAGAATTGTAACACCCCTGTGTAATGATCTACAGTAATCCATGATGATTAGGCTAAGACACTGTGATTTGCAATGCTTGATCAAAGTGGATCAATATCTCATTTCAAATTCCTCCACTAAATTCAATTCAAATTCAAAGTCAAATTTGAAGTTTCTCAAAAATTGCTGGAAAATAGTTCATGTTGTAGCAAAAATTCCAAAACAATTATTTGTTCAGGAAAACAACATCACCATCAATGCTAAATGTGAACTAGGGCAATTAAACAGTGCAAAAACAGCACTTTAAATGCCATTTCAATTATGAAAAATTCAATTGCTCAAACTTTTTGTGGCAGTGCAGAATAATGCAAGGTATTTTTGTGGACAAGTTTCACATTTTACTAATTGCATTTGGCAGCTCTTTTATTTTGATAATCTTTCTGTAAAAAGAAAAAGAAAAAAGAAAAACAAAAAAGGCCTAACCGGCTGGGCCTAAGTGCACTCGGCCCAGCCCACTCCCCCTTTCTCCCTCCTCTCCCTCTCTCTCTCCCCATGTCAGCCTTGCCGTGGCTTTGCGCGTGCTCGCCGGCCAGCGGGCGACACTGCGACGCCACAGGCTCGGGGGAGGATAAGGCCGAGCCCCATCCACTCCCCCTGGATGCCCTCGCCACTTTCCCCTCTCCCTGCCTCGCTCGCTCTCCTCCTCCTCCTCGATCCAGTACGTCGCCGTCGCCGTATCGCTGCTCCGCCGTCGCCACTGCCCTTGCCGCGCCTCCTCTTGCTGTCCACGAGGTTCGCCGTCGTCCGCTTCTTCATCTACGTCAAAGAACGGGAGCCGGGGAGCTCCACATTGAGCGGATCGAGCCGCCCCCTTCTTCTCGGTCACCGGCGATCATCGACGACGCCGGCCACCCCTGTGCTACTAAACCTCTCGCCGAGCCTCCTTGCGCCTACACGGTAAGCACCGCACGTCCTCCCTCCATTTCCTCCTCGTCTTGCTGGCTCTAGCCATCGTTCTTGACGTGGCCGAGCTCATCGCCGCCAAGTTCATCGCCGGCAACATTCCGGTGACCTAACGCCCGCGCGTCGTTGTCCTCTGAGCTCACACGCACGCGTAGACCTTCCCTGCCCCTTTGTTTTGCTCGGAACCGCACTGCGTCGCCATTTCTGTCATAGGCTGTAGCAGCGCCGCCGCTGGCCTCGTCGCCGGTGCCGTTTCCGGCCGTTCCAGCTCCGGCCGTGGGCACCATTCGACGCGGCTCGGAGTGGCCATTCGGAAGAGCCCAACCACGTGCTAAATGCCCACCGTAGCGCGATTCCGGCGAGGCTAGTGGCCTCCGCCATGTTTTTCGGTCGCCGGCGGCTAGACGCCGGTCACCGTCGACGTGGCCGGCCTGGGGCCACCACTGGGTCGCTGCCCAGTGGGTCCCTGGGCCCGGTTGACCGTGTTGACCGGTCAACCGTGCTGACGTGGTAGCACAGTGCCACTGACGTGTGGGCCCCTACGATTAATTAATCGAATTAGGTTTAAAATTAATCAAATAATTAGTTTAGACATTGACATGTGGGGCCCAACCCTAATTAACCTTGTTTAGTTTCATTTAATCTCTATTTAGTCCACTGTGTCACTCACTGGCGGGACCCAGCTGTCAGGTTTGACCTGGAACAGCTGGGGTTGACCACTGGCGTCATCTTGACATCATGCTGATGTCATCAGTACACTGTTCTGGATAATGCGATTTAATTAATTAAAATAATTCCAGGATTTTCAGAAAAAGGTTTAAATCTTTGAAAATTCGTAGATATTCAACCGTAGCTCGGATCGAAAAGTTTTTAGCACGAAAGTTGATCAGAAAAACGAGACGAATCCGAATATGTGGTCAAAATGCTTGACCATCACTACTATCTATCTGAACATGGAACCTTCCCCTCTGGTTCAGTATGCCAAATACTGCCTAAACGCCCCTAGATATTTTCCCGCTTCGTCTGCGACATGTAGCATTGCATTAGGTCACCACCAGCACTGCATGTCGTCATGCCATGCATCTGTGTTGCATGTGTTTGCTTTTATTTATTGTTTCTTCCCCCTCTTCTTGTCCGGTAGACCCCGAGACCGACACAGCTCCGGAGACCGACTACACCGTTGACGACCCCGCCTTTGCCGTAGAGCTTCCAGGCAAGCAACCCCCCTTGAGCATCTCTATATTGCCTATTCTTTCTCCCTCCTGCTTGCATTAGAACTGCTACAGTTATTGTCCCGAATACCTATTCTGCTGCATAGCCTGTTTTTGTAACTGCTTTTGATACTTTACCAGATATCCTAAATGCTTAGTATAGGTTGGTTAGTAAACCCTCTGTGGCCCCTCATCCTTGTCCTTGTTGCCCCGCTTTGTTATCGGTGCCCCGATCAAGGTGATCGATGGGCTGAGACCAGCACATCACCGCACACCCCTAAGTTGTACGACACTACAGAGTTACCAGTGAGTGCCGAGGCTGATACCTCTTATCTCACTCGTGATGTGACCTCTGTAATATAGCTAACCGGTTGTGGGTTATCGAGGGTGATTCCTCGGTCACCACCTCCGATGAAGCTTCTGTCGTGCAACCCCGTAAGTGTGAATGCCATCGAGGGTGATTCCTCCAGATTCATCTTGACGGATACATCTAGTGGGAATCCAACGAGGGTGATTTCTCGAATTCCTTCTTGATGATATGGACACACGGTTACTTTGACTTTACTGCTGATACTGAATAAAGTCGGGTCGGCCCCGAGGGGTACCCGCGAGAGATGTGGTATCGGGTTGACCATTAGGGTACCCGTGTGATGATTATGTGGCACGGCCGGGCATTCCTAGCTCTTGTCGTAAGTCCATGAGATGGGGCGATGGGGTCACATGATCGTGAGTCTCTGCTCATTTCTACGAGCTCCCAACGCACTAATGGGTTAGGATATGTAATTTGAGTAGGCCTCTGGCCTTATCGCACTAACCACCACGCGGGAATAAGTATGGGCACTCGGCGTCGTATGTATCAGCCGAAGTTCTTCAGACGCCAGCGATTGAGCGGCGGGCGCCGGGTTGGACTGGGAACGCCCGCGCTTGTATTAAGGGGGCTAGGTCTACTCCCAGCCGCCCACGCAACGCGCAGGAGTGCAAAGGGCGATGGGCCCAAGACCCCTGAGCACTTAGGTTGTAGACCGGCATGCTGGCCTCTCTGTTGAACCTAGGTAGGGCTACGACGTGTCGATCAGCCGAGGCCGGGCATGGACCGAGCAAGTGTGTCCGGCCAGAGTTAATCGACCGTGTTGGGTAAGTTGGTGCACCCCTGCAGGGAAGTATATCTATTCGAATAGCCGTGTCCACGGTAACAGGATGCTTGGAAAATATCCCGATCTTCTACAACTAGAACAGGTTACTATGTTAGCTCTGGGATCACTTTCTCGCAGGGGGTCGAGGAAGGATCTCTGGGCGTGGCTACTTATACATGTTGTTACTACTATATTTATGTACTAATCTGCACTCTTCTAATGCTGCAAGATGCTGAAGATGCTAGTCTTCGATAGGCTAGGCCTTTCTCTCTATTCTGGCATTTCTGCAGTCCAGTCCACTGATATAGCCCTTCTTTGATACCGATGCATAAGTAGAATAGTTCTGATGTAAGTCTTGCGAGTACTTTGGATGAGTACTCACGGTTGCTTTGCTTCCCTTTTCCCCATACCCGATTGCTGCGACCAGATGACGGAGCCCCAGAGCCAGCTGCCCCAGTTGACGACTACTACTACCCCACCGGTGGAGAGTACTACTACATGGAGACCGCCGACAACCAGGAGTAGATAGGAGGCACCCAGGCAGGAAGCCTGCGCCTTTCGATCTTTGTCGTTGTTTTGCCCGGCCTTCTTAAGGCTTATCTGTTTAACTTTTATGTCTGTACTCAGATATCTAATGCTTCTGCTGATGCTTGTATGACTCAAGCTTATGTATTCGAGCCCTCGAGGCCCCTGGCTTGTAATATAAAGCTTGTATGACTTTTATGTTGTGTTTAGAGTTGTGTTGTGATATCTTCAAGTGAGTCCTTAGGCTTGATCGTGTGCATTTGCGTGTATGATTAGTGCACGATTAAGTCGGGGGTGTCACATCGAACTAAAAATAGGTAAATATAATAAAGGTGATGGTGATACAATACCGGGGCACCTCCCCCAAGCTTGGCACATGCCAAGGGGAGTGCCCATACCCACATACTCAAGTTTCCTTCTTCGGTGATGATGGTGATGATGAAGTAGTGGGCTTGTCCTCCGGCTTCTATGGCATAGGTTCCCGATCATATAAAGATGAACGAGTCTCCGGAGTCCTGAAACTTGCAGCTAAACTCATACCTTTGAATCTTGCCTCATACTCAAAATTTTGGTTTTGGAGATCATAGATTTGGCCTTGGAGATAGTCAATTCGTTCATTGAGCTTGAAGATGATGTCCCCCATCGATTGGCCATCCACCTTGTGATCGCGGGTGAATTCCGTGATCATGGAGTGGTTGGCACTGAGTCCATGTTCTACCATCCCTTGGCACTTGAAAATCTCCTGCTCCACCGCTTCGAGCCTGGCCTCCACGCTACCGGTCTTCTTGGGTCCTTGAACATCCTGGATGTGAAGCACCCCCTCATGCATCTCGATGGCCTGAGGGTGTTTCAACACCTCCGATAGGTAGGGGTTGATGACCTTCTCGTAGAACCTGTCCTCAGAAGAGCTTGGTGGAACCATAGCGATCTAGATCTGTCAGAAAAATAGCACGAAACAAGAATAGAGGAGATTTCTGCGATACGGTGGTCAAAACATCCGTGATTATATATAAAGAATTTTTATCTTGCAAAACAAGTTTTCCAGAAGAAAACGGAGTCGGGAAGGCTCACGAGGGGCCCACGAGCCACCAGGGCGCGCCTGGGGGGGTGGCGCGCCCTGGTGCCTCGTGTGCACCTCGTGGGTCCCCTCGGCTGTTTCTTATTTTTGTATTTTTCTAATATTCCAAAACTAATAGAAAATATTTTTATGGAATTTTTGGAGTCGGTTTACTTACTGTATCACGTACCTCTTCCTTTTCAGGGTTCTGGAGTGTTCCGGAAGGTCTCTCTTATGTATTCCTCCTGTGTCATAGTTTGAATAATGTTAGTCTCAACATTAATAGGCGTACCTAAGATGTAATGCTTAATTCTTTGCCCATTCACCACTCTCGGATTAGTGCCTTCGGAGTTGTTTATTTTGATGGCTCCGGAGTGATAAACTTCTTCGATGATATACGGTCCTTCCCATTTAGAGAGAAGTTTTCCTGCAAAAAATCTAAAACGAGAATTGTACAATAGAACATACTCACCCACTTTGAATTCTAGTTTTTGAATTCTTTTATCATGCAATCTTTTAACTTTTTCTTTAAACAATTTGGCATTTTCATAAGCTTGGGTTCTCCATTCATCTAGTGAGCTAATATCAAATAACCTCTTTTCACCGGCAAGTTTAAAATCATAATTGAGTTCTTTAATTGCCCAATATGCTTTATGTTCTAACTCAAGAGGTAAATGACATGCTTTTCCATAAATCATTTTATAAGGAGACATACCCATAGGATTTTTATAAGCAGTTCTATAAGCCCATAATGCATCGTCAAGTTTCTTAGACCAATTCTTTCTAGATCTATTGACGGTTTTTTGCAAAATTAACTTTATTTCTCTATTGCTCAATTCAACTTGACCACTAGATTGAGGGTGATAGGGAGATGCAATTCTATGGTTGACATCGTATTTAGCAAGTAGTTTACGGAATGCACCATGAATAAAATGTGAACCACCATCAGTCATTAAATATCTAGGGACTCCAAACCTCGGGAAAATAACTTCTTTAAGCATTTTAATCGAAGTGTTATGAGCAGCACTACTAGTTGGAATAGCTTCTACCCACTTAGTAACGTAATCAACAGCAACTAAAATATGAGTATACCCATTGGATTTAGGAAAAGGTCCCATATAATCAAATCCCCAAACATCGAATGGTTCAATAGCAAGTGAATAATTCATAGGCATTTCCTGACGTCTACTAATATTACCAATTCTTTGACATTCATCACAAGATAAGACAAACTTACGAGCATCCTTGAAAAGAGTAGGCCAATAAAAGCCATATTGTAATACCTTGTGTGCAGTTCTGTCTCCCGCATGGTGTCCTCCATAGGCCTCGGAGTGACACTTTCATAGGATTTGTTCCTGTTCATGCTCAGGTATACAACGTCTAATAATACCATCTACTCTTTCTTTATTAAGATGTGGGTCATCCCAGAAGTAATGTCTTAAATAAAAGAAGAACTTTTTCTTTTGTTGGTATGTGAAACTAGGTGGTATAAATTTAGCAACAATATAATTAGCATAGTCTGCATACCAAGGAGTATTATGAGAAGCATTTATGACAGCTGATTGTTCATCAAGAAAATCATCATTAATAGGAAGTGGGTCATCAAGAACATTTTCCATTCTAGACAAATTATCTGCTATGGGATTCTCAACTCCCTTCCTATCACTAATATGAAAGTCAAATTCTTGTAGTAATAAACCCACCTAATGAGTCTAGGTTTAGCATCTTTCTTTTCCATAAGGTATTTAATAGCAGCATGATCAGTGTGAACAGTTACTTTGGAATCAACTATGTAAGATCTGAATTTATCGCATGCAAACACAACTGCTAGAAATTATTTCTCTGTACACTACTAGGAAAAGGGCTATAGATGATATGGCTACTAATGGCGCACCAGACATGTGGTGCGCCACTACTATATAGTAATGGCGCACCATGAGTTGGTGCGCCATTAGTGTGGTAGACACTAATGGCACACCAGACCCACGGTGCGCCATTAGTGACAAATGTTTTTTTTTCATTTTTCCAAAAATACTAATGGCGCACCAGGGAAGAGTGCGCCATTACTAGTTTAACTAGTAATGGCGCACCTCCAACACAGTGCGCCACTACTATTTTTTTTTTTTTTTTTTTGCAAAACTACTAATGGCGCATCTCAAGGTGGTGCGCCATTAGTAACCAGGGTTACTAATGGCGCATATATGGGTGGTGCGCCATTAGTAACCTGGGACCAGCTAGATATTTTGGACAGCCACACCTACACACTCACTTTCCCCACTTCATTCTCTCCACCTCCTCCTCCAAGATTGTGTCAGCTGCCTCCTCCTCCTCACCTCATTTGCACCATAGATTCATCAAAATTAGGTGGTTAAATTACCTTTTTTTGATAGGTAAGTAAGGGGGAAAGCTATCTTTATGTTGTAGATCTACTTTTTTTCTCTCCCTCGCTCCAACAACGTGCACATGCACTTTTTATGGCCTTGCTAGATCTATGTATGTTTGTGGTGTTGCATATGTTTGTGGTGTTGCATATATGTTTGTGTTTGCAGGTACCGGTATTTGAAATGCGATAGTTGCCAATATTTTGCCGGAATGTTGATTCATTTCCGTTTCGGCGAGAATTTTGGCACTATGCATTCTTTTTGGTCCTATTTTTAGGGAAAGTCATGCCAAATTTTTTCTTGGTTCTAAAATATCGTTTTGCTCTACCCCGCAGGCGACCATGGTCCGCACGATTACCGAAGGCATCGTGAATAGGTTTTTGAGCTCCGCGAAGGCCGAGATGCTTCAAAAGAACGAGACGGAGATAAGATGTCCGTGTCGAAGATGCAAGCTGAAGAGCCTTATTGCGGACCCGGATTACGGGCAGGTGCGGGACCACCTGCTCTTGCGTGGTTTCATGGATGGCTATCGGTGGCAAGGTGATGAAGATGACTATGAAGTCGTCCATGGGGGCCGGGCAAGAAATGAGGAAGGGCAGCAAGACAACCACCGCGGCGAGGGCGGTCGAGAAGACGAAGAATCTCCAGGACATGATCACGACGGTGATGCTGTACACAGTCATCATGTAGAAGATGCCGGACATGATGATGAGGAAGATCAAGACGAAGGGCATGATCATGAAGATGAAGATGCCGGAGCAGACGACGATGGAGGCTGGGTGCAGGACCATCATATTCAAGAGCTGCTTCTCAAGCAGACGGATAACGCAAGAGCTGCTGCCCGAGGGAAAGCCAAGCTGGATCAACTGGAGATAGACGCGGTTACTCCATTGTATGAAGGATGCAGGCCCGAGGATACCCGCCTGAAAGTAACGCTCATGGCTCTGGAGATGAAGATAAAACACAAAATGACCGACGCATGCTTCGACGAGAACATGTCATTCTGGCACGAACGTCTTCCCAAGGGGAACAAGTGCCCAACCAGTTTCGAGGAGGCGAAGAAAATCGTGTGTCCTCTGGATTTACCGCACGTGAAATACCATGTGTGCATGAACAATTGCATCATTTATCGGGACGAGCACGCGGAGTCTACCATATGTCCGGTGTGCGGCGTCACTCGATACAAGAAGAGGAAGAAAGCTCCTCGAAAAGTGGTGTGGTACTTTCCGATCACTCCTCGTCTGCAGCGGTATTTCGCGGACCCTAAGGTAGCAAAGCTCCTGCGTTGGCACGCGGATAGGGAGGAGAAGAAGCGAGAAGATGACGGAAATGATCCGGAGATAAATAAAAAAGACAAGATGCTGAGTCACCCTAAGGATGCGAGCCAGTGGCAAGCGTTGAACTTCGAAGACCCAGAATTTGGGAGCGATCCAAGGAACATCGTGCTGGGCGCGAGCACCGATGGAGTCAATCCGTTTGGCAGCCAGAGAAGCACACATAGCACCTGGCCTGTGTTTGTGTGGATGTACAACCTTCCCCCCTGGTTGTGCATGAAGAGGAAGTACATTCACATGAGTATGCTAATTGAAGGGCCGAAACAACCAGGGAACGACATCAATCTGTATCTGGGGCTGCTGAAAGAGGAGCTAGACACGCTGTGGAAAACGCCAGCCAATACGTGGGACGCCGCAGAGAAAGAATATTTCCCTATGAGAGCCGCACTGCTCACGACGGTGCACGACTATCTCGGTTACGGATATCTCGCGGGGCAGGTGGTCCACGGATTTTCTGGATGCGTCAGGTGCATGGATGACACAACGTATCACCAGCTAGATAGAGATCCTGGGTCTTCGAAAACCGTGTTCATGGGACATCGAAGGTGGCTTCGCGACGATGACCCGTGGAGAAAACGCAAGGATCTGTTCGATGGTGAAACCGAACCCCAAAGACGCCCGCGTACGAGGAGCGGCGAGGAAATAGACGAGCTGTTGAAAAATTGGAAAGATTGCCCACTGCCGGGAAAGAAGCGAAAGGCGCCAGAGCCGCTGCTGAAGGTATGGAAAACGAGGTCTGTTTTCTGGGACTTGCCGTACTGGAAGATCCACCGTGTGCCTCACAGCCTTGATGTCATGCATATCACGAAGAACGTGTGCGAGAGTCTGCTTGGTACCCTGCTCAACATGCCAGAGAGGACCAAAGATGGGCCGAAAGCAAGGGCAGACTTGAAATCAATGGGCACCAGGGAGGAGCTTCACGCTAATGATGATGATGATGAGGCGAAGCAGGACACAGAAAGTCGTCGCAAAGGCAAAAAGGCCAAGAAGACCGGAAATGACTACCCTCCCGCGTGCTTCACTCTAAGTCAGGAGGAGATCGAGCAGTTTTTCACCTGCCTCGTAGGAGTAAAACTTCCTTACGGTTACGCGGGGAAGATAAGCAGATACCTAGACCCAGCGAAGCAGAAGTTCAGCGGGATGAAGTCTCACGACTGTCACATGCTGATGACGCAGATACTTCCAGTTGCAATCCGTGGGATCATGGACGCGCACGTCCGTGAAACGCTATTTGGCCTATGCAACTTTTTCGACGTCATCTCTCAGAAGTCGGTTGGCGTGAGGCAACTCAGAAGGCTACAGGAAGAGATCGTGGTGATACTATGCGAGCTTGAGATGTACTTCCCGCCCGCATTCTTCGACGTTATGGTGCATCTGCTGGTCCATATCGAGGAGGATATCATCCAACTCGGGCCGACGTTCCTGCACAGCATGATGCCGTTCGAAAGGATGAATGGTGTCATCAAAGGATACGTTCGCAACATGTCACGTCCAGAGGGAAGCATAGCCAGGGGCTTTCTGACCGAAGAGTGCATCTCCTACTGCACGAATTATCTAGGCATCGAGAACCCCGTTGGTCTGCCCGTCAACAGGCACCTCGGCAGGCTCGCTGGATGGGGTCACCGTGAGGGTCGGCGCGAAATGCATGTCGACTTCGAGGGTCGACTCGCCGACTTTGAAAGAGCAAACCTAGTCGCGCTACAACACATAGACGTGGTCGATCCTTGGGTGGTAGAGCACAAAACCTTTATTGAGAAGACGTACAATGACCGAGGCCAACAGAGGACGGACGGAGATATAATCAAAGAGCACAACTCATGTTTCACGCGTTGGTTCAAGCAGAAGCTTCTGTCGTACCCTTTACATGAGGATTCTTCCGTGGAAGAACAACTCATATTCGCCTTGTCACAGGGCGCCTAGCACAACCTGATGACCTATGAGGCGTATGATATCAACGGCTACACATTCTACACCGAGGACAAGGACATGAAGAGCGATGGTTATCAGAACTCCGGGGTAACGATGGAATCCTACACCGGTAACGACAAGGACAGATACTACGGAAGGATCGAGGAGATCTGGGAGCTGAGCTACGCTGGAGAGAAGGTCCCGATATTCCGTGTCAGATGGGCCAAGAGCGTCCTAAAAGAAGACCGGTATTTCACCACCATGGTTATACCCGAAGCCAAATCCAAGACCGCGGGCGCAAACGTCACCGCGAAAAATGAGCCATGGGTATTGGCTTCCCAAGTGGACCAATGCTTCTTCATTACCGACCCGTCAAAGCCCAGTCGTGTTGTCGTGAGGAGAGGCAAAAGGAAGATCATCGGAATGGATGGAGTCGCCAATGAGCAAGACTTCGACAAGTACGGCGACCCGAAGATGGAACATGACGACGATGATGAAGTAGCAGCATACACCACAAGAAGAAGCAGGACCACCCTACCTAAAGGACGTCCGTTCCACAGAAGAACTCCATTTGCGAAAAAGAAGGGCAAGAAGATTGTGAACAGATAGCTAGCTAAGATCGATTGTATTTAAATCGTAGTCTTCATTTCTCGATTGTATTTCATGGGCACTTTTTGAACTCATGAATATTTTTAAATTTCATGGGCACTTTTTGAATTCATGAATATTTTTTCAAATTTGATGATATTTTTTCATATTCCCCCGCTCCAACGCCGCCGCCGAGCACCCCCATTTGATGATATTTTCAAATAACAAATTTGATGATATTTTTTCATATTAATAAAAAAATTATTACTGTTTTTATAAAAAATTATTACTGTTTTTATAAAAAAATATTAAAAAATAGCAACAAAAAATAATAATAAAAAAACATACTAATGGCGCACCGCTCGGGTAGTGCGCCATTGCTATCTAAAAAAAAAGCTTTCTAATGGCAGACCGCTCGGGGGTACGCCATTAGTAAGCTTCCCCCTAGCTAGTCATCTGAGAATGCCTATGCATACCCCTAGCTAGTCATCTGAGATTTTTTTTTTTTGCTCCACTCTCTTTCCCTCTCTTCGAATTCAAGCGAGCGAACGGGGCGGAGAGAGCGCCGCCTCCTTCCCTTCCCGAGCCAACGACCGGAGCCCATCCCGAGCGCCACAGCTAGGGTTCCCCGCCGTCGCCGCCACTGCCGGCCCTCCGCATGATACATGTCCCAAAGATTGTTTATGATTGGGAATATAGCGGTACTGTTGAATGGTGCTTATGAATAGCTAATATGAACAGTCTGTAACTCGACCTATGAATGGTGCTTATGAATAGCTTCCCCCTAGCTCTAACTCGGCCTATGAATGGTGCTTATGAATAGCTAATATGAACAGTCTGTAATGACTTCAGATGACTAGCATGAGAATTTCACAGCAGTTGCAAGTTTTCAAAAAAAGATAGTCTGGACATGAGTAATTTTTTGTTGGGTGACCTATTAGATCTGGAATGGAAGCTCACATAAGTTGAGCTGATTTTTGTCCATATGAAAGCAGAGGACCATATGGTCTGTGGCCTTTTCATCCATATGAAAGCAGAGGCACATTGTGGTGCTAGTTTGCTGGGTTTTGTCTCCGACCATCGTGTCGTGATGATTTTGCAGGTACCCCGAGAGGCCCTTGAGTTTGCCGGAATGTCGATTAACTTCCGTTCCGGCAAATTCGGGTACTCCATATGTCCTATTTTCAGAAAAGGTCATGCTGAAATTTTCCGTGAATTTTAGCATGACTTTGCTAAAAATCGGACATATGGGGTACTTGCTACTAATGCATGGGCCGGGGTATCTTAGTACTTAATTAAGTAGCTTTTAGGGTGCCTCGGTGTCGATAAGAACCTAAATGGTGAAAGCTTAGGCTTTTAGGGTGCCTCGGCGTCGACAAACCCTAAATGATAAAACCTTAGCTTTTAGGATGCCTCGGTGTCGACAAACCCTAAATGATGAGACCATGATCTTGTTCCTTGACAATAACCAACTTTTTGACCAAACTTTTTTCCTATTTAGAGCAAAACATGGCCCACAACGATGAGGTCGGTGGTTCGGGCGGCAAGCAATTCTGGGAGCTGTCCCAGGAGATGGAGGAACAACCTCACCGCTATGAGGACGCCGCGGAAGACACCGATCCTGACTACACAACCCCTAGTGGCGTCGGGGATGACACCACTGATGGTGCCGCCGAGGATGCCACCACTGATGGTGCCGCCGAGGATGCCACCACTGATGATGGCAGCGCACGCACAGATGGCAGCCAACCGAAGAGGCAATGGAAGGACCGGCGCCCGAACGTGCTCCGCACCGTCAAGGAGGAATTTACTCAAGTGGACTCCGACGGGCATCCAACGGAGCCCAAACAAATAGTCAAGGGGTACTCGGTTCAGCTCGGGTGCATTCCCCGGAGCACCGTCTCGATCAACACCGAGAACCTAAGGCATAAGGACCGAGGGAATTTGCGCAACCTCCTCTTCACGAAGCTGCACGAACGATACAAGTTCCCCGCTAAATTTGAAAACACACGCCTATCAGGGAATAAAGTGAACAGTGCCACCCTCACGAGGATGAGCACGGCCCTGTCTACTTGGAGAAGCGCGGTGAAAAGAATGATTGAGAAAGGTGATAGTTATGAGAAGATCAAGGCGAAAAATCCTTCGATCAGCGAAGATGACTACAAGGAGTTCAAGATCAAGTGCGAGAGCAGCGCAACCTCCGAATCAAGTCAGTGGGGGAAAGAAATGCGGGAGTTGAACTTAGGGGAACACAAACTCGGTCCCGGCGGTTACAGAGTGGCGGAGCCTATATGGGACAAGGAGGACGCGGAGCGTGCCGAGCAAGGCCTACCGCCCCGCTTCGAGAAATACCGTGACAAGCAGACCAGGAACTATGTCAGGGCCCGGTACAAGGAGGACCCGGTAACAAAGGAGCTTACCACGGATTCGAAGACCAGGGCGCTTGAGCTTGTTCTGGCGCAGGAGACTGAAAGCAGTAGCGCGGGGTCGTCTCAGAGCATCCCTTGGGACAGCACTCTAAATAGGGCGTTGAACGTAATGAAAAACAAGGATAAGCTTAGTAAGCCGTCGTCAGCTGGTCGTGTGGCCGGCAAAGGCTTGTCCACAAAATGGTCGTCATACTATAACGCTGGTGGGCGAAAGGAGAGAAAGACCAGCTCGGAAAGCCAGTCACGCGAGGTTCAAGAACTCAAGGCACAAGTGGCGCGGATTCCGGAGATTGTCCAAGAGCAAGTGCAACAACAACTGGGATCGACGCTCACCGGCATTATGCCTACCTTGATTCATGGGCTGACGATGTGGATTGCGAGCGGCCAACAGGGGCCGCCCCCGATTCCCAGCTTCACGGCCAGCAACTCGCACAACGCGCAGGCGGCGCCATTGGTGTCTCCGGCGGAGCCGGTATTGGTGTCTCCGACGCCGGCACGGGCATTGGAGCTTAATGCACCCGGGTGTACGCCGGCCGGCACCTCGGCAGCAAGCGGCCCCTCCGTCAATTGCACGCCCGCCGTTGGCGGTGCCTCGACATTAGCCGAGCTCGACGCCATCATCACGGTAACTAATTAAGCCTCTCGGACGAGGACTTCATCTCCTTGCCTTCGACTGGGCATCCCTGACGCCCTACATGTTTTCGCAGGGCGCCGCCGACGTTCCGTGCACTCTCCTGCACTTCGTGAACAACGAGTTGGTCGATGTCGCCAAGGGCAAAATCGTTCAACCGGGCAACCCCGTGTTCCACGGTAATCCAATGCCACCCACCGTGTATAGGGTTCAACTGGTTCGGGTGCTGCCAGGCTGCGACGAGTTGTTACCTCCAATTCGACCCGCCGGGGCCGACGAAGATGATGTGATGACCCTCAGCGCCTGCCCAAGCTGGCCCCTGCTTTGGCCGAAGAGCCAGATTCGTTTGGGGGCGGGGGACACCACCCCAAAGACAACACCGCCAGTCGTGCCGGCGCCAAGCCATGGCAAGACCGCCGCAACGCTACCGGACATGCCGGACATGCATATGGCACAGGATCCAGACGACGACGACAACGACGACGGTACATTTACCAACGTCGATAAGTACTTCAACGAACATGGGTGCGATGACGAATTCATGGGGCCTCCTTCTCAAGAACCCAACCCTGCAAAAGACGATCGCGATCTAGCTGGTACCACGGAGAAACCCAATTGCAACAGGCGTCGTCTGGCGTTCAGTTCTCAGGAGACGCCTCCAGCTGCCGACTTCACCGAGCCTCAGATAGCCGAGGTGCGAAATATTATCAGCCCCAGCACACTCAAGAAGGCGGTCTGTGAGCAGAACTCGGTCCCATTACAGCAGAAGAAGAAGGGACGGAAAAGAAAGAGTAACAAGGGTGCGAGCCAGCCGGCACCGAGTACGATCCGTGCTCAGGACGGGCCACCTTCACCTAAGGATATCTCGAGGAGGGTGCATGTGGCGGGTAGGCCGATGCTACCGACTAATATGCTCAATGCTGCAACCGGTGCTATGCGGAGTCTGCATGACAGTGTTCTTTCTTTGGAGAAGCGGCGTCTCCGAGAGAATGACGTGGCATACCCGGTTTTCGTGGCCAAGGTGCCAAAGGGCAAGGGCTTTGTGGATAGCGCCATCGGGGGTACGATCGTCCTGCGGTTTGATGACATCTTCGCTATGTTTAACCTTCATCCGCTGCACTACACCTTCGTTCGGCTATTTTCGCTGAGTATGGAGATGCGGATCATTAGAGACAAGACCCCGGACATCGTGATAGTCGACCCCTTCTACATGCGTGCCAAGATCTTGGGCAGCGCTGGGGACCGGCAAGTCGCGAGTTCTTACCTCGAAGGCGTCATTCTGGCAAACCCAGATAAGGATAACTTCCTCGTGCCTTACTTTCCCGAGTAAGTCGTCCCCTCAACCGCCCCGTAACATATGATTTCTTAGATTTCGATCATTTTTTTTAACATTCCGTGTTTTGTGCAGTGACACACATTGCACACTCATCCTCTTAAGCCCGAAATATTCCATGGCCACGTATTTCGACTTGGACCGTCAGTCCAAGAAAGACTACACAAATGTCAAGAAAGTTCTTGATGATGTTCTCCCCGGCTACGCCAAATCTGGAGGCACCTTCACCAGGCCAGTTCGTAAGTACGGCAAGCACGTGTTCGCACACAATACGACGTTCCCCTGCGTCAAGCAGCCGCCTGGCGGTCAGAAGGATGCCTACTACGCCCTCCATCACATGCGGGCGATCGTACAGGACCATAATCACCTTCTGCTACCAAATAATCTCAAAGATTGGGCCGCAAGCTTGTCGGCAATCCAGGACACGGACATCAGACAAGAATTCTTTCGCATCCAGTCGGAGTTTGCGGAAATCATCCATCAAGATGTCCTTCGTACCTCGGGGCAGTTCTACCTCAGAAATCAACCGTCCAACAGTGAGATAGACACAACGCTACAAATGCAGGCTGACAACGCCCGCGATTTCATGACCATCACGATAGACGGCGGCTTCATCCACGCTCCGGTCCCTTGAGTCGAGTCGAAAGTAGTGATGCTATGTCTAGTTTTGAAACATCGATTGGCTCATGTTGTAATTAAACTTTGATGAACTTGTATGTCTCTTTGGTTTGGACAGTCGTTCAACTTAGATGTAATCGATGCTATTAATGTCTTGCTTTTCTCTTCCGATCCTTTTGTTGCATACTTATATATTGCTTATGTATTGTCTGTGAATTGGTACTAACGTTTTGTTTGGCTAGTGCATAGAGATGCCGTCGTATGTCGTGTACAAGGGTAGGGTTCCCGGAGTCTACGACGACTGGGAGGAGTGTCGGACACAGGTCACCGTTTCAGCGGTAACAGTTACAAAGGGTACACCACTAGGGCGGAGGCGGAATCTAGATACGCGCGCTATCTAGCGGGAGAGAGGAGGGAGCGTTGGAGGAACCGGATGAAGACCAGTTTCATCGCGATTATGCTCATCATGATGACCGCAGCTCTCTTCTATGTGATGGTAGTTTAGATGATCGATATCGACTTGTAATGTGAAGACAAACTCGCTACTCGCGGTTTCGAGACTTGTAATGTTCTAACTTTGTTCGGTATTTTAAATTCGGAGACTAATATGATGAATTGTATTCGGACACTAATCTTCTATTGTATTCGATGAATCTGCTGTTGCTGTGTGCTGCTAGCTATATTCTGTCAAATAATATATTTTGTAACCTGTGAAAATATCAGAAACGAAAAAAATAATAATCCCTAATATTCATACTAGTGACGCACCACCACATAGTGCGCCATTAGTAAGACAGAGCACACTAATGGCGCATCATCCACCAGTGCGCCATTAGTATGCCAAAGCACATGGGTAAATATGGCCCCTGGGAGGCATACTAATGGCGCACCGTGGGCTATACTAATGGCGCACTGCATGGTGCGCCATTAGTATACAAGATACTAATGGCGCACCAGTGGTGCGCCATTAGTAAAAAATTCCAATGGCGTGGTGCTAGTGGCGCACCTGTAGTGCGCCATTAGTAGCGAAAACAGGTGCGCCACTAGCAGTCCTTTTCCTAGTAGTGGTAGTAGCATAATTTCTTTGAGCACTGTCTAGGGTTTTACTAGCATAATGGATAACATTTAATTTCTTATCAACTCTCTATCCTAGAATAGCACCAACAGCATAATCACTAGCATCACACATAATTTCAAAAGGCAAGTTCAAATTAGGTGGTTGAACAATAGGTGTAGTGGTTAAGGCTTTCTTAACTGTTTCAAAGGCTTCTACACAATCATCATCAAAAAAATGGAACATCTTTTTGCAAGAGATTGGTAAGAGGTCTAGAAATTTAAGAGAAGTCTTTTATAAACCTTCTATAGAAACCAGCATGACCTAGGAAACTTCTTACACTACTAGGAAAAGGACTGCTAGTGGCGCACCTGTTTTCGCTACTAATGGCGCACTACAGGTGCGCCACTAGCACCACGCCATTAGAATTTTTTACTAATGGCGCACCTCTGGTGCGCCATTAGTATTGCAGGTAACAGTGGCGCACCTCTGGTGCGCCATTACTATTGCTACAGGTGCGCCACTGGTAACTTTTTTTTTTTTTTTTGAAATTGGAAGCGGGAAAATAGTAATGGCGCACATTCTAACCCCCACGGTGCGCCATTACTATTTTGAATTTTGAATCTGGATCTGGATCGTGATTTTTTTGCCCTTTTTTTTGCTCGTTTTTTTTGCACGATATTTTTTCAAATTTTGTTCTCGTTTTTGGATCTTCTACGTTCTTTTGCCGGAAAGGAGGGCCGAGGAGAGATCGTGAGGAGGAGGAGGAGGAGGTGGTCACCGGAAAGGAGCTCGCCTACATCGCCGGAGAGGAGGAGGAGGTCACCGGAGAGGAGTTAACCGGAGAGGAGGGAGGAGAAACCGTGAGGAGGAGCTCACCGGAGAGGAGGAAGGAGGAGCTCACCGGAGAGGAGGGAGGAGGAGATCACCGGAGAGGAGGGAGGAGGAGCTCACCGGAGAGGAGGGAGGAGGAGCTCACCGGAGAGGAGGGAGGAGAAACCGTGAGGGGAGGGGAGGAGGAGGTCGTCGGAGAGGAGTGGGAGGAGGTCACCGGAGAGGAGGAGGAGGAGGTCGCCGGTGAGGAGGAGGGGAGTATGGTGGAGGAGAGGAGGGGAGATGGAGTGGAGGAGAGGAGGAGATGGAGTGGAGGAGAAAAATGAAGAGGTAAGGAGGAGAGGACCCTGCCAAGCCATATATACGGCATAGTAATGGCGCACCGTGGGCAGGTGCGCCATTACTAACTTTTTGAATTTTGAAGGCGGGAAGATAGTAATGGCGCACCATGGGCAGGTGCGCCATTACTGAGTTTGATTTTTTTTTTGAATATTTTTGCCTCTCCAGATCTTGAAAGCCCCGTAACTTTTTTTCTGTCAGGTTTTTGAGGATTCTAAAAATCTTCAACGGGGTTTCCCCGGTTGAATTCGGCAGTAACTTTTCGAGTAGTATCTTTTTCATATATAAAACTTTTTCATCGGAGGTCGTATGCAAAAGTTATGGCCATTTTACCGAGACACGGCGGTTTTTTTTTTTCAAAAAAATTCAAAATTCATGTGTGTTAATTTTCGTAACAACTAGAACACATAATGCATGGGCATCTATTTTTTTGAATTTGTTTGAATCTTTTATCATTTTCTTTTAATTTTTTTTAAACCGAAAAGGCGATCCACAGGGGGGGGTGCATTTGGTGATGGCTGGTCCCAAGTTACTAATGGCGCACCACCCATATACGCCATTAGTAACCCTGGTTACTAATGGCGCACCACCTTGAGGTGCGCCATTAGTAGTTTTGCAAAAAAAAAAAAAAAAGTAGTGGCGCACTGTGTTGGAGGTGCGCCATTACTAGTTAAACTAGTAATGGCGCACTCTTCCCTGGTGCGCCATTAGTATTTTTGGAAAAATGAAAAAAAAAACATTTGTCACTAATGGCGCACCGTGGGTCTGGTGCGTCATTAGTGTCTACCACACTAATGGCGCACCAACTCATGGTGCGCCATTACTATATAGTAGTGGCGCACCACATGTCTGGTGCGCCATTAGTAGCCATATCATCTATAGCCCTTTTCCTAGTAGTGTTATACCTTTAATATCTTTAGGACATGGCATTTTCTCAATAGCATCAACCTTAGCTTTATCAACTTCAATAACTCTTTCAGAAATTTTATGCCCAAGGACTATACCTTCATTAACCATAAAGTGGCACTTCTCCCAATTCAAGACAAGATTAGTTTCCTCACATCTCTGCAAAACTCGATCAAGGTTGCTTAAGCAATCATCAAAAGAAGTTCCGTCAACGGAGAAATCATCCATGAAAACCTCAACATAATCTTTTCACAAAAGTCAGAGAATATAGCAGTCATACATATTTGAAAGGTAGCAGGTGCATTACATAAACCAAAAGGCATACGACGATAAGCATAAGTTCCAAAAGGACAAGTAAAGGTGGTTTTCTCTTGATCTTCAGGTGATACAGGTGTTTGAGAGAAACCAGAATAACCATCTAGGAAACAAAAGTGTGTATGCTTAGACAATCTTTCTAACATTTGATCAATAAAAGGTAAGGGGTAACGATCTTTTCTAGTGGCTTTGTTTAATTTTCTAAAATCAATTACCATCCTATAACCAGTTACAATTCTTTGTGGGATGAGTTCATTTTTATCATTAGGAACAACGGTAATACCTCCCTTCTTAGGGACACAATGAACGGGACTCACCCATCTACTCTCAACTATGGGATAGATAATACCTGCTTCCAGAAGCTTTAATATTTCAGTTCTTACCACTTCCTTCATCTTAGGATTTAATCATCATTGGTGGTCGACAACTGGTTTAGCATCAGGCTCCATATTAATTTTGTACTGACATAGAGTGGGACTAATGCCCTTAAGATCATCAAGAGTATATCCAATAGCAGCACGGTGCTTCCTCAAGGTTTTTAGTAATCTCTTTTCTTCATGCTCTGAAAGGTTAGCGCTAATAATAACAGGATATATCTTCTTTCATGTAGATAAGCATAGTTAAATGTATCAGGCAATTGCTTAAATTCAAATACAGGGTCACCCTTAGGTGGAGGATGGCCTCCAAGAGTTTCAACAGGCAAATTGTGTTTAAGGATAGGTGGTTGATAAAAGAACATCCTATCTATTTCATTTCTTTCATTCATGTGCATATCATTTTCATGGTCTAGCAAATATTGTTCTAACGGATCAGTAGGAGGTACGGCAATAGAAGCAAGACCAATAATTTCATCTTTACTAGGCAATTCTTTATCACGAGGTTGTCTATGAAACTTGGAGAAATTAAACTCATGAGACATACCACCAAAATTAACACTAACAGTTTCTTTAGCGCAATCAATCTTGGCATTAACAGTGTTCAAGAAAGGTCTACCAAATATAATAGGACAAAAATCATCTTGTGGAGAACCGAGGACTAGAAAATCAGTAGGGTATTTTATTTTTCCACACAAGACTTCAACATCTCTAACGATCCCAAGCGGTGTAATGGTATCTCTGTTTGCTAGCTTAATAGTAACATCAATGCCCTCTATTTCAATAGGTGCAATATCATTCATAATTTCTTGATATAAGGTAAACGGAATAGCACTCACACTAGCACCCAAATCACATAAGCCATGATAACAATGATCTCCTATTTTAACAGAGACAACAGGCATGCCTACTACAGGTTTGTTTTTATCTTTAGGATCTGGTTTAGCAATTCTAGCTGCTTCATCACAGAAGTAAATAACATGCCCATCTATATTATCGACCAAGAGATCTTTAACCACAACAACATTAGGTTCAACTTTAATTTGTTCAGAGGGTCTAGGTGTCCTAATATTACTCTTGTTAATCACAGTTGAAACTTTAGCATGTTCCTTAATCCTAACAGGAAAAGGTGGTTTCTCAATATAAGCAGTAGGCACAACTGGATCAACATGGAAAACAATTGTTTCTTCTTTAACACTAACATGTTCCTCAATCTTTTCTTTAATAGGGGGATGATATTTAAACCACTTCTCCTTAGGGAGATCAACATGAGTAGCAAATGATTCACAAAAGGAGACTACTATCTCAGAATCAAGTCCATATTTAGTACTAAACTTATGAAAAGCATCGGTATCCATAAAAGATTTAACACAATCAAACTCAAGTGTTATACCTGACTCATTACCTTTGTCGAGTTCCCAATCTTCAGAGTTGCGTTTAATTCTTTCCAGAAGATCCCATCTGAATTCAATAGTCTTCTTCATAAAGGAGCCAGTCGAAGAAGAATCGAGCATGGTTTGATCATCATGAGAAAGTCGAGCATAAATTTTTTGAAGGATTATTTCTATTGAGAGATCATGATTGGGGCATGTATGCAACATGTACTTAAGCCTCCCCCAAGCTTGAGCGATGCTTTCTCCTTCACGAGGCCAAAAATTATATATATAATTCCGATCACGATGAACCAAATGCATAGGATAAAATTTCTGGTGGAATTCCAGTTTCAATAGGTTCCAGTCCCATGTATCAGTATCATCACATAGCCTATACCATATCAATGCCTTTCCCTCCAAAGATAAAGGGAATACTTTATTCTTAACTCCATCTCCGGATAAACCTGCAAGCTTAAACAGTCCTCAAATTTCATCCACATAGATTAAGTGCATATCAGGATGTACCGTTCCATCTCCTGCATAAGGATTAGCTAGCAGTTTCTCTATCATACCCGAAGGGATCTCATAATAAATATTTTTAGTAGATGCAGTAGGTTTAGGAGCAACTCTTTGTGCTTCCCGTCACGGTGAAGATACCCCGAACAAACCCCTCAAAGGATTACTTTCCATAGTGACAAGTAACAGTAATTTTCAGCACGTAATATAAATGTTTTCTTACCAAATTCCACTCACCAAAGGCGCTTCACTCCCCGGCAATGGCGCCAGAAAAGAGTCTTGATGACCCACAAGCATAGGGGATCAATTGTAGTCCTTTCGATAAGTAAGAGTGTCGAACCCAACGAGGAGCAGAAGGAAATGACAAGCGGTTTTCAGCAAGGTATTTTCTGCAAGCACTAAAATTATCGGTAGCGAGTAGTTTGATAGCAAGATAATTTGTAACAAGAGACAAATAGCAATAGTAAATAAGGTGCAGCAAGGTAGCCCAATCCTTTTTGTAGCAAAGGACAGGCTGAAACAATCTCTTATAATAAGCAAAGCGTTCTCGAGGACACATGGGAATTTCATCTAGTCACTTTCATCATGTTTGTTTGATTCGCGTTCGCTATTCTGATAATTTGATATGTGGGTGCACCGGTGCTTTGGTGCTATTCTTACTTGAACAAGCCTCCCACTTATGATTAACCCCTCTCGCAAGCATCCGCAACTACGAAAGAAGAATTAAGATAAATCTAACCATAGCATTAAACATATGGATCCAAATCAGCCCCTTACGGAATAGCGCATAAACTAGGGTTTACGCTTCTGTCACTCTAACAACCCATCATCTAATTACTACTCCACAATGCATTCCCTTAGGCCCACAAATGGTGAAGTGTCATGTAGTCGACGTTCACATGACACCACTAAGAGAATCAACAACATACATATCATCAAAATATCGAACGAATGCCAAATTCACATGATTACTTATGACAAAACTTCTCCCATGTCCTCAAGAACAAAAGTAACTACTAACAAATCATATTCATGTCCAAGATCAGAGGGGTATTAAATAGCATAATGGATCTGAACATATAATCTTCCACCAAATAAACCAACTAGCATCAACTACAAGATGTAATCAACACTACTAGCAACCCACAGGTACCAATCTGAGGTTTTGAAACAAAGATTGAATACAAGAGATGAACTAGGGTTTGAGATGAGATGGTGCTGATGAAGATGTTGATGAAGATTGGTCCTCCCACGATGAGAGGATCGTTGGTAATGTCGATGGCTTCGATTTCCCCCTCCCGAAGGGAAGTATCCTCGGCGGAATCACTCCGTCGGAGAGCAAATGTGCTCCTGCCCAAGTTCCGCCTCGAGACTGCGGCGCTCCATCCCAAAAGTCTTCTCCCTATTTTTCTAGGGTAAATGGGCTTATATACCAGAAAATGGGCACCAGAGGCTGGCCAGGGGCCCCACAAGCCACCAGGGCATGCCTGGGGGGGGGGGGGGGAGGTTGGCGCGCCCTAGTGCCTCGTGGGCACCTGGGTGGCCCCCTCTGGTACTTCTTTCTTCCAATATTTATTTATTTATTACAAAATAAATCTCCATGAAATTTCAGCTCATTTGGAGATGTGCAGAATAGGTATCTCTGACATAGCTTTTTCAGGTCCAGAATTCCAGCTGCCGGCAATCTCCCTCCTTATGTAAATCTTGCATATTAAGAGAGAAAAGGCATTAGAATTGCTCCACAAAGTGTTATATTGATTAAAAACACTATAAATAACAGTAGGAAAACATGATGCAAAATGGACGTATCAACTCCCCCAAGCTTAGACCTCGCTTGTCCACAAGCGAAAGCCGATATCGATAATCATGTCTAAATGTTTAGAGAGAGAGGTGTTGATAAAAACAAAATACGGACATAGTAGCATCATGATCATTATTATAACAGCAATATTCCTTATCATAGAACTTCTCATGAGCAAGTAACAATTCATCACAATAACGAAGTGTAAGGTATAAACTTTCTTGAAAACTAACAAACTATGTTCTCAGTCAACAATGCAATTGCAATTCATCATATTTTCAAGAAGGGTCTCGTGTAGGAGCTTTTAGCAAGTCCACATACTCAACCATCATTTAGTCTTCTATGATTGCTAACACTCACAACATATATATGGAGCAAAAAGTTTTAGCCAGACACATAGAAAGATAGGGGCTTATAATTGCGCCCTCCAAACCGGCATGACGTCACACATCACTAAGTCATCTGCTAGATCTACTATATACAAGTGATTGCCAAGCTCCTCTCCAATCACCTTTCTGGACGGCACCGCCGCCGAAGAAGGATAGGGATTGGGCCAGGCCTTCTAGAGTGACTCTCAACAGGAGCGCTACATGAGAGAGAGCGCGAAGGGGCCTGAATTTACACTACTAGTGCAGATGCAGATGATCAGCTACCTACCTTTTACTTAAGCTCGAGCAGTTGGGATCACAATCACATCGAAGATTGACGAGTGTCCGTTCAGATCGAAGCTGTCTATTGCGCGTGGTTGAGACAAAAGACAAACAAAGAAGGAGCGGTGAAAGGTGTATGTGTGCTGCTATTTCGGAAAGGTCATTGCTAATATTATCAATCACCGGCTAATTAATTGGAGCTGAGCTTGGGTTAGAGAGGAGCTAAACCTGGCTATATATGCTGCAGGATAGAATAGCTAGGCTACAAAGACCCGAGAGTGAGTTGATAGAATATTTCTCTCGGCAAAAATTGGATGCATGCGCCATGCGCCTCAACTCTCGAGACCTTTCGACACAAATCCACCGCGTCACGTGGCAATCACAACAAGGCATGCAGCCACTGCTCTCCACCAAGCACCAACACTATGTCGGTCACAACTTACTCTCATGCTTTCTCTCTTACACACACATAGAGTCTCACGTGTTCTGGGGCGGTCAGCACGAGACGGTGGCAATGCAGCTCGCTCAACCTAAACCATGCACTGACGGACGAGCGCGAGTCGATGGTTGCGCAGCTTGCTTGCCTAGGTCATGGACGGGAACAAGGCGATGCCGGCGTACCTCCCTTGGTTGGGATCGAACGGATCTTCGTGGGCAATGACGTGCGCGATGGTTGTTCAAGTCACGGCCGGCGCTCTCACCTCCGCCTCTCCCGGCAGCAACATCCACTTCCTCTTTTGGAGCTGTGGCTGCTCCCAGGTGTCCTCTCGCGATGAGGAAGGCGGGGGCTCCTAGTGGCAGCTGGTACATCGCGCGACGAAGAGCGTGGTGAGGAAGCTGCGGGAATAGAGAGGGGCGGCTGGATCTGGGAGAATGAGAGATGATGCACGCACGGACAGGCAACGGCCGTGAGAGTGAGCCTTTCGAGGGCCGTCGCGGGGGATTGATCAACGTTCCTTCGCGGTCAGCTGAAAACAATAGGGACGGCGTGGATAGCCTCGCCGCGCGTCCTCTCGCGTAGAGTTTCTTGGCGAACTCGCCCGTTCATTTAGTCCCACACCAGGATCTATTGGGCTGGGTGGGCCAGGCCTTGGGCCCATTTGGGCATGCAGTGTCACCACTTGGTCCAACACTTCCTTTGCCACTGTCGCTGCAGAATATTCAGTTTTTCCACTCAAAACGTCAATTGTTCTCAAATGTTTATATTGAATTTTTTTACTTGTGATTCTATTTTGGCATTTACTATATTTTGTCCTTTATACTTATACATAGTTTAATATACATAATTGTTGAGTTTTATCTTTGGATGCAACAACCAAAAATCACAATGCAATTAAGATTTTGCATATTAAGATACATATTTGCCATACATTTATCGTTACTAATACATTCCTTCATCGTAAAATGCAATTTATTTTGTTAAATAATCATTTCATGTTTTAAAAAAATTGTATAACACCTCACAAAAAAAACTTTTGTAACAATGAATTCTACCCTAAATTGTGAACAAAATATCTCACATTACTCTAGAAATTAATTTATACTTGTAACCTTGTCAAAGTATACCTAAAGATCAGAATAACTTGATAGAGTACTTAGAGCTATGAATTAAACAAATAATTTGACAAAGGTTTATAAAGTATAATAATATTATTAAATCCAAATTTAAATAATTAGATAATTCTAGAGCGTGCGTGGTGTCAATAAGTAGTAGTGTCAAAGTTGCCTTCCAACTTTTTGGGGAATTAGAGCATCTCCAAGGCCAGGTGTCAAATTTGCCCTCCGTTCATCCAATCTAGTATAAGCGATGTGATTTCTTATTTAGATTTTACATGGACCAAAATTCAAATTTACTGCTTCACGAGAGGTGGGCGTGAGTTTCTAGGCGCCCCCATCATGACGGAGAAGAACCAACGGCCCCTTTGACCTATGCTGACAAGACCCGGCGAAGCAGAGGCTCGACCCTTTGAAACAGCGGGCTATATGTAATGGTATAAATATGGGAACTCCTGCAGCCCGTGTTGCAGGCTGTCTGTCAGAGCCCCAAGAGGTCGGGCTCCTCTAAGGGCATCCTCGAAGACCAAGCACAACGGTAAAATGAGCACGCCGAAGATTTTGAAGACTGGCTCCTGCGATCTCCGACGCGCTCGGGGGCTGCCATGCACCGCGGGTGGTTGACCGAAGGGAGTCCGACTGTAGGCCTGCCAGGGGGCCCACAAGGCCCATCACTTATCCATCAATAGGAAGGAGCCGAGAGAAAGGAGTCGACGTCCCAGGATCAGCTTGTTCTCCAAGTTGGTGGCGGCGGTAGCCTAGATCGCATCTCTCCCTGTAAAACCCTAACCTCCACCGTGTATTTAAGGGGAGGTTATGGGGCTCTCATCCCCATCTACTCACCCGTAGAATAACTCTCGGTATCCATCTCATATACACCATTGTATTCCCTCACACGAGGTATCCCACCACCATGAATAACAACAAGAAGCAGGTTATAGGGTATTACTCTCTAGAGGCCCGAACCTGGATAAATTCCCCATGCGACCTCCGCTCTGAGACTTGCAGCCACGCAAGGAACCCTACCAAGGGATGTGGCAGTTTTTTGCACCGTCAGTTATAATTTTTTGCATTAGTCTATGCATGCAACGCTGTCACATCATCAACACATGCATGTTAGTCATCCTTCATAATTTTGTTAGAAATGATATTTTTAACTGTAATTCAAAAGTGTTTTTTCTATGGAAAATTTTGTTTTTGCCACTCTAGATTTTGCCAATTTTCCTTATGCCACTATAGATTTTGACATTTCACTTTTGCCACTCTTAGTTTTTGACAATTATCACAATTGACATTCCCGTGGCAAAAGCAAAATTTTCAGAGTGGCAATTTTGATAATTGTCAAAAGCTAAGAGTGGCAAAAATGAAATAAAATTATTATGCTTTTGCCACGGAATGGCAATTCTGATAATTGTCAAAAGCTAAGAGTGACAAAAGTGAAATGTCAAAATCTAGAGTGGCATAAGGAAAATTGGCAAAATCTAGAGTGGCAAAAACAAAATTTTCCCTTTCTCTTTCCAGTCGCTTCATTGTTTTTTATTGATTTTCAAGCTTACAATTTCTTTTCACTAGATTTAGTTTTTAGCAACTATTTATGCATTTCTTTTAACAAGGTTCCCGCAAGAACGCGTGGGGCATCAACCAGTTGTTATAGAGGGAGTGCCATTTTTTTGAAAAAAAGGGAATGCCCATGCCATAAATGGGCATTCCGGCCATCATTTAAGGAGTTTGTGAAAGACACAGTGGGCTCACTATGGGCTCCGAACTACACTCGTGCACTTGTAGAATATAGCTTCCCTCAAAAAACAAACAAAACTTGCAGAATATATCTATACCTAATAATAAAGGGGCTATTGCTTCTGCCAGTGCGTCATCAAAATTAGCCCCAAAGTTGCAAAATATTAGCCACCGATGCCACCTATAAGTGATAAAAAATGTTTCACACAAGGAATCCATGTCTGGGCCGGCCCATGCAGCAAGAATCTTATACTGCGCTCTGCGCGCAGCGAGAAGACACAACGCGCCTGTTAGGCCCGGCCCATGTCCAAGCGGCCTGTTTTTTAAATTTTATTTTTTTATTTTTTGCTTCCGTTTTCCGTCTTTATTTTTTTCTACTTCAAATAATTTAGGACTTCAAAAAATTACTAAAATTAAAAAAATTAAAATTAAAATTAATTTTTAATAATTCATAAATGTTTGTGTATTCAAAAAATGTTTGAGATTTTAAAAAATGTTCGCATATTAAAAAAAGTTCACAATTTTGAAAATAAATATTTGGGAAATAAAAAAAATTTATGATTTTTTTAAAAGTTGGTGTATTAAAAAGTGTTAATGAAATTGAACAAAAGTTCGCCAATTCAAAAAATGTTCGTGACTTACAAAATAGTTTATGGATTCATAAAATGTTTGCAGATTCAAAATATGATCATGCATTTCAAAAAATGTTTATTAAATAAAAAAATGTTCGTGAATTTCAAACATTGTCCCACCAATTTCCGAAAAAATGTTCGCATATTCAAGAAAAATGTTTTAAAAATGTTCACAGTTTTGGAAAAAAAATGTTTGCAGATAGTATAAAATGTTCAGGAATTCAAAATTGTTTATGATTTTAGAAAATGTTTGAAAATCTGTAAAAATAATTTAGAATTTGAAAAATGTTCCTGATTTCAAATATGTTCACAAGTTTAAGAAAATGTTCAAGATTTCACGAAATTGAGAGCGATAGTTTATCTCGGTGATGCAGGAAAATGTGGTCATGGCCATTGGAGATTATGAAAAAAAATCCCCCGTTGCAACGCACGGGCCCTTTTGCTAGTAGCACCAACGAGAAGACTCTGCAAATGCGTACGGAAAAAAGAACGGCACCGACAACGAACCAGGATTTTTGTTCACATTCTCCTGCTTTTACAATCTCCCTCTGTACAAAAACTGAATGAAATTTTCGACCGAGTGAGATGGTCAAGGTGGCATCTAGGAGCGGTGATGGTCGTGTGGCGGCCAATGCATCCCCTCCCTACGTAGGGTGCCGCTGCCCTGGCATCAGCACCTACAGGTCCATGGCCTGCAGCACCGTCTCCACCTGAAACATGCCAGATTCTAACAGCTCAGTTATCTCATCAAGCAGCCACTATATCTGTACCATGCACGCACGCACGCATTGCGTGGCAAATTAAGGAGCCAGTGGTGAGTAGTGGCATAGTCAAATCAGGATGGTCTTACCATGGGCGGGCTCCGTGGTTGGCCGGGCGAGCGGTGACCACGCCGGCGCCTGGAATGCCTGGGGCCTGATGAGGTGCTCGAAGATGGCCTTGAGGACGAAGATGGAGATGAGGATGGCCGTGGCCGCGAAGCCGAAGGAGATGGCATCCTCGGACGTGCCGAAGTCCCTCAGCGTGGGCACCTCGTCCGTCACGTCAGCGCGGCGTCCCCTGGACCCGACCAGGGCCTCGACCTCTGTCCAGACTTGCTCATGGCTGCCTCCTCATTTGTCTTCTTAGTAGTCAAAACAGTCCGTTGCTGTGAATCCATATCATGGTCCTCATAAGCAAATCCACTGAAGAAATCAGTAAAGTTCAACCATAGTAGCAGCACTCCTACCGAATTGGTTCTTACACTACGAGTGATCAATTAAATAAACCTAAAAATTAAAGCACCCAGAAGTCAGAACCATGCATGTACTTATTACATTGCAGGCAAAAGAGAAGTATATTGTACTATATACCTTCAGTTAGTTGAGAGCCTTGCTTTGCCTCTGCTGATGGAGTTATGAGGAGGCTCACTGTTGGCTGCCAAATTCCAGGACTGGAGCGAAAGAAAGAACCTACAAGAAGCAGAGCTAGCCTGGTTGCAGCCTCTACTTAAATAAAGGGAAGCCAGCCACTGAACCAAAGTGAGACCCCAGCTGCAGATCCCGTGGTGGCAAATGTGAGAAAGAGAAAGAAAACCAAAGGAAAATGTACGTTTGGAGGAACAAAAAGATCGAGTTGCCGCAGGGAAAGCCTGCCACAGCTCCCCACTCCCATGCACTCTCGAGACCGTATGATGTAGCCCACATGATCCTCCTGAAGACCATTGTTAGTAGTGAAATGATTCATCAAAGTGGTATAGCATAGGTGTAGCCAAGGGCAAACCAAAGGGAAAGCGGAAATGTTATGGATTTGTAGTAAGCGAGGTTAATCAGGGAAAGCACCTCCTCGTTCGTAGTAAGCCGACGCCATGGATGAAGATGCTAATGCATCGACAAGTACCGCTTCCTCCCGAGAAAAGCTTCCAGGAGGAACCGCCAAATACGTTGTCTCGGGCAGAAATCTCCGCACAAAGGAAAAGGCAGAACCGATGTCCCACCTATGCATAACAATAGAGAGGAACCATCGCAGGCAGGAAGAATGCCAAACTGTGACCTTGAAGTAACCAGAGAAAGCATGAACACCGATTCCTTTGGGAGATTGAATCTGATGCTCCAAAATTCGTCCACTCATAGAGGCAGGGGACAAGAGTAAGACTAAAGATGAAAGGGGGATTATTGAAGAGAAAAAGTAGACCACGAGCCACAAGGAAAGCCTCCAGATCCAAATCGAGAGGATGAGGATAAGAGACCAAACTAGGAGGAACACAACTATGGAGGTTATTGGAAAAGGGATAGCCAAACCCGTCCATGATGAAGCCGATGCCGAGTGTATCCAAGGAGACGGCAGCCATTGGAACGGAAATGGGATCTCGTCGGATCCTTCGAGCCGACCAAAGACACCCAAAGCTGCCATTAAGGACACACAAGCCTAAAAATGATGTGGATATACAGGGAGGAGGAAGCCGAGCCCCTCTCCCCTCCACTCCAGCCAGACAAGCCGGCGGAGAGAAGGGGAGAGGAGGCGACCAAAGAAAGAAAGGGTGGAGAATAGTTACTTTGTCCGCTGGCTTTCGACTGGACAGTGCCAGGGAGGAAAACGCTGGCTTTCGAGGGCCGTCGTGGGGAATCGATCCAACGTTCCTTCGCGGTCAGCCGAAAACAATAGGGACGGCATGGATAGCCTCGCCGTGCGTCCTCTCACGCAGAGTTTCTCTTGGCGAACTCGCCCGTTCGTTTAGTCCCACATCGGGATCTATTGGGCTGGGTGTGCCAGGCCTTGGGCCCATTTGGGCATGCAGTGTCACCACTTGGTTCAACACTTCCTTTGCCACTGTGGCCGCAGAATATTCAGTTTTTCCACTCAAACGTCAATTGTTCTCAAATATTTATATTGAATTTTTTTACTTGTGATTCTATTTTGACATTTACTATATTTTGTCCTTTATACTTATACATTGTTTAATATACATAATTGTTGAGTATTATCTTTGGATGCAACAACCAAAAATCACAATGCATTTAAGAGTTTGCATATTAAGATACATATTTGCCATACATTTATCGTTACTAATACATTCCTTCGTGGTAAAATGGAATTTATTTGTTAGAATAATCATTTCATGTTTTAAAAAAATTGTATAACACCTCACAAAAAAAACTTTTGTAACAATGAATTCTACCCTAAATAGTGAACAAAATGTTTCACATTACTCTAGAAATTAATTTATACTTGTAACCTTGTCAAAGTATACCTACACTAGTACAAAACAGGGCATCGGTCCACCCCAAAGAAGCCCATTAGTCCCGGTTCACTCACGAACCGGGACCCATGGGGCCATCGGTCCCGGTTCGTGAGGCCAGCGCGTCGGCCGGGCCTCGTTGGCCATTGGTCCCGGTTCGTCTGATCCCTTTGGTCCCGGTTCCAGACACGAACCGGGACCAATGCGCCTCGCTCCTGGCCCACAACCATTGGTCCCGGTTTGTGGCTAGAACCGGGACTAAAGGTGACCCCATTGGTCCCGGTTCCAGACACAAACCGGGACCAATGCGCCTCGCTCCTGGCCCACAACCATTGGTCCCGGTTTGTGGCTGGAACCGGGACCAATTGGGGTCCTTTAGTCCCGGTTTCAGCCACAAACCAAGACCAATGGTTGGCCTATATATACCCTCGCAAGCAGAGCAGTGCACTGCTCTGTTTTTTTGGCCGGCCGTGGGAGAGCTTTTGTGGTGCTCTAGCTCACCTCCTATGCACATGAGGTGTTCGATGAAATGCCCGAGCCACACTTAATCTTTCTCCTCTCGAAGCTCCTTGTCCAATCTCCATTTTCCTCAAGATTTGTCTAGGTTTGGGAGTCCGTCCTGTCCCGTCCCCGTCGTCACCGCCGTCGATCGCCCGCGCCCATCTCGGCGCCGACACCACCGTGGTTAGCCTCTTCTTCTTATCTTCTTTCTAAAAGGAAAAAGTTCTTACTTGTATAATTTAGATAGATACTTGTGTAATTTTCTTACTTTTATTATTGTTTGTTATTATATAGTGCGATGGATTTGGTATCCGCCTCCGTCGGCCCTCGTCCTGTCTATGATTCGGATGTGGTATATATTATCTTTTATAACTATTAGTTTTATTTCGTGTTTACGACAATTATGCCAACCAACGTGACATAGATTTTTTAATCTAGGAGGTATGTGAACCAGAAATTCCAACCGACATAGAAATTCTTGTCGAGAAGTTAAATTTGGTTGAAAAAGAAAACAATTACTTGAAAGAAAAATTACAAAGAGTTGAAGAGGAGAAGATGAAGTTGGAGTTGCATGTTACCGATGTCGTCGACGATCACAAGATCAAGATGGATGCAATGCGCTTGAAGATTACAAAGATTAGAAAATATGCCATTCATACTGAGGCTTGGTATCATTATGCCGTTGGATCAATTGGTACCTTAGTTGCGGTTATGATCGCATTTGTTATTGCATTTAAATTTTTTACATAGTTTCAATGTATGTTTTAATTAGATGCTCTAGAGAGTTATATGTTGTTCAATAATGAGAACTATATAACGCATGCAGCTGAACCGACAATGGATGTACGGTGACCGACGCACCTCTGAGTATATTAAGGGCCTGCATAATTTTCTCGAAGCGGCTGAGGCAAACAAGCAGAATGGTTTTATGCATTGTCCATGTACTGTCTGTGAGAATACGAAGGCTTTCTCCAACTCTAAAACCCTTCACTTCCACCTGCTTGAGAAGGGTTTTATGCCACACTATAATGTTTGGACCAAGCACGGAGAAAGAGGGGTTATGATGGAAGACAACGAAGAAGAAGAGGATCATGACAACTACCCGCCCCCTGAATACGGTGATGCTGCAATGGTGGAAGCTGAAGATCAAGAGGAACCAGACGATGTGCCCGATGATGATCTTCGCCGGGTCATTGTTGATGCACAGAGAGAATGCGAAGTGAAAGAGAGAAGTTGAAGTTCGATCGCATTTTAGAGGATCACAAAAAAGGGTTGTACCCAAATTGCGAAGATGACAACACAAAGCTTGGTACCACACTGGAATTGCTGCAATGGAAGGCAGACAATGGTGTATCTGACAAGGGATTTAGTTCGCTACTGAAAATAATGAAGAAGAAGCTTCCAAAGGATAACGAATTGCCCGGCAGTACGTACGAAGCAAAGAAGGTTCTATGCCCTCTAGGATTGGAGGTGCAGAAGATACATGCATACCCTAATGACTGCATCCTGTACCGCGGTGAGTATGAGGATTTGAACGCATGCCCGGTATGCGATGCATTGCGGTATAAGATCAGACGAGATGACCCTGGTGATGTTGAGGGCGAGCGCCCCAGGAAGAGGGTTCCTGCCAAGGTGATGTGGTATGCTCCTATAATACCACGGCTGAAACGTCTGTTCAGGAACAAAGAGCATGCCAAGTTGATGCGATGGCACAAAGAAAACCATAAGAAAGACGGGAAGTTGAGAGCACCCGCTGACGGGTCGCAGTGGAGAAAAATCGAGAGAAGGTGGGGGGACTTTGCAGGTGACGCAAGGAACGTTGGGAGCAGAGCAACAATCATAGCACCTGGCCCGTGACTCTATGTATCTATAACCTTCCTCCTTGGCTGTGCATGAAGCGGCAGTTCATTATGATGCCAGTGCTCATCCAAGGCCCTAAGCAACCCGGCAACGACATTGATGTGTACCTAAGGCCATTAGTTGAAGAACTTTTACAGCTGTGGAATGGAGAAGGTGTACGTGTGTGGGATGAGCACAAACAGGAGGAATTTGACCTACATGCGTTGCTGTTTGTAACCATCAACGATTGGCCTGCTCTCAGTAACTTTTCAGGATAGACAAACAAGGGATACCACGCATGCACACACTGTTTAGATGACACCGACAGTATATATTTGGACAAATGCAGGAAGAATGTGTACCTGGGGCATCGTCGATTTCTTCCGACCAACCATCAATGTCGAAAGAAAGGAAAGCATTTCAAAGGTGAGGCAGATCACCGAAAGAAGCCCGCCCTCCGTACTGGTGATCACATACTTGATATGGTCAATGATTTACAAGTAATCTTTGCAAAGGGTCCTGGCGGACTATCTGTTCCGACTGACGATGCGGGACGCGCACCCATGTGGAAGAAGAAATCTATATTTTGGGGCCTACCCTATTGGAAAGACCTAGAGGTCCGCTCTGCAATCGCCGTGATGCACGTGACGAAGAATCTTTGCATGAACCTGCTAGGCTTCTTGGGAGTGTATGGGAAGACAAAAGATACACCGGAGGCACAGGAGGAACAGCAATGTGTGCATGAAAAAGACGGCATGCATCCAAAGTAGTATGAAGGTCCTGCCAGCTACGCTCTTACCAAAGAAGAGAAGGAAATCTTCTTTGAATGCCTGCTCAGTATGAAGGTCCCGTCTGGCTTCTCGTCTAATATAAAGGGAATAATAAATATGGCAGAGAAAAAGTTCCAGAACCTAAAGTCTCATGACTGCCACATGATTATGACGCAACTGCTTCCGGTTGCATTGAGGGGGCTTCTACCGGAAAACGTTCGATTAGCCATTGCGAAGCTATGTGCATTCCTCAATGCAATCTCTCAAAAGGTGATCGATCCAGAAATCCTGCCAAGATTAAGGAGTGATTTGGTGCAATGTCTTGTTAGTTTCGAGCTGGTGTTCCCACCATCCTTCTTCAATATCATGACGCACATCCTAGTTCATCTAGTCGACGAGATTGTCGTTCTGGGCCCTGTATTTCTACACAATATGTTCCCCTTTGAGAGGTTCATGGGAGTCTTAAAGAAATATGTTCGTAACCGCGCTAGGCCAGAAGCAAGCATCTCCATGGGAAGCGAATACATCAGTGGATCTGAACAAGCTTGGGTACACAGACGAACCATTCGTCCTAGCCAATGATGTGGCGCAGGTTTTCTATGTGAAGGACATGTCTACCAAGCCGAGAAAAAGAAAAGATAAGGAAGCGAATACATCATACGATGAGCCAAAACGCCACATAGTTCTTTCAGGAAAAAGAGACATCGTGGGATTGGAGGGCAAGACAGACATGTCTGAAGATTATGAAAAGTTTCATGAAATTCCTCCCTTCAAAGTCAAGGCTGACCCAAGCACCCTGTTAAACGATGAATATTATCCATGGTTACGGCGCAATAATCAAAGGACACAAGCGAAGAAAAAGTGATGATACCATGCCAACTTTCAACCTTTTCAGAGTTCATTTGTAGTGCTTTTCAATTTCAGGATCATTTAGCTCAAAAAAATCAGTAAATGCATGAAAAATACCAAATGAAGTCAGAAAGGGTTGAAAACTGATGATGTGGCTTTGAATGGTGCATTTTGAACACACAAAACGTCTGGAATTCAAATAAGTTCAAAAAATTGAAATCCCTTTGTAACAGATGAGTTTTCGTCCGAAACCCTGATACTTCGAAAGAGATTGTCTGTTTTGTACACGAAGTGCATCCAGTTTTTGCCGTAACCCTCTCAACTTTTTATAACATGCTATGTGGGTGAAATGATGATACCATGCCAACTTTCAACCTTTTCAGAGTTCATTTGAAGTGATTTTCAATTTCAGGGTCATTTAGCTCAAAGAATGAACTAATAGCAAAAAGAATGAACTAGAAAACCTTTATGAAACTCTAATAGCAAAAATAATGAACTAAAAATAATCAATTAAAAAATTCTGTTATGATGAACTTAAATAAAACTATAATATTCTTCAATAGCAAAAAGAATCACTCAAAAACTCTAAGTATTTTTTCGTTAGAATTTTCATAAAGTATTTTTTTCGTTATAATTTTTGTGACCTAAAGCAAAAAGAATCACTCAAAAACTCTAAGTATTTAGTTGTAAGTAGAAACAAAAGAAAATAAATAAAGCAAAAAAAACAAAAAAAATAAGGCAAAAAAAACAAAAGAAAATAAATAAGGCAAAAAAAACAAAAGAAAATAAATAAAGCAAAAAAATCAAAAGAAAATAAATAATGCAAAAAAAACAAAAGAAAATAAATAAAGCAAAAAAAACAAAAGAAAATAAATAAGGCAAAAAAACAAAAGAAAATAAGGCAAAAAAAAGAAAATAAATAAAGCAAAAAAATCAAAAGAAAATAAATAAAGCAAAAAAAACAAAAGGAAATAAATAAAGCAAAAAAAACAAAAGAAAATAAATAAGGCAAAAAAAAATAAGGCAAAAAAATAAATAAAGAAAAAAACATGCCGCCTACTGGGCCACAATGGCCTGAATACGACTAGAAACCCAACCGCTAGTTGGGCCAGGATTCAGGCCCGCAGAAGGCCCAGAAGGCCCACAGGCAGAGATTTTGCAATTAGGCCCGTAAGCCTGCAGTTGAGAGGAGCTCGAGAGGGCTAGCGCAGCAGCGCTTATAAACCACTCTCGAGCCCTCTCAACTAGCGAGGTGGGACTAAATTTTTGGCCCCGGGCGGCACCACCCTTTGGTCCCGGTTCGTGGCACCAACCGGGACCAATGCCCACCTTTGGTCTCGGTTGGTGGCACTAACCGGGACCAATGCCTACCTTTGGTCCCGGTTGGTGCCACCAACCGGGACCAAAGGTCTCTGCTTCCCGCCCTTTGGGCTGCTGAAAAGAGACCTTTGGTCCCGGTTGGTGGCAACAACCGGGACTAAAGGGGTGCATTAGTCCCGGTTGGTGCCACCAACCGGGACCAATGCTGTGTGTATATAAGCAGCACTTGTGAAAATTTTCATTTTCGTCTCGCAGTTCCCCCTGACGATGCCGACCTCCTCGACGCCGCCAGGCTGCCCCGACGCCGTCGCCGGCCCCGTCGCCTCCCCGAGCCGCCGTCCTGGTCTCCGTCGCCGCTGTCCTCGTCCCCGTCGCCTCCCCGAGCCGCCGTCCTCGTCTCCGTCGCCGCCGTCCTCGTCCCCAAGCCTCCTCGACGCCCTCTGCCTCGACGCCCTCTGCCCCGACCCCGGCGCCGCTCCCCGCGCCCCTGCCCGCCCCGACGCCGCCCGCCGTCCCCCCTGCCCCTGCCCCGACGCCACCCCCTGTGAGCACCGTGCCTTCCCCCGCGCCCCTGCCCTACCCCGCCGCCGCCGCCGTCCTTTATTTTTTTTGTTATATATGCTATTTTTAGATGTTTTTAGATGTTATTATATGCTGTTTTTAGATGTTTTTAGATGTTCATAGAAAAAATTTAGATGTATGTATGTATGTGTGAGGGATCATATATATATGTATTTTTTTAGATGTATTTTTTTGTATGTATGTATGTATGAGGGATCATAGATGTATTTTTTCAGAATTTTTCATATGTTTTTAGATGTTTTGTATGTATTTTTTCTGATTTTCTATCGTGCATAGACCGATTTTAGACCCTTGGCTCCATTTCGCGTTTTAAGGAGGGCAACTCTCGTTAGCATTTTAGAGCGGCTCTAGAGATGCCAACAAGGCCACAGGAGCACCCCCCCCCCTATCATCACGTTGGCATCGGCTCCCCGAGAGCTTTCCAACGTATCCGAAATTGTCTCGATCGGAGCTCTTGTGCTCAAGTTGTAGAGTCCTTTCCGAGGCAATCTTTCAATCGGAACCGGAGTTACGATCGCATGCATCCAACCCAAACCGTAGTATGTGGAAATAGTGCGTACCGTCCATCATTGTTCATAGAAATTTACTAAGTTAAAATGTTCAACTTTAATAGTGCGTACCGTGCCACCCAAACCCTAGAAGAAAGAGCATTGTCAATCTCCTACCCCCTCCCGCCCCTACCCGATAAACTCTCGAGGCCACCCGAACCCTAGAAGAAAGAGCGTTGTCGATCTCCTACCCCCTCCCGCCCTACCCAATAAACTCTCGAGGCCACCCAAACCCTAGAAGAAAGAGCGTTGTCGATCTCCTACCCCCTCCCATCCCTACCCGATAAACTCTCGAGGCCACCCAAACCCTAGAAGAAAGAGCGTTGTCGAGGCCACCCCAAACCCTAGAAGTGTTGTCGAGGCCACCCCAAACCGGACGTCGGACATTCATGATAGAGGCGGTCCGGACGTCGGGCGACATTCATGTTTGTATATTAATTGCCATGTGGCCATAGAGGGGGGACGTCGGACATTCATGAGAGAGGCGACCAACTCTTGAGAGAGGCAACCAACTCTCGAGGCCACCCAAACCCTAGAAAAAAGCATTGTCGTGGCCACTAATATATCCATCTCTCATGTTTGTATATTGTCATGTTGTAATATTTGCAGAAACTATGGATCAAAGAGACCTGGAACAAGAACAGTTGTTGGGGGAGATAATCCTCGCCGGAGGTGATCCCTTGTCGTTTCTCAATGACACCGATGGTACGGAAGGAGAGGATCACGGATCCGGTGATCGAACAATGGAGGAGGAAGGACATGATCATGATGGCTCCGGTGACCGAACGGAGGAGGGAGCTGTTGCAAAGTCCGGCGAGGTATATATATTAATTAAACCTGTGCTGACTAGCTAATTGATGCATTAACTGGTTTGGTATGTACATATATTAACTCTTCTTTCTTCTTTTATAGCCCTCCGGATCGAGCCGAACTTCGGTAACGAGATGAGGCCCGAAGAAGATGTTGCGCAAGGATGAAAGGTTCACGATCACAGCACTCGCGGACGATGGCCTACCGATTGAACCCAAGCGGACAAAGGACGCATTTGCTGCTCAGTGCGGAGCTATTGTTAGGGACAACATCCCGATTAGCATCAAGCAATGGAATAAGCCTAAGGACGACGCCCCTGAAGGTGATTATGTCACCGATAGACAGAAAGATGATCTTTGGACCGCGCTGAAGGCAAATTTCACCCTACCGCCAGAGGAGGATCCGAATAAGCCAGTTATAGAGCCACTGGTCAAGGCGTGTGCTCTTAAGAAGATGGCAGATCTATTCAGGAGGTGGAAGAAAGAGTTGAAATCAAAGTTTGTCGACAAAGGTGAGACTCCAGAATTCATCGGCCGATTTGAGAAGATAAGAGATCAGTGGCCCACATTTGTGGCCTACAAGACATCAGACAAGAGTAAGAAAATGTCCTGAAGCGCACTATCGATGCCCTGAAGCGACCACCACCGCCTCCGCCGCAATCCAACTATGACCGCATTATTCGAAAGACATATGATGAAGCGCGGCGGTCGGGAAGTACTTCCAGTGATGCAAGGTTAGCAGAACGAAGAAGTAGGAAAACAATTCCCCAGCTCGGTGAACAGGAGAAGAAATCGTGCCCCCCGCTCAAGGTGTCTAGCGATATCGTCGCTAATCATCCGGGGATGGTGCTCGGCACCAATCCCGGTGATTACTTGGGGGATGATATAATTTTTGAAATGGCTGAGGTAAAAGAAGAATATAAATACGTGCACGGGAAGCCTCTCGTCAAACCTGATCATCCTCCTCTAACAACGATGATGTACAAATTGCATGAGTGGTACTTGGAAACCTGCAGGAAGAATGGGTCCGATAGTTTGCTGGTGAGAATTAAAGATGAGCACGACCTCATTGGAGTCGACCTGCTGCCTGTTGAATTTGTGGAGTTATTTCAGTTATTCAATCAAAAGGCCCTCGCCAAACAAATCATGACTTGCTACTGTCTGTAAGTATTACTTCTGTAATTAAGTCTCTATCTCAGCTTGTTCATTGCATGTATATATAATTATCCTCACGATATTATGCAGATTGAAGATCGTCGAATGCAAAAAAAAGACAAATCTATGACATTGGGTTCATTAGCCCAAATACTGTAAATGAATGGGCGGTACAAGAAAGAGTTAAAGATACCGAGGAAAACTTGCTAAAAGCGTTCCTTCGACATCAAAACAAAAGGGAAATACTTTTTCCTTACAACTTCAAGTGAGTGTTACTGTCTTGTGCATATTCGGTTTCGCTTACTCGAGGTTAAGTACTGTAATTGATGAGTTATGTGTGCGCAATTTCCACTATATTCTGCTATCCATTATTCTTGACAAGGGAGTAGTAACTATCTTTGACTCAAGACGTAAAGATCCCAAGGATTATGCGGACATGACTGCAATGCTCCAGAAGTAAGTTCAATCAATACCGGGACCATATCGGCAACTTTCGTTCATTTCCTGATATCAAGTAATCATTTTCTTTGCCTGGCAGGGTTTGGAAACAGTTCACCGGACAGGTTCCGGGTCTAAAGAACGAGCTGCGATTTACACACCCCAAAGTAAGTAGTACTAGCTAGTTCCGCGCATCTCTCATTGATTCCAGTTTCATCAATACCATTATCGTGCTTGATTATCAGTCTGATTGAACTCTATTCTCGTAAAGTTCTTGTGGCAGAAAGCCGGGAATAATTTATGTGGATACTACGTTTGTGAGTACATTCACCACAGGACCTCTGAGCGGGGCAGATCTGAAGAACAATTTGAAGTATGTAAACAATATTCACAATTTCATTTTATTACCATCAATCGTGTTGAGTTTCATTCATATATATGTATTGACCCCCTTCTTTAAATTAGATCCGGCAGATGCGGGATGAACTCCTACCACATGATCGCATACGAGCAATTCAAGAGGAATTGGCGGGATTCTTTCTTGACCACGTCATACATGAAAAGGGAGAATACCATACGGAAATTCATTGGGACATTGGCGCTTGATGATGTCAGGGATGTTATATTGTATATATGTAGTAGCGTCGGATAGATATACGAAAACTTGTTGTTCGACCAATCTCTCGGAGAAAGAGAGGTCGATCACTTCTCTCTGTATATGTTCATGACGATCTTATGTACTTAATGGTTCCTTCATTTGCTTACTAGCTAGCGTGTCGAGTTCTCTCTATAGTAGCTAGCATCGACCAAGCACGGAGAAAAAGAGGACACTTCTCTCTATTAGCTAGCTAACACAACATGAAACCCATAAATTAACCCTACAAAACCACCTAACCCCCTCCCTTTCAAAAAAACAAAAACCCCAGCTCCTGACAGATGCCTTTTTGTCCCGGTTGGTGTTACCAACCGGGACTAAAGGTCCTGCCTTTTGGTCCCGGTTGGTGTTACCAACCGGGACTAAAGGTCCTCTTGCCTGGGCTCCCCCCAGCGGCCACGTGGAGGGCCTTTGGTCCCGGTTCGTAAGCGAACCGGGACTAAAGGTTTTGGGCTTTAGTCCCGACCCTTTAGTCCCGGTTCCAGAACCAGGACAAATGGGCCTTACGAACCGGGACAAATGGGCCCTTTTGTACTAGTGCTAAAGATCAGAATAACTTGATAGAGTACTTAGAGCTATGAATAAACAAATAATTTGACAAAGGTTTATAAAGTATAATAATATTATTAAATCCAAATTTAAATAATTAGATAATTCTAGTGCGTGCGTGGTGTCAATAAGTAGTAGTGTCACAGTTGCCTTCCAACTTTTTTGGGAATTAGAGCATCTCCAAGGGCAGGTGTCAAATTTTTCCTCCTTTCATCCAATCTAGTATAAGCAATGTGATTTCTTATTTAGATTTTACATGGACCAAAATTCAAAATTTACCGCTTCACGAGAGGTGGGCATGAGTTTCTAGGCGCCCCCATCATGACGGAGAAGAACCAAAGGCCCCTTTGACTTATGCTGACAAGACCCGACGAAGCAGAGGCTCGACCCTTCGAAACAGCGGGCTCCATCTAATGGTATAAAAACGGGAACACCTGCAGCCCGCGTTGCAGGCTATCTGTCAGAGCCCCAAGAGGTCGGGCTCCTCTGAGGGCGTACTCGAAGACCAAGCACAACGGTAAAAGGAGCCCACCGAAGATTTTGAAGACTGGCTCCTGCGATCTCCGACGTGCTCGGAGGCTGCCATGCACCGCGGGTGGTTCACCGAGGGGAGCCCGACTGTAGGCCTGCCAGGGGGCACACAAGGCCCATCGCTTATCCATCAATAGGAAGGAGCCAAGAGAAAGGAGGCGACGTCCCAGGATCATCTTGTTCTGCAAGTTGGTGGCGGTGGTAGCCTAGATCGCATATCTCGCTGTAAAACCCTAACCTCCACCGTGTATTTAAGGGGAGGCACTACCGGAATTAATCCCTATGCCGACGGCATACCTATATGCCGACGGCAGCCGTCGGCATATCCCCGTCGGCGTCGATATCGACGGCGTAGTCCTGTCAGACCGTCGGGGTAGAAATGCCGTCGGCATAGCCATATATGCCGACGGCAAACGTACGGCCGTCGGCATAGCATAACCGTCGGCACAGAAATTCACCAGCCGTGAACTGACGGCGCCGTCCCCAAGTGTAGCGAATGGGGAGGCGACACGTGGCAGATATATGCCGACGGCTCGGCCGTCGGCATATATGGAAATCGATGCCGACGGCTCGGCCGTCGGCATATCTTTGCCACGTGTCGTCCGCTGGTACCTCTGGGCGCATTCTGGCAGCAGGATATGCCGACGGCCAGGCCATCGGCATCGACGCCACGTGTCGTCTACTGGTGGCTTCTACTCTTATCTATGCCGACGACCTGGCCGTCGGTATAGCATTCTATCTATGCCGACGGCCGAGCCATTGGCATATACCTGCCACGTGCCGTCCACTGGTACCTCAGGGCGCATTCTGGCAGCGAGATATGCCGACGGCTAGGCCGTCGGCATATATCTGTTCTGTTTTTCCAAAACTGCTCTGTTTTTGCTTTTCAAAAAACAATATTCACATCACAGTACAGCACAATATTGACAGCAATATTCACAACATAATATGAAAGATCATCATCTCAAGATCATAATCATCATCTCATGATCATCATCATCATCGTCATCTCAAGATCATAATATGAAAGATCATAATCATCATCATCTCAAGATCATCATCGTCATCGTCGAAACTTCATAAACATGAGTACGAGACATGAACATCATCATCGTCATCTAAAGAACACTAGGAACAAGTATGGAACATGGAAAACATCATCATCTAGCGAAGATTAGGATCATCGCCGGCAGCACCGCCAAGACCAGCACCACCTGACCAGACCGGAGTGACTGGGCTCTCTGAACCAGGAGTCGAGCCACGAAATGATCCACCGGTTCCCTACATGTTTCAAAAGAGGTTGTAAGGGAAAATATGATTGTGTTGAATCAACGAGAACTAGTAGGTGAATAGTTAGGCAATGTACGAACCTGAGTCCCACTGCCTAGTGGACTGCCTAGTGCCACCCATTCATCGAACGTGGGCACGTGTGGGGGTTCTCCAGAAGGTGGTGGTGCGGGTCCCATTGGTGGTGGATCCGTGTGGTTTTGAATAGACGACCACATAGCCTGGTTGTTAGTTAACCAAGCAAACACGAAGGTCAGAAGAAATGAAAGTGCAAAATTTAGCTTGGTTCTAAGTGGGCAAAACTAACCGCCATCATCATCCTGTTGTAATCCTCGTTTGCCTTTACTAGGCGCAAGTACTCCCGCACCTCGAGATGCTTAAGCTCGACAAAGGTCTTATATGCCTACAAAATTTAGATTGTTTGTACGTGGGCAATGCGGAAAATAAAGTGAGAAAGAAAGAAGATAAGGAGGGAAATACTTACAGCATGCTGGCTGGCTAAGCTAGGATGCGAACGGCCCGTACTGCCGCTCGGGCTCGGGTTGCTAGCTCGGAGCCGTGTGTAGGAGACAGCAGGAGTGATCACGCCATCGAGGCACGGGTCGCGGCCATGATACTTCGGCCGGATGGCCACCACCGCCGTCTCGTCGGTGTCACACAGGATAGGGTCAGCAACATCCGAACCAGGATGTAACTGGGTAAACGACTCCGAGTAGGACTCCAGGTTCTTCTCGGTATTGCCGTAGTACTCGCTCTCGTCATCCTTGCGCTTACTTCGTGCACAGGCCAGCTTCCACGACTCCATGTGTGAGAGCGGCTTCTTCAACTTGCCCTCCTGCAACGTCAAAAAGAAGTTAGCCATACATAAGAACATGACGGTAACAAGAAGAAAAAGAATGTATCATGTCGGTATACCTGGATGGCCTTGTAGCACCAGTGGTTCCTGTTTCCTTGGCCGTGTGTTCCGTCGGTTCCACGATTAGCCCGGTTCTTTGTGCTCTTGGCAGCAAACTCTGCATCATCACCGAGCCACCTATCCACCAACCTCGCCCATCCGTCATCCTTTCCGTAGCACCAAGTAGGAATAACCTAAATAATGGAAGCATGACATGTCATCATGAAACAATGAAATTGACTGTTTATACGTCAGAATGAAAAGTCTGTAATACTTACCTTCATGTACTGCTCCCTGCTCAAGGTAAGCCCCTGCTTCTGCGCTTCTTTCTTGGTCATCTTTTGACCAAGGTAGGTGTGGTAGTAGTGCGAGATGGCAACCCAGCGCACCTCGTACTGAATCTGGCGAGTTTTCTTCCTCGCAGCCGCCACGAAGACCGCGTTGGCTCTGGCCTTGTGCTCCTCAAGAACCTTATAGAATTGCTACAATCATGCATAAAACCAGAATGAAACAAGGCATGAGTTAAGTGACTCGATGATAAACTAAAAACGAAACTCAAGACAAGTGATTCTGAAGAGAATTTACCCAAAATTTAGTGATCATGGCCTTAGCAGCCGTCCCGTACTCCGCGAGGCTGGTAGCCTCGTAGTGGTCCCAGCTCGTGGCCAAAACCCGCAGCTCCGGGTCCCTGTCTGGCTGCGGGCAGAATAGGCCCGGCCAAAAATCCTTCAACAGGATAGTGATAATGCCGTTCGGTTTACGACCCTTTCCATGAACCATCCAATTGCTGCAAAAGAAACAAAAAAATTAGCATGTGTACAATGAAAATGTTAGTATGTGTTCAAACTATGATTGAGAGGCACGTACTCTGTCCCCGCGGGTTCAATGAGACACTTGCTCTCCTCGGTAGCAGGAGGTGTAGGTAGTTCTGCAACACCACGCAGCCACCCCTTCGGATCACCCGGCGGCAAGTCACCCCACACCTCGCCACCACCCTCCCCTCCAGATTCCTCCTCTCCAGAACCCTCCCCTTCACCACCACCCTCCCCTCCACAACCCTCCTCCTCGCCCTCCTCCTCCTCCTCCTAAACGAACTCCTCGACCTCCTCCTCCTCCTCAGACTCAGAGGGTGCCTCAGTATAGGAGGGCGTCGAAGACGACCCCCCTATGTCGGACACGGACCGTAGTTTCTTGGCCGGACCGCATCTCGACCCACCCCCTCCTCCTCTAGGGGCTCTCCCACCACCCCCTCATCCTCTAGGGGCTCTTCCCCCAACCCCTCGACCTCCCTGTGAGGTGTCATCCTCAAGTAGTCGGGTGGGAGGATGACGGGGTCGTCCACTCCGACTAAGACCTCCTTTTAATTTGCTTAGGAAACCCGCGCCGCTGGACTTGCCCATGATTAGCAAACCTGCATTAAGAAGAGAATAAATAGTTAGTAAGGATAACAAATAAATAAGCATAGAAAAAAGCACATAAATAACAAAAAAGCACATTAAGCATACAGAAAAGAACATTAACAAAATATACATATCTCTTTTCTGGCAAAGGAAGGAAGCATATTAATAAACCATACAAAAAACTTACATTTACTAGAACCCATATGAATCATCACTATTGTAATCTATTTGTCGACCGGTCTCATCATCACTATCACGCATATCGTCTTCATTGTCTGACGGAGGTAGAGGCTCTTCCTCGTCGTCAGCGTCTTCATTTAACTTCTCAAGCATAATTATGTCTCTTTGATTCACAATTGCCTCACCTTCATTCCGTGCATCGTCATCGTTTGGGTCCACATCAACATAACCCAAGTCATCATCGTCCTTGTTTCGGACCACATCATCATGTTGCTCTTGAAAGAACACTCCCTCGTATGTCATGGGGTCTATGTTGTAGTAATCATCATCGTTCGGGTCCGGTAGCTTACCATGTGGCGACACCTTAAACACAACTTCCCAACCCTTTAGATACTCTTCTGGCATGGGTAGGGCAGATAATAAACTTGTGTGGCCTGGTTAGCCACAATAAAGAGATCAGCTCCGGCATAGACAGTTGATGGTTTAACTTCGACTAAACCAACGGAAGGCGTATGTCTCAGACACTTATTGGGGTCGAACCATCAGCATTTGAACACAACGAGACTTAGGGTTTCGCGCCCACGGTTGAATATAAGCTCGTATATTTTTCCTACCCTTCCATAGTACTCTACTTCATTATCTCCTTCGGTGAAGACTACAATATTTATAGTTTTCGGATCAGGCCGACTGTTCTGGTGCTCCTCTGTATGGAAGCGATAACCATTCACATCATACTTTTCGCATGTCATGACCCGACTGTTAAAACCCATGGAAACCCATCTCAATTCTTCTTCCATTGTCATATAAGGTTTCGAGCATCCAGCCCTGCCACCTTGCCCGCTGAATAGAGGGAGCTTGGGTTTATACTTGGGCTCTTCTGTATTGTATCGAGACACCTTATTATGCAGAGTGGGAACGTGGTCTGGATAGTACGCTGTCCTGAGATCTGCCACCTCCTCTAGGATAACTGCCTCAGCTATGGAAGCTTCAATCTTAGCTTTGTTTCCACATTTCTGTCGAAGATGCTTGTTCTGTCTCTCAGGGCCGTACTGCCAACGATTCTGCACAGGGCCCCCCAACAATACCTCGTTCGCGAGGTGCAAAATGAGATGTGTCATCGGAGTAAAGAAGCCTGGTGGAAAGATCTTCTCTAGCTTGCATATCAACTCCGGTGCCTTCTTATGCAATTCTTTTATCATCTTGGGACATACTTCTTTAGCACAAACCGTGCGGAAGAAATGGCTTAGCTCCGCAAGCACACGCCAGACACGCTCAGGGACATAGCCTCGAACCATCACTGGCATAATCCGCTCAATCCATACATGATAATCATGACTCTTGAGCCCGGTGACTTTGCCCGTTAAAAGATTGACTCCCTTACTTATATTCGATGCATAACCATCAGTGAACTTCACGACGTGTTTCAGCCACTTGAATGCCTCCATCTTATCATCCTTTTTAAGGACGAAGTCAGCATCTGGCTTGAACCAAGATTTTCGACTGCCTGTGGGAGGCCGCATGTTCAGACGTGGCCTATCACAAATATTCTGTTGATCGACTCTAGCATTAACGTTATCCTTTGTCTTATCAGGAATGTTGAGGATCGTGTGAAAAAGGGCCTCTGCAACATTCTTCTCGGTGTGCATCACATCGATGTTATATGGAAGTTTGAGGTCCTTGAAATAGGGAAGCTGCGTGAAGGGGGTAATGTGAGTCCAGTTGTGCGTCTCACCATATCCTTCAAAACATTTGGCTTTGGCTTTGCCTTTCCCTTCACCGGCAGGCTCAAGAGCATTCAGCTGAGCAAGCACATCCGCACCCGAAAACGGTGGAATCTCGTTTACGTCATGGACAACTAGGCCTTTCGTGAAGTTCTTCTTGTCTTCCCTGTCAGGATGGTCCGGAGGGAGGAACTGCCGATGCAGGTCAAAGGCAACATACTTCCCACCATTCTTCAGCCAAATGAAACGCAAGGCCTGCATGCACACTGGGCATGGCATCTTCCCACTTGTACACCATCCACAGAATAGGGCATAGCCGGGAAAGTCATGCATGCAATACTGCAGCCAAACTTTCATCAAGAAATTATTCTGCAGATGACGATCGTATGTCAACCTCGGGAAGTACCAAGAATGGTGCAAATCATCCACCAACGGCTGCATAAACACACTCAAATTCTTCCCCGGATATTCAGGCCCCGGAATTATCAGCGACAGGAACATGGTCTTGCGTTCCATTATGGCGCCAGGAGGGAGATTCAGCGGAATAACAAACACGGGCCAGCAGCTATATGGATTAGACGACATACCATATGGATTGAACCCATCACCTGATATAGCAATTCTGATATTCCCAGCCTCGTCTGCTTCCTCTGGGTATTCTGTGTCGAATGACTTCCATGCTTCACCTTGTGATGGATGTATGATTTTGTCTGCATGGTACCTTTTCCCTTCCTTGTGCCACTTCATCATTTTGGCAGACTCCTCGGTGATGAAAAGGCGCTGCAGTCTTTCTATAAAATGGAGATACCGAAGAACCTTTGCAGGGATGGCTAGCTGCTTCTTCGCACCCTGCTCATCGAGCACCTCAATATACCGAGAGGAACCGCACTTCCTACAGTAGTTGTCATTCGCATACTCGTGCCTAAACAAAAGGCAATTCTTTGGACAAACATGTATTTTCTCATAATCCATAGAGAGCGCCTTCATGATTTTCTTCGTAGCATACATGCTTTTCGGCAGTTCATGGCCCTCAGGGAGGCTGTTAGCCCATACTCCCAGAAATGCTTCGAAGCAACCTCGGGTACAGCCATACTCGGCCTTGACTACCATCAGTTGCGAGATGGCATCCAGCTGAGAGAGCTTGGCACCCTCATAAAGAGGTTTCTTTGACGAGGCCAAGATATCCAGGAAGCCCTTTGCGTTTTCCTCCGGCTCCTCCGGTTCATTCGCTGAAAGGGTCGCAGTTGCCGTCTGTGCAGCACATACATCATCTAGCATGTCTCTAACCCCATCGTCCTCATGACCAGCGATGTGTTGTCGTATCACCGCCTCTCTACCACGGTTCCGCTGGGCAAAGTTTATCGGCATATTAAAGTTTGGCATAAATCCATTCGTGCGAAGGTGCAAAGTCATCTCCTTCCGATCTCTACGGATACGTCTCTTACATATGGCACAGGGGCATTCTGGCACCATTCTCATTGGACGACGGAATATCTCCTTCAAAAACACATCGGTTCTCTCTGCCCACTCTGTTGTTACTTCATTCCGGCGGAAAAAACCACTGTACATCCACTGATTATCTGCCATCTCTGCTTTATTGGGAGGCACACAACAAAATTGAGGATTCATTTAAATTAATCACATCAATGTTTTATTTTCTACCGGGTTGGTGAGAAACGGCATTGAATCCACCTACATCTCTAATAGGTAAAGATGGGTCCTAATCCCACCCGAGGATGTGTAGATTGAGTACGTTCTCCTTGCTCTAGCCCATTCTGAGACAAAATTTCGGCAGCACCTCCCCCCTGTTCTCCAGATACACGTCCCGGCAAAAACCCGAGAGAATGTGCATCCAGAGAACAACGGGGAGGCACCGCCAAAATTTTGTCTCGGAATGGGGTAGAGCATGGAGAACGTACCCAATCTACACATCCTCGGGCTGTCCGTGGAAAACGCTGGACAATCCGAATGAGTTACGGTGATAAATATGCAATTGAATGCATATTTATCGATGCAACCCTTTCGGACGGGAGACGCCTAGGTTACGCGACTTGACGTGAAAGTGAAATCTAGTGACATGAAAAAAAAAAGCTGAGGAGGAGATGGAATTGTAGCTCACCCTCGGATGTAGAGGATGTAGTCGATCAGCGGAGGGACGATCGTGGACCAACAGCTCCAACGTCGACGATCACTCCACGGAGATGCAACACCACAAATCCTGTAAGTTCCACCGAGTGAAAAAAATTTAGGTCATCGCATCTCGTATAGCAATCTTTGATGACAAAATTAATGTGATCGTATCACATCTCATATAGCTTCCACAAAAAAATTAATGTGATTGTATCACATCTCATATAGCATCCATCCATCCATCCAAAAAACATGTTAACATTTAGCATATCACATATAGCATATACCATCTCCTATAGCATATCACATCTCATATCAACAAAAAAACCTACAACACAAAACCCCTGAAACTATCCATCTATCCATTGTTTTCCCCTATTAATAGTTATGTTTTTCATGAATCAAGATAACTGACAGTGCTTTTTGGTTATAAATAGAGTATATGATCTGCTGCCTTCAACCCATATATTGAGAAGGTGCCATAAAATGTTTATTTAAATATAGTGGTAGAAGAGGATGTTCTGCTGATATTTATTTCAATATGACATTTTTTTATTTGTTGCCATGGCAGATGGGATCATCCATTATTTAGTACATATACTTATTTTTCTTTTTGGGTAGATAGTGCATGCTCACTTTATCTTTTTCCTGCAGTTTCAGGAAGGTACGAGCACATCTAGAAACATTAATGTTTTTTCAGAGAATCTTCGCTGGCATCTAGAAACATTAACCAAAATTGCCATGCAAATTCGGACTAAAGAGTCCATTAGGTACCTCCTATATCTCCGATCTATAAACCTTCCGGTTTCATGCTTTATTATTTGTTGCTCTTTGATTGCTGCACTTTTTCCTTAAAACGATTTGCTCTCATGAATATTGAAGATATTGTGACGCTCCAAGAGAAAACTCCATGCTTACAATCCAAATTGTGTTGAGATGCAAGGGTAAGCAAATGGAAGATAACAGTATGCTAGCTTATCAATTCACAAACACCACCGTCGGCCAACTGGCCATGGTTTGTACTAGAAGAGGGAGGGGGGGAGGGAGGGGAGGGGCAGCAACCTGCGTAGGGGAGGGAGGGAGGGAGGGAAAGCAGCGGCCCGGCCGGAGGCAGAGACAGGGCGGCCGGCTAGGGCGGGGGCGGCGGCGGCCCGGGCGGGGGCGGGGACGAGGCGGGGCGGCGGCGGCTGGGATGGGGCGGTCCGGGCGGGGGCGGGGATGGGGCGGCGATGGCGGGGATGGGGCGGTCCAGGCGGGGGCGGGGACGGGGCGGCGGTGGAGGGGATGGGGCGGTCCAGGCGGGGGCGGGGACGGGGCGGGGCGGCGGCTGGCCGGAGCGAGCGGTGGCGCGGGGGGGTCGCGGGGCGGCGGCGTGGGCTGGAATGAGTGGGGCGCAGGGGTGGAATGAGTGGCTGCCGAGGGAGGAGTGGATAAGGGGACTATGCCGACGGCTTAGCCGTCGGCATAGCTAGAGCCGTGCCACGTCAGCGATCCGCGGCACCGTGGGGGCGGGATATGCCGACGGCTATGCCGTCGGCATATCCCGCCCCCACGGTGCCGCGGATCGCTGACGTGGCAGGCAGCTATGCCGATGGCATAGCCGTCGGCATATATACCTTCATTTTTTTAATTTTTCTGTTTTTAGTTTCTATTTTAAATTGCTTAAATCTTTTTAAGATATTTGATGTTTTTGAGTGATTCTTTTTGCATTATATTCAAAATTTTGTCTAATTTCTGTTTGTGCCATTAGTTTTCAAATTTGAATGTTTTAAATTTGAATTTGTTCAAATTTGCTTCAAACCCTAGATTGTGAATAACTTGAGTTTAAAAATAGTTTTTAATTTAATTCTTTTTGCTCCTAGTCACATGTTAGATTGTTGTCACAGTAAGATTTATTTGGTTATTTTTAGAATAATTTAAATTAGGATTTTAATTTCAGGGTCATTTAACTCAAAAAAATCATTAAATGCATGAAAAATAGCAAATTAAGTTAGAAAGGGTTGAAATTTGAGGATGTGGCTTTGAATGGTGCATATTGAATGCACAAAAATTCTGGAGTTGAAATAAGTTAAAACACCGGACCAGTTGACCCGCAGATCTACCCCTTTGACTTTCGCCGGACGGGCTTTGACCAATGGACCTCCCCACCTGGTTGTGATAGGTCAGCCCATGGGAACACTCCGGAACAGGGTCCGGGCCCAACCCACCACAGGATCCCCTCCGTGTCAGCCCGACGCGGCCGTTTCCTCCCTCCAAGCGCCGGCGACGGCGCCGTCCGTGAAGGGGGTCACACTCCGGAGCCGCGTGCCCGGTGTTTGCACCCACCACCGCACTTCCAGACGTGTAAGAGGACCCAGCGCAAGATCCTGTGGCATTGCTACCCCACGGAGGCCCCCGACCACACCCGTAGACATGCGAGGAACAATCCGGAAAGAGGAATTTTTCCACATACTTCGGCATCTCAAAAAATTATGAAAAATGACTACACATCCTATATCACATGTGTCTGCACCATGTAAAAAACTCATAATTTTATCTCCCTCCGGGTGTTCAGGAATATTCACGCAGCACCAAAACCGCAGAGGGATCACTTCGGTGTCATCGCCGTCCGTGAGGGGGGACCACACCCCGGAGCCACGCATTGCCTCTTCGGACGTGCCACCGCACGTTAAGACACGTGTGAGGACCCGTCGCGATGCTCTGGTGGCATTGCTACCCCCCTAAGGCCCCCGGCAGGCCTAACCCTGGACCAGTTGACCCGCAGATCTACCCCTTTGACTTTCGCCGGACGGGCTTTGACCAATGGACCTCCCCACCTGGTTGTGATAGGTCAGCCCATGGGAACACTCCGGAACAGGGTCCGGGCCCAACCCACCACAGGATCCCCTCCGTGTCGGCCCGACGCGGCCGTTTGCCCCCTCCAAGCGCCGGCGACGGCGCCGTCCGTGAAGGGGGTCACACTCCGGAGCCGCGTGCCCGGTGTTTGCACTCGCCACCGCACTTCCAGACGTGTAAGATGACCCAGCGCAAGATCCTGTGGCATTGCTACCCCACGAAGGCCCCCGACCACACCCGTAGACATGCGAGGAACAATCCGGAAAGAGGAATTTTTCCACATACTTTGGCATCTCAAAAAATTATGAAAAATGACTACACATCCTATATCACATGTGTCTGCACCGTGTAAAAAACTCATAATTTTATCTCCCTCCGGGTGTTCAGGAATATTCACGCAGCACCAAAACCGCAGAGGGATCACTTCGGTGTCATCGCTGTCCGTGAGGGGGGACCACACCCCGGAGCCGCGCATTGCCTCTTCGGACATGCCACCGCACGTTAAGACACGTGTGAGGACCCGTCGCGATGCTCTGGTGGCATTGCTACCCCCCTAAGGCCCCCGGCAGGCCTAACCCTGGACCAGTTGACCCGCAGATCTACCCCTTTGACTTTCGCCGGACGGGCTTTGACCAATGGACCTCCCCACCTGGTTGTGATGGGTCAGCCCATGGGAACACTCCGGAACAGGGTCCGGGCCCAATCCACCACAGGATCCCCTCCGTGTCGGCCTGACGCGGCCGTTTCCCCCCTCCAAGCGCCGGCGACGGCGCCGTCCGTGAAGGGGGTCACACTCCGGAGCCGCGTGCCCGGTGTTTGCACCTGCCACCGCACTTCCAGACATGTAAGAGGACCCAGCGCAAGATCCTGTGGCATTGCTACCCCACGAAGGCCCCCGATCACACCCGTAGACATGCGAGGAACAATCCGGAAAGAGGAATTTTTCCACATACTTCGGCATCTCAAAAAATTATGAAAAATGACTACACATCCTATATCACATGTGTCTGCACCGTGTAAAAAACTCATAATTTTATCTCCCTCCGGGTGTTCAGGAATATTCACGCAGCACCAAAACCGCAGAGGGATCACTTCGGTGTCATCGCCGTCCGTGAGGGCCGGGGGGACCACACCCCGGAGCCGCGCATTGCCTCTTCGGACATGCCACCGCACGTTAAGACACGTGTGAGGACCCGTCGCGATGCTCTGGTGGCATTGCTACCCCCCTAAGGCCCCCGGCAGGCCTAACCCTTAATTTGCTATTTTTCATGCATTTAATGATTTTTTTGAGCTAAATGACCCTGAAATTAAAATCCTAATTTAAATTATTCTAAAAATAACCAAATAAACCTTACTGTGACAACAATCTAACACGTGACTCGGAGCAAAAAGAATTAAATTAAAAACTATTTTTAAACTCAAGTTATTCACAATCTAGGGTTTGAAGCAAATTTGAACAAATTCAAATTGAAAACATTCAAATTTGAAAAATAATGGCACAAACAGAAATTAGACAAAATTTTGAATGTAATGCAAAAAGAATCACTCAAAAACATCAAATATCTTAAAAGATATAAGCAATTTAAAATAGAATCTAAAAACAGAAAAACAAATGAAAAATTGACCGGGATATGCCGACGGCATAGCCCTCGGCATAGATCTATTTAATTAATTTTTTTAAATAAAAAATTATAAAAAACGAAAAAAAAATTAAAAAAATGAACGCAGATATGCCGACGGCTATGCCGTCGGCATAGATCCCTGCCACGTCAGCGATCCGCGGCACCGTGGGGGCGGGGCTATGCCAACGGCATAGCCGTCGGTATATCTCCGGGCCCACGGTGTCGCGGATCGCTGACGTGGCGGCAGGGAGGTATGCCGACGGCCGACGTCAGGGCCGTCGGCATAGATGTGACGGCGTCACCAGGCCGTCGGGGGCAGGTCGCGTGGGTTGCCTATATGCCGACGGCCTCGATATGCCTACGGCAGCCGTCGGCATAGTTGGAGATATGCCGACGGCTTTTGTATGCCTACGGCTGCCCTCGGTATATATCGAATTATGCCGACGGCTTCTGTTGTGCCGACGGCTTTCCCAGGCCGTCGGCATATCTCCAACTACGCCGACGGCCCCGACAAAAAACCGTCGGCATATAAAAAGCCGTCGGCGTAGTGCGTTATTCCGGTAGTGAGGTTATGGGGCCTCATCCCCATCTACTCACCCGTAGAATAACTCTCGGTATCCATCTCATATACACCATTGTATTCCCTCGCACGAGGTATCCCACCATCAACAATAACAATAAGAAGCAGGTTGTAGGGTATTACTCTCTGGAGGCCCGAACCTGGATAGACTCCCCATGCGACCTCCGCTCTGAGACTTGCAGTTACGCAAGGAACCCTACTGAGGGATCCGGCAGTTTTTTACACTATCAGTTATAATTTTTTGCATTAGTCTATGCATGCAACGCTGTCACATCATCAACACATGCATCTTAGTCATCCTTCATAATTTTGTTAGAAATGACATTTTTAATTATAATTCAAAAGTGTTTTATTCTCTTTCCAGCCGCTTCATTGTTTTTTATTGATTTTCAAGCTTACTATTTCTTTTCACTAGATTTAGTTTTTTACCAACTATTTATGCATTTCTATTAACAAGGTTCCCGCAAGAACGCGTGGGGCATCAACCAGTTGTTATAGAGGGAATGCCATTTTGTCGAAAAAACGGGAATGCCCATTCCATAAATGGGCATTCCGGCCATCATTTATGGAGTTTCTGAAAGACACTGTGGGCTCACTATGGGCTCCGAACTACACTCGTGCACTTGCAGAATATAGCTTCCCTCGAAAAACAAAAAAACTGGCAGAATATATAGCACCAATGAGAAGATTCTGCAAATGCGTACGAAAAAAAGAAACGGCACCAACAACGAACCAGGATTTTTGTTCACATTCTCCTGCTTTTACAATCTCCTTCTGTACAAAACCTGAATGAAATTTTCGACCGAGTGAGATGGTCAGGGTGGCATCTGGGCGTGGTGGTGGTCGTGTGGCGGCCAATGCATCCCCTCCCTACGTAGGGTACCGCTGCCCCGGCATCAGCACCTAGAGGTCCGCGGCGTGCAGCACCGACTCCACCTGAAAGATGCTCGATGCTAACAGCTCAGTTATCTCATCAAGCAGCCACTATATATGTACGACCCACGCATGCACGCATGCATTGTGTGGCAAATTAAGGAGCCAATTGTGAGTAGTGATGTAGCCAGATTAGGATGGTCTTACCATGGGCGGGCTCCGGGGTTTGCCGGGCGAGCAATGGCCACGCCGGCGCCTGGAACGCCTGGGGTCTGATGAGGTGCTCGAAGATGGCCATGAGGAGGAAGATGGGGATGAGGATGGCCGTGGCCGCGAAGCCGAAGGAGATGGCATCCTCGGACGTGCCGAAGTCCCTCAGCGTGGGCACCTCGTCCATCGCGTCAGCGTGGCTTCCCCTGGCCCCGGCCACGGCCTCGACCTCTGCCCAGACTCGCTCATGGCTGCCTCCTCCTTGGTCTTCTTGGCAGTCAAAACAGTCCGTTGCTGTGAATCCATAACATGGTCCTCATAAGCAAATCCACTGAAGAAATCAGTACAGTTCAACCATAGTAGCAGCACTCCTACCGAAATTGTTCTTACACTACGAGTGATCAATTGAACAAAGCTAAAAACTAAAGTACCCAGAAGTCAGAACCATGCATGTACTTATTACATTGCAGGCAAAAGAGAAGTATATTGTACTATATACATTCAGTTAGTTGAGAGCCTTGCTTTGCCTCTACTGATGGAGTTATGAGAAGGCTCACTGTTAGCTGCCAAATTCTAGGACTGGAGCGGAAGAAAGAACCTACAAGAAGCAGAGCTAGCCTGGCTACAACCTTTACCTAAATAAAGGGAAGCCAGTCACTGAACCGAAAGTGAGATCCCAGCTGCACATCCCGTGGTGGCAAATGTGAGAAAGAGAAAGAAAACCAAATGAAAATGTATGTTTGGAGGAATAAAAAGATCGAGTTGCCGTAGGGAAAGCCTGCCACAGCTCCCCACTCCCATGCACTCTCGAGACAGTATGCTGTAGCCCACATGATCCTCCTGAGGACCAGTGTTAGTAGTGAAATGATTCATCAAAGTATAGCATAGGTGTAGCCAAGGGCGATCGAGCCAAAGCGAAAGCGAAAATGTTATGGATTCGTATTAAGCAAGGTTAATCAGGGAACGCACCTCCTCATTCATAGGAAGCCGACCCCATGGATGAAGATGCTCATGCATCGACAAGAGCCGCTTCCTCCCGAGAAAAGCTTCCAGGACGAACCGCCAAATCCGTTGTCTCGGACAGAAATCTCCGCACAAAGGAAAAGGAAGAACCAATCTCCCACCTGCGCATAAGAGTAGAGAGGAACCATCGCAGGCAGGAAGAAAGCCAAACTGTGACCTTGAAGTAACCAGAGAAAGCATGAACACCGATTCCTTTGGGAGATTGAATCTGATGCTCCAAAATTCGTCCACTCACAAAGGCAGGGGACAAGAGTAAGACTAAAGATGAAAGGGGGATTATTGACGAGAAAAAGTAGACCACGAGCCACAAGGAAAGCCTCCAGATCCAAATCGAGAGGGTGAGGATAAGAGACCAAACTAGGAGGAACACAACTATGGAGGTTATTGGAAAAGGGATAGCCAAACCCGTCCATGATGAAGCCGACGCCGAGGGGATCCAAGGAGATGGCAGCCACGGGAACGGAAATGGGATCTCGTCGGATCCTCCGAGCCGACCAAAGACACCCCAAAGCTGCCATTAAGGACACACACAAACCTAAAAATGAGGTGCAGAGAAGGAAGCCGAGCCCCTCTTCCCTCCACTCCAGCCAGATGAGCCGGCGGAGAGAAGGGGAGAGGAGACGACCGGAGAAAGAAAGGGTGGAGAATAGTTACTTTGTTCATTGGCTTTGGGCTGGACATTGCTAGGGAGCAAAATGTTGGTTCTTTTTTTGTGGAACACATGCTTTATTACTGCTTAAAGAGGAGAATTACAGAGAGGTTGAATACAACCTAGAAGAAAAGAGGGTACATAGTTAACCCATAAACATCTTCTACGATCCTCGCTAGCCTGCCTGGCGCATCTATGCGCAGCTATGTTTGCTTCCCGGTTTACATGCACGAGAATGAAGGAATCAAAACCGCAGCTCACCACCTGGACCTCATGACAAATGGAAGCAATATCCGCCCTCTCGAATTTTGCAACATTGATCATCCGGACATCCTCCTGCGCATCACTCTCGATGATAACCTTGCGGAAGCCAAGATCCATTGCTAAACGGATACCACCCCGGATCGCCAAGGCTTCCATGAACCTTGCATTTTGCGCGTACCGGTACCATATAGCCTGAGCTCGGATTAACTCACCATTGTGGTTTCGAATCACCACTCCCGTGCCTCCGTGAGCCAAGTTTCCTGAATAGCTGGCATCAACATTCACCTTGATAAATGTTTCTTCTGGCGGTAACCAGCTCGTATTCTCTCTCGGCATTCGGTGCTTCTTCACTCCTTCCAATGTACCAAGATCATGAATAGTATCAATTGCCCATTTGACAGAAGCCTGAACAGAACGACATTGTTCCCCATGTCTCCTATTGTTCCGTTCTGTCCAGGGCACCCAACTAAGATAATGGCCGCAAGTGATTCTGAAACTTCCTTGTTGTCAACAATATCAATAGCCCAAGAATCTGGATGAAGAACATGAATTCTAACCGGAAGGAAACGCTTCAGTTCAGACCAAAAAACATTGGCCCATGTACAAGAACAGTGCGTGTGTTATTGTTTCCTCCACTCCACAGTCCTCGCAAAATGATATCTCCTCAATAAGACGCTTCTGTAGAACCGAACGACATGGCACAAATTTGTGAATAACCCTCCACCAGAAATTACGAACATTAGGTGGCACTGGGATTTTCCACAACTTCTGCCAATGACTAATAGGAGCAGTTATGGAGGTGGATGCACTCTCATTTTGTCTCTTCAACTGTAATAGAGCTTTGTATGCAGACCGAACAGAGAAATTTCCCAATTTATCATGCTTCCAGGCCTAGATGTCCTCCGACATATGTCCCACAGGAACTCTACATATCGCTTCTGTATCAGGTGGCACAAAGTTTGCCTCAATTTTCACTCTATCCCAATCACCATTCTCCTGATCAATGAGCTCTTCCACCAGATTGACATTAGCTTGTGGCAATCTGACTAAAGGCTTGGAGGTATAATTATCCAGAATCCATGGGTCGCTCCAGATATTAATGGTTGATCCATCTCCAATGCGTTTAATTAATCCACACCGTAGAGCATCTCGGCCATGCAGAATTGCTCGCCATGTATGGGAGGCTTTCCTCTTCCGTCCAGCAGACATAAAATCGCAATCATGAAAATACCTTGCTTTTAATACTCAAGCACACAACGATCACTACTGCAGGATAGTCCAAACGCGACACTACGATCAGAGACCCTTCGACCTTCGACGAAACTGTGTGTGATGCATTAATCGCAAACGGTGGTGCAAGAAATCCGTCAAAAATGATACGAACTGTCTGCGATGGCGGAGACATCAAACACGATTCAAAATATAGTTGCGTGTGCGATACGTGGCATACGGTTGATCCATTCAAACTGTTTGCGATGAGACAGAACAACAGAAATGGTCAGCCAGATGAAGGTGTGTGCGATATACGGCATACAGTTCACTCGGATGAACTGTTTGTGATTAGGTAACACAACAGAAACTTTCAGCCAGATGAAGGTGTGTGCAATATACGGCATACAGTTCACTCGGATGAACTGTTTTCGATTAGGCAACACAACAGAAATGGATCAACTTAACAAGATGTGTGTGATACGTGGCAAACGGGTCCGTCATCAGAAATGTGTTCGAAGACTGATAATAACAGACGATTTCTGCTAATAAGCCGTGTGTTCTTGGCAAACGCTTTCTGGTATACAATTGTCAGCGATTGATGAATTCATCACCGACGAGTTCCCTAGTATGGTCCCTGTGCGATGTGATTTGCTCTGTCTACAGAAGAACAACATATAGAACCAAAATAAACATCCAATTACATAAGTGACTATACAAAACATTCGCACACACCCAACTTGATCATCACAGCTCTTAGATAGGCCCATTCAACACAGTCATAGCTTTTACCATATCTAATTTATTGCACATGCTCCGGATTTTCCTTTCTTCCTTTTGAAATAGTGTATGCATTCATAAGCAGTGAGGACGTTGTCCGTGATTAACCGACCAGGCACAAACGCACTTTGTTCCTCCGATATAATCTCCTCCAGGATGGGTCTAAGACGGAGCACAAGGACTTTAGATGCAATCTTATACAACACATTACAAAGTGATATTGGTCGAAAATGTGTAAGATCTTGAGGGGCCTTTATCTTCGGAATAAGTACCAACACCGTGCTATTAACAATTTCAGGCATCTTAGCCCCATTCAAGAACCTCCTGATAGCGTTACACACCACTCCCTTAAGTAAGCTCCAATGTTTTATGTAAAAACCAGCCATGAAACCATCCGGACCAGGAGATTTATCGGGATGCATCATAAATAGGGCTTGTTCAATCTCCATATCCGTCACCGGCGCACACAAACTAGCATTCATCTCATCTGTGATCTTCCTTGGTACCCAATCCGTTACCAACTCCGGTTGCGTCACATCCTGAGCTGTAAATAGCCTCTAAAAATTAATGGCCATGTTTTCCATACCGGTCTGAGATGTCTCATAAGACCCATCCTCTCTCCTCAAAGCTTTGATCTTATTAGTACGGTGACGTTCTTTGGCCTTTGCTTGAAAAAAATCTAGTGTTGCGGTCTCCCTCCAACAGTCACGTAATTCTTGATCTTTGCCTTGCCATTGCCTTCTCCCTCGACAGCAGCTCAGAAATTCGGCGCATCAGATTTTTCTTTGATGGAGAAGGGCCTGTCCCAAGTGACATTGACCTGATATGTTCCAACCTTGCTCTCATATCTTTGAGATGCCTATTAACTGAACCGAACTCCTCCCAGACTCCAAGTTTCCAGACGGTGCCTAAGTCCTTCAAGGGAAGAATGAACTCCAGCCAATGTGCTTTCACGAGCGAGCCATCCTTCATTAACAATCTGCTCATAACGATCATGTCGTGCCCAAGCATTTTCGTACCGAAATGGTCTTGTTGACCCGCTATTCCTCAACCATGCCGATCTCTGAATAGATACTAAAAGAGCACAATGATCAGATTCGGTTGTCTGAACATGTTTGACTGAAGTGTTATCAAACAATTCCTGAAAGCGATCATCAGCTAGTGGCCTATCCAAACCCACTTTGATATTATTGTTTCCTTGCTACCTATTATCCCATGTGTAAGGCAATCCTGAATAACCCAAATCTTCAAAATCACATTCATCCACCGCATCCCGAAAACCTTCCATCTGCCACTCCTCCCGGTTATGACCTCCAAACTGTTCCCCTGCACTAAGAATCTCGTTAAAATCACCTGCACAAATCCATGGATTATCATACCCTCGTCGTAGTTATTGTATCAATTCCCAACACCGTTTCCTCCTCGATCTAGCGGGTTCACCATAAAAGCCCATGAAATGCCATTGTCTTTCCCCCATGTCCTCATTAACCACCATCACATCAATGTGATTTTTGCTGAAAGACTTGAGAGAAACAACCGAGTCAGAGTTCCAAAAGAGCACCAAACATCCACTTAAACCCTCACACTTAACTCCAAAAGCATTACTAAAGCCAAACTTAAAACACAGATCCTGAGCTCTCTTGTCAGTAAGCTTGGTCTCCGAGACAAAGACCAAAGCTGGGCAATGTGGCTTTATCAAGCTACTGATCTCTTGAACTGACTCGGGCCGCCCACAGCCCTGACAGTTCAAACAAAGAAGATTCATTGGACCCGGCGGCGCTCGTCGAACGATCCCGCGGATAGTGAAAGATCCGAGGTTGAGTCATCGTCACCTCCTTCGAATCGTTTACTGATACTGCTACTGGAATTCTGATGTAATCCTTCTATGTTCTCTGTACCATTGAGCCTCGAATCAATTACCATGTTATCATCTCTCGCATTATTTCTGATGATGTCTGAGTCCTCCAGATTCTCAATAGTTGCCTCCAGATGAAGGCCCCTATTTGGCAATTTATCAGGGTCTGATTTCCAGAGGTCCATGTCCCGTGGTATGGACGGCCCTTTATCCTCCTCTGTACCACACATTCCAAGGCAGTGCCATCCCAACCATAACAGCAGACCAGTGTCCGGTGGCAAGTCAAACCTAGCAATCAAAACATGAGTTTTCCACAAGAGTAAAATACACCGGAGGTCCTAAAAGTATTCCAAGTGTGTCAAGTAGGTCCTAAAAGTTTAAAACCGTTCACCGCGGGTCCTAAATGTGAGTAAGTCATTCACCGTAGGTCCTAAAAGTATTCGAAGTGTGTCAAGTAGGTCCTAAAACTCACGGGTAAAATGCACGTATAGGACCCACGGTGAACGATTTCAAACTTTTAGGACCTACTTGATACACTTGAAATACTTTTAGGACCTTCAGTGCATTTTAACAGAGATGGGCGAGTTCATGTGGCCAGTTCCCTCAAAGAAAATGCACTGAATGTTACTCAGGACAACGGCCACTTCAAAGTCTGAACCGTATTGTTCATTCAGATTCAGAGAGGCGCCATACGCGCATGGGATTACCGGTTTGTCCAGCACAGATGAGATCATTGAGATCACCGTAGCTGGTTTGCTGACGACGTAGTCCTCCTCGACCTCATCCACATCCTCCACTGGATTCGCCGGAACGGCTGGGGCTGAGTCTTGGAGCTCGATGCAAGGTCTCACCTCCAACTGAAAATTCTGCTCTCCAACATCATGGCCAAGGAATTCCATAGCCCTTTCTCTCATCCGCCCCAAACAACTTAGGGGATCCTTCGATCTCTTGAGAAGCTGCATCGCTTGCCTTCTGAAGTGATCCCACTCGAATAGGCCAACGGCACCGTGCTCGATCCGCAACCGGCGAGGAGCCGAAGGGCCCTCGATGTCTGGCGCCACATCCATCGATAATCTTCTGTCGCAGGTACAGACCACCCAGGAATCGCCTCCTTAGTTCGGGAAAACGGAGGATTGCTTTAGCGGAAAAGGAGAATCGCAATCTGAGTACTGTAGCAGGGAAAAGTAACCAGTTCTTCTCCAAAGCTTTGGTGGGAGAGAGAAGAGACAAAGAGATTAAGAAAGCCTGAGAAGCTTAGAGGAAGCGAGCTGGGAAGAACAGAGATGGAAACAAGAGGATTGAAGGACGAAAGCACAAGGAATCAGGGGGAAGGAAAACGGCATATCGCCAGTCTCGGCAAGTCGCCACGCAAAACGCTGGTTCGTTTAGTCCCACATCGGCTAGCGAGGTTAAACAGGACCAGCTTATAAGCCCCGCGCTGCTACCAGAGTTGTCCCTTCGGAGACACCCGGTAAATTGGAATGATGTAAAAAATAGCATTGCAGTTGCTTGCATCAGCAAGACATCTCCAACAGTTTTTTGTTTTTTACCCCTCACGAGTTGTACTGATTTTACATAACAAAACACGCTCCACGCACCCACACATCCCTCACGAGTTCTACCGATTTTACATAACAAAACGCGCTCCACGCCCATCTCCCCCTCGCGACCTCGCCTCACTTTTTTTTACCCCTTACGAGGTCCTCATAGTTCTTATTTTCAGATCCAAAATTTAAGGATTTCACACGCCATCTTTTCAGCCTTGCCTCACTTTTTTTACCCCTCACTTTTTTGTTTTTACCCCTCACGAGTTCTACTGATTTTACATAACAAATTGCGCTCCACACACCCACACATCCCATGCCCATCTCCCCCTCGCGACCTCGCCTCACTTTTTTTACCCCTCACGAGGTCCTCATAGTTCTTATTTTCAGATCTAAAATTTAAGGATTTCACGCGCCATCTTTTCAGCCTCGCCTCACTTTTTTTACCTCTCACGAGTTCTACTGATTTTACATAAAGGTCCTCATAGTTCTTATTTTCAGATCCAAAATTTAAGGATTTCACGCGACATCTTTTCAGCCCCTCACGTATACTACTATTTTTATTGAAAGGAGCTACCAATTTTTTGGTGATTACACTTTTTTTGCCCCTCATGAGTTCTACTGCTTTTACAGAAAGATCCTCATAGTTCTCATTTCCATATTTTGAGATCCAAAGTTTTCGGATTTCATGCGCCATCTTTTCAGCCCCTCACGTATACTACTATTTTTATTGAAAGGTCCTCATAATTTCATTTCCATCCTTTTTTACCCCTCACGAGTTCTACTGATTTTACATAAATTCATAGGAAAGAAAATCCCTCGTTGAAAACTGAAAAAAAACGCATTCCACGCCGCAGTTACTCCTGCCACCGCATACCTCGCACGAAAGAAAAGGAAGAAACAACCGCCACCCACCCACACATCCCACGCCCATCTCCCCAACCCCCTCGCGGCCTCGCCCCACTTTTTTTACCCCTCACGAGTTCTACTGATTTTACATAAAGGTCCTTATAGTTCTTATTTTCAGATCCTAAATTTTAGGATTTCACGCGCCATCTTTCCAGCCCCTCACGTGTACTACTATTTTTATTGAAAGGAGCTACCAATTTTTTGGAAATTACACTTTTTTTGCCCCTCACGAGTTCTACTGCTTTTACAGAAAGATCCTCATAGTTCTCATTTCCATATTTTGAGATCCAAAGTTTTCGGATTTCACGCGCCATCTTTTTAGCCCCTCACGTATACTACTATTTTTATTGAAAGGTCCTCATAATTTCATTTCCATCCTTACAGCTACCAATTTTTGGGTTGTAGGTTAACTGCCAATTTTTACTCTTGAACCATGGCATTTCTTGTGGCCATGTATACACATGAAATACTCCCTCCGTTTCGTTTTACTTCGCTTATTAGATTTGTCTGAAGTCAAACTTTGTAAAGTTAGACCAAATTTTATTAGAAAATATCAACATCTACAAAACCTTATAATTATAATATGAAATTATATTTTATGGTGGATCTAATGATGGTTTTTTTGCGGGGTGTGGATCTAATGATGTTATTGTATTGTGAATGTTAATTATTTTTTGTATAAACTTGGTCAAATTTTGAAGAGTTTGACTTTAGACAAATCTAATATGCAGAGTAAAAAGAAACGGAGGGAGTAGATACATAATATTTTTTTTTGCGGGATGGGATGGAAGCGATGATGCACAATGCAAACAGGCCATGTGTTTATACATGAGTTAGTATATTAAAATCAGTTAGTATTACTAAGTGTATACATGAGGCAATGACATGAATCTATTAATATAAATTGTTGACTAAGTATATGAAGAAAGTTCTACTAACCAGATAAATATAATATGAGTGCATATTCCTAATGGATCTATTAATATTTAGTTAGTGTTCATATTTTTTTCTATTCCTACATTTAAAAAAATGATCGACTTGAGTTTATTTTGGGTGATTACACTTTTTTTTACCCCTCACGAGTTCTACTGATTTTACAGAAAGGTCCTCATAGTTCTCATTTCCATATTTTCAGATCCAAAATTTTAGGATTTCACGCCCAATCTTTTCAGCCTCTCACGTATACTACTATTTTTATTGGAAGGTCCTCATAATTTCATTTCCATCTTATCAGATACTTGCAGCTACCAAATTTTTGGTGATTACACTTTTTTTACCCCTCACGAATTCTACTGATTTTACAAAAAAGTCCTTATAGTTCTCATTTCCATATTTTCAGATCCAAAATTTTAGGATTTCACGCCCCATCTTTTCAGCCCCTCGCGTATACTACTATTTTTGTTGAAAGGTCCTCATAATTTTTTATTCAACTATCTGAGGATGCACGACGGTCAATTCTATTCAGGTCTCCTCCTTTTGGACGATTCATATGTTTTTGTTTTCTTTTCGAAACGACAGGATTCCTGCATTCATTAAGAAAAGAGTTGCTTGGTTAATTAGACCGTATATATACAATGTAGTGTCTCACTTTATCCAGATGCCACTTGATGACTCTACCATGGTTGCCTCCACCGTGTGTGAACAGAGCATGAACTTTAATCTCCCAACATTTCAAAACATGACTAAGGAAAATAAATGATTGCTATAGCAAGCACATCCCTGTACTGACCTCTCCGTCGCAAGGTTTAGAGGGGCATCCCTGTACTGACCTCTCCATCGTAAGGTTCAGAGGAGAGCCATAGAGATCCTTCTATTGGCCGGGCTCGGGGCTACATTGTTATTCATACCTCCCCGAGTCACCATAGAAGTTGTATCCACCGACCACTCAATCTTGCCCGGGGGCTACTTCAGCGTACACAACACGTGCGCGACTTTGGGTGTCAAAACAGGCTAACAAGCACCACATCTCTTTCATTTGTGTTTGCGACCTCAAAATCCTAAAGTGCTAAGAATCAAACCCTAGTCCATATAGGCCAACACTGACCACAGGTCGGCATGCGCAAGCCAAACTCAAACAGGGGCTCCCTATGTCACAAAACCAGAGCTCACAGCATGGTTGATCGGGGGTCATTCTCAAGGAAAAACTGGACGACGCTCCATACAAAACAATAAAACAAAACAAATGCATTCACAAAAGCAAAAAACACATATACTGTATCAGGCTCCCTCTCAAGAGTCATTTACATCTTCCACAAACCGCCTTGAGATTTTTTGCAGTTCACAGGCGCCAGCGGCTTACTCAGCCTCTCCAGCGACCTCCTCGAAGTAGCTCTTTATCTCGTGCTCGCCAGGGGTCTCCCGGACGAGGGGACCGAGCGCCATCATGGGATAGCGGGATCTCACGCCAGCCAGCACCTAGCGGGCTCCTTCATAGGCATCAGACACTTGCTAGTCCATCAACTAGAAACGAGCATGCTACACCAATTCCACCACGCCTTCCAGATCGCCCCGGCGGTCAGGGTCATCCCACCACAATGTCTCGACGGCCTTGCCAAGCGCGACACTCATCTACTCTGTGATACTTGCAACTTGCTGGAGCCGGGTTCCCGCGTCGTCATGTTTGATCTCAGGGAGAGGCACTACATGGAAAATCAAGGTCAGCGCAAAGAGGATACACGAAGCCCAAATGACAAGTTCTGATAACTCACAACAAGGGGTAGCCACCATGTCCCCGTATCGCTTCTGCCACTGCTTCATCCGTGACGTGGCATCATACTTGGCGTCCCGAAGCTGATCAATAGTGGCCTCATATTTCCGAAACAGTTCCTCCTGAGAATCAAGCTTCTGACCCTTGAAGCTAACATTAGCCTCTAGCTCATAGATCTTGTCCTTATAATTCTTAAACTCGCCCTCGGCGACCTTAATGGCGGCCTGGGCTTTGTCATGCGCCTGCTTCACGCTGTCCAACTCATGTTGGATCTTGGCGACCTCCTTCGCAGCTGCAATCAAGACCAAAATATTACATTGGGCAAAGACACAATCCAAAGGCATCACTCGGAAAATGACACAATAGGACGCTTAGAAATGGCTTCTCTTGTCAAATGAGTTAGACGCTCGTTTTCCTGCCACTGAAGTTCAAGATGCTCGCGCAAGCGAGCAACCTCGCCATCAAGCTCATCATTCTTCCGCAACAAGGCCTACGCATGAAACATCAAAGAAAAATATATTTCAAGGTCAGATGACAGAAGAGCCTAGGCCCGGCCAGATCTAAACAGACACCACACCTAGCTAGCCTCGGGGGCTACTACCAGTACTACCACAATAAAGAATTATGCAAAGTGCACGCTCCGTACCTAGAAACGGCAGAACTGGGCCAGCTCTCCCACGCTCCGGAAGGCAGAGTAGAACTGCCCAAGTACTCCTTTTGTGCCATCAAGCACGGCAGCCAACTCCCTAGAAATGGCAGGCCCGGACGCACCGACCTCAGGTGTCTCCTTCACGCGCTCCGCCGATTTCTTGGCCGAAATGCCAATTCCAGTGACGGTCGCCTCTCGGACTCATTTACTGGGGGGCAAGGTCGAAAACCGGGGGCTCCACCGCGACCTTGTCACTTTCGCCCTCCTTCACCGCAACCTCACCATGGCCTCCTGCATCGCGCCTTTAGGCACACTAGGGCTTAGAAGATCAGAGGCTGACCTAGTACAACTACTACAGAAGGCAAAATAGGATAAGATTTTCACTGAGATCAGGCAAAGTGGCCTCCTTCAAGATCCTTGGCTCGCCCACAACACAAGTGCATCCCGCGCACTGACCTCGGGCGCCACGGAGGTCGCAGGCAGAGCCCCGGAAACTGGTGTTCACCCTAAGAATACACAAGACAATGGTAAAGGAATGCAAGCGCGAATGCAAATAAACGCTTGTAGAGAAACCTGAAGACTCGAAACCCACTGAAGAACTCTTTGCTTCCTTGGTGGTGGTGGCACCTCCACGGGGGCGTGAAGCATGGAAGGAGGTTTTGAGCTTTTGATGGGCTTAAGAAATTTTGGTGTCCCCGGCCAGGTCGACGCCTCCTCCAGCGGGGTTTTGGCCCGGAGGCGAGGGCTCCAACTGAAAAGCGGAAAAATCAGCGACCTCCTGCTACACAAAGAGAAGGTTTGGGAAACGAAAGGGGGTTGGTGTTCCCACTTTAGGAAAGTTGGAGAGAAACTTACCGAGCCCCCTGACAGAAGGCCTCCACCTTGACCTCCATGGAGATCTCGCTGGCCTCCAACTCAGTTAGAACGCTGAGTCATCAGTGGATTTCTGCCTCTCCAAGCTTGTCCGGGGAGACCCGTGAAGGATCTCCCTGCCCCTTGTACGCATACATCGGCTCTTCCCGGGCCTGCAGAGGGAGGACCCGGCGCTACACCCAAGTTCTCATAATATGGATCCCTTCCAAGCCCTCATCCTTCTGGCATGTTATGGCGTCAACAACCGATTGAGCGTCCTTGGAGAGGATATCAAGGGACTCCCAGGAGCGAATCCACCTCGGCGGTCCACCACATAGGCCGGCAGACAGCTGTTGAGACCAGAGATGCACGTATATCCAGGTTTTGTGCCGTGCCTGCAGTGACCTATGTCACACCACTTGGAGGACGGCCGCGGCTGAAGGCTCACACCACCAAGATTGCGGATGACGTCGCCGTTCATCTGAACCCGAATACAAAAGAAGTGGCGGAATGATACGTTCATTTTGCGTCATGTTTTACTACTGTTATTTATATTGTTTTTAATCAATATAACACTTTGTGGAGAAATTCTAATACCTTTTCTCTCTTAATATGCAAGATTCACACAAAGAGGGAGATTGCCGACAGTTGTAATTCTGGACCTGAAAAAGCTATGTCAGAGATACCTATTCTGCACATCTCCAAATGAGCTAAATTTTTTTGGAGATTTATTTTGGAATATATAAAAAATATTGGAAGCAAAAAGTACCAGAAGGGGCCACCCAGGTGCCCACGAGGCACCAGGGCGCGCCACCCCCACCCCGGCGTGCCCTGGTACCTCGTGGAGCCCTTGGCCCACTTTTGGCCCCCATTTTCTGGTATATAAGTGCATTTGACCTAAAAAAATAGAGAGAAGACTTTTGGGACGGTGCGCTGCCGTCTCATGGCAGAACTTGGGCAGGAGAACTTTTGCTCTCCGGCTGAGAGATTCTGCCGGGGATACTTCCCTCCGGGAGGGGGAAATCGTCGCCATCGACATCACCAGCGATCCTCTCATCGTGGGAGGACTAATCTTCATCAACATCTTCACCAGCACCATCTCATCTCAAACCCTAGTTCATCTCTTGTATTCAATCTTTGTCTCAAAACCTCAGATTGGTACCTGTGGGTTGCTAGTAGTGTTGATTACATCTTGTAGTTGATGCTAGTTGGTTTATTTGGTGGAAGATGATATGTTTAGATCTATTATGCTATTCAATACCTCTCTGATTTTGGACATTATTATGTTTTGTGAGTAGTTACTTTTGTTCTTGAGGACATGGGAGAAGTCTTGTCATAAGTAATCATGTGAACTTGGTATTCATTCGATATTTTGATGATATGTATGTTGTTGATTCCCTTAGTGGTGTTATGACACTTCACCATCTTTGGGCCTAAGGGAATGCATTGTGGACTAGTAATTAGATGATGGGTTGCTAGAGTGACATAAGCTTAAAACCTAGTTTTTGCGCTATTCCGTAAGGGGCTGATTTGGATCCATATGTTTAATGCTATGGTTAGAGTTATCTTAATTCTTCTTTCGTAGTTGCGGATGCTTGCGAGAGGGGGTAATCATAAGTGGGAGGTTTGTCCAAGTAAGGGCAGCACCCAAGCACCGATCCACCCACATATCAAATTATCAAAGTAGCGAACGCGAATCAAACAAACATGATGAAAGTGACTAGATGAAATTCCCATGTGTCCTCGAGAACGCTTTACTTACTATAAGAGATTGTTCCGGCTTGTCCTTTGCTACAAAAGGATTGGGCCAACTTGCTGCACCCTTTATTACTATTGTTACTTGTCACTTGTTACAAATTATCTTGCTATCAAACTACTCGTTACCGATAATTTCAGTGCTTGTAGAAAAACACCTTGCTGAAAACCGCTTGTCATTTCCTTCTGCTCCTCGTTGGGTTCGATACTCTTACTTATCGAAAGGACTATGACTGATCCCCTATACTTGTGGGTCATCAAGACTCTTTTCTGGCGCTGTTGCCGGGGAGTGAAGCGCCTTTGTTGAGTGGAATTTGGTAAGGAAACATTTATATTACGTGCTGAAATTTACTGTCACTTGTCACTATGGAAAGTAATCCTTTGAGGGGTTTGTTCGGGGTATCTTCACCTCGACCGGAATCACAAATAGTTGCTCTTCAACCTACTGCACCTATTGAAAAAGATATTTATTATGAGATTCCTCCGGGTATGTTAGAGAAACTGCTAGCTAATCCTTATGCAGGAGATGGAACGGTACATCCTGATATGCACTTGATCTATGTGGATGAAATTTGTGGATTGTTTAAGCTTGCAGGTATATCCGGAGATGGAGTTAAGAAGAAAGTATTCCCTTTATCTTTGGAGGAAAAGGCATTAATGTGGTATATGCTATGTGATGATACTGATACATGGGACTAGAACCGATTGAAACTAGAATTCCATCAGAAATTTTATCCTATGCATTTGGTTCATCTTGATCGGAATTATATATATAATGTTTGGCCTCGTGAAGGAGAAAGCATCGCTCAAGCTTGGGGGAGGCTTAAGTACATGATGTACACATGCCCCAATCATGAGCTCTCAAAAGAAATTATCTTACAGAATTTTTATGCTCGGCTTTCTCATGATAATCAAAATACTCTCGATTCTTCTTCGACTGGCTCCTTTATGAAGAAAACTATTGAATTCAGATGGGATCTTCTGGATAGAATTAAAGGCAACTCTGAAGATTGGGAACTCGACAAAGGTAATGAGTCAGGTATAATACTTGAGTTCGATTGTGTTAAATCTTTTATGGCCACCGATGCTTTTCATAAGTTTAGCACTAAATATGGACTTGACTCTGAGATAGTAGCTTCCTTTTGTGTATCATTTGCTACTCATGTTGATCTTCCTAAGGAGAAGTGGTTTAGATATCATCCCCCTGTTAAAGAAAAGATTGAGGAACCTATTAGTATTAAAGAAGAAACAATTGTTCACCATGTTGATCCAGTTGTGCCTACCGCTTATATTGGGAAACCACCTTTTCCTGTTAGGATTAAGGAACATGCTAAAGTTTCAACTGTGGTTAACAAAAGTAATATTAGAGCACCTAGACCCCCTGAATAAATCAAGGTTGAACCTAATGTTGCTATGGTTAAAGATCTTTTGGTTGATAATATAGATGGGCATGTTATTTACCTCTGCAATGAAGCAGCTAGAATTGCTAAACCTGATCCTAAAGATAAAAATAAACCCATTGTGCGCATGCCTGTTGTCTCACTTAAAATAGGAGATCATTGTTATCATGGCTTATGTGATTTGGGTGCTAGTGTGAATGCTATTCCGTTTACCTTATATCAAGAAATTATGCACGATATTGCACCCGTTGAAATAGAAGACATTGATGTTACTATTAAGCTTGCAAACAGAGATACCATTACACCACTTGGGATTGTTAGAGATGTTGAAGTCTTGTGTGGAAAAATAAAATACCCTACTGATTTTCTAGTCCTTGGTTCTCCACAAGATGATTTTTGTCCCATTATATTTGGTAGACCTTTCTTGAACACTGTTAATGCCAAGATTGATTGTGCTAAAGAAATTGTTAGCATTAATTTTGGTGGTATGTCTCATGAGTTTAATTTCTCTAAGTTTCGTAGACAACCTCATGATAAAGAATTGCCTACTAAAGATGAAATTATTGGTCTTGCTTCTATTGCCGTACCTCCTACCGATCCGTTAGAACAATATTTGCTAGACCATGAAAACGATATGTATCTGAATGAAAGAAATGAAATAGATAAGATGTTCTTTGATCAACCACATATCCTTAAACATAATTTGCCTATTGAAACTCTTGGAGGCCCTCCTCCACCTAAAGGTGATCCTTTGTTTGAATTGAAGCAATTGCCTGACACATTGAAATATGCTTATCTTGATGAAAAGAAGATATATCCTGTTATTATTAGTGCTAACCTTTCAGCGCATGAAGAAAAGAGATTACTAAAAACTCTAAGGAAGCACCGAGCTGCTATTGGATATACTCCTGATGATCTTAAGGGCATTAGTCCCACTCTATGTCAGCACAAGATTAATATGGAGCCTGATGCTAAACCGGTTGTCGATCACCAACGACGATTAAATCCGAAGATGAAAGAGGTGATAAGAACTGAAATATTAAAACTTCTGGAAGCAGGTATAATCTATCCCATAGCTGATAGTAGATGGGTAAGCCCCATTCATTATGTCCCTAAGAAAGGAGGTATCACCGTTGTTCCTAATGATAAAAATGAACTCATTCCACAAAGAATTGTAACTGGTTATAGGATGGTAATTGATTTTAGAAAATTAAACAAAGCAACTAGAAAAGATCATTACCCCTTACCTTTTATTGATCAAATGTTAGAAAGATTGTCAAAGCATACACACTTTTGTTTTCTAGATGGTTATTCTGGGTTTTCTCAAATACTCGTATCACAACCCGATCAAGAGAAAACCACCTTCACTTGTCCTTTTGGAACTTATGCTTATAGACGTATGGCTTTTGGTTTATACAATGCACCTGCTACCTTTCAAAGATGTATGACTGCTATATTCTCTGACTTTTGTGAAAAGATTGTTAAGGTTTTCATGGATGATTTCTCCATTTACGGAACTTCTTTTGATGATTGCTTAAGCAACCTTGATCGAGTTTTGCAGAGATGTGAAGAAACTAATCTTGTCTTGAATTGGGAGAAGTGCCACTTTATGGTGAATGAAGGCATTGTCTTGGGTCATAAAATTTCTGAAAGAGGTATTGAAGTTGATAAAGCTAAGGTTGACGCTATTGAGAAAATGTCATGTCCTAAAGATATTAAAGGTATAAGAAGTTTCCTTGGTCATGCTGGTTTCTATAGGAGATTTATTAAAGACTTCTCTAAAATTTCTAGGCCTCTTACCAATCTTTTGCAAAAACATATTCCATTTGTTTTTGATGATGATTGTCTAGAAGCCTTTGAAACACTTAAGAAAGCCTTAACCACTGCACCTATTGTTCAACCACCTGATTGGAACTTGCCTTTTCAAATTATGTGTGACGCTAGTAATTATGCTGTTGGTGCTGTTCTAGGACAAAGAGTTGATAAGAAATTAAATGTTATCCATTATGCTAGTAAAACTCTAGACAGTGCCCAAAGAAATTATGCTCCTACTGAAAAAGAATTTCTAGCAGTCGTCTTTGCATGTGATAAATTCAGATCTTATATAGTTGATTCTAAAGTAACTGCTCACATCGATCATGCTGCTATTAAATATCCTATGGAAAAGAAAGATGCTAAACCTAGACTCATTAGGTGGGTTTTATTGCTACAAGAATTTGACTTGCATATTATTGATAGAAAGGGAGCTGAGAATCCCGTAGCAGATAATTTGTCTAGAATAGAAAATGTTCTTGATGACCCACTACCTATTAACGATGATTTTCCTTATGAGCAATTAGCTGTCATAAATGCTTCTCGTAACACTCCTTGGTATGCAGACTATGCTAATTACATTGTTGCTAAATATATACCACCTAGTTTTACATACCAACAAAAGAAAAAGTTCTTCTTTGATTTAAGACATTACTTTTGGGATGACCCACATCTTTATAAAGAAGGAGTAGATGGTATTATTAGACGTTGTATACCTGAGCATGAACAGGAACAAATCCTACGTAAATGTCACTCCGAAGCTTACGGAGGACACCATGCGGGAGACTGAACTGCGCACAAGGTATTACAATCTGGTTTTTATTGGCCTACTCTTTTCAAGGATGCTCATAAGTTTGTCTCCTCTTGTGATGAATGTCAAAGAATTGGTAATATTGGTAGATGTCCGGAAATGCCTATGAATTATTCAGTTGCTGTTGAACCATTTGATGTTTGGGGATTTGATTATATGGGACCTTTTCCTAAATCCAATGGGTATACTCATATTTTAGTTGTTGTTGATTACGTTACTAAGTGGGTAGAAGCTATTCCAACTAGTAGTGTTGATCATAACACTTCTACTAAAATGCTTAAAGATGTTATTTTCCCAAGGTTTGGAGTCCCTAGATATTTAATAACTGATGGTGGTTCACATTTTATTCATGGTGCATTCCGTAAATTGCTTGCTAAATATGATGTCAACCACAGAATTGCATCTCCGTATCATCCTCAAACTAGTGGTCAAGTTGAATTGAGCAATAGAGAAATAAAATTAATTTTGCAGAAAACCGTCAATAGATCTAGAAAGAATTGGTCTAAGAAACTTGATGATGCACTGTGGGCTTATAGAACTGCTTATAAAAATCCTATGGGTATGTCTCCTTATAAGATGGTTTATGGAAAAGCATGTCATTTACCTCTTGAGTTAGAACATAAAGCATATTGGGCAATTAAAGAACTAAATTATGATTTTAAACTTGCCGGTGAAAAGAGGTTATTTGACATTAGCTCATTAGATGAATGGAGACCCAAGCTTATGAAAATGCCAAATTGTTTAAAAAAAGTTAAAAGATGGCATGATACAAGAATTCAAAAAACGGGAATTTAAAGTAGGTGAGCAAGTTCTATTGTACAATTCTCGTTTGAGATTCTTTGCAGGAAAACTCCTCTCCAAATGGGAAGGACCGTATATCATCGAAGAAGTTTATCGCTCCGGAGCCATCAAAATAAACAACTCCGAAGGCACTAATCCGAGAGTGGTGAATGGGCAGAGAATTAAGCATTATATTTCAGGTACCCCCATTAATGTTGAAACTAATATTATTGAAACAATTACACTGGAAGAATACATAAGAGAGACCTTCCGGAACACTCCAGAACCCTGAAAAGGAAGAGGTATGTGATACGGTAAGTAATCGACTCCAAAAATTCCATAAAAATAGTTTCTGTCAGTTTTGAAATATTTAGAAAAATACAAAAATAAGAAAGAGCCGGGGGGACCCACCTGGTGCCCATGAGGCACCAGGGCGCGCCACCCCCCAGGTGCGCCCTAGTACCTCATGGGCCCCACGTGTGCCTTCCCGACTCCATTTTTCTTCTGGATTACTTGTTTTGCAAGATAAAAAAATATTTATATATACTCTCGAACGCCGTATCGCAGAAATCTCCTCTGTTCTTCTTTTGCACTATTTTTCTGACAGATTTAGATCGCCATGGCTCCCCAAAAGCTACATGCCAAGCACCGCATTGTGCAACCATCGCCGGGCAAACGCCCCTACAGCGAGGTCTACTACGAGTTGTTGTCAGGACAAGAAGACAATGGCAAGGGGGACAAGGTCAAGAAAGTTGAAGGAGCTCTGGCTGCGGGAGAGGGGCAAGCGGTTCCCATGGAGGAGACCGCAGAGAAGGGAGATATACTTCAACCCTTATATGATCATCTCCCCCCATCCGCAATTGAAGCCTTAAGAGTCTTTGAAATAGTTTTTGTTCAGAATACATCTCTCACTCGTGAAGTTATTTTGCTAGAAGAGCAAAACATCACCCTTCGGAGCATCAACCGCAGGCTGATGTATCTGCTTGAGCTGAAGGACAAGCTCGCCCCACCATCACCACAGTCACCAAAGAAGGATACTTGAGCACATGGGTATGGGCACTCCCCTTGGCTTGTGCCAAGCTTGTGGGAGGTGCCCCGGTATCATATCACCATCACCTCTATTATCATTACCTATTTTTAGTTCGATCCTTAGCTATTTCATGATCTAGTTGAATAAAAGTTTAGTATGATCTATTTTCGAGTGTTAGTTTCATGATCCATCCATCTATGTAATCGAGTTGAGAGCTATATAATAAAGAGTAGTTTGAGTTTTTGCTTCTTTACTTTCGTGTCCCAATTCTAGCAATGAAAATAATGAAAAAAGATCATATGCTAGTCTTATGGAAAGTAATGACATTACATAAAGAAAAGTATAAGTGGTAAAATTTATTGGAAGTTAACAAACATAGTATTAGTCAATGATGCAATTCATGAAAGAATTAATAAGGGAAGAGAAGATTCACATGCAAATATACTATCTTGGACATCTTTGATGATTGTGAGCCCCCATTAAATATTTTATATCAAATTGTTGATGTTGGACAAGGAAGACAACGTAATGAATTATGTTTGTTCATATTCACATAGAAGTTCTATTGTTATAGATCCTCCAACATGTGGTGCTTGCCCAATATCTTTGCTAGCCAAAAATTCGCACCAAGTAGAGATACTACTTGTGCATCCAAAACCCTAAAACCCAATTTCATGTCATGAGAGTCCACTATATCTTCCTATGGATTGAATAAGATCCTTCAAGTAAGTTGTCATCGGTGCAAAAAGCAATAAAAATTGCCTCTAAATATGTCTGAACTTTTATTGTCAGGGAAATAAGCTTTGTACGAACTTGTGATGGTAAAGAAATAAAAGCGACAGACTGCATAATAAAGGTTGCTATCACAAGGGGCAATATAAAGTGATGTTCCTTTGCATTAAGATCTCTTGCATCCAAAAACAAAAAGCGCATGGCAACCTCTGCTTCCCTCTGCGAAGGGACTATCCTTTACTTTTATGTATTTACTTTTTATGCAAGAGTCAATAATGTTCTCCTCTACTTCCTTTTTATTTTTCTCTTTTCCAAGCATCATGTGGTGGGGAAAGATCTAGGCACATATATCCAGTTGGATATGAGTGATCATGATTTATTATTGTTGACATCACCCTTGAGGTGAATGAGTTGGGAGGCAAATTCACAAGCCCCTATCTTTCTATGTGTCTGGCTGAAACTTTTGCTCCATATATATGTCGTGAGTGTTAGCAATCATAGAAGACTAAATGATGGTTGAGTATGTGGACTTGGTAAATAGCTCCTACATGAGACCCTTCCCGAAAATATGATGAATTGCAATTGCATTGTTGACTGAGAACATAGTTTGTTAGTTTTCAAGAAAGTTTATGTCTTATACTCCATTGTTGTGATGAATTGGTACTTGCTCATGAGAAGTTTATGATAATAAATATTGCTGTTATAATAATGACCATGATGCTTCTATGTCTGTCTTTCATTTTATCGACACCTCTCTCTCTCTAAACATGTGGACATGATTATCGATATCGGCTTTCGCTTGAGGACAAGCGAGGTCTAAGTTTGGGGGAGTTGATACGTCCATTTTGCATCATGTTTTACTACTATTATTTATAGTGTTTTTATTCAATATAACACTTTGTGGAGCAATTCTAATGCCTTTTCTCTCTTAATATGCAAGATTCACACAAAGAGGGAGATTGCCGGCAACTGGAATTCTGGACCTGAAAAAGCTATGTCAGAGATACCTATTCTGCACATCTCCAAATGAGCTAAAATTTTCTGGAGATTTATTTTGGAATATATAAAAAATATTGGAAGCAAAAAGTATCAGAGGGGGCCACCCAGGTGCCCACGAGGCACCAGGGCGCGCCACCCCCCAGGCGCGCCCTGGTACCTCGTGGAGCCCCTGGCCCACTTCTGGCCCCCATTTTCTGGTATATAAGTGCATTTGACCTAAAAAAATAGAGAGAAGACTTTTGGGATGGTGCGCCACCGTCTCGAGGTGGAACTTGGGCAGGAGTACTTTTGCTCTCCGGCGGAGAGATTCTGCCGGGGATACTTCCCTCCAGGAGGGGGAAATCGTCGCCATCGACATCACCAGCGATCCTCTTATCGTGGGAGGACTAATCTTCATCAACATCTTCACTAGCACCATCTAATCTCAAACCCTAGTTCATCTCTTGTATTCAATCTTTGTCTCAAAACCTCAGATTGGTACCTGTGGGTTGCTAGTAGTGTTGATTACATCTTGTAGTTGATGCTAGTTGGTTTATTTGGTGGAAGATTATATGTTCAGATCTATTATGCTATCCAATACCTCTCTGATTTTGGACATGATTATGTTTTGTGAGTAGTTACTTTTGTTCTTGAGGACGTGGGAGAAGTCTTGTCATAAGTAATCATGTGAACTTGGTATTCGTTCGATATTTTGATGATATGTATGTTGTTGATTCCCTTAGTGGTGTTATGTGAACGTCGACTACATGACACTTCACCATCTTTGGGCCTAAGGGAATGCATTGTGGAGTAGTAATTAGATGATGGGTTGCTAGAGTGACAGAAGCTTAAACCCTAGTTTTTGCACTATTCCGTAAGGGGCTGTGTCATGGTGAAATCACGGCAGATGCCATGAGATGGCTAAAAGTGGGGGGCTGCGTGAGGACACTGATGGGTTCTTGAAGCGGGGTTGGCACGCGCGTGCGGGAGACACAAGGTGTACCCAGGTTCGGGGCCCTCCCTAGAGGTAACACCCCTAGTCCTGCCGAGTGGGTTGATAGGCTCAGAGGCCATAGTGGTTACAATGGTGCTCCTGGAGTTGTTGGGTGGAGGAGGAAGAAGGAGCTAGCTTTCCCTCGGCCTCTCCCGTGAGTCTGTATGCGTGTGTTGCTACTGAATCCCACCTTGTGCCGACCCCCCTGCATGGAGGCCTCCTGGGGGGTCTTATAGCCCGACCCCCCGGGGTTATATGGGTAAACTACACGCGCCGGGATCCGGGCTGTGACACCCTGGTTTTCGCTCCTTTTTTTTCCTTCGCGGGATTTGACTCCCGTCTTTTTTTCGGTGTTATCGGATTTTCTCTCGCTCTTGGATATATGAAGACGGTCATTTAGCCTTGCCTTTCCTATTCAACCACAGACTCTCTCCAACCCAACCTTGCCACCCCAGATCTTTTGTCAGGATTTTGTCGCCGAAACCTTACTCTCCGGTTTACCGGAAGGGAAACCCTAATTCCTCCCGTTACAAAGGAACCTCAATTTCCTTTGAGCTGTTGCCTCCCAAATTCTTCCCAGTGATCATCCTATCTTTTTAAACTCTGGATATGCAAAAATATTGCCAAGTCATTTGCAATATTTTTCATTTAAAATTAATTCCTTTTTCTGCCAGTTAAAGGAATTAAATCCAGGAAAATATCTATCCATCTCCAAAGTTCATGAAAACTTGTGGAGATATTCTTTGTGATCATATTGAGCTCCAATAAAAATATTGGCCATAATTAAATAAGGGAAATTGCCTTTTCCTATTTAAAGCCAATATTGCACCTTGGGCACTTTCCATAGGAGCTACTATTTTGGTAGCCAGGTAAAATCCCAAATAATTTTTGGAGCTTATCATATCCATATCTTCACCATTTCCATCAAGATCCCAAGTTCCATAGATCAAATTTTGAGAGCATCATCCAATTCTTGTTTCTGGATTTATTTTGAGGTTGTGAAGCAACTATATTTTATATTGCTTCAAAAATTCTCAAATTAATCCAGGACCTCATACTCCATATATGATGTGAGTATGCCAAAATTAACATCATTTTATCTAGCCAATTTCTCCCAAAAATTCCATATAATTTCTGTCCAGATTCAAGCTCTATGAAGGAAGTACCATTTTGGTATATCCAATTGAGCTGAAATTTTCCCAGTACCTTCATATCTCCAAATCATCACACTACACCAAAAGTTAGCTCATTCCACCAAGCCATATGAGTGCAGCTTCAAGGTCAAGTTTCTGGACCAAATTTGGCATTGCAAAGGAAGTATATCCAAAACTTGTCCAAATGCTTTCAAATTTCACCAGCACCTAGTCCTTCCTACCCTATTTCACTGTGACAAATAACCAGCTCCTCTCCTTCATCCATTTCTCCAGTAGAATGCACCCAAGTTTCATGTCAGAATCAAATTCAGCTCCAATAAGTCAGTTATTGCTCCCACTTCCATCCAAACTTCGACAGATCTACTCACTGACCTCTGAGCCATCTATTGGCAAGGTCCTAGAGCCATCCGGTGCCCTGGATGCGTGGTGCCGGTGGTGACCACGGATTCAGTCGGCAGCCGGCATGAACTGTGGCCACAGTCGCCACCTCCTGCCGCCGCAGCTCGTCTGCGAGTGCCGACTAGCCTCCTCTCTGCCGCGTGCCCTCTCTAGACCTTTCTCCCTTTCCGTCCCCTTCCTCGCCGCGCCGCGATGAACGCCGTTGTACGCCACTGTGCACCCGTGACGCCGTCGTCGTCTTCCTCTGTCTCCTTCCTCCCCGATTCCTCCTGAAGCCGCGGGCAGCTTCTCCACCCTCCCAGAGCCGTTGCCGACATCGCCTCCGTCCTCCGCGTGTCCTGGAGCTCCAGTGTGTGGCTAAAGCCGCCACGGTGGCCGAGCCCACCTCCTCCGTCGCCTCGGCTATAAATAGGCTAGCCCGAGCCTCTCCCAGCACCACTGACCTCCTCCTCTACTCCCTAGCCCTTCCCCAGCTCGAAGAATCGAGCTCCCGCACCACGGTTTGCCTCCACGACCGCCACTGCCGCCGGCCTTGCTCCGCCTAAATTTGAGCCGCCCCCGCTCCCTCCACTCCACCTAGCCCCTTCCTCAACCCACACAACCACCAAAGAGCCCTCCCCGCCCTCCATTTCGCCTCGGAACGGCCATGGCCTCGCCCACAACCCAACTCCGGCCGTCGTCCGCCACCACCACCGTCCAGCTGCCACAGGTCGCCCCCACCTCCGCCTCGGCCACCCACAGGCGCGGGACGACGCCAGGAACCCATCCCCACCTCCTTCTGAGCCTGCCGTGCCCGGCCTCGCCGGATTCAGCCGCGGCCGGCCGCCCTCTGCCTCCTGTCATTACCGCTCTCCCGGCCACTCTCGCCGCCCGTGCTGCCCGCCGCTGGAAGCGGTGCTCTTCGGTGACCGCGTCGGTGGCCTCGCCCGCCCGAGAGGCTCGCCGGAGAGACGCCGGCCACCGGAGGCCGATCTCTTTGCTGCGGCGTCGGGGAGAGGCAGAGGAGAAGAAAGAAAGAGGAGGAGGAGAGAGAAAGGGTGGCGTGGGACCCGCTAGTCAGCGGCAGAAGCCGGGCCCCGCCCCCGCCACGTCAACTAAGTGGAGACGTACTCCGTAGAGTACGCGACCACTTAGAGAAAGCGTATTTTATTAAATACGTTTTCTGTTTTCAGCCGGACCACCGAAACCACTAAGTTGTGGACATTCACTGGTTTAGAGCGAAAATGAATACTTTTTATTTGTTTTCTGCCTAAACTACGAACGGCCATAACTTTTCACTCGTGACTCCGATCGAGGTGAATCCAAAGCCCACATCTTCAGTTCGTCAAGCCCGTTCCAATGGTATCATTTTCACAATATATTCACACTATAAAAATGCCCATTTTGCCCCTGCTCTTATTCAGCCCCCTCCGAGAGAGAATCCTTTCTGGCGAATTCTTCCGCGAGGTGATCGCACTTCTTCCGGAGCATTCCTCGACCCCCAGGCAAGCCGACCATCTGATATATGCCCTAAAGCATTTCTCTGTGTTATTCTGGCATGTTTAACTAATGATTATGCCTGTGCTAGAAATAATTAAACTCCTGCTAGTTTGAATTTGCTGTTACATTAGTTGTCCATGCTCATCATATTATCACCCTAGTGACTCGTAGATGACAGTATGGAGATAGGTTGTTATGTTTTCATAATGTATTACTGCTGTTATCGCAATGATTAAGAAATGTGACTTAATAATGACAACCTCCTCCATCGGCTGGATCGAGTCATAGAGCCACCTATCCGGACTTACTCGTGCAACCACATTTGCTGGTATGGGACGGCCTTGACTTGGTCTAACCTCGTGCTCTTTTACCGGTACCACCAAAGAGGGTAGGTTATGTGCGCGTGCTACCCTGGCCCGGTAGGCGGCGATAACCTTGTGAGCCCAGTTGAGTTATATGGGTACCCGTCCCCATTTGGGACAGTTTGTTTGGCCACGACGGTGGCAGGTGTCACGGGGTGACACAGGGGCCACCCAGGACATGACCCTGGGAGGGTATGATTGTCGGTGGAACGGTAGAGGAGTCACGGGTTAGGCCAGTTTCGTTGGAGCATCGCTGGTCCACCTGAATGGGAACATGTACTGATGTACGAGGCCGGGAGCTCCATGGTGTGGGTACAGTGCGCAACCTCTGCATAGTGTAAATTGTAGGGTAACGCAGCAGAAAACAAAAAATTTCTGACCTACGCACCAGCCCAGGACCACTATGGAGACTGCATACAAGGTTTGATCTTTTCGTTACCGACTCGTAGCGCAGCGGAAGTAGAGTCGATGACGAACGGCGGTGCAGATCCCCGCAGCTAGGATTTTACAACCTCCAAACCGCGAGGATGTATACCCTCATCTGTCCCGCGGACAGCCCTCCGGGAGGCGGTCGGACAGTCCCCTGGACGGTGTCGCGGACAGCCCTTCGGGAGGACCTCCGAAACTTGGACTGTCACTCTGACAGCCCTTCGGGAGGACCTCCAAAACTCGGACAGTCACACGGACAGCCCTTCGGGAGGACCTCCGAAACTTGGACTGTCACTCTGACAGCCCTTCGGGAGGACCTCCAAAACTCGGACGGTCACACGGACAGCCCTTCGGGAGGCACCCTCGAACTAAGACCGAAACTACGATCTCTCTACAGAGTTGCACACATACGGTGTCATCTATCCGGCAGGGCTTCACCGTCCAGAACTAGTTCCCACCGGAACCTAGACAGCCTTTCGGCTCTACGAAACTATTTCGCTGGGAGGGAGAGAGAGAGAGCCAGATCAGGCATGGCATTTGTATGAGAGTAAGAGTGATCTTTTGGGCTGCCTCCTCACCCCTATTTATAGGGTGAGAGACTATGGTAAAAATACCAAAATGCCCTCAGATATTTTCACTATTCATAATAGTGATTCCACTATTCATAAATAGTGTTTCCCACTATTCAAAATAGTGTTTTCCACTATTTTTGAAATAGTGTTTTCACTAGTCATGAGATATTTTCTCCCAATAGTGTTTCCCACTATTCCTAATAGTGTTTCCACTATTCACGAGATATTTTCTCCCAAAAAGGACTTTCACTATTCACGACGACATTTTTCAGCGTTCGGTCGAACTGAAAATATTTATGTGGGCTTAGAACATTTCCAGTACCCCACTAAAATAATTTTCAATGCGATCTGGAACAATTCCGGATTAGTGATTTTCATCTGCGAAAAGCATCTGAAGCGGTTCCGGCAGCTCCGGAACATTTCCGGTTTTTCTTCCGGAAAATTCCCAGAAGTTTCTAGAATGATTCTGGCACCCTCCAAGAATTATCAGGCATGTGCCGAAACCAATTTGACTTAATGGTATCCCCTGAAACAACTTTTTAGTTTTACCGAAACTGTTCCAGTGTTCTCTCTGCGGAACTTTTCCGCTGTCCGAAACTTTTTCGGTGTCCGAAACTTTTTCGGTGATTTTCTCTCAGACTCCCTGTCTAGTATTCAGCAGATAGATGACCCTTAAGCGTGTGACCCTATAGGTTCGGTGAAGTATAGACATGACCCGGAACCCCTTCCGATCGATGATCAACATCGGAGCCGTGGACACCCATATTGACCCCTATACCCACACGAATGAATATTCGAGTGAACCTCCAGTTGCCGTGTGCTATTCCTGTTGCTTCGCGATATGTTACAAATACCCAAGGTGAGACATGTAGGCATCCCCGTGGATCAACAACTTGTCCACTATGCCAGTTACCTCGTTACCGGTATTGTTCTCTTTTCTCGTTCCCGTGTTCCGGCATCCCTGTGCTCAAATCACCCTGTGTCTGGCTAGACGATGATGGATACCGTAACACCGAGAGGGCCCAGAGATATCTCTCCATCGTCGGAGGAGAAAATCCCAATCTTGAGCTATCAAGTTACTTGACACACTTTTCCATGAACCCGTAAGCCGCCGTAATAGCCACCCATTTACGGATGACGTTTAACAAACCCCAAAGTTCATGAAGCAAGCATGAAGAAACTCAATACTCTCATGGTCTAAGGAATTATGCAAACATTAACTTCTCTGTGTTATTAACCATTAACTTATGATGAATGAATCTCATAGCGTAACATCAATTCGGGTCGATTCAACACAAATGTTCTTCTAACATTGTGCCCTCAAAATTGCCGGCATAGCCATGCCCATGATCAGGAAAACAGGATCATCATGCAATACTTGAGCCAGTCTTAGAGGCCAGACTAGGAATACATTTTACCGTTTATTATTCCACACGTGCATATGAGTCTTCCTTCAAGCCTCGTGGTTATTGTAGACTCGAGAACCATAGCAGTTATAGCATGGAACATAAACCTAATTATGAACAGGGAGATAATCAATAACATTTATTATTACCTCTAGGGCATATCTCCTACAGACTCCCACTTGCACTAGAGTCAATAATCTAGTCAATGCTAATGCACTTTACACCTATGGCATACTTGTGTAAAATATGCTTCGCTTGTGGTATAGCCTGATGTCCAACGGACCTGACAACTTCAGCTCCGTGTGTAACTTTGCATATCATTGCGTTTTTCACGCTTTCACAAAATTCATATTTTGTGTGGACTTGGCTTTGCATATGTGTGAATCATTGGTCGAAACCTGATTCCTCAGACTGAGCTATGGAGCAACAATCAGCAATAGTGTCCCGTAGACCAAAGATATCTTGGAACCATACTAAGTTCATGAATGAACTATATGATTCAACAACTTCTTTGTCGCTTCTAAAGCGTCAACATACTTTGCCTTTGTTATAGAATTCGCCACAGTATCTTGTTTGGAACAATTTCCAACTTACCGTGCCACCGTATTGTGTATTACACAAAACCCTTAACTTAAATAAAAAACCGCATGGAGCATTGATGAAGACTGTATCGATGTAATTAATTACAATGAGCACTTCATAATCTCTGCTTGCGAGAAAACATGTCATCAGTACTTCTCTAGTACCTAATGACATCTTTCACTGTTGTCCCATGATCAGTACTTTTGATCACTTTGGTATCTATACTCGCAACAACTTTGGAGTATTGGAGATATCTGGTTGTTTTTACATACCATGGAATACATGATTAATCCAAACACAAGAGTGTGTGGAATCACCATCATGTATTTTTGCTCATCTGTGTTTTGAGACACCGAGTCTTGCAAAACTCTTCCCATGTGACTTCGGCAAGAATCACTCAGCGTTTTAAATGCTAAAAGGTTTTAGCACCTTGTCAATATGTATTCATAGCTTAGCCCTATTAGTTAAATCTATCTCCATAGATTATCATGCCTAATATTGAGGCTATTTAGCCTAAGTACTTCATCGAAAATCTATTTTTAAATGAAGTCCTAATTCATGTCAAGAAATTAATTTCCAATTAACAATGTGTCAAGCACACAAGGTTTTTAGAAATATTATTATGCTCCCACTTAATTTCTTGAATCACAAGAATCTTCGATACCCATTTGATGAAGTCAAACCCCTTTGACCATTCCATCAAAAAACGAAGATTCCAACTCCACTTTGCTCTCTTCTATCCATCGCTGGAACTCTGAAGTTTGCATACGTACTAGCATCCTCTGGATCGACAAATTAATTTGGACTGTATCACATACAAGTCCTAGGTTTCATTTCCATCAGATGGAAATCCTTTTGTCATCCATGTTTCATATCTCATGATTGAAATATGTATTAATTGCCAGTTCAACCCGAACCGACTTTAAGCATCGCTACGGTGAAACAACCTCATCATAGTCAACTCCTTGAACTTGTTATTTCAACAAGTCGAGCTTTATGGATAAAACATTTTTATCCGTATCAGTTTTTAGTTCCATAAATATTCGTAAGACTCTAAGCCTTCTGAAAGGTGTATCAAGATTTTAATCTTGAAACATTTATACGGAAACTATCTCGGATTGTATTGGCATTTAGCCAATTCCGGAGTCAGGGCCCATCACCGCTTCCTTGTGTATCGTAGGTATACTGTTGTCCAACAACAATATCTCGTTTGCGCACCTGAGAGGTTTGCATGAGCCTTGCCTACGAGGTTCAGCTGCAAGTTCGACCGAAGTCCATACATTTTATTGTAGAGACTTCTGTATTAGTCGCAGTAGGAAAACCTTGGAATCACTTCCAAGGTTCCTTTCCTTTGAACTGATGACGAAGATACTGTTTATCTCGTCGAGTTGCACTGTTCTCCCACTCACTCTTTTTGAAAGAACCATTTCCTTCAAAAAGCATACCGTTCTTTGTGGCAAACTTATTTGCCTCGGTATTGTGAGGGAGGAATACCCATTTACTTGGGATAACCTACAAAGTAGCACTTGTCTGATTTGCAATAGGTTTGTAACCTTTTACACAAGCCCCATATTCCAAATGTTAAGAAAAGATATAACATGGTTGGGCGTACCATACCATGGCATCATTTCAACAGACCCGATGGAGCTCTTTTTAGTGTAAAAGCCGCAGTCTCTAAAGCATCACTTTAAAAGTGATAATGGCAAATCTATTTATGTCATCTTTGATCTTACCATGTCATAAATGGTTCGATTACATCTACACGGACTCTCCACTTGCAGTGGTGTTCCGGGAGGTGCAAGTTATGAAACCCCTTTCACAACTCATCAGACATTCGCTAAACTTGTAACTCAAATATTCCTTTCTGCAATCGAATTGTAGAAACATAATTTTCTTGTCACAACAACTTCTACTTCATTTTTGAAAACCTTATGAATGAATTCAAAAGATCCAGGCTTATGTCTCATCAAGTAAATATCAATATATCTACTTGAGTCATTTCTGAAGATACATAAATCCACTACTTGCAACAACATTTATTGAACTACACACATCAATATGTATGATCACCAAAAAGTTTGTTACTCGTTCCTTATGGCCTGTGAACGGTATTTCAGTCACTTCACTTTTCGGAGGAAAGTTGCAAGTATCAGATGATTCAAAATCAAATGACTTTTAAAATCCATCATAATGGAATTTTCCATGCGGGTTTGTCCAATGTGACCAAATGCAGTGCCACACATATGTGGTATTCTTTTAGTCTTGTGACATTTAGCGTCAGTGTTATGGATGTATCATATTACCATCAATATTCATAACATACATCCCATCCTGTATGGAAGCATGGCCCTTCATGTTTTTCATAACACCGAACATCAAAAGTTCTCTTATGAATAACCTTCTTGCAAAATACCTTATGCAAAGGGCTAGAGTGTATGAAACTCTAAATGAATTATGAAAGTAAATACAGAGGTAATGTATTATTAACAATATTCATAACATACATCTCATTCATAATGAAAGTATGGCCCTTATGTTATTCATAACATCGAACATCAAAAGTTCTCTTATGAATAACCTTCTTGCAAGATACTTTATGCAATGGGCTAGAGTGTAAAACTCTAAAATGAATTATGAAAGTAAATACATAGGGAATACACTAATGGAAGGTATAGTAACATTTACTATGTTCCCTATGTGTATCTAAACCTCATTCCTGGCTAGTCTTTTAGGCCGTAGTAGTTCTTACATCGAGTTGCAATAGAGTGCAATCGAGCGGGTATCTTTGTGATTAACTCACAATACCCAAGAATTAGTGATTAACATGTTTAACCATAATTCCCAAGAACTATATCTTTGACCAGCCTTCTATACAACAAAAACTTGTATGACATTCATACATGAGCTGGATATCCCAGTCTTCATTCCTTTTGCCTTTATACTTCTAACAGTTTAACTTTTAGTATTTCTCCTACTCTCAGAAGAAGCATCCAACTTAAGAGTGGCGTTAGCCCCGGACTTCCTAGGCGTGAAAATCTTACTAACACCCTTCAGACACTTCCTTTCTCTTTAAGTTGTTGTTTTATTCACCTTTCATCATATGACAGGCGTTCCCCTGGATCCCTCTCTTATCAGTCTAATGCATAGTAAACTTCTTTACTAGTAGTTTGCAAACAAACACTGCTTTGGATATCTCATATCTTTTAGCATTTGTCTGTCTCTGAAAATGATTTTTAGATTCCATGAATATCACATAACTATCCAAACTTACGAAGTTCGGGTCTCATGGAAGCAAACGTATTGCATTTGACTGAAACAGAATTCTAGCTTTTGGATCGAAGGACGAGAGTCACATGATCCATAGCTTTAGCGGGAGAATACTGAAAGTATGCAATAGGACAAAGTCCTTCTCGGCACTCTTGAGGACAATCCTCACATTACGTTACCAACCGTAAAGTTTTAACCAGATATTTAACAGCTATTCAATTTTAATAGGGAAGGTGGAAATGCGAGCCATTCTTCTACAACTATTATGCAAATCACACTTAGACAGTGTTCAAAATCAATTGCACTAAGAATTAAAATAATTAATTCTAAAGTGCACTCCCACTCAAATCAATATCTCTCATAATTGATTGTGAGTGATTCAAGATCCGAATTACAATTCAACGCCAAGGATGTATCCATCTCAAGTGACGAGAATTGCAATTGGTAGGCCAACTTGCCAATCACATCTCTATATGACTCTTGTTCATCTTTCGATGCGTGTGTTCCGAGCTCATGACTTTCATGCCTGAACGTCAAGACAACCAAGTGATCTCGCTGCGAGGTCTCAACTCACCTGCCTCACACATCCCTAATCATTCGTACCCATGTATCCATGTGATACCCCGAAAAGTTAGGTGTCGTGACGGTGCTACACTTGGGAGAACACTAACTACTTGATATTTTCGTGAGAGATCACCATAATAAAAGCGACTACCATGCAATCAAGAAGGGTGCATCATAAGGGATAAACATCTCATGCAATTCATAATTAGCATGACATGGTATAGCCCCTTCTGACGGAGAAGTCAAGTATTTCTTCGTCTTCGGCATTCGCATCGGTGTTCACCTTCGCGAAGATTGCCACCACCTTGTCGATGCACCAGATAATATTGCTATCTCTATAGCTAATAAAATAAGTGCATTACATAAGGTTGACATGCAGGTCATTAAAGTGCAATCATATGGCTCCAGCCATCATGCCAAATCATGACACGCAGTTCATGTTAATCAAATTACATCATATAGTCATCTCATACATAATCGAATTAATATGAGACTTGCTATACCACATCACATGCACATGCAAACCGTCCTGCAAAACCAATTTAGACGCCTCTAATCGGTTCATGCAAAATTTTATTTTACGTGGCTTCTAAGGTTTCGAAACAAACCGAAGCTACCAACGTCCATCATCAAGCATGATAATCCAAGTTGCTAGATTAAACTTCCAGGGTGTATGAAACACGAGATAATAAAATCTCGAGCCCCATACTAAACTTCGTCATACGCGTGACCCCCGTGCAGATCACATCTGCATTGCCCTTTCGTCTGCGAAACATCCATCTTTCTCAACTATGGTGGAACCCAAAGAACTGTTAGCACTTCGTTGATTTGTCAATCAGCATACTCAGGAGCAGCATGAAAGGATCGCGGATTGCCAGAACTTTGTGAGATTCCACCATGCCGTCAAGATCAGGACTACGCAAATTCAGGGGAAGCAAAAGGAACATCGGGTAACAGATTTCATCTGCTACCCGCACAAATAATTTTCAGCAATAGATCTCATCTACTACCTAATTATATTGTGCAACACCCATACATCTCTATGTATTCTAGATCGCAACCAGCATCTACGCATATCATGGCTCTTGATGCCACTGTAGGGTAACACAGCAGAAAACAAAAAATTTCCGACCTATGCACCAACCCAGGACCACTATGGAGACTGCATACAAGGTTTGATCTTTTCGTTACCGACTCGTAGCGCAGCGGAAGTAGAGTCGATGATGAACGGCGGTGCAGATCCCCGCAGCTAGGATTTTACAACCTCCCAACCGCGAGGATGTATACCCTCATCTGCCCCGCGGACAGCTCTCCGGGAGGCGGTCGGACAGTCCCCCGGACGGTGTCGCGGACAACCCTTCGGGAGGACCTCCGAAACTTGGACTGTCACTCGGACAGCCCTTCGGGAGGACCTCCAAAACTCGGACGGTCACACGGACAGCCCTTCGGGAGGCACCCTCAAACTAAGACCGAAACTACGATCTCTCTATAGAGTTGCACACATACGGTGTCATCTATCTGGCAGGGCTTCGCCATCCAGAACTAGTTCCCACCGGAACCTAGACAGCCTTTCGGCTCTACGAAACTATTTCGCTGGGAGGGAGAGAGAGAGCCAGATCATGCATGGAATTTGTATGAGAGTAAGAGTGATCTTTTGGGCTGCCTCCTCACCCCTATTTATAGGGTGAGAGACTATGTTAAAAATACCAAAATGCCCTCAGATATTTTCACTATTCATAATAGTGATTCCACTATTCATAAATAGTTTTTCCCACTATTCATAATAGTGTTTTCCACTATTTTGAAATAGTTTTTTCACTAGTCATGAGATATTTTCTCCCAATAGTGTTTCCCACTATTCATAATAGTGTTTCCACTATTCACGAGATATTTTTCAGCGTCCGGTCGAACTGAAAATATTTATGTGGGCTTAGAACATTTCCAGTACCCCACTAAAATAATTTCCAATGCGATCCGGAACAATTCCAGATTAGTGATTTTCATCTGCGAAAAGCATCTGAAGCGGTTCCGGCAGCTCCGGAACATTTCCGGTTTTTCTTCCGGAAAATTCCCAGAAGTTTCTAGAATGATTCTGGCACCCTCCAAGAATTATCAGGCATGTGCCGAAACCAATTTGACTTAATGGTATCCCCTGAAACAACTTTTCGGTTTTACCGAATCTGTTCCGGTGTTCTCTCTGCGGAACTTTTTCGCTGTCCGAAACTTTTCCGGTGTCCGAAACTTTTTCGGTGATTTTCTCTCAGACTCCCTGTCTAGTATTCAGCAGATAGATGACCCTTAAGCGTGTGACCCTATAGGTTCGGTGAAGTATAGACATGACCCGGAACCCCTTCCGATCAATGATCAACATCGGAGCCGTGGACACCCATATTGACCCCTATACCCACACGAATGAATATTCGAGTGAACCTCCAATTGCCATGTGCTATTCCTATTGCTTCGTGATATGTTACAAATACCCGAGGTGAGACATGTAGGAATCCCCGTGGATCAACAACTTGTCCACTATGCCAGTTACCTCGTTACCGGTATTGTTCTCTTTTCTCGTTCCCGTGTTCCGGCATCCCTGTGATCAAATCACCCTGTGTCTGGCCAGACGATGATGGATACCGTAACACCGAGAGGGCCCAGAGATATCTCTCCATCGTCGGAGGAGCAAATCCCAATCTCGAGCTATCAAGTTACTTGACACACTTTTCCATGAACCCGTAAGCCGCCGTAATAACCACCCATTTACGGATGACGTTTAACAAACCCCAAAGTTCATGAAGCAAGCATGAAGAAACTCAATACTCTCATGGTCTAAGGAATTATGCAAACATTAACTTCTCTGTGTTATTAACCATTAACTTATGATGAATGAATCTCATAGCATAACATCAATTCGAGTCGATTCAACACAAATGTTCTTCTAACATTGTGCCCTCAAAATTGCCAGCATAGCCATGCCCATGATCAGGAAAACAGGATCATCATGCAATACTTGAGCCAGTCTTAGAGGCCAGACTAGGAATACATTTTACCGTTTATTATTCCACACATGCATATGAGTCTTCCTTCAAGCCTCGTGGTTATTGTAGACTCGAGAACCATAGCAGTTATAGCATGGAACATAAACCTAATTATGAACAGGGAGATAATCAATAACATTTATTATTGCCTCTAGGGCATATCTCCTACATAAATCTATTCGAATAGCCGCGTCCTCAGTCATGGACAGTCGTATAGGCCTCTATTTGGTCTGTGTCGAGTCTGGAGGAACAAAGTATATAATGTTATTACTGAGACTAAACCAAAGAATGGTAAGGTTTGTCAAACTTGCAGTACAGATGCATGGACATCAGATGATGTCAGAGGAATGATTGCTAGCCATGTGATGACTATGAGATGAGCGGTTGGATGACCGCAGAGTTTGGATCAGACTGGGATCATGAGAATACTTAGAGTATGGATTATTTACTTGATATGCTTTACCTTACGGTATTTACTCCAATAGTTATCATGCTAGATAATCTTGCTATGGCATAATGATTAATGTTGCTAGATGATTAATCTTGCTAGATAATTCTGCCTTAGTATGATATCTAATATTGTTAAGATAATGAATGCATGCTTGAATACCATGGATTGCTTTGCTTGGTGCATATGTTGGTTTGGTTTGCTTGCGAGTACATTCAAAAGTACTCAGCGGCCTTCAATGTGGCCAGGTTCACCTAAGGATCCGACGACCCCTAGTGAGGAGCCGGAGTGTTCACGGGCTAGAAGAGTAACCCAGTCAGATCCCTGTGGATTGGAGCCGCACCAGGACCATGCTGTCTTAGATAGAGCTTTTCCGCTGCCAGCCCCCTTGTACATATATCATGTAAGCCTTATATACCCATTAATAGAAATGTCTGTGTTCATGATACTTGTTGTCAAAGGGCATGCCAGAGTGATTTTCCTGGGCTGGTATGTGCGGCGACCGTCTGTCTATAGTGGTATTCAGGCGGGGTGCCACAACGGATGGTATGAGAGCCAGGCTGACTGTAGGTTACCCTAGCCAGACTTCATTGCCTTTTTGATTAGTAGAAAGCCCAGATGGATTTCAGCCATCTTTGCCAGACTGGCATGGCTACTATTGATCATAAGGCAACCCCCTAGGCCTTTGGCTCCATCAGACCCCAACTCTCGTGGTCTTTGTCTTCGGGATGAAATGTCCGCGCCAGGCAATGACCCGTGAGCCCTGAACCCCTAGGTAAACCAGATATCCCCACCTTGCTTGCTAACCATGGCATTTCTCTTCTCAAATCTAGTTTCCTTTGGGAAATGCCTGTAAATTCCATTCTTTCCCCGATAACCCTAGGATCGTTGACTAAGCCACTTTGGCTATGGTCATGCGTTGAGTTGGATGTTCCCTAAGGAAGTAGTAGGAGCTTGACCCCAATTGCTACAAGGAGCATTGTGTGGTTTTGCTTCTAAGTCCTTAGAGGTACATTGAGTGCGCTATATTAGTTATACTAGTGAATCTTTGGCCACATGTGTAAGGTCCGCAAAATTTGAGCTTTATTTGCTTTTTGGTTTTTCATGGTTCTTGCTTCTTTTCTCGTCTCCGTTCTCTCGCTCCGACTGGATCCATCCGCAAGAGCTACCAAAGAAGACCAGCATACGACTTGGATAATGCCCAATAATCCAAATCCAGTAAGAGTCAAGTCAAGCCAACATTCGGAGCATTATCACTGGATCGGTCAGGAATAAAGAATGGGTCAGAAGCAGAATCGGAGTGCAACCGACAAAGCCAGACTATAGCCAAGGGAGTTTGCCACAGAATAGATTACACCTAAGGAGCAAATTATTCGGTCCTCGACACAAGGATTATTTCAGTCAGTGGGGTGAATCTTGAGTTCTTCTCAATGGACTCAAGAATTATTTATTACCCACGGAAGACATGTTACAAGAATGTGAATGTGCCAAGAGCAACAATAGAACTCGGGTATGTTGATACACATTTCAAAGCACATTCTGGAATTTACCAGTGCATGTATAAAATGTTGGGCATGGTGAACAAGGTTTGCGAGAAATATGGATAAGTTCACGGCTGCCCAAAATCAATGAGAAATTTCACCTACCTGGAAGCTCAGCTGAACCAAAGGGAATTATCCGTCAACTGATCACTACCAGCAACACTTGGTTCGATTGCAAGGGGTGGTTGATGTGTCACTGGGGAACCCGTAGGAAGGGGAGACGACCGGCCTCATTCACATCTGAAATCGCCAACATGAACACAAACGAAATCGTCTGAATTTCGTATAGAAAAAAAAGGAAACAACTAAAAAAGCGTGGTCCCCGGGGATAGGTACTTCGTCTGGCGCGGTATCATTGCTGAGCGATCGCTCGCTATCTGGAAATGGAGTGTTAGTTTCAAATAGAGATTGTGTAGGTGTGAAGTGTACTGAAGATCGAGGTTTTTCTTCTTACTAACTTTGTCAAAGAGGCTAAAAAAACAATAAATGACCAACGAAACTTCGAGTGAGTAGGATAAGGAGGAGTAGTCGGAGGATCTGAGATGGGAATTAGAGAAAAAAGAGCAGCAGCTCAGTAATAACACCTAGGCTTTTGAATTAACTCTGCGATTTGGAAGACGGAGGAAATGAAAGTAGAAGAAGTTATCGAAACTCGGAACCACATGTTCAATCTTTTTTTAGCGGTTTCCCCAGAGATCTTTATCATTAACGCAACCTTCATTTTGCTCATTCATGGAGTTGTATTTAGTACCTCTAAGAAAGATGATTATCCACCGTTAGTTAGTAATGTGGGTTGGCTTGGATTACTTAGTGTTGCGCGCCTAGGAGGGCAGCGTGCTTGGGATGCGGAGGAGCTATTATCGCCCAGCTCCCTAACCTAATGCGGCCGGACCGCAGGGAACCTTAGCATGGGGGGACATCCTAATCCTTTTGCCGCCGCAAGGCCGGCTAATCGTACGTAGCAGGAGCAAGGGAACTCCCCTGGTTCAGGAAGGCACATGAGTCCGAACGCTATTATGAATGTGCGACCGACACTACACTACGTAGGTACCTGTGCATGCAGGTGAGGCGTCGGTCGGTCCTAGAAACGGCGGCAGCTAGCGAGGAGTTAACGACCGGATGTGCTGCAACCTAGGGATCACCAGGCAGCTCTTTCGCTCTATAGGGATATTGGGGGGGGGCATAGCACAATTCTTCTTGGAGGAGGGTTTTGGTTTGCCCAGGTGACTGATCCTGCCATAATATACTCCCGCCAATTCTATTGCACCGGCAACCAAAGTCGAACATACATACGATGATCTTTATGCGTGAAGGGATGGGAGGAAAGAAAGGGCGGTAGATGATAATGCGAAAGGGTGCCGCGTCTGGCTTGATAGTAAAGCCAAATAAAGACGCCCCAAGACAAGATACAACTGTTGGGAAGGGGACATGATCAATAGAACCTGGCTGGATCCGGGCTGGGATAGTGGCGCCCATTCCTAACCAGTTCTGAAAAGGTTCGCTCATGCTGGAGGTACTAACCACTTAGTGATCGGTCCGCTAGTTCACGCAAATCCGAAGAAGTTATCACGGACGAGCCACATGCAGGGAAACTTGCACGTGTGGTTCTGGCCGGGCTTTCCTTCGGTATCTAATAACCTTGCTTCTACTCGCCGCTGGCGCACCTCTCCTAACTATTGCCCATTTATTGTGGAATAATTTTTTGAGGAGGGACAATTTTACATATTTCTGCCGAATCCTTCTATTATTAAGTACGGCTGGTACCATTTCGATGTGTTTCGATTTTTTCGAAAAAGAGAGGTTTGATGCTTCTGAATT